>CM076994.1:5571666-8357500 GCA_039090855.1 Macrothele yani | reverse complement strand
CGAGCCGAAAAATAGGAACAGAACCCACAGGAACCAATGAAAGATATACCACCGCGAACGGAAAATATTTTACGCACCAGCAACCCCGTCTCTCCCAGGTTGCAAGTGAAACATATACGGCAGCTGGAGTTCGCCTCATGTAGAACTAAACTTTAACTCCTTTCTTTGCACTTAAGAACACCATTGCATTCGCTGTAATCCAACCCATCGAGCTCGAGGCACAGTAACATTCTTAATTTTTTAGCAGCATTCTTCATTCCTATCTTATTCCTTTCGCCGAAGTATCGAAGGAACTACTTGAATTCTTATAGGACAAGGAGTCCGTTAGATCTCTTCTGCGACTGGCTGAACTGTCCGTTGGCCGCTGTTAAGAGGTTTCCTTGTTTGGAGGTTATCGCTAATGTTGATCCTACGGCACCTGCTCTGTACCAATCAAAACTTGCCGTTGCTCGTAGGTTATCGTTCTTCGGAGGTGTCCTTTAATGGAGGTTTCACTGAATTATTATCATCGTTATTGTTGTTATTATTATTATTATTATTATTACACAGTCGAGTCACATTATTGTGACCATCCCCTACTTTTGACGTCAACACCGCGCAGCCAATGAAAGAAAGCACGTGTCGTGAGCGGGTTTGGGGTGTATATAAGGTGTGCTGTAGGCATTCTGAAAAAATATATCACTCGTTGCTGTCATTGATGAAAGGAGCGATTTATCAGATTTGCAAAAAAGGATGATCATCGGCTTTTGGGCCAAGGGTGGCGGTTTTTCGCACAGTTCGCGTGCTGCTGTGGTTAAAGTGTATCGTGATTGGAAGAATAGCACCATTGCGAATAAGAGACGTGGAAACTGCGGAGCACCTTGTGTCATTGATGTGAGAGGTGAACGTCGGTTTCGAAGGTGCGTAAGGGCCGATCGGCACGCTACAGTGGTGCAACTCATTGCCCGAATGAACCAGAAGGCTACCGGAAGTGTGTCTAAAACGACAGTTCAGCGAACTCTGCTGCGTATTGGGCTCCGATGCAGACGTACGGTCACTGCACCTACGCTAACGAAGGTGCATCGGCAGAAAAGGCTTACATTTCCACGGCAGTATCGGAATTGGACCTCCGCTCATTGGCAAAGAATTGCCTTCTCCGATGAGTCACGTTTTCTGCTTCATCGAACGGATGGACGTTGGCGTATAAGGTGAGAAACATCGGAGAAGAAACACTCTTCAACCATTGCTGGCAGATCACAAGCTGATAGAGGCAGTGTTTTTTTTTTTTTTTTTTTTTTTTTTTAATTTTGATTCGAGGATTAACGACCACTGTGAGGAACTCAATGGGCTATAAGCAGTCGCCCGTTCCTAATTTAGGGTCACTGGTTCCAGGGAAGGAAGAGAGCCAGTGCCGTAGGACAAACACAACATTCATGCCTCATCGGGATTCAAACCCGGAACCCTTTTGGATGAATGATCAGAGGCCATCGCTTAGACCACTGCGCCACCGGGGCGGCAGGGGATGTTTTCGTGACATTCCCTGGGTCCACTCATACCTGTGGAAGACACTATGTACCGAATTCGTTATGAATCCATCCTTGCAGATCACGTACATCCATACATGCTGATTGTCTACCCTGGGGCAAATGGGATCTTCCAGAACGACAATGCGACGTGTCACACGGCTAGAAATGTCCGAGAGTGGTTGGAAAAGCACGCTAAATACTTCAAAGTACTTCCCTGGCCCCCTAATTCCCAAGACGTAAACCCAATTGAGCATCTGTGGGACCATCTCGATCATGTTGTTTGCTCTATGGATCCTCCACCACGCACCCTCCAGCAGCTGTCAGAAATGACCATGACTCCATATACCTGTGAACACATTCCAGCACCTTTTTGAGCCACTCCTAGCCCGTCTAGATACTTTCCGCACCGTACACAGCGGTTACTTTGGATATTAGCTGGTGGTCACAATAATGTAATTCGACCTTGTATTTTTCACAGTGGGAGCTATGCGGTTGATGAAGAATTTTTCAATTTCCAATTCTAGCACCACACGTTGTAAGAAAACAGTTTTTACACAAATGCTCGCTGGTGGGAAAACTGTGCATTACTTAAAGATCATAATGATTGTAATCCTTGCACATACACTATTAAAAATTTTGTGGTAAGTTGCACCAAAAGAGGTGCTACACCGTGCAAACCTATACCATAACGTGGTGAAAAGTTAGACCACGTTGTTGGGTTTTGCTTGCAAAACACGATTGTGTATATTTTCTCAGAAAGTGGTGCAGCTGGTTCAGCCCCACTTTTTGGTGCAACCTACCACGAAATTTTTAACAGTGTATCAAATGTTATACAATATAAAAATAAATTTTCCAATAGGACTTCTAGATGCGAAGGTACATTTACAAACAGGAACACATCCTGACGCCACCTAGCGTCAGAACAGCTTTGTGTTCGCAAGGTATCCAGCATTATTTGTAAGAATTATGTAAACTACTTTTCAAATCATAGACCTGTGTTGGCTATAACAAATTAAATTAACGCTTTGAAATCATACTCGAAGCTCATTTCAACTCTCCGATCTGCAAGTCGTAGTCCTACGTTCCGAAGTTCCAAACTGACGGCTCAATCAGAACTAGGGCTGCCTGTTTTTTTTTTTTTTTTTTTTTTTTTTCAAAAGAGACGTGCTAAAATTGTTGGCCACCTAAGATTTACATATACTGAATTCACTCGTACAAAGATTTGGCTATCGTCACCACACTTTAAAACATTTTTGAAAAACATCTGCGCCATAGGGAACTAACTAATCAGACGTATTTAAGATGCCATATTCTTGAAGTGTAATAAATAGGAAGGCACAAGTTTGAGTGTTTTAGATAGATCTTTTTTAATATGGTATGTGACGTACCTGCCAGCAGGACGTACACGACATAAAGGCAGATAGGAATCAGAATAAAACGTCTGCGTAGCTCAGTTGGTAGAGCGACTTGTTCCGGAATAAGCGGCCTCGGGTTCGAATCCCGGCGTAGACTAAAAATGACGGAGAAATTTACTTCGTTATAGGTAAACCTTAAAAAATATTACAATTGCGAATAAACGTTGTTGATTTGATCTACTGTAGATTGTTTGGTTCATCATTTCCTACGCAGTCCTTCTATACAACTGTGGTTCCAATGAATTTCGCATAGACACTGCATGCATAAGTGTAATAGCGAAGATCACTCAATATTCATCAGTGTGGCAGCATGGAAACTTATTTTTGCAAATAAGGTTATCATGACGTGGATGAGAGTTGAGAATCTACCAACGCCGAAAGCCGGGAGGAAGGATACAACGGTTTTAAAGGAATTTGCAGATGATGAAAAAATAAATTTCCCTTCGCCTTCAATTTATCAAAATTTAGTTAATTACCTAATCATAAATATTTGAAGGAAAAAGAGAGGTATTTAAAGGTCATCTATCTTACGTCAAACTGTATGTTCACAGAACAGGTAGTTTATCGTTTAAAATGCAGTTTAATTTTATTTTTTTTTATCAGGAGTTGGTGAAACATTGAGAAGAAAATACAGCCATCTAGAAAGCTAAAACTAATCTACATGAAACAACAAAAGAAATTCGAAATAACTATGGCATGTAGCGATCCTTGATGCAATATGATGCCCAAGAAAAATTGCTTTTAAAATCAATATATAAAAACCAGGTTTGTAATTTTCAAATGAATTTCCATTATGAAGATCACGTTTATGGATCCAGTCATGCTGTGAAACTGATGACGGAGAAAATAATCTTGAGAATACTTCGTCTGACAATGGAAAAAAAAAATGTTTTGCTTTTCTGCCATCGATTTCCCAGAATGCAATTAATCAGCTACATATTTATTAGCTGAAATGTTTCTCAACGTAGCATATCAAACGGGAAATAGTTTCAGCCAGTTTCAGTGGCATAAATGTTAAAAAAATTTAAAAACATTTTCAGAGCCCATAAAAATAATTTTGAATATGCCTCTAAGTGTTTCGAAGAGAAAAACAATGCACATTGGGTGACCATAAAAATAAGAAAATCGAAATAGTAGAAACACTTAAAAAAGAACACACTGAGATTTCTCTCATTGTCAAAAAACAAAAAAGCATGATATTAATAAACTACGAGAAGGAGAAATCATTCGAAGCAGGGGCGTATATCGATTTTTTTGGTGGTAGGGGGACCAAAAAATGCAAGTTTTTGAAATCCATCACGGCAGAATAAAAGTTAATGAAAAATAGAAGAAAAAAAATTACATTATTTTCTATTGTAAGTTGATGCATTTTTATTAAATTAAAGAATATTTTTAATGTAAGTCGCATTTTAACGAAGAAATGACACACTCTCGGTGGATAAGGCCCTCTTTCCCCTTCTCTAAATACGCCCCTAATTCGAGGTAAACCTGGATAAAAACAAGGACAATACTCTTCACCTTTAACACTTCGACTAGTTCTCGCAGCCTTTATCATATTTCTCCCTTTGCATTTGTTTCCTACCATAGGAGATAAATCTGAAAAAAAAATCACTTGAAACCAAGAAATGTGTTTTCGAAGAGCAAAGCTCCGTGGCATAACACATTGCAGCCTCGAAGTGATTACGAAAAAGAAAAGATATGGGATTAATCTTTGCAGCCAAAAGTGAGTTTGCAGAAAAATAAGAGTTCATATTTCTCGTTACAAATGCGAACCCAAATGAGCGAGAATTAGAATTTCCTTTGCGACAAGTAAGGTTTTCAGAAAAGAGATCAAAACTAGCCTTCATCTTTTTGAGTCCAGGAGTTGGTAAAGAGATAAGAATTCTCCGTTACTTATTTGAGGCGGTGGAAAATGAGTGCTCTTCGGGACCACGAAATATGCTCACCAGGAGATAACAGCTTATCTTCGCACCTTTAAAAAATCTCACTTTTGTTTGTCCATCTGGAAGCAGTATATCCTCAGTGATTAAAAGTTTACACTTTGTCATTATTTTCAGACGCTTCTCTGTTGTTTCGCAAAGGAAGGAATTTCATTAGATTTCTTACTTGAGGGGTTTCCGTCTTTCCTTATTAAATGTTTCAGAAAAATATAGACAACTTCCCTTGAAAAAATATTTCAAAAATCCGTTTCTGTAATCCAGCGTTTATTGAAAATGGTAGAAATGGGGTCAAAGGTCAGGGCATAGGAGCGGAATGCATTCGTTGCCCTTATGCGTCATAACTTGCGTAAACATGGTTCGATTGAGACAAAACTTTACCATGTTGTTCCGGAGATGTACTGAACCGGTTCTGTTTAATATCATCGAAATGGGGTCAAAGGTCAGGGCACTGGAGCGATATTTATACCACAGCTATTATCCTCATAACTTGGGTAAGGATTTCTGGTATGTTGGAAAGCGTATCATAATCAATCCATTGCATGATTTTACTAACTTGTTAGTGAACAATCATTGCTTTTTTCAGTAATATCAAACATATCAGTAGTTTTACTACCTATTTTCATCCTTTCATCGCTATCAAAATCGTTGCTTGATAATTTTCAAAACGGATCAGAAGTAGGCGTTGAGAGCATGAAGACTTATCGCGCAACTTGTTTGCTTCTGCAAAACGAGCCGGCAATATTTCCTTCCAAAAGACTTGGGATTTGAAAGCGCAGTACAAGTTTAAGGTTGCAATGAAGAACAGGCGTTTTTTCCATCTTTTCTAAAACCGGCACTTGCATTTGTATACAAAATAGTTCTTCTCATTATCAAAATAAGGAAAAAATATATAGTTTTCTCTTTAAAACTGGTGCGGTGATGTATGAGTCAAATATTACCATTGAGTGCATGTGGCATTAAAAACTTTCGACGAAAATTTGTAAGTTTCTAGCATTACCTTAAATCTCAGCAAAAACATAAAAAAAAAAAAAAAATGAAACGAAAGTACCATTAACACAACTTCGAGAAAAAACAGTTGTACACTACATCGTTAAAAAAGACAAACTGGGGTGCCCATTCATTGTCCTGCTTGTTCATCAGGGTGCTTAAGACATTTTGCAACACAGTTATACAGTGAAGAGCAATTGAATTAGTGACAGATGGCGTTATGCAAATGTGGCACTGTGGGCGGCCCTGTAAACGGAAACAACATGACGTATGGGCGCGAGAACATCGCCACTGGATCCTAGACATGTGAAAAAATGTTGCCTGGACTGATGAGTCGAGATTTACGTTGGTACATGCGGATGGCAGGATACGAGTACGGCGCAAACCACATGAAACGATGGATCCTTCTTGCCAGCAGGGTACTCTTAAAGCTTGTGGGGATGTCATTCTCTTCTGGGGACTGTTTACGTGGACTGAAATGGGCCTCTGGTACGTGTGACATCGTCCCTCACAGGTCAACGTTACCGAGATATTCTGGACGACCATTTGCTCTCGTTTGTGCGTCTTCAACGTCCCACTGGGGACCTCATTCTGCAACAAGACAATGCACCGTGCCATCGCTCCCGAATTGTATCCGAATGGTTGGATGAACACTCCACCAACGTGACCTCGCTTCCTTGGCCAGCTAGGTCACCTGACCTCAATCCCATCGAGCACATCTGGGATGCCATCGAGAGATATGTTCGAGGCTCTGACCCCCCTCCATCAAATCTTCGTGAACTGTGGGAGCTTGTTCAGGGGTCGTGGATCTGTATGGCTTCCCAACGCTTCCGGTGTCTTGTCGAGTCCATGCCGAGACGAATCGCCGCCGTCATCAGGGCGAAAGATGGTGCTACACGTTACTAGACAGGTATTTCTAATTCAATTGCTCTTCAGTGTAGAAACACCGTTGAATTTGCATGAAAAGAAAGTCTCGCGTATCCTAAAATTATCTAATTCAGCAGTCATCACCACAGATAATAGCATTCTACACTTTTATTTCCTTGAGAGACGAAATTTACATTTTTCAAAATAATATTTCAGTTTGAGATTGCTTACTGTTTCTTTCTCTCCACCACCACCCCCCTTTTTTTTTGCAGTGTCAGCCCTCAAGAATTAGCTACTGAAATATGTTCGAGTCTCTTGCTTAATTTGTAAATTATCCACCAAGTGCGATGAAAATAACGTTGCGGAATTTGTTTTCAAAAGACGGCATTTTTAATCGACTAAATTGAAACCCAAAACAAACAAGGGCATAATGTTAGAAACATGACTAGTTTTAGGTTCAACTGTCTCCTACGACATGGATATTGTGTTTAATTTTTGACCGAGCTTTCCCTGGTTCCAGAAATCATAAATGAGGATACATCTTTACCCTGTGGCATAACGGTTGAGAAAGTTTCTTTCAAAACCTGGAAGAGACACAAGTGCTATGTTTGTTCTCGGGTTCTGTATTACAAGTGCTTTGTTTGCTCTCGGGTTCTGTATTTATTCCTTCCGTGGAGTTACAAATTATAAATCAGGATTGGGAGACTCCTAGCAGAGTGGTTAAAATATTAACTTCTTCCACTGAGTACCTGAGCTTGGTTTCCAAAAGGGAATTCTTTCCAGATTACACTACGGCTAGAAAATATAAAAATGAATAAAACTAGTCTACATGGATTCTGATGTTTCCAATTGAAAAAGTACTTCTAGCGCCATTTTTCCTGCTGATTTCAGAAATGAATTAGTATTTTTCTATCATATCAGAATTTTATATTGTTGTTGCTGCGGAAATACTTCGTATTTCGGGCCACATTGTTTTACCGCTTAATTAGTTAAAAGTACCAGATATTAGTTACTTTTTTTATTTATTGTTTATTTAAATTAATTTTTTCTCCTGCTCCCTTTCCTTTTTCACGCCCCCATTCACCCTCGTTGAAGCATAAAACCCAGGTGGCCAAGCCCGCTTATTTTGTTCTCCTCGGAAACCGGTGAGAATGACCAAAGTATTTTTCCTGTTTTCTTTACCCTCTTGGGAATAAAAGCAAGATATTCACATTATTTAAGTAATATCTGTCCCCAGTGTTAGTATTGATAATGGACAAGAGTTCCTGGTATCTAAGGTTTCGCATTTCAAAGTTCGAATCCCGGTTAAGTAAACAGTCAAGCTGACACTTTACGACCGTTTCTTTTCGAAGTAGGCTGTAGTAAACGTCGTAAAAAACACCTAAGTGCGATAAGAAAGTCATAATTCTGTTTCTTTTCGAAGTAGGCTGAGGTAAACGTCGTAAAAAAACACCTAAGTGCGATAAGAAAGTCATAATTCTGTTTCTTTTCGAAGTAGGCTGTAGTAAACGTCGTAAAAAAACACCTAAGTGCAATAAGAAGGTCATAATTCTGGTTCTTTTCGAAGTAGGCTGTAGTAAACGTCGTAAAAAACACCTAAGTGCAATAAGAAAGTCATAATTCTGTTTCTTTTCGAAGTAGGCTGTAGTAAACGTCGTTAACAAAACACCTAAGTTCGATAAGAAAGTCATAATTCTGTTTCTTTTCGAAGTAGGCTGAGGTAAACGTCGTAAAAAAACACCTAAGTGCCATAAGAAAGTCATAATTCTGTTTCTTTTCGAAGTAGGCTGTAGTAAACGTCGTAAAAAACACCTAAGTGCAATAAGTAAGTCATAATTCTGTTTCTTTTCGAAGTAGGCTGTAGTAAACGTCGTAAAAAACACCTAAGTGCGATAAGAAAGTCATAATTCTGTTTCTTTTCGAAGTAGGCTGTAGTAAACGTCGTAAAAAAACACCTCAGTGCGATAAGAAAGTCATAATTCTGTTTCTTTTCGAAGTAGGCTGTAGTAAACGTCGTAAAAAACACCTAAGTGCAATAAGAAGGTCATAATTCTGGTTCTTTTCGAAGTAGGCTGTAGTAAACGTCGTAAAAAAACACCTAAGTGCGATAAGAAAGTCATAATTCTGTTTCTTTTCGAAGTAGGCTGAGGTAAACGTCGTAAAAAACACCTAAGTGCCATAAGAAAGTCATAATTCTGTTTCTTTTCGAAGTAGGCTGAGGTAAACGTCGTAAAAAAACACCTAAGTGCCATAAGAAAGTCATAATTCTGTTTCTTTTCGAAGTAGGCTGTAGTAAACGTCGTAAAAAAACACCTAAGTGCAATAAGTAAGTCATAATTCTGTTTCTTTTCGAAGTAGGCTGTAGTAAACGTCGTAAAAAACACCTAAGTGCGATAAGAAAGTCATAATTCTGTTTCTTTTCGAAGTAGGCTGTAGTAAACGTCGTAAAAAAACACCTCAGTGCGATAAGAAAGTCATAATTCTGTTTCTTTTCGAAGTAGGCTGTAGTAAACGTCGTAAAAAACACCTAAGTGCAATAAGAAGGTCATAATTCTGGTTCTTTTCGAAGTAGGCTGTAGTAAACGTCGTAAAAAAACACCTAAGTGCGATAAGAAAGTCATAATTCTGTTTCTTTTCGAAGTAGGCTGAGGTAAACGTCGTAAAAAACACCTAAGTGCCATAAGAAAGTCATAATTCTGTTTCTTTTCGAAGTAGGCTGTAGTAAACATCGTAAAAAACACCTAAGTGCGATAAGAAAGTCATAATTCTGTCACAGATAAGCTACCGTCATCTTTCGCTATTCACCAGATCCGGGGAAAATATGTGGGATTTAAATTACGGAAAACATCCCTATAACGCCAGCTGGTGCTGTCTTGTAGCTTAGTGGCCCAGGGGGTCAACCTATAATCGGCAGGGTCAAGCACTGGTTATGTTAGTTGATCAATCCAGGCCCCAGATGGAAAACTCCTCAGAGGCTGAGAGCACGCCCAGACCACGTGGGAAATTCAAGTAACTAAACATATATACACAGAAATACAGGGTGTCCCGGAACTTCGTGTACAAACTTGGAGGGGAGATAGAGGACAGCGTTAGGAACCAGAATTAAATAGGAAAGCATGGGCGGAAACGATAGGCGGCGCTGTACGCGAGCTCGCAAGGTCGGCACATGACCATTTGGACCGGACATTTGGAACCAAGTGGATTGGGCGTGGCAGTCCCGTCGAATGGCCCCCCAGATCACCTGATTTATCTCCTCTTGATTATTATCTTTGGGGTGCCATGAAGAGCATTGTGTACGGCCAGTAAATTCTGAAATGGACCTGGTGGCATGAATCTCCATCGCTGCTGCTACGATCCGCGAAACGCCAGGTATCTTCGACAATGTTTGCCAATCCATGTCGCGTAGGTGTCATGCGTACATCCAGGCCAATGGGCGCAATTTCGAACACCTCCTGTGATGCTTGTAAGTCCTATACATTGTACTCTTTTGTTGTGTAATAAAGCGTTTTACACTGCTTTCTGTATTGTGGCCTTACTGTGTCTTTGTGTCTCTTTCTCACGTGAGGGTGACATTTCCGCCCATGCTTTCCTATTTAATTCTGGTTCCTAACGCTGTTCTCTACCTCCCCTCCAAGTTTGTACACGAAGTTCCGGGACACCCTGTAGAGATAAAAAAGATTCGTAGACATATAGATACGCAGTCATGATATTACAGTGAGATATAACTATAGGTAGATGTGGATATTCGATATAGTGGAGCTGAGCGACAGATAGATGGCAGATCTTGGGCATAGACATTGCTCATGACTCGGTAAATTTTGAGTGGGCATTTATAGTCGACTTTGCATGTCAGGTAGAGCGATGTGCCTCGTGGACACAGAAGTTGAAAATTTCCGAGGGGCGACTTATCACGACTAGATTCTTCACCATACGTACGGTAGGATGATCCTCCCCTCCCCCCGATCCAGTTCCAAAGTTATTATACATATTTATATATACATATGTACGGTCGCTCTTCTTCCTCTTAGGGAAATTTGAGAACGTATTATTAAATTCACATCTAGGGGGGGGGGTAACAGTGCTGAACAGCATGCACCAGTAAACATGGCTAATTTTGATCTTTTACTTTAATGTTAACTTTAATTTGGCCTCCATCAAAACGCTGTAACTTATTCAACGTATGTTTTCATAATAAACATGTTAAATACTTAATTCTATATAGCACACTTTTCTAGGCTGTGTATATTTTTCTGTATCACAATATGCGCCACATGTTTGTTTGTTTTTTCAAATACCTCGTAAAGAATTCTTATTAAATCACAAAGTGAAGTCCGTAAATTTAGAGCTTGGGCTCCTTAAATTTACGGGGACGCAACCTCACTGTTTATCCATCTAGATGATGCTGTACGTATTCCTTGACCACCACAACTTACCGAGAGGTCGTGGTAATGATTGCAGTATTTATTACAACAAAGTTAGTAAAAATACTACAGATTCTGTATCCTCCAGATTTGCTATATATGAAAGCTGGTTGCTTCGACTAGCTAATCCTGTAATGGTTATATTTAAATTAATCGGAAACTTGAAACTTGGTCGTTCTGGGTGGTGTAGTGATTAGCATACTCGGGCGCTAGCTGGGAGACGCGGATTCGGTTTCCGCTCCAGGACGACGAGATTTTCAAATTTTCGGATATTATCTGACTTACCATTCATGTCATATTTACACCAATAAACGGATTCACAACTTCAAAATGTGTATTGTACAATGGTGTAATCCCATAATTCATTCATTGAAAGTTAATGAAAATGCATTCATGGGCGAGACAATATTTTAGCAATAACTTCTAAATTTAAGCAACAAATGCCGGAGTTTTTAGTCACATAATCAGTCAACCTTGAATTTCCTCTCCAGTTCCTCCACAGCTCAGTTTCTTTGTTAAAGCCGTTGTGTTAACAAGTAAAATGCTGAACATTTAGTATGAGGAATTCACTCGTACAAAGATGGCGACACATCAGTTGCTGAGCCCATCAATATAGATTTGTGTAGTCAGATGCTGACTGATAAACCACAAATAGCGTTGTGAATTGTTGGCACCGTAGCGTAAAGCGAACGCACTCGGCTAGTTATCGAGAGATCTGGGGGTTCGATCCCAGCGGTGTCGAACAATTTTTCAGTTGCTATTCGTTGTTTATAAAATAACGTGGACAGAGCGATGACATCGTACATTTATATTTAGTATGAGGCTGATTGATTGTTAGCAGAAATGTTTTGCTGTGGGTATTTAAATAATCCCGACATATTATGCCACATATGCGGAAGCTATGTAGTAGTTAGGCAAAGGCAAAATATTAAGGTTTTGTAAAAGAAAGCGTACTTTGCCTATTTTAAAATTAAATTTAGGCACGGTCTCTTAACAAAGCATGACTCACTTGTGGCGAAAGCTTGACTTTAGTAAAATGATAAGAAAATAGTTATGCCATTTGCGCTCATTGTGGTACGGAAAGAGTCTAAAATTCGACTAGGTTAATATAAATCTAGTCGACTTTTAGGCTCTAGATTAATATAAACAAGTTAGTAAAATCATGCAATGCATTGATTATGATACGCTTTCCAACATACCAAAAATCATTACTCAAGTTATCACTCAAGTTATGAGAATTATGGCTGTGGAATAAATCTCGGTCCTGTGCCCTGACCTTTGATCCCATTTCGATGATATTCAACAGAAACGGTTCGGTATACCTCCGAAATAACATGATAAAGTTTTTTCGCAATCGAAGCATTTTTACGTAAGTAATGATACATAAAGACTATGGAATAGATCCCGCTCCTGTGTCCTAACCTTTGACCCCATTTCGCCCATTTCAACAGAATTCGTCCCCAGGCAGGCCCCTACAACATACTAACATTTATCCAAATCGAAGCATTTTTACGTAAGTTATGACGCATAATAGCGATGGCAGTGATTCCGCTCCTATGTCGCGACCTTTGACCCCATTTCACCCATTTTCAATGGGGTTTGTCACTAGGTGGTCCCCTACCACATACTAAAATTTCATCGAAATCGATCCTTTTTTTACGTTAGTTATGGCGCATAACAGCAGTGGAATGGATCTCGCTCCTATGTACTGACCTTTGACCCCATTTCGTTCACTTTAAATAGGGTTCCTTCCCAGGTGATCCCCTACCAGATACTAAAATTTCATCGAAATCGAACGATTGTTACGCGAGTTATCGTGCGGACGGACATACGCACACAACGCGTGACGTAATGAGGCAGATGGGAATCGCGACCATCTACTCGCCGCAAGAGTGTGACGTCATAAAAATTTAATAGGATCCACACACAACGCGTGACGTAATAAGACAGATGGCGTGACCGCGCGCCAACGTTCTCAAACGCGAGATTGTGATGTCATAAAATTTCTAAGCATTGGTAACATTAATGGAACGACGCCATGCCAATAAAAACGTTATAATTCGGGTTAGGTATTTAACCCACTAAACGAATTCTCCTAAAGTCGAGATCAAGCTAAATCGATTTCTAGTACCAGAAAACTGTAGGTTAACGACTTTCATCAAAATTCTTAGAGCCGTTTTCAAAATAAATGTACATACATACATACAAGAATTGCTACTTTAAGGTGGACGTCAAGTAATTTTGCTTCCTATACTTCCAATGGAAAAACTTCTGTACACATTTTCTTCACAAACAATGCGTCCCCAAGGATGAAAATTTGAACATCCATTAAAATAGCTTCATTTTATAACTTGGAATACTTAATATTTTCTAAACCATAACCGTAATTATGCAATCCAACATTTATTTGTCCACTGACGTCATCAAAGCACAGATCGCGCCATCTTTTTCTGGTTTTAACACCACCAAAGGAAACGTTATTGTTTTTTAATATAATTATGCTTATGTTTTACAAAATGTTAAGTATTCCAAGTTATAGTATGAAGTTATTTTAATCGATGTTCAAATTTCCATCCTTGGGAACACACTAATTGTGAAGGAAATGTGTACAAAAGGTTTTCCATTGGAAATATAGGAAGCAAAATTACTTGACGTCCACCTTCATAGTGTGGGATAAGGGCGATGGAATGGATCCCGATCCTATGTCCTGACCTTTGATTCTATTTGTCCCATTTTCAATAGGGTTACTCTGCAGGTCGTCCCCTACAACATACTAAAATTTCATCGAAATCGAACCATTTTTACGCACCTTATGCCGCATAAGGGCAATGGAATACATCCCGCTCCTATGTCCTGAGCTTTGACCCCACTTCACCCATTTTCAATAGAGTTCGTCACCTGGCGGTCCCCTACCACATACTAAAATTTCATCGAAATCGAACCATTTTTACGTGAGCTATCGTGCCGACAGACGGACAGACGGACGGAAAAAGCTGGAGCATATACGCTTCTTCAACCTACGGTTGGAAAGCGTAAATAAATTTAAAACGGGATCAAATTAAATGTTTACCAAATTAAACTCTGAACACCTACCATTGTACTCCAAAAAATAAATAAATAATGAATATCAAAATTACTTTTGAGATACCATAAGATGATAGATCGAAAAACGAAATTTGCGTCACTAAAATAATAACGGTTCCTATTATTTTAGTAATGCCTGTATTTTAAATACTATGGTTATACCGAATTTAGTAAATGTTCACCAAATGTATAACACTAAATTTACACGACAATACTGCCAAAATAAATTTTTTCTTTTGCAATTATTGTAAACACGTTTTCAAAAAAAAATGTTATTACGTCAAATTATTATTTAGCTAGCATAATTATAAGCCCCGCCCCCAAACGCTTCCACATGGCTCGCCCTTCCTTGACGTCCCGCTTCGACAAACGTCTCGGGCCAATAAGGTTCCCGAGAAAGAAACGGAAGTCACGTGATCCTTATCCCGGCACTCAAACCTTACTAATTCAATAATTTCTTATTTCACGTTTATTATGTGATTTTATTTTTAATAATTAGTGAGACTAATTTCTATATTATGATTATTATACGTAATTAAAAGTTTAGTTTTCATTGTTTTAGCTTAACACCTATAACTACAAGTATTTACAGGTAACTGCAGGCAGGTATATGGGTATTACAACTGTTATTTTTTGGTGAGAAAAATAACTTTAGATTAAGTCATGAATTATTCATTTTAATTTCGGTTCCAATATCATAAGAAATAACATAATTATGATTACATTTTCCCTGTTTTAAAAATATGTAGTCTTACGTTTGGTAAATATTATTTTGCTTACAAATGATAAAGGAGACTAACAAGAAATCAATATTTGGTTATTGATATAAAATTAGATATCATCTAAACTTTGGTGAACATTTAGTATTTTTGGGAGACAAAAACATTTTTTTACTGTCAAATGTCAAATAATTTAAGAAAATGACGAAAAGTTAATATCTGGTTATCACTTTATCATTATTATGTGGTCTAAAATTTGGCGAAAATTTACTATTTTTGGGACAGAAAAAGTTTTTTTAGAGGCAAATAATATAATACAGTAACAAGAAGTAAATATCTAGTCAACACTTTAAGATTAAATATGGTCTAAAATTTGGTGAACATTTACTATTTTTGGGAAACGAAAGTATTTTTTTGTATGCATGTTTCCATTAAATTTTGCAAGCTGTTAAACACAAGCCATTTAAAACTCAAAGAAAATAACGCGCTATAGTGTAGGAATATGCGTTCTTAAAACTTCTTGTACTAATGGTGCTTTTCATATGGGGAAGGGGGGAGGGGTCATTAAACTGCCAAGAATAAAGAAATAATGCGACCTCATTCAGGGAAAACGGACCCTTACAGTGGTTCAAATATAGGCTTGTTCCTCAAATCTCGGCTTTCATGGGACCGTGCATCCTTTGTGCGAAATGGTTACTGCAATCCTCCTTCCTGGAATCCCTGTGCTTGCAACGGAAAGAATAGTTCAACAGACAGAATGGAAGCCTTCGGTTCTGCATGGATTCATCTTGAAAAGGAGCGCGATGCAGAGCTGAGAGCTCTTTTCTCAAACCCCGCTTGTGTTTATGTGCAACGTCAAAAGCAAGAAAGTTCGAGGGGAAAAGTTTGATATACGAAATGAATAGCGTTAAGGAAATCTTCGCTGAGTCGTGGGTGGTCGAAGCATTAGAGTTCACTGTCAAAGCAAGTGACATCAACTTTATCCACATGAATAATTCTTTTCCGCGGATTAAGCATTTAAAATGTTCTGTTTAGTGAGCCAGAGAGTTCGTAACACCGTTACGCCGGCCCTTTTATGTCTGTAAGTGATTTCACTGTTTGCATAAGCAAGTGGAATCTTTAATGAAGTGTTGGAACGAGTTGGCGGTCTTCCGGGCTTCCGCTAATATATTTTCAATTTGGAGCATTAGAATATTCCTTATAATTGTCTTCGTAACTCGGCCGCCATATTTTAAAAGAACAAACCTTCGAAATAAACAATCTTAGGTAAAAATTTCTTTGCTTTAGAGGAAACTCAGTATTGTTTTCCCTAGTTGTGTTACACTATTACAGCAATAAAGTATATCATAACCCAGTTAAGGAAAACTAAAATTAATACACAAGAATACAGAGGAAATAAGTGGTATTAAATCATATTAAGCAAACAATAAGGCTTACAAATTCCTGACATCGAGCGGTATTTAGGTAGGTGGATTCATGAATGCTATTGTCGTACAATCAATGAAAGAATATATGTTGTGACATACTACAGAGGTGAAAACATGTGTCAAGACGACAAATCTGCAGAGAGACATTCTGTCAGCGTAGCTCAGTTGGGAGAGCGACTTACTCCGGAGTGAGGAGACAGACTTGTGTTTTCACAATTGGAGTCATAAAAGTAAATATTTGCTAAGCTATAGTGGCGGTATTAGTAAGTATTTCGACTGTTTAGTTTTTGAAAAACAATATTTATTATTATTGTTGCTATTTTTATTATTATGATTATTATCATTATATCATTCAGATTTAGACGAACGTAAGAAACGACACTGACACCGATGAAATGTGACATAGCTACGAAAGTCCATCTGCGCATGCGTAAAGAGTTCGTTTTTAGCTCTATATTAACGTCCAGAAAGTTAACTCGAAACTAATTCTGGATATCAATGTAGAGCTAACAACGAACTCTTTACGAACAAGTGTTCACGACAAAAGGAAAACCTTGATTTTTCAATAAATTTCCTTACCGAATGGAACTCTAACATTTCTGGCACAGTTTATAGAAATCTAATAGTCTCCCAGTTCTTGCGTTTTGTGGATGTGCCTAATAATGTGACCATTCTCTTTCAAACTCTTAAACGGTTTTATAGTATTTAATGGAGATTATCTAACCCACCTTCGTTTCGCTGATGACAGTCATTTTTGCAACTACCCCATCAGAGCTGCAGAGTATGATCCAGGAACTTGCTGACAAGAGTAAAGAAGTTGGATTAAAAATGAACTTTCAGAACACAAAAGTGATGTTCAGTGCTTTTACAAGAAATGAAGATTTATCGATTGATGGAGAAAAGCTGGAGATAACAGACACGCACGTTTATCTTGTACAGCAGATATCAAGTGAGGGTCACATTGATGAAGAAATTAATCGGCGTACAAAACTTGCCTGGAGAGCTTTTGGAAGAAACAGCATAATTTTCAAGAGCAATATGCCATTATGTCTTAAAAGAAAAGTGTTTGATCAATGCATCCTTCCAGTGCTTACGTATGGTGCAGAGACGTAGACCTTAACTAAAAGAGACATACAAAGGCTGCAGACAACTCAAAAAAGCATGGAGACGTGCATGCTTGGTGTAACCAGGAGAGATAAGAAGAGGAACTCGTGGATCCGAAAAATAACAAGAGTGGAAGACATCATGATCAGAGTTAAATCCCTGAAATGGCAATGGGCTGGACATACTGCCAGAAGGACAGACCATCGATGGACAGCCGAAATTTTAGATTGGATTCCAAGGGACAGGAAAAGACCCAGGAGAAGACCACATGGAAGATGGGTGGATGAAATTCGAAAGTATGCGGGAGTGACATGGAGGAGACTGGCACAAGACAGACCGTTGTGGAGGAAACTTGGGGAGACCTTCGTCCAGCAGTGGATTGATAATGGTTGACAATGATGATGATGATATGCTGTAAAAGATATGCATATACACACAGAAAGAGAGAGAGAGAGAGAGAGAGAGAGACAGAGAAGAAAATATTTCTAGGTTTGGTTCACTATAACGAAGTAAATTTCTCCGTCATTTTTATCCGCGCCGGGATTCGAACCCGGATCCCCTCATTCCGGAATAAGTTGCTCTACCAATTGAGCTACGCGGACGTTTTATTCTGATTCCTATCTGCCTTTATGTCGTGTGCGTCCTTCTGGCAGGTACGTCACACCTCCTGGTACGTTACATCACTTGTTAGCAGAGACAATGAATTCATATTTTTTCTCATGCCAAAGTTTTTAAAATTCCCATACATTTTTATTGTTAAGATTTTTGTATATATATATACGTACTTCTCACGTCAAATGTTAGAAATAAACATCTACATATTTTTTTCTCGCACTAAAACCTGAAATTTACATATATATGTTTCTCATTTTAAAATATTTGAATCCATATCTGCATACAGTTTGAAAAAATGTGTATAGATATGGATTCAAATATTATATCGAAATTGTATTTCTTCCAACCATTATTTATCGTACGATGTCCTTTATCACAGATTAGAACACTAGCACTAAATAAAAAGTAAGGGATCGTAAAATGCTCTTTATTCTTATTCGTTCCGAAGTACAAAAACTTGTGGTGGATTTTACTTTTTAAAGCTCCAGGACATTTTGGACTACAGGAAGACATCTGCTGATTATCCAGTATTGCTCAAGATTGTTCGAGCACTAGATTCTTGTGGCTGTGTTTTCCAGGTACGTACATATGAACAGGCTCCAGAATATTCTGAAAGTACATTTAGTGCAGATTTTATGATTATTTCCTGAGGTCATTAATGGAAGATATACTAAAGATATTGTTACAAGAAGTCGAAGAATATTGTTACATTACCACGGATAATTAATTATACACGTCCTACATGTGGGTCTTTATTTAGATTATAATTTAAATAAAGACACACATGTAGGATATTAATTTACAGCAGGTAGAAATAATGCTTGAATAGTTTTTCAGGATACGTTCGGGCAGATTTACGAATTTTTTTTCTCATAAAGTTTAAAAGTATAGCACCAAAATATGTAGATAAAAATATTTATGGTGTTTTTATACTAGTGGCCTTGAATAGCGTAGATAAATTGCTATAATAATTGCCTTAACGGCTATTCGTAGGGTTTACAGGTTGCCTTACATAACCTGGTGTATATTTCTTATGATGTCTAGATATACTATGGTTATAAATTTCTGATATAATTTCGACTGATCGATTCATAATCTTTGTGTTCAGGAGAAATTAACCTTAAACTGAATATCGAGGTGTTACTATCAACTAAAGTTTTCTTAGAACGAATCATTGACGAATACCGAAGTTCAGCTGAAAATATGAGTTACAGCAAACATAGAAAACTATTTTAAAATACTCACTTGCTACTCGGAGTTTTGCTGTCCGGCTGACGATCGTGCCAACATCTTTAACAGACGCAACACACTGGTACAATCCTTCGTCGGGCCTGTCCGTTCTGCTATGGTGAACTTGAGAGAAATACAGAGAGCCATTTTTCAGAATTGATCTGTAAAGAGACAAAAAAGGGAAGAAAAGGTGCTGTTAGTGTGACTTTAGAACGGCAACTACTGGCGAGAAACAAAGAAAATGCAACAAGGACACAATAATGCGTACAGAATAACGAAATCAATAAAATAATCCCACAAAGTTTTATATAAGTATGAAGGACAACAAAAGCTAGTAGATAATATAGGCAGCAAAATCTATATGCCTTTATTCAGTAAATAGCATGGAATAACTATCGATGATGCAAGACGGGTCTCCAAGAAACTTTGATGGCCTGAGGTTCCAGTTGCTGTACGAACGAGTATGAAGTTGGGGATCTGTCTAGTATGTCTCCACAAATAATTAACAGAGAACTGAAACCTCAAACACGAAAGAGGTAAGCACAAACTGAGCACCTGCAGTGCATATGGGCGACTACTACTTGTCGAAGGAGTACGTTTCAGTACAAGATGGGAGTTCGATACGCTGAGCGCTTAATGGTTGTACAAGTCTCATATGCTCACGTTCTCATATGGATTTCTTTCCACCATCACGACGTAGACAGGAACAAAACTCGCCAGACGACAGTCCTCCCCCTTCCCCCAAAGGCCAGTGTCGGATAAAGGCCTAAATGGGTCCCTAGACTAAGACATCTGAGTGGGCCCCAAAGAACTCTTGATGACATCATTATTAAAGTCTGTTAAAACACAAAACTCCAGCAATATGTTTGTGATAATTCATACGTAGTTTATTCTTCAAACTAATGTTCTCATGGAAAGTCACAGTATTTCGCACTGCACTCACAAGGACATGAGTTAAAATTCACAGATAGAGAGAGCTTAAGATTCCCAAATTCTGTCTTGGAATCTTTAATAATTTAGCATTGTATACGTTTCTTGGTGCATTTGTTTTGTTATGCAGTGTAAAGTCACAGTGGATTTCGTCCATTAATGGTTCCAAGTGCACACAGGGAGGTGTGCATGGATGTTAGTGAAAAAGCTGAACTGTCTCGATGGACCCGCTGTACACAGCGACATAGAACCTTCACCCTGAGTCACTGTCTTGAAATCTGTTCGTGTTCCAGCCACTGTTTGTGATCGAGTGGAAATCATACGAGGCAAAACTAAAACAATTTCATTTCTCTCTCTATATAAATGTATAATCTGTGTATTATTTGCGGTGTAGCGGCATACCTCCTAGGCTCTAGGTAATCACGGGTTCCTAGGCTAAAGTCCCGCTAGACCCCCTTTAATCCGGCCTTGCCCAAGGCTATAATAGTAGGGCCTGCTGGAATGGTTTTGGCTTCTCGAGATCGACGTTGCATAAAGGACGTCCGATCATTTGTGCACACATTTTTGCACTGTTGGTTCAATGGTTGCCATGAATCAGGAAACCTGCTGTAGTGAAAGGGCACGTCATAATTTTGTGTGGACTTCGCTGCTGGAGATCGATGTTATATAAAAGACGTCCAATCATTTGGATACCCATTCTTCGATTTATCTCCTGGAGATCGACGTTGATCAAGGGCGTCCTTTACGTTGTATAGAGGGCGTAGGAGTCTTTGAGTACACATTGTTGTAATACAACATCTATGGTTGTCATGACTACGGTAATTCGCCGCAGAGAAAGAGCTCGTCATAATCTTGAGTGGATTTGACTCCTGAAGATCGACGTAGTACAAAAGGCGTCCGATAATTTGGGTACATATCGTCGTGCCGCTAGCTTTCAGGCCGCCATGACTTATGCAATTCGTTGTCGAGAAAGGGCAAGCCATAATCTTGAGTGAACTTGCCTCCTGGAGGTCGACGTTGGATAAAGGGCTTCTGATCATTTGGGCGCATATTGTACTGCTGGCTCTCTGGTTGCCATGACTCAAGAAATTTAGTGTAGCAAAAAGGCACGCCTTCATATTTTACTTAAACTAATCAACCAGTCATTAAAGGAGTTTCCTTTTGCTCTGCTTTCAAAACAAAGAGTTATAAGAGCAAACTGATACTTTATCTTGAATCTTAACTACACCCCAGAAAACTAAATATAAAAAAAGTATACAAACCTGAATCACTCCCCCAACCTCTGTAGGGTAGCTCTATCTCTCCAGGACCAATCCAAGTCAAAAGAATAAAATAACTCACAATAAGCCAAAACACAACTAGCAATCTTTTACTTCTAAAACCAGGGCAGCAATCCCTCGGTGCTCCCTTGTTTAAGGCCATATGTAGACTATACGACATAAATTTTGGGGTAAAAACTGTCAACTTGTTTAACCTGATCAAACATGACCGAGACCAGGTCTCCCATACAAAAAGGTACGGGGTGTACGAAATACTTCCAAAATGTTGTGATAATGATACCCCAGATAGTATTTATGTGGGCTCCACTAAAAGAACATTGGGAGCTAGAATGAAAGAACATAATTACGCCATTAAGAATGGACTCCGAAATACAGCCCTAGCACGACTTGTATTTGAGGGGTTACACTCACCTATGTGGGCTGATGCCTGTGTTACTATTACTCCAGGCTCTGTTTCGTCCATGTTACTCACAGAAAGTAGGTGATTGTGTCAAAAGGACCCAAGTATTGTAATGACAATTTACCAGAACTCTTACCAAGCCCTTGGAAGCAGATTGGGTTTTTACTGATGCATAATTTGAAACAGAATATAATTGACTGCACTTTGAATTTGTTTCTCACTTGAGATTTTGAACAATACTGTTAATGAACTAATTGGCTCTTCTGTATGCTTGGTATAATTCTAAACTACAAATTGCCTCGCATCATATGTAAGTATTTATTTCTCATTTCTGGAGTATTACTATCTTGTGAATATTATGTTGTGGTGATTAGATTTATTAAATAATACCAATCAGTTTCATGTTAATATGTTATAAGTTCAGGGTGAGATCCCCACCCCGTACCCACTTGTTTTTTCATTCTTTATGTATAGCTATTTCATCACAGCTGTCAAACTTCTACATGAGTAGCCTCCCAACCAATCGGGTGAAAAGCTATGTACGTCACCCGTTGCACACCGATGTAGTTGTTACATATGTGTATATATACCATGATTACCCGAACTTAGGGTTTAATTTGTTTTTCATCTGAAGATGAGTTTTAGGAAACTCGAAATATCTCATGAGTGTGTTTGTTCTTATTTTACTGAATTCGTGTGTTATTAAAATCATTGGAGCTCTAGCGACTTTTAGTGTTTCACTAGTATAAGATTCATTAACGTGCACCAAGAGATTGCTTCCCTGGTTTTGGAAGTAACTTATTCAGCACGTTTTAATTCGTCGTCTTCTTACAACAATCTTTTGTTGGACTTGTTCTGTGATTCATTACCTGGGCTGCTTGAGCTTCGGTACGTTATAACTACATAACACGAGAATGTTACAGGCATCAAATTGTGTCCAACTCGTTCAGGGTGAATAAATGAGATGGTGGCCACTATTTTCCTCAATTTAATCAATGATCCTCGGTGCATGCTCGGTATTCTACAGATTTTAACATGCGGGATACGTTTACAACCTATACGTTTTGTTCCGCACACAGCCAAGTAAACTCTGAGTACCATCTGTAAATCTAACAGCCAACATTCACTGCAATCACTTGAACCTCACTCGAAGCAAATGTGCTATTTTCGTAGCCGTGGATACTTTTTTGTGGTTCTAAATGTTTCCCTGTAGCTTAAGCTTTGCTACAGGCTAAATCAAAATTGTATCCACTGAAGCACTCAGTGAATGAACGAGAAGGGCAGACTAGCGGTTGTGTATAAGTTGTGGCTTGATTCATTCTCCTCAAGTTATTGTACATACTGTCCAAATTTTGCCCAGTAGTTCCCTTAATCATTATCGTTAAGGTCAGTATCCTAAAAACACCGCTACTATCCAGTACTCCATACAGTTACTATACGTTTTATTTCGCAAAGGATGAGAGAGAATGTATTAAATTCCTAGTCACGAGTATATAAGACCACAACAGAAACGTGCTTTAACACGTTCGCCGCGGGAACGTTTTTCGGCGATTTTTTTTGTAGTGCGTTACGACCCACCGGCGGGATCGTAACTGTTTCAATACAGTGCTGTGCGTCACTCCGGTGGGTTGTTTAAAGATATATACATAAAGTGACTGACATCCACTACAGATTTATGTATATAAACTTCTTTTTTTCCTCCTCTGAAAAATGTAGAAGTACACCAAACGACAGTTAACGTGTTTAAGAAAGTATATACGTTTATGTATGTATAGGTGAAACGAAATATTTTTTAGCTTTTTTAAAAAAATGAACTTCCAGGAGCTTCAACACAAACAATGGAGCAAATGCTTCAGAAGTGTAAAACATTTGATGGAGAAAAACGGGAGACCTATCTCTCTTCGACATTTTTGATGGCCGTTTAGTAAGGGCGTCTCTGAACACACTGCTAATTCGTTCAGTGTCTCCGGAAGAACTGTTTCCAGATCCATAGCAACATACGCAAGAATAACCAGTGGTCAAAAACGAAGCTCATCGAAAATGATGGAACAATGCTGAAGTAGGCAAAAGGTATAAAACCACTGCACAACACACAACAACAACAGAAAGAACCAGTTAATGAAGAGAACAGAAAAGTCTTTCTTTACGGTAGCGCTGACATTTCTATTGGGTTGGTTTGAATGAAATGTCCGGTGCGAACGAGCAGTAGAGACAGGCCCCCACCACAGCGGAATGGAACCACCCACAGGTGTCGCGGGTATTACGTCACAGAGTTACTATAAATAGCTGGCACGTGTGTGAAGCACAAGGTTCAGGCGTGGTTTGTTTGGACGTAACGTGGCTTGCAAAGGAAACATGCAGACGCCGGATTTGAGAGTCCTCTTGCTGTATGAAGTTAAACTGGGCCATTCTCCAGGAATTGCCGCTCCAAACGTTAACAAAGCGTTTGGGGAGAATACAGCCAACGAACAAAACACTCGGCGATGGTTGTGAAGTTTGGAAGCGGAGATACGGACCTGAAAAACGAAGCACGTGGTCACTGACCTGTCACGTGGTCACCGACCTGTCACGTGGTCACCGACCTGTTGCTGTTTCTGACGATGTTCTGTTACGTGTGGTTGAAGCGAACCCCGAAAAATATGACGTGAGATAGCCGTAGAAGTACACCAAACGACAGTTGTTCGGCGTCTGGCTGCGCTGGGTAAGGTTAAAAAGCTGGACATGTGGCTGCCGCATTGGTTGACGACTGCCAACAAGACTAGGCGTTTGGAAATCTACACGTCGCTGCTTGCCAGGAATAAACAGGAGAATCTACTGCATCGAATCGTCACCTGCGACGAGAAGTGGGACCTTTATGATAATTGGAAATGATGTGCGCAATTGTTAAGCAGGGCACAGCCTGCTGGACGGCATTATAAGCCACCCCTACACAACAAAGAAGGTGATGCTCTTTGTCTGGTGGCCAACAGCCGGGATAATTCATCGAAGTTTCTTGGCGAGAGGCCAAACCATCATTGCAGAGCGTTGTTGTGATCAATTACACCAGATGTGCCGGAAATGTCTGCAGAAACAACCGGCTTCGGTCAACATGCATAGTGTTCTTCTGCTCCAGGACAACATCCGCCCTGATGTCGCACAACGAACGATGCTGACACTAAGTGCCTTGGGCTATGCAGCACTGCCTCATCCTGCCTGTTTCCCGGACTTATCTCCGACAGACTATCATCTGTTTCGTCGCCTGGATCATTTCCTGTCCGGGAAACAGTTCATGACCGACAACGAGGTTAAACGTGCAGTTGATGACTTCTTCGGATCCCAGGAACAAGACTTTCTTCGTTCCGAGATCATGGCCTTGCCGGACAGATTGCAACTATGTATCGATACCGAGAGGGATTATTTTGCCTAGGTAAGTTGTCCTACATTTCCGTTCTCGCCGTCCACGTGTGCTGGACCTTTGCCGGACATTTCATTCGCACCAAACCAGTATATCCCTTGTTACAACCTCCAGTGCTCTGATAAGGGAGAGCTGTTGTAATGAAGGTAAGAGTTGGACATAAAACACCTGGAAAAGTTTCATATGATATGAAAAACCGTGTTTCGCTCTCTTTATAGCATCCAGCAGGGTACGTTGGCATAACCCCTAGAAAAGCGTATAATTCTGTCTCGTAAATATGGAGGTTATAAGTACTTGCCTTGGCAGAGATATCTTGGCCTGTGGCGTATCACATAGGGGTTGGTTGAAGTCAAAACCCCTCCCTTGGCCTACGACTCGGCGTTTTTATTTTTTAAAAATGAAAATATTGATAAAGAATGAAATTTAAATAAAAAAAAAGTTTTATTGTTTGGTGGAAATGCGTAGTTCACACAAACTTTCAGGAGCGGAACACAATTTAAACTAAACTGAAAAATACAAAAAAAAAAAAAAAAAAAAAAGAATTTAGTTAGATTTTTTTTCATCGGTGGAGTACCGGGGAAGTGGAAGATCCACCACGAGATCGCGTGGACGACGACACCACATCACATCACATAGTCAACGGCACCGCACGTCACAAATAAAACGGCGTGTGATTGGTTGTTACTTGTTGCGGAAGGATCTTCTTCTTGCTTCAAAGTTTTCATGTTTGACCTTGGCTCACTCTCTTAATACGTCTTCTGACTGAGTGATGAACTATCTAATCTTGATGATCTATCTAAAACAGCCGTCGTTTTAGATAGTTCATCTTTTGAAGTACGTCAGGAAATAAATATTTCATACTGTAATAGGGACATTGTTTATTTTTAACATTTAAGGCTGCGTACGCCGTGTACTGTTGGGGTGTGGATCGATTAAAATTTTAACTGATTAATCAAAGTTCGTTATTTGATTAATCGGTTGATTAATCGTCCATCTAAAAAAATCGCCAGCAACACTATTTTTGGGAAGACATTTTTGTTTCGCCAAACCTTCCCCATATCAGCATCCTATATACGCCACTGATTGTGACTTAATTTCGGTCCAATGGTTTTTACTGCAAGATAAAATTATCGCCAGCAACTATATACATTGTACACATTACTTAGGTGACCAGAAGCCTCCCATTGTTCAGACATGATGTGCGATACTTCACCTTACAAAATCAATAACTCTCATGTACACAGAACCATACGTGTCTAGTTGTGATAGAAAGAACATGAAGAAATAGTTCAACACTTCTAATGGTCCACGATTTAAGAATCATCGCGCCAGAATAGTCAGTTTTTAAGTTCCGTGAGGAAGATTACCGCAGCTATTTCCTCACGGAACTTGAAACTTTGTTTTTATGAATGGTCGAATATTCCGCTAGCGATTGCTCAGGATTTATTTATGTGTATTCCACGCAGAATACAAGCTACGTATGACGAGCAAATCGTGGTTCAACATCATAGGCAAGAGCACATATATCTCTTTTCACTGGTTCAATTAGTTTGGCAATTCCTTTCGGAAGATGTGCATACAGTATATATATATCATCAGCATCACCATTATCAATCCACTGCTGGATGAAAGCTCCCAAATTTCTTTCACATCTTTCTGTATTGAGCTAGTCTCCTCCATGACACTCCGACATGATTTCGAGTTTCATTCGCCCATCTCCCACGTAGCCTTTTTCGGGGATTTTTACTGTCTTGGAATCTAGTCTAGTATTTCATTTGTCCAACGATGATCAGTTCTTTTAGCAATATGTCCAGCTCATTGCCATTTCAAGAATTTGATGATGATGTCACCAACACTTGTTACCATTTTTCTGATCCATGAGTTCCTCTTCCTATTTTTCCTGGTTAAATTTACCAAGAACGACCCTCTCCATCCTACTTTGAGTTTCAACAGCCTCTTTATGTCTTTTTAGTTAAGATTCAGGTCTCCGTTTCATACGTAAGAACTAGAAGTATACATTGATTAAACACTTTGCTTCTAAGTTATATTGCTAAATTTCTCTTGAAAATTCTACTGTTTGTTCCAAGCGCTCAAAATTATATATATATATATATATAACATGTTTTCTGAATAACCCACACGATACGTTTTTCAACACATTCTATCTCTTTCAAAGGATTTGCGAATTCCCTGGGAAAGAGAAATTAGTTTGAACCACCATGTGTGACGTCATGTGATTAAATTTTCATGATGCGACGTGTTAGAAAGAAGTCATCTATAAAATATAACACTGTGGAACTCCGATTCAGATGCAAAACGCATCTCAAAAAGCCCACGATGGGTATTTGCATTTTTAGCTACATTTTCCGCATGCTCATGATTATGAATGTTATATCCTACGCTGCAAGAGTCAGGTTTTCTTAGCTGATCACATTATCGGCCCTCAAGTACTTTACTTGGTACCGGAAATATGCAAACATTGGCTTCGAGTTACATTTTGCAAGCCGTTTGGGTGTATTATGGTTAGGGATACGCGCAGCTATGTTGGCTGATCGCGACGTGCACCAAAATGCACCTGACACACACACACACCATCTGTGTTTTACCTAAGACTCGTACACGGGCTCAACTCTTCTGCACTCCTTGAAGTCATGCTCTAGTTCCACACCAAGATAAGATCTGGACTTCAATTTCATATATCTTCTGCTTAGAGATAAAATGTTTCGTAAATATGATGTTAAATTCCAGGTACTGTTATCCCCACGTCTATGATAAAACTTAAGACATTGCCTGAGCCTCTAACGATTTTATCACCATAGCGTGAGCGTCAGTCTCATTTTTTCCTATTGATTTCGTCGGACACACCCTTTTCCCAAAGCACATAAAATATGTAAATCGAACTAAGCTTGGTCATTATTTTCAAAGCATATCACATTCTCCTGTTGAATAACTGTTTTTCGAAACAGATTGAGCGCTGTATCCAAGTAACTCCTGTTTCACTTGCGATGTTTCGACTATTCCCAAAGAAAGTAAATAAGAAAATTTAGTTACTCAACGATAAAACTAAATGCGAGATTATAGCGCCAAGCACTTGCATCGGTTGATTGGAGAATTAATCTCTCTGAGAAATTTAAACATTCTTCGGCCGAAATCATTTACAGGTCCACAGGAGAGAGCCATTTCCCTGCAATGCTCTTTCAACTGGGTAAGAAAAATCAATTAAAGTACGCAATACTAAATGCAATTATGGCATTTTTTTCAAACTGTTTTCCCATTCAGCCGTGAGAGAGCTTCGTTTTCTTTGTGACTGGACTCCAACAGAAGGGACGATTATTATTATTATTACAGTCTTTGGTTGATCAGCATAGGGAGGGTAACTATGCCTCCTGGAATATAACAGCATCTATAGTAGCATAGCTTCTTCGATATTATCAGGTAACCACAAATATATTTGCCGTTTTCAGAGACTGAGACAAAGTATAACACACACGTAGTAGAAAAGCAATTTATTCATCAAAATAATTACCATGAGTATCAACAACGTTCTGTCAACGTGTTAACAACTTATATACACTATCTACCAACAAGTAATTGGACACCTGTAATAGCAAAGGAAAACGAAGTTTATTCACCTTCAATAGTTGGTGGAGCTTCCATGAGCGGCGATTACAGCTGCGACCCTCCGGGGCATACTCTCAACCAGGCGTTGTACGACGGCTAGCGGTATTTTCTTCCACTCGGCTCGGAGAAGACAGGTCAGTTCCTTCACCGATTTCGAACGGTGGGGGCACCCCGCAAGTCGACGCTCCAACTCGTCCCAGAGGTGCTCGGTAGGGTTAAGGTCCGGGCTCTGGGCAGGCCAGTCCATTCGATTAACCCCATTGTCATCATACCAAGCCATGGCGGACCTCGCAACATGACAGGTGGCATTGTCATCCTGAAAGTAACATGGGTCCACCCCGTAAAACTGCCACAACGTAGGAAGCGCATGGCCATCCAAAATGGTGCAGTAGGTCTCGGCATTGAGTCTACCAGGAATTGCGACCAAGGGTCCCGTGCCATACCGGAGAAACACCCCCATAGCATAATTCCACCGCCGCCGAATTTCACAGTTGGCACAATACATTCTGGCAGGAGGTGTTCTCCAGGCAGACGCCAAACCCAGACCCTGCCATCCGAACGGTGGAGGGTAAACCTTGATTCGTCGCTCCAGAGGACCTGTTTCCACAGTTCAACGGTCCACTGAAGACGTTCTTTGCACCACGTTAACCGAGCAGCGCTATTGGGCTTGGTGATCAAAGGCTTGTGGGCCGCAGCACGTCCATGATAACCGAGCAGATGGGCTTCCTTACGGATGGTATTCATCGAAAGAACACTCCCGGATGCCTGTTGAAACTCCTCGCGGATGTGGCCCATCGATTTGGTGCGGTTCTTCCGAATTTCTCTGGCCAGCACCCGTCGGTCTCTAACTCCCAGTTTTGTGGGTCTGC
This sequence comes from Macrothele yani, assembly GCA_039090855.1. Classification (NCBI taxonomy): domain Eukaryota; kingdom Metazoa; phylum Arthropoda; class Arachnida; order Araneae; family Macrothelidae; genus Macrothele; species Macrothele yani. The sequence continues at coordinate 8,327,692 of CM076994.1, read as the reverse complement.
CGAGTCGAGGCACATTCCGACAGTCACCTCTCATCTTCCACTTGCCAATCACGTAGGCCACTGTCGATTTTGGGTACTTCAACTCGCTGGATATGTCACGTATGGATGGGCCATTTCTGTGATAGCCGACGATTACACCTTTCTCGAAATAAGAGAGCTCCGAACTGCGTGACATCTTGTATACGACTGGTTGCGTTGTTGTTTCCCACACGATATTTAACGGCGGCGGCCGTGACGTGTATCAGGACCGCAGATATCGTCGATTGCAGGGGTGTCCAATTACTTGTTGGTAGATAGTGTATATTCCTGCCATAAAATGCCGGGTCATGAGAAAAGAAAAAAGTTTTGGGGAGCAGCGTGCAAATTATCGAAGTTGGATAAGTGTACACGCAAATGATTGTCGAGTGAAAGAAACAAAAGACGGTCTGAAGGAGAGATATTTGGTGAGCAAGCTGGATGACATAAAAGCTCCGACCCAAGTTCTTTGATAGTGTGCCTGGTCAATGAAGCAGACCAGGCACGAGCATTATCTTGAAGAAGCAAAACACCCTTTCTGTTGACCAGTGCTGCTTCCTTCCTTTTCAGGTCCTCGTGCACTCGTTTCACTTGTTCAGAGTACACTGAAGAGGTGATCGTTTGGCGGCGTTGCAAGAATTCATAACGAAAAGCACCACGTGCGCGCGCTGTCCACCATACACACGGCATAACTTTACGTGGATGCAGTTCTGGTTTTCATGTGTGAGGAATTGAGTCATTGGTGGACAACCAATGTCCGGAATCTCTTGGGGTGCTGTACTGGGCACACTTCTCATCACATGTGAGTACTCTATCCAAAAACGGTTCCTTGTCATAGCGAGACAGCAATGCAAGACAAACTGAGACACGTTGCTCTTTGTTCATTGCAGAAAATTCGTGAGGGACCCACTTAGACAATTTCTATGCCTTATTGCACGCAATTTCTTCGAAAGCTTACATCACCAACACCAAATGACTGGGCTAGTTCCTGGCAGGTTTGGCTACTGTTCTGCTCAATGGCAACCTTCATGGCTTCTGAGTCAAGATTGACAAGACGACCACTCCAGGACTTGTGTTGAAGGGATTCTTTTACGTCTCTGAACTTTCGAACCCAATTCCGAATTGTACGTTCCTTCATAGCATCTTCCCCGAACGCTAAGCAAATGCTACGAGTTGTTTTTGCAGCAGGTGAACCAAGTTTAAATTCCTACAACAAACACCCACGAATAAACTTCACTGATACCGCCATTGTAATCGCACGTCTTTCCACTACGAAACTGCTTACTTATCTGATTCATATGCGCAGGGCATCTTGGGATTTCAGCTGACAATATACCGCGGGTGGAGCGCCATCTCTCCTCAAATCCAATCATTACTTTGCACTCTTGAAAAACGGCAAATACTTTAGCGGTTATCTGATACTTGTTCGTCTCCAATTGGTTTTCGATTTTTTTTACTTTTCTGTTACATTGTGATTACGTATGATTTTTTCTGCATTTTTAGTCGTTGCTTTTGACTATTGCGTAGATCGTATTCATTCTCTCAACACCGTTCTTCCTTCCTTTCTTATTCTTTTGAGACTTGAAATAGGGTTTTGTTTTTGTGTGTATGTGTATGCAGCTTTTCGGCTCCAGTAAGTTTTCTTTAGCTACGAGCTTCTGTTTCAAAATCTAGCCAGTTCGGGATAGCAAACCCATAAGTATTGCCAGCTACATAAAATCATTTATGATTTGGTTCCATTCAACGTAATCAGCGTATATGTGTCACTCGACCACTTCTCTACGTTCTTCAGTGAGTTTTCACTACTTACTCAACAAATCGTAATCCTGACTTTGAGCAGAAAGATTACCGTAGAAGTAAACAATCGGTGTTTGAGACGGATCTCTCAAATGTTTCAGGTTGTGATCTTAGCCACATGCGCTTGTCTCACCCGCGGATAAAACTGGACGACGAAAGTAGATTTCGATTTCCCAAACAGAAATGATAAGACCTTAAATCTGTACATCCTGCCTTTGAGCTACGCATGATAAAGATAGATGATGTTTAAGCACAGCTGTTTCCTCAACTTAGGGGAGCATGTCTATCTCAGCGACAAGCAGGCAAAGACCCGACAGTCAGAGAGAAGGGGATCATGTACATGGGATTTAATAATTATCCCTTTATCTTCTCCACTATTGCTATTGATCTAGAGGCAGGAACAAGTCGTGTAAACTCGGAACATCAACCGTTATATCGGTTCGTTTCCGGACTCCTGCTGTTCCACTGTGTACCTCAAAAATTATAGTAATCTTACGGAACGAAGGTACTAAGCGTTGTTTTGCTTTTAATTTTTACGGGTAGCATCATATTTAATACTCGTACTTCAAAATCTGAAAATTTCTGTCGTATACATTATATTACTAAAAATTATTCTATTAAAAAACGTCCGACAAGTTTATGACAATAGAAAATACTGTAAGGCGTACATTCGAATTATTTCATGACAAACCCAATACGCTTAATGTTAAAAATACGAGATGGATCGCGTTTATAAAAGAAACCACAAATATTCTAAACCTTATAAAAAAGGAAGTAGAGATGTTCGTACCTGGAATTCCCGAATATAAGAACATTCCGCATCAGTGAGGCGTAATGGCGACCAGAAAATGCTCTCTTACATTACAAGTATCACAATAGATATTCAGAACTGACTCACATAGCACAACTTCGATATTCCGTGATGATGAAATACCCATGTTGCCTATGTACCATATTTGGTGGAGTTCATTGTATTCTTTATCATGTATTCAGGGACATATCCAAAGCGGACCCTCCCACATTTTTTGATTATCTTCAGTCATTTCAAAATACGTACTTTTCACGACATAATTATATACGTTTTGTGCATAGCTTTTTCCCTTAAGTTTATAGGTAAATCAGATTAGCTGTAGTTATTACAACCGAATTGGTATGTATGTAAATACATTATGTTGTACGTTCAACTTTTTTTCTGATCATTTTACTTTTTGTGCGTGTTGACTTTTCATCTTTCTCTTTCCATTCATGCAAAACCACAGCGGACTCTGTGTAGTAGGGACTATAAAGTATCGTCCAACGAGGTTTACTAAATCACTTAGAGCATTATTTTGAAAATCTTTGATTCGTACAACAAACAGTAAAGTTATCTTTTGTGGTGTGCGAAATGGAACAGAAACAGACACCAGGAAAATTAAAACCGGCCGAAGTTACTACAGCTTTCGGTGCCTGTGAGCGGGAATTCTACTCAAGTATACCAAAGCTATTAAACGTTCTGAGTTAGGTCCTAGTCTAAACCGGAAGTAAGCGATTCTTTTATACATACATAATGATTCAGCTGTTCTCTGAGATTCAGAGGTTAGCTCCTCAAAGAAAGACCCTGTGCCAAGTACAACTTTAACTGATAGAACTAGAATTTACTTACTGTTGGTGTATCATATGTCTCCATTTACAACTATCTCAGCACACAGCTCAAGCTTCATTAACATCTATCACACGCCGCACACAAGACCTTTTGTACTTCATACTCATAATCTCTTTCTCAAGCAGACATTCCTGAATCTGGTCCTCCCATGATTTTCTTGGCCTTCCTCAACCTTTCTCTCCTGCCACTTGGGGTGAAACATTCTCGTAGTAAGAATTTCATCACTCATTCTTTCAATATGGCCGAAGCATCTAAGAATATTAGTCTCCGCCTTACTAAAAATATTTTGCCTCACATTACACATCTGCAACACATCTTCATTCCTCACATAATCAGAGCGTGTCTTGCCACAAGACGAAGTCTTAAATGTAATGTCCCTGTCTTTCTTTACATATATGTAACTACATTTAAGATGAAGTCTTAAATGTAATATCTCTGTCTTTCTTTACATATATGTAACTACATTTAAGACGAAGTCTTAAATGTAATGTCTCTGACCTTCTTTACATATATGTAAGCCAACCCCGTAATTAGCGCATCTCTCCACCATAGCAAAACCCAGATTTCACTGCCGTACATCAGAGAAAGAACTTTCATACACAGCCATTCAGGACTTCCTTGAGAACCCATCATCCCTGTGAAATTCTCTTAAGGCAGCTATGACTTTCGATGAAGAATTCATTCGTCTACTAATTTCGCCATCTAATTGTTCTCTCTGTCAAACATGCTGCCTAAATATACAAACTCCTTCACCTGGACAATTTTTTTTCGAATGATGAAGAGGGTTAAATCAGTTTTAAAGGGAAAAAAATTGGAGAGCAATAACGCATGATTTGTCTCTTCTTTCAATGCATTCAAATTAAAATTTTAAACAGACGAAGTCTTAAATGTAATGTTTCTGTCTTCCTTTACATATATGTAAGCTAAGATTGCAAGATAGGATCCAGCCGCCTCCCGAAATGAAATCAAAGGTACGTCACTGCACGTACTATTTTAATAAAATTCGCCATTCGAATGTAAGTCTCGTATTTTTGCATACGGGTTACATGAATTAACTTCTCTGACTTTGTTTAGGACCATGGATTCAGCTATTGCAATCTCTTTCTAGAATCTCTCTATGGTCAATTACATAATATTTTCTTTATACTATAATATTTACCATTACCAATTTATTTTATAACGAAAAACTACGTTTTCCATTATGAATTACGACGGTTGTTCCAAAAGTACTGCAAAAGTGGGCATAACTTTTTTATTAACTGACAGAGATTGTTCAATTGCGCATATTGATAGAGTAACTCTTTCTCTACACAAAGGTACCACTCAACATATTCTCCATCACAAGCGATGCATTTGCGCCATCGTTGAACCCAACTCTCGAATCCTCTCTGAAAAGATTCAGGTGTGGATTGTTATGCCCACTTCTTCACAGCCACTTTCACCTCATCTGTGTTATCAAATCTTTGTCCCCGAAGACTGTCCTTCATTGGACCGAACAAGTGGTAGTCGGAGGGCGCTAGATCTGGGCTGTATGGCGAATGAGGAACCACCGACCAGCCTAATTTGCAGATTGTCTGATTTGTGTCCAAAGATGTGTGCGGTCTCGCATTGTCATGGTGAATGTGGATTCCTTTCAGATTCTTGTTCGGTCTCTTTCTCCTTATGGCTTCTCCAAGTTTCTTGAGTGTCTCAATGTACCACTCGCTGGTGACGATACAACCACGTTTCTGAAAATCAAGGAAAATGACACCCGTGTCATCCCCAAAAAAAGTCACCATGACTTTCTGTGCTCATTGTTGGCTCTTGAACTTCTTACGCCTTGGTGAAGAGGTGTAACGTCATTCCATGGATTGATTCTTCGTGTCCGGATCATAAAGATAAGCTCACATTTCACCCCCTATCATCAGATCAGAAAAAAATGTGTCCTCATTGGCTTCAAACGCTTCCAGCAGATCAGAGCAAACTTTCTCCCTTCTCTCCTTCTGTTGCCGCGGGACTACTTCGTAGTTCGGGCCACATTGTTTGCGGCTTATTTAATTACAAAGACCGGGCGTAATTTACTTTTAATTATTTTTTTACTTAATTAAATTATTTTTCCTTTGCTCCCTTTCTGCCTCATAAACCCCCTTTTCTTCATTTGAGCATAAAACCCAGGTGGTCAAGGCGGCTTGTCGAGGTTCCCTCGGACACCGGTGGGGATGACCAAGGAATTTCTCTTCTTTTCACTCTTGTGAGAAGAAGCACGGCATTCACGAAATTTACGAAATGGCCCCAGTGCTAGCGTTGCTGGTAGAACAAAACATCCCGGTATTTCAGAAATGCACATGCAAAAGTCCAAACCGCGGTCAGATGAATAGGCGAGTTACGTTTTACAACCATCTCCTCTAGAAGTAGGCACCAGAGAAAGTCGCAAAGTACATCGTGGTGTCACTAGTAAGTCGTAACTCAGCCAGGGGGAAGCCCCGGCAAATTATTCGCTATTCATCAGATCTCAGAAGTTATGTCCCATTGAAATTGCGGAAGCCTCACCTGCCCAACACGCCAGCTGTCGCGAAAAGGTAGCTGAGTTGATCAGAGGGCCAACCAATAACCACTAAGGTCAAGCGCTGGTCAACCCGGCTGACCAATCCAGACTCGTGGCGAAAAGTTTCTAGAGGACTGTAGGCACGCCCCTACCACGTGGGAAATTAAAGGGACGTAAATATATACACAGAAAAAGCGTAAGCAGCATGATTATTCCAGCGAGGATTTCAGAGAGAAAATATTCAGGGGCTAGAACACTTGAGCACGGAGGTATGAGCACTTAGATACTTGAGCATTCCGAGTCTAAGACTTGTAGATAGATATAGTTATGTAGAGACTGATGCTGAGACGGAGGTTGACGAAACTTATAACGCAGTCAGATAGGTAAATCCATAGCCGAGAATCGGTAAGAGAAAAGCAAAGTTCGTAACCAGCATACCCGACAACCTTTACGCGACCAGGTGGGACCTCAACGAGGTACAACCCAACCGACGGAAGGTAAGATGATGTTGTTTTCCCCAATTCCAGTTCCAATGTTATGTGTGTATATACATATGCATGGTCGCTATGCCTCCTCGAGATAAATTAAGGGATTTATTTTAAAATTAAACTCAGGGGTGTACAGGCTTACGCAGCCGTGGACCAGTCAACATGGCTAATTTTATTATTTTAATTTAACGTAACTTTTATTTGGCCTCTACCTGAAGGCTGTAATTGCCTAATTCAATATACTATTCTTATAATAAGCATTGTTAATTACTTAACCTGGTGTAACTAACTTTTCTAGGCTGTGTATATTTCTCTAATTCACAATTTGCGGCATATGGGTTTTTTACGAAAACCTCGTACCGAACCTATATGAAACACAACGCGACGTCTGCAAACTTTGAGATTGGGTTCCTTACATTTATGGGGATGCAACCTCACTGTTTATCCAGTGAGACGATGATTAAGTAGTCCGCGACCACCGTACTACCGGGGGGCGTGGTAATACTTCAAATCGGGTGTCAACTGCCGAGGTACCAACTTTGCACTCATTTTTCGATACCCTAAGTCTTCCATCATCTTCTGTATGGTATTGTGACCACAGTTTATTGTGCAACAAGCTCACGTATTGTGACTCGTTTCTCCACGCGAATCAATTCATCCACTCGCTGACGATTCGTGTTAGTGGTCGCAGATGATGGTCTCCCACTGCGTGGTTTGTCTTCACAATACTGGTTCTTTAAACTTCTTCATCAATCTGCGCACATTGCTTTTATGGTGTTATCTCCTTTAACATTCTGTAGTATTGTGTGGATGTCGGACAGCCCTTCCTTCGTCAAGAACTCAATGACGGCACGTTGCTTCTGCTTGGAATAATTATTTAAATCAGTGATGAAGGGGGGGGGTTACTATAGAGGAAGTGTTACTCTTCCAATATGTGCAATTTGAACGACTTCTGTCAGTTAATAAAAAAGTTATGGCTACTTTGGCCTTACTTTCGGTACAACCCTTGTATTAAGTTAATGGATGTATATATTTTTTTAATTGGAGATATAACGACCACCGTGAGCAACTCAATGGGCTATAAGCAGTCGCCCGTCCCTTATTTAGGGTCACTGGTTCCAGGGAAGGGAGAGAGACAGCGCCGTAAGACAAACACAACATCCATGCCACACCTGGATCCGAACCCAGACCCATCTCGGACGAATGATCAGAGGCAATCGCTTAGACCACTGCGCCACCGGGGCGGCAAGTTACTGGATAAGACACAGTATATTAGACTATATGACCACGGCCATTAATCGGGCCTAGGCGCTTATTTAATAACGTCGAAATAAAGGGCCGAAAACTTTTACATTGGCTTTGATTTCTTTGCGCAAGGAAGCCAATGTATTACATTTGGAGATTTTATTGCATATTTTGTTGAGGTCAACATCCAAGACTGATGTATGTCCGTGGTTCAAAAGTACGGTTATTTCATCCATCGTCACTCTGCGATTTCCCATCACAATGCCTTCAACTACTGTAATGGACTCTGGTGTCACTACTCTGTGTTCCTGGCACGGTTGAGCAGAATATGTCACAGAAGTCACGCCGTTTCGGAACTTCCTAGTCCATTCGTACACTTGCTGGAGTGACAGACATGCATCACCATTCTGCAACTTCATTAGACGATGAATTTCAATGGGTTTCACGCCTTCACTACTCAAAAAATGGATGGCAGAACGTTGCTCCTCTTTGGTGCATGTCTCATGAAGGGCGGCCATGTTTACACAGCTACCTTGACGTAATTAAGCTTGTCTGCACCGTGCTGCCACCTGTAAGAAAATCTTTTAATCACTGATAATAATATTGCCAAGTTACAGGACAAGGACACTGTATTTTGAATTTTTATCGCAGTTTTAAGGTTTTTATTTGGCTCATGTGATAGTACAACCAAAGAAAGAGTAAGCATTTTAGTGATTTGATTAGTACTTAATGAAGCTGGATGCAGTTTCTCTCCGACAAGTCCTATTCTCCGTTAAACAGTAGTTCATATTTGTATAAATTCACTGCCTGTATAATCTATGGGGCGTGAGTTCCTGACTCTTCGTACGGATGAGCCTGCTTTTGAATCCCTGGCAAGATACTGATGTTGTATTCACTTTTAAGGTACTGGATCTTCCTCTCCTAGAACTCGTGGCTTTCAACTACGAGCTGCGAATTCTCATAGCCTTTAATGTTCGAAGAAGACAATAAACCCAAAAGAAAAATTCATGTGCTAATGAATAACTGTGTTTTAGTTTTTACTGTAAATCAGTAGAAAGAACCGTGAAGAAATTAATGCAAAGTAGCTTTAGAGAAGTTAGTATTCATCGATTTTGAAGACATTTACCAAGGAATTTTATTCCTTTTAATGATTCAAGATATTTCTTTGTTTGGTAACTCCATGCAATTAATTTTGTAGTAATTGATAATAGTTATTTAAGCCTTTCTACAGTTGATATTCGTCTACCTAGTTTCCAGAAATCGAATTTTTGTTTTGTTTTGGAGTTTAATGACCATCTTGAGCTACTATCAGGGCTATATGTAGTTTACTGTCTCTAATTTAGGACCATAGGTTCCAAAGAAGTGACAGAGCAAGCGCCGTTAGCCAAACACACTATCCATACAACATCCTTGACTCAAATTGGGTTTAATCCAGAACGTATAGGAAGGTAGCGCCTAGACGACTCAGGTACTGGGCGGCGCAATACTTTTGAAACTGCTGTTAGTTACCTTGAAAGAAAAAAAAACGCCAATTTTTTTTCCGCGTGAAAACAGAAGGTGACATCATGACATAATAGACGTAGAAGTATAGTGTCTAGAAGAGACAGTGTGTCGTGCGCTTCTGCAGACGGGTTCTTAAAATCATGAAATCAAAGAGGGTGCTGATGACAGCTTCGATGCTGTTGCTGTAAACAATGCTCATAGATGTGCATGCTTCTCGTTTCGTGCAGTATAGTAATTTCACTAAAATTTTACCAAAGAATCTTTCTTTTTTATCCTACAGTTATACTAAAAGTGATTTTCATATAAGGATAGGTATATGCATAAGTGATTTTCATATATGGATAGGTATATCCATATAGTGATTTTCATATCATCATCATCACCATTGTCAACCATTATCAATCCACTGCTGGACGAAGATCTCCCCAAGTTTCCTCCACAACGGTCTGTCTTGTGCCAGTCTCCTCCATGTCACTCCCGCATATTTTCGAATTTCATCCACCCATCTCCCATGTGGTCTTCTTCTGGGTCTTTTCCTGTCCCTTGGAATCCAATCTAAAATTTCGGCGGTCCATCGATGGTCTGTCCCTCTGGCAGTATGTCCAGCCCATTGCCATTTCAGGGATTTAACTCTGATCATGACGTCTTCCACTCTCGTCATTTTTCGGATCCACGAGTTCCTCTTCTTATCTCTCCTAGTTACACCAAGCATGCACGTCTCCATGCTACTTTGAGTTGTCTGCAGCCTTTGTATGTCTCTTTTAGTTAAGGTCCACGTCTCTGCACCATACGTAAGCACTGGAAGGATGCACTGATCAAACACTTTTCTTTTAAGACAAAATGGCATATTGCTCTTGAAAATTATGCTGTTTCTTCCAAAAGCTCTCCAGGCAAGTTTTGTACGCCGATTAATTTCTTCATCAATGTGACCCTCACTTCATATATGCTGTCCATGATAAACGTACGTGTCTGTTATATCCAGTTTTTCTCCATCAATCGATAAATCTTCATTTCTTGTAAAAGTAGTGAACATCACTTTTGTCTTCTGAAAGTTCATTTTTAATCCCACTTCTTTACTCTTTTCAGCAAGTTCCTGGATCATACTCTGCAGCTCTGGTGGGGTAGTTTCAAAAATGACTACGTCATCAGCAAAACGAAGGTGGGTTAGATAATCTCCATTAATCTTTATCCCTTTGTTTTCCCAGTTCAGTAATTGAAAGATATTTTCCAATGTGGCATTAAAGAGCTTCGGAGATATGGTGTCACCTTGTCTCACTCCCTTTCCAATTTTTATGTGTGTTGTATTTTCAAACAGCCGAATCTTTGCACTTGCATTTTCATAGATGTTATTTATAATATTAATGTATGCATCTTCAATACCGCAGGATTTCAGAGCCGTTGTAACTGCTGATGGTTTCACCGAATCAAAGGCTTTTTCGTAATCGATAAAAGCCATGCACAATGTAAGTTCATATTCCCTCGCTCATTCAATTAGTTCTCTCGGTATGTGGATATGATCTATTGTGCTGTAGCCACTCCTGAATCCAGCTTGTTCTCTCGGTTGAGCCATGTCCAGTGTTACCTTCAAACGGTGTGAAAGAACTTTAGTGAAGATTTTATAAACCACTGAGAGGAGGCTGATAGGTCTGTAGTTCCGGAGATCCTCAATGTCCCCTTTCTTATGTAGCAGGATCATTGTAGCATTGTTCCAATCCTCAGAAATCTTCCCTTCATTAAGGCATCGAGTGAAAATTTGGGCAAGTACTGTTTCGATTTCTTCACTTGCTTCTTGTATGATGTCTACAGTAATTCCATCTTCTCCTGGAGCTTTCCCCCGCTTCATGTTCTTGATTGCATGTGCAACTTCTGCTGGGAGGACTGGAAGAACTCTGGTACTGGTACCTTTCATGATGTCTGGAGTACATGTATCATCCCTTTCATATAATGTGGAGTAGAAATCTTTCACTCTTGTCAAAATTTCGCCTCTATTTCTTGTTACAGAACCATCTTTTCTCAGTGCCATAATCTGTTTTCTTCCCTTACTGAGATGTCCCTTTGCTATCTTTAGGCTTTGGTTGTTTTTAATTGCTTTCCTCACTAGCTCACAGTTGAATTTCCTTACATCTTCAGTGATACTTTTTGTACTGTCTTGCCAAGCTCTATATATTCCACTTTGGAAGTCACATCTTCTTTAGTTGTCCTAATCTCTCTTCTTTTTTGCATCAACATTTTTATTTTTCCTGATAATTTGTTCACATGCAACTTGTTCTTAGACCCAGCTAATTTTGTTGCTGTTTCCATAAGAGCTTTGGTTACTTTTCTGTTAACTTCAGAAATATCCACTTCTTCCGATGTTAGGCCTTCTAAAGCAGAGAATCTGTTCTTCAGTTCCAACTTGAAAGTATTATGGTGTTTTTTAAGGTTGGTTATGTCAATACACTTTGTTTGTCTTATGAGCTTGCCACGTTCGAGTTTAGTGTTGAAGTGCATCTTACATCTCACCAATCTATGGTCACTACCTGTATTGAACTTGTTCAGCACATTGCAGTCTTGGATGACGAATTTTTTGTTACACATAATAAAATCAATTTCACTTGTCGTTCCATTTGGATGTCTCCATGTCCATTTCCTGTGTGGCTTTTTCTTGAAAAAGGAGTTCAAGATGAAAAATCCTTCTGCCTCTGCAAACTCAACGAGAGTATTTCCACGCTGGTTTCTGTTGCCGTGACCGAATTTACCTACTGAAGTTTCATTCTGTTGCCGTTGCCCTATTTTTGCATTGAAATCTCCCATAATTATCTTCAAGTGCTGCTTACCTTTATTATTTAGATCACGAATTTCCTCATAAAATTCTTCAAGTTCTTCTTCAGGATGACTTGTGGTGGATGCATAAGTTTGAATAATCTGAGCCTGGTATCTTCTCGAGAGTTGGATAACGAGTCGTGCAGCTCTGTCAGAGGAACTTTCAACTTCTACCACTTTATCCTTCAGTTTCTTGCTTGTTATAAATTCAACACCACTAGTTCTGCCAGTATCTGTCCCACGATAGTAGAAGAGATGTCCACTTTTCAGTTCAATGAGATCTTCTCCTTTTCTCCTTACCTCACTTATCCCGACGATGTCCCACTTGATCCTTTGTAGTTCCTCTTCCAATTCAAGAAGCCTTGAATCAGAAGATAGGGAGCGTCCATTGTACGTAGCCAAGGTCAGCATTAGATGGCAGCCTAGTCCGGTCCTCCGGGGATTCTTAGCACCCTCTGCCTTCATGTCGCACTGGCCGCTGCCTTGGCCAGGTACATTCCAGCTGCCGGAGACTGAGGGCCAAGATTTAAGTTGTAGAGTCATTTTGGAGGTGTTTGGCCATAACTCACCACGCTGGCCAAGCGGGTTGGTGAGTGTGGGATAGAATTTCCTCTGATCCCGATGGCATAGTTATACCGCTATTGGCGGTCGTCAGAGCCCCTTTAGTGGGAACAGGATGCATCACGAGAAGGCGGGGTTGACATTTGTCAAGGAGAGGCTGTGATGTTACGCATCACCTGACCTTACATCCTGATTTTCATATATGAATAGGTATATCCATATAGTGATTTTCATATATGGAAGTGAATATTCTTCCAAATGATGTGTTTTGGGGAAGCTTTGTCAACATTATTCGAAAAATGTATCATCTCGCATTGAATCTACGTGTCACAAAGCTAGTTAGTACAAATACATTCCTGGACGCAAATTTTCTCCGTAATTATTGGGATTTTTGCCCAATCATCGTACTGAATTCTGTTCTGATCCTGTCGCAAATCTTTTCTCTGTCTCTACAGGACACAAATTGTTTAATATGGGTGTCACATGACACCGTACGTAGGCATAATCTTCCCATGATAAAGTTTACAGAACTTCGGACAAAAAACAAAAAAACCACCACCTAATTTCAATAATTTTAGACAAAGTGCGACGATATAAAAAAGATTGAAAAATAAGTTGCACATTTAACTAAATAATTACTAAGTGGCTGCCAACTTGATTTCGGACAAGTAAAAAAAATTCCATTCGTTCCGCCTTGCCTCATCTTTCGGTACGAAAAATAGCTACCTTTTCTTTACAGGACCTGTAACCACTGTGGCATCCGGGTACGAAACACGTTCTCAAAGTTACACTTATTACTACTACTTTTCATTACCGATCTAACAAAAAAAAAATCGTCTTTTCAGTCGCTGTCCACCAAACACGCCATAGAAAAGCATGCTAATGTTTAGAAATCATAGCATCGAAACTCGCAGGAGCGCCATCTCGCGGTTTCATGAAAAAAGGGAACTAAAATTGAAACAGCTAGGTATTAACGCACGGCACACTCAAGGAGGTTAGAATAAGATATTTGGAGATGCCCTTGTTAATGGAGCAGTGCCACTTTGCGTGAAGCTTATTACCGCGAGCGACAGCCGTCAAAGTGTGGGAAAGCTGATGGTTTCCAATGCTATTGCAATGCATTGTGTGTTGGCCGAATTGCCTTCTTTCGTCGCAAATGTTTCGAATTTCGCATCATAACTTACTTCCGATATGTGAGAAAATGCTAAATTTATAAAATTCTTAATTATTTTGAAGACCCTTCTCATTTTTATTTTAAATTGAAATGCACGAACATTAGTGCGAATTCAAAACAAAACATAACATAACATTAAAGTTGAAAACTTTACTCGTCTATGAAGCATAATTCATTCCGGTTCAATATTAATACAGTTTCCGCAACCAAAATCCATGCAGTTCCAAAATACACTCATTGAAATCACATAGGTGTTATGTAAACAACGTCAAATTCCCACACCTGGAGGCTTCACAGTTAAGAGACTCAGGGCATCTCCATAAATATTATTCTAACCTCCTTGGGTACACTATCTCTTCTAGCCACTATAGTAGAAGGACACTTAACGGCAGCAGTATATCAAAGTTAGTAAATGACCAGCTTATACTCATCCTGCACTTCCGGTGATTGCTTGGTGACGTCACTGTCCAAATCGTCATCGTAAGACTACCTAATCGCCACGTTTCTTTGTATCTGCACCACAGCATCTTGTAGGAATTATTATTCGTAAAGAAGCTGGAATAATTTCCATAATTTCTAAAAGATTTTTTATTGCATAATGTTTTCAATTTTTAATTAAAAAAATTTGGGGACTGTCAACGAGATGCTTTTCCTATTCCTCATGAAGAAATCCTTTATTGAATGACAATAATATGTCCTGCTGTGCTATTTTCTTTCTAAATTTATATAAAAAACAGCACAAATTCCCCTTGTAACTAAATTGACATTTAAAAGTATAACCGTTTTCCCGCCCTTTACGTAACAAAAAATGTGTGGGAGGTATTTTTGAAATCTTTGTTACGATAATATTCATATGACTGTGAATTTCTTCTGTATTTAAGGTAAATGTGCTGACCTTGCTTTTGCAATTAATAATGAATTATTTAACATATTCCTCCATAGCTACAGGTTGAATCTACGATTCACATGATGTCACTAATCGTGACGTCACTAAGTTGACAGTGATGCCACCAAAGAGATAGAAATACGTATTTCTATCTCGTTGGATGCCACTTACTGACGTCACGATTATACGTCTGCGAGGAAGGCGGGATGAGCAAACCTTACTGTCTATTAGCCTTGGCAGCACATATGCGAGAGCCGCTCAATAGTTCTTACTAATAGTTCTAGCTGCTCAATAGTTCTTTTAGTATATAGTTAAAGTATTTTGAGTCTCACTATGACTTTGAATACATTAATAGCAACGTGTTTTTCAATTAGTATAAATACAAAAAAAAAAAAAAAAAATCACGAGCGACTGTCAGGAAACCGGAAATAGTGATCGGAAGGCACTTTTTTCTATTGTCATTTTGGAATTAGGGTGTATCCCCCCCCCCTTCCCGTCGCTTTTTGCTTACACATCAATATACATTTGTCGACACATTTCTTCTACGGCAGTCCTGAATATTTACTGAAAGTCCAGTAAACGAAATGCGTGTGATGCGAGGTCAAATTTATAGCATAATGGTGCTGTCTTTTATCACCAGTTTTTTTATATAAATTTTCATCTCTCTCCCTTTTAATGCACCTTTATCCCCACATCCCTATGTTGAATGACATTGAAAAAAAAAAGAGAATGTCAAAAGCAGCCATTTACAATGACCAGAAAATTAATTTCCCGAAGTTAAAATAACTTTCCATCGTTCCACTGGTACGAAATACTTGATATGAATTTCATTCACAGGAATGAAATTCATTGGTAACTTTCCTTAAAATCCACGACATTCAAATTCTATACGATTACACAGTCTCACATTTGGAATGTCTATAATCCTGTGTTTCTTCCACAAAGTTAATAAATTCGGTTATTAAAATGCAGTTTTATTGTAAAAGTTTCTGAAAAGTGGTAGTTCCTTCGCTGCACAACATGAGTACCTACTATATTCCCCATTTAACGTGCGGATAGAAGGTACGCTTTTTTTTTCTGTATTTAAATACTGACAGATGCATAAACAAATAAGTTTAATTAGGTTTCAATTTTCGTACTCAAAAGTAATAAGAAATGGGATGCAGTACTTTCCCTTCACATTTTCATTAATAAACAAAATCTTTCATGTTCATGATTCCCTTTGTTGAAATTGAATAAAATATCTGAAAGAAGTTAGAAGTTTGCTTTTGCATTTCATGAGGAAATATTTAATGATAAACGTTCTTGAGCAATTTACTTTACTATAGTTTTCGCCTTACTTCTATCTTTCCTTTTAGATAGAACCGTAGACCCGAAATTTCTGTGACAGCGGTGACAGATTGTAGCAGATCAAATATGAATTTAAGTGAACGAGAACAACACAAATACTTCGGAAGAGTAACTAAAAGTGACATACCTTCTGGTTTCCCCGATGAACTGGAGCGTGGATCCTTCTCTCCTCCAATCGAAAGTAGGATTCGGCGTGCCTGTAGCTGAACAGGAGAGTACAGCAGGACCGTCTCGCACTGCAACTATATCCCAGGGCTCTTCTATGAAAGACAGTTCTGTGAAATCGGCGACAACGGCACCTAAGATAGAATGGAATTAATAAGGTGAGAATCTAGTATGTCAGAGAAAAACTACGACAACATATCATATACGAACAGACAAAAGTAACTGAGCATGTTTATCTAGATATACAACATCGAAGAGATCTTGTTTCATGACGTCACGAAGCTCGGCTACAGCACTGGATGACTTTCCGTGACTCTGCATGGAAAAGTCGGAGTCAACCAGTAATAAGACTGATCTGTGACGCACATCGTGACGTCAAAACCGAAGGCCAAGATATACTGCAGCATTGGTTGAGCCATTCTGGTAATCCACCGGTGGTGGATAAATGATTTTTCTGCCCCTAGGCCTGGAAAAAATCATCGTCCACTTCACCCAAGAAAACTTAATTCAGCATTGTTACAAAGTCGCTTAAACTAAAATGAATCGAAATATAATTAAAATTATTGAAAATTTAGAGGCGGTTTTGTTATAAATACTGCAGTATATGTATATATAAGATGGATTCAGGAGTGGCTACAGCACAATAGATCATATCCACGTACTAAGAGAACTAATTGAAAGAGCAAGGGAATATGAACTTCCATTGTGCATGGCTTTTATCGATTATGAAAAAGCCTTTGATTCGGTGAAACCATCAGCAGTTACAATGGCTCTGAAATCCTGCGGTATTGAAGATGCATACATTAATATTATTAATAACATCTATGAAAATGCAAGTGCAAAGATTCGGCTGTTTGAAAATACAACACACATAAAAATTGGAAAGGGAGTGAGACAAGGTGACACCATATCTCCGAAGCTCTTTAATGCCACATTGGAAAATGTCTTTCAATCACTGAACTGGGAAAACAAAGGGATAAAGATTAATGGAGATTAACTAACCCACCTTCGTTTTGCTGATGACGTAGTCATTTTTGCAACTACCCCATCAGAGCTGCAGAGTATGATCCAGGAACTTGCTGACAAGAGTAAAGAAGTCGGATTAAAAATGAACTTTCAGAAGACAAAAGTGATGTTCAATGCTTTTACAAGAAATGAAGATTTATCGATTGATGGAGAAAAACTGGAGATAACAGATACGTATGTTTATCTTGGACAGCAGATATCAAGTGAGGGTCACATTGATGAAGAAATTAATCGGCGTACAAAACTTGCCTGGAGAGCTTTTGGAAGAAACAGCATAATTTTCAAGAGCAATATGCCATTATGTCTTAAAAGAAAAGTGTTTGATCAATGCATCCTTCCAGTGCTTACGTATGGTGCAGAGACGTGGACCTTAACTAAAAGAGACATACAAAGGCTGCAGACAACTCAAAGTAGCATGGAGACGTGCATGCTTGGTGTAACCAGGAGAGATAAGAAGAGGAACTCGTGGATCCGAAAAATGACGAGAGTGGAAGACATCATGATCAGAGTTAAATCACTGAAATGGCAATGGGCTGGACATACTGCCAGAAGGACAGACCATAGATGGACAGCCGAAATTTTAGATTGGATTCCAAGGGACAGGAAAAGACCCAGAAAAAGACCACATGGGAGATGGGTGGATGAAATTCGAAAATATGCGGGAGTGACATGGAGGAGACTGGCACAAGATAGACCGTTGTGGAGGAAAGTTGGGGAGACCTTCGTCCAGCAGTGGATTGACAATGGTTGACAATGATGATGATGTATATCAAATACATAATCTTTATTTTATGTAGATACGAGTATAATAAAACGTTGCGCGAAAACATTTGTAGACCAAGGCGATAGTACGCTGCTCCCTAAATCCTCCCAAAACCGCAGGTCGGCTTGTATTGGCTTACTAGAACTTATCGTCAGGGTCAACATTTTTGCGGAAGCAATAGTATACAACAGTCTGTATTTTTAGTTCGGAGAGTAAAAAATATGGACTGTTTTATTTTTGTAGCTCAAGGTCAAGCTTTTCTAGCCCCTTTAGTTAGCTGCTAGCCGTTTGGCACGCAAACAATGCACAACAACGGTGTCTCTGCCTTGCCTTAGGCCGCCCACTCAGTTGTAGTGAACGAGTTAGGGAGTGTTAGTTCATCGAAATTTTTAATACATTATTTCGGGCACGGCTGATCACTTTGAGAGAAGAGTGTTTACGGTGACGCAGTTATCGAAATCACTACGTCGCTGTTATGATGCGAATTTTAAACTTACAGTGGTAAGATGTGCAGAGAGATGAAGACACTGCGCTGCAGCCAGAACATACGGTGTAACTGAAGCCAGTTATCTTGTGAAAACATAGCTGTTTTTGCCGGTGGTGGAATTCGAACCCACGTCTCCTACGTAGCTCCAGAGCCATTCTTCCGACTGAACTATACCGACCTTGGCTTATCGCTGCAACTTGCGGTTTTGACTCTTGAGGCACCACAGTGGCTCGTCATAATCTTAGATGTGTTTATTTAAGGGGCACTTAAAACAAAATGTGAAGTCAGAAGTTTCTTAAAGGAAGACAGATTTGGTCATCGCCTCCAAGTTGCAGGTCCTTGACGTTGCCGTCAACAAGCCAGTTAAGGACCACCTTCAACGCCTTTAAGCGGAGTGATTGCTAACTGGCAACACCCTACTGAAAAATTGAAGAAACCGTCTGAGGTATTTACTCAGGCAGTGGATAAAGCTAGCACGGGACAGCATCTCATCCGGCACATTTGTTATCATTATTAATGTTAATGACCATTTTACAAAGACTGTTTAGTGTAGCATCCTGCAAAAACGTTATTAACGCCTTGGGATTCTGTATCATTTGTTTTTTAATTTCGTTCTTTTGAATTTCATTTTAGATTCAACAGTGCATGCCTCAAAAAGTGCTGCTTATCAAACAATTTAGATGGGACTGATGATGATTTTATATGGGGAGATAATGACTATGGATCATCAAGTGATAATACTACTGACTAAATATGATACAGCCTCTTGGTTTATGATACGGACAGAATTGTAGTTCCAGGTTGAAATAGAACTTCTTCATAAAAAAAAAGTTTTTCTTTTGTGCTTTGGATTTGAGGTTTGATTAAAGAATTAAGTGGATAGGGACCGTTAAGTCTAACGTATGCATTTTCCAACAAAATCTATGTAATTTTAGGGGGTCGTCTTATAATATATTCGGGTAAATATGGCACATGCTTTTACAAGAACTGAAGATGTAGCAATTAATGTAGCAAATTTAGAAGTAACCAATGCCGACATTTACCTTGGACAACAGATATCAAACAAGGGACATATCGAAGAAGAAATTAATGACCCTACAAAACTCGGTTGCAGAGCGTTTGGAAGAAACAGTACAATTTTCAAGAGCAATTTGCCTAGAGCGTCTTGAAAGAAAAGTGTTCAATCAATGTATCCTTTCAGTTCTTACTTATGGAGCAGAGACGTGGACCTTAACTAAAAAACACAACCAGAGGCTGCAGACAACTGAAAGAAGCATGGAAAGGAAGTGCATGCTTGGTGGTATAACCAGGAAGGATAAGAAGATGAACTCGTGAATCAGGAAAATGACAGGAATTGATGACATCATGATCAAGGTGAAATGCCTAACATGGCAACGGGATGGACATATTGTAAGTAGAACAGAACGTCTTGTTGGACGGATGAAGGTAAAAATACCACCGGAGAAAATATCCCTGAAAACTGAAAAGCGGTAAAAATACCCCCAGCATATCAAACACTCACATCTTCCAATATCATGCATTTTTTGTAGTTACCTTCGACGCTTTCTCCGTTTGTTAACAACAGTTGTGACGTATATATTCTAAATTAACTTTCCTTTTTAGTTTCTTTCCCTATGTAAATCTTGAGTTTTTTCTCAGTTATACTTCACACTTAAGGTGATATCTTTTCTCTCAAATGAATACTGTTGGCAACATAATTGAGGTGGAATGAACGTGACGTATGCCTGTTATGATAAGAACCAGAGATATAAACTACGATATAACTGTTGCTTGTGGAGCGTTGTGGAGCGTGGTGGAATGTTGGTGGTTGATTTGTGTTATGTGATTTCTATACTACTAGTGAAGTGCTATATCTGTGCTGGAGAAATAAAGCATCATTTCCGTAAGTTTTGACTTCTGAAAAAGTGTTTGGTCTGGCCGTTAAGGTTTAATTTAGGAACTATTTCATCGTATGGTTATGTTTTTAAAATAATGTATCGGTACGTTATACAGTCTACACGCATAAACTGCATGCGGTGAAACAGAATGAAAGGAAGGCATTCTTGCAGTAGTACTAAAGCGATATACTTGTGCAATCAACTAAAATCCATTGGACGTGGGTATTTCTTCCGCTTTGAAAAAAATATTCTCGGAGGAAATACCCCCAGCAGATCAATCACTCACATCTCCCAATATCATGCATGCCCTTCTCCCCTCCCCCAGAAATTTGGAGAAGTCTGTAAAAAGGATACGAGGTACTTGGTTTGGAGGGCTCCACCCCCAACTTCCGTAATTTTATATTCTGGACCTCTAGAGTCGTTCAGTGTATCCTCGATGTTACCCCTGAAGAGCTCGTAGAAATTGGGGGAGGGGGTGAATTCACCCCACCCTCCTGAAAATTCGTGGTCGTGTACAGAATCATTGTATAAAGCATGACACTAATGTTTACAGCTCTACGTCCATTTTAACATTTTGGGGGAAAGCCCTCCCCCCCCCCTAAAAGTTCACGGACGTTTCAAGGGGAACATCCTGGATACACTGACAGACTCCAGCGGCCCAGAACATAATAATACGGAAGTTGGGTTAGAGCTCCCTCAAACCAAGTGTACCTCGGATCCTCGGCAATTGATTTTTTCAAATTAAAGTGCAATTCTCGCTTGGCTTACATGGAACGCTTTCTCGAAATTCGTTTGGAGTTCGCAATTCAGTTCTCAATATAGGCCCATAAAAGGCAATCTTTATAGCCCCATTGAACTTTTGTGGCCAGTTGCCCTAAACTCGTATGAACCGGCATGAAAATTCAGACAAACAAAAGAGTTCCTTCCCCTCGTTAGGCACCTTGGAAAACTGCCACACATAATTCGGAAATTTGGAAAACTGCCCCACTGGAAAAATGTTCACGCATTCAAAGTGTTCTTCGGAGGAACAGCAATTTGTGCCCGGCCCTTTAATGAAAAACCTGTGGTAATTTTTCTGGTGGCAATTTTCCAAGTTGCTGAAAGATATGTGGCAGGGTTGCCGGTAAGTTGCCACACCGAAACACTGTCACACATCAGTGTTTCTGTGGCAGTTTGCAGTGAACCGTTTGTTCTGGGATATTTCCTCCTGGGGTACTTTCCCGGGGGCATTTTTAACCGCTTTTCAGTTTTCAGGCTTTTTTTCTCCGGCAGTATTTTTTCCCGGGGGTATTTTTACCGTTTACCGTGTTGGACAACTGAAATACTAGTCTGGATTTCAAGGGACAGGAACATACCCAGAAGAAGACCATGTGTGAGATGGGTGGATGAAATTCGAAAGCATGTTGGAGTGAAATGTGGGAGACTGGCTCAAGACAGAAAATTGTGGAAGAAACTTGGGAAGGCCATCATCAAATTGCGGTTTGATCTTTACAGAAAACATACTGATCTTTTCTAATATATGAATGAACAGCTCAAGCAGTGTGTCACCAAAGAACTGTGTATCTCATTTACTAATATAATAAAATAAAGCAATACAATGTGTATTTTTTTTCGAAAGAAATGTTTTAAGTTACATAACTGACGACAAGTTATCAGAATTTCAGAAAAATAACGGCTGGGCAGAAAAATCACGATTTAATAATCTGCGTTTATCATTAAAAATTCTAAGATCAGACATTCGAAAGAGGAAGCGAAAATCAATTTCGTGTTGACCCTGTTGAAGTCTTCTGAATGAACGGAGTGTTACACTGCCACAAAATGGGCGATATTTCGCCACAGATATGTGATAGTACCACATATTCCATATTTATTGCATCAGAAACTCAGCCTAAAAATTTAAATATGTTTTAAGTAGTGTTTATGAAGACGTTGCCGTTTGCGATTTTAGAACAAACAAGATTTTTTGAAGGCCATTGGATTACAGGAGAAAACAAGTAAGATGACACCGAATTTTCGGGTGTAATTAGCACGTCTTTTGAATCCATTCTGACCCAAATTAAATTATGAAAGCTAAGTAAAAAACGATAAAATCCGTTTATTGGCATAAGACAGCAAACAAAAGGTTGCAAGCTTTCAGCACCTACGGGTGCCTTCTTCAGGCTTAGACGCGGTTTTGGAACAACGTTACTAATCTAACTGAATGTACAGAAAATTTAAATATGAATGTGAAATATAAAAAATGTATAAAAACGTGACAGTTTCATTATACATTTTTTATATTTCACATTCATATTTAAATTTTCTGTACATTCAGTTAGATTACTAACGTTGTTCCAAAACCACGTCTAAGCCTGAAGAAGGCACCCGTAGGTGCTGAAAGCTTGCAACCTTTTGTTTGCTGTCTTATGCCAATAAACGGATTTTATCGTTCTTTACTTAGTTATTTGGCGTATTACTACCCGTTTTTATCTAGTTTATGAAAGCTATTCAAAGTCAGTGGAACCGATATGGAAAGCAATAGTATCTGACGGAAGAAAGAAGATTTTCAATCCGGTTTTTAATCCTTCAGATATTGCTGTAAACGGAATCGTGAGCTTACGCCTCTGCTTGCAGACTTGTGCGTTAAGAAAAATATGAATTTATATGAGAAACATTTCGCTCGGAAACGCTCTCCAACACAGAAAGAAATTTTCAAATCGGACTCTAGAAACAGAGATATCGACAAAAATAAGATATACGTCTACGCTCCCTGGCGTAGAAACTATGCATTATTTTAAGAAGAAAATGTTCCTAAAAGGTTTGTCGACATGAGTAGTAACGACTTTATTTTTCAATCGAGATTTTAGAAGCTCATATTTTGCTGCAAATACATCAGAAGTGGAAATTAAGACTTACGCCTCCTGGTGGCCAAACCATTTTTTACAAAAATTCGAAATTATGTGCAAAGGATTTCCCATCAGGAGCTGTATCCGGTGCTGAAAGAATTTTTCAAATCGGAGATTTAGAAGCAGAGATATAGGGGGAAACCCAATTTACTTTTACGCCCCCAGCGGAAAGTCTATGAATTATTTGAAAATTTTGAAATTATTTGGAAAGCATGTCACACGGAAAACTCTATCAAATAAAGAAAGAATTTTCCAAATCGGACCATTAGAAGCAGAGATATTGACAAAAATAGGATATACATCTACGGCCCTGGAGGAGAAACCATGAAATATTTTAAAAAAGAAAATATTCCGAAAAGGTTTATCGACGTGAATGGCATCGGTCCACGAAATAATTTTTTTCAATCGAGATTGTAGAAGCTCAGATTTTATGGCAAATACATCAGAAGCAAAAATTAACACTTACGCCCCCCCCCCCCCCCCCGGTGGCCAAAGTATTCTTTACCAAAAATTAGAAATCATATGCAAAAGATTTTCCATCAGAAGCTGTAGCCGCTAACGAAAACATTTTTCAAATCGAAGTTTTAGGAGAGATACCAAGAGAAACGTAATTTACTTTTACGCCCCCTAGCGGAAAATCTGTGCATAATTGGGAAAAGTAACTATATCTAAAATACTCTTCGACATAAATGGAATCGAAAGATAAAATAATTTTTTCAATCGGATATTTAGAAGCAAATATGAGGAATAAAATGTATTTCTGAATTCGACATCATCTGCTTTTACGCCCTCTAGTGGCGAAATTGTCCATCGTAAAAAAAACAAAACGAAATAAAGGATCATCATTCGTATATTTCAAGGTTCCCAATGCAAAAAGAATTTTTCAAATCGGAGTAATAGTTGCAGAGATATCGTGTCTACAGACGGACGGACAAACCGATAACATAAGCACGATCTTTTTTTACAAAAGACGTGCTAAAAAAAGTATTGCACATTTAAGCGAGGACTATTGGACTACATGAAGCGAGATATGCAAAAATCTTAAGCTTACTTTTGCCGTGGATAATTTAAAGGGTCTTTCAAAGTTCCTTAAACTTAAAGTCTCAGAGAAGTTATGAATAGTGCTAACGAGATTTTGAGGTCTGTTTACTAAAGAAAGCATGTTTTTTAAGGTTTGTGAAAATTCTCTGCGAAGCGAATAAAGAGATAAATATCACGCTCATAAGTTCAAAGCCAGAGGAGGAGATTGGTTGTCTTTGGATATGTTGTCTTGAACTCGGGATGGCTAGTAGCATGGGGTGGGCGTACTAATGGAAGGTTGATTAGGTCATTAAGCTACCAACAGGAGGCAGGAAATTACTGGGGATAGGGATGCGTCTTCCATGTACAACTGGATACTCTACCCGAGGGAACTCTTATCTGCGGCCAACTTCCGCTAACCGTAGGGAGACACTTCCGGCGAACTGCGCTCACAAAGTCAGTTAATAATGTACGCTCCTACTTCTAAACGACTGATTAGCATTGGATCTCCTTATTGGGATGCCTAAACATTCTTGTAACAATAATAATATCAGTAACACAAGAAGCGCGCCACAACAAAATCAGCACAATGTTGCACTGGAACATATTCAAAAAATATTATTTATCATCTGCAAAAAATTGATGGGAGCACAAACCCGAAAAAATTGTTGGGAATGTTGCTATCATAATTTTATGGGATTTGAACATCTAAATAGACAAAATATTAAGTAATCATGCATCTGATATTGCCGTTATTGCGGAACGAAAGTTACAATAACAGATGTAGCCATTTCAGTGCATTTCAAAACCTGAAGACTGCAAAATATCAAGATATGAAAACTGAAATTCAAGAATTCTGGGCGAAAACTGCTAGAATTGTTTCAGGAATTATTGGTTGATTAGGAGCCATTCCACAAAATAAATCAATAAAAAATGAAGGAACACCTCGTAGAGATTGGAATTGATAGGTTAAGCACGGGAAACAGATGATTGGCGTCCTGCAAACTCGTACACTGTTTAAAATTTTGTGGTAGGTTGCACCAAAAAGTGGTACTACACCAGCTGCACCACTTACTGAGATTATATACATCATTTTGTAGTGCAAACAAAACCCAACAATATGATGAAACCTTGCACCATAATGTGTGACAATATAACGTGGTGCAAAGTTGGACCAGATAGTTGGTTTTGTTTGCACCCATTTTCTCCCCATTTTTTTGGTGCAACCTACTATAAAATTTTTGACAGTGTACACAGTAGATTCGGAAAACTGGTACCCGGCAAACGCGCACACGGCAGAGTCGTACCCGGAAAACTCGTAACCGAAAGACTGGTACCACTCAAAGTCAACGATGCTGCTGTGATGTTACGGATGCGTATACAACTGCATTAATGACAGCTCATTACCGCTTCAAACGCGCACACGGCAGAGTCGTACCCGGAAAACTCGTAACCGGACCGTCGTACCCGGAAAACTCGTAACCGGAAGACTGGTACCAATCAAAGTCAACGATGCTGCTGTGATGTTACGGATGCGTATACAACTGCATTAATGACAGCTCATTACCGTTTCAGTGCACCCAAATAGATTAGCCGTAACTCAAAAATAACACTGCTACGATAAATTTGCTGTAACTGAACAATGGCATGTGAAATGTCTCTGAAATTTTAATGGTTTATTCAAAGACACCCATTAAATAATTAATACAGACATTTAACGTGGACCAGGAAAATCAAACAAAGAACTTCACTCTTTCCACGTTTATAAGTGAGTCACGGAAAAATTATCATTGGCCGCCACCGGGAGTCGAACCCAGGTCCTCCAGTTACGCGCCGGATATGTTTCCGCTACACCACAGCGGCCTCGAATTCCTCCAGACTCACACACGCTAACTGCCAAGCCAAGTTGGCAGGTTCTATCCGGCGCGTAACTGGAAGACCCTGGGTTCGACTCCCGGTGGCGGCCAATGAGAATTTTTCCGTGACTCACTTGTAAACGTGGAAAGAGCGAAGTTCTTTGTTTGATTTTCCTGGTCCACGTTAAATGTCTGTATTAATTATTCATTCGCCTTCTAATTATTTCTTCAGTTGCTGCTTACCATCTTTGGTGAATCTCCAGCATTGTGCGGGGCTCCAAGCAGCAACCTGCCAACTTGGCTTGGCAGTTGGCGTGTGTGAGTCTGGAGGAATTCGAGGACGCTGTGGTGTAGCGGAAGCATATCCGGCGCGTAACTGAAAGACCCTGGGTTCGACTCCCGGTGGCGGCCAATATTTTTCCGTGACTCACTTATAAACGTGGAAAGAGCGAAGTTCTTTGTTTGATTTACCCATTAAATATTTTGGAAATGCATTCTAACTTTCTTGACTTTGCGGGAAGCAGATTACTCATACCCCATCCAGTGTCATTTGCTTGCTAACTGTAAATCCGAAATGGCATTACATATGATGCCCACGTAATTTATTGGATTTTTCAGTGTGATCCAACACACTTTTTGTGAATAATTAATTAATAAACAGGAACTGTACACCAACTACACTCAAAATTGCTTGCTAACTGTAAATCCGGAATGGCATTGGATATGATGCCTACGTAATTTATTGGTTTTTTAAGTGTGGTCTAATACACTTTTTGTGAAAAGCCACTGTAATTAATTAACAAACAGGAATTATACACCAACTACACTCAAATTTGCTTGCTAACTGTAAATCCTAAACGGAATTCGATATGATGCCCACGTAATTTAATGTTCTTTTCAGTGTGATTCAATGCACTTTTTGTGAAAAGACACTGCAGTTAATTAATAAACAGGAATTTCTAGACCAACCACACTCGAAATTGCTTGCTAACTGTAAATCCGAAACGGCATTTGACACGATGCCCACGTAATTTAATGGTCTTTTCAGTGTGATCCAACACACTTTTCGTGAAAAGACACTGTATTTAACCAACGTCTGCATTGTTGCGTCATCACTTATCGATCAACTCGTCTGTGCTCTCGCGATGTCAAAATTATTGCCTGCTATATAATAGCACGAGATTACTTTCAGATGTCAAGGTGATCGCGTGCTAATTTAAAAACATTGGATTATAAATGACTCGAGTCCTATTTTTTCCGATCTACAAAATTCGAATTGAATTCTTAATATCCCAGCAAGTTGAGTTTGCACGCGATCCCATTGAGATGCTAAGGTGATCGCGTGCTAATTTAAAAACACTGGATTATCAATGACTCGCGTACTATTTATCCGATCTACAAAATTCGAATTGAATTCTTAATAACACGGCAAGTTGCGTTTGTACATTAATTTAATTTAGCACAATTCGAATATTAATTTTACGCTTTAATTATTTTTTACTTTTTTAATTTAACTAACTTTCCGCGTTTAGTGCTAATTATATTAAACATTTTTGCAAAATATCGATCTATCTAAACGCTCTAACCTACAATAAAAACTGAAATCCTGCGATGTCGAAGGGAGCAAAATTGCATCTAAAAACAAATGTCGCCCGAACATTGTCGATAATCTGGATAATTCCGATTTGTAATGCCAGATGTCGCATTATTTTGTAGAAAAGGCTTCGGTATGAAGTTTCAAACTAACCTCTGAATACGAGAGTCCAAAACATGCCTTGAACGGAATAACATGTGTACCGAAGAAAAAGTAATTTAACGCGAAAAATCAAAGCAAAAGTTGTTAAGGTAAGTTTACACGAAAAAACTGGACTACAAGGAAAACTGTTAAGCAACAGATATTTCGCACAGAATGTTTTTTTTTTATCGCGAGGTCTTTCGAAAAACGGAAATAAATCACATATAATTTTCAGTTCTAACATGAATGAGTTCTTGCTATATAAATTTTAACTATATTTCCTTACAAAGGAGCCGGTGTCTATTTCATTTGTTTTCAATCTGCTTCAATTAAAAATTTCACCGTCTTAGGACGGGCAACATCCTCTATACATTAATATTTATTTAAAGCTGAAAAACAACCGTCCTAGGACAGACTATAGGCTAGTTAAACAGGAACTGTACACCAACTACACTCAAAATAGTGTAACAGTAATACAGATCCGAATTTCTTGGCATAAGTCACACACACAGTCACCGCGTTCAAATTGTTGAAGTGTTCTACTATTTAGTTTGTTGTCTACCTTCCTTGAAAGAGTCACCTGGTTGATGTGCGAAAGCTTAGAAACTTTGCTTTCTATTCTACGCCAAGAAATTCGGTTCACTAGTATAGAGCATTTGCACATGACGTCACAAAACCGTTTGTTAGACTTCCGGGTGGTTAGAAAGTGCCCGAGCTGGTCTCTCTCCATGCTTTTCAACTGCTGCTGCTGTAAGTAGTTAAAAAAACTGTTCTTTCTGGCAAAGCTTCTCATCTTAATGTGGTGGGAAAAAGCAACGTTATGAAGAAAAGCTTTGAAATAATAGCATACAAGATTCATATGACATACCTGAAAGATATTTGTTAGATACATACTTGGAAGTTTGAAAAAATATTTGTTAAATACATACCTGAAATATATACAGTATATAGATACATCCCTGGAAGTTTGTGTTGCTACTGACCTCCCTGATCTGAACTATCACGATATTTATAACTATTTAACAGGCAGTTTTTCGTGTTATACCGGAAAAGCTCTAAAAACTTATGGAAGTCTTGTTACATATAAATATTTTACCAATGGGTGGGTTCGAAATGTATTAATTCTGAAGACTGAAAACGAAAATTTTCTTATCCGGTCTAAGGTCAGTTGTTACATTTCTAACTGGTTCCAGTATGTATTGCAATTAAAAAAAAGAAAATAGCGATTTATCATATCCCGCAAAACGGACTATTTTTTCACCAAAATAAGAAAACAGATCCGGAAAAACGGACGACACAATATTGCATGACAACACCTCCTAATTCTATGTGGACGTATATCCTTAAAATTCGGTTCGGAAAAAAGAAGGCACCTGTTTCAGTATTTAGAAATCAGTAACAGAACAAAATCTTGAAAGTTCACGAAAGCTTAGCAATTTCCGATTCGACAGCAATATATACAATGAAGAGCAATTGAATTAGAGATACCTGTCTAGTAACTTGTAGCACCACCTTTCGCCCTGATGACGGCGGCGATTCGTCTCGGCATGGACTTTACAAGACACCGGAAGCGTTAGGAAGCCATACGGATCCACGACCCCTGAACAAGCTCCACGGTTCAAGAAGATTTGATGGAGGGAGGTCAGAGCCTCGAACATCTCTCTCGATGGCATCCCAGATGTGCAAGATTGGATTGAGGTCAGGTGACCTAGCTTACAAAGGAAGCGGGGTCATGTCGGTGGAGTGTTCATCCAACCATTCGGATACAATTCGGGAGCGATGGCACGGTGCATTGTCTTGTTGCAGGATAAGGTCCCCAGAGGGATGTTGAAGACGCGCAAACGGGAGCAAATGGTCGTCCAGGATATCCCGGTAACGTTGACCTGTGAGGGACGATGCCACACGTACAAGGGGTTCCATTTCAGTCTAAACAGTCCCCAGACGAGAATGCCCCCCCATCCCCAGCTTGAAGAGCACCCTGCTGGCAAGAAGGATCCATCGCTTCATATGGTTTACGCAGTACTCTTATCCTGCCATCCGCATGTACCAACCTGAATCTCGACTCGTCAGTCCAGGCACCATTTTTCCAAATGCCTAGGGTCCAGTGGCGATGTTCTCGCGCCCATGCTAATCTTTGCACCCTGTGATGCGCGGTCAGCAGCGGTACCCTCGTGGGACGATGGCTTCTGTACCCCATAGCGAGGAGATGGTTCTGGATGGTGTGGCTGCTTACACGTTTTTGTGCACCAGCGTTAAATTGCCGAGTGATTTCTTGCACTGTGGCCCGTCTATCTGCTGTTACAATGCGAGCTAGCCGACGATGACCCCGCTCATCCACACGCTGTTGTTCACGGCAGTTGGCCCTTGCAGGGATGGTTTTACCGGATTCGATCTACTCACGGTGCACCCGTGACACAGTGGCTCGTGAAAATTCCAGTGCCTGCATGACTTCAGAGATGGAGTGACCCATTCGTCGGGCCCCGACAATTTGCCCACGATCAAATGCGCTTAGATCCTTCGTCTTACCCATACTGCGTCAGACTCTTACTGATTCCCATCGCATCACTCCTTATATTGTCGGATCGCTTCATACGTCATGCTGTCGTTTCCGTTTACAGGGCCGCCCACAGCGCCACATTTGCATAACGCCAGCTGTCTCTAATTCAATTGCTCTTCAGTGTATAATCCGTCATGCATTCAGAGCATTTTAAACAGAATAACAAGGATTTACGTAAAAACTTGAATATAATACATAAGAGTGAGCAAGAAAATGTACTGATATAAATTCGACTATTAACGTAGTAAAATATGCAGATTTACGACACCTGAAATGAAGTGTTTACAGCAGATCCTGTCATACTGCCTGGGCGACCATGCCTTCCGATTTACGGCTGTTTTCCACATAATCAGGCGTTTTTCTGCCGTTGGAAAGCGATAAAAGGAAATTCCACTACCCTACTCGTACTTTGAGAAGCACCCATACGCCACACAACTTTCAACCATTTCTAAAACTTCAAACAATCGAGTGACAGAGGATCCAGAAATCACTTCCCCGTGTTAATCCTATGGGAACCTTAGCAGCCGAACTTTCTCTTAACCACCCGGAAGTAACCGTGACGTCAAAAATGACGCCGGTGCAAAGGCTCTATAGTTATTACAGACATTTGACGTGAACTAGGAACATCAAACAGAGGTGATCGCTCTTTCCACATTTACAAGTGAGTCGCGGAAAAATTCTCATTGGCCGCCACCGGGAATCGAACCCGGGGTCTTCCAGTTACGCGCCGGATATGCTTCCACTGCACCACAGCGGCCTCGAATTCCTCCAGACCGAAGCCAATTTGGCAGGTTCCTTTTTGGAGCCCCGCACAATGCTGGGGATTCACCAAAGATGGTAAGCAGCAACTGAACAAATAATCAGAAGGCGAAGGATGTGTGAGTTTGGAGGAATTCGAGGCCGCTGTGGTGCAGTGGAAGCATATCCGGCGCGTAACTGGACGACCCTGGGTTCGATTCCCGGTGGCGGCCAATGAGAAATTTTCACTGACACATATAAACGTGGAAAGAGCGATGACCTCTGTTTGATACTCTATAGTTATAACTATTTTGAGACACTATGATTATCTCGACGGAGGGTTGGCGTACAGTAAATAGACCCCAAATGAACACACTCTGTACTCAATTCAGAGGCGATACACCAGATCTCAACTGTATTATCAGAATTTACTCAGCGTGGCTAAATCTGATTCTGAGAGATTATCCTCTGCTATTTGACTGGAAGATGGGTTACCTGACAAATATCGTTTGTTGATTGTAATTCCTGAATGGCACCTCAGATGATTTTCCACATAGTTTTTAACGCTCTTTTCAATGTGTCCAAATGAAAGTTATATTACCGTCCGGTGGCCAAATAGTTGGCTTCTAATCATTCGTCCGAGACGGATTCTGGCTCGAATCCCACGTGAAGCATGGATGGTCCGTTTGTCTTACTGCACTGGCTTTCTCTCTTTTCTAGAAGCAGTGGCTAAAATTTGGGACGGGTGATTGCTTATAGTACGCTCAGTTGCTCGCAGCGATCGCTCAAACAAACCTGAGCAACGACCTGTGGTCAACAGAAAGGAGCATCCAGGCGCTTTCCCCTTTCATAACTGTGAAGAGCAGCATCGGAAAGAGAACAGGTTGGTAAAATCATCCAATGCATTGATTATTATGTTTTCCAGCATACCAGAAATCATTACTCAAGTTATGAGGATAAGTCCTGTGGAATAAATCTCACTTTTGTGCCCTGACCTTTGATCCCATTTCAATAATATTCAACAGAACCGGTTCAGTGTGCCTCTGGAACAGCATACTAAAGTTCTGTCGTAATAGAAGCATTTATAGTCAAGTTATGAGGGTAATGGTTGTGGAATAAATATCGCTCCTGTGCCTTGAACCTTTGACCCCATTTCAATGATATTCAACAGAATTGGTTCAGTGTACCTCTGGAACAACATGATACAGTTTTGTCGCAATCGAAGCATTTTTAGGTAAGTTATGACGCTTAAGGGCAATAGAATGTATGTCCTCACCTTTGACTCCGCTTCTATGTCCTCACCTTTGACTCCATTTCGCCCATTTTCAATACGGTTTGTCCCCAGGTGGTCCCCTACCACATACTAAAATTTCATGGAAATTGAACCATTTTTACGCGAGTTATCGTGCGGACGGACAAACAGACAGACAAAGCTGGAGCATATACGCTTCTTCAACGTACGGTTGGAAAGCGTAAAAAAGGGACATGGCTTTGAGGATCGTAATGGGAGGGCCTCAACCTTTTTTACCCTTGGTCCACCTATAATAATGGAGAGCGGGCAAGGGCTACAACAGGTATTTTTCAGGTGCCATGTCCGAAGCACTCCGTTGCTGCGTTTATTTACGCTTTCCAACCTTAGGTTGAAGAAGCTTATATGCTCCAGCTTTGTCCGTCCGTCTGTCTGTCCGCACGATAACTCGCGTAAAAATGATTCGATTTCGATGAAATTTTAGTATGTGGTAGGGGTCAACTGGGGACGAACCCTATTGAAAATGGGCGAAATGGGGTCAAAGATCAGGACATAGGAGCGGGATCCATTCCATCGCCCTTATGCGTCATAACTTACGCAAAAGTGCTTCGATTGCGACAAAATTTTATCATGTTGTTCCGGAGGTATGCTGAACCAGTTCTGTTAAATATCATCGAAATGGGGTCAAAGGTGAGTGCGCAGGAGCGAGATTTATCCCAGAAAAAACACAAGTGTTGGGAAACTGCTGGCCACCAGCTGGCAGTGATGGGTCACTGCTGGCTGAAATCTGCCGCTCACGGCCCGGTAGTGGTCCATTGGTGGCATCGTCATCAGTTGGCAGCCATTAATGGCCCTGCAGCATCGCCGTGAATTACCGGCCTCCAAGCAAGTGCCACTAGTGGCCCGTAGCTGGCAACCGATTCAACCCCAACACCAGGGGGAAGCAACGGGACTGCGCATGCGCAGAAGCAACACGTGCTGTGTCTCTTGTGGTACCAGTTAGTTGAAGACGACGCTATCGCCATTGTGTTATTTTAGTGGATGTTAAGGGAAAAAAAAACATATGTAGAGAGGCGAATTAATTTCCTATAATGAAATGCCACGTCGACGAAGATATGAGATTAAGCCATGAAATACATCCACTCCTTTCCCATGAATAACAAGAAATAATTTCGGTGTAATCTTTCGTTTTAATATACACTAAACCACTTGAAACAAAAGTCCTGAAAAAAACATTAGAAACACGTTATGTTGGGGGGAAAAAGGAAGAATTATACGCGTACAAAATTTATCAATTATTTGGGAAAAAAAAAAAAAAAAAGCAACATTGTGTGGATATAATGTACTCATCCATGGGTTGAATACACAGGACTGGAGTATTCACTTCCAATAATAAGGAGAAGCAAAATAAAATATCTTTCCTCTTTAAAACAATTGTAGCTTCGGACAGCGGAAAGGAAAGATACAACGTTAAAAATGTAGCATGAACGGGTAAATATATTAATTCAACAATCGCCTTTCAAAACGACAAGAACAGCACGAAACTTTGGAAAGCGTCTTTAAGTTGGTACTCTCGTTGAAAATGAGTGAAGTTCGCTTAAGGTAAAAAACAAAACAAAAAAACAATCGTTATGTTGAAAAAATAAATTTATGAATTATATGAAACTGACATTTATGAAAAATACCTCGCAATGTTGTAAAATTAGAAAGAGAACCATTCGTTACACATTCCGTAGGAAGAAGCTCAGCTTCAAGCAGATGCTCGTGTGTGGCAAATTAGTTCCGTTGGTAGAGCGCCCGTTTCTCACTCAGGCAGTCCTTGGTTCGTTTCCAGCTAGATCCAAACGGGCGTTTTTCAGGATCTGTCGAGAAAATTTCCTCTCAGCGCAGTGCTCTAATGCAGAAGTTTCGTAAGGCGAAAAAAAAATAGTTGTACCTTTGGGAAACTGCGGTTATCCTTTATTTTATTTTTTTATGGCTACTACTAGGAAATTGGCGGACAAGATTCGGCAAGCTATCAGTTACATCACGTGACTGCCGGCTGCCACTGCTGGGAAACTAGCGGACCACATTAGGCTAGCCATCACTTATGGTACGTGCTTGCAGGGCCTCTGAAGGGCCACTTGTGGCAGCCACTGCCTGTGAAGGATAACTAATTACCCTTTTCTGGCATATGATAACTGATGGGGTGCCACTGTTGGCCCGAACTGCTGGCCCATGTGATGGCTGCCTAGGTATTTTATTGACGGTTGGGCGGCGGCAGCATAGTGCTGGGCCACAGCTGGCAGTGCTGGCAGCCAGCAGTGGCCCAGTACTGGGACACCAAGACTGTTTTTGCTGGGATTCCACAGCCATTATCCTCATAACTTGACTTAACATGCTTCTATTGCGACAGAACTTTAGTATGTTGTTCCGGAGGTATATTGAACGAATCAACAGTCAGGGTAGGGAGGAGGGTTTGTCTGAGAGCGTTTTTTGGTATGTTGGAAAGCGTATCATAATCAATGCATTGCAGGATTTTACTAACTTGTTTACATTGGTATAACAATACTTGGCCAGGAGCGTTAGAACTGAATTGGACCCAAGGGGAATTTAAAGACGGAATATTTCCATATCCCATTTGCAGATCACTGACAGCCCAAGTTCCAGATGCTCAAACTAGAAACGAGTTGAGAATATTCCTTTATATGAGGGTTGTACCGAAAGTAATGCAAAACTGGGCATAGCTTTTTTATTAACTGACAGAGGTCGTTCAAATTGCACATGTTGGTAGAGTAACTCGTCCTCTGTAGTAACCCTTCTTCTTCGTTGCAGGTAAATAATGAATTCCAAACAGAAGCAACGTGCTGAAACTGATTTCTTCACGATGGAAGGGTACAGGCTGTCCGACATCCACACAAGGCTACAGAATGTTTACGGAGGTGACACCATTGACAAGAGCAATTTGCAAAGATAGATTAAGAAGTTTAAAGAAGGGGAAACCAGCATTGAAGACAAACCACGCAGTGGGAGACCATTATCTGCGACCACTGACACGAATCGTCAGCGAGTGGATGAATTGATTCGAGATCACCGCAGAAAGTCATGGTGACTGTGTTTTGGGATGACACGGGTGTCATTCCCCTGGATTTTCTGGAACGTGGTTGTACCGTCACCAGCGAGCGGTACATTGAGACACTGAAGAAGCTTAGAGAATCCCTAAGGAGGAACAGACCGAACAAGAATCTGAAAAGGATCCGCATTCACCATGACAATGGGAGACCACACACATCTTTAACAACAAATCGGCCGATCAGCAAATTAGGCTGGTCGGTAGTCCCTCGCCCACCATACAACCCAGATCTGGCGCACTCCGACTTCCAACTGTTCGATCCAATGGAGGACAGTTTCTGGAGACAACGATTTGATGACACAGAAGAGGTGAAAGTGGCTGTGAAGAAGTGGGTACAACAGTCCACACCTGAATTTTTTCAAAGAGGATTCGAGAGTTGGGTTCAACGATGGCGCAAATGCATCGCTTGTGGTGGAGACTAGAGACTATGTTGAGTAGTACCTTTGTATAGAGAACGAGTTACTCTACCAACATGTAAAATTTGAACGACCTCTGTCAGTTAATAAACATGTTATGCCCACTTTTGCATTACTTTCGGTACAACCCTCGTAATTAACAATTGTTTCAGACCTTCATTATTGTTAGCAATGGATCATTGTATGCATGCTGTTAAATGGCTCATAATAAATGTTTGCTGCGTTCGTTCTGAGTCCTTCGAAAATTTAATGAGCAAGATTTGTATAATTTTTGCTCTCTGATAGCTCTGAAGCTTTCATCCTATCATGACGTTGCTGTATTAAATCATTAGTTCAGTCTCCTATGTTGTAGACTTGTCTTTTCTGGATTCGCGAGTTTCTTTTCTTGACTTAATGTTTTTTTACTTCACTCTCATTTTGCAATTGTAGCCCATGTGTCTGATTCATAAGAGTTTATTGATTAACTAATTTTTTCAAGATTCGTAATAATAGTTTTTCGTTCCTGATTAGATTATTTCTTCCAAATGCATTCAATCTAAATTTAATATACCCATCCATTTTTTTCTTTTGTGATGAAACTCGCAGCAAATACCTTTCGTTCGAGACATACACAAACACCAACCACTTCCAATTTTACTCCATCAACATAAATTTTTCCCTTTCCTCTACTTCTCGGACAATGAGAGCAGCATTTGCAAAAAGAAAAAAACAGAAGTCGGCAAAATAATGAAGATGATTTGAATGACTTCCCTTTACCGACTGAAATTTATCTCACGGTAGTTCGAAAAATCTGGGGGAAATGGTAGCATTGTCAGTCCAACAACCCCAATCTCTCTCTTAATATTAATGTTTTGTGTTCTTGAACAATTGAACAAAGGAATTTGTCGTGTGTATGTGTTTGTGTGTGTGTGTGTTGGGGGGGGGGGGGATGACGATGCGTGCCTATGCTTCTATGTGCTAGGAAGCCGGACAGAAGTTTGGTTGCTTGCATCACTCACGCTATTAATGAGAGTAGCTTCGTACATTTGAATTATCAGAACTCTTTGATTCCGTGTTGCTTTGACATTCTTCACCACATGTACTATGAGAGGTGGGCGTGTCTCGGTACACTTTGTCAATTATATTTTGGGCACAAAATAAAAAGAAAATGACAGAGATATGCGAAATAAAATTAATAATGGGTTCATGCAAAATATAGTAAGGTCATTACTGTTGATGTTTGTTACCCTATCTTATCTCCCAGACCCTGAGTTTATTAATTCAATATGATGCCAGTAATGAGTCGGAAAAAGGTTTAGAGGTTAAACTGCTTATCTCTTTTTCATTAATATTTTTTATATCTACGTTTTCTCTAAGAAGGGGTTTTACCCTTTTTCGTTCGGGGGGGGGGGGATCTCGGCATCTCCGTCTTTAGGAATTTCTTTGGGTGGACGAAATAACACTGTTTACATACCGCCCTACATCACTGATCTCAATGGTTCTTTTGTTTTTTCGGATAATAGCTGGTCGCCCATTTCTTCTGCTTTGTGAAATGGGCCAAGTTTGGTACTATGAATATTAATAAGAAAGAAAGGGCATTTATCTTTCTGCCTGCCAACAGAATTGGAATCGAAACCGAATCTAAGAGAGAGTTAACCGTTGCAAGAAGGTAATGCAATACAAAAATATTCTCTAAGAGAGAGAGAGAGAGAGAGAGAGAGAGAGAGAGAGAGAGAGAGAGAGAACTGTGTTAAGAGAATATTGAGAGCGAGCGCGAATTGCTAGAAGAATATTGAAATAGAGAGAAGGAACTGTTAGAGGAATATTGATTGTGAGAGAGAGAGAGCTGTTAAAGGAATATTGAGAGAGAGAACTGTTAGAGGAATATTGAGAGACAGAGAGAGAACTGTTAGAGGATAATTGAGAGAAGAGAGAGAGAGAAGGCAGAGATACTAAAAGAGAGAGAGAGAGAGAGAGAGAGAGAGAGAGAGAGAGAGAGAGAGAGAGAGAGAGAGAGAGAGAGAGAGAGAGAGAGAGAGAGAGAGAGAGAGAGAGAGAGAGAGAGAGAGAGAGAGAGAGAGAGAGAGAGAGAGAGAGAGAGAGAGAGAGAGAGAGAGAGAGAGAGAGAGAGAGAGAGAGAGAGAGAGAGAGAGAGAGAGAGAGAGAGAGAGAGAGAGAGAGAGAGAGAGAGAGAGAGAGAGAGAATAGAACTGTTAGAGGAATATTGAGATAAGTGAAAGAACAGACAGAGATACTAGGAAAGATTGAGAGAACTGTTAATTGTTAGAGGAATATTGAGGAAAGTGAAAGAGAAGACAGAGGTGGTACAAGAACATATTGTGAGGAGGGAGCGATATTATATGGACTGATAGATCAGAAACAAATATTAGACAGATATTTAGGAATAAATGGAGATAAAAGGAAGAAGGATTTTGACATCAGAGATAGATACTCTGCCCATGTAGTTTTATTACGCGGGTTTTATCATTCTAAAGGTGAGGCGTACTTTGTCATTAACATGTATTAAATCTTCTTTCGCTTGAATTTTTGTTAATGATATGTGACGTATAGCTCTATTTAACCTTTTTTCTGAGTTTCTGTTTTCTTATGTACATTTAGTTACTTGGTTAAACGTATTATCCTGAACGGCACATTACTTTTCCAAAGAGTTTTTACTATTCTGCAGTACTGACAGTGGGTCGTAGTAAGAGAAGAATCACAAAGTTGAAGATAGTAGAGGGCAGAATTGGTGCAGTTGTCGAGATCTTTGTACGTGGAGTTGTAGAGACGACGAGTGGATTGTAAAACGTTGATATAAAGTTTGTTGGAATATACAGAAATTTATACTCTTTGTGGGAAACCTTTTATTAATTAGCTGTAGGCCTACTTTGGGCTTTCAAAACAAAAGCAGTTCGACTTGGAATAGGCTATACAAGTCATGCAATACGATAATGGAATTCGGAGTCCATTCATTCTGAAAAATATGCGCCAACTGTGCCAGTGATGTTGTAGGTGGAAAGTGTTATTTGACATTTCACGCCGGATATTTCCACAAAGGTTCAATAATATTGAGGTCTGGAGATTGAGACGGCCGGGGTAACTGCTACACTTCATCTTGATGCTCTGTAAACCACAACGTGACACGTTTCGTACCATGAATGAGTGCATTATCTGCTTGAAATCAGGTACGGTCATTATAGAACAATGCATTCAACACTGGCTGCAGATGGTCCCCAAGAATGGATTCGTATGTTGCAGATAGGACACGATCCCGCAGCATATACAATGGCCCTAAGGAATGACATGACATATCATCCTACGACAACAAGAATAAAATTCTAACTTGTGTTGAACTCTGCTCTATGCTTCACAGTCGGAACTAAACCGTCGCCGGAGTGGTACGCTTCTGCAGGTTTTCGGCAGTAGTACTAGTAGTGGGAAACAATGTGAAGCACGATTCATCAGACCAGATGACACGGTGCCAATCTTTAGCATCCCAATTTTTTTGTGCTTTACACCACGTTACACGTTTTGTTGAATTGATGTTGGGAATCTGAGATATGTGCACGGCCAGCAGGATGGAGTACCTGATGAAATGTTATGACGGAAACAGGATAGTTCCGACTTGTGTAGAACTCTGCTACTATTTGCGGAGCCTTGGTCTAGTGCTTCCGTTGAACAATGGAGTACCAATGCCGGAAAAATAATGAAATGTTATGACGGAAAAAATGTTATGATGAAATGTTATAACGTTGAACAATGAAATGTTATGACGTTGAACAATGAAATGTTATGACGTTGAACAATGAAATGTTATGATGAAAGATTATGACGGAAACAGGATAATTCTGACTTGTGTTGAACGCTGCTACTATTTGCGGAGCCTTGGTCTTGTGCTTCCGTTGAACAACGGACTACCAACGGCGGAAAAACAACAATGAAATGTTATGACAGAAAAATGTTTCGATGAAATGTTATGACGTTGAACAATGAAATGTTATGACGTTGAACAATGAAATGTTATGACGTTGAACAATGAAATGTTATGATGAAAGATTATGACGGAAACAGGATAATTCTGACTTGTGTTGAACGCTGCTACTATTTGCGGAGCCTTGGTCTTGTGCTTCCGTTGAACAATGGACTACCAACGGCGGAAAAACAACAATGAAATGTTATGACAGAAAAATGTTTTGATGAAATGTTATGACGTTGAACAATGAAATGTTATGACGCTGAACAATAAAATGTTATGATGAAATGTTATGACGTTGAACAATGAAATGTTATGACGTTGAACAATGAAATGTTATGACGTTGAACAATGAAATATTATGACGTTGAACACTGAAATGTTATGACGGAAACAGGATAATTCCGACTTGTGTTGAACTCATCTACTATTTGCGGTGCCTTGGTCTTGTGCTTCCGTTGAACAATAGGGTACCAATGACGGAAAAACAATGAAATGTTCTGACGGAAAAATGTTATGATGAAATGTTATGACGTTGAATGAAATGAAATATTTTGACGTTGAACACTGAAATGTTATGACGGAAACAGGATAATTCCGACTT
The DNA here is from genome assembly GCA_039090855.1 of Macrothele yani. Classification (NCBI taxonomy): domain Eukaryota; kingdom Metazoa; phylum Arthropoda; class Arachnida; order Araneae; family Macrothelidae; genus Macrothele; species Macrothele yani. The sequence goes on along the minus strand of CM076994.1, from coordinate 8,287,242 downwards.
GTGTTGAACTCAGCTACTATTTGCGGTGCCTTGGTCTTGTGCTTCCATTGAACAATAGAGTACCAATGACGGAAAAACAATGAAATGTTATGACGGAAAAATTATGACGTTGAATGAAATGAAATGTTATGATGTTGAACAATGAAATTTCATGACGGAAACAGAATAATGTGTTGAACTCTGCTACTATTTGCGGTGCCTTCGTCTTTTGTTTCCGTTGAACAATCTTTGCCAATATTAGTCTATCACTATCTGACATCTTCGCATGGCGTCCACAATTTGCACGCTTGGAGGCAACGATGTGTTCTTTTAGATAGGGAGTCATAATCTTCGATACAATTGCTCGTGTCACACCTACTATTTCTGCCGTCCTAGTGAATGAACCGCCTACAAGACGCGTGCCATATAAATAGCCTTTTTTGAGGTCAGTGAGACATGACATCTCCGACAATTATTCCACAACAGCTGTTTCACTTGCTGACTGCTACGTGATAACCGACATCGTACTCCACTCCTCTAAAACTTCACAACGCGTGTGACGTCGTCCGTGTGATTTACATACGGCGTGTATTACAGTCGCAGTTGGGTTTCCCATTATTTAGATAAACTCCTGTATTTGACCGACTATCGCTGTCTTTGGTTTGAATTCTGTGTCAAAAACTGAAAGTCACGTGGTATCAGTAGATTTGACTTTTCGGTGAGTGAAAATCTCTCATGCTAATTTTTATCTCTCGTCGTTAGCTATTAAGGTAGACGAGCACTGATTTTTTCCCCTATACTTCCAATGGGGAAAAAAAATTGGACCCTATTTCCTTTGCGAAGAAAGATTTTCCATACATAATACATACAAAAAAAGATTTTCATGCGAAAAAACTTTCCTGAACTACGCGTGATTCACACTTGTTGTCCCGGTTTCCGTTTCCTGGCATGGTCAAACCGTAACTGAACAAATAAAACTGTCTGCAGCATAAACAAGTTCACCGCGGAAAGTTTTATGTGGTAACAAAATGGCAACTGTTCAAGAAAAAGCAATGTGCGCACAATGGTTCTTCTAAACAAAGTCAGTTATCACAATGCAACGGCGTTACAGAACGCAACATGGCAGAATTCCACCTTCCGGCAATGCTGTCCGACGTTGGTTAAAGCAGTTTCAAAAGACTGGTAGTGCGCAGCATCAAAAAGGAGTGGGAAGACTTCGCAGGGCGTCGTGGATCGCGTCCAGGAAGCCTTTTCTCGAAGCCCTCTGAAGACAACGAGACGAACTGCGTCGCAGTTAGTATGCCACAAACGACTGTTTGTAGGGTTTTGCATAACCGCCTACAACTCCGTGTGTACAAACTGTAGATTGTACAGGCTTCACAGCGGGACGATAAACCCCGCCGTTTCCAATGTGCCCAAGACATTTTATCCAGAGTCGAAGCAGACGAACATTACCTGCGGACATGGATATTTAGTGATGAAGCAACGTTTTCGTCTCAGGAGAGGGTACATTGGCCTAACTGCAGAATATGGGTCTCCGAAAACCCTCACGCCATTCGAGAAGTCGAACGAGATAGTCAAAAGATGAAAGTCTGGTATGCTTTGTCATGTTCGGAAGTGTTGGGGCCCTTTTTCTTTGTGGAGAAAACAGGGATAGCGGTGACTTATCTGTACATGCTACAGCTGTATCTGTTGTCTCAATTGGAAAATCGGCAGCCCAATGTGGTGTTTCAGCACAATGGCGTACCGCCGCATTGGGCTGTTATTGTCCGGGAATTTCTCGATCTGCATTTTCCTGGGCGCTGGGTTCGGCGTGATGAACCCATTATGTGGCCTCCGCGCTCACCCGATTTTACGCCGCTCGATTTGTTCATGTAGGCGTATGTGATAAACATCATTTACCAGATCCCTATGACCTCAGTCGATGACCTAAAGACTAGAATTGGTGCTGCAATAGGAACAGTAACGCCGCAAATGCTTGCGTACACTTGGTGGAAAATTCATTTTCGCTTGGATATCTTACGTGCCACAAAAGGCACGCATGTCGAAATGGTTTAGCAATCTGATGTATCGGTTCTACAGGTAATAAAACATTTAGTTGTCACCTGCTTGTGGGTTTAGTTTGTTGTTTCCCGTTTTCCGACCATATGCCACTGAAACCTCGATAATAATTATGAATCACCCTGTATATTAAAAATCAATAACTTTACTTCGATGTAGTTATGATACTTGGTCACAGGTGGAGCCATGTTTTCTTACCACTACATCGAAGTAAAGTTATTAATTTTTAACATAGTTCTGAAACGTTTTTCTGTAAAAAAAAAGCGATTGTAAGTTAGGATGCTTTTTATCAGTGGACCGATTCTGATGTGTGGGATATCTTTCTTCGCTGAAGAAATAGGGTCTAAATTTTTTCCATTGAAAGTATAGAGAAACCACTAGATGTCACCAGTAAATCACTAGATGTCACCATCTAAGCCACTAAATGTCCACCTTAATTAATTTTTCGAAGAGTTTGAAGGTACAGTACATGCTACGAAATTCTCTAAGAACACTTAACTAAGAAATGAGTTAGGAATGTTCAACATACAACTATCTGATCTTTAAACCACAACTAAACAACTAACTTAGAACTAACTAGAACTCTCTTATATCGTTCCAGTTTTGTAAAGGATGAAGTTATCACGTCATAAAAGCAGCATTTTACCGCGAAATTTACTAAAGCTTGTGAAGAGTATTATTCTGTAAGGTTTATCCATCCTTCCTCGACAACGTGTTGCTTTTCTTTCTTAAAAGACGGAGGCGAATACCAAATTTAACACGTTATATACTTACACCTGTATGCCAGCGCGGAGGGATCCTTCGGGTAATGGCGTCTTACAACTATGGATTGGAATTTGAAAAAAAAATTGTAAAAAAAATATTGCTAACCGATTCGATTTACTCATAGAAGTTTGTTCGTTCTCGAAGCATTAGCAATCAAAACTTCTTATGAAACCAGGCCGCCTGTTAAAAGTTTTTCTGCTCACGTGACACCGGATAAATGTCGTGTTCGCAAACACGCACTTTACTTTGCCAGCCTCCCTCCCTCCCTCCTCCCCCCAAAAGCCTTAATTCTTGTCGAACGGGAGAAGTTCTTGTTGCCCATTACGCATCTACCTACCACACATCGTCTTTTAAGAAAACAACCGAAACGATCACAGCAAATAAGAGCCGGAAAATGGAAACCAACAACCGCATGTTTTTTTTTCTGTCTCCCCGTTATTCATTCGTTCTACAGAAGATGATCCTCCTTCACCAAGCTTTCCATCTGGTCCTCCTCCCCCCTCCAACAAAAGCACCATTTATCATGTGCTGTTTTCTTTGGGCCGCTCGAACAATCTAAGAATTCTTTGAACTCCCGGAATCGATGGCTTTCGCTTTCCTTTTGCTCCCATTATCTTCTCTTTCGTTCTCCTCCTCCTCCTTCACATTCCAGGACTGTCAAAGGCGACAGTGCGTAACCATGGCAACATCTATTGTCTCTCGTCCTTTGCCTCTTCCTGTGGAGCATTTTGTAAAAGATATTTTGTTTTATTTTTCCGATTCAGAGTGGCAACAATGCCAAGTATCAAACAAACAGAAGCACGCCGCAGTAGGGATGAAGAAATGAATACACTATCGCCATGATGGTGACGAAGAGCTTAAAGGAGACAAACAGAAATATAAGACGACGACCGTTGAAAAAAATATTTTGTCAGTGGCAATTAACGGTCTCACCAAGAGAGGAGGAGAGACAAAACGATAAATTACCATATGTCATCTTTGCACCGACATCGTTGACTAAAATCAACTGAACAATTCTTGGTTCCTTTATGAGTTTTCCAATGATGGCGTTTCCATTAGCACCTGAGTATCCAGTCCTTTTTTTCCCTAGTTAGTCACCCTGTTCTGTTGACAAACAGAAATATGCGCATGTCAAATCAGAAAAGGGAAACTGGGAAAGGTTAACCAGTAACACAATAAGCTTTGGAATGGAAAATATTCTATGCACTTTCTTTCTTGTGCTAAATGTCACCTCACTCGTTTTTATTTTTGGACACATAGTGTCGACTGACTTTTACGATATTCTTATCACTTGTGTACACTGAACTGCCAGAAAAACTGGTAGAGACGAGCTTATGCAAAATACATGGCAACGTCACCTATGCGCGTACTCGGTTGCGTCCGCCAGTGCGTATATAAAGCGATAGGCATCCTTGCCAGCTGTCAGAGCTGTTTTCGGCATGAGAATGAGAAGTAATAACGATTTAAGCGATTTTCAACACGGTGTCATAATTGGCGCTCGTGAGATGGGCCATAGTATTTCTCAGGTAGAAACGAAGTTCGGATTTTCACAGACGACCATTGCAAGGGTGTATCGTGACTACAAGAATTCCGGCAAAACCTCCACCCTACGATACCAGTGTGGCCGTAAAAAGATATTGGGTGAACGTGACCATCGTCGGCTGTCAAGAATCGTTTCACTCGATAGGCGTGCAACAGTCTCGCAGTATCATCGAAATTCAATGCTGGAGCCTCAACAAGCATCAGCGTCCGGACTGTGCAACGTACCCTACACGATATGGGCTTTAAGAGCCGACGCCCAACTCGAGTCCCCTTGATGGGTGCACGATACAGAGCTATGCGCCTCGCTTGGGCACGGCAACACCGCCACTGGACACTTGATGACTGGAAATAAGTAGCCTGGTCTGACGAGTTGCGTTTCCCACTGTATCGGGCAGATAGAAGGATTCGTGTGTGGCGCAAACCCCATGAAGCCATGGATCCCGCCTGTCAACAGGGAACTGTATCGGCTGGTGGGGGTCCGTAATGGTATGGTATGTGTTTAGCTGGACTTCACTGGTACCCCTGGTACGTCTACAAACGTCTGTGACCGGCCAATGCCATGTGCGCATCCTTTCTGACACCCGTTCATGTCCTGCATTCATGCTAGTAGGTTGGGCCAGTTTCAACAGGACAATGCACCTCCACACAAGTGTCGGGATGCCACATTATGGTTAGAGGAGCATTCATCTGAGTTTGGGGTGTTGCCATACCCACCCAAGTCCCCAGATCTGAACGTGATAGAACACATGTGGGATGCCATGCAACGCGCTATCGAACACAGGAATCCGAGACCTCGGAATACACCCGAATTGTGGAAAGCTCTGGAGGAAGTATGGTGTGCATTGCCTACAGCATATTTCCAGAAGCTAGTGGAGTCCATGCCCCGTCGTATTTCTGCAGTCCTGCGCTCCCGTGGGGAACCTACAAAGTATTAGACTGGTGTGCCAGTTTTTCTGGCACTTCAGTGTATTTGTATTCCTCTTAAAGATATTCGTACGAGATTTGTGTTTCCCTTTCTAAGGCATTTGCAAATGCGCCCCCCGACAGATGTATCTCAAATATACGTATTCCAAATGGTATCTGAAAAATTCTCAACAGATTTGCAGGCACCAAATTTGTTATGTTGAAGTACTTCGAGTTCCAATAATGAACACTATAGGTACAACATTAGAACTATCGTACATTAAAAAAAAAATCGTTTCGTTCCCATGGTGCGTGTTTTCATGATCAACAGACTTCAAAAATAATAACAATACTGTTACGTTTGAATTACTTTTCTTTAATTATTTATTCCTGAATATTCATACGTTGACAAAAAATTAAATTATATTTCACTAGGAACAAAAACAAGAATATGCTTTTGAATCTGACTTTCAGAATTCAAAGGTGATTATATACAGAACTTAGAGCAGCAAACTTTCAGCATAGCACAAAAGGTTCTTAATCAACTCTGTCAGCATTTTATGGCATATTAATCTTTTTTGCAGTTCTTTAAACTATCTTAAACTTTCCGTGATTGAAATCTCTCTATAAGCACAGGTGGCATCCTGGCTTTCACTCACTTTGGCACAATTCACAACAGAAACACAAGGAAAAGCAGAAGATTACATCACCTTCAGAGCTCTATCTACTGTCGAGATAATTTTTTAAGAACAACTCATTATTTGTCCATCGACGCCAAAAGAAAAAAAAACAAACTTTCAGGCATCGTCCCAGCGTTCCTTGCAGCCGAAAGTTTGGTATCTATGATGACAATTTCACAAACGGACACATGTACAGGTGCGAAAGACGACAATCGCAAGGACGCGACACCAACAAAATTTTTCTATGTCTTCCTAGGGATTCATGATTTACTTGTGCGCATGTAATGTTTTTCAGCAGAGTTATTTAGTGACATCTAAGGCATTAGAAATGAATATGTTTCTTCGATACAGATGCGTCGACACTGAGATGATTAAATAGGTTGTAATTATCCTACCGCTGCAAATATTTTTAGAACGGTACGGAATCGTTCAAGTGAGAGTTGACCAGAATCACAGGACAAGGACCTCACGCGCATGTCCTAAGAATTTTACATGAGAGAAATACCGTTAGCACGTGACTACTGAAGTGCTGACACACCTGTTATTTTCTGGGGCCTCGACACCTAAATTCTTTTTAACTGTAACGCTAGTGACGCAAAATCCCCCTCCAATTTTTCCATATAAGGAAAAGAGCACTTACAAAAAGAGCTTCAACTCATTTACATGCTAGTTGCAAAACGAACGAGGCATCATCATGCCATCGATTTGGAAAACAGGTAAGAATAAATACCATATTTCGGAATTGCGTACTTCACTTCAAAACAACATACAAGCGTCGCACGGAAGTATGACTCCCGTCGAGAAAAATTGTAATATACCAATTACTCAAGCAACAGAGAACAGCCGAATATTTTTGAATAAGGGATATAATCTCCAATCAGCCGCTGTAAGTGGATGGCGCCGTAGTTTAGCATCTGGTTGATGCTTTTTCTTACATTCTAGACACATCTGCGTTTCCACGGATGGTCATTCTGTCTTAACATTGACAGTAGTTACACACTGTGAGATATTTGATTTGATTTTCTTTTAAAATCATCTTTTAATAAATAGTTCATAAAATAAACATATTGACTAAGTAAATCGAAAGAAAAACTTATGTTTTACGAAAATATTTCTCAATGTACTATATTTTTTAAATTATACTTCTATATAAAAAAAGGAAAAACTACACGGTGGAAACTCAGCAAAGAATATTTCATATCAACACTGCAAAATTAAGAAATCACGATATTTCAGACACTAAAATAATTTTCTCGCACTAAACGTATTTACTATGAAACATTTATACCTTTAATAACAATAATGTTTTCACCCGATAATGTTAGATCTGAGGAAAATCAATTCCCTAAAGACAGTTACCGGCTAGACACTTCCATGAAATGTAAGACATTTCATCGCATATGTAAAATCGGAATAAAATAAATGCCACATACGACCTAACACTGGGTTTACTCCTACAAATAAATCATGCCGAACTGTAGATCTTTTGCCTCTGAAATTTAATACAAACGTCATAACACCGATACATATCTTTAGCAAGTATTTTTTTTAAAAGCACGTGCTTACACACACACACCAGCCGCTGAATTAAAAAAAAAAAACACCCTTATGCAGATGTACGTCGACATCATTTATGTACTGTAGTGTATTTGCGAAATACGTAGTCACGTACGTCACAACGTGATCTAGACAGCTTTTTTTTTTTTTTTTTTTTTTTTGAATGGAGGTTTAACGACCACCGTGAGCAACTTATAACGAAGTAAATTTCTCCGTCATTTCTGTCCACGCCAGGATTCGAACCCGGATCCCCTCATTCCGGAATAAGTCACTCTACCAATTGAGCTACGCGGACGTTTTTATTCTGATTCCTATCTGCCTTTATGTCGTGTGCGTCCTTCTGGCAGGTACGTCACATCTTCTGGTACGTTACATCATCTCCCCTTATTTTTTTTTGAATTTTTTTTTCGAAGTGCTGGAGAAGGGATTCTCTTATTTTTCCTATCTCGCGGTGTGGAAATAACATCACACCAATGCGAGATTTTGAACGGTCGGGTCATCCGGATAGTTCGGGCGCCATTATAACGAAGTAAATTTCTCCGTCATTTCTGGTCTACGCCGGGATTCGAACCCGAGTCCGCTTATTCCGGAACAAGTCGCTCTACCAACTGAGCTACGCAGACGTTCATTCTGATTGCTATCTACCTTTATTAGTGTGCGTTCTGCTGGCAGGTACGTCACATCCCCCCCCGAAAGAGGGCAGGGGGCATGGCCCACGGGTCAGCCGTGACCATGAATCGTTGCAGGCAGCCATCCACTGTAGAACGTGCACTTGAGAACTCCCAGGTGTGTGGAATGCAACGTCACACACATTCATTTTTTGAAGCGCTGGAGAAGAGATTCTCTGATTTTTCCTATCTCGCGGTGTGGAACTAACATCACACCATTGCGAGATTTTGAACGGTCGGGTCATCCGGATAGTTCGGGCGCCATTATAACCAAGTAAATTTCTCCGTCATTTTTGGTCTACGCCGGGATTCGAACCCGAGTCCGCTTATTCCGGAACAAGTCGCTCTACCAACTGAGCTACGCAGACGTTTATTCCGATTCCTATCTGCCTTTATGTCGTGTGCGTCCTTCTGGCAGGTACGTCACATCTCCTGGTACGTTACAAACTCAATGGGCTATAAGCAGTCGCCCGTCCCTAATTTAGGGTCACTGGCTCCAGGGAAGGGAGAGAGCCAGCACCGTAAGACAAACACAACATCCATGCCTGACCGGGATTCGAACCCGGACCTCTTACGGACGAATGATCAGAGGCCAGCGCCTTAGACCACTGCGCCACCGGGGTTGCCTAGACAGCTATAGCTGCTGTCCGTCAGTAATTGTTAGTAGCGTTGATCAAAGCGGAAACAAGAATTTTTGGTTGTAATGACTCCGTCTTCTGAATGCTTTCGGACATAGAAAATATATTTCAGAGAAGATTTTTAGAAAGTCTAAAAAATTCAAAAAAAAAAAAAAAAAAAAAACTTGCATCACAGAGGGAAAAACTACTCATAATTTAAAATACGTAATGAAAGCAAGGATACTCATAGTTAAAGGAATTGGTTAAGAAAAAAATCAACCGCATCTGTAATCAATAAATAATCCAGAAATCGGAATAACCACTAACGCCCGATAGCGGCTGAAACGTAGATTACGAAAATCAACAAATTGTTGAGAAACATTTTCTCGTAGTGGAAGAAAGACATAAAAGACGAAGGTGTTTCCAAGTCGAACAGAAGAAAACATGAAATAATTTTAAGGCCCGTGGCAAAAAACCTTTGTGTTACTTAAAGAAAATGAGTTCAAAATACTCTTCACAATTAAGACTATCCTACCAAAAAACGATTTCTGTCAGTGATTCTTAGAGTCGAACTAGCTCTTTCGAATAGCCTCATAGGTGGCGCAGTGGTATAAGCCCTAGCTTCTGACTATTCGTCCGAAATGAGTTCCGGGTTCGAATCCCAGTAAGGCATAGATGCGGAGTTTGTCTTACGACACTGGCTACTCTATTCCCTGGAACCAGTGGCCCTAAATTAGGGACGGGCGACTGCTTATAGCCTATGGAGTTGCTCATGGTGGTTGTTAAATCCTCACACACACTCTTTCAAATAGAAATACACATTTACGCACTCTGGTGGCAGAATTTTGAATGCTGGAAAAGCAGAAAACATGGTAAAAGAATTCTTCATAATAAAAGCTATGCTAAGGAAGAAGATTTTTCAAATACGACTCTTGGAACCAGAGATGGTGAATTGTTGGAACCACAGATTGGAATTCACGCCACCTGGAGGGAAAACTGTGCATTATTTAAAGAGGATAATGCCCAAAATCTTTACTGTAGCGAATGACAAAATAATTTTTTCAATAGGATTTTTAGAAGCATAGATACGACAACAAACATAAATACCCACTAACGACAACTAGCGCTAGAACTGTAAACTGAAAAACCACGAGTGCATTCAAAGTGTTTCGCGTGGTGAATGAAATCAAGGGCTAAAATAATTTTTTAAATCGGATTTTCAGAACCGGAGATATTGAGAAAAACAGATTAACCATTTTCGCCTACTAGGGGCGAATTGTGAGCTACTTTTTTTTTTTTTTTTTTTTTTTTTGTATATTTCTATTTGAAAAATGGCAGGTCAAATAACTACGAACACAAAATGTGTTCGTAGTTATTTGACCGAAGAAAAGAAAGATTTTTTCAATTGGGTGTTTAGACAAATAGATATTGATTGCTGTAAACATGTTGTAAACGGAAACATGATTTATGCCCTTCAGTAAGAAACTTGTGCGTTAAAAAAAACTCTGAAATTATATGCAGAACATTTCGCACCAGAAACGCTCTCCGACAAAGAAAGAATTTTGCAAATCGCGCTCTTAGAAGTAGAGGTACAAAAAAAAGGTAAGATATATGTACAACTACGCCCCTTGGCGGAAAAACTATTCACAATTTTAAGCTTAACGTGATCTGAAAAGTTTTTTCGTGGTGAGCTATATCTGATCACAAAAGAATTTGTTCAATCGAGTTTTCAAAAGCGCAGATATTGCTGTAAACACATCAGCAATATAAATTTACACTTACACCCCTTAGTGGCAAAACTATTATTTGCAAAACCTAGAAATTCTATTCAGAACATTTCGCAGTTAGAATTCTATCAAACGTAACAAACAATTTTTCAAATCGCACTTTTGGAAGCAGAAATCTCGGGTAAATCGTAATTTAACATTACTCGCCCAAGCGGAAAAACAGGGCACAACTTGAAAAAAAAACTGCTTCGAAAATAGTCTTCGTTATAAGTAGTATCAAAGAGAATAAGGAATTTTTACAATTGGATGTTTAGGTGCAATGATATGGTACAAAATGTTTTTGAATTCGATAGCATGCGCATTTACGCCCTCTAGCGGCAAAGTTATGCATCGGAAAGCAACTGGAATGTAAGGATAATCGTTCTTGCATTTCTAGCTTCTTATTACAAAAAGAAATTTTCAAATAGGATAAATAGTTGCAGAGATAGCTAAAGCGATGTTTTTGAAAACAGCAGAGCTCACTGGTTTCTCAAAAGGTGAGATATTCGGGTCTTTAGTCATGTGGGAAAATAACCAACATCACTTGTGTATGAGGCGTAGCTGTGACGCGACGGCAACCTGTCAGGAATGACATTGCCGTCGTCTGAGGAGGCTTGTACGGAGAAACAGGACTTTCCGTATGCAAGAATTAACCTAAGCATTCAATGAAGGCCATTTCGATCCATATCCCAGCGAACTATGCGCAGGGAATTCAAGTGGATCGGTATTGGCAATCATATGCCTACACAGAAACCACTGATTTCTGCGAATAACCGGAAAGTACGTCTACAATGGTGTCAAGATTACCGCGACTGGACACTGAAAGAGTAGAGAAAAGTCACGCAGTCCGGCGAGTCGCGGTACACATTGATCTGTACCGACGATAGGCAGAGAATTTGGCGGGGACCTCATAAAGCAATGCAACCGGCTTGCCTTGTGAACACAACTCAAGGTTCTGGAGGGGATGGTATGGTGAGGTGCACATTCTGTTAATACGGAACGGATTCCCTGATATTGCTGGAAGCTTGGGTGTCCTGCAAGGATTACCTGAACATTGTTGTCTATCACGCCCATCCTGCAATTTTGACTTTTCATCCAGAAGTTGACGGCTGTTTCAAGCAGCGTTGCATTCAGAGACTTTTTTCGGCGGGGAGGGGATTACAAACTTTGAGGGGGCTGAAACCTGTTGACTGATTATATACATACAATCACAATTTTGTTATCGTCCTGATGACGGCGGCGATTCGTCTCGGCATGGACTCGACAAGACACCGGAAGCGTTGGGAAGCCATGCGGATCCACGACCCCTGAACAAGCTCCCACAGTTCACGAAGATTTGATGGAGGGAGGTCATCTCTCTCGATGGCATCCCAGATGTTCTCGATGGGATTGAGGTCAGGTGATCTAGCTGGCCAAAGAAGCGAGGTCACGTCGGTGGAGTGTTCATCTAGCCATTCGGATACAATTCGTGAGCGATGGCACGGTGCATTGTCATGAGGTCCCCAGTGGGATGTTAAAGACACCCAAATGGGAGCAAATGGTCGTCCAGGTTATCCCGGTAACGTTGACCTGTGAGAGACGATGTCACACGTACCAGGGGTCCCATTTCCGTCCACGTAAACAGTCCCCAGACGAGAATGCCACCCCCACCAGCTTGAAGAGTACCCTGCTGGCAAGAAGGATCCATCGCTTCATGTGGTTTGCGCCGTACTCGTATCCTGCCATCCGCATGTACCAACGTGAATCTCGATTCATCAGTCCAGGCAACATTTTCCTACACGTCTATAGGTTCCAGTGGCGATGTTCCCGCGCCGATGCTAATCTTTGCACCCTGTGACGTGCGGTCAGCAGCGGTACCCTCGTGGGACGATGGCTTCTGTACCCCATAGCGAGGAGATGGTGTTAGATGGTGTGGCTGCTTACACGTTTTTGTGAACCAGCGTTAAACTGCCGAGTGATTTCTTGCACTGTGGCTCGTCTATCCGTTGTTACAATGCGAGCTAGCCGACGATGACCCCGCTCATCCACACGCTGTTGTCCACGGCAGTTGGCCCTTGCAGGGATGGTTTTACCAGATTCGATGTACTCACGGTGCACCCGTGACACAGTGGCTCGTGAAAATCGCAGTGCTTGCACGACTTCCGAGATGGAGTGACCCATTCGACGGGCCCCGACAATTTGCCCACGATCAAATGCGTTTAGATCCTTCGTCTTACCCATACTGCGCCCGACTCTTACTGATTCCCGTTGCATCACTCCTTATATTGTCGGATTGCTGCATACGTCATGTCGTTTCCGTTTACAGGGCCGCCCACAGCGCCACATTTGCATAACGCCAGCTGTCTCTAATTCAATTGCTCTTCAGTGTACATCAGAAGTCATTCTTCATATCATTAAAAAAAGAACGAAGACCAAATACTTGCGTTATCTGCATTTTGCTGAATATTTCCGATAAATATGAAATCCAATTTTAATTCACGGTATCTTCAGCGGAAGCGTTAAAGGCATTCCACATATCGGATGCTGTTGTGACGAAAGTACTGTCATATTGCACCGCAGGCCATTTCCGCGGTTTACAATTTCAGTCTTAAAGTGTTTGGCGTGTGCTCTCTCTCTCTCTCTCTCTCTCTCTCTGCATTTGCAAGGAACGGCAGGCCATATATCAAACAGAAGAAAGAGAAGAAGAAGAACAAGTCAAATCCGTTGTAAATGCGATGGAAATTTCGTATCTGCCCCTTTTTGATTGGATCCAACTGCAACGACCTATAACTCACTTAGGAATCTTCCTCATCCGTCCATTCGTCCTTAAACTCTCTGGTCTCTTTTCCTCGTCATTTTTCTTTTCGTGATTCACCGGGTTTTTTTTCTTTTTACTTCTAAAAGGAATTACCGATTTCGAATGGTGGTATTTCGTTGCCAAGACAACATTAAAACTCTTAGCTTTCTCCCCAATCTGTCTTCTTGATCAATAGTGAAGGAAAAAAGACATTAAAAAGAAAGACTTTGGAGGGACTTCTCACTTTTAACTCAGCTCCTTCCTCTTTTATCATGCCAGGCCACAAACTTTTATAAAGACCATCGGAACTACAGATCACAGCTGCAGAAGCGATCAAACTGTGCTGTCCTCGATTTCAAATTGCCGATTACAGTGATACCAGCTTTATGTCTGCGGGGAATACTTTATAGCGGATATGCAGGTATCATTTCTTGGAAAATATTCTTGAATTACATTTAACACTCTTTAATGAACGGGATGGTCTGGGAATCAGTACAGTGACGAAAGTTTTATGTACGCATGAATTGAAATTACGCAAAAAGAATTCGTTAAGAAGCACTGTGCAACATACAAAAAATCTTACGTACCCTCCTCAACATGGAAGAATTTGCATGCAAATCGCATAAGGTAATGCGTTTCCTGAGATATGCAAATGATCAAAGCTTCACAGCGATTCATCAGGTGGGAAGAGCAGAATTTAAAAAAGTATCAGGTTGCAAAGAAAGTTTCAGGAAAAAATCGCATGTTGCGTGTGTAATGCAAGATACTGCGGGCCTGCGGTAACGTAAACATCCCAGAGTGCTGTGCGCGAAAGAAAAGAGTCTAAGGACAGAACGTACGCTGTTGTGATGAAGATTAGTTGCATGTGGCGACGATACAATGGCGATATCAAAGGAAGGTGTGAGTGCAATATTGCTCTATGAATATTTGAATGGCGTGGTAGTTTCTTTCTTTCTTTTTTTTTTTTTTTTTTTTTTTTTTTGGTTGGGGTTTAAGACCACAGTGAGCAATTCCGTGGGCTATAAGCAGTCACCCAGTCAGTGATGTAGTTCACCCTAGTCAGTGATATAGTTCTAAATAAAAGAAGTGCCTTAGCGGTGAACGGACTAGGAAAAATTACCCTCGAATTTTTTAAAATATGATTCATTGTTTACATTATTTATTATTAAATTTTCATTACTAATTACCAATATCAATTTATATTAAAACTGCATAATCTGAGAAATTTAAATAACAGAAAGAACGTAACGTGAGAGACATATGCTAAGTTTATAAAATTTTTATTTAAATACGGCTCTTTGCCATTCTATACGATTTTAAATATTTGGGAATATTTGTGAACTAACAGAGTAACATCAATTCAATATGACTAATGCGCCATTTTTGCAAAGATTACGTGGTACATGTGGAAGATTTTTGTGTTGCCTGTAAGGAGGCAGAGAGTGAGCTCAGGAGATTGCTTTTATCGGAGCCGATATCAGTGGAGAGTTGTTTAATATAAATGCCCATCAGCACCGTTTTCTCTCTGAGCACTGCAATCTTAACTCCAGTGAGTAGCCATCTCCTACAAATTTATTTTGACTGCCATCTAGACAAAGGAGTTCACATTCTCTTTGTGATAGAATATCATGGTTTGTGAGACATCCTACTGCGTGATCCAACTGTGTAGATTAATCTGCACAGTATTTTTGTTTGTTTATTTCTGGGTTTAACGACTACCATGTGCAACTCGTATGGCTATAAGCAGCCGCCCGTCCCTAATTTCGGGTCACTTGTTCCAGGGAAGAGACAGATCCAGCACCTTTGGCTATGCACACCATCCCATGACTCATCCGGGGTTGGGACTCAGTCTTAGCTCGGAATAATGCTCAGAAGCGTAAACTTCAGACCACTGTACCATCAGGGCGGCCATTTATGTACTGTGAACATTCAGTTAAAATTCGAGTATGTTTGCATACAGTTTTCCATATTTTTACATACATGATCGTTTAAAAAAGTTCCTTAGTCCAGATTCTTTTGCCATGTAACTGTTGGATGCAAAAATATTTAATATAATTTTTTTGCACAACATGCATGTATAGAAGCATGTTTACCGCGTTACCTGTACCCAACTCCTTGAGACGATGCAACTCCGCCAGGTCAGGTCCCAGGGGAGTTCGGAGGGGGTTGCATATGAAATTGGAACGTGCTCTGTTTGCCTACAAGGAAGGGAACGAACCGCGTGACCTTGGCTTTTGTTCTGGTTTCCGCGAACCAGGTGAAAGGAAAGGGAAATTCTTGAGATGCCCCAAAGGTCGGAGAGGGTGAGCTGGACAAAGGCAGAGGTCAGTTAAATTGACGGTGAGAAGTCGGACGTGAACACAACTGTGAGCTGAGACGAGCAATTGAGGGTTATGTGATGTCTGGTCTCCAGAAAAGTCACCCTAGTCCCCGAGAGGTTTCGCAAGACGCTCGGAACTTGAGTATTCCGAAATACTAGATAAGTCATTTTTTTTCTTCTCCTGTTTTTATTGCATGTACCTGATTAATGATGTTTGAAATCCTGAATAAAGCACGTGGCGTGTGTTTTTGTCATGCTTAAACATTGGCAACCCCAGTTAGTTAGGTAAATCACTTAGAATAGAAGAAAAGAACCAAAAGTAAGGAGATACTAAGCATGTAGGAATGATCAGGAGCGTAGTAGAGAAAAATCGTAATAATAAGAAAATTTATGACAAAAGCTTTGTTAACGGCTGCACCCCCACACGTGGTAAATTTGTGTACCTGTATAGATCACTAAGTCATGATTACTAAAAATTTGTTACTTCTACTTAAGATACCCGCATTTTATTATATCCACACCCGAGACAGGAAAAAAATAAGGAATTCTTGTATGTTCATAATTCCTATTTCACTAGCGGCGCCTTTATTTCCCCCACCATTCCAGTGAAGGGATAATGGTAAAACACAACGCCGTGTTTTCTTGTATGTCTATACATATAAAGGGGCACTTTTTTTTAATTAGACGATCACTGCATCAAATTCTAACTTAAACTTGATTTTCATGAAAAATAAGGAAAACAATGGTCGTAACCTTGTCTAGAACATGAATGCCGTTATTTCAAGGCCAAGTTATTTCAAGTATAACTAATCGTTATTTAACCATTTCTAGTAATGAAATTGTGAATAAGTTTGGATTCGTATGTATCAGAATAATCACAGAATAATTTTAAATATAACATAACCACGAGAAGTGCCTTAGCGGCGCTAAGCCTACAAAAATAGTGCCTTAGCTCCGCTAAGCCCCTTCTACATCACTGACCCCAGTCATCCCGCTTCTCGATCCGTACTGCCTTAGCGTCGCTAAAGCGCGCTAAGTGTCTTCTACATCACTCGGTGTGAAACAGTTTCGCAGAAATGTAAGTACATCTCCGTTTATAAAAACGCAGGCGTGACGCTACTGGTGGGCTTCAGCCCACCCTGTTTTTTTTTCTGAGCCCACTCTTTAGCCGCACAAAATATTTAAGCAGTTAGAACTGCTGGTGCAACCATCTAACATTTTAGGGAACGTGGATAAACGTACGCGAATTTCTGAAATTCACTGAAATTTTATTATATAAAATGAACTTTTCGTTACATTTCGTGTTTGTACTTCTGGAAAATGGAGGGAGTTCTCTGAGCGAATTTTTAAGAGAGCAGTAGAAACACACCATTTCTACAATTATACACTGGCGTGCAAAAATTAAGGACGAGACGGTTTTTCAAATGTAACGCCGTGCAGAAGTACTCCACATCGACCCAAATCATACCATAAGATCCCCAAGATGCAAGAATATGGGACAAGTGAGAAAAACCGTCCAAACAAGGAATCCAAAGGATACAAAGGCACTTTATTGAAAAGGTAGCTTCGAGCACAACTGGACAGAACACAGAAACGTCCATGTGACAGTCGGCTGCCAAGAAAAATCCAGTCTTTAGTAGGAAATATGATCACCCCTGACTGCGTTGCAGGATTTACAACATCTGTCCATGCTGAGGACGACGTTGTCAAGGACCTGTTGAGGCATCGCGGCCAATTCCTCTTGTAGCGCCAATCGCAGCTGCGGAATCGCTGCAGGCGGCTGGTGACGTGCTGCCAAGCGTCTCCCGAGAAGGTCATACACGTGTTCGATTGGATTTAGTTCCGGAGACCTTGCAGGCCAATCCATGCGTTGAATATATTCACTCTTCAACAGCTCTGCGACAGCCACTGTACGATGAGGTGTAGCGTTGTCGTCCATGAAGAGGAACTCAGGACCCACAGCACCTCTAAACAGACGCACGTGAGGCAGGAGAACTTCGGTACAATAGCGGACACCAGTGACTGAACCTCCTTGGAAGATGTGGAGGTCAGTACGCCAACCAAGCATAATACCGCCCCAAACGGGAACTCCGCCACCTCCAAACCGGTCTCTTTCGATGATGTTGGAGGTGTGATTGCGTGTCCCCTGCTCTTTCCAGATATGAATACGTCCAGAATCGCTCGTCAGACTAAATCGGCCCTCACCCGTAAAGAGAACTCGACCCCATTGCTGATGTGTCCAGTTCTTGTGTTTCTGCCACCACAGAAACCGCCGTCTACGATGAGCAGGCGTTATTGGCACACACCGTACTGGTCGTCGTGCAAATAGACCACCTTTATTCAGCCTCCTGAAACGCGATAACGGACATCCAGTTGTCTGTTGCATGTGCTTTGCGATTTCTTCCGCTGTCTGCCGTCTGTCTCTTCTCGCCTGTACGACAATACACCGGTCGTCCGCTGTCGTGGTTGCTCGTGGACGACCACTGCTAAACTCTCGGACAGCTGTTCCTGTCGTTTGAAATGCTCTCCAAGCTCGTCAAACGATGCTGTGAGCGAACCCGAACTTTTCGGCCACACTAGTCATACTTCGACCTTCTTCCAACTTCCCAATGACGCGACCTTGGGTAAAGTCATCCAGATGACGTCTACTGGATTGCCTGTTGGCCATATCACACGGTGGCAGCAACTCGACGTCGTTCAAACCGATGCACACCGTGTAATAGCTTTCACCGAATTGCTGAGCGTACACCGCCCGTGTGCTTTATACCCTTCCAACACTCCCCCCCCTCTACGTCATGCTGCATATATGCGAATGCCCTACCGTACCGGACCCTAGTCTATCTCCTGAGTGATCTTTCGGTCCGTTCTGCCTGCTCGTTCCGCTGTTATGATAATTTCTCCTCTTCGTCCTTAATTTCTGCACACCAGTGTAGTAGTTTAAAAAGATAAGAGAGAGAGAGAGAATACATATTCCTTGTCAGGTTACAAACTAAAATTCATAGACAGCCTTATGAAAAAAAAAACACCAATTAAGCTTAAATTGCGAAAAAATAGTGAATTGCCAGAGATTTGGTTCCCATACTACATGCATTCAATAAATACTACATATAGTATTCACTTAAACTTTTTTTTTACTAGAGATAATACAGGGTGTCCCATAAAGGTGTAACCAATTTATAATCATAACAGTTTTAATATAAATGATCTCAATACACAACTTGTATTAATTGACGGAACAGATCATGAAGTTTTATAGACATTCAACATGGGCACCATTTGTCACCCGAACAATGTCTAAACGGCATTCCAGTTACAACCATGTTCGTTTGAGAATGTCCGTATTAGCTTTCTGCAGTCCGTGTGTAATCCACCTCTGTAGGTCAGCAATGCCTGCAACAGGGGTGCTGTAAACCTCACCCTTGATGAATCCCCATAAAAAAGAAGTCCCAGGGTGTTAAGTCCGGCGAACGTAGGGGCTATGAATGGGACCACCGTTTGGGAAATTTGGCATCCAGAGACCTCTTCACAATAAAAGTTCAATGAGGTGGCGCCCCATCTTGATGGGAGATGACTGGAGTTGCAAGTTCATCCAACTGGGGATATACAAACTGATCAATCATTTCCAGGTAATTATCAGCTCTCACGATCACTTCCTGAAAGAAAAAGGGTCCAACAACATGGTCGACCATTATGCCACACCAAACATTCATTTTTGGGCTAGCATGTTTATGTTGCATGGTGCAACGCGGGTGTTCAGTTCCCCTAATTCTCACATTTTGTTCATTAACCGTTCCAGAAACATGGATCACTCATCCGAGAAACAGATTTGTCTCAGGAAAGATTCAGAATTTGCAATGTTCTCCAACATCTCTTCAGCAAACTGTTTACATTTCACATGATCGTCTCGGGTTATGTGATGGTTTACCTGCGGTTTATATGGGTGCATTTCCAATCTCTAACGTAACACTCTGTGCCCTGAACTTGGGGATGGCCAGCTATCGTGGTGCTTCTCTGGTTGACTTTCAAGGGCTACGATTGAATATTTGCCTCACAACCTCCTCCCTTTCTGGAGCCAGCGAGGGTCGTCTAGGGCTTTTCTTTGTAAGGACGTTACCAGTTTCCTTGAATGACTTGCACCACTTTCTGATGCTGTTACGTGAGGGCCATATTTTGTTCTGAAATTCCACTGAACCTGCGTTTTGGATCGGGTTTCAATAAACCACTCCCCAATCTGTGCTTTCATCGCAGAATCCATCGGGTACACTTCTAGAAAACTTGAGGGAATTCCTTATCACCTGCAACAAACAGAATGCTGATATTAGTTTTGTATCCAAAGTTATCATCATTTGAAGTAGGTTACACCTTTTTCGGACACCCTGTATTTTCAGCTTTGGGTAAAATGCACATGAATAGAATTCTTTGCCAAAATTTCTGCCAAACACTTCGAAAATTGTGCCCCCCCCTCCTCCTTCCTTAATAGTCACCCAGTTCTGACTGGCTGGCTTCGTCCCTATAAAAACGAATCAAAACCCGCATTACGTATCAAAAGTGTCTGAATAAGGATTGGGAAGAAAAATAGAGAACCAATGAGAGAGAGAGAGAAATAAGAGATATTTTAGAGGTTACCGGGCTTCACCAACTGCTACACGCGCGCAAGCGAAAACCAATCTGGTGAGAAATATTAACATTTTTCCTCAGCAAGAAACGTTCGTCTGCTGTCGACTGCTTGCATCCGTCACACGTCAAAAAAGATTGTGTCTTAACAGGTGTATAACTCACTTAGTCATTCGCTGTTCTCCTTCATTTCACCCGAACAGATTTATATTCCTGGCAGATATATCGCTTTCTTCCACAGCGACATAACTCCTCGAGAAATGGCGGAGAGAGATTTTTATAGCCCCAGCATCAAATGAAGCTAAGTGCGTGAACGCAAACCTTTATCGCCTTCCATTAAGAAAGGCCTCCCTGGCCGAACGCTGTGGGGCTCTCGGTATGTATACGTAGCCGTCTGATTCTTCCCGTCATGCAGCGCGCCGGCAGGTGTAATGGTTTCCTTATATTGGGCCTTTGTCGGCTGAAATGAAGAATTACGACCGAACAAATAACATCTCGAGTCCCGTTGGGGGTTCCGGGGGATGTTATTTGAGAAGGGGACGAATGGGCGGGCGGCTACCATGCCATTTATTCTGTATTGCTTTCTGCTTTTTCGTCTTCGAGAAAATGGCGGACAATGCGTCGGTTGTAACAAATTATTGACCTGTTGATTGCACCGGCACGCATACACGAAATGACGGGTTCCCAATTGCCTTGCACTTAAGAAACGCTGCCACTTACTGCTCGTTCTACATTTCTTTCCCTACGTGTAATGAGAAATCTTAATGCGTCAAGCTGTTATGGCAATCGAACGGCAAGTCTTGCACGTGTAGTAAGATTTGAGAAATCAATG
Organism: Macrothele yani; assembly: GCA_039090855.1. Classification (NCBI taxonomy): domain Eukaryota; kingdom Metazoa; phylum Arthropoda; class Arachnida; order Araneae; family Macrothelidae; genus Macrothele; species Macrothele yani. Next base: position 8,266,162 of record CM076994.1, on the reverse strand, counting down.
CTATCAGAAATATCCGATTTGGATTAGCGTAACGGTTGATTTCAATTTTGTTAGAGGGAGGGTATATTTCTTAGCCGCTTGTAGCATCAGTTATAAGAAAACAACTGAATAAATTGATGGATCTAGAAACTACAAGACTGAATGTTGTCGAGTCGAAGTCTGCTAAACGTCCCTATTACTTAACGCTTAGAAATATAGCTTATGGCGTCGATCGTCAGCATTCGGGTTCTTGTGAGAATTGATGATTTTTGCTTCCAAATTTTGCTTTTCTACTTGCCAGAAGTACAAAATTTGGAACCTCTCTTGCTACCCTTACATGCTTATGGTGCCATGGAATTGCTAAAAAAGTCACAACATAAAGTAAAATTAATATACAGTATTTTCATTCATCGTAGGCTACGTAAATATGCTTTTATGACGACCAGTGAAATTACTGGTGAGAAATATGTTTTTTTTTTATTAAAACAAGTCCCTTGTCCAATAATTCCAACAACCAATTGAGAAATTATCTATGAGTTCAAAAAAAGTTTCATGGATTTGTTTAAATTGCTTTGCCTAATCCTCTGTAGAAAGAATTATATTTTGTAACAATGTTCATAATTTGGAAGATGTGAATCCCTTTATTGCTGTGTAAATATAAAATGGATATTAAGTCAGATAATATCCGAAAACTTGAAATTGACCTCGTCCTGGAGCAGGAATCGAACATGGTCAGCATACTTAGGCGCTATCACGGAGACGCGGCGGGTTCGATTCCTGCTCCAGGAAGACTAAATTTTCAAGTTTTCGGATATTATCTGACTTAACATCCATGCCATATTTACACCAATAAACGGATTCACATCTTCCAAATTTGTGTTGTACAATGGTGTAATCCCGAATTTCATTCATTGATTAATGTTCACAATATTTTCAACGTGACGTTTAAAAACTTACAAGCAATGCAACTTTTACCTGTATTGTGCGACAACAATACGTTACGTTGAATTTGTCAGGATTGCCAAAGATATCTCGATGTAGTAACAGAATCTGCAGTTACGTAAAGCAAGAGTTAGTGTGATATATCATCGTGATCAACAATTATTGTAATTCCACTTGTGGTGAATGAAGTCTGTTCATCAGCATTATTAAGAGCATATATGAAAAGGATGAATACAGTAGTATCATTAATAACATCTGCTTAAAATGCGAGTGCAAAAGTTCGGCTATTTGATGAAGAAGCACCAACAAAAATTAGAAAGGGAGTAAGTCAAAGTAACACCATATCTCCCAAACTCTTCAATGCCACGTTGCAAAATATATTTCAACCATTGAACTGGGAAAACAAAGGGATAAATATTAACGCAAGTTATTTAACGCACCTTTGCTTTCCTGAGGAGATAGTCATTTCTGCAACTACCCCTTCAGAGCGGCAGAGTATGATACAGGAGCTTGCCGACGAAAGTAAAGGAATGGGATTAAAAGTGAAATTTCAGAAAATCAAACGGATGTAAAATGCCTTTACAAGAAATTCAGACTGATTGATGGGTGAGAGGATTCTAGAGGTAACGGATACCTACATTTACCTAGAGCGATAGACATCAAGCGAGGGCCACATTGATGAAGGAATAAGGAATTAATCGGCGTACAAAACTTGGTTGGAGAGCATTTGGAAAAAACCGTGCAGTTTTAAAAAGCAATTTACCAATATGTGTTAAAAGAAAAATGTTTAATCAATGTACCCTTCCAGTTGTTACGTATGGAGTAGATGACATGGACTTTAACTTAAAAAAAAAAAAAAAAAAAACGTACAAAGACTGCAGATAACTGAAAGAAGCATGGAGAGAAGCATGCTTAGTGTAACCAGGAAAGATAAGTACAGGAACTCGTAGATCAGGAAAATAACAAGAGTGCAGGGCACATGATCAAAGTAAAATCCTTGAAATAGCAATGGGTTGGAATATTGCAAGAAAATCGTACCATTGATAATATTAGACTGAATTCCAATGGACAGAAAAATACCACGTGGTTCATGGATGGCTGAAATTCAAATGCATGTCGGAGTGACATGGAGACTTTCTCAAGACGGACAGTTGTGGATGAAACTTGGGGAGTCCTTCATCCAGCAGTGGATTGACAATGACGTATACAATATACAATATATTGACAAAAGTCACCGGACACCTAGAAGAGAAGCCCAACATAGCATCTATGGACATACATTAGTACGGTGTCGATTGCTCGTCTCCTCTGTTTAGTTACATTAAAGCGATTCTGAAACCACCTTTGGCCTTAATTTATGCACTGACCCTTCGAGTTATGCTTTCGACAAGGTTTTGGAACACAGCGATAGGTATGCGCTTCCATTGAGTACATAATGCTGCCGCTAACTGTTGTTCAGTAGTAGGCCTTGGTTCCAAACTTCTTATGCGGCTGTCTAATTCATCCCATAGGTGCTCTATGGGATTAAGATCAGGGCTATGTGCTGGGCAGTCCACACACGATACGGAATTATCGCCAAACCACGCCGTAACAGTCCTTGCTTTATGGCTCGGTGCATTATCCTGCTGGTACCAACAAGGCTCGGTTCCATAGTATTACCACAGAGATGGTAGGACAGAATTGTCCAGAATATCGAGGTAGACGTGCTGGTTAACAGGTTTGTCCACGATAAGCGATGGGCACGGACCATACCACCCCCGCACGAGTACACTGCCAGCTCCAAACTTGACCGTAAGAACAGGGCACGTTCCTACGCCCCCCCCCAAGCAGCCTTTTTCTTGTTAAATGGCCAATATCTAAATAATTATTGCATTTATTTTTTGTAAAATTATAGTAATAGATCCACAGGTTTTCGTAAGATTTCATAACAACTAAAATTTGCTGCAAATTTGGAAATAAAACGTTCTGTTCAAGGTTCAGCAGAAAAAAAAAAAAAAAATAAGAACGAAAGGTTCAGAAACAGAGGAAAATGAGAACGGAAATAAAAAGAGATTTTGACTGATCATGAAAAGCAATGGGTGAGCTTTGTTCTGTTTTATTAGCATTGTCTGACATCATTAGTAACTGAGAGCAGGGAAAGACACCATGTGGGATAGACTAAAAGATGTGTGCGACACAGCTAAGTACGTACCTCTGCTGAGCCATAAACAAAAACTAGTAAAATATTTCCAAGCTGGAAATTTTTGTATTACATTAACTCATCTGAATAGAAGGGATTAAACTTTATTTTGAAAGATTTTATCCAGACGTGAGATTTAAAAAGCATTAAATTCGTTTCGCTGAAAAGCGGACAATTGAACGCCATTAAAATAGTGCTGATTTTTCAAATTTCTCCTTCGCAGTTTGTGATTTAAAAATGTAGAATAATTTTTTTAATGGAAGCTTTTAAAAAGCTTTGTGATGCCAGGAAGTGGCAGCTCCAGAAGTCTGTAGAGTGTGTGTACCCACCACAAAGTCTGTCTCTTGTTTTTAGACCGGAGCAACAGCCCCTCCAAGATAAGATTCTAGATCCGCTACTTCGCTAAGGCACATTTTTTCCTAGGGTTAGCAGCGCTAAGGAAGTTCTTTTAGTTAAATGGTTGCAGAAACTGCACAAAGGAATTCTTTTAGATGATAAGATATTCGAAAAAATAAGGAATACTGTTCTTTATATTCAAGCATACTTGCTTCTACTTAAACGAATGTTTGTACTGCAATGATGAGACTAAACAGATGTATCCCGCAGTAGGGCTCTCCTCATGCATCGCAAGGGTTTTAGAATAATGTCAGCTTCTTTGTGTAGACGGCAGTCCTCAGAATAAAGTTATAGGAGGTATCTTCCCTTGGGTTAAGACTGCACTGTTCAGAGGAAAACAGCAATTTAAAATTGTGGAAGGCTGAATGACGAGAGTTTTATGGTTTCGATGCGTATTTACACACTAAAAAAGCTGTTCCAATAAAAGCAATCCCCTGAATTCAATTTCTGATTCTTTTCAGCACAATAGAAATTTCCTGAACCCATCCCATAATCTTTGCAAAAGCGGCGCATTAGACACACTAAATAGAGGTGAATATATTAATTACCCTATATCTACTCAGTGTAAATAATAAGCATTTATTAGACCGGATGTTTGGAATTATGTGGAATGACACAGAATGGCATTTAAAGAGAAACTTTAATCTCGTCGTGTGACATCCTCCTAAAGTTATTATTTGTGCTTAACAAGAAATTTAGCGTTCTCAAGCAAAATTTCATGGTTATTTTCGTGACAGTGGGTTATAGACGACGTCTTCAGTTCATAATTCCGCACAAAAGTCTTGTGCTCCTTCACACGGAAACTTAAAGCCCTGCGAAACTAAGCTCAACTTAGTTCCCAATAAAATTCATCGCAGAGGATGTAGTAAGTCTAGTCGCATTATTTAATTACCAGACTAGCTTCATTATTTAATTATCAGTCTAGTTTCATTATTCAATTATCAGTCTAGTTTTATTTTTTAATTATCAGTCTATTTTCATTATTTAATTATTAATCTAGTTTCATAATTTAATTATTAATCTAGTTTCATTATTTAATTATCAGTTCTTGTGTATCACGTTTGTTTTAGACACTTGAGCGTTCACTTTGCATACCGAATTTAATTTTCGATTTCACATATTTTGAGGATGATTAGTTAATTTAGGATTAAAAGTTTTGAGCCAAATATTTATGTAACAGCTACATTTAATTGGGATAAAATAAACCTATTTACGCTTTATCTGTTACGATCTTTAATGATAGTGTAATGATTAATGCCTCTGGGACAATTACAAATTAAAAAAAAAGTAAACGTCTTTGAGCACCCATAAGGAGAAGGACTCCGAATGTTTGGACGTTTCTGCATTCATAAATAGGAAAAAAGTTCATCATTCATCGCTTCTGTGCCTTCATTCGGCGCAATGGATCAAAACAGGAGAACAATTGTTTTCGCTTAACAGTCAAAACGATTATTTTGGTTGGTATCTTCTGATGCGTGATTCAATTTTCGTAATTAAGACGGCGAGACGTTTCAGGGAATCGTAAAGATGGCAGACATGAAGGCAATCATTCTAATAAGACTTAAGCTTCTTTGTTATCTGAGAAAGAAATAATTTTCAAAACGGATCATCGCTTAAGTCTTTGCGAAGTTGTAGTCTCTGTTTTAGAGGAGAATCTGTACTTTAAATTGCACAAAGAAGTCATAAGAATATAATGCATTTATTCTAGTTTTTTTAATGACCAGCTCACTAAACAACGGGGAATAGTTAAGGAGATGCAAAAACAAAAGTAAATAGAAAACAGAGAAACGTCACAGTTATTTGCAAATATAGGAGCTTTTACCGAGACAGACAAACGAAAAAAAAAGAAACTGCGCTTCTTCAATCAAAGAATAAACGCTTTTTCTCTCATTAGAAAATTAATGCTTTGCGAACAAAGGATCAAAACGGCACAATAAACTGCGCATAAGCAAACTACATCAGTTGTCTAGACATGAAATTATGTGCACTGAAAAGCAAATATTTATGCGTGAGACGTCAGTAATAAAGGGTGCTTTAATAACGAACAGCTTACCTCACTTTTAAAAAATGCGTCCCTTTCACATTTCTTTTTCCTGAATTCATTACACAGTGTGGCGCAGATCTCCAGAAGATATCACTGCACTCCGAAGTAGAAAGAGTCTGACATGAGGACATTTATCACCGGATTCCTGGAGATGGGTAAAACATCCGGAAGAGAAGGGTAGGAGAGAACAAACACAACAGCCAAAAGTCAAATCTGGAATCGCAGCAAAGGAAGGCTGTCGGCTTAATGTTTCGGAGTGTGAGACGAGACCTCTACACACAAACTGGCCAAGAAAAAAGAAAGAAAAAATACGCGAAGGCTTGAATCCAGAAATTGCATAATCAATCAGGTGTCCGAATACTTTTGGTAAAACAGTGTATCGAATAATATAGCTAGTGCTCCTCTTTAGAGCTACACGATCCTTTTCCTCTGAATAACTTCTGACACTTGACAAATCAGAAGTTCGTCCAAATCTTCAGTATATTTTCATATCTAGTGTAGTCAGGGTCAGAGTTGGAAACGGGTCAAAAATTTGGGACCCGGACGTGACCCGCACAAATCTGCTTTGAACTGTAAATTCGAAACCCAAATTATAATTATATATAATCAACATAATCATATATAAAGGGTGTTCAAAAATTCGCTCCGTACAGGGAGAATTTCAGAAGCGTATTTATATGGTCGTCGGTTATATAGAAATCATAAAAATGCATTACGGGAACGTATAATTTACCCACTTACTTACAGAAAGTGTTGACACTGTCGTTCTCCACATAACCTGTTTTACATGTGTTTTCAAACACATCTGTGAGAATCAAAAATTCCCTCCAGAGTAATGTTAATGATGTTCCACTTAATTTTGATGGTGTTACAGTTGAAACTTTTGAATTAAGTAACTTGTTGTATGTTTTATTTCAGTTTTTGCTGTTTTCTTAATAACATATCAAGCTTCAGAATATGCTTCATATCAACACCAACTTTCACCAGCTTTTGATGAGTTAAAAGTTCCCGAAATGTGGATGTTGATTTCATCATTCCCCTCCAAAGCAAAGAACACTCATGAAATCAAGATACACATTTTGGAAACTTTCAACTCATCACAAGCTTGTGAAAATTAGAGTTGCTGTGAAACATATTTTGGTTTCTTAATGAGACGAAACAACTTCCAGCATTAACTTTTATACGCTTTCCAACCGTATGTTGAAGAAGCGTATGTGCTCCAGCTTTGTATGTGCTCCATCCGCCCGTCCGTCCGCAAGATAACTCGCGTAAAAATCGTTCGATTTCGATGAAATTTTAGTATGTGGTAGGGGACCACCTGCGAACGAACCCTATCGAAAATGGGCGAAGTGGGGTTCAAAGGTCGGACATAGGAGCGGTATCCATTTCATCGCCCTTATGCGTCATATCTTGCGTAAAAATGCTTCGATTGCGACAAAACTTTAGCATGTTGTTCCGGAGGTATACTGAACCGGTTCTGTTAAATATCATCGAAATGGAGTCAAAGGTCAGGGTACAGGAGCGAGATTTATTCCACAGCCATCATCCTCATAAATTGAGTAATAACTTGAGTAATGATTTCTCGTATGGTGGAAAGCGTATCATAATCAATGACTGCATGATTTTACTAACTTGTCCCCTTTTTGTTCTGAACAAGCATGTATTTCTTGGGTTGGCCTCGACGCCTTTTTTAATCTCCTTAATATTAAATTAATTTATGTTAATAAATTAGGTATTAATTCCAACACGACATGGTATGGAACGGAATGTAAGCACGTCAAACGAAAACCACTGAAAGCTCAATGCAAAAGATGCGATATGAAAAATAACTCTCAGTCTTACAATGTGACACGCGGGGTGTAAGAGAGTGGATCACCAGAGAGGCTGGGAACTGGCGTTTGCCTGTATCTTGCTCTGGACAATCACACTGAAAACAAAAGTAAAGGAAATATCGTTTTACAATATGGTATCGGTGAGTCTAGCATCTGCACTATATCGTAGGTCGATGGAAATCTTCGTTGATTTAAGAAACAGACAATATTTTTGTATGACAAATCATTTTTCACTCCGTTGATCGAACACAAAATTCCACAGTACGCATTCTTTTTTGAATTAGTTTTTTTCTTTTCAAAAATAAAACGGAAATAATACCGGGTCGTAATCGGGTCAGGAACACCTGGACCCGGCCCTGTTTGACCCGTAAGAAATTGTCGATCAGCTGAACCGTTCCCATCTCTGGTCAGGGGAACAACCAGGATAGGGTTATAAGAGTTAAAACCCTCTCCAGAACCCAGAGTATTTTTGTTTTGCCTTTTTTACGCTTTCCAACCATAGGTTGAAGAAGCGTATATGCTCCAGCTTTGTCCGTCTGTCTGTCCGCACGGTAATTCGCGTAAAAATGGTTCGATTTGGATGAAATTTTAGTATGTGGTAGGGGACAACCTGGGGACGAACCCTATTGAAAATGGACGAAATGGGGTCAAAGGTGAAGACATAGGAGCGGGATCCATCCCATCGCACTTTTGCGTCATAACTTACGTAAAAATGCTTCTATTGCGACAAAACTTTAGTATGTTGTTCCGGAGGTATACTGAACCAATTCTGTTTAATATAATCGAAATGGGGGTCAAAGGTCAGGGCACAGGAGCAAGATTTATTTCACAGCCATTATCCTTATAACCTGAGTAATAACTTGAGTAATGATTTCTGGTATGTTGGAAAGTGTATCATAATCAATGCATTGCATGATTTTACTAACTTGTTTAAGGATTAGAAGCGGTATTTCCCTATCTTCTGCGTCCATCTCAGTTTGATTCAATTTTCCGCTTCACTAAACGCTTCTAAGACAAAATTGCAAATGTTTTGCTTTCTCATAATGTCAGGCTTTTTTTATCTGGAAGCTGACCCTAGAGCACAAATGATACAATTACTCGACCTTTTTTCACTGCCCGTATATCATATTGAGACAAAAAGTGGGATAAACTTGTCTTTCTGAAGCCGTCAAACCAGCGTCGGAGCTGACGTAGGATATGAACGCCTACCTGTTCTAACTTAAAGTCTAACCACCTAGGGTAGGATGAAGGGATTTTAGGATTTTCTATTACCGGCCTCTCGGTACAAAAATTTGTCTGGAAAAGTTGATCTGCGCTCAAAAGCTTCCAAATCTATACCTGCATTCCCTCTTCTCTGGAAGAAACTGTGTATTCAACGAAACATACGACCAGAATAATGAAAATAAGACGCAGTGGCCATTGGTCATTTAGACAGAAGATACACAGTTCTGCAGTGTATTGCCGTTTTATTATATTTACGATTATGATAAAGTGCTTGCATATTTTTATGAGATTATTCCTAATGGATTTTATTACTTTATCTTTTTATTTAAAATTACTTTGTTAATTTCTGTACTCTAATTAGCTCAATATTGATACTTATTTTGTTGAAACCAATTAAATATTTAATTATACAAATTGGTACACCACCGGCATAGCGCAGTTGGTTAAGTCGCTGTGCACAGTGTGCGAGGCGGACGTCTGTGTAGGGTGTTCGAATCCCGGTCCGGCCGGCCATCTAGTCTGCGGGTTTTCCACAGACTCCCTGTGTTCCTTGTCCCTTCATAAATCCGGAGTCCTGCTCCTCCAGGTTGGGGGATGGGCGTGGAGCTAACAACCCCACCTCACAAAAAACACTCATTGTTACGTACCTTCAAGAAGACTGAGCCGCAATGGCAAAACTTGTTGGGAAGGCCGAGGTTCACACTGAACTGTAGAGCCACAGAAGAAGAAAATTTCTCCAAAGATGTCAATAATATATCGATATATCATGCAAAATATCGGCGTACTGTTGTTCTAATAACTTTAAACGATATGATAATCCCCACCATAAAAATTTCTAGTTGCGCGCCTGGGTGTAGTCAAGGCTGTCTAGAAGACGCAAGCCATGCCATTAGGGAGATGAGTTCGCTCTGTTTGTGACGTCACTCTCTTGTTACACGGACTGATAAGTCGGTGTCGTGTCACACGACAGAGTTGGAATCAATGGGGAGCCTTGATTTCCGCGTGACGTCACTAAACGAGAAACGCATTTCTCTTATGTCATGGCCTTGTGTTTTACAGACGACTTTGGTGTAGTGCATCCAAATGGATCCAAATATTTTTGACGTTGTGCGTAAAAGAGCAGATCATTTATTCGTAAGCCGAGCACCCACTGAATCTCTTCAATCCTTCTCACATTCTGGGTGATAATTCTATGTATCTTTACCATAAACACCATAGGCACGCATTGCTTTGAAGAATCGTCAGTCTTTGTTCTGCCTCCTAAATGTTTCCGTCGCGCTATGAGAAACACTGTAACCCAAATCTCATTTCGTCTTACTTTGATTCATATTCGCACTGATCAGTGTTAAACTCATCTTTGCTACATCAAAACTTTGAAATTCCTTACTCAGTTGCATTACATTTGAAAATTTCATCATTCATCCGGTTTAAATCAATAAGCTGTTTATGAGAGGCTCCATATTTTGAAATGTGAATACAAAGGCTGACAATGATGTCATTCTGGCTTATATGGTCCTTCTTCTATTTAAAGAAAGGAAAAAAAAAAAACCGAAAGTTCACCTCACGAAGTGATTTAACAATGTGTCTGTTCTGGAAAACGTGAATGAATTTTGAAGCGTTTTCGTCTGGATTTGGTCATGTCGATAAAGATTTCACCTGTTTTGGGAACAGGCGAACCACTACGGATACAAAGTTGCCCAGCCATTATGATCTACAAGGTTTTCCAATATACCTTCCGTAAGAATCTGAATCGTCGATGCATCACTTCCTCGAGCGCGTGAGAAATGAAGCACACGATTCTGCCCTTTGCTTATGCCAGATACTTGTATAAGGTTTTTAAGTTATTTTGCTGTCATTAGCTTGCTATCAAATAGCCACTTCAATACTAAAGACACACTTGAGTACTAAAGATAGTAATAACAATAACAGAGCTCGTTGAGTCTGAGGAAGAAAGCCACAGAACTTCACAGCTTTCTATGTTAGTGGTCAGTTGCTAATGTACAACTCAATGAACTACAACATCGTGTTAACAGTCTTCACTGAAATAACTCGGAGTATCATATGATAACAAACAAACAAGACTTCACATATCGTCGAATCGCAGTGAATATTCTATTGTCACCTCTTTTACAGACTGTATCGGTGTTTACTTTTTACACAGAGCGTATCAGCTTTATTTACAATATGATAAGCTACTAGTTGTTGCCGAAACGTACAGAGAAACTTGGAGGTTCCAATGTGCCGTTCAGAATAGAAATACAACTAATAAGTAACATAATTTACATAAGAAAAAGAAACTAAGAAGGAAGATTAAAATAGAGATATATGTGCCACAACTGAGCTATCTGGACTCTATTCCCTACATACCAAGTGTTTCCTATCAACTCAAGAACATGCTGAGGAGGATGAACTTCAGTGTCGGCATAAGGCCTTCGACATCTTTATATACCCTGCTTCAGAGAAATATTGACAAGCCCCGCTTCTCAACGAGACAGGTGTTTATGCGATCCTACTACAATATCCGGACGGCTCCAAGCGATACTACATCGGAATGACCAAGCTTTCGTTTAGAATTAGACTCAACGAACATAAAAGAGACACAGAAGAAGGAAAGTAACCACTGCCTTGTCCAGAGAAGTCAAGTTCAAGTTCGCTGATCCTATGTGGGATGATATAAAGAAATTAGCTTCCTACTCCACGCCTAAATCTACTGCCATACGCGAAACCTTAGAGATCATCACCAACAGTGAGGCTTGCAATGATAGCGTCTCTCTAGAATTGCCATGAGTTAGGAACCAGTTCGTCATATAATGCTGCGTTTTCTCCCACGGTACCGCGTGACCAACCAACATGACGCCTCGTTTCTGTGAATGAATAATTGCATTCGCATCTATTCATTTATTGTCTGATCAATTCACCACGTTCAAATTGCTGAAGTGTTCTATTATTCAATTTGCAGTCTACCTCCTTGAAAAAGCCATCTGGTTGATGTGCGAAAGCTTGAAAACTTTGATTTCTATTCTACGCCAAGAAATTCGGATCACTAGTATAATTTATACTGTTTTGAGGTATATGTCACAGAGAATACGAATAGCTTCATATTTTTAACTTTGCATTTCAAAATCATATGAGAATGACTGTGTGCGCTATTTCTTTTCAGTTAACTGCCCTAGGTTTGATTACTCAGTGTTCTGCTGCACGCGATTCAGCTTGTCTCGGCAATTGTTAGCAAAACATATCGTTATCGCCGGAATTGACTCTTACCGAGAATGTTTGACTACTTGGATGACAGTTCGACAGGGATCCCTGTTCGCACCTTACAGGAACTTCAAGAAAACGTCCATGCTGTGTGAACGAACATATGCTGGCAGAAAAAGGCTCTGTCGACAACACTTGTCGACTATCTGCTCGGCAATTATTAATATCAAAACCATGTTCATCGAAATGTATCCACTTTTACTCAAAAATACCATCATACATACATATCACTAAGCTGTTCTCTGAGATTCAGAGGTTAGCTCCACAAAAAAATACTAACTACCGTACCAGATAATTTTTACTTACTGTTGCCGTATCAAAATTCTTCATTTACAGCGATCTTGACATACAACACGGGCTTCACTGACATTCATCACACGCCAAACACAAGATCTTCAATACTTCATATTCATAACATTTTTATCATGCAGACACTCCTGAATCTGATCCTCCCATGACTTCCTTGGCCTTGCTCTGCCTTTCCTTCCTGCCACTTGGGCTAAAAAGATTTTCTTAGTAAGCATCTCAATTCATTCTTTCAACATGGCCAAACCACCGAAGTATATTAGTCTCCACCTTGCTAACAAGATTTTGCTTCACATTACACAACTGTAACACATCTTCATTCCCCAAACAAGCAGAACGTGTCTCGCCACAAACGACTCCTATGTTTTTTCTGTAGTACCCAGGTTTCAGTGCCATACATCAGAATAGGAACAACTACACTTTCATACACAGCCATGCGGGACTCTCTTGAGAACCCATCATTCCTGTGAAAACCTATTCAAAAATATCGAAAGCATTAAAAGCGCTTTACGCATTTCAGTGAAACTTGAAGAGTTTTAATGTTTCGTGGAGTATAATACTTGTTTACTTGACAATGTTTATGGTTCAAACTAAAACCCAACATGGCTTCACTGTAAAGCACTCTTATTATCAACTTTCGCATACGTTTCTGTTGACTTGTGGTCAGGTTGCCACAACATAAATCCGTCCAGAGATAAAAAAAATTGCGTTAAGATTAGAAAATGCTTAATGAGAATAAACCAAAATTTATATATGAAGACAGGGACTAAAAAGAAAGGCTAAATCACAGTACACGTCACAAATTGTAACCCTATTTTCACATTTTGACATATCAAATGACGATCAGAAAATTTAATACCAGTCCACAAAATAAACTAAAAGAAAGTGATACCATATAGTAAAGCACTTTATTGAGCAATAATTTATATAATCACTTTCTTTCAACGACGGGCTACCAGGTATTTAGATTACCGGCTACTCGAATCAAACTAACGTTGAAATATCTGGGTTTTAAAGTTTGCAGATTTTGAAAGATTCTCTGGTATTCAAATGCTGTAAATTGAAAGACGACAAAATTATTTTGTTATCATCCATCCAGGGACGTCGCTAAACTACGAAATCAAGGTGGGAGGATTTAATTTTTGCTGGGGCAAGTTTGTTAGCAACTTTATTGACGAAACACTGAAAGAAAGAATTTGTTTTACTTTTTCTACAGGCTGCAAAGGTATTCACAATATCTCCCCCAGGATACATTCTCATTATTTTGGAACTTTCGATTTGTGTTTGCACTTTTTGGAATACAAAATACAAAATAATTTAAAGTTTGGAATCATTTTTTGCTAATGTTCCGTCCATCCATTTTTAATAAAATTAGTAAAACTTAAAGAGTTACATACCCGTATAATAAACATGACACACTGCCACCAGCACCATGACCTGATTTAAAAGAAAATTTCATGCCTAGGAGAAAGGTCTTAAATTAAATGTTTTCGTGGATTATGGTTGAGAGGAAATGTTCAAGTTAGTATGATTAACTTGCACACTTCCCCTCAGTACGATTCCAACACGCAGGCAATACCTTTCCCCTCCTTAATTCCTTTTTTCCAAACCAGCAACCTTGTCCTGCACTCATCTCTTCCAAAGTAGTCGTCAGCTACGACCTGATCCCTCATTACCTTAGAGCAGGCTTAAGGTGAACGTCTAGCGATTTTGCTTCCTATACTTCCAATGGGCAAACTTCTGTACACATTTTCTTCCCAATTAATGCGTTCCCAAGGATGAAAATTTAAACATCGATTAAAATAACTTTATATTGTAACTTGTAATACTTAATATTTTCTAAAACATAACCATAATTATATTAAAAATCAAAACTTTTCCTTCGGTGGTGTTTAGACCAGAAAAAGATTGCGCGACCTGTACATTGATGACGTCAGTAGACAAACACATGCTAGATTGCTTAATTATGGTTATGTTTTAGAAAATATTAAATATTCCAAGTTATAATATTAAGTTATTTTAATCGATGTTCAAATTTTCATTCTTGGGAACGCATTTATTGTGAAGAAAATGTGTACAGAAGTTTGCCCATTTGGAAGTATAGGAAGCAAAATCACTAGACGTCCACCTTAAGAGCGCTGGTATAGCTTTAGTCTCCACTTTCAGCGTCGAAATTCCCTGCTTAGTAGTATAAACAAACAACATAGCAATTAGTAATGACCTCCTTCAGTGAATTCCTATTCACTCTCTTCGTTCGTCCCTGATCGTACTAACTTGAAAAAAGGCTTAAATCGAGGATTTGGACGAGTGGAGAATAACTATATTTTCATAGTCTTGCGTATTCAATTTGGATAACCTTTCTGCGGGGAAGGAAAAACGCACTTTCTAGGGGGAAATACGCAGTGGTACATGACGAAAAATATGGGAGTCGTTATTCCTTGGCAAATTCCAGATTACACTTTAAAGTTATAAAAATTAAAACCTGGCACTTCTTGAGCTGGGTGGTGTAGACACCCCCTTGGCGATGTCCTTGCAGCCATCACGACTCGTTCGTGGTCATGTAAATGAATGACGAAACCTTCATGTGTTTGACCAACATTTTATGTGAAAACACATACCTTCTCTGACGGTGGCAACACTCGAACCCACATCCTTTTGCTCCGGAGCCGAATGATTTCCTATTTAAGCTACGCATGCTAGGGATTACACTACTACTTTTCATCTTGACATGTGCATCCCCCCCTCCATCTCAACTCTCTGATTCCGTCCAAGTTCTCTCCTTGAGGAAGAGCTGGGACGGAATCATTAGTTTCCGGTTCAGCCGGCAAAACATGCTTGAAGGAACTTTTCGTAGAAGAAGGAGTTTTGATTAATTCCTGACGATGTGTGGAAGGAGCATCACACAACTTTCGAAGCGAGGAAGGAATTCTCATTAATTCCAGACGATGTGTGGAAACAGTGGCGTACCCGAATAGCTCGGGGCCCTCTCGCAAAGTAATATCTTCGAGGCCCTTTTGCGAAAATCTACTTGCTTTCAATTACTGGAAATTTCATATTCCATATTATTAACTAGATTTTACCGGCGTTTTAATAATTCAAATTCTTTGGAACCTATAGGTATAATTAATTCAAACCCTCGACGTGGATCAGGAACACCAAACAGAAATCATCGCTCTTCCCACGTTAATAAGTGAGTCTCGGAAAAATTATCATCGGGCCGCCACCGGGAATCGAACCCAGGGTCTTCCAGTTACGCGCCGCACATGCTACCACTGCACCACAGCGGCCTCGAATTCTCCAGACTCATGTACGACTAACTGCCAAACCACATGACAGGTTGCTTCATGGAGCCCCGCACAGACAAAGACCCTGGGTTCGATTCTTCATGGCTGCCGATGAGGATTTTTCCAAGATTCGCTTATTAACGTGGAAAGAGTGATTATTTCTGTTTGACCTATAGGTATTTTTCGTAAAACCGATGTTATTACACGAATGTACACTTTGTAATTAAAATGATTGCATTAGTTTTATACCAATATAAAATATTACAAAACACTTGCGCCAAGGGTAATCGTATCATGCAAATTTTATTCTTTTAGAGAACTAAGGCCAGCCTCTTTGAAATGCGTCACTCTCACACACACAAAACACGTAACGGCCGTGTGACAGTATCAAATGACCTTTTCCGATTTATACGAAAATACAGGACATAATAAGTAATCCAATAAAAAGCAACAATTCAGAATTGTGACACAAAAAGAGCAAAATTACTTAAATTATTTATTCCTCAATATAAAAAAAACTACACTTAACATAATGTCACAATGTTTTGCAAATAGTAAAGGTTTTTTCTTTTGACACTATTATAAAAACAAAATGACACAGGTCTCGTTTTTTCTTTTTTCGTTCCCGCGAAGAACACCTTTTAACTCACTATATTCTGAAGGATGAGCATTTATGTGCAAACAAGTGTAATATATAACACCTTATCCTCATTGATATAAAAATTTCATTTATTCAACTGATATTTCATTCACATTCTCTTGTCAATGTACATGTATAAAAACTATGACTATGGCAGAGTGAAAAGGAGCTTCAAGAGTCCTCTGCGATAGCTGCTTTTCTGTCACCCGGTTTTTATAAACCAAAAACTGAAAATGATTTCTTGAAGATTTTAACAATTGCTTTTCTTTTTAATACTTCATTCAAAGCTGCTGTGAAAAATTCCTGGCTATTTCTTTAACCAGTTTCATATGAAGTTGCCGCAAGAATTTTTTTTTTTATTGGAAGTTTAACGACCACCGTGAGCAACTCAATGGGCTATAAGCAGTCGTCCGTCCCTAATTTAGGGTCACTGCTTCCAGGAAAGGGAGAGAGCCAGTCCCGTAAGACAAACACTACATCCATGCCTCACCGGGATTCGAACCCGGACCCCTTTTGAACGAATGGTCAGAGGCCATCGCTTCACCACTCACCACTGTGCCACTGGGGCGGCCAAGAATTTTGAAAAATCTTTTTGCTGAGGCTAGTGGCCCTCTTAGCCGTGCCCTCCCCTCTCCGCACTGCGGGGGTTGCGGGGGATATCAGTACGCTCATGTGTGGAAGGAACATAACACATATTTCGAAGAACCCAAAGGCCATGAGATTAATTTGTAAGTTTTGGCGCCAATGCGAAATTCAAACTCTTTCTCTGCCGGTGGCGGTAGTCGAACCCACACCATTCTGTTTCGGAGCCGAATGATTTTCCAATAAAGCTTCGCCTGCAAGGGCCTTTCTCTGCTAATTGCCGTAAGGCTTTTCTCTGCTAATTGTAAGTTTTTCTCTGCTAATTGCAAGGGCTTTTCTCTGCTAATTGTAAGTTTTGGCGCCAATGTGAAATTCAAACTCTCTCTCTCTGCCGGTGACAGTATTTTTTTTTTTTTTTTTTTTTTTTTTTTTGATTGGAGGTTTAACGACCACCGTGAGCAACTCAATGGGCTATAAGCAGTCGCCCGTCCCTAATTTCGGGTCACTGGTTCCAGGGAAGGGAGAGAGCCAGTGCCGTAAGACAAACACAACATCCATGCCTGACCGGGATTCGAACCCGGACCCCTTACGGACGAATGATCAGAGGCCAACGCCTTAGACCACTGCGCCACCGGGGCGGCGAAGCGGTATTCGAACCCACACCATTCGGCTTCGGAGCCGAATTATTTTCCAATAAAGCTTCGCCTGCAAGGGCTTTTTCTGCTAATTGCCGTTTTGACATGTGCGTCAACTCTGAGGTATATGTACGTCACATACACTATATTGAAAAGTCATCGGACACCTAGAAGAGAAACACAACATAGCTTTTATTGGCATACATTAGTACGGTGTCGTTCCACCTTTGGTCTTAATGCATGCACTGACCCTTCGAGACATGCTTCGACAAGGTTTTGGAACACATCGATAAATATGCGCTTCCATTCAGCATATAATGCTGCCGCTAACTGATGCTTACTAGTAGGCCTTGGTTCCAAACTTCTTATGCGGCGCTCTAATACATCCCATACGTGCTCTATGGGATTAAGATCAGGGCTCTGTGCTGGCCAGTCCACACACGATGCGGAATAATCGTCAAACTACGCCGTAACAGTCCTTGCTTTATGGCTCGGTGCATTATCCTGCTGATACCAATAACACTCGGTTCCATAGTATTGCCACAGAGTTGGTAGGGCATAATTGTTCAGAATATCGAGGTAGACGTGCTGGTTAACAGGTTTGTTCACGATGATCAATGGGTCGCGACCATACCACGAAAAATACCCCCACACGAGTACACTGCCAGCTCAAAACTTGACCGTAGGAACAGGACACTGTGCTCAACAGCGTTCCCCCGGCTGTCGCCATACCCACACACGGGCATCAGCCTGATGGATCGTTTACCTGGAATCATCAGTCCATAGGACCCGTTTTCCTTGATCTACGGTCCACGATAAATGTTCTTTACACCATGCTAAACGACGAGTAGCATTTCGAGTGGAGATGAAAGGCTTATGAGCAGCCGCACGACCACGGTAACCCATAGAATGTAGTTCTCTGCGAATGGTACGTGCGCATACCGAGGTTCAAACATTTTTACTCACTTGTACACTGAAGTCTTGTGCAGTACTACATCGATTAGCTGTAACGACTCTCCTGAGGCTTCGACGTCCTTTTTCACTGATTTTCTTTGGTCTGCCGGTGCGTTTTTGTTGCTTCAGGCACGCCATGTGTCTTCCACTTATTCAGTTCTTCCAAAACAGTTGCCTTGGGTATGTTTAAACGCCTCTTGGTTTTTCTTATAGACAACCCACTAATATAACACCCAACAATCTTTCCTTTCTCAAAGTCAGATCTCTCCCGCCGCGACATTTCCAGTCAACCTCACAGTGCGATATGATCGGTCAGCTGCAGGCTTGTTTTTATACCGTTTGAAGCTGTACCGCAAATCTTAACAACGCAGCGGATCCGTTCATTTGCTTTTGAAGGGGTGTCCGGTTACTTTTGTCAATGTAGTATATATATGCTGCCCTTGAGAAAGGCTGGGAGGGAATCGTAGGTTTCTTGGTCAACCGGCATACCACGCCTCACTGTAGAACACATTTTTCAGTAATTCCACATGATGCGAGGAAGAAACATCACACATTTGTCGAATCTTACGCCCAAAAGATTCATTTTACGTTCGGGCGCCAACATAACGTAACAACCCAAATTTTTCGGTGATGGGGTTAGAAACCACGCCTCGTCGCTCCGGAGCCAGTTGTTTTCCCGACTAAACCATACCAACGGAGCTTATCGCTTCAACTCTGCCGTCTTGATATGTGCGTCACCTCTGAGATACACTGATGAGCCACCTAATAAGCTGTAGGACCCCTTTTAACCCGCAAAACAGCAGCAACTCGGCGAGGCATAGATTCGATGAGGTGGCGATAGGTATCCTGGGGTATCTGGTACCATAATGTCAACAGCAGGTCCTCCAGTTCTCGTACATTTCAGGATGGTGGTGATTTAGCGCGAACCCACTATTCCAAGTCGAATCACAAATGTTCGATTGGGTTCATTTCAGGTGAATTTGAAGGCCAGGGCATCATCAGAAAGTCACCAGCATGTTTTTCGAACCACTCCTTTACGATGCTGGCAGTGTGGCATGGAGCATTATCCTGTTGGTAATAGCTATCACCAGCAGGGAACACAGTTGCCATGCATGGGTCAACTTAGTCCGCAACGATGTTCAGATACTTGACAGCTGTCAGGGAATGTGCTATTGCGATAATGGGGCCTAAAGTGTCCCAAGAAAACATCGCTCAAAGCATAACACCGCCACCGATGGCCTGTTTCCCCCCAACAGTGCATCAAGGAGCCATAGCCTCCGTTGGTAATCGGCGTATCCACGCTCGGCCGTCTACGTGACGCACCAAGAATCTTGATTCGTCAGAAAAAGTCACTTTCTTCCAATCATCGACGGTCCAATCTCGGTGATCTTGTGCCCATTTCATGCGTTGTTAGCAATGACGTGCAGTGAGCATGGGAACCCGGCCGGGTCTTCGGCTACGCAGGACCGTGCACAGAAGGCTGCGATGAACCGTATGCTCTGACACATTGCCACTTGTAGCTGCGGGTGATTTGCCGCACTGTGGCCGTGCGGTCGCTGTGAACAATGCGCGACAGTCTCCGATCCCCTCAATGTGCATGCTGCGAACGACACACAGCTGGATGACGGCTCGTCGTTTGGACATATGCGCACCACTCTTGACACGCACTCACTACAGCGACACGTTAACAACAAACAAGCTGCGCTGTTTCCGAGATCGTAGTTCTGAGGCGCCATGCCATCAGAATATGTCCTTTATCAAACTCCGAAAGCTTTTCCCATTCTGACTTCGAACACTCTACTAACCGAAAGCCGATCCTCGGGTTGTATATATACTGCTCTGTGAACTTCACCGGGGCCGCCCCGGTGGCGCAGTGGTCTAAGGCGTTGGCCTCTGATCATTCGTCCGTAAGGGGTCCGGGTTCGAATCCCGGTCAGGCATGGATGTTGTGTTTGTCTTACGGCACTGGCTCTTTCCCTTCCCTGGAACCAGTGACCCTAAATTAGGGACGGGCGACTGCTTATAGCCCATTGAGTTGCTCACGGTGGTCGTTAAACCTCCAATCAAAAAAAAAAAAAAAAAAAAAAAAAGAACTTCACCGGCACCACCGTTGTGTGTCCAGGCGCGCTCATTTCTCTAAGCTGGGGGTGGTCATAATGGAATGGTTCATTCGTGTATGTTTGTCACACTTATCACACTTACATGCAGTTGAATATACACAGTCAGTTAACGGATATTTTAGGAAAAGGGAGAATTGTGAGTTTGTCCTGGATTTTAACAAGATTCACATTTACAATTTTTTGAGAAAACTGTTTATATTTTTGTAGAGACCACCGGATTCGATGGAAAAACAAATACATTTTAGACATCGCTTGGTTATAATCTAATACTGTAGAATTTTTCACTACAGTTGAGTGTTGGAATTCAAGAAACCATATAACTGCAAAAGTGTTCGAGGCGCAGCTAACTTGAAATTTAAAAAATAAAATGCCCTTTTGTTATGGGAAACCACAAAAACTGCGTTGTTTGAGAGACGTTAAGATTATTTTCTTTGAATACGTAGCAAAATAAAAGACATGGGTGGTTTCAAATTTTTTTAGACTGAATAAAGACGATTATTTTTCTGGAAATAAGCTTTCCTTCGTTTTTATTTTCAGCCGATTCGCATGGGCATAATTTAAAGTTTCAAGGGAATTTCAGATTTTTCTTTTGTTCGTCAATTGATCAAAACAAAGAAGGTGATAGAGAGTCTGCTGTTGATTCTCTTCCCTTGGTAAAAAATAACATGAATTACTGTTATCACCTACCAGTCTTAAAGTACTTTTGAAAATCTAGTTTATCGTCGCGAAAGTTTTCGGGTAATACGAAGACGTTAATGAAGATGACCTGTGTTTAGAAGAACGCTGAAACGATATTGAATTACTTTACGGATTTTAACAATCTAAATCAATAGTCATCAACGCAGCTTTTAAGGGTTCCGTGCTTCGAAATTTTTATGGTACGTGATCCTAAACACAACTGATCATTAGACTGATGTTATTAGTGAAGTTTGAGTGCAAAAAGATAAGATTTTAGGTGGAAACTACGACATTTTTATAGCGCGTCAAAACTTGCAGAAATGAAAACATGATCAAACAAATTGATGCATGAAATATGAGATGAAAATCTACAACTCCTCGGCCAACAAAATACTCATTTAACTTTTTCCGGGTGGTATAACGAGTGAAGCCTATGACGTATACTCTAATTTAACTTTCATTTTTAGTTTCTTTCTCCATGCGAATTTTGAGTTCATTCTCTTTAAGCGTTTTCTATCTTAACGTTATATTTTCTGACTCACGGAATGGTGTTGGCAACAGTCTTGAGGTCAGAGTGTGTGTTGACAGATAAGAACGAGAGATATAAAGAAAAGTGTGGTGGTGTGGCGATGTTCCACATAGCTTAATGTTGCGTTACGTTGTACTTTCACTACTTTCTGTAAGTAAAGAAGTAGTGGCTTTCATTGAAAAGTAAAGACACTCGTTATTGTGCAGTTGATAATTATCGTAGATGCCCATTTGACCTGAATTATTTGGATAATATAGGACAGTGATTTTCGTAAGTTGAAATCGACTCTTTTCTGGGCTTTGGGTAGTCTAATTTAGCTCAGTGTATAATTAATGATTTTTATGAAATCCGATGCTTATGACTTCAAAGTTCCAGTGGTACGAGTTCAACTCGCAAATAGTACGATAGTAATGTTTTAAGTAGACACATTTTAAACGTAAAACATTGCAAGGCCAAGAAAATAAACATTTTTCCAGTGTTTGTTTCCATACAAGTTAAGACTGGCTATAAATTTGTATGTACATTACCAATACATTCTCCTAGGATCATTTAGATGACATATTCAGGGAAGTAGCAACTGGGAGGGCAGGATGGGCGGTTGTCCTCCCAGAATGGTCTTACCGGATGCGTAAATTCATGCTCCGAGAGGCGTAAAAAATAGAAGTGTACAAAGTGTGAATAAATTTAGTGACCACCCTAACTTAAAAAGGAAGTTATAAATTTCAGTATTTTCTTTTCTAAAGACTTTAATTAACCGTACACAGTATTCCGCGCAGCTAATCAGGGTACAGAGTAACCTACACTGTGAAGCGTAAACCCCTAATATTCATGAAAGGAATTGTCAGAAACTACCGATATGCGAATATGCGAACTTCCGTGATCTTTCCGAATACGCAGTAGGGATGAAGAGTTAATTTGTCATCTGTGCTCTGTTGCAGAGAGTCCGTTCAAAGTGTTTAACCTTGAAGGGAATTTTTCCAAGTCCTATTCCAAATGCGCCTTCCTATTGTTATGTTCACCATCTCATATTCCTTCGTTCTGTGTTATCGGCGTTCACATAACTTTTTCGTTTATCTTGATATTAACAACCGTTAATACACTGGTGTGCAAAAGTTAAGGACGAAGAGGAGAAATTAGCATAACAGCGGGACGAGCAGGCAGAACGGACCGAAAGACCATTCAGGAGATAGACTAGGATCCGGTACGGTAGGGCATGCACATATATGCATCATGACGTAGGAGGGGAGGGGGTGGGTGGGTGTCGGAAGGGTATAAAGCACACGGACGGTGTACGCTCTGCAATTCGGTGAAAGCAATTCCACGGTGTACATCGGTTTGAACGACGTCGAGTTGCTGCCACCGTATGATATGGCCAATAGGCAATCCAGTAGACGACATCTGGATGACTTTACTCGAGGGCGCGTCATTGGGAAGTTGGAAGAAGGTCGAAGTGTGACTAGTTTGGTCGAGGAGTTCGAGATCGCTCACAGCATCGTTTCACGAGCTTGGAGAGAATTTCAAACGACAGGAATAGCTGTCCGAGAGTTTAGCAGTGGTGGTCCACGAGCAACCACGGCGGCGGACGACCGGTATATTGTCCTACAGGCGAGAAGAGACAGACGGAAAGACAGCGGGAGAAATCGCAAAGCACATGCAACAGACAACTGGACGTCCGCTCTCGCGTTTTACCGTGGCCAGGAGGCTGCACAAAGGTGGTCTATTTGCACGACGACCAGTAAGGTGTGTGCCATTAACACCTAATCATCGGAGACGGCGGTTTCTGTGGTGCCAGAAACACAAGAACTGGACACATCAGCATCGGGGTCGAGTTCTCTTTACCGATGAGAGCCGGTTTAGTCTGACTAGCGATTATGGACGTATACACATCTGGAGAGAGCAGGAAACACGCAATCACACCTCCATCTTCATCGAAAGGGACCGGTTTGGAGGTGGCGGAGTTCTCGTTTGGGGCGGTATGATGCTTGGTAGCCGTACTGACCTCCACATCTTCCCAGGAGGTTCAGTCACTGGTGTCCGCTATCGTACAGAGGTTCTCCTGCCTCACGTGCGTCTTTTTAGAGGTGCTGTGTGTTCTGAGTTCCTCTTCATGGACGACAACGCAACACCTCATCGTACAGTGGCTGTCGCAGAGCTGTTGGAGAGTGAAGATATTCAACGCATGGATTGGCCCGCAAGGTCCCTGGACCTATATCAAATCGAACATGTGTGGGACCTTCTCGGGAGACGCTTGGCAGCACGTCACCACCCACCAGCAACGATTCCGGAGATGCGATTGGCGCTACAAGAGGAATGGGCCACGATGCCTCAACAGCTCCTTGACAACCTCGTCCTCAGCACGGTCAGACGTTGTAAATCCTGCAACGCAGTCAGGGGTGATCATATCCCCTACTAAAGACTGGATTTTTCTTGGCAGCCGCCTGTCACATGGACGTTTTTGTCTTCTGCCCAGTTGTGCTTGAAGCTACCTTTTCAATAAAGTGCCTTTGTATTCTTTGGATTCTTTGTTTGGACGGTTTTGCTCACTCGTCCCATATTCGTACATCTTGGGGATCTTATGGTATGATTTGAGTCGATGTGGAGCACTTCTGCACGACATTATATTCGAAAAACCGTCTCATCCTTAATTTTTGCACGCCAGTGTACAATACAAATTTGGAAGATGTGAATCTGTTTATTGGCGTAAATATGGCATGGATGTTAAGTCAAATAATATCCGAAAAGTTGAAAATTTCATCGTCCTGGAGCGGGAATCGAAACCGCGTCTCCCGGAACGCTCGAGCATGCTAACCACTACACCACCCAGAACGACTAAGTTTCAAGTTTCCGATTAATATGAATATAACCATGCTCGGGCACTCCGGGAGACGCGAGTTCGATTCCCACTTCAGGATGACGAAATTTGAAAGTTTTCGGATATTTTTTTAATTAACATCCATGTCATATTTACACAAATAAACGGATTCACATCTTCCAAATGTGTATTGTACAATGGTGTAATCCCATATTTCATTCATTGATATTCTGCTCCTCCAGATAATCACGGCAATGAATTGAAAACCTCCATACTCACTATTTATGAATGCCAGTTGCTTCGACTAGCGAATCCTGTGATGGTTATATTCAAATTAATCGGAAATTTGAAACTCGGTCGTTTTGGGTGGTGTAGTAGTTCACATACCCGGGCGCTCCGGGAGACGCGGGTTCGATTCCCGCTCCAGGACGACGAAATTTTCAAGTTTTCGGATATTATTTGACTTACCATCCATGCCATATTTACACCAATAGACGGATTCACATCTTCCAAATTTGTATTGTACAATGGTGTAACCCCGTATTTCATTCTTTGATTTAACAACCGTTGTTGGTTCTTGGGCCTTTACTTAGTTATCACATTTTCAGTAAAATTATGTCAAAAATCGGAAGAGTGGAATTTTTGAATGATCAGAATACTTTTCTCTATAAGGGAGGTATGAGAAAGTACAAACTGGGTACTCTTTGAGTGTAAGTAGAGAACTTTAGAACTCAAAAGGAAGTAATTTCAAGTTTCGCCCTCCCAGATAAGAAAAGCTTGATCCAGCTCTGGCCAGAGCACTCTATTAAGTTGCGTGTCACTCAGTGCTTACTGTACGTAATTTTTGCAAATGAAATGATCAAATCGCCCATTCAGAGTAGTCGTGATTTTTTTATAACGCAAATTTATCAGCTTTTCTTTAAGCCATTCGAACAAAACACTCGTTTCTAATTAACATATGTAATGCAAAGAATGAGCAGTTTGGCATAGAATAACTGCTATTGTTTGTCTAGAAAACACTGGAACAAAAATACAGGCAGTAGGCAATGCATATGAGCAAAATTCTCTTTGTTTTTCTGACTGTGTCGAGAGAAATTCTCGGCTCTTTGTAATAACTGAATTGTAAAAATGTAGTGGCACATACACTAGAACATTACTATATAAAGTACATGAATTTTGCGGAATGTAGATAATGCAGTTACTTTTCCCCACGGAACTTCGAAAGATACCTGTAAGATGACATCTCTAATCGCACGTCACTAGGTAACACGGCCAGGATATGGAAGAAACAGGAGACTCCTACATTCTGCAGGAACTTTAACTATAGAAAACATTACTGGCCGTGTTAAATGCCGTGGCGTAGTGAAGGTGACTGGCAGGCCGGGGGCAAGATTTGCGTGTTGGTATGCAAATATATTATGTCATGCCGTTAAGAATACCTTAGTTAGTGGATTTAAGATAATTTAATCAGTATGTGTTAGGAATAAAACAAAGAAGCAGTCTTTGAGGGATGAAAATACTGTATGTATGAAGTTTTGGTTCATTTCGCTGTTTAGAAAAATCATGGAGAAAATTATTGTATTTAAGTCATCTTACAGAAAAAATAAAATTATAAACCCCAATGGATAAAATAATTAGTTTCACAAGAAAATAAAACTATGCTCTCCTCATTCTATTCGTTAGTTCTTAGATAGAGACCTTTAGTAGGGCTACCGCTTAGTAGATAGCGCTCCTGCATCTAAAAGCAAAGATCGTTGGTTCAATCGTGGACGTTGACGGGAGTGAATTTTTCACTCGCGCTGAAAAATTTCCCCGAGTCAGGAAGTCAGTGTTTTAACATACAGAGCCAATAAAAATTCCTGATATGCTTGGAATAACAAACAAATCCCTGTGAATTTTTAAAAATGAAGTTCCCCCAACTGACACAAGAGGGCAGCACATGAGCAACAAAGACAACATAGAGAACACGTGACATCAGCGAAACCACAGACCGGAAGTTATTCATTAGCCCTCCTCTGCCTGACCCAAGCTGACATCTCCTTCGCTACACACACCCCTTCCTGGCTCCGGCGGAGCTCCCCATAGAACCCCATTGCGGCAGAAGCTTCCCTTTTATACTACTTACATATTTATATGTGTTCAAATATACATAAGAAACAATAAAATGTTACTCCATGAATTTTAAAACGCACGTGTTTTCCGCTCATTTAATTAAATCGGTCAGCAATTTTTGGCTGCAAAAAATTATAAAAAACGTTTTTTAGCAATTTAGAGCATGCTTTTTAAAATGTAATTTTAAATTCTTCAATAGTGATAATCTTGTATTACCTTTATTTACAGAAAGCTTTTGTAATTCTACTACACTTTACATCGTCTTTAAAAAATTCGCACACCTCTTATACAACAGCATCAGCTACTTTTTCTCAATCAAATCATTTTCTTCTGATGTTTTCAAAGTAACGAACTAACACAGGTTGTCCATTGCTTGTTCGATACACAGATCATCTTCATCGACCGAAATGAAATCTTTTGCATTTCCTTTCGTGTTTGGACACGTAATTTGTTCGAAAATGGCGTTTAAATCTACTCCTCCTGGATTGACAACAAATGTCTCATTTTCTTTGAAAGAAGCCGTATTAAAAAGATCGGCCATATTGAAACCGTATAAGAAAAGATCGGCCATATTGAAACCATATAAGAAAAGATCGGCCATATTGAAACCGTAAAAGAAAAGATCGGCCATATTGAAACTGTATAAGAAAAGATCGCCCATATTGAAACCGTATAAGAAAAGATCGCCCATATTGAAACCACGGGCCGGTAGTTTTTGCAATTGGGATCTGGAGGACAAAAAGTACTTCATATCCATCCGAAGAAGCTAAATAAAAATCTTTGCGGCAAAAATTCTGTACATTTTTCTTTTGGTCGTTCATGTTTTTAACTGTCTTATGACCAAGATCACTGTCCGTTAGTCGAAGGGTCCCCTATTTGGAGGCAAACATACAGAGCCGTGTATACTTCGGGAATAGGGATCACAAAACTGCCCGCTAAATATGGAGGTGTCCGTTAAGAAGGTTTTACTGTACAATCAGCTGCGCAACGGAAAACTATAACGTTAAAGGGTTATTGTGGACTAAATAAACCTGGTGCTGGAAATAAAACCGAAAGCAATGTTACGCCGTTGCGATAGACCAGTATTCAACAAAGCGCACGGTATAAAATTAGCATTGAAACTGCCATTTGTCGTCCTAATCTTTTAGCTCTCGAAGGTGTCCTACCAGATTTTTCATTGCTGCATCACAGTAAAACGGCTTTCATGCATTGCCATGTAAATAACTGAAAGCTACTTCATTTATGCAAAAACCATTGTTGGAATTAATGAAGCAACCGCAACCGCTGCTTAAAAGATAATGCACGCACGGGTGTTCTAAAATGGTTGTTACGTTCTGATTTAATTAAACTACTCGTTCTTCCCGAAAATAAGGCCAAACATTATCTTCGAAGAAATTTTTTCTTTCTTCCTTTTCTTTTTTCTCAAAGCCATTTTCCTGTAACAGTTAACCCCCTCCCCCTTTTTCTCTTTTCTTTACCATTTCTGGGCTTTTAGAGTATAACAAAGTTTTGGAAGCGGGTGCCTTTATTAGCTCGTTACATAGAAGGCTGTGGGGGGTGGAGGTTAGAGGGGGATCTGTGTGTTTGGAGCTCCAACCTTATCTTTTACGCAAATACCGTTTGGCATTTTGCTCGCGAGCACGACAATGGCAGGAATGAAAAGGCAAAGACGGGATTTTGTTAAGGGTAGCAGCTTTCCCAAAAGAAAAAACACGGCTTTCCGCACAAATTATCACACTTTGAAAGCATTACGCCTTTTAACCTCGCCCGAAAAAGGGGGAGAAATGACGGAGGGCGGAGTTAAAGAAGAAAAAAAGTTCTAAGAAAATGCTGGCACATGAAAACCCACCAAAGTAGAAAATGACATTTCCGCAGATGGTCAGTAAGTGGCGCGTTTTTGCTCAACATCTCTTTGTTGGACGACACCGCGCATAATTTTGCAAGGATCCTACAAGATGAGACACGAGAGAGCCAAAAAGAGCGGCATAATTGCTTCAGTTTTTCCTTTTATAACGTAAATATGCTAAATGAAAAGAAATTTGCATTGAAATTTCAGCCACAAGTTTGTACTTTTTCATCTGCAGATCGAAAAAAAAAACCCAAACAAAGGTAAAGAGATTCCGAAGTTTGAACGCATCGAAAATAAGGAAGCTTATGCATATTCACAAAATAAATAAGTGAAATGTTTTTTAGGGGAAATAATAGGATAACATGAAGACCACACATACATGCATGCTTACTTAACAAGCACTCACTTGCCGAAACGATACTGCATATTAATACTGATATACTAGAAAGAAGTTCCACTTTAAATTCAGCACAGATATAGGAAACCTGTGCAGATAAAAAATTGAAAATGTAAATTCAAAGAAATTCATGCAACAAAAACTAGCAGCCACCATCGCATTTGGCTTCCTGACAAAAGACGCTAACGTCTGAACATGACAGAAAATGAAGATAACAGAAACCGCACTGGCGTAATCGTAAAATGTTTCTCCATTTTTTATTTATTAGAGATTTCCACTGCAGAAACGAAGAAATTTCTAAATATAGCCGATGAATATGAATAGCTCTCTTATATGCAAGAAAAAGTTTTTATAATCACTGAACCCAGCGGCGCATAGGGGCCTTCCATAAAGTACGTCCGCGATTTTTAACTATTTTTAGACTCCCCCCTCCTCCGCTATGTCACATTTTGTCCGATTGTCGATACCACGCCCGCTAAAAAGTACGTCCTAATTCTCGCAACATTTATTTTTGACGACTGCTTTTAGAAGTCCGTTCAGAAACAGAAAAAACACGTAATTATTAAAAGAAATCTTCCATATATTTACACGTTTGCTTCAGAAAATATTTATTATTTAGGCATTAATTTATTCCCAAATGCTACCTAAACTTTATCATTCTCAAATAAAGATCTACAAATGAACGCACGCATTCAAGGTTGCGACACTCCCGATTATACCATCTACAAAACACGATATATTTGGTAGTATAAATACGAGAACTTAATATTAATATTCTGTTTTAGCTAAATATCATCAGAAATCTCAAATCTCTCATACTTTTTTTAACTATTAAAGAAGAAAAAAAAAGAGAAAACAAAACGAAGAAATGCCATCCACTATTTTTTTGCCGCTGGACGTCGGAATTACTAAACCTCCCCCATCCGGTTGTCAGGAACCCCCTCCCCATGTAAACTCGGACGTACTTTATGGACGGCCCCATATGGAATTTTTTTCGGGAAGGGGGGCAGCGGAAAATAGAAGCTATGAAATCTATCAAGATAAAAATAAAGTTAATGAGAAATAGAAGAAAAAATAAAGCATTACTTCCTAATGTAAGTTGATGAATTTTATGAATTAAACTATTTTTCTAATGTAAGTTGCATTTAACAAAAAATGAAACACTTTCATGAAACATTTAACATAAAACGAAACACTTTCGGCGGGAGGGGGGGGGGGTTAGGCACCTTCGGCCCCTCCTCTAAATACGCCCTTAACTGAACCTCATCTTTGTTAGGTTAACCGTTGGGAAAACACAAAGTTACCGGTAACACAGATCGAACTACCACCCTTCTGCTCCGGAGCCGAATGCTTTCCGAATTAAGCTACAACGACGGAATTTATCGCTGCAACTTTGCCGTCTTGACATTTGCTTCACCTATGGAGTACGTCACACCATAAGAATATGGTCGATTCCATAGATAGACATCTATTCTGAATACTGGCAGAAACTTACATTACCTGCGTGCGATGAATTGCTTGAATGTCTTGCAAATTAGTTTAGTAGTATATAAGTGTTTGATATTCATCTCATCTTTTAAAACAAAACAATACAAACAAACACGAAGACGCTAGCATTTTTTACATTCAGTAAGTGCTCTTCTGCTTTAAGCGTAATGTAAATAAATATATTTGCCACACCAACGAGATTCTCATTCATTTTTAATTTCTAATTGAAGTCAGTCATGTGCAGAATTTTCAGCCATTTTAAGATCTTTAATTGTCCTAAAAACTACCTGTAAAATTCAAGAAAGGGTTAACCTTTTACTTGCAAGCTTTGTCTTGCGAGAAGTTTGACGGTATAAAAACAAAACTCTGCTTTTATGCTTGACAATACATAGCACTCTAGATTATCCGGTTCGCAAATTTTCCGTGCATTATCTTTTCTTTGTTGATGCAGATTATCGCACGTTATAATTATGCGCAAACGATAAATGCAAAACCAAGATACGTTCGTGTGATCAAAATTTCTGACAGCCGTAGCTCACGTGATCGGCGCGAAAGCCGGAATTTGCTCCATGGCTTTCTCCGCTGACCAAACCAATCCTTAAAGGCGGCGTCATAGCAGGGCGGTTAGTTGTTTTTAAATACACGTTTACTTTGGACATGAATACGCCTGATAAACATTTATCACGAGAATATGGGTACGAGTAATTAGCGTAAAGTGTGACATCAGATGACGTCATCGGATATGCTTCTATGACTAATGCAAATCAGCGTTGCCGCCCCGGTGGCGCAGTGGTCTAAGCGATGGCCTCTGATCATTCGTCCGAACGGGGTCCGGGTTCGAATCCCGGTGAGGCATGGATGTTGTGTTTGTCTTACGGCACTGGCTCTCTCCCTTCCCTGGAACCAGTGACCCTAAATTAGGGACGGGCGACTGCTTATAGCCCATTGAGTTGCTCACGGCGGTCGTTAAACCTTCAATAAAAAAAAAAAAAAATCAGCGTTGTGAATGTAGAACTGTGTTCATTGGTTTACTTAAAGAGATCATCATCATGACTTGCAATGTTTTTAAAAATCTGCCCGAAATCATGAGGATGTAGAAACCAATCAGGTAATGAATGAATGAATGCCGCAAAGTATAACAGGGTTCCCATGACTTTTCCAGGTTCTCCAGGTGGCTTTTAAAGTTTTTCCAGAGTGGCAACCCCTGTCATTTTGCGATGAATTGTTACATTTCATCTATTAAAGCATTTTCTCACAAAAGCACACATTTTTTTTTTTTTTTTTGGTTGGAGGTTTAACGACCACCGTTTGCAACTCAATGGGCTATAAGCAGTCGCCCGTCCCTAATTTAGGGTCACTGGTTCCAGGGAAGGGAGAGAGCCAGTGCCGTGAGACAAACACAACATCCATGCCTGACCGGGATTCGAACCCGGACCCCTTACGGACGAATGATCAGAGGCCAGCGCCTTAGACCACTGCGCCACCGGGGCGGCACACACATTTGTAAATTCGTGAAGTAATTTGTTTTCATAAAGTTCCATGCTTTTCATTAATAACAACTAAATGCGTTCGTTATTTTCCGTACAATAATTCCATGAACCTTTGTTAGCCGCCCCAGTGGCGCAGTGGTCTAAGGCGCTGGCCTCTGAGCGTTCGTCCGTAAGGAGTCCGGGTTCGAATCGGGGTCAGGCATGGATGTTGTGTTTGTCTTACGGCACTGGCTCTCTCCCTTCCCTGGAACCAGTGACCCTAAATTAGGGACGGGCGACTGCTTTTAGCCCATTGAGTTGCTCACGGTGGTCGTTAAACCTCCAATCAAAAAAAAAAAAAAAAAGAACCTTTGTTAATACCACCGACATAGAATTTGTTAATACCATAATGTGCAAATTAATTGGGACAAGCTATTTCTTTTTTTTTTTTTTTTTTTGATTGGAGGTTTAACGACCACCGTGAGCAACTCAATGGGCTATAAGCAGTCGCCCGTCCCTAATTTAGGGTCACTTGTTCCAGGGAAGGGAGAGAGTCAGTGCCGTAAGACAAACACAACATCCATGCCTCACCGGGATTCGAACCCGGACCCCATCGCTCGGACGAATGAACAGAGGCCATCGCTTAGACCACTGCGCCACCGGGGCGGCACAAGCTATTTTATTCCCAGAATTGTAATGTGATCGCCAGTTGATATCGGAACAACACGTAAACCAGTTTTATCAGCTGTGAGGTGGTGTGACCGTTAGAACTTGATAGTAAGAATGTGGTGTGACCGGTTTTAAACAGGAAATAGGCACTTCAGCTTCAGTTGTGAACTTTCGTGTGTGACAGGTGGATGTTTAGGTTTTGCTCTCTGTGAGTACGTGTTGCTTTCGTGTATTGAAAAATGGATATTTCCCAAAGGAAGCGTGCAAAAATAATTGCTCTGAAGGATCAGACTTCTATGACAGTGAGAGATATCGCTTCTGCAGTTGGTGTAGGCAAATCAAGTGTATCAAGAATCAAGACTGCTTACGCGATACAATGCATCTGGATCATCGTCTCCAAAAAGGAGAAGTAAATGTGGAAGAAAACGAAAAACAACTCCACGAACCGATAAATATCTAATAAGAAAGAGTAAAATGAATCAAAAAAAAAAAAAAAAAAAAACAACAAGCACCGACCTTCAAAGCGATTTATTGGCTAGTGGTTGTGATGTTAGTGATTCAACTGTACGCCGTAGGCTTCTGGAAGTTGGCCGGAAGGCAAGAAGACCAACGAAAAAACAATATTTGAATGCAAAAATGAAGATAAAACGTTTAGCATGGGCCAAAAAATATATCATGGACTGCTGATGACTGGAAAAAGGTAATTTTCAGTGATGAAACTCATTTATTTGTGCAGGGTTACCAAGCAAATGTCGTTAGACGAAGCAGCTGTGAACTCTTAAGACCCGAGCATGTCAAACAAACTGTAAAACACCCTCTGAAACAGATGTTTTGGAGTTTTTTCACATCAAATGGCACTGGAAGCTTAGTTCCTGTTCAAGGTATGATGAATTCAGCCAAGTTCGTAGAAATATTACAACGTAGGATTGCTCCATTCTTGCAAACTTTTGACGGGACATTTCAACATGACTTGGCCCCATGTCACAATTCGAAATTGTTCAAGAATTTCAATGCTGGAAAATCAAATTCATTTGCTTGATTGGCCTGCAAATTCACCAGACTTAAATCCCATAGAAAACTTGTGGAATATTTTGAAGAGACGTTTAGGTAAAATGGACTGTACAACCAAAGAACGCATGATAACGAATGCTATAAAAGTGTGGTTCCACGATTATGAAGTCAAAAATATGTGCACTCAATTTGTGGAGTCAATGCCAAAACGAATTCAAGAGGTCATTTCTGCTAAAGGAGGCCATACTTCATACTAATACAGGTATTTATCAGTGTATATCAAGGCATAGAATGATATAAATGCATAGTTTTGGAAAAAAAGAGTGATTTTTTACTTTGTCCCAATTCATTTGCACAGTATAGTACATTCCCATAGACACGGGCTATGTATAAGCAAAAATCTGTCAGTTGATTAGTTTCAGTTTTCCTATAGCAGCTAAGCTTAATGATGGAATAGCTGCTGTTCAGAGAAAAAAGTCGCAAGATAACCAACTAGGCAAAGGGCTTTGATCCATTGTTTGGCTGGTTCTTTTGTGAAGTGTTTCTCCAAGCAGGACTGTGTTAGCCATTGTGCCTAATCGCTCCATGTTACAATAACTGTCTGCAGAAACTGAACAAAAACTTAACAGCGGACAATCAATTTTGCATCTTTTTTTGGAAATAAAGTGTTGGTTATTTCTAAATAAATTAAATCTAGAATTGAAGATTGCATTTTATGTAACGCAGTAAGCCGCTCATCAGCTGTACGAAGATCCGCCGTTCACTTAGCATAGCATAAATAGATACATTACTACCATTCATCAAACTAAAAAACTGTTCATTCACTTAAAAACTTGAATGAAAATAAACATTTGAATATCTATTAAACTACATCTCCACGCACATATAAATATCATATTATATTAAAGCGCGCACACACTTTAAATCGCTGACATAATTCTTTTCCGTCAAGAAACTAACTGCGCAATAACTCACTCACGTCAGCAGAACGGGTATCTAGGTAACGCTTGCTACAGCAAACGAATAAAACCAAAATAAAACAGTGAGCACAGCGCCACCTGCAATTCGGTTAGACATGCGCTGAGGCCCCTAGTTCAAATGTCGTGGAACTCCAACCGTCATAGTTCTTATACGAATTTCTAACATAAAGGAAAAAATTTAAGGTAACTGAAAGTAAGGTTTACCAAATTCTAGGCAGGCAGTAATTGCAAACAAAAGTTTGAAATCTGAAAAAAAAAGAAGTTTCTTGGCAAAATAAAGTACCTCTTGAAATATACAAAAAAAAAAAAAAGGAGGGGGGGGGGATTTTTCCCCCTGAGTCTTACCTGATTTTTGGAACCATTTTCAAATTCCCCGAGAATTCCAGGTTTTCCCTGTTTTCCAGGTTGCGTGGGAACCCTGTATATAAGTTGGAAGCATTGGCTCACGTGTCTGGAGCGGAGTCCAATCAATGTACTTCGTCTGTTGTACTTATTCATTACGCGATTGGTTTCTACATCCTCGTGATTTCGCAGATGTTTTTAAGAAAAACGTTTCGTAAATTATTTCGCCGATGTTTCAAGGAAAACGTTTCATAGTGGTGGCGGCCACAGCTGCTGTCCTGTAACACACGTGCGCGCGGTGTAGCGGAATCGCCGTAGCGCCATCTATTGCTGTGAAACGAAAATCAAAACATTACATAAAGTGTAACGTACATACCTCAGAGGTGACGCACGTATCAAATAACGGCAAGTTACAGCGATGTGCCTTCGTCAGTGTAGTTCAGTCGGTAGAATATCCTACTACAGAAAAGGAAGGTGTGAGTTCGAATCCCATCACAGGCAGATTTGGCTTTTTACGCTATATTGGCGCCTGAAGGAAATGAAACTCCTGACCGTGAGATTCCAGAAAAATGTGGGAATCATTTTTCTCGAACCTCACGGTCAGGATACAGGATATATCATCATCATCATCATTGTCAACCATTATCAATCCACTGCTGGACGAAGGTCTCCCCAAGTTTCCTCCACAACGGTCTGTCTTGTGCCAGTCTCCTCCATGTCACCCCTGCATACTTTCGAATTTCATCCACCCATCTCCCATGTGGTCTTCTTCTGGGTCTTTTCCTGTCCCTTGGAATCCAATCTAAAATTTCGGCTGTCCATCGATGATCTGTCCTTCTGGCAGTATGTCCAGCCCATTGCCATTTCAGGGATTTAACTCTGATCATGATGTCTTCCACTCTTGTCATTTTTCGGATCCACGAGTTCCTCTTCTTATCTCTCCTGGTTACACCAAGTATGCACCTCTCCATGCTGCTTTGAGTTGTCTGCAGCCTTTGTATATCTCTTTTAGTTAAGGTCCACGTCTCTGCACCATACGTAAGCACTGGAAGGATGCATTGATCAAACACTTTTCTTTTAAGACATAATGGCATATTGCTCTTGAAAATTATGGTGTTTCTTCCAAAAGCTCTCCAGGCAAGTTTTGTACGCCGATTAATTTCTCCACCAATGTGACCCTCACTTGATATCTGCTGTCCAAGATAAACGTACGTATCTGTTATCTCCAGCTTTTCTCCATCAATCGATAAATCTTCATTTCTTGTAAAAGCATTGTACATCACTTTTGTCTTCTGAAAGTTCATTTTTAATCCCACTTCTTTACTCTTGTCAGCAAGTTCCTGGATCATACTCTGCAGCTCTGATGGGGTAGTTGCAAAAATGACTACGTCATCAGCAAAACGAAGGTGGGTTAGATAATCTCCATTAATCTTTATCCCTTTGTTTTCCCAGTTCAGTGATTGAAGGACATTTTCCAATGTGGCATTAAAGAGCTTCGGAGATATGGTGTCACCTTGTCTCACTCCTTTTCCAATTTTTACGTGTGTTGTATTTTCAAACAGCCGAATCTTTGCACTTGCATTTTCATAGATGTTATTAATAATATTAATGTATGCATCTTCAATACCGCAGGATTTCAGAGCCATTGCAACTGCTGATGGTTTCACCGAATCAAAGGCTTTTTCATAATCGATAAAAGCCATGCACAATGGAAGTTCATATTCCCTCGCTCTTTCAATTAGTTCTCTCAGTACGTGGATATGATCTATTGTGCTGTAGCCACTATTGAATCCAGCTTGTTCTCTCGGTTGAGCCATGTCCAGTGTTACCTTCAAGCGGTGTGAAAGAACTTTAGTGAAGATTTTATAAACTACTGATAGGAGGCTGATAGGTCTGTAGTTTCAGAGATCCTCAATGTCACCTTTCTTATGTAGCAGGATCATTGTAGCGGTGTTCCAATCCTCAGGAATATTTCCTTCATTAAGGCATAGAGTGAAAATTTGGGCGAGTACTGCTTCGATTTCTCCACTTGCTTCTTGCATGATGTCTACAGTAATTCCATCTTCTCCTGGAGCTTTTCCCCTCTTCATGTTCTTGATTGCATGTGCAACTTCTGCTGGAAGGACTGGAGGAACTCTGGTACTGGTATCTTTCATGATGTCTGGAGTGCATGTATCATCCCTTTCATATAATTTGGAGTAGAAATCTTTCACTCTTGTCAAAATTTCGCCTCTATTTCTTGTTACAGAACCATCTTCTTTTCTCAGTGCCATAATCTGTTTTCTTCCCTTACTGAGATGTCCCTTTGCTATCTTTAGGCTTTAGTTGTTTTCAATTGCTTTCCTCACTAGTTCACAGTTGAATTTTCTTACGTCTTCAGTGATACTTTTTCTTACTGTCTTGCATAGCTCTATATATTCCACTTTGGAAGTCACATCTTCTTTAGTTGTCCTCATCTCTCTTCTTTTTGCATCAACATTTTCATTTTTCCTGATAATTTGTTTACATGCAACTTGTTCTTAGACCCAGCTAATTTTGTTGCTGTTTCCATAAGAGCTTTGGTTACTTTTCTGTTAACTTCAGAGATGTCCACTTCTTCCGATGTTAGGCCTTCTAAAGCAGAGAACCTGTTCTTCAGTTCCAACTTGAAGGTATTATGGTGTTTTTTAAGGTTGGTTATGTCAATAGATTTTGTTTGTCTTATGAGCTTGCCACGTTCAAGTTTAGTGTTGAGGTGCATCTTACATCTCACCAATCTATGGTCACTACCTGTGTTGAACTTGTTTAGCACACTGCAGTCTTCTATGACGAATTTTTTGTTACACATAATAAAATCAATTTCACTTGTCGTCCCATTTGGATGCCTCCATGTCCATTTCCTGTGTGGCTTTTTCTTGAAGAAGGAGTTCAAGATGAAAAACCCTTCTGCCTCTGCAAACTTAACGAGAGTATTTCCACGCTGGTTTCTGTTGCCGTGACCGAATTTACCTACTGAAGTTTCATTCTGTTGCCGTTGCCCTATTTTTGCATTGAAATCTCCCATAATTATTTTCAAGTGCTGCTTTACCTTTATTATTTAGATGACAAATTTCCTCATAAAATTCTTCAATTTCTTCTTCAGGATGACTTGTGGTGGGTGCATAAGTTTGAATAATCCGAGCCTGGTATCTTTTCGAGAGTTGGATAACAAGTCATGCAGCTCTGTCAGAGGAACTTTCAACTTCTACAACTTTATCCTTCAGTTTCTTGTTTATTATAAATCCAACACCACTAGTTCTGCCAGTATCTGTCCCACGATAGTAGAAGAGATGTCCACTTTTCAGTTCGATGAGATCTTCTCCTTTTCTCCTTACCTCACTTAGCCCCACGATGTCCCACTTGATCCTTTGTAGTTCCTCTTCCAATTCAAGAAGCCTTGAATCAGAAGATAGGGAGCGTCCATTATACGTAGCCAAGGTCAGCATCAGATGGCAGCCTAGTCCGATCCTCCGGGGATTCTTAGCACCCTCTGCCTTCATGTCGCACTGGCCGCTGCCTTGGCCAGGTACATTCCAGCTGCCGGAGACTGAGGGCCAAGATTTAAGTTGTGGAATCATTTTTGGAGGGGTTTGGCCACAACTCACCACGCTGGCCAAGCGGGTTGGTGAGTGTGGGATAGAATTTCCTCTAATCCCGATGGTATAGTTATACCGCTATTGGCGGTCGTCAGAGCCCCTTTAGTGGGAACAGGATGCACCACGAGAAGGCGGGGTTGACATTTGTCAAGGAGAGGCTGTGATGTTACGCATCACCTGACCTTACATCCCACAGGATATATATATATATATATATATATGTATATCCTGACTGATTTGTGTCAGGGTTCTTGCGACTATATATACACTCGCAAGCAGTAGCGGGCTTACTATCAGAAGGGCGCATTAGCCGTATTCAGGTCAGTTACACCAGCCCAGATGTAAACAACATGAAACACACCTTGGGTTATCCATGTTGTATTTGTTATTTAAATAAGCCACAAATCATTCAATGTCTCGTTAATTATTAAATACTTCGTTTTCTAGGATACAAGTGCACTCATGAAACAATAGAAATTACGTACTGTGAGTTACATATAAATAGAGATGTAAATATAGCTACAGAAGTATGCGTTAAAATTTAATTTATTTGGATAGGTTGATTACTAATCAACTCGTGAATCTAATACACTACACTTTGCTTAATCCAGTAGCACGATTATTAGAAAATATTGAAGTAAACACTGTCGAAAGTTTTTAAAAACTCGTATTGAGCCAACAATCATTGGCGTTTGGGTGTACGAGTTTCACTTTGACTCATTCTCACACTGTACGAATATATATATATAGAGATGGAGTATGGAGATACATTTGAGTTCAACATTCACATTTACATTTGAAATCAAAATTAAAGTACAAAATTTAGTCTGCAATATTTCCTTATTACAAGCTTGTTAATGATGTGCTCAATGCCAATGTTTCTGTTTCTGTGAACAGACATTAACGCTAAGCCCGATAAGCGGTTCTCACACATGGTCGAACGCATATATGATTTTAGCTGTCGTAAAGTGCTGAAAGTTCATTCAGCAGTTGCTGTGGTGACGGGTAGGACAGCAAAGATATTCAACATTTTAGCTATGGTTGGAAATAATATAAATAATTCTGGAACAGTTGCTAATGTTTCTAAAGCTGTGCTTGGTCGCTGATTCTCTGAAACTTTGCCCCACTTCTTTTTCCATAATTCGAATTCTCCTATTACGATAGATTCATCGTTGCACAAATCGGATGAATACAGTTTTACAGCGTCAGATATGTCGCCAAAAGAAGCTTGAATGCAGAGAAATGGCAAAAGATGCTGCAGTTTTGTGGCAGTAGCCATACTACCTTCGAACCTCTCTTCCAGCTCATATATATCAGTTGGTCCAGTTAATGGAATGAACAAGGATCTTCTATAATAATTTTCTGCAGTTTCCGCAGGATAATTCTCTCTGTTTCTTTGTCTCCTAGCCAATCTTGGAATTATGATTTCAAAATCGTGCTCCTTACCCAAATTTAAAGCTTTCTCAAATACCGAAGAAAATTCTTCTTCGGCATTTTCGCGTATGTCTGCAAAACATTCTTTCGTATCTACTTCACTACTTTTACAGCCTGAATGAGCTCTAAACTTTGTAAATGTAGCAGCTTAGAAACGGGGAGCAGCAAGGAGTTAACGCGGTACATACAAAAAAAAAAAGAGCAATAACAAATTGCCCGTTGCAAACTGAGGAAAGGAGAGATGTTGTTTTTTGAATGTTATCGGCCTTTTCTTCAGCTGACATCTTTTCAAGCGCCAAGAGAACAGCTGGGAATAGTTCAAGAAATATAGATACAGCTTCATGTCTTTGTACCCAGCGAGTTGCACAGAGAGATTTTAACCTTGAATGTGAACTTGTGGGACACGTTTCATTAATACATTCTTGCAACAGAGTTAGTCGCTTTGCCGATGCGCCGAAAAAAGAACATATTTCTCCTACAGTTCCTAAGTCATTTTTAATGGCCAAAACATTACAGGCATAATTCACAACAAGATTTAAAATATGGCTTGCACAATGGGTAAAGATTGCCAATGGACATTCCTTTTTAATGTGATCATGTGATCATATGTAGAGGATTTTAGGAAGGGAGTATCTGACCCTAGGTCTTAAACAACCCTTAGAAATAGGAAGCTAGGAGATTTTGGCTACAGTGTCCGATAGGAAAGTGACACGGAAGCGAAGTAGAAAGGGGAGGAAGACGCCCTTATTTATTACCGGGGGCCAGTACCCGGGGTCCGACGGCTTAACGTGCCCATCCAACGCACGGCGGATGTTTAGTGGATCGAGCGTTCGTACCTGTTGGGATCGAACCTGAGGTCCTTCCCGTGGTAGTCACGAACGTAGCCCACTAGGCCACCAGCGGCCCATTCCTTTTTAATAAGGGCTTGAACACCTTTTATATGCCCGCTCATTACAGTGCAACCATCATAACCTTGACCACGCGTATACAATTTATCAATTCCTTTAGCGTCCAAAGTCTCTAAAATAACTTTCGAAATATTCTTCGCAGTACAATCGTTAATACTTACGAAAGCAAGAAAGTTTTCAAGCAATTTTCTATTTAAAATATATCGAATTGTAATGCTCATTTGCTGTTCAGTAAAACAATCTGTGGTTTCATCTACTAAAATACTGAAATGTTTAGCTTCGGCAACCTCTTTAACAATCCCTTCTGTAATGTATTGCCCGATTTCTTCAATAATAGAATTCTGCGTGTGCCAACTAATATATGTAGCTTTTGCCGACGTCGTTTTTAGGTGGTTTGTCAGGACATTGTGTCCAGAATCCATTCGAAACCTTAAAGCCTCGTTTAATATAAACAACACTTGCCGTTTTTACACGATATTATAAAAGTCGATGATGCTGACTACAAAACTTTAATCAAAAGGTTATAATACATTACTACTTTCGGGTCTACTATAGACCCATCTTCAGATTTGAATTAATCGAAAACTGAGAATACATATGGTTATCTCAAGAACAATGCCAGATTACCACTTAAAACTTGAGAAGTAAAACACACATGTGACGTAGTCAATCAAAAAGCCTGTGCACGAGAGTCAACGTCTTGTGGGAGGGGGCACTGTTTGTTCAAAATAAGGTTCTTCCAAACTCCCGGAATGTAATTAGGTAAATCACCATTGCAACAAGAGTCAAAGTTCTTAAGTATAAATAAACTTGCTGTAAATAACAAATTTGATTTACATAACGGAGATGTCAGAATTGACAAATTGTCCCAATCTGGAAAAAACTTACCACTGTTAACTGCTCCTGCCAAGGCAGTCGTTTGTAATCCGTTCCGAACATTGTATTTATGTTCGACAAGTCTAGTATGAACCTTCCTGGAAGTTGATCCGATATATAGAGAATTGTTAGTTCCTATTTACCTTAAAGCCTCTCTGAAATTTCCCTCGTTCGCTTCCGGCAAATCTTCAAAAGGCCCATAATCCCGATGTCCTCGTAGTGCCAGTTCCTGACACCCACAAAAGATTATTGTTTTAATTATCGACGTTAAAATCTCTGTTTTTTTTAACTTCATTCCTATGATTCGTATCAATCTGGTTGATTACATTAGGTTTTATTTACCTTGAACACAACTTATAAAGTTAGAATAACTCTCTACAGAATTTTTATCATAATTTGTCTGTGCATGCTTTGGAAAACCTTCCATGGCATTTTTGTATTTAGTGTAAGGCTCGCTAATCAAGCTTTGCAAACGGACTTTTTAGGCACCTGCTGATTTAGCAGCAAACAATACACAATATTTACAAAAGGCACGCTTTTCAACTTCACTGTACTCTAACCAATTAAAGCGCGAAAACCATTAGTACTGGAAGCGCCTAAAACCATGAGTACGGGAAAAACCATGAGTACTACTTTTCGGACACTTTGGAAATGAATAGGCATAATTAGGTTTCCAAAATCCTTCTCCAATTAGTTGTTTTTTGGTTGCATCATCAATTAAAACTTTCCTTGTAAACAAACCAGTCTCTGAAGTTTTTATGTTAGAATGGGGAATGTTCTTTACACCAGGAGATGATATTGATACCAAAGAAGAACTTACTTTTGCGATAGTGGGTGATTCTGTAAACGATACGTCATCTGTTATTCTTGGTTTCTCCACTAGTTCTTGGGGAAAGACATCTGCTTTTCGAACAAATGAATCCTCTAATGCATGTTCCTCCACGTGAAGTTCACCTTGACTTTCATTCGATGCAGAATTACTAGATTCTCGAAGAACATTTTTGGATTTCAGGAACTGAAAAATAGAAACGGTGTTCTCAGCACTTTCTGCCATAAGACGTTTCGATTTAGCTTGCCGAAATTCATTACCAGAAGGTTTTCGTTTTTTATCGCCTTCCATTTTCCGATGCAGTGCGAAGTGTACTTGCTTTGGCTAGCAAGATTAACAAATGATGC
This sequence comes from Macrothele yani, assembly GCA_039090855.1. NCBI lineage: Eukaryota > Metazoa > Arthropoda > Arachnida > Araneae > Macrothelidae > Macrothele > Macrothele yani. The sequence goes on along the minus strand of CM076994.1, from coordinate 8,223,443 downwards.
TTTGGAATGGACCCACACCCGCACTTTCTAGAAGGACAAGGGGGCTCTACTTTGTCAGCAGTTGTAAATAAGGCGAAAGGAAAGCGAAAGGAATCCATCAATAGAGGACATGTTTCCGTTTGTTCCAAGGGGAATTTTTAAAGGTTAAAGGAAATGTATGAGGACGCTTCAATAGGCGGGGGGGGGGGGGGTCGAACCCCTGGAGCACTGCGCCACTACTCGCAAGCACCCCGATGTGAAAAATCTTGCGTTTTTATGATGTACATATTTTAGGATTTATTAAATGCTTTGAGACCTGCATCGTATATTTTTATCGTGCTTCGACAGCTGTTTGATTTCGATAATAAAGGGCAGTGATTTCGTAAGTTGTAATCGACTCTTTTCTGGTCGTTGGGTTGTCTACTTTAGCTCAGTGCATAATTATTGAGTTTTTGTAGCTTGCAATTCGGTGCTTAAGACTTCCAAAAGTTACACAAACAGTGCTACTTGTTCAGCTGATAGATAGTAGGGATAATAATATTTTACGTAGCGACATTTTAAACGAAAAATATTACAATGGGATTAATCTCTGTCTTTCATTTATTCGTAACATTTTTGTTATGTTATCATTCTGAAAAAATAAAATGCATTTCAACTGTACATAATTTAGTAGGCCGATTTTACAATTTAGGTGCAACAAAGCCAGATTCGCTTTCTGATTATTCTTTTAATTAATGTGTTTATTGTACAGAAATATCTCTCTTTATCTATCATTTCTTTCTCAATTTTTACTTCTTTTACCGATTCCGTATTTAACGAGAAATAGAAACAAATAGGGATGTAAGGTCAGGTGATGCGTAACATCACAGCCTCTCCTTGACAAATGTCAACCCCGCCTTCTCGTGGTACATCCTGTTCCCACTAAAGGGGCTCTGACGACCGCCAATAGCAGTATAACTATACCATCGGGATTAGAGGAAATTCTATCCCACACTCACCAACCCGCTTGGCCAGCGTGGTGAGTTATGGCCAAACCCCTCCAAAATGACTCCACAACTTAAATCTTGGCCCTCAGTCTCCGGCAGCTGGAATGTACCTGGCCAAGGCAGCGGCCAGTGCGACATGAAGGCAGAGGGTGCTAAGAATCCCCGGAGGACCGAACTAGGCTGCCATCTGATGCTGACCTTGGCTACGTACAACGGACGCTCCCTATCTTCTGATTCAAGGCTTCTTGAATTGGAAGAGGAACTACAAAGGATTAAGTGGGACATCGTCGGGCTAAGTGAGGTAAGGAGAAAAGGAGAAGATCTCATTGAACTGAAAAGTGGACATCTCTTCTACTATCGTGGGACAGATACTGGCAGAACTAGTGGTGTTGGATTTATAATAAACAAGAAACTGAAGGATAAAGTTGTAGAAGTTGAAAGTTCCTCTGACAGAGCTGCACGACTCGTTATCCAACTCTCGAGAAGATACCAGGCTCAGATTATTCAAACTTATGCACCCACCACAAGTCATGCTGAAGAAGAAATTGAAGAATTTTATGAGGAAATTCGTGATCTAAATAATAAAGGTAAGCAGCACTTGAAGAGAATTATGGGAGATTTCAATGCAAAAATAGGGCAACGGCAACAGAATGAAACTTCAGTAGGTAAATTCGGTCACGGCAACAGAAACCAGCGTGGAAATACTCTCGTAGAGTTTGCAGAGGCAGAAGGGTTTTTCATCTTGAACTCCTTTTTCAAGAAAAAGCCACACAGGAAATGGACATGGAGACATCCAAATGGGACGACAAGTGAAACTGATTTTATTATGTGTAACAAAAAATTCGTCATAGAAGACTGCAGTGTGCTAAACAAGTTCAACACAGGCAGTGACCATAGATTGGTGAGATGTAAGATGCACCTCAACACTAAACTCGAACGTAGCAAGCTCATAAGACAAACAAAATATATTGACATAACCAACCTTAAAAAACACCATAATACCTTCAAGTTGGAACTGAAGAACAGATTCTCTGCTTTAGAAGGCCTAACATCGGAAGAAGTGGATATTTCTGAAGTTAACAGAAAAGTAACCAAAGCTCTTATGGAAACAGCAACAAAATTAGCTGGGTCTAAGAACAAATTGCATGTGAACAAATTATCAGGAAAAATGAAAATGTTGATGCAAAAAAGAAGAGAGATGAGGACAACTAAAGAAGATGTGACTTCCAAAGTGGAATATATAGAGCTATGCAAGACAGTACGAAAAAGTATCACTGAAGACGTAAGGAAATTCAACTGTGAACTAGTAAGGAAAGCAATTGAAAACAACCAAAGCCTAAAGATAGCAAAGGGACATCTCAGTAAGGGGAAAAACAGATTATGGCACTGAGAAAAGAAGATGGTTCTGTAACAAAAAATAGAGGCGAAATTTTGACAAGAGTGAAAGATTTCTACTCCAAATTATATGAAAGGGATGATACATGTACTCCAGACATCATGAAAGGTACCAGTACCAGAGTTCTTCCAGTCCTTCCAGCAGAAGTTGCACATGCAATCAAGAACATGAAGTGGGGAAAAGCTCCAGGAGAAGATGGAATTACTGTAGACATCATACAAGAAGCAAGTGGAGAAATCGAAACAGTACTCGCCCAAATTTTCACTCGATGCCTTAATGAAGGGAAAATTCCTGAGGATGGGAACAACGCTACAATGATCTTGCTACATAAAAAAGGTGACATTGAGGATCTCAGGAACTACAGACCTATCAGCCTCCTATCAGTGGTTTATAAAATCTTCACTAAAGTTCTTTCACACCGCTTGAAGGTGACACTGGACATGGCTCAACCGAGAGAACAAGCTGGATTCAGGAGTGGCTACAGCACAATAGATCATATCCACGTACTGAGAGAACTAATTGAAAAAGCGAGGAATATGAACTTCCATTGTGCATGGCTTTTATCGATTATGAAAAAGCCTTTGATTCGGTGAAACCATCAGCAGTTACAATGGCTCTGAAATCCTGCGGTATTGAAGATGCATACATTAATATTATTAATAACATCTATGAAAATGCAAGTGCAAAGATTCGGCTGTTTGAAAATACAACACACATAAAAATTGGAAAAGGAGTGAGACAAGGTGACACCATATCTCCGAAGCTCCCTTAATGCCACATTGGAAAATGTCTTTCAATCACTGAACTGGGAAAACAAAGGAATAAAGATTAATGGAGATTATCTAACCCACCTTCGTTTTGCTGATGACATAGTCATTTTTGCAACTACCCCATCAGAGCTACAGAGTATGATCCAGGAACTTGCTGACAATAGTAAAGAAGTGGGATTAAAAATGAACTTTCAGAAGACAAAAGTGATGTACAATGCTTTTACAAGAAATGAAGATTTATCGATTGATGGAGAAAAGCTGGAGATAACAGACACGTACGTTTATCTTGGACAGCAGATATCAAGTGAGGGTCACATTGGTGGAGAAATTAATCGGCGTACAAAACTTGCCTGGAGAGCTTTTGGAAGAAACAGCATAATTTTCAAGAGCAATATGCCATTATGTCTTAAAAGAAAAGTGTTTGATCAATGCATCCTTCCAGTGCTTACGTATGGTGCAGAGACGTGGACCTTAGCTAAAAGAGACATACTAAGGCTGCAAACAACTCAAAGCAGCATGGAGAGGTGCATGCGTGGTGTAACCAGGAAAGATAAGAAGAGGAACACGTGGATCCGAAAAATGACAAGAGTGGAAGACATCATGAGCAGAGTTAAATCCCTGAAATGTCAATGGGCTGGACATACTGCCAGAAGAACAGACCATCGATGGACAGCCAAAATTTTAGATTGGATTCCAAGGGACAGGAAAAGACCCAGAAGAAGACCACATGGAAGATGGGTGGATGAAATTCGAAAGTATGCGGGAGTGACATGGAGGAGACTGGCACAAGACAGACCGTTGTGGAGGAAACTTGGGGAGACCTTCGTCCAGCAGTGGATTGATAATGGTTGACAATGATGATGATGATGATGGAAACAAATAACTAATCTTCCATAACCACCGTACAAAATCCGTAGCTTTGAAAAACTTTTGATTGAAATATTACTTAAAAAGCTTGCATGTTTTTTGTTCTTCTGAATTCTCGAAAATCCTAAAGTTCCGAAATCCTGGTGTTGCTTTTAAAGAGAAGAACTTCTATTCAGATATACAAATATCTCTCATCTCATCTTTAATGACAAGATTTATTTTGAAGCTCGTTTCTTCCTTACGAATAGATATCATCCCTGTAAGTTGTTAAGTAAATGACAATCTTCGAGTTATGCAAAAGGTTTTTCTCCGAATTAAGTAAATAATGTCTCAACTTATTTTTTATATCTCCATTATAGCCTTGTTTGTGGCTGAAGTTAAATACGCGAAGTTAAAGAGATATTTGCATGAGAATAAAAAGAGCATTGAGTGTTTACGCTTTGATCTATTTATTACATCACGTTTGCAGTTCTGAATCAATCTTTTGGAGTTCTAGTGCTGATCTGGAGAGATATTTTCAAAGTTTTGGGATTTGAATATTGTAAACCATTGCCTAGCTTTCTACTGTCCTTTTTCTTTTCTTTGACATTTTCGGCATTTTAAAGAATTCTGTATATTCTGCCAATCAGAATTTCCGAGGACTGAGCGTAGAATGTTATTTCGTCTGCTGCCAGGCAAGATGTTCGGTGATCTCTGCGAAATGCAGACTCTGTTTGCTGAAGCTATAATGAAGAATGAAAGGGTGCACATGAAAGCCTTTCAGTATTTTCCATTGCTGAGATATTTTCTTCTTCCGAGTCTGAAAAGCCTTACAATCTATAAAAATTTAACGAACATTATAAGGATGGGTAGTACATTATTTGTTTAACAACACTTTCATGCCTTCAAACACATGTCAAGAAAATAGTCAACAGTGTACTTAAATGATTCAATTAAATAAAACCATAACAAGAATTAAATGTTTAAATGTTTTGAGCAAACACCTGAGCTCTCTCGAAATAACTTGAAGAAAGAATTTAAAATTTTTTCTACTACTGGTAACAGCAGAATTTCAGAATTATTTTCTCAGCTTAATTAAAAGTCATATGAAACCTATCAAGTTGCCTACGAGTCAGATTTTAATATCGGAAAACTAAATGAACATTTGCTAGATCGAACCTCCTTCTAAAAAGAAGGACAGCTTTACAATTTCTATATTTGTCCAAGGTTATACATTCATGCAATTATTTGCATAACATTCACTTAGAATTCATTGCAAAGGGTATTCAAAATGAATACTGCAATAAAAACATAATCTCTTTTATGTGTATTGCATATTTCTCTGTAATGTGAAACATGGAAATTTCCACTGGCGAAAAAGTGTAGCAAGAGCTCTGTAATTGATTTAAGTGTCAGAATACTGACGTACCAAGAGATCGGGCGGCAAACAGCCTTCTAAAACAACAAAATTACAAGAAAAACTTGTCCTCTTAGAATTCTCCAACGAAAGAGATACTGTCTTTTCCTGCACGAAATGCAGCTACATACAAAACGTACCTTAGTTTAACAAAGTTTCACAGACTGTTTCTGAAATTGCGAAATTCAATACAAAAAGTTTACGATCATTTGCATTCGGAACTCAGCAGCGAAACATCAGTGACGAAATTTCATCTGAGATACGAAAACTGTTTAAGCTAGAATAATTTTTTTTCTCGTAGCTATTTGGCTACTTCGTCGGCAAAAGTTGTAGCAAACTATCATGCAGGTTAGCAAAGTTTACGTTTTGTTTTCCTTCCTTCTTTTGTTTCTCTCAGTTTTCCTTTTCTATTCTTATTTTCAAAGAACAAACGTGCAATACATTGCCTAAGTTAAATTTCACACTTTAAATGGGATTTAAAATTAAACAAGATTTTACAATGATGATTTAAATTGAAATAAATAATTATGTCTGCTCATTAATGTAGTTGAATAAATTTATATGCATCGAATTTTTTTCATTTACTTGTGGTTGCAGTTAAATTCACCTGGATTTCTTTGTTGCCCAGTAATGAAAGGCTATTCTAAAGTCAAAATCCTTTCTTTTCTGGTCCATTAATGGAAATGGATATTAATAAGTTCCTAACATCCATTCTGCTAAGTAAAGTAGACTTTATCAGGTCCATCAAAGTAAATCCCCTCCGACAGTCCATGATATGCATGTTGCAAATTTTAGCACACATAAAAACGTTTTTATGCATCATATTTCGCTACAGTATTCAATAGCCTCAAATGTTGGCACCTGGAATCAGGACCGTAGCGAGAAAGAATTTTCGTGGGGAGTTTCTAAATTTGAAAATTAATTTTCTCCGTACGTTATACATACGTTAAGTTTTTTCTCTGTCAAATTTTGTTTGCACACGAAATTCTTCTATTTAATACTTCCCATTTTTCAAATACTGACTTGTAAGCTATACTACATAGTTACAAAAATTATAAAATTCATAGAACAATTATTTTATTTTTGAGACATTTTAAAAATTTTGGAGAGGGTTAAAACCCTCAAAACCCATCCCTGGATACGATCCTGCCTGGAATGAATGATTTTAAAAGTTTCCACTGAGCTATAACTGTATCTTCAGACATAGTAACTTTTTAAGTGATCATACATTGCTATAAATTCTTTCTGCCCCTATTTTAAAAGAGCATCAGATTTCTACTCTGGAATATTGCCTCCATAGGACCTTTGTTCTTCTAACCGACATGCCGTCTGCATTCATACACAATTTTCTCCGGCCTGCACTTCGGCATGTACACTGGTGTTCAAAATTGATAATCTATAAAAACGTATATAGCTGCGATATAGTATGTAAAATAATATTCTGAAAATTGGCGAACATGCAAATCTACGCAGGGACTATCCCTCATTTTCTTCTGCCGTATGTAAGTCGGAATATGCAAATTACGATTGCGTTATAAGATGCGCGGGTCTACCCGCTTCTTCTAACTGTTCTAAACAACTCCCGCTTTCACTTCAGTGGAACGTCAAGTTGATTATGTCACGAAGAAATCGCATGGATTATTTTCAGCAGTGGAGATCGATTGGTAGGATGGAAACAAGTCAGTGTCAGTCGGACATTTCCAGATCATTTAAGTTCTACTGCTCAAGACAGTAACTGGAGATAGTTTCAACAGACGGAAGATATTCGTTGTCAACCAGGACAAAGCCGTTCCAGAGTTACAACTACTGCAGACGATCGTTACATGAGTCAGACTGCCAGACGGAACAGAGATATGTCTTTTAGGCATTTGTCTTTGGAGCAATTATAGGAAGGACAGTTTTCAGGTACAGTATTTGTAAAAATAACTCCGTGAGCGATGCCTTTATGCAAGAAGACCAGTTATTTGCATCCCTCTAACTTCCGCAGCCCGGCGAGGTCGTTCAGCGTGGAGTCCCCAGCACCACACTTGGGACTATAGACTAGTAGGCGAATGTTCTTTTCACAGATGAACCGCGATTCAGATTAAATACTGATTCGCTGCGTATTCTCATCTGGAGCAAAACCAATGATTCTCAACAGTTCCTCGAACTTCAGAGAAAGGGACAACTCTGGTGGCGATGGCGTGATAGTCTGGGTAGGAATTATGACGAACAGGCACATATATTCCTGTACGTCTTTCACAGTCGTTCTGTTGCAATTATGAGGTACACAGACGAGAGTCTAACCCCATATGCTGTTTCAGTATTCCCATATTGATATGTAAATACTTGTAGTAATATTTCATGTAACAGATAAAAATAATAAATAAATAAGTCAGACCATTCAGGGCAGCCGTCTGTCCAGATTTTATAAATAAATACATAAATAAATAAATAAGTAATAAATAAATAAATACATAAATAAATAAATAAATAAATAAATAAATACATAAATAAATAAACAAATACATTAATAAATAAATAAGTCAGACCATTCAGGACATCCGTTTGTCCAGATTTTATAAATAAACACATAAATAAATGAATAAATAAATAAGTCAGACCATTCAGGGCAGCCATCTGTCCAGATTTTATAAATAAATAAATAAATAAATAAATAAATAAATAAATAAATAAGTCAGACCATTCAGGGCAGCCGTCTGTCCAGATTTTATAAATAAATACATAAATAAATAAATAAATAAATAAATAAGTCAGACCATTCAGGACAGCGGTCTGTCCAGATTTTATAAATAAACACATAAATAAATAAATAAATAAATAAATAAATAAATAAATAAATAAGTCAGACCATTCAGGGCAGCCATCTGTCCAGATTTTATAAATAAATAAATAAATAAATAAATAAATAAATAAGTCAGACCATTCAGGGCAGCCGTCTGTCCAGATTTTATAAATAAATACATAAATAAATAAATAAATAAATAAGTCAGACCATTCAGGACAGCAGTCTGTCCAGATTTTATAAATAAACACATAAATAAATAAATAAATAAATAAATAAATAAATAAATAAGTCAGACCATTCAGGGCAGCCATCTGTCCAGATTTTATAAATAAATAAATAAATAAATAAATAAATAAGTCAGACCATTCAGGGCAGCCGTCTGTCCAGATTTTATGAATAAATACATAAATAAATAAATAAATAAATAAGTAATAAATAAATAAATAAATAAATAAATAAATAAGTCAGACCATTCAGGGCAGCCGTCTGTCCAGATTTTATTTCGGACGATAATTACCAAACTCACTGAGCTGATTTGGTCTACGATTTTCTCAACGACGAAGGTATTTGACAAAAAGTGACAATTTTCTCGACGAGCAAGATATTTGCCGAATGGAGTGGCTACCCAGAATCCCTGATCTCAATCCCATTGAACATGCATGTAATGCTCTAGGAAAACGAAGATGCCTTGCAGCTCTCCAGCCTCTTCCTGAACACTTCAAGAACTTAGAACAGTTTTCGTTGATGATGAATGGTCATTAATCCCTCAAGATCTCATCAGTACTTTCATACACAGTATGAGAAGTCGTTGCTTGAGCTGCACGGCGGTCAGGGATGATCATACTCCATATTAATATACACTCATTGTTATAAAAATCCGCGCACCAAGAAAAAACCACGCGATTAACGCGAAACTCGGCGTATAGCTACGGGAAGGGCAGACATGCGAATGATTAAAGTTTCGTACAATTCCACATGCCCGCGTCCAGGACCGGCGCTGCAATCGCAATCCTTGGGGCTTACAAGGCGCCGCGCAGGGGACTCCACATTCGTATCGAAGTGCACGGTAAGAGTCAGGTGAGATCCCTGAGCGATAGACATGCCGAAGAGCCGCCGTAGATGTGCGTACGGGCAACTGACGGAGTTTGAACGAGGCCGTATCGTCGGAATTGGAGAGGCAGGGTGCCCGGCGCGGCGAAACGGCCACCATTTAGGCCAGTCGGACAGTACGGTGCGATCGTGTAAGGGACACGGGAAGGCACCCAGACACGACGGACTGGCTCTGGACGACCTAGACACACTACCAGCAGAGAGGACCGTGGGATCGGGAGAGCGGCACGCACAGATGCAACGACGTCCTTGCCCAATATTCAGAGACATGTGGATGCTGTAAAAGGGACTCCTGTGCCCGCCAGAACCATTTCCAGACGCCTGGCCGAGGCGAATCTGCAATCTCGACGGCACTTACGTTTTCTGCATTAAAACCTGACCATCGTCGGCGTCGATTGCAGTGGTGTCAGCAGCGAGCAACGTGGAATGCTACGGACTGGCTACGTATAATGTTCAGCGACGAATCCCGCTTCTGTATGGGAACGGACGACCACCATGTCAGAGTGTGGAGGACCGCAGTTGAGCGCTACAATGCCAACATCTCTGTACAGCGAGCGGCACACGTCCCGAACTGCTGGCGTGATAGTCTGGGAAGCCATCGCGTATGACAGCCGGACTTCCCTCGCACTGATCCGAGAGACGTTGACAGACTACCGCTACGTACAGGAGATCCTGCTGACCCATGTGCTACCTTTTCAGGAGGGACGGCCCGGAGACATTTTCCAACAAGATAACGCCCGTCCGCACATGGCTAGGGTTTCCCAGGACTGTCTACGTCATGCTTTGATGCTTCCGTGGCTTAACATGTCACCTGATCTCTCGCCGATCGAGTACGTGTGGAACCAGATGGGAAGCTAGCTTTCTCCATATCCCAGTTTCGTGATTTAGAGCGTCAGTTGCAAGACGTGTGAGCCAATCTGTCCCAGGATAACATACGGCGACTCTTTGATTCCATGTCGGACCGTATCACCGCATGTATCCGAGCACGAGGCGATCCGACGCGGTACTAACGCTGACAGGAATGTGTGCCGTATGTCCGCGGGAAATGGTCCTGCTGCTGTGATATTGTAATCACTTCTGTCCTTGGCATGTACCATCTCACGACTAAAATCTCATTTCAATCCGAAGCCTCCTTCTTGGTGCGTGGATTTTTGTGACAATGAGTGTACAACATGTCTTCAGCAACAGACTTTAAATATTGCATACTCTCATACTCAGTATGAGGAATCGTTGCTTGAGCTGCATGGCTGTCAGGGATGATCACACTCCATATTAATATAAAACATGTTTTAAGCAACAGACTTTAAATATTGTTCCCTGGACTGCACTTTCATGTAAATTACAAGATTACGATATTAACACGTGCAAATGATAAGATTATGATTTTCTCCTGCTTGAGGTACATACGTAATATAATAATAAAACTGTTAAGTACATACAAAATGTCATTGAATTTCTCAAATACTTCGAGTTATGTAGGGATTTATAAGTAATGCTTTAATTTTAGGCACCAGTAGAAGTTCATCGCCGGCTGTGCAGTGATGTGTGCTCAAAGTAAACGATAACAGGGAAAATTTCCATTTTCGTTTTTATCCCAGTGTTTAAAAGCCGCAAATTTCTTCAACATTTTCCAGGGATTTTTCTAACTAGTTCAAAATTAAAAAAAACAAAAAATAAATAAATAAAACATTCGCTTTTTTGTTGCTACGCCGTCATGAATTTTTGTCACAAAATCATCGTCTTCAACGCGCTTTGGGGAAAAGGATCAACATCTTTATGGATACAAAGAGTTTTTAATTTGCCAGTAACGCAGTGTATTACGGAGTGTTTGAACTGCACCTTATAAAACATTTTTTTTTTGGATTGGAGCTTTAACGACCACCGTGAGCAACTCAATGGGCTATAAGCAGTCGCCCGTCCCTAATTTAGGGTCACTGGTTCCAGGGAAGGGAGAGAGCCAGTGCTGTAAGACAAACACAACATCCATGCCTCACCGGGATTCGAACCCGGACCCCTGACGGACGAATGATCAGAGGCCAGCGCCTTAGACCACTGCGTCACCGGGGCGACTAAAACATTTTATAAAGAACTCTGTGAAAGATTACAGGAACTTCCTCGTTTTCCAGAATATGAAACGTATTTCAACTTAGCAAACTGAACAGTACTTCCGCTTTCTAATGTAAACTACGAAACTAAATAAAAACAATTGTAGGCGATGAGAGTAATTACTGTCAGAGGTCCGAGAAAAAAATTGTCTTACGTGAAATTGCTGTCAATTCCCGACACCTATAAAAAATGTTGGGAAATATTGACAGAATGTGGTGTTGAAAATAATTCTCATTAAACACCTTAATGGGAATTTTTTAACTAACCTTTTAGGACTGAACAAATGACTTAACAGTTCGTGATAGACAATTACTTTTATACCATTCATTACAGAAGGCACACCTAACAAAAAAAATCTAGTTTAACTTAGTTAGGATAATTTGAATTTAATAAATATTAGTACCGGCTATAAAAGACTAATTGCAACTTGTAATACGTAGAGTATCGTCCTAAAAATCAAATAACAAGTGAGCATAACTATAATAACATCTCACCACTTATCACACCAACACATAACGACCTTTGATTTATATCGATTACAAAACCTCTGACCGACTACCAGTGCTGCCACATAAGGAGAAACTTCAGGTAGTTCAGACGTGACGTTAAGTTCAGAAAGTATAACCTGTAGATGAACAAAGTTTACCAAAGAGATAGCAATAGAAACAGAAAGCTAAATAGATTATACGTCTCACATCTAGTGAAACACTAAGTGCTTTAAATCGAATTTTTGTTGTTGTTTAGGGATTTAACGACCACTGTGAGCACCTTTTATGGTTGTAAAGAGTCAACCGTCGCCAGCGGCGTAACCATGTTTCAAAATCTGGGGGGGGGGGGGGGGTCCGATCACATATACAGACATTATATATATATAAGGATCCCCGACTCTGAAAATCTGGGGGTCCTGACTCCCCCCCCCCCTCCAGTGGTTACGCCTATGACGGTCGCAGATTCATGGCCACTAGTTCCAAGGAAAGAACCAAATCGATGTCGTAAGGCAAGAGTACCACTCATGCCTTATCCGGGTCTATCTCGAACAACACGTTAGAGACCAGTGCCTTAGACCAACTTCGGTAGTTGAGTGGCAAATTAAACGTTTAATTACCTATTTGTCTTAAAATGCTTTAAGTTCGCGAACAACTTCGAAATTACGAACATTCTGACTTCTGTTTTACTGAGGAAATTCGTGAGTTAAACAGCAAAATGAAAAAAAAAATCGAGCGTTAATAAATAGATCTGTTAGGTTCTAAAGGGAAAGAAGCCACCCTAGTGAGCAGTGGTCTCAGCGCTGGCTTCTGACCGTTTGTCAGAGTGGGCACGGGTTCGAATCCCAGCTGGCGCATAGATGGAGTGTTTGCCATACGGCACTGGCTCTCTCCACTTCCCTGGAAGCAGTGGCCCTAAATTAGGGACGGGAGACTGCTATATCCTGTAGATTTGCTCACGGTAGTCGTTAAACAATGAACAAAAAAAGGGCGGGAAAATGGAGAAATTTAAATGAAGAAAAGTAAAACGCACACGCAAAGACAAAACGGCCGCTCCTGTGGCTCAGTGGTCTAAGCACTGGCTTATGACCATTTGTTCGAGTTGGGTCAGTGTTCGAATCCCTGTGAGGCATGGATTTTGTGTTTGTCTTATGGCACTGACTCTCATTTTCCTGGAACCTGAATTAGGGACATGCGACTGCTTATAGCCCATTGAGTTGCTGACGGTGGTCATTAAACCTCCAGCCACTGAAAAAGAAGACAGAATGATCACATCAGTAACAAGAACTGCTTAAGCCCACTGGATTTTATACAGAAGCTGCATGTTTAGTGCTCTTAGTTTTTGATTGTGAATCAAGGCTGAGAAATAATGCAGTGCGAACAATGTCCTAAGTTTATTTCACGGTTTATAATAATACCAGCATAAACCATAAATGCACTGTTACGTCGGGAAATGGAGTGGTCAGTAATTATCCGTCGCGAGCCTCTTTGATCTGACAGGCGACTACACTGTCGGCGACATTTCAATCCAGACAGCATAAGTAATTGTCGTTGAAGCGGCGAAATTTATACCCCGCCGCTTCCACCCAAGTAAATGGAGGAATGAGTTCTGTTTAGTTTGGTGGAAACATCAGGATGTGCCACCCAACTATCTAGATTAAACGTGGCGTATACAGTAGATCAATTAGTTCCCGACCGGTTGACGCGGAAACCATGGTTGTTATAACTTCATTGTGCGTTCCAGATGCCGTTAGCGGAAAGCGCTAAGTAATGACCCGAAAGTCCACCCTAGTTTTAATGATCACTCCGACCTGACATTTAATTCGCACATGCCGAGCAAAGCTTCCCCTTTGCAACAACGACATCAGACACTACTCCGTTAATAATAAACGCCTTGTGCCTTATCAGCCGCTTTCGGGAATTAATTTAGCTTCCCAAGAGTGGCAGCGCCACTTCGGAGACAAGAAGAACTCTCACGCGAGGGCGTGACGTAGCAGTCGATGATCCAGGCTGGCACTTACTTGAACACGGAGGAGGAGAGAAAAAAACCGAAGAACAATAATTATGAGAACGGAAATTTGTAAGTACCGCTTGTTTATCGGCTATCAGACGATATAAATCTCGTTAGGGCGTTGCAAGGGTGACTGTACTTTTTTCGCATTTTTTTCCCCTTTTTACGCTTGTCTCTCAACCTTCACTCAATCGTGGACACCAGATGTCGGTTCGGGTAAGCGATAAATATTGAGATGTGAGCAACGAAGCTTTTTCGCAACATCAGCATTAAATTGGAAAACAGATTACTACTCATCTAGAACTTTCACGAGACTTTCTCATGCATGGTGCAAGAGGAACACTCCTTTAAAGGGAAAGACGTGATTTATGCATCATACAACGGAGAGTAATTAAAAAAAGTAATGTCTTTCATATTTTTTTAAAGGAGTTCTTCAATGGTATGCATTTCCAGTACTACGCCGGTAAACTGAGACACCTGTTTTCGTTATCTATGAATACGTATAAATAACACAAAAGCTTGGTATCGTTATCTATGAATACGTGTAAATAACACAAAAGCTTGGCTATCGTTATCTATGAATACGTATAAATAACACATACGCTCGAGAATAAAAGCTTTGAAGCATCATTACTGCTTAACTGAAGTCCCGTGGTGTTTTTCCCTTTGCCTTTTCTTGTTTCGCTGTTTAAAGATCCGCTTGAGCAAATCTAAGGGCTGCAGACAACCCCAGTCCCTGATTTACGGACATTGATTCTAGGGAAAGGCTAGTGCCGTATGACAAACGCACCACATATGCCTTAGACGTCCTAGTTGGGCTTGGGAAGGTAACCTAGGCCCAGCAAGGACGTTAGTCAGAAACCTGTGGCTCTCCTTCGCTTTGCAGTTACAGGGGTTGTCCAAAATAATGGAAACACCTGGAAACAATAGGTGTTACGCACCTAACATGGTGTGGAAGCACCCTCGGCACTTAAAACTTCTTAAATCCTTCTTGGAATGGACGCATACAAGTCCTGGATGGTGGTAATTGGTATGTTGTGCCATTATTCCTGCAGAAACTGCTCCAATTCCTTGAGAGACGCCGGAGGAGGATAACGGGATCGCACTCTGTTTTCTAACACAGACCACAGGGGCTCAATGATGTTTAAGTCCGGTGATTGTGCAGGCCGGGGAAGGTGTGCAACTTCATCTTCATGTTCCTCAAACCATGACTGAACCAAGTGAAAATCCTCCAAATACGTGGCGTCAGTGAATAAACAAAGACATCGCTCTTTCCATGTTTTAGCAACACACAGCAACCGAACAATTGCTATTCGGTCACCGCCGGGGAACTGAATCCGAATCTCTCGATATATAGCAGAGCGCGTTAGCCTTACACCACGGTACCCAACAGTCCACGGCGCTATGTGTGTTTTCTGTCAGCATCTGACATCATAAATCCGTAAGATGGGCTCAGCTACTGGCACGTCTCCATCTGGTGGGCATTTCGGTGGGCGTGGTGTAAGGCTAACGTACTCGGTTAGATATCGAGAGATCCGGGATTCAATTCCCCGGCGCTGACCGAATAACAATTTCTGGGTTGCTGTGTGTTGCTAAAACGTGGAAAGAGCGATGTCTTTGTCTATTCACTGACGCCACGTATTTGGAGGATTTTCACTTTGGATCTCGCCCTTTGGATTTAACTGCTATAATTAATATATAGCCAGTGCCGTTAATGCCCACCAGATGGAGACATCTCAGTAAGCTGAGCCCATCTTCCGGATTTATGATGTCAGAGGCTGACAGAAAACACACATAGCGCCGTGGATTGTTGGTCACCGTGGTGTAAGGCTAACGTACTCGGTTAGATATCGAGAGATCCGGGAATCAATTCCCCGGCGGTGACCGAATAACAATTTCTGGGTTGCTGTGTGTTGCTAAAACGTGGAAAGAGCGATGTATTTGTCTATTCACTGACGCCACGTATTTGGAGGATTTTCACTTTGGATTTAACTGCTATAATTAATATATACCCAGTGCTGTTAATGCCCACCAGATGGAGACATCTCAGTAGCTGAGCCCATCTTACGGATTTATGATGTCAGAGGCTGACAGAAAACACACATAGCGCCGTGGATTGTTGGCCACCGTGGTGTAAGGCCAACGCGGTCAGCTAGATATCGAGAGATCCGGGATTCAATTCCCGGCGGTGACCGAATAACAATTTTTCGGTTACTGTGTGTTACAAAAACGTGGAAAGAGCGTTGTCTTTGTTTATTCATGATTGAACAGTTCGACTTCTGTGAATCGGGGCATTATCATCTTGAAAGGTGCAATTCCCTGACGGAAACAATGTCTGCACCATTGAAAGCACATGGTCGGCCAAAAGAGTGACATAGTCACTGCTAGTGATCCGTCCGTGTAAGGTGATAATGGGACTTTCTGCAAACAACGAGACCATGGCCCAAACCTTTACGGAACGGCTCCCATGCTTCACTGTAGGAAGGAGACAGTCTGGGTTGTAGGCTTCTGTGGGGATTCTAGACACGTAAACCCGTCCTGTGGTGGGGAATAGTGAGAAACTTGATTCATCGGAAAAAAAGACTTGCTTCCATTGATCCGCAGTCCACATGTTATGTTCCTGGCACCATTGTGGTCTCCGTTCCGTATTCACCTGTGACACCACGGGTTTTGCAATCGCAGCTCTGCCGTAAATATTGTGCTTATACAATTCCCTTCGCACGGTATGGGTCGACACTGGGTTTTGGAGATGTGCATTAAGCTCAGCAGTCAATTTCGTCGCCTTGGTCTTCCTACTTGCGGTCACAACCCTCTTTAATGTCCTCTTGTGTCTCGCAGTGAGTTTGGTTTTCCTTCCACAGTTGTTTCTCTCAGATGATGTTGTGCCGTGAACATTGTATGCTGTCATGACCTTCGAAACGGTACCTCTCGATACCCCAATGCCTGTGCCACTGTGGTTACCGATGCACCTACCCAGACGGGCTCCTACAATCTGCCCTCTTTGGGACTCAGACAGGTCACTCATTGTGCCTTCACCTGGAACGAAATTATGTAAACACCGATTTACAATGCACTCACAGAGACGCTTGAGACTAGAACCAACACTTTTTACAAAAAAAAAAAAAAAAAATGTAGTTACATGTTCGTTTTACTCAAAAAGCAGCGCATACTAAAGTCACTGCTTTCAGCGAGGTGTTTCCATTATTTTGGACAACCCCTGTATGTTCTTATAGTCAAAGTAACAGCTGCTCCGGTAGTACTTTCTTTAAAGGGCCAAAAAGACGAAAACAAATATTATGACAGTCATTCATCTGTTCTCTTCGGCGAGTTACCTATTTAGTTTATGCCTGTACGAATGCAAACCGATTTTTAGCGACAGTCGTGCCGCACACAATTAATATTAATAAAGCCTTGTTTCCACAGCATTTTTGCCAATACAAATACACTAATCTCAAAAAGTTAAGGATATTGCGGTTTCGAAGGGAAAACGTGATAATATGCAAATTTAGCCACTACTGGAGATCGATTTTCACAGCATGGGTAGTTATATAAATTAGCATCATTAGAAACACTGCACGTGGGGTGCGAACTCCGATAAAAGTACCCCGCGAGAAGTGGAAAACGGGTCATTTCATCGCTTGGTCTAGAAGTTTGCTGAATGTATTTGCCTTCAGTGTGAGATTAACCTGAAATCATGTGCAGACGACGTTTAAGCATTGACAACAGAAATGGGGCTGTTAGTATGTTACAGGCAAATGTGGGGCAGATCGATGTGGTTGCTGTTTTAGGATTTTCGTAAAGTGTAGTAAGTCGCAAGGAAGCATTGATATCTATCGATTAACACGACAAGAAAAACTTGCAACTGACATTTATAACCTCAGTTAACGTTACGTCGATGTAACGTTTTAATTAAGTTAAAAGACAAATACAAGTAAAAAAACAATACTTTAAAATACATTAGTTAAAAGTACTAGATCTTTCGACCAACACCATGTGCTCTTCCTCAGGTACAGGACATACTGAACAGACTGTTCATGCGAGCACAACATATATACAGTGGTAAGGGCGTGATGACGAATTATCACGCATCTTCATACAGGAAAGTAACGTTACCGAAGAAATACACTGGAGAAAGGTGGGAAATCTAAAGAACTATTGAAGGTTAAAGTCAATAGGGAAAGGTGGGAAATCTAAAGAACTATTGAAGGTTAAAATCAATAGGGAAAGGTGGGAAATCTAAAGAACTATTGAAGGTTAAAGTCAATAGGGAAAGGTGGGAAATCTAAAGAACTATTGAAGGTTAAAGTCAATAGGGAAAGGTAGAAATACAGTTGATCGGAAGGTCTAGTTGAAAAATAAATTCAAAGTACGATGATCACCAAAGCATTCCAAAAGTTTAGTCCAAATTTGAGGAATATATGCGGGTAGTTCGTCGTTGCAGTATCTTAGCTGAAGAAGCCAAACAAACTTTCAGCAAAAATAGAATTTGGTTTTCAAAGATGCGAGGATCCCAGTTTCATCCCATAATGGTATATGAGACCCGCTAGCAACCAGCCTAGCTAATGCCTTTGATCAAGATCCTGTTCGCACATCGTATAAATGTTCAGACACACGGGTTTTAACCGTTCTGAGAGTCGAACCTATGTACAATCTATCTTCGACATTAGGGTTCACGGTTTTAAATGAAACTGAATATACGCCGCATTTAAGTATTGGTTTGATTGTATCCCTGTCGTGTCTGATCATCGAAAATATATTGCGAGTCTTTAAATCATCCAAGTTGGATCTAGCGCAAATATTTCTTAAGGCATTGGTGCAAGTAGGAGAGTAATCCATAGATCCCACATAGTGCTTTGAATGGTTGGTTCGCTCTAAAGTAGTGATGAGAAAACGTCTGAATTTACGCAGAATTGGAAACACAGTTTTCTTTGGGAGAAGTCATTAGCAACATTCAGGATCCGATATAATTCAAGCTTATGTAAACGAATAGAAGATGAGTGCGAGAACGCCCTGCCTACCAAAAATCTGATTGCAGCAAGTTTAGCAGACTGTGGTTGAAACGAAGAATAAGGTGCAAGAACAGGTTGGTAGGTTGGCTTCCCATATACAGAATATTTTAAAGACTGGTTAGAAGGTTGTCTTTCAATCAATAAATCCAAAAACGGAAGGGCACAATTTTGTTCCAATTCAAAAGAATGATTAATGTCAAACAGAAGTCATCGCTATTTCCACGCTTATAAGTGAGTCACGGAAAAATTCTCATTGGCCGCCACTGGGAATCGAACCCAGGGTCTTCCATTTACGCACCGGATATACTTCCACCACAGTGCCCTAGAATTCCTCCAGACACAGGAATTCGAGGCCGTTGTGGTGCAGTGGAAGCATATTTGGCGCGTACTAGAAGATCCTGGGTTCGATTCACGGTGGCGGCTAATGAGAATTTTTCCGTGACTCACTTATAAACGTGGAAAGAGCGATGACTTCTGTTTGATGTTCCTAGTCCACGTCAAATGTCTGTATTAAATGAAAGATTAATGGACAGGTATTTAGAATTCAGTAATTCCAGAAAATGATGGAGATCATTTTTTGGAATTTTTAAATTCTCCATCATTTTCTATGGCATGGAAATGTTGCAGTTCGACCCAGAATTGGTCGCCCGAGGATAACCGCCAGGAGGCAAGATCGCTACCTTAACGTGGGTTCTCCGAGAAGACCTAGTTTACAAACATCAGTCAACTCCGGAAATCACTTTGAGCTGCTTCTGGTGTCACAGTATGTACGCAAACGGTTCGAAACCGTTTCCACAAGTACAGACTCTGAGCAAGAAGGGCGTTGAGTTGTATAGCATTGAAATCAGCTCACCGTCGTCAAAGGTGTACCTGGATCTAATAGTACATGTCATGGATTACAGAGTGGCATAATGTACTTTTCACAGACCGCTGTGTATCCTGATACTCAACGAGGACACTGGAAGAGATCCGGGATACGAATGCAGCCACACTATGTGTAGTCCGTCTGCCCTTACCAGCGGCAGTCATTTCTGGTCTGGGCAGCAGTGCGTTTTAATGGCCGCACTTCCTTGTATGTTTATCAAGGCAACATGAATGCCTCGGTGTACCGAAACAATATCATTGTGCTCACTGCGACACTGTTTCACGTTGATGTCGCACATGCATTACGTTTTCTCGATATCAATGCAGCCAGTCACAGTGTCTGGAGCTTGCTTCACGAGATGGAAAATCATGAGATTGAATCGTTACAGCTGTCTCCGAGGCCTTCTGACTTTAATCCTATTAAAAATATTTGGGACGCTGTACAGCAACGTCTGGAGAACCACGTTCCAGAACCCAATACACTGGAAGACATCCGTAACGTGTTGCCTGTAATAGGGGACGAGCTGCCGCAGACACTCATCAATAATGTCATTGCAAGTATATCTTGTAGGTGTCAAGACGTGCAACGTACCAGGAGATGTGACGTACCTGCCCGACATAAAGGCAGATAGGAATCAGAATAAAACGTCCGCGTAGCTCAATTGGTAGAGTGACTTATTCCGGAATGAGGGGATCCGGGTTCGAATCCTGGCGTGGACAGAAATGACGGAGAAATTCACTTCGTTATAATGGCGCCCGAACTATCCGGATGACCCGACCGTTCAAAATCTCGCGTTGGTGTGATGTTATTTCCACACCGCGAGATAGGAAAAATAAGAGAATCCTTTCTCCAGCACTTCGAAAAAAAAATAAATAAATAAAATAAAATAATGGGGAGATGATGTAACGTACCAGGAGATGTGACGTACCTGCCCAAAGGACGCACACGACATAAAGGCAGATAGGAATCAGAATAAAACGTCCGCGTAGCTCAATTGGTAGAGTGACTTATTCCAGAATGAGGGGATCCGGGTTTGAATCCTGGCGTGGACAGAAATGACGGAGAAATTTACTTTGTTATAGACGTTCTTCGATACAGAGGTGGTGCTACCAGGAACTGAAATCAAGAGGTATAGACATTCTCCGAATTTATTATTTCTTCTATATTGCAGTGCTGCTTTGTTGTCTGCAGAAATTGCACAGTAAATTGTTTTAGTAAACGCACTCTTTATCGTTTGTGTTACGTAGCCTCACTGATGTTATTTCAATGTGCGTTAAATGAGTCAAATACACACATCCCCCATTTCATGCAATATTCCTAACTTTTTATGACCAGTGTATTTGCAGTGGTGTTTGCTCGTCTGTTGATTTGAGTTAGCCGTTATGAGCGATTCATTCATGCCTTTTTATTACGGAAAGAGACGGATGAGCATCACGCACAGTACTCATGGAAAATGAGTATATACGCCCAGATAGCACCTCTTTTGGCGAAACAAATGGAGTACAAACTCATACCGCATAAGTTGGCGTACATACTAATTCTGCACACAACTATCCGAAGGTATCATGCACAAAGTTCATTTTTCATACCTGTACATTCTTCGTTAGTGGGCTTTAACTGGTGAACGTGAACTACGACAGAAAGAAAATTAACGATCTTTGCCTTCGAAATGGAAAACACTAGCGACTTTTGAATGATAACTAACCATACACAAGAACATTTTAGGTCCATTTCCTGTTCATTGGCTCAACTCCAAAATTTTGGATACTACCGCACTTATACTCCTTGCTCCAGAAATTGAATTTTGGTTTTAAAACCAGAGTTCAGAATGTTTTGTAGCTCGCTTGCTTTGGAAATGGAATTCTGGATTTGGAGATATTTTTGTAGTGATATCCCAACTACACGAAATGGAATTTTTTGTACTGTAAATCAAAAGCATCACTCGCAAGGCTTGCACTGACTCATTGCTTTTAAATCGTAAAAGGTTGAGTTTCACGAATTAATCCTGTTTCTCGAAATGCAATTTTCTGTGCAGGAAATTTTCGTCAACGACTGTTGATCTCAAAATCGAATCTAACGAATTGGAGCATTTTGAAATTTCCAGTGGACGTTTGTGCGGTCAGCCGATCACTAGACGGGCGTGACAACTGAACCCGTTATTTCAGCCGGGTTAAAGTTTGCAAAGCATTAATCTTTTGCTTATTTAAATCATCAGCAAATCTTCGAAGTTCAACGCGATGACGATATTTCGGCGAGAAACGTTAATTTCACTACAGCACTTTTACATATTTCGTCGGAAAGATCATTTAAAGACTAAGGTTAACTCCAGAACGGCGAGTTAGTTTCACTCGAGCACTGCTAATCGCAAAGATTTTGTTCTGTAACAGATCGTATTAATTAACTACCAGGGATGTACCGAAAGTAATGCAAAAGTCGGCATAACTTTTTATTAACTGACAGAGATCGTTCAAATTGCACATGTTGGTAGAGTAACTCTTCCTCTACAGTAACCCTTCTTCTTTATTGCAGGTAAATAATGGATTCTGCAGAATCAACGTGCCGTCATTGAGTTCTTGACGAAGGAAGGCTGCAGGCTGTCCGACATTCACAGAAGGCTACAGGATGTTCACGGAGATGACACTATTGACAAGAGCAATGTACACAGATGGATGAAGTTTAAAGATGGGGAAACCAGCATTGGAGACAAACCACGTAGTGGGAGACCATCATCTACGACCACTGACACGAATCGTTAGAGAGTTGATGAACTGATTCGCGCGGAAATTCGAGACACAGTCCGTGAGCTTGTTCACAACTCGATTGTGGTTAAAATGCCATACAGAAGATGATGAAAGACTTAGGTTATCGGAAAGTGTGTGCAAAGTGGGTCTTGGTAGTTGACACCCGATTTGAAGAAGAGAATGGTGGAAGTCTCTCTGATCTGCTGGAAGCGTTTGAAGCCAATGATGACACGTTTTTCGATCTGGTGACAGGGGATAAAACGTGGGCGTATTTTTACGATTCGGAAACGAAGAATCAATCGATGGAATAGCGTCACACCTCTTCGCCAGTGCCCAAGAAGTTCACGAGCCAGCGATCAGCACAAACAGTCATGGTGACTGTTTTCTGGGATGACAGGGTGTTATTCACATTGTTTTTATGGAACGTGGCCGCACTGTGACCAACGAGCGGTACACTGAGATACTCAAGAAGCTTAGAGGAGCCATAAGGAGGAAGAGACCGAACACGAATCTGAAAAGGATAGACATTCACCATGTCAATGCGAGACCACACACATCTTTGTCAACAAATCAGGTAATCAGCAGATTTGGCTGGTCGGTAGTCCCCCTTCCACCGTACAGCCTATATCTGGCTCCCTCCGACTTCCACCTGTTGGTGCCAATGAAGGACAGTCTCCGAGGACAACGATTTGATGACACAGACGAGGCGAAAGTGGCTCTGAAGAAGTGGGTACAACAGTCCACACTTGAATTTTTTCAAAGAGGATTCGAAAGTTAGGTTCAACAATGGCGCAAATGTATCGTCTGCAATGGAGACTATGTTGAGTAATACCTATGTATAGAGAAAGAGTTACTCTACCAACATGTGTAATTTGAACGATCTCTGTCAGTTAATAAAAAAGGTATGCCCACTTTTGCATTACTTTCGGTACAACCTTGTATATGTTTCATTTTCCAACCCCTGATTGGACATTCTAAAAGTCAGGAATTTATGCAAGACAGCAAAGAAAGCAATGTGAGTCAGAATATCTTTACGCTTTTAGAAATAGTCCGAAAGCTTTAGTTTTCTGTTTCTTGGTGTGGATATTTTCATTTACGTGTTTTGGTATAACCACATTTCTACCATATATGCATACATGGGCCAAAATATTATGACCTACCCCCTCGTCTCCACTAGTTGAAATATCCAACCGCACACTTCATTGACAACACCGACGGGCTACATATACATACATACAGGGTGCATAGGAAAGTCCCTTTAGCCTTGATTAACTTGCGAACGGAGGGAGGTACAGTTATGCAAGTTAGATAACGGTATAGTAAAGCGACTACGCCCGATCGAATACAACCAATAGCAGCACCCCTAGTGGCGAAATGCGGAAGTTAGCCATTGCAAATCGAAAACGAAAAGAGATAGAGCAAAATTTCCAATTACAAAGTCGTAGAACATCAATTAATTAGTACAAAACGACATTTGTTTCACACGAATGAGATAAATTGTCGCCTGAATACACTACAATGTCCGAACTCGATGCGCGACGATTCGAATCTGCATATTCACATTTCGCAAATGTAGCCGTATGCAAATGCAGATTGTGACGTTGTATCGTACCTACGATATAAAAACCAATAGCAGGATGTACCCTGATCAGAAGTTTAGGTTTACGTACGCTGTGTGAGAATGACGAGCTTAGATTTCTGGGGTTACGTAAAAAAATCAGGTGTATGCAACAGCGCCTACAAGTCTGCTGGATCTACGTCGTCGTGTTACAGATGCTTACAATAGTGTGACACCTTCCATGCTGAAGAATGTGCATGCAGAGTTACTTTCACGAATACAAATGTGTATCGTGGGCAATGGCGAACTCTTCGAACATACTCGACATTAACTTTTTATCACTGTGCGCCAGTTTGCCTTTTTTGTTTTTGTTTTGTCTGAAGTCATCAAACTGTATTGGCATAAGAACGCATTTATGCAATAAATTGTGTTTGTTTGCTCATACCTATGCCTGCTCCCTTCAAACGTTCACACAAAAGGTCGCGCATCGATTTCGGACATTTTAGGGTATTCAGGCGACAATTTATCTCATCCGTGTGAAACAAATGTCGTTTTGTACTAATTAATTGATGCTCTACAACTTTGTAATTGGAAAGTTTGCTCTATCCCTTTTCGTTTTCGATTTGCAATGACTAACGTCAGCATTTCGCTACTAGGGGTGCTGCTATCGGTTGCATTCGATCGGGAGTAGTCAGTTTACTATACCGTTATCTCACTTGTATAACTGTACCTCTCTCCGTTCGCAAGTTATTCCAGGCTAAAGGGACTTTCCTATGCACCCTGTATATATAAATAAATAAATAAATAAATAAATAAATAAATAAATAAAGGCTGCGTGTACAGGGTGTGTCAGTTCGCCAGTAGAAACCAGTGCAATGAGGAAAGAGAAAGTCTTATCCGGATTTTAATGAAGGAATGATTATTATCTCGCGGAAGGCGAGGAACAGCATTTCAGCAGCCTCAGGCATTGTTGACGGCTCAAGGGCTGCAGTAGTGGAACTGTGAATGGAAGGACTTATCCGGAGTTTCATAAAGGAATGATTATTTTCTGGAGGAAGGCGGAGAACAGCATTTCAGCAACCGTAAGCATTATCAACGGCCGAAGGATTGCTGTAGTGAAACTGTTGATGGTCCGAAGAGGATCCATTCACAGTTTCACTACAGCAGCCTAACGCGCCGGGGAGAGGAAACCACCACTCGTCGTCAGTCGAGGTGAACACTGGTTGGCCTGTGCAGCCAAAAACAATAGACGGCTCAGGGAGTCAATGGAAAACAAAGAAACTCCTCCTTGCGCACAACGCAGCGGATGATCTTGCAGAAGGGTCTATGGTGTCAGGCGGACGATCATGTGCCCGTGTTGACCAGCCGTCATCGACAGCACCGACTGAAGTGGGCACGGAGGAGGCCCCATGACTGGCCATTGGGCAGTTGGAAAAGAGTCGCCTGGTCCAACGAGTCCAGGTTCCAGCTCCAACGCGGTGGTATCATGGTACAGAAATTGCTCTCAAGCACATCACTGGTACCCCTCACATCTCTGTTGAACATACCTTATCCTCCAGATCCTACCTAGGCATTATTTCGGACCAAATGTCGCCCTACATGCTGACCGTCTATCCGGATGACATTGGAATTATTCAGAAAAACAATGCCCCGAGTCATAAAGCCCACACTGTGAAGGGATGTTTCGATGTTCTTGTTCAAGCATTCGTGCGCTTCCAGGTCGTCAAACTGACAAACTTTAATCCCATCGAACGTTTGGGAAATGCAATTAGAAAACAGGATTCTCCTGCCCACGCCTTTGCCTCCCTCCGACGCCGAACACTGGGATATCATTCTGCACACCTGAGGGCACCTTCGGAGGTAATCTTGGTTTACAACTTTTGGTGCTCTGTAGATCGCCCAGTCTTGGATTGCAACTTTTGATGTTCTACAAATTGCCCAATCTTGAATTACATTTGGGATCAATCTGAACCTTTTTTGGTGCTATGCAGAAGAAAGTAGTTTGCTTTATTAGTGATTCGGCATTTACTGGTTTCCCTACATCCATTTCCTAAAGGTAAGCAATAGCAGACCTGTTTATCTCTTACTTGTACTATCTTGGACATTACTTTCAATGGTTTTCATCTATTGTGCCAATGTCTGAAGTATTCCGTAAGACAATAACGCCAGCCCATTTTGTATCAAGCTCTCCTACAAGCGCATTCATTCCAGTTACATCGAACGCAGGAATTCATTATCTGGTTATTTTGTTCACGAAAATTGAAATTAACAGAAATTAAAATACTTCGGAGCAATTCAACGCTTTAAAGGTAAAACCTCCATTATGAAGTTCTCCATTCCTCATGGAGAACTTCATAATGGAGGTTTTACCTTTCATGATCTGTTCTTCATGAATAATTACTTAGTACTTCAGGTTTTACCTTTAATGATCTGCTTTTCATGAATAATTTTTGTTCAGAGTGGAAGGGAAGAATCTAGTTTTACTTCATGGCTACTAATTAAAAGATCGACCGAATTTAACGGACTGTTTTCATTTTAAAATTTATAACAAAGACA
The DNA here is from genome assembly GCA_039090855.1 of Macrothele yani. Classification (NCBI taxonomy): domain Eukaryota; kingdom Metazoa; phylum Arthropoda; class Arachnida; order Araneae; family Macrothelidae; genus Macrothele; species Macrothele yani. The sequence goes on along the minus strand of CM076994.1, from coordinate 8,196,820 downwards.
CTAAACTTAAAATGTTACACTGTCATTTGCAATGTCCAAGATGATGGACGGAAAGAAAGCGGGGCGAAAATGCACTAATGATTCCGCACCTTTTACCCCATGTTCCGAAAGTGGAAACGTAATGCCAGACACGGACTACTGTGACTTTGATTTATGAAATGGATGACACTTTACAACTAAATTTCGGGTAATTTAGAGGCAATGATGATTTATGAAATGGATGACACTTTGTTACTAGATTTCGGGTAATTTATACATAATGGTACACTGTTACGTAAACTTTAAGCATCCAGTGTTTACGAAAACAAAACAGAGAAGGTATGCATACATGCACGTTAGAATAAGTGACATGTAGGATTTTTTCTTATTATCGTTGTTATTATTTTTATTACAGAGAACTTTCTCTTCTGCATCAATTTCATTACGGTCGACTTTCGTTTAAACTTCCTTTTAACACGGAACAAATTGAGAAGCTGATAAATTTTGACAGCTTGGGTTCTCAAAAAAAAAAAAAAAAAAAGAAAGAGCAACAGAGATGATGCTGATGGAGTAGCTTTAATTTGTCTTCGAATAGCGCTTCTTCATTTAATTTCAATGTCTTTCAAAATCATTTTTATTTTTCGGTATACTTTGAAAAGAAATCTCTTCTTGCTACATTTCGTATTTGATACACAATTGCAGTTAAAGTCGGTAAAAGTCTGAAAAGTACAGTGAACTGATTTGCCTCTTTCACTTACATTGCATTTTAATTTCATAGTTTCGTTTTCTCGAAATACACCCATTGCAAAAAAAAAAAAAAAAAGACCGAAGCACCCGAGAAAGTCGTTCGATCCTGAAGAAATGTGAGAGCCGCACAAAGAGAGCTAAATTCGTCTCTCTCAACTATCAATGGCCATGTTGCACTGTCTACAGGTATGGAAGCGGTCATCCGGACCGTTGCCAGAAGACTTGCGGCACTGGAACTACATTCGAGGAGGCTACTCCGCCGCCTACCACAGACCACTGAGCATCTCCGGCACCGGTTGTACTGGTATCGGGCCCGATCAATGTGGGATAGTGCCCAGTGATGAGTCACGGTTAGCACTTGGTGCCGATGACCTGCGCATACGTGTATGGAGACCAGTCGGCCAGAGCACGGATCTTGCCTTTACCGTGGAAAGGCACACGTCTCATACACACGGAGTGACCTTCTGGGGAGACATTTCCCTACTATAGTCGGACTTACTTAGTGGTCCTCCGTACCAACCTCACGGCTCAACGGTACTTCGAAGACATTCTGTGACCTAGTGTGTTGCTATCCCTGTCGCAGCACTACCGAGAAATTTTTCAACAGGAAAATGCCCGGCCACACACGGCACGGCCGACCCAGGCGTGCTTCTGTAATGTCGATATCCTTCCATTGCCAACCAGATCGCTCGACCTCTCACGTATCGAACAATTTGGGACATGATAGGACACCACTTGCACCCATCCCGGAATGTCGGCGAGCTAGCCCGCAATTTGGACACCATCTGGAATACTATACCTCCTCAGGATAGTATCCGTGAACTGTATGCGTCTATGCCATGCTGGGTAACCGATTGTATCCGAGCCAGAGGTGGGACTACAACGCACTGACTTGTTCCACTCTTGTAGCTGTTTTATCGGAATAAATAATCCAACTGCTTTGGAAATACAATAATTTCTTTTTCTATATATGTACATTGCACATACCAATTTTCAACTCGATTGGGTGATTCATTCCGCGTGTTAATTTTTTTTTGCTCTCTTTTTTCGGTAAAGAGTGTATGAGGGTTGTTGTGAAAGTAATGCAAAAGTCGGCATAACTGTTTTATTGACTTACAGAGGTCATTCAAATTGCACATCTTGGTAGACTAACTCTTTCTCTATAGAAACCCTTCTTTATCATTGACGATAAATAATGGATTCCAAGCAGAAGCAACGTGCTGTCATTGGGTTCTTGATGAAGGAAAGGTGCAGGCTGTCCGACATCCACAGAAGGCTACAGAATCTTTACGGAGATGACACCATTGACAAGAGCAATGTGCACAGATGGATGAAGAAATTTAAAGAAAGGGAAACCAGCATTTAAGACAAATCACGCAGGAGGAGACCATCATCTGCAACCACTGACACGAATCGTCAGCAAACGGATGAATTGATTCACAGGTTGAGACGGGTCACAATCCGTGAACTTGTTGCATAATTAGACTGTGGTCACAATGCCCTACAGAAGACGATGAAAGACTCAGGGTATCGAAAAGTGTCTGCAAAGTGTGTACTTCAGCAGTTGACACTCGATTTGATGGAGAGAAGCATGAAAATCTGCTCTGATCTGCTGGAAGCGTTTGAAGCCAAGGAAGACATGTTTTTTTTTCGATATGGTGACAGGGGATGAAACGTGGGCGTATCTTTACGATCCGGAAACGAAGAATCAATCGATGGAATAGCGTCAAACCTGTTCACTAAGGCCTAAGAAGTTCAAGAGCCAGAGATCAGCACAAAAAGTAATGGTGACTGTTTTTTAAGGATGGCAGGGCTGTCATTCTCATTGATTTTCTGGAACGTGGCCGTACCGTGACCAGCGAGCGGTACATTGAGACACTCAAGAAGTTTAGAGAAGTCATAAAAAGGAAGAGACCGAACAAGAATCTAAAAAGGATTCACATTCACCACGACAATGCGAGACCACGCACATTTTTGGCAATAAATCAGGCGATCAGCAAGCTAGGTAGGTCGATGGTCCCCATCCACCGTACAGCCCAGATCTGGCGCCCACCGACTTTCACTTGTTCGGTTCAGTACAGGACAGTCTGCGTAGACAAAGATTGATTACACAGACGAGGCGAAGGTGACTGTGAAGAAATGGTTACAACAGTCACATCTGGTGTTTTTAAAAGAGAATTCTAGAGTTGCGTTCAACGATGGCGCAAATGCATCTCTTGTGATGGAGACTATGTTGAGTAGTACCTTTGCGTAGAGGAAGAGTTACTCAACCAACATGTGCAATTTTAACACCGTCTATCGGTTAATAAAAAATGTATACCCACTTTTGCATTGCTTTAGGTACAACATTCGTATATCAAAATTGTTACGCATTTTGAATTTCCTAGAAAGTTCCTGCAACGACTGAACGTATGGAGTGAATACGGGAGTAGACTTCCAAGTGGAAACTTTATTATTATTGTTACTTTTATTATTGTTAGTTTTATTATAATTTGTTTCAGGGCTTTGTGTCCACCATGAGCAACTCTCTTCAGTCCCCTCCCTAATTTGGGTCCACTGCTTCCGGGGATGGGCAGCGCCATCAGACAAGCACATCACCCATTCCTCATCTTAGACTCAGGCAAGTACACCACTCATTCCTCATCCAAAATTCAGGCAAGTACACCACCCATTTCTCATCCAAGACTCAGGCAAGTACACCACCCATTCCTCATCCAAAACTCAGGCAAGTACACCACCCATTCCTCATCCAAGACTCAGGCAAGTACACTACTCATTACTCATCCAAAACTCAGGCAAGTACACCACACATTCCTCATCCAAGACTCAGGGAAGTACACCACCCATTCCTCATCCAAAACTCAGGCAAGTACACCACCCATTCCCCATCCAAGACTCAGGGAAGTACACCACCCATTCCTCATCCAAAACTCAGGCAAGTACACCACCCATTCCTCATCCAAAACTCAGGCAAGTACACAACCCATTCCTCATCCAAGACTCAGGCAAGTACACCACCCATTCCTCATCCAAGACTCAGGCAAGTACACCACCCATTCCTCATCCAAGACTTAGGCAAGTACACCACCCATTCCTCATCCAAGACTTAGGCAAGTACACCACCCATTCCTCATTAAAGGCTCAGACAAGTACACCACCCATTCCTCATCCAAGACTCAGGCAAGCACACCACCCATTCCTCATCCAAGAATCAGGCAAGTACACCACCCATTTCTCATCCAAAACTCAGGCAAGTACACCACTCATTACTCATCCAAGACTCAGGCAAGTACACGCAAGTACACCACTCATTACTCATCCAAAACTCAGGCAAGTAACACCACCCATTCCTCATCCAAAACTCAGGCAAGTACACCACCCATTCCTCATCCAAGACTCAGGCAAGTACACCACCCATTCCTCATCCAAAACTCAGGCAAGTACACCACTCATTCCTCATCCAAAATTCAGGCAAGGACACCACCCATTCTTCATCCAAAACTCAGGCAAGTACACAACCCATTCCTCATCCAAGACTCAGGCAAGTACACCACCCATTCCTCATCCAAGACTCAGGCAAGTACACCACCCATTCCTCATCCAAAACTCAGGCAAGTACACCACCCATTCCTTATCCAAGACTCAGGCATGTACACCACCCATTCCTGATCCAAAACTCAGGCAAGTATACCACCCATTCCTCATCGAAAACTCAGGCAAGTACACCACCCATTCCTCATCCAAGACTCAGACAAGTACACCACCCATTGCTCATCCGAGACTCAGACAAGTACACCACTCATTCCTCATCCGAGACTCAGACAAGTACACCACTCATTCCTCATCCAAGACTCAGGCAAGTACACCACCACTCATTACTCATCCAAGACTCAGGCAAGTACACCACTCATTACTCATCCAAAACTCAGGCCAGTACACTACCCATTCCTCATCCAAGGCTCAGGCAAGTACACCACCCATTCCTCAACCAAGACTTAGGCAAGTACACCACCCATTCCTCATCCAAGGCTCAGACAAGTACACCACCCATTCCTCATCCAAGACTCAGGCAAGCACACCACCCATTCCTCATCCAAGACTCAGGCAAGTACACCACCCATTTCTCATCCAAGACTCAGGCAAGTACACCACTCATTACTCATCCAAGACTCAGGCAAGTACACCACTCATTACTCATCCAAGACTCAGGCAAGTACACGCAAGTACACCACTCATTACTCATCCAAAACTCAGGCAAGTACACCACCCATTCCTCATCCAAAACTCAGGCAAGTACACCACCCATTCCTCATCCAAAACTCAGGCAAGTACACCACCCATTCCTCATCCAAGACTCAGGCAAGTACACCATCTATTCCTCATCCAAGACTTAGGCAAGTTCACCACCCATTCCTCATCCAAGACTCAGGCAAGTAAACCACATATTCCTCATCTAAGACTCAGGCAAGTACACCACCCATTCCTCATCCAAGACTCTGGCAAGTACACCACCCATTCCTCATCCAAGACTCAGGCAAGTTCACCACCCATTCCTCATCCAAGACTCAGGCAAGTAAACCACATATTTCTCATCTAAGACTCAGGCAAGTACACCACCCATTCCTCATTCAAGACTCAGACAAACACATTACCCGTTCCTCATCCAAGACACGAGACGGTGATCATCTCGGACGAGTGGTCGGAAGAGCGCATCAGATGCTCATTCAACTAGGCCACCGAGGCATTTAAATGAAACTTAAATAAAAACCATTTAAAAAGTGGAAGATCACATACATGTTGAGAAGACAATTTTGAAGAATTAAGAATCGTAGGTCAAAGAGAGAAAGTGCAGGGTAGGGTGGAGAGGCGCCTTGGAGGTTCGAGCACAAGAAGAAATTTTTCAAAATTAATATAGCTCTTTAAACAGCTGTATTAATTGTGAACCTCATGACTTTACGCTAATGCTTTGTTTTGAATTTGGTGAGTGTGGAGTTGAAATCTGGAAAGTTTCTAATCATGAAAATGTTCTACTACTCTTTTCAATGCTTGGCAAGTCATCAAGAAACATTAATTTCAACACTTATTAGTGTTTGAAAATCCGCAAGCTTGTCTCAACATGCCTGGTTTATTGCAAATAGAATAATGGAAATAAAATTAATTTGACAAAATTAAACATTTCCACTTACAACGAAGAAACGAATTGAAATAAACATTATCATAAATATTAAGCAACAAAATCAACGAAAATCGTAAATGACAAATGAGCATACTCTAAGCTCGAAACAATGAATGGTACCTATACAGAGAAATAAACAACATTGTCTTTATAATTAGAAAAAGACACAAGCAAGGTCGTATAAGTTCTTACGCCGTGAAGTCGGATATCCGTAACAACATCATGACGAAGTCGTCTTAGATCACAGGCGTAGCCAAGAAGGAAGTCAAGCGGCATCAAAGGAGGGCACTGTCATACAGTAATGCTTTCGAGGTGTGCGATGTGCAGTTACCAAGTTCCAAAAAGTGTGATAAAGGTCACCATGTGTCTCATCCATAGTATATAGAATGTTCCAATCATCTATGTACAAGTGAAAATATATGCGGAGATAATCAAACTCAACTCGCGTCGGATTTTCGAAGAATATAGGCTCCTCCAGTTGACATTCAGCAAGTGCAAACCTTACCTTGAAAAGACTCAAGAATGTCTTATTAGTGGCTTCTTTAGGCAGGCTGCTTGCTTTACTAATAATCCACGCAAAGGAGGGAAAAAACGAAAGAAAAAGAATGGACGCTCAGAGAAAATTTGTGTTAGGAACGAGTTTCTACTTCTTTGTTTCTTCATTGCTAACTGATCTGGAGCAGCTGAGTCCTCCTTAAACTCTCCAATTATTGGATTATTGAGTAAATGCATAAATTCTTGCCGTTTGGGATTGCCTGCCAAGGATAATATAAACATGATGTGAGATGCACAGCACAAAAATTCATATCATTATTAGCACGAACGATACCGCATTTTAGCTGATAAACTTTCGATGAAAAGATTATTTGGATAAAGAAATAAAAATACAAGAAAAGAGATTAGACTAAAATTTAAAAAAGATTGACATCACAACAATCGATCTATGCCATTTCACTAGGCATTCTTTCCCTACTATACAAACCCCCATCGAAGTTCCTGCTCCTTGTACTTACCTTTGTCTTCGCTACTAGCTGTTACTCCTGCTCATTTAGATTGGTGTTCCGTCCCATGGTTGTGGAAACCACTCTCTCTCTCTTTCCCCAATGGATTCTTATTTCAAGACATTTAGCCTTCGGTTTTGTCTAAAACCTCAGACTTTTTCTTCTAAGTGACCGTTCCCTCTCATTCTAACTGAACAACTCCAAATCTCCGATGCGAATAAACGACAGAATTGCTCCTCTTAAAGGTCCTTTCCTTACACGGAGAAATCCTGTCGTAAAAAAACTAGAGACCTTAAGTCCCTTGGTACAATATTGCTTATATACTCTTGGCGTCGCTGACTAATCTCTAATAAAATCAGATCGTCATAAATATCTTCACCCAGGGAGCACTATAAACCAAAAGTCAAAGAATTCCTCTAACTCCAAAAGCTTAAAAAAGTCACCCACTGACGTTGTACGAAAAAAAGAAGATGCGTGCACATATCTCCAATAACTATTGCAAAATATTAAAAGTTAGAAGTAATTATCATTCAGTCACTGACAGTGTGATAGAACAAATATTAAAAGTTATATTAACTATCACTTTAGCTCCCGACAGTGTGACAGATCTTCTTAACTATCAAGTGTGGTTTGTAAAGGTGCATCCGACACTTATAAACAGTGACAAGTCCACTTCAACCGAACTGTTTCTAAGACACGAAAAATGGATAAGTTAGAAAGGAATACATTTTAGTTGCAAGAAACTTTTTAGCCAGTAATTACACCTGTTTTCAGGAGCGGATGAATAGAGAATACAGGAAAATATTAATGAAATATGAAATGCCAACCGTGCAATAAAATATCATTGAAATACGCCCTCTTTTTTGTCTGCAAATGTCACGTTATACTGAATGGAACTGAAACTCATTGACAACTGCTTATACGTACATTTATGAGAAATATAATTTCGACTACCTAACTAAGCGAGAGTTAGGCCACCTTTCGCCGCGATACCCACTTCCAGCCGGCGTTGCACTGACTCTAATACGGAAGGTCCTACTAGTATTTTGTACTAGTTGTATAACATGAGGTCCTAGAGTTCAGCGACGGAGTGCGGCACTGGCATGGACCGGCAATTGTTGTTTGCATTGACTCTACTACGGAAGGTCCCACTAGTATTTTGTACTAGTTGTATAACATGAGGTCCTAGAGTTCAGCGACGGAGTGCGGCACTGGCATGGACCGGCAATTGTTGTTTGCATTGACTCTACTACGGAAGGTCCCACTAGTATTTTATACTAGTTGTATAACATGAAGTCCTAGAGTTCAGCGACGTAGTGCGGCACTGGCATGGACCGGCAATTGTTGTTTGCATTGACTCTACTACGGAAGGTCCCACTAGTATTTTATACTAGTTGTATAACATGAAGTCCTAGAGTTCAGCGACGTAGTGCGGCACTGGCATGGACCGGCAATTGTTGTTTGAATTGACTCTACTACGGAAGGTCCCACTAGTATTTTGTACTAGTTGTATAACATGAGGTCCTAGAGTTCAGCGACGGAGTGCGGCACTGGCACGGACTGGCAATTGTTGTTTGCATTGACTCTACTACGGAAGGTTCCACTAGTATTTTGTACTAGTTGTATAACATGAAGTCCTAGAGTTCAGCGACGGAGTGCGGCACTAGCATGGACCGGCAATTGTTGTTTCAGTCATACTGCAACACTGGAATTCAAGTCGTGGAAATTCGGCGGCCAGGAGAGCATCCGAAATGCTTGGGCATGATCTCCGAATCATTCATGCCAATGCAGGCCTTATGACACAGGATGTTGTCTTGTTGAAAGAGTATAGTACTATCCGGATACACGTTCATCATGTAGAGCAACACTTTGTCCTAAACAATGCTTAGGCAGAATTTGGTGGAAAGGATACGTTCAACGGAGACGAGGAGGGACCGTGTAATGGCCATGAGAACAATCCCCAAACCATTATACGATCGTCGCCGACTGTTTCTATCCAACCGTTCAGTCTGGTTGCATCTATTCACCTCCACGGCATAGAATATGGATCAATTCATTGGCTTGTTGTAGCTGGAACCTGGACTCATAGGAGCAGGTGACTCATTTCCAATCGCCCAAAGTCCGTGCTTACTGTAAGTCGATGGTGGTTGTTCAAATATGGACTACATGACCGGGCACCAGACTCCACAAGTCCATCTGCTAGAGGGTCCGGTGGTTTGTGCCCTAGGAAGAGTTTCTCTGTGATCCCTGGTTGTAGTCTAATATGAACTGTGTAATCTTGAGCCGTCTGTTGTCCCGTACAATGCGGCCAGTAGACGTTTACCTCGAGTGTCAAAAAGTGGTGTTTTTTTCTTTACGGCAGTTTGGATGGATGTGCGCCCCTTCTTCTTCTGACCATTCAAATCAAACCTATCCTCGGACAGCGAAAAACACCGGTGGCTGCTGTGATGATGGTCCCAGCTTTCTCAGGCCGACGCTTTCCTTTCAAACTCCGACAAGTCTTTCACTTTCTCTATTAAACAGCCTTCGTACTGTGTGACGTACTACGGAGGTGACGCGCGTGACAAGGCGGTAAGTAGCGGTGATAAGTCTCTGCCAGCGTAGGTAAGTTGGGAAAGAATTCAGCTCAGGAGCAGAAAGCTGCGACTTCGAACTACGTCACTGGCAAAAATGGGTTTTCACATTGGTGTAAATCTCCTGGCCATTGGGCTTTTCGAAAAATGTGTGATATTCCTACCACACATCTTGTGGAATTAGTTATAATTACTTGTACTGGGAACTCTTTCAAGCATGGTTTACCGGCTGACCCAGAAGCCTATGATTCCATCCCAGCCCTTTCTCAAGGAGGGGATATATGTGACTTCAGGCGACACAGAGGCGTCGGACGTGTCAACGCGGCAAGTAGCAGTGCTAAGCCTTTGCCGGAGTAGCATAATTGGGAAAGCACTCGGCTCCGCAGTAGAAGGATGTGAGTTAAAGTCGCGCCACTGGCAAATTTGGGTCTTGACAACTGGAGAGCTGACACGTCTTGCGATTTATATACATTCTGCGGTCGTGGATGACGTCACTGCTACACACTAAGGGACGCATCTACTGGCGGAGATGGGTCGACAAAATGAACTGGCAAATGAAAGTGAGAACTGAACAGTCTTCCAGACTGGCTTCTTTCCGTTACGCGTATAAATATTTTAGCACTGGAAATGATCAAGACTACCCTTCATGTTTTTTCAAGAGTATGTGATATGAAAGTCGCTTTTCTAGAGATGGTTATGCAATAATAAATTTGTCTGAAAACAAAGAATACATACCGAATTCCTCGACAGGGAGTTTGTTTTCGCAGCAGATGCAAAACGATTCACTTTCACCTAAAGAAAGTTTCGAAAGACATTTCGAAGAAAGGTGGCTACCAGACAAATTTTGATATTTTGTTACGAAACCAAACTACCAATATAGAGCACTCTAATGTTCATCCTTTTAAATTGAAAGAGCAGAAAGTTTGTTCTTAAACGGGCTTTGTTTTCTTTCTTCATTGTTTTGGGGTTTAGCGACCGCCACGAGCAACTCTTAAGTGCCATAAGCAGCCCCCTGTCCCTAATTTGGGGTCACTGGTTCCAGGAAGGAAAGAGAACTACCGCCGTAATCCATGCTTCATCCGGGGCTCAAATTCGGGCAACCAGTCAGAAGACTAGGCCTCTCATCACTCTGGCACCGGGATTCCCACTGCTATTTTATGTGTGTTTGTATGTATAAACGCACATAGGGAGGAAGAACAGAAGGAAAGCTACAACAAAAGGAACAAAATGGTATTTTATAGAAGTGAATTTTCAACGTTCAATCAATATTTAAGCTTTTATGTCCGTGATGTCGCTATGAACAACATGCACAGCTTTTATCGATATGCAATCAATCAATATAAAAATAAAAGAAACACTTCGTCGTCAGTCTGGCGACGCAACTCTGTTGTTTCGACGTAAAAACATTTTATTACATCCGACTTCCGGTGTAGGTTACTTTCAAAGCCCACGCATCTAATGAAATTCCAGTTTATTTGATCCCTTTGTGAGTATTTCGAGATCGAAAGTAGCAAATATTGCCCTTACGGCCAGCCAAGAAGACAATAAATCAGCTTTTGGGGAGACGAGGTGTTTTGCCGGATGATGTATTGAAGATGTTGAACAATACCACTTGAAGTGCCAACCAATGAAAAGGCAATGGGGCGTTTAATAAGAAGGAGAGAAGTGCTCGCCCTTTTGGATTGATGGAGAAAATAGGTCAACTTTCGTTTGTTGATGGATTTGCTAAGACGAATATCCTCAACTTCACAAAGACCCTTTATTCCACTTCTTCTCTCACATTCTTCGCCATCAATGTCTGAGAAACAGCGCGCGGCCGGTATAAAAAATGAAGGTCCCAAGATTTACAGCTCAAAGGTGAAAATAAAACCGACAGAAAAAAAAATCCCCCCAAAAAACCCAGCATTTTGTATCTCCTCTCTCACTCTCGTTCTTGCAAGTACGTCTTGGAAAATTTCCATTCAGCAAAATTTTAATGATGCAATAAACAAGAAAGATGACTTCGAATTATGGGGTGTAATAAGCAGGTGTTTTGAATCAAAAGAACGCATGATAACAGAAAATGTAATAAAATCAGAACATTTATTGTCATAAATCATCAAAAGTACGTAAAAATAATAATAAAAATACAATAAAACCACAACCATTTATTTATCATATAGAATTCTAAAAGTAAGAGTTAATAAATAACGATCTGTCCATCGTAGAGTGAATTAGTTCAACCAAAAATAAATGTTTTTAAATCAGTCTTTTAGAAGCAGAGAAACCGCTATAAACAGCAATATGAGCGACCCTCATATCTGGTATCCTTCTTAACACAATATTACCGTATAATAGTGGTAATTATAAATAACGTTTAATAATAACTTGTAATGGAACTGACTAATCGATGGAAATGTTAACTTCATGAATTTTTATATTGTAAGTATTCAGAAACTTTAGTTAATATTTAATTTTAATATATAAATATTTAAGAGCCTTGCGTTTTAAGAATGTTTTAAATGTTTTAAATGTTGAAATAACGGGAACTTTCCGAGGAATATATTTTTGGGAAACCAACAACTCTTTCGAAATAATGACTATGTCGTCTAACTTCCTTGAGAATGACACTGCACCAGACGCTGGGTTTCTGTATGCACAATAGAAGATTGCCCTTCTTAAGGACAGTTTTTCCGTTCATTCAAAAGCTTTTCCTTTGGGGTTGTCTTAATGGCCGTGGACAATTTAAGAGGCTGGAAAAAGCTTCTCAACGTTGGTTCGGATGTTGCGGTGAGCGCTGGAGGCGAGCGTTTGGAAATTGTCGAAGGAGTGGGTGACGGAGAGTGCGAGAAAGGTCAGCTTAATTTTGGAAAGGGTGTAATGTCTCCATGAAGTTGCGGGGAAAATTAAAAATTAAGAAGAGCGCAGTTAACGATTCCTGAGCTTGAGGCCAGCCGAGAACTCACTTGAATAATCGTCAGTGACCCGGAATTTCAGTGAATTAAACAAATTCACCAAAACAAAGAATTTCACATAAGCCATAAAACAGCCTTTATTCAAGTATGACTTATTTATGACGCCTACTCTGCTATATGAACAGTGCATTTTTCTGATTTAACAAAATTACCGTATAAACAATCAAAGAGACCAAACAGCACTGTTAGAGTGCTGTGAGGCTGCAACGAGGGAAAGAATATTTCCACTGGATTGTGGATAATGGAAGGCTAGAAACGGATAGTTTGATTCGATGAATTTAGATTCCAACTACAATACCTCAATGGGAGGGTGCGTGTGTCGTATAGACCACATGAAGCCATGGACCCCAACTATCAAGACCGTGTTACAGGACAGCGCAGGCAGTGAAATGTTTCGGGGTACGTTTACAAGGCCCACTTTAGGTCCCTGGTACCTATTGAGACCACCATCACTACATAAAGCTATGTTGATGTACACGCAACTACCTACACCCGTTCATGTCTATAAATTTCCCACAACAGGAGCATCCTGCGGGGTCTCATCGCTCCTAACTCGTGAAGAACTAGTTGGAGAAACACACCAGCGATTTCGCAACCTTCAAATGACCCTTCCACCTCCTAAATTTGTGTGAACTCAATTGAGCAGAGTAGTGGAGAAATGCATTGGGGCCCGAAACACACCATCCCCAAGTCTCGGCGCTTTACAGACAGACGACTGTCCTAGAATCACGGGTCACAGTACTACCCGAGGTTTCCAAACACCTAGTAGATTCCATGCTACGACGAGAATAGTGGGAATATGGCTCATGTTCATAAAAACTAGAACACCTGCAAGGAGCCGAGATACGACTTTGATTTTTACAGGATATGTTTATTATGCAATACAAAACAAATGATTAGCACTCGGTGTCATACGCACCAGGTGCGTCGATGTACCTAATAATCGGTGTGGCCACTTCTGGCTTGTATCACCTGCTGTATATGTTCATTAGGTAATACAGAACAAATGATTAGCATCTCGGTGTCATACGTACCAGGTGCGTCGATGTAGCTTATAATCGGTGTAGTCACCTCTGGTTTGAATCAACTGCTGTACGGGCTGAAGCATCAAATCAAATAATGTGTGAATGGTGTCCTGTGGAATAGCTATCCAGGTTGTATTGACCCGCGTCCGAAGTTCATCAAGAGCTGCTGACGGACGGTTGTACCTACCGCTGCAGCTGTTGTTTGAGCATGTCACCCAGACATTTTCTATGGGTGATAAAACGTCCTACTTCTGTCGTGGCCGATCTAGCTCGCCACGACAGAAGTACAACGTTTTTAAGATACGTGTTGTCATTGTAACATGTGGTGTGGCACTGTCCTCTGAAATATAGTTCCAGGGACTAGAGGTGGGTCTAACAGCGATTTTCCCGTCACAGAGACAACGGTGACAGTTCCACGGAAGTAACGGTGACAAAATCATCGTTTACGACAGCGGTGACGGAGATGCAACGGGATGGCGAGTCACCGTCTCACTAGTATCAGTGACAAAATCAATGTCTACTACAGGGGTGATGGAGTAGTAACGAAACGGCGAGTCGAACTTTTGTAAGAAAGCTTTTCCTTATAAATATCATGCGAAGCAAAATGTTCATCAACGACGGTGAAATAATTTCACATATCACTCGTTTTTCGACGCTTGGCGTCAGACATTCTATTATGTTGAATGCTGAACACCTTTAACACTTAATTATCGTTCACGTCCATTCCTAAAGACTCCTCCTGAGGAGACGAGCACGAAAAAACCGGTTTCTTCTGAAGAAACCTGGCGTCATTAGCGACCTCTGTGATGTTTCAATGGAAGAAACCTGGCGTCACTAGCTACCTCTGTGATGTTTCAATAGAAGAAACCTGGCTCACTAGCGACCTCTGTGATGTTTCAATAGAAGAAACCTGGCGTCGCTAGCGACCTCTGTGATGTTTCAATAGAAGAAACCTGGCGTCACTTGCGGCCTCTGTGATGTTTCAATAGAAGAAACCTGGCGTCACTAGCGACCTCTGTGATGTTTCAATAGAAGAAACTTGGCGTCACTAGCGACCTCTGTGATGTTTCAATAGAAGAAACCTGGCGTCACTGGCGATCTCTGTGATGTTTCAATAGAAGAAACCTGGCATCACTTGCGACCTCTGTGACGCTTCAATAGAAGAAACCTGGCGTCACTAGCGACCTCTGTGATGTTTCAATAGAAGAAACCTGGCGTTACTAGCGACCTGTGATGTTTCAATAGAAGAAACCTGACGTCACTTGCGACCTCTGTGATGTTTCAATAGAAGAAACCTGGCGTCACTAGCGACCTCTGTGATGTTTCAATAGAAGAAACCTGGCGTCACTAGCGACCTGTGATGTTTCAATAGAAGAAACCTGACGTCACTAGCGACCTCTGTGATGTTTCATTAGAAGAAACCTGGCGTCACTTGCGGCCTCTGTGATGTTTCAATAGAAGAAACGTGGCGTCACTTGCGGCCTCTGTGATGTTTCAATAGAAGAAACCTGGCGTCACTAGCGACCTCTGTGATGTTTCAATAGAAGAAACCTGGCTGACTAGCAACCTCTGTGATGTTTCAATAGAAGAAACCTGGCGTCACTAGCGACCTCTGTGATGTTTCAATAGAAGAAACCTGGCGTCACTAGCGACCTGTGATGTTTCAATAGAAGAAACCTGGCGTCACTAGCGACCTCTGTGATGTTTCGATTGAAGAAACCTGGCGCCACTGGCTACCTCTGTGATGTTTCAATAGAAGAAACCTGGCGTCACTAGCGACCTCTGTGATGTTTCAATAGAAGAAACCTGGCGTCGCTAGCGACCTCTGTGATGTTTCAATAGAAGAAACCTGGCGTCACTTGCGGCCTCTGTGATGTTTCAATAGAAGAAACCTGGCGTCACTAGCGACCTCTGTGATGTTTCAATAGAAGAAACTTGGCGTCACTAGCGACCTCTGTGATGTTTCAATAGAAGAAACCTGGCGTCACTGGCGATCTCTGTGATGTTTCAATAGAAGAAACCTGGCATCACTTGCGACCTCTGTGACGCTTCAATAGAAGAAACCTGGCGTCACTAGCGACCTCTGTGATGTTTCAATAGAAGAAACCTGGCGTTACTAGCGACCTGTGATGTTTCAATAGAAGAAACCTGACGTTACTTGCGACCTCTGTGATGTTTCAATAGAAGAAACCTAGCGTCACTAGCGACCTCTGTGATGTTTCAATAGAAGAAACCTGGCGTCACTAGCGACCTGTGATGTTTCAATAGAAGAAACCTGACGTCACTAGCGACCTCTGTGATGTTTCATTAGAAGAAACCTGGCGTCACTTGCGGCCTCTGTGATGTTTCAATAGAAGAAACGTGGCGTCACTTGCGGCCTCTGTGATGTTTCAATAGAAGAAACCTGGCGTCACTAGCGACCTCTGTGATGTTTCAATAGAAGAAACCTGGCTGACTAGCAACCTCTGTGATGTTTCAATAGAAGAAACCTGGCGTCACTAGCGACCTCTGTGATGTTTCAATAGAAAAACCTGGCGTCACTAGCGACCTGTGATGTTTCAATAGAAGAAACCTGGCGTCACTAGCGACCTCTGTGATGTTTCGATAGAAGAAACCTGGCGCCACTGGCGACCTCTGTGATGTTTCAATAGAAGAAACCTGGCGTCACTAGCGACCTCTGTGATGTTTCAATAGAAGAAACCTGGCGTCGCTAGCGACCTCTGTGATGTTTCAATAGAAGAAACCTGGCGTCACTTGCGGCCTCTGTGATGTTTCAATAGAAGAAACCTGGCGTCACTAGCGACCTCTGTGATGTTTCAATAGAAGAAACTTGGCGTCACTAGCGACCTCTGTGATGTTTCAATGGAAGAAACCTGGCTGACTAGCAACCTCTGTGATGTTTCAATAGAAAAACCTGGCGTCACTAGCGACCTCTGTGATGTTTCAATAGAAGAAACCTGGCGTCACTAGCGACCTCTGTGATGTTTCAATAGAAGAAACCTGGCGTCACTAGCGACCTGTGATGTTTCAATAGAAGAAACCTGGCGTCACTAGCGAACTCTGTGATGTTTCAATAGAAACGTCATAATAACCTTGGACCCCAAGCATTGCTCTGAAACGGCTAACGGTGACATTCTTATCAGTGACTTTGGAACTCTTACTTTTTTGTCACTGTTCGTAACGGTGACAGTGATTTTTTAGTAACGGTGACAAAGTAACAGTTACGTGATTTTCGACCCATATCTACTGGGAATGTCCTGCAGTTACCGATGGGTGACCAGCCGTAAAATGTCATGGAAGTAACGGGCACTCGTTATGGTGGTTCGGACCCTCACGAGAGGTGATCTGCTTCCGTACACGATAGGACCCCAAGATATAATGCCTTGTGTTGGTGCGGTATGCCTGGTACAAATACACTCTTCCTGACGCCTTTCCCCCTGTTGAGCAGTGAATGGCTGAGTGGTTAGCAATTCAGACTACCAATGCAAGGTCCTCAGGCTCGATCCTGGGCTGATCTTGCGGAAATGGTGTGATTTGCTAGCAATCACTGAATATTCGCCGTGCATCGCACGAGCACGTTAAGTGACGGTCCCCAGGCTGGACCCACTGGTTAAATGGGTATCCTTTCCTATGTCTCTCCCTCCTGAGATTTTCTCACCCCTCTATGTGCAACAGCGTACTTGTACGGTGGCGCCATCTACTCTACTCTAATCTCACTACAAACAGTTCTGTCAAAGTCGCTAGACTTGCTCTC
Source organism: Macrothele yani (assembly GCA_039090855.1). Lineage (NCBI taxonomy): Eukaryota > Metazoa > Arthropoda > Arachnida > Araneae > Macrothelidae > Macrothele > Macrothele yani. The sequence goes on along the minus strand of CM076994.1, from coordinate 8,179,611 downwards.
ATTCCTTCCGTTTCTGTGTACTGCCCAAAAGGCGAACTCGCTCTAGGTGGCTGGGACCTAAAATCTACCCACTGTGGACGGAAGTCCTACAAGAAAATGACGCAATACTACTACCTTTCCCCCTGTTGTCGGAAGATACAGATACGGCCATCATTTTCGCCTAAACAGAAGAGCGTTTCGTCCGAGAACACGATATTGTGCCCTTCGTCACACCACTTCCTTCGTTCGATGCACAATTGCAGCCTGATAGTCCGTTGCTGGGATGGAGGGATTTGCTTTTCTACGTGTGTTTTGCCTTTTTAGGAAAATTAATTTTTTTCCCTGAAGCGTATTTTATCTTTCTTTAAGTAAAGGAAAAAGCCGCTGCAGTACTTGATTGTTTATACGCATGTATAAGCTTTGTTTCCTTCTCTCATTATTTTTTTCTTTGTGAGATTTATTGATGCCTCTTTTTCTTCTTACCGTATTTTCATACTTACATTATCTTAATTATTTGCAAGAAATGTGGTAATTGTAACTGCCAGTAACGAATGTGAATGCATTGTATTTATTTCTAAATGTTAAATTACGTCCACAAGAATTTACCATCTGGGGACGGCTTTCACTTGAGGTTGCTTGATAATAATAATTTCATCAAGTGCTTCTGTTCGAGCAATCTAGAATACCACTAATAAATCCCAGAATTTTAATGAACAAACCCTTTCCAGTGTGTGATTACTGTTTGTCGAAGCGTTTGTTAAAGGAGTGACGAATGCAAATTCTTATCTTTACCTTGGAAGACATCGATTGCAAGTTTATACAGTTCTGTCTGAAGACAGCGATTCTTTTTTTCTCAGAGCTTCAATGCTACAGGCAGCTGATCCGCAATCGTAAACGTCCATGCAGTGAAGGGCAGGCAGTTTCTGGAATGATACAAACAGTCCCGAACACCCTCTTGGCGGTTTCCTCTTTGCTTTTACATGCCATGAATCATCAGCCCGCAGCTACTTAGACCACCTCCCGCCCCTTCACCTCCCGACAAGTCCCAATAGAATTCTCCCCCATCTGAAGAGCCCTCAGGCCGAAATGGAAAAATGAATTCAGATACTTTGGATGTTGCTTGGCAACCCCATAATGCACCTAGACAACTGATTGGTATCCCTCGTTTTCCTAGGAAATAAAAACGAATGCGAACAGCATCACGCTGCCTGGTAGTTCTATGCCCAGTGGATGCAAATTGTCTCTCAGCGGTAACCTTCATTTACATTAATCGCAAATTTGTAGATTTCAAGTCGGAGCACACAGTTAGTCTAACGTTGAAACGAATAGCAATTTTGAAACCATTCAGCCAACGTTCTCAATTGGTTTTCTGAATCGAGTAGAAGCACATAAAAACATACTTAATGCCTGTCAGAGGACCACATATAAAGTTTACAGAGGAGGATTCAGTAACGCAATTAGTGCCTGAGTAAAGTTCCAATTGAAAAGCAGAGCTGGAGATAAATTCAGTGGCCATTGAAACGAAAACACCGCTTCCGGCATTCGATAAAAGATCAAATAATCGCAAATTGTCAACAATGCAGAATTACTTTTTAAAAAATAGGTCACTCTCGAAAATCTATTTGAAATTTCTTGGAATTAAGATAAGCTGGTTTTGAAAGTGCAAGTTTGTCTATTTACACGGATACTCGGAAAGCGGATTTTCTACATTCTAAAACGGATTTTACAATGGCACTGCATTGTTACAACAGGAATTAAATTTTACTCATTGATAACGAGGAACAGTACACTAATTATGTTAAGTATCGTTTAGATGCGATACACCTACAGTATCCGGCCGGCTCTAAATGATACTGCATTGGAATGACCAAGTGGTTTTTTTATTTTTTTATTGGAGGTTTAACGACCACCGTGAGCAACTCAATGGGCTATAAGCAGTCGCCCATCCCTAATTTAGGGTCACTGATTCCAGAGAAGGGAGTGCCGTAAGACAAACACAACATCCATGCCTCACCAGGATTCGAACCCGGACCACTGTGCCACCAAGGCGGCGACCAAGTGTTCGTTTGGAATCAGTCAACGAACATAAAAGGGACACAAAATACGGTATAAAGTAGCCACTACCCTATCCAGAGAAGTCAAATTCACGTCCGCTACACCTATGTGGGATCATATAAAGAAATTAGCTACCTACTCTACCCCTAAATGTACAGCCATTCGGGAAACCTTGAAGATCATTACCAACAATGATACTTGCAATGATAGCGTCTAACTCCAGTTGCCACGAATTTGAAACCAGTTCTTCAAGTAACGTCTTCTCCCTACCAGGATAGCGCGCGCACAACCAACGTGATGCCTCGTATCTTTAAATGAATATAACGTCGTATATATTTATTGTCAAGCCAAGTTCCCGCGTTCAAATTGTTAAAGCATTCTATTATTCAAAATGCAGTTTCTGTCTAACTTCCTTGAAAAAGCCATCTGGTTGATGTGCGAAAGCTTGGAAACGTTCATGTATATATTCCTACGCCAATAAATCGGATCACTAGTATAGTGTTACTATTTCCTACATAATTGGTGTACTGTTCTTCGTTATCAATGAGTAAAATTTAATTCCTGTGGTAATAATGCAGTGCCATTGTAAAATGTTGGGGTGTATTTATTGTGTGTTCTTCAGAGTCTAGGCTTATGAACCTCATTGCTCAGCCTGTTAAGTTGTTGCTCTTACATGTATTAAACTGTTGTCCAGACTTTAGGTACTAATTTTTTGAATAGCTAGCTTATACAAATCCGAATTCAAAGTCACAACAATAACAATGAAATGAAGAATGCAATTTTCCAAAACTCAAGAATGGTCAGGAAAAAGAAGAATTTACGTTTGCGTGTGCAAAAAGAAATGAAAGTTGATCGCACCGTTAGCGCAATGTAGATTTTTGGGCTTCCCATGATCGCCATTTCGGTTTTGAGTAATATACTCAGAGAAACGAAGTACATGCGTTCCGAAAATGACAGAGTTAACAAAAAATTAATGATCAATTTCGAAAAAAAAAAAAAAAAAAAAACCCACACCCACGCACACACTTTCACATAAAAGTACTTTTTTCTCACTCTGTATTACTTACAAATCACATACCGGTTGAAACCAGCAAAGTTCAGAATGACGTGATTTACACGGATATAATTCCATTTCCCTAACAACATAGAACGACCTACCAGATTTTAAAATTCCGATTTACAATAAGACATACGTTTGCGATTAAAGAAAAAAACACACGATAAGTCGGTCTAACTTTACAGCTGGGCCTATACAATACAGCAAGGAGTTTCTGGATACAAAGCTGCCTATCAATTTCTCTGCAATCTGTACAAGTTCGATTTCGTCAACTTAAATGAGTTTAGTATTGCATGAAGAGCGAGGTTCATGATTTATCTTTCAATGATGAAAAACAAAACGAACAAAGAAGAACATGGAAACAAAAGTAGATTTTCAGTCTTGAAAGCTTTAATCCAGAAAGTTCAAGTACATGAATGCCACGGTCATAAATTTCGAAATTCTTCACTATAAATGAGATAGCTTTACTCCACCAGAACTTCGTTTAACTGAAATCAAATAAAAGAAAACGACAGACAGAAACCCTAGCAGCTGCTCCAATGAAACATTCATTCGACGGGACAGGAAGGAAGAAGGCAGCTAAAGAAAGAGCTCTATCTTTGAAAGAGAACAAGCAAAGAAAAGGCTGAATCAAAGAACGTGGGAAGGGGGAAAAAAGGGGGAAACTCTGAAAAGGAAATTGAAGTTTTATGAAAGTGATTCACCATCTCCAGAAGACATTGATGAAAGAAAGCGGTGCAACAATGATGTCGACATCGAATTTTTCAACAAAGATGTTTGTTTGCGGTTCGGAAACACGATAGTTATAATGAAGTGTGGAACATATGTATCCTTTTGTGCGAAATGCTATACATAAACAACGGTTGGATTTCAACGGAAGAACACGATTTTCTGCGTAACGAAATGAAATAAAATTCTCCAATCACGCTTATTTCAATTTTAAAATGTTGATCATCACATTTATAGGTTGATTGATCCCTGCGAGTATAAGGCTGAATCCAGCGATTTTCCGAGACGCGCCCTCCCAGGATGAGCTCGTGTTCAGATCATATGTAGAAGATTTTAGGAAGGGAGTGTCTGACCCCAGGTCTTAAACAACCCTTAGAAATAGGAAGCTAGAAGATTTGGGCTAGAGTGCCCGATAGGAATGTGACACCGAAACGAGGTGGAAAGGGGGAGGAAGACGCCCTTATTTATTACCGGGGGCCAGTACCCGGGGTCCGATGGCTTAACGTGCCCATCCGACGCACGGCGGATATTTAGTGGTTTGAGCGTTCGTACCTGGCTGGAGCTTGTGTTCAAGCTCAGGTATGACTATTTAAACCAGAAGCCCGTCCCTCTGCCGCGGACTACTGATAACAGGGGCGGATCAGCCCACCGGGACATTTCTCGATGGGCCCCTTCCGTATATTTTATGTTTTTCTTTCTCATTTTCTTAAAAGGTTTTCAGTTCAGTTGTTTTAAACACACAACTGAACCACAACACTTTTTTACAAACGAAACACATATACAGTATAATGTAATTACAACAAGCGGGGGCAAAACTCTTTCTATTTTGAATTAGGGAAAAAAATTGCCTCACCAGGCAACTGATAGAATCCCAACGATAAAGATGGGCCATGTGTGTTTGCGAACTTCTGAGTTCCCTTAGTAGCTAGGAATGAGAACGTATGTACCGTATGTTACGGGAAGGCGGGGGTGTGTACAAGATGTTCTATATATTCCCCAAGGAAGGGGGGGGTTGTTGATTTTACTCCCGTTGGTTGTAGGAGGCATTAGTGCTCTGCTCATAAGAGCAGAGTTCGGGCTCAATTTTAAGAGCCAGAGCCAGTCCGAGCACGAATTCTATATTGCAAAATAGAGCCCGGTCCCGAACGAGCCCGAAAACTATGATTAATCTGTTTAGGCATTAAAAATAATCTCCTCTTCCAAACTTCCACTCCTTCCTCCCCGTGCAATTAACCGATGTCTTTCTCAACTGCGGAATGGGGAAGGGATGTCTATCTATTTCTATAGTTTCTTTGACCATTCATTTCATCCTGAAATGTTTCGAGGGGCCCGGCATCAGGAAAAATCGGGAGGCACAACAGTCTACGTATGTTAACAGTATTGGGGTGGGGGCTGAACAGGGCTCAGTTTTTTTCACTACTTTAATTATAGTGAAAATACTCACCCATGTTTGATAAAGTTGCAGAACAATGCTAGATAATGGTCATTATGGGATGTACTATCCACTATATGACAACACAGAATTCAGATTGAAAGCTAATAATATCAAGAACTTATTTTAAAATAACTCTAAGATTATTTACGGGGGGTGTTCATATACGATCCCTTTCCCCCGAAATGTTCTACCTACGCAGCCTACGCTCCTTGTGATAACTGACAAATGCTGCAGATGAATGCATTTACGGAGATATCATTTCAACATGAAGTTGCAAAATGTTTTGTTTACGTTATTTTAGTACGTGCTTTTATGCTGCGGTTATGTGTCTTTAAAATACATCACCGCAGCATAAAAGCACGTTTTGTAATTGAAAGGCATACGAATATATGATCACTAAATGAAGAATCTGTTCGCCACGATATTTAAAAATCTTTAAATTTCTAACTGTGATTGTCCACAATAGAAAAAGTACAAAAACTGCAGTACAAATAGAAAATTTTACAGTGTAAAAGTTCTGTATTTTTTTTTTCATTTATTTAAATTTAAGAATCATGTCCTATGCGAAAGGATTTTTGGTACAACTCCTACTTAATTTTGGTAGTAGCAGTCTCTCTCTCTCTCTCTCTCTCTCTCTCTCAAATTTTTGCTGGAATTTCAGCCCACTTCGTTGAAAATTTAAGAACTGGATGCTCAAAGGTATGAAAATCGAGATTATTTTACGATCTGTCAAACATGAAAAGGTTATATAAGCAATTTAAAAAAAAATAATGTTCTTACTTTAGCGTTCTTAAGAGAAAATTTTAAACAAATATAAATATTGAGCGTGTCCAAAATTAGAAGCTTCTCCAGCGCAATTACATACATAACTAACTAAACTAGTGATTTAAACCTGGTTATTTACTTTTTCCACGTCGATTAAGTGAGTTTACCACGATATTTAAATATCTTGAAATTTCTGACGGTGATTATCCACAACAGAAAAATTGCAGTACAAATTTTCTGGAGTAAAATCTTGGCACCCGGGCCGATGAAAGACTTTCCGCAACACCCATTCAATTTAAGGATGACGGGTGAACATTGTAACCTTCCCCCCCCAGTACTATGATTGCCACTGTGTCCAGAGTAACTGTACTTTTTGTTTTGTTTCTTAAATAGAAAAAAGTGAATTTTAGTTGTGATACAATTGTACCGCAGAACTACAACAGAACGAGCCCATTTGCAAAAATTTTCCCGGGCCCTTTTGCGACCGCCAATACGACCCTGACTGATAAACTATAGTTATCACAATCCAAAGCAGTTTATCGTTGATAAGCGACTGTCCGCGTGCGATAATGTTATTTTCCTGGGACATGTAAGACATGTCCGCACATGTATATACCGAGTGTCTCGTAAGTGCGAACCCATAGGAGTTTCTCACATTTGTGTTTCTTCTTTTACAGGTAAACCATGTCGCTGGATATGGAGGAACGAATGGATGTTATTTTGTTGGTTGGGACCCGAAGTCACATGGAAGTGGCCGAAGAATTCAACAACCTGTATCCAGACCGCGCACCAATCACACACAGATGTATTGGCAAGGTGATATTCAAATTTCAGGAAACTGGGTCCATACATGGCAGGCCTCGCAGCGGACCCCTAAGGGCTGTTACGGACGAAGAAACCAGTTCCAAAGTGATAGCTCGCTTCGTTTCCAGACCCAAGAAGTTTCTCCGACGAATGTCCACTGAAACTAGGATCTCCAAGAGCAGCACCCACCGCATCTTGAAACTTAATCACTGGTATACATACAAACGGCAACTCCAACAGCGTTTAAGTGAAGATGATCCTGATAGGCGAATTCTGTTTCGCGAATGCGCAGAAGAACAGTGAGTAAATGATGGGACATTTTCATCACAAATTCTGTTCTATGATGAAGCGAACTTTTATGTTTCCGTGGAAATCAACCGGTCAGTACAAAATCCTTTTGGTTTAATCCTTCCAAGGAACAAGGCGGATGGCGCGTCATGTTGTGGTGCGGGAAATGGAAAGACATAATCGTTGGTCCCTTCTTCTTTGACGAGACGGTAACCGCTAAAAGGTGCCTGAACATGTTGCAAGAGGCAGCATTTCCAAGCCTGTTGAATCCAGAAGGCACATTCCGGAATGGTTTCAGCAGCATGGTGGCTCCCATCCGCATTACGCGCTGACAGTGCGACATTACCTTAACACACAGTTTACCGAGCACTGGATTAGACGCCGGACACGTGGAGTGGCCTCCAAGAAGCCCAGATCTCATTCCGCTCGATGTTTATTTGTGGGAGTCACCTGAAAGACGAGGTCAAAATTCAAAGCATTCTCCATCTTAAAAAACGCATTGTGCAGGCGTGTCCGAAAATCTCTGAAAAGTTGACTAAACAGTTTAGAAACATGTGCTAAAACGCAGGGTGTATAAATAGAAAGTTCTTTTTTTCATGGTATAACTACAATTAGCTCTTGCAAAAACTGCATTCACCAAATTCAGTGAAACCTCGGCAACACATTTTTAGGAGATGGCCATAAAAATGTATAAATATAAATAGCGTATTAATTAATAACAAGGAACTGTAACACCGACCACACCCAAAATAATACTAGTGATCCGAATTTCTTGGCGTAGAATATAAATCAAAGTTTCCAAGCTTTCGCACATCAACCAGAGGACTTTTTCAAGGAAGGTAGACAGCTAACTGCATCCAATTTGAGCCTCAGCTGTCGGGATAGTTGAAATGTGTTCCACATTGCTCGGAGAGTGCAAAACTAATTAATAACAAGGAACTGCACACCAAGGTAGACAGTTAGCTGTTTACCTTCCTTGAAAAAGCCATCTGGTTGATGTGCGGAAGCTTGGAAACTTTGATTTATATTCTACGACAAGAAATTCGGATCACCAGTACTATTTTAAGTATAAATAGCGTATAAAGGAGATTTCAAAATGTTGAATGCATACTATAGTAAAATTTGTGCTTTAAAGGAATACAGGATGTTCCTTAATGATGCTTTATTCAAAGTTGAATTGAAGGCGAAATTTTTAAGAAAGCATTAGAAATTATAATATATTTTATCGCTTTGCAAAATTCATAAAGCCTATGAAAGTCAAAGTTCTCTTTTGACGACTCTATCTGTTAATAAAAACCTGATTCTAGATTAAATGGAATCCTTACAACTAAGAATCTGAAACCAGTGAGGAACTCATGAATTAACAGCCATTTTTTTTAGTGCATGCATTTGAAACCAGAATGCTGAATACTGAGGATACATTTAGGATTATATTGAACTACGCCATGAAATAGTGGAGCCACAAAGTTATTTTTTTTTTTTTTTGTTGGAATTTTAACGACCACCGTGAGCAACTCAATGGGCTATAAGCAGTCGCCCGTCCCTAATTTAGGGTCACTGGTTCCAGGGAAGGGAGAGAGCCAGTGCCGTAAGACAAACACAACATCCATGCCTGACCGGGATTCGAACCCGGACCCCTTACGGACAAATGATCAGAGGCCAGCGCCTTAGACCACTCCGCCACCAGGGCGGCCCACAAAGTTATGTCCCACAGATTTATCAATTTTTACGTAGTCATAAATGTGCGAGTCATGAGCCAATTTTTCATCCAAAACCCGAAAATAAACAACATACTCTTCTCTAATGGGATCAAGGTTCAACGTTGGCTGCACCAAGAAGGAAGACAACAACGCTATATCAATTCTCTCAGTGTAGTAACATACCGAGTTACGAATAAAAAAATCAAAGAAGAGTGCATTTTTTTATAATCTGAAACTCAAATTTTAACGTATCGCAAAAAATTGTATATCAGCATGTAAAGAAACTTTCCGGAAAAAACGGGTATAATGAATTAGCTTTATTTTGCTTTCCGCTAAGCTAATTATAATGAATAAGCTCTTTCTACCAGCTAGCTAATGATAATAATATAGCTTTCCTACTGAGCTTCAAATAGTGAATTCAAATGGTTGTTGTTACTAGTTAATTAAGAACATGAATATAGTCTCCTGCTAGTAGTGTAGTAATTAGAATGTATAAAGTCTTAACGCTGGTTGTTAATGGTAAAAAAACTAACGATATAAACCTAACAGCCAGACAGAGGTCTGACAAAAACTATTAATTGAGAAAGACGTACTTACTCAAATCTTTTTATTATCAACTTCAACTGGTATCAACCCACACACAGCTACTCAAATAACACGTAGCTCCTCTAGTATAACAACAAAAGCTCTCCTTATAACAAACGCTCCCCGTACAATAACAAACGCTCTCCGTACAATAACAAACGCTCTCCCTTGCTATCGATGAACGCGCCTATATATACTAGCTACCACCACGTCATGACTTACACTCATTGCCAGATCTCATTCATCGGGTGAAATAATATTTCGTTCAGTAAGAAGATAATTTACATAGTAAAATAAAATAACCAGAGATAGTAAAATCAAAAGGAAAGTGAATATAGAGTATACGTTACATGGGTGGCGCGTGGTAATGCAAGATAATGCGGACCTGCGGTATCGTAAACATCCCAGAGTGCTGTGTGCAAAAGAATAGATTCTAAGGACAGAACGTACGCTGTTGTGGTGAAGATGAGTTCAACGTGGCGACGATAACGATTCGATGTCGATATCGAAGGAAGGTGTGCGTGCAATGTTGCTCTATGAATATTTAAATGGCATGAAAGTTACGGAAGCACTTGGAAAGTTGCGAAATGCGTTTGGTGACGATATTATCGGACAGACTACTTGCTATGACTAGTACAGGATATTAAACACTGGTGTACGGGGTCTGTCTGATGCGCCCAGAAGTGGTAGACCCAGTAAGGTTAAACATGATACACTGTAACGCGTGCTATCGACCAAGCCTGATGCAACACTACAGGAACTGGCAGAGAAACTAAAGATCTCCCATACGACCATCAACATCAGACTTCGGAATTGGAGATATTCGTGAAGAATGTGCAAATGTGTGCCCCATGCTTGGTCTGACCAGAATCGGATGCAATGCTACTCCATTGCTATTGCTCTGCGTGAAAGACAAAAACGGGAGGGCGTTTGGCATCAGTTGGTCACGGGTGACGAAAAATTTGTCACGTACACTGAAGTGCCAGAAAAATTGGTACACCAGTCTAATAGTTGGTAGATCCCCCACGGGAGCGCAGGACCGCAGAAATACGACGAGGCATGGACTCCACTAGCTTCTGGAAATATGATGTAGGTAATGCACACCATACTTTCTGCAGAGCGTTCCACAATTCGGGTGTATTCCGAGGTCTCGGATTCCTGTGTTCGATAGCGCGTTGCATGGCATCCCAAATGTGTTCTATCACGCTCAGATCTGGGGACTTGGGTGGGAATTGCAACACCCCAAACTCAGATGAATGCTCCTCTAACCATAATGTGGCGTCCCGACACTTGTGTGGAGGTGCATTGTCCTGTTGGAAGAGGCCGAACCCATCAGCATGAATGCAGGACATGAACGGCTGTACCTCGTCAGAAAGGATGCGCACATAGCGTTGGCCGGTCACAGACGTTTGTAGACGTACCAGGGGTCCCAGTGAAGTCCAGCTAAACACACCCCATACCATTACGGACCCCCCCCCACCAGCCAGTACAGTTCCCTGTTGACAGGCGGAATCCATAGCTTCATGGGGTTTGCGCCACACACGAATCCTTCCATCCGCCAGATACATTTGGAAACGCGACTCGTCAGACCAGGCTACTTGTTTCCAGTCATCAAGTGTCTAGTAGCCGTGTTGCCGTGCCCAAACGAGGCGCATAGCCCTGCGTCGCGCACCCATCAAGGGAACTCGAGTTGGGCGTCGCCTCTCAAAGCCCATATCGTGCAGGGTACGTTGTACATTCCAGATGCTGATGCTTGTTGAAGCTCCAGCATTGAATTCCGATGATACCTGCGAGAGTGTTGCACGCCTATCGCGTGAAACGATTCTTGACATCCGACGATGGCCACGTTCACCCAATGTCTTTTTACGGCCACACTGGTATCGTAGGTTGGAGGTTTTGCCGGAATTCTTGTAGTCACGGTACACCCTTGCAATGGTCGTCCGTGAAAATCCGAACTTCGTTTCTATCTCCGAAATACTATGGCCCATCTCAAGAGCGCCAACTATGACACCGCGTTAAAAATCGCTTAAATCGTTATTACTTGTCATTCTCATTCCGAAAAGAGCTCTGACAGCTGGCAAGGATCTCTATCGCTTTATATATGCACTGGCGGACGCAACCGAGTACGCGCATAGGTGACGTTGCTATGTATTTTGCATAAGCTCGTCTGTACCAGTTTTTCTGGCACTTCAGTGTACGTGAATGTTACGTGACAAAGAGCATGGACCAAGCAGGGACAACCCTCACAGAGGATCGCTAAACCACCCCTTCATGGACGGAAATGATGCTGAGTTACTGGTGGGATCGTCGCGGTGTGATTCACTATGAACTCTTGCCGGGGAACAATACCATCACAGCGGATACTTACATTCAACAGTCCCACACAGCACAGAATTTTTCATATATGTTACAAGTACGTAGTACTGAAACATTGAGACTTTTCAGGTACGTTGCGCAATGTAACAGTAATGTTTCAGAAACCTTACGGTTACGTCAAAATGTCCTCAAACGTTACATAACTTTGAAACATTGCCGACACGTTACAGTGAAAGGTCTTTGTTCTTTGTAACTTCAACATACCAACTTCATGTTATTGTGACATATTTGAAAGATATTTGTAACTTTGTTACATTACTGTTACGTATTTGAAAGATATTTGTGACATCATCATATTACTGTTACGTATTTACTACGTTGAACATTATAGTTTTAATAAACTTTGTAAAATCACAACAAAAAATATTACACTCGACAGCTGTTTCAAAAGCAACAACAGTCGTATTACGAGTTGTTTACGTTTTCACAGGTTTAACGCAGTCCGCTGTCCATTGGAAACAATGGCGGCGTTTACTAATATTGATAAAAAAAGAACTAAAAATCGGTCCCAAATGAGGGTGTCGAATTCCTATTATACATGTGGAATAGACTATATTCAAGCGAAAAACAGAAATAAAATCAAGTTCGTCATTTCTCTAAATACCTACCATTATATTTCTCTTTACTCATCTATTAAGCATAAATCATTCTGGTTTGATATTAACACAGTTTCTGCAACCAAAATCCACGCAATTCCAAAATACACCCGTTGAAATTACATAGGTGTTATGTAAACAACGTCAAATTCCCACACCTGGCGGCTTCACGGTTAAGAGAGTCAGGGCATCTCCAGAAATATTATTCTAACCTCCTTGTAAGGTGACTGCAATAAATATAAGTATGCGGGTAGATTTTCAGAGTAATTGATATTTGAAAAAAACGTTTCCCCCCCCCTTAAGATATTAGCGATGGCAACACAATGTTGCTCACGCTTCGAAAAACATCTGACTTGCTAGCTTTTAAATGTACAATTTCGAACGAAATTGTTTATAAGCAAGGTTCTTTTTACATTTATGCTGAAAGTAACAAAGTATTTGGTTCTGTTTTCTTTCATTAATTTGTTCTGTTGTCTATTAATATTTTAACGATGAAAGTGAAGAGTAACAACATATTTTGATTTGTTTCGTGTAGGCATGAAGTTTTAAATTTACAGTTATGAACGAAATTGCTTATGTGTCGTCTGGCAGAATAAGTCAGGCAGACGTGTTTCCCAAAAGAGCGAAGAAATATGCAGTGAATGGCCATTTTGTCTGTATATCATATACATCATCTGTATTTAAACTGTATTTTAATACCATCACGTTCGAAGACCAGGTATTTAGCTAGTTACGTATAAAAATGAAAAACGTATAACTGAGAAAAGCATAACCGAGGTTCCACTGTACGTTCCAGACACGCTTAACAAAGGTTTGCTTTCACCTCTAACACGACTTTTAAATAATTTTTCCCAATGAAACTGCGGTCGGTACAGGTCAGTCCTTTCAATTTCACTATTGCTGTTTTTTCCGTTATGGAGTTGCATTCAATACATGTCAATCCTTCGAATTCCATTATTCAGACTTCAAAACCGTTATATAGTAATTTTATCCCAAGAAGCGACAAAACAGGGGTCTTATCATTCCTAGAAAACAATGCCGATTTTTACGGGGGGGGGGGGCTGTTGTATTTGAATGCTTTCAGAGGTCGCTGTGAGCGAATGATTTCGTGGTATATACCCCACTTTTTATTTTCTTGTAAGCCAATTTATTTTTGTTTCCACAAAAAGTGTCTGTATTTGTAATAAACCTAACGCTTTATGGGAGGAAATCTACGAAATAGCTAGAAGGAGAAATATTTGAGCCATTGCCATATTCACAAGAATTTGCAGAACTTGGGAATCATCGTGATGGAATTGAATTGTGCCCTTCATTGATCTTTTAAGCAAGTTGCTGGACGACGAGTCAGTAAAGGCCGTTTGATTGACAATTGGGAAGAGATAGTGAGAGAGAGGGCATTTCAGAAGACAAATTGGGGGCATTTCACTGCTCTGGTATTAACGTGGCGAACTCCGCCGGAACACGGTGTCGCTTGTCTATCTTTGAGTGAGTTGGAGCAACGCAGTGATGAATCAGCTGCAAATCACCGTCTCTCATCACTCGGGGTTTGATCGCCAGAAGGATGGATCACTCATCTCCATATTCCCCATGCCTCTTTCATCGACCCGACTTCCCTTGGGTAGGGTGGGTACCTGGTCCTCGCAGTACATCTTTCCTGACTCCAATCGGAAGTCAATTATGTGTGACAGACAATGGCATTAGGATTTTACATCCCCCACAGGGATAACTCCCTGTAGGCACTAAGGGAACATTTCCCTCCTAATAAACACCCCTCACTCCCTTTTCACCGTGGAAAAGCGGATTCCTCAAAAGCCATTTGATGAGCTCCGGATTTGGGGCTTCATATTCAATGTGCTAGCCAAAATGAGGTGCTTCCCATATGGCGGGATTTCCTCGGAGGATCAAGAAACAATGAAACTGTGACTACAGCGCATTCGAAATTCATTTAAAAACATTATATCTTATGAAAAGAAGGCCCTCAAGAGTTTTGCATATAGTGCGAGGGGGTTTCATTAAGTTTTAAGCCAGGAACACCTCCGGATTATATGCGTATACCAGCACTCGCGACCTTAGTTCCCGTTGATTTCAGTAGCTTTAACAATAGAGGTGTTTTTGTCCTTGGCAGTAGCAGCTCGTGGCTAGCTGATATGGGAGGAGGGATGTATCCCGGTTCCATAGATTTCAATTCTTAAGTTATCCTGCGGCAGAGCTGGAAACGGGACAAACATTTTGGATCCGGACTCCACCGTCACATAATTGGACCCGACCCGGACAAATCGGCTTTGAACTATAAATTCGAAAATATCATCATAATCATCATCAATCATTATCAATCCACTGCTGGATGAAGGTCTCCCCAAGTGTCTTCAACAATGGACTGTCTTGGGCAAGTATCTTCCATCCACCCATCTCCCACGTGTTCTTTCTTTCTGGGTCTTTTTCTGTCCCTTGGAATAAAGTCCAAAATTTGGGTTGTTCATCAGTGGTCTGTTCCGCTGGAAATTGTCCAGCTCATTACCATTTTAGGGATTTTACTCTGATCATGATATGATGTCTTCCACTTATAATGAATAAAATTCTCCGGCTGGACGTGTAGTGCAGGAAAGCTTACGTTAAGTCACGTTAGGGTTATTGAAAGGTTACTTGACGTAGCTAAAGTGTGCTTAATTTTCAAAGTGCTAGAGTTTGTTTAGGTAAGACACGCACGTGCAATAAATTCCAAGAATATGGAATTTATTTTTACTCAGCGTTCCTCATTATCTTGAATATCAGTAATATAACTTCGGTTTTAGTACATTAGTACCTTGAAGGCTCCTTATTAGAGCGGTAAACACAATATACCCTGAACTTAACGTAAACACTCAATGAAATAGACTTAACAGCCAGACAGAGGTCTGACAATAAAATGAACTAAGAAAACGTACTCACTTTTAACCTTTTATTGGGGAGCTCCTGGTATTACTCAAATACACACTCCAAAATAACACAACTACTGATAGCCCGAAATTTCGTACTATCGTAATATCGTAGAAAAGTAGGTAAATCGCATATCAATAATCAGGAAGAACCTATCACATATAAAACGAAGCTCCTTGGTGTACTTGAGCGCGCCTATATATACTGCATACCACCACGTCATGACTTACACTCGTTGCCACATATAATTCAGCGGGAGAAACAACATCTCGTTAAGTGAGAAGATAATTTGCATAGGAAAATAAAATAACAAGAGATAGTAAAATCAAAAAGAAACTGAATCTAGAGTATACGTTACACACTCTTGTCGTTTTCCTTGTCCATGAGTTCCTCTTTTTATCTTTCTTGGTTACACAACCCAGCAAAAACAAGTGTTGGGAAACTGCTGGCCACCAGCTGGCAGTGATTGGTCACTTCTGGCTGAAATCTGCCGCTCACGGCCCGGTAGCGGTCAGTTGGCAGCCATTGATGGCCCTGCAACATCGCAGTGAATTGCGGGCCTCCGAGCAAGTGCCACTATAGTGGCCCGTAACTGGCAACCAATGCAACTCCAACACCAGGTGGAAGCAACGGGACTGCGCACGCGCAGAAGCAATACGTGCTGTGTGTCTCGTGGCTCCAGTTAGTTGAAGACGAAGCTATCGCCACTGTGTTATTTTAGTGGATGTTAAAGAAAGAAAGAAAAAAAACATATGTAGAGAGGCGAATTAATTTCCTATAATGAAATGCGACGTCGACGAAGATATCAGATTACGCCATGAAATACACCCACTCCTTTCCCATGAATAACAAGAAATAATTTCTGTGTAATCTTTCATTTTAACGTACACTAAACCGCTTGAAACAAAAGTTCTGGGAAAAACATAAAAAAAAAAAAAACGTCATGTTGAAAAAAAAAAAAAAAAAAAAAAAAGAATTATACGAGTACAAAATTTATCAATTATTTCAAAAAAAAAAAATCGATGCTATGTATATATAATGTACTCATTCATGGGTTGAGTACACAAGACTGAAGGAATTCACTTCTAAAAATAACGAGAAGTAAAATAAAATACCTTTCCTCTTTAAAACAAATGTAGCTTCGGACAGATGAAAGGAAAGATACAACGTTAAAAATGTAACGGAGTGTGACATGAACGGGTAAATATATTAATTCCACAATCGCCTTTCAAGACTACAAGGACAGCACGAAACTTTAGAAAGCGCCTTTAAGTTGGCACACTTTTAAAAATGAGTAAAGCTCCCTGAAGGTAAAAAGACAAAAAAAAAAAAAAAAAAAAATTAAATTTATGAATTATATGAAACTGACATTTATGAAAAATACTTCGCAATATTGTAAAATGAAAAAGAGAACCATCGTTACACATTCCACGGGAAAGAGACTCAGCTTCAAGCAAACACTCGTGCGTGGCAAATCAGTCCCGTTGGTAGAGAGCTGGCCTTCCACGCCGACAGTACTGGTTCGCTTCCACCCAGATCCAAACGGGCGTTTTTCAGGGCCTGTTGAGAAAATTTCCCCAACGCAGTGCTGTAATGCAGAAGTTTCGTAAGGCGAAAAAAATATAGTTGTAGCTGCGGTTACCCTTTAATTATTTTTTTATTTTATGGCTACTACTGGGAAATTGGCGGACAAGATTCGTCAAGCCATCAGTTACGTCACGTAATTACCGGCTGCCACTGCCGGGAAACCAGCGGACCACATTAGATTAGCCATCATTTATGGCACGTGCTTGCAGGGCCGCTGAAGGGCCACTTGTTGCAGCTACTGCTTATGATGGATAACTAATGACCCTGTTCTGGAATATGACAACTGATGCGAGTGCCACTGTTGGCCCGAACTTTTGGCCCATGTGATGGCCGCCTGGACATCTTATTGACGGTTGCGTGGCGGTAACGTAGTGCTGGGCCACCGCTGGCAGCCAGCAGTGGCCCAGTGATGGCGCAATAAGACTGTTTTTGCTGGGAAAGCATGTATCTCTTTATGGTAAATAGATATCACTTCTAAAGTTATTGTGCGCCAGAGTTGAAAACGGGTCAAAAATTTTGTACCCGGGTTTCACATAATTGGACCCGATCCGGAAAAATCTGCTCTGAACTATAAATTCGAAAATGCACTATATTGATAAAAGTCACCAGACACACCTTCAAAAGCAAATGAACGGATCCGCTGCGTTGTTAAGAAGCGCGGTACAGCAGCAAACGGTATAAAAACAAGCCTACAGCTGACCGCGATCATATCGCACTGCGAGGTTGAGTGAAAATGTCTCAGCGGGAGAGAACTGACTTTGAGAAAGTAAAGATTGTTGGGTGTTATATTAATGGGTTGTCCATTAGAGAAACCAAGAGGCCTTTAAACATACCCAAGTCAACTGTTTTGGATGTACTGAATAAGTGGAAGACACATGGCGTGCCTGAAGCAGCAGAACGTACTGGCATACCAAAGAAAATCAGTGATAGAGGACGTCGAAGCCTCAGGAGAGTCGTCACAGCTAATCGACGGAGTACTGCACGAGACCTCAGTGTACAGGTGAGTAAAAATGCTGGAACATCGGTATGTACACGTACCATTCGCAGATAACTTAATTCCATGGGTCACCGTGGTGCGGCTGCTCATAAGCTTTTGATCTTCCCTCAGAACGCTACTTGTCGTTTAGCATGGTGTAAAAAATATTTATCGTGGGCCGTAGATCAATGTAAACGGATCCTATGGACTGATGAATCCAGATACACGATCCATCAGTCTGATGGTCGTGTGTGGGTATGGCTGTCAGCCGGGGTAACGTACTTACCTCAGTGTACTGTTCCTACGGTCAAGTTTGAAGCTGGGAGTGTACTCGTGTGGGGGTGTTTTTCGTGGTATGGTCCCGGACCATTGTTATCGTGGACAAACCTGTTAACCAGCACGTCTACCTCGATATTCTGGACAATTATGCCCTACCAACTCTGTGGCAATACTGTGGAACCAGCAGGATAGTGCGCCGAGCCATAAAGCAAGGACTATTACTGCGTGGTTTGACGATAATTCCGTATCGTGTGTGTACTGGACAGCACAGAGCCCTGGTCTTAATCGCATGCAGCACCTATGGGATGAACGAGAGCGCCGCATAAGAAGTGTGGAACCGAGGCCTACTACTAAGCCACAGTTAGGGACAGCATTATGTAATGAAAGGGAGAGATACCTATCGCTGTGTTCCAAAACCTTGTCGAAAGCATGTCTCGAAGTGTCAGTGCATACATTAAGGCCAAAGGTGGACAGACACCGTACTAATGTATGTCAAGAAATGGTATGTTGTGTTTCTCTTCTAGCTGTCGGGTGACTTTTGTCAATATAGTGTATCATCATCATCAGCAGCAGCATCACTGTCAATCATTATCAATCCATTGCTGGATGAAGGTCTCCCCAAGTTTCTTCAACAACGGACTGTGTTGGGCCAGTCTGTCTCATCCACCCATCTCCCACGTGGTCTTTTTTCTGGAGTCTTTCATTGTCCCTTGGAATCCAGTCCGAAATGTCCGCTGTCCATTGATGGTCTGCCCTTCTGGCAATATGTCCAGCCCATTGCCATTTAAGAGATTTTAATCTGATCATGATGTCTTTCACTTTTGTTGTTTTCCTTGTCCTCTTTTTATCGTTCTTGGTTACACCAAACATGCATCTATCGATGCTTCTTTCAGTTGTCTGCAGTCTTTGTATGTCCTTTTTAGTTAAGTTCCACTTTTCTGCTTCGTACATAAGCGCGGGAAGGATGCATTGATTAAACACTTTTCTTTTAAGACATAATGCCATATTGCTCTTAAAACTTGTACTGTTCCTTCTAAGAGCTCTCTAACCAAGTTTTTTACGCCAATAAATTTTTTCATCAGTGTGATCTTTGACATCTGCTGCCCAAAGTAAATGCAGGAATCAGTTATCTCCAGCTTTTCCCCATCAACTGAAAATCTTCGTTCCTCGTAAAAGCATTATACTTTGGTTTTGCCATCTGAAAGTTTATTTTTGATCCTCATTTCTTTACTCTTCTCAGCAAGTTCCTGGATCATACTCTGCAGCTCTGAAGGATTATTTCGAAGACCTCTGAAAAGTTCTTTGAAATATTCTTATCTTTCCAAAAATTAAACAAAAATAAAACCGGGTCAAAATCGGGTCGGGAACAACACCTTGACCCGACCCGTTTGACCCGCAAGGAACTGTCGACCCAGTGACCCGTTTCCATCTCTGTTGTGCGACCGTCAGTGCACTAAGGGTTTTCACTGCTGAAATAATGACGTGTTTCTATAGATTTATGAGGCGAGGATGTTGAACAAATCAAATCGTGGCATATAAAAGTTCAAGCTACTTAATTTTGTTTTTACTTTGGGGTTTTAACGACCACCGTAAGCAATTCGATGGCCTATACGCAGTCGCTCGTCCCAAATTTAGTGTCATGGTTCTAAAGAAGGGTGAGAGATAGTGCCGTAAACAAACGCAACATATATTCCGCAGGGGATTCGAACCTGAACCCCAACACGGACGAATGGCCAGAAGTCGGCGCTTAGACCACTGCGCCACCTGGGCGGCACTATTTAAAAAGTACCGGTATTGCTTTATTGCATGTGGGCCTACCTTTTACTCCCCTTTCATCTACAGAATTGATTTTTTGGACTGATTTGTAACTAGCTTAATTTTGCTTCACTGAATGAATGTGTTACGCGTCCCCCTCCCCGTGAATCCCTTAACCACAAAAAACATTCGCTTCGTATGAATACACTCTATGCGTGCTAATGTTATTTAGCGGTGCAGTAAAAATACCTTTGAAACGCATGAATTCGGAAAAACTTTCAGTTTTTTTTTTTATTGAAAGTTTAGCTACCACTGTGAGCAACCCAATGGGCTATAAGCAGTCGCCCGTTCCCAATTTAGGGCCACTGGTTCCAGGGAAGGGGAAGAGCCAGTGCCGGAAGACAAACACAACAACCATGCCTCGGACCCGGACCTTTTCTCGGACGAATGGTCGTAAGCCACCGCTTAGACCACTGCGCCAAAACTTTTAGTTCACAACAGGTCTTAATAAACTACGTTAATCGTCCTTCCATTAGGTGTAGAATTTGTCCACTTTTCTGCATTTTTTTTTCTTCTTCTGTTTCCATAGCTCTAGCTGCAGCAATGAGTTTCTCCTTTGTGAAGGAAGGTAAAGAAAACTGAGTTTAACAAACACACACTTCATAATCTTTCTAGCAACCGCAGGTAAAATAATTTAGCTCTACTCGAGGTCGATAGTGAAACACTGCATGCTTCATGAGATTGACGTACACTGGTCACCACTAAAGATTTCGACCACCGATGTAATAGCAACATGCAGTTAAATGAGCCTGTTCTACTTGTGACGCACACGTAACAGAAACATTTTGATGCCAATGGCAGCGCATACACATTCAAGGTCACATGCGCGTTCCCAGCTATCTCTTTGGGTCCTGTAAAAATATCAAAGTAAATATTTGTACTCCTAAACTGCCACCCTTTGGAACTTTGACCTTAAACCGACTACTGAAACACTGATGGCAATAAAACATACTGCGCCAAATTTTGGATCGTCAGCCATGATTTTGCGATGAGTTATTGCTGCGATACAAACACAGAGTGGTTTCTTTAATTATAATTAATAATTATCAGGTACTAATAATTATTAGTACCTGAAAACACATTCAATTTTCACTTTGAAGCGATGACTACAATTTAGTTTTGACAATACATATCGTCATCGTAAATTTTCCTAATAATAAAGGCTACCTACAAAAGATTTTGGTACGAACATAGCGTGCTTATTCGGCGATTTTTGCTTGGTAACATGAAAAAGACGCCAGTTGTCTATTAACGACTACACCCCTGATTGAAAGTTGTTCATTAAGGAATTAATCATAGTTCACTACCTGAACAAAAAAGAGCAGCTTTCTTGTCGCAAAAAAAAAAAAACAACAGAAAAAAAACAACAACAGCAGCAGGAAAAGAAAATAATGTTTAAAATAAATTGTAGCCAATGGCGTAATTTCAATGATTTTTGATGAATAAATATTTACATAGTTAGAAAGTGGAAAGATCAATTTTAGGAAAGTATTATGCTACAGAGATTAATTACATTTTGTTTTGTTCGTAATGTATTCATTACCGAAGTTTATTCTTAACCGCAATTTGTTCACATGCCCGTTTTGACTAGAAGAGAGAAAATATTTTTTTTTTCATAAAATTCACGGTAACTGAGATTTTCTTATTTACAAACACGGGTAATTTTCTCCAGTGATGGGAGTCACATCGCTGTTAGAAACGTTACGCTCAAGAAAAGCACTACCAAACGAAAAATTAAAAAAAAAAAAAATCAGGAAGAAACTATCAAATAATACATTCTTCATAACTCCCCTTTGTTGTTTTAATTTATTTTACTATTTCATTTCATTTTCGGGCAGCCCAGCGGTTGTATGAAGTAAAATAGTGTTGCACTCCAAATACATCACTGGCAGCGATTTTGCTGTTTCAGCAGCTGGGGCTTTCGACAAAAGGGCCCCCTAGTCAGTGGTCGGAAGTAGTGCGCTACAAGTAGCGAAACTACTGTAGTCGCTACTTTTCGGCGTAGTTTGTAGTGTAACGCGCTACTTTAACAAAAAAGTAGTGTAGCGAGAAGCGCGATGCAAACCTCTATAGTTTGTAGCGAGTTTCGACACTACTTTTAACGTTACTTCAGTAAACAAACAAGGTTTCTTCTACATATCACGCGATCGTCACGTGTGTTTGCGACACAACGCTAATACTCCTCGTTTGAACTGCACAGCACCAGCGCTAAGTATCGCCATCTAGCGAGCATTTCTTTCATGATATCGGCTATGGAGCGGATTAAAATGGACAGGTTATGACGAAGGAGGGTCTCGGGATAAGAACGTTTGGTGTTTCAAAGCACAGAGTTTTCTAGCATAGGTTGGCAACACCAACACTTGTCACGTTGTCGTTTTCGTCTCGTGTGAATACGAACGTGTTTGCTTTCCTTGTTTCGAAGACTTATTTAACTTATGTTTCCAGGTGATTACACATTTTTCTGTTTTCCTGAAATATGGCAGCTACTGTCCAGCTTGATGAAGAAAGAATTGAACTGTCGTGGTCGCCGTATAATAATTTTTTCACAGCTCGAGAAGCAAGTAAACGAGAATTTTACAGTCACGTGAAAACTTTGCCCGTTAAATAAGAAGCTATAGGTTTCAAAGTCGCCCGCCTCTAATTTGAAATTGCACGTAGAGGTAAATCACATTTTTCAGTACTAATAGCAATGAAATAAAAAATTAGCTATGTGCATTTTTCGCTGTCTATATTATTTATAGACAGCGGAAAAATTAGCGAAATAATTTAAATAACCACTACTTTCTACTACTTTTTGTGCTAATAATTTAAATAACCACTACTTTCCACTACTTTTGTGCCAACCACTACTTTCAAGGTCAGTCTTAGAACTTATAATTATTTATAGACAGCGAAAAAATCAGCGAAATAATTAATATAATTATTTATAGACAGTTCCCTGGTTTCAGATTTTCAACTATAAATAATTAGTTATGTGTATTTTATAACCACTCATTTAAAAATCCCGGACTTTTTTCAATCCCGGACACAGCCCCGTACGTCATTACAAATCCAGGACTGTCTGGGACAATCTCGGACGACTGGTAACCCTAATTATATGTCATAACCAAGTTTTTATATGATATGCTATATGCTACATTTTACAGTCTTGTGCAGTTCATTTTATATGTTATGCTATATGCTACATTGTAAAGTCTGGTGTATATGGGATATACAATATTTTGTAGTAATATATCATCCTTAACTTTGAGTGTGTATTGAATAATCTCGCAAAATTCGGGTCCTAAAGGTAGTGAAGTAGTGACTACATTTTCAAAGTAATTTGTAGTCACTACTTTGTTAAAAATGTAGTTGTAGTTGTAGTTAACTACATTTAACATAAAGTAGTTGTAGTTCGCTACAAATAAAAAGTAGTTTTTCCAACCACTGCCCCTAGTGAGATTTTTTTTTTTTTTTGAGGTTTAACGACCACCGTGAGCAACTCAATGGGCTATAAGCAGTCGCCCGTCCCTAATTTAGAGTCACTTGTTCCAGGGAAGGGAGAGAGCCAGTGCCGTAAGACAAACACAACATCCATGCCTCACTGGGCTTCGAACCCGGACCCCTTCCGACGAATGATCAGAGGCCAACGCCTTAGACCACTGCGCCACCGGGGCGGCAGTGCGAGATTTTATTACATGAAAACTAACTGATGTGGAAAGCGGCTAACATGAGTTGGTTTCAATAACATTCAGGGCTGCGGCCAATTCAGCTATAAAGGGGGACACTAAAGAACCAATCGATGGGGAGTTACACAGGAAATACTAGAAAACTGCGTCCAGAAAACAGAAAATTTCGGCGAGACATAAATAAAAACAACTGCTTTGGGTGTGGTCGAGGGGGGGGTCGCAGCCCCATAGCACCAGCCGGCACTGGTCTTTTATACAATGACAGTTGCTTTAAAGTTCAATGCTTATAAGTTTCAGCAGCTCATATGTCTGGAAAGTGGAAATCCTAGCACATATTGAGATTTTATATGTCAAAATCACCGTCTATAATAGTCAGTTCCTCAGAAAACAGGGTTCAACACTGAGGTCGTTGTTAGCTGAGATCTGACTTTACTAATTTTTGAGTATTTAACGAGTATTTTAGCTCCTCTTTAGGAGATAAATTTATCTCACTTAGAAAGCTTTACTCCTGCGAGACACTCGCGTTTATATCCTTGGGTACGGGCGTCGAACGGGTCCTCTTTACCTACACTGACGGAAAGTGAAAAAAGAACACCAAAAAGGAATTGGCGGACGATCATGAAATTTACATATGTTAATGGGGTCGAGTTTACGTAGGTGTGATGTTAATTTCGGGACCGACCGGTGAGCGCTTACGCCCCAGCAGGGCATAATATGCAAATTATCGACGGTGGTATTTAAGGAGTACGGCGAAGTGAATGTAATCAGTCGTCGGCGTACGGACACGTGCGACGACCCTGAAGAAGCTGCGATGCCTGGACATTGAAGACGTGTACGATTTCAGAAGTTATCGGACTTTGAGCGAGGTCGTCTAGTCGGACTCCGCGAGGCCAGGTGGTCGTATCGTCGTATTGTGGAGCGAATTGGACGGGAAGTATCAGTAGTGGTACGATGGTGGCGTAGATGGTCTGAGGTACATTCCCACACGAGAAGACGTGGAACCGGGAGTCACAGACGGACTGATGAGCGGACCGATCGACGCATAAGAAGAGCGGCGTTGTCAAGCAGAACATCCACTGCGACGCAAATCCGAGCTGCCGTTGCACCTGAGGTGACTGTGCGAACAATCCGTAACCGTCTGCTGGATGCAGGACTACGTTCACGTGTGCCTCTGGCATGTGTACCTCTGACTCCCGTCCACCGTCAGGAACGGCCGCAGTGGTGTCGCCAACGTCTGCACTGGAGAACGCAATGGCGATCTGTCGTGTTCAGCGATGAAAGCAGATTCTGCTTGGGAGCCTTCGATGGCCGTGTGCGTGTTCGCAGACGCACAGGGGAGCGTCTCCACCCTTCTTGCATTCGCCAGCGACACACAGGGCCTACACCTGGTCTCCAGGTGTGGGGAGCGATCAGCTATCACTCCCGTACACAACTAGTGTTTGTACCGGGTACGTTAAACAGCACTTCCTACATCAACAACATCATTCAGCCCGTTGTTGTGCCATTTGTAAGGTCGGTCCATCGTAGTGTTTTCCAGCAAGATAACGCACGCCCACACACGACACGTGCAACGCAACATGCACTTCAGGGTGTGAGACAACTTCCATGGCCTGCACGTTCATCGGATTTGTCCCCCATTGAGCACGTGTAGGATTTTATGGGAGAACGACTTATCCGATCTCCACGACCATCCCCGATTTATGCGTCCAGGTTGAGGATGCTTGGAACTCAATACCCCAAACTTACATCCAACATCTGTACGACAGACTCCATGCCAGAATTGCACAGTGTGACGCAGTTCATGGCGGTTCAACCTCGTACTAACCATGTTACATGGAAATGTTATTTTTCAGTTTACCAGCAAATACAGCTGTATTTTGCCATAATGTTTTGATTACGTTTTCCTCTGTATTCCGTTATTATGCTGTATAAATTTCGTTAGTATCAGACGTCTCCTTCTTGGTGTTCTTTTTTCACTTTCCGCCAGTGTATTTGCTTTAGTTTGTCATTCAACATACTATGATTTCCCAAAGTTTTGACTTTCAAAAGCTTATTATCTCTAGAATTTAAATTACACTTCAGAATAATTACGTACGGCATTTTTCTAATATCAAATGCAGCGTTGTGAGGCTATTTTCGTCTTCATCAGAATTAAAAGAAACGATAGAACTACTAAGAGATTTATGAAAAGAAATTGAATTAGAAATCAATATTGATAAAAAAAAATGTCAAACGAACTTAATAACACCGAAGCACCAGAAAATACTAGAATAAATGATAAATTGAATGTGTGGAAGAACACATATACCTAGGAAAACTAAATACCACAAAGAAACGGAATTATGGAAGAAATTGACAGAAGAATAAAAATGGGGTGAACAGCTTTTGGGAAGTTAAAGAAGACCCTATGTAGTAAAACAAAGCCAGAAAACAGAGCAAAACTTTCCAATCAATGTACAATACCCATCATGACACATGGCGCTGAAACCTGACCTATCAAGACAAACATCTTAGACAAACTGCAAAAAACACAAGGTAAAGTGGAAAGACCTCAAAGGCTTCAAGATAAAATAAGGAATGCAGATATACGATCCAGAACAAAATTTTTAGACATAGGTGAAAAGATACTCAATTTAAAATGGAAATGGGCTGGCCATATAGCAAGAAGGGTAAATAATAGATGGACTAAAATAATAACAGAATGGAAACCATATAAATGAAAGAGAGGATAGGAAGACCAGGAGGAAGATGGATGGATGATATAAACAAAAATGCAGAAAAGCCGTGGAATAGACAGGCCCAAGACAGGAACATTTGGAGGAAACCTATATAGCCTTAATTGGCTATAAAAAGTGTTGGAAGAAGGAAGAAGAAGAAAATGACCAGTGTGTATGATGTAATCGAATAAGAACGGGATTTGCTGGATAGCGTGGGTGAAGAGGGCATAGTCCGAGCTCTGAGCCACAACCCTTCGATTCGGCATTGTAATCTTCACAATTCTCTTTGCTTGCTCTAGATGTCTTAAACAGTCTGCGTACCTAGAATGACCCTCCTATCTTTATGGTATGCCTAACAGTTGGCCCCTCCGTTCGATGCCAATTTTACTGTTACCCACAGTAAACATGACCACAGGTGCAAGCGGTCATTTTCACTCTTCTATGGGATGGTAACGTTCAACGTGTTGGCGTATTGCTTTAGCGGTATCCCTTACTTTATGGTATGCCCGTCACACTTTCGGTGGCATAGATAGATAGATAGATAGTTCTGCCCGTCACACGTTCGATGGCATAGATAGATACATAGGTATGCCCGTCACACGTTCAATGACATAGATAGATAGGTATGCCCGTCACACGTTCAATGACATAGATAGATAGGTATGCCCGTCACACGTTCAATGACATAGATAGATAGGTATGCCCGTCACACGTTCAATGACATAGATAGATAGATAGATAGATAGATAGATAGATAGATAGATAGATAGATAGATAGGTATGCCCGTCACACGTTCGATGGCATAGATAGATAGGTATGCCCGTCACACGTTCGATGGCATAGATAGATAGGTATGCCCGTCACACGTTCGATGACATAGATAGATATGTAGGTATGCCCGTCACACGTTCGATGGCATAGATAGATAGATAGGTATGCCCGTCACACGTTCAATGACATAGATAGGCAGATAGTTATGCCTGTCACACGTTCGATGGCATAGATACATATATAGGTATGCCCGTCACACGTTCAATGGCATAGATAGGCAGATAGTTATGCCTGTCACACGTTCGATGGCATAGATAGATATATAGGTAGGCCCGTCACACGTTCGATGGCATAGATTGATAGATAGGTATGCCCGTCACACGTTCGATGGCATAGATAGATAGGTATGCCCGTCACACATTCGATGGCATAGATAGATATATAGGTATGCCGGTCACACGTTCGATGACATAGATAGATAGGTATGCCCGTCACACGTTCGATGAAATAGATAGGTATGCCCGTCACACGTTCGATGACATAGATAGATAGGTAGGTATGCCCGTCACACGTTCGATGGCGTAGATAGATAGGTATGCCCGTCACACGTTCGATGACATAGATACATATATAGGTATGCCCGTCACACGTTCGATGGCATAGATAGATAGATAGATAGGTATGCCCGTCACACGTTCGATGGCATAGATAGATAGATAGATAGGTATGCCCGTCACACGTTCGATGGCATAGATAGATATATAGGTATGCCCGTCACACGTTCGATGGCATAGATAGATGTATAGGTATGCCCGTCACACGTTCGATGACATAGATAGATAGGTATGCCCGTCACACGTTCGATGACATAGATAGATAGATAGGTAGGTATGCCCGTCACACGTTCGATGACATAGATAGGTAGGTATTCCCGTCACACGTTCGATGGCATAGATAGATAGGTATGCCCGTCACACGTTCGATGACATAGATACATATATAGGTATGCCCGTCACACGTTCGATGGCATAAATAGATAGGTATGCCCGTCACACGTTCAATGACATAGATAGATAGATAGATAGATAGATAGATAGATAGATAGATAGATAGATAGATAGATAGGTATGCCCGTCACACGTTCGATGACATAGATAGATAGGTATGCCCGTCACACGTTCGATGACATAGATATATAGGTATGCCCGTCACACGTTCAATGGCATAGATAGGCAGATAGGTATGCCCGTCACACGTTCAATGGCATAGATAGGCAGATAGTTATGCCTGTCACACGTTCGATGGCATAGATAGATATATAGGTATGCCCGTCACACGTTCGATGGCATAGATAGATATATAGGTATGCCCGTCACACGTTCGATGGCATAGATAGATATAGAGGTATGCCCGTCACACGTTCGATGGGATAGATAGATAGTTCTGCCCGTCACACGTTCGATGGCATAGACAGACAGACAGACAGACAGACAGACAGACAGATAGATAGATAGATAGATAGATAGATAGATAGATAGATAGATAGATAGATAGATAGTTCTGCCCGTCACACGTTCGATGGCATAGATAGATAGATAGATAGATAGATAGATAGATAGATAGATAGATAGATAGATAGATAGATAGATAGATAGTTCTGCCCGTCACACGTTCGATGGCATAGATAGATACATAGGTATGCCCGTCACACGTTCAATGACATAGATAGGTAGATATGCCCGTCACACGTTCAATGACATAGATAGATAGGTATGCCTGTCACACGTTCAATGACATAGATAGATAGATAGATAGATAGATAGATAGATAGGTATGCCCGTCACACGTTCGATGACATAGATAGATAGGTATGCCCGTCACACGTTCGATGAACTAGATAGATAGATAGGTAGGTATGCCCGTCACACGTTCGATGACATAGATTGATAGGTAGGTATGCCCGTCACATGTTCGATGGCATAGATAGATAGGTATGCCCGTCACACGTTCGATGACATAGATACATATATAGGTATGCCCGTCACACGTTCGATGGCATAGATAGATAGATAGATAGGTATGCCCGTCACACGTTCGATGGCATAGATAGGTATGCCCGTCACACGTTCGATGGTATAGATAGATACATAGGTATGCCCGTCACACGTTCGATGGCATAGATAGATACATAGGTATGCCCGTCACACGTTCAATGACATAGATAGATAGGTATGCCCGTCACACGTTCAATGACATAGATAGATAGATAGATAGATAGATAGATAGATAGATAGATAGATAGATAGATAGATAGATAGATAGATAGGTATGCCTGTCACACGTTCGATGACATAGATAGATAGGTATACCCGTCACACGTTCGATGACATAGATAGATAGGTATGCCCGTCACACGTTCGATGAACTAGATAGATAGATAGGTAGGTATGCCCGTCACACGTTTGATGACATAGATTGATAGGTAGGTATGCCCGTCACACGTTCGATGGCATAGATAGATAGGTATGCCCGTCACACGTTCAATGACATAGATAGATAGATAGATAGATAGATAGATAGGTATGCCTGTCACACGTTCGATGACATAGATAGATAGGTATGCCCGTCACACGTTCGATGACATAGATAGATAGGTATGCCCGTCACACGTTCGATGAATTAGATAGATAGATAGGTAGGTATGCCCGTCACACGTTTGATGACATAGATACATAGGTAGGTATGCCCGTCACACGTTCGATGACATAGATAGGTAGGTATGCCCGTCACACGTTCGATGGCATAGATAGATAGGTATGCCCGTCACACGTTCGATGACATAGATACATATATAGGTATGCCCGTCACACGTTCGATGGCATAGATAGATAGATAGATAGATAGATAGATAGATAGATAGATAGATAGATAGATAGATAGATAGATAGGTATGCCCGTCACACGTTCGATGGCATAGATAGATACATAGGTATGCCCGTCACACGTTCGATGGCATAGATAGATACATAGGTATGCCCGTCACACGTTCAATGACATAGATAGATAGGTATGCCCGTCACACGTTCAATGACATAGATAGATAGATAGATAGATAGATTGATAGATAGATAGATAGGTATGCCCGTCACACTTTCGATGACATAGATAGATAGGTATGCCCGTCACACGTTCGATGACATAGATAGATAGGTATGCCCGTCACACGTTCGATGAACTAGATAGATAGATAGGTAGGTATGCCCGTCACACGTTTGATGACATAGATTGATAGGTAGGTATGCCCGTCACACGTTCGATGGCATAGATAGATAGGTATGCCCGTCACACGTTCGATGACATAGATACATAGGTAGGTATGCCCGTCACACGTTTGATGACATAGATAGATAGGTAGGTATGCCCGTCACACGTTCGATAGCATAGATAGATAGATAGGTATGCCCGTCACACGTTCGATGACATAGATAGATAGGTAGGTATGCCCGTCACACGTTCGATAGCATAGATAGATAGATAGGTATGCCCGTCACACGTTCGATGACATAGATAGATAGGTAGGTATGCCCGTCACACGTTCGATAGCATAGATAGATAGATAGGTATGCCCGTCACCCGTTCGATGGCATAGATAGATAGACAGGTATGTCCGTCACACGTATAGATAGTTAGATAGGTATGCCTGTCACACGTTCGATGGCATAGATAGATAGGTATGCCCGTCACACGTTCGATGACATAGATACATAGGTAGGTATGCCCGTCACACGTTTGATGACATAGATAGATAGGTAGGTATGCCCGTCACACGTTCGATGGCATAGATAGATAGGTATGCCCGTCACACGTTCGATGACATAGATAGATAGGTATGCCCGTCACACGTTCGATGACATAGATACATAGGTAGGTATGCCCGTCACACGTTTGATGACATAGATAGATAGGTAGGTATGCCCGTCACACGTTCGATGGCATAGATAGATAGGTATGCCCGTCACACGTTCGATGACATAGATAGATAGGTATGCCCGTCACACGTTCGATGACATAGATAGATAGATAGGTAGGTATGCCCGTCACACGTTCGATGACATAGATAGATAGGTAGGTATGCCCGTCACACGTTCGATAGCATAGATAGATAGATAGGTATGCCCGTCACACGTTCGATGACATAGATAGATAGGTAGGTATGCCCGTCACACGTTCGATAGCATAGATAGATAGATAGGTATGCCCGTCACCCGTTCGATGGCATAGATAGATAGACAGGTATGTCCGTCACACGTATAGATAGTTAGATAGGTATGCCTGTCACAAGTTCGATGGCATAGATAGATAGACGGGTATGTCCGTCACACGTATAGATAGATAGATAGGTATGCCTGTCACAAGTTCGATGGCATAGATAGATAGATAGGTATGCCCGTCATACGTTCGATGGCATAGATAGATAGATAGGTAGATAGGTATGCCCGACACACGTGCGATGTGGATGGATGGATATATAGATAGAGAGAGAGAGAAAATTAGGAGAAATATTTCGTTTAATCATGACAAACGTTGCCTTATCTCCCTCCACTGCAACTTTTGGGACAGGTCTATGCTCATGGCCTTGGGTCACTTTGTGCCGTTCTTTCGTAAGTCAGTGAGATTATCTTCTAATAGAACACAACGTAAAAGGGAGAAAAGTGGTTACATCAGACTAGCTGAGAATAGTAGCGGGTGGTTGGGTTAGGCAAGGACATACTGGGTTTGTATAAGGTCGTACAAAATTGCTCTTCCATGGCTCAATGTCTAGAAGCAGTATGTATGTCTTATTAGTTCGTGGAAACGGAATTATAGGTTTTATGCATGTGGGCTCTACGGACTTAAAGGTCACCTCTGTATTTTTGCATTCTCGGAA
The DNA here is from genome assembly GCA_039090855.1 of Macrothele yani. NCBI lineage: Eukaryota > Metazoa > Arthropoda > Arachnida > Araneae > Macrothelidae > Macrothele > Macrothele yani. Next base: position 8,147,585 of record CM076994.1, on the reverse strand, counting down.
CAAAGTAGAAATTCGTTTGCAGTATGGTAACAAGTCATTTCCTATGAACAGTTCACAGCATATGAGTATTTCATGACAAAGTTATCTTCATGTTGAGGATAGAATTAAATTTCCCAGAGAAACAATTCACTAAAAAAACGCCATGATTTACTTCCAAAACGCAGTCAAAGGGATGCTGCTTCGAAGGTATTCCACAGATACATTAAGTAAAATTCTGAAATTAAGAATCAAGAATAAAAAAAAAATTGAAAGAAAGAGAAAGAGCGAAGGGAAATTTTATGTTGTTGAAGAAGCCCTTTTTACAGAATGTTAAGAAAGTGAGACACATGTGACGTACCTACCTCAGAGGTGACACACATGTCAAGACAACAAAGTTGCAGTGAGAAACTTCGTCGGTGTAGCTTAGTTCGGAAAGCATTCGGCTCCGGAGCATCAGGATACGGAGTCGATTCTTCCACCGGCAGATGGATTTTTGGCTATATTGGCGCCCGAACGTAAAATGAATCCATTGGCCGTTGGGTTCTTCCAAAAATGTGAGATGTTCGTTTCATATATCACCTGAAATGGGTGAGAATTCCTTATTTTGCAGTGACAAACTTCTTCGGTGCACCTTAATTGGGAAAGCATTCGGCTCCGGAGCAGAAGGATGCGCGTTCGTTTTCTCCACCGGCAAATGGCTTTTACGTTATACATATAAATGCAACAATAAGAAGAGGAATATACTGCTCTAAGAAGCTCAGGACTTTTGTAAAAGGTCTTTAAGGCTCATTCATTTCCTCCGAAACATATAAAGAAATTTCCAAAAACTCCATTGCACGTAAAATTTAAAGCACTGTCGCTAACTTATTATTGTCCTCAACATGATACCCGTAAAGCATAGGATTCACCTAATACACTGCCGGACAATTGCTAAGGACGGATGACAATAGCAACGATAGCAACCATAAAATGGAAGGCAGGAAAATGTGGAAATTAGCATAAGTGCGGGATACAGTAAGACGTGTTGTGCGTATGCAAATTTTGGATTGCCGAACTTGTTCGTGACGTCATAGCGCTGATAAGAGATATAAAGGATTTGACGCGTATTGACCGTTGTTGTTCAAACGCAAAGTTAAAAGGGAAAGAATCAATTGACGAACTTGCAATTTTCAGTATGTCTTCCCGACATCACCTAGATGATTTTACGCGTGGCCGTATTATTGGCAAGATTGAAGAAGGGCGAAAAATAACAGATGTTGCCAGGGAGTTCGACGTCAGCCACAGTGTTGTTTCAATTCTTTGGAAATCATTTCAAACAAATGGAGAGTGTAGCAAACGTCACGGGGGAGGTCGTGTTCGCAGTACGACACCTGCAGAAGATCGGTACATAGTGCTATCAACAAAAAGACACCGGCGCAGCACAGCTAGTGAGGTAGCAAATCAGTTTATGGCTGCTACTGGCAAGCGGATCTCCCAAAAAACTGTCGCCAGACGTTTGCATGAAGGAGGACTATACGCCCGCCGTCCTGTTGTGTGCATCCCATCGTCCAGACGTCACCGTACCGCCCGTTTTCAATGGTGCCATCAACATCGCAACTGGACTGATAACGACTGGTCTGCTGTCCTCTTCTCAGATGAGAGTAGATATCCGACATGTAGTGTCATGGTATGGGCTGGCATCATGATCAATGGCCGTACGTCCCTCTATGTGCTTCCAACTGGGACTATGACTGGCCAACGATACATTAATGATGTTCTGCTACCTCATGTTCGCATGTTCCGTGGTACTGTCGGTGATAGATTCATTTTCATGGACGACAACGCAACATGTCATCGAACAGTCGCTGTCCAGGAGTGTCTTGAGAGCGAGGATATTCAACGCCTCGTATGGCAGCACGTTCTCCAGATCTGAATCCCATTGAAAATTTGTGGGATGCTTTGGGAAGGAGTCTTGCTGGTCGCCAATGCCCTCCAATAAACAGGGACACCCTCATCCGTGCACTGACAGAGGAATGGGATAAATTACCCCAACAGCTGCTTGATAATGTTGTGCAAAGCATGACACGACGTGTGGAATCTTGCATCGCCCTCCATGGTGGCCATATCCCGTATTGACATCTTACGCCGGAACGCCTGCGGACGGTAATTGCATTTTTTTCACGTTTACGTATTCTGCACAAAATGGCCTGTTGGTCAATTGAACACGTTCCAAAGCCTTCTGGATTTCAGAGCACAATAAATTGTCTTTCTTGTAATGTCCTGGCATTCTGACATTATTTTATTTCACTTGGCATGCAACCACACTTACTTCTTTATGCGCTATATAGCCGTTTATGATCCGTCCTTAGGAATTGTCCGGCAGCAGTGTATAACTGAATGCACTGAGCGCATGGAATTAATGGAAACGTTCTAACTGATGATATGAAAATTTCCACTACACAAGCTCTGACGGGGAAAATTAAAAAGGGAAAACACCACCTGCGTTAGCAATTTGTGTCTTATGCTGGGTGACATGTAAAACTGAAAACATCTCAAGCAGAGACGCAATCTTTAGTTGGGAATGAACGTTGTTCTTGGTCTCTTCCTTCTTTCCAGTAAGAGAATGACACCCATTATGCGTATTCCTACGAAGCGAACTCATTTTGCTGAGAGCCGTCTCTTCTTTCATACAAGCAGAAATGTAAAGAAAGAATATCCATTTCTAGTTTAATCCCATCAGTAAAATGTCTTCCCTCACTGGTAATTGATACGAATGTGGATTCAGCGCGATTGGTGCTATAAAACTGAAGTGGCTAAAAGAGCTGTGATCACCCAGACCTCTGCACAAAGTTTATTCAGACCTCTAGACAAATCTTTAGGACACCAGAGAAGGCACTAAAGTCCCGACAGAAACATCGCCCTTTTGTTTGTTCTTCGGTTTTGTTTTCTTTCTTTTCCATGGATCCAGTTACCTTTAATCAACGATTCTTCCGAGCTTTAGGAGCTGACGAAGGAGTTGAAGCGCAGAGGAAGAAGGGAAAAAGAAGCCTGACGGCACTGAAACTACTTATGTAAACTCGAGTTCCAACAAATCAAAGAAAATCAGCCTGAGTCACATTAGCCGACCTTTCTTCTAAACAGTTCTGGCCCGAATATAAGAACTGGATACTTGCGCTTCATTGCTTTATATATGGTAACTTTATGTTTATTGTTTTAATGCTAATTCTGTTTCACAATCAAAGTGCCATGACTCAGATACTCAGTAAGGGAGTGAACGAAAATTGCTGGGTGTGCATATACACTCAGTAGACAAAACATTAGAGATAGATGTGATGGGCAGTTGACATGGGCATTCCCCACGCAGAGTGGAACACACCCAAACAGAACGCAGGAGGTAAATAGTGGACAGCTGTTTTTCCCAACTGTGTATCGCAATCGATGAACATGGGTAAACGTGGCGATCTGAGAGACTTTGATCATGAACGCATTGTCGGCGCAAGACAGATGGGTCGTTCTATCCCCTAAGTGGTAAGAACCCTAGAGTTTCTGAGGGCAACCCTATCAAGGGTGTACAGCGAGCATACCATCGACTGACGTACCAGCGCCCAGAGGGTAAGCCGTGGCCGACCACACACCGTTGATGACAGTGGTCGACGTAGACTATCCAGGATCCTGCAGACCGATTGCTTGGCAACTGCGGCCCAAATCACATCCTGGTTAAATGTCGGCGGCCCAAGCAGCGTCAGTGAGCAAACAGTATGGATCACGATGCATACCTGAGCTGCGATGACCGACGCTTTACTCGATGCATACCTGGGCCGCGATGACCGACGCTTTACTCGATGCATACCTGGGCTGCGATGACCGACGCTTTACTCGATGCATACCTGGGCCGCGATGACCGACGCTTTACTCGATGCATACCTGGGCCGCAATGACCGACGCTTTACTCGATGCATACCTGGGCTGCGATGACCGACGCTTTACTCGATGCATACCTGGGCCGCGATGACCGACGCTTTACTCGATGCATACCTGGGCCGCGATGACCGACGCTTTACTCGATGCATACCTGGGCCGCAATGACCGACGCTTTACTCGATGCATACCTGGGCCGCAATGACCGACGCTTTACTCGATGCATACCTCGGCCGCAATGACCGACGCTTTACTCGATGCATACCTGGGCCGCAATGACCGACGCTTTACTCGATGCATACCTGGGCCGCAATGACCGACGCTTTACTCGATGCATACCTGGGCCGCAATGACCGACGCTTTACTCGATGCATACCTGGGCCGCAATGACCGACGCTTTACTCGATGCATACCTCGGCCGCAATGACCGACGCTTTACTCGATGCATACCTCGGCCGCAATGACCGACGCTTTACTCGATGCATACCTGGGCCGCAATGACCGACGCTTTACTCGATGCATACCTGGGCCGCGATGACCGACGCTTTACTCGATGCATACCTGGGCTGCGATGACCGACGCTTTACTCGATGCATACCTGGGCCGCAATGACCGACGCTTTACTCGATGCATACCTGGGCCGCGATGACCGACGCTTTACTCGATGCATACCTGGGCTGCGATGACCGACGCTTTACTCGTGTGCACTGTTGACCGCTTGTCATCGGATATTAAGCCTTGTTGATGCCAAGAACATCAATTTCAATTCAATTCAATTTTTTTCAATTCAATTCATTTATTTTGCTGAGCTAAGAACTAGTGTTACATAAATATCTATTAAAAGACTGCACAGGAAGGAAGCAGGGGGAAAAGGCCAACCAGGCCTGACAAGGTCCCATGCTCCCTAGGCTAGTTTTACATTGATATCGGTAGTTATAGTTGAAAACCGAAGTTTCGTAGTAACAATAAAAAAAAGGGAAATGATATATGAAAAGATAATAAACATTAGCATTATAAATAATACCATTGAAAAAATAATTAACATCACGATATACAAGTCATAGTTTCCATCCACTGTAAGCATTAATTTGAGGAGCTGCAATTCATTATGAAGTTTTTTAGTTTTCTTTTAAAAAGGTTAAAATTATTTAAACAAGTTAGTTCCGTCGGTAATATGAGTTCCAGTAGTGTGGGCGAATGTAATTTATACTTTGCTTCATAGTTTTCGGATGAATAAGACGAATATGTGGCTTAGTGCGAGTGTCATGTGTGTGTGTGTGTATCTGGGGTATAATTTGTATGATGTCGGCATGTAAATTATTCTTAATGCGTCTGAACATAATTTTACCGATATTGAAGTATATTAATCGTAAGAATGTTGTATTTGTTTGGGAAAACTCTTGTGCTATTATATAGTGTTAGTTGTGTATTTCTATCAAATTTTCGATCTATTAATCTTATATATTTGTTCTGAAGAATTTGAAGTTTATTGAAATTATATTTAGTCGTCTGTCCCCACGATAAGATAGCATAATTAATATGAGTCTGAAACATGGTATAGTATAAATGAATTAGTGTTTTATAGGTAAGGTTTGTGAATACCAAGCTGATAACTCCAATGTTTTTGGAGAGTTTGAGAAGAAGAGAGTCCATATTATGTAAGGTAATCCCCAAATAAAGTAAGGAGTTAACCTCTTCTATATTTGTATCATTGATTGATAATGTGATAGAAGGAGGTTGTGAAATATTTTGTTTTGAGAAAATTCAAGATTTTGTTTTGGTAATATTTATTAATTCATTGGAATTTAGCAAATCTGAGATGTTATTAAGTTGAGTATTAACATTCATAAGAGTGTCAGTCGTTAAATTAAATAAAGTGAGGATGGTTATGTCGTCTGCATAGAGGAGTAAATCAATATCACTTATTGAAATAAAGATGTCGTTAATATATATACTGAAAAGTATAGGTCTTAAAATTGAACCCAGTGGAACAACAGTTGGTATGAATTGAAGAGTGGATTGTTGTTTGTTAATGTGTGTAAAAACTATACACACGACGCTGTCAAAACTAGCCCTTTAACCGGCTGGAACGAATTAACTCGGGGCCAACAAAATGGGCTGAAATCAGCTCGAAAGAATACATTCGCTATATGAGAAGTTGATACGCTATCTGAGAAGACAGGAACTAGTGAACCTGCACATGAGAAATCGTGGTTTTTCCCTTAGGCTTGTCATTCAAAGTGGTCATTTAAGGGGAATGATTGTCATTAATCCCTCCTGTCTAAATACCTTTTCCACTAAGAATGCTATAAAATAGTGACATACCTAAGAAAAGATGTTTGAGAACTTGTTTCTACCTAGTGGCATGATATCTGTGTCCGGGGAGTAGTCCTTCCCAATCATTCCTTGGGTCATGGAGCAGACAATATAGGGATATAAGGGAATCAGACTATAGACTGTAAGACTAAGGATTATAAGAGAGCACTTATCACCAGCGACAGATTTATAGTCGATACTGTTGAGATGAGAAGAAAAAGGAATTGCTTTACCGTAACTTTCGCAAAATCCGCCCGCTATGTAGACATTGCTCTTTGAGAGGCACAGGAAATTTTGAGCACCTGATGGTACATCCGCCGCTTAAAGGGCTAGGCAGCGTCGTGTGGTCAGATGAAACTAGTTTTCAGCAGTATAGAGCTAACGGTGGTGACAAATCTAGTTTTCAGCAGTATAGAGCTAACGGTAGTGTCAAATCTGGTTTTCAGCAGTATAGAGCTAACGGTGGTGTCAAATCTAGTTTTCAGCAGTATAGAGCTAACGGTGGTGACAAATCTAGTTTTCAGCAGTATAGAGCTAACGGTGGTGACAAATCTAGTTTTCAGTAGTATAGAGCTAACGGTGGTGACAAATCTAGTTTTCAGTAGTATAGAGCTAACGGTGGTGACAAATCAGTTTTAAGCAGTATAGAGCTAACGGTGGTGACAAATCTAGTTTTCAGCGGTATAGAGCTAAAGGTTTCAGCAGTATAGAGCTAACGGTGGCGACAAATATAGTTTTCAGCAGTATAGAGCTAACGGTGGTGACAAATCAAGTTTTCAGCAGTATAGAGCTAACGGTAGTGACAAATCTAGTTTTCAGCAGTATAGAGCTAACGGTGGTGACGAATCTACTTTTCAGCAGTATAGAGCTAACGGTGGCGACAAATCTAGTTTTCAGCTGTATAGAGCTAACGGTGGCGACAAATCTAGTTTTCAGCAGTATAGAGCTAACGGTGTGGACAAATCTAGTTTTCAGCAGTATAGAGTTAACGGTGGCGACAAATCTAGTTTTCAGCAGTATAGAGCTAACGGTGTGGACAAATCTAGTTTTCAGCAGTATGGAGCTAACGGTAGTGACAAATCTAGTTTTCAGCAGTATAGAGCTAACGGTGGTGACAAATCTAGTTTTCAGCAGTATAGAGCTAACGGTGGTGACAAATCTAGTTTTCAGCAGTATAGAGCTAACGGGAGGGAGCGGAAGTGGCGTCGACAGCATGAGGCCAGGGCCTCGTCGTGCCAGCTCGACCCTGTTCAAGGGGGGGGTGGTGGCTCTGTGATGGTTCGGAGTGCCTTCTCATGGGACACAATAGGTCCCTTAGTATGTCTGGAGAGGTCCTTAACCGCTGCGCACTACTAGCATGAGCTGGCGGATCACTTACACGTTTTCCTTGCATTCGCGCATCCTGCGGCCGACGGCCTGTTCCAGCAGACAATGCCCCGCCCCACCGGACCGTAACCACCCAGGCAATGTTACAGGAACACTCATCTCAGTTTAGAACCATCGAGTGGCCATCATGGTTCCCGGATTTAAACACTTTGGAATCACTCTGGGATATCGTGTAGCGGAACATCAGATTCATGGATCCTGGACCGATGTCTTAGGTGGAGTTGTGGACAATGCTGCAACAGGCATGGGCGGCATTACCACTGGAAACCCTCGGGCATCTGGTGGAGTTGATGCCTTTGCATGTACAGACTATTATTCGCGCTAGAGACGGGCCAACACGCTATTACACTGCTGGCCACTCAAAATGCAACACCAAGAAGGAAGCATTCGATTGGCCTGAAATTCGCAGCATGCGTCGCCCACGAGAGGACATGCACACGATTAGCATTGCAGGGCATATTCAAATCATGTGCGCCCGTCACGCCACCGAGAAGCACTATAAGAACGGTGCACAGAAGGCGGAGTGTAAGTAGTGGAAGTGTGTTGTGCTGCCGGACCTGTGCGTGGGAAGCTTCCTGATGCCTCGTCGCACAATACGGCAGTCATTCCAGCACGTATCGGAGTTCCCCAGAGGAAGAATAGTGCCTTATCGCGACAGCGGTTTATCGTACCGAGACATCGGCGTCCTTGTGGGACGACATCCAGCCACAGTAAAGCGAGTATGGATTCGGTGGGTGCAGGAGGGACGGACGGACCGACGTGAGCGATTGCCGCAGCCGCGGCACACCACCGAACGAGAGGACCGGCATGTAGTGCGGCGGGCACTGACAGCTCGCACCGCCACATCACGAACGTTAGCGCAGGAATTATTGTGTGTTGCGCAACAACCTGTGTCAGCACGTACTGTTCGGCGTCGTCTGCAGGAGCGGAGACTTGTCGCACGGCGCCCATTGCTCCGATTACCAATGACGTTACACCACCGGCGAGTGCGGCGGCAGTGCGCCGTTGAACTCCGCACCTGGACTACGGAATGGCACGACATTGTCTTCTCTGACGAATCCCGCTTTTGCCTGCAAGACCACAATGGTCGGATCCGCGTGTGGCGGCACCGCGGCGAGATACTGTATGACGCCTGCATTTATGGTTTGGAGCGCAATTGGATATGAAACCCGCACCCCTCTGGTACGCATCGCCGGTACACTTAACAGCCACCGCTACATCTCCGACGTTTTGGAGCCTGTAGTCCTCCCTTACCTGCAGGACCTGCCAGCGGCCACGTTTCAACAGGACAATGCGCGCCCGCACGTGGCACGCACCGTGCAACAATTTTTTCGTCGAACACGTCTGGTCGGTGATCGGCAACCGAGTGGCCCGGCAAGCACCACCCGCGGCTACGCCTGTTGAACTGTGGCAACGTGTGGAAGCAGCCTGAACCGACATACCCCAAGCCCACATCCAAAGCCTCTTTCGTTCGATGCTGCGGCGTATAGCGGCCGTTATTGCCAGCCATGGAGGCCACACGAACTATTGATGTCTGCGTGTTCCGCAAGTCGCACGGGCCTGTAAGCTCAATCGTTTAATCTTTGTATCTGTTGTTATGTGTCCAGTAAATCTGGCTTTGCTATCTCGTGTCCTTCTTGGTGTTGCATTTTGGGTGGCCAGCAGTGTAGGTAAGAGGCCACGGATTATCTAGTGAAACTTTTCCTAGGTAATCTCCTAAGAAAAGTTTCACTAGATAATCCTAGATGTCTGCTGAAAACATTTAAAAATCTGGGAACACATTATCAGTGAGACTGACCCTGCATGCGAAGTCAACTTCGACTTAAAGTTAAGCAGTCACTACTAATCACATTGTTCCAGTAGTGTATTTCGAATACCATAATTTCCTGATAGTTTCCTATTAGTTCACAGACAAAAAAAAAAAAAAAAAAAAAAAAAAAAGGGAATGTACTTCATTACCTTGTGTTGCATCATGGGAAGGTAGTTCTGTGCTTGCGGACCAGCAGTTTGTATTCATTTATCATAGCATTGCTTAACAAGGAGTTCTGTTGTAGTTATTAAGGAAATTTGTGGGTTTTAAACCATCCATCGATGTCATACCTACTTCTTGTTCAGAATCTGAAGACGTCACTGCAAAGTGTGTGAACTCAGAAGAAGAAAGCCACGCTAGAGAAGATGGCAGGAAGGGATACGGGGAGGAAAACGAACCGTATCTTTCGCAGAGTCTCTACCAGAAGAGTTGAATCAGATGGCTTTCTTAACCAAGTACTAACCGTCCATGGCGTATCGCCGGAGTACTTCATCCTATTTGCAGTTAACGAAAAGGTGTTTCAGAAGGTGGAAAAGGTGTGCCCGGTTCGCAGACGTCGCCCACATGATTCTTGATTGCTATTCTTTTTCAGGGAGAAGAAAAGTCCTCGTTGAATTGGAAAAGACGAAAAGTCTCTCGACCCTGTTCGGCCACCCCAGAGCGAGACAGGGACTGATCGAGATGACTAAAAAATTCGTAGCGAAGCAAGAAAATGTTTCTGATGGAAGATAAAAGAATAAGACACGAAGAGGAAGATGATGACTCAGGCCCAGAGTCATCACCATAGCATCCGTCCAAGGGCTTCAGGTTTGTACACAATCGCATCAGAATAATATGACCACTTACCTAATAATGGGAATAATCACCATTGGCCCGGATGACAGCAACGAGGCGGCGTAGCATGGACGCAATGAGGCCCTGGAAGGTTGTCCTTGGCACACTTGCCGATTTGGACTGCAGCAGAACACGGAGGTCCCGGAGTTGATGTGGTTGTGCGTCGGCACGTCGAACCTGTCGATTCAAATAGTCCCACAAATACTCTATGGGATTGAGGTCGGGAGATTTTGCCGGCGAATGGAGAACGGAGACATCTCTGTCGTGTTCCTCAAAGCAGTTACGTACCCTTTAAGCGACGTGGCACGGCGCATTGTTCTGTTGGTAGACATAATCATAATCAAAGTAAACGTCAAACATGAAAAGATGCATGTGGTCAGCGAGGACGGACAGGTAGCTATTGGCGTTCAAGGACCAATCCAGTAGTACCAACGGTCCCAGGTCATACCAGCAAAACATCCCCCAGACATGCACACTGCCACAGCCGGCCGGCCGGCCTGTACTTGACCGACAAACGTGTCCGTGTGTTGGTTCTCGTGTGTCCGAAGCCGTATCCCGCCACCGCCCATCATTTCTGTTGAGCAGAAACCTCGATTCGTCGGAGAAGGCAACCTTTTTCACCTTTCCACTGCCCAATGACGGTAGTCCCAAGCGAACACTGCAGGCATCGTTGCCGATGGACCTGGGTTAATATGGGCGCCTTGACGCAGCGTCGACTACGGAGACCCATGCGCAACAGATTTCGTTCTACTGTTATCAGGACACGTACCTGGATATCCCACCTTTCATTTGCGTGGTTAATTGCTGCACTGTTGCGTGTCAATTGCTCTTCACCAGTCGACAGAGGCGACGTTTTCCATTGGGGTAAATGGCCTTTGAGGCTCCACAGTTATGACGCCGAGAGGTACTCGGTGTGCAAGCATTCCGTTCTTGGTACACTCTTACTACAGCACCTCGCGAACAGACCACGAAGTCTGCCGTTTTTGAGATGCTTCCACCCTTGGCGTGGTAGCCGACAATAATTTCTTTCTGAACTTCCGTCAAATCATTACCTCTTCCGATTGTGCTCAGGTTACGCACTATGGCTCATCTGTCATGGCCGGCCGCTAATATCTCCGTGTGGTCGACCTGGTCACGTGCACTCTGTGACGTGCCTGAGCAGGTACACCGTGATTCCGTGGGTGATACGACCGTGTATTATACTCATTCATGAGTGTAGATATTTTCAGTTGCTTATAGCCAATTGAGTTGCTCACGGTGGTCGTTAAACCTCCATTTTTAGTCTCTGTTTACCTTTTGTGAGAGGTCCTGTGAAAAATAAAGGATTCATTTTCCAGACTCATGAGAACCTCAGTGTTTATTTTCATATGCATGTATCACTTCACTTTAGCTTAGGCACAATAAAGGGCATTTGCCCACTTTAGTTTCGTGATGGCGAATGGATCTTCCAGCCAAATCGCGAAATTAAGAAACCCGGCCCATTAGCACGTCACACGAATGGGCTATGGTAAGGGGCGGAAAGTGATGGGTCTTCGGGGGCAGTGTAGTTTAGTGTGAAGACCAGTCGGATCCTGCAAGGGTTTCTCTCAACGCCTTCACTACAAACAATTTAGAAAGAGTTCCTTTTATCCCCGCAGCATTTTGACGATGCAGGTTGAGTCCTCAGATTGTTATGTTATGCAAATAAATCATGCAACTTAAAATCTATAAAGGAAGGGAAAAAAATCATACATTTCCTCTCAAAGAACCGGAACTTTTACAGGAATTGCTGCCGAAAATGAAATGGGAGGGTTTCCGTTCCGGTTCTTATTCCAAGATAACTTCTTCTTCTCACGTTACCGAAGAAGATTTTTCATATTATGCCACAACGAATCGGAGGTAGCTTAAACCTGATAGTGTTTCCCCAATATGTAGTGTGCAGAGAAAAGCGGAAAAAAATGGATAGGTTGTTCTGGTCTTCCATTTTGTTTTTTGATTGGATGTTTAAAGACCACCGTGAGCAACTCAGTGGGATTTAAGCAGCCGCCCATCCCTAATTTAGGGCCACTGGTTCCAGGGAAGAGAAAGAGCTAGTGCCGTAAGACGAACACAACATCCATGCCTCACCGGGATTCGAACGCGGACCCATCTCGGACGAGTTATCAGAAGCCATCGCTTAGACCACTACGCCAGTCTTCATTTCGACAATCCGCTTTCGATGTATAAGGTAAACCGCATATGAATCTCCACCATCTTGACCTACAGCAAAATCACTTTTGTGAAAACACAAGTTTGTCCGCGACGGGCATCGAACCCGTGTCCCTCTCACTCCGGAGTAAGTCGCTCTCTCAAGTAAGCTACGCGGACAGAATGTCTCGCTGCAGATTTGTCGTCTTGACATATGTTTTCACCTCTGTAGTATGTCACAACTGCCTAACAGGATTGAAACGAGCATCGAATACGAAGCGCCGGCCAGGAGGCACAGTGATCTAAGCGCTGGATTCTGACCATTCGTCCGATATAGGTACGGGTTCGAATTTAGGTGAGACATGGATGTTGTGTTTGTCTTTCGGTACTGGCTCTCTCTCTTCCTGGAACCTGTGGCCTTTTGTTACGAACGGGCGACTGTTCATCGAGTTGCTTACGATGGTCGTTAAACCCTCAACCAAAAACAAATAAAAAAATAAAAGTAAAAATAAAAATACGAAGCTGTTCTGATATATTTCTTGGATGCTTGATTTGTTCTTTTAGGAAATTAATTTTGATTTACCTCTAGTCCTACATTTTTTTTTCGCACACTCCAAGGCGTTAAGATATTCAAAATCAGGGAAGAGTACGAAGAAACAACAAACTTACAGATTATGGACAAGCAATTCCTAGCAACAAAACTGAGGCACCAGCCATGATGATCCGCAAACTCTGACTGTGACGTCACATGAATAAGCTCCATTACTATGATGCATTACCTAAGATGAAAGAACTATTCATTTTGAGAGGATATTTATGGAGATTTAATGCAGCGTTCTCATTTGCCGAGCTACGACTTTTCTTTCTGGTGCATTGATCTTTACATTCAAGGTAACACTGCCCTGCTTTATCACGTGACAATTGCCTCGTTTGTTGAACTAAGACACATCGTTTCCAGAAAAACAAATCACTTCATTTAGCGAGCTACCATCATTCCGCGTAAAGTATTCTCTAATTCTGACAAACTACCTATAAGAGTGGCTCACTTTCTTTCATGACAGTTTGCAGATTTGCCGAACTGAGGTATTCCTTTATCTACAAATAGTTCATTTGGCGAATTGTAGGGAGGAGAGGGCGGTGTTACCCTATGTAAGCAATAATCTCGATTGGCGATATATGACCACTTTTTGTATCTCCACATTCGAAGAAGTTAGCTACCCATATAGCTGCGCATATCCAGCGCATTGTTTTACATTTGTTCTTCTGTTTTGGTTATCAAGCGCATGCTTCCATGAACAAGAGGCGACTGGGATAAGAGTATGTTTAAAAATTGAGATTGAATGATAGCTATGCGATTCTTATACTCCTTTCGTGTTTAAATAAGCAAAAATATTCTAATTTTCACTTTTGAACAGCGCCATTTCTGCAACATCAGTGTGTACGGAAATGGTTCAAGCCGCCCAGGTGGCGCAGTGATCTAAGGCGCTGGCCTCTGATCATTCGTCCGTAAGGGGTCCGGGTTCGAATCCCGGTGAGGCATGGATGTTGTGTTTGTCTTACGGCTCTGGCTCTCTCCCTTCCCTGGAACCAGTGACCCTAAATTAGGGACGGGCGACTGCTTATAGCCCATTGAGTTGCTCACGGTGGTCGTTAAACCTCCAATCAAAAAAAAAAAAAAAATGGTTCAAACAGGGCTGGCGCCAAACAATGAGGAATTAGAAATCCTTGTAAACATGTTAACGTGGTTCTCCCAATGTAAATATGCTGCGTAGAATAGCGGTATACGCTGGTATGTATATTCAAATGTGTTGTGTTAATGCTGTTGGCACGTGTCTGTTGTTTTCGTGTCACTGGCTGGGTAACGGATGAAAAAAGGTGAGTATTAGGAGCTTCAAGATCTCCTAAGTACAGAGATTAACTCCGCCATGGGCTTCGAGGAGATACATAATCATTGTTTTGGCGGCAAAAAAAATGTCTCTTGTTGTTCGTACGCGTTAACGACAGATAATTGCAGTCCTTAATCCAGTGAGGTGACGGGACACAATTACGTTGACCACTTGATAGTTGGCGGGTGTTTGTTCTTAGCATTGGAGTTCCGAGGCAGCAGGATTTGCCCCCAAAGGAGTGGGCGGGCGTTCGTTTTGCTAAGAGTTAACGATACCGCGGATAAAGAATTAGCTTAAGTTTCTCCATTCTGTGACTAAAAGACTGGGCGATTATTATACTGTAGTATATGGTGGTACAATGAGAAATATGTTCGTTTCATAGATCTATTGTATAAAAGAGGACCTAACTAGCGGCGATTATGTGTGATGGCTCTGGAGGGATTTAAAGTTGATACAGTCTTACATAAAATGATTAATGAGGAACAAGGGCCGTTACAGTAATCTTACTAAGTCAGAAGTTTCAGAAAATCGTATGTTTTGACTGCAAACAATATTTAATAAAGCATGTACGTAATGCCGGTGAAAAAAATTGATGGGTCCCTAGAAACGTGAGGTTCTACTGTTGTGTGCCAAGAAAGTAATGTAGATGGCAAAGAAATATAAGATGGTAGCGCAAATGATCATTTTAAAAGTTTTAATGTGGGTGGAAACGTAGGACCCTTTTTTCATTATTATTATTATTTTCTCTTCACGAAAGAACAAGTAATTGCAACCACACTTGATTGCTCAATGGCGTAGATTTGATGATGATGACGATGGCGACGATTTCCGTTTGAAAACGATACGTTCAATAAGAAATAATTACACACAACACAAAGGACCAAATCCATTTCGAAAAGCGCGGAGTGTCCATTAGAGCGTAAATTGAATTCATTAAACCACAAGGGATCGACCCGATATCCGTTAACCGCATTCTGCGTGCTATTGATTGAAGCCGGGGTAAATTAAGATAACGATGAACAAGATGGAACACAGGGGTACAGTCAGTCCATCTCATTATCTTTTACATCTTTATTAGTTCCAGGGTAGAAATCTGGCAACCCGGTTTAATTCTTCTTGAAGAAGGGTAGCGATCAATCACTCCAGGAAGCAGGTTTTTCGCCATGCTAATAACAATCAATTCAAGGGGGGGGGAGATGCTGCTTTTTGTTTTTGGGACAGTAATATTACCTCAAATTTTTATGAACTGATTAAAATACAAAAAGCCATACACACACATACAAACGAAAATGAAACAATGCTCCAAGCAGATACCCTGTTTCTTGAAAAAAAGAAGCATTACCAGTTCGACAAGTTACGATTAGCAGCTACAATAAAAATTATTCGTAATGATGCATTTAACCTGTAACCGCTCAGAAGAACATATTCCATAAATTATAATGTTCTTAGATTTTTCATGTTTTCAGATTGTCTTAATCGATGTCATCCGTTTAACGAGAGGAAAACAGATTATATTATTGCGAAATGGAATTTGGAAAATTTTCGTGATCCTCTTTGATTGGATAAACAAAGTAAATTCACAAAATTGTAATCATAATTGTAAAATCTTTTCTGTGTAAAAACAGCATGAAAGCCCGGGAGGAGGAGGGTTGATTTAAGACTTTTTAAATAAGCAACTCCAAAGTATACTTCGAAGAAACACAACATTTATATGAACCTCATCTGATGAAAAAAGAGTATTGATGTTAAATACGTAGCGGAGGAGGCCCGTCACCATCACTGGTAATTTCCAAAGTACAACGTTATGTACACTGAAAGGACAAATTATTACGCACACCCCGGTGAAAATACGCAAAGCAGCAAGACAGCAACAAATCACGATCTGCAGGAAAACCGGTTGGGGTTATAAATAGAGTGGGTCGGTACGCACAGGAATCCATTCAGTCAAGTGCCAGCATGGGTCGAGGACGAGACTTAAGTGAGTTTGATCGAGGTCAAGTCGTGGGAGCCAGGAAGGCCGGATGTTCAATCAATGCAACGCCGAAACTGTTAGAAATTCTGTGACAAACCGTAGCAAGTGTGTAGCAGGAGTACGTGAAATCCGGCAAAACCACTAACAGTCGGATGAAATGTGGCCGTAAAAATACAATGGATGATCAAAGGCGCCGACGATTGGCCCGCATCATACAGACGAATCGGAAGGCGTGTTTGCAGCAAATCACGTCACAATTTAATGAAGGAGCATCCGCAAGTCTATGCTCAAAGCCAATCCGTCGACACATGGAACAACTCGGCAACGGCAGTCGACCACCACATCGTATCCCGATGTTAACGGCACAGCATCGCATGATTCGGCTGTAATTTGCGAAGGCAGATTGAAATTGGATCATGGACGATTGGAAACGCGTCATATGGTCTGACGATTCCCTTTCACACTGCATCGCGCCTGTGGTTGGCAGTGTGTTTGGCGTAAACCACACGAAGCTGTGGATCCCGCATGCCAAGTTGGGGTACTACAGTTGGGGTACTACAGTTGGGGTACCACAGACAGGTGGAGGCTATGTAACTGTTTAGACAGCTTTCACGTAGTCCGACCTGGGTCTCCTGGCACCTCTTAAGTTTTCCGTCACTGGTTCCAGCTATGTGGAGCTCCTGGCCGACCATTTCCACCCTTTCATTAGGTACCTCTGTCCAAACCAAGTTCCGATCTTTCAACAGGACGACGCTCCACCTCATCGGTCCCCGCTAGTGACCGACTGGCTCCAGGAGCTTAGCAATAAGCTTACCACATTTGCATGGCTCCCTTGCTCACCGGACATCAACCTCATAGAGAATTTATGGGACACATTGGACCGAGCTATTCGTTATTAACCAACCCCACCTACATCTCTGCCTGCTCTGAGTCTGTGTTAATACCTAAGTCTGTTTCTGAACCTCATTGCGTCCGTACCACGACGTTTGGATGCTTTCCTGCGGGTAAAAGTTGGTGCCACACGCTATTAGGTGGGTGTACGTAATAATTTGTCCTTTCCGTGTATATAGAACAAATAAAAACAAAGTTATTCGTCTAGAAAAAGAAAGATACAGTACTATTCAGTTTTACGCGCGCGACAGCGCAGGGTTTTACGTATTTGGTGAGGCGCACGCATCAACCATTCATGGAGGTAGAGGTAAAGGCATCACTCTCCGCAAGGTACAAAGTCATTACGCGTAACGATGCATATCTGCTTTGAGTACAGTACAAAGCAGCATGGGCAAAGGCAACATTGTAGGAAAATAATTATGATATTTGTAACCTGTTCAGTAAAGCGGATAAATACATGGATGTCAATGTGTGCGAGGTAAGACTAAGGAGGTTGGAATAAGATATCTGGAGGTGCCCTTGTTAATGGAGCAGTACCACTTTGCGTGATGCCTATAACCGCGAGCGACGGCCGTCAAAGTGTGGGAAAGCTGATGGTTTTCAAGGCTATTGCAATGCATTGTGTGTTGGCCGAATCGCCTTTTTCGGCCCAAATATTTCGAATTTCGCATCATAACTTGCTTCCGATGTGTGAGAAAATGCTAAATTTATAAAATTCTTAATTATTTTGAAGCCCTTTCCCATTTTTACTTTAAATTGAAATACACTAACATTAGTGCGGATTTAAAACAAAATACAACGTGTGACGTGCCTGCCCCGCAGGACGCAAACGACATAAAGGCAGATAGCACCAAGAACGAACGTATGCGTAGCTCAGTTGGTAGAGCGACTTGTTCCGGAATAAGTGGACTCGGGTTCGATCCCCAGCGTGGACCAAAAATGGCGGAGAAATTTACTTCGTTATAAACGTTAAAGTTGAAAACTTTACTCATCTATGAAGCATAAATCATTCCGGTTTGATATTAACACAGTTTCTGCAACCAAAATCCACGCAATTTCAAAATACACACGTTTAAATTACATAGGTGTTATGTAAACAACGTCAAATTCCCACACCTGGCGGCTTCACGGTTAAGAGAGTCAGGGCATCTCCAGAAGAATTATTCTTACCTCCTTGGGTAAGACCCGCCTCTAGCTCTGTGGTTAGCGAAAGGGTCAATAAGATTCTTGATAATTAACTGGCCTTTTCTCCAGATATGCTACACTTGCACCTAAAAGACAGTAACATTATGTGTGAGTTGGGGTCAGTTCGCACCCACAGGGAGGGCCGATGAGGCCGGCCGGCCCTCCCCCACTCCTTGGACTGACAGAGCGGAACATGACGTCGAAGTTTGAAACAAAAAACCACGAAACGGGACCGCTCTGCTCGCAACGAGCTGCTGTTGCGACGAGATCGGAGATCAGTGTTGCCAGATAGTTCAAAGAAAAAGTAGCAGACTTAGCTGTGAAAAGTAGCCCAATTTTTATTGTTGTTTCTTCAATAAAAAAAATTAAGATCTCCTCCTTTGTTCACTGCAAATCAAAATTTGCCAGTTTTTTAAAAAGTTCATTTGCGAAATAAAATGGGTGACAGTAAAAACTACCTGATGTGGAATACAAAATTTTACTAAACTGTGTATAGTATATACATAGTAGTCCATATAGATATTTTCATTCATCCTTTCATCTGAGAAGAGTCCAGGTTTGGATGAGATTACGTCGATATCATTTCACTTGTACACATGTGTATTTCTTCTGCTGAAGATGCCGGGCTATTTCTCGAGTGAAACGCGTACAGAGTTGAGAATTCGGACTAAAATCGAAGCGGGACGAGCTCAAGTATCACCCGGTGGATCTTCGCTGTCGTACTTAGTGACTCATCATTGCAATATACTCATCATAGCTAACTTTGAGTTCGATTTTTTTTTATTTAATGAGTGATCCTTATAACTTAAAGTCTAATGCAGTATACCTTCAAGATTGTGTCGGCATTACGTTCAAAACTGTTCTAAGCAGTTCTGGCCAACATATTCGTATATGGATAAAATATAATCTTCCAGGACAACACACCAACAATGTAGAAACTTTGAACATGCACAATTCTTGAATGATCTATTATTCAGTTTTTATTTGTAGAGTAATGTTTTAGCATGACTGTATAATTGAGCTCCTCTCAACAATTAAAGTCCTTAATAACGTGAAGAACAGAAGTTTGCGTAACGTTTGTGACTAATAGTGTAAACCCACGTAAAACTTGCATTTCATCGAGAGATGAATTACTGGAAAATACGTTTATGATTGTGTAGTTTGCCATGCTACGGGAAGTTCTGTCGCCGAGATTAACTGAATGCTGCACCAATTGTTTTTCCAATGCATTCACGTTTTCTACATCAAGATTTCACTATGGCATACGTGTTAACATTTTCCAGGTAACTGCAAACAACAAGTATTTAAATCGAAGGATAGCAAATTGCTTTCGAGTAGCCCAACATTTTGAACTAAACCGAGCGTGTTGTAATGCAACATTGATTTTGTCTTTCGTGATCAGTTTTTCTTATGAAAAAGAACTTCCTCCTAACACTTGCACCCATATAGTACTGATAATTATATAAATTGCGAGACTAAACAATGATTAGTTGTTCTTCACTTGACTAATCCACCCCTGCTTGCTTTTGAATTAAGGTTAGTTTACTATCCAGAGAGGTACGCATATAATTTTGAAAAGCGGTGAATCATCAACGTATCGTGTGCTAACTTTGACCACAGCCATTGTGGTCAACACAAATTAATCTAAATCCGGAAGCCCATAACAAATTGCATGCAATTATGAATCGCTTTAAAATAATCACTGCATGGGTGAGTGATTTCTTCACCCACACGTAAACTATTTGAAATCTCGACATTCTCTTAGGCTTTGATTTACTTCTACGTGGTGTGAAACGATAAGGGCTGTGTTTAAATACACGTTTCCGAACAAATTTCATGGGAAAACTGTGAAATGTGAGCCACTTGACGATGATTTTCCTGGAAAATCTGTTTCTCTGGGGGCTAAGAATGATTAACGAAGTACCAAACGAAAAAAGGGATAAAACTCCATCATGAGATCGGGCAATCAATAATCAAGCATGTTGGAAGGTCTCTTTGCAAGATCGGAAGCCAGTAACGGATTGCCATCAAAAGTTAATGGCTGCCACGATTGAAGTTTCTTCATCTTGAAATGGAGTATCATTAGCTTCGTCTAAGAAGTCTTCATTATTACAGCTTTCATTTCTCTAACACTTTTAATGGATAAACGCAGATTTCTTCCATGCTGACCTTCACATACACACGAAAAAAAAAAATCGCCAATGATTACTGTTTACTCGCAATAGAGAGAAAAAAAAGTAAATTATGTGCACTTTTGGCAATTCTTGCACTTCGTTTACAATTTTTTCCTATTATTTTTTACAAAAAAAAAAAAAAAACTAGCAATCACACCCGTTCTCCGCCTGGTGAATCTATAAAATCATTTTCTGAACATAAAATTAAAGAAAGGGAAAAGTAATTAATTCAACCACTTGACGTGGATCACGAACATCAAAGATAAATCATCGCTATTTCCACGTTTATAAGTGAGTCACGAAAAAATTCTCATCGGCTGCCAACGGGAATCGAACCCAGGGTCTTCTAATGGTAGAATATCCGGCGTGTAACTGGAACACCATGGGTTCGATTCCCGGTGGCGCCCGATGAGAATTTTTCCGTATCTCGCTTATTAACGTGGAAAGAGCGATGATTTCTGTAAAGGGAAAAGTAATCCAAGCCAAAATTCTTCTTTAATATTAATCCTTTTTTGGTCTTAATGACAAAACGTGTAAGCCCTATGAGCATGTAAAATTTATAAATGTTCGAACAATTCATGCTCACGAACAGACTCGCAATGCCATTTTAAATCGGATCTGTAAAACTGATATATTTGTACATTGTGACCCTTTCTTTGCATGGCGTTGAATCGAACTTTGCGAGCATCGGCAAGTTCTCAGTCGGTTTTGATTACGACTGTGAAATTGCCAGGCTTTTTCAGTATAATTTGGCGAAGGATGGTTTGTAGATCCGTAACTGCTTTACGATTTAGAACAGGGTCGTGGCGTCAAAGCATACGATTTGACGTAAAACGGCAACAGGCTTTAACGCCCTAATTTTAAATCAAAATTTTATGGAATTTTAACAGTATTTCAACGTTTCTGGCATATGAATATTCCTTTCAGCACTTTGAACAATAATTTGATTCCTAAAGTCATAATATTAAAAAAAATTCTCATTAAAGAGGGCAGAACATATTCGGTACTTCACACTGGGATGAAAATCATCACATTTTATTTTAAGCAGCCATTCCTTTAACAATTCCGGCCTTTTCAGAGGAATGTTATGAAAACTTATCCCTTCCCGTATACATCTTAGGTGACAGGATTTGTTAGCACAACGACACAATAAGCAAAAGTTAGTCACGTCGTTAATAAATATATGTAAAATTGCGATTCTCTTGAACCCCCTGCAACGTAACTCCTTGTTAAGCAATAGAAAAACGGATGTAAACAAACTATTGCTTGTGTGCAAGCACAGAACATACACAGTCGTGTCGGAATAAAATGACCATTTACGTAATAATGGGAATAACCACCCTTGGCCCGGATGACAGCGGCGAGACGGCGTGGCATGGGCGCAATGAGGCCCTGGAAGGTTGCCTTAGACGCACGTGCCCATTCGGACTGCAGCAGAGCACGGAAGTCCCGGAGATGACGTGGTTGTGGCTGGGCACGTCGAACCTGTCGATCCAAATTGTCCCACAAGTGCTCTATAGGATTGAGGTTGGGCGATTTTGCCGGCCAAGGGAACCAGTCACACATACCCTTAGCGACGTGGCACGGCGCATTGTCCTCTTGGTAGACACCATCACCACCAGGGTAAATGTCCAACATGAAGGGGTGCATGTGGTCAGCGAGGATGTTCTCTTAGTCATTGGAGTTCAGGGACCCATCCAGTGGTACCAGGGCCCCAGGTCATACCAGAAAAACATACCCCAGACATGCACACTGCCACCGCCGGCCTGTACGTGACCGACAAGCATGTCCGGGTATCAGTTCTCTTGTGTCTGACGCCGTATCCGCCACCGCCCGTAACCTCGATTCGTCGGAGAAGGCAACATTTTCCCACTCTTCCACTGTCCAACGACGGTAGTCCCATGCGAACAGCAGGCGTCGTTGCCGATGGACCTGGGTTAACATGGGCGCCTTGACGCAGGGTCAACTCCGGAGACCCATACATAACAGGGTTCGCTTTCTGTTATCGGTGACACGTATTGGGTGCCCCAGCGTTCATTTGTGTGGTCAATTGGTGCACTGTTACGCGTCGATTGCCCTTTACCAGTCAACGGAGGCGACGTTCTCCTCTGGGTTCGATGGCCTTTTGGGGCTTCACAGTTATGACGCTGAGAGGTATTCGATGTGCCAGCGGTCCGTTCTTGGTACACCTTTACTACATCATCTTGAGAACAGTCCACTAAGTCTGCTGTTTCTGAGATGATTCCACCCTTGGCGCGGTAGCCGACGATCATTCATTTTTGAAAGTCCATCAGATCACTACCTCTGTTAATTGAGGTCACGTGACGAGGCTCATTTGTACTGGCCAGCAGCTTATATCTCCGTGTAGTCGACCTTGTCACGTGCACTCTGTGACGCGCCTGCTGGGGGGGGGGGATTATGATTCCGGGTGGTGGTGGGGTGTAATATTATTCTGATACGATCGTATATTTTCCATGAATGCGAGCTGTGTTAAATCAATTCGAGTTCTCAGCAAACGAGAAAAAAAAAAATACACGTACTGCCCAGCCCAGTCCTTGATACACTGGCAAAGCAGCAATACGACTGAAGACAAAAAATCATTGTCGGGCTTCACAGATGTTAATTTAGAATTAAACGTCATATCCGCTTTTGGCCATTAAAGACATTTATAAATATATTACTACACTTCTTCCCCATAATGCCAGGGCACAGTTTGATTTTATAGTCCTGGAGTTAAATGATTCCTTCAGCGACTCTTTGTTTTCAATTAATAGATTCATTTCAGTCGTTCTGCAGCCGTGATGAAATCACGCCTTAGAGACAGTGCGAATTCAAGAGTGTGCCCACGACTGAATTTGTGAAGAAACTCTCCTTCGTGCGTATGTAATTTCCCGAAAGAAAAGAGTGCTGGAAAAACGAAAGAAAAAAACAAAACAAATTGTCTAAACATGGAATCAAACCCACTCCTGTGACGTCACCTTCCCCCGTGTGACGGGTCATAGAGCGCACATCGGTGTTTTCCTTCCGGCCTGAGGCAATTTCAATGACGAATACTGTATGCGTGGTAAGTTACTGAAATAATTTGGCGGAGGACTCCGCACGAAAGCTTTCGTGACCCTGCACCTCTCGGAAATAATGAAAATTTGCTCAAATAATGATGTACAACCACGTATATGTATATACATCAATTAATTTCTAGGGAAGCGCGTCGTGGCAACAGTCAAGCTGAAGACACCTTTACCACTAGCGATGGGAAATTTGTACCGAATATTCTTAGAAGCGTTTCGCTATTTATCAATGTCAGTTTTGCGGCCAGAGCGTTTCTTTTCACGGATCAAGGAATTATCGCTTTGAAAGCCGATTCGCTCACTTTTTAATTAGAAACGAACGCTACATGAAATCTCGTTAACGGATATTCTACTCGAAGAATGAAAGTAATGGCAAGCTTGGAATTAATAAGAGAAAAAAAAGCCAATACTACTATTATTAATAGTGATAAAAATAATAAGAAAATATTTTCAACCCAAGTGGCAGGAAGGAAAGGCAGAGAAAGGCCAAGGAAGACATGGGTGGATCAGATTCAGGAGTGTCTGCATGAGAAAAAGATTATGAGTGTGAAGTATAAAAGATCTTGTGTAAGGCGTGTAATGGATATCAGTGAAGCACGAGTTGTATGTCAAGATCGCTGTAAGTGGCGAAGTTTGATACGACAACAATAAGTAAAAATATCTGGAAGTTTGCATTTCTTTTTGGAGCTAACCTCTGAATCTCAGAGAACAGCTTAGTGATATGTATGTATGTATAAAAATAATAATAGATAATGGGACGTGCCTACCCTGCACGACGCATATGAGATAAAGACAGATAGCAGTGAGAGCACATGCCAGTGTAGTATGGTGGATAACACTCGGAGCTCCGGAGCCGAGAGTTGTGGGTTCGAATCCCGCCTCTGGCATAAAAGTAATGGAGAAATGTTCTTCGTCATATCGGCGCCCGAACTTCCAGAATGGTCTGGCTGTTAGGTTTCTCGCAATGGTGTGATGTTCTTTCCACACGGCGAGACAGGAAAAATGAGAATCCCTTTTCAGTGCTTCGAAGAAAAAATAAGTGTGATGTTACGTTCCAAACACCAAATTGTCTGGGATTTATCAAGTGTACGTTCTTCATCGAATGACTGCCTAACTACACGACATATGGTTCCAGCTGACCCGTGGGACACATTGGAGAAAATACAGACATCTTAAGATTAAGTATGACTGCATATTAAACAGCTATAGAAAATATAATGAAAACAATAATTTCGAATGCACATGCTGAGATCTAAGTCGTGCGAATTACCTTTATACTAACTACTTTACCATTTCAGACTACAATTCGTTGATCGCATAATGTTCATTTAATAAAATGTAAATATTTAAAGTCACTGCAGGAGATTCACACGATTACTACATAAACTATCAGCTTACATACTGTAAACACCGATACGCATATTGCAATAATTTTCCGAGCATCGCCTGTTGGATATGCTGATAGTGTATTAATATCCATTTCTTTATCTTAATTTCACTATTGTTTACTGAACCTACATTCACTGCTAAACTCATGAAGACGAAAAGCGACTAAAATCTACTGGTGCATATGGCCTTCATAGACTGAAACTGCTTATGACAAAATAAATAGAAAATTGCTTATTTGATCTCTAGTAAGCTTCAGTTTGCCAAAGAAAATAACAAAATCAATATGCACAGTCGAGTCACATTATTGTTACCACCTCTTACTTTCGACGTCAACAGCGCGCAGCTAATGAAAGAAGGCACGTGACGTGAGCTAGCTTGGAGGGTATATAAGCCGTGCTGTAGGCAATCTGAAAACATATCACTCGGTGCTGTCATGGATAAAAAGAGCGATTTATCAGATTTGCAAAAAGGGATGATTATCGGATTTCGGGCCAAGGGTGGCACTAATTCTGAAACAGCGCAGGTTGTGAACTGTTCGCGTGCTGCTGTGGTTAAAGTGTATCATGATTGGAGAAATGTCACTATTGCGAATGAGCGACGTGAAAACTGCGGAGCACCACGTGCCATAGATGTGAGAGGTGAACGGCGGCTTCGAAGGTGCGTGAGGGCCGATCGACACGCTACATTGGAGCAACTCACAGGCCGAATGAACCAGGGGGGCTACCGGAAGTGTGTGAAATGACAGTTCAGTGAACCCTGTTGCGTATGGAGCTCCGATGCAGACGGATGGTCACTGCACATATGATAACGAAGGTGCATCGGCAGAAAAGGCTTACATTTTCCACGGCAGTATCGAAATTGGACCTCCGCTGATTGGTAAAGGATTGCCTTCTCCAATTAATCACGTTTTCTATTTCATCGAAAGGATGGACGTTGGCGTATAAGGCGAGAAACATCGAAGAACAAACGCTCTTCAACGATTGCTGGAAGAAGACAAGCTGGTGGGGACAGCGTTATGGTCTGGGGAATGTTTTCGTGGCATTCCCTGGGTCCACTCATACCTGTGAAATTCAGGGGCCGAATTCGTTATGAATCAGTCCTAGCAGACCACGTACACCCATACATGCTGATTGTATTCCTTGGGGCGGATGGGATCTTCCAGAACGACAATGCGAGGTGTCACATAGTTAGAAATGTCCCAGAGTGAATGTAAGAGCACGATGAAGACTACAAAGTACTTACCTGGTCCCCTAATTCCAAAGACTTAAACCCAATTGAGCATCTGTGGGACCACCGCGATCGTGTTGTTCGCTCTATGAATCCTCCACCACGCACCCTCCAGCAGCTGTCAGGTGCACTGCAGTCAGCATGGCTCCACATACTTGTGAACACCTTCCAGCACCTTATTGAGTCGCTCCCAACCCGCACATCTGCTGTCCGCGCTGCACACGGCGGTTATTCTGGATATTAGCTGGTGGTCACAGTAATGTGACTCGACCGTGTGTAATTATAAATAAGTTTCAATCCAACGTGAGCAATAAAAACAAAATCCGGACTAGTTTAGAACAGTGGTATCTCACTTATATTATTTGAATTGTACACTGAGTGACCACTTTATTATGACCACCTGACAGTTTTAAGCAAATGAGCTATGGCTGCACGCTCTTGCCGCCAGAGGGCGAGGCTAGTATAAAAATGGAAAGCTTAGTGCTTGCGACAGTAGTAGAAGTGATTTTTGGGTGTAGAGATGGGTAAAAAATGCGATTTGACGGACTTTCAACGTGGGATGATTGTAGGAGCTCGGAGCCATGGAGCGAGTATCACCGAAACCGCCGCATTCGTGAAATGTTCCAGAGCAGCTGTTGTTAAAGTGTTTAAAGAATGGACTGTCAGCCAAAAAACTGGGTCTCTATGTGCAACGTGTGGTCGTTATCGACTAGTGACTGCTCGGGCGGAACGGACAGTGTCCATACTGGTAACAGACAAAAGGGCAACAGTGCAGCAAATTACAGACCATCTTAATCAAGGATCTCCTCAAATGATCTCTGCACGCACTGTTTGCCATACACTGCATCGGATGGGATATGGCCGCCGAAGACCTGTTCGAGCACTTTTACTGTCTGCAGTTAACAAGAGCAAATGTCTCCAGTTCGCACAGGAGCACAAGGATTGGACAGTCAAGAATTGGAAACAAATTATGGGGTCCGATGAATCACATTTTCAGTTGCACCATGCCGATGCCCAAGTGAGAATTTGGCGGAAACAGCACGAAAGCATGGACCCCAAATGCATTGCCACAATCCTTCAAGCTGGTGGCGGCAACGTTATGGTTTGGGGAATGTTTTCCTGGCATGTTTTGGGCCCTTTAATTCGTGTTGATCAACGTCTGACTGGCACATCATATCTAAACATCGTTGCGGACCAAGTGCATCCTGTCATGTCGAAGGTTTATCCCGATGGCGATGGATACTTTCAACAAGATAATGCATCCTGCCATAGTGCTCATATTGTACAGGATTGGTTTCAGGAACATGCCGGTGAGTTTACTTTGCTTAGGTGGCCCCCACAATCTCCAGATCTCAACCCCATTGAGAAATTGTGGGATGAAGTTGAACGTGCCATCAGACAGCTGGATCCACAAACCTGCAATCTCACACTCATGGAAAGTGTTATTCATCGAGCATGGTCTCAGATTCCACAAACCACCTATCAACATCTCGTGGAGTCCATGCCACGAAGAATCGACGCAGTATTAAAGGCAAAAGGTGGCCCAACGAAGTACTGAAGGGTTGGTCATAATAAAGTGGCCACTCAGTGTATACAGTATAGGAAATTTCATTCGAGAATCACAAAAAAAAATTCTGATACATTTATTTGTAGATCTATGAATAAGTTACTGGCGCTCCACGTAGCAGGCTGTAAAGACGAAACGACTAGACTTTTGTTTAAATTTCGTGCTGTGGAAGTAAGGTGGCAATACAGTGTCGAATTACATTTGTTGGCGGGCAACCTACAGGTCCTGTTAGGTGATCTTGGAAATGGCAACCGACAAGGTGCGTATTCGATCATGTCTGTTGTTCATGTTTAATCTCGGGTAAACAGTTGCAGAAGCAAGTGAGTGGATTTGTTCGGAATACGGCGAGAAAGCTGTAGGCGCAAGCCCGTGTCCTAACTGGTTTATAAGTTGTGATTACAGATTGGAGGACAAGCAGCGCAAAGGACGGCCGAAGGAGATGCAGAGAGAAGATTTGCAAGCTCTTGTGACTACTGCAGAATAGGCAATACAGTGAGGCGTGAATCAGCTGACGGTAGTTCAATGTTGGCATGTAGTGGGAAAGTTAAAAAAAACATTCAAAACATCTAATAACTATCAGGTCGTATAATAAAAGATGGGGAGTTAAGCATAGACTTTGTGTACGCAGATGATCATGCTGAATCAAAATAATAAAAAAATACAATGAATAAAACGTTAATCTTAGTAAATTTATAATTCAGCTAAAAATGAATACTGCTGAACTTGTACCTTCGAAAATACCTACATATTTCATCTCAAACAATAAAACGTAATACTATGAAAATATCAATTGACATAACCAAAACGATGGCATTCAGAGGGAAGGAAATAACTAAGATGCAAATAGTACACTGGTGTGCAAAAATTAAGGACAAAGAGGAGAAATTAGCACAACAGCGGGCCGAGCAGGCAGAACAACCCGAAAGACCACTCAGGAGATAGACTAGGGTCCGGTACGGTAGGGCATGCGCATATATGCAGCATGACGTGGCGGGGGTCGGAAGGGTATAAATCACACGGGCGGTGTACGCTCAGCAATTCGGTGAAAGCTATTGCACGGTGTACATCGGTTTGAACGACGTCGAGTTGCTGCCACCGTGTGATATGGCCAACTGGCAATCCAGTACACGACATCTGGATGACTTTACCCGAGGTCGCGTCGTTGGGAAGTTGAAAGAAGGTCGAACTGTGACTAGTGGGGCCGAGGAGTTCGCGATCCCTCACAGCTTCGTTTCACGAGCTTGGAGAGCATTTCAAACGACAGGAACAGCTGTCCGAGAGTTTAGCAGTGGTCGTCCACGAGCAACCGCGGCGGCGGACGACCGGTATATTGTCCTACAGGCGAGAAGAGACAGACGGCAGACAGCGAGAGAAATCGCAAGGCACATGCAACAGACAACTGGACGTCCGTTATCGCGTGTTACCGTGGCCAGGAGGCTGCACAAAGGTGGTCTGTTTGCACGACGATCAGTACGGTGTGTGCCATTAACGCCTGCTCATCGGAGACTGCGGGTTCTGTGGTGCCAGGAACACAAGAGCGGGACACATCAGCAATGGGATCGAGTTCTCTTTACGGATGAGAGCCGATTTAGTCTGGCGAGCGATTCTGGACGTAAACACATCTGGATAGAGCAGGGAACACGCAATCACACCTCCAACATCATCGACATTGACCGGTTTGGAGGTGGCGGAGTTCTCGTTTGGGGCGGTATCATGCTTGGTAGCCGTACTGACCACCACATCTTCCAAGGAGGTTCAGTCACTGGTGCCCGCTATTGTACAGAGATTCTCCTGCCTCACGTGCGTCTGTTTAGAGGTGCTGTGGGTCCTGAGTTCCTCTTCATGGATGACAACGCTGCACCTCATCGTACAGTGGCTGTCGCAGAGCTGTTGGAGAGTGAAGATATTCAACGCATGGATTGTCCCGCAAGGTCCCGGGACCTAAAACCAATCGAACACGTGCGGGACTTTCTCGGGAGAAGCTTGGCAGCTTATCACCAGCCGCCAGCAACGATTCCGCAGCTGCGATTGGCGCTACAAGAGGAATTGGCCGCGATGCCTTAACAGCTCTTTGACAACCCCGTCCTCAGCATGGACAGATGTTGTACATCCTGCAACGCAGTCAGGGGTGATCATATCTCCTACTCAAGACTGGATTTTTCTTGGCAGCCAACTGTCACATGTGCGTTTCTGTCTTCTGTCCAGTTGTGCTCGAAGCTACCTTTTCAATAAAGTGCCTTTGTATCCTTTGGATTCCTTGTTTGGACGGTTTTGCTCACTTGTCCCATATTCTTACATCTTGGGGATATTATGGTATGATTTGAGTCGATGTGGAGCACTTCTGCACAACGTTGCATTCGAAAAACCGTCTCTTCCTTAATTTTTGCACGCCAGTGTAATAGATAATATCCCAACAGAACAAATAAGGGAATTTAGATAACAGCGTAATTTGCTGTAACTTGACGTGGAAAAGGATTTAGAAAACAAAATACTTAAGCTCTAAAAAGCCAGTAGAGATAAATAAATTTAGTGGAGATATCAAAATACTTCAGCTCTAAAAGCCAGTGGAGATACATGTCAAGGAGAAGATAGCAAGAGATATATAATATCCTTACAAGCCAATAATCAGGTACGGAAGTAAGGGATGAAAGAGATAGAAATAGAATAAAAGCGGTATAGGTGGGTTCACTTGCTGGTTAAAATAGTATAACGAAGTAAATTTCTCCGTCATTTTTGTTCTACGCCGGGAATAGAACCCGAGTCCGCTTATTCCGGAACAAGTCGCTCTACCAACTGAGCTACGCAGACGTTCATTCTGATTGCTATCTGCCTTTATGTCGTGTGCGTCCTGCTGGCAGGTACGTCACATCTCCCCCCCAAAGAGGGCCGGGGGCATGGCCCACGGGTCAGCCGTGACCATGAATCGTTGCAGGCAGCCATCCGCTGTAGAACGTGCACTTGAGAACTCCCGGTCAATCTGGTGTGTGGAATGCAACGTCACACACATTTATTTTTCGAAGCGCTGGAGAAGGGATTCTCTGATTTTTCCTATCTCGCGGTGTGGAAATAATATCACACCATTGCAAGATCTTGAACGGCCGGGTCATCCGGATAGTTCGGGCGCCATTATAACGAAGTAAATTTCTCCGTCATTTTTGTTCTACGGCGGGAATCAAACCCGAGTCCGCTTATTCCGGAACAAGTCGCTCTACCAACTGAGCTACGCAGACGTTCATTCTGATTGCTATCTGCCTTTATGTCGTGTGCGTCCTGCTGGCAGGTACGTCACGTCTCCCCCCAAAGAGGGCCGGGGGCATGGCCCACGGGTCAGCCGTGACCATGAATCGTTGCAGGCAGCCATCCGCTGTAGAACGTGCACTTGAGAACTCCCGGTCAATCTGGTGTGTGGAATGCAACGTCACACACATTTATATTTCGAAGCGCTGGAGAAGGGATTCTCTGATTTTTCCTATCTCGCGGTGTGGAAATAATATCAAACCATTGCAAGATCTTGAAAGGCCGGGTCATCCGGATAGTTCGGGCGCCATTATAACGAAGTAAATTTCTCCGTCATTTTTGTTCTACGCCGGGAATCAAACCCGAGTCCGCTTATTCCGGAACAAGTCGCTCTACCAACTGAGCTACGCAGACGTTCATTCTGATTGCTATCTGCCTTTATGTCGTATGCGTCCTGCTGGCAGGTACGTCACAATAGACTTGACAAAGAGGCATACATTTTGGAAAGTCAGAGACTTGTAGAAGAGATTATCAATTCCAAAAACCGAGGGAAAGAACAGGTGGAGGGACAGCACATCGACTGATGCTTTAAGATCGCTTTAGAATACAAATACATTTAGAAGAGATCAAGCAGAGGTTGGAAAGATTATTTTCAGTGAACGGTACAGGTGGGTCTTTGCCTAGTCCTTGAAGTCAAGAAGATTTTTTCTCCTTGTCCATATAAATCCTTAAAACAGTTTTCATCATTTTCAAGGTGCACTACCCAACCATTAATCCCCAAACTCTATTGACAATCAGTTAGGTCCTACGGAACCACTACGTCACAGACGCAATTATACAGTATAAATATGTTCGCAGGATAATGGGGAGACAATAGCACGATTGTGAATGCAAGATGCCTCGATCAACAGAGTTAATTGATGTTCGGAAAGGATTGAAAATAGGGTGCCACATATGCGATACCTTCGTACGTGATATTTCAGCGGCACTAGAGATCCCAAGGGCGACAGCTGGTGATATGAGATGTAAAAGGCAGCGAACTGGGGTTGAATTTGCGAAGAAACGACCCGGCAAAACTTCGAAGGTAAGAGAGCGTGAAAGAAGAGCTCTGGAAAAAACTATCCGCTCAAAACGTTTATCTAGTACACTGTCTCAAATAATGCGAACCCTATTTGAGATCCTATTGGAGATAATGATAGCACAAGTACAGTGCACAGGATGCTGTATGTTATCAATTACCACGGAAAGAGCCATCCACAAGCCGCTAATGACTTCTGCTAATGCCAGATACCAATTAGCGTGGTATAAGGAATGCCGATATATATGCGATACCTTCGTACGTGATATATAGGCCAATGGGGAAAATGTGCTTCTGACTGATGTGCCATCGTACACAGTCTACCAGTCTGATGGTCGTTATTGGGAATGAGGAATGACGGGAGAAAGATATCTTCCGGACTTCATCTTCCCGATAATCAAGTTTGGTGAAGGCAGCGTGGTGGTATGGAGCTGCTTTTCGTGGTTAAGTTTGGGCTCAGTTGTCGTTCTGGAGAAAACCAAGAATGCCGAGCTCTATCTACAAGTTCTGGACAATTATGCACTACCAATGTTGTTGCATTACTTTGATAAAGGCCCATATCTTTGTCCCCCTCATCAGGAGAATGCACCTGTCATACTATAAGGACAAAACCATGAATGCTGATCTCTATCTGGACGACCTGGACATTTACGCACTGGCAATGGTGTGGCATTACTTTAGGGAAGGCCTACACCTGTATCAACAGGAGAACGCACCATGCCATACTGTTGGCGTTGTTACAGATTGTTTTGAGGACATTGACGTCGAAAGTGTTACCCATATATAAGACCTGAACCCTGTAGAGAATCTCTTGGACGCATTGGATCGCCGGATACGTGGAGGAAAAGATCGCCCTACAATCAAAGCTGAACTGTTCATTCCTTTGAAAGTCGATCGAATTGTGGAATATGTCAACGAGCATTTACAAAACACAGGTGGTGAGTATTCCACGAAGACTACAGGCAGTGCTGGAAATGGGCCGGTACATGCCGGGATGGCATGAAAGCACTTTCATTTTCATAGTATTTCATCCGGCACTTTTTTTACCCGGAATATACAGTCATTGTCATAAAAATCCGCGCACCAAGAAGGAGGCGTCGGATTGGAATGAGAATTTAGTAGTGAAATGGTATATACCAAGGACAGAAGTGATTACAATATCACAACAGCAGGACGATTTCCCGCGGACATGCGGTACACATTCCGGTCAGCGTTAGTACCGCGTCGGACGGCCTTGTGTTCGAATACATGCGGTGACACGGTCCGGCATGGAGTTAAAGAGACGCCGTATGTTATCCTGGGACAGATTGGCCCAAAGTTCTTGCAACTGACGCTCTAAATCACGAACACTGGGACATGAAGAAAGCTTGCGTCCCATATGGTCCCACACGTGCTCGATGGGCGAGAGATAAGGCAATCTGGCAGGCCACGGAAGTGTCGAAGCATGTCGTAGACAGTCCTGGGAAACCCCAGCCGTGTGCGGACGGCCGTTATCTTGCTGAAAAATGGCTCCGGGCCGCCCCGCCAGGAAAGGCAGCACACATGGCCGCAGGATACCCTGTTCGTAGCGCTGGGCTGTCAACGTCCCTTGGATCACTGCAAGGAAAGTCTGGCTGTCATATGCGATGGCTCCCCAGACCATCATGCCTGCAGTTCGGGAGGTGCCGCTGTACAGTGAGGTTGGGATTGTAGCGCTCACCTGAGGTCCTCCACAATCTGACACGGTGGTCGTCCGTTCCCATACAGAAGCGGTATTCGTCGCTGAATAATATGCTTCGCCAGCCCGTTCCATGATGCCCGCTGCTGACACTACTGCAATCGACGCCGACGATGGCAGAAAACGTAAGTGCCGTCGAGAGTGTAGATTCGCCTCCGCCAGGCATCTGGAAATGGTTCTGGCGCACGTAGGACTCCCTTGTACAGCTGCCACATGTCTCTGGATATTGGACAAAGGCGTCATGGCATCTGTGCGTGCCGCTCTCCCGATCCCATGGTCCTCTCTGCTGATGGTGTGTCTGGGTCGTCCAGAGCCAGTACGTTGTGTTTGGCTGCCTTCCCGTGTCCATTACGCCCAACACGATTGCACCGTGCTGTCCGACCGGCCCAAATGGCGGCCGATTCGGCGCGCCGGCCACCCTGCCTCTCTCATTCCGACTATACGGCCTCGTTCAAACTCAGTCAGTTGCCCGTACGCATATCTACGGAGGCTCCTCGGCATGCCTATCACTCAGGGATATCACCAGACTTTTACCGTGCACTTCGGCACGAATCTGGAGTCCTCTGCGCGGCGCCTACCTTAGACGCTCGGGCATGCGGAATCGCACGAAACTTTAATCATTTGCCCCCCCCCCCCCTTACCGCCCCCGTAGCTATTCTCTGAGTTTCGCGTTAATCGCACGGTTTATTCTTGGTGCGCGGATTTTTATGACAATGAGTGGCACTACTTTTAGTACTGGGAACTGCAGAAATGGATTTGGTTTCTGTCCCTGGCTTATGAGGGAGGATTCTTAAACATAGAAACCTAATGTGCCTCGTGCCCTTGAGATAGGGGCGTATATAGATTTGGGGGGGGGCGAAAAGTGGATGTTCTTGAAATTTTCTTTAGTTTTGTTCCACCAGAACAAAATTAAAGTAAATGAAAAACAGAAGAAAAAATTAAATATTTTTTTCTAATGTAAGTTGACCAATTTTTATTAAATGCAAGGTATTTTGTTCTAATGTAAGTCACATTTTAACCAAAAAATAAAAAAAATGAAACACTTTTTTTTTTTTGAGAGTGGTGAGATTGCTATTAATTTAAAAATGAATATTCATTCTGATTACGGAGATTCTAACTGTTCGACTTTCTATTTCATGAAAGTCCCTATTGGAAGGGAACTGTCTTCTCGGCTCAGGACCTTAGTTCTGGATTCAAGTCCAGGCGAATCACTAATGATTAGCCGAGGTTCGGAAGTCTCGTCAATCCGTTGGTCCCGGGGTAGAGACTTTTCGTTATAAACAAGTCTAACCCCAATCCTCGGTGTAGCGTAAGTAGTTGTGCCCGCTGCATCCACAATCCAACCAACTGTAATCGACCACTATCGTCTCTGACTTATGGTGCAGTAGTATTCCACGGAACTGTCAATTATGTACATTTTTATACAAGAGTTTTTTTCGAGGGAATTTTTTAGCTTTTTCGGTTTTTTTGAAATATTCGGGGAAGGTATTTTTTCCAGATGATTTTTAGCTAAATATGAGCATATCGGCATTTTTTATTTTTTATTTTGATTGAAGGTTTGACGACCACCGTGAGCAACTCAATGGGCTATAAGCAGTCGCCCGTCCCTAATTTAGGGTCACTGGTTCCAGGGAAGGGATGGAGCCAGTGCCGTAAGACAAACACAACATCCATGCCTCACCGGGATTCGAACCCGGACCCCTTTCGGACATGATCAGAGGCCATCGCTTAGACCACTGCGCCACCGGGGCGGCATATCGGCATTTCAAAATCTCCATTTCGAGCACCGACTATAGGCCGGCTTAAGAGCCAGAAGTTTCAACACACAATATATTGCCATACTGCGCAGAATCATGAGGTGAATGAAAATCCTTTTTCCTTTAGCAAAAAATAAAAAATAAAAAAAAACATTTGTTAAAAAATATTTACATCAGTTTAGCACAGATTTTACAGTTTATACATAATACATATATTAAATTAAAAGTGTTTTTATTACTAGAGAATCGTCTTTCCAGTTTTCATTTTAGTTTTTCTTTCATTCAATCATTTCAAACGTTCTGAGTGTCATGAAACGAATTTTTTCAACGGGTTCACGCACTTTTAGTATTCCCTGTATTTATGCAAAAAGTGTGACTAACACTTTGGATGGAAGGCCACATAATTCTATTTCGACATTTATGTCATGGAAGTCGAACAGCTAACCCATTTAATCATATGTTATTTCTAAAAGTCCTCTGTTCTCATTGGATCACTGCTGCCATTTACTGGTGCATCCGGAGAGCTTCGGAAGATGAAGATGATAGAGGAAAACAACTGGACGTACAGAGATGCAAGCAGAGTGTGATGGAGAAGAAGTGCATGCATGCGTGGAGGAACAAGAGGAGGGGAGAAGAATGGAGCGAGTCGGAGAAAGTCATCTTTGCTCCTCTCCATCCTGTACTTAGTCTAGTGATCCTTGTGATAATGGGTTTCGGAGAACATAAGTCGTCTATCAGAGAGTGAGAGTACGAAGATCACTAAAAGGAGGCGCAAGATGAATGAGTTTCAGGAGAGGACGCGTGCACCTGAAAATGGAAATGAGCGCGCGAAGAAATGAATTACGAACAGTTCCTAGTTTTCCAACACGGTATTGAAATTCAGCCGTGATACACATGGCGATAAATTGTAAGCTGACATCGGAAGAACTTTCTTTCATTTTCTCCATAATCCCGCCATTTATAGGAAAACTTTAGCAATCCCCCAAACTTGACTGATACGTTCAGCCGGAGAGTGCATCTGCTACAAAATTGTTTATTCTTAACATTTTTCTTGATTTTTGACAAAGAATTTCTAGATTACGGAAAATCTGCAAAATGTTTCCCAATATCACGTGAAATACGCGTAGGAAAAGGAGAAAACTCAACAAATTCAGCTTGGATACGAATATTGGACTTTGCATGCAGATTTAAAATTCTTTAATAACTTCAACGCCAGAAAACTAAAAAAAGTCACTTTTTTGGGAACATAACATTTGTGAGAAGTGCGTGGAAATTCCATTACTGCCACTATTCTTTCGCAATCCTTCAGGATATTCAAACATTTAAGATTTCGGAATTCAAACTTTCAAGATTTACGGATGGAAGAAGGTCTGTCATGTCTCTTTCATAACTTTTTGTCTTGTTTTTTTTTTTTTTTGATTGGAGGTTTAACGACTACCGTGAGCAACTCAATGGGCTATAAGCAGTCGCCCGTCCCTAATTTAGGGTCACTGGTTCCAGGGAAGGGAGAGAGCCAGTGCCGTAAGACAAACACAACATCCATGCCTGACCGGGATTCGAACCCGGACCCCTTACGGACGAATGATCAGAGGTCAGCGCCTTAGACCACTGCGCCACCGGGGCGGCCTTTCTGTCTTGAACAGGTCTTTACCGTAGGGTCAGCGTTCTTCTTCATTCCATCTACGATGCGTTAAGTACTTCCTGCGCCCAGTGTTAGTGTGCTCATGGTAGAGATCTGCAGGCGCAGCCCGGACCGTTTCAAATATCAGACACTCGGTCGGGTCACGTCAATTGCAGCTCTTATTTAGGCCCGGCCCGGCCTGTTATGTGCCATTTGGTATTATTTTGTCTTTTTATTGTATTTTTTTAAAATGTGAAAATTAAATAATGAAATGAGATATTATTGAAAATATTTAGTTGAAAGTAAGCCTAAAAATATTAATTAAACTTTGACAATTATCGAAAAATATAACCTTTAGAAAGAAAGCAAAAGGAAGCTTAAGCGCGTTCAGAATCTCCCTTTCTCTGAACTACTAAAAGTTAACACTACGAAAGTCAGTCCCTATACAGATTAGGCATAGGAGAAAAATTCCATGTCGTCACACTCTCGCATACGACCCCCCCCTCTTCAGACACCCTCCGTTTCCCACTTTACACAACCGGTCTCGTTCATTTCGTCTACAATCACTTCGTCGAAAACTCATTTCGTCGACGCCTCTTCGTCGACAGGTACATTTCGTGGACACTCACTTCGTCGAAACTATATATGCAAACAGTCGACTCGTCAAAACTTTCGTAAAATCTAGTTTTAAGTTTAGAACCACCAAATTTGGTATACTATCATCTTATGGTACTCTAACTTAGACCGTACACGGTTTTTGGAAGGGGTCAGGGCCCGGGGTAAATGGAGCCCCATACAAAATTTTCTCAAAAATTTCCATCTTCTACTTAAGAACTGCAACACAATTCTGCACTCTAATACCCTATCTGCGAGCTAAGTTACAGTACCATGAGATAATATACCAAATTTGGTGGTTCTAAATTGAAAATTGTAGTTTTTACGAAAATTTTGTATGGGGGGCCCTACTCCTTCCGTCTATGGTCTAAGCTGGTGTAAGAGTACAATGAGATAGTATACCAAATTTGGTGGTTCTAAATTGATAACTGTAGATTTTATGAAAATGTTGTATGGGGCCCCCTTCTCCCCGGGCCAAGACCCCTACCAAAAACTGTGTACGGTCTAAGTTAGAGTACCATGAGATAGTATACCAAATTTGGTGGTTCTAAATTGAAAACTATAGATTTTACGAAAATGTTGTTTGGGACCCCCTTGATCCCGGGCCCAGACCCCCTTCCAAAAACCGTGTAGGTCTAAGTTAGAGTACCATGAGATAGTATACCAAATTTGGTGGTTCTAAATTGAAAACTAGATTTTACGAAAATTTCGTATGGGGCCCCTTTCAGCCCGGGCCCGACTTCTACCAAAAACCGTCTACGATCTGAGTTACAGTACCATGAGATAGTATACCAAATTAGGTGGTTCTGAACTTTTCTTCGGTTTTTAGGAATCAACTGTTTGCATATACTGTATAGTGTCGACGAATTGCGTGTCGACGAAAGATACCTGTTTACAAAATGAGTTGTCGACGAAGTGAACCAGACCCCTACACAACACACACACTCGCTCGGGGTCGAATATTTTTTGTTGTCAACAAGTCACAAAATGGTTTTACCATCTTAATACCTACAGATTGGTAAAAACACTGTGAGTGCCTCTCCTTGTCTTTCTGATTACGCCCTGGGCTACGTCATGGAAGTTAGTAAAGCCAAATGAAGAGGGTGAATATAATCAGTTAAACACACAAAGAAATCAGAAAACACGACTTTTTTCTTTCTTTACCATTGCGATAAAAAGAATGGGTCGACTTGGCCCGGCCCGGTCCATTGCTTTGTTCTCTAAACTAAGAAATGGCCCCACACGGTCCGCGGGCAGGGCCGGGCTTGAGCTTGGCGGACCAGCCAGGCACGTGCAGACCTCAAAGCTCATGCATCCACCGATTGTTATCATACAGCGTTTTTAGGGAGCATGACCCCCCCCCCCCCCATCTCGGGTTCCTCTGCTTTAACATGAAGCCTAGAGACAATCCGCCTTGTGTGTTTTTTTTTCTCTTGATCCTCTAGCACTGAAATGATGCCTCTACCTCATGTATTTTCTTCTGATCAGCTAATCCGGCGACGATGTCTTATTCCCGTGTCTATTCTTCCTGGCTCGCTAGTCCTGAGATGATGTCATTATCTTGCACATTTTTCCTGATCCGCTGGCCTTGAGATAATGATGACCCAGTCTCGGGTTTTTCACTGATATCCCATTCTTGAGAATACGCCTCCGTCTCGTTTTTCCCCTGATCCTTGGCCCTGAGGTCGTCTCCGCCTCGTGTCTTCCCTAATCCTGTGGCTTCAAAATGTTGTCTCCATCACACGTTTTTTCCTGATCCCCCAAGCACTGAGATGATATCGCCATTTTACGTTCAACCCTGATTCCCAAAATTTAAGGTGATGTACTCGTACTTTTCCTCTTTGCTATGATGTATTTCTATCCAGCGTTTTCAAATTACCCAACCTTAATATGTCTCTGTCTCGTAAAATTTCCCCGTAAAAATGTTTCCATCTCGCATTTTCTCCCTGAGATGATGTCAACAACTTATCATTTTTGCTCAATAACCAACTTTCAAACTTCCCGATCACCGAAGTTAAGCAGATCAGACTGAGTCAATCATCGGGAGGGTGCCATGGTCATCTTCCAATTACCTTGGGAAAATACTCTTTAAACATATCCTTGTTTGGGCCGAAACAGCCACTTTTATTACGGGAAATATCCCCTCATCCTCGGTCAAAAATATTCTCCAATCTCAAAGAAAGGAAAGGAAAAAAAGAGGAGAAAGCTGATAATTATTTATCCGGTGTACTGCACGTCTTTTGAATGCTTCCCAACACAAACCGGATTTTAAGAAAAGCGAAAAAGTTCACTTACGCCTCAGTCTTAAAAATTTTCAGCGAAAAAGTTCACTTACGCCTCAGTCATAAAAACTGCGAACTATTTAAAATGTACAATGTGCGTAGTGTTGTTCCAGTTACAAAAAGATCCTCTAGTACTGAAATGATGTCTCTGCAACCGGTTGTTAAAAATCGGTAAACATTTGCAAGTACCTACTTACGCCCACCAGTGTCAG
Organism: Macrothele yani; assembly: GCA_039090855.1. NCBI lineage: Eukaryota > Metazoa > Arthropoda > Arachnida > Araneae > Macrothelidae > Macrothele > Macrothele yani. Next base: position 8,107,319 of record CM076994.1, on the reverse strand, counting down.
AAATATGCTTTACGAAAAACCAAAAATGGTAAGCAAAATGTGCCTCGTAGTGCAAAACAACCGAAGCAAAAGGAATTTGTGGAATACAAATTCCTTCGGCTAGGAAAAGTCACATAACTGTACGTCTTCTACAAGGAAAACTACGTTATTTGAAAAGAAAATGGACCAAAATGTCCTTCATGCTCAAGGGTACTCGTGCAAGAAAGGATTTTTTCAAGCACTCTTCCAGAAAAAAAGATACGCTTTCAAATAGAAACATACCCTGATGCTCCCACCCGCAGAACAGAGCACTAAGTAAAAGTAGAATATAGACGCAAAGCATTTTTCATATAGGCAGCTATGCATCAGAAAGACTTTTTTAAATGCTGCCTTTAGACGCAGATATAGTAAGAACACAGTATATACACTGCTGGCCACCCAAAATGCAACACCAAGAAGGACACGAGATAGCAAAGCCAGATTTACTGGACACATAACAACAGATACAAAGATGAAACGATTGAGCTTTTGCCCGTGCGACTTTAGGAACACGCAGACATCAATAGTTCCTGTGGCCCCCATGGCTGGCAATAACGGCCGCTACACGACGCGGCATCGAACGAAAGAGGCTTTGGATGTGGGCTTGGGGTATGTCGGTCCAGGCTGCTTCCACACGTTGCCACAGTTCTTCAGGCGTAGCCGCGGGTGGTGCTTGCCGGGCCACTCGGTTACCGATCAGCGACCAGACGTGTACGATGGGCGACATATCGACAGAACAGGCGGGCCACGGCAGCAGTAACACCTGGTGGGCCGTGAAGAATTGTAGCGGGATGCGTGCCACGAGCGGGCGCGCATTGTACTGTTGAAACGTGGCCGCTGGCAGGTCCTGCAGGTAAGGGAGGACTACAGGCTCCAAAACGTCGGAGATGTAGCGGTGGCTGTTGAGTGTACCGGCGATGCGTACCAGAGGGGTGCGGGTGTGATATTCAATTGCGGTCCAAACCATAACGCCTGGAGACGGACCGGTATAGCGATGCATAATGCAGGCGTCATGCAGTCTATCACCGCGGTGTCGCCACACGCGGATCCGACCATCGTGGTGTTGCAGGTAGAAGTGGGATTCGTCGGAGAAGACAATGCCGTTCCATTCTGTAATCCAGGTGCGGCGTTCAACGGCTCACTGCCGCCGCAGTCGCCGGTGGTGTAACGTCAGTGGTAATCGGAGCAATGGGCACCGTGCGACAAGTCCCCGCTCCTGCAGACGACGTCGAACGGTACGTGCTGACACAAGTTGTTGCGCAACACACCCTAATTCCTGCGCTAACCTTCGTGATGTGGCGGTTCGAGCCGTCAATGCCCTCCGCACAACATGCCGTTTCTCCCGTACGGTGGTGTGCCGCGGCTGCGTCAATCGCTCACGTCGGTCCGTCTGTCCCTCCTGCACCCACCGAATCCATACTCGCCTTACTGTGGCTGGATGTCATCCCACACGGGCACCGATGTCTCGGTACGATAAACCTCTGTCGCGATAAGCCACTATTCGTCCTCTGTCGAACTCCAAAACGTGCTGAAATGACTGCCGTATTCTGCGACGAGGCATCAGGAAGCTTCCCACGCACAGGTCCGGAAGCACAACACACTTCCACTACTTACACCCCGCCTTCTGTGCACCCTTCTTATAGTACTTCTCGGTGGCGTGCCGGGCACACATGATTTGCATATGCCCTGCAATGCTAATCGTTTGCATGTCCTCTCGCGGACGACGCAGGCTGCGAATTTCAGGCCAATCGAATGCTTCCTTCTTGGTGTTGCATTTTGGATGGCCAGCAGTGTAGATACGTATAGGAACGTAGCGAGAAAATTGTGCGTTGCTTAAAGTGAATAATGCTTGTAATATCCACCACAGCGAACGACATACAGTACAAAATTAAAGTTTCAATACTATTTGTACAGTAGCAAACGTGAAACACACACCGAAGTCACCTAGCAGAAAACCTTCATTATGAAAAATTCAAACAAATATGCAAAATGTTCTTCGCATTGACTAATACCCGATGTAATTTTTCAAATCAGCCTTTTAGAAAAAGAAACATCGGAAAAAGTAAAATATGCATTTTTGCTCCCTAGCCAGAGAAAATAGTATTTTAGGCGCAAACTATGCATAGAATGTTTTCTATGAGAGCGATGTGTGTCGAAAAAGATAATTTCAGGGACAGGTGTTTGGATACGTATATGGGTAGCAAATAAATTTTAAAGAGAAATATGCGCTTATGCCTGTTCGTGAAAAAAATTTAAGTCAAGAAAATTTAAAAAATATGTTTAAAAGTTTTCACTACGTGTTATCGGATGAAAAAAAAATTCAATTTTTAGAGGTAGAGATATAGAGATAAACATGCGATGCCTAGCGGGGAAATGTTTCAAAAAGAAATATACACAAAACGTTTTGCATGGCGAGTGATATCCGGCCAGATTTTTTTTTCAATCGGATTTTTAAAAGCGTAAGTACCGCTGCACATACATACATCGCAAACAGAAATATGTATTTATGGCCCTAGTAGCAAAATTGTGTGTTATGAGAAATTAGAAATAATACAAAATATTCTTCATCATGAAAGGTATCCGACGGAAACACATTTTTAAAAACACACTTGAAGAAGCAGAGATATTGAGAAAACGTAATATAATTTTATACCCTCTAGCGATTAAATTGAAGTAGAAACTGTAATCAAAACGGTCTTCGTTGTAAAGGGTATCGAAGAGAAAAACTAATTGCTTCAATCGGAATTTTAGAATCAATCAGATGGAATAAAACATATTTTTAATAGCATCTGCGTTTACCTCCCCTAGCGGCAAAGTTAAGCACCGTAAAAAGACTAAACGAGCAGGATCGCTGGTTTCATAGCTCAATGCAAAAATGATTTTTTATATCGGACTAATACGTGCAGAGATATGGTGCCCACAAACTGACGGACAGAGTGATGATGACGTGAGTTCGTGCTTTTATTTCACGTGGCTAAAAAGAAGGCTCTTTTAAGATTACAACCAAAAATTCCCAAATAAACATTTTCTCAAATATTCCATATCCTCTCCATCTTTCCTGCTCCTTAACCTCCTTAGCCATTGGTTAACAGGTCTCCCTTGGGAATGACAAAATCATTAGGAATTACCAGCAATTAGAATGGGATCTAGTACCACCGGATTGAATTCCGTCACTGCAGCACCTCATCTGAATCTTTACCTGCATCGTCGCTTGGATCGGGACGTCCTTTCATCTCGTATCTTATCTTCCAGGTTCTCCCGATTCCTTTTTTCTTCGCCCAACATCGTGTTCGACTTAAGAGTCAAAAAGTGTGACTCTCATATATTTTCATTTCCTTTTCTTTTAAATCTTTCGAATCAACTTAGAATATATCACTTCCGTCTTGGCACGATACACACCCATTAAATCAGATCAGAACTACAACAGTCAAACTGATTAAAAGTTTAATTAAAATACTATACATTTAAAATTAAAATTATGCTAGCACTTCCAATCCAACACTTGGTCCGTGTTCAGGCTGGGATCAAAAGGCAGCAAACCTCGAAAACTCTAGGCTTAAATACAACAGGGACAAAGGCGATTGGTTCGACAGTGTCACGAGGTCTACAGAAGAGTCTGAAGGGCCAAAGTTCTATGCCGTGTCCAAAGGATATCTCTCAACACTCATGGAAGACCTGATAATACTACTCCATGGTATGGGTATAAACCGCGGCAGTTCGTCGCAAAAAATAGATGCATTGTGATATATGTAGAGGCTTTCAGTAAAATAAGTTGAGTTCCTTGTTCTTGCAGACGTTAAGACCTCCGCTTCCTTCCAGACAGGTAAATGCGTACCACCGTTCAAGAGTCTTGAGAGTGCAGTATTGTATGAGTGTATTTTTATGTCGTACTTGTGCTCACTGATTCTCTGTTTCAGTGTCCTAGTTGTCGATCCGATTTATATCTTGTCTTGATCATCAAAATCATTTGCCTTCATTGGCATCTTGTACACACCTTGTCTGCTCGTAGTGGGGATAATGTCCCGATCTTTCCTGATTAGAGACATGATAGTAAGAGTTTGCAGATCAAAATCAATATTGCGTCTTCTGCAGTGATTTTTAAGAACGTTTGTAACCACAGGAAAGTATCTCATTGATGTGACATACGTAGGTTGAGAAGGTTTATGCCCACACCATGGAGGAGTATTATCGGGTCTTCCGTGAGTGTTAAGAGATATCTTTTGGGCACGGAATAGTACTTTGGCCCTTCACACCAGTGTACTTTTGTAGACCACGTGGCACTATCGAACCAACCGCAGTTATTCCTGTTGTACTTAAGCCGAGAGATTTCGACGTTTGCTGCATTTTGCTCCCATCCTGAAGACGGACCAAGTGTTGGTCTGAAAGTGCTAGCATAATTTTAATTTTAAATGTGTAGTATTTTAATTAAACCTTTTAATCAATTGGACTGTTGTAGTTCTGATTTGATTTAATGGGTTGTGTACCGTGCCAAGACGGAAGTGATCTATTCTAAGTTGTTATTTTGCACGAATTTTATTTACGTTTAATAACTTTCGAATCAAGGCGTTCTCTCCCGCAATTCAATATTCGGTCCTTCTGGTTTTTCTGATGAATTTAGATGATCCTCTAAACCTACCGGAAAGATTTGACCTTTGACCTATAATTATGGTCTCTTCGTGCAAATGTAAGCACAAAATATACGACCACTGCCACGGTTTATTTGTTTCGTGTTTGCAGAATGGTTTATTTCTAGGATTTCTCCATACATAAATATGATAGCATACAGGTAATAGAATCCAACAACGGTTGGGATTTTTTCAAAAATTGTTCAATGTCTTATATGCAACAGATCTGAAATTCGATGTTTGTAATCAATTTGTAACGTTCTTCAATACTCGGGCGACAACATCAGAGCATCCTTGGGGAAGAAAACAGAAAAATGGTTTCAAATATCACTTAGGAAGGCATGCCTGATTGATGACCGGATCGATGCAGAACGGAGCAATAAGAGCAGACAGAGAAAGAGCATATGATATTTCCATTAACAACTGATTCTGGCATTGCCATTGAAATCGACCTTCTCCACGGTTAACTCTCTCTGTCTCTCTCTCAAATGCGTATAAAATGGGGACACCCCACACGAATTCCAATTGCTTTTGTTGTTCTTTGTGAGACGTTCCATTTGCAAAGGAGAACGATGATGATGATGATGAATGGCCTCAATGCTTCATCTGTTATCTCTCATTGAATGCGGGACGACAAACACAACCACTGGCGGCAACAGCCTCTTGTCTCAATCGATTCGGTCTCAGGGCATCCATCACTTTCAAGTCTCACTACCTCGACAATTTTTTTTACCTTATTATTTGTTTCTTTGACGCCTCTCTTTACACTCATTCCGGGCACTCCAACTATCCCGGAACTTAAGTTAACATTTTTCTCTGAAAATTATAGCTTTTTAAACAAACGTGGGAAAGCAATGAGCCATTTCAGGAAGCACCATATCGGTTGTGCATTAGCATTAACACGGAATGCGTGGTGAAAAATCCTCATGTAAGTCATTAACTGTAGGAACATTTTGTGTAACACCAAAAGATAAAGTACGTTACGGTATTCAAACGATAGCATCAATTAGTGCTATATTCTGAGCTCTTTGTCAGATATACTCAAAAATAAGTCAACGAGGAAAAATACTCTCCGTAGATTTATTTTATAACTATCGTTATATTTTGACTAATACTTTCCTGAGAGGAAACTTACTGAAGACACGATGGATTTGGCACAATCTATCAAAGCATTAAGGTATTCTGCACATTATTTATTAAACTCCAAGGATACGGAAACACGAGTGCGTTTCTATGGATATCCTATTTGTTTCGGATAAATCTTAAAAAAAATGTGATCACCGGAGTAAATTTCCTCTGCTGAAATTATTGCACAAAATGTAGCTCTTCTCATTTTACTTCCATTAGAAAATGGTAAAAACTAAGTATAGTTTAATGGGATAAACTGAGATTTCCTCTGCGCCATTTTTTATTGGTGCCTCTTTCACCAGGCACGTTTTTTTTTTACAAAAGAATACTCGCGACACACTGCCGTGATGCGTAAAATCACTCCTGTGTGTCTGCCTCTTAGAGCCCAAACCGGCTTCAAAAATAGCGCATGCTGACCACGGCAAAACGTTAAGGATGGCCATGACGAGCTTTGCTCACAAATGAATCTAGTGATAGTCATCTATGAGGAAACCCGCTTTCTTAACTGCATAAACTTTATGTGAGATGGCTTTTTCTTACAAACATTTTTTCATCCAACCGAAATCTTAAAGCAATGAAAAGTATTAAATTTGCACCTAGGCGAAACTGATGGCATTTGGAAAGTTCAGGTTTTACATATCTTGAAGGCTTTAATAAGTAATTAGCATTTTTACACATACTGTGTGTCCCGTTTACCTATTCCTTTTTTTAACCATATTCTAAACCTTTTTCGCACAATGACTTCCATTTGTACGGTAAGGTAAAACAGCTAATTGAAAACTTTTCTCCAGGTCTGTGATTATATTTTATAAAATATCATGTGAATTTGAATACCTCTTTATAAGAATAGGAGTTTCAGTTAAACCTACAGCAATCCTACAGTTGCTGCAAGTACGTGTGATGTACCACGTAGGTGACGAAAGAGTCTAAACGCCAAGTTAAACTCACTGCAATCCTGGAGTTGGCCGCCCCCGTGGCGCTGTGGTCTAAGGCGCTGGCCTCTGATCATTCGTCCGTAAGGGGTCCGGGTTCGAATCCCGGTCAGGCATGGATGTTGTGTTTGTCTTACGGCACTGGCTCTCTCCCTTCCCTGGAACCAGTGACCCTAAATTAGGGACGGGCGACTGCTTATAGCCCATTGAGTTGCTCACGGCGGTCGTTAAACCTCCAATCAAAAAAAAAAAAATCCTGGAGTTGCTGTAAGTTCGTGTGATGTACCACGTAGGTGACGCAAGAGTATAAGCGGCAAGTTAACCCCACTGCAATCCGACAGTTGCTGTATGTACGTGTAACGTACCACGTAGGTCACGCAAGAGTCTAAACGGCACGTTAAACCCACTACAATCCTGCAGTTGCTGTATGTACGTGTAACGTACCACGTAGGTGACGCAAGAGTCTAAACGGCAAGTTAAACCCACTGCAATCCGACAGCAGCTGTATGTACGTGTAACGTACCACGTAGGTCACGCAAGAATCTAAACGGCATGTGACAGCGCCCAAACTGAGCGCTGCACATTTAGGTCGAAAACCCATTCCCTAGTTTATCTATTTATTTAATTATTTATTAATTCATGTATTTTTTTTGAAGAAAGAGTACGTTTTATTTTGCCATATACTTTCGGGTGAATCTTTTCTTTTTTTCCTCTCCGTCCCCCCTCTCCCAGCACAAGGCGTCACAGGACAGACCGACACTGTAAGGAGTAAACGCTGGCGATAGCCATCGGCGAGCTGGATTTGAAGTATGTTTTATTGGGGCAATAGAAGTGTCCACCATCTATAGCATCAACAATGCGTGTTGGGCTGACTGGAGACTTGTTGGAACCGGGCCTAACAGTTTAATTGGGGTAAGGATTTATGGCCGGTGGTTGTATCAAGCGGCAAACGTAACTTCAGGGGTTCTCAGAATTTCACTAGAACGGGTAGGAATCTTGGCCCCCTAACGAATGGAAGATCAAAATGTTAATTTTTCGACCAGTAAGATCTACACTGGGGAATTTAATTCAGGGAGGCTTGCGTTTGTCAGCAAGTGATTGGATGATGGGATATTTTGAGGTAGTGTGAGTCTTCTTGGGGGTCGTCGAAATTTTTACCAGGGAAGAGAAGAACTTCGTCACTTTCATCTTTTCACTTGTTCTTCTAAGTCGAGGTGCTTGACTTGCACTTTTTTTCTTTATTACTGGTGACTTGTCGGGTTTTTTTTGGTGGTCCAAAACGTGGACACAGCCATGAGGTATCAGAGACTGGCAGCTTAATCGCTGCCAAATATTGCAGCAGGACATCCGTAACTACGTACCGTGTCCCGACATGGATGGAGGATACAAACCGAGGTGCTACGGAAAGGAACCCGGCAAAGGATGACGAGGGCCCGCACCAAGTTTGACGGACCGGGGCAGACATCGCAGACCAGTACCCTATGTGGAGGAACCACGATAAGTGCTTGGCGGACGAGAATTCTCCCGGCTCAGGAGTGGTCAGCAGCGCGATATCTAGGCCAGATTCGGAGGTTAAGGTAGGAAATCCATCCTATTCTTTTTTTTGGTGTCCCCTCATAAAATCTTTATCGGAGCAGTCCACACATAGAGTAAATAATTTTTTTTAACAAATACTCAGTTTAGTACAGGTTCCCGTCAGAGAGTCTTAAATCATTTTTGCTAGTATCATGAGCTTATATTTATTATTATGCCAAATCATAACCAATAAATTGTTTTTGTTGTTAATTTTGTCTAAGTTCTATGATGAGTGTGTCGTTAACTACAATATGTGTGCTCAACCCTAGATTATTTGGAGAATATATATATCTTTTGGAACCGGAACTTAGAAAATCACTTCACTTATGCTTTTTATTTTAAATCTAGACGTTCACAAAAATATTGCGGCACACAGCGGACCCTTTGACTCCCAAAGGAAAATCTGCTGTGTGAAACACAACGCCCCGTCAGTGGATTCTGAAGCTGCGTCGGCCCTAAATCAGGGAATCGCAGAATCACAATTCACTCGACACCCCCTTGGCTCCCAATATTACGCCGGGTGAACCCAATTAGGAACCCGAGCGATAATAGGCACGTTAAACCCACTACAATCCAGCAGTTGCTGTATGTACGTGTAACGTACCACGTAGGGGACGCAAGGGTCTAAACAGCACGTTAAACCCACTGCAATCGTGCGGTTGCAGTAAGTACGAGTAACGTATCACGTAGGTGACGCAAGAGTCTAAACGGCAAGTTAAACCCACTGCAATTCTGCAGTTGCGTAAGTACGTGTGACGTACCACGTAGGTGAGGCAAGTGTCTAAACGGCAAGTTAAACACATTGCAATCCTGGAGTTGCTGTAAGTACGTGTGATGTATCACGTAGGTGACTCAAGAGTCTAAATGGCAAGTTAAACCCACTTCAAACCTGGAATTGCTGTAAGTACGTGTAACGTACCACATAGGTGACGCAAGAGTCTAAACGGCAAGTTAAACCAACTGCAATTCTGGAGTTGCTGCAAGTACGTGTAACGTACCACGTAGGTGACGCAAGAGCCCAAAGGGCAAGTTAAACCCACTGCAATCCTGCGGTTGCTGTAAGTTCGAGTAACGTACCACGTAGGTGATGCAATAATCTGAACGGCAAGTTAAACCCACTGCAATCCTGAGGTTGCAGTAAGTACGAGTAAAGTATCACGTAGGTGACGCAAGAGTCTAAACGGCAAGTTAAACCCACTGCAATCCTGCGGTTGCAGTAAGTACGAGTAACGTATCTCGTAGGTGAGGCAAGAGTCTAAACGGCAAGTTAAACCCAATGCAATCCTGCAGTTGCTATAAGTACGTGTGACGTACCACGCAGGTGACGCAAGAGTCTAAACGGAAAGTTAAACCCACTGCAATCCTGGAGTTCCTGTAAGTACGTGTGATGTACCACGTAGGTGACGCAAGAGTTTAAACGACAAGCTTCAGAGATTACCAAGGTTGGTGTAGTTCAGTCGAGAAAATAACTGGCTCCAGAGCGAAGAGACATGGGTTCAAATTCCACCATAGGCAGAAATGGCTTTATTTTTACATGCGTGATTAGGAGTTTAAAAAGCATGTTATGCTAATACTTTCAAAGTAGAGATTCTAACTTATCTGTACCCATTGTTAAAAAAATCATAATGGTGATAATTCACTGGAAATCACCTAATTCACCACAATCCTCTCAAATATTAAATGAAATATAATAATGTTTAAACCTTATTATATTTCCAAATGCATTAAACGTAAAAGGAGAACAGAAGGTGATAGTGATCAAAAATCAAATACAAACAATTTATATCACATATCATCATATTACAAAATGGCGTTTTTACGAAATAACGGCATCTACGTAAGTACGCTGTCTAGTATTTCTAGAAACTGTATCGCCTTGGTGAACCACAGATTCTATTTTTGAAAGTGTTATAAATTTCGTACAGTACTGATGTAAGATTTTACAGTTAGCTTCTTTTCTCCACGTTTTTCCATTAGCATTTTTTTTATCATCCCTGCTGCTGTCGGTCGTTTGATGCTTCTGAATAATGGACAAGTTGAACCCACTGCAATTAAAATAGCTAGTGAATCTCCCCCAGAGAGTTTATATTTAAACTCTCTGAGGGGAGATTCACTTGCCATTAAATGCACCTACTGCACATCGGAATATTTACCCTCAAATATGTCTTTAAATTTTGGTAATTCTAGTTTTGCGTGCACGCTGTGAGGTTCGTACCCATATGATAAATTTATCAAAACAGCTTCCTCCAATGAATTTTGCATATTGGAAGCACAACATTATTGCTTCTGGCTTCATTTCGCAAAACGTCCTCGAGAGATACATTACAGTATCAAGAACAATTATAGGTTCTATTAATTCGGTAGCATTTGAAGCATGCTTTTCAGTGATGACTGTATAATAAATTTTTGGTAATTTATTTTCACGTTGCGAATGATTCCCTGGATTGTCTGAGTAACACTCGTAGTGTTTGGTGGCAGCCATGCTACTTTGATATCTACGAAGTGGTTCAACATACGGATAGTAAATGGTATTATCAATAAATAACACAACGTGACACTTTTGTTCCGTTTTTGAAGTTGAAACTATCACAGTCATTCTCCCATAATTTTTGCACTCATTCAGGATTTCTTATTTGTTCTTAAGCTTAAAGGAAATCTCGGAAGGCAAATTTCCAATGCTCCCCTTATGTTTGATGCAGTCATTGGTGCCTCTGCCATGTCACATACTGTACATAAGCCAGAGGTGAAACTTGACTGTTTGTTTTGGGGGAACGCAAAGTTTAGTGCTTAAACTCTGTGCGTTTCCATCCAACATAACCAGACGTTCGGTTTTTGGAGGACATGTCCTCCTTTTCCTACAGTGTCCTCCTGTACTCCAGGCATTAATTAGGGGAAACAACACAAATGTCTGGATTTTTTCAATAAGGAATAATTCAAATACATTTTGATCAAATACTTCTATTGTAATCATGTATCGTATCACGCCACCGTTAAAATGTATTCCATTCATTTTTGGACACCCCCCCCCCCCCCCGGTTTTTTTATTTCTGTTGTGACTTGCATACCGTGGAAGGCATTCCATAAGAATGGGCACGTCGAATCTGGGCACAGCTAGACTCACGTCCACCTGATGGTACTAGCGCTGTCCATAGTCATAAAACATCCTCATCTGTAACTTACTATCACAGAGTTGATGAATTATTACATTAAAGGACTAAATCTAAGTATCAAGACCTTGATGAAAATTGGACTCTTTAGTAACAGCTCTTCTTAATGTGTAGGGCAGTCCTACACATTAAGAAGAGCTGTTCCTAAAGAGTCCAATTTTCTAATATTTTTGCAACTTGCTGTCCATGTGCGCCCACAGAATTTTTTTCATGAGGTTCAAAGTAAAATTCCAGCTCATAAGACTTCTCTAAGCTGTAAGCCATTCACGATAAAAGGCAGATATATAATCTCAGACTCACTGCATAGAGGAAAATATATTTATTTCTTAATACAAAGAGAAAAAAATATTAAGTATTTAATGAAAATTTAAGAAAAAATAATAGAATAAATGTTGCGAAACCTATTTAGCTAGCAAAAGACAACTTCTTATGATAATTTATCTGGATAATGATTATGCCAATCCTATTTGGAAGAAAATATAAATTGTAGTCTACTGCTTTGCCCGAATCTGCCGACAACCTTTCTTATAAAATCTGCATTTCCATACACACAATTTTGGTGTATACACAGATCATCTAGTCTCTCGTGAGTCACGGTTGATGTTATACAAGATTTCACCTTACGCAGAGTACTAAAAGATCTTTCAATGGTGTCTATTGTTGTGAGGAGTGACACTACGATTTGTAGTGCCTTTGAAACTTCTGGGTAAAATTTCTCCCCTTGCATCCTTCTTGCATCCTTTCTGAAAGGGGAATCTTTTCTGTTTTCGCTACTCATCTGTATTTCCGAAAGTGGTACTGTTGTCCAAAAATATTTAAAACATAAGTAAATAATAACTCGGATCATTCTACGCGCGAACATAGTAACTAGAATTTCACCTTCAAATAAAAAAAGGCGCTTAAGGGATCCCTCGGGAAAGCCATTCCTCCGTCGACCGTGCACCACCAACGAAAAAAAGGACTCCACCCCTCCTTTATTCTCCGTCGTTGTAGGACGCACTTGCTCTGAGAAAGCCTGCGAGTGACAATTCGACCCTCAGCAATTAAGAGCAATCAACTTCTTACATCAAGAGTATCTTCCTTCGAGCGGCAGAGAGAGAGAGTGAAAGGAAGAAATACACAGTGGTCATAAAAAGGGGACCAAGTCTTGTTTGGGAATGGGGAGAGAGAGAGAGGAAGGATTTCTGCTCAGGCATTAGGCAGGGAGGAACGTTTTTGAACAGGCAGGAAAAGGAACGGATTTTGGCGGGAAATACGTAGAGAAAGCCACCCAAATTATCCATCTTCCGCTGGAAGTATATACTACACTGCTGCCCACCCAAAATGCAACACCAAGAAGGACACAAGATAGCAAAGCCAGATTTACTGGACACATAACAGATACAAAGATGAAACGATTGAGCTTACAGGCCCGTGCGACTTGCGGAACACGCAGACATCAATAGTTCGTGTGGCCTCATATGGCTGGCAATAACGGCCCCTACACGCTGAGGCATCGAACGAAAGAGGCTTTGGATGTGGGCTTGGAGTATGTCGGTCCAGGCTGCTTCCACACGTTGCCACAGTTCATCAGGCGTAGCCGCGGGTGGTGCTTGCCGGGCCACTCGGTCGCCGATCAGCGACTAGACGTGTTCGATGGGCGACATATCGAGAGAACAGGCGGGCCACGGCAGCAGTGACACCTGGTGGGCCGTGAAGAATTGTAGCACGATGCGTGCCACGTGCGGGCGCGCATTGTCCTGTTGAAACGTGGCCGCTGGCAGGTCCTGCAGGTACGGAAGGACTAAAGGCTGCAAAACGTCGGAGATGTAGCGGTGGCTGTTGAGTGTACCGGCGATGCATACCGGAGGAGTGCGGGTATCATATAAAATTGCGCCTCAAACCATAACGCCAGGCGACTGACCGGTATGGCGATGCATAATGCAGGCGTCATACAGTCTCTCGCCGCGGTGCCGTCACACGCGGATCCGACCATCGTGGTGTTACAGACAGAAGCAGGATTCGTCGGAGAAGACAATGTCGTGCCATTCCGTAGTCCAGGTGCGGAGTTAAACGGCCCACTGCAGCAGGATTCGTCGGAGAAGACAATATCGTGCCATTCCGTAGTCCAGGCGCGGAGTTCAACGGACCACTGTCGTGCCAATCCGTAGTCCAGGTGCGGAGTTCAACGGCCCACTGCCGCCGCACTCGCCGGTGGTGTAACGTCAATGGTAATCGGATCAATGGGCGCCGTGCGACAAGTCCCCGCTCCTGCAGACGACGTCTAACGGTACGTTCTGACACAGGTTGTTGCGCAACCCACCCTAATTCCTGCGCTAACGTTCGTGATGTGGCGGTGCGAGCCGTCAATGCCCGCCGCACAACATGCCGGTCCTTTCGGTCAGTTGTGTTCCGCGGCTGCGGCAATCGGTCACGTCGGTCCGTCCGTCCCTCCTGCACCCACCGAATCCATACTCGCCTCACTGTGGCTGGATGCCATCCCACACGGGCGCCGATGTCTCGGTACGATAAACCGCTGTCGCGATAAGTCACTATTCGTCCTCTGTCGAACTCCGAAACGTGCTGGAATGACTGCCGTATTCTGCGACGAGGCATCAGGAATCTTCCCACGCACAGGTCCGGCAGCACAACACACTTCCACTACTTACACCCCGCCTTCTGTGCACCCTTCTTACAGTGCTTCTCGGTGGCGTGCCGGGCGCACATGATTTGCATATGCCCTGCAATGCTAATCGTTTGCATGTCCTCTCGCGGGCGACGCATGCTGCGAATTTCAGGCCAATCGGATGCTTCCTCCTTGGTGTTGCATTTTGGGTGGCCAGCAGTGTATTTATTGTGACTAACTGATATTTTCCTTTCCCTCCAATTTGACGAAAAAAGATTCAATCCAGCGTACGTAATAATCTGTTCTTGCATTCTGTTTGTTGGACTATTTATTTATTTGCTTCCCTGTTCCAATGACACAGGAACCTGCAAATAGCTATTCTTCTGATGGTATGGTGTCCACTTCAATACTTAAAAATAACCACGCCAATAATACCACTTTCTTGATTCTGCGTTTAAATTATCGAAATACACATTACACCGCACGTTGCTGAAATGTCATTACGACTAATTAGCACGTTGCTGAAATGTCATTACGACTAATTAGCACGTTGCTGAAATGTCATTACGACTAATTAGCACGTTGCTGAAATGTCATTACGACTAATTAGCACGTTGCTGAAATGTCTTTGACTGACGAATTAAATTTAGCTTCATCAAGTTTACGAACACTTTTTGGGAAATAAATTAAATAATGAAAACGAAGGTTCCTTTTCTTCCGAGAATCTACTTTCCAGAAAAATTGTCAAATAATCCAAATACTACAGAGATAGATAGATGGACGGGTGGCCATATTCTTCAGCTGAATCTTCCGCTACTAAACCTATGTACTTGAAAAAACAGGTTTCGGCGGTTGGGAGGTACGTTAGGAACACAGCGAGCAAGGCTGGAGGCGCAGTCACTATATAGTCTTTAAAATAAAATCGGAATTCATACCTCCTTCATTCTACCTTTACTTATTTATTTTTTTAATTTTCATTTCATTTTGGGGGATTCCAGTTTCAAGGGAGTCACTTGACCTTCCCTGACTTTCGTTGTGGGCGCCCATGTTGCTATACAAGACTTGTTGTTGTGTGAACATCGTGAATGAGAAAATCTTACAAAAAGATATATTTAGGTGCAAATAAGAATGTTAATAAACAACCATATATATTTCGACCATTTGTTAAAACCGCGAAGCTGAATTCTGGTAACCTTTCGTACATTACTTTGATGTGAAGCGGATCGCCAAGCAACTGAGCTGCCATGAAGAAAGAAAAGTTTGAGTAACTGTGACCTTAAGATATCTTTGAAATGAGGGGGCGTGCGTTCGTAAGCACTTGAGGAATGCGACAAGTTGTTATCAAAAATAACTTTTTATCGCCCTCGTGTATAATGGCATGCATATGCGGGTGTGCTTTCCTTCGTTTCTCCCTAAGTTGGATGTGTTGGAAGAGCCACAGATGGCCTTTCTGGAGTTTCCATGGAAACGCCATTCCACCAGTGCTACGGAAGAGGGCAAGCCATCCCAAGAGTTGATCTAGCGTGAAACAAATGCACGAGGACGACTTGGGGTAGAAATTTCAACCCACGGAAGATCGTTGATAAGTTTCTTTCTTTTCTTTTTTCCCCCACATCCTGCGGTTTGCGGTTCGGGTTAGTCTATCGCAGACTTTTCGAACTCACCCTGAGAACGTGAGGCAAAACGAATGTCATTTTGACTTCTTACGCTGACGATTTTATTTCTCCCTGCCCGTTAGCCAAACGACTTTCCGTTGCGACCATCTGTGCTCGGTACATAAATTTACCGAAAATTTTTGTGCAAATTCAGCTCATCTTAAAGAGGCAAAAAGTCCCTTCTGCTATCAGGTAAAACGACCCATTTCGAAGAAGTAACACCTCTCCATCCGAAAATCGCTTATCCGTTTCGTCGTAATGGCACTGCTTCAGTACAAAATGAATCATTTTCAGAGGGAGGGAATTTCGGAATCTCCACGAACTTCTGATTCTACGATGTGACACATCTGGTTTTCGAATTCAAAAGCGAAAAATGAAACCGCAAACCAATCCCAGTAGTTAGATATCTTCAGAAAGGAAAGGAGAATTATAATTCAGTTTAGTTCAGATGGACATACCTCTCAAAAAAGGTTTTGTGCTCGAAAGAAGAATTATAAAATTCATGATTGACAAGAATATATACTCCGAGTCAACCTAACAGTGAACCAATATGAAGGGTCCGAAACAGCTACCTCCGCTACGAAAAATAGTCCCTATCGTTTAGAGCGAAAGGCATCAGAATTATTGCTTAGAATCCATTTTTGTATGATCAACAGTTCATCAGACCAAATTGCTATCTAAAAAAATTCTAGAAGTTAGAGCGCTTTTAGAAATAAATTCAATGCCTTCTGGAATTCTTCTTTTGAAATGCTATTGAAGCACCTCCGCGCAGCTGTAATAAGTTGTTGGCCAGTCTCAAATTGTCGTCCCTATAATGTCCTTCTTAAAATGGGGAACAACCAGAAGTCACATGGTGACAAGTCTGGACTATATGCAGGTTGGGGCATCAACTTAATAGTCTGAATTAACATTATCGATAAATAAAGCTGTTCTTCAACTCCATACACGTTTTGCTGCAGGAGTTCACCCTTTGGAGGTCACTGTGTTTTGATTTGATATCATGCTATGCCTTAGCTCAACAGACGCCATGTTCAGCCTTCGCCTCTGTGCAGGGAATCAGATCAACCAGATATCCTAATAT
Organism: Macrothele yani; assembly: GCA_039090855.1. Classification (NCBI taxonomy): domain Eukaryota; kingdom Metazoa; phylum Arthropoda; class Arachnida; order Araneae; family Macrothelidae; genus Macrothele; species Macrothele yani. Next base: position 8,090,533 of record CM076994.1, on the reverse strand, counting down.
ATAATTTGCTAAAGTCCTCCTCCTCCGTGCCACTTTTTAAGTCGTCATAGCAAAAACCGAGGAACAAATGTTCGTGACGTCACGCTTAGCATTTCGTGTAGGTGACGTCATCACCTACACGCGCACAGATCAAGGGGAAAACCACTTTGTTATGTTGTCATAGCAACAAAGAACACAGCTGCTGGTATGACGTCATCTAATCCAAATCATTCTCACATGACGTCAGAGATGCGTTGCGTCACACGGTCAACTCTTTAGAGATACGAAAACTTTACATCCGAAATTGTGGTTCACTACCTGAAACGGAAAATAACAGGGGAAATTGATACAGGGTTTTTTTTTTTTTTTTTTGATTGGAGGTTTAACGACCACCGTGAGCAACTCAATGGGCTATAAGCAGTCACTCGTCCCTAATTTAGGGTCACTGGTTCCAGGGAAGGGAGAGAGCCAGTGCCGTAAGACAAACACAAAATACATGCCTCACCGGGATTCGAACCCGGACCCCCTTCGGACGAATGATCAGAAGCCATCGCTTAGAACACTGCGCCACCGGGGATACAGGGTTCACAGTCAGTGTATACGAAAAATGTTGTGTACCAGAAAGTGTTAACGAAATAAGGACTAAAGGTTTTATACAAAACACATAAACAGACCCGTCGTATCAAATTCCACAATCGACTGCTCAGGAAATTTTCGGAAAGCTGTGAACCAACGTCGCCATCTATTGACGTGGAACTCAAAAACACAATAAATAAATGTCAATAATTTCAGTATCATAAATTTTATTTTTCTCCGTCATTATTGACGGGCTTTCACCTAGTTATTGTATAAATGTCAAAGCTTTCAATAAACCATTCTATAACTACAGAATTATGTCATGGCGAAAATTTTAACCTCTGATGAATTTCAGAGAGACCTGATCAATCTTTCTGTTGGTTTATCAGAGATTAATTAATGCAAAAATTTTCTTCCATGACATACGTTAGAAGAAAATTCCTGGTTGAAAGGCAGGGGAATTCATGCGCAAAATTTGCTTGTCTTAATCACTACCAGGAAAACAAAATTTCATGTTGGAAAAAAAAAAAAGAATATTTGATTTAACTGACTTTGGGGTTTTGAAAATAATTATTTTATCTGTTCTTTTATCGCGATAGGAAAAGGCGAGTAGGTGTGCAGCTCAGAGAATCAAAATTAATTTTGGTTTAACATCACGGAACGAGAGAAAAAGAAAATTAAAATTAGTGATTTTCTGCAAAGCAAGAATCCGCCATTTTTGCGTTCCTGTTTCCAAAGTCGCCCAAAAGTGTAACATCTTTTCGTCTTTTGGGTAAGGAATTCAGCAACGAAATCTATTTTTAGAACCTCAGGGTCAAGATGGGCCTGCTCTGCACGTGTGAAGGTCAGAGGTCACTCGAGGCGTGGGAGTGAAGATTCCGTTGGGAGAGTCGTGAGTTGCTAGGCTGAAGTTTCGACCAATGAGAGGGGTCGGCGGTTTTTCAAGCACCCCCTGAGTTTTATCCGTTGAGAGGCACTTTTGACTTTGGCTCTTGACTTTTGCTGACCGGAGAGAAAGAGGGGACGGCCGAGTCTCTCCTCGCCTTTTTGGCAGAGGAGGGGGCGGCAAGAAGGAAAATTTCGTATTGAAATCTAAACGGACAACCGTTAAAATTGAATTTCAAGGATCTCATTACTGGAGAGGAAATGCTTGCAGATTCAACCCTCTCCTCCTCTCCTAGTGGACGACGGAGGAGTGAACTGCAATAAAAAGAAAAGTAATAACTACCGGGAATTGATCTCCGCAGGAGAATTTTCTGCCAGCGCAACCTGAATGCTGTTACTACTCGGTTCAATATGGAATGAACTCTTCAAGCCAGTTCAACCAGACACTGGAAGTTCCGAAAGAAAAAAGGGGCATGCACAGCTTTGTAGAAGATACCGCCTTTAACTGCCGAATCGTCGAGTTGGGCCCTACTGATTACAACAAGGGGTCCACCAGCAGGGTTCCAAAATGCCCGTTTCCTGTATCGTTGGCCAAACACGCTGCCTCATGAATCCGTTTTCACCATTTGCTTTTATACTTCTGTGGTAAATTTTGAAAATGCCTCAGAAAAAGGAAAAGAGAAAAAAAAAAAAAAGAGGAAAAAAAGCACCTTGGAAGTGAAGTGAAAATCAACCGGGACAGTGGTGTTCTCTGAGGGAGAGGTTTTTTTTTTTTTATTTATTCATTTTATCTATTATTAGGCTGTGAAACCTTTTTTTTATTATTATCGACGGTTAGTGTGCTTGGCAGGAAGTGTTGCTGCCCCCAGTCCTAAAGGTAAAATTCTCTCGGCATTTTCTTTTTTTTGTATTATGTTGTGGTTTCTTTAAAATTATAAAACGAGTTGATTTTAAAATTGGGGGCTGTCGGAAAAATATATTGCAAGACAAAAAAAAGAGAGGGAGTTGAAGATGTTTTCATTTATGTTTTTTTGTGCTGTCATGTCTGGTATTTTAGCAACTTCCCAGGCCAGTAAATTTTGATGTATCGGAGAAATTTAGTTTAATAGTTTGAGCACAGTAAATTTTGGTGCATCGATAATAGTTTAGTTGGGCATGTGATATTTAAAAAGCAGTGTTATTGTGATGTCGTGGGTGATAAAATAATTGTAAACATTTTTTCTCTAGCCTTTTTACAGCGTTGAGTTATTTTTTTTTTGAGTGAAGATAAATTATGGGATGATTTATATTGGAATTTTGGGAACATATTATAGTGTGATGAAATTGGAAACCTAAAGTGTTGTTTACATTCTTGGAGTGTTGAGTGTCGAAATTAAGATGGTAGGTGTGTTATTTGAGGACCAGTATTTTACATGCTCCAGATGAGTGTTAATCTCCCATTGGAAAGGGGTGATCTTAGGGCAAGCAGGGAACTTGTCCTAGGGCAGAGGGCTCTGAGTAGGGAATTTTCACCAGGATGCGATATGTGCAGAATAAAAGTTGAGGTATTTAGGTTCTCAAGTTTAGTTTTTTCACAAAAAGAATGAACATCATGGGTTGAGAAGACACACTTTTGCTCACCAGTTCCAGTATTAATTGTTCTTTTCTTTGGCCTAAATTTTCTTGTTTTTACTATAAGGTTAAAAGTCTAAATGTAATTTTAATTTTCAATAAGGTGAAAATATTTAGTGGGTTATGTAAATGGTCAGTGTTATTGTCTGAAGTGGACCTGCGCATTGCCATGGTGCAGAGGAATTTCCTTGCTAGTGATTTTTCCTGGGATATATGTGGATATAGAGATAAGTGAATTTTCCTGGGACATATGTGGATATAGAGATAAGTGAATTTTCCTGGGACATATGTGGATATAGAGATAAGTGAATTTTTCCTGGGACATATGTGGATATAGAGATAAGTGAATTTTTCCTGGGACATATGTGGATATAGAGATAAGTGAATTTTCCTGGGACATATGTGGATATAGAGATAAGTGAATTTTCCTGGGACATATGTGGATATAGAGATAAGTGAATTTTCCTGGGACATATGTGGATATAGAGATAAGTGAATTTTCCTGGGACATATGTGGATATAGAGATAAGTGATTTTTCCTGGGATACATGTGGATATTGTGATTTAGGATTTCTTGGGATATATAGAGAGAAGTGAATTTTCCTGGGATATATGTGGATATTGTGACTTAGGATTTCTTGGGATATAGAGAGATAAGTGAATTTTTCCTGGGATATAGGTGTGTTAGTTCTGGGCCAGATGTGCCTGGAGTATTTAGGGTTGAAGTACGACAGGCTCTTGCAGGCGTGGTTGATCAAGGTGAGATCATGCATTGGTTCGAAAAGGGGGAGATCCTTGAAGACGTGGTTTTTGGGGGAAAACTTGTCTTCAAACCCCCCAGTAGTTTCGCTGCTCACGGAAATATGTACTGCCAGCGAGGGTCGGTCGAGCGTTGCTTCAAGAAATGTGGTGAGATCATGTTAGAGGAAATTCTGTGCCTGATGATGATGTGTCACACTTGAGGATTTTTTCCTTTCCCTTTGCATAGGCTGAAAGTGGATTCACGACCCAATTTCACGCCTTCAGCCTGACTTGGTATTTTCTTCCTGTGTTGGTTCTCAAAACCCAGGGTAGTGTCTGAACTGAGAGTATTTGCCTCACCGCTACTTCAGTAATTCACTGCAGGTGTTAAATTTAAGTTTGTTTGGTGATTTAAAGTATCTAAATTTATTTGTTTATGATTTGCTGTAGTGCTAGGGATGTAAATTCTAAATTCTGGTTGTTGGTGTTAGTGAACTTGATATTTAGTTTGGAAATTTAGTTAATTGGTATTTTGAGCTTTTGTTTACAGTATAGAGTTATTAAGTATCCTGAGCTATTATGTGAAGTGCAGAGTGAGGTGATTTTTATGAGCAAGCTAGTGCAAGAAGATTGTTTGAATTTCTGAACTATGTTGATGTTATGAATAGTGATAATTTTTAAGATTAGTTAGTGAGGTTTCTTTATAAGGGAAGTAGGTTCATTCAGGATAGTTCTACGGGTTATGTAATGTTAATTAATGCTTGTGCTCAGTGTAAATTCTGTTTTGAGGATAATTTACTTGGTTTGTTTACTTGCTGATAGTAGATTTGTTAAAGTATAATTTGTGGCTCTTAAAATAACTGTAAATTTAATTGAAGTCTTTGAATCTGGTCTGGGAGATTGCGGAGTTTGCTAAGATTGTTTAGGTGCTGTAAATTTAAATCAATATGTGTAAAATTGTAAATTGGTCATTGAGCTAACTGGGTGAGAGAGAGGAGAGTACGTTTCAAAAGAACAGAACTTGTCCACCTTGTGGAATTAAAAATAATCCAGTATCTTTTTCTTGTGTAAACCATGCGAATCATAGTATGATTTTGAAGGCATAAATTTAAAGCCTAGTGTTCAAACTAACTGTGTTGACATATGTAAAGTTGTGCTGTTCATAAGGCCAGTGGCCAAATAGAAATAGAAAGAAAATTGAGATTCTGTTTTTATACTGCTGTGTTTAAGCAAACAAGAAAAAAGGAAATACCATCTGTTTGTCCACTAAATTAACTCATTAAGTTTTTAAAAAAAATAATAAATGCAGGCAGTAGCCTTTCAAAAAAAGTTCAAAATGAGTGCAGTGTGAAAAATTTTTGTGTGCTGTTGTCTTCCATGACTTGGTCCCATGTACTCCCCTTAGCTTGACTAAGGCTATCGATCCGAATCCTGGTTTTCTAAGGTATTTCATAGCTGCAATTTTTGTCCTATCCATTTTAATTGACTTTCACCGCCTCCACAAGTTGTTGTTGAACGAGTACATTTTATCCTATGACTTATAGTGATACATTTTCATACACATGCAACAATATTCACTTATTTTTGCACTTTCAGGTGACTCAACTCTGCTTGAACACAAACAACGCAAACTCTCCAATAACTTCTTGTGGAATGTAAATTTTCAGATGCATTTTGTTTGGGATGTTCATGGCCTGTTCTAGTACTTAGAAAATATTTTTGTTTCGAAATGCATCCACCCATCTCCCAGGTTTAAATTTTCTATAATTTCCATATTTTAAATTTTAATACCAGCGTGGATATAACGCCTTTTAATAAATAACAATTCAATATAATCAATATACTCAAAATAAATTCAAATTTTTTTTTCCACCAAAACAATTACATAAAACTTTAAAATCATTTAAAAACATTTACAATATCCAACACGTAACACTGGTTGTATCCATAGATTCACACACTATATTTTATATTAAATTGGGTATAGTACTTCACGTATATGACCACTATCAGTATTAATACCATAAAAATGGGGAGATAAGGTCTCTCTAGGGCTGAAGGGATAGCGTCCAATATCAAGCCGGACTAACAAACAGTTAACACAGTTTGAAAATTCTTTTAGATAGTAAAAACAACGGAACAGTCACTACTCACGATTAATATTATGGTGTTCACTAAATCCAATGGTACTAGAGCTCTGAAGCTCTGCACAGTTTCATGGATAAGTTCGCCGGGTTATAATTAGTTAACGTAGGCTGTAAGTTGTTGGCGGCTGGATTGGAGGTTGTCTTCACACTTTTGGTCATATTCTGAATGGACGGGAAATGACACGTGGACACTAACTGCTTTGAGCTTGTTCGGAATTTAAGCGGACACAACATAACCACACACTCGTTGACTCCACACGAACCAAGTTATACTTCCTGGTCAAACTTGTGGTTTATCTTCGCTATGCATTTCAGTACAACGTGTACCATCTTCAGGCCAGACTTGTCGCTTACTGTCACACGTGTGACCAGCCGCGATGGGTCTCCGGGATAACGTGTGACCAGCCACGATGAGTCTCCGGGACAACGTGTGACCAGCCGCGATGGGTCTCCGGGATAACGTGTGAGCAGCCGCGATGGGTCTCCGGGATAACGTGTGACCAGTCGCGATGGGTCTCCGGGATAACGTGTGACCAGCCGCGATGGGTCTCCGGGATAACGTGTGACCAGCCGCGATGGGTCTCCGGGATAACGTGTGACCAGCCGCGATGGGTCTCCGGGATAACGTGTGACCAGCCGCGGTGGGTTTCCAAAGGGTGGACTCCTGCAGTAAAACGTGCATAGAGTTGCAGAACAGCATTATTTATCGATAATGTTCATTCAGTAAGTTCGCAGCACGTTAATAAACAGGACTATAATTTATAGTCTGTAGTAGCTTTGTAACTTAATAAACATTTTCTCCAAATAAGAAACGACGGAAGTGGCCATGTGCGGCCTTGCACTGGGCAGAACATGAAGACAAATGGAGGACCCAAGGTGAACAAATTTGTGTCGTGGCCAAATAGTCGGACCAAGTTCTGTGAATTGATGATTTTGAAATGTGAACCATATCTTCGATATCTCTAATCGATAGGTGTCTGTCTTTCCGTATAATAACACCTATTGCATTGATGTTTACCTCTGTAACACTTGTTGAATCCATGCGCGATTAAAGCCGCCGATTCACGACCAACCATAAATTCATGTCATCTGTAAATTGTTGATTTTCCTAGACATTTACCTTTATAAGCCTCTTGCATAAGACGGGAAGTCTCTCCGACAGACTTCTTAAGTCGACAGCAAACTTTAATGGCGCATCTTTGTCCTTCTTTCACATCCATTTTTTCGAAAAGTCAGAGCGCGAAAACACTTGTTAAGGGTTCATGAAACAACGCTTATTAAAATGCGCACTACCGACGACGCATACGCGATAAGCAGGTGTGACCGGTTGATATGGCTACTAAAACGACTACCGTTTTATCGAAACTCGTGCCAAGGTCGAACATTATTTAAAAAAACCATTCTCAGTTGTTTTGGGACAAGCTATGTATTATTAGTACATCTTTTTCCATTCAAACGATAAGTGAAACATTGTATTCGCCTCTTACATAGTTACATACAAAGGTGACGTATGGAATAATAACAAAATTTAAATGCCTCGGTTCGAGCCAGTGCCTATCAAAATACATTGCTGCGTATCACGGCTGAAAACCAGATTAAAAATACTTAAAAACCAATTTTGACGCGACCGAAATGGTTTCATAATACAAAATTAGGCACAATAAAGATAATTACAGCCCTCAAATAATGACTATATTTTTTATTTTATTTTAAAAGCACATCATTATCTTATTTAATATTTCTGATTAATTCAGTTTGACACAAAAAAAAAACCTTTCGTATAAAAAAGATTTGTTTTATGAGCACCGTGAAATACGTCAGTTATCAACACTCGTATTCAGTTGGAATAAATAAGGAAATATTATCCTTTATCACCATCCCCCTCATCTATGTCTAACAAGAGTTTCTCGATCTTTAATTAAGGGCTATGCCTCTCAGAGAAGGGGAACCAGATTGTTGAAAAAATATTACACCCTTATTTCATCCGGCATTTTAATGTAGACTCTTCGGTGAGTGATACACTGCTAACCACTGGAACAGTGACAGTTATTCACTTAAGAGCACATCAAGCGTATGTTGTACGAAGCGATGTTTTATTTTTACGTGCTTTTATACCGAATGAATGCCAGATACATCCTGCTTCACAGTTGTGTTTACATGCCGTGGATTTTTGACAATGGCCGTCAAAATAATGCTAAAGATGTGTACAAATCCACGCGACGCCAACTGATTATGTGTATTCCTTCACGGCTCCAGCTGACATAACTTCTTTTTTCCTGTGTTCACGAAAATTACCTGTTTATTTTTATTTATTTACTTTTTTTTATGTGTTCAAACTACCAACAGTGCAAAAAAAAAAAAAAAAAAGATTGAACTGATGAAGCACAAATGTTTTTCCGTTTAATTTCAGACTTTCTGAAGTATTGCACAAGCAGGCTTACCAATAAAAACAAAGCAAGCGAGTTTTTTCTCTGTTGTAAATCATTTTGAGGTCAGAATTTTTCAATTTCGTCTCCAGCAGAGCATGCCGTAATAAAACAATAATAGAACGCGTCAACGATGTTGAATGCGCAGAAGGAAACGTCTCTGAAGCTAAAAGTAAGCACATACATACATGTGCATTACATGATTCCGAAAATTTTAAGCATATCATTTAATGTGAGAACCTCTCCTCCCCTATTTGAAGAATTTAGGAACATTTCTAGAAAATCTTAACCGAAAGTTTTAGAAAATTCACCAAATTCAATATAAGGTCTTTAAATTCCATGTATGCTGTTCAATGAAAAGGTTTAATTCCAAGCTTTTCCCTATCAACCTAGTGGTTTTACCAAGGATGCAGCTAAGCATTCAATTACTTTTATTTTGGATAAATTTATCTGGTTGGTCGACAGTGAGAGCGTCAGAGATAGAAGAAGCAAGCAGAGATAGAAACGGGTCCTGGGTAAGCGGGCCGACAATTTTTGGCGGGTCAAACGGGTCGGGTCAAGGTGTTCCTGACCCAATTTCGACACGGTTTTATTTCCGTTTTATTTTTGGAAAGAAAAAAATAGTTCAAATAACCATTCAGAGATCTTTGAAATAATACTTCAGAACTGCAGAGTGTGATCCAGGAACTTGCTGAGAAAAGTAAAGAAGTGGGATTAAAAATTAACTTTCAGAAGGCAAAACTGATGCACAATGCTTTTACAAGAAATGAAGATTTATCGACTGATGGAGAAAAGCTGGAGATAATCGATACCTATATTTACCTTGGAGAGCAGATATCAAGCAAAGGTCACATTCATGAAGAAATTAATCGACTTGTAAAAATTTGGTTAGAGAACTTTTGGAAGAAACAGTACAATTTTTAAGAGCAATATGCCATTACGTCTTAAAAGAAAAGTGTTTAATCAATGTATAACGAAGACCTTAACTGAAAAAGACATACACACAGGAGGAGAGACGTGGACTTAACTTAAAATGACAAACAAAGATTGTAGCCAACTGAAGGAAGCTTGGAGAGATGCATGCTTGGTGTAACCAAGAAAAATAAACAGAGGAACTCGTTGATAAGGAAAATGACAAGACTGGAAGACATCGTGATCACAGTTAAGTCCCTGAAATTGCAATGGGTTGGACATATTGCCCGGAGAACGGACCACCGATGAACAACCGAAATTTCAGACTGGATTCCAAGGGACAGAAAAAGACCCAGAAGGAGACCACGTGGGAGATGGGTAGATGGAGGGGACTGGCCCAAGACAATCCGTTGTTGAAGAAACTTAGGGAGACATTCATCCAGCAGTGGATTGATAATGATTGACAGTGATGATGGTGATGATACATTCGAATTTATAGTTCAGAGCAGATTTGTCCGGATCACGTCCAAAATGTTTGACCCGTTTCCAACTCTGGAAACAAGGAAACGAAAACAGTGATACATCACAGAGAAAAAATATAGTCTAATGTACCTTAAACTCAAAATTTCGGAATTTAACCCAAGGGTTTTTCTGCATGTTATCAGTCTTGTATCTTATTCGTTGCCCCAAGAAAGTTGAAGAGAAAACACTTTCCTGTCATTATTTAACCATACAAAGCACGACGTTGCAGATTTTGTTTGTTTCAGAATTCCTTATTTATACATCCCGCATGTTTGTATAACCTTGCGATACTTTTTGTTATCAGTTGTTCCAGAAAAAATAAAACGAGAGAGGGGAAAACACTACGTCCCGAGAAAGTCATCAATGTAGTCATTAAAAGCACACAAAAATAGCGTGTATTATTCGCGGGTACTCTAATGTGGACATTAAGATGCTTTCCATCCTGCGTATACCAAATTAATGGAGAAGAACTTTCTATTACAGTTGTTCATTTCTAAAATAAGCCATAAACATATTTTACGACACACGCAGCACAGTTGCCAGATATCTTGTGCAGATTTGCTGAAGATAATGTATGCAGTGTTCGCACGGCCCGTTCTTCATATTTCTTCCTTATTGCCCTTGTCGTGGCATGAAATTTTCAAATTTTCGGTCTCACACAGCAAGCAATCTACTCATGAGATTTCTTCGCCTCTCCTAGGAACAGAAAATATTTTCGGACGCCAGAATTTTATATGCACTCTCATCGTGTAATAAACATGGTAAGTCCGTCTGAAAGCGGAACGCGTGCCCGGAATTACGAGCGTTCGAGGTGGCAACGGTGTGGCGTTTCCATGGCAACCACAGTGAAATGGCCGCTCACTGTGCAACTGGGGGGACTTTGCTGGAATGCTCCGGTGGCGCTTATCTCGATTGAATCGATGTGTTTGTTCTTCCGAGGGATGAGGGCTGCCCATTCCCTTGCATAATACAGCATACACAGAACAACACTCCGACTTCCCTGAGCAACAAGTGTAGTCATTCTAGAGTTTCTTGTCATGCTGGGCAAGCAAGATGTAATCTGATAGAGTAAGAAGCATTTCCTTTCTCAATGGAAAATTCTACGATAAAACTCGAAATCTGAGGTTCCTGCATCACCAGATGTTATTGCTCTCTATTAAGCAGAAAGAAAATCATTTTTGACACCACTCTGTCTATATAAACTCCGTTTCCGCCTCAATTACGCAATACATTATTAACAGATACCAATTCAAACTTCTGTATCTGGCTTCACTACGGTGGCAACATTGAAAAATAGAGCAAGACCATTCAGGGAATATATGCTGTTCACGATGAAAATCTGTTTGTTTCAGCGAATACGCCGTAATTGACGAGTAATTACCATTCTCAGAATGACCTTATGAACTTGGCTTAGTTCTTTCTAATAGCCAATGGGGATCTTCTACAAGGATGCAGGTAAAAATATCCCCGGAGAAAATACCCCTGAAAACTGAAAAGCGGTAAAATCACCACCGGAAAAAATATCCCCGGAGGAAATACCCCAGAACAAACGGTTCACTGTAAACTGCCACACAGGAACATTGATGTGTGGCAGTGTTCCGGTGTGGCAATTTACTGGCAACCCTGCCACACATCTTTCAGCAACTTGCAAAATTGCCACACAGGAAAATTGCCACATGTTTTTCATTAAGGAGCCGGGCACAAATTGCTGTTCCTCCGAAGAACGCTTTGAATGTGTGACTATTTTTCCTGTGGGGCATTTTTCCAAATTTTCGAATTATGTGTGATAGTTTTCTAAGGTGCTTAACGAGGGGAAAGAAATCTTTTGTTTGTCTGAATTTTCATGTCGGTACATACGAGTTTAGGGCAACTGGTCACAAAAGTTCGGGGGGGGGGGGGAGAGCTATAAAGATTGTCGTTTCTGGGACTATATTGAGAACTGAATTGGGAACTCAAAACGAATTTCGAGAAAACGTTCCATGTAAGCCAAGCGAGAATTGTACTTTAAATTGAAGAAATAAATTGCCAAGGATCCGAGGTGCACTTGATGGGGGGGGGGTTCTACCCCCAACTTCCGTAATATTATATTCTGGGCCGTCGGAGTCTGTCAGTGTATCTAGGATGTTTCCCTTGAAGCGTCCGCGATGTCCGTGAGCTTGAGGGGGTGGGGGGACTTTCGCCCAAAATGTTAAAACGGACGTAGAGCTGTAAACATTAGAGCCATGCTGTATATAATGATTCTGTACACGACCACGAATTTTCAGGTGAGTAGGGTGAATTCACCCTCCCCCAAGTTTTTAAGAGCGCAGACAAGTGTTCAAGGTTTGCTCGCAATTTCTATGTTTCATGTTGTATTTAGTGGCAGACTATGCATGTTCTTCGCCCCTCCCCCAGAAATTTGGTGGTCTGTAAAAGCGATACAAGGTGCTTGGTTTGGAGGGCTCTACCTCTAACTTTCGTAATTTTATATTCTGGACCACTAGAGTCGGTCAGTGATCCTCGATGTTACCCCTGTAGAGTTCTTTGGAACTGGGGAGGGGGGGTTGAATTCTCCCCACCCTCCTGAAAATTCGTGGTCGTGTACAGAATCATTATACACTGAAGAGCAATTGTATTAGAGACAGCTGGCGTTATGCAAATGTGGCACTGTGGGCGGCCCTGTGTACGGAAACGACATGACGTATGCAGCGATCTGACAATATAAGGAGTGATGCGACGGAAATCGGTATAAGAGTCGGACGCAGTATGGGTAAGACGAAGGATCTAAGCGCATTTGATCGTGGGCAAATTGTCGGGGCCCGATGAATGGGTCACTCCATCTTGGAAATCGTGTAGGCCCTGTGATTTTCACGAGCCACGGTGTTACGGGTGCACCGTGAGTACATCGAATCCGATAAAACCATTCCTGCAAGGGCCAACTGCCGTGGACAACAGCGTGTGGATGAGCGGGTTAATCGTCGGCTAGCTCGCATTGTAACAGCGGATAGACGGGCCACAGTACAAAAAATCACTCGGCTATTTCACGCTGGTGCACAAAAACGTGTAAGCAGCCACACCATCCAGAACCATCTCCTCGCTATGGGGTACAGAACCCATCGTCCCACGAGGGTACCGCTGCTGACCGCACATCACAGGGTGCAAAGATTAGCATGGGCGCGGGAACATCGCCACTGGACCCTAGACATGTGGGAAAATGTTGCCTGGACTGATGAGTCGAGATTCACGTTGGTACATGCGGATGGCAGGATACGAGTACGGCGCAAACCACATTAAGCGATGGATCCTTCTTGCCAGCAGGGTACTCTTCAAGCTGGTGGGGGTGGCATTCTCGTCTGAGGACTGTGTACATGGACTGAAATGGGACCCCTGGTACGTGTGACAGCGTCCCTCACAGGTCAACGTTACCGGGATATCCTGGACGACCATTTGCTCCCGTTTGTGCGTCTTCAACACCCAACTGGGGACCTCATCCTGCAACAAGGCAATGCCCCGTGCCATCGCTCACGAATTGTATCCGAATGGCTGGATGAATACTCCACCGACATGACCTCGCTTCTTTGGCCAGCTAGGTCACCTGACCTCAATCCCATCGAGCACATATGGGAGGCCATCGAGAGAGATGTTCGAGGCTTTGACCCCCTCCATCAAATCTTCGTGAACTGTGGGAGCTTGTTCAGGAGTGGTGGATCCGTATGGCTTCCCAACGCTTCCGGTGTCTTGTCGAGTCCATGTTGAGACGAATCGCCGCCTTCATCAGGGCGAAAGGTGGTGCTACACGTTACTAGACAGGTATCTCTAATTCGATTACTCTTCAGTGTGTAAAGCATAGTACTAATGTTTACAGCTCAGCGTCCTTTTTAACATTTTATGGGAAAGCCTCCCCCCCTCCCCCAAGCTCACGGACCTCGTGGACGCTTCAAGGGGAACATCCTGGATATGCTGACAGACTCTAGCGGCAAAGAATATAATATTACGGAAGTTGGGGTAGAGCTGTTCACAAACCAAGTGTACCTGGGATCCACGGCAATTTATTTCTTCAAATTAAAGTACAATTCTCGCTTGGTTTACATGGAACGTATTCTCGAAATGAAGTTCCCAATTCAGTTCTCAATATAGGCCCAGAAAGGGCAATCTTTATAGCCCTCCCCTCTGAACTTTTGCGGCCAGTTGCCCTAAACTCGTATGAACCGACATGAAAATTCAGAAAAACGAAAGAGTTCTTTCCCCTCGTTAGGCACCTTGGAAAACTAAAACACATAATTCGGAAATTTGGAAAACTATCCCACTGGAAAAATTGTCACACATTCAAGTGTTCTTCGGAGGAACAGCAATTTGTGCCCGGCTCCTTTCCAAGTTGCTGAAGGATGTGTGGCAGGGTTGTCGGTAAATTGCCACACCGGAACACTGCCACATATCAGTGTTCCTGTGTGGAAGTTTACAGTGAACCGTTTGTTCTGAGGGTATTTCCTCCGGGGGTATTTTGATTGATTTTCAGTTTTCAGGGATATTTTTACCGTTTAGCCTTCTACAAAGTTATATTTCCTATCACACTTGTGCATTTCAGTTACTTTCGGTTCCCTACGTTTTCCAGCATAGCTTAAAAGATAAGAAAGAAGTGATGCAAACACATATGCTTTTCAGAACGTAAGCCAATTATAAACCTTCAGTATGTTTAAACGCACGGATTTTTGAATTTTCAGTGCTAGAAAGGAGCCTTTTTTTTTTCTCCAAAATATGACCTTTCTTGCTTTTACTTTTGTTATCACTGTCGAAATATGTGTTTGTTTATTTATTTTTCACAGTTTAAATTCTTTTATTTCATTGCAATTTAGTTCTTTCGGCATGATTATATTACCACTCCCTTTGCAGGGTATCCGCGAACAACTACTACGTCTTATTCGCAGTAGTTGGATTAATTAAAATTGCCAAACATCTGCATAATTAATTTACCCCCAAAATTTTGTCTAGTGGTGTCAACAAAGAGGTTGGGTTCCATAAATAAGGGTCTCCAAGCTCAGGGTCGACAAGTGCATCGCGTTGTGTTTTATTTGGGACAGCATGTGGTTTCCATGCTTTTCCATATGCCGCAAACAAGTTTTATTAAAGAAAAAAACACCAGAGGAACATAAGGTAGATATATCACAGAACTGTAATTTTTACAAAACCTTAGTGACTGAACGACACAGGTTAATTCAAACTTAACGATTTATTCATAATAGGTGGTCTTAATTCTAGGCACATGAGTACCGGTGGAAATATTTACTTTTAGTGTTACCGCGGAATTTCCAATAACCCCGTAACATTTAAATTTCATCCGTATAATTTTGATCATTTATTATTATTTTTATTTTTTACTCTAAGGCGGTAGGAAATAAATATTTAAATTGCCAAAATAGAATATCAATGACTAAAAATTACTTTCCGGTGAAGCTGAGCCTGGCTACCCGAAAGTTTCGGTTGATAGTTAGATCAGTCCTAATTGCACTCAAACCAAACGAAAAGGGGAAAATTATATTTTTTTTCTCACGGAAACTTGATGAAAATCCCAGATGGGAAGGAAGAGAAAGGAAGACATTCACAGTTTTTTTTTCTCACGAAACTCAAAGAAGCTGAAGAGAATAGCAGGAGCGCAATAAATCCTTTTGGGGGCGTCACCCCTTTTCGCAAGCAACGCTTGCGAGCATCTCTGCATTGTCCAGGGTAGCGACCAAATTTGAGATAAGTCACGTCGCCGGAAATACCTACGTGACAATCTTCGCTTCTAAGTAGCTAGGCGAGGTCAATTAACCAAAAAGGTGCGAGGACAAGTTGACAGCTGAAAGAAGATATAATTTTTGGGAAAGTGACCCGAACTGAACGGATGGCCAGCGAATCGCATAGCAGAGCTATCTGTGAGGGCCAATGACATAACCCGAAGCGATTCGGACGGCCGGGCCGTCACGCCCCAAGATGGACACCGGACACGGGAAAAACAGAATTATGAACTGAATGAAGACTAAGAGGAGAGACGACTACACACAGATTCTAAAATAACGACAGGGGAACACTGGAGAATTGCAGTTTGAGCAGAAGAGAGGTCTCAGCGATTTCGGAGGAGAGATGTTTCCTAGATAGAGAAATGAGGTAGTAAATATTTTAGAGTATAGTCCATATATCCACCAGTTAAGATGGAGAGCTGACTCTACGACCAGCCGGCAACCCAGTTTCGCGATCGGGGCTTCTCAAGGAAAAGAGGGTATGATGACATTTGCCTTACACATTTCTGATTCGTGCCTCATAGCTTTGCATGTGCTATGCAGGACTAGTTACCCGAAAGTCTCTCACATAGTGCATTAACAATTTTTTTTCCACTGGCGCACCGCGCCGAGTTTAATTCAGTAACTAAAGTTTAAAGTCAGTTATATAATATTAAATGCATTCTACCCGTTTGAAATTAAAACTAAATTGTTTAGCTGAAGCAAGCAACCTCACCGGTACATTGTACCTAGCTTTAAGACCATATTCTAAAAAGAAATAAACAGTTAAATTTTAATTCACGTGTCACTCAGATCATTTCTCCAAATCTCATTAGAGTTCAATTTGTGATTTTATTATTGTTATTCATGCAACTTTTTATTTTAACTTCTTTGCGGCATATGAATGAGCATGGAAACCCCATGCTGATTCATATGAAACACAACGCGATGCATTTGTCGACCCTGAGCTTGGAGACCCTTAGTTAGGGAATCCATATTCATTGTTGACACCACTAGGCGAAATTTTGGGGGAGAATTGATTAGTATTGAATTTTGACCTTTTTAACTTTTACCCACTACGGCGAATAAGACGTAGTAGTTAGTGGTTCGCTGATACCCGACAGGCAGCGGTAATATTAGGTAAACATTCTAAGATTATAGTTGACTGTAGTATACAAAAACAAGTTATTAAATTTTTAAATCGTTAAATTCACGAACTTTAAAAGTGAACACGGTGCGCTAGAGAAACACATAGTAGAAAACTACGGCTGAGACTACTATAGGAATTGATCTTGCATTCTTCTACCCTTCTGTAGTTGCCGCACTTAACTTTTCTTGACGCGAGTTTGTTACGTACGGAATTTCCGGCCACGTGCTTTTTTCGGGTTTTCGCCTTCTCAGGAATCGACTGGACGCTTAACGTAGTGTGAGGTTTGAAGGAGCTTACGCCCCCTAGGATATTTACGACATCGTTGCTTTTGAAAACACTGGAGAAGCTAAGGGAAGCTATTGTACCCCGGATAGCAGTTGTTATTCACGTTCTTAACGTATTACACGGAGGAAAGACTTTTCTCAAATTGACTGCCCACTTTCGGAGATAGTTTGCGTAACAGCACACAATAAACCATAACACTGAACACTCAAGAAAACCACTGACAGACAAGTTTACAGTGATTACTAAAACGCGAGCAACACAGGATCAAAGTGGATTTTTTCTGAGATGTTGTGACTTGAGAGGCTTCTGAAGAAATGTGTTTTTTTTTTCTGGAGTCTTTTCCAACTAACTTTCCCTTTATTACGAAAACATCATCGAAATTTCCGTCTACTACAGCCGTGTACAAAGTATATTACTATTATAGCCAGTGGTGGAAATGGGAACTATTTGCTGCCGGAACCCAACGTTTGTATAAGCGAATGCATTACAAATTTACTATGCACAAACCCATTCGCAGTAGATATAAAACCATATAAGGAAAGTTCTTCATTAAACTTTAAAATGAAATACATTTAGCTGAAGTCAGAGCTGTTTTCTTTATTCAGAAGTACGTATCTTATTGAAAAGACCATTCGAATACCGGTGCAATTAAAAGTGTCCGCTATTAATAAACATTGGAGAAAAGTCAGCTTGTATTTGAGGCGGAGATATGCCGTTGCTTTGGACGACAAAAAAAACAGCAAAAACAAACGCGTCTTTGTCTGAAATAAACATTAATTTTAACTGAAATATCTTTTATAACTTCGATTTGAAAACATAAAAGTTATCTCTTAATATAATTTCTAAAGTCTCCCGACTGTCTGGTGTACTGAGGAGGAGGTCCGCCAGACGTTTGGCTATCAGCTCCTGTCGTGAACTTTTCTTTCACCCAAACACCTTATTAGAGCTTTATTAGAGCAGAAGGAACATCAATGAACGAAATACAGGATTACACCATTGTACACTGCAAACTTCGAAGATGTGAATCCGTTTATTGGTGTAAATATAACATGGATGTGAAGTCAGATAATACCTGAAAACTTTAAAATTTTGTCCTGGAGCGGGAATCGAAACCGCGTCTTCCTGATAGCGCCCGAGTATGGTAACCACTACACCACCCACAGCGACCAAGTTTCAAGTTTCCGATTAGTTTGAATATAACCATCACAGGATACACCAATAAACGGATTTACATCTTCCACATTTGTATTGTACAATGGTGTAATCCCGTATTTCATTCATTGATATCATGCGCCTCCGTGCAATCAGGGGAATGAATTCTAAACCTTCACATTCGCTATATATGAATGCCGGTTGTTTCGACTAGTGAATCCCGTGATGGTTATATTCAAATTAATCGGAAACTTGAAACTTGGTTGTTCTGGGTGGTGTAGTGGTTAGCGTACTCGGGCGCTATCCGGGAGACGCGGGTTTGATACCCGCTCCAGGACGACGAAATTTTCAAGTTTTCAGATACTATCTGACTTAACATCCATGTCATATTTACACCAATGAACGGATTCACATCTTCCAAATTTGTATTGCAGAAGGAACATTTATATTTTTGAAACGACGAATAATACATACAAGACGGCGTCACTAATTGAAATGAATAATGCATTACGAAATGTTTTATTAAAATTAAATGCTCCCTTCCTTTTGGTGTCACATCGCTCTCGGAACGTGGGGTTCCGCTGCGTTCTGGCTCGTTTCCACCGCTGATTAGAGCGACATATAATAAACAACATACAAAATTTACGTCACTTACACGACGCGTGCATATACATTCCTTCACACAGATAGAGTGCACAGTATCTATGATGTGTTAGTAAGTGAAACGGAAACTCACTTGACCGAAATGTCCACTTCACCTAAGTGTCGTTTCCACAAAATGTTAATCTTACCGAAGGGTGTTTCCATGGAAAAAGTCCTTTCAGCGGACAAGAGCATTTTCTTAAAAAAGTACTTAAAGATCAATTTATTCAAATAGTTTATTTCCTACACTTTTAAACTAGAATCATATTTATTCCAAATGTCAGAAACGAAACTCATACTTCTGAAATAGAATCTGGAAATTAGGTCATACATTTCTAATTCAGTAGTTAGCACTATTCGTTAAGGATTTTTGCTGAGGAAGAGAATTTAGTGAAACATTATATGCGGAATACACATCAAATTTTCAACTGTCATCAATGCTATTTGCATTGCACTGTTTGAGTTAAGTAACATTCGGACACCATGCAAATTTGTTAGTTAACAGTTGTGATGTAACAGTTACCTCAGAGGTGACGCACCTGTCAATATGGTACAGTTGCAGCGATAAACTTTGTCGGTGTAACTTAATTGGGAAAGCATTCGGCTCCAGAGCAGATGGATGCGGCTTCCATTCACCGGCAAATGGCTTTTGCGCTTTATTGGAATCCGAACGTAAAATGAATATCCCGGCCGTTGGGTTCAACGAAAAATGTCTGATGTTCGTTCCATACATCGTCTGGAATTGGAATTCCTTCTGCAGCGAGCTCTTCTTCAAGCGTGGTTTGCCGGCTGACCCAGAAACCTACGATTCCGTCCCAGCCCTTTCTCAAGGGGTGATATAAGTGACATGTTCCTTCCACACATCGTCTGGAATTAGTCAAAATTCCTTCTTTTACAGTGAGCTCTCCTTCAAGCGTGGTTTGCCGGCTGACCCAGAAACCTACGATTCCGTCCCAGCCCTTTCTCAAGGGTGACAATACGTGACATGTGATATGTTCCTTCCACACATCGTCTAGAATTAGTCAGAATTCCTTCTTTTACAGTGAGCTCTCCTTCAAGCGTGGTTTCCCGGCTGACCCAGAAACCTACGACTCCGTCCCAGCCCTTTCTCAAGGGGGATACACGTGACATGCGATATGTTCCTTCCACACATCGTCTAAAATTAGTCAGACATCCTTCTTTTACAGTGAGCTCTCCTTCAAGCGTGGTTTGCCGGCTGACCCAGAAACCTACGATTCCGTCCCAGCCCTTTCTCAAGGGGGATACACGTGACATGCGATATGTTCCTTCCACACATCGTCTAGAATTAGTCAGAATTCCTTCTTTTACAATGAGCTCTCCTTCAAGCGTGGTTTGCCGGCTGACCCAGAAACCTACGATCAGTTCCAGCCCTTTCTCAAGGGGTATATGCGTGACATTTGATATGTTCCTTCCACACATCGTCTAGAATTAGTCAGAATTCCTTCTTTTACAGTGAGCTCTCCTTCAAGCGTGGTTTCCCGGCTGACCCAGAAACCTACGATTCAGTCCCAGCCCTTTCTCAAGGGGTATATGCGTGACATTTGATATGTTCCTTCCACACATCGCCTAGAATTAGTCAGAATTCCTTCTTTTACAATGAGCTCTCCTTCAAGCGTGGTTTGCCGGCTGACCCAGAAACCTACGATTCAGTCCCAGCCCTTTCTCAAGGGGGATATACTTGACATTTGATATGTTCCTTCCACATATCGTCTAGAATTAGTCAGAATTCCTTCTTTTACAGTGAGCTCTCCTTCAAGCGTGGTTTGCCGACTGACCCAGAAACCTACGATTCAGTCCCAGCTCTTTCTCGAGGGGTATATGCGTGACATTTGATATGTTCCTTCCACACATCGTCTAGAATTAGTCAGAATTCCTTGTTTTACAATGAACTCTCCTTCAAGCGTGGTTTGCCGGCTGACCCAGAAACCTACGATTCAGTCCCAGCCCTTTCTCAAGGGGTATATGCGTGACATTTGATATGTTCTTTCCACACATCGTCTAGAATTAGTCAGAATTCCTTCTTTTACAGTGAGCTCTCCTTCAAGCGTGGTTTCCCGGCTGACCCAGAAACCTACGATTCAGTCCCAGCCCTTTCTCAAAGGGTATATGCGTGACATTTGATATGTTCCTTCCACACATCGTCTAGAATTAGTCAGAATTCTTTCTTTTACAATGACCTCTCCTTCAAGCGTGGTTTGCCGGCTGACACAGAAACCTACGATTCAGTCCCAGCCCTTTCTCAGAGGGTATATGCGTGACATTTGATATGTTCCTTCCACACATCGTCTAGAATTAGTCAGAATTCCTTCTTTTACAATGAGCTCTCCTTCAAGCGTGGTTTGCCGGCTCACCCAGAAACCTACGATTCCGGTTGCAGCCCTTTCTCAAGGGGTATATGCGTGACATTTGATATGTTCCTTCCACACATCGTCTAGAATTAGTCAGAATTCCTTCTTTTACAATGAGCTCTCCTTCAAGCGTGGTTTGCCGGCTGACCCAGAAACCTACGATTCAGTCCCAGCCCTTTCTCAAGGGGTATATGCGTGACATTTGATATGTTCCTTTCACACATCGTCTAGAATTAGTCAGAATTCCTTCTTTTACAATGAGCTCTCCTTCAAGCGTGGTTTGCCGGCTCACCCAGAAACCTACGATTCAGTCCCAGCCCTTTCTCGAGGGGTATATGCGTGACATTTGATATGTTCCTTCCACACATCGTCTAGAATTAGTCAGAATTCCTTCTTTTACAATGAGCTCTCCTTCAAGCGTGGTTTGCCGGCTCACCCAGAAACCTACGATTCCGTCCCAGCCCTTTCTCAAGGGGGATATACGTGACATGTGATATGTTCCTTCCACACATCGTCTAGAATTAGTCAGAATTCCTTCTTTTACAGTGAGCTCTCCTTCAAGCGTGGTTTCCCGGCTGACCCAGGAACCTACGATTCAGTCCCAGCCCTTTCTCAAGGGGGGATATAAGTGACATGTTCCTTCCACACATCGTCTGGAATTAGTCAGAATTCCTTCTTTTACAGTGAGCTCTCCTTCAAGCGTGGTTTGCCGGCTGACCCAGAAACCTACGATTCCGTCCCAGCCCTTTCTCAAGGGTGACAATACGTGACATGTGATATGTTCCTTCCACACATCGTCTAGAATTAGTCAGAATTCCTTCTTTTACAGTGAGCTCTCCTTCAAGCGTGGTTTCCCGGCTGACCCAGAAACCTACGATTCCGTCCCAGCCCTTTCTCAAGGGGGATACACGTGACATGCGATATGTTCCTTCCACACATCGTCTAAAATTAGTCAGACATCCTTCTTTTACAGTGAGCTCTCCTTCAAGCGTGGTTTGCCGGCTGACCCAGAAACCTACGATTCCGTCCCAGCCCTTTCTCAAGGGGGATACACGTGACATGCGATATGTTCCTTCCACACATCGTCTAGAATTAGTCAGAATTGCTTCTTTTACAATGAGCTCTCCTTCAAGCGTGGTTTGCCGGCTGACCCAGAAACCTACGATCAGTCCCAGCCCTTTCTCAAGGGGTATATGCGTGACATTTGATATGTTCCTTCCACACATCGTCTAGAATTAGTCAGAATTTCTTCTTTTACAGTGAGCTCTCCTTCAAGCGTGGTTTCCCGGCTGACCCAGAAACCTACGATTCAGTCCCAGCCCTTTCTCAAGGGGGATATACGTGACATTTGATATGTTCCTTCCACACATCGTCTAGAATTAGTCAGAATTCCTTCTTTTACAGTGAGCTCTCCTTCAAGCGTGGTTTGCCGGCTGACCCAGAAACCTACGATTCAGTCCCAGCCCTTTCTCGAGGGGTATATGCGTGACATTTGATACGTTCCTTCCACACATCGTCTAGAATTAGTCAGAATTCCTTCTTTTACAATGAACTCTCCTTCAAGCGTGGTTTGCCGGCTGACCCAGAAACCTACGATTCAGTCCCAGCCCTTTCTCAAGGGGTATATGCGTGACATTTGATATGTTCTTTCCACACATCGTCTAGAATTAGTCAGAATTCCTTCTTTTACAGTGAGCTCTCCTTCAAGCGTGGTTTCCCGGCTGACCCAGAAACCTACGATTCAGTCCCAGCCCTTTCTCAAGGGGTATATGCGTGACATTTGATATGTTCCTTCCACACATCGTCTAGAATTAGTCAGAATTCCTTCTTTTACAATGAGCTCTCCTTCAAGCGTGGTTTGCCGGCTGACCCAGAAACCTACGATTCAGTCCCAGCCCTTTCTCAAAGGGTATATGCGTGATATTTGATATGTTCCTTCCACACATCGTCTAGAATTAGTCAGAATTCCTTCTTTTACAATGAGCTCTCCTTCAAGCGTGGTTTGCCGGCTCACCCAGAAACCTACGATTCCGGTTCCAGCCCTTTCTCAAGGGGTATATGCGTGACATTTGATATGTTCCTTCCACACATCGTCTAGAATTAGTCAGAATTCCTTCTTTTACAATGAGCTCTCCTTCAAGCGTGGTTTGCCGGCTGACCCAGAAACCTACGATTCAGTCCCAGCCCTTTCTCAAGGGGTATATGCGTGACATTTGATATGTTCCTTTCACACATCGTCTAGAATTAGTCAGAATTCCTTCTTTTACAATGAGCTCTCCTTCAAGCGTGGTTTGCGGGCTGACCCAGAAACCTACGATTCAGTCCCAGCCCTTTCTCGAGGGGTATATGCGTGACATTTGATATGTTCCTTCCACACATCGTCTAGAATTAGTCAGAATTCCTTCTTTTACAGTGAGCTCTCCTTCAAGCGTGGTTTGCCGGCTCACCCAGAAACCTACGATTCCGTCCCAGCCCTTTCTCAAGGGGGATATACGTGACATGTGATATGTTCCTTCCACACATCGTCTAGAATTAGTCAGAATTCCTTCTTTTACAGTGAGCTCTCCTTCAAGCGTGGTTTCCCGGCTGACCCAGGGACCTACGATTCAGTCCCAGCCCTTTCTCAAGGGGGGATATAAGTGACATGTTCCTTCCACACATCGTCTGGAATTAGTCAGAATTCCTTCTTTTACAGTGAGCTCTCCTTCAAGCGTGGTTTGCCGGCTGACCCAGAAACCTACGATTCAGTCCCAGCCCTTTCTCAAGGGGTATATGCGTGACATTTGATATGTTCCTTCCACACATCGTCTAGAATTAGTCAGAATTCCTTCTTTTACAATGAGCTCTCCTTCAAGCGTGGTTTGCCGGCTGACCCAGAAACCTACGATTCAGTCCCAGCCCTTTCTCAAGGGGTATATGCGTGACATTTGATATGTTCCTTTCACACATCGTCTAGAATTAGTCAGAATTCCTTCTTTTACAATGAGCTCTCCTTCAAGCGTGGTTTGCCGGCTGACCCAGAAACCTACGATTCAGTCCCAGCCCTTTCTCAAGGGGTATATGCGTGACATTTGATATGTTCCTTTCACACATCGTCTAGAATTAGTCAGAATTCCTTCTTTTACAATGAGCTCTCCTTCAAGCGTGGTTTGCCGGCTGACCCAGAAACCTACGATTCAGTCCCAGCCCTTTCTCAAAGGGTATATGCGTGATATTTGATATGTTCCTTCCACACATCGTCTAGAATTAGTCAGAATTCCTTCTTTTACAATGAGCTCTCCTTCAAGCGTGGTTTGCCGGCTCACCCAGAAACCTACGATTCCGGTTCCAGCCCTTTCTCAAGGGGTATATGCGTGACATTTGATATGTTCCTTCCACACATCGTCTAGAATTAGTCAGAATTCCTTCTTTTACAATGAGCTCTCCTTCAAGCGTGGTTTGCCGGCTGACCCAGAAACCTACGATTCAGTCCCAGCCCTTTCTCGAGGGGTATATGCGTGACATTTGATATGTTCCTTCCACACATCGTCTAGAATTAGTCAGAATTCCTTCTTTTACAGTGAGCTCTCCTTCAAGCGTGGTTTGCCGGCTCACCCAGAAACCTACGATTCCGTCCCAGCCCTTTCTCAAGGGGGATATACGTGACATGTGATATGTTCCTTCCACACATCGTCTAGAATTAGTCAGAATTCCTTCTTTTACAGTGAGCTCTCCTTCAAGCGTGGTTTGCCGGCTGACCCAGAAACCTATGATTCCGTCCTAAGCCTTTCTCAAAGACGTCACACATTTGACGTCCCTACCTCCGAGGTGACGCACATGTCAAGTTGAAGCGACAAACTTTGTCGGTATAGCTTAATTGGGTAAGCATTCGGCTTCGGAGCAGAAGAATGCGGATTTAATTATACCACCGGCAGAGTTTGTTTTACGGTATAAAGGCCTTAGGTACAATCAGCGTTTTTTCTTTTCTGGCGGGTTGCGCTGGAACTAAGTTCCCGCACCATTATTGGTTTTGAGATTTGGAATAATTATTTAATTAAAAAATTTAATAACAGTAAGGCGTTACAAAATGTAATTATTTAGCTTAAGTAGCGTGAAAACCGCAATATGTGAAAGAGAGAGAGAGAGAGAGAGATGGCAGAACTTAAGTGGAACGCAAAAATCGATGAAATATGGGGTCTCAATGGTATAGCACAAAGCAGAGACAAAATGTTATGCTCCATTATCTGACTTTGGACAATGCCAAGGGCAATATTGTATAGTCCTCTAGCTTTGTATTTAGATAGACCGTTTTTCACGTATTACTTGCCTGCGATTCCTAAGTACAATTAAAATACTATTTTTTGAAAATGAAAAACAGTTAGTCTTACTATTTGGTACCCTCCCCCCAAAAAACTGAAGAAGGATGAAAGTGAATCGTCGCTTCATTTGGTCGCAAGTGCTTCAATACTTCTACAAATTACTTGTTCTAAATTAACAGGAGATGTGACTAATTAAGTTCCAGTGTTAAAAGACGGAATGCAAACCACCCGCATTATATTTTTCATACTCATTCTGAATCACTCACTGAAAGCAACGACTTGTGGGCGTGTGCAGTGAAAATTATTTAAGATTTTGTTCCTACCCAATTATTAGATTATGCAAGCTCTTAACTTCACTACCAAGAAACGTGGTCTTTAAAAAATTAATTTCTTAAGAAAAGCGACTGGTTTTTCATCAAAGATAGAAAACTTAGCTGGTCAACTCGCAAGACAGATGGAAGCTACGATGTCTAAAATACGAGTAGTATGGAAATGAAAACTGTGAGAGTAGGTAAACTGTGCGGTAAAATTCTATGATAAAAGTCAAAAGCAATAGCGAACCTCATTCAAAAAACCACAAAGAAAGCTCATGCCATAAAACTGTAGTGAAATTAGCTGAAAAAGGCTAACAGAAAGAAAATGGGAATTGTTTATCAGAAATCAATGTCTCATAAAGCACAGCTTACAAGATAGCAAAAATAAATCAATAATGCAATAATTTTGAAAACGAAATAAATTTAAAAGAGTTAAATGCTGTTGACATAGGTCACATTCTTCATTTAAAAAATACTCGTACCAGTGTATTAACCACACTGGAAGTGAAATGAGAAATTTACTGACCCCAAAACAAAAGATGTTATTAATAATTTTTAATGATACTTTACTTTTTTAAATTATGAAGTACCGGTTATGATTGATGAATCCACTACGTTCAGCTAAAAAAAAAAAAAACCCTACACTAATAGTGTTTGCTTAAATGTTTCTTCAAAGAATTCAATAAACTGAGCTTAGTGGGATTGTGAGATGTTATGTTTGTTTTCATATCTTGAATCTTTTGGTGTGGTAGAATAATTTATTAGAGAGAATTTATTAACCGTTACGTAGAGCTTGGGAATTTTCGGTTACAGAAAATACAACGCTGAAAAGTGGATCTCTTTGTAGCCATTTGGCAAACAAGAGTTTCCCACAGAAATCGAACATTATACATTAGTTAAGAGGTTTTATTGGTTTATTGCAGTTATTTAAACTTTGCCCTTAGCGAAAAAAATACGGTAAACGAAAGTGATCCCGGAGAAAATAATGATTTTACACCTTGAGGGCCAAGTTCTATTTTCTTCAAAACATAGGACAGGGATGGTGCAAAAGAAGGAAGAGAACAAATAGTGAGAGTGGGACAGAGAAGTTTCCGAAAGCCTAAATGAGTGGAGAATGAGTTTATATGGGAAAACAGGGAAATACAAAAGAGTGACTAGCTATGAAACAGAATGAATAGTAAAATAAATGAAAGCGTAAATAATTACTAGGACAAGCCACCAACCAGGGCTAGAGAGCCCTGGCCACCAACAGTAACCGATAAACTCGGGTACAGTTGGCAAATTTTGAGCGAAGCTATTGCAAAATCTAAGTTCATTAAGGCGTCTATTATAACAAATTTTAAAAAACGAACGCGTAAAATTTATGAATTCCAGAACAAAAGTATGAATCATTCTAAAAAAGAAATGCCAAAAATTTATCATGAACTACTTTCCTTCACGTCTTCACGTTGGTTGTGATCAGGTTGCATGTAAACAAAGCGGAAAGACACACTCAGATCAAGAACCACGTTTTTCATTTTGTATCGCGAAAGACAGACACAGACACATATATACAAACTTCCTATTATTATTACAGATTAAGCAAGTGTTGAGCTAACAGTCAGAATCTTCCCATTTTTTCGTTTTTCAATTCAAACGATTTTTTAAATTAATGTTAGTGAGCCGACTTTCGTGAAATGGTTCAAGTAAAAGGCATCTAGTTTTAATTGAGATTCCTCAATGACATGGAATTTCGAGAAACGGAAGGCGTCAAAACCTGACCATGGACGATGTACAATCGCATGCCAAAAATCACGGTGATCGGATGTGTCATGTCGTAGCTATGCCCGAATAACTAATTGTCCCGAGTCTCGTATAGAGAGCGGATTTTTTCAATTATTATTAAAATTGATCAGCTTTTAATGTTCACTATTTTAACACGACACGACCAATTACCATGATACCAACCCCATGTCATTCACCATGACCATCCCTTTCTCTGTGGCAAGTGTCACCTAGATCGGCTAAAGATCTTTGGAGGAGATAGGTAACAAAGGACCCCTTCTCAAAACCCGGAAAAACCCCTAAAATGCAAGTTTTTGGACGATTCATCCTCAATGACACGGAATTTCTGGAATCGGAAGGCATCAAAACCTGAGCATGGACGATGTCCAATCAGATGTGTCATCTCGTACCTTTGCTCGAACAACTAATTGTCTCGAGTCTCGTAAAGAGAGCTCCGCTCGGTCTTCGTCCTCGCTTCGCTCAATGATAACAAGCTTTAGCTGAAAATAAACATGCTGAACTGCAATTGCTACCGTCTATTTCTTCATGACATGTCTTTCAGATATTAAGAATTGCGATTAGATCGAAGCCAGAGAGGGAAGTAGAAAAACCTCACTAACATATCACTAACTTGTGATGGAGCAGCTGTGACGCCTGGGTCCCGTGGAGGAGGCTCAAAATTATTCAAAAATAAATTTCCTTCTATTATTTTGTGGCATTGTGCTAACACTGACTCTAGTTATCAGTACATACGTCCATAAAATACGTAGCAGGAACTAACAGATTGTTAAGTTTTCTAGACAAGCTGTACGCTGCATACCATGCATCACCAAAGAATGCAAGACAGCTGCAATCGTGCGCAACTATGCTAGACATACAGATTTTAAAAATTGGGAGAGTTTTTTTTAAAGTGATGGGTTGAATCTAGTTTCAGCTTGTTATGACTGTTTGGCAGGATTTTCAAGCGTTGATGTTTCATTTCAAAGAAACAAAAAATGACAAGAACAGAGACAAAAAAAAAAAAAAAAAAAAAAAAAAAAAAAAAAAAGAGGGACGCATTTTCGACGGTTTGCTTAGGAAGATATCTGTTCAGCTCATTTTAGATTTATGACTGATGTGTAATGCCCTTCAAGGATTATATGAACTAAACTTAAACCCAGAAGAAAGGAACATTGATTTAAACAAAGCACCCAACAAAATTCATGGCTTTGTTAACATTTTTGAATCCAGACGAAATACTCCCAGTCCATTTTACAGATAATAAAATAACGCAGCTGATCTCCTAGATTTGAAGGTCTTTCTTTACATATAAAACATAAGATCGATGACCTACTAATCTGCCCAAATGTAATTTATTACGGTTTCAAAATGTCTATTAGGAAAAAAACTGCTTTCCGTTAAAGACAATCTGCCAAGCTGTTCCAAAGTGTTAGATGCAAATAATTGGCTAGAAAATATATATACCATATGGTGCAGAAATCAGGAAATGATCTAATAAGTTTCAACTCAATGAAAGAAATGATTCATGGTTTTAGAAAATACCTACAACTTCCAAAAAAAAAAAAAAAAAAAGGGAAAGAATTACCTATGCAACTTTTACAGCTGAAACAAACTTTGCAAATGATTGCTGTATCTTCTAGAGAATGTGAAAGAAATGAAAGCAGATTTTCTCAAATAAGTTTCATATCATCGCCAGCTATATATATATACACTATCTACCAACAAGTAATTGAAAACTTCTGCAATCGACGATATCTGCGGCCCTGATACACGTCACGGCCGCCGCCGTTAAATATCGTGTGGGAAACAACAACGCAACCAGTCGCATGCAAGATGCCACGCAGTTCGGAGCTCTCTGATTTCGAGAAAGGTGTAATCGTCGGGTATCACAGAAATGGCCGATCCATACGTGACATATCCAGCGAGTTGAAGTACCCAAAATCGACAGTGGCTTACGTGATTGGCAAGTGGTGGCTTACGTGATTGGCAAGTGGAAGATGAGAGGTGACTGTCGGAATGTGCCCCGACCCGGCAGACCCACAAAACTGGGAGTTAGAGACCGACGGGTGCTGACCAGAGAAATTCGGAAGAACCGCACCAAATCGATGGGTCACATCCGCGAGGAGTTTCAACAGGCATCCGGGAGTGTTCTTTCGATGAATACCATCCGTAAGGAAGCCCATCTGCTCGGTTATCATGGACGTGTTGCGGCCCACAAGCCTTTGATCACCAAGTCCAATAGCGCTGCTCGGTTAACGTGGTGCAAAGAACGTCTTCAGTGGACCGTTGAACTGTGGAAACAGGTTCTCTGGAGCGACGAATCAAGGTTCACCCTCTACCGTTTGGATGGCAGGGTCTGGGTTTGGCGTCTGCCTGGAGTACGCCTCCTACCGGAATGTATTGTGCCAACTGTGAAGTTCGACGGCGGTGGAATTATGCTATGGGGGTGTTTCTCCTGGTATGGCACGGGACCCTTGGTTGCGATTCCTGGTAGACTCAACGCCGAGACCTACTGCTCCATTTTGGATGACCATGCGCTTCCTACGTTGTGGCAGTTTTACGGGGCAGACCCATGCTACTTTCAGGATGACAATGCCACCTGTCATGTTGCGAGGTCCATCATGGCTTGGTATGGTGACAATGGGGTTAATCGAATGGACTGGCCTGCGCAGAGCCCAGACTTTAACCCTATCGAGCACCTCTGGGACGAGTTGGAGCGTCGACTTAAGGGGTGCCCCCACCGTCCGAAATCGGTGAAGGAACTGACCTGTCTTCTCCAAGACGAGTGGAAGAAAATACCGCTAGCCGTCGTACAACACACCTGGTTGAGAGTATGCCCCGGAGGGTCGCAGCTGTAATCGCCGCTCGTGGAAGCTCCACCAACTATTGAAAGGTGAAATAAACTTCGTTTTTCTTTGCTATCACAGGTTTCCAATTACTTGTTGGTAGATAGTGTGTGTATATATATCATCATCATCATCATTGTCAACCATTATCAATCCACTGCTGGACGAAGGTCTCCCCAAGTTTCCGCCACAACGGTCTGTCTTGTGCCAGTCTCCTCCATGTCACTCCCGCATACTTTCGAATTTCATCCACCCATCTTCCACGTGGTCTTCTTGTGGGTCTTTTCCTGTACCTTGGAATCCAATCTAAAATTTCGGCTGTCCATCGATGGTCTGTTCTTCTGGCAGTATGTCCAGCCCATTGCCATTTCAGGGATTTAACTCTGATCATGATGTCTTCCACTCTTGTCATTTTTCGGATCCACGAGTTCCTCTTCTTATCTCTCCTGGTTACACCAAGCATGCACCTCTCCATGCTGCTTTGAGTTGTCTGCAGCCTTTGTATGTCTCTTTTAGCTAAGGTCAACGTCTCTGCACCATACGTAAGCACTGGAAAGATGCATTGATCAAACACTTTTCTTTTAAGACATAATGGCATATTGCTCTTGAAAATTATGCTGTTTCTTCCAAAAGCTCTTCAGGCAAGTTTTGTACGCCGATTAATTTCTTCACCAATGTGACCCTCACTTGATATCTGCTGTTCAAGATAAACGTACGTGTCTGTTATCTCCAGCTTTTCTCCATCAATCGATAAATCTTCATTTCTTGTAAAAGCATTGTAAATCACTTTTGTCTTCTGAAAGTTCATTTTTAATCCCACTTCTTTACTCTTGTCAGTAAGTTCCTGGATCATACTCTGTAGCTCTGATGGGGTAGTTGCAAAAATGACTATGTCATCAGCAAAACGAAGGTGGGTTAGATAATCTCCATTAATCTTTATCCCTTTGTTTTCCCAGTTCAGTGATTGAAAGACATTTTCCAATGTGGCATTAAAGAGCTTCGGAGATATGGTGTCACCTTGTCTCACTCCTTTTCCAATTTTTATGTGTGTTGTATTTTCAAACAGCCGAATCTTTGCACTTGCATTTTCATAGATGTTATTAATAATATTAATGTATGCATCTTCAATACCGCAGGATTTCAGAGCCATTGGAACTGCTGATGGTTTCACCGAATCAAAGGCTTTTTCATAATCGATAAAAGCCATGCACAACGGAAGTTCATATTCCCTCGCTCTTTCAATTAGTTCTCTCAGTACGTGGATATGATCTATTGTGCTGTAGCCACTCCTGAACCCAGCTTGTTCTCTCGGTTGAGCCATGTCCAGTGTCACCTTCAAGCGGTGTGAAAGAACTTTAGTGAAGATTTTATAAACCACTGATAGGAGGCTGATAGGTCTGTAGTTCCTGAGATCCTCAATGTCACCTTTTTTATGTAGCAAGATCATTGTAGCGTTGTTCCAATCCTCAGGAATTTTCCCTTCATTAAGGCATCGAGTGAAAATTTGGGCGAGTACTGTTTCGATTTCTCCACTTGCTTCTTGTATGATGTCTACAGTAATTCCATCTTCTCCTGGAGCTTTTCCCCGCTTCATGTTCTTGATTGCATGTGCAACTTCTGCTGGAAGGACTGGAAGAACTCTGGTACTGGTACCTTTCATGATGTCTGGAGTACATGTATCATCCATTTCATATAATTTGGAGTAGAAATCTTTCACTCTTGTCAAAATTTCGCCTCTATTTCTTGTTACAGAACCATCTTTTCTCAGTGCCATAATCTGTTTTTCCCCTTACTGAGATGTCCCTTTGCTATCTTTAGGCTTTGGTTGTTTTCAATTGCTTTCCTCACTAGTTCACAGTTGAATTTCCTTACGTCTTCAGTGATACTTTTTTGTACTATCTTGCATAGCTCTATGTATTCCACTTTGGAAGTCACATCTTCTTTAGTTGTCCTCATCACTCTTCTTTTTTGCATCAACATTTTGGTTTTTCCTGATA
This sequence comes from Macrothele yani, assembly GCA_039090855.1. Lineage (NCBI taxonomy): Eukaryota > Metazoa > Arthropoda > Arachnida > Araneae > Macrothelidae > Macrothele > Macrothele yani. The sequence goes on along the minus strand of CM076994.1, from coordinate 8,058,182 downwards.
ATTTGTTCATGCAATTTGTTCTTAGAAGCAGCTAATTTTGTTGCTGTTTCCATAAGAGCTTTGGTTACTTTTCTGTTAACTTCAGAAATATCCACTTCTTCCGATGTTAGGCCTTCTAAAGCAGAGAATCTGTTCTTCAGTTTCAATTTGAAGGTATTATGGTGTTTTTTAAGGTTGGTTATGTCAATACCTTTTGTTTGTCTTATGAACTTGCTACGTTCGAGTTTAGTGTTGAGGTGCATCTTACATCTCACTAATCTATGGTCACTGCCTGTGTTGAACTTGTTTAGCCCACTGCAGTCTTCTATGACGAATTTTTTGTTACACATAATAAAATCAATTTCACTTGTCGTCCCATTTGGATGTCTCCATGTCCATTTCCTGTGTGGCTTTTTCTTGAAAAAGGAGTTCAAGATGAAAAACCCTTCTGCCTCTGCAAACTCTACGAGAGTATTTCCACGCTGGTTTCTGTTGCCGTGACCGAATTTACCTACTGAAGTTTCATTCTGTTGCCGTTGCCCTATTTTTGCATTGAAATCTCCCATAATTATCTTCAAGTGCTGCTTACCTTTATTATTTAGATCACGAATTTCCTCATAAAATTCTTCAATTTCTTCTTCAGGATGACTTGCGGTGGGTGCATAAGTTTGAATAATCTAAGCCTGGTATCTTCTCGAGAGTTGGATAACGAGTCGTGCAGCTCTGTCAGAGGAACTTTCAACTTCTACAACTTTATCCTTTAGTTTCTTGTTTATTATAAATCCAACACCACTAGTTCGGCCAGTATCTGTCCCACGATAGTAGAAGAGATGTCCACTTTTCAGTTCAATGAGATCTTCTCCTTTTCTCCTTACCTCACTTAGCCCGACGATGTCCCACTTGATCCTTTGTAGTTCCTCTACCAATTCAAGAAGCCTTGAATCAGAAGATAGGGAGCGTCCGTTATATGTAGCCAAGGTCAGCATCAGATGGCAGCCTAGTCCGGTCCTCCGGGGATTCTTAGCACCCTCTGCCTTCATGTCGCACTGGCCGCTGCCTTGGCCAGGTACATTCCAGCTGCCGGAGACTGAGGGCCAAGATTTAAGTTGTGGAGTCATTTTGGAGGGGTTTGGCCATAACTCACCACGCTGGCCAAGCGGGTTGGTGAGTGTGGGATAGCATTTCCTCTAATCCCGATGGTATAGGTATACCGCTACTGGCGGTCGTCAGAGCCCCTTTAGTGGGAACAGGATGTACCACGAGAAGGCGGGGTTGACATTTGTCAAGGAGAGGCTGTGATGTTACGCATCACCTGACCTTACATCCCTATATATATATATATATATATATACGTCTTCTTCAATTACAACAATAACCTCATTATTATTCATGAAAATTGTTGGGTCTCATCTAGCCCAGTTTGATCTAACATAATACGTTTGATTGTGGCTCCTTTCTCCTTTTCATTTTGTGGGGGAAGGGAGAGTTTTGACGACCACGCGAGCAACTCCATGGGCTACAAGCAGTGGCCCGCCCTTAATTTAGGGCCACATGTTCCAGGGAAGGGAGAAAGGGCCGGTGTCGTAAGACAAACACAACATCCCTGCTCACTGAGATCCGATCCGATCCGATCCAATCTGGAACAAAGGATCAGAAGCCAGCACTTAGGCCACCAATACGCCACCCGGGCGGTTGAAAATTTTACGATAGGTTATCTCCGTAAAGATAGCCTATCGACATTTTTTTTTTTTTTGTAAAAAACAACTGAACTTTGGTGAAATGGCTTTTCGATGAAAAGAACTTTCAGGTGAAGAGACTCTTCGATGGAATAAACCGTTCAATAATATGACTGGTTGGTGAAAGGAAAAATTCGGTAAAATGAACTTTCGGAAAAGTGAACTTTATATCAAAACTAACTTCCGGGAAAGCGATCCTTTCGATTAATCGACTTTATTTGTTTGTTTTGGGGTTTAACGACCACCATGAGCAACTCAGCGGACTATGAGCAGTTGTCTGTTCCTAATTTAGTTCCACTGATTCCAGGGAAGGGAGAGAGGCAATGCTGTAAGACAAACACAACATCCATGCCTCATCGGGATTCAAACCCGGACCCATCACGAACAAATGGCCAGAATCCAGCGCTTAGACCACTGCTCCACCGGGACGGCGAATCGATCTTTTGGCCAAGTGGTCGTATGGGAAGTGAACTTCACTCGGTCTTTTAATCTCGTACTTCGGGTTATCTAAAGCCTAAGTAGCTGACATTGCCGCTCTCTTGATTAGACGTCTGCTTCTTTGAGACATCGGTTTCCTTGTTGTCCAAATTTCCACAACAAACAATCTATAAATCAATTGCTGAGAACAACAAAAATATTATCAATATCACATCTTTTTGCTAATGTGAAACACCAAAGGATACATGTACTTTCACCAAGAGTTCACCGTTGCAAAATAACACATTTAAAATAAAGTGTGACCAAGTTTTTGAAGGTCCCGCCTACTTCACTCAAAAACCTTATGCTTTTTCAGTTCATATATTGTAGACCATACGTTTGTTTTTATTCCTATCTCACAGTTACACCATGCACTTCTAAAGATATTTAAAATCCTTTTAATGACACAATTTTTTACAATATCTTATTTTTCTGTTAAACTGCACATAGTTCAATACACTGTCAAATGCTTACGAATTAATTGGTTTTTGGTAACACTTTGTCTATGTTATGTTACCAAGTACAGTAAAAATTCACATACACTACTGTAATGATATCTATTGCTGAAAAATAGTTAAAATTTAGTTATATACATAGAGTTTCCTTGCAAAGTCCTCAGAAAATCTCACACTCTTGTCACGGACTTGTCTTTCGTTAGTCAGTTTCTTTTTACACATGCAGCTGAAAAAAAACCCGCACAACTCTATGTTCATTCACACCATGTGTATCCATGTAATCTTTGAGTGAGATAAATGAGTGCTGTCCAAATTGCGCATATAACTTCGTATATTACTGTCCATTTAAAATTTATGTATAGCACAAAATCCCCCGAGCAAATCAGTCGAAACACTCCAACAATGTATGTATTCGTTAACGTTTTCGAACATAACCATGCTCATCTTCTGACGCACACTTGTCGTTTTTAGTAGCACATTGAAAACTTGTGCTGTATTTTGACAAATGTCACACTTTATTTAAAATATGTTATTTTGCAACGGTGAACTTGGTGAAAGTACATGTATCACTTGGTGCTTCACACTAGCAAAAAGATGTGATACTGATCATATGTAAAGTGTGTTTTATGAGAGATTATAACTCACAAGATTAAAATTTCAGACATTTAACAAAAATATTGATTTTTGATACGCAGTACCAGCAAATAAAAATATAATATAAATCGTCAACTTCACTTAAGTAACTTCACTGAAACTGCGAATCAAAGTAAAAATAAAAATCAATCCATCCTTGACATGGGTGCATTAACGTGGATAAAAGAAGCTAGAAACAGAAGCACAAAAGTAGAGATTAAATAAGAATTCAGCCTTACTATCTTCCCAGGATCCGATCTAAAACACATATTCTGCATCCGCCGCTGCTTAAGTTTTGTACTTCTTTTTCTTACATGTGCTTTCACTTCCACAGAAACGGTTCTGCTATCGACATTTTAGTGCTGTTGTCGCACGAATATTCTAATAAATGTGTGCTTCCTTCTTCGCACGCGTTTGGAATTTTTCAGAATAAAGGACTACTGCGGTAATGTAAACTCTGAGTAGTAATGACAGGGTTTTTCATTAGCCAATTTCCAAACGTGAGAGTGACACCTAGGGTTATCTGAATTTGGCCTGCTAGTAATATATTGGATTTTAGAAGATAAGAAATGGAAAAAGGAAATTATTTTGCTTATACTGCACTCAGACCAGCTGGATTTTTTCAAACACGTTCAGAAAGTGCTGAAAGCTGAGTAGGAAATATACCGCGATAAGAACGTGGAAGGGATGGCTAATAGCTATGCTCGGAGCAGATGTTTAGGAGGAGACAAAACCTTGCACCTCCACAACACGAGAGATATAGCAGGAAAGATAGCTTTCGGAGAAATAGAGATGCTGTTTCAGTTCCATCTATTGTATACGACCATGTGTTTGAAGACCCTGCTCTACCTCCCTCCCTCCCTTTTCCAACCATCCGCTTCAAATCCCTCCACACGCTCCCTCCCTCCCGCTCTTCATAGCGCTGTTATGACAATCGATCGGACCAGACGTGCTCCGGCTGCAAAAGGAAGCCACTGGGGGAGTGTACAAAGCGGGTGATGACAGTAGCAACGAAGATCTATTGATGATCGTGAAAGGAGTGGAAGGACTGCAGAACAAACGGATAGTCGGCCCTCGAACCCAAGCGGTCGGCAGGCAGGATTAGTCGTTAATGCCTCCGTGAAACTGGGCGATTGCTGCGAATGCTCAAGATGGATTAATGCCTCAGATAAAGCTCAGGACACTGATCCCCGGTACCACCTACTTGAGAGTGGAGACACTCGATTCACAAGAGCTCTCTTGTGCGACACGATTGAGTGCCAAACAAACGCCGACAGACAATGCCGGGACGTTTAAGCCTCATCAGTTCTGAGTACCAACTCCAAGGAGGGCTCTTGCAGAGGATTTAATAACTAATTTTAACGTGATTCGATTGACCTACTTATTAAGAAGCTACACCACTACACAACCCTCCTCAGATCTACAGAAATCCAAGACATAGAGGCGTGTTTTGACTATTTTAGCCCTAATTAGTTCGTTCCCACATTAATTTGAACTCTGGGAGAAACCCCATAAAATAGCACGCAACCACTACTGATAACTCACAGTAGGAGAAATTCCATGTATGTGTGACTTTTATGCACCTTCAAACAGACAAACTTGTTTTGGAAAATTTTTATAAATACCAAGAAATACATTTTTAAAACTAAAGTGCACCAAAAGGTCTGCAACCGATGATTCACTCTAGAGTAGAAATCCTTAACCCTTTAAAATTCTGTTGAAAGGTAATGACTGCTTCCTAGAAAGCTACTAAAATTATGTTGAAAGGTAATGACTGCTTCTTAGAAAGGTAATGACTGCTTCCTAGAAAAGTATTAAAATTCTGTTGAAAGGTAATGACTGCTTCCTAGAAAGATATTAAAATTCTGATGAAAGGTACTAACTTCTTCTGTTGAAAGGTAATGACTGCTTCCTAGAAAGGTATTAAAATTCTGTTGAAAGGTGATGACTGCTTCCTAGAAAGGTATTAAAATTCTGATGAAAGGTAATGACTGCTTCCTAAAAGGTAATGACTGCTTCCTAGAAAGGTATTAAAATTCTGTTGAAAGGTAACGACTGCTTTCCTAAAAAGGTAACAAAATTCTGATGAAAGGTAATGACTTCTTCTGTTGAAAGGTAATGACTGCTTCCTAGAAGTGTCCATAAATAAATAATATTACCGTTATCTTATCAAAGCACTTCGGCGGCCGTGATAGGGCATCAGTGAATCCGCAGGACTACGCTTCACGGACCCACTGATGCCCTATCGCGGCCGCCGAAGTGCTCCATGGACCCCCATTTTAACAGCCCCATACTCTAATGCAAATTCCGCAAATGGGAAGTTAGCGTATCTTTTGCTGCAAAGAAAACCAGACGTCCCAGTAGCAGAGAGGTTAGAGGCGAGGACTCTTAGTAAATGGTCTCAGCTGTGCTTAGGCTTGAATCCCGGATGAAGCACAACCGGTGCGGCAGTGGCCTTGTTCTTCATGTGGAACCTGTGGACCCAAATTACGGATGGGAAACTTTTTAAACCGCAGATGCTCCCTTACCACTAACAAAGTTTCTTTAAAACACGAAAAGTTACTGGCAATTAATGTTTGTGCATCCCAGAAACGTAACTAGGAATTTCTGCGCTCCGGGCAAGCCACAAAATATTGCGCTTCCATCTGTCTTTCTGTTACGTATGTATGTACAGGGGTTGTACAAAATAATGTAGACATCTCGATGAAAACAGTGACTTTGGTATGTGCTGCTTTTTGAGTGAAACGAACATGTAGCTACAATTTCTTTTTCTGTAAAAAAGTGTTGCTTATAGTCTCAAGGGTCTGCGTGATTGCATTGTAAATCGGTGTTTGCATAATTTCGTTCTAGGTGAAGGCACAGTGAGTGACCTCCCGGAGTTCCAAAGAGGACAGATTGAAGGAGCCCGTCTCGTTGGTGCGTCGGTAACCACAGTGACACAGGTACTGGGGGTATCTAGAGATATCGTGTTGAAGGTCATGGCAGCATACTATGTTCACCGCACAACATCATCTGCGAGACACAGCTGTGGAAGGAAAACCAAACTCACTGCGAGACACAGGAGGGCATTATTGAGGATTGTGACCGCAAGTAGGAAGACCACGGCGACGAAAGTGACTGCTGAGCTTAATGCACATCTCCAAAAAACCCAGAGTCCACCCATACCATGCGAAGCAAATTGCATAAGCACAATATTTACGGCAGCGCTACAATTGCAAAGCCCCTGGTGTCACAGGTGAATATGAAACGGAGACAACAGTGGTGCCAGAAACATAAAACGTGGACTGAGGATCAATGGAAACATGTCTTGCTTTCCGATGAATTAAGTTTCTCACTATTCCCACGGGTTTACATGTGGAGAACCCCCGCAGAAGCCTACAACCCAGACTGTCTCCTTCCTACAGTGAAGCATGGGGGCGGCTTCGTAATGGTTTGGGTAATGATCTCGTGGTTTGCAGCAGGTCTTACTATCACCTTACGCGGACGGATCACTAGCGTTGACTATGTCACTCTTTCGGCCGACCATGTGCATCCAATGGTGCAGACATTGTTTCCGTCAGAGGATTGCACCTTTCAAGATGATAATGCCCCGAGTCACAGAAGTCGAACTGTTCAATCATGGTTTGAGGAACATGAGGATGAAGTTGCATACCTTCCCTGGCCTACACAATCACCGGACTTAAACAACATGGAACCCCTGTGGTCTGTGTTGGAAAACAGAGTGCGATCTCGTTATCCTCCTGTGGCGTCTCTCAAGGAATTGGAGCAGTGTTTTCAGGAAGAATGGAACAACATACCACACCACCATCAAGGACTTGTATGCGTCCATTCCAAGGAGGATGCAAGCAGTTTTAAATGCCAAGGGTGCTTCCACACCATATTAGGACACCTAATGTTTCCATTATTTTGGACAACCCCTGTATATCATCATCAACCACTATCAATCCACTGCTGCATGAAGATCTCCCCAGTTTTTTTACACTTTCCAACCGTAGGTTGAAGAAGCGTATATGCTTCAGCTTTGTCCGTCTGTCCGTCCTTTCGTCCGTCCGTCCGCACGTTAACTCGCGTAAAAATGGTTCGATTTCAATGAAATTTTAGTATGTTCCAGGGGACAACCTGGGGACGAACCCCATTGAAAATGGGCTAAATGGGGTCAAAGGTCAGGACACAGGAGCGAGATTTATTCCACAACCATTATCCTCATAACTTTACTAAAAATACTTCTACTGCGACAAAACTTTATTATGTTGGTTTGGAGATATACTGAACCAATTCTGTTTAATATCATCGAAATGGGGTGAAAGGTCAGAGCACAGGAGCGAGATTTATTCTACAGTCATTATCCTCATAACTTGACTAAAAATGCTTGTATTGCGACAAAAATTTAGTATATTGTTTCGGAGGTATATACTGAAACAATTCTGTTTAATGTAACCGAAATGGGGTCAAAGGTCAGATCACAGGAGCGAGATTTATTCCACAGCCATTATCCTGATAACTGGAGTAATGATTTCTGGTATGTTGGAAAGCGTATCATAATCAATGCATTGCATGATTTTACTAACTTATTTCCATAACTATCGGTCTTAAGCCAACCTCTTCCAAGTCAGACTGATTGCTTCTACGGTTTTTGCCAGTTATTTCGGCCTGCGGACCTTCAGTACCACATTAAACAAACCGAATGGAATTAGAAATCGTGGTCCGTAGTCGCAGTAATGATCAAATAGTCTCCAGAGAATCTTATGCAATGTTAATGACATTCTTCTCTTGCAACGTACGTATACCCCACTAATATCCCTTGGGCATTTTTGGGACAGAAATATGAATTTTAATTTACCAATGTACCTAAAAACTGGCAAAGTAAATTAAAAGCAAATTCTCTAAATCAACAAATGACAAATTATGGCGTGATCAAACTGCAACAAAAACTAGTGTAAAAGTTTCAATTCCAATTTTAATGAGATTGCATGCAGTGATTTTTGCGCCCTTTCTTGAGCAGCGCCAGGGGCAGCCGCCCTAGTTACGCCTCTGGTGCATCCATATACAAGTGATCGTAACCAGGGACGTTAGAAAACAAGCTCCAACGTTTCCTTATGGTAGAATGTTTGCTGTTGGGAAAGCGTCATAGAAGTCGCGTAAAGGCTGCCTGATAGTCTCAGCCCATTCAAGAATAATATCATACCAAAATCACTATACAAAATGAATCGTATCGCACGTGTGCGCTCCAAACACGTTTAAGCTCCCCATTCTAGCTTTTCCCATTTCGAAAAGTTCCAGAACAAAAGGGAAATCTTGAAAGCCGCCCCGGTGGCGCAGTGGTCGAAGCCATGGCCTCTGATCATTCGTCCGAAAGGGGTTCGGGTTCGAATCCCGTTGAGGCATGGATGTTGTGTTTGTCTTACGGCACTGGCTCTCTCACTTCTTTTTTTTTTTTTTTTTTTCGATTGGAGGTTTAACGACCACCATGAGCAACTCAATGGGCTATAAGCAGTTGCCCGTCCCTAATTTAGGGTCACTGGTTCCAGAGAAGGGAGAGAGACAGTGCCGTAAGACAAACACAACATCCATGCCTGACCGGGATTTGAACCCGGACCCCTTACGGACAAATGTGCAGAGGCGAACGCCTTAGACCACTGCGCCACCGGGGCGGCCTCTCTCCCTTCCCTGGAAACAGGGACCCTAAATTAGGGACGGGCGACTGCTTATAGCCCATTGAGTTGCTCACGGTGGTCGTTAAACATTCAATCAAAAAAAAAAAAATTCTGAAAAAGTATTGTTGCACTCAAATCTGCAGCAAAAAAGCAATTCTACATGGACTCCGCTATATTCTTAACGCCGCCCCGGTGGAGCAGTGATCTAAGCGCTATCTTCTGACCATTCATTCAAGATGGGTCTGGGTTCGAATCCCAGTAAGGCATGGATATCGTGTTTTTCTTACGGCACTGGCTCACTCCCTTCCCTGGAACTACTCAGGGTAGTCGTTACCACCCCCCCGAAACAAATGTTTTTAACCCCCCCCTTCCCAGAAGTCATTACAGCTATTCTACCAGCGTTAGAAAAGACGAAAGGTTTCAGTATGGCTTTCCTGTAACTTCACTTTGTGATGACATTCGTATTTGCTCCTTCAAAACTTTCTCTTGGACCCTTCCACAAAACACAAGCACGCCAAATGCTGAGCATTTGGCTAACAATAGTACCCTTTTTTCGACGAAACCCGCAGATCAGAAAATGAGTGCTGCAACTGGTTATGTGCATTGCGCCTCTTTTAGAACGCTTTTTTAAACAAAGTGTTTGTGATATCACCATATCCGCCCGTGAACACCGCACTTCTGCGCCTATTACTCCGATTTCAAAAATTATTTTTCCATTGGGGAGAATGAACTGACAGAATAACGATCCTTGTCTTTTGGTCTTCCTCGGATGCTTAACTTCACCGTATATGCGAATATGCAGATGCTATCGAATTCAGAATATATTTTATTTCTTATTGCTTCTAAAAATCAGATTGAAGCAATTCTTTGTTTCCTTCAATACCTTTTTTACAACGAAGACCATTTCATTTACAGTTTCTTCCTCGAATAATTTACAGTTTTCTAGATAGAAGACTTCTAAAAGTCAGGTTTGAAAAAAATTCCTTTTGCATCTGAAAAGGGTTTCTCGTAAGAAATATCTGCCTTTAATTTACAAGTTCACGTAACTCAAAATTTGTCCACTAGAGGGCGTAAGAAAATATATTTCGCTTCAGATATTTTTGTAGCAGCATCTGCGCTTCTGAAAACTCGATCTGAAAAATGTTTCTTTTTTTTTTTCTTTTTTTTTTTTTTTTTGTTGATCGAAGGTTTAACGACCGCCGTGAGCAACTCAATGGGCTATAAGCAGTCGCCCGTTCCTAATTTAGGGTCACTGGTTCCAAGGAAGGGGAGAGCCAGTGCCGTAAGACAAACACAACATCCATGCCTCACAATGTTTCTTTCGCTCACGATGGAAAACTTCTTGTGTATGTATCCTGTTCATAAGAATGCAGTTTTTCCTGTCAAGGAAGTAGAAACATACCTTGTTTTTCTCGATGTCTCGGCTTCCAACACTCGATTTCAAAAACTTCATTTCTTATTGAACAGCATTCCTGGTGCAGAATACTTAGCATATAACTAATTCTTCTTAATGCGAAATTTTACCTCTTGAGAGCGTGAAAGTATATTTCCCTTTCTTACATAATTACACTCATATCTGCGCGTTTGAAAACCCGATTCAAAAATTTTCTTTTTCGTAGATCCCGCTTACCCACTAAGAGGCGCAAATACACAGTTTATCTGCTAGGAGGTGCAAATGTGTATTCTGGTTTTCTCGATATTGCGGCTTCTGAAAATCCGATTTTAAAAAAACAATATTTTAACCTCTGATACTCATTCACTTCGGAAAACATTTTGCGTATCTCTGACGCAATAGCTCTGACTCCAGATAACGTTAGTGTACATTTCTGTTTGAAAACGTGTTTCCGCTTCTAAAAATCTTATTGGAAAAAGTCTTGTATTGTACGCTGTTTGTTATGGTAATGATTAAGAGCACTCTATCCTACAAAAAAAAAATGCCCAGTTTTCCCACTAGGAGTGTGCATGTAGGCACCTGTTTCTATCGACCCTTCTGCATCTAAAAATCGTATTTGAAAAAATTCTCCCATCGCATAGCTTTCGCTATAAGACATATTTTTGCGCATATTTTCTACATTTTTATATTTCACAGCTCTGACGCTAGGGATGTCAGCATGTATTTCTATTTGATGGATCACCTCCGATTCCATAATTCTCTTGGAAAAGTCTTTTATCGGTAGGTTACTCTGAGCTACAAAGAATATTTCGCGCCAATTTTCTCCTTTAAATAAAGCATACCTTTCCCGATAGGATATGAAGTTATATTATATTTTGCTCCATATAGCTTCTTCTAATAAATCTATTTAAAAATTCTTCTTGCCTTTGATATCTTCCTTTATGAGGAATATTTTGTTTACAATTGTGGGTTTTTCGTAAAGCACATTTCTAATGCTAGTGAGCGGTAATGGCTACTTTTTCTTGGGAATGTTTTACCGACTTAAGAAATCCGGTTAATTTTTTTCTAGTAACTGGATTCCATTCATTATTAAGAACACCCAGTGCATTGTGTATTTTAAAAAATGCAAAGTTTTCACACTAGGTGGCAGAAATGCATTCTCTCTTTCGCTGAATTTTTCTTTTCCTAAAATATACTATGAAAATTCTTTTTTGTGTCGGAAATTATTCAAAAGACGTGCTCCTTTCATCCTAGAATTTGGTGTCACCTTTCTTTTTTACTGGTGTGACGTCACATAACCCGTCCAGAGCAGAGTTATTAAGACAGGATCCTCAAGGTTCTATGAGTTGAAAAATCACTGACGCCTAAAAGATTTTAAAATTTAAACCAAATTGTGACGTCACAAAACTTCAAAAAGAATAGACAAAATGTGATGACTTTTCCACGGCAGTCACGAAAGTTGACTCCAGGTCCGCTGTATGCCTATATATGGTCTAGAGTCCTCGTTGCAACCGGCCACGGATGGCCTAGTGGTCAACATTCGTGACTGCCACGGAAAAGCCTCAGAATCGATCCCAGACAGGCATGAACGCTCGAAGCATCAAATATCCGCCGTGCATCGGCTGGGTATGTTAAGCCGTTGGACTCCGGGTACTGGCCCCAAGGTTATAAGCGAAGTAGAAAGGGGCGTCTTCCTACCCCTTTCTACTTCGCTTTCGTGTGACTTTCCTGTCAGGCACTCTAGCGCAAATCTCCTAGCTTCCTATTTCTAAGGGTTGTTTAAAACCAGGGGTCTGACACTTCCTAAAATCATGTACATAAATCTCTAAATCTCTTCGCTGTAAAAAATAACGTGTTGCTTGCACACAATTGCAGAAGTGTGAAATATCTTAAAGCGATAGGAATGAAGAGGTCCCTTTATTTTGACTAGTGAAATATGAATGCTAACTCCTTAATTACGTAAAAAAATAAAATAAATAAAAAATAAAAAATACAGGTACTCTCAGTTCTGATTGAGCCGTCAGTTAGGAAACGTAGGACTAAGACTCGCAGATAGGAGAGTTGAAATGAGCTAGTCGAGTATGGTTTCAAAGCGTTTATTTAATTTGTTGCAGTCAACACAGGTCTATGATATGAAAAGTAGCTGACATAATTTTTACAAATAATGCTGGATACATTGCGAACACAAAGGAGATCGATACAAAAGTTACCCAACGTGGTACTCTGTCTTCTTGGGCTTCTTCCATTCCTTATCACTTGCTCTTGCCCCTTGTTTTTGATTTTCTCTACTTTTGCTTGCGTTCATTCTGCGAATTCCGCTCGGTTGTTGAAAATGTTAAATCGTCCACAGGAAAACAAATTAAAAAAAATAGTTTAAACCACTGTGGTATGTTCTTTATATATTTGAATAGATCTCGTTGAGAGCTTTAAAACGTTACCACGCACGGTCGTTTTGCACTCACGGTTGTCCATATAAACCGCGATATTGTCAAAAGTGCTTACCGGTTCACAAGAAAACAATTTTTTAAATCTTCAATTCAAACCACTGCGAAATCCTCTTCGTATATTTGAATAGATCTCGTCGAAAGCTTTAAAACGATACCACACACGGTCGTTTTGCACTCACGGTTGTCCAGATAAACCGCGATATTGTCAAAAGTGTTCACCGGTTCACAAGAAAACAATTTTTTAAATCTTCAATTCAAACCACTGCGAAATGCTCTTCGTATATTTGAATAGATCTCGTTGAGAGCTGTAAAACGATACCACGCACAGTCGTGTTGCGCTGACGGTTGCCTAGGTAAACTAAGTCAAACGCGGAGACACACCCAGAAATATTGCATCATCTCCCCCGCGCACAGGAAACAAAGGGAGCATCGCGCGCACGATGTATTGCACAGTACGCGAATTGGACTCCATGCTGTTTACGAATATGCTAACACGATTAGTGTGCGGCACGTATTTTTAATGCTCTAACGATTTCAATTATGACCTATTTTTGTCACGGGCGGTCGGCCGTAAGTCGCCCCATACTATCCGCGGAGTTAGATCTAGTCCTACGTCAAAACGTATAACTCTCTCCAGCTTTCATGCGAATCCTCACAGCAAAAAACGTTTAAAGAGCCAACCACTTTTTTTTTGTTATTGACATTTGCCTGTTAATCCTTAAGGATACAAAAGCAGCCCATTACTATCCATCGGGAGAAATCTTTATTTTCAAATTGGGAAACTGTTGTTTGAGCAGATACATACAGTTTTCTTTCGAGCTGTCTAATTTATGTATTCATTGTACATACTTTTTTTCCTTGGTGAACATCCAAAATGTTAAACAAAAATATCTCAAAACAGTTTACATTGCGAAACAGCTGGCGCCTATCATGCGGTTTCCAATGGAAGTAGGGCCGGATGACCTTTAAACTTAGCTGCTCCTGGTGGTCACCAAAAACAAAACAAAATCCAGAAAAGTGATTTGTTAATATATGAGCGTTACATGAAATGACGTTCTTGTGACAGACAGTTAAAACTAAAATTTCAGTAAGAGTTAGAACCAAGAAAAAAATGAGAAGTGGTGTTCATGAAAATACACTGCCTGCCAGAGAAAATACCACACCATGAAGGAATACTCGAAACCAAACAGACCAAACTGCAGACACAGATAGCCAAGTAGGTCCTGAACAAATGATTTAATTGTCACATACAGAATAGGTTTCAGTGGTCGAATATACAGGATGATCAATAAGGAGTGTGGCCCCCATGTTGGGCGATACAGCGTTGAATTCGACGTGACATCGAGAGTACGAATAGAGTCCTGGGGTATCGTGGACCACGTGGTGTTGATCAGAGTTCACAGTTTATCTCGATTTTGCGGGGTGGGAGGGTACTCAACCGACGTCCAGTTGTGTCCCACAGAAGCTCGATGGGCGAGAGGTCGGGGGATCGTGCTGGCCATGGAAGCATCCGCACACCATGTAAAGAATGCAGGCTGATCCGAGCGGTATGGGGCCGGGAGTTATTCTTTTAAGAAACGGCGTTTGGGATGGCCTGCAGGTACGGTAGTGCCACGGGCCACCGCACCTCGTCAACATAGGGGCGTGCCGTCAATGTGCCCGTAATACGTATTAGCGGCGAGCGGCTGTTGGTCCTGATAACACCCCACACCATGATTTTACGTTGCCGGGCCGTGTGGTGGCGCTCCACAATGCCAGAGGAATCCGCCCGTTGGCTACGTCGCCTCCAGACTCTCACACAGCGATCATCTGTAGTGAGACAAAATCGCTACTCGTCGCTGAACACCACACTGTTCCATTTGGGACCCTACGCATCTTTGGAGCGACACCACGCCAAGCGATAATGACAATGGCTCGCTGTGAAAAGTAGTCTTTGCAACGGACGGCTGGACAACAAACCAGACGCAGTCAATCGACACTACACTGTCCTCGTCGATATTGAAGCATCCAAAGCCTCCCCGTACACTCCGCAAAATGGCGCCCGTTGTGGCCTGTGGGTCTGCTACGGCATGACGTCGGATGCGACTAACGATGCGCTCGGACGTCCGTCTCCGTGCTCTCGTGCCTCTACGACGTTGCACAGATCCTTCATGGGACCACTATCTCTAAATGCGACCGACGGTTGTGGCATCACGTTGCGTTTCTTCCGCCATACGACGCAAGGAACATCCGGCGATACGAAGGCCTACGATGACACCTCTCGTGAACTCATCCGTTTGACGAAATCGCGTACAATGGTATTTAACGGCATCGGCGCCCCTTTTTCTTTCTTTTTTTTTTTTTTTTTGATTGGAGGTTTAACGACCACCGTGAGCAACTCAATGGGCTATAAGCAGTCGCCCGTCCCTAATTTAGGGTCACTGGTTCCAGGGAAGGGAGAGAGCCAGTGCCGTAAGACAAACACAACATCCATGCCTGACCGGGATTCGAACCCGGACCCCTTATGGACGAATGATCAGAGGCCAACGCCTTAGACCACTGCGCCACCGGGGCGGCCCTTTTTCTTTCTCCAGACACGGTTACAGCACAACCACTCACTTCTCATGGCCGTGACATCGTCTCGACTGGCCTGCAAATGCAGTCATTTGCATACCTTGTACGTGTGCACCCACCCTGCAATTTGCATGGCGCTGCGTTCACGTCTTCGCGGTGTGGCATTTTCTCTGTCAGGCAGTGTAGAAAACAGATTACGTTGCTGCACCGAACAGCCGTACTTTTTTGTCTTCAATGGTCAAACTGCCTGTGTGATATGATGAGAAAAAAAGGATGGGAGGGGATTTAGAGCCACTGGTTGCAGAGAAAAGTCACAGAGCAGGAAGAACAATCGCAACGCTTCCTAATCAAGGTCTCGAATCCGGCCTCAACTTGGGCGATTAGTCCGAAGCCCCATTTCTTGACTACTCCGCAACTAAACGACTTCTTCCTCAGTAAGGCAGCGGGTGGATTAGAAGACCTCAGTAAGTCAGCGGGTCGATTAGAAGACCTCAGTAAGTCAGCGGGTCGATTAGAAGACCTCAGTAAGTCAGCGGGTCGATTAGAAGACCTCAGTAAGTCAGCGACGGGGAAGTCAGAAAGTAACTTTCCCTATTGAAGAACTTTAAAAGTAATGCACGTATTGAAAATGATTTTTTGGTGACGTGTAACTTGACATATTTTGTTTTAGGTGGCTGCAGTTTGAAGTTCCAGAGACATTACGTTCCTGAACTACAGAGATTAAAAATGGCTACTGTATTATTTGAATGGACAAAGGAAGAAGTCCGAGGAATCATTCGCTTTTGCCACCCCGGTGGCGCAGTGGTCTAAGAGATGGCCTCTGATCATTCGTCCAAACGGGGTCCGGGTTCGAATCCCGGTGAGACATGGATGTTGTGTTTGTCTTACGGCACCGGCTCTCTCCCTTCCCTTTAACCAGTGACCCTAAATTAGGGACGGGTGACTGCTTATAGCCCATTGAGTTGCTCACGGTGGTCGTTAAACCTCAAAAAAAAAAAAAAAAAAAAAAAGAATCATTCGCTTTTTCTGTGGGCAAAAGGGACGCTGCCTATTGAAATCCGCCGTGAACTTCAAGTTGTATACGGTCCGAACATGATGACAGTGCAGCAGGTGCAAACGTAATGTCGTGATTTCAATAGCGGTAGAGTGAGTGCCCATGATGAGCCCAGGACCGCACTTCTGCCTTTGTCCATTCAACCAGTACAATAGCCATTTTGAATCTATTTCGTCCAGGAACGCAATGTTTCTGGAGTTTCAAGCTGCAGTCACCTAAAACAGAACATGTCAAGTTACACGTCAGCAAAAAGCATTTTCAATACATGTAATACTTTTTAAAGTTCTTCACTGGGGAAAGTTACTGTTTGACTTCCCCTGGTCACAATAGGAAGAAACGAACCTTACAAGCAAAGAAACCTAGTAAAACATTTCGGCACAAAACAGAGCAAAAGATGAATTTAAATTTAAAATTTCACGGATCATCATAATCAAACATTCTCAATCCACGGCTGAATGAAGGTCTCCCTAGTCCCCTCCACGACTTTCTATCTTGAGCTAGTCTCCTCCATGTCACTCCGACCAGAGTTGGAAACTGGTCAAAAATTTTAGACACCGACAAATCTGTTTTGAGTTATAAATTCGAATATATCATCATCATCATCATTGTCAATCTTATCAATCCAGTGCTGGATGAAGGTGTCCCCAAGCTTCTCCCACAACGGCCTGTCTTGGGCCAGTCTCCTCCATCCATCTCCCACGAGGTCTTCTTCATGGTCTTTTCCTGTCCCTTGGAATCCAGTCTAAAAGTTCGGTTGTTCATCGATGGTCCGTTTTCCTGGTAATATGCCAAGCATACTTCCATTTCAGGTATTTTACACTGATCACGATGTCTTCCACTGTTGTCACTTTCCTGATCGACGAATTCCTCTTCTTATCTCTCCTGGGTGCCCCAAGAATGCATCTCTCCAAGCTTCTTTCAGTTGTCTGCAGTCTTTGTATGTCTTTTTTAGTTAAGGTCCACGTCTCTGCTTCCTACATAAGCACTGGAAGAATGCATTAATTAAACACTTCTTTTACGACATACAGTCTGTAATGGCATATTGCTCATAAAAATTGCACTGTTTCTTCCAAAAGCTCTCCAATCAAGTTTTATGCGTCAATTAATTTCTTCATCAATGTGACCCTCGCTTGATATCTGCTGTCCAAATAAAATGTCGGAATTCGTTATCATTAGCTCTTCCCCATCAATTGATAAATCTTCATTCCTTGTAAAAGCATTGTACATCACTCAGTTTTTTCTTCTGAAAGTTTGTTTTTAATCCCACTTCTTTACTCTTCTCAGCTAGTTCCTAGATCATACTCTGCAGCTCTGAGGAGTTATCTGAAATATTTTTTTTCTATTCAAAAATAAAACTGAAACAAAACCGGGTTGAAATCGGGTCAGGAACACCTTGACCAGACTCCGACATGCTTTCGAATTTTAACCACCCATCACTCACATGGATTTTTTCTGGGTCTTTTCTTGTACTTTGCAGACTGCAATTTCAAGTATTCAACAGTGATCAGTTTTAGCAATAGGTCCAGACCATTGGCATTTCAGGGATTTCTCGGATATCATATGCTAGATATAAAAACGCAGAGTACAGAAACGGGCAACTAGAAAAATCACAGCTGAAAGACAATTTAACAAAAGTCTAAAATTTTTATTATTGTTTAGTAATTTACAGCAAAGTATAGTTTTTAATTATAGTGAAATATTAAACTATTCCAAGTCTGTCTCATGCCAGGCAAATCACAGTAATTCGAAATCTGTTGAAATATAAGTTCATGAAGTAACAGAGGCAGTTATTTCCCGTTTACAACGTTGATTGTGAGAAAAAAATCTTTTTGTTTCCCCCATTATTTCCGACGCACTCCGGTGACAAATCAGTTTCGTAAAGCGCAGTATAACTTTATTGTTGCTACCTTCTCAGTGAAGTTAAAAATAATAAAGAAAGGTTTGTATAGCTCAAGAAAATTTACTACCGCATTCGAAATTATGGGTAGACTGCCTCCTTTCTTTTTCTTCTGAACGACTCCAAATGACTCTGAGGAGAGTTGTTTGGAAGTGAAAATGTATTACTCAAGGTCGGGTGCGAATAAGTTTAGTTAAAAATTGCGGGAACAGCTTTCTGTTCCAAATTGGTCAAGCCGTCTTGAGTGACGTTAATGACGCCATTATCCACGACTGGAGCGCGAAGTGGACATTTGAGGCATTTTTTCTCCACCATTCCTTTCTGAAAACACATCACGTTTTTGAGAAAATAAAACGTGAAAGTGACATGGCGGAAGTTTAAGACCAATGAAATATTTTCACGTCTTTAAGCTTCGAGACTGACTAGTCGATTGTTCCTTGAAGAAGAGAAACTGACGTCAATTTACTTTTGTACGCTAGAGTGAAGTAATTTATGTTCACTTTCTTTACAAATTGCGAAAATCAAAACAAAACAAAAGGCAGAGAAATCATCTCTCACACAAAATGAGTATTCAAAATTATTTCTTCTTTGATTTAAACAGCCACAAAGAGAAAAACTAACTATGATTGATTGTTTAAAATTACTTTAAGCTACGAAAATGAATAAGCATCATTATTCTTGTGTTTGTAACGTGATTTATAGAATTAATAGAAGTCCCAAGGAAAATATTTTATATTTTTGAACTGTAGGCGGAAGAACAAATTGGCTGCGCAATAACACCTGCGAGACCGTGCCTAGTTGAACCTGCATGCTGGCAGTTATTCGAAGAAGCAGTGGGAAAGAATTAATATCTGAAAATAAATAAAATATCGAATAATTGGGTACGGCATCTGGTCCAGAGCTCCACCAGATGCCGTACCCAATGAAAAAAATAGTAGTGGACTCTATTGTCATTAAGTGTGGCGGCTTATCAATTAGTAATTGTCATTAAGTGTGGCGGCTTATCAATTAGTAATTGTCATTAAGTGTGGCGACTTATCAATTAGTAATTGTCATTAAGTGTGGCGGCTTATCTATCAGTAATTGTCATTAAGAGTGGCGGCTTATCAATTAGTAATTGTCGTTAAGTGTTGCACCTTGTCAATTAGTAACTGTCATTAAGTGCAGCGGCTTATCAATTAGTAATTGTCGTTAAGTGTGGCGGCTTATCAATTAGTAATTGTCATTAAGTGTGGCGGCTTATCAATTAGTAATTGTCATTAAGTGTGGCGGCTTATCAATTAGTAATTGTCGTTAAGTGTGGCGGCTTATCAATCAGTAATTGTCATTAAGAGTGGCGGCTTATCAATTAGTAATTGTCGTTAAGTGTTGCACCTTGTCAATTAGTAACTGTCATTAAGTGCAGCGGCTTATCAATTAGTAATTGTCGTTAAGTGTGGCGGCTTATCAATTAGTAATTGTCATTAAGCGTGGCGGCTTATCAATTAGTAATTGTCTTAAGTGTGGCGGATAATCAATTAGTAATTGTCATTAAGAGTGGCGGCTTATCAATTAGTAATTGTCATTAAGTGTTGCGCCTTGTCAATTAGTAACTGTCATTAAGTGCAGCAGCTTATCAATTAGTAATTGTCATTAAGTGTTGCGCCTTGTCAATTAGTAACTGTCATTAAGTGCAGCAGCTTATCAATTAGTAATTGTCGTTAAGTGTGGCGGCTTATCAATTAGTATGTACTCATCTACAAGCGGAACCAAACATTCATAAGTGAATTATATGCCAAACTATTAAGGTGATTGTGGCAATCTTTAAGAAAATGAGTACACTGTAAAAACATTTCTGAAATTCACCAGCCACTTTCAGAGATGGAAACTGGTCACTGGTCAACGAGTCGTCAATTTCTAGCAGGTCAAAAAACGCGTCGGGTCAAAGTGTTCCGGACCCGATTTTGACCCGGTTTTATTTCCGTTTGATTTTTGAAAGAGAAAAAACAACAACAGTATTTTTTAAAAGAAAAATGCACACTGTACAATTTTGTACTCGATACTGGCGCCCGCGGACTGAAAAATTATTTATCATGCAATATGAAGGACGAGTGTTCTCAAAAGGAAAAGTGTATCTTCCTTCTGCAGGGCACTGATGAAAACAACATCCACATTTTGGAAACTTTCAACTCATCATAAATTTGTGAAAATTGGTGTTGCTGCGAAACATATTCTGAAGCTCGATATGTTATCAAGAAAACAGCAAAAACTGAAATTAAACATATAACAAGTTGTATAATAAAAATTATGACTGTAACGCCATCAAGATTAGGTGGAACAGCCTTAACATTACTGCGGAGGGACGTTTTGACTCTCTTAGATCTGTGTCAAAACATGTGTAAACGGGTATAGGTTACGTCTTGCAAATGAAGGACGACAGTTTCAATACTCTCTGTAAGTGAGTAATATATACACTGAAGAGCAATTGAATTAGAGATACCTTTCTAGTAACGTGTAGCACCACCTTTCGCCCTGATGACCGCGGCGATTCGTCTCGGCATAGACTCGACAAGACACCGGAAGCGCTGGGAAGCCATACGGATCCACGACCCCAGAACAAGCTCCCACAGTTCATGAAGATTTGATGGAGGGGGTCAGAGCCTCAAACATCTCTCTCGAGGGCATCCCAGATGTGCTCGATGGGATTGAGGTCAGGTGACCTAGCTGGCCAACGAAACGAGGTCACGTCGGTGGAATGTTCATCCAACCATTCGGATACAATTCGGGAGCGATGGCACGGTGCATTGTCTTGTTGCAGGATGAGGTCCCCAGTGGGATGTTGAAGACGCACAAACGGGAGCAAATGGTCGTCCTGGATATCCCGGTAACGTTGACCTGTGAGGGACGATGTCACACGTACCAGGGGTTCCATTTCAGTCCACGTAAACAGTACCCAGACGAGAATGCTACCCTCACCAGCTTGAAGAGTACCCTGCTGGCAAGAAGGATCCATCGCTTCATGTGGTTTGCATCGTACTCGTACCCTGCCATCCGCATGTACCAACGTGAATCTCGACTCATCAGTCCAGGCAACATTTTCCCACATGTCTATGGTCCAGTGGCGATGTTCCCGCGCCCATGCTAATCTTTGCACCTTGTGATGTGCGGTCAGCAGAGGTACCCTCGTGGGACGATGGCTTCTGTACCCCATAGCGAGGAGATGGTTCTGGAGGGTGTGGCTGCTTACACATTTTTGTGCACCAGCGTTAAATTGCCGAGTGATTTCTTGCACTGTGGCCCGTCTATCCGCTGTTACAATACGAGCTAGCCGACGATGACCCCGCTCGTTCACACGCTGTTGTCCACGGCAGTTGGCCCTTGCAGAGATGGTTTTACCGGATTCGATGTACTCACGGTGCACCCGTGACACAGTGGATCGTGAAAATCTCAGTGCCTGCACGACTTCCGAGATGGAGTTACCCATTCGTCGGGCCCCGACAATTTGTCCACGATCAAATGCGCTTAGATCTTTCGTCTTACCCATACTGCGTTCGACTCTTACTGATTCCCGTCGCATCACTCCTCATATTGTCAGATCGCTGCATACGTCATGTCGTTTCCGTTTACAGGTCCGCCCACAGCGCCACATTTGCATAACGCCAGCTGTCACTAATTCAATTGTTCTTCAGTGTACGTTTCTATAATAAACTGTATTTGTTTGATTTCCATATAACCTAAGACACACACTGGGGAGAGACTTTTTGAACACCCTATATGTATATTATAGTTCAAAACAGATTTTTCAGAGTAGAGTCCGCGAAAATTACACATCCGGGTCGAGCCCAATTATGTGACATCTTGGTCCGGGTCTGAACTTTTTGACCCGTTTCCAACTCTGGCCACTTTCCGTGATTTCTTTCGTGAATTAAAGAAGCATATTTCTGATACCACTTTTTCCGTGAAATGACGCGAAAAAAACTTCTGAATTTAACGGAATTTTCGTACGCCAGAGAAATTCTGAATTTTCAGAAACCTTTCGGCAATTCCTTTCTTATGTTAACGGAAAAACTCCGTTCTCACTTTTCTGTATCCATATGACGAAACATTTTCGGTAATAGAGATTCCCGCGAATACTTGGGGGTTTGATCAACTGTTAAATTTCAATAGACTGTCAAAGGAACTGATTTTGAAGTGCTGTAGCGAGATCGGATATTGTGGATAGCATATCGCATGAATTTTGGTTATTGTGACACAGGATATTTCTTCTCTTCACCTCTTCCCCATTTTGTGCACCAGCCATTATTCTGTTACCATAAGAAACCTGGTACTTAATTTATCGTAAAAGTGATTGTACGATGTCTATGTATCATTCTTTGGACCCTTTAAGACAAAAGCTAACATAGCTATCAAGAGTAAGTTTTATGTTTAGGAGTTTCGTGAAATAATACTATAAAACAGTACCTTTTGCCTTAAAGATAATTCAAAGTCATTGTCAGTTTAAAAAGGTTTGAAGTTCCAAAGCACTCTGTTGCTTCGAAAGCTCACGTTGAAAAAAATACTAAATTTGAGATAAATCCTCCTACAGAAAAAATAAAATGACTAAATCCCTCGCATTAATGACCAAAAAAAAAAAAATCATCGTGCAATTCCTATTATCATGAACATGATTCAGGTTTTCGAGTCTTTTTGGCTCAGTGGTTAAGACGTGCGTTCTCTTTTAAACCAACCTAAACGACGTTGGTTCGGTCCTCACATGCAAAAGGATTATGTGGTGTAAGAGCTGAAAAATTCAGTGTCTGATTTTGCGAAATTTCTGTATAAATACAGAAAAACCTAAAACGTACTTTTTTGAAATAAACGTCATTTTTGACTACGGAAAATCTGTAAAAGTACGGAAGTTAAAAAAAACCCGGGCACTTTTAAAAAATGGAAATTTCATTAAAAAATGGACACCGACTGGCAACTTTGCTGCATGTTATTTTCAGAAATTCACACCACTTGTGTTTTACAGGTACCTTTTCACATGATTACTTTTCTGTGACTGGTTTCCAATGCGTAGAGACCTGCTCTATTTATAGGCATTGCCAGTTTCAGCGTACCACGTGACTGGACGCGATACTTCTGTTCCGCATATTGTTATTGGTGTGCATATGAGATTTTGTCTATGCGGTGTATATCTAGCCTTGTGCTTCCCAGTATGGAATGATCCCAGTTCAGTTTGAAAATGGGGAGGCGACTACTAGAAATCAGTTGTTGGAATTTAGTTTTATATATATATATATATATATATATAAATGAACAAAACTAAAAAATGAACACAAGAATGTTGAAAGACCCACTGCTTTCAATAGTTATATATATATATATATATATATATAAATGAACAAAACTAAAAAATGAACACAAGAATGTTGAAAGACCCACTGCTTTCAATTCTGCTCAAGGCTGTTAGAATTAGACACAGTTTATGTATTAAAAATTCAGAATCTTCAAGCAACTGGTCCTTTTCAGATACACAAGACGGCTAACTGGCCTACACAAAATCATACACTTTTATAATTCTTATAATATTTATATATCAGTTGTTTGAATTTAGTTATTTGTATATCAGTTGTTGGAATTTAGTTAGTCACCGGACACCCTTTAAAAGCAAATGAACGGATCAACTGCGTTGTTAAGATGCGCGGTACAGCTGCAAACGATATGAAAACAAACTTGCAGCTGATCGCGATCATATCGCACTGTGATGTTGAGTGAAAATGTCACGGCGGGAGAGAACTAACTTTGAGAAATGAAAGATTCTTGGGTGTTGTTATATGAGTGGGTTGTCCATAAGAAAAACCGAGAGGCGTTTAAACATACCCAAGTCAACTGTTTTGGATGTACTGAATAAGTGGAAGACACATGGCGTGCTTGAAGCAGCAAAACGTACCGGCAGACCAAAGAAAATCATTGATATAGGACGTCGAAGCCTCAGGAGAGTCGTTACAGCTAATCGACGGAGTACTACTGCACAAGAGCTCCGTGTACAGGTAAGTAAAAATGCTGTAACCTCGGTATGTACACGTATCATTCGCAGAGAACTTCATTGCATGTGTTACCGTGGTCGTGCAGGTGCTCATAAGCCTGTCATCTCCACTCGGAATGCTACTCGTCGTTTAGAATGGTGTAAAGAACATTTATCGTGAACCGTAGATCAATGGAAACGGGTGCTATGGACTTGATGAATCCAGATACACGATCCATCAGTCTGGTGGCCGTGTGTGGGCATGTCGGTAGCCTGGGGAACGCTATTTACCACAGTGTACTGTTCCTACGGTCAAGTTTGGAGCTGGCAGTGTACTCGTGTGGGGGTGTTTTTCGTGGAATGGTCCCGGCATCATTGGTTATCGTGGACAAACCTGTTAACCAGCACATCTACTTCGATATTCTGGGCAATTATGCCCTACCAACTCTGTGGCAATACTATGGAACCGAGCCATGTTGGTACCAGCAGGATAATCCATAAAGCAATGACTGTTACGGCGTGGTTTGAAGATAATTCCGTATCGCGTGTGGACTGGCCAGCACAGAGCCCTGATCTTAATCCCATAGAACACCTATGGGATGAATTAGAGCGCCGCATAGACGCTTGGAACCAAGGCCTACTACTAAACAACAGTTAGCGGTAGCATTATGTACTGAATGGAAGCGCATACCTATCGCAGTGTTCCAAAACCTTGCTGAAAGCATATCTCGAAGGGTCAGTGCATGCATTAAGGCCAAAAGTAGTTTCAAAATATCTTTATTCAAGGTAGAAATCAGGAGACGAACTAATAAGGACGTCTTAATACAAATAAAATACGATCAAAGATCGTTAAACCACTAAAATCTATATACAAATATACAGATAGTGCACAAGTTGAAAAATGGAGCAAACTTACAGCTCGTGATAAATAATCAGCGACAAGCATGTCTGGGCATCTCCAAACACAACAGAACCAAATTAGGAAGGATTTTAACAAAAACGTATTGCTCATAAGTGCATTGCTGTGCGATTAACAAACTTGTTCAAGAAAATATTGAGAGCTTCAGGCGACAACATTTCTCTTGCAAAAAAAGTACAATAAGACAGTAAGTTTTAACACACCATAGTTACAAGAATGTACAGTACAAAGCAATTGACAAACTGATCATAAGACAAATCAATGAAATGATGAATATCAGGAGAAGAACAAACTTGGACTTCCTGGTGTAAATAGAATATATTACCTGTTCAGCAATATGTATATGGTTTACATTTCTGTATATGGTCCGATTTTGATTTGTAACAGTGTCAACATGTTACAAATCAAAATCGGACCATATACAGAAATGTAACACTATTCTGTTGACCAGATAGAAAATGTAAGTAGAATAAGAAAACACACGATGAATAAAGCTTTAACATATTCTCACTATCCATATGTAGTAATAGAAGAATGATAGTACCAAGCATCACCTCACACAAAAGAACAAAATAGGTAAAATGTTTTTCAAAATATATTACTCATGAGTACAACACCATGCAATTGACTAACTTGTGCAAAAATAAATACAGTAAGAATCATTAGTCAACATGTCTCTTGAAAGAAGGTACGATATGACAGTGAGTTTTAACACAACATATTTACAAGGATGTACAGTACTATGCAATTGAAAAACTGATTATCAGACAAATCAATGGAATGTTGAATAACAGGAAATAACTAAACTTGGACATCCTGATGCAAATAAGATGGATTACTTGTTCCGCAATATTTTTAAAACTATGTACAATCATACAGCACAGTGCAAACATGTTCGGGAAACAAAATAGAACAAAATTACAAAAAACAACACTATGCAATTAATGAAGCAGAGAAACGGTATCGAAAAAAAAAGATGGTTACAAAGGACAGAAACAATTTATATGTTTATACAGCACTATGCTAATGACTAACTGCAATATTTATACTCAAAATGTAATCTAAAGACGAACTAACTTGAACGTCAATGTAAGAAAAAAATACAAGATGAGTGTCACAAAAAACAATTTACTGTGTAAACACGTATAGCCTTTATAAAAAACCAGTGCGATAAATTTCCAAGCTGCGCAAAGATCTTTAAAACAGATTGTTGAGATTACATATGCATTTCTGATTCAAAAAGGTCAAATACCAAATCTGCCGACCGTCAGGTACAATGACGCTGGCGAGCTGGTAAACCATGAGGCAGCCGGTGACCAGGTGGCAAGGAACTGGCTCTCCCGACGCTGAGTAACTGCAACAGAATACTCTAGCCGAAGTCGAGATGTCAGGCGGTCGCGGAAGTGGCATAATAATGCCGTAGAAGCTTCATTCACAGTCAGAGGAGTAGTCAAATCTCTGCAGCGTTGATGAAACACGTAGATTACATGCTTCGCTAAAATAAAAATATAGGCACAGACTGATGGGAGCTTGACTGGGGAAGAGTTCTGTAGCAGAAGAGTCCGATATGCATCAAATGTAAGATCTGCTGTAATGGAACATTGGGCGATAGTAAATGCCAAGTTCAGCATTGGGAGTAATATAACACAGTGTTGATGGACATGGGAGACATTAGCCTCCCGAGCACAGAAAGGGCAAAGAGGGGAATCGAGAAGAGACATTCGGAAAAGAACGGAGGGAACAGGAAGGCGGCGATGGAGGAAAAGCCAATGGGTATTAATTTCTAGAGGAGCAGAAAGAGGAGACAGGGCGGCTGACCACACCGTAGCCGTGGCAGCAGGGGGAACATCAGGAATGGGGAGAGGAGGAGAAGAATGGGACATAGAGAGGAACCGATAAAGAGCTAACACCGAGAGAGAAGAAATGAGATGAGCTGAGCCAGAAGTAAGCAAGAAAAGAGGAAATGGGAGAGAAGCAGAAGGAACAAAGGAAAGACCTGAGTAGGAAGCAAGATGAGGAAATTGAGAAATGATAGATGAAAGAATAGAGTCGTAGATGTCACGAGAGGAGGAGGAGAGGAGAAGAGAGGGAGGGAGGCTGGCGAAGGGTCGCCAGGAAAGGTCAGGGTTAGTGAGATCTTTAACTGTTACTACACCTGCTCGGAGCCAGGTAGGATAGGCAAAGTACGGAAGATGAGAGGGGTGAAGAATCGAAGAATAAAAGAGGGGTTCAGCAAAGGAGCTCAGTTGTGGAATCAGGTGGAGAACGAGAGAGAGGGAGGGAACGAAGGAAAGTTAGAGCTTCACGGTAAACAGGGGAAGTCGAATGAGGGTGAGGGGTCGGTGGTCCATGAGTAGTAAGGAGAGAAAAGAAAAGTTAGGGTTGCTCGGGAGGCGATGACGTCCATAGCTAAAACGGCATCTGGTACTGGCGACGTGAAGAGACGGAGAAAAGTAGTAATTCTGACGGCCTTGTAGTACTCCTGTGTATCAATGAGTTCGATGCCGCCGTGATCCGGAGGGAGGCAAAGCTTTGTGACACTGACCCAGTGGTGGCAGGTCCATATCAGAGAAGTAAGACATTGGGTAATTTCATGAAGGCGGAGTTGTAGAGACTTGACACCAAGCCAGGAGTGTGTGCACAAGGAGATTAGGTAAGTTCGAGAGAGGCGAGCTCTCTGGAAGAATGATGAGCAGAACTGGGCTCTCCTCCAGGAGGCAGTTGACCTGAGCAAGCGTGGGTGAATAGCATTCCACGTGTAGAGGGGGGCAGCTTGCAAGGAACCAAGATGAACTCCAAGGAAGCGCTGTGAGATGGACGACCAGCTTGCTCCCCAAGGGGTGTCTACACGATGTGCCCATGAGCCGCACCATTAACCAGTGCTTTTAGATGAGTTGAGCGCTGCACCGGAGCATGAGGCATAAGATGCGAATAGACGTTGGAGACACGAAAAGTGTGAGTCATGACGGATGCAGATGGTGACATCATCTGCGTATGCAACAGAGGTAGTGGCATGATGTCTTGTGCAGGCAGAGAGTGGTGGCAGAACTGCTTTAAAGGATTGGTGTACAGAGCGGAGGAATGGTTCAATTGCGATTGCAAAGAGTTGTCCGGAGAGTGGGCAACCCTGTCGCACTCCCCGGCGGAAGGGAATAGGCGCTGTGAGAAAGGTGGGCAGCTTGACCTGGAGAACGGCGTCTTGATAGAGTGAGAAAAGAAGAGAGACGAAGGAAGGAGGAAAACCGAAGTGAAGGAGTGTAGCCGATAGATAGGAATGTGAGATATTATCAAAAGCGGATTGTTGGTCAAGAGAGAGAAGGGCGAGGGGTTCAGAGCGAGATCGGGCAAGATGGATTAGATCATTTAGTAGATGGATGTTATGAGAAAGTGAACGGCCGGGAACTGTGTAAGTTTGATTTGGGGAGAGAATGTGAGTGAGAATGGGGTTAAGGCGTTGGGAAAGAAATTTAGTATAAAGTTTATAATCTAGATTTAAGAGGGAGATAGGGCGCCAATTCCCCAGGTCAAGAAGATCCCCTTTCTTAGGGAATAGTACAACATATGCTACTGTGAATCGCCTTGGTAGAGGGGAGTGATCGAAAGCAGCAGAAAGTGCAGAAAAGAGAAATGGTAGAAGGAGAGGTAGAAAGGTTTTATAGAAGAGGAAAGTGAGGCCGTCCGGAATCGGTGCGGCACTAGAGTTTAAAGAAGAAAACGTAGAGGATAGTTCAGAGAACGTGGGAGGAAGGAGGAGGGAAGAGGCAAGATGGGGAGGAACTTGTGGTAGGTTAGAAAAAAGTGATGCCAAAGCTGAAGAGGATGGCGGAGGAGATTCACAGAACTTCTCTGTATAGAACTTTCGGACCTGGGAACATAGAGTGAGTGGATCATCAGACACCTCTCCAGATGCGAGGCGAAGGTGCCGAAGTGAATTCGATGCTGTTCGTGTTTTTTCCATGGATGTAAGGAAATCGTAATTGGATGCGTCTGGCGATAAATGTTGTAGCCGGAGACGTCGTAGAGCTTGTTGAGCCAGAGGAAGGAGGATTGATCGCAGTTCTTCTTGATAGTGGCAGAAGAGAGGATCACTTAGGCTTAGGATGGAGAGCATGGAACGGACATAGTTGAGACGCATGTTTTGAAGCGTTTTTGCTTTAAAAGAAAGTTTGCGAACGTGGAGAACGAGTTGCTGTTTAATGTCCAACCAAAAAGTCAGACCACAAGGAGCTGATTGAAGTTGAGGTCGTTTGTCCTCAAGGAAGGAGCGTACTGAAGTACAGAAGTCTGGATCTGTAAGAAGAGTGTCGTCAAGAGTCCATGGACGAATTGTACGGGGTTGTGTTGGAACTGCTTGAACAATAAGAACGATGGCACAATGGTCAGAAGAAGCTGTAGGAGTGATAATAGATTATGTCACAGCTGTAAGCAGAGTAGACGAGGCGTAGTATCTGTCAAGGCGAGCTGTGTACGGATTTTGATTATGTTGCGAGCGCCAAGTATGTACAGTCGATGAAGGATGGAAGTGACGGTGAACATCAATGAATGAGTTGTCGGAGACCACTGACTGAAGAAGATTCACCAAGTTAACACGGCGTTCTCTGGTGGAAGGAGATCGGTCCAGGGTAGGATTCAGAGTGCAATTGAAATCCCCTCCAATTAAAACATGATCTATGGGGGGAATGCGAGACAAGGCACGACGAAGGCGAGTAAAAAGTATTGTCAAGTGGGTTGAAGAGCTTGGAATATAAATATTAAATATATGATAAGATGTGGAAGCTATGGTGAATGATGCACACTGTAATAGGTCTCGACATAAGTTTCGAACCGAAAAAGAGGTGATTATGGAGTGTAAAGTATGGCGGATACCTATAGCTAGACCACTATGGGGTGATAGTTGGTAGGCATGGTGAAATGTGTAGTTCCACTGGCGCCATCGTGAGAATATCGTAGTGGATTGGCAATTTGTCTCTTGTAGTAAGAGAAGATCAGCTCCTAACGGAGTGAGGTCTTCATGTACCAAGGCATTAGAAAATGGGGATGCAAATCCCCTGCAATTAAGAGATACAATCTTGAAGACTTTTCCATTAATGCTTGCTGAAGAACCTTCATAACAGGAGGAAATGATTTGAGTCGATTAAAATAGGTTTTAGCCCACGGATGTTCCTTACGAAGGCGGGAGATGCATTGATTAAGGACTTGGATCTGATCAAGCACTAGAGGGAGAAACGATGCGTACTTTGAGAGTAAAGCATGCGTTGTGGAGTGGTCTGTCTCATGTGACAGATATTGATGTAAATCTTCAAATGAAATCGGCCTAGTAGGAACCGAGCCATCCTTAAGGTATTCGACAAGATCCTCAAATTTGAGAGAGGCTCTTCGTCGGCCTGGACAGAAGAGGTAGCAGCCTTTGATGGTGAATTCTTTCGAGAGGCACTACCAGTACGGGGAGAGGTACGGGGTGATGCGGCAGTCGGCTTCTTCGGTGGGAGTCTTCGAGAATAACCACGACGCTTCAGCGAAGGCTCAGTCGAGCTCTCATCAACTCGAGATTCGTGGCCAGAAAATCCGTCATCAGCAGATTTAGAAGTATCGATGATAAGGGCAGTGGAGAAACCCCCTGAAGGGGACTCCGCTACAGAATGACAACGCATGGGAAGCGAACAATTAAGTGAGGGAAAATCCAGTTGCTGGTCGAAGGAAGAAGGGTCCGTAGACACGCGTTGACCAACTCCTGTAGTCTACTTTTGTGAAAGTTTCGATTCTGAAGCTTTCTGTGCAGTGGAAGAAGATGTTGCTCGGCTCAGAAGAGGGCCAGAAGTTGTAGGAGAATGATTAGGAGCCTGTGATGCTAGATGTGGGCAATGCACACGTAAATGATTCTCTCCGTGGCAAAAAGTGCAGTGGAGGAAGGTAGTCACTTCAATTCTCCTACGTTGCTGTCCACAACGAACGTTGAGCACCTTTGGGCAGGCGAGCAAATGTTCATCAGATGGAAAGATCACTCTTGCACTTCGACGAAATCCCCTATGGATTTATCGTCTGGATCTCTCGGCGCGGCTGAAAGAGTAGTAACGGGCCCAACAACTCGGCCGAACTTACTGAGTACAGTGCACAGCGCAACGTCTGATACCTCAGGTGGAACCGGATAAAATGTAACCGGGATGGGACGCTGAGAGACAGGTTCTGGTAGAAGATGGACGTCTTTGAGGGACAAACCTTCTGTCAAGACAAGATCCGCATGCTCTTTAAGAGCAAAGTACACCAACACAGCTCGAGGTTTTCGAGCCATGTGAGTAATACTGGCTCCAGCTGGAAGTATCTGCTTGAGAGCCATACTATATTCTTTCAACTTTGTGTCTGGGAGCGCATCAAAACACACTCCGAAGTCCATTGTAGAATAGAATTGTTTTCCCGCTGGGGAATCTTCGGGAATATCTATGGTGGCAGTAATGCCATCAACAATGACGTACGAGTCTGGTAAGACTTCTGCAACAAACTTGGAAGGAGCTTTTGTTCCAGTAAGAGCGGCAGAGTATGCCCTAGGAGCAGGACTCGAGCGTGAGGGCTGCAACGCAACCGGCTGTTTGAACTGAGTTGAAGTAGAGGGTAAATTAGCAGCGCTGTCAGACACATCCATGTCTTCACTTAAAGCAACAGAGAGTTGCGCTGCACTGACGTCACTGGTCGAAGCAGGGCAAGAAGCTTGAGCTGTAGTTGAGGAGTCACTTTCCACTTCTAGTGGTTGGGTGACGTCACCTACAAGCATTGGAGGAGATTGGTCTCGTGTCGAGGAGGAGGCGGCGGCAGGAAATGCCTCGCTGATATGGGCGTGGACATCGCTCTTATCAGCAGCCGCCGCCATTGTTAATGGCGAGGGCTACCTGAGAAATCGACCAGCTCGGTCAACAATTCAAATGATGATAACAGAAAAAATAAACTACTCACTAACTTGGGAGATTTATGAAAACAAAGCACGAACCTTCAGCTTGAAGGAACACGAAAGGAAAGTGACGAACCACACGATAAAACACACTATATAGGCACACAACACGGAGCTCAGAAAAGCGTGACTTAGGCCAAAGGTGGACCGACACCGTACTAATGTATGTCAATAAGAGAGAGAGAGAGAGAGAGAGAGAGAGAGAGAGAGAGAGAGAGAGAGAGAGAGAGAGAAAGAACTAAAGGTCAGTGAGGGGGAGGGAGTAACATACGACAGGAAGGGCAGGAGTGGTATGTGACATGGATTGACACCATTCTTGCATTCTACGGAGAACCTATGAGCTGGTTAAAAGTACACTCTTAGGTTGACTTGGAACATAGAATATTAAAGACGCAATATCTCACCGGCTTGTTATCCTTGGAAGCTACTGAACACTCCTCGTGTTTCAGTAACGAGGATGTACGTTTTTTTTAACTGAAATGGTAACACGACGATCAGGACAAAAAATCCGGGCTCTCGATTAATGATAAAAACCTCTATTTGTGCACGAAGTCAACTTGTAGAGCAGCTCATCGTAGGAATATTTTTGCCAGTTCTAAGTACTAACTTATTCATTTTATTATTTCTTATTGTTTCAGCTTGTGCTGCATTTCACACCCAGTGACAACATTTAGTTCCTGGAATTATTGAGTCCTACAGACACACTCTCCTTTACTAAAGAGGTATCATTTTTTAAAACACAGTAGAAACGAAACTGGTGCCCTAAGCCTCCTGGTATTCAAAAATGCCAAATACAGAATGAAATATTAGTGCACCGTTTTAGAAGTCAGAATCACGGATCAAGAACAGTTTGGTTCAGCAAACGTTCCTAAATTTTTAAAGATATTTACTGTATATTTGACGTTTTATGTTTTGAGTAGTTAGGACACGCACTGGGTGAAAACCCGTGACCTAAAGTTTCTCTACCCTAAGGGAAGACGATGATCGCGTCTAGCTCAATCGAGATCGGAAATCATGGATAAAATCCAATATTCCAGAGGATATTCCAACTGCCCTTTCTGTTGGTGAGCTGCAAGGAGGCGATTTTGGGCTTATGGGACAAATAAATCCTGTTCCTCTCTTCCCTCTTCTTGATCTATTGATCTGTGTAACTCCCAGAGACAATCTCCTTATCACGTGATAACAGTTCCATTGAGGTGAGGCCAGTCGCTAAGCAACGCCGACGTCTCTTCGAAAGGTGATACCGCAAGACGATGCTAAGAAATCCGGAGAAGAGAAAAAGAGAGAGAAGCGCGCTCTCTCTCTCTTCTTTATCCACCTATTCGATTAGGTCCGGGAAACTTGAAACGGAAATGATATCTTACTGTGTCCAATTTAGCCCAGAGAATAAAGAAATCCTGCTTTTTTTGTATTCTTCAAATTGTTTCAAGGTTGAATAACTGTAATTTGAAGACACATATTAGTCTTCCTCGGAAGTCGGCGTCGGTTTGATTTCTCTCAGGTTTCGCGAAATGATACTTTTTCTGTTGCTCTAATGATAAATTTTCAGAAACGGATAGCGCTCAGGGCACTTAGATGAACGACTGAAATGACTTCCCACTAGCATAATTAATTCAAACAAGTCTCTTTCCAGGCGGAACATTTATTTTTCCACTTCAGCGAGGAAACAGATTCTCTCTCTCACTGTTCTCAGGAGGAACATTCGTTTCATACGCGAAACAACCATTTTTCTTGATAAGAATATTTCAGCGAAATCTCTCTTAGGGTGCCATACAGGAAAAGATAAGCGTCTCTTGGAGGAAAGCAAGCCAAGTGGATGAGATGATTTCACAGGTCTGTAAAATGTTACATACTGCAAGTTGTTTGAGTTATTTCGGCAGATGTTCCACATCATTGCGGTGCTCATTGCGAATAAGATTTTCGTTTTAATCTATCGCGTAAGTATTTTTCACAAAATAATGAAGCACTTTGGGCAAAGTATGCAAAATACAGTAGATTATCAAACAGGGAAAATGTAGAAAAATTACTTTAAATATTAATCAACACACGCATATATCATCATCATTGTCAACCATTATCAATCCACTGCTGGACGAAGGTCTCCCCAAGTTTCCTCCACAACGGTCTGTCTTGTGCCAGTCTCCTCCATGTCACTCCCGCATATTTACGAATTTCATCCACCCATCTCCCATGTGGTCTTTTTCGGGGTCTTTTCCTGTCCCTTGGAATCCAATCTAAAATTTCGGCTGTCCATCTATGGTCTGTCCTTCTGGCAGTATGTCCAGCCCATTGCCATTTCAGGGATTTAACTCTGATCATGATGTCTTCCACTCTCGTCATTTTTCGGATCCACGAGTTCCTCTTCTTATCTCTCCTGGTTATACCAAGCATGCACCTCTCCATGCTTCTTTGAGTTGTCTGCAGCCTCTGTATGTCTCTTTTAGTTAAGGTCCACGTCTCTGCACCATACGTAAGCACTGGAAGGATGCATTGATCAAACACTTTTCTTTTAAGACATAATGGCATATTGCTCTTGAAAATTATGCTGTTTCTTCCAAAAGCTCTCCAGGCAAGTTTTGTACGCCGATTAATTTCTTCATCAATGTGACCCTCACTTGATATCTGCTGTCCAAGATAAACATACGTATCTGTTATCTCCAGTTTTTCTCCATCAATCGATAAATCTTCATTTCTTGTAAAAGTAGTGAACATCACTTTTGTCTTCTGAAAGTTCATTTTTAATCCCACTTCTTTACTCTTGTCAGCAAGTTCCTGGATCATACTCTGCAGCTCTGATGGGGTAGTTGCAAAAATGACTACGTCATCAGCAAAACGAAGGTGGGTTAGATAATCTCCATTAATCTTTATCCCTTTGTTTTCCCAGTTCAGTGATTGAAAGACATTTTCCAATGTGGCATTAAAGAGCTTCGGAGATATGGTGTCACCTTGTCTCACTCCCTTTCCAATTTTTATGTGTGTTGTATTTTCAAACAGCCGAATCTTTGCACTTGCATTTTCATAGATGTTATTAATAATATTAATGTATGCATCTTCAATACCGCAGGATTTCAGAGCCGTGGTAACTGCTGATGGTTTCACCGAATCAAAGGCTTTTTCATAATCGATAAAAGCCATGCACAATGGAAGTTCATATTCCCTCGCTCTTTCAATTAGTTCTCTCAGTACGTGGATATGATCTATTGTGCTGTAGCCACTCCTGAATCCAGCTTGTTCTCTCGGTTGAGCCATGTCCAGTGTTACCTTCAAGCGGTGTGGAAAGAACTTTTAGTGAAGATTTTATAAACCACTGATAGGAGGCTGATAGGTCTGTAGTTCCTGAGATCCTCAATGTCACCTCTTTTATGTAGCAGGATCATTGTAGCATTGTTCCAATCCTCAGGAATCTTCCCTTCATTAAGGCATCGAGTGAAAATTTGGGCGAGTACTGTTTCAATTTCTCCACTTGCTTCTTGTATGATGTCTATAGTAATTCCATCTTCTCCTGGAGCTTTCCCCCGCTTCATGTTCTTGATTGCATGAGCAACTTCTGCTGGGAGGACTGGAAGAACTCTGGTACCTTTCATGATGTCTGGAGTACATGTATCATCCCTTTCATATAATTTGGAGTAGAAATCTTTCACTCTTGTCAAAATTTCGCCTCTATTTCTTGTTATAGAACCATCTTCTTTTCTCAGAGCCATAATCTGTTTTCTTCCCTTACTGAGATGTCCCTTTGCTATCTTTAGGCTTTGGTTGTTTTCAATTGCTTTCCTCACTAGCTCACAGTTGAATTTCCTTACGTCTTCAGTGATACTTTTTCGTGCTGTCTTGCATAGCTCTATATATTCCACTTTGGAAGTCACATCTTCTTTAGTTGTCCTCATCTCTCTTCTTTTTTGCATCAACATTTTGGTTTTTCCTGATAATTTGTTTACATGCAACTTGTTCTTAGACCCAGCTAATTTTGTTGCTGTTTCCATAAGAGCTTTGGTTACTTTTCTGTTAACTTCCGAAATATCCACTTCTTCCGATGTTAGGCCTTCTAAAGCAGAGAATCTGTTCTTCAGTTCCAACTTGAAAGTATTATGGTGTTTTTAAGGTTGGTTATGTCAATACATTTTGTTTGTCTTATGAGCTTGCCACGTTCCAGTTTAGTGTTGAAGTGCATCTTACATCTCACCAATCTATGGTCACTACCTGTGTTGAACTTGTTTAGTACACTGCAGTCTTCTATGACGAATTTATTGTTACACATAATAAAATCAATTTCACTTGTCGTCCCAATTGGATGTCTCCATGTCCATTTCCTGTGTGGCTTTTTCTTGAAAAAGGAATTCAAGATGAAAAATCCTTCTGCCTCTGCAAACTCAACGAGAGTATTTCCACGCTGGTTTCTGTTGCCGTGACCGAATTTACCTACTGAAGTTTCATTCTGTTGCCGGTGCCCTATTTTTGCATTGAAATCTCCCATAATTATCTTCAAGTGCTGCTTACCTTTATTATTTAGATGACGAATTTCCTCATAAAATTCTTCAATTTCTTCTTCAGGATGACTTGTGGTGGGTGCATAAGTTTGAATAATCTGAGCCTGGTATCTTCTCGATAGTTGGATAACGAGTCGTGCAGCTCTGTCAGAGGAACTTTCAACTTCTACCACTTTATCCTTCAGTTTCTTGTTTATTATAAATCCAACACCACTAGTTCTGCCAGTATCTGTCCCACGATAATAGAAGAGATGTCCACTTTTCAGTTCAATGAGATCTTCTCCTTTTCTCCTTACCT
Organism: Macrothele yani; assembly: GCA_039090855.1. NCBI lineage: Eukaryota > Metazoa > Arthropoda > Arachnida > Araneae > Macrothelidae > Macrothele > Macrothele yani. The sequence goes on along the minus strand of CM076994.1, from coordinate 8,021,277 downwards.
CACTCAGCCCGACGATGTCCCACTTGATCCTTTGTAGTTCCTCTTCCAATTCAAGAAGCCTTGAATCAGAAGATAGGGAGCGTCCGTTGTAGGTAGCCAAGGTCAGCATCAAATGGCAGCCTAGTCCGGTCCTCCGGGGATTCTTAGCACCCTCTGCCTTCATGTCGCACTGGCCGCTGCCTTGGCCAGGTACATTCCAGCTGCCGGAGACTGAGGGCCAAGATTTAAGTTGTAGAGTCATTTTGGAGGTGTTTGGCCATAACTCACCACGCTGGCCAAGCGGGTTGGTGAGTGTGGGATAGCATTTCCTCTGATCCCGATGGTATAGTTATACCGCTATTTGCGGTCGTCAGAGCCCCTTTAGTGGGAACAGGATGCACCACGAGAAGGCGGGGTTGACATTTGTCAAGGAGAGGCTGTGATGTTACGCATCACCTGACCTTACATCCCACACGCATATATATTTATTCTTATATCGCATAAGTTTCAAACTCTTCCTGAAATCTCTCTTTTCCCTTCAAAACTGAGCTTTTTTGACTTCTGTTTAGGTGTTTCTCTTGTGGAGTCTCTCTGTACAGCATCCAGAAGGAACTCATAATAACTTTTAGTACAGTGTCCTTGTGCACTCCAAGAATGGAAGTCATCACTATGACTTTGTGTTTCCGTCCAGACCATTCGCACAATAAAAGAAATGGATTTTTCGGTACATTTATTTGTTCACTGCCTAAGTTCTTCAACACAAGAAAACACAGACCTTAATGGATCCCATTATTTATCGTGCACTAAAAGTTTCACTATAGTGAATTCATAATAAGTTTTATTTTAATCTTTAACGTCGCTCTGTTGATTTTTAATGACAAACTCCCAAAAAATGCACTGTTCTATCATTAATATTCGGGCACTTGCATGCACACAAAGAATCTTTATCTACACACAAGTTAATATTGTGTTCTGAAACTTTCGGCCCTCATGACGGCCTCTAGTATTCGTCTAATACTCTCCACCAGGATTCTACAAATGTCCGACAACATGTTCCGCCATTCGGCCCTCAAAACTGTGACTAGTTCAGCTTTGTTTGTTGGGCGATCTTTTCTTACACGCCCTCGACGATTCAATTAGTCGCAAAGGTTCTCTATAGGTTTCAGATCAGGATTCTGGGTTGGTCAGTCCAACTTCTGAACACCCATATCTTCAAACCAATCGGTAGTAGCGTGAGCAGTATGACATAGTTGCTCCGCTGATAAATGTATGGACCTTCCCCAAAGTAGTGTCACAACTTTGGTAGTGCGTGATTGTCCAGGACGCCTAGGCAGAGCTCAGCATTCATGGTTTTGTCCTTATAGTATGGCACAGGGAGTTGTCTTGCTCATAGGTGTATGAGCCTTCCACAAATTACCGCCACTACTCCTGTAGTGCCTGATTGTCCAAGAAGTCTACGTAGAGCTCAGCACTCATAGTTTTGTCCTTATAGTATGACACGGTGCGTTGTCCTCCTGATAGAGATATGGGCGTTCCCCAAAGTACTGCCACAACTTTGGCAATACTTAAGTAACCAGGACGTCTAGATAGAGCTCAGCATTCATGATTTTGTCCTTATACATAGTATGGCACGGTTGTTGTCCTTCTGATAGATGTATGGGCATTTCCTAAAGTACTGCCACAACTTTGGTAGTGCATAATTGTACAGGACGTATAGGTAGAGCTCAGCATTCGTGGTTTTGTCCTCATACGTAGTATGACACAGGGCGTTGTCTTGCTCGTAGGTGTATGAGTCTTCCACAAATTACTGCCACAACCTCAGTAGAGCGTGATTGTCCAAAAAATCTACGTAGAGCTTATAAAGAAGTAAATTTCTCCGTCATTTTTGTCCACGTCGGGTATTCAACCCGGGTCTCCTCATTCCGGAATAAGTCTCTCTCCGAACTGAGCTACGCGGACGTATGCTCTTGCCGCTATCTGCCTTTATCTCATGTGCATCCTGCGGTGCAGGCACGTCACATCGCCCACCCTCCAAAAGAGGGCCGGGAGTATGGCCTACGGGTCAGTCGGGACCATGTGTCGCTGTAGGCAGTCCTCCGCTAAAGAACGTACATTGGAGAAATCCCAGTCAATTTGGTGTGCGGAACGTAACATCACACACATTTATTTTTCAAAGAGCTGAAGAAGGGATTCTCTTATTTTTCCTGTCTCGCGGTGTGGAAAGAATATCACACCATTGCGTGAACTTTAACGGTCAGGTCATTCTTGAAGTTCGAGCGCCAATATAATGAAGTAAATTTCTCCGTCATTTTTGTCCACGCCGGGCATCGAACCAGTGTCCTCTCATTCCTCAATAAGTCGCTCTCCCAACTGAGTTACGCGGACGTATGCTGTCGCTGCTATCTGCCTTTATCCCATGTGCGTCCTGCGGTGCAGGCACGTCACAAGCTCAGCGTTCATAGTTTTGTCCAAAACGACTAATGGGCCGAAGACGAGCCACAAAAAACAGCTCTATACCATCACACTGCCTTCACCAATCTTATTAATCGGGATGATACAGCCATGAAGATAATTTCTCTTGTCATCCGCCATACCCAGGAAAGACCATAAGATTGGTAGCCTGTTTACCGTGATTTGTCTGTCCGAAGCACAGTTTTCTAGTGGTCAACAGTATAAGATATGCCATGCTAACAGACCTGTGGTATCAGTCGAAGTGATTAGAGACACGTGGATTGCTCGACGGTGGCAAACCAGCATTCTGTACTGATGTTAACATCAGTCCCAATCCTTTCACACAAGATTTGTGTGATTTGAAATAATGTTGATTTGCGTTCTGCGAGGACAGTTTTTTGTAGAGCTCTTCTGTCATGCTCCATTAGCTTTGGAGATTTACCGGGTCGTGTCTTGGCAGATTCAGACCCAGTCCGTTTCTGTTTACATATCACATCCCCAAACGTTCACCAAATGACCTTCAATGCCATTGAAATGTCACGTACGAAGCCATTGCTTATGTGGTACCCTATTATCAATCAGCCCTGGAGGTAGTTAACTGTCGATCTATTAAAATGCAAAATTTGTTTACAGTGATCACGTTTTCACCCCAATTGCAAAATATAAAACAATTAAAACAGTTTAAAAGAATTAAACAAATATAAACAATTAAAACAGTTAAAACAGTTTAAAACAATAAACAAACAGTAAAACAATAAACAGGACTCATGAATTCGTGAACAGAAAGGGACTCGTAAACAATAAACATTATTCACAGTGCACTCAACAGTCTTCACAGTGAACTCGGGAACAGAAAGGGCCAGTGAACAGTAAACATTCCTTTCATCATAACAATAAAACAATTAAAACAGTTTAAAACAATTAAAGAAACGTAAACAATTAAAACAATTAACAATTGAAACAATATAAAACAATGATAATTTTTTTTACATTGATCACGTTTTCCCTGTTAATGATTTCTGTCGATCGACACATCTTGTATTCAGAGTTGTGTTATTGTCTCAAGATATAATTACGAACATATTTATAGGTGGGATTATAACATGGTGCATGCGTAGGACCTAATTCACTAACAAAGATAAATATCCGGATATTAATGGTAGGGCAATGTATAACGGATAGTGTACGAACAGTTAACGAATCTTCGTCTAGCCAGTATCGATGTAAACTGCCATCAATTCATTAAAACGAAACACAATTGACGCACTGCACTGTTTACTGCAGAGACACAAATTTAACAAGCGCAGGTTCAGACATGTTTGAACCGTGTTTCGCTATCTTCTAATGCTCTCCTTTCTCAGTACCTCTTCGTAGATTTAGTGCCTCTTCATAAGATTCATGCTAAGACCTGTTGCATAGCAGTGTTGAGTGGCAACATTATCTTGTAGGCGTTCGAAGACAGAATTAGTACTTATAAAACCTTTACTTTTTGTCTAACTCCATCACTTCAAAAAAATCATTTGTGGTATATCTGCACGCGATAGACATATATGAGCACCAGCTTTGAAATGTTATTGAAAGTAATAAGAAACGATCAACAAATATCAAACAATAAAACTACTGTAGACTTGCGCATTGTCGTTAAACCTAAGAAATTATCCAAATGAAAAAAATAGGAATATTTATTGCTAAAGTGATAATGGGTTGGATTACGGCTGACTATAGTGTCCGTTGACCGCTTCACGAAAGTGAAAAGAAACGAGTTAAAAGTTTAGTTCTACAGCTGGCGAGCTGCAGCTTCCATGTATGTTTCACTCGCCCACGAGGACTGCAGAGGAGGTTGATTAGACCTGGTATTCTGCCAGTCCTAGGCGATGTCTCTTGGTTTTGTCCCTGTGAGATCTGTTACTAATTGGGTGGGGTTGATAGGGCCGCAGGAAAGGTTGATGGGGCCGCAGGGAAGTTTGATGGGGCCTGGAATTTTGCCCTTCCTGGGTGATGTCTCTTGGTTTTGTCCCAGTGGGATATGTTCCTGCTTGGGGGCCTCAGGAAAGGTTGATTGGGCCGCATGGAAGTTTGATGGGGTCTGGAATTTTGCCCATCCCGGGTGATATCTCTTGGTTTGGTTCCTGTGGGATGTGTTCCTGCTTGGGGTGGGGTTGATGGGGCAGGAGGAAAGGATGATGGGGCCGCAGGGAAGTTTGATGGGGCCGCAGGGAAGTTTGATGGGGCCTGGAATTTTACCCGTCCTGGGTGATGTTTCTTGGTTTTGTCCCAGTGGGCTCTGTTCCTCCTTTACGGCGCGCGGCCAGCTAACTGTACAGTTACGCTTTACAATCTAATATTTTTCTTTTTTAACTTCCTATAGCGTACCCTAATCTCCTAGCTTGTTCTTTCTAAGGGCTGTTTAACACCAGACGTCAGACACTGCCTTCTTAAAATTCTCTATACCGTGAAGTATTTATTTACTTATTTATTTATTTATTTGTTTCAGTCAGTTTTATTCGGCAGTCAGCATTTGGAAAAAGCACTGCAAAGTTTCCTTTATTGTGCATACGCTTTATATATTTACTCCGCTTTTGTACAAACGCCCTAGCAATGCTAACTTAGAGCTAACATCCGAACAACAGACACCTCCCAACAACGGTCGCTTTCTCCCCGTCCGAGCAGTGACCGATATTCTGAGGTTTTACTGAATATATTTAATTATTCAAAAAGTTTGAATTCATGTTCTACAAAGTTATCTACGCACATTAGCTAGCTACTTATTTAATCATTTAAACAACATCATTCAAATAATTAAACCTCTACAACTGTTCAGAGCTCTTTCTTTATATTTTTTTCAAAAAGTATGACAAATCGCTTTAGAATATCGCACAGCACTCAGATAGTGCTCTAAAGTAAAGCATCATCTTATCAGCACAGTAAATTTTGGGAAAGTTCTTAAAATTCAGATCTCCATTTTTCGGCCATTCGGTTATCAGCATTTTCGTTCTTACAGTATGTTCTTTTTTTATGTACGAATCTGTTTCTTAACTTCCATCACCTCAGCTTCCATCAAATGCTCTGATATCTTTCTTTCCAATTGTTTTAGAAACATGCTTAAGTTTTTCGAGCAGCACTCTATTGATAATTGGATCATTCATAAATCCTGCTTTCTTGAAGCACTGTAAAAACATTCTTCAATAGCAATATACTATAATCTTCTTTGCAAAGAAAAGGGAAAAAAATGAAAATTTCCGATTTATTTTTTCTGCTTTCAAACTTTTCCTTGATGTGTTGTGTAGAACATTTACTTTCAACATTCAGCATCTCTTTGACACGGAAGAAGCCAAAAATTTCTAAAAACTTAGGATAAAAACGTAGAGGCAAGACAAAAACTTCTCAGAGAGACAATTGGTTCTGTAATTTTCGAATCCGCAATCACAGAATCTATAACTTCTCTGACAAATTTCAAGTTTTTCTCGACATCTTAAATAGCATGATTGTTTTGTGAAATGTGTTGTAGACTGCCTACAGACCTTTTACAGTACTGTGTGACACATATCCATATTTTAACCATCTTTTCTGAATTTTTTTTTCTTATGTAATTTTTTTACCTCTTCTATTTTCATTCTGAACGTCTCGTTGGAACCTCCAAGTTTCTCCGTACGTTTTGACAACAAAACGCACATAAAAGCTAATATTCTTCGGTAAGAGAGAGAGCGAGGGAAAGTCGACAACGATATAATCTGTAAAACGTGACAGACGAATGCTAATTAAGACTCAGTGAGATTGTGATAATCGTTTTGTTACTGTTTATATGTTACTATCAATTGTTTATATGTTATTAAGAATTGTGAAGCTGTGCTCAGTGATGCGTGAAGCGTAGATCTACAAATAATGCGAATAAAAGGATAATCAGTAATAAGACTGTAAGTTAAAACTACACTTTTAGTATTCTGACCGTTAGGTTATTCTGTGAGTTGCCGGTGTTTATGCATTTAGAGTTAATTGATTGTTTGATAACAACAAATTAATTTTAAAACACTATTACTGAAAGTATTTCTATGCTATCCCAAGCATGCAAAGACCTTATTTATGGTTTCAGGCCAATATGTCATAAATCTGAAATTCTGTTCCCAGGAACTCACGAGACTTTCTCTTCACAGGAACTACGCAGTGAAAGAACCATTTATTACGAACATCAGACTCCGCTGATACTATTCCTCTTTCCCGTTTTGTTGAGACTTTTTTATTCCCTTTCAAGAGTATGGTTTGATTCAATGCTACTCTCACTAAAGATAAGAAACAAGGGAACAAAGTGAACCAAGACGTTATACTCAGGTATCGCTCATCAAATGAAGTTCTAAATCAAATAAATTCATCTTTCAAAGAAACCTTATAAAATGCTGGTGTTTATGGAAAACTCAATGAACGTGCTGAGAACAGTTCTGTTCTTTAAAATTTCCAAATGTCGTCTGATACATACAAATACACATACCGGACACTGAATTAGAGACTTTTATTCAATACTGAGTTGGGCCGCCTTTAGCCCAAATTGCATGCGTTTTGGCGTAGATTCCACAAGGTGTTGGAGTGCGTCTACGTTTACAGCATACCATACGTTCACCAGACAGTGCTTAACCTGGCTCAATTTATAATTTATTTCTTAATCATGTCAAAGATAACCCACCTCTACCACTTCGTACCGCAAGAAAACTATTTCTTCTTCAATTCCGCATTCAACTCATTTCCAGATTACAACTCGAACTTACAATGGCACGTAAAACTGCTGAACTTTCGAATTTTCATTCCACGTGGAAGACTTCTACTGGTTGGATGTCTGTTCATCGCAATCGTATCCGTCTTAGAAACTAAAACTTGATACCTTCAATACTTTTCATCATTGCGTAATGCTTGATTTAATGTTTGTTCTGAATCAAATATGACTTCTAAAGCAACCGTTTTGGAAAAAAAAGATCTTTCGTTGTTTCATCAAGTATCGCGTTATGTTCTTTTATATCAACTGACTTATTTTTGCTACGTTTATACTCAGCACTTGTGTTTTAATATCTATTTTCTTTCATTTAAGTTATCTTATTCACGTGTGTTATTGCTATTGTTCAATGGAAATAAGTTATTGCTTGTAAAATGACGGAACTGCCATATTTTCATCACAACAGTCGTGCAATGCATCGCAGGTGTGGCTTGAGTGCTTGACCTACTTTCGCGCTCCTAACACGTGTTAAGAAAACCATTCTTCATAGCTGCTTCATATCTTTAATATGCGAATAAAATTAAAACACACAAAAAAGAAGTTTCCCAAAACATTGCGTAAAATGTTAATCTTTATTTTAAGTGGCAGATTAATGTTTTAACGGAATTAATTCCTTAGCTTTTATAAATCAAGGTTTTATTTTTTCATGCACCACCTTTTATTTATTCTTTTAGCTGCTAATGCTTTTATGTAATTTTAGCTCATTAGCATAATAAAGTATTATGACTTCAGGTTTGACGGAAGTGGGCTTCGCTCCCGTATCTGTTTTTCCAACATATCCCATACATTCTTAATAGGCTTCAGATCTGGGCTTTGTGGTGGCAAGGAAACATTATGGAAGTTTTTCTTATGCTTGCTGACCCACTGCTGAACACATCTTGCACGATGGGCAGTAGCATTGTCATCTTTGAAACAGTCGTCACCTGCTAGATAAAAAGTCAACATTGCAGGATCGACTTGATCGTCAACAATGTTCAGATAATCCTTGGAGGATCCCTGACCTTCCAGCTGTATCACCCATTCCGTATCATCAGAACGTGCCTCACACCATGACACCGCCTCCAAAGCCTTGAGTTGTGTTCACAAGGCAAGCTGGGGGTCCATGGCTTCTGGGAGCTCGCGCCAAACTCTGTCTGCCGTCGGTACAGAACAAGGAGTAGCGCGACTCGTCCGACCACATTTTTTTTTCAGTCTTTTAGTACCCAGTAACCCTGTTCCTGACACCTCTGTAGACGAACTTTCAGATTCTTCGCAGAAATCAGTGGTTTCCGTGTAGGCATGCCACAGCTAATTCCAACCCTCTTCAATTTCCTGCGCATGGTTAACTAAGATATGGGTCAGGAACAGTCTTCATTGAAAGCTTCGGTATATTGCTGCACACAGGAAGCCTTGTTTCTCCGCACAAGCTTTCTCAGACGATGCCATTCTCATTTCTGACAGATTGTCGTAGGGCTACAGTTACGCCTCATAGACAAGCGATGTGGGTTATTTTTCCACTGAATAAAGACGCGGGATATCTCATCTTCTGAGAAATCGTCGCTCCTGCCACACGGGCACCTATAAATAAGCCCTTTATCGAACTTCGAAAGATCCCTTGTTTTTCCCCATTGTGATCAACACCACTGACGAGAAGCAATCTTAAATTATTGCCTAGATCAGATGGGCTGCACGCGGTCCTGTATTCTGCATATATGCTGCGTAAAGGTACCAAAAAAAAAAAATTGGTACATGCCACCATACCTATGCGGCAAATGGTATCGTCCGCAAACGACGTATATATAAGAGGCAGATACCTCCGCAAGCTCAAGTAGTAGCACTCGCAGTTCAGATGGCAGCTTATCAAGATTTAAGTTATTTCGAACGTGGTGTGATAGTCGGCGCTCGGTAGATGGGTCACTCCATCTCGAAAATTACCACGAAATTTGGATTTACACGGTCAACAATTTCAAGGGTGTATTTGGATTGCACAATCTCAGGCGGAAAATCCAGAGTGCAAGACCAGTGTGGCAGTAGAAAAGCCTTGAACGATCGTGGACATCAGTGGCGTTTGACACACATCGTAACATTCGCCCGGCGTGCATCACAGCGCGATTCAATGCTGGGGCCAGAAGTAGCATCAGCGTTCGGATAGTGCAACGTTCCTCTGTTCTATGGGGTTCCGGAGCCAAAGGCCCACCCGGGTGCCATTGCTGACCCGACGACCTACGGCTGTGCACCTCGCCCGGGCTTGGGAACACCACCACTATTGGACGCAAGATGACTGGAAACATGTACCCTGGTCCGATTAATCGCGGTACCAACGATTTGGGGCAGATGGCCGACTCTGTGTGTGGCAACAATCCCACGCGGCAATGGACCCCGCATGCCTACAACGGACACTGCAGACCGGCGGTGGCTCTGCTATGGTGTGAGGTGTTTTCAGCTGGCACACAGCTTTAAAAACGTAAGTGTGCTATATCGGCCTTGGGCAGAGAGTTTCTATTTCATGGTCGTTCCCGACGGATGAGATAGATGCTGATTTCGCAGTAAAATCTTACAAAAAAAGAGTGCTGTTACGTAGACTGATAAATGGGTGACTACCTATGACCTTTGACGGCGAATAAGGGATGTTTGAAAGTTTGTTTTTCCCAACACCATTACATTCTCCTGTCAAGAAAGAGTTGTTTTGCACAGGAGCTTGAATAAAAAGGCAACGTGCTGGAGAAAAGATTCAAGGAAAATGACGACCCTCCTGGAAATATGGTCTCATTCTGAGGTATGTGCAGCGATTAGGCTCCTCTGGGCACGGAAAATAAATGCCGTCAGCGGAGATCGATCGCCACCTGCAAGTCTATGGTTCTCAAGTCATGACTGTTCAGAGCGAGTCAGAAAAGCGTTCAAAATTCTCAACGCGCGGACGGATTAGTAAGGCAGTAACAATCCTCCAACATCCGCAACAGACAGTGAAGGGTGTGTGTGTGTGTGCGAAAGCTCTAGTGCAAGAAGTCGGACGGCTGGCTCTGCGTCAGATTGCTACAAAGGTAAATACTGCTTTCGGGGTACTGCAGGTTACATCGTTCAACGTAATCACGGCAAGTACCTCTGAGTGAGACCATGTTTCCAGGCGGGTTGTCATTTTCATTTGAGCCTTTTCTCCAGCGCGTTGCCTTTTTATTCAAACTCCTGTACAAATCAACGCCATGTAGTCAAGAGAATGTAATGACGTAGCGGGATAAGTAGTTTCATATTTCTAATCGACTGCCAAAGTTCATCGGTATATAGTTACTTGAACAGGTGCAGTAGAGATATATGAGCACGTAGTTATGGATTAAAAACTGTGCTAGAGACAGGAATAGGCTTTTGGTTAATGGAAAGTCTAATCTTTGGATGAGGCGTTAAAAAATACTAAAGACGGAAGTGGACTTTTGGTTGATGAAGGGTTAAAAATCCACTAGAGACAAGAATGGCATTTTGGTTGATGGAAGAGCCAATCTTTGGTTCATGAAGGGATAAAATTGTACTAGAGATAGGAATGGACTTTTAGTTGATGAAAGATCTAATCTTTGGTTGATGAAGGGTTAGAAATGTACTAGAGATAGCAATGGACTTTTGGTTGACGGAAGGCCTAATCGTTGCTTGAAGGGTTAAAATGTACTAGAAACAGAAATGGACTTTTGGTTAATGGAAGGGCTAATCTTTGGTTGATGAAGGGTTAGAAATGTACTAGAGATAGCAATGGACTTTTGGTTGACGGAAGGCCTAATCGTTGCTTGATGAAGGGTTAAAATGTACTAGAAACAGAAATGGACTTTTTGTTTATGGAAGGGCTAATCTTTGGTTGATGAAGGGTTAGAAATGTACTAGAGATAGCAATGAACTTTTGGTTGACGGAAGGCCTAATCGTTGCTTGATGAAGGGTTAAAATGTACTAGAAACAGAAACGGACTTTTGGTTAATGGAAGGGCTAATCTTTGGTTGATGAAGGGTTAAAATGTACTAGAGATAGTAATGGACTTTTGGTTGACGGAAGGCCTAATCTTTGCTTGATGAAGGGTTAAAATGTACTAGAAACAGAAATGGACTTTTGGTTAATGGAAGGGCTAATCTTTGGTTGATGAAGGGTTAAAATGTACTAGAGATAGTAATGGACTTTTGGTTGACGGAAGGCCTAATCTTTGCTTGATGAAGGGTTAAAATGTACTAGAAGCAGAAATGGACTTTTAGTTAATGGAAGGGCTAATCTTTGGTTGATGAAGGGTTAAAAATATATTAAAAACAGGAATAGGCTTGATGGAAGGAATTTTGTTTGACGGAAGGCATTTTTATTTGGGTCGATGGAAGGGCAAACATTTGGTTGATGAAGGGTAAAAAAGGTTGTAGGGATGGGAATAGACTTTTGTTTGATGGAAGGAACTTTTATTTGGGTGAAGTACAGATGGACCACATAGCTAACCTTTCAGGCACAATATTGGAAGTAGTTTCTCTTTTCCTTGGGTAAGAGAGTGGTATCCTCACAGTCCGGAGCTAACTGTATGGCTAATTTTTCCAACACGTCCTGTACATGGTGTCCTTCTTTCGTATCATGTGCCTACGCAATAATCCACGTAACTCAACCTGCGTTTTGATATCTTGCATTGAGCATATGCTTATCAAGGGTCATCATTTTACGTTTAAAATCTAAATCTCTCCGAAAATATTGCTTGCCTACATTCATTTCAATTAGCCTCACCTTCATACGGAAAAATTAACCGCGATAAAGTGCATTTACTCAGAATCGATGACGATGAATAAACACGGTACTACCACATATGCCTCCATTAATATTAATGCCCTCATCCTCATCCTTCGCAGCAGCATTTAGTTCGTCCCACCAAGTCTCATTGAGTAAGACGCTTTGAATTGCGAATTCATTCAATCGATCCCATGTGCGATGAAATCTCCAAATGCATCTCCTGAAGTAATGGACTTAATAAGCCTCTCGCACTTACCGATTACACCTCAGACGAAATTTAATTATCACAGTGCTCAAGTCACTACGCACAGATCTAAGCGCTCCTTCCAAACATACGCATACAATAACATTTTTGCATATTTTGAAATGAGGGAATGGGCGTTCATTGGTTATTTTAATTAACGCTTTCCGTCATCATTGCAGATTTCAACATTTTTTCAGACAATAAATAGATTTTGGGAAACGACAATTTCCAGTTGTTTGTGCTATGTTGGTGAACACGCCTTCCGTTAATTTATTACCGACTCCTGAGGCTTAGCAAATTTAAATTATGGAAAGCTGATTCCAAGTACCAACAATGAATTTGAAAATACTCTTGGATACTTTACTGACAGGAATGGGATCATATACACTGCTGGCCACCCATAATGCGACACCAAGAAGGAAGCATCCGATTGGCCTGAAATTCGCAGCATGCGTCGCCCGCGAGAGGACATGCAAACGATTAGCGTTGCAGGGCATATGAAAATCATGTGCGCCCGGCACGCCACCGAGAAGCACTATAAAGAAGGGTGCACAGAAGGCGGGGTGTAAGTAGTGGAAGTGTGCTGCGCTGCCGAACCTGTGCGTGGGAAGCTTCCTGATGCCTCGTCGCAGAATACGGCAGTCATTCCAGCACGTTTCGGAATTCGACAGAGGACGAATAGTGGCTTATCGCGACAGCGGTTTATCGTACCGAGACATCAGCGCCCGTGTGAGACAACATACAGCCACAGTGAGGCGAGTATGGATTCGGTGGGTGCAGGAGGAACGGACGGACCGACGCGAGCGATTGCCGCAGCCGCGGCACACCACCGAATGAGAGGACCGGCATGTTGTACGGCTGGTATTGACGGCTCCCACCGCCACATCATGAACGTTAGCGCAGGAATTAGGGTGTGTTGCGCAACAACCTGTGTCAGCACGTACCGTTCGACGTCATCTGCAGGAGCGGGAACTTGTCGCACGGCGACCATTGCTCCGATTACCACTGACGTTACACCACCGGCGAGTGCGACGGCAGTGGGCCGTTGAACGCCGCATATGGACTACGTAATGGCACGACATTGTCTTCTCCGACGAATCCCGCTTCTGCCTGCAACACCACGATGGTCAGATCCGCGTGTGGCGGCACCGCGGCGAGAGACTGTATGACGCCTGTGTTATGCATCGCCATACCGGTCCGTCGCCTGGCGTTATGGTTTGGGCGCAATTGCATATGACACCCGCACCCCTCTAGTACGCATCGCCAGTACACTCAACAGCCACCGCTACATCTCCGACGTTTTGGAGCCTGTAGTCCACCCTTACCTGCAGGACCTGCCAGCGGCCACGTTTCAACAAGACAATGCGCGGCCGCACGTGGCACGGATCGTGCAACAATTCTTCACGGCCCACCAGGTGTCACTGCTGCCGTGGTCCGCCTGTTCTCCCGATAAGTCGCCCATCGAACACGTCTGGTCGCTGATCGGCAACCGAGTGGCCCGGCAAGCATCGCCCGTGGCTACGCATGATGAACTGTGGCAACGTGCGGAAGCAGCCTGGACCGACATACCCCAAGCCCACATCCAAAGCCTCTTTCGTTCGATGCCGCGGCGTGTAGCGGCCGTTATTGCCTGCCATGGGGGCCACACGAACTATTGATATCTGCGTGTTCCGCAAGTCGCACAGGACTGTAAGCTCAATCGTTTCATCTTTGTATCTGTTGTTATGTGTCCAGTAAATCTGGCTTTGCTATCTCGTGTCCTTCTTGGTGTTGCACTTTGGGTGGCTAGCAGTGTATAAGTTGATGTAACCTCTCTTCTTGCAGCTCGTAACTAATCTAGTAAGAAAAAATATTCTCGAAATATTTACGAAAACGTATATTTGCTATAGTTGGCATGTAAAAATATAGAAAACGCAGCAGTTTACGATAATAGTTTAGTGGAATATACATACAAACAACTTACGTTTCGGTGGTAGATATAAGCACACTTTTAGAAAGGTGGATCCCAGCACACTTTACACGTCTGCACACTAAACTCGCTTGCGCGCAACTGCCTGTCGTCTATGGCATCGGGTAGCGGGTTTCGAGAGGGGAAGCTACTCTGAGGCTCGACTCACTGCAACGCGTTGATAAAAAGTTAGTCAATTTAAAATCTATGGGGTCTGTGACACCCCACCTTACAAACGGCGGGTTAAAGAGACTGCTATCAGTGAAACAATCGAAATCCTTTCCAGCAAACTATAGCATTCAATGATATGTTCTCTGCTGAACTACCAATAATTTGGCATGCGTTATTAAAAGATGGAAATACATCGCGACGTACCATACAACTGCGTGATAAAAATTCATGTAATGTGCTCGTGATGTCACTCACGTTATTTTCAAAAATCATCTTTGTTCCTTACGTGTTTCAATTCCCTGCATTTCCTGTGTACCATTGCCTTGAAAAAGCCTCCCAGTGGAGGGCGAAAGCTTGGCGAACCTTTGTGTTTACTAAAACCACAAAAATAAACGGATTTAATATGCGTTTCATGAGTAAATCTTTCGGCATTTAAATTTCCTTACATTATTGTAAATTCAGAGAATAGAAAATATCCGTTAAGTTCGGAGGCTATTACAGAAATTCAACGAAAAATTTCCTCCCAAGTGATATATGGGAAGAGCGTAATCAGTCGTTAAATGAAGTTTAGTTTGACGTGCATCACCTCAACTTGTATTTAAATGTTTCGGAAGAAGCCACAACAAAATTTTAACATCTCTAGCCATTTGAAGGAACTGCTTGCCTTCAAATTTTCCGCATTAAATAGTGGGTTTCAGCTACTGTCACATATTTTTGAGTTGTTCCTTCTCTTAAATGCCGATACTACACCAACATAATTCACAGCACATTGTGTGACTTCAAGACATTACTTGCACCAATCTACGAGATTATATTGCCGGTGATTAAACTTCATCGTAAAATCGACGCATGATAGGAGATTTCTGAATTTAAAACGGATCATTTACGAGCGAAGCAATGAAACGAGGTGAAAACTTACTAACAAAATAACCAACATATCAACGTATACCGGGTGGTTATAAAATAAAAATAGAGTGTTTAGAAAAGCGAGAAATGGATATATCGCGATCAAACTTGGTAGGTATTTTACTTAGTGCCAGGGAAAACGATTTAGCAGAAAACAAAATTAGTTCAAAATTGCGCCGCTAGCAGAACAGTGGCGTAGTAGACGCAAGAAAGAAAAAACAGACACGTGCCTGAATTTACTAATTATATTGACAGCACAAACGTTTCAAGACAAAATCAGCTCATTATGCTGGCCATCAGCAGAGATGACATGTTGCAAAGGAAGAACGACATGTGACACGGCTGCTCACAATGTGTTGCGGTCGATGTTGTGCAATTCACGTCTGTTATTCGTTTTCGGATCTGAGAGAGAGAGAGAGATAAAGATAGAGAGAGAGGGATAGAGAGATAGATATAGAGAGATAGAGAGAGATACAGTGGTAGAGATAGATAGATAGAAAGATATATATAACAAATTTAGTTTTAAATTCTTGGGTGAAATTTTGTCTTTGACTCTGCTCTTGGGTATATATATATACTCCGGGGAAGTTGTGATATATTTAAAAAAAATAAATTTGGTGGGCATATTACTTGCATCTATGGCTTTGCAGAAACCCATTTCCAACTAGGTCTTTGTGGAAGTGAGAAAATGCAGAGTTTTGCTGGTCCTTGATAAAACCAAGGCTCGACATTCTCGACACTTTCTACATTCAGTTTGCTATTTTTTATCCTCTTTTTACTGATACCTGTCAGTATATGAGTTTTACTATGTTGTTTTAGGAATATTGGTTGAAAAATTGTTATTGCAGTTGTATCCTCTTAAATAGTATGTGAATTATGAATATTCGTGACTGCTGCGTTGCGCGTCTTGATCTTCAGGTTTTTTGCAAATTTCTTCTTAAATTCTTATGTAATATCTTTGATTTTGTGCAGAAATAAATTCAATTCTTATGTAATATCTTTGTAATATCTTAATTCTTATGTAATATCTTTATTAAATTCTTATGTAATATCTTTGATATTCTGCAGAAATACAACGGGGCATGGACTCCACTAGCTTCTGCAAATATGCTGTAGGCAATGCACACCATACTTCCTGCAGAGCGTTCCACAATTCGGGTGTATTCCGAGGTCTCGGATTCCCGTGTTCGATAGCGAGTTGCATGGCATCCCAAATGTGTTCTATCACCTTCAGATCTGGGGACTTGGGTGGGAATGGCAAAACCCCAAACTCAGATGAATGCCCTTCCAACCATAATGTGTCGTCCCGACCCTTGTGTGGAGGTGCATTGTCCTGTTGGAACAGGCCCAATCCATCAGCATGAATGCAGGACATGAACGGGCGTATCTAGTCAGAAAGAATGCGCACATAGCGTTGGCCGGTCACAGACGTCTGTAGACGTACCAGGGGTCCCAGTGAAGTCCAGCTAAACACACCCCATACCATTACGGACCCCCCCACCAGCGGGTACAGTTTCCTGTTGACAGGCGGGATTCATGGCTTCATGGGGTTTGCGCCACGCACGAATCCTTCCATCTGCTTGATACAGTTGGAAACGCGGCTCTTCAGACCAGGCTACCTACTTGTTTCCAGTCATCAAGTGGCCAGTGGCGGTGTTGCCGTGCTCAAACAAGGCGTATAGCTTTGTGTCGTACACCCATCAAGGGGACTTAGGCGTCGGCTCCCAAAGCCCATATCGTGTGCACAGTCCGGACGATGATGCTTGTTGAGGCTCAAGCATTGAATTCTTATGATACCTGCGAGAGTGTTGCACGCCTATCGCGTGAAACGATTCTTGACAGCCGACGATGGTCACGTTCACCCAATGTCTTTTTACGGCCACACTGGTATCGTAGGTTGGAGGTTTTGCCGGAATTCTTGTAGTCACGGTACACCCTTGCAATGGTCGTCCGTGAAAATCCGAACTTCGTTTCTACCTCCGAAATACTGTGGCCTATCTCACGAGCGCCAACTATGACACAGAGTTGAAAATCGCTTAAATCGCTATTACTTGTCATTCTCATGCCAAAAACAGCTCTGACAGCTGACAAGGATGTCTATCGCTTTATATACGTACTAGCGGACGCAACCGAGTACGCGCATAGGTGACGTTGCTATGTATTTTTGATAAGCTCGTCTGTACCAGTTTTTCTGGCACTTCAGTGTACGTATATATATATATATATATATATATATATATATATATATATATATATATATATATATATATTCTATTAAGAAGAGACTGAAGCTAAAAAAAATATTTTAACTCATACCAAGTACAACATAGAAAAGGTTATGTATTGACCGGTGTGAGTAAAAAGAGAAAAAAGAACAACTGAATGCAGAAAGTGTCGAGAATACTGAGCCTTGGCTTTATCAAGGACCAGCAAAAACTCTGCATTTTCTCACTTCCACAAAGACCTATTTGGAAATGGGTTTCTGCAAAGTCATGGATGCAAGTAATTAACCCAGGCCAGGAGGGTTATGGATGCAATCTAAATTGTTAACTAAAGCTAGGTCATACAACTCTGCGGAGGTCATGACATATATATATATATATATATATTTTTTTTTTTTTTAGGTGGGTTAATTACTTGCATCCATGACTTTGCAGAAACCCATTTCCAAATAGGTCTTTGTGGAAGTGAGAAAATGCAGAGTTTTTGCTGGTCCTTGATAAAGCCAAGGCTCAGTATTCTCGACACTTTCTGCATTCAGTTGTTCTTTTTTTTCTCTTTTTACTCACACCGGTCAATACATAACCTTTTCTATGTTGTACTTGGTATGAGTTAAAAAATTTTTTTAGCTTCAGTCTCTTCTTAATAGAATGTGTATTCTGAATTTTCATAACTGCTGCGTTGCGCGTTTTGATCTTCAGGTTGTTTTGCAACTTTCGTTTTAAATTGTAAAGTTTTTCTTATGTTTTCGGCTTTGCTCTTTAGTATATATATATATATATATATATATATATATATATATATATATATATATATACACGCTTGTCCTTTCGGCACTGGTAACAGTAACTTCATCCACGACATTTACACAAACTGACGGAAGTTCTCTTCCCGACGCTGTATCCAGTTCCCCAGTGCATTAAAACTTCTGTATCATCCTCTTCAAATGCCGCAGGTGTAAGATGTCCTCTCCGTAATCACTTGATTCGTTGATACTGGCGTAGTGCACTATTGGCATTACTTTGATTTTGATAATACAATTTTACCATAGCGCGCTCTCCTTCTTTGCAAGAGCCGTAATGACTAGCGGTAACCTGATAATTGCACCTTTTATCGGGCCAGACGTAGCATGTCATATTTTCATGCATACATTTGCATACGAAACTTTCCACACAAACGACCTGCGATTTTTTGGGTTTCTGTTTTTTTTTTTTCTAATTGAAGGTTTAAAATATTTTAAAATTATTTATTGACCTGGTGGTACAGATACAGTGACAGGATAAACAGACATAGCTGTACAGTATCGACAGGCAGACATGCAGTATATTCAGTTTACATCAACAATGTACATAGCCAACATGGTATACAGTACACCAAATGATCAAGTAACACAGAGAGAGAAATGATCACGTAATACAGAGAGCCAGCGCTGATGACGTGTTACTTGATCAGCGCTGGCTGTTCAAGAAATACATAGACATAGCGAACAAGCTATACAGTATTAGGGATCCCAGACTTCCGGTAAAATATGGGATCGTCCCGTTTTTGGCTAATGCGTCCCGTTGTCCCGAGAAAACTCTTCAGGACAGCTTTTTGTCCAGTATTTTAGAGTTCAAGACTGAAAAACAAAATCGATGAGTTACGATTCCACGGCCTGCCCGCTCCCCGGACATGTCCCATATCGAGCTTGTGTGGGACCAGTTGAAAAGCTGGCTGCCGCCGTGCCGCATTATCCGGGATTTGGAGAACACTGTCCAACAACATGTGTGAGCCAGCCTGCCGCAGGACAACATCAGGCGTCTGTTCGCCTCCATGCCGAACCGTATTGCAGCATGTATCGCCGCACGAAGCGCTATTGAAGATGACCAGACTGTGTTCCACAGATTTCTCTGTAATTGTCCTACAGCTGTGTTTTTGCCATCATGTATATCATTCATCTGTATCATTACGTCCATAAAATTTCAGTTCAATCCGATGTTTCCTTCTTGGTGCGCAAATTTCATTGTCCGTGAGTGTATATCAGAAATGTATGTTGTCTTCTAAGCCCCGTTCCCCCACACACAATGATTGTATGTAAACGCAAACGTAATAGCCATGCGTACATTTAGAAAAAAGAAAAACAGCGTTCAAAATTATTGTCCCGACACGGAAGGTTCATAATCTATCAATTATATGATATGTACCTTGAGCAACAACCATATGCATTTTTGCTGGCTGAAAAGTCCGAAATTTCTTCGAACTTCTTTTAACGGTGTCGTGCCGGATCACATAAAGAAGAACACACTTGGATACCAAAGTTCTTTGTACATCTGATTTCAATAAATTTTAATTTACATACGTCAACTTTCCAAAATAATAGTATGATAAATAGTGCATTTGTAATAAATAAAGAGTACACCGTTAGCTTTTGCACACAAACACCATTTTTGTGATATTAAGTGGCAGGAAAGTAGAAACAGTTTACACGCTTCGTTGAATAATATTTTTACACGATTTGAAGCACATTCTTCGCTCTCTTCTTAATTATCCTAAATGCCGAGTATTCCTAGAAATTCGGAATTAATTATCATCAGTTCCCTATTTTAGTATGCTACCCTCCAGGCTGTTAAACTTACAAAGAAAATAAATCAACGCTTCACTTGTTTGTTTCGCTGTTCACGGAGAATTAGCGCGCTAAATGCGAAAGCCCTTGCTGCTTAGTGCTTCATAGCTTGCAGACGCAAAGGAAGGAAATTCGATGAAACTTCTGGCATCAATAGAATCAGTAAACCCGTATTAACAAGCATTTTATCATTATTGGTGAAGCTTTCTAAGCTGTGCACAACAATATCATCAGTGATGTATTCATCTTTTAAGATCTTCCCGTTTTCCCAAAACACGCAACTTGAGCTTTCACTGAAGTTGCATTGCAATCTTGTAATCTCTCATTAGTCCATTTCATATATTGTAATTTCGTACAGCGATTTCAGAAGTTTCTTCGCAGATTTGTGAAATAGTATTTAAGCTTTTGAGTGTTCCACACACCCTTTCATTTGCTGCGAGGAAATCGAAATCGTTTGAAGGAAAATATTTCTAAAGACGGCTTTAGATATTACAAGACGTTTGAGATAAATAGATCTCTTAAAACATAAATATGGTATTTAAATGCAATATTCAAATGCTTTTGCTTCCGAAATGGCTTTACTGTTCCTAAGTTTCCTAAAGCAACATTTGTCACTGTCTATGAAGATTGTGAACAAAAGAATGCATTACCTTGGTTTGAACTCCAACGCTAAGTGTGCCTGTTGCCATAGTCACCAATTTAGAATCACAATCGAATCAGCACGTCGTTGTGCAAGTAAAGAGAAATCCTAAAAGCGTGGAAACATCATCATGAGCGCAGATTATAGTTTTGTAAGCACTGCCTATCAAATAATATTTCGCCTCCAAGACGGCTGAGTGACCTGAGGCACTGGCTTCTGGCCAGTGAGCCTGCGTTCAAGTTCTGAATAAGGCATGAGTGTCATATCTGAGTGACTGCGCTGGCTCTGTCTATTCCCTGAAACCAGTAAACCTAAATTAGGGACGAGCGTCAACTTATGGCATATAATCATCAACATTAACAACAACCATTATCAATCCACTGCTTCATGAAAGTCACTCGAAGTTTCTTCCACAAATTTGGAGTCTTGAGCCAATGTCGCCCAAGCCACTCCAGCAGGATTTCGAATTTCATCCACTCACTTTCCTCTTGGTCTTTTTCTGGGTCTTTCCCTGTCCTTTGACGTTTAATCTATTATTTCAAATTTGTGCATCCCATTGTTATTTGAGGGTCTTTAATTTGAGTATGATTTCAGAAACTCTTGTCATTTTCCTAAACCATCAGCTCCTCTTCGTATCTTTCCTAGTTACAGCAAGCATGAGTCTTTCCATGCTTCTTTCAGCTGTTCGCAGCCTCTGTATACATTCTTACAAGGAAAGCCTTTCAACTGTCACTCTCCAAAATTGAAGAAACGTGGCCACGAGATAGTACTAAGAGCAAAAACCAATAGGCGTATTTCCTTTTTGGCACAGGTGAATGAGTGGTCTGAAAATGGCCTTAGAGCACAAGTGAGAAAAATCATTTAACATGTGTTGTGGTGCGTGATATGTAACCCCAAATATCAGCTATGTCCCCATGATTCAAAATAAGCTCATGTCACACAAAAACCAACAAAAACCTTTATTAAAAGTGTAAATGAACATTTGGGGCATTGAACACATGACTGAAGCAAAGTAATTTGAAACAATGAGACCAACCCAAGATCCAAAAGTTATCACAGTACTGAAAATTGTCATTGATATCTGAAAAACAAGTACGTTAAACATTATCAAAAGAAGCGTCATCACTTTGACAGTATCCAATTTTTATCCACGGATATGACATATTGTTGAATTTTTCTGACTGCCATTGATTGTTCATTGATACGTTCGATGAGTTTCTCCACTTGTGCTCTAAGGCCATTTTCAGACCACTCGTTCACCTTTGTCAGTTCATTTGGGCCAAAACGGAAATACACCCATTGGTTTTTGCCCTTAGTACTATCTCCTGCCACGTTTCTTCAATTTTGGGGAGTACACAGTTGAAAGGCTTCCCTTGTTAGTTAAGGTCTCTGATCCATAAGTAAGAACTGGAAGGTTGCGTTAATTAAACAGTTTTCTTTTCTTTTTTTTTTTTTTTTTTTATTTGAGGTTTAACGACCGCCGTGAGCAACTCAATGGGCTATAAGCAGTCGCCCGTCCCTAATTTAGGGTCACTGGTTCCAGGGAAGGGAGAGAGCCAGTGCCGTAATACAAACACAACATCCATGCCTCACCGGGATTCGAACCCAGACCCCTTACGGACGAATGATCAGAGGCCAACGCCTTAGACCACTGCGCCACCGGGGCGGCCAGTTTTCTTTTAAACCATACTGCTGGTAAATTGTTCCTCAAAATTGTGCTGCTTTTCCTAAAGCACTCCAACCATTTTATATACCCATTTATTTCTTCTTCTACGTGGCACTTGCTTGATATCTCTTGTTCAAGGCAAATGCAAGAATCGGTTACTTCAAGATTTGCCCCATCAATATCTTAAGTTCATGTAAAAGTATTGTACATATATTCTGTTTTCTGTAAAGCTCACTTCTTTGCACCTGTCAGCAAGTTTGTAGATCGTACGAGGCTTGTACCGAAAGTAACGCAAAAGTGGGCACAACTTTTTTATTAACTGACAGAGGTCGTTCAAATTGCACATGTTGGTAGAATAACTCTTCCTCTATAGTAACCCTTCTTCTTCGTTGCAGGTAAATAATGGATTCCAAGAAGAAGCAACGTGCTGAAATTGATTTCTTTACGAAGGAAGGGTGCAGGCTGTCCGACATCCACACAAGGCTACATAATGTTTACGGAGGTGACACCATTGACAAGAGCAATGTGCAAAGATAGATGAAGAAGTTTAAAGAAGGGGAAACCAGCATTGAAGACAAACTACGCAGTGAAAGACCATCATCTGCGACCACTGACACGAATCGTCAGCGAGTGGATGAATTGATTCGCGCGGAGAGATGAGTCACAGTCTGTGAGCTTGTTGCACAACTTGACTGTGGCCACAATGCTATACAGAAGATGGTGGAAGACTTAGGGTACCGGAAAGTGCGTGAAAAGTGGGTACCTTGGCAGTTGACACCCGATTTCAAGGAGAGAAAGATGGAAGTCAGCTCCGATCTGCTGGAAGCGTTTGAAGGCAATGAAGACACGTGGTTTTTGATCTGGTGAGAGGAGATGAAACGTGGGCGTATTTTTACTATCCGGAAACGAAGAATCAATCCATGGAATGGCATCACACCTCTTCACCAAGGCTTAAGAAATTGAAGAGCCAGCGATCAGCACAGAAAGTCATGGTGACTGTTTTTTAGGATGGCAGGGGTGTCATTTTTCTTGATTTTCAGGAACGTGACCGTACAATGACAGGGATGCGATACATTGAGACACTCAAGAAGCCATAAGGAGGAAGAGACCGAACAAGAATCTGAAAAGAATTCACATTCACCGTGACAATGCGAGACCACACACATCTTTGGCAACAAATCAGGCGATCAGCAAATTAAGCTGGTCGGTGGTCCTGCATCCACCGTACAGCCCGGATCTGTCGCCCTTCGAATTCCACCTGTTCGGTCCAATGAAGAACAGTCTCCGGGGACAACTCTGATGACACAGACGAGGTGAAAGTGACTGTGAAGAATTGGGTACAACAGTCCACACTTGAATTTTTTCGAAAAGGATTCGAGAGTTGGGTTCAAGGATGGTGCAAATGCATCGCTTGTGATGGAGACTATGTTGAGTTGTACCTTTGCATAGAGAACGAGTTACTCTACCCATATGCGCAATTTGAACGACATCTGTCAGTTAATAAAAAAGTTATGCCCACTTTTGCATTACTTTTGGTACAACCTTCGTACTTTGCATTTCTCAGAGGATGCTGGTAAAAATACCGACAGCAAAACGAAAATAATCTCCATTAATCTTTATCTCCTTGTTTTTCCAGTTCAATGATTGAAAGACATTCTGTAATGTTTCATTGAAGAGTTTGGTAAATATGGTGTAATCTTGTCTAACTCCCTTTTCAATTTTTGTAAGTGCTCTTTCCTCAAACAGTCTAGAACCCTTCACACCTGCATTTTCATAGATGTTATTCATAATTCTGATGTATGTATTTTTAATACAGCAGGATTTCAATTACAGTAAAGCTACATGTATCGGGTGATCACAATTAAAGACGAGGTATTTAAATCCCTGTCGCGAAATATCTATAGGACGAAAAACAACAAACTTTGTAGGAATACTCTCACGGACATGCGCTCGTGACTTATGAAAAAAAAAAAAAAAAATAAAAATAATTCCATTTTCTGCCACCAGGGGATATGTGGCAATTGAAGGGCAAGAAAAAAGTAAAATTTGCATACCGCACCACGTCCATCGGTGATTGAGTGGATATACAGACAAGGGGTAACACAACATGCCATTTGTGTAAGTGGTACACACTATGGGTCTTTCGTACCTTACCTGAAGGTACGGGTGAGTGTCTTATCAAGCCTTAATGTTGCATCTGCTGCACTTTGAGAATTCCGGTGACTGAAGCACATGAGGAGAGGCCCAATGATCATTACAAACCTGTGAAAAATGATTATACGGTTTCAGAATACATGATTTCAGCAGCCAGACTGGACGAGGACACAAACCGATTATTTCTCAAGCGGAGGAAGAATTTGCTATTGCCATCGTGAAGCATGGAACGAGTAACAGCAGATTTCAGCAGTGCACATGAGATACCACGGCAACTGTACTCCGTACAAAACTGTGTGGATTATTTTGCTCAAAATGTTTCAGTTTTATCTCTTCAAGATCACATACACACAACAATTGCTTCAAGGTGATACACAAACCTAACTGACGTTTGCTCCGACATTCCTGGCTCGTACGGAGACGTACAATATATTGAAAAAGTCACCGGATACTCCTTCAAAAGCAAATGAACGGATCCGCTGCGTTGCTAAGATGCGCCGTACAGTTGCAAACGGTATAAAAACAAGCCTGCAGCTGACCATGATCATATCGCACTGTGAGGTTGAGTGAAAATGTCGCTGGGGGAGAGAACTGACTTTGAGAAAGGAAAGTTTCCTGGGTGTTATAATAGCGGGTTGTCCACATCCAACAATACACAAGTCAACTTTTTTGATATACTGAATAAGTACGTTTTGTTCTTATGAGAAACCGAGAGACGTTTAAACATACCCAAGTCAATTGTTTTGGATGTACTGAATAAGTGGAAGACACATGGCGTGCCTGAAGCAGCAAAACCTACCGGCAGACCAAAGAAAATCAGTGCTAGAGGACGTCGAAGCCTAAAGAGTCGTTACAGCTAATCGACGGAGTACTAAACAAGACCTCAGTGTACAGGTGAGTAAAAATGCTGGAACCTCGCTATGTGCACTCACCATTCGCAGATAACTTTATTCTATGGGTTACCGTGGTCGTGCGGCTAAACATAAACCTTTCATCTCCATTCGGAATGATACTCGTCATTTAGCATGGTGTAAAGAACATTTATCGCGAACCGTAGATCAATGGAAGCGGGTGATATGGACTGATGAATCCAGATACACGATCTATCAGTCTGATGGCCGTGCGTGGGTATGCGGCAGCCGGGGGAAAGCTATTTATCACAGTGTACTGTTCCTATGGTCAAGTTTGGAGCTGTCAGTGTACTCGTGTGGGGGTGTTTTTCGTGGTATGATCCCGGCCCATTGGTTATCGTTGACAAACCTGTTAACCAGAACGTCTACCTCGATATTCTGGACAATTATGCCCTACCAACTCTGTTGAAATACTATGGATCCGAGCCTTGTTGGTACCAGCAGGATAATGCACCGAGCCATAAAGCAAGGGCTGCTACGGCGTGGTTTCACGATAATTCCGTATCGTGTGTGGACTGGCCAGCACAGAGTACTGATCGTAATCCCATAGAGTACCTATGGGATGATATAGAGCGCCGAATAAGAAGTTTGGAACCAAGGCATACTACTAAGCAACAGTTAGCGGCAGCATTATGTACTGAATGGAAGCGCATACCTTTCGCTGTGTTCCAAAACCTTGTCGAAAGCATGTCTCGAAGGGTCAGTGCATGCATAAAGCCAAAAGGTGGACCGACACCGTACTAATGTATGTCAATAAATGCTATGTCGTGTTTCTCTTCAAGGTGTCCGGTGATTTTTGTCGATATAGTGTATGTCCTTGGAAGATCTTGTTGAGTGACAAGGCTTATTTCCATCAGTACGGCAGTATTAACACTCAGAATTTCACTTTTGAGCTGAGGAAAACTATCATGTGCACCAAAAGATCTAATTGAACTCGCTCAAAGTTGGAGCGTGGTGTCGTTTTACGGCGTCACTTACCATTGGGACATATTTTGACGTAGGACTACGTATAAACTCGGCGGATAGTATGGAGCAACTTACGGCCGACAGCCTGTGACAAAAATTGGTCCGGATTGAAATCATTATAGCGTTAAAAATACGTGCTGCACACTAATCGTGTTAGCATATTCGTAAACAGCATGGAGTCCAATTCGCGTACTGCGCAATACATCGTCCGCGCAACGCTTCCCTCGCTCCCTGTGCGCGGGGAAGGTGATGCAACATTTTTGGGTGTGCCGCAGCGTTTGACTCAGTCTATCTCGGCAACCGTGAACACAACACGAATGTGCGTGGTATCGTTTAAAAGCTCTCGACAAGATCTATTCAAATATACGAAGAACATTTCGCAGTGGTTTGCACTGAGAATTTAAAAAATTGTTTTCTTGTGAACCGGTGAACACTTTTGACAATATTACGGTTTATCTAGAAAACCGTGAGTGCAAAAGGATTGTGCGTGGTATCAATTTTAAAGCTCTTGACGAGATCTATTCAAGTATATAAAGAACATATCGCAGGAGTTTAAACCAAAATAAAAAAATTGTTTTCTTTTGAACGGGTTTGACAATGCCGCTGGTTTCGTAGAACGAACGCAAACAAAAGTGGAGAAAAGCAAAACGAGAGGCAACAGCAAGTGATGAGGACTGTAAGAAGCTCAAGAAAACTATAGCCTAACGAACTAGAGAGTATGTTGAACGCCCCACAGAAGACAATCAGCATGTATGAGTGTACGTGGTCTGCAAAGATGGATTCATAACGAATTCGGTCCATGCCCTCCACAGGTATGAGTGGACTCAGGGAATGCCACGAAAACATTTTCCAGACCATAACGCTGCCCCCACCAGCTTGTGTTCTTCCAGCAATGGTTGAAGAGTGTTTGTTCTCCGATGTTTCTCGCCTTATATCGCCAATGTCCATCCGTTCGATGAAGCAGAAAACGTGACTCATCGGAGAAGGCAATACTTTGCCAATCAGCAGAGGTTCCATTCCGTTACTGCCGTGCAAATGTAAGCCTATTCTGCCGATGCACCTTCGTTAGCATAAGTGCAATGATCATCTATCTGCATCGGAGCTCCATACGCAGAAGGGTTCGCTGAATTGTCGTTTTAGACACACGTCCGGTAGCTCCTTGGTTCATTCAGCCAGTGAGTTGCTCCACTGTAGCGTGTCGATCGGCCCTCACGCACCTTCGCAGCCGAAATTTACCTCTCACATCAATGACACGTCGTGCTCCGCAGTTTCAAGTAACTTATTCGCAATGGTGCCACTTGTCCCATCACGATACACTTTAACCACAGCATCACACGAACAGTTAAAAAAACACTGCGCTGTTTCAGAAATACTGCCACCCTTGACTCGAAAGCTAATAATCATCCCTTTTTGCAAATCTCATAAATCTCTCCTTTTATCCGTGACAGCAACGAGTGATATGTTTTCAGAATGCCTAAAGCACACCTTATGTACCCTCCAAGCCAGTTCACGACACGTGCCTTCTTTCATCGCCTATGCGCTGTTGACGTCAAAAGTAGGAGGTGGTCACAATAATGTGACTCGACTGTGTGTGTATATATTTATATATATATGACTTCAACACAAAATGCGATCACTACTACGCCGAACCATGCTTTGACTGAGGGAGACTACAAGAGATTGTGGTATTAAGTCTCATTCTTCCGGAAGAGCACACTTTAAGAAACGCAGCGTTGTAGAAAGAGGAGGACGAGCAGCAATTCGTCAACTTAACGGTTCCGAAATGCGCTCAACAGGAAAAATATCTGGTGATCGTACCGGCCAATACATACATTCAATATCTTCACTTTAAAAATATTCATTGACCGCCAAAACCCTATGAAGTCGTGCATTGTCGTCCATTAAGAGAAAATTCGGACTCACTGGACCTCTAAAAACAAGAACATGAGATTAAGGATCTCGTAGCGATATCGTGCAACCGTTAGACCTCCACGTTTTTTACGCGGAGAGACGAAAAACCTTTGATAGAGATTCCTGCCCAAACCATGATCACACCACTCCGAAATGATCCCGTTTCCGAACGTTCATCGGCTGATATCGGGTCCCACGTTTTCGCTATATGAATATCCTCCACGAATCTGGTTGCAAACAGAATCTACGCTCATCGGTAAAGAGTACGCGTGTCCATCCTTGGGGTGTCCAATGAGCGTGTTGACACCATTCGAAGAGAACCCTTCTCTGGGATAGACTTAAGGAAATGCACACAGAATAGGCCGTCTTGCATACACAGTACTACTATGCAATCTTCAGCACACCGGACGTCAGGGCATCCAGTTACCACAGTGAGCGTCTGGGTCAAATGACGTGCCATGTTGCGTGGACTTCGCCTATAGATAAACATCAGTAAGCGGTCTTGTTGAGAAAAAGTGAACCTCCGACGTCCTTTTCCAGGTCTTCTAGAGATGTTTCCAGTGTCATGAAATTATCTCCAGAGGCGGAACATAACAGAATCATCTACATTAAACCATCTGGGCTTTTCACCTTTAGACTACTTTCAATCTCTCTATAGCTCAACATTGCAAAGGAATCTCCTAAATGAACTCTCTGAGATATGATGACGTCTCATCATTGCGCCTGACAGTGCAAACTCCAAGACTTCCCACGTATGGGGCTCCTAGCGTGTGGCATACGTAAATTTTGCTGTCCCGTGGTTTCCTATAGCGCTGTTTTTAGTGGGCACACCATTTGCTGTTTAACATTAGCTGCTACTTTTGTACCATTTTAAGGGTAGGATTTTTATGATAAGTAAGTTCTTGCTTTCATTTTGAGAATCAGTTTATACCTAACTTATTGCTTCAGACACTCTTCCATAGCAAAATGAAATCAAAGTACATATTAAACGAACTTCTTTTCTGGGTATGGGGCAATGGAATTTATCAGCACACATAATCCCTAAATTGTTAATTACACTTGTTCACTAAGCGAATATATCACAAGATTTCACATTAGATGGACATATTTTAATTATTATGCTCAGGGTAAAGGACGAGAGAGAGAGAGAGAGAGAGAGAGAGAGAGAGAGAGAGAGAGAGAGAGAGAGAGAGAGAGAGAGAGAGAGAGAGAGAGACAGCGCAGAGAGAGAGAGAGAGAGAGAGGGCAGACGGTGAGCATAGAGAGCGTAGAGAGAGAGAAAGCAGACAGGGTTAGCAGAGAGAGAGCCGAGGGAGAGTAAAGAAGGAGAGAGCACTTCTCTTTTTCCGTGAACTTAGTCTTCATTAGTTGACATGTACACCAAAAGTAACAGAGAGAGAGAGAGAGAGAGAGAGAGAGAGAGAGAGAGAGAGAGAGAGAGAGAGAGAGAGAGAGAGAGAGAGAGAGAGAGAGAGAGGGAGAGAGAAGTATGGGAATGCATATCACATATATCTCATATTCATACATGGATGGAAGTGCTGTTACATGTCAATTAAAGAATATTCTACACGATTCACAGAAAAAGAAAAGTGCCGCTGATAAAGCACCTACGTCGTCGATGAAAACTTGTTTTTTTGTTTTTTGTATGAAAACCATCAACCAGGGAATATTGATAATGAGCCAAAGTGCATGGTATGAACATGAAACGAAGAACCACACAGGCGAGATCTTTTTCTGGGTAATGATTTGATACATCAAAAAAAAAATCAACCATTATGAAAACGCGTTGAAAAGGTGTTGGGCAACTTTCGAACTGACATGCCCGAGCAGAAAGGAAAGGTTCCATCTCCGGTCATGTGCCTATTCAAAGCCGCAGTAGAGAACTTATTTAAAAAAAAAATTAGTCTCTCATTCCGAAGAAGATAAAATAACTCCATTTTTGCTTATTCAGTTCTGACACCTTTACGTGAGATTCGTATCAGCTGACTTCCTGAAATCACTATCACACAGGAGGTTAAAAAACACAAATCGTTGCTTGTAATTTCTGAAAACACTTTTGCCGTCAAATAAAACTTTCGCGTGAGAAGATAATAAATCTAGGAACTCCCGTTGCGTATAATCAAAATGTTAAAATAGTAGTTTCGACGCTAATCACTTCACGATATGGCATACGAGGAAGTAAATGCGGTAGATCTGTCTTGCATATCGGAGATACTTTAATTCATCTTCATTCTCTGATGGCATTAGCTCTTTAGCCTGTCGAAATCTTTCTCCTGAGAGCATTTAGAGAACTTTTCTTTTCATTCCTTCATGTCTTGAAATTATAAGTTTGGCATCAATTCGCGTTTTTACACGGACAACATTCGATATGTCTTTCAGTACCGTGGGAATCCGAGGAGGGACTGATAAATGACCACAACTCAGATCTGTGTCATAGAGTTTGATGTATGATGCTGCAAACTGTCTCGGTGGATATCAATTCCACAGGGACAAGAATGTCATCTATAACGAAGAGGACAAGTCATTCGGACTTCGGGCAATATTTCTTGTCTTGTTTCCCGCAAGCTGGGAAAAAAAAGTAGCTAGTTAGATCCCCGTGATATGTGAGTTCTGTCATTTCTTCTCTCTATCATTTTTCTTTCTCTCGGTCGCACCTACGTGTCAAAATTTCAGAACTGAAGGTTTCGGCTGCGGCTAAACTTTCAGCCTAAAAACGGGCTGCGAGTAAAATTGCATATTGTATCCCCTCACCGCACCCCTGGAAATTTTAACCATAAATATTGAGAAAAAATATCGCGGAATCCTAAGGTTTAGGTCTTTCGTAAATACATGGAAGAAAAAAAATTCGAACTGACGCTCACATTAATGTCGGGGGCAGCACGACAAAAAAATGCAACAAAACTCAGTGCACCCTGAGTTTTCTTTCTTTCTTTCTTTTTTACCGATCACCGTGAGCAATTCAATAGGCTATAAGATGTCGCCCATCTCAAATTTAGGGCCAATGGTTCCAGGTAAGGGAAAGAGCCAGTGCTGCAAGTGGAGAGAGCTAGTGCTACACGAACCATGCCTCATCGAGATTCGAACCCAGAGCCATTTCGGACGACTAGCCAGAAGCCAGAATTTTGACGTCTGCGCCATCGGGGAGGCGTCCTGTGTTGAGCCAAATTCATTTCATTTCATTTATTGCATTTTAGTTGTTACAGACATGATATTACACAATCATAAATATGTAGCACACATTATATTTTTGTAACAACAGGGAATGAGGAGGGAAAAGGCCTGATAGGCATGACGTGCCATCCTCTCCCAAAGCATCACAATTTTCATGAAAACAAACAAAAAAAACATATACAAGTCAAGTCCACACAATATCAAACACAGCTAGGGCGGTACTATAAATTAATAAAGGTGATAATACATTATGAACTTTTGGTAAGTAAGAAATACCTGAGTTTTCGTTTAAATATATTAATATTATTAAGTGATACCATATCAGTAGGAAATGTATTCCATAATGCAGGATCAGTATAATTAACAAATGATCTAAATCGTTCTGTTAGTGGAAACATGGGGATTAGTGTTGGTTTTTGTCTCGTGAGTAATCATGACCACGAGTACTTATTGAAATTAAATCTTGGTAGTAACCAATTTTTATTCTCAAAAACATCAGTCTACCTATACTATAGATATGCAATTGTTGAATAGTTAGTATATTAAAATCATTTGGACTGAGTCTAGTCTGAAAAACTGTATTTGAAAATTGAGTATATTGTAATTTAAATTGTAATAGTCTCATGAATCTATTTTTTAACGACTGAAGTTTTTTCATATTATATAAGGTAGTCGATCCCCATACAGATATACAGTAGATCAGATGAGACTGAATTAAAGTATAGTGTAATAAAATAATTAGTTTTGGGGTTAAATTGGCCACTGCACTACATAATTTAACATTATTTTGCAAATAAATAACATTATTTCCTTGAATATGGGCTTCAAGATATCTACGCCAAACTTCTTGTTTTTTTTGGAAATGTCAAGTGCAATAAAAACCATGAAGTTATTAGCTGGTTCTGCGAATGACCCATCGGCTACCCTTCAAAACATTTCTGCGCAGCCATCAAAATTGTGGCAAGTTACATACCGGCAACTTTCTTTAAAGTGACAAACTTTCATTTTCATTTTCCGGGAGTCCAGCTCGCATCTTGAGCTTTTCTATGCATTCTAGCTCTTCCAATATTAACCCCAAAGAATATGTTTGAAGAAAAGGAAATCCAGTAATCAATTCTTCTCCTTTATGTGCAATGTAAAGTTCCATGACCTAAATATATATTCTTGCAAACGTATGTAGCAGGAAGAAGTGTCCTTTTTTCTGGTTTGCATAAGAATGGACTGCACATTGCCGTGGTTTAAGACCGAAGAGAGAGATAATTCAGTTTCTAATTGGTTAAAGAACTCCTATGACTGAAACCAGTCAAGCAGATATTCGGAGAGGTCTTAATGGTTCATTCTGTAACCAGCGCCGAAAGTACAGATTTTGTGTCAGAAGGCAGAAGCTTGAATTGGTCCTCATACCGCTTAAAATACAGGAAACTAAAAACATGTACATTTAGTAGTAAACTACTGAGTGGAAAATATCACGCGCCAGTGTATGTGCAGGGCGGAAACCGCTGTCTGCCGTTGACAGAGAAGACATGCACATATTTTCGCTACCACCTCACTATGACGTATATTCTAATTTAACTATCAGCTTTAGTTTCTTTCCGTATGTAAATGTCGAGTTCATTCTCTTTAAGCGTTTGAGCCTTAACCTTATATTTTCTCACTTAATGAACACATAGCGTAAAAGCCATTTGCCGATGACAAGAATCGATACCGCATCCTCCTGCTCCTGAACTGAATGTTTTCTCAATTAAGCTACACCGACGAAGTTGGTCGCTGCAACTTTGACGTCTTGACATGTGCGTCATCTCTGAGGTAGGTACGTCACAAATGTTAGGTGGCAACAGTCTTGAGGTCTGGTCTGAATGACTTGTGTATGCTTTGACAAGATAATGTGCCGAGCGAGCAGTTTTTTAAGTGCGGGTAAATTAGTGTAGTCACGTGTTGTTCCCTGCACCTTCAAGATTAGCTATACACACTCATCGTAAAAAAAATAGTTGCACCTAGAAAGAAGGAACCGACAGGAATGAAACTTGGTGTGTAGGTTTGTCATCGTGTGACATGCAAATGATACAAGTATCGCGCCTGGGCCGCGCATGCGACGCGAGCAAGGAAGGGTCATAGCGCTATGCCTGACCGGCTATACACTGAGTGGCCACTTTATTATGACCACTCCCTCAGTACTTCGTTGGGCCACCTTTTGCCTTTAATACTGCGTCGATTCTTCGTGGCATGGACTCCACGAGGTGTTGATAGGTGGTTTGTGGAATCTGAGACCATGCTTGATGAATAGCACTTTCCAGGAGTGTGAAATTTCAGGGTTCTGGATCCAGCTGTCTGATGGCTCGTTCAACTTCATCCCACAAATTCTCAATGCGGTTGAGATCTGGAGATTGTGGGAGCCACCTAAGCAAAGTAAACTCACCGGCATGTTCCTGAAACCAATCCAGTACAATACGAGCACTATGGCAGGACGCATTATCTTGTTGAACGTAGCCATCGCCATTGGGATAAACCATCCACATGACAGGATGCACTTGGTCCGCAACGATGTTTAGATATGATGTGCCAGTCAGACGTTGATCAACACGAATTAAAAGACCCAAAGCATGCCAGGAAAACATTCCCCAAACCATAACACCTTGCCTCCACCAGCTTGAAGGGTTGTAGCAATGCATTAGGGGCCATGTTTTCGTGCTGTTTCCGCCAAATTCTCACTGGGCCATCGGCACAGGGCAACTGAAAACGTGATTCATCGGACCACATAATTTGTTTCCAATTACCGACTGTCCAATCCTTGTGCTCCTGTGCAAACTGGAGACGTTTTCTCTTGTTAGCTGCAGACAGCAAAGGTGTTCGAACCAGCCTTCGGATGCCATATCCCATCCGATGCAGTGTACGGCGAACAGTTCGTGCAGAGATCATTTCAGGGGATCCTTGATTAAAATGGTCTCTATTGTGCTGCACTGTTGCCCTTCTGTTGTCTGTTACCAGTCTGGACATTCTCCGTTCCGCCTGAGCAG
Source organism: Macrothele yani (assembly GCA_039090855.1). Taxonomy (NCBI): domain Eukaryota; kingdom Metazoa; phylum Arthropoda; class Arachnida; order Araneae; family Macrothelidae; genus Macrothele; species Macrothele yani. The sequence goes on along the minus strand of CM076994.1, from coordinate 7,986,853 downwards.
TCATTAGTCGATGACGACCACACGTTGCACGTAGAGACCCAGTTTTTTGGGTGACAGTCCAGGCTTTAAACACTTTAACAATAGCTGCTGTGGAACATTTCACGAATGCGGAGGTTTCGGTGATATTCGCTCAATGGCTCCGAGCTCTTACAATGATCCCACGTTGAAATTCCGTCAAATCGCATTTTTTTTACCCATCTCGTCACCAAAAAATCACTTTACTACTGTCGCAAGCAGTAAGCTTTCCCTTTTTATACTAGCCTTGCCCTCTGGTGGCAAGAGCGTGCAGCCATAGCTCATTTGCTTAAAACTGTCAGGTGGTCATTATAAAGTGGCCACTCAGTGCATAAGGTCGTCCCGTTGAGTGTGCGCACCATGGTCAGCGCCAGGATGAACGATTTGTTGTCGAGTGTCACACGTCCAGTAGTCCCGGTGTTATGGTGTGGGGTGCAATGGCCTAGGATGCCGGATCACCCTTGGTGTTCATTTACATGCACTTGGACAGCCCAACGTTACATTAATGAGGTCCTGGAACCTGTGGTCCTATCTTTTCTGAACGCTCACTCTTGTGCGATTTTCCAACATGACAACGCTCGTCCGCATACTGCTACTCTCTCCAGAGCTTGCCTACAAGGCACTGACACTCTGCCATGGCCAGCCGCATAGCCAGACCTATCGCCGATTGCAACTTTGTGGGATGCTATTGGACGCGCTATCCACACTCCACCCCTTAAAGCATAATCTGCAGAAACTGCGTGAGAAGATTCAAGCTTCATGGGATGGCTTATCGCAAGACACCATTAGGAACCTGTACAAATTTCTGCCGAGACGTCTGACATGCTGTGTGAGCACACATAGCGGCCCGACGCCATACTGAGAGACGTCTGACATGCTGTGTGAGCACACATAGCGGCCCGACGCCATACTGAGAGACACTACTTCTTGGCGTGTACCTCAATAAATATTCCCCATATTTATTGAGCTGCAGTGTTTAATCATTTATTGTTCCTGGTAACCTTTACCTTCCTCCCGAATAGCATTGCAATCCGACACGTCCTTCTGGTGCAACTATTTTTTAACGATTAGTGTATATTTGATGAAGTTGCATTTCGATTGATACACGTTACAGAAGTTCAGCTTGTTGCACTTGTATGTAGTGTAGTGCTGTTGACTATTTTAAATTAACCCCTTGGTTGCCTAAAAATATCAGTGAAAAATTATACAAGTGAAGTGCCTTGAAGACCAAATAAAGGCATTTGTTCGTGAGTAAAGACTACTGTCTTCTAGCCGTTAGGTCGTCTAATTGTGTAATTTAGGATTTTGTGGTAGTTACTAGGAACATAATGTTAAAAATCTCTAATATTAAAAGTATCACAAATACATGATAGATAATGTTTTAAGAGAATACACATTTAAAAAGCATATCCTTTAAAACAGTGAAGAAAGACGGGTTCCTTATGTGCACGGTGCGAAAGAGTCTACTAGGTACAATATACTCCGTTTAAATTTTCTGGATTTTTCATAGGACACCGTTAGTAGTTATATATATTGGGGGACTTATTAATCGAAATGCGTGTAGAAAAGAATTGTAGTTTTGAAAGAGTCATTGAAAAGTAGGCGACTAATAGGTGTAGAACTTTCAATTAATATGCTTGATAATTGATTTGAATCATTCAGAAATGCCATCTCTTTTATTACACACACTGCTAACACCAGATTAAGAGCTCAGGAAACGCACTTTTATTGTTTGCCCCTGAATGTCTAAAAGAAAGTCGGCCCAGGTCACTGTGAGTGTAAGTACTGTGATCAATACGAAAGGGCTTTTCATCTCGTGAAAAGTTTACTGTGTGTAGCTTTATAATTAATTTACGATACACCGATGAGCTATTACATTACGACCACCCCCAGGCTAGAGAAATAAGCGTGCCTGGAGAAGGAACGGTGGAGCACACAAGACGTGGACCGGCTTTTGGTTAGCAGAATGTTCGGAGTCAGAATGGGTAAAGCTGCCGATTTATCGGAGTTTGATAAAGGACAAATTGTGACGGCACGTCGCCTCGAAACTACGATCTCGGAAACGACGTGGCTTATGGGTTGTTCACGTGCCGCTGTAGTGAGTACGCATCAAAAATGGTGCACAGATGCCCAAACGACGAAGCGTAGTCCATCCGTATGTCGTCCGCAACTTACTGACGCCAGAGGGAAGCGGAGACTGTCGCGCATTGTTCGCGGAGACTGTCGCGCATTGTTCACAGCGACCGCAGGGCCACTGTGCGACAAATCCCCTACAGCTACAACAGTGGTGATCAGGGCAATGTGTCACAGCACACAGTTCATCTCAGACTTCTGCGCATGGGCCTGCGTAGCCGAAGACCCAGCCAGTCCCCATGCTCACTGTACGTCATCGCCAACAATGTATGGAATGGGTCCAAGATAATCGAGATTGGACCGTGGATGATTGGAAGAAAGTGGTCTGGTCTGACGAATCAAGATTCCTAGTACATCACGTAGACGGCCGAGCGCGGATATGCTGATTACCAACGGAGGCTATGGCACCTGGATGCACTGTTGGGCGGAAAGATTCCGGCGGCGGCGGTTTTATCTGTGGGCGATGTTTTCTTGGGACACTTTAGGACCCATTATCCCAATAGCACAATCCCTGAGAGCTGTCAGGTATCTGAACATCGTTGCCGACCAAGTTGATTTTTTTATTTGGAGGTTTAACGACCACCGTGAGCAACTCAATGGGCTATAAGCAGTCGCCCGTCCCTAATTTAGGGTCACTGGTTCCAGGGAAGGGAGAGAGTCAGTGCCATAAGACAAACACAACATCCATGCCTGACAGGATTCGAACCCGCACCCCTTTCGGACGAATGATCAGAGCCCATCGCTTAGACCACTGCGCCACTGGGGCGGCGCTGACCAAGTTCACCCTGCTGGTGATAGCCATTACCAACAGGAAAACCACAGGAAAACCAGAATCGTCAAGGAGTGGTTCGATGAACATGCTGGTGACTTTCTGTTAATGCCGTGGCCTCCAAATTCACCTGACATGAATCCAACAGAACATTTGTGGTTCGACTTGGAAAAGCGGGTTCGCGCTAAAACACGAACACCCCGAAATGTACGGGAATTGGAGGACCTGATGTTGGCATTATGGTACTAGATACCCCAAGGTACCTATCGTCACCTCATCGAATCGGTACCTCGCCGAGTGGCCACTGTTTTGCGGGCTAAAGGGCGTCCTACAGCTTATTAGGTAGGCGTTCATAATGTAATTGCTCATCGCTGTAAGTCTGCTTAAAAAACTGCATGAAGTATGTTCTTAAGTCCTCTGGAAAATATTAAAACTGCTTTTAGACAAGAACATCACCCGTGCTTCATCTGGAAATCTTTCGTTCGTTTGAGGGCTTAACGATCACCGTAAGTAGCTCAGCGCTTTGTGGCCCATTGGGGCCGCTGATCCAGAGAAAGGAGAGAGCTAGTGCCATATCAGAAACACACCATCCACACCAGTGCTGAGTTGGGGCTCAATTTTAAGAGCCCGAGTCCGTCCGAGCTCGAAATACCAATATCAGCCGGAGCCCACCCGTGGCAGAATGTTATTTTGCAAGAGAGAAGCCAGGCCCGAAGGAGCCTGGAAAACTACGACTAACCAGATTAGGCATTAATAAAAAGAATCTACTCTTCCAGACTTTCTCTCTCTCTCCATCGCCAGCACATTAACCAATGTCATAGTTAACTGGGAAGCGAGATAAGGACGTCTACCTGTTTCTATAGTACAGTCGAACGATTTTCTTGGACCACCATTCGTTTGTTCCTAAAATGTTTCGGGCTGTGCTAAAAACTACGTATTGTTCTTAATAGAATAAGTAGGGAGCTGCTGATCGGAGGATTAGAGTAAAATGTAGTTGGCGTGCTATCTACTATCTATAGTTCTTCAAGAAGTTTTTCCTTCTCCGAAGAAATTCACTAATGCATGGTTTATGGCTTTTGCTACCCAGTAAAACCATAGTAAGTTCTTCTTATCTTGGAGGGCGAGACTTGGAATTACGCTCCTTAGAGTTCAAAATTACGCCCTCTTCGAGTTAAACTGAAACAATACGTGGTTTTCCCTTTCTCACACATCGACATTTAGGAAAGTATTATGATCCCTCAAAAATCTCATTTCAGGTTTTTTGATATAATTTTATTACAAATGCAAAAACTAGATAAATACCCAAGAGCCACAGGTGCTGCAGTGATCTAAGCGATGGCTTCTGATCATACGTCAGAGAAGAAACTGGGTTCGAATCGCGGTGAGGCTCTCCCTTCCCTGGAACTAGTGGCCCTAAATTAGGGGCAGGAGATTGCTTATAGTTCACTGAGTTGCTCACGGTGGTCACTAAACCTCCAATAATAATTAAAAAAAAACACGTCAGGATTGTAAATACCAAGTAAAGCGTAAAAGTTATGTGAACACCGACAACACAACACTTCACAGAAATGCAGAGCGAAAAACAAACCAGCGAAAAACGAATGAGTATCGGATAGTGAACGAAACAATAGGAAGAAGCTTCAGGGGTGGGGTTCGGAAAATTCCGTTCAAGGTCAAACACTAAGAAAACTTTCTACAACAGAGCACAGATGATTAATTAGCTCTTCATCCCAACAACATGTTCCGAAAGGTCACGGAGGTTAGGTATATCAGCATTTTGTTTTCTATGCCTCCATTCACTGTTTTGGAAAATTCCCCTCATGGATATAAGATGTTCACACCTCACAATGTATGTTATTCTGTACCATGGTTAACTGATTAGTCTGTTAGAGAGACTAACCAAAAATCTTTAAAAAGAAAAAAATAAAGTGTGTAATTTTCTCTTTTAGTTAAAATTTTTATTTCTTAACGTACCCCAGAGCACGAATTTACGCTCCTGAAACGACCATTCTGGGAGGGCAACCACCCTCCCTTCCCTCCCAGTTGCTACGGCCCTGCAACATAGAACCGGAAATAATAGCACTCCCGAGTCACCAGTCCCCGCCCAGACACAGTTGTCAAATTATTATCTTTATTACACTCTACGTCAAAAAAATAGTTGCACCCAGAAGGACGTGTCGTTGCAATGATATTCGGGATGAAGGTTAAATTTCCCGGGAACAATAAATGATTAAACATTGAGACTGATATGGGCAATATTTATTGAGCTACACGCCAAGAAGTAGTGTCTCTCAGCATGGCGTCGGGCCGCCATGTGTGCTCACACAGCATGCCCGACGTCTCAGCATGGAGTTCTACAAGCTAATGGTGTCCTGCGATAAGCCATCCCACGCAGCTTGAATATTTTCACGCAGTTCCTGCAGATTGTGCTGTAGGGGTGGAATGTGGATAGCGCGTCTAGTAGCGTCCCACATATCTGCAATCGACGATAGGTCTGGCGATGCGGCTGGCCATGGCAGAGTGTCAGTGCCTTGAAGGCAAGCTCTCGAGAGAGTAGCAGTATGCGAACGAGCGTTGTCCTGTTGGAAATCGCACTGGAGTGAGCGTTCGGAAAAGGCAGGGCTACTGGTTGCAGGACCTCATTAACGTAACGTTAGGCGGCCAAAGTGAAACACCTGTAATGAACACCATAGGTGACCTGGCATCATAGGCAATTGCGCCCCACACCATGACACCAGGCCTTCTGAACCTGTGACGCCCGACAACAAACCGTTCATCTTGGCGCTGACCACGGTACCTCCACACACGGATTCGTTGGTCGTTTCCTCCAAGCCAAAAGCAAGACTCGTCATGAAGATCACCCGCTGCCATTCTGAGTTGCTCCGTGACAGTCTGGCACGACACCATTGTAGTCTTTGGAGACGATGTAATGGTTCTAAGGTCAGTCGTCGTAACGGTCTGCGTGCGTGTAGTCCTACGTCGTGCAGTCGTCTGCCAATAGTGCTGGCACTGATCGGACGATGCATGGAGGGCACTACTGCTCGCTGAATATCCGCCATCGTGGCTGTTGTGTTACTCTGAGCATGGCGGACAACCCGTTGGTCCTCTCTCTCTCTCTCCGTGGTTCGTCTAGTTCTCCCAGACCCTTCTGTCGCTGCTACGTGCCGTGTTCTATCCACGGCCGCCAACAACGTGCTATGGTGATATCCGCATGACCGGTATGGCGCGAAATACAGCGATAAGTCCATCCCGCTTCCCGACGATGCGGCCCCTCTCGAACTGCTCTAACTGCTCGAATTGCTTCCTAACTTTTCTCCGAGGCGTACTTTACTTGCAAAGGATGCAACCAACACAACAGCACCATTCAGAATGGCAAGCATACGCAACGAGACGATCTTATATAGACGGTGAGGCAGAGTGCTACGACCTCTCCTTCTTTGCATCATATGCGCGGCTGAGCGTGATACTTGAATCATTTGCATATCTTACGATGTTAAACCTACCCAAAAGGTTCCATTCCTGTCTGTTGCTTCCTTCTGGGTGATTATTTTTTTTTACGTAGAGTGTAAATAAAAAATGTAAGAAAAGTCTCGTATGTTGAACAACTCATGGTCTCAAAGACCAAGCCCGTTCAGGGCTTGGATTCGGGCTCGGCCCGTTGCATCACTGATACCTACCTCGTTCGGGATTCGTACCCGAATCCATCTCGGATGAATGATTAATAGCCAACGCTTTGTTTCACTCAGCCAACGAGGAGTCATCATCTGGCACTCTTTCTTGGGCCTATCTCGTACGAACAGAGAAGAGGGAAACCAACGTTAGACTGCTGAGCTACCGGGGGGAGGGGGCATGAATTATTGCTTTACTCAGTAGAACACACGTATGTATATAAAGCGCAAGCAACTTTAAAAGATGATTGATATATCTGCTCCTTGAATAATACACTGGCGGAAAGTGAAAAAAGAACACCAAGAAGGAATTGGCGGACGATCATGAAATTTACATATGTTAATGGGTCGAGTTTACGTAGGTGTGATGTTAATTTCGGGACCAACCGGTGAGCGCTTACGCCACAGCACGGCATAATATGCAAATTATCGTCGGTGGTATTTAAGGAGTACGGCGAAGTGAATGTAATCAGTCGTCGGCGTACGGACACGTGCGAAGACCCTGAAGAAGCTGCAATGCCTGGACATGGAAGACCTGTACGATTTCAGCAGTTATCGGACTTTGAGCGAGGTCGCCTAGGCGGACTCCGCGAGGCCGGGTGGTCGTATCGTCGTATTGCGGAGCGAATTGGACGGGAAGTATATATCGGTGGTGGTACGATGGTGGCGTTTATGGTCCGAGGAACATTCCCACACGAGAAGACGTGGAACCGGGAGTCACAGATGGACTGATGAGCGGACCGATCGACGCATAAGAAGAGCGGCGTTGTCAAGCAGAACATCCACTGCGACGCAAATCCGAGCTGCCGTTGCACCTGAGGTGACGGTGCGAACAATCCGCAACCGTCTACTGGATGCAGGACTACGTGCACGTGTGCCTCTGGCATGTGTACCTCTTACTCCAGCCCACCGTCAGGAACGGCTGTAGTGGTGTCGCCAACGTCTGCAGTGGAGAACGCAATGGCGATCTGTCGTGTTCAGCGATTAAAGCAGTTTCTGCTTGGGAGCCTCCGATGGCCGTATGTGTGTTTGCAGACGCACAGGGGAGCGTCCCCACCCTTCTTGCATTCGCCAGAGACACACAGGGCCTACACCTGGTCTCCTGGTGTGGGGAGCGGAGCTATCACTCCCGTACACAACTGATGTTTGTACCGGGTACGTTAAACAGCACCTCCTACATCATCATCCAGCCCGTTGTTGTGCCATTTGTAAGGTCGGTCCATCGTGGTGTTTTCCAGCAAAATAACGCACGCCCACACACGGCACGTGCAACGCAACATGCACTTCCGGGTGTGAGACAACTTCCATGGCCTGCACGTTCACCGGATTTGTCCCCCATTGAGCACGTGTGGGATTTTATGGGACAACGACTTATCCGGTCTCCACGGCCAGCCACGACCATCCCCGATTAACGCGTCCAGGTTGAGGATGCTTGGAACTCAATACCCCAAACTTACATCCAACATCTGTACGACAGACTCCATGCCAGAATTGCACAGTGTGACGCAGTTCATGGCGGTTCAACCTCGTACTAATCATGTTACATGGAAATGTTATTTTTCAGTTTACCAGCAAATACAGCTGTATTTTGCCATAATGTTTTGATCACGTTATCCTCTGTATTCCGTTATTATGCTGTATAAATTTCGTTGGTATCAGACGTCTCCTTCTTGGTGTTCTTTTTTCACTTTCCGCCAGTGTATTTGTGTGACCTTTACCGACATATTGGAACTGTTGTTTTGTACCTACAGTTTCGATATATCGGTAAAGCTGAAACGACAATTCTACCGACTAGTTGTAACAACAACTGCGTCAGAAGCAGCATATGTTGCTCTAGAGTAAGCAAAAATTAATTAATATACAGCCGATGTATTTAAAAAGAAAACATTTTTTATTTTGCATTTATTTGACGTTTTATTTGACATTCACGTACAGTGATGATAATACATATTATACCTTGGGCATCGCCGTACAATTTCATAGAATCAGTTGATTCGTACGCAGAACCGCATGGATGCAGCTTCTTAAAATGTTGCCTATATTATGTGCGCAGTCCTGTGTGTGTCTTTTATATTACGTGCGTTTTTCTAGTTCTGGCAAAAAACTTTTAACAACACAATACACCACAGCAAGCTAAGTGACAGCCTTAGGGTTTTATGTTTGCTAATGAATTTAGTGTCACGTAACAACATAAAAATGTAAATTAATATAGGCGTGCATGTTTCAAACTGTGTTACCCTTCATAATAAGTTATTCGTAGTTCAAATGAAAGAATAAAAAAACCCGCTTGTAGTCGAATGCGTCGATTTTACACTGAAAGTACTACAAGTCGAGTATTGGTTATCCGAATTGCTTCGGGCCGAATATTTCTCGGATTTCGGTTTTTGAAATCAACCATACATTTTCGGTAGATAAACTATACATGTTCACGGTGTTAAAATCGTTTGAACTGTTACTGTATTTTAACCTTGCAACGTTCTTCTTAAAGTGGTCATATACCTGTTTTTTATGTGCAATCAGTCGACCGGCAACACCTGTGTGGACAACAAGTTTTTATTTCCCGTCATTAGACTGTTAATGAACATTACGGTATGCTACTCTGAAATTACGGTTCATTGATTGGCCACTCAACTGCCACTTTATCTACCGTAATTTGACCCTACAATTATTTACAGTGCATTTGCAAACGGTTTGCGTATATAACGAGATAGCTGGGATATGGTACCAAGTCTAAACACTAAAGTGATTTATATTACGTAAGATTAAAAAATTAAACTGAAAATCACTCATTAAACCGGAAGAGTCAACGAACGACACAAACGGATCTGACTCACAGAAAATGCGCGATGGTCATTTTCTGCGAAAATCATTCACCGAAAGAGCCAATGAAAGAATCCGTGCGAATGAATTGTTTCAGTAAGTCAAGTCCAATGAACCAATTCTTTCAAAAGAAAAAAGAATCGGTTTACTCATCGCTGCAACAGAACAAAAGCGTCAGAGCTCCACCTTGGGTGACGTCATGTGTCGTAAACATCAGGGTGGGCAAAGTCCTGCGCAGCAACGTGTGGAAGTCTACCCAGAGCCTTCAAGAATTTCCCTTTTGTGGTGTGTTGGCGCTCGAAAATGTTTCTGATTTTCGAAGGAATGCTGGTCCTGTACCATGTACAAATACATAAATATTTGTTTTCAGTTTGGCAACACCTATGAGCGAGCGGCAAAGGCAATTTAAGATTTTTTTTTTTTTTTTTTATTGGGGGTTTAACGACCACCGTGAGCAACTCAGTGGGCTATAAGCAGTCGCCCGTCCCTAATTTAGGGTCACTGGTTCCAGGGAAGGGAGAGAGCCAGTGCCGTAAGACAAACACAACATCCATGCCTCACCGGGATTCGAACCCGGACCCCTTACGGACGAATGATCAGAGGCCAGCGCCTTAGACCACTGCGCCACTGGCGCAAATTTGAGGTCACTTATTTAAGGTTGCTAACGCAATATTCAAAATTATTACGTTGGCGTTAATACTCGGTTTCCAAGTTGTTTGGCCATCAAACGGCTTCCAAGCTGGACTGCGTCTTAGCTTGACAGAAGTGACGCCCAAATGAAATGTAACGTAGGCCTACAACAAAGAGCAAGCGATATCTAATGGTTCGAACGATTCATTACGCTATGCAGCGCATTGTAACTTTACCGTTTGCTGCTTAGCGATTTGTCGTGTGAACATTTAAGGCTATGACGGCGCCGGCAGTGATATCGAGAGAAAATTTTGTTCGAGTGGAACTAATCTCCGGAGCTCTTAAGGAGTTGAGATGTCTTTAGGCAGACTAATATGCAAATAGCGCCATTTAAAACTTCTTTGCAGTCGCAGCGGATTCGCATGGCCAATGAGTCTAAAAGACGTGAAATGCTGGGAGAATATGAATTAGCACTTGGTGGCTTTCGTAATGGCGGCCCTCAGTTGTCGAACGAAGTAATTAGCACCGAGGTGCTATTAGTCCACTAATTAGGCTGAAGATTTCCTGCAAAGCATGAACTACTTCTCCGCTCGAAAAATAAAATCCGTATTTGCTTCCATCTGATGTATCCTTGCGCTCCGCCTTGGAGAAATATTGAGTGAGCGTAATGATTACAACAGCCCGTAAAGTTCGTGATTTTTTTCTCTTAAAGCAATCTGAATATAGTAAAAAGGAAGCTGTTACCTTCAGCAAGTAACGGTTCAACATGCGCGTTCGTACTGAGCGTTGCTATTCAATATCATGCCGTCACGTGTGGTGATATTTGTCACACCTTAACGGAACGTTACTAAAGCCTGGCATTCATGTAAGCCATAGAAGTTTCCGTTTTGCTTAGCACTTATTTTGAAAAACAAAAAAAACAGAAACAGTACTTGCTTATGGCATCAGTTCGTCCGTCCGTCCATCTGTGAACACCATATTTCTGCAACTATTAGTCCTATTAGAAAAATCGTTTTACGTTGGGAAGCCCGAAATATGAGAACAGGGATCTTTTGCTTTTTGGTATCTTCTGATGCATAATTTTGCCACTAGATGGCGTAAACACATATAATTGCTTCGAAAAATCCGATCGAAAACAGCCTTTCCCCCCCCCCCTTCGGTACCATTTATAAAGAAGACTATTTTGGGTACCCTTAGTTTTTCAAGAAATACAGTTTTTTCTCTAGGGCGTAAAGAAAAATTATTATTTCCCCGATTCTCTGCTTTTAAAAGAGAGATTTAAAAAATTATTTTTGCATCGGATAGAGCTCCCAGTGAAAAATGCTCTGATTTTTGGTAAAGAACTGATTTGCGACTGGGGGTGTAACTGTACATGTGTGTTTCTGATGTATTTACCGTAGTAAAAGAATTTTTTCTATCTCCGACAAATAAGAATTTTTTTCCTGATGAGCATATTTGTGTTTTTTGATGTATTGACCACAAAAGAATTTTTTCAATCACGCTTCTGAAAACTCGATTGAAAAAATTCGTTCGTGATGAGCGGTATCTGACCACAAAACTTTTTTAACGATATATTCTGATTAAAATAATGCATAGATTTTCCACCAGGGTGCGTAGATGTGTACATTATTTTTCTCAATATTTCTAATTCTAACAGCCCGATTTGAAAAAAATCTTTGTCGGAGGTCATTTCTAGTACAAAATGTTTTGTATATTATTTAAAAAAACAATAACGTACAAATCTGTCACTAGAGAGCTTCAGTTCATGTTTTCGTTTACAGCATATTTTGAGCAATATCTGCTGCTGTAAAATTCCGATTGAGAAATCTTTTTTCGGTCAGTTACTACTGACCACAAAAACATTTTATGCCCATTTATTGCCCAAAATAATGCACAATTTCCCCGCTAGAGGGATATTTAATTATTTTTCTCGATATCTCTGCTTCTAAAAGTCCGATTTAAGGAATTATTTCAACACCGGATGTGAAAATTTTTTTATGTACTCGTGATTTATCGTAGTTCAAAATTCTGACGCTAGATAGTCTTCGTTTGTATTTCTGTTTGCAGCTGTATCTCCGCTTCAAAAAATCGTATCGAAAATTTATTTTTTTACGTATGTTATTCGCTACAGTAAAGGTGCTGAACATTACACTCCTTAATTAATGCTCAGTTTCCCAGATAAGGGGTGTAAATGTCAACACTTTTTTCGCACTATCTCTGCTTCCAGGAGACAAATTTGATTTTGTTTCCCTTTAAGTTAAAAAAGTTCTGCCCACTGTCCATTTTTAACAAACGTGTGAAGCAACGGAGAAAACTTATCTTATTGCCGTTCAATGTACTACATTCCGCTTCTAATGATACCTTGCCAGTGGTGAGATAGTTCCAGGATGCCCCGTAAACGCTATCTTTGTTCAGCAGTCGTATTACTCGGGTGGCTTCCAATGACATTTCGTCCAGCGATTCGTAGCGGATGCTACGGAGCCGATTCTTTAACTTTGGGAAAAGATCAAAGTTGTGTGGACTGAGATCAGGGCTGTATGGTGGGTGGAATCAAGTTTCCCACACATATTTCGACAAAAGTCCCCGTACCGACGCTGCACCATGACACGATGCGTTATCATGCAGCAAGATCGCTCCCGCTTCCAAGAAGTTGGGGCGATTTTTCGATATCAACTTTGTCCTCAGAAAGTCGCGATAATATTGTGCTTTGACATTTTGCCCTACCGACACTCGATCAGAGACAATAACACCCTGGGCCTCGTACGCAAAAAAAATCATTTGATTCACTTTGGATTGTTGCGGACGACACTTGTAGGGGCGTGGAGAATTTGGATGCCTCTATTCCGCTGATTGTGACTTCACTTCAGGTTCAAAATTACGGGTCCAAGTCTCATCAACATTGACAATTCTGTTCAGGAAAGTGTCGCCCTCCCTTTCGAACCTGTGTAGGTGATCTTGTGCGATGCTCACTCTGGCTGCCTTCTGCTAGGGGTGAGTTGATGAAGCACCCAGCGCGCGGCGATTTTAATCGGTAAAAGACATGGTGGACAAACAAATTTTCCCGATGAACAATCTCCTCGGCTGTCAAACGACGACTCTCTTCGAGAACCTTTGCAACAATGGTGACAATTGTTATGTCTGTCGCCGTTCGAGGTCGGCCTGAGCGGTGATAGTCTTCGATGCTGCTTTGGCCCTCCCGAAAGCGCGATGCCCAGCGGAAAATTGTGCTTCGATCAAGAGTTCCTTCCCCAAAAACTTCTTGCAAGGCAGTGTGGATCTGTGTCGGAGTTTTCCCCCGCAGAGTTTCTATTTTTTCACGTACGAGCGCTGGTCTAACACTGTGACTCGACCTGAGGAGCTGCACGTTTCCATTTCCAAACCCTTCCACGTTCACCAAGCAAATGATTGCGCGTCGTTCTGACACCACTGCCTTGCTGAGAGTCTGACCTTGACAAGGCGCAATTATTTTCCCGATTCTATCATCCGCTTCTGTTTTACATTAACGTGCTAAATACCTAGAACGAGGATGTTTCCCATCAATGTGGAAGACTGCGCTGCTCGTCCTCTTCAGCAAGGAAAATAAGAGCCGAGCAGATATCACAGTCTATAGGCCGATTTGCCTGTTAACAGCATGGAGTAAGGTGCTGGAAAAGGTCCTTGTTTCTAGCCCCTACCCAAATGGCACGCACACACGGGTCATGACGGAGAGGTGAGAAGTGCCGTCCCACGGGGGCAGCAGCAAGCTGCGGGTCTACGGACCGATCCTGTCCGGGTGGAGGACTGTTGGATCCTGGCAGGATTACTCGCAACGCCGTCACTTTTAAGTTCGAGAGAGTTTGTTTAACCCCGTGGAGTCCGCAATTGGACGGTACAGGTTAATGGTCATCAGCTAGTCTTTACATTAACGTGTGCAGAACTTTTGTTATGTCTTTCGTAAGTACAACTTTTCCCATAAGAAATACTTTTTACAGATTTTTCCATTATTGAAAATTCTTCAGCCAGCGGTGTCAGCGTATATTTCTATTTGAAAGAGTTCACTAGATTCAAAAACCATTAAAAAATACTTTCTGGTAGGATGCTCTTCATTATGAAGAGTATTTTGCACCCATTGTTCTCTTTAACGAACGCACTGCTTTTCCGCTAGGGTACGTCACGTTTTCTTCCAAATTTCTTTCTCTAGTTTTTTTATTTAAAAATTATTTTATCTCTTATATCTTCCTTCTGCTATGAGGAACTTTTTGGGCACAATTTGTTAATTTTCGTATTCAGCGTCACGGGGAGTAAGTGATTACTTCCATTTCTGGAAGTTTTATGGATTGTAGAAATGCGGTTAATTTTGTTTTCATAATCGGTTTTATGCATTATGAATAACTCCGCTCACAATGCGTATTTTGAATTCATCATCAGCCATCATTAATCCACTGCTGAATGAAGGTCTCCCCAAGTTTCTTCCACAACGGTCTATCTTGCGCCAGTCTCCTCCATGTCACGCATGTTTCCGAATCTCATCCACTGATCTCCCATATGGTCTTCTTAGAATCCAGCCAAGCATTTCTGTTGTCCATTGGTGGTCAGTTCTTCTGACAACATGCCCACTCTCGGAATTTACTCTGATCATGATATGTTCCACTCTCGTCATTTTCGTTATCCATGAGTTCCTCTTCTTATCTCTTCCTTTTACACCCAGTATGCATCTCACCATGCTGCCTTCAGTTGTCTGCAGTCTTTGTATTTCTCTTTTAGCTATGGTCCACATTTTTGCGCCTTAAACACTGGAAGGACGCATTGATTGAATATTTATCTTTTAAGACATAATGGCATATTGCTCTTTAAAATTGCACCGTGTTTTCCAAATGCTCTCCAACCAAGTTTATATGTCGATTGATTTCTTTATCAATGTGACCTTTGCTTGATATCTGCTGTCCAAGGTAAATGTGAGTATCGGTTATCTCCAGCTTTTTCCCATCAATCGATAAATCTTCATCTCTTGTAAAAGCATTGTAATTTTAAATTACGCGACGTTTTTCACTAGCTGGTGTAAGCGAATGTTTTAGTTTTCTAAAAATATGCTTTGATATTTTTTTCTTGTCGGAAAGACGTGTTCATTATAAACGAAAATTCGGTGTCGTCTTTGTTGTCAATTGCAGGAATTGCGCGTTCTTCTCTCGGGATCTAGGTACAGCTGCAATAGACAGCTATGTCTTCTTAAGCTGCCATTTCTTGGTAAGAATATTTATGCGAATTTCTGAAATATCTTCCTGTAACAAGCAAAACATTTTAGGCCAAACAACGTATGCCAGTAGGCATTTCAATAGTATGTTTTCAGTCGGTAAACATGGAAAAAGAGCAAGTACCACTCGGTGCTTTTTTTTTTTTAATCTTCTTGAAGGTTAACTATCTCCTTGAGTATCCAACGATGTAAGATTTTCTCGCTTCCAATTTAGAACCCAAATTATTCCTGCAAGTAATGCTATGAAATTTGTTGCAAAATATTTGCAGACTGAATGGTTTCCTTATTTGTATGTTTCATTTATTGAAATTCCGGCTTATACGAAAGTTACAAGACATCATTACAATAAATCAACACAAGTTATACAAATAACATTCCAAGGCGCAATTTTTGGCACATGTTACTAATATTGTCGCTTCTATCACGTTTGGGAGGAATAGCAAAGTTAAGCTTTGAAGAAATAAAATGTGAGAAAATTTCAAAATTTTCTCACATTTCATTTCTTGTATTCTATTTGGATTTCATTGAAATATGCTTCTCTTCAAAATGTATCGTGGAGTTATTTTTTTAAATAGTGAAACTATTTATAGTGCATAGTAACACACGGAGAACCGCAGTCTAAAACGTAAACGAAACAACCGTCAACTGCGGTGGGGAAATACACGTAACACTTCGAAAGTCCAGCCCCCAAATTTTGGCACAGCTTATTAATATTGTCTTTTCCATCACGTTTGGCCTGAAGTTCATGTATAAGGGTTGTTCAATGAAAAGGTGACGAGAGTCATGGAAAGGCACATATAGTACCAGTTAAAAGTAGCTACCGTAGGCTCACAGGAAGCAGTCCCAATGTTGCGGTAGCCGCTGAATACCCTTCTCGAAAAGGTTTCTGGGCTGGAAGAGGAGCCAATCCGTCATACAGGCACGCAGTTCAGCTTCCGATGGGAAACGTCGACCCTTGAGATGTTTCTTCAGGGAACCAAACAATACTGAAGTACCTCCCATCGAAATTTCTTCAGAAGAGTGGTGGTTTCACGAAAGACGTGTGGCCGAGCGTTATCATGTAACAACATGATACCGGAGCTCAACATCCCACGCCTTTTGTTTTTAATGGCGGTACGCAGTCGTTGCAGTGTCTGACAGTACGCTGCACTATTGATGGTATCCCGTTGATGGTGGAAGTCGATGAGTAGCAACCCCTTTCTTCGAAGAACACCGTTAACAAAACCTTCCCAGACGCAGCTTTGAACCTTTTGCCTGGTGGCGATGCGGGATGCTTCCATTTCATACTACTGCGTTTTGTTTCCGGTTCGAAGAGACAGCATAAGGTTTCATCAGCTGTCACTAATCTGGAAAGGAAAGCAGGGTCACTCTGATACCGCATCAAATGCTCCAGTGAAAGGTCCATTCGTAAACTTTTTTGTGCATCGGACAAAAACTTTGGCACCCACTGTGCACACACTTTCCTGTATACCAGCTTCTCATGCACAACTGTCCACATGGTGCCATGACTCACATTGAATGTCTGTTCCAGGGAACGTATGGTCACCCTACGATCGGCCTTCACGCATTCTTCCACTTGCTCCACGAGTTCGGGTGGGACGACAACGTTGGCCTGGCCGGGTCACGCATCTTCCAACAGGCTGTCACGACCTTGTTGGAAACGTGCGTTCCACTTATGGACAGTTTTTCGTGATACGCAATTTTTCCGACACACAGTATCTTCCCATAAATGCCGATTGTCTTCGGCCGATAAAAAGAGTATGACCGCACGTTGTTCGCTTGCCGACGCAGTTGAAACCCAACTTGTAGGTAACCCATGCTTCAAACACACCTGCTGATCCCACTGGAGGCCAACGAATGCTGCGCACCGCAATATTGCGCACGGTCTTCCTTGCTGCGTGACGTCACAAACCTGTTTCTCTCCCATCACGTCCACTACGGTCGCGGCTGCATTTGTCAGTGGTTGGCTGTTCCATATCCTCGTCGGGGAACTTTTGCGCGTCGTCGTTACCTTTTCATTTGACTAAAACTTATAGTTGGGCGCAAAAGAGCAATGAAATATTGTTCAGTGAGTTTATCACACAGTATTCAGCGAGACTAAACTTCAATAATCATCGAGTTTTAAAATTAATCAGAATTTTCCAACTTCGAATTTCAAAAAGTTGTGTGACGCCAAGTTTACACCCTTGGCCGTTTCGTCCCGTATAAGTGGCAATTTCGCGACAGAAATATCCAGCTTCTCTCATGCCAACAATCGTCCCGTATAAGTGGCAATTTTGCGACAGAAATATCCAGCTTCTCTCATCCCAACAATCGTCTCGTATAAGTGGCAATTTTGCGACAGAAATATCCAGCTTCTCTCATCCCAACAATCGTCCCCTATAAGTGGCAATTTCGCGATAGAAATATCCAGCTTCTCTCATCGCAACAATCGTCCCGTATAAGTGGCAATTTCGAAGTAGAAATATCCATTTTCTCTCATCCTAATAATCGTTTCTCGCTCGAAGTCCGTCAGGTGTTCATAATGCGACTTTCTGTGGCGACGGGGTATAGTGAGACACAAGAAATACCCTTTCGACTCAATGTCGGCTCTTCACTGACCGCAACATCTCATTTGAGCCAGCTCTTTATACCCAAGACCGAAAAGTTCAGAGGGCGCTGCCCGAAACCACATGCGCGTTTAAACTGACATTTCCATCATTTGCATGTTCCAACCTGTTGTACATATCGTATAAGTTTCAAGCTAATACCAGTAGTCCTTCATGGTACTGCAATTTTCACAAACAGTGTATTTCTGGCTTCATTACTTCGTAAATTTAAGAGTTATACCACATTTTCTTGATGGTACCTTAATTGTATTGAGCAATGCATGCATGCATGCATAAATACCATCAATCGATATTTCAATACATTCCTTTTATTTGAGTGCCGTTATATAAACTGGAAAAATAAATGATTAATGCTTTTAGTCAGTTTTATAAAGCTGTAAATAACTGAATTTTATATTATTGCTGCTCGATAAATATACAACTTTATATATACAGTATATATTGGGAGTTCGACGCATGCAAAAAAAGTAAAATCTAAGTCTAAGCATGAAAAGCGTGTAACATGCTGATCTTGCAGTTGGTTGGTTCTCTTGGAAATCGTTTTCCCCGAGAGGATTAGGCGCAACACAGTCACTATTCCCACAGCATCCCAGAATTCCATTTCTCTCAAAGGCAGCAAAGAAAGGCGACACGAAATTCAAATAACTGCAGGGCTAAATTTCGTCAGAAGCTCGGGCGCCTTAATAACACAGAAGTTCTTCGTTGAGAAAAGGCTCAAACTGCCATTTTCTCCGCGAAATGTGCTCTAAAGAGAGTTCTAAAGTTAGCATGTGAAGTAAGAAAAAGTTCACATGGAAGTGTTGCCATCATCAACTTGGCACAAAACATTGGAGTTATCACGAGAGACTGTCTCCAGGGCAAAGGGATAAATAAATAAACGAAAAAGTAAAAAAGGATTCAAACCACGAGTTGAAAAAAAGGAAAACTCCACCTTGGCCGATACAGAACCGTAAAATATTTTATTACGACTTTAAAAAAGCATTAAGGTTTCAATTCTTATCTATTTTTCGACGCTAAAGAAGAGATAAACTTCAAGAGGCAAAATTTTATGGACCCAGATTTATCCTTCCTAGTGAAGAACCTTTTTTCTGAATGGCATTCGAAGTTCGTTTACTGAATGCCCTGAGAACTCCCTTTCAAGCTTGGAAGATTTTATAAGGGAAATAAAAACAGCAGCCATAAATATCGGCGAAAGGTATAAACAGCATAATTAAAAGGCATTAAATATTTGCCTCTACGTAAGTGGATCTTAAACGAGTTCGGTTCAAAACAAGATATAGGAAGTCTCTTAAAAACAGTTCACGTGTTGTATTTTTCCTTTAACAGTCCAACTCAAATAATAATCAATGATCTTTTCAGGGTTCGCCGTTAGAAAGACGTAATAAAACTTCTACTAATCATAGGTGAAAGCGTTAAAACCAGCATTCCAATGACATGCAGTTGAATTTTTATTCGCGGGGGAAATTTTATCCTGCACTTAGTTCATTCTTGTTTATAACATCTACTGTTCAGATATGTTTACATGTCCAAAACTTAAGCACCAAAAACATTTTGACTTGTAAAAATCGTAAAATGCAGTTTTGCAGTTATAAGTAGTGTCGATGGCAATACTAAAATTAAATACATGACATCAAAAATCATGAGCAATAAGTAATAGAGATCGAAACAGAACAAAATGTCGCGAAGGAGGGAAAGGCTCATTTGTCATCAATGGCACTCTTCCATCAGCACTGCATAAACAGATTACAGGGCAAAGTCTTCAGTAAGAGATCTGTCCAACTCGCACTCACTGCAATGCATGTTTGACACCGACGTGTCATGATTAGCCCCCAGTGTTTTAGGCGCTCTTGGGGTGAATTGTTCCTTCCTGAGCCCTGATAAGGGTTGGGATGGCTTTTGGTGGATACCTTTCCACAACACATTTCCCTAGAGTGTCCCATGCATACTCTGTTGGACTGAGATCAGGCGAGCACGTTGGCCACTACATTTGACGGATATATTCACTAGCCAAGACTTCATCCACAGCTGCTGTGTGGTGTGGATGGTCATTGTCGTCCATAAATAGGAAATCTGCACCCAGAGCAACATGGAACTGATGAACATGGCGAAGAGTCACATCACTGCAATACCGCTGCCAGGTGATTGCCCCTTGATCCTTTACTTGCAGTTTGGTATGACCATTGACCATGATATCGGCCCATAACATGACACCATAGCCGCCATATCTTTCTCGCTCAATGATGTATCCGGCATCATATGCAGTCCCATGCTCGTTTCAGATCAATCCCCATGTGGAATTCAACGAAAGACTAAAGCAGCTTTCATATATGAACATTACCTCGACCCACTGATCTGAAGAACATTCAACATGAGACATACACCACTGACAGTGGGCTGCACAATACGCCCAGGATAATGGTAGGCAGTGTATGGAATTCCTGATATATACTCCCCTGTTGCGTTCAGACGTCTTCACAGAGTTTGTCACAAAATTCGCACACCTGTGCTGGCTTGAAGGTGATTAGCCAACTGGCCCGCAATGCTTTTCCGACTCTATTTTGACATTTTGGCTAGGAATAGGTCATGTCGCTTGCTTGTACAGGGGACGACCTCCAGCTTACATTTGGCAGCTGTTCTACGTCTCCCGAACACCGATCAAACTCGCAACACTATGCTGTGTGTTACTCCAAACTCCCTGGAGACATCAGTCGCAGTCTGGCTTTCTTCGAGATTTGTCGATATTAAGTCCTTTGTTAACTTATACACGCAATTCCTTGCTCTGTAGAGGAAATACATAGAAAACAGAATGAACTCATACGAGACACAATTAGGCCTCCTGCCTACATACACTTCAGCAACTGTCACGTGCTCACAGCCAATTTTCATACGGGCTGAAGTATTTTCATACGTCACACTGCGCCCGAACGCACATGTAAACAAGCCCTTTTAGCCCCTCTTATGTTCTCTAATAGTAAGATCTAATGTTCAACACAAAATTTGAAGTTGTGATTCCGTCTATTGGTGTAAATCATGACAAGAGTGGTAAGTCAAATAATATCCTAAAACTTAAAAATTTCATCGTCCTGGAGTGGGAATCGAACCCGTGTCTCCCGGTTTGCGCCCGATTAAGCTAACCACTACACCACCCAGAACGACCAAGTCTCAAGTTTCCGAGTAATTTGAATTTAACAAATCTCAGGAATAGCCAGTCAAAATAACGGCATTCAAATTTAGCGAATCTCATTAATATTTAGTAATTTGTTAAATTCAAATTACTCGGAAGCTTGAGACTTGGTGGTTCTTGGTGGTGTAGTGGTTAGTATACTCGGGCGCAAACCGCGAGACGCGGGTTCGATATCCGTTTAATTTTCAAGTTTTCGGATATTATTTGACTTACCACTCTTGCCATAATTTGCACCAATAGACGGAATCACTACTTCAAATTTGTATTGTATGCAAGTGTAATCTCGTATTTCATGGTTCAAGATATAATATTCTTTCTTAAGGTTTGGTCCGCACTGTGTTAGCAACACATGATTGCAATACCAGACCAGAACGACCATTACCGCTATTTTGGCATTTATTCTACGAAAAAAATGGGATAAATACCGATATTTCAGCACTGATACCTGATGTATTACAGTATTCATTGGAAAAATATTTTTTATAGAAACGTATTGTCTGTAAAGAATTAATTAATCAGAAATATTAAATAAGTTAATGTCAAATAAGCTAAATACTGCGTTATAATTTAAGCGCAGTTGCATCTGATCTTGTCATACGGACTCACTTCAATGCTGCAGAGAGACAAATTTATGAATAAAGTTATTATTTTGGAAGCTGTCCGTTTGAAATAAATACCAATTCTGCGACGTGTTACTAATTGTTCAAATGATATTGTACCTAAATTTTCCAAGATTTTGAATTAGTCTTCCTCTCGTAGCATGGTAGTTCAGTAGAGGTAGTTTCAACAGCACAATATTTGTTTTTGTACGCTGGATTTTAAACTTTTCTAAGAACTCTCAGGCAGCTGTTCGATGAAAGACCCAACGAAAGAATCGGGTTTGTTTCGAGACGCAGTGTTTAAGAAGCATGATTCAGATTAATACAGCGAATGGGATTATAAATGATGACGCATTACTTACGGCTAACTTTTAAAATGTTGATACCTTCTCTACGATTCGAAGTTGAGGGAATCCAGATACACTCTGTACAGTGCCTGCATTATTCATAAGTAGAACGCAATGAGCACTCGAAATTCCAAAGAGTTATGGATAATGTGAAATCGATTCATTTCATTTGATCACGTGAACTAAATCAGAAAAGCTTACGGAGTTTCTTAATGAAACTGAAAAGCCATATGGCTGGTGCTATGATTTACTGTGAATAAAAGTTTATCTTAAAGGAAAATATCAACCGTTAAATAATATATATATATATATATATTAAGTTATGCGATATCTGATGCAGTTTTCTTTACAGACATTTGTGGGGATTGAAATGACGTATGTATCAGCTTTAAAAATGCAATTATTGCCATTTCATTCAGCAGAGATTTGAAATAAAATTCCTTCTTTCTATCTCTTTTTAAATTGTTATCAAACGTTTAAAGAAATATATTAGAGCCAATACAGTTATATTCACTGTAACTTTGGGAGCAACGGTTTTCCTTTCCATTTGGCGCTGGATTTTTATCACTATCACATGCAAGTTTCCTTTCAGAGGTTATTGGTGCAGTTTCACAAAAGTTTAAAATAAACTGACCCATCTAGGATGCAAATTAACTGGCTTAAACTATGACCTGGTCATAAGCTTTTGAGGAATTCCGTGTTTATTTAAAGCCGTTATTCACTTCATTTTTATAGTAAAAGTAATCTAAAGAAAAGGTTTGCACATAGTAGGATAAAACGGGGTCATACTATACGTTTGTCTTTCGAAAGGCCATATCTTTATATGTTTGAATTCCGATAGAAGAGATATAGTTCTGTGACGTATATTCTAATTTAACTTTCCTTTTTAGTTTCTTTGCCTATGTAAATCTTGAGTTTATTCTGTTATACTTCACTCTTAACGTGATATCTTTTCTCTCAAACGAATACTGTTGGCAACACAATTGAGGTTGAATGAACGTGACGTATGCCCGTTTTGATAAGAACGAGAGATAAAAGCGACGTCTAATCTGTTGCTTGGCGAGGTTGCTGAAGAGCGATTATTGAGAGCGTTGAAAGAGTGCGTTGTGTTAAGAGCTGTGAAGCTGTGTGGTGGGTGAATCTTTTCCGTAAGTTTGACTTCTGTTGTTTACATGTTTCGTCTGGCCGTTAGGGTTTCCTTTCATTTAGGAACTATTTCTTAGTATGTTGATGTTTTAAATTAACGTAGAAGTACGAAAAGAGTTCTACGTCATAGTTCACAGCAATGAGTAAATCTCTCGAAGAATCTTATGAACATCTTAAAGCCAATTTATAGCAAGAACTAATTGGCAGAGAGTGAAAAATTAAAAAAAAAATTCAAAGAAGCAGACGCTGAATATTAATAAGTGCTTTTAGCGTCCATATTCTACATCACAATGAATGTGTATGCCAGCTAGTCTTCACGAACATGCATTTCTTTTCATTAAATCCCAGTCCAACGGAGTCAGCTAAGCAATGTAAATCTGCACTCTATGCAGCAGAACCGACTTGAAACGTCGGTCCCCCACCATGCTGGCTCAAATGTTCGGGAACTTTTAAAACATTCACCGATGAATCATTCCATTATGACCAATCCCAGCCTAGAGAAATGATTGCCCCTGGAGACCGAACGGTGGCGCAGGTGAAGTTCTTTTTTTTTTTTTTTTTTTTTGGTTGGAGGTTTAACGACCACCGTGAGCAACTCAATGGGCTATAAGCAGTCGCCCGTCTCTAATTTAGGGTCACTGGTTCCAGGGAAGGGAAAAAGCCAGTGCCGTAACACAAACACAACATCCATGCCTCACCGGGATTCGAACCCGGACCCCGTTCGGACGAATGATCAGATGCCATCGCTTAGACCACTGAGCCACCGGGGCGGCCAGGTGAAGTTCACAGAGCAGTATATATACAACCGGAGGACCTGCTTTCGGTTAGTAGAGAGTTCGGAGTCAGAATGGGAAAAAAGCTGTAGATTTATCGGAACTTGATAAAGGACAAATTGTGATGGTATGGCGCCTCGGACCTACGATCACGGAAAAAACGCGGCTTGTGGTGTTCATGTGCCGCTGTAGTGAGTACGTATCAAAAGTGGTGCACAGATGGCCAAACGACGAACCGTCGACCACAGCTCATGGATGCCAGAGGGGAGCGGAGACTGTCGCGCATTGTTCACCGCGACCACAGTGCGACAAATCACCCGCAGCTACAACAGTGGTGATCAGGGCCATGTGTCACAGCACACAGTTCATCGCAGCCTTCTGCGCATGGGGCTGCGTAGCCGAAGATCTAGCCGGGTCCCCATGCTCACTGCACGTCATCGCCAATGAAATGGACTCCAGATCATCGAGATTTTTTTTTTTTTGATTGGAGGTTTAACGACCACCATGAGGAACTCAATCAGCTATAATCAGTCGTCCGTTCCTAATTTAGGGTCACTGGTTCCAGGGAAGGGAGAGAGCCACTGCCGTAAGACAAACACAACATCCATGCCTCACAAGGGATTCGAACCCGGAGCCCTTACGGAGGGATGATCAGAGGCCATCGCCTGAACCACTGCGCCAACGGGGCGGCCATCGAGATTGGACCGTGGATGATTGGAAGAAAAGTGGCCTGCTCTGACGAATCATGATTCCTGGTGCATCACGTAGTTGGCCGAGCGCGAATACGCCGATTACCAACGGAGGCAATGGCACCTGGATGCACTGTTGCACGGAAACACGCCGGCGGCAGCGGTATTATGCCGTGGGCGATGTTTTTTTGTTTCTTTTTTGAGACACTTTAGGCCCCATTATCCCAATAGCACAATCTCTGACAGTTGTCAGGTATCTAAACATCGTTGCGGACTAAGTTAACCCATTCATGGCAACTGTGTTCTCTACTGGTGATGGCCAGTACCAACAGGATAATGCGCCATGCCACACTGTCAGAATCGTCAAAGAGTGTTTCGAGGGACATGCTCGTGACTTTCTGATAATGCCCTGGCGTCCAAATTCACCAGACATGAACCCACTCGAACATTTGTGGTTCGACTTGGAAAAGCTGGTTGACGCTAAAACACCGCCACCCGGAAAGTGTACGGGAACTGGAGGACCTGCTGTTGACATTATGGTACCAGATACCACAGGATACCTATCACCATCGCATAAAATCAATGCATCGCCGAGTAGGCGTTTTTTTTTTTTTTTTTTTTCGGGCTAAAGAGGGTCCTACAGCTGATTAAATAGGCGGTCATAATGCAATGGCTCATTGGCGTAATATTAATTATGTAATATACGAATAATTACTGTATGATTTTTATTAAGATTTCAGAATCAGATTTTAAGAATTTTTATTAAAACAAGGTTTTTAGAATATTTTTTAGAATGAAAGAAATTTCTGTTTCACAACAAGCATATTGATATCTTTGTATTTTATTACATATATAAAAAAAAAAGTAGTAAACATGGTGACAATGTGTACAGTCACATGCCAGAGCCTTTTTTTTTTTTTTTTTTTGTCTGTTGCTGCCATCACCACTGGGAGTATGAAGTATCGCAGAAACACGTTTGACCGCCGCTAACTATTTTAGAAATAGTTTTACCAAGAAATTTGCGACGGAAAATTTGTTGTTGTTCTTCTTTAGGGGTTTAAGAACCACCGTGAACAACTTAGTGGTCTATAAGCAGTAGCGCGTACCTAATTTGGAGTCAGTGCCTTAAGACAAACTCACCATCAATCATCAAAACCTCACCCGGAATTCCATTCCGGTCCCATCTCGGACGGATGATAATTACAAGCTAACACTTTGTAACATTTGGCCACCGCGGCGACTACCGAAAATATACCGACTCAAAAACATTATATGACCTCACTTTGTTGGACTAGTGGTCAGAGGCGTAGGCATCTGGCAGATTGAGTTCATCCTGGCTCGAGTACAGAATGGGTACGTTTTCCCTGCTGCCGTGTCTGGCTCTGTCATTGAACTGGATCGAGTGTCTATAAATTAAGAACCGGAGACTCGTTTTAGCCTTGGATGATCATAGGGATGAGTAAACCTCGAAAAGAAAAAAAAAAGAGACGCAGTTCAAACTGGAAGTAGCTCATGAAAGAAAAAAGCAAATCGAATATTTAGTGTTAGAAGACCGAATGTGTGATAAAGGGGAAAGAGGCGAACACGTTCTAAAAAACTAAGCAATGGAAATCATGCGGTGCGGGAAAGTCTTCATTACCGGAGTAAGAAAAATGGTATGTTCGCGGGTGCTGTAACAGAAATGAACCCTTTGCTCTACGATTAAATGCCGATTTGTCGGACCAAAGCTACTATTTCAATTCGCCTGACGCCCTGAATGTATAAAAGGTGAAAAATAAAGCAATTTGTACTGCTGTAAAAGCAATGCGTTTATGTAAGATAATTATGTTGTTCTGACATATGTTTATAGTTTAGAATGAACAAATAAAAATAGTAAATTAGAATAACAGTTTTGCTGCATATGATACTTTTGTATTATATAGTGCCTAACACGACCTTGTGATGCCATACCATACAAACAAGACATATGCGTCAGACAATCTAATCTACATACGTTTCCACACGTAACAGGATCATACCGGCGGTTATCGATTCAATTTCTCTGTATATTTATTATTCTCCATTCCTTTGGGAAAAGCATATGATTTACACAGACGAATATCATTATAAGTGGGAAAAAGTATGTGTAAGAAAAAACGTGATGAATAGCTTCCAAAATTGCATGACGTCCCCGAGACGTCATAGTCAGGTCTGGCCCCCGAACACCATGACGTCTCCAAGACGTCATATTAGGCGAAGGGGTTAAATGCTTCAAGGATCTCAACTCCTTGCAGATTGTACCGAAAGATAATATTGCGGACTTCAAAGTATTTCCAACTGGGATTTTCTGCTGAATGAGAAGAAATCAACACCAAGTGTGTGTTGCTCATCGTGAATATGGTAAATATTTTTGTTGGACTGGGATGAAACTAGTTTTAGATAGTTCTGAAAGAAAATCTAATACAATCACTAGCAGCTGCAGTAAGCTTCTGCCTCTTGGGACTAAATAGGACTGTCAACTCAAATGGGGCAAAGGCAATCTTGACTGCACGAAATCAGATTTCGAAATTATGTCATGTATTCTTCAATAAAATGGAGTAAACGTTACTACAGCTCCGCTATAGTAAAACCTCAATCGCTACGTTACACAGTAGTTATGAGTGTGTAATCAATAAATCTATTGTGAAAGACCCCGGTCTTCATCTTATTGCATAAACGTTAAAAGCTGTTTGTGCAGTGTAGCAAACAACCAGAATTCCATCAATTTAAATAACAAATATCGCGCACAGTTCACCATCCTTATATATACATTCATGGCAGATTCACTTCAAATATTTCAGTTTCACTTAAACTCTACGTGTGTTCAGTAACTGTTGCATTCTCCTTACCACATCATATTTAAAGCATGTTATTCAGTCTAGTAACTCAACTGAAATCTTTTAGATAAAAGATATAAGAATTCGTTTCGTATTTTGTTCAACAAATGTTAAAATTCTGCTTAGAATATATTAAATCCTCATAACATACATCTCTACAATAAGGTTCAAAATGTGCGAAAAAGTTAGTTTATGCGGAATATTGTAATATATATATATATATTTTCATGTCAAACAACACGTCATGAAGTTGCTGCATTGTAGGGAAACATTTGTTAACTATAATAAGATCAGTCAGCCTAAACATTAATTACATTTATTAAAATAAGCAACAGCACTCCAATACGATAATTTCTAGTAGAAACTGAGTTATTTTGACAAGAGCACAAAGAAATCCCACTCACCTTGCTGTAGATGAGAAAAAAACAAACCCGAAGGTAATGCTACAGCTTTCCACATAATCTAGTTTTCCTTAACGTTCGAAAACACACTTTATGGTAGAAAATAAAGGCTTAATACCTTCATCATAATCGTCAACTATTCTTGATATACTGCTAGATGAAGGTCTCCCTAAGTTTCTTCTTAAAATTTGAGCAATTCTCTTCCATGTCACTGCAGCGTGCTTTCGAATTTCATGCACACACACCTCCCATTTGGTCTTCGCTAGGAGTATTTCCTACCCGTTGATGTCCAGTCCAGTATTTCAGTTGTTCAGCGATGGTCAGATCAGCTCTTCTAGCAACATGTCAAACCAATTACAACCTGTAGGTCTTTACTCTGATTATTGTATGATACATGTTGGAAAAATAAGTCACAAGTACGTCTCACAGCATTATCAAACATAATTTCCACCAGCGGAGAAAATATTTACTATCATTTCACGTCTCTGCGTTTTATATTGACGAAGTGTCACGTGATTAGTCTCCGGCGAACACCTGGTGTGAGAAAAGCAACTCGCCAATATCTCATGCGTCATGTGTCGTTCCTTCTGCTACGACGTTTTAACTTAAGCTGTGTGTTCTCTTTGGTGATACTCCACGTTTATTTTTAAGTGCAATGCTTTCGAAACTCTATTTATTCCTTTAGTGCATTATGTGAGTGTTATTGCGCACAGAAGTAAAGTTTAAGTTTTAAGTGCTTCTTCATCCTATTATGGGATTATTTTATACAAGATGAATAATTTTTTTTTTCGCGTACAATCATTTCCGAAGTGTCAAGTCAGTCCATTGCTATGGGCATACCAAAGGCAAGTGAGAAACATACACAGTCGTATCAGAATAATATGACCACCTACCTAATAGTGGGAATAACCACCCTTGGCCCGGATAACAGCGTGGCGTGAACGCAATGAGGATCTGGAAGATTGCCCAAGGCACACGTGCCCATTCGGACTGCAGTAGAGCACGGAGATGCCGACGATCACATGGTTGTGGGTCGGCATCGAACCTGTCGATCCAAATAGTCCCGCAAGTGTTCTATGGGATTGAGGTCGGGCGATATCGCTAACGAAAAGAGAACGAGTCACACACCTCCTTAGCGAGGTGGCAAGACGCATTGTTCTGTTGGTAGACACCATCACAACATGAAGGGATGCATGTGGTCAGCGAGGATAGACATCATCCAGCGGTACCAGGTCATACCAAGAAAACATCCCCAGACATACGCACTGCCACCGCCGGCCTGTACTTTACCGCTAAGCGTGTCCGGGTGTTGGTTCTCGTGTGTCTGACGTCATATCCGCCACCGCCCGTCACTTCTGTGGAGTAGAAACCTCGATTCGTCGGAGAAGGCAACCTTTTCCCACTCGTCCACTGTCCAATGACGGCGATCCCATTCGAACTGCAGGCATCGTTGCCGATGGATCTGGGTTAACATGGGCGCCTTGACGCAGCGTCGACTCCGGAGGTCCATGTGTAACAAGGTTCACTCTAATGTTATGGAGGACACGTACCTAGGTGCCTCAGCGTTCATTTGCGTGGTCAGTTACTGCACTGTTGAGCTTCGATTGTCCTTTACCAGTCGACATTCTCTTCTGGGGTCGATGGTCTTTGGAGCTCCACAGTTAAGACGTCGGGAGGTACTCGGTGTGCCAGCGGTCCATTCTTGGTACACTCTTACAGCAGCACCTCGCGAACAGCCAACGAAGTTTGCTGTTTCTACGATGTTTCCACTCTTGGCGAAGTAGCCGATGATCATTCCTTTCTGTACGTCCGTCAAATCACTACCTCTGCCCATTGTGCTCACGTAACGCACTATGGCTCATCTGTCCTGGCGGGCCGCTTATATCTCCATGTGGTCGACTCTTGTCATGCGCACTCTGTGGTGCAACTAGGTGGGTACACCGTGATTTTGGGGATGGTCATAATATTCTGATACGACAGTGTAAATATCCCGTTTTTATATCACACTACAGCAATATTCCAGTCATATCAGTTTCTTAATCCACGAGTTCCTTTTCCTATATTTCCTGGTTACACCAAGCATGCATATCCCCCTCCATGCTTCTTTCACTTATCCTCTGCCTCCGTATGTCATTTTTAGTTAAAGTGAGGAATTAATGTGCTCCAAATTAATACGTCGCAGTCACAATACTTGTACTATCACTCTTTTGTTGTAGTACATCGACCTCGGTCATCATTTGCGTGTGGTCGCCCACCGCTTGGTCTCTAAGCGCTGGTACGTCCGTCAATGGTATACTCGCGGTACACCCAATACGGTTGTATTCGGGAATCGTAGGGTTCTTACCGCTTGGGAGAATGAACAATAGAATGCCCAACCTGTCTTGCGCCGACAATGCGTCCACGATCAAAGTCGCTCAGGTCACCATGTTCGTCGATTGCGATACACTGTTGGGTAGCCTTGCTGCCCGCCTATTTATCGCCTACGTTCGGTTTGGGCCTGTTGCATTGTGTGCGGGGATGCTCGTGCTAACTGCCCATTACCCCTATCTCAACGTTTTGTTCTACTGAGTGTATTTCCGCTTTAATAGTGCTTCCTTTCCGCGCACAAAGCACGCGAGATTATTTAAAAAAAGTTTCACGCACTTAATTAGATGTTACTCAATGATTTACATTTCAAGTAAATATGTTTACAAATAGTGAAACTCTGAAAGGATATTTTCACTGGGTGACATATGTATTTTTTCTTTACATAGAGTACTTAATTTGTTATCTTTCACTCATTGGATATTTCTGAAGTATTGCAGTGCATGAATTTTAAAACCATGGATCTTCTTATAGTATGTCGTGTTACAAAATTCATACATTCGAGAACAGATATTTATCATTTAGAGAAAACAGATATAAAGTTTTACCTGAAGGTGGCGTATTTTTCAGAGAAAAAGATATCAAGCAGGAAAAGGTTATCAAATTCACAGTGTTTGGACAATAAAAAGGTTTACCTGCAAGAGAAATAAAAAGTTTAAGAGCACCACAGATATTGCAATAGCAAGATAATTTTCAGTTACTAAAAATTTGCACATAAAAACGAAGTTATTCATTCATATCTTATTTTTTAATAGTTTTTTCACAGCTCTTTTTGTGGGATAATGATGCTATTACTTTACATGCCTGTTAGCATTTTTTTAAAAAGATTTCCGCAAAAGCATTTTAATGTTTGAAACCTAATATTTTGATCGCAAATTTTCTGCTGGGACGCTGAAATCTGAAACGAAATGGTCATAAAATCGGCTTCATAATAAGATTTGGAGTCAAATCTTATTATGAATCATCATCTAGAATGAACTTAAAATAAATATATTTTTCTTCAGTTTTTCGTATATTTTATGTCCTACATAATTCAAAAACTCTCACTTCCAGCGATCAGATTCACTGAAAAGTTTAGATTAGCATTAGAAGATAAGAGAAATTTCGTTCTATTGCTTACAGTTTTGCATAGAGTTTCAGAATACGTAAAAATTTGCAATTCATTGCTCTCATGAGTTGAAATTCTAAAGACTTCGAACTTTGAAAAGAATTCCTAACAACTTTTCCCTGAGAAAAAATTTTGAATGGATAATTCGAGAATTTAAATGATTAAAATCATAATAACTATTAAATTTTTAAACCGACACAGTGACCTAACCTTTTAACGAACAATAAAAGTACTTTTGAACCTAAGAAATTATTTAAAATTGGGAATTTTAGAACTCAAACTTTTAAACATGTTTGAGCAAGAATTCAAAATCTGCTAAAATCTGAAAGGATACCACAGTTAAAATACACTGACGGAAAAAAAATCCCAACACCACGAAAAAATAGTTGTAGATGAATGAAATGGCGGCAATACATTTGTATAGGTAACATATTTAATCGCTTAAGGTTTGAAGATCACAGCTCAATGTAAGCGCGAGAAGAGCCATTTTAAATGTGAAATGCTGGTACATTAATAACCGGTGTAACCGCCAGAATGTTAAATGCAAGCACGCAAACGTTCATGCATTGTGTCGTACAGGTGCTGGATGTCAGTTTGTGGGATGGAGTTCCATGCCTGTTGCACTTGGTCGGTCAATACAGGGACGGTTAATGCTGGTTGGGGGTGACGCTGGAGTTGTCGTACAATGATGTTCCATACGTGCTCGATTGGTGAAAGATCTGGTGATCTAGCAGGCCACGGCAACATGTCGGCACTTTGTAGAGCATGTTGGGTTACAACAGCGGTATGCGGGCGAGCGTTATCCTGTTGGAAAACACCCCCTGGAATGCTGTTCATGAATGGCAGCACAACAGGTTGAATACCCAGACCGACGTACAACTGTGCCGTCAGGGTGCGTGGGATAACCACGAGAGTGCTCTTGCTGTCATAGGAAATTGCTCCCCAGACCATAACTCCAGGTGTAGGTCCAGTGTGTCTCGGCCGCAGACAGGTTGGTTGCTGGCGCTCACCTGGTCTCCTTCTAACCAACACACGGCCATCACTGGCACCCAGGCAGAACCGGCTTTCATCAGAAAACACAACAGATCTCCACTCCGTCCTTTTTTTTTTTTTGATTGGAGGTTTAACGACCACCGTGAGCAACTCAATGGGCTATAAGCAGTCGCCCGTCCCTAATTTAGGGTCACTGGTTCCAGGGAAGGGAGAGAGCCAGTGCCGTAAGACAAACACAACATCCATGCCTCACCGGGATTCGAACCCGGACCCCTTACGGACGAATGATCAGAGGCCAGCGCCTTAGACCACTGCGCCACCGAGGCGGCTCCACTCCGTCCTCCAATGAGCTCTAGCTTGGCACCACTGACGTCGCAAACGGCAGTGGTTTAGAGTAAGTGGAATGCACGCTACATGGCGTCTGGCTCGGATCTGTCCTTCAAGTAACCGATTTGTAACAGTTCGTTGTGTCACTGTGGTGGCAACTGCAGCTCGAATTGCTGCCGCAGACGCGGTACGATGCGCCACGGTTATACGCCGTACACGGCGGTCTTCCCTCTCAGTAGTGCCACGTGGCCGCCGGAACCCGGTCTTCTTGAGGCAGTACCTTCCCTTGACCACCGCTGCCAACAATCATGCACAGTGGCTACATTCCTGCCAAGTCGTTCTGCAATATTGCGGAAAGAAAATCCACCTTCTCGTAGCCTTATTACACGACCTCGTTCAAACTCCGTGAGCTGTTGATAATGGCTTCTTCGTCTTCTTAAAGGCATTCTTGACTAACATCAACACACTACGTCGAATCTCAACGATAACTAACGCTCACGAACGTTACAGCGCTTATTTCGAGCAAACCTGCTTTGCATGTTCCGAGGGGCGCTAGTAGCGCCACACGTATGCGCCGAGAGCGAAATTTGCATAGACGTCATCTTACAGATGTACTCTCACCGCCTACCAACTGTCGTTTATTTAACACAACCCTTTTTTGGTGTTGGTATTTTTTTTCCTTCAGTGTATGCTTCGTTGAGATACATAGGGGTTCAGATACACCTTCAAATCATCTATTTATTAATATATTTGTATAACAAGTACAATTTCCGTTTCTAGGTGTAATACACCGAGAAACGTTCTTTTTCCAGATTCTGTTGTTGTTTATGTTCCTCATCCTGAAGAAGCTACCAGTGGCAGCTAAAGCTTGCAATTTTAATGTCGTAGTGTATTAAACCTAGAAACGGAAATTGTGCTTGCTATACAAATATATTAATAAATAGAATATATGTTTCATTTCATCGTTATAAAATCTTTTTAAGTAAAAAATAGTATGGCATCTTGATTTACAAGTGTCCGTATTCTTTTCCACTCGTTTGCGTAAAACCTCAAACAGCAAGATTATTAAAGCGTTATGATTAACGTTCTGCCCATCAGGTGTGCTCAGAAAGTAATAAATATATATTATACTTCGTTGTTAATTTATGCTGTTCATCTTTCGCAGGCCAAGATCTTTGTGGGTGTGAAATAAAATAATAATTCGATGCTGTTCATTTATTTGCGTACAACACATTGCGTTTATTTGTGTCATTCATGGCCACATCAAGCCCCACAGTTTGGTACATACTGAGTGGAATTAAACCATAACAAAAACCTCGAGGTTAACTAATTCCTGTCATTGAGAGGTACTTAGGTAGTTAGATTAATGAATGTTATTGTCGCAAGAAACCAATGAAAAAGTATGTCAGCCATAAAAGTTAATATTTACTAAATTATGTCAACGGCAATAGTAAGTACGTATTTCGACAGTTTAGTTTTTGAAAAACAATATTTATTATTTTTCAGATTTAGACGAACGTAAGAAACGACCTTGACACCGATGAAATATGACGTCGCTACAAAAGTCCACCTGCGCATGCCCAAGCTAAAATCTGACCTGAAGACAGAGAGAAAAGCGAAACCGCTAGTGTGTTAGTGAGTGCGATTAGTACCTTTTCGTCTAGATCAGTGTTTCCCAAAGTGTGGTCCACGGACCACTGGTGGTCCGAATGAAATTTCAAAAGAAAAAATTAACGAAGAATGTGAGAATCCCTCCTCTTAAATTTTGACAGCATGGTCGACATGAATATCCAGAGCTATCAGATAGAACCATTAAACATCCTCCGTTCCCGACGATTTGCAAGTGTGAGTTTGAATTTTCGAATTTAGTTTAAGTTAAGAGCAAGAAAAGAAGTAGATTAAATGTGGAAGGTACTCTACTACTCAAACTATCGGGCATCCAACCGGATAAAAATAGCTTAGTAAAAGATCGCAAGCAGCAACGCCCCTTTAATAAATACTATGAATATTATTACAGTTATTATTTTTTATACACTGCTGGCCACCCAAAATGCAACACCAAGAAGGGCACGAGATAGCAAAGCCAGATTTACTGGACACATAACAACAGATACAAAGATGAAACGATTGAGCTTACAGGCCCGTGCGACTTGCGAAACACGCAGACATCAATAGTTCGTGTGGTCCCCATGGCTGGGAATAACAGCCGCTACACGCCGCGGCATCGAACGAAAGAGACTTTGGATGTGGGCTTGGGGTATGTCGGTCCAGGTTGCTTCCACACGTTGTCTTAGTTCATCAGGTGTAGCCACGGGTGGTGCTTGCCGGGCCACTCGGTTGCCGATCAGCGACCGGACGTGTTCGATGGGCGACATATCGGGAGAACAGGCGCGCCACGGCAGCAGTGACACCTGGTGGGCCGTGAAGAATTGTTGCACGATGCGTGCCACGTGCGTGCGCGCATTGTCCTGTTGAAACGTGACCGCTGGAAGATCCTGCAGGTAAGGGAGGACTACAGGCTCCAAAACGTCGGAGGTGTAGCGGTGGCTGTTGAGTGTACCGGTGATGCGTACTAGAGGGGTGCGTGTGTCATATCCAATTGCGCCCCAAATCATAACGCCAGGCGACGGACCGGTATGGCGATGAATAATGCAGGCGTCATACAGTCTCTCGCCGCGGTGCCACCACACGTGGATCCGACCATCGTGGTGTTGCAGGCAGAAGCGGGATTCATCGGAGAAGACAATGTCGTGCCATTCCGTAGTCCAGGTGCGGCGTTCAACGGCCCACTGCCGTCGCACTCGCCGGTGGTGTAACGTCAATGGTAATCGGAGCAATGGGCGCCGTGCGACAAGTCCCCGCTCCTGCAGACGACTTCGAACGGTACGTGCTGACACAGGTTGCTGCGCAACACACCCTAATTCCTGCGCTAACGTTCGTGATGTGGCGGTGTGAGCCGCCAATGCCCGCTGCATAACATGCCGGTCCTCTCGTTCGGTGGTGTCCCACGGCTGCAGCAATCGCCCACGTCAGTCCGTCCGTCCCTCCTGCACCCACCGAATCCATACTCGCCTTACTATGGCTGGATGTCGTCCCACACGGGCGCCGATGTCTCGGTACGATAAACCGCTGTCGCGATAAGTCCCTATTCGTCCTCTGTCGAACTCCGAAACGTGCTGAAATGACTGCCGTATTCTGCGACGAGGCATCAGGAAGCTTCCCACGCACAGGTCCGGCAGCACAACACACTTACACTACTTACACCTAGCCTTCTGTGCATCCTTCTTGTAGTGCTTCTCGGTGGCGTGCGGGGCGCACATGATTTGCATATGCCGTGCAATGCTAATCGCTTGCATGTCCTTTCGAGGGCGACGCATGCTGCGAATTTCAGGCAAATCGGATGCTTCCTTCTTGGTGTTGCATTTTGGGTGGCCAGCAGTGTATTAATTACTGAATATTTATACGTAGACTATCAGAAAAGTATTAAAATTAAAAGAGGAAATCAAAGTATAATTGCCATTAAAACATTTTGCATATAATGTAACTTGAATTGTATGGAGAAATCTTTGGGCGTAGCTAGAATTTAGGTTGGAAGGGGGAAGATGTTTGGGCAGAGAGTGCGATTTTTGGAGAAGGTTTAAGTAATTTGGCGTTTCGGGGAAGGTTTGAACTCTTAAAACCCCTCTCCCCTGACTACGCCCATGCTGTGACTACATTACCAGTTATAATTAAGCGAATGATCTCTTTTTCGTTATACAACTGACAAAATAAAATCATAACTCATTAACCTCTTTCTTTCTTTCTTTCTTTCTTAATCAAATATAGTTACTGTAAAAAGTACTTTGTTTCAGAGAGGGTTGGCAGCCGACCGGTATTTTAAGTAGTTGGTCGGAATGTTTGGCGATTTGTTGCCTAAGGCCGGTGGCAACTGCTTCCCGGCCCTATTTGGGGTTAGTTTATTTTCAAGCAAAAAACAGTTGAAAATTTGCTGAAAAAAAGCTAAAGATTCACCAAAAGAACCTAAATTAATTAAAATTACATTTCAAGGGGGTAAATCAAGCTGGAGCTCATATCTATAAGCCCGCCTATAAATCACATAAATCTCGGGATATTTTTGGTTGTGTCTTTCCTTGGAGAGGGGGAAGGAGTCATCACTCAGCTGCCGATGAGGGTGACCGGTAGGTTCTAATATTATTAACAAGGGTTGGCAACCTTAATTTCACACAGACAACATAGTTTTCAATTTCAAATTTCTCCCAGGGAAGTTCCCCAGCCTCCTTCCCCCATGCCGCTTAGTGGTCCGAGATAAGTAAAGATATGTTTGAAATGGTCCTCAAGTGACCAAAGTTTGAGAAACACTGGTCTAGGTATCTACAGTTTACATCCCCATCGTATTATACAACATTTTAAAGCTATCGTCAAATGAAGGTAACCCCGTGAGGGATGGGGTCGAGAAAAAGCCAAATTTTGCTACGATGTACCCCGTCTTAATAGCATCAAAAATGCAATTTTTGTAATGGCTTTTCTCCCATGTAGCATCATGTTCTCGTTATTTACGAGACCGCAATGGATATTTTTACTTTTATGTTGAACGTGATGAAGTAATGTTTGGAGATAATTTAGTAAAATATGTTATCGAGTAACGATCAAATTAACTATTGTCGCTTTCAACTTCATGGGACAGCATTCAAACACTAGATTTTTCGACAGTGGTTTTGACTTCTTCCGTTTCCCATTTCCGTTACATTGAAATGTTATGCATGGGATTTACTTTACTGCTGTCGGGAAAGATGCGTAACATCAAAAAGGTACATATTGCTTTCTTAAGGTAACTACGTCATTTTAAATATACCTAACAAATATCAGTCGGCTTAACACCTTAAAGTTGAAAATTCAAATTTCTCGTTGCTTCACGTTCGCAGTTCCCGTTTTTTTTTACTTAGCAGGTTTATGAGATTACCTAGCTGAAATCTGACAACTGAGATCCAGTGAATGTTTGGTTTTATTTGTGCTTCCAAGAGACAATGCAATAAATACTGCCGCTATGATAGTCCATATGTTTCTGCATTATATTCAGACATAGGACACGTTTAAGTTCACTAACAGCCGTTGAAAAGTAGTTTATCCTTAGACGTAAGTTTGCCCTTTGCTTGTAAGGCTTGAGCAAAATATTTCTTGTACATAATTTAGCGAGAATAATACCCCAAGGAAGAAAGCAACATAAAATATTAAAGGGACGCTTCGTCTTTCCACGACTGCTTTTGCTTTTATAAGCGAGAAATGGGACGGAATAAAATTGCACTCTATTGCATTAGTAATTTAATAACAACGAAATTCTACCGGTTTTGCGTACGCAAGTGAAATATACATAAGGTTTTGCGATACAGCTACCAACGAAGAACCGAAATAATTAATTGAATTGGATTTCGTATTTTTATTATTTTTGCTGTCACCTTATTTAACGAAGCAGAAAAATTTCATTATTCTGGGTTCGATGCTAAAGAACGAAAGAAAAGAGCTCATCGAATTCCATGGGAGACCCGAAACACATTTTTCGGGGCCTTATTTGTACAAACGGAAAATGGCATGTTATCAGTATGCTTATAATTTTTGGATAAAATTTCGCTGATGATGTTTTTGGGAATTACGTTGTGAATGCATGTGTGTGAAACATCAACGAATGAAATTGCCTCTGAAAATGCAGTTTGAACAGAATGAGAAAGATAAGCAATTAAAACCCGATTTTAGTCCTGTGGTTATATGGATAATTGATAAGTCATTCACGTTCTACTAAGCTAGAAAATGCTTATTAATGAAACATCAACTAAATCGCGACCAGAAATTTAGTTTGAGCTTCACGTAAGATCTTTCTCTTGCTTTCCGTATGGTAGGGGAGGGAGGGGGAGGCGGCGGTATATAGAGGGAGAAAAACTGAATTTCAGGAAATCAGGGCAGCGGGTGGCCTAGTGGTCAACGTTCGTGACTGCCGCGGAGGAGACCTCGGGTTCGATCCCAGGCAGGTA
Source organism: Macrothele yani (assembly GCA_039090855.1). Classification (NCBI taxonomy): domain Eukaryota; kingdom Metazoa; phylum Arthropoda; class Arachnida; order Araneae; family Macrothelidae; genus Macrothele; species Macrothele yani. The sequence continues at coordinate 7,948,170 of CM076994.1, read as the reverse complement.
CGAGCGCTCGAACCACTAAATATCCGCCGTGCGCCGGATGGGCACGTTAAGCCTTCGGGCCCAGAGTACCCGTGTACTGGCCCCCAGGTAATAAATAAGGGCGTCTTTCTTCCCCTTTCTACCTCGCTTCCGTGTCAGCTTCCTATAAGGCACTCTAGCCCAAATCTCCTAGCTTCCTACTTCTAAGGGTTGTTTAAGACCTGGGGTCAGACACTCCCTTCCTAAAATACTCTACATATGATCTGATCTTTCAGGAAATGGGGAGGGGGCAAAAATTCGTCGGTAAAATATGCAGCTTCAAAAATGCAAAAGGTAGACAATAGTAGAAAGTTATCCCCGTATCGGTGATAACGCAAGGGAGTTTAAATTAATAAGAACCATTGTACAACAGACTGAAATAAACTATTGTGAAAATCCATTTTTTATTGACATAGTAACTTATGTCTACGAAGCTTTTGTGCACTTACTGACGGCTTTATGAAGGCAAACTAATACCACGAAGGCCGTTTTATAAAAACTGAGGGTAATTTTTTTTGAGTTGGCAACAGTGCGAAAGGGAAACATAACCATGCAGATACATGGCAACAGTTATTAGCTGTGGCAGACGATTCTGGTTTTGTTATTGCGCAGTTGTTAAGGTACATCTACATTTCGCCATACAGCTATGGAGGTGAGTGATTTAGAGTTAAATGCGTTGTGCGATAAAATTTTGCTATTGTTTGGGTAAAACGGCTCCAGAAACAGTTGATTTAATGAAAAAGCTTACAAAGATAAATGCTTTGGGTAGTCAACGATTTTTAGATGGCACCATGATTTCAAAAAACAGCGTTTGTAGGCAGTACTCGTTCTTAATCCTGGTCGACCTGAAAGTGTTGTTATGGAGCGTATTGTTAACACTGTTTGGTCAGTCCTGCAAGAAGATCAACGAATGACGTGTGAAGACAAGCTGCGTATACTAATATTTCAAAAACGTTGGCATTCCGCATTCTACACGACAAATTACTGCTGCATCGTGTGTGTTCCAGATGGGTACCTCATCACCTGACGAGAGGACAATTGTTAGCCTGAGTTCAGGTGTGTCATGAGTGGAAACAAATGATTGCAAAGGATCCAGATTTTCTAAACACAGCAATAACTGCCGATGAAACATGGGTACACTATTTCGACCCTCCTCACAAAGCGCGCAACGAGTGCCTGGAAACACACAGGCTCGCCTCCTCCGAAAAAAGTCTGCCAAACCAAATCAGCTGGGAAGGTGATGATAATAAGTTTCTTTGATCATAAAAGGTGTATTTTATCAGCATGCCGTTCCTCCACAAATTACTGTCAATGTTGAGTATTACATTTCAGTCTTGAAGCGTCTGTGACAACACATATCGATTAAGCTACCGGAACTGGTGGGCAAGTGGACTCTACACCATGATAACGGCCGCTCACATGTGGCTGCTTGTGTTCAACAGTTTCTCGGTTCTTACGAAATGCAATACTGAAATCATGCTACAACCTGCCTACAGTCCTGACCTCTCCCCTAGCGATTTCTGGTTGTTTCCAACAATGAAGAAGAAGTTCCGTTGCGCAACATTCAACACAAATGCTGACGTTGTTCAAGCTTTGTTCAAGCTGTACAGCTTGAACAACGTCAGCATTTGTGTTGAATAACAGCTTCCACAAAATGCCTTCGCCACATGCTTTGAAAAGTAGACTGAACGATGAAACCGTTGCCTATCATTCGAAGGAAGATACTTTGAGAAAGAATAACATATATTTTGCTGGCCTATATTTCTTCATTTTGTGGGATTTTACTCTCAGTTTTTATGGAACGGCCGTTGTATTAAAAAATTTAGAATTCGCACGTGAAAAAACAAAGAACCTAAAGATTGCAGATATCCATCTAGAGTTGATACAAATCTAGCGAAACAGAATCCTTGCATGAATTCTGTCTTGCAAGTATAATTTGAAGTTCACTCAACCCAAGTATTTTAAAATTTTAATGTTTTTCGTGTACTTTCTCCTGGATAGGTTTTGCTGTAATGGGCTACCTCGATGAAGCCACCTGTAAGTGTATGAAAACTTGACACTTACCAGTTATTACACCAATAATAAACGGATTTTTGCAGTAGCTTTCAATAGTTTATTTGAAATTAAAATTACGAAAATTCGTTACCAGTTGTCTTTCGATTTGAAGAATGTCGAAGTACGACCGGCATTGTTGAAACAGAAGGCCCACCGAACTGTGGAATCAATAAGGTTGCAGAAGAAAAAGAAGAAGAAACATTCATGAGCTGTAACATTATGACTGTCTATCGAACAGCGTGTTTTGCCAGGATAATTCTGTATCGTGGTAGGTGTCCTCAGGTATTCTGTATCAGTTATCAGTTGGACGGAATGACGTCCCAGAGTTCGGCGGTAGAGAGAGGCACTGGCGTCTAAGATCGATACTGCAATCCACGGCATTTCACGGTCTCGATGGGGTTTGAATCGAGTGAATGATTTAACATGATCCTCGCACCGTTTCCTGCACAATGCTGACCTTGTAACACAAAGGTTATCTTTCTAAAAGGGTTCAATGCCTTAACAATACACAAACACCACGTTGGTCTGAATCAGTACCTAATTCCGATCTAAGGTGTGAGGGTGTTCAACGGCGATGAGATGACCCAGCGATTCCCACGAGAACAATCCCTATACCATATTACCGCAGCCAGACTGTTTTCATCTGCCCATGTAGTCCAATTGCAGATGCTCATCCGCGCGGCGTGGAATACAGACCCATCCATCTTTGTGAAGGAGCTGGAACCTGGATTCTGTGACGCGCATTACCTATTTAATGTTCCATTTTGTTTATTGTCGCTTATGTAGAGTTTTGGTTATCACTCGTAATAGGCACTTTCCAAAACTAAGAGTCATCATGTCTGAACCCCCATGAGTTTTTTGTTTCATATGTTATCACTGGCATAAAAAACAGACTGTGAGATGTTTCAAGAGAATTGGGTGCCTTCGATGTTAGGTGAGCTAGGTATTTGCAGGTTGAAAGAGTTCCTACTAGCCGACGTTGTTGTTCGTTTGTTTTTGCAAGCTAAACAGTCAATAAGAGTTGCTAATATTTTTTTGATAATGGAATTGTTTCCACGACTAATGTACTTGTACAATCTTCATACTCTGTTTGTGAATTCGATTCTCCCTGTTCAATCTTCGTACTCCGTTTGTGAATTAATATCTCCCTGTTCAATATTCATGTTTCGTTTCTAAATTCATCTGAACTTCAATGTGCATGCTGTTTGTTAATTCATATCTGCGTGTTTAATCTTCATAATTCGTGTGTGAATTCTTCTATTCTTGTTCAATCTCATTTGTGAATTACTTTGTACTTCTTCAATGTGTATGCTTTGTTTCTGAATTAATCTCTACTTGTGAAATCTTCATACTTCTTTTGGGAATTCATCTCTACTTGTTTAGTCTTTATGCTTCGTTTGTGAATTAATATGTACTTCTTCAACGTGCATGCATCGTTTGTGAATTCATCTGTACTTGTACAGTCCTTTTTTTTTTTTATTGGAGGTTTAACGACCACCGTGAGCAACTCAGTGGGTCATAAGCAGTCGCCCGTTCCTAATTTTGGGCCACTGCTTCCAGGGAAGGGATACAGCCTGTGCCGTAAGACAAACACAACATCCATGCCTCGCCGTGATTCGAACCCGGACCCATCGCGGACGAATTTTTTTTTGATTGGAGGTTTAACGACCACCGTGAGCAACTCAATTGGCTATAAGCAGTCGCCCGTGCCTAGTTTAGGGTCACTGGTTCCAGGGAAGGGAGAGAGCCAGTGCCGTAAGACAAACACAACATCCATACCTCACTGGGATTCGAACCCGGACCCCTTTCGGACGAATGATCAGAGACCATCGCTTCGCGGACGAAATGTCAGTAGCCATCGCTTAGACCACTGCGTGGCTTTGTGCAGTTTTTATAAATCTTTCCGGGAATTCATCTCTATTTGTTCAATCGTCAGGCTTCGTTTGTGAATTATCAATTCATACACTCGACGTGGATCAGAAACACCAAACAGAGGCCATCGCTCTTTCCAAGTTAATAAGGGAGTCACGGGAAAATTATCATCGGCCGCCACCGGGAATCAAACTCCAGGGTCTTCCAGTTACGCGTCAGACATGTTATCACTGCACCACGGCGGTCTCAAATTCTCCAGACTCACAAGTGATTAACTGCCAAACCACTTAGCAGGTTGCTTCATGGAGCCCCGAACTTGTTTGGCAGTTAATCACTTGTGAGTCTGGATAATTCGGGGCCGCTGTGGTGCAGTGGTAGCATGTCCAGCGCGTAACTTGAACACCCCGGGGTTCGATTCCCGGTGGCGGCCGATGAGAGTTTTTCCTTGACTCACTTATTAACGTGGAAAGAGCGATGTCTTCTGTTTGGTGTTCGTTGGTGAATTAATCTGTACTTATTCAACGTGCATGCTCCATTTGTGAATTAATCTCCACTTGTGCAGTTTTCATACTTCTTTTGTGAATTAATCTCTACTTGTTCAATATTGATATTTCGTTTGTGGGTTCGTTACCAGTGGTTCACATGTCTAGAGGAACGAGATAAAAGGTATTTAACGCGAACAAACTGTAAGTCTTGAACCCAGTGTAATGTCATAACTCATCGGACCTGGGAGTCTTTTCCTTTCACATTCCGGAGCAGCTATTCTCCCAGCTGAACTATGCCGGCAAGCTTATCGATACTTCATTGACTATTTGACTTATGCGTCACCTTAGTAGTATGCCATCTACGTCATGTCACGTAGTACGTAAAAACCTATTATTTCTCAAAAATAAAAGGATTTATTAATTGGGAAATTCAAACCACCCGCTTTCCGGGGTAAAGAAAGCCAAACTACTTTGAAAAATTAAAATGCCACAAGAGATAGTTCTTTAAATCTTTCAGGCAAAAAAGGTGTAAACAAACCTTAAAATTCAAAGGTTATCACCACTCAGAACACTCAATAATATATAGGAAAAAATCTAGATAAAGCAGATATATTTTTGGAGCTAATTTTTTCCCCATTTCATTGCGTGAAATGGAAAATTATCACTTCTTCAGCAAACGTTAAGTATTGCTCATTCTTTGTTTTGAGATGATAGATTTGCATATAATTGTAGTTTTCTATCACACATAGCTTGCCCCAAACAACTGGGAACGTTTTGATAAAAATGTGCAATACTACACTCGACCGTGGAACGAGTCTTGAAAAAAGGTAGTCGTTGTACTAACCATAGCAACCGGCCATACCTGTTTGTTTCGCAAACCTCTAACATGTGTTTTTGCGCTGTGATTTTTCGAAAAAAATGATGAAAAAGAGGAACAAAGGTGCGCCATTAAATTTTGCTGTCGACTTGAGAAGTCTGTTGATGAGACTTTCCGTCTTATGCACGCACGAGGTTTATAAAGATGAATGTCTAGGAAGACCAACAATGGCATAAAAACTTTATGGATGGCCGTGCGTCGACTGCTTTAATCGCGTATGGAGGAAGACCTCAACGAGTGTTGGAAATTCAAACATCAATGCAATGGTGTTATTAGACGGGGAGACAGACACCTATCGATTAGAGATATCGAAGATGCGATTAACACTTCAAAATCATAAATTCACAGAATTTTAACCTAACATTTGGGCCCGAAAGGAGTTTGTTAAACTTGGGTTCCCCATTTCTTTTGATATTCGGCCCTATGCAAGTCCGCACACGGCCAGTTCTGCCGTTTCTTATTTGGAGAAAGTGAATATTCAGTTGATGCCTTAACCTGCATATAGTCCAGACTTGTCACCATGTGATTTCTGGTTTTTCCCCATTTTAAAACAGACATTACGGGGACGAAAATTTGAGACTGATCAACAACTTATTACAGCTGCGCAGGGGTGTTTCAGCAGCATTTCAGATGAACATTTTCGGAAGACATTGAAAAAGCGGGAGGAACGTTGGGACACCTGTATTCGATGCAATGGACAGTATTTCGAAAAAGATGGCCACTTCCTTGATGATTAAGGCACGCATTATTTTTTTTGGGGGGGGGGGCATTCTTAGTTGTTTTGGGACAACCCTTGTAGATTCCTTTACGTGATAATATATCTTAGTAAATATCTTCAGTTCATTCCAGTTGACCTATAGGATGGATGTTGTGTTCTCACACATTTTGAATTATTTTGGAGTGTTTTAGAGTTCAATGCTTCTGGATGGAAGAAAATTAATGGTTTTAAAAAATGCTTTTGTTAAGAAATGTAGCCTTTTTCTTTTGCGTTGTACTATAAACTGTGTTTTCTCAACGCCATTTAAATATTTCAAGAACGAATACACATACAGCAATGCTTGCCACTGAACAAAAAAATGTTTGTGTTTTTTTCTAAGGTATAGTCACACAATGGTATTTTTCAGGCGAAAGAAAGAATAATGTGTGTTTTAAAATATCAAACAGAGGTCATCGCTCTTTCCATGTTTATAAGTGAGTCACGGAAAAATTCTCATTGGCCGCCACGGGAATCGAACCCAGGGTCTTCCAGTTACGCGCCGGATGTGCTTCCACTGCCCCACAGCGACCTCGAATTCCTCCAGACTCACACACACTAACTGCCAAGCCAATTTGGCTGGTTGCTTCTTGGAGCCCCGCACAATTCTGGGGATTCACCAAAGATGGAAGACTCTGAGTTCGATTATAAGACTCTGTTTGATTATGTTTGACTCTTTAGGTTCGATTTTTTCACCAACTGGAAGACCTTGGGTTCGATTCCCGGTGGCGGCCAATGAGAATTTTTCCGTGACTCATTTATAAACGTGGAATGAGCGATTTCCTCTGTTAGATATTCCTGGTCCACGTCAAATGTCTATATTAATTGTGCCTTAAAATACAGTATGTATAAGTAGGAACTGGAAGGAAGCATTGATTAAACACTTTTCTTTTAAGATATAATGGTAAACTGCTCTTGAAAATTTTGTTGGTTCTTCCAATTATTCTCCAGCCACGCTTTGTAAACCTATTAATTCTTCTTCGACACAGCCCGCCCTTGCTTGATATCTGTGGTCCAAGGTAGGCGTAAGCATCAGTCATATCAAGATCTGTAATCTTCCGTTCTTTTAAAAACACTGTACATCAATTTTTTTTCGGTATGTTCATTTTGTGTGTGTTTCGGGTTTAGCAATAACTATCAGCAACTCTGAGGACTATAAGGCAGTAGCCAGTCCTATTGTTGGCTACTAGTTCAAGAGAGAAGAGAACCAGCACCATAGCACAAACATACCACCTATGCCTCACTGCGGACGCGAATCCCGGACCATCTCGGACGACTGATTAGAGACCAGAGCTTCAGACCATTCGGCCACCGGAGCAGCTAAGTTCATTTTTCATTCTCCTTCTTTACTCTTGCCATGAATTTCCTGGATCATACTCTACAGCTCTACGGGTACTTGCAGACTTGCGCACTTATGTCATCAGCAAAATGAAGGTGGTTTAACCAGTCCGAATTAATCTTTATACCCTTATCTTTCCAGTTCAATGATTGAAAGATGTTCTGCAATATCAACCGGAAAACACATACCATGAAAGCACATCTCCAAAATAGATTACGCATTTAGTATGCTAAACATATAATCAATATTAAAATGTCACTTTCTTTTCTTCTGGAAAAAGTGCAGACTTGGCACCGAGGAATTACTTCCTCAATGAGATGATTTGCTCGCAATAAATACTAGTTACGTATGAGAGCCGAATGGAGATCTCGCAGGGTTCGAGGGGATGAAAAGACAACACATTTGCTAGAGCATCCCAAAGATGTTCAGTGCGATTGAAATCTACAGAAAATGCAGGTTACTGTATTCATTATGCACTTTTGTCTTCAAGACATACGTCGATGACGTTAACTCTATGGGGACATGCGTTATCAACCACTTGTATTAAATCTATAACAACTACACAGGGGAACAGCTTTAAACGCGAATCAAGTATCTCATTTCGATAATTTACGGCAGTTGCAGGTCCTTTGGGGAAAAATGCAGGTCGGTAGGGCCAGCCAATGAGAAACCGGTCAATGCAGTTGAAAGGACACCACGGAAAACACTTCATTATCTGGTGTTAGGAGACTGTGGAGTAACGGACGTCTGTTTCCGTTTTCAGAAGGGGATGCCACTCATCCGAGAATAGGACATTACACCCCTTATCCACGAAAAATACATTTTGTTGCTCATGCGGGAACAAGACATAATGCCACTCATTCAAGAATGAGATATTATATCACCCATCCGAGAGTAAGACATATTATATTATTCATCTGAGAATAAGGCATTACGACACTCGTCTAGGAATAAGACATTACGCCACTCATTCAGGAATAAGACGTTGAGCTGCTCATCCGAGGATAAGAAATTATGCCGTTATTCCCAAGTACATAGAACATGATCGTGATATAATCTTAAGCGCATGTGCTGTGGTTAGCACGTAACAACATTCGTAGTGCACTTAACGGTGCCCATAGTCTTGGCGGATACCAGGCTTTTTTGCGAGAGCGATGAAATTCAAATGTAGGCTGTGTGCTGTTGCCTTCCGAATCAGTCTTTCTGGTAGAGCGTACAACTGTCATCTTGAAGGGTTGTATCTTTCAGATGGCCTGTAATATATCATCGTACGAATGTTCCAGTTCTTTGAATTTATGTCCTGAGTTTTAAGATCACAGAATAATTGACACCCCAAAGAATCTAGCTACCACCTAGTTGATTGGCTGTTACCTAAACTTCCAAAGACTTTCCATATTTCTGAATCTTCTAGATGCCTTCTTTCAGACACAATGAGGAAAAGGGGCAATTCCCGATTTACTCTGAAAAAATACACTTTGTCCCGCTTTTATCGAGCGTTCTGATTTGCATATGCACGAATCACCATCCAAAACATGATTTAAGCACATGATCATACTGAAAAAATTCTGCACGTGTCTCTATTGTCTCGTTTGCCACTCACACTCTTATGTTTTGTAGAGTTGACTTTTGATAGGCAGTGTATACTCATGGTAACATGTCTATCTGGAAGAAGGACTTAGCCTCTTTCTATGCTGCCAGCTTGCGTAATGTCTATTATGAATTAATTTAATATGTGTTATTGGCAACTCTTTATTTTCCCTCTAAGTTTTCAAATTCTCTTGAGCCAGGTTCGAGTCTGGGATGAGACATGAATGGAATGTTCGTCTGACGGCACTGGTTCTGTTCCGTCTCTGGAGTCAGCTACCCTAAAGTGGTGCCGGGAGACTGCTTATAGGTCTTAGAGTTGCTCAAGGTGGCCGTTAGATTTCGAACAAGAATCTTCCTGGAGCTCATGACTAACACCGTGAAATTCTGATAGAATGGTTCAATTTACTTTTACAGAGGGTGAGTCGAAAGTTTTGTAATATTTGCATAAACGCGTGTGCTGCGGCTGGTATGTCACGTGTTTAAACTTATTCAAGTCGCGCACTGCAGTCAGTCGCAAGTGATATAAAGTGGTAGTCGTTGCTGTGAACAGCATTGCTTGTCGTCGTTCTGTCTGTGGTTGGAACGTCTAAAAGATGAACAGCCACAACCGGCTAATTAGGGAACTTTTGCTTTACGAGTTTGAACTCAGCCATGACGCTGCCCAAGCAACATGAAATATTTGTCATGCGAAAGGGAAAGGTTCCGTGGACCACAGCACCACAACCAGATGGTTTAAGAAGTTTCGCTCAGGTGACAGAAACCTCGACAATCACCTAAGGTCAGGTAGGCCGCCAACCGTGGATTCGGAGGCCATGCTCCAGGCCGTAGAGGCAAATCCGACAACAAGAACACGGAGAATATCAGGCGAGCTGGGCATGTCACAGACCGCCGTGGTTCGTCACCTTCAGGACCTCGGCAAGGTCTACAGGAGCTGCCGCTTTGTCCCTCACGAACTGACGCCAGCTGAAGCAAACCTCCGAATGGAAGTGTGTGCAAAACTCCTCGAAAACCCGCGCAATGTACGTTTTATCAAGATAATTGTTACGTGCTATGAAAAGTGGGTCTGTTTCCGTAATCCTAATACACAACGGCAGTGGTTGAGCACGCGCCAGCTTCCTGAAACTGTTGCCAAACGTGGGCGCTTTGAACGCAAGGTGATGCTCAGCGTCTGGTAGAATTTCGAGGGGATAATCCATTACGAATTTGTTCCAGACGGTAAGGAACATCAACACCAACCTCTACTCTGAACAGTTGGAGCGGATGTATGACGTTTTGGAGGAGAAGTACCCGAAACTAGTGAACAGAAAGCGCGCTCTCGTACAGCAAGACAACGGTTGGCCTCATACCACACGAACGACTCGGGGCACAACTCGAGGAACTTGAGGGCATCGAACTAATGCTACACCAAGCATATAGTCCGGACCTGGCCCTGTCTGATTATTACTTGTTCTGATTAATGGCCTACTTTCTTCGCGGGCGGCACTTCAACAACCAGGAGGGGTGGCAGCTGGAGGAGTTCTTCGCTTCGAAGGACAAGAACTGGTACTGCCGCGGAGTCGAAGAACTTACAGACATATGGCTAAAGACTGTGGAACATTATGGCCTATAATTTGAATGCTAGTCAGCTTTCGTCGTAGAGGTATGCATGAAGACATCAAACGATCCAGATATTGCAAAACTTTCGACTCGTCCTCTGTATTTCAGTTACTGGGAGTGAAGTTTCACCTGTCATTACAGCCAGGGACGTATATATAAAAAAATCGATGCGCGGGGGGGGGGGGGGGGGGATATGGAAGTTTTTGGAATCCACCAGAACAAACTGAAAGCTAATAAACAATAGAAGAAAAAATTAAAGCATATTTTTCTAATGTAAGTTGATTAATTTTTATTAAACTAAGTCATTTTTTGATAAAGTCGCATTTTAACCAAAAACATATATAGCCCCCCCCCCCTTAAATAAATACGCCCATGATTACAAACAGCATCAAAAGCCGTGTGTAAATTTTCCAAGCAAACAACTATCCAAAAGAACAAATGACTCTGAGTGGGCTGTATTTGAAGACAGGAACAGCTACAAGCCAACAACAAAGCAGCACGCAAAGAAGAAGCTATAATAAAATGAATTTCGCAATCGTGAAATAAAAATTAGATGAAACAGTAAGGGCGTCCCTAAAAGAGTAAGAAAGGCGATTAGGACACCGCTGACACAAAGTAAGAGTAATGTCCTCAGAAGAAACGGAAACCTGCAATTAAAGCCAATTCCCCGGAACGAATTCGCTGTCCTCAAGAAATAATTCTTTTCACCGATTTAATTCGCTCCCATCAGATAAACTGATTCATCCCTGATGACCTCTTTCTTTGAATCTTAATGGAGTGGAAGGACAAATTTCTCAGAACCCAGAGAAGTGAGCATGATCAATGCTGCCTGCGCGCGATAAATCACCAATAAAAACTGCTCACTTTTTCGAACCAGTTCTCGCACCACTTTAAAAGGAATGCTCCTGACAAACATTAATCGTCACCACTCCTGTAACTGCGACAAATTACTTCTCTTTTTTCTTTCTCGAACTAAAACAAGAAGATCAAACACTGTGTTATACCTTCATCAGTTTGCATTTCCCCAGGTTACTCTCTTTCGTTGACAACACCCGGAATGCTCACTGAAACTTCAGAAAGCCATCGAACAGAGGCATTTTTATGGTTGCCAAATCTTCTAATATGATGGATACGTTGAATCGTATGCAGTTATCTCCACTAAAATGAGTGTGAGTTGTGTTTTTTGAATGGAATTTAAGTTTCAGAATACTCGTTTCCATTATGGCTTTCTTAATTTAATACTTTTATTATTTTCTATTTCGTAATTTGGAAGAGTAACTTTAAGTTTTGTTACTGTTATTTGGTGGAACGGAAATTCACAGTTCTATTCTGAACTAGAATAAAGTTTCCTTGAATTACTAGCAATAATCTTTCTTTCTTTTTGTAATCACTGGCGCTTTGTTTTTCAAACGGCAACACTGATGCTTTATTCTTTTATAAGTTCTGAAACTATGTCGTTAGCCTTTCAAGATATTTTTAATTTTCCATTTTTTCTTAATAACAGAAACGTGTACATGTTTCCTTTTTAAACCGTAATTCTATTTTTTCTCTTTAATATTATTTCGGATCAGTAATTTTCATGTGCTGAAATACCGGAGAAAAGAATTTCCGATCATTACCAATGCCAAGACTTTCCTTCTGAACGGCACCTTACTTCCCCAAATTTCTTTACACTTTTTGAGAATAACTGACGGTGAGTCGAAGGTAAATAAAAAAAAAATCTACGTCGAGAGTAAAAGTGTGGGGTGATGCTACAGCGATTTAATTATTGCATTTTGAAGCATGCTATCTTAATGATCTATACGCTGAAATAGTGTTATCTACGAGAGTGATATTGTGACAATAAGGAATCTCTGTAAAGTGTTCAAAGAGGAATTGTAATTCCGTGTTTCTAATTCAACAACAAAGAAGTGAATAAAAGAAGTGGTTTTAAGTTGCCTTTCTTGCTTTTTTCGCTTATTAATCTCTGAGGCCGTTAGTTGTGATACACAGTAACTGTTGTGTTTTTACGTTTAATAGCATTTCAACACAGGAGACTAAAACATTGTAAAAACATCAAAGCATTTTACGTCGCAGAATGAGATTCCCTGTGTGGCTCACAATTTCGCGTTCAAATGTTCCAGAATGATAGAAAACTGCAGGTGATGTGACCATACCACGTGCCCACGAAAACTGAGCAACGGAGACTGAAGTTCTTTGAGAAGATCAGTCATGTCCGGTTCAGAATCATCAGACCAAAAATTACGAGGATGTCTGTGGGTAAAAGTCACCGGTGTGGCAGATACGAGTTTCACTATTCATACAAAAATGTATAATACTGGTTTTCATGGTCACGGTGAAGTCACACGAAATCACACTGTTACTGGACTATGCAACGTGTGTGTGTGTGTGCGTGCGCGCGCGCGTGTGTGTGTGTGCGTGCGTGCGTGCGTGCTCCACATTTTTAAATGAAGGATTCTACTATTAAGGGTATGAAAAAGTCTCCGCCGGCACCGCTAGTGGGCGCTGTAGGGGTCTAACCGGCCGGCGACCCGTGCTGTCAGTTCGTACATGAAGCCAAGCATGGCGATCGATAAAGTTCATTTGCCGCACTGTTTGTTATTCATGTTTAATTTAGGGAAAAGTGCGAGTGAAGCATATACGGTTTAATATGTCACGCGTATGGCGAAACGGTTATGCGTGAGCGGACGTGTCGAAAATGGTTTGCCAGGTTTAAGAAAGGTGACCTAAGCTTGGAAGACAAACCACGTGCAGGTAGACCGCAGGAACTCGCAGACGTGGAGCTGGAATCGCTCTTGCAAGAGGATGCCACACAATCGACCACGCAACTGGCGAAATGTTTGAAAGTGGCTCAATCGACGGTTGTACGGCGTCTATAGGCCTTGGGGAAGATCCAGAAGATTAGTAAGTGGGTTCTGCATATTTTAACGGAGCGTAATATTGGCCAATCGATTGGGCATCTGCATATCGTTGCTGAAAAGGTTTCAAGGGAAGAATTTCTTGTGGAAGGCTGTCACCGCCCAGCAAAACAGTCTTGCTGGGCCATCACTGCCAGCAATGGCCCAGCACTATGTTGCCGCTGCCGAAATGTCAATAAAATGTCCAGGCGACCAACAGAAGGGCCAGCAGTTCAGGCCAGTAGCTGGCCAACAGTTGACACCCCCATCAGTTGCCATATGCCACAACAGGGCCATCAGTTATCCATCACAAACAGTAGCTGCCGCAAGTGGCCCTTCGGCGGCCCTGCAAGCACGTGCCATAAATGACGGCTAGCCTAATGTGGTCCGCTAGTTTCCCGGCAGTGGCAGCTGGCAATCACGTGACGTAACTAACGGTTTGCCGAATCTTGTCCGCCAATTTCCTAGTAGTAGGCTTAAAAAAAAAAAAAAAAAAAATCAAGGATTTCCCAAAGCTACAACTTTTTTCCCCTTACGAAACTTCTGAATTGTAGCACTGCGCTGGGAAAATTTTCACAACAGACCGGAAAAACGCTCGTTTGGAGATGACTGGAAACGAACCAAGGACTGTCTGCGTGGGAAGCGCGCGTTCTACCAACTGAACTCACTTGCCACGCCCTAGCATTAGCTTGAAGCTGAATCTCTTTCCTGCGGAATGTGTAATCGAATGGTTCTCTCTTTAATTTTACAATATTGCGGGGTATTTTTCATAAATGCCAGTTTCATATAATTCATAAATTTATTTTTTCAACGTAACGATTTTTTTTTTTTTTTGCTTTAAAGGAACTTCACTCATTTTCAAGGAGTGTACCAACTTAAAGGCGCTTTCCAAAGTTTTGTGCTGTCCTTGTCATCTTGAAAGGTGATTGTTGAATTAATATATTTACCCGTTCATGTCACATTCTGTTACATTTTTAGCGTTGTACCTTTCCTTTCCGCTGTCAGAAGCAACATTTGTTTAAAAGAGGAAAGATATTTTATTTTCTTCTCGTTATTTTTAGAAGCGAATTCCTCCAGTCTTGGGTATTCAACTCATGGATGAGTACATTATATCAACATAGCGTTTTTGTTGAGTTTTTTTTTTTTCAAATAATTTAAAAATTGTGTACGCGTATAATTCTTTTTTTCCAACAAACGTTTTTTTAATGTTTTTCCTGGACTGTTGTTTCAAGCGGTTTAGTGTATGTTAAAACGAAAGATTAAACAGAAATTATTTCTTGTTATTCATGGGAATGGCGTGGGTGTATTTTATGGCTGTAATCTGATATATTTGTCAACGTGGCATTTCATTAGGAAATTAATACGCCTATTTACATATGTCTTTTTTTCTTAACATCCACTAAAATAACACGATGGCGATGGCGTCGTCTTCAACTAACTGGTACCACGAAAGACACAGCACGTGTTGCTTCTGCGTATACGCAGTTGCGTTGCTTCCAACTTGTCGTGTTGCTTCCATCGGTTGCCAGCTACGGGCCACTAGTGGCATTTGCTTGGAGGCCCGCAGTTCACGGCGATGTTGCAGGGCCATCAATGGCTGCCAACTGATGGCGCTGCCACTAACGGACCGATACCGGGCCGTGAGTGGCAGCATTCTGCCAGCAGTGACCCATCACTGCCAGCTGGTTGCCAGCAGTTTCCCAACACTTGTGTTTTTGCTGGGCGGGAATGAAAAGTGAGTCTATTGCGACAAGCCCGTACACAAGCTATCCTGGGTCGACCCAGGCTAGCCATCAACATCACCACATCCACTGCGAAACAGGATATCCACGGAAAAAAAGTGTTGTGTGTGTTGTGGGATATGCATAGAGTGCTTTAGTACTTCGAACTGTATAAACCGGGCGAAACAATCTCTGCACAACGATATAGCGATCAGTTGATAAAACTGAACACCGCAATCGAGCAAAAAAAAACAACAACATGGATACGTAAAGGACGCAACCCAGTCATTCTGTTGCACGATAATGCCAGACAACATGTCCGTGCCACCACGAAATCAACCCTTGCACAGTTACACTGGGAGGTTTTACCACGCACGGCTTACACCCTGGATACTGCACCCTCATACTTTCATCTGTTTCGCTTTATGCAACATGCCCTAGCCCAACAGCGGTTCACCACAGTTCCAGAGGTGGAAAATTTCGTCACTGCGTTCTTCAGCTCAAAACCCGAGTCCTTCTATCACAGGGGCATTCATTTATTGCCTGAAAACTGGCAAACGGTCATTGATGCTAACGGCCAATATTTCGTTGAATAAACGTGTACTGGTTTCTTGATTGTTCTTGTCTCCTTTCTCTTTAAAACGGCGGAAACTTTTGCATACCCCTAAAACACAATCAACGAATGATGAGGATGTCAAAATACTTAACATCGAGTCTAGAGATTTCTTCAGAAAGTTTTCTTCTTTCCAGTTTCCCAAAAGGAGTTCCTGATCAGTACGAAATTCACTACCGGCACCGAGCTCCAGGATTTCATCGTTTCTTGGCTCCAGAACTACCAAGCTGATACCTTCTGTGTCACTGTGGTACAAATACTCAAAGCTCTTCATAACAAAGAGGAGAATTTGCGTCTAAGTGCGTCATATGTTACCTCGGAATATTCAGGTGAGAATAAAAGGCATGTTGATAAAAGTGTTTTCTGTCTCAGTTTTGGAAACTTTCTCATGCAAAATTAAAAGTGCACGGCGATTATGGCGACATATTACTGCTACCCACTTCCTACGTACATACACCGACAAATGTGAATATTGTCACGTTGAAACAGAAATGTCGTGACAGTTTATTTACTCTGTTAATATGCGTTTAAGAGGGGTTCTCAGTCAGAAATTTAAGGTATCTCATATTTTCCTTAGCAACTGAAACTCGGACAAGTATTAATGGCTCTCGTCTCATAATATTTGTCCCACACATGACTTGTGTTTAGTAAGCTCTTCTGAAAAATAACATAAAGACTGTTTTCTTTCATGCCTTGTTCTTACAGTAGTATCCTTCACTTTGTTTCTTTTTGTCGTTGAAAGGCGATATATATGTATGTTGACATAGTTGGTTCAATAAAGCTCTGAGTAGAGGAATGGGATTTCGTAAAGTAGAAAAACTCGTCAGAATTCCTCCTTCCAATAGGCTTAACTTACAGTTTTTCTTTTTTCATCTTCGTCACACAAGTGAAAAGATAACGTCCAAGTCATTGGTGTTGCTACAGCTGAAGGACAACTCTCCGGAGTAAAGGACCCTGCAAATGTTGTTTTTGCTCTGGTATTTGATAAAATACTCGCTGCTTTACAAAAATCGATATATATATATGTCTTAACTGTTGGAACTTGGAACCCACAACCCTCTGTCTTTGGGAAAGTAGCTGCAGAATCAACGCATTTGGCGTGATGCATTCTCCTAACTTCACTTTCACATTTATTCCACCCTCCAAAAAAAAAAAAAAAAAAAAAAAAAATAGCAATGCCAAAATGGCTCTGACTTCCCTTAAGGGGCATTGCAACGCCGAGAAAAATAATAAAACTAGAACAAGATGTACTACATAGAAAAAGAAGATATAAGTCAAGATAAACAAAACTCAAATGGACACGGTATACGGGAATTTTGCTTCTCTCTCATTTACTTTCCTCAGAAACATTTTTTTCTGTAAACATTATCTCCTTTTCCCTAAAATGAAAAGAAGTTTTAGGAAACATTTTTCTGGAAGGGACAGTAAAGTATGCCTGTAAAAATAATTTAGTAACTCAACCCCTCTGTTGCGCGCACTAAAAACTGAAAAATGTCGCTTGCTCGATTTTAAAGCGACTGACTCACCAGGAAAAAAATAAAAAGGACAGAAAAGAGTAAACAACAGAAAAAGAAAAGACATATACCGTCCTTTTGCGTGACATAGCGCAAAAGGCAAAATTTGCTGGTGATAGGATTCGGACCCACACCTACCTTTTCCGGAGTCGGATATTCTACCTCTTGAACTATACCGACGAAGGCTTACCACTTGAAATATACCGACTAAGGCTTAAAACTTGAACTTTATCGACGAAGGCTTACACCGCTTGAACTTTATCGACGAAGGCTTACCGCTTGAACTATACGGACGACGGCTTACCGCTTGAACTATACGGACGACGGCTTACCGCTTGAACTATACGGACGACGGCTTACCGCTTGAACTATACCGGCGAAGGCGTACCGCGAAATCTTTATCGACAAAGGCCTACCGCTTCAAACTATACCGACGAAGGCTTACCTCATGAACTAAACCGATGAAGGCCTACCACTTGAGCTATACCAACGAAGGCTTAACGCTTGAATTATACCGACAAAGGCTTACTACTAAAACTTAATGATTTGACACCTGCGTAACCTCTGAGGTAGGCACATAACATATCCCCCCTACCAATAACCATGATTTGGAGGAATTCTCATTTATTCTAGATGACGTGTGGAAGAAGCATCACACATTTTTATCGGACCTCACGACCAGGATATTCATTTTCTGTTCGAGCGCCAATAAAATAGCGTAACAGCCGAAATTTGCCGGTGATGGATTCGCACCAACAACTTCCTTCTCCGAAGTCGGATATGCTCCTGCTTGAATTACACCGACGGAGGCTTATCGCTGTAACTTGCTTTTCCAACATATGTCTCACCTCTGAGGTAGGTACCTCACAGTGACAGGTCGCTTGGTGATCAGGTGGTCAAAACCGCAGGCTTGTGACTACTCGCACACCGAGTCTGGGTGCCAAACCTGAATCAAACATAGATGTGTTTGCTCTTTTAACAGATCCCTAAAATCAGACGCCCTGGAAAAAGTATGGGCAACTGCTGTTCTAGTCAGCTGCGTACAGAAAAGCTGCTTCAACTACAATATAAAAACCTCATGATTGCATTAACCTATTCTGTGTGATTAAATACTTAAGTTTCGTCCCGGAAGCAGAGGTCAGAAGCGCGGACTTCTGGAAAATAATCCATGTTACGTCCGGTTTCGTGTCCAAGATGAGGTATAAAATATATGGTTTGTCCTACGGCTTCGGTGGTTTGAAATCCCTATCTATCAGACGCTCACCTGGGTGATAAACATAGCAATACTTTTACGATTCCGTTTTGCCATTATGGCCAGGTAACGGTCATCTCTTTGGCTCGTACAGAGGAGACGTCCTCAAGCTAAAAAATTTGCAGCTGTTCTGTACCTCCCAAATGCTGAAAAAAAGCCGCAAAAGTATTCTGTATGCTACTTTAAACTCACTGGTGACATTGGTCACAGTCCAGCTTTCTTTGGGCTTGCCGATAATTCGGCCTCACGTAAAATCATCCATATGATATCTGCCAGACACCCTTTTGCTACCTCAGACCATGAAATTCTCGCTCCGTAACTTAAACACGTGAAAAACAGAATGAACTCACATGTGAAACACAACTCAGCCTCCTGCCTGCAGGCACCCTCGACAGTTGTCACGTGCTCACAACAAATTTTCATACAGGTTGCGCACCATGTCTTCATATTTCTCACCGCACCCGTGTGCATATGCAAGAAAGCTCTGTGACGTACCTGCCCAGCAGAACGCGCACGACATAAAGGCAGATAGCAGTCAGACCTCCGCGTAGCTCAATTGGTAGAGTGACTTGTTCCGGAATGAGGGGATCCGGGTTCGAATCCTGGCGTGGACAGAAATGACTGAGAAAATTACTTCGTTATAATGGCGCCCGAACTTTCCGGATGACCCGGCCGTTCAAAATATCGCATTGGTGTGATGTTCTTTCCACACCGCGAGATAGGAAAAATCAGAGAATCCTTTCTCCAGCGCTTTTTTTTTTTTTTTTTTTGATTGGAGGTTTAACGACCACCGTGAGCAACTCAATGGGCTATAAGCAGTCGCCCGTCCCTAATTTAGGGTCACTGGTTCCAGGGAAGGGAGAGAGCCAGTGCCGTAAGACAAACACAACATCCATGCCTCACCGGGATTCGAACCCGGACCCCTTACGGACGAATGATCAGAGGCCATCTCCAGCGCTTCGAAAAATTATGTGTGTGTGACGTTGCATTCCACACACTAGATTGACTGGGAGTTCTCAAAGTGCACGTTCTACAGCGGATGGCTGCCTACGACGAAAGAGGGCCCCCGGCCCTCTTTCGGGGGGGGAGGGAGATGTGACGTACCTGCCCAGCAGGACGCACAGGACATAAAGGCAGATAGCAGTCAGAGGACCGCGTAGCTCAATTGGTAGAGTGACTTATTCCGGAATGAGGGGATCCGAGTTCGAATCCTGACGTGGACAGAAATGACGGAGAAATTTACTTCGTAATAGCTCTTTTAACTCCATGACGCTCTGTAATATTCAGATTTCATGTTCGTCCTTAAGTTTTGGACAGCAGTGTGCTTAGGGGCAGTCCTACATGTTCGCCCTCACCACTGGAAGCCCACTGATTCGAATGTGAGAACCAACGGGCTGTTTTTCACACCACTGATGCCATCACTTATCCTGGTACTGTGTCCTGCCCCATAATTCATGACCTCGCAGGAAGAAGTCAGCAAGATCGGAGGGTCATATGAAGAAAGCAGGTTGATCAATTTTAGTCAATCCATCTATTAGCGTCGTTCTGCTCAACGAAGTTCCAAAACATAATTCTCCAGAGTGAAGGTGCGTGTCTTGCTGGAAAATTATGAATGGTTAAAATTCTTCCTGCCTAGGAAACAGGCCACGTAAGTCTTGAGAATGTCAAGCGTTGTGAGGCGCTGCAGACGAAAAGAAAATTGGTTGATCACCTTAATGTTCTTTTGCGTACACGAATTGAACGACTGCCGTGAATGCATTCACGGGAGTCATACAGGTCATCAGAACCACACGTTCGAGCATCACGAGGCTAATTCGCCTAGTGCAGGTTCGTCGGCAAATAATATTTGTTTTCTATGCTGGTTTTCTTCATCAACCGAGTGCAGCATGCGTGAAGTTGGCAGAGTCATAGCGCCCAGGTTTGTTATCAAGCTAATAAACATGGAGGAATTACATTTAAAGAAGAAACTGATTATGCAGGACGGTTGCGCTGGAACACTGTTTTACCAACAACCCTGGTTTTACCTGCTCCTATAGGA
Organism: Macrothele yani; assembly: GCA_039090855.1. Classification (NCBI taxonomy): domain Eukaryota; kingdom Metazoa; phylum Arthropoda; class Arachnida; order Araneae; family Macrothelidae; genus Macrothele; species Macrothele yani. Next base: position 7,927,552 of record CM076994.1, on the reverse strand, counting down.
ACACCTGTACGTTCATTTCGAGTAAGTCATTTGCATTTCCTCTCAGCCGAAACTTCTGAAACAGCTTCCAAATGCTGGGTTTAATGAAATTATCTTTTCTATTTTGACGATGGCAAATTCGTAACACATGTGGCGATGATTTGGACTCTGCAAATAGACGCCAATTCTGGCAAATCATATTTTTTTTGTTTTTCAGATTTAACGGACACCGTGAGGACCTCTAAGTGCTATAAGTAATCGCCAAATCCTAATTCAGAGGTCCTGATTCACTATTCTAGCAATGAGAGAAAGCCAGAGCCGTGGGTATGCGCACCAGCCACGCCTCACCCGAGAATTGAGCCTGCGGTCATCTGGAACGATTAAGCAGAATGCCACGCATCTGACCGCTCGACCACCAGAGCAGCCATTTGGCCTTCTGTGTAGTTGGCATCTTCATTCAAGCTTCTCTGACTAATCAATAAATGCTCTAACAACAGGCGTAGAGTTTTGTAAATGTCTGGGAATTCTCGAAAAAAAAAAATGGCGTTTGTACACTAATTTTTTTCAAAATAAGTAGGAAAATAAATAAAAATGTGTATCATGAACGGTTATCCAGTAGTAAATTGCGGAACATTTTTGGAATAGTGTCATTTTTTCATTTAATTATCATGCTCGTGCGTAAACTTGAATATACAGGGTAATTCAAAATTATTGCCCCGATTACAAATTTATGAAGATTAATAGACAGCTGATATCCCTACACAAGAAAGAAGGAAGTTTTATTGGAATCTACTGCTGTGTTGTTATGGTGATGTAGGAAAGCGAGCTGCCCGTGCGGCCAAACCAAACCATTGGATTGTTCGTTGTGGACAGGACGACAGGGTTTTCTGCAAGTGTCCCCCTGCCCCCCAGGTCTCCGGATCTTACTCCTTGTGACTTCTTTTTGTAGAGGTATGTCAAAGACCATGTGTATGTTCTACCTCTGCCGGGAACACTGCAAGAACTAAAGATGCGCATTGAGCTTGCACTGGCATCAGTGACTACGGACATGCTTCATAATGTATGGCGTGAAATGGATTACCGTTTAGATGTTGTCCACGTGACCCAGGGGAGTCACAGAACATTTGTAAGGTATGGAAACAAAATTCTAAACTTCCTTCCCTATTGTGCAACAATGTGATCTCTGTATCTATGTTCATAAACCAAGTATTGTCATTTGTAATCAGGGAAATCATTTTGAATTACCCTATATCACGGGTAAAATATTTTCTTTTGTGTGTGTGTGTGTGTGTGTGTGTGTGTGTGTGTGTGTGTGTGTGTGTGTGAGGTTTAACGACCATCGTGAACAACTGATTGGGATATACAAGCAGTCGCCTGTTCCTAATTTGAGACCACTGGTTCCAAGGAAGGGAGAGAGCCAGTGTTGCAAAACAAGAGACCAAACGTGACTCGCCGCAGCCCCGGTGGCGCAGCGATCTAAGCGATGGCTTCTGATCGTTCGTCCGGAGGGGTCTGGGTTCGAATCCCGGTGAGACATGGATGTTGTGTTTGTCTTACGGCACTGGCTCTCTCCCTTCCCTGGAACTAGTAACCCCAAATTAGGAACGGGCGAGTGCTTATAGCCCATTGAGTTGCTCATGGTGGTCGTTAAACCTCCAATCAAAAAAAAAAAAAAAGGTCTCGCCCAGGATTTGGATCCATTTTTCGGGGCAAACAAATGTTATTCAGCATCTCGTACCACTTCTTCTTACTCACCGGGACAACTTCCTGTTTGCTTTCATATTTTTTTCATATCTTAATAACTGTTTCATTTCTTAATAGATCTGAAAAATGTTTATTTTATTGAATTCAGCATAAAATTATAACTGAATATTACAGAATTTAGTTATGCTTAAGTAACATATTCAAGATACACTATTTCAAATGTGTGTGTTCAATACATTCATTTTGATTTTTAGTATTAGGCTGATGTTAACTTATAGAAATATCTTATTCCATAAGTTCTAATCACAATATACAAATTATTTACAAAGCAATTCTGGTTGCCCTCGCAGCATGCCGTGATTTCTGCGGGGCATGTTTAAGCAATCGAACATGCGCGTAGTAGCTGCCCGTGGTTCTAATAACAGGCCATAGATTACAGCTGTGACCCCTTTCTCCCTAAGAAATTAGGGGATAAGTAGCAAAACCCGCGTTACTTTACTACTTTTAACTGTCTTGTAATTTTCTTTTTTTAAATCAGGGTAAAGGGGTAAGGCTTCGTATATACCTTGTGCAATTTCATTTCACTTTACCTGACTACTCGGAGGGGAGGGCGCCCAGGTGGCATAGTGGTCTAAGCTCTGGCTTCGGACCGGTTGTCCGAGTGGGCTCGGCCCCTGATGAGGCATTGGTGGGCACTGGCCGAAATTAAGGACGGGCGACTGCTTATAGCTCTTAGATTTCTTCACAGCAGTCTTTAGGATGAAATAACTCCAACGAATATATTTGCTCTCTAAAAAAGAGTCTGCAATAAGTGAACCTGCGCATGCGAAAACGTTGCTTTCTCTTTACCTTCTTTGTTCAACGAAAATGGTCATTTATGGGGATGACTAACCCTAATCCTTTCTGACTGATTACCTACTACAAGGGTTATAAAAATGGTGACGAACCTACGAAACGAGAGAGAGAGAGAGATGTTTCAGTCACTTGTTTCTGCTCAGTGGCATGATGTCCCGTTCAGAGGGACTATCCCTTCCCCATCATGCCTTGGGTCACGGAGCAGAGAACATAGGACTAGAGGGAATATCTTCTCACGAATGACAGGTTTATGGCCCAACCAGAGAGATGAGTGGGGGAAAGGAATCGTTTTACCGTCGATCATTTTCGTAAAACCCGGCCGCTTAAAGGTTTAAAATCGAACAAGGACTTTTTTGTGTACACCTCGTCCAATTACATTTTATCAGTTTGTTTGTTGGAATGTTCTGATAAACTCTTAAGCACTGGCAGATGTAGACATTTATTTGGCGCATCATTCTTTTGTTTTTTATGCTTTCCAACCGTAGGTTGAAGAACCGTATATGCTCCAGCTTTGACCGTCTGTCCGCACGATAACTCGCGTAAAAACGGTTCGATTTCGATGACATTTTAGTATGTAGTAGGGGACAACCTGGGAGACGAACCCTATTAAAAATGGGCGCAATGGGGTCACAGGTCAGGACATAGGAGCGGGATCCATTCCATCGCTCTTATGCGCAATAACTTACGTAAAAATGCTTTGATTGCGGCAAAACTTTATCATGTTGTTTCGGAAGTATACTGAACCGGTTCTGTTTAATATCATCGAAATGTGGTCAAAGGTCAGGGCACAGGAGCGAGATTTATTCCACAGCTATTATCCTCATAGCTTGACTAAAATGCTTCTATTCAGACAAAACTTTAGTATGTTGTTCCGGAGGTAAACTGAACCAATTCTGTTTAATATCATTGAAATGGGGTCAAAGGTCATATATGATCATATGTAGAGGATTTTAGGAAGGGAGTGTGTGACCCCAGGTCTTAAACAACCCTTAGAAATAGAAAGCAAGGAGATTTGAGCTAGAGTGCCCGATAGGAAAGTGACACGGAAGCGAAGTAGAAAGGAGGAGGAAGACGCCCTTATTTATTACAGTACCCGAGGTCCGACGGCTTAACGTGCCCATCCGACGCACGGCGGATATTTAGTGGATCGAGCGTTCGTACCTGCCTGGGATCGAACCTGAGGTCCTTTCCGCGGCAGTCACGAACGTTGCCCACTAGGCCACCCACGGCCTTAGGGGTCAAAGGTTAAGGCACAGGAACGAGATTTATTCCACAGCCATTATCCTCATAACTTGAATAATAATTTCTGGTATGTTGGAAAGCGTATCGTAATCAATGCATTGCATGATTTTACTAACTTGTTTTTAGATGTAATAGACAAATTCTGCTATTTTTTTGTGAAATTTTGAAAAATACGCTATGAAAGTGGAGTAAAAACTTTGTGTTTTAGAAAATACGTATCAGAGCCAATTAGAAACAATTCTTCCACGAATCTCAAAACCTACTACTGCCACGATCCATTTAGGTCTTTCTTTTTCTTCACTGTTCTAGGCTCCCTTCTTTTTTATTTTTGCTTTTGTGCGTTCCAGAGCAAAAATAAATCGCGAAGGTAACAAAAGAAATATCGAAGAAGCAAGAACGGCGTAAGAGACTGACGCGCAAAACAAGCCTAATAGGAACATGGTTGGTTTTGCTCGGAGGCAGCGATGCCACTCGGGACTTCGTAATCTGGTTGATATCCGGGCCTAATCAGCGGAAACTATCCTATCCTTGATTGGCTGCTTCAGTCCGTAACTGAGTTTCACTGAGAAAAGCGCCGCCAGGACCGGAATCTTTGTTGGATTATTTCTTCTTCTTTAACCCATTTAAAGACTGGAGCTTAGAAGAAGAACAAGTATGGGCAAACAAATTACCAGTCTGCCAATCCAGAAAGGTTTAGATTAATTAGTTGTGGGCTGTAAGCGTACGGATTACCCTTGAATATAGAGTGGGTCGTAAATGTTCCAGGCTCGCCGTGTTCTGGGTTCCGCTTGACCTGTTACGACGCCATAACTCGCCTCTCGAACGAAACGGCAGACTTGGAATGATTAGTTAGCTGTCTCCCTGGAAAGCCTCTGCTTTATTAGTCAGGCAGAAGAAATACGGCGATAAGAATACATGTGTTTTACAGCGTTTGTCTCTCGTGGTACATGCGCACTGTTCTGTCAGAGATATTCACACACCAGCAGTTATTTCGAAAATGACCGTCTGGAAAGTTGATAACGCGTAAAATTATCCACGTACTGGTTTCCCCATTCGTGGAATGAACACGCGTTTGCAAGTCTTATTCCACAAATCAGAGAAGTAGACCGTACCTTGATAAGCGCAAATACACAGAGAAGACACGATACCAGGTTATAGGTCCAAAAGCCTCCAATTTCATTCAGGGAAATTCTCTTACAGTAACTTAATTCGTGGATGGCAAATATTGGTAATACTAGTAAATGAAACTTGAAAAAATATTGGTAATACTAGTAAATGAAACTTTAAAAAGAAACTTGACCAACATTCACTTCAGAACAAGTTAGTAAAAACATGCAATGCACTGATTATGATACGCTTTCCAACATACCACAAATCATTACTCAAGTTATTACTTAAGATATGAGGATAATGGCTGTAGAATAAATCTCGCTCCTGTGTCCTGGCCTTTGACCCCATTTCGATTATATTAAACAGAACCGGTTCAGTATACCTGCGGAACAACATACTAAAGTTTTATCGTATTCGAAGCATTTTTATGTAAGTTATGACACATAAGGGTGATGGAATGGATCCCGCTCTATGTCCTGATCTTTGACCCCATTGGGCCCCTTTTTAATCGTGTTCGTCCCCCAGGTTGTCCCCTACTACATACTAAAATTTCATCGAAATCGAACCATTTTTACGCCAGTTATCGTGCAAACTGACGGACAAAGCTGGAGCATATACGCTTCTTCAAAATACGGTTGGAAAGCGTAAAAAATCACTGTATCTTGGATTCCCTTGCATACATTTTTGCTCCAATTTAGCACGGTGATAATACTTAGTGATTACTATGGATTTGCAAAGAGTTGTCACTATGCAAATGGAAACGCACTCAGAAATCAAGTCTTACGATTAATGATGCAGAACAACATACCTTGAGGAATGGGAGATAAAGTTTCACAAGAAGCAATATAAAAATACAAACAATTCAGGGACGTTTGATTGCTGAGTTAATAATTCAACAAGAAGTGTGGTTAACAATGAGCGCAATACAGGATTCACACAGAATGTGCATACTCTTAACGAGGTGACAAAAAGGTACTCTGACAATGACCACTGTTTCCAAGAGCCACAGACCCGCACTACGTTGATCTCAGAGACTCCGGCACCCACAGAGAATTGTTAAAAGTGAAAGCTTAAAAAATAAGAACCTTCTTAGTTTATCAATTTGGATATTTTTAAAGATCAGCAAGACATCAAGACATTTCTGATATCAAACTTTTAGCGGAAGCAGTCCTATCCATTATGAGCCATTATTTCACTTTTGTTGAGCCGGCAGATGTCCACTTTCTGATAGCTCCGACAAGGACTACACTTCCCAAGACATTATGAAAAAAGAGTGACTCTTCTCGCGACCCACAGTTTCGCGGCCCCTGCGCTTCAGTATCTTTTTGTTGAATAGGTGAGACTCGGATTTTGCGACACAACAGCAAACTTTTCCACCAGGATTATGGTGTGTACTGTAAAGCACAGTGGTTGAAAGTGTGATGGTGAGATGTTTTCCTTGGTATGGATGGGTAAATATTTTGTTGATACTGGCACTAATAAAATAGTTATCTCCTAATTTCGGATATCAAAGCATTTTTGGTATTCTATGAGCGATACCTGCTCTGGAATAATACCCCCATATCACACAGTACAGCGTACTTTGTCTTGTCTTGAGCATAATACCGTGCCTGTAATGGAGTGGACAGTTTGTTCCGATTTAAACACGACCGATGTTTTCTCTTTTTCCAGACGATAAACTGGAACAACGTGGGAACAATTATCCTTAAAGGAAAAACGTTGCTGTCAGAATTCCATAACTCCACGGGAAAAATAAAATTAATTTTCAATGAAGCTCGTCAGAAGTACGCCAGGACATTACCACACAGACGAAATGCTGCATTAAGAGGAAATATTTTTATCTTTGGGTAACCTTTCAGACCTTTCGTACACTTTTGCGTGAAAAACGATTGTGCTAGTCAGAGAAGCCTTGCACAGCAAGGAAAGGCATTCCCTTGGCCGAGGCAATGAAACGAAAGGCGCGAATATCAGTCTGCCGCCAAAGACGAAAAAAGCAAAAGACGAAAAATCATAAGAGGTCATTTGAGCTTAGAAAAGCAAAGGCACTGACGCTAGATACAGGAAAGTGTCATTATGACCGTGGGAGAAAGGCAAGAAAGAGAAAGACGAATATTCTACTCGATATCAAAGGCAGCAATGGCGTAGTAGAGCCGGAAAGGCATTCAGGTACATTTTTTCTAGCAGGTGCGCATTTCGGTAAACCCTATACAGCATAATTTGTTTTATTTTTAAAATGCGAATGTCCTATAATACTTTTTCCAATAAAAATGCAACAGAAAAACTGCACAATTAGCGGAATTAACGTCCCATGTTTATTCGAAGGTAGCGTTAAGTCTCGAAATTCATTCTCACTTGGCAGTCCCTTGAAACTCATATTTCTCCTGCTGTTAAGACCGATGAGGTCGGGGCATTGCAGTGGGAAAATTACTGTTAAAAGGAAACGATAAATTTTCATTGCACTCAAATCAATAACAAGAATCTACGGTAACCCACTACTGGACTTTCTTATATATCTTTTGGGAGGCGAACGTAGAATCAATTAGTTTGCTACAAATATATTATTTTATATACTAATGCATTGGACTAATTTTAAAGACAGCCAACATCCCCGATGCATAGTCACGTGACTAAGTTTGTTTATCAACATTTCCCAACATATCTTCAGAACTAAGACTTGGAGCAATGTAAGATTTTCATCTTACCTCCATAAAAATGGCTCAAAACGGCATCTTACTCGATAACTTTTATTTAAATTTGTTTTGTGCTGAACCCTAACTGTTCCTATCAAAAATATATAGAACTGAGACTCTCAGTAATAAATGGCTTTTACCATTGCACTATAAATGAATTTCCACTTTCAATGACATCTTACTCCATAATATGAAGCTGAGTTGAGTTTTTGCACCCCATAGGGGCCCCAATTTGTGCCCCAACATTTAAGCGGTTAAAATGGTGAAATCGTGTTCTTTGAATGCCAAAACATGAATCCGGAAGTTTGATTTCGACTCATCACTATACTTTACTATAGTAAAGATACAAGTGAAAAGGGAAAAGGCGGATTGAGGGGAGGTGATTAAAAATGAAAGTATTGTGACGTATATTCTAGATTAACTTTCCTTTTTTAGTTTCTTTCCCTATGCAAATCTAGAGTTTATTCTCAGTATTCTTCACGCTTAACGAAATATCTTTTCTCTCAAACGAATACGTTTGGCAACACAACTGAGGTTGAATGCACGTGACGTATGCTTGATTTTGATAAGAACAAGAGATAAAAACGACGACTGATCTATTGCTTGAGAGCGTTGTAAGAGAGAGCGTTGTAAGAGAGCGATTATTACGAGCGTTGGGTTGTAAACTGATTATTGATAGGAGTGTTGTGATAATGTGTGGTGTGTGGAGCGTTTACTGCAGTATGCCATATTACGATGTGTTTTCTACAGCCTGAATAAAGCTTTTCCGTAAGTTGACTTCTGTTGTTTCGTCTGGCCGTTAAGGTTTTCTTTCATTTAGGAACTATTTCATAGTATATTGATGTGTTGAAACAGCGTAGAAGTCGAAAAGACATTTACGCTACAGTATTGAAGACGTAAAGCCATCACGTGTGCCTGCATTTTTTCAATTAGCACTACACCATTGAAAGAAAGTAAAGAGCCTGAATAAGCGTGTTAAATGAAGAAGATACAAAACCGAGAAATGAAGTTTAGCATGTCCAGAAATGAAAGACAAATGAGTGAAATACGAAGATTTGCGAGGTAAAGAAGACAATAAAAATAGAAGATGATGATTCGGCTAGGCGACATTAAAACACAAACTAGAAAAGACGAAGATTGACATCATAACAAAGGAAGAAAGGTGCAGAAGAGAAAAACAAATTTTATCGTGGTCAAGGAGAGGCGGTGTGAAAACAGGACGGAAATCCCTTTAGCCATATAAAGTATTAGAAAAAAAAAGGAAAATTTCGAAAACCCAAAACAGAAAAGAAAAATTAGTCCAGAATGGCTAGAATATTATATCGCGTGATAAAAACAAAGGTGAACTGATATTAATAAGAACGATACTTCATTTTTCAAAAGATTCATCATTTATTCGTTTCAGTGACTTTCATTGGAGTTTTTCGTGTATTTGAGACAATATCAGAAACAGTACACAGCAAGAAGTGTCACCCTGAAAAGTTTGATAAATGTGCGAACGGTAGAAAAGGAAACTAACTGCTTCTGTTTTTAAAATAATGGTATCAATCAATCGGCTGCACCATCGATCAACCAAAGACTTAGAAAATAAGGAAAGAAACGCGTTTTGATAAACGTTCCAGTCTGAAAGGTCCTTCTAAATTCTTGCTATAGAATCAGACAAACGGACATTGGATACTGGGCAGCAACAGATTTGAAGGCATGGGTTATCCTGGCAAAACAAGAAAAGGACAGCAGTGTTAAGCAAGCCTTATGTTCACTAAGAAAAGAACGCGGAGAAGAGAAAAACTGTTGTCCTATAAAAGAAAAGAGGACAAAAAATAAAAATACAAAAACCATACTTAAACCAACGATGAGTTTATTAAATAAGTATTAACCTTGGAACACACAATGAACAAATTAAATTGGTTAGAAAAGGGGATCAACATAAATGGACTAAGGTTGAACAATTTAAGATTTGCAGACGACATAGTTATTATTTCAGAAAATAAAAAATGATTAAATGAAATTTATCAAAAGGAATTGATAAATTTCTTTGAAAAGAATTTATAAGATTTATCAAAAGAAATTGGATTAGAAATCAATATTGATAAAACAAAAATAATGTCAAACCAAGTAAATAATAGCGAAACACAAGAAAGTATTAGAATAAATGATAAAGAAATTCAATGTGTGGAAGAATACATATACCTAGGAAAACTAATTACCACAAAGAAAGAGGAAATTATGGAAGAAATTGATAGAAGAAAAAAATGGGGTGGACAGCTTTTGGGAAGTTAAAAGAAGATTCTATGTAGTAAAATAATGCCGGAAAACAGAGTGAAACTTTTCAATTAATGTACAATACCAATTATGACATATGGCGCTAAAACTTGGCCTATCAAGAAAAACATCTTAGACAAATTGCAAGAAACACAACGTAAAATGGAAAAATCTCTACTAAATATAAAACTTCAAGATAAAATAAGGAATACAGATATAAGACCCAGAACAAAAGTTTTAGACAAAAGTGAAAAGACACGCAATTTAAAATGGAAATGGGCTGTCCATATAGCAAGAATGGGAAATAATAGATGGACAAAAATAGTAACAGAATGGAGTCCATACAAAGGGAAGAGAAGAGTGGGAAGACCAGAGGGAAGATGGATGGATAGATGATATAAACTAAACTGCAGGAAAGCTGTGGAATAGACAAGCCCAAGACAGGAACTTTTGGAAAGAGATGAGGGAAACCTATAGCCTCAATTGCCTGTAAAAAGGGTTGGAAGAAGGAAGAAGAAGGTTAAGCATTACTTCAGTACCCTAAGTTTTACACTTCTATTAACGTAAGAAACACTTAAATGTCACTATCCCTACCGAAAATCATCAACAGTTAAACAAAACCACATTTCCTTCCAGTTAACACCACTTGCAAATTCGTATTTTTTTTTAATTGAAAAATTTTAGTTGAATGGAAAAATAAATCACATCAAAGAATATGAGTAGGCACATCACTGGATTTCCTTATTTTCATAAGAATTACGATGATGTCGTCATTGTGTTTAAATTGTAAAATCAAAATTAGGAATCAGAAGGGTGTGCAGTTTGGCGAAACTACAGAGAAGCTCCTAATAAATCTGATTCTCTAAAACTCATCTGATCATTATCATCATCCATAAAACCTCGTTTGACAGAAACATTTTTAAGCTGTTGTTATAAAAAGCATTACACGTCAGTGATTAGCATAAAAGAGCGATTCCGACGGAATTAATGACGTGAATTCAAAATATTCAGTTCCGCACCTTTCCGGGGATTTCAAGAAATCACGTTTTCCCATTAATTTCTTTTTTGCTTGACAAAGCATTTGTTTTAGCACCCAATATGCAATATTATTTTAGTTTCCTGCATGCCAAAAGAGGAAATAATTCATAAATAAATTCCATTTCGTACATGATAATAACTTCAATAAATATAACTTAAATGTTGCTTTAAGAGTTCCCGAATTTTTAGCATGAAAATGTATCATATTTCTTAAATGTGAGCAGGAATGAAGGAAACAGATTAATGGTTTTGTGTTGTTTCATCAAAATGGGAACTTCGCAGATTGCTCACAATGGCAAAGCTGACGACCAGTGAGTGGGGTACTGAAATGTAAACGCGAAACATGAACAAATGATCTACCGAGTATAATTATATTACGTATCACTACTGAAGTTCCCGGCGTTGTCCAAAATCAAGTTTCATTTCGAAAGGGGAAAAAAACAAATCTATAACCTAATTTTTTGGGGATGGAGAGTAGTTGGGCTTCAACGACCTTCATGAGTATCTAAGATATAAGAAATCGTCCGTCTTAAATTTAGGGTTTATGCTTTCTTTTCTTTTCTTTTTTTTTTTATTACACAAGGGAAAGGACAGAAGGACAGAACCCGCACCATAAAAAAAAAAAAAAAAAAAAAAAAAAGGAAAGAAAAGAAAGATAATACCGAATTCTCGGAAGTAATGAGCTGGTCTTTCGAATGCTTTCTTACACGAAAAAAAAACCCATTTCGAAGTAGACTTTTTAAAAGTAAAAATTCTGCGAAAAAAAGAAAGCATCATTAGTGGATTTAGAGTTACCGGTACCCTAAGCACAGTATCGGTTTTGGGGCCCTCACTTTGCCCAAATCTTTGAAACATAACGTTTTTTCTTTTTGTTGTCGCATACTCGCAAAAACGTTTCGTATTGCAACCGCAAAAGCAGACTTCGAGATTTCCACAGAAATGCACATTTTGGGTTCCTCCGAAATAGTCAAAATAGTTTTGCTGCCATAACTCAAAAACTATTATAACCGCAGATAAATCAACGAAGGAAGAAGTATTCCTCATAATACCTGGGAAATCGATAGAATATTGAAAGCAAACAGAATATAAATTCTGAATTTGCTTGAACCACTTACTGGTCATCCATGTAACGCCTCTCAGAAAACGTGAAAATTTCATCGCCCTGGAGCAAGAATCGAACCCGCATGTCCCGATTTCCGTTAGAGTGTGCTAATCGTTACATTACGCAGGGCAGTGAAGTTCCAAGCAACTGTACCAAATCTGAGGATGTTAAGCTTCCTAAGCTAAGTTTGCTTAGTCTCAGTTGCTTGGAACTTCACTGTCCTGGGTGGTGTGACGGTTATCATACTCGAACGGAAATTGGGAGATGCGGGTACAATTCCCGCTCCAGGGTGATGAAATTTTCAAGTTTTCTGAGAGGTGTTGCATGAATGACCAGTAAGTGGTACAAGCAAATTCAGAATTTATATTGTTTGATTTGAATATTCTACTATTATAACCTATCAAGACTAAATTTACTAATTATGGGTTTTGTGATAACCTAATGGAAAAGAAATTGCGGAAGTTACAAATGGGGAAAACCTTTGTTAAGAAAGAAAAGTAGGAACTTTTATAAGGATGGTCAATGAAGCACAGTAGCATTTAAAATGTTGCATAGTGTTAAATTATGGCACTGCTTTAATTTACTTTTATGTTACATACGGTGTGGGATCTGCTGTCGCTTGTCATGGGATTCCACCCCGAAGACAGTTTCCCTATGGAGCCAGAGCACGGAGAGGAAATCTATTCGAGTGCCCGGTAAAACCAGCTCTCCCAATGCCTCTCTACTCGTACGATAACAGTCATGTGATTGTTTCTTAAACTAGACGATGTTATGTTGATACTGGAAAATGCAAATAAACTCAAATTGGGAAAGTAAAATCCCGCTAAAACTCATCTGAAGACCCAAAGTTACTCCCTTATTTTATGGAATGTCATTGAATTAGTCCCTCTGTTAGATGATCTAATCACTGTTAACCCTAGGGAGAATAGCCGCAGGCCGCAATGGTCATTTTCATTCTTTAATTAAAAATAATTATACATATACATGACACAAGTAAATAGACACCTGTCGTAATGTCAGTTTTGCTATGTAGTGGAGTCTATATTGCATTGCATGCTCTAATTCAGTTTAATAGATTTTGCAGGACAACGTCAGTGAGTAGGTGACACCACACGAACATGCATCGACCCAAGGGAGCCAAGGAACTAAGCGACTTTCACAGAGGACGAATTGTGGAGTAATCGGATCTCGGAGCCAGCCAGAGTGAGAAAACTGCAAACCTGCAAATTTCTCTTGCCGGAGTTAATCTAGTGCAAGTGGAATTCAAGAAGGCAGGCAAAGAAGCGGTATTATCACATACGAGTCACCCTGAGCCATCACAGAGGTGTCTTCAAGCTGTTAAGCGTTTTGTAGAAACCCATCCTCGTAGCCTCTGAGATTGCAAAACTGCTCAGCGGTATCTTCACCGACTTGGTTGTAATGGAAGAGCATCTCTATGTAAACCTCTTTCGCGAGAAACAAATATTCATCGCAGATTGGCATAGGCGACAAACATGATTGAGAGACCCTTAGCAGTTTGGAACACTGTCATATTCTAGGATGAGTCCCGATTTGCACAATTTTCAGACAGTGGCAGGACCTGGCTGTGGCAATTGCGCAGTTAGGAATTCAGCTTGAAGCACTTACAGCCAACTGTGAAACATGGCGGTTTTCCAGTCATGATATGGGAAGCCATACGGATGACTGGTCGTTAAGTCTTCATAGAATGTGAAGGCAACATCAATGCACAAAAATACATAACCATCCTTGAGAGCGGCCTGCTACTAATATTCCTCAGTGGTCAGATTTCAAAGGCTACCGGTTCTTTGTTCATGGAGGATGGCGCTCCATATCATAGGTAAAAACGCACCCAAACAGGTCACGAGCAAAACGCCATCCAGAAACTTTCGCAGCCAAGCCAGAGCCCTGATATGAGCCAATTCAACACCGGCAGGCAGAGCCGGATTATGGCCTTAGTGGGCATCTAGGCTCAGACATTTGAGTGGGCCCCAAGGCTGATACATCTAAGTGGGCCCCAAGGCTGAGACATCTAAGTTGGCCCAAGGCTAAGACATTTAAGTGGACCCCAAGGCTAGGACATCTAATTGTGTCCCAAGGCTAGGACATTTAAGTGGACCCCAAGGCTAGGACATTTAAGTGGACCCCAAGGCTAGGACATCTAAGTGGACCCCAAGGCTAGGACATCTAAGTGGACCCCAAGGCTAGGACATCTAAGTGGACCCCAAGGCTAGGACATCTAAGTGGACCCCAGGGCTGAAACATCTAAGTGGGCCCCAAGGGGAAATAATTTCATTTACTGCGCTTCTCCTAATCATTTAACTTTCTTGTACTGCAACATTACTGGTTACTGGATTAGAATAAATGTTTAACTTCCTCCTTAATTGTTACAGCACCTGACTATTTTCCCCGGTAAATTTAGGGGGTCACCCCCACCTTGAAAAAATTCTGTGTGACACGGCCCACGCCCTTCCCCCCTTGGGAAGGAAATTTCTGGTCGTGCCACTGGCTACATGTACAGCTCCTTCAGAGTCTATTTACGTATGTCATGTCTGTGTAGATATGAATGGCATATGTCATAAAAATAATTCTTAAATGAAAAACATTTATAGATATCCATTCATCCATACATATGCGTTATACAGATTACCTGAAATATTTCGTTTAATGATAACGTCTCCCCCACCCCCAGAACTTTGGGACGAATCAACTTTCAAGTCTCGGCTCATAAAGCATACTTTTCCTTTTCTAGCGTTATTACTGACGGTATCAAATAAAAAATCTATGCAAAGTTTGGTAGGCTTGATTATGTGGATTTGAATATAAGCTTTATACGTTATATATGATGAATAAAAAACACGAAGTAAGCATTCTTTGTCTGATTACATTTCAATGTCTCTTTCGTTTTTACGCAGATGTCATTTGAATGTGATACGTACAGTTCATGAACACGGAAAGCAGAGGGAAATATTTCGTCTGCTTCCCCACAAAGAAATGAGTAGGAGGGAGTTGAATACATTTCGTTTCCGTCCTTACTTTGTTTCACTCCGCGCAGATTACAGCGCTATTATGTTGTCAATCAGTCGACCAGTGACCGCCGCCGGGAAGGCAGATATGCGACGAAAGCACGAATAAAGAAAAAAAAAAAGGGGAAAATGCCACCATTTCAGCGCGCATCTTCCAACAAATTCGAAGTAACTTTCAGAGTAATGAAAGTCAGCATGCAGAGAGACAAAAGATGATTTGTTGGCCCTGAGGGAGTCATGCAAGCCACTTTTACGAACACACCGCCTGACGGAGGGCGTGTCAACCACTCTGCACGCGGGCAGGCGTTACTTATTACACATTGTTCTCCGAGTTGCTTGCCAACTTTCTAACCAGAACGCTTTGCTCGCGACACACATACACGCATACAATCTGGGAGGATCCCTCCATTTTGTTTCCGTATCGTACATGTCAGTGGAGTTCATTATAAGTCACTGGGTAATTGATTGGCACATTTGCCTAACACGCGCCTGCCTGCTGATAAAGGAAATGTTGGACACAGGTACAAGATGCGACCTAAGCTGGAGAGACATGATAACCGAAATGGCTGATTAGAGAAAAAAAAAAAAAGAACTACACACATAATTTATATACCCATATTGGAAAATGTACCTAATTAAGAAATTATGTTTTCATTATAAGCACGTTTCTTTTAAAAGCAAAAGAAAAAAATAATGTTATATTTCTCCAAATACGTGGCATCAGTGAATAAACAAAGAAATCGCTCTTTCCACGTTTAGCAAAGCACAGCAACCGAAAAAAATTTCACTTTAGATTTAACTGCTATAATTAATATACAGCCAGTGCCGTTAATGCCCACCAGATGGAGACGTCTCAGTAGCTGAGCCCATCTTACGGATTTATAATGTCAGATCCTGACAGAAAAACGCACATAGCACCGTGTGTTGTTGGCCACCGTGGTGTAAGGCTAACGCGCTCGGCTAGATATCGAGAGATTCGGGATTCGATTCCCCGGAGGCAGCCGAATAACAATTTTTAGGTTGCTGTGCGTTGCTAAACGTGGAAATAGCGATGCCTTTGTTTATTATGTGATATTTCAGTACGCTTTTTGTCTTAACCTTCTTTATAAGCTAACTTGGATGAATACAACCAACAATTTTTTTTACGTCGATGTTATTATGCACATGCCATCGTCATCATAATCAACAACACTCAATCCACGACTGGCTGAAGATCTCCCCGACAAATCTCAGAAAGAAATATAGTGAAGAAGCAACATTTTTTACATAAGAGCAGAAACTCATAGAGCAAGGTTAATTTTGATATAAATAATATTTTGTAGCAACACTGGTAGTCGGTGAGGTAACGGAAATAAAACGAGCTGACGAGATGTAAAAAGTGTGAAGATTTAGTTACCTACTGCGTTAAATATTGTGATTTCGTATGTGTTCAACTTTATCCCTTCAATCCGATTTACAGTAGAACTTCGTTTATACGTTTCTCACTTATACCGGGGGCGCCATATAAAAGAGGGCCCCGTGGCCAGACGTTGTTAGGCGGATTAAAGTTGTGTGGCGGATTTCCAGTTAAAACAGCTTAATTCTACTTCTAACCGGTTTCAAAGGAATTCTCCAGAGTGGTTAGTCACAGCCAGAGCAGTGTAGGTACACGGTCATAAGTGTGAGTGAAGAGAGAACAAAGGCAACAGAAATAGTTTTAAGTACGGAACAGCGGATTTTTATTGTGGAACAGTATTTCAGAAATAACTCATACAAGGTTTTAAAACAAGTTAGTAAAATCATGCAATGCATTGATTATGATACGCTTTCCAATATACTAGAAATCATTACTCAAGCTATTACTCAATTATGAGGAAAATGGCTGTGGAATAAATCTCACCCCAGTTCCCTGACCTTTGATCCATATGGATGATATTCAACAGAACTGGTTCAGTATATCTCCGAAATAACATGATAAAGTTTTGTCGCAATCGAAGCAATTTTACGTAAGTTATGATGCATAAGAGCTATGGAATAGATCCCGTTCCTGTGTCCTAACCTTTCACCCCATTTCGCAGATTTTCAATAGGATTCATCCCCAGGAAGGTCCCTACAACATATCAACATTTCATCCAAACCGAAACATTTTTACGTAAGTTATGACTCATAATGGCGATGGAAGTTATTCCGCTCCTATGTCCTGACCTTTGACCCCCATTTCGCCAATTTTTAATAGGGTTTGTCCCCAGATGTTCTCCTACCACATACTAAAATTTAATCGAAATCGAACATTTTTTACGTTAGTTATGACGCATAAGAGCAGTGGAATGGATCCCACTCTTATGTCCTGACCTTTGACCCCATTTCGTTCACTTTCAATAGGGGTTCCTTCCCAGGTGTTCCTCTACCACATACTAAAATTTCATCGAAATCGAACGATTTTTACGCAAGTTATCGTGCGGACGAACATACGCACACAACGCGTGACGTAATGAGACAGATGGGAATCGCGACCATCTGCTAGCAAGGTGTGACGTCATAAAACTCTAATAGGATCCAAAAACAACGCGTGATGTAATGAGATAGATGGCATGACCGCGCGCCAACATCTAATGGGCGACGCCATGACACCACACTACAAACTTGGTGATTCGGGGTGGTTATTTAACCCACTAAACAAATTTTCTTAAAGTCGAGATCAAGCTAAATCGATTTCTAGTACCAGAAAACGGTAGGTTAACGACTTTCATCAAAATCCTCATAGCCGTTTTCAAAATAAAATTTACATACATACAAGAATTGCTCCTTTAAGGTGAACGTCAAGTAATTTTGCTTCCTGTACTTCGAATGGAAAAATTTCTGTACACATTTTCTTCCCAATTAATGCGTTCCCAAGGATGAAAATTTGAACATCGATTAACATATCTTCATTTTATAGCTTGGAATACTTAATATTTTCTAAAACATAACCATAATTATGCAATCCAACTCTTGTTTGTCTGCTGACGTCATGAAAATACAGGTCGCACCATCTTTTTTCTGGACAATTAATGCGTTCACAAGGATGAAAATTTGAACATCGATTAAAATAGCTTCATTTTATAACTTGCAATACCTAATATTTTCCAAAACATAACCATAATTATGCAATCCAACATTTGTTTGTCTACTGACGTCATGAAAATACAGGTCGCGCCATCTTTTTTCTAGACAATTAATGCATTCACAAAGATGAAAATTTGAACATCCATTAAAATAGCTTCATTTTATAACTTGGAATACTTAATATTTTCTAAAACATAACCATAATTATGCAATCCAACATTTGTTTGTCTACTGACGTCATCAAAGTACAGGTCACGCCATCATGTTTCTCGTTTCAACACCACCGAAGGAAAAGTTATTGATTTTTAATGTAATTATGGTTATGTTTTAGAAAATATTAAGTATTCCAAGTTGTAATAAAGTTATTTTAATCGATGTTAAAATTTTCATCCTTGGAAACACATTAATTGTGAAGGAAATGTGTACAAAAGTTTTTACATTGGAAGTATAGGAAGCAAAATTACTTGACGTCCACCTTAATAATATGGGATGAGAGCGATGGAATGAATCGCATTCCTATGTCCTGAACTTTGACCCCATTTCGTTCACATTCAATAGGGTTCGTCCCCAGGTGGTCCCCTACCACATACTGAAATTTCATCGAAATCGAACCATTTTTACGCACGTTATGACGCATAAGGGCAATGGAATGCATCCCGCTCTTATGTCCTAACCTTTGACCCCACTTCACCCATTTAGAATAAGATTCGTCCCCAGGCGGTCCCCTACCACATACTAAAATTTCATTGAAATCGAACCATATTTACGCAAGTTATGACGCATAAGGGCAATGGAATGATCCCGCTCCTACGTCGTGACCTTTGACCCCATTTGTCCCATTTTCAATAGGGTTCGTCCCCAGGTGGTCCCCTACCCCACATAGTAAACTTTCATTGAAATCGAACCATTTTTACGCCAGTTATCGTGCGGACGGACACGGACAAAGCTGGAGCATATACGCTTCTTCAATTTACGGTTGGAAAGCGTAAATGAGTTCTTTACAGAAAAATGTCCACATTGTGCCGCACCGGCGAAATCAGTGGTACAGAAGTAAGTGCGGAAATTTCGTGAAACCGGCATGGCGTGCAACAGGAAAAGAAACAAACCCAAGACAATCCGTACTGAAGACAATATCAAGGATGTGTGCACAATGATATTACAAAGCCCTCAGAAGTCAATCCGCCGATTATTGTCTGCAACGAGAACATCTGCCACGTCATGCCGACGTATACTTAAGGTGGATTTGCATTTTCGGCTGTACAAAGTTATGGCGCTCCCAGAACTTAAAACTCATGATAATGCAAAACGGATGCAGTATTGTAAGTGGTTTCAGAATACCATTGTCAGCGGATACATTTGTCCCAATACTTTATTACATGACAGATGAAGCATGGTTTCCGGGTACGCCAATGCGCAAAACAGCAGGATTTGAACCAACACGAATCCCAGACGGACAATGGAGACTCCTCTGTAAGACCAAAAGATAGGCGTTTGGTGTGCTGTGACTGCTAAGAGGATAGTCGGCCCATTCTTTTTCACTTACACCATCAACTCGGAGCCCTATGTTCAGCAACTGTTTAACTCATTTGTTGCCGCACTTACAGAACAAGAGCGAACATATGCTTTCTTTCAGTAGGATGGTGCAACGGCGCATACCGCGCGGAACAGTCTACGCGCTGTGCATGAAGTGTTTGGGGAGGACAGAACTGTATCGAAGGGACTATGGCCACCCAGATGACCCGATCTTCCCACCTGTGACTTTTATCTGTGGGGAGCATTGAAAGGGAAAGTGTACGCAAGTAATCCGCACACCCTTGATTAATTAAAAGTGAACATTACGGATGCCATAGCCCAGATTACTGCCGATGAGTTGTGGCGCGTTGCGAACATGTTCCGTCGTGGGCAGCTGTGTCTTGATGTCGGAGGACAGCACTTTTAGCAATTGTTGTAAACGCAGGTAAATTACTCCTGTTTTCTGTCATTTCAACTATTCTTTACCATGTATAGTAACATTGCTTGACTGTTGTCGTTCATTATACTCGGGCCTCTTTTATATAGCACACCCTGTACGTTTTCCTTTATAAGTAAAATGTCGCCGATTCAAAAATTATGAATTGCCCTTAATGTTATATTTTCCCTGTTTCGTTTATACATTTTTTCAATTATTCGTTAATTTGACTGGGTCCTTGAAAAACGTATAAACGAGGTTCTCCTGCATTTGTTATTTCACAAGAGATTAACTTAGTTAACGACTTTATCTTTCGGATTTAACGACTGCCATGAATAATTAATTAGTAGTGATATAAGCAGTCACCCCAGATGGCGGACTCCTGGTGTGGCGACGACCCCACCAGACAATGGATCCCACCTACCTACAAGGGACACTGCAGGCCAGCGGTGGCTCTGTTATGGTGTGGGTGTTTTTAGCTGACGCGGATTAGGACCCCTCATACGTCTGCAGAACCGGTGGAGGTTACGTAACCACGCCCTTCTACAATCAAGGGTCACTTTTTCCATAATACAAGCACAACCATGTTTCATTATGGACGCGAACCCGAGCCTATCTCGAACGAACGGTCAGAAGCCAGGGCCTGAGACCACTCGGCCACCGGAGAGAAAACAACGCTTTTATGCTTGTTAGAAGTTTTTCATCGTTATTAGTCAGCTAACTTGTTTCAAGTTGTTAATTAATCGACGTCTTAGTTCATCGTGTGACTGAGCGTTACCTTCGTCTTGTTGGTGTATAAATCACCTAGTTGGCAATAAAACCATTGCCTGAACATTTACTGTAGGCCATGTTTGATATTACTTTCAGTACATTTGCTCGTTTGAAGAACCATTATATTTAATTAAAAACTTTCACTGTCTCTACTTTGATCATGTTGCCATCACTCCAGTCATTTTCCTGATTCGTGCTGCATGTCTTTTTTAGTTAAAGTCCTTGGCTGTGATCCATAAGTAAGAAGTAGAAAGATGCATTGATTAAACATCTTACTTTTAAGACATAACGTCTCTCATTGAACTTGGAGGACATAGGGATACAGGTTAATGAAAGCTGTTTAACCCAGGCCGTCTACAAAGCACAAGGCCATGACATTAGAGACATAGAATTCTTTCCGTTTGTGACGTCACCCTCACGTTACACGGTTTCATAACTGGTGTCGTGTTTGACGTCATACACGGCAGCGTTAGAAACCAATCGGAAGCCTTGGTTTCCGCGTGACGTCACTAAAACAGGGAGCTCATCACTCTAAAATCATGGCCTTGTGCTTTCTAGACGGCCTTGTTTTAACTCACCTTGGTTTTGGTGACGACATATTCATTTTTGACAAGTACCCACTCAGATACAGAGTATGATCCAAAAACTTGCTGTCCTGAGTAAAGAAGTGCGATTTAAGATGAATTTACAAAAAATAAAATTAATGCTACAAGAACCGAAGATTTAGAGGTAGATAAGGCAAATTTTCTACCTTGAGGTAAGATACCTTAAGGTAACACATATTACTAAAAGATGGAAACACTCGGTAACAAAACATATAATCACGTGATAAATAACACATAATACTATTCGCACTATCTTCCACGATGTTTTAAAAAAACAGTTTTTTTTCTACGTGTTGTAATTCTCTGCGTTTTACGCCTAACCTCTGCCTTTAAAAAACTACAAGGCGGAGCGAAAACGCTTAACAATTTGTACATACGATATTACACCACTAAACAAAAAGGCGCCCATGACTACGCTAGAAGCGTTTTCAAATTGTACAGTTTGGTGTATTCCTAAGTAATAGCCGTCACTGTTATTCAAACAAATGTGCAATAAATAATAAACATTATTGAAATAAGGTTGTTTCAGAAATAATGGGGCTTAAAATAACATTCAATGAAACGTGATTTTTGAAAAGATTTCAGTGTGCCTTAACAGAGCTTTTTTTTCAGGCATTTTCATTTCATCATGAAGCGTATTAAATCCGTTTATTTTTCTGGCGCGGTAAGCACAAAGATTCGCCTAGCTTTCGCACTCTACTGGGAGGCTTTTTCAAGGCAAAGGTTGATACAAAAATGCAAGGAATTGGAACACACAAAGAACGAAGATGATTTTTGAAAATAACGTGGGTGACATCACGAGTATATTACATGAATTTTTATCGCGCAATTATACGGTGCGTCGAGATGTGTTTCCATCTTTCAGTAACGCATGCCAAACCATTGGAAGTTCAGTGGAGACCATATCATTGCATGCCAGCTTGCTGGATATAGGATTTCAACTGTTACTCTGATGGCAGTCAGTCCCTTTAAAATTCGTGTAAGGGGCAATTCTTCCAATACTATTCCATACAAGAGCGGCAGAGCAATGCATGACTTCTCTGGCGAGGGCGGTATTCTGCATGTCCTGGTTGACACTTCGTACGTGTTCTTTACATCTAGTATCCAAGGATCGCTTTGTCATTCCGATATATATCTTTTCCGTTTTGTCAGGATATAGCAACGGAATAGCGTGCACACCCGCCTTTTCTTTCAGACACTGTCTCTCTTAGCAACTTGATATTATATATGATAACGGGGGTCGGGGACTTCATTGCTATTAATATGTTGTATTTACGTAATAAATTCTTTAACCAATATTTAAAACCTGGGACATATGTGATGGATCCTGCGTAGCTCATTGTCTTACTAGGTGACTTCGTCATTGTTCGATTTCTTACAGTTCTATGTATTCTGTCTATGTCATCCTTCTTATATCCAGCCTTTAGACTTTTGCTATAAATATTATCGATGCCCTTATTATTTAGGTAGTCGGGTTTGCATACGTTATACGCTCTATAGAATCATGCTCTAAACACAGAAAGTTTGTAGACTTTTGGGCAGTGCGAATCAAATCAGGAGGGACATGGTTCAGCAGTGCTGTCGGGTTATAATAAACATTAAAAT
Source organism: Macrothele yani (assembly GCA_039090855.1). Classification (NCBI taxonomy): domain Eukaryota; kingdom Metazoa; phylum Arthropoda; class Arachnida; order Araneae; family Macrothelidae; genus Macrothele; species Macrothele yani. Next base: position 7,904,534 of record CM076994.1, on the reverse strand, counting down.
CGATGCTGGATGTACTATTTCTTCTGAGCGCGACGTTAAAATAAATCAACGTCCCATGCTTTTCAAGCTCCATGGTGAACTTTATTGTACTGTGTAGGTTGTTTATCTTGCGCATGGAATCATTTAATTCGTCTACTCCATGTTCCCATGTGAAGAATATGTCGTCAGCGTAGCGGATCCACACTTGGGGTTTCTTGATACAATTTAAAAAGATGAGATCTTCTAGCTGTCTAAGTACTGCTTCCGCCAGGACTGAAGATAGAGGTGAACCTATCGGTGCTCCTTTAGTTTGTAGATGTCTCCATCCAACTTGAAATAGTTGTGGTTAGTAACCCGATCTAAGGAGCCCATAATAATCTTTGTTTGAGTCGGTGTGAATTCACGGGAAGTGACTATTATTTCTTCAAGGTTCGCAACAGCCTCTGGTATAGTTATACACGGATATAAAGACACTATGTCGAAACTTTCCATTATATCATTATCAAATATATTTAACCTTCTTGCACGCTCCACAAATTCTTTTGCTGACTTCATTACGTAATCGGAGTTTTTTAAACGTTCAGAGAAGAATTCAGCTAGCGAAGTTTCTAATATGTATATAGGAGATTTGTGTGTTGCTACTACTTACGAAGCTTCGCAGACAAAACCTACGGACCCTACAATTCCACCATTCTTTGGACGACTAAAGAACTATAAATCTGGAACCAGCAAAAAACAAATCTCTTACATATCATCATCATCATCATTGTCAACCATTATCAATCCACTGCTGGACGAAGGTCTCCCCAAGTTTCCTCCACAACGGTCTGTCTTGTGCCAGTCTCCTCCATGTCACTCCCGCATATTTACGAATTTCATCCACCCATCTCCCATGTGGTCTTTTTCTGGGTCTTTTCCTGTCCCTTGGAATCCAATCTAAAATTTCGGCTGTCCATCTATGGTCTGTCCTTCTGGCAGTATGTCCAGCCCATTGCCATTTCAGGGATTTAACTCTGATCATGATGTCTTCCACTCTTGTCATTTTTCGGATCCACGAGTTCCTCTTCTTATCTCTCCTGGTTATACCAAGCATGCACCTCTCCATGCTTCTTTGAGTTGTCTGCAGCCTTTGTATGTCTCTTTTAGTTAAGGTCCACGTCTCTGCACCATACGTAAGCACTGGAAGGATGCATTGATCAAACACTTTTCTTTTAAGACATAATGGCATATTGCTCTTGAAAATTATGCTGTTTCTTCCAAAAGCTCTCCAGGCAAGTTTTGTACGCCGATTAATTTCTTCATCAATGTGACCCTCACTTGATATCTGCTGTCCAAGATAAACATACGTATCTGTTATCTCCAGTTTTTCTCCATCAATCGATAAATCTTCATTTCTTGTAAAAGCATTGAACATCACTTTTGTCTTCTGAAAGTTCATTTTTAATCCCACTTCTTTACTCTTGTCAGCAAGTTCCTGGATCATACTCTGCAGCTCTGATGGGGTAGTTGCAAAAATGACTACGTCATCAGCAAAACGAAGGTGGGTTAGATAATCTCCATTAATCTTTATCCCTTTGTTTTCCCAGTTCAGTGATTGAAAGACATTTTCCAATGTGGCATTAAAGAGCTTCGGAGATATGGTGTCACCTTGTCTCACTCCCTTTCCAATTTTTATGTGTGTTGTATTTTCAAACAGCCGAATCTTTGCACTTGCATTTTCATAGATGTTATTAATAATATTAATGTATGCATCTTCAATACCGCAGGATTTCAGAGCCGTGGTAACTGCTGATGGTTTCACCGAATCAAAGGCTTTTTCATAATCGATAAAAGCCATGCACAATGGAAGTTCATATTCCCTCGCTCTTTCAATTAATTCTCTCAGTACGTGGATATGATCTATTGTGCTGTAGCCACTCCTGAATCCAGCTTGTTCTCTCGGTTGAGCCATGTCCAGTGTTACCTTCAAGCGGTGTGAAAGAACTTTAGTGAAGATTTTATAAACCACTGATAGGAGGCTGATAGGTCTGTAGTTCCTGAGATCCTCAATGTCACCTTTTTTATGTAGCAGGATCATTGTAGCATTGTTCCAATCCTCAGGAATCTTCCCTTCATTAAGGCATCGAGTGAAAATTTGGGCGAGTACTGTTTCAATTTCTCCACTTGCTTCTTGTATGATGTCTATAGTAATTCCATCTTCTCCTGGAGCTTTCCCCCGCTTCATGTTCTTGATTGCATGTGCAACTTCTGCTGGGAGGACTGGAAGAACTCTGGTACCTTTCATGATGTCTGGAGTACATGTATCATCCCTTTCATATAATTTGGAGTAGAAATCTTTCACTCTTGTCAAAATTTCACCTCTATTTCTTGTTATAGAACCATCTTCTTTTCTCAGAGCCATAATCTGTTTTCTTCCCTTACTGAGATGTCCCTTTGCTATCTTTAGGCTTTGGTTGTTTTCAATTGCTTTCCTCACTAGCTCACAGTTGAATTTCCTTACGTCTTCAGTGATACTTTTTCTTACTGTCTTGCATAGCTCTATATATTCCACTTTGGAAGTCACATCTTCTTTAGTTATATATTAGAAAAATCCCTAGCTGAATTCTTCTCTGAACGTTTAAAAAACTCCGATTGCGTAATCAAGTCAAAAAAAGAATTTGTGGAGAGTGCAAGAAATGCTAAATATATTTGATAATGATATAATGGGAAAATTCGACATAGTGTCTTTATATCGGTCTATAACTATACCAAAGGCAGTTGCTAACCTTGAAGAAATAATCGTCACTTCCCGTGAATTCACACCGACCCAAACAAAGAAAATTATGCGCGCCTTAAATCTGGTTATTAACCACAACTATTTCAAGTTAGATGGAGACATCTACAAACTAAAAGAGCACCGATAGGTTAACCTCTATCTTCAGTCGTTGCGGAAGCAGTACTTAGACAGCTAGAAGATCTCATCTTTTTAAATTGTATCCAGAAACCCCGAGTGTGGATCCGCTACGCTGACGACATATTCTTCATATGGGAACATGGAGTAGACGAATTAAATGATTTCATGCGCAAGATAAACAACCTACACAGTACGATAAAGTTCACCATGAAGCTTGAAAAGGATGGGACGTTGAGTTATCTTGACGTCGCGCTCAGAAGAAATAGAACATCCAGCATCGATTTTAATGTTTATTATAAACCGACAGCAGTGCCGAACCTTGTATCTCCTGATTCGTAGTGCTCAAAAGACTACAAACTTTCTGTGTTTATAGCATGGTTTTATAGAGCGTACAACGTATACAAACCCGACTACCTAAATAATAAGGAAATCGATAATATTTATACCAAAGGTCTAAAAGGCTGGATATAAGAAAGATGGCAAAGATAGAATACATAGAACTGTAAGAAATCGTACAATGTCAGCAATAACGAAGTCACCTAGTAAGACTATGAGCTACGCAGGATCCATCACATATGTCCCAGGCTTTACATATTGGTTGAAGAATTTATTACGTAAATACAACATATTGATAGCAATGAAGTCTCCGACCCCGTTATCACATATAATATCAAGTTGCAAGGAGAGACAGTGTGACAAAGAAAAGACGTGTGCGTACGCTATACCGTTGGTATATCTTGACAACACGGAAAAGATATATATATATATCGGAAAGACAAAGCGATCCTTGGATACTAGATTCAAAGAACACGTACGAAGTGTCATCCAAGACATGCAGAATACAACCCCCGCCAGAGAAGTCATGCATTGCTCTGCCGCTCTTGTATGGAATAGTATTAGAAGAATTGCCCCTTACACGAATTTTAAAGAGACTGCCATCAGGGAAACAGTTGAAATCCTATCCAGCAAACTGGCATGCAATGATATGGTCTCTATTGAACTACTAATAGTTCGGAATGCGTTATTGAAAGATGGAACCTCATCGCGGTGCACCGTATAATTGCGAGATAAAAATTCATGTAATATGCTCGTGATGTCATCCACGTTATTTTCAAAAATCATCATCGTTCTTTGTGAGTTCCAATTCCTTGCATTTTTATGTCTATCGTTGCCTTGAAAACGCCTTTCAGTGGAGTGCAAAAGCTTGGCGAATCTTTGTGCTGATTACACCACAAAAATAAATGGATTTTTTTTTTTTTGATTGGAGGTTTAACGACCACCGTGAGCAACTCAACGGGATATAAGCAGTCGCCCGTCCCTAATTTAGGGCCACTGGTTCCAGGGAAGGGAGAGAGCCAGTGCCGTAAGACAAACACAACATCCATGCCTCACCGGGATTTTAACCCGGACCCCTTTCGGACGAATGATCAGAGGCCATTGCTTAGACCACTGCGCCACCGGGGCGGCATAAACGGATTTAATACGCTATATGCGTTTCGCGATTATTTAAGTTCGGTGAACTCAAAACAAAATTTTCATTTCATACTTGCTGAGCCCATCCCTACGGATTGTGAAGTCAGATGCTAACAGATAAACACACATAGGGCCGTGGATTGTTGGCACCGTAGCGTAAAATGAACGCACTCGGATATTTATCGAGAGATCTGGGGTTCGATCTCAGCGGTGTCATACAATTTTTTGGTTGCTGTGTGTTCATTAAAGAAAAACGTGGAAAGAGCGATAACTTTGTCTATTTACATTGTCTCCACGTATTTGGAAGATTTTCACCATCTCATACTTCATAAAGAGTAAGGATAAAGTATCGAAACGAAAAAAAAGTGCCTCCACTCGAACCTTTGGATCGCAATTAGGTCAACAGCAAATAGATACAATGCTGACTGAAAGAATTCTGCATTTAGTTTTCTGCAATTAAGGCACCAAACGGTTAGGTGTCACACAAGAACTGAAACCCTTCGTCATATCTGGATGTTGGACCTTCTTTTTAGATTGCTCTTGTATGCGACCCTTTTGACACATCGTAACATCAACTGATGTTTTCTTTGCTTTTCTGCTTAAAGAAGATACGCCGTATACACCTGCTTGAAAACGACCTGATCAAGAATCAAACACGTAAGCGCAAGTTCTGCTTCTGTTTGGCATTTAACCTTTCATAAAAGTTTACACCATCAAACAAAACAAAACCAAAATTTTTATCAACCTCACTGAGAAGTTCTCAATGATCTCGCTTTTGGACGTGATACTAAGCCACACTTAGGTGTTTTAAATCGAAACGCCAAGGGAATGCTAAATTACTCCGCGAAAAAAAATAGTCCTGCATCCACTACATGGGACTTATTTATATTTAAAAATAAAATTACTGTACAGAACTCATTCGTTTAAATATTGTGCGAAATTGAAAAATGGTATCACTTACCAAGCAATGTACATGTAGTTTTATTCAGATGCTTTGACTAATTGCCGGTGTGTTGACACGTTGATTTGCAGATAATGACATTTTTACGAGATGTTCGTTACTTAAGAAACCGTTTACAACTACTTCAGAAGACTACAATGTTCTTTTCTAACTCAAACTTAACGAAGAAAAAATCAAATTTTCGAATCATTTTTCAATTCTGGAATCGGGAACCGCTGTGAAAAATTCCTCGAGGTTTTCTGGGACGGAAACCTTTTTATTCTTAATGTTTGAACACAAGAAATACCATAAAACCTCAAGAAACGATATATATGATGTTTTTCCAAATTAACTTTTGTATTATAAAATGTATCTTTATTAGTAAATATATAGTGCTTTAAAATATAACGTGCACTTAGAAATGTCAGTTTAAATAGCTGTTTTCTTGGTAGAAAAGGCAAAGGTTGGAAAACATTGCCTTTTTATTAGAAAAGATTGGAAAACATTGATTCGTTTTCGTAGACGAGGGTTTCACCCTTAAAAGCACCGAGGAATTTTATTAAAAATTTTGTTACTATGTAGGTCCTTTCTCAATATATGCATCAGTTTTCACTATTTCATCCCCCTTGAGGGCAGATTTTTGAGTTAAGCTTCTTCAGTTATATCAAACAATTTTTCACTTGAACTGTTCCAACGATTGTCCTGTAACTCCAACTCGGTAATAATATCAAAATACAGTTGTCGAATGATTTATTTACTAAATCTTGGTGAATAAATATTCGACATGCGCAGACATTTATTCTTACAAGAATGATTTATTCACCAAATCTTGGTGCAATTGTGAAAGTTTTGTATTTGTTGACATTGGAAATTTGTCTACAACGTTATACCGTCAAATATTCCATTTTGTAAATAGCTCATCGCAGATATAAAACTTCATTTCTCCTTTGCGTTGGGCAAACATTTATTCCTGGAATTGTTTCAAGCCGACGTGGCATTTCATTCATTCAGTAACAGAAAAGAGATACTAAAATTATTTCGTTGGTTAAAAGGTAAAAGCTCCTTCACCTCAGAGATCCGTGTAATACTCGGGCTAAAGTATTTTCAGCGAGTTAGGGAAAATAAATACAATTCACTTCTGCTTTTAAAATTTATCCTAACGCAGTCGCTCAAACTTTAATTCAATGCTATTCTACCCTATTCTTGCAATCGAAAAGTAAACCTAATTGTTTCTAGTATTGGATCCTAACGATAGCTTTCTAATTTCTCATTGGGTCCAAGAAGCTTACATGCTGTGAAGCACATGCACATACACTGCTGGCCACCAAAATGCAACACCAAGAAGGAAGCATCTGATTGGCCTGAAATTCGCAGCATGCGAACGATTAGCATTGCAGGGCATATGCAAATCATATGCGCCCGGCACGCCACCGAGAAGCACTATAAGAAAAGTGCAACAGAAGGCGGGGTGTAAGTAGTGGAAGTGTGTTGTGCTTCCGGACGTGTGCGCGGGAAGCTTCCTGATGCCTCGTCGCAGAATACGGCAGTCATTCCAGCACATTTCGGAGTTCGACAGAGGACGAATAGTGGCTTATCGCGACAGCGGTTTATCGTACCGAGACATCGGCACCCGTGTGGGAAGACATCCAGCCACAGTAAGGTGAGTATGGATTCGGTTGGTGCAGGAGGGATAGACGCACCGACGTGAGCGATTGCCGCAGCAGCGGTACACCACCGAACGAGCGGACCGGCATGTTGTGCGGCGGGCATTGACGGCTCGCACAGCCATATCACGAACGTTAGCGCAGGAATTAGGGTGTGTTGCGGAACAACCTATGTCAGCACGTACCGTTCGACGTCGTCTGCAGGAGCGGGGACTTGTCGCGTGGCGCCCGTTGCTCCTATTACCACTGACGTTACACCACCGGCGAGTGCGGCGACAGTGGGCCGTTGAACGCCGCACCTGGACTACGGAATGACACGACATTGTCTTCTCCGACGATTCCCGCTTCTGCCTGCAACACCACGATGGTCGGATCCGCGTGTGGCGGCACCGCGGCGAAAAACTGTATGACGCCTGCATTATGCATCACCGTACCGGTCCGTCGCCTGGCGTTATGGTTTGGCGCGCAATTGGATATGACACCCGCACTCTTCTGGTACGCATCGCCGGTACACTCAACAGCCACCGCTACATCTCCGACGTTTTGGAGCCTGAAGTCCTCCCTTACCTGCAAGACCTGCCAGCGGCCACGTTTCAACATGACAATGCGCGCCCGCACGTGGCACGTATCGTGCAACAATTCTTCACGGCCCACCAGGTGTCACTGCTGCCGTGGTCCGCCTGTTCTCCGGTTATGTCGCCCATCGAACACGTCTGGTCGCTGATCGGCAACCGAGTGGCCCGGCAAGCACCACCCGCGGCTACGCCTGATGAACTGTAGCAACGTGTGGAAGCAGAGTGGACCGACATACACCAAGCCTCTTTCGTTCGATGCCGCGGCGTGTAACGGCCGTTATTGCCAGCCATGGGGACCGCACGAACTATTGATGTCTGCGTGTTTCGCAAGTCGCACGGGCCTGTAAGCTCAATCGTTTCATCTTTGTATCTGTTGTTATGTGTCCAGTAAATCTGGCTTTGCTATCTCGTATCCTTCTTGGTGTTGCATTTTGGGTGACCAGCAGTGTAGAAGACATTAAAACAATTTTAACTGAATTCTAGGTAGCTACATATATAAAGTAGACGCCCTTCATATGTATTAATATAAACAGCACCATGATTCAAATGGCACGAGAAACGAATGTTGACTTTCAAAGTGAACAGGTAGCCGGATATACCGGAGCTTAGAAAAAGACGCATCCCTGAAGCTTTCTCAGAAGAACATCGTATGAAAACACGGGCACTGAGTGCAAGAAGTGAAGCCATACGCACATACCGCCTGAATACGCCTTGGAATGGACGCATACAAATCCTGGATGATGGTTAGTGGGATGTTACACCATTCTCCATGCAAAAACTACCACAGGTCCTTGAGACATGCAGGAGAAGGATAACTGGATCTTACTCTGTTTTCCAACACAGACCATAGTGGCTCAATGATGTTTAAGTCTGGTGTCTGGGGAGCCAAAGGAAGGTGTGAAAGTTCGTCCTCGTGTTCCTGAAATCATGATTGGACATTTCGAGCTCTGTGAATTGAGGTGCTATCATCTTGATAGATGACATCCCTTGCAGGAAACAATGCCTGAGCCACTGGATGGACTTGGTCGGCCAGAATGGTTTCATACGCCCTGCCAGTTATCCGTTCTATCAAGGTGATCAGGGGACCTGCTGAAAACAAGATATGACCGGCCAGAGTATGACAGAACAACCCCCTTGCTGCACTGTTGGGAGCAGACAGTCTGGGTTGTATGCTTCTGACGGTGTTCTCCACAAGTAGACGCGTCCTGCGGTGGGGAATAGTGTGAATGTGGATTCATCCAACCACATTACACACTTCCATTCATCGGCAGTCCACGTTGTATGCTCCTGGCACCACTGCCGTCCCTGTTGTGCATTCACCCAGATCACCAGAGGTTTTGCAATGGCAGCTCTGCCATGAATATCTTGTTTATGTAGTTCCGTGCGTACTGTTTTTGTTGATACTGGGTCTGGAGATGCAGATGGCGATCCTCAGTAATTTTTGGCACCTTGGTCTTCTTCTTACGGGTAACAATCCTCTTTAATGCTCTCCTGTCTCTATCAGTCCGGGTCGTTTTCCGGCCGCTCTTGTGTTTCGCAGACGAGGTTTTGCCACTAACACGGTACGCTGTTCATGACGCTAGACACCGTAGCTCTCGATACCCCCACTACTCAGACGACTGTTGTCACTGAGGAAACAACTAGCCGGCCACCAACAATTAGCTCTCTTTCGAAGTCCACTAGGTCGCTCATTTTGTCGTCACCCTGAAAGAAATTTAGCAACAAGACACTTTAAAAGCACTTATTTGTCACAGTATTTGTCATTTTCTTGTAGGACTTCCGTCCACAATGAGTAGAGTTTAGGTCCCAGCCACCTACAGAGAGATCACCTTTTGGGCAGGACACAGAAACGCAAGGAATGAGAGCAAGTCTAGTTACTTTGACAGAACAGTTTGTAGTGAGATTAGAGTACAGTAGATGGCGCCACCGTACAAGTACGATGTTGCACACAGAGAGGTGAGAGAATTTCAGGGTGGGGGGGCATAGGAAAGGACACCCATTTAACCAGTGGGTCCAGCCGGGGGGCCGTCACTTAACGTGCTCGTCCGATGCACGGCGGATATTCAGCGATTGTTAGTAAATCACACTATCTCTGAAAGATCAGCCCAGGTTCGAACCTGAGGACCTTGCATTGATAGTCTGACTCTCTAACCACTAAGCCATCCGCGGCTCTTTAAAAGCACTTAAACAGGAACATGAGGTTCGAAACAAAGCTATTACAACTAAAAAGTGGTGGGTACCTTTGCGTATTGCGACTTACGCAGCTACATTAAAAGTCACGTCTCTGAGCGTTGTGTTCACATTATTCTGTCCAACCCCTGTACTTCACAGAAATGAACAGTTTTTCAAAAACACTATTTTTATTGTTATATATTACTCAGATATAGACGAACGTAAGAAACGACCCCGAGACCGGTGAAATGTGAAGTAGCTATGAAAGTCCACATGCGTATGCGCAAGCTAAAACCTAACCTCAAGACAGAAAGAAATGCTGAATCGCAAGTGCGTTAGTAAGGGAGATTGGTAACGTTTGGCCTAGGATATCTACAGGTTAGATTCCATGGTGTTATACACCATTTTAAATCTCTCGTAAATAGCACGTACGCCCTACTTGGGGGTCTCGAGAGGAAGCCAAATTACGTTACGACGTACAGTTTTCATAGCATCAAAAATGCATTTGTGTAATGGCTTTTATCAGATTTAGCATCAGGTATAAATAACTTAAAATTACGTTTCCGTTCTTCGCGTATTGTTTCGGTAATAAGTTTTGCGAGTCGGATTAGAGCTTTTTGTTATGATGTTTAATAACAAGCACTGTCATGTACACTGAATCAGAACAATCTCATCAGTGGCCCATCCCGAGGGTCTGCGGTCTAATAACTTCTTGGTTTCATCCGCTTTCTTTCCTCCGATGCAAAGTCAGGAACAGATCCATAACCACATCCTGCTTGGGCGCTTCCATCAGAATAATTATTTCTTCCCATCTCAGGCTCTATTCTAAAACTTTAAACTTGATAAATTACCTGTATGCATTTCTGCTGGATCAGACCAGCCATCATCTGCAAGATTTGCTTCATAAGACTATTTCATACGGCTTTATTTCATACGACTTCATAAGACTTTATGAAGAAAATCCTGCAGATGATGGCTGGTATGATCCAGCAGAGATGCATACAGGTAATTTATCGAGTTTAAAGTTTTAGAATACAGCCTACAATTAGAAGAACGCTGGTGAGATTGTTTTGATTCAATGTACATGACAGTGTTTGCTAATAAACATCATAACAAACACCTCTAATGTGACCGGTTAAAATTATTACCGAAAAAATATGTGAAAAACAGAAATGTAATTAATATAAAGATATTTATGCTAATGCACCACGTAGAACTGGCGGTAAAACCACTGATTATCATTTTCAAGATTCATGCAAAATTACATATTAGCATCAGGTTTTCGTAATTTCTGCAGATTACAATAAGATATTTATTGTTCATGAATTTAATACGGAATTACACCATCGTACAATACAAATTTTGAAGATGTGAATCCGTTTATTGGTGTAAATATGACATTGATGTTAAGTCAAATAATATCCGAAAACTTGAAAATTTCGTCGTCCTGGAGCGGGAATCAAACCCGCATCTCCCTGATAGCGCCCTAGTATGCTAACCACTATACTACCCAGAACGACCAAGTTTCAAGTTTCCGATTAATTTTAATATAACCATGGGAGATGGTATTTATCAGGAAATGCATATAGCGTATTAAATCCGTTTATTTTTATGGCGTAATAAGCACAAAGATTCGCCAAGCTTTCGCACTCCACTGGGAGGCTGTTTCAAGGCAATGGTAGACTTAAAAATGCAGGGAATTGGAACACGTAAGTAACAAAGATGATATTTGAAAATAACGTAGGTGACATCACGAGCATATTACATGAAATTTTAGCACGTAATTACACTGCACGCCCCGACGTATTTTCGTGTTTTTTAATAACGCATGCCAAACCATTCACTGATTGGCATGCCAAAAATTGGCATTCTGCATGCCAAACCATTGATTGATACGCACTGCCCAAAAGAGTACAAACTTACTGCCTGTAGAGCATGGTTCTATAGAGCGTATAACGTATGCAAACCCGACTACCTAAATAACAAGGAAATTGGTAATATTTATAGCAATGGTCTAAAGGCTGGATATAAGAAGGATCAAATAGACAGAATACACAGAACTGTAAGAAACGTATAATGTCAGAAACAGGAAAATTACCTAGTAAGACAATTAGATATGCAGCATCCGTCACATATGTCCCAGGTTTGCATATCAGTTAAATAATTTGTTACGTAAATAAAACATATTAATAAAAATGAAGCCCCCGAACCTGTTATCACATATAATATCAAGCTACAAGGATTGACAGTGTGAAAAAGAAAAGGCAGGTGTGTAGGCTATACCGTTTGTATATCTTGACAACACGGAAAAGATATATATCGGAATGACAAAGCGATCCCTGGACACAAGATGTAAAGAACACGTGCGAAGTGTCAACCAGGACATGCAGAATACAGCCCTCGCCAGAAAAGTCATGCATTCATCGGCCGCTCTAGTATGGAATAGTATTAGAAGAATTGCCCTTTACACGGACTTTAAAGAGACTGCCATTAAGGAAACTGTCGAAATCTTCTCCAGCAAAGTAGCATGCAATGATATGATCTCTGCTGAACTACCAACGGTTTGGCATGCATTATTAAAAGACGGGAACACGTCGCGACGCGTCGTGTAATGGCGTGCTAAAATTTCATGTGATATGCTCGTGATGTCACCCACGTTATTTTCAAAAATCATCTTTGTTCATTACGTGTTCCAATTCCCTGCATTTTTATGTCTACCGTTGCCTTGAAAAAGCCTCCCAGTGGAGTGCGAAAGCTTGGCGAATCTTTGTGCTTATTACGTCATAAAAATAAACGGATTTAATACGCTATATGCGTTTCTTGAGTATTAACATTTTGGTCTATTAAAAATAGCGTTAGAAATAACATCAGAGATGGTTATGTTCGCTCCAGGACGATGAAATTTTCAAGTTTTCGGATATTATCTGACTTAACATCATGTCATATTTACACCAATAAACAGATTCACTTCTTCCAGGACATTGTTAGTTTATGCAAAACGTGATGAAATGATATTCGGCAATAGTTTAGTAAAATATATTGTTGAGTAACGATAAAATTAACTATTTTTGTGTCATTTCATTGTTTTCGTTACCACGAATTTTTACACTTGCGATTTATTTTACTGCTGTCGGGAAAGATGCAAACCATCAAAAAACAAAAAAGCATGAATGAGAGAGATCCTTTCAAACTGAACTAAAAACACAGAACAAAGAGCTGCTATTGCAAAACCGCAGATTTCTTTTTATTATCTGTAACGGTTGGGCATTTCAAAAGTGGAACATTTACGAAATATTAAACTTGTATTTCTTCCTGTAAACTTCATAAAGGTTCTTCATGCCATGAACGAAGATGCGATCCGAAGTTTCAAGTTCAGTTATGAAAAGTTGCCGTTATTAAAGTAAGACAGAGTGCGTTGATAGGAAACGAGAACGCGCAGTCATCCTGCTGCATGAAGTTCTTATAATCGACAAAGCCGGAAGACAAATCACTCAGAGGACAATCTTCAATTGCTTCTGCCAGACTGGATTTTCGAAAGTGACATCATATGAAACTGAACCTGATGATATCGATGAATCTTTGTCAGAGTGGATTAAAAGAGCGAATGTAAAAGACTTTCAACAGCACAATAAGTTACACGAAAACACAGGCGTGGATGAAAGCATCATTTCAGCTGACGTTTTAACGGAGCTTGACATCGTGAATTATGTTGTGGGTGGATCAAATGAAAACGATGAGGAAGCGGAAATATGGATGATGATTTCATCATAAAAGAAGACGTTTTAAAGGCCATAAGGAAACAATCCCTGGTAATGTTTTTAAATTTGACTATGATGTTTACGAAACATACCTATTTCTAGAATGAACGAAACGAACAAACACTGATTTTTCAGAGTAATGCAAATGTTAAAACGGAATATTTGTATCAACTAAATTTATGATTAGTAAAATTTGATTTTCTAATATTTCTGATTAATTATGTTAATAAAGCGCATTACGTATTTCAAAGTGCACACACTATTTGCAGCAATAGGAGTCATATGCATAATAAATATTTCATCGCAATTACGTGATTTACTACTAAGGTAAGGCAGGAGCTAAAACGGCATGTTGTAACGATAAGCCTTGCCGGTGTAGTTCAGCCGGGAAAATGTCCCACTGTACTTCAGAAGCCATGGGTTGTTAAAATGGAACTCGTTCATAGCGACATAAATTTCCGTTTTTATTTCCGGGTTTAAGACTACATCATCAGGAACTCTTAGGGCTGTAGACAGTCGCTCGTCCCTAATTTGGGACCACTGGTTCCAGGGAGGGGACGTGGCCTGCGCCATCGGACAGAAGCCGCGCTTGTGCTTCACCGGGGCTCGGACACAGCCCCATCTTGGACGAATGGTCAGAAGAGAGCATCTCAGACCACTGGGACACTGGGATGGCTTCGATGTTATGACTTATTATCACCAGGTCAAACCCTTTTTTATTGTCTTGCATTCCGATTAACCGATTAAAGGACAGTGTAAACGAAGAAGATTACATTTATTGTCTTGCATTCCGATTAAAGGACAGTGTAAACGAAGAAGATTACATTTTATTAAATATATAAAAAAAACACAACCATGTTGGTATTACCCACTCTTTCTGTTCAATCACAAACTATATTTGAATACACTTTTGCACGGCTATATGATTTGTGACATTTCTTAGGAAATAAGTCTAAGGACTATTGATTTATTACAAAAATCTGCTGAATTTTATTTCAGTTGAAAGAAATGCTACCAAGACCAGATCTGCGGCTACATTTGCCACTTCTTTCGAAAAACCAAATGAGTGTTATCTTTTGTTTGGGTGTATTTTTTTCGTCTGTGGACTCCACATTCGTCAGTCCAACTAAATTACCTTCTTTTGTCTCGAATACTACTGATTAACAGGCTGATTATTCATACGCTGTCAATACAGTTTCTGATTAAGAGGCTGATTATTCATAAGCTGTCGATGCAGTTTCTGAATGAGAGTCTGATTATTCATACCGATTCAGAGGCTGATTATTCATACTGATTAAGAGGCTGATTATTCATATGCTGTCGATACAGTTTCTGATTAAGAGGCTGATTATTTATACTGGTTAAGAGGCTGATTATTCATACGCTGTCGATACAGTTTCTGATTAAGAGGCTGATTATTCATACGCTGTCGGTACAGTTTCTGATTCAAAGGCTGATTATTCATACGCTGTCGGTACAGTTTCTGATTAAAAGGCTGATTATTCATACGCTGTCGGTACAGTTTCTGATTAAAAGGCTGATTATTCATACGCTGTCGATACAGTTTCTCAAGCACAAACACAATTTCATTTATTTATGGTGCTAATATTTGGACCGGAAATGTTATTTTGTGAGCTCTATATTTAGAACTGTCAGTGAAATTTTCCACGCACTTCTTCCTTTCCACGATATAAAGTGAACGCACATTTCTCTGCGTTGTTGTACACTGGTACTCAAATTTAAATGATAATTTATACATTTTTACGGAACTCGAAGTATTTATGAGAATATTCAATTAAATTCGGTAAGAAGTTCACTATTACATTATTTTTGTAACTCAAGCGCAGAAACAAATAATCTTATAATTTGCACGTGTTAATGTCATAATCTTGTAATTTAAATGAAAGAGAAATCTATGGAACAATATTTAAAACCATTTATTTAAGACATACGGCATTTTAATACGGAGTATGATCATTCTTGACAGACGTACAACTCCAGGAACGACCCCTCGTACTGTTACGAGGGTATTGATGAAGTCTTTAGGGATTAACGAACACTCAAGGGTTGTCCTGAGTTCTTGAAGCGTTCTGGCAGAGGGCTGGTGAGTTTTAATGAATCTTCCTAAAGCATTACATACATGCTCAATGGGATTGTGGTCAGGGAATCTGGGTGGCCACTCCAATTGGCGAATATCTTCAAGAAAATCGACTACCAAATGAGCTCGATGAAGTTGGGCATTTTCAGCCATAAGAATAACAGAGAACTGCCTAGAGGACAACTCTGTTCCGTTTGACAGTCAGACGCATATAGCGATTGTCTGCAGCAGTGGTGACCCTGGGACGGCCTCGTTCTGATTAACGACAAATATTCTACTGTTTGTTGACATTATCTCTTGAGTCTTGACAGGACTCTAGAGACAGTTTCAACACTTTTGTAGAACACTCAATGTTCTGTAAAGTTTCGCCTGGGACCGCCCAGCTTCCAATCGCTCTCTACCGCTGAAAATCATCCATACGATGTCTTCGTGACAGAATCAGCTCTACGTGTCACTGAGGGGAAAGCAAGTTTTCCCTGGAATAGCAACAAGATGAGAGTGCATTCATACGACGTCTTCGTGACATAATCAGCTTTACGTGTCCCTGAAGTGAAAGAAAGTGTTGTCTGGAACAGCAACAAGATGCGAGCAGACTCTCGCGTCTCTTTAACTTAATCCTTATTTGCATTTTCCGGCTTACTTGCCGCAAAAGTAAATGCGGAATAGTCTTTCTCGTAGCAAAATTTGCATGTTTGCTAATTTGCACTGCACTATTTTACATACATACATCGGCAGTTATATAAACGTTCTTGTAGATTATCCTTCAATTTTGAGCAGCAGTGTAGAAGTTTATTTATATATCTTTATTTATTAGGTTTACAAATAGGTTTTAAAACGTTTTAAGACAAGGCAACATGTAATTTAAGAGAAAACAACAATACCTTTACGAATCAAAATATGCGCCGTCATTATCTATCACCTTCCGCCATCGGTCGGGCAGCAGACGGATTCCAACCTTGAAGAATACTTCGTCGTGTGACGCGATGAAGTCGTCTACCCATTTTTGCACTTCGTCACATGTCTGGAGCCGTACAGAAGACAAACCATGTTGCATCGATCGGAACAAATGATAGTCTGAAGCCGCTATGTGGGACTAGATGCCGGGTGCTCCAAAACTTCCCAGCTAAACGTTCATAACGTTTCCTTGACTGATTTCGCGACATGTGGCCTAGCGTTGTCATGCGGTAATTTCACGCGACGCAATCCTTTGCCGGTGAATGGACGCTTCAGACAGATTTCCTGGTACAATCGCAGCAATTGTTGCTTGTAGTGATCAGCAAAGATAGTTTGACCCTGTTCCAATAATTCATAATAGAGCACACCCTTTATATCCCACCAGATGCACAGCAGAACTTTCTTGAAGTGAATATTACGTTTCGGTGTCGAAGTCGTTGCTTCACCGGGGTCTGTGCAGTGATTTTTGCGTTTGAGATTGTCGTACCGTAACCACGTTTCATCACCCGTAACGATTTTTCACAGGAAATACTTTCTGTGTTGTTTATTCAACAGATTCAAACACTTCATGACACGCTCATCCTTGTTCCTCTGACTCAGGTCATGTGGCACCCATTTTCCTTCCTTCTGAATCTTTCCCATTGCGAGTAAACGACTGGAAGTAATTTGTTGAGTTACCCCCAGTTGTTCAGCTAATTCTTTTTGCGTTTGAGAAGAATCTTCATCCAGCAATGCTTGCAGTTCCTCATACGCAACCTTCTGCGGGGCGCCGCAACGTTCTCGACCACTAACATCAAAATCACGTGCTTTAAACGATCTAAACCAAGACTCACACGTGCTTTTCGATACTATATTCTCCCTCAGAACAGATCGTTGCACATGCTTTTGCAGCACTTTTTCCTTGATGAAATTCCTAACGAATGCAGTGTCGAATAAATGCAGTATTGCTTGCCATCTTTCACCTACCGATGTGCAAGCGCGTTTGACTTTTGGGCAAACTTCTGTGACACATTTTATACTCTGTGCCAGTTACGATCACATGACAACAAAGCGGGGGAATGTCGGATATGCAAAATTAGAGGTTTACGTCACACAAAAAACGCTTTAAAACTTGTTTGTACACCTAATACATTTGACACGATAGGCCTGTTTTCTAAAAATCTGATTTGCAAAATTCTGTTTGCATCGATTGCTGTACTCATGCGTACAATTCCTCATTAGTTTCCCAGTTCTTTCGATGAAACACATTTACACTAGATGACTTAAAATTATATTTTCGGTACCTCAACTTCTACAGGTGCATTAGAAAAAAAAATACCGGTTAGTTCTAAATATATCCAATTCCATTTCTAAATCTACACGTGCTCTGCTTTCTATAACTTCTTTTTCCCTTTCTGACGATACATCTGTGCTTCCAAACATTCTGCTGCAAAAAAATTATTTTTGCATGTGATCACTGTAGCCGCAATTGCTATTTTTCCTGCATTTGTTTAACTTTTCTGATGCGGCATTTTCCCATTAAACGGCGAAAAGTTCACTTTTATTAGAAAACTAGGGACTGAATGCATCGAAAGATACCCGGAAAGTATCTAGTTTGAAACTCGAGAACAGAAACGCTCGTTACTCCTGGAAGAAAAGATATGGCAATTCCTTCGGTTTCAACGTCAAAATAAAGTTTATAACAGGATAGTACTTTTTAAACTATGTTTAACGTTACAGTAGTACAGCTCGAAAGTGCGCTATAAGAATCTGGAAAAACACTCCAGTTTTGCAGCAGTCAGTGGTTTTACTATGATATTGAAAATAACTATCACTCAAAGGTAATTTGAACACATTTTGAGAGAGGAGGCCTACATATTATCGCAGCAAAGTTGAGTAACATAGTGGCGATCTCTTCCGTTCAATCTTCCATCTACAGCGCGGGAGAAGAACTAGCAACGAGGACATTCAGTGCGATACAATAAGATCTGCAATCTCAAGGAAAAAGTTGTGCTTTTTGCACATGCACAGAAAAAGCTTCGTCTAATCTTCCTCCACGGAGGGATAGTAACTAGGAACAATGATATCCTGTGGGGCGCAACATGGTCTGAAATCTCAAGAAGCAAATTAAGCTTTTAGCGCATGCGCAGAAGCAGCTTTGTGTACTGTCTACACCGCGAGATAGTAACTCACAACTATGTACGTAGGAGATATCCATTCTATAAAGAAGATACCTAAGCAAAAAAATACATAAATAATTTTGACTCACACCTAGTACAACATAGAAAAGGTTATGTATCTACCTGTGTGAGTAAAAGGAGAAAAGATAAAAAAATAAAATAAAACAACTGAATGTAGAAGGTGTCGAGAATACTGAGCCTTCAATGACACTCATGATCTGTAATCTCAAAGAGCGAGTTGTGCCTTCTGCGCATGCGCAAAAGATTTTAATAGCATTACGCAAATCATCCTGATATCAATCGGTTGCAGATTTTTAAAATTTCATGGTAAGTTAATCTCTCTTTAGATGTTACAGAAAACTATTACATACATATCATTAAGCTGTTCTCTGATTTTCAGAGTTAGCTCCTCATAGGAAGACCATCTGACGAATAAACATTTAACTGATAATACATATCCCTAATATGTTCTCTGAGATTAATTCCACAAAGAAATACAAACCACCAGATAAATTTTTAACTGGTTATTTACTTGCCGTATCAAACTTCTCCATTTACAGCGATCTTGACACACAACACGGGTTTCAGTGACATCCATCACACGACGTACACAAGACCTTCTAAACTTCATACTCAATCTTTTTCTCATTCAGACACTTCTGAATCTGATCCTCCCATGACTTCCTTGGCCTTTCTGTGCCTTTCTTTCCTGCCACTTGGGCCGAAAAAGTTTTCTTAGTAAGCATCTCATCACTCATTCTTTCAACATGGCCAAACCACCTAAGAATATTAGTCTTCACCTTGCACAGAAAACTATTTCTGACACATATAACAAAATAGAAGAGAACAGTGGACAAAAATAACTTATTTGATATGTTCAGTACCTAGTTTATACGAGACATAAATGAGAAAAATGCAGATTAGCATTTCCTCCAGCTCGAAATCATTATTGTTAATCACCTAAAAATGTTTTCACTCATGTCTATACCCAAGAATCGCTTACGATACGAGGGCGAGTGATCACAGGGACCCATGCGCGTGTGACGTCATTGGTCTTTCCGTCCTTCAAGGTAATCAACGTGATCATTACGGTTATGGAAATGATGCATCTAATCATTAAAACATTGCATAAAATGTCTTTTTTTCAATAAGGATAAATCATTGGGGGTTGAATATCCATCCACCCCGTCTTTGATATCCCCACGTAACCGTTCCAACTCGTAAATTATTTCCATTCAAACGGAGATGGTAGGGAAATTGTTACTTATTATTTATATCTATTGTTTATTTACTTAATTGTTTTGAATCTGGTGAATTATATCCCCAAACGAATGCTGTGTATGAATGAAGAAGAAATGTAGTTACAATTCTGTAAAGAATAAAAAAAAAAAAAAACAGTTCACCATTTGAAAGGCTTTGAAGGAAAGTAGACAGAGAACGCCAGTAATCGAGCCAAAAGGCATGGACTGTTCATTTCAGAACACTAATATATATTTTTTTGGTAATCGCAACACAGATCCAACACCGAAACAGGATGAATGATATGACAGCGCTAAAGACACTGATAAAGCAGGACGACACGTGCGATCACAATTATTCCATTGAAATGCATAGTAAATTATCAAGTACGAAATGAACACCAATTTAATTGCTACTAAATTAAAATCATTGGTTAAATTCGCTTAATGATTGTCTTATAAGTTAAACTTGCTCTATTGTCTCCTTAAAAAATCTGGTTCCATACTTTTATTTATTATTATTATCACATTCTGTTGTTAAATCCAAACTCAATGCTGCATCCTTGCTATGATTCTTCATTTTCTGTTTTATTGTGCATGTGGCTGTACATTTTTTACTCTAGCAAAAATTTTATCTCCTGAAACTCTGGGCTTCGTCTTCTTTCGATAAAGGCGTTTGTAGTAAAGAGTACTGCAGTTAACACCTCTACGTGTTTGTGGATTGCTCTCTGCATTTGAGTTATACTCTTCCGCGAAGATTGAGAGTTGCTAAGGGTGCCTGAATGCTTTATTCTTTTTCTTCACCATTAAGTCTCGTGTGTGTCAATAAGGCCATCACTGGACATGAACTCTGAAGGAGATGAAATAAGTTCATCGCTTTCTTCATTGCTGACACCGAAGTCCTGTTTATTCATAACCTTGTAAAAACACAAATTTGTTCGTGACAGAGATCGAAATCGCTCCCCCTCACTCCGGAGTAAGCTGCTCGCCCAATTAAGCCACACGGACGGAATGTACTGCTGCAGATTTGTTGTCTTGATACGTGACTCACCTCTGTAGTACGTCACATCATCTCCCTCTTAACTTTTTTTTTTTATTTTTTCAAGCACAGTAGGAATTTTTCATTAATTCTAAAAGATGTGTGGAACGAACATCACGCATATTTTGGCCGGTATATTGGCGTATATTATAACTGAAAACGTTATTTGTCGGACCAGGTGACCTTTTCCCAATCCTGAAGGGTTCATGTTTAGATCTTCCCTATCCACTGAAGATGAATTTATCAGTATTTACCACAGACAAGTGCTATACGTATGCCGTTAAAGCCCGGGCTGGGATGCAGAAATTCTTCTCACACGTCTGAATTATTTTCAGTAAGGTGTTATAAGCCATTTCAACGTCATAGTATGTAAATGCGGGTGGCAGGTGTCATATTGCTATTGGGTGTCTTTAATACGTTACTACTTCAATGTACAAATACTCTCTTTCGTTTTAAGGGGAGTCGAGTGACTCTTTCTTCTCCATGTTAATTTGCACAACTTTACATTTATTTCAGGAACTACAACATATATAAGTTTATTTTTTTCCAGTGTAAATAACATTTTAAGCAGAGAGCTTTTAAAAAAAACGTTTAGATAAAAATTTTATGTTTACTTAGAAATTGCTCTAAAAAAACTACAAAAAATAAATTGTGAAGTAATTTATTTTCAAAATTAATAGGAATTTTACAAATCTCTCTGCTCAAACTGTAAAGTTATAGATATGAGGAACAAAACAACTAAAAACAAAATTCATGCAGAAATTCCCTATGTTTCCTGAAAAAAGTGTACCATATGTTGAAAAATGCTTTTATTATGCTAAAAAATGCTTTTTTCAGGAACCGCGCTACTGCCTTCTGAACTTGCACCAGTTTTCAGTAACATTCAGATAATCTTACCTTAATGCATTCCAGCTCCATAGGAAGTATATTCTGGGTCCTCTTGCTCTTAATACATATCCCTCCAACTTCTTTCTGGCTAGGCTGTCCTTCTGGCCACACTTTTTTCAATTTCTTGAATCGCTTTTTCAGGTTTTGTAACTCTTCGTTCATCAGTTTTTTTCATTGTGTCTATACCATTTGTGCCAGGAGAAATTCTTAATTTTTTCAAAAGTTTACATTTTTACTGTGTTCCCCTTATTAAAAGTAGCTACAGCCTCATAAACACCTAATTCTAATGCTGTTTTCATTACAAAGTAGATTTCGGAATTCTTGACCAAATTGTGCTATTCAAGGACTCGCAAGGATTTTGAGTGCCATCATGTAAACATTTCTCGAGGAGCTGTGGATTGGCTAGATCTCTAAAAATGGGTTTAATTTCCTCCATAACAACTCATGGTAGGTGTGTGTGGTTATTATGGTCCATTCTTATCTACTGTCTTCTGGAACTTGCAGTAGCTTTCAGCACCTTTTGGGTACAACCCGCACGATGAGGCGATTTTATTGCGCTCCGTCATACAAATGCTCATAAAATGTGATCTACTGCCCAGAATCACATAAATTTAGTATCAAATTCTATGCACCTAAATAAAAAAGCTTAAAACCTGAAATTCGAATTTTTTTACCCTTGGAACCATCCGACTCCCGTTAAGCATAACTGATGTGTACCTACTAGTGACAAGTTCAGATTTTTAAATGAATTCCGTCCCCTTCACAGATTTACAGCACACATTCTTATTTTTTCTCTCATGCCAGAGTTAGAAATGTTTTATCTCCCGTTAATGTACGACAATTCTACGAAAGGTGATTTACAGTTGCAAAAGCGGTGCGTCCGATATTTACTCAAGAAGAGGACGACCTACACGAGCCAGATTTGGAGGGAAACAGAACCGTGAATTAGAAGCTCGTCAATGCCCATATCCTTGTTTTAGATAGACCACTTTTTTTTTCTTTTTTAGTGAGGTCATAAAAAAATGGAAAAGGAAAACGGTATCTTTTTTTTAAGTTTTCGTATACCCAGAAACTTTCTTATCGGAAAAGACGTAATCTGTACGTATTGAAGAATCTTTGCAATCCACGCAATTTTTAAAATCGATGTTTCTTCCGGTGTCATTACTTCCGAGCGTTTTTTTTATCGATACTTCATCGATTTTTCTGGGATCTACCGGACTGCCTGATATTCTGTGTGCGCTAGCACGATCCGTGTATAATGCATTTGGGTTTCCAATTAATGTCGGCAAATTATTCATGATCGCCATGAATTTTTAAACACGTACGGAAAGAATCAATGCCCGTGATGGAGCCTTAATTAAGGTAAGGACACTCTGCGACTAGGGCACTTGTAGTTAATGATAACCATTAACTGTTACTCACGCCATAATTTAAAATATCACGTTCCTTCTTTAAACAATCTTAAGCGTTCTGCTTTTGCTCATTATTTAATTAAGACTACAACACTGCTTCGAGTGAAGAAGAAGAAAGCGAAACTTAATTAAGACCGGAGAAGTTGATTCAAAACGATTCACAAATTCCCCGTGTCTGCTAATTAACGCTTCTTTATTTCCGAGAATCGGTTGCAAATCTTTTATGAGGCTCGCGGAAAGCCCACCGTTCTCCCGAGCCTGATTTTCAGCAACGCTTAAGCTCTAGTCATAATGGATGCAGTGAGTTCATTTGTATCGCGATTTAATAATATTATTCCTTTTGGCTGGCGATGGATTTGCATAACGAGTGGATGGCCACATTCTGCAATTCCAGCGCGAGGCCATTACGACGATGGAATCGCGACGCCGCCGTAAATAAAAGGCAGATTTGTGACGTTGAAATCTGGCAACACGTAGAAGGGAGGAGAAGGCAGACAGGCAGGCATCGTCTTCGGCCAAATGGAAAAGGTTTCGAAGCACTCTGGGGTACTTTTCGCTAGACACTGCCCGCACTTCACCGTCGCTTGACAGATCTATATAGTCGGGTTCGATCAAACCACTCTTTATTCAACTCCCCCCAAAAAAGAACTGCCAATCTCCTTCCAATGTTCCTGCTCTTTGTATAATTCATGACTTCTGCGAAAGGGGATATTTCCTGCTGAAAGAGGTCCAGGCTATTATCTGCTCCATAATGTTATCTATACGATTTCTGCTTTTTACTCGAGGATGAATTTTAAAGTTTGATTCAGCTACAAAACTAGAATCGATATATACACATATATGTAGTTACACATGTGCTATTTAGGAACTGTCTCTCTCTTTCTCTCTCAATTTCTACCTCTTTTTCTTACTCACCTTTCTTTCTCTTTTTTTCTCTAGCTGTTCTCTTTTTTATATTCCGTTCATCTCTTTTATTCACTCTGTTCTTCCTTGTTTTCCCACTTTCTTGCTCTGCCCTACTCTTTTACCTTTTGCTATATTCTCTTTCTCGTCTTGCCTTTGTGCCTTTTTCTCATTCTTTCGATCTTCCTCTTGTGATATCTCGTTTTCTCTCTGTTTTCCGCTCATTCGCTCTTTCTCCCTCCTTCACTCTCTTTCTTCCTCCCTCTTTCTTTCTCTCTTCCGCTCATTTACTATTTCTCCTTCCTTCACTCTCTTTCTCCTTCCCTCTCTCTCTCTCTCTCTCTCTCTCTCTCTCTCTCTCTCTCTCTCTTTCGGTCATTCACTCTCTTTCTCTCTTTGGTGCAAATGTGCATGACAGGAAACAACGCTTTCTTACGTAAAACTTGAAATCTTAGTATTAATTTTTTTTCTAACTACAGCTCAAAGATGTAAAAACGAATGGCATCCACCATGCGTTAGACTGGGAGACCTAGCATTTTGGTGATACGTTTAATCAAACACCTGATTATCTTCCTTCGGCATAACCGGTAACTCTACACTAAGAAAATGAGATTTAATTTAGCCTTATTTTCCGAAAAAGTTAATTAATACACATGATACAAAAAAGAAAGTTATTCAAATACATAAAACAGCACACGCGCTATGTTTAACTAAGCATTTTCATCGAAATTTTTTTTCTCTATTGATATACACTGAAGAGCAATCGAATAAGAGACAGCTGGCGTTATGCAAATGTGGCGCTGTGGGCGGCCCTGTAAACGGAAACGACATGACGTATGCAGCAATCCGACAATATAAGGAGTGATGCGATGGGAATCAGTAAGAGTCGGACGCAGTATGGGTAAGACGAATGATCTAAGCGCCTTTGATCGTGGCCAAATTGTCGAGGCCCGACGAATTGGTCACTCCATCTCGGAAGTTGTGCAGGCACTGGGATTTTCACGGGCCACTGTGTCACGAGTGCACCGTGAGTACATCGAATCCAGTAAAACCATCCCTGCAAGGGCCAACTGCCGTGGACAACAGCGTGTGGATGGGCGGAGTCATGGTCGGCTAGCTCGCATTGTAACAGCGGATAGACGGGCCACAGTACAAGAAATCACTCGGCAATTTAACGCTGGTGCACAAAAACATGTAAGCAGCCACACCATCCAGAACCATCTCCTCGCTATGGAGTACAGAAGCCATCGTCCCACGAGGGTACCGCTGCTGACCGCACATCACAGGGTGCAAAGATTAGCATGGACGTGGGAACATCGCCACTGGACCCTAGACATACATGTGAAAAAATGTTGCCTGGACTGATGAGTCGAGATTCACGTTGGTACATGCGGATGGCAAGATACGAGTACGGAGCAAACCACATGAAGCGATGGATTCTTCTTGCCAGCAGGGTACTCTTCAAGCTGGTGGGGGTGGCATTCTCGTCTGGGGACTGTTTACGTGGACTGAAATGGGACCCCTGGTACGCGTGACATCGTCTCTCACAGGTCAACGTTACCGGGATATCCTGGACGACCATTTGCTCCCGTTTGTGCGTTTTCAACATCCCACTTGGGACGTCATCCTGCAACATGACAATGTACCGTGGCATCGCTCCCGAATTGTATCCGAATGGTTAGATGAACACTCCACCGACGTGACCTCGCTTCCTTGGCCAGCTAGGTCACCTGACCTCAATCCCATCGAGCAAATCTGGGATGCCATCGAGAGAGAGAGATGTTCGAGGCTCTGATCCCCCTCCATCAAATCTTCGTGAAATGTGGGAGCTTGTTCAGGGGTCGTGGATCCGTATGGCTTCCCAACGCTTCCGGTGTCTTGTCGAGTCCATGCCGAGACGAATCGCCGCCGTCACAGGACAAAAGGTGGTACTACACGTTACTAGACAGGTATATCTAATTCAATTGCTCTTCGGTGTATATACATATAATTTACGTTCAATAAATATCAATATATACATAAAATCATTATTTGAAAACTTTTCATCGTTATAAAAGTATTTTATTGAAGAGCAAAGACTTTTCCTGCACTAAGTGGAACATTTGACTGCACTGAGCCGTTCCTGTAGCTCAGTGGCCTAAGCGTCGCCTCTGAGCATTCATCGGAGATGGGTTCGGGTTCGAATTTCGGGGAGGACTTTGTGCTTAGTATCTTATTGGCAGTGCCTTTCTCCCTTTCCTGGAACCAGTGGCCCTCAATTTGGGTCGGGAAACAACTGCTTATAGCCCGTCGAATTGTTAACGGTGGTCTTAAAATGTCGAATTGTTAACGTTGGGCAGGAATGCATTACAAAGTAATGGAAGCACAGATTACAATTAACGTGTAATGCATTACAAGATAATGCAGTAACACGTAATTCATTACAAGGTAATCCCAAGTATGGTTTGCACAAGGTAATGGAATTAATCTGTAATGCATTACAATGAAGAGGATATAATTCAATTATTTAGTAATGCCATTCCAACGCAATGAAATTATTTGGTAAAGAAACAACACAATTTGCAAATAATAATTACATACTAATAGTTTATTACTATTAATATTCTCGTGTGCTTCAGTGAATTGTTCTTTGTTAACTCGTCTTTTGTAAAAAAAAAGATCGTGCTTATGTTATCGGTTTCTCCGTCCGTCCGTCCGTCCGTCCGTCCGTACCCACGATATCTCTGCAACTATTAGTCCGATTTGAAAAATTCTTTTTGCATTAAGAAGCTTTAAATATGAGAAAGATGATCCTTTATTTCCTTTTTTTCACGATGTACAATTTCGCCGCTAGAGGGCGTAAATGCAGATGATGTCAAATTAAAAAATACGTATTATTCCACATATTTCCTTCTAAGCATCCGATTGAAAAAATCTTTTATCTTTCGATTCCACTTATGCCGAAGAGTATTTTAGATATAGTTACTTTTTCAAATTACGCATAGATTTTCCGCTAGGGGCGTAAAAGTAAATTACATTTTCCCCGATAACTCTTCTTCTAAAGTTCCGATTTGAAAACAAATTTCTTCAGCGGATACACCTCCTGATGGAAAATATTTTGCATATAATTTCTAATTTTTGGTAATAAATACTTTGGCCACCAGGGGACGTAAGTGTTAATTTTTGCTTCTGATGTATTTGCCATAAAATCTGAGCTTCTAAAATATCGATTGAAAAAATTATTTCGTGGACTGATGCCACTCACGTCGATAAACCTTTTCGAAATATTTTCTTCTTAAAATATTCCACAGTTTCTCCGCCAGGGGCGTAGATGTTTATCTTATTTTTGTCAATATCTCTATTTCTAGTAGTCCGATTAGAAAAGTTCCTTCTTTTGGCCACTAGGGGGCGTAATTCTTAATTTCCGCTTCTGATGTATTTGCAGCAAAATATGAGCTTCTAAATTCTCGATTGAAAAAAACGCCGCTTGTAGACCGATACTACTCATGTCGACAAACTTTTTAGGAACATTTTCTTCTTGAAATAATGCATGGTTTCTACGCCAGGGGACGTAGACGTATATTTTATTTTTGTCAATATCACTACTTCTAAGAGTCCGATTTGAAAAATTCCTTCTTTGTTGGATGTTTTTCCTATAAATTCAAAATTTTCAAGTACATCAGACTTTCCGCTATAGGGGGCACAAAGGTAAATTGCGTTTTCTGCGTTATTTCTGCTCCTAAAACTCCGATTTGAAAAATTCTTCCTGTACCGTATACAAGACCTGATGGAAAATATGTTTCACATAATTTCTAATGTTTGGTAAAGAATGGTTTGGCCACCAGGAGCATGAGTGTTAATATCTTCTTCTGATGTATTTGTAGCAAAATCTGGGATCCTGAAAACTCTACTAATTTTTTTTCTTGGGCCGATACCGCTCATATGGATAAACCTTTTGAGAATACTTTCTTCCTAAAATAATGCATGGTTTTCCCACCAGGGGACGCAAAGTCAGATCTTATTTTTGACGATATCTCTGTTTCTAAGAGTCAGATTTAAAAAAATATTTCTGTGTTGCAGAGCGTTTCCGGTGCGAAATGTTTCTCATATAAATTCATGTTTTTCTTAACGCACAAGTCTGCAATCAGAGGGCGTAAGCTCATGATTCCGTTTACAGCAATATCTGAGGGATTAAAAACCCGATTGAAAAACTTCTTTCTTCCGTCAGATACTATTGTTTTCCATACCGGTTCCATTGACTTTGAATATAGCTTTGATAATTTTTTTGAATATAGCTTTGATAAGTTTAAATTTGCGTCAGAACGGATTCAAAAGACCTGCTTATTACACCCGAAAATTCGGTGTCATCTTTCTTGTTGAAGACTAAGATCACATGCAACGGCATTGATCTTTGTCATTTTAGTACTATTCTCAAACCGAAATAAACATCCCATTCGTACTTACTTCATATGTGTTATTTCGTTCAAATCACTTTACTTGCAGCGAAGACGGGGCAACTACTCATGTCATACACGTACAATCTCCAATACCTACATACACGCATTTGAGGTCCGAGGGTTGGAACAGTTGTCAAATAACCAACACAACGTGTAAGGGTGTACTGGTTGCTGATTTATTCACGTTGTATTGTTACCCATAAGTTATTGAAAAATTACAACATATAGTTAACCATTACGATTATAATGAGTAACTGCTACATATCATTAACATTGCCATGTAATTCTAATGACCAGTTCACCATTACCATATAATTGGAAACGCCGAGTTCTTGTTCCCATTACCATTACGCTGTAATGCATTGCCAATTAATTCAATTACGATTTTGCCCAACTCTGTCTTAAACCCTCAAACAAATAAACAACAACAAAAAATACTATTCACTGTTGAGACTGGGAGCTCATCTAGAACTGAATGCAGCCTCTGAATGCAGCCTCTGAATGCACTGTTTGGAAAAAAAAAAAAAAATCCCACAGAAGGAATCATCCAAGCAAGATGGAAATTGGTATGTGCAATGTTATGCATAGGAAAGGAAATTATTTCAATTCCAGAGAGTTGGACCGCTTATTCTGATAAAACAGCTACACGTGTGGAACAAGTAATTACGTTGTAGCGCCACCTCTGGCTCGGATACAAGCGGTTGCCCGGCGTGGCATAGACGCATACAGTTCACGGATACTGTCCTAAGGCATAGCGTGCCAGATGGTGTCCAAATTGCGGGCCAGTTCGCCGATTTTCCGGGATAGGCGTAGATGGCGGCCCATCATGTTCGATCGGTGAGAGGTCGGGCGATCGGGCTGGGCATGGAAGGGTGTCGACATTACAAAGACAGGCCTGAGAGAGACGTGCAGTGTGTGTGCGGCTGGACATTATCCTATTGAAAAATTTCTCGATGGTGCTGTGACAGGAATGGCAACACATCATGTAGTAGAATGCCGTCGACGTACCGCTGAGCAGTGAGGGCGGTACGGAGGACTACCAAGCGTGCCCGACTATCGTAGGAAACGGCTCCCCTGGTAGTCGTTCTTGTTGTGCGGGTCGTGCGCCATTCCACGGTAAAAGCAGGATCCGTGCGCTGGCCGGATAGTCTCAAGACACGTATGCGCTTGTCATCGGGACCAAGTGCAAACCGTGACTCATCACTGAAGACAACACGACGCCACTAGACACTATCCTACACTGATCGGGCCCGACACCAGTTCTGACGATGCTCGCTGGTCAGTGGTAGGCCGAGGAGTGGCCTCCTCGAATACAGACCCCTGCCTCAAGTCGTGTGGCAACGGCCCGAATGGCCACTTTCTACCTGTAGGCGACGTGACATGGCTACTGATAGTTGAGAGTGGCGAATTCGGTTCAATTAGTGCTGCTCGAACAATCGGTGGATTCTCGCATTCTGTTGTTGCCCTCGGCCGTCCACTGCCCGCATGGCGCAAGTTGAGCCCTTCTCGACCCATTGGTGCCAACATCGTGCAACTGCCACATCGCTCCGACCCAAATGTCTGGCGATACAATGACTTGACCAAGCGGCCTCTCTCAGTTTAATTATACGTCCTCCCTCAAACTCGCTCATATTATGTATGCATCCAACGTCGAGGCATCCTCACAGTCTATAGAGGTTAATGCAATCACAATTCGCTGTCACAATTGTACCTAAATGGAAGATTTGCTCTTGACAAACTCTCCTTGATGCCCGGTTCTCGTGCACTGTGGGGGGGGGGGGGCACAATTTACTCATTGGTCATTATTTTTTAATTATTTGTATATTCGCATAGAGATGCTTGCGTGCGGAGTTTCATCACGATTTTCTCGTGGTGCCTCATTCATTCATTTCTCACTTTTTTTTTTTTTTTTTTTTTTTGCAGAGTGTATTTTGGTAGAATTCCTGTTCACAGGCAACAATAGATATATACGGTCGAGTCACATTATTGTAACCATCAGCTAATATCCAGAGTAACAGCCGTGTGCAGCGCGGACAGCAGGTAAACGAGCTGGGATTGACTCAATAAGGTGCTCGAAGGTGTTCACATGTGTGTGGAGCCATGCTGACTGCAGTGCATCTGACAGCTGCTGGAGGGTGCGTGGTGGAGGATCCATAGAGCGAACAACACGATCGAAGTGGTCCCACAGATGCTCAACTGGGTTTAAGTCTGGGGAATTAGGGAGCCAGATAAGTACTTTGAAGTCTTTATCGTGCTCTTCCAACCACTCTCGGACATTTCTAGCTGTGTGACACGTCGCATTCTCGAGCTGGAAAAATCCCATCCGCCCCAGAGAAGACAATCAGCATGTATGCGTGCACGTGGTCTCCAAGGATGGATTCATAACAAATTCGGCCCATAGTGCCTTCCACAGATATGAGCGGACCCAGAAAATGCTGCCAGGAAACATTCCCAGACCATAACGCTTCTCCCACCAACTTGTGTTCTTCCAGCAATGGTTGAAGAGTGTTTGTTCTCCGATGTTTATCGCTTTATACGCCAATGTCCATCCGTTCGATGAAGCAGAAAACGTGACTCATCGGAGAAGGCAATACTTTGTCAATCAGCAGAGGTCCAATTCCGATACTGCCGTGCAAATGTAAGCCTTTTCTGCCGATACACCTTCGTTAGCACAGGAGCAGTGACCATCCGTCTGCATTGGTGCCCCATACGTAACAGGGTTCACTGAACTGTCATTTTACACACTTCCGGTAACTCCCTGGTTCATTCAGCTAGTGAGTTGCTCCACTGTAGCGTGTCAATCGGCCCTCACGCACATTCGAAGGCGGCCTCTCACATCAATGGCATGTGGCCCTCCGCAGTTTCCACGTCGCTTATTCGCAATGGTGCCATTTTTTCCGATCACGATACACTTTAGCCACAGCAGCACGCGAATAGTTCACGAACTGCGCTGTTTCAGAAATACTTCCACCCTTGTCCCGAAAGCCGATAATAATCCCTTTTTGCAAATCTGATAAATCGCTTTTTCTATCCATGACAGCAACGAGTGATTTGTTTTCGGATTGCCTACAGCACACCTCATATGCTCTCCAAGCCAGCTCACGACACGTTTCTTCTTTTATTGGCTACGCGTTGTTGACGTCAAAAGTAGGAGGTGGTTACAGTAATGTTGG
Source organism: Macrothele yani (assembly GCA_039090855.1). NCBI lineage: Eukaryota > Metazoa > Arthropoda > Arachnida > Araneae > Macrothelidae > Macrothele > Macrothele yani. Next base: position 7,872,780 of record CM076994.1, on the reverse strand, counting down.
TTGGTTGGTTGGTTAGTGGATTTTAGTGGCGCAAGGGCCAGGTTTGGCCAAAGAGCGCCAGACAAAGAACGAACAGCCACAGAAACGTAAAAGCGTGGAAAATGAGTAAGAGCAGACAGGCTTGTTAAAAGTTGAAAAAGAGTATGATGAAAGCTGGGAAGACAAGGTAGTTAATCAGATTTATAACGAAATTCACTAATTGAGGGACACGAAAAGTCACTCTCCTCCCCCACACTCCTCTGCAATGCTGGCAGAGGGCGGGGACGAACTGTCACTCTCCTCCCCTCCATGTTCCTCTGCAATGCTGGTTGAGGCTGGGGACGAACTGTCACTCTCCTCCCCCCATGTTCCTCTATGATGTTGGTTGAGGGTGGGGACCTCGCTGAGGCCGAGACAGTTTGATGGACACTGCACACCTTTGCGGATTGAGGGCCGGGTCTTCCGCACGTGCAGGCTGGCTGCTGGGAACCGGAAGAGGCGGGTGTCTTCAAAAGAGAAGGCGCAGACTCAGCTGGTCGAATAAGCTGGAGCTCGGTGAAATCCACCTGTGTCGCCTGTTCAACGGTAGATCTCTTGGCAAGTGCGGCGAGAGCCACAGGGCGCGGAACAAAGGGCTGCACGGGTGGTGGCAGAGACTTAACCACTGCGGCAAAACTACGCTGACGGACGGTGGGTATACCCAACCTGGCTTTGGCAGCAGGGTACGAGAGGCCTTCCAGGGTCTTGAGACGCTGGATCGCCATCTCGTCCTTCCATTTCATACAGTTGCGGGAGTAAGCAGCATGGGCCTCACCACAGTTAACACAGCAGGCCGCAGAAGTGCAACCCTCCCCGTCATGTTCACCGGAGCCACAAGTAGCGCAACGAGCGGAACTCTTACAGAATCGTTGTGAATGCCCGTACCTCTGGCACTTGAAACAGCGCAGAGGACTGGGAATGTACGGGCGAACTCCACAGACCAAGTAGCCAGCCTTGATTTCGGTCGGAACTTTCGGGGAGTTAAAAGTCAAGATGACATTTTTAGACTTAATTAAAGAACCATCACGCCGGAACATCATACGACGTGCAGCAATAACACCTTGGTCTGCAAGTTCAGTCACTAATTCTTCTTCACTGCATGGCAAGAGATCAAACTCCGAAATAACACCCCGAGAGGTGTTAAGAAACGGGTGAGGTGTCACTTTGACAGGAATGCCTTGAAGACTAGAGAGATGCAGAAAAGCGTTACTCTGAGAAACACTGCAAGTTTGAACAAGCAGGTCCCCAGAGCGAAGCTTCCTCACAGACTTCAAGGGGCCAACCGCAGCGTCCAAAGCTTTAGAAATGAAAAATGGAGATCTGGTGGACAGTCTCTCATTCGGATCGATGGATTCTACAAGTAAGTGTGTAGCATGCGTAGTCACAGCAATCGAGGGGAGACGACGCTTCGGAGCGACTGGTACAGCAGCCGAAGAAGAGGTTCCACATTCTTGGTCAAGGTCTAAAGGCCGTTTAAGGGTATGAGACTTGGTAGGTTGAGAAGACGAAGGAGAGTCGTTGTCAACAAACATTTCCGCAGGTGACTTAAATTTGGAGTTTTTCTTTTGTTTTTGCCCATGGAAAAAAGGAGGAAGATTCGTCTGCAAACTACTCCACCCACCACCGAGTCCTACAAGGGAGAACTGGAGGTCCGCAAGCCGAGAAAATGACGCTGGACACAGTTCTGGAGCTTATACGTTGCAGATATAGTCCGTTGGCTGTGATCACACGCACTCGGCGGACACTTCGGCCTCCTGGTACCGTCATGCCAACGCCTTTGGCATGATCCCACAGCCCCAGGGCTCACCCTGCCGTGCCATACGACAAAAAAGCCGCTAAAGCCCTGTACACAACTTGGTACATGACTTCTGACTAGAGGTGGGTTAGTCTCTAGCCTCCCGTTTACAGCGAAGCCGGGGTCGAAGAGGAGTGTTGGTACACAGGAGGCACTTATCCGGTCTCCTGCGACCTCAGCCGCCAGACATCCCATTTCCGCCTCACGGGTCTCCGCACGCGGCAAACATGCAGGTAGGTCTAGTACCCAAACCAGCTAAAAGGAAAAAAGAAATCCAAAGAAGACAAATCCTGGAAGGGAACCTAAACGGAATCTCAGCAACCTACGAACTGAGCGGTTAATATAAATCAGTTAGTGGTGGAGGGTAACAAAACCACAAGACCGGGGTGTTAGTACATAACGTGGTAGCGATTAGGTAGAGAATACAACACGGGCAACTAGCCAGTGGAGAAAATAAATAAAACGAAAAAGCGAGACACAAGACCAGCTCGGGAACGTGGGGACGCGACTCCCCAACAGCTGGATGAACAGCCGTCCCTGCAAACACCAACAGCAAAGCGGTGGCATGACATCGGATGTTGACCAGTCACAAGGTCAGCTCGGGCCGTGGGGGCGCCGCTCCCCAAATAACTGGAAAACCAGTTATCCCCGTGCGGGCTTACAGTAATGTAACTCCACTGTGTAGTAACGTTGATGGGTATTGTTTTTTCTGGGGTCTATTTCTGTTCCAATTTCTCACACCACACATTATTTATATTTACTTTACATTTATACGAACCACATTTTTTTAAAATAAGGCTCTAAGTGATACAATAAATTATCTCCATCTGACAATACTTTATAGCTTCCACTGCACAGGGTCCGCTATGGTCTTGCATAAGCAGAGTGAGAGAAAGATGAGAAATCAACGCACATAAAAAGCATAATAATCAGAAAAAATGTTGAACGTATGTCATAAAAAGTACATACTTCGAAATGACTGCATGAAACTATTCGAGAAACATCGCACATAAAAAAAAAAATCGGGTGGGGTTCGGACCCCTAGGAACCTCTTCTCATGGGTACGTCGCTGGGAGGGACGACACCTAGCATTCGCAATATCAAAATTAATGAAGACGAGAAATATGTGGAACTGTTTTTTCAAGCAATAAGTTAACTTCTAGTTATCACGCGTATTTTAAAATCGTATAATGATCTCCGATTGTCTGATATTTTCTTGGCATAAAATGCCGCAATGTGAGCTGCCACTATCTACACGTATGTTGTTTAAGCTAAATTTAGAACAGTAATATTCCACCGTCGGAATACAGATGTCATACTTTTTACATCCTCCCATGTAGCCACGCCTCAGAAAACTTGAAAATGACATCGCCCTAGAACGGGGATGGAAGTTGCAACTCTCGATTTACGTTTGAGTATGATACCGTTACACCACCCAGGACAACGAAGTTCCAAGTAACGGAAACTAAACAGATGTAGATTAGGAATACGAACTACGTTATGATAATGCATATACTGTACATTAGGCTAATACACTACTGTTTGTGAAGATTGAAACACCAAGAAAGAATCGCGCTATTCCAATGAAATTTATATCACAGATTCCTCATGTTACAGGAGATAACTCATTACATTTGTAGAGCTGTACAAGATTTTGCGCTTGAAAATTCAGTATCGTGCGAAGCCAACTCGCGCAATAATAATAGCCTCTACATGGCGTGGCACTGAATGGAAGAGGTTTTTGATATCTTACTGGGGAATAAATAGCCTGCCAGGCTGTTTTTATGCGAGACCAGAATTCATTTGTGGTGACTGGCGGAGGTGCTTGACGGGCCAGTTGCTTAGCTACTATGCCCCAGACATGTTGAATAGATATCGTCCTGGGGAATAGCCTGCCAGGCTGCTTCTATGCGAGACCAGAATTCGTTTGTGGTGACTGGCGGAGGTGCTTGACGGGCCAGTCGCTTAGCTACTATGCCCCAGACATGTTGAATAGATATCATCCTGGGGAATAGCCAGCCAGGCTGCTTCTATGCGAGACCAGAGTTCATTTGTGGTGACTGGCGGAGGTACTTGACGGGTCAGTCTCTTAGCTACCATGTCCCAGACATGTTCGATCGGAGACATATCCGGCGAACGTACGGGTCAGGGAAGAAGTGGTATCTGCCGTACATGGAAGAGGTCTTTGACATTCCGGGCCGTATGCGGCCGATCATTATCCTTCAAGAACACGGCGCTAGCACAACTCTGAAGAAAGGATATCACCTCTACCTCTACAACATCACTCATGCATGGCTGCCCGTTGAGAGTTACATCAATTCGCATCAGACGAGATCGCGAATTGAACTCAATGGCGTCCCAAACCAGGACGCTAAGCGTTGGGCCGGTATGACGCTACAAAATGCACTCTGGAAGGGTTCCATCAATTCGCATCAGACAAGATCGCGAATTGAACTCAATGACGTACCAAACCATGACGCTTGGCGTTGGGTCAGAATGGCGCTACAACATGCACTCTGAAAAATGCGCAGCAACGGGCTGCTAGCGACTAGTCCTCTGTTAAGCAAACGATATGGAACTGTGCAGGAGGACAAAGCCTGACCTGTGACAGTGCTCCCCTGCTGTGCTGACACTGTGGATGTCACTGTGCGATCGGCCACTGCCATGCGAGAGAGAGGTGTCTGCCTTCCCGTGCAGGCGTGCGATTTTGCGGTCCACTTCCTGGATTTCTGTGTGTCCGAGCCTCACCTGTCCACTGACGCCACGTTCACATCACTTTACAGGCGTTTCATCCCGTACGAGAGGCAATTTCGCGATAGAAAAATCCAGCTTTGCTCATCCCAACAATCTTTCCTCGCTCAACGGCCGTCAGGAATTCATATTGAATCCTTCTTCGGCGACTGAGCAGAGTGAGACACCAGAAACACCCTTTCTACTCAATGACGGCACTTCAGTGATTGCAACATCTCTTTACACCCAAGACCAGACAGTTCAGAGGGCAGTGTTCCGAAAGAGCATGCGCATTTTTCGGACATTTGTATCTCCCAACCTGCTGTACACATTCTGAAAATTTCAACCTAGTACCAGTTGTCCTTCATGGTTTTGCGATTTTCACAAGCAGTAGTGTATCTTTCAGAAGGGAAAGTATTCATCCAAGCATTTATAACAGAAAGAAAATATGTGTTAATATGTAAACCACATCTTAACAAGCGCTTAATTAAGCTAAATATATTCAAGTGTTTAAGTAAATTGAAATCAGATAAAGCATTTTAACATCTCATATACCACAAAAATTACATAGGGAAAGCATGTTTTCTGATTCAAATGATTACACAGAAATCCTTCACCTAACTCGATAAACCGATACCAATTTTTTATATCTATTTTAACAATTTCTATTTTAATTCATTTGTGAGCGAAATGCCGAAATTGCAAATGCAGGCACTACATGACTTATTTTTTATTTAAAAATATATATACCTCATTTATTTAATATAAATATACCTTATTCTGCTGCCTAAGTGGCGCAGTGGTCTAAGGCTTGCGTCCGACCATTCGTGTGAGATGGGTCCGGGTTCGAATCCCGGTGAGGCATGGATGTTGTGTTTGTCTTAAGACACTGACTCTCTCTTTTCCCTTGGAACCAGTGGCTCTAAAATTTGTGACGGGCGACTACTTATATCCCACTGAGTTTCTCACGAGAGTCGTTAAACCTTCAATCAAAAAAAAAAAAAAAAAAAAGAAAATCATTTTTATTTGTTTACCGCCATTACGTCCCCCCTATTTTTCTTGTCTTTTTTTTTCAATAGAGTGAAACAGTTCTTTTTAGTGAAGAATAAAATCTGTTAACACTTCTTACACAATACTAAATTCCATTTTCAGCACATCTTGTGTTAGAATGCATGATTTTATAGTCTTATGCATAACTTACTCCAACTAAGTGCAACTTCTCACCCTAATCACCTTCGCCGACATCATGTTCGAATAGTTCACCATCAATATCTGCGTCACATATTTACTTTTAATTATATCAAGGTCAGGTGATGCGTAACATCACAGCCTCTCCTTGACAAATGTCAACCCCGCCTTCTCGTGGTGCATCCTGTTCCCACTAAAGGGGCTCCGACGACCGCCAATAGCGGTATAACTATACCATCGGGATCAGAGGAAATGCTATCCCACACTCACCAACCCGCTTGGCCAGCGTGGTGAGTTATGGCCAAACACCTCCAAAATGACTCTACAACTTAAATCTTGGCCCTCAGTCTCCGGCAGCTGGAATGTACCTGGCCAAGGCAGCGGCCAGTGCGACATGAAGGCAGAGGGTGCTAAGAATCCCCGGAGGACCAGACTAGGCTGCCATTTGATGCTGACCTTGGCTACCTATAACGGACGCTCCTATCTTCTGATTCAAGGCTTCTTGAATTGGAAGAGGAACTACAAAGGATCAAGTGGGACATCGTCGGGCTAAGTGAGGTAAGGAGAAAAGGAGAAGATCTCATTGAACTGAAAAGTGGACATCTCTTCTATTATCGTGGGACAGATACTGGCAGAACTAGTGGTGTTGGATTTATAATAAACAAGAAACTGAAGGATAAAGTGGTAGAAGTTGAAAGTTCCTCTGACAGAGCTGCACGACTCGTTATCCAACTATCGAGAAGATACCAGGCTCAGATTATTCAAACTTATGCACCCACCACAAGTCATCCTGAAGAAGAAATTGAAGAATTTTATGAGGAAATTCGTCATCTAAATAATAAAGGTAAGCAGCACTTGAAGATAATTATGGGAGATTTCAATGCAAAAATAGGGCAACGGCAACAGAATGAAACTTCAGTAGGTAAATTCGGTCACGGCAACAGAAACCAGCGTGGAAATACTCTCGTTGAGTTTGCAGAGGCAGAAGGATTTTTCATCTTGAACCTCCTTTTTCAAGAAAAAGCCACACAGGAAATGGACATGGAGACATCCAATTGGGACGACAAGTGAAATTGATTTTATTATGTGTAACAAAAAATTCGTCATCGAAGACTGCAGTGTGCTGAACAAGTTCAACACAGGTAGTGACCATAGATTGGTGAGATGTAAGATGCACCTCAACACTAAACTGGAACGTGGCAAGCTCATAAGACAAACAAAATGTATTGACATAACCAACCTTAAAAAAACACCATAATACTTTCAAGTTGGAACTGAAGAACAGATTCTCTGCTTTAGAAGGCCTAACATCGGAAGAAGTGGATATTTCGGAAGTTAACAGAAAAGTAACCAAAGCTCTAATGGAAACAGCAACAAAATTAGCTGGGTCTAAGAACAAGTTGCATGTGAACAAATTATCAGGAAAAACCAAAATGTTGATGCAAAAAAGAAGAGAGATGGGGACAACTAAAGTAGATGTGACTTCCAAAGTGGAATATATAGAGCTGTGCAAGACAACACGAAAAAGTATCACTGAAGACGTAAGGAAATTCAACTGTGAGCTAGTGAGGAAAGCAATTGAAAACAACCAAAGCCTTAAGATAGCAAAGGGACATCTCAGTAAGGGAAGAAAACAGATTATGGCTCTGAGAAAAGAAGATGGTTCTATAACAAGAAATAGAGGCGAAATTTTGACAAGAGTGAATGATTTCTACTCCAAATTATATGAAAGGGATGATACATGTACTCCAGACATCATGAAAGGTACCAGAGTTCTTCCAGTCCTCCCAGCAGAAGTTGCTCATGCAATCAAGAACATGAAGCGAGGGAAAGCTCCAGGAGAAGATGGAATTACTATAGACATCATACAAGAAGCAAGTGGAGAAATTGAAACAGTACTCGCCCAAATTTTCACTCGATGCCTTAATGAAGGGAAGATTCCTGAGGATTGGAACAATGCTACAATGATCCTGCTACATAAAAAAGGTGACATTGAGGATCTCAGGAACTACAGACCTATCAGCCTCCTATCAGTGGTTTATAAAATCTTCACCTAAAGTTCTTTCACACCGCTTGAAGGTAACACTGGACATGGCTCAACCGAGAGAACAAGCTGGATTCAGGAGTGGCTACAGCACAATAGATCATATCCACGTACTGAGAGAACTGATTGAAAGAGCGAGGAATATGAACTTCCATTGTGCATGGCTTTTATCGATTATGAAAAAGCCTTTGATTCGGTGAAACCATCAGCAGTTACCACGGCTCTGAAATCCTGCGGTATTGAAGATGCATACATTAATATTATTAATAACATCTATGAAAATGCAAGTGCAAAGATTCGGCTGTTTGAAAATACAACACACATAAAAATTGGAAAGGGAGTGAGACAAGGTGACACCATATCTCCGAAGCTCTTTTAATGCCACATTGGAAAATGTCTTTCAATCACTGAACTGGGAAAACAAAGGGATAAAGATTAATGGAGATTATCTAACCCACCTTCGTTTTGCTGATGACGTAGTCATTTTTGCAACTACCCCATCAGAGCTGCAGAGTATGATCCAGGAACTTGCTGACAAGAGTAAAGAAGTGGGATTAAAAATGAACTTTCAGAAGACAAAAGTGATGTTCAATGCTTTTACAAGAAATGAAGATTTATCGATTGATGGAGAAAAACTGGAGATAACAGATACGTATGTTTATCTTGGACAGCAGATATCAAGTGAGGGTCACATTGATGAAGAAATTAATCGGCGTACAAAACTTGCCTGGAGAGCTTTTGGAAGAAACAGCATAATTTTTAAGAGCAATATGCCATTATGTCTTAAAAGAAAAGTGTTTGATCAATGCATCCTTCCAGTGCTTACGTATGGTGCAGAGACGTGGACCTTAACTAAAAGAGACATACAAAAGCTGCAGACAACTCAAAGAAGCATGGAGAGGTGCATGCTTGGTATAACCAGGAGAGATAAGAAGAGGAACTCGTGGATCCGAAAAATGACGAGAGTGGAAGACATCATGATCAGAGTTAAATCCTGAAATGGCAATGGGCTGGACATACTGCCAGAAGGACAGACCATAGATGGACAGCCGAAATTTTAGATTGGATTCCAAGGGACAGGAAAAGACCCAGAAGAAGACCACATGGGAGATGGGTGGATGAAATTCGTAAATATGCGGGAGTGACATGGAGGAGACTGGCACAAGACAGACCGTTGTGGAGGAAACTTGGGGAGACCTTCGTCCAGCAGTGGATTGATAATGGTTGACAATGATGATGATGATGATGATATCACAATTATTGGAATTCACCGCCATCACGTTACAAAATACATCCTGTAATCACTGAAAATGGCATCAAAATCATACGCTCTTTAAATTTACACCATCCCATGCCCAACAGCAGAATCTCGTGATAATCGAATTTTCTCGTTTCCTCTTCATCTTTGCTTACTGCAATCTCTTCAAAGAAGATTGATATCTCCCCCTCCCCTCAAAAATTTCATGCCGTGCTTTAATATGAGAACTCTAACACAGTCCAGAATTATAACGTCGAATATTTCCCCCATCAACAATTTATCAAATGTTTTTCAAATGCTATTTACATTTTTCTTTCTTTGTTTATTTAGTGATGAAGGATGTTTTAACTTTTTGCTACAACTTGATTCAAAGGCAGAAGTTTAGTTATCTTAATCAGTAATGAAAATGAAACTTTAGCTGAGCGTATCTCTTTCTTAGTTAAAGGATGTGCCGCACGGTTAACTAGAAAAGAAAATATTGTTTTCTTTTCTCACAATGAAATTTCTGATGAAACCAATGCAAATAATGTTCAAATATTGAGCAGGTCACCCACGATTTCTCATTTCTATTTGAGTATCATAGACAGAGAATTCACACCTCCAAAACAACTCTGCTTCTACGACTTCCTTATTACCAGAGGCTTTACTGTTACGCAGTATCAAGGAAAGACTGAAGCCTTGCGAAGAAACACAATGCATGATTTTTGCTTTGTTTCTCCCTGACGCAATTCATTTTCAAATCCAGTTTCGCGAAAGAAGATTTTAAAGAAATGTAATATTCCGTCAGTGTGGAATTTTTCTTTGGCAGTGGCGCCTCGTGATCGGAGAAATAGATGAAGTACTTACAAAAGAAAATCCGTAAAAAAAAGTCAATTATTACTTGTAAATAAGGCGAATTCTTTCATTTCTTGCAGATACGATCAATTCTACTATTTCTTGCAAATAAGACCTACACTTTCATTTCTTGTAAATATGAGCAATCCTTTTATTTCCTGTAAATAAGATCGATTTCTTTCTTTCTTGTAAGATCAATTCTTTTCTTTCTTGTAAATGAAATCAATTCTTTCATTTCTTGTAGACAAGATAGATTCTTTTATTTCTTGTAAATAAGATCAATTCTTTCATTTCATTTCTTGTAAATGAGATCAATTCTTTTTCTTGCAAATAAGATCTATTCTTTCATTTCTTGTAGATAAGATCAATTCTCTCATTTCTTGTAGATAAGATCAACTCTGTTATTTCTTGTAAATGAGATCAATCCTTTTTTCTCCTAAATAAGATCGATTCTTTTATTTTTTGTAAATAAAATCTTGCAGATATGATCAATTCTTTTATTTCTTATAAATAAGACCAACTCTTTCATTTCTTATAAATATGATCAATCCTTTCATTTCTAGTAAATAAGATCGATTCATTTATTTCTTCTAAAGTAAGATCAATTCTTTTCTTTCTTGTAAATAAGATCAATCCTTTTATTTCATTTCTTGTAAATAAGATCTATTCTTTCATCTTTTGTAGATAAGATCAATTTTCTTGTAGATAAGATCAATGCTTTTTCTAGATAAGATCAATTCTTTCATTTCTTGTAGATAAGATCAATTCTGTTATTTCTTGTAAATAAGATCAATTCTCTCATTTCTTGTAGATAAGATCAACTCTGTTATTTCTTGTAAATGAGATCAATCCTTTTCTCCTAAATAAGATAGATTCTTTTATTTTTTGTAAATAAAATCTTGCAGATATGATCAATTCTTTAATTTCTTATAAATAAGACCAACTCTTATTTCTTATAAATATGATCAATCCTTTCATTTCTTGTAAATAAGATCGATTCATTTATTTCTTCTAAGTAAGATCAATTCTTTTCTTTCTTGTAAATAAGATCAATCCTTTTATTTCATTTCTTGTAAATAAGATCTATTCTTTCATTTTTTGTAGATAAGATCAATTTTCTTGTAGATAAGATCAATTTTCTTGTAGATAAGATCAATGCTTTTTTTAGATAAGATCAATTCTTTCATTTCTTGTAGATAAGATCAATGCTTTTTCTAGATAAGATCAATTCTTTCATTTCTTGTACATAAGATCAATTCTGTTATTTCTTGTAAATGAGATCAATTCTTTTATTTCTCGTAAATAAGGTCGATTCTTTTATTTCTCGTAAATAAGGTCGATTCTTTTATTTCTTGTAAATAAAATTCATCTTTTTATTATAAGTAATAAATGATTATTATTTAAAAAAGTGTTTAAAGTAGTATTTATTCGTTTTAAACATGAGCAACTTCTTTTTACTTACACTGGTTAAGAATAACTATAGAAAACACTTAGTACACTTCTCGTAATACATCCTTATGCACTTTACTTTCACGTAAAAACTGAACTACGTCCAGAAAATCAAGAGTGTTGTACATTTCATTTCGATACAAAAGATCTACCTCATTTCTCAAACGCCGCAGCTCTTTTTTTTGACATTGAAGAATGACGTTCTAATAAACTCAAGAAATAATATGATGCAAGGCTCTTATAAAATTCATGAAATGTTGATGTATCAGCTAAAGAAACGGAAGTTTATCTATGTCTTGGAATCTTGTGCTGAGCTCCACCAAGATGTTGCCTACAATTTCGTAATCGCCCCGGTGGCGCAGTGGTCTAAGCTCCTGGGCATTCGTCCGAGATGGATCCGGGTCCGAATCCCGGTGAGACGTAGATGTTTGTTTTACGGCACTAGCTCTCTCCCTCCAGTGAGCCAAAATTAGGGACGGGCGACTGCTTATAGCCAATTGAGTTGCTCACGACGGTCGTTAAATCTCCAAACAAAAAACAATTTCGTGATGCATTATATTGTACAAATATACATATCACCGTCAGAGAAATGCCCATACTGCCTCCTTTCTTTGGAAGCGTTTCCTTTGATCGACAAAAATTTTCATAAAAAAAAATCTTTTTACATTTTGCATCTGACTGCATTGTAGAAATATATCGTAATTTTTTGTAAATATTTTCAATTCCTACGACACTTAACGATAATAACGCGGTCCAAAATTTATTTAAGTTTCAAAGATTTGCATATGAAATAGTTTCGTCATGTCTACTGAATGTCACTTTTTGTCAGCTTAAAACTAAACAAAGCTTGAATGGCAATGCTCACAAAAAGTCTGATCTAACATTTTTATTGAAATTCATTATGTGAAGCCTGAATGATTTCTGAAAAGCATTCCCAGTAATGTTAATACAGGGTCTCCCACTCGCTACCAAACCCGGCATTTCTTAAATAATATTAACACCAATGAAGATATTGCAACGAAATTTAAAGTGGACTTACCTCATTTCGTGCGAAACGTGATGACATCCCAATATGAGCTGGAAGTGGCCGACATTTGTGTTCATACAGCATTGAACCCGGCACACCATACTGTGGAAAGTTGTTGCCAGTACGTCCGCAGTCACTGTCTGAATTTCTTTGGTGATGTTTGCTTTCAAGGCATCTATGGTTCACGGTTTCTTTTGGTAAACTCTCCCATTTTAGATATCCCCATAGGAAGTAATCAGGAGGTGTCAGATCGGGTGAGCGCGGCGGCCATAGACCCTTCGAAATGACGTGGTCGCCAAAAAAGGACTGAATTTCGGCCATACTGGTATGTGATGTGTGTGATGCCACTCCATCATGCTGGTAATATCCAATAGAGAGTTCTTGGTCGCCCAATTGATTTACGAAGGTGTTGAAGATTTCCATATAAGCAGCTGTTGTGATAGTTGTATCGACGAAGATGGGACCAATTATGCGGCGCCAGGTAATCCCACACCAAACACCAATTTTCTGTGAATGAAGGGGTTCTTCATGTATTGCGTTGGGATAAGACTTTATTGACTCTGTTTTGCAATAAGAGCGAACAATAAACACTCGCTCTTCCAGAGTATACTGATACATTTTCACACGTACTCGAACAGCCACGATCACAAGCACTCGCTATCATCAACCGTATTGTGTAGACACGCTCAGTGAAATGGCATTACAAAGCAGCAGAGAGGTGCGTCTGGATGGCTGGCGAGCTGCTTCTCAGTGGCGCCACACTTAGGAATGTGTCTACCACTAAGGAGCACTCTGGCTGGCTGGCTGGCGGACAGCGTCGGTTTCAATGCTGTCTGGACGCAAATGGTGGCCACTTCCAGCACATGTTGTGATGTCATCACATTTCGCACGAAATGAGGAAAGTCCACTTCAAATTTTGTTGCAATATCTTCATTGGTGTTAATATTATTAAAGAAATGCCGGGTTCGGTAGCGAGTGGGGCACACTGTATTTTTAGCTCCTGTAATACACCTTTCAAATATACGGCAGAACCATCATGCTTTTGGAAAGCACAAGTTGCATTTGCAATACCTCTGATGCGTCAATGATTCCAAAAATATATCATCATCATCATCATTGTCAACCATTTTCAATACACTGCTGGACGAAGGTCTCCCCAAGTTTCCTCCACAACGGTCTGTCTTGTGCCAGCCTCCTCCATGTCACTCCCACATACTTTCGAATTTCATGCACCCATCTCCCCATGTGGTCTTCTGGGTCTTTTCCTGTCCCTTCAAATCCAATCTAAAATTTCGGCTGTCCATCGATGGTCTGTCCTTCTGGCAGCATGTCCAGCCCATTGCCATTTCAGGGATTTAACTCTGATCATGATGTCTTCCACTCTTGTCATTTTTCGGATCCACGAGTTCCTCTTCTTATCTCTCCTGGTTACACCAAGCATACACCTCTCCATGCTGCTTTGAGTTGTCTACAGCCTTTGTATGTCTCTTTTAGTTAAGGTCCACGTCTCTGCACCATACGTAAGCACTGAAAGGATACATTGATCAAACACTTTTTTTTAAAGACATAATGGCATATTGCTCTTGAAAATTATGCTGTTTCTTCCAAAAGCTCTCCAGGCAAGTTTTGTACGCCGATTAATTTCTTCATCAATGTGACCCTCACTTGATATCTGTTGTCCAAGATAAATGTATGTATCTGTTATCTCCAGCTTTTCTCCATCAATCGATCAATCTTCATTTCTTGTAAAAGCATTGTGCATCACTTTTGTCTTCTGAAAGTTCATTTTTAATCCCACTTCTTTATTCTTGTCAGCAAGTTCCTGTATCATACTCTGCAGCTCTGATGGGATAGTTGCAAAAATGACTACGTCATCAGCAAAACGAAGGTGAGTTAGATAATCTCCATTAATCTTTTTCCTTTTGTTTCTCCAGTTCAGTGATTGAAAGGCATTTTCCAATGTGGCATTAAAGAGCTTCGGAAATATGGTGTCACCGTGTCTCACTCCCTTTCCAATATTTATGTGTGTTGTATTTTCAAAAAGCTGAATCTTTGCACATGCATTTTCATAGATGTTATTAATAATATTAATGTATGCATCTTCAATACCGCAGGATTTCAGAACCATTGTAACTGCTGATGGTTTCACCGAATCAAAGGCTTTTTCATAATCGATAAAAGCCATGCACAATGGAAGTTCATATTCCCTCGCTCTTTCAATTAGTTCTCTCAGTACGTGGATATGATCTATTGTGCTGTAGCCACTCCTGAATCCAACTTGTTCTCTCGGTTGAGCCATGTCCAGTGTTACCTTCAAACGGTGTAAAAGAACTTTAGTGAAAATTTTATAAACCACTGATAGGAGGCTGATAGGTCTGTAGTTCCCGAGATCCTCAATGTCACCTTTTTTATGTAGCAGGATCATTGTAGCGTTGTTCTAATCCTCAGGAATCTTCTCTTCATTAAGGCATCGAGTGAAAATTTGGGCGAGTACTGTTTCGATTTCTCTACTTGCTTCTTGTATGATGTCTACAGTAATTCTATCTTCTCCTGGAGCTTTTCCCAGCTTCATGTTCTTGATTGCATGAGCAACTTCTGCTCGGAGGACTGGAAGAACTCTGGTACTGGTACCTTCCATGATGTCTGGAGTGCATGTATCATCCCTTTCATATAATTTGAAGTAGAAATCTTTCCCTTTTGTCAAAATATTTCGCCTCTATTTCTTGTTACAGAACCATTTTCTTTTCTCAGTTCCATAACCTGTTTTCTTCCCTTACTGAGATGTCCCTTTGCTATCTTCAGGCTTTGATTGTTTTCAATTGCTTTCCTCACTAGTTCAAAACGTCTTCAGTGATACCTTATCGTACTGTCTTGCATAGCTCTAAATATTCAACTTTGGAAGTCAAATCTTCTTTAGTTGTCCTCATCTCTCTCCTTTTTTGCATCAACATTTTGGTTTTTCCTGATAATTTGTTAACGTGCAACTTATTCTTAGACCAAGCTAATTTTGTTGTTGTTTCCATAAGAGCTTTGGTTACTTTTCTGTTAATTTCAGAAAAATCCACTTCTTCCGATGTTAGGCCTTCTAAAGCAGAGAATCTGTTCTTCAGTTCCAATTTGAAGGTATTATGGTGTTTTTTAAGGTTGGTTATGTCAATACATTTTGTTTGTCTTATGAGTTGGCCACGTTCGCGTTTAGTGTTGAGGTGAATCTTACATCTCACCAATCTATGGTAAGTACCTGTGTTGAACCTGTTTAGCACACTGCAGTCTTCTATGACGAATTTTTTGTTACACATAATAAAATCAATTTCACTTGTCGTCCCATTTGGATGTCTCCATGTCTATTTCCTGTGTCGCTTTTTCTTGAAAAAGGAGTTCGAGATGAAAAACCCTTCTGCCTCTGCAAACTCTACGAGAATATTTCTACGCTGGTTTCTGTTGCCGTGACCGAATTTAGCTACTGAAGTTTCATTCTGTTGCCGTTGCCCTATTTTTGCATTGAAATCTCCCATAATTATCTTCAAGTGCTGCTTACCTTTATTATTTAGATGACGAATTTCCTCATAAAATTCTTAAATTTCTTCTTCAGGATGACTTGTAGTGGGTGCATAAGTTTGAATTATCTGAGCCTGGTATCTTCTCGAGAGTTGGATAACGAGTCGTGCAACTCTGTCAGAGGAACTTTCAACTTCTACAACTTTATCCTTCAGTTTCTTGTTTATTATAAATCCAACACCACTAGTTCTGCCAGTATCTGTCCCACGATAGTAGAAGAGATGTCCACTTTTCAGTTCAATGAGATCTTCTCCTTACCTCGCTTAGCCCGACGATGTCCCACTTGATCCTTTGTAATTCCTCTTCCAATTCAAGAAGCCTTGAATCAGAAGATAGGGAGCGTAGCAGCCTAGTCCAGTCCTCCGGGGATTCTTAGCACCCTCTGCCTTTATGTTGCACTGGCAGCTGCCTTGGCCAGGTACATTCCAGCTGCCGGAGACTGAGGGCCAAGATTTAAGTTGTGGAGTCATTTTGGTTGATGCGTAACATCACAGCCTCTAATTGACAAATGTCAACCCCGCCTTCTCGTGGTGCATCCTGTTCCCACTAAAGGGGCTCTGACGACCGCCAATAGCGGTATAACTATAGCACCGGGATTAGAGGAAATGCTATCCCTCACTCACCAACCCGCTTGGCCAGCGTGGTGAGTTATGGCCAACCGCCCCCCCTTCCAAAATATATATAATAATATATAAATAAAATACCATGAAGCAAGTAAGGCCAAAAACATAAAATTTTGCAACAACACAAATACTGTACCAGAAAGTTTTTGAAATACAGTTGGTATAATTTTCCGAAAGAGATTTGTTCGTCCTTTTACAGACACGGATAATGTTGATGCGAGCTGTTCGACAATCAGTAAGTCTGAAGAGAAAACGAGAGAGAAAGGAGAGACTATCAGATTGTATACGAAATCATTTTCCGGATACATCTTTTGCAAGAGCACAGGTACAATACTAAAACAGAAACATACTAGAAAGATGAAAGATCCTGGATCCCTCAAAAGAAACAGCATTGGATATTCTGCGGAACATCCGCACAGGATGGAATGGTAAGAGAGCCAACGTCAATCCGCAGCGAGTGAAGCGATTTACGGATGCTCTTCATCCAGACGATCTGGCGTCGTAGTTGCCATAGCAACTTCCTTTCACAGAAACGTCCACGTTTCGACGTCGCCGTACTTCCTTCCTTACGAAAGGAGCGACGAGAGCAGGATAAGGCATCGTCGCTTTACCTGCAGGCGTTTCATGCGTTTGCATAATTTTAAACGGTTTTCTAAGATATTTGGCTTACAGAAACCTGAATACTCTGTTACCAAAGCTATTGCAATTTTCAGAAATCAATCTTGTGCACAAAAAAGTGATTAATTCTACTACTTCCGATAAGGTACTTGAAGATGTTTTCCATATTATAAAGTGAAGTGGGCCTTCACTCACTTCACCTAGTGAGTTACCACTGGTCTCTTGGATATTTAATCTGAATGAACTGCCACAGGACCTCCTCTCCAGTAGTAGCAATTTGTATCGGAAACTGCAGCATTTTCACTGCATCAATCAAATCTGTTACGACTTTTAAATTTATTAAAACTAAACATCCAGTACTTGCTCGAATCAACAATAAAAAGTTCTTTAAAATATTTACCTGCTTTTCTCTCTCAGAATCGGTCCCGAAATTAGTATCTGTCGGGTACGCGTTTAGTCAAATCGTCATACTTTCCTTAATATCAGGATATCGACGTCTTATTAACATTGTTGTGTGGGTAAATAATTATTTCCCTTCTGCATAGCCCAGAACCAAATGTTGGTTCATAAAGCTGAAAAATTATTTTTAATCATGAAAGAAATACGGGATTACGCCATATAATACAAATTTTGAAGATGACAATCTGATTGTTGGCGTAAATGTGACAAGGATGGTAAGTCAGATAAAATCCGAAAACTTGAAAATTTTCATCGTCCTGGAGCGGGACTCGAACCGGTTGCTTCGACTAGCGAATCCTGCGATGGTTACATTCAAATTGATCGAAAACTTGAAACTTGGTCGTTCTGGGTGGTGTAGTGGTTAGCATACCCGGGCGTTTTCTGGGAGACGCGGGTTCGAGTCCCGCTCCAGGACGATGAAAATTTTCAAGTTTTCGGATTTTATCTGACTTACCATCCTTGTCACATTTACGCCAACAATCGGATTGTCATCTTCAAAATTTGTATTATTTTTAATTTTAAGTCACAGCTTTTCTGTTCGTGCATGGAATGGGTTACTGGCTAGTGCAATATATAATATAATATAATATAATACGAGGTCCGATCAAATAATTCCGTGACTAGGCCGATATAAGATACAACAAAATACTTACGTTACTTAAATCTGGATATGATCTCCCTCAAAGTAGTCTCCTTGGGCAGGGATACGCCGCTGCCAGTGTTTTTGCCACTGTTGGAATGCTCCCTGAAAAGTCCTGTTTGCGAATCGCGTCAAGCACCGTCTGCGTTTCGCACTCGATCTCGTCCACGGTTTCAAACCGGCGACCCTTGAGCTTCAGCTTCGGGAACAGAAAGAAGTCGCAGGGGGCCAAATCCAGCGAGTAAGGCTGATGAGGAAGGATAGTCATGCTGTTGCGGCTGCAAAACTGGCGTGTTGCTAACGCTCTGTGAGCTACTGCATTGTCGTGATGGAGCAGGAAATCGCCCCTGCGGCACATTTCAGGTCGTGTGCGGCGAATGCCCTCCCTAAGACGCAGCAGGACATCTCAGTTAAAATGGGCGGTGACGGTCTGGCCCTGGCGGACGAATTCACGGCGCACAACCCCACGAATGTCGAAGAACACGATGATCATGCTTTCGGTTGCGCTCTGGACTTGTAGGGCCTTCTTCGGTCGTGGAGTTGCCAGGCTCTTCCACTGCGACGACTGTTGTTTGGTCCCCGGGTCGTAACCGGAGACCCAAGTCTCGTCCTCAGTGATGACCCGGGACCGAAACGTTGGTTATTTCATCACCTGCTGACGAAGATCTTGACAGAGTTCGACACGGAGCGCCTTCTGTTCGGGGTTCAGAATCTTTGGCACATACTTTGCAGTAATGCGGTGCATGTTCAAAACCGATGACAGAATTTCTTGCACTGTTTCCATATGACACATTCACGATAGTAACAATGTCTGGACTGGCTCTCCGACGATCCTCATGCACCAATTCCCTAATTTTGACCACATTTTCAAGGGGTTTGCTCGTGGACGGTCGTCCTTACCTCTCGTCGTCTTCCAGTGCCATTCTGCAGCTGTTGTGCAACTCAAAACACCTCGCACGATTCACTGCTTCATTGGCATAAGCCTGCTGCAACATTCCATGCGTCTCCATTCCCGATTTGACATTTTGACGCAGAATTTGATGTTCGCTAGCTGCTCTAGTTTGCAGTCCATACCGAAATCGCAGCTGTGTTCTGCACGTGGTCACCAAATATCGTGTGGCACAGTTCGCGATGTTCACAAAACGACGCAACTCGGCACAATGACTCATGAAGGTCACTGCCCTCGACCGCTGCTGGCGCGTCTGTGTACTGCTATCTGTTGGCGCGCTACGTACCTAGTCTAAGAGACTAAACAGTGCCACAATGACGAGGACAGGTTCCAGGGATGTTGAAAAGTTGTTGAAGGAGATTTCGAGCACTTAAGAGACTAAACAGTGTCACAATGCCGGGGATATGTTCCAAGAATGTTGAAAGGTTTATGGAGGACATTTCGAGCACTTCTGATACCAAAACAGTGTCACAGTGTCGGGAACAGCTTCCAGGAATGTTACAAGGTAGATGGAGAACATTTAGAGCAACTAAGGAACTAAACAGTGTCACAGTGTCGGGGACAGGTTCCAGGAATGTTGCACCCAAGAGACTAAACATGACCCAATTAGTACTATGTACCTACTTTTGGCTCACTCTGTATAATATAATATAAAGATTTCTAGTTCTGCGGGAACTTAGCGACACGACTGTAACGATAACTAGTAAAGTTACAATTGTACCAAATTTGTGATTTCAGGAAGAAGACTTCTATTCGTTTTTTTATGATTTACTCTGAGGAGGAAAAAAACTTGGATTTTATAGAATGTAGACACTAGAAGTAGATCCATGCTAAAACGGTCGAATCGTAATGCGATATTGTAAATAATTCAACAGTTTCTAGTCCAATTAAAATAAAATTTCGTGTCAAGATGATGGCGATGCAAGGGAAAGTTGGATTTTAAGTCGCTAATGCTCATTAAATGATGAAATCGCACACATTGTCACGCCAAAATGGATTTTATACAAAACTTTCACAAATTATTTCGGTGAATACAAATTGCATCCTGGCGAAACGTCCACGTCAAGGGTTGCTCTGGGTTCCGAAACTAGTTTCGTATGGCAGAGTTGGCTCATTTATTTCTTTTCGCCTACTTTGTGTTTTTTTTTTAATTTGTTTTAACACTCTTTATCGTGTTTAAATGGACACTTAACGCATATTATTTACTAATTCAAAAATTACTGTTTGGCGTCTATTTAACGGCATTGTTTTCCCAGAAGTGTTGCACCACGAATTGGAAGGTGTTTATACATTTGTCTTAAAACTTTCCATTTAGGAATAGGGCCACAGAAACCACCAGAAACATCGGTGGAGCTTCTCGTGATATGTTACATATTTGAAAATCTCACAGCTGGTTCAGGAAATTACAGTGCAGCAATTTTAAATTCTCGGACTTCCCTCGTTCGGTAATGTGCAATTTACATTGTTACTTTTCTATATGTCACAAGTGTTTTTTTTTTTTTTTTTTGTTTTTGTTTTTTTTTTATTGAAGGTTTAACGACCGCCGTGAGCAACCCAATGGGCTATAAGCAGTCGCCCGTCCCTAATTTAGAGTCACTGGTTCCAGGGAAGGGAGAGAGCCAGTTCCGTAAGACAAACACAACATCCATGCCTCACCGGGATTCGAACCCGGACCCCGTTCGGACGAATGATCAGAGGCCATCGCTTAGACCACTGCGCCACTGGGGCGGCCACAAGTGTTTCCGAACAAGCACTTTGTGACATATATCTTTATCTTTAATGTAACCTTCCCTTTAAGTTTCTGTGTTCTTATATAAATCTGGTTTCTTCTCGTTTTACGTTTTTCTAACTTAACGACACATTATTCCTCCCGACGAGTTTTCAAGTTGGGAACCTGACAGTGAGTCAGCAGTTCAATCAACGGGAAATAAAATGAGTGTTCGAAATGTTGTTTTCTAGCGGAGTACGATATGCTATGTATTATATGTAGCGCGATAAGAGATTTATGAACGATAATATTTCAATGATTTGAGGTATTTGGATGATGTTTAATTATGGCGTGCTATAGTTGCCCATTGTGCGACATAAAATTCGGTGCATTTGATTCATGTGTTCACTCTGATGTTGCTAAAACGAAGTATTGTCCGTATTGTACATACTTGGAGATTGAATAAACTGAACGTTAAACTAGTAGTTACAGAACTCTGTTGTTTATTGAATTCTGGACCTTGTTAACTTTAAAGCGTTTCTGACATTTTAATTACGTTTAACTTCTACAGCAATGATACGAATTGAAACATAAACGTTCAGCGAATTAGTTATCTCCAAGCGAATAGATTTAAGTTTAAGTAACCACGTGGCATTTAAGTTGAGGTCCAAGGATTACACCTTGAAGTTCCACAGCATAAAATATCTTATTATTTTACAGTGACAACCGTTATTGTTTTACAGCAGTTAGAAGTCGCCTGTGACACCCAGCGAACCCTTCAACAACTACCTGAAAAAACAGTCTTTCGCGGCCCACTACTTAAGAGCAAGTTTAACAGTCCGGAAAGGTTAATTGGAGATGTTCTGGTTGGTTATCCACTGTCCTACGAAGGCTAAATGCAGGGCGCAATATTTTATTTGCCTTTGATAATAGCACACAGCACGGCACTAACAACTTCTTCTCAATCCCATTCCCGTAGAAAGAAAGAGACAATTCTGAATACCTTTTACAGATACTCTCAAGAGTTATTGGCCTTCCGTCTCAATACGCATTTTGTGCCCGTCTAAGCTGCACTCATTAATTTATCAGCGCATTCAGCACTACTATATCGAAACATTTGAGTACTTTAACTAGTTGTAGTTCCGTCTTTCACGAAAACAGAAGTCTTCAGGTCTTTAAATCAAGAGCAAACAAAGGCCTTTGAGAAGTTTCATGACTTGAAATAAAAGAAATAAATTGGTCCTATGCACTGTCGGGTTTTTTAATCTTCGGGGTTTTGCAACCATCCGTGAACACCTAAGGTCATAACAGATCGCCAGGTCCTTATTTAGAGCGGCAGAACTAGCGCCACAGAACAAACTCATTCGGGACTTGAACCGGACCCATGCCGGACAATTATCAAGAAACCCAGGCATCAGACCACTCGGCAACGACGATCATTTTTGTTCCAACCGGAGCAATATCGTACAATTATCAAGAAGTCCAGGCATCAGATCACTCGGCAACGATGAACATTTTTTTTCCGAACCGGGCCCATATCGGACAATTATCAAGAATCGCAGGCATCAGACCACTCGGCAACGTTGAACACTTTTTTCCGAACCGGGCCCATATACTGTATTATCAATAAGCCCATGCATCAGACCACTCGGCAACGATGATCGCTTTCTTTTTAAAGCCGGGGCCATATCGGACTTTATCAAGAACGATGATAATTTTTTTTTCGAACCGGCCCCGTATCAGACAATTATCAAGAAGCCCAGGCATCGGGCCACACGGCAACGATGATCATTTTTTTAGAGCCGAGCCCGTATCGGACAATTATCAAGAAGCCCAGGCATCAGACCACTCGGTAACGATGGTCATTTTTTTTTTTTTCGAACCAGTCCCGTATCGGACAATTTTTATCAAGAAGCTCAGGCACCAGACCGCTCAACAAAGATAATATTTTTTTTATGAAAAACAAACAAACTTTACATTAAGAGTTAGCCAGCATGAAATAGTCACCGACGATGCATCACGGGTTCTTTTTGTCCACATCTTGCGAAGCGTCAAATGGTCTTTCTCCTTTCAGAAAACTATTCTCTCACCAAAACCAGATTAATACTCATAAAAAAATTATTTTACGTTTGGTTAGTTAGTGGTGACTAACGGAAATCTTAGGTTAGTCAGATTATAAAAATGCCAGTCATCTGGCTTGAAAATGCATCTCTTTGCTTTTGTTACGTATTCATCACACTATTTCAATACTATTTCTATACATTACTATTTCTTATATCTCTTTAATATCAAACAAAGGTCTTCGCTCTTTCCACGTTTATAAGTGCGTCACGAAAAATTTCTCATTGGTCGCCACCGGGAATCGAACCCGGGGTCTTCCAGTTACGCGCCTGGATATGCTTCCACTGCACCACAGCGGCCTCGAATTCCTCCAGACTCACATACACTAACTGCCAAGCCAATTTGGCAGGTTGCTTCTTGGAGCCCCACACAATGCTGGGGATTCACCAAAGATGGTAAGCAGCAACTGAACAAATAATTAGAAGGCGAATGAATAATTAATACATACATTTGACGTGGACCAGGAACATCAAACAAAGGTCTTCGCTCTTTCCACGTTTATAAGTGAGCCACGGGGACTCACTTTGACGTGGACCAGGAACATCAAACAAAGGTCTTTGCTCTTTCCACGTTTATAAGTGAGTCACTGGGACTCACTTATAAACGTGGAAAGAGCGAAGACCTTTGTTTGATGTTCCTGGTCAACGTCAAATGTATGTATTAATTATTCATTCGCCTTCTAATCATTTGTTCAGTTGCTGCTTGCCATCTTTGGCGAATCCCCAGCATTGTGCGGGGCTCCAAGAAGCAACCTGCCAAATTGGCTTAGCAGTTAGTGTGTGTATGTCTGGATGAATTCGAGACCGCTCTGGTGCAGTGGAAGCATATCCGGCGCGTAACTGGAAGACCCCGGGTTCGATTCCCGGTGCCGGCCAATGAGAATTTTTCCGTGACTCACTTATAAACGTGGAAAGAGCGAAGACCTTTGTTTCATGTTCCTGGTCCACGTCAAATGTCTGTATTAATTATCTCGTTAATGCTTTAAGAGAAGTTAGCTTGTGACTGGATACACCAGCAATTGTGTACCGGAAAAACTCCGGGAACCCCCGGTAAAAATATCTTCGAGGCCCTTTTGCGAAAACATATTAGCTTTCAATTATTGAAAATGTTTAATTGCTTGTTATTAACCAGGTTTTATGGGCGTTTTAATAATTTAAATACTTTGGAACCTATCTCCTAGTTTTATAACCATACAAACTACTACTAAACACTTAGTCAATGTTAATCATATGAAAATATTATTCTTTTAGGGAAGTAAGGCCATCGTCTTTGAAATGTCTCACGATCACATTCACAAAACACGCAACTGCTGTGTGACAGCATCTAAGGACCTTTTTCCGATTTACTAAGGACCTTTTCCGATTTACTGAATACTAGCGAAGGTACCCGGCGTTGCCTGGGATAGACAAAGTTTGTTCTCAAGTAACAATGTAAATTGCACTATAATAAAATCCTACCATGATGAACAACCCTCTGCTTTTATGAGATATCGTTTCCATTTTTACCTCTTTTTCTCTGTGGGCATTGACTTTTTTAATTGTCTCCCAAGAATATTATTGAAATGAAGGATTTTCCAAATAAAGAAGAGAAAAATATGCCCAATTTTGTAATATTATTTATTATTTTTAAAACGTTTTTTAGACTTTACAGCTTGTAATTTTTTGTTGTTCTTGAAAACCTGTGGAATGTTGAACATAGAATTGTCCGTGGGAACATCATGGAAACCGCAAGCACTTGTTTCACGGGGCCACTGTGCTTTATTGATGGTGATATAGAATGGCTGACTGGAAGAATGACGTGTTCATTGTAACACTTGCTTATAAACGACATTTATGCTTTTTCCACCTGGACCACCCCACCTGGACCACCCGTTCTGACAACGTCTTATCACAATTTATAATGGCCGTTCTGAGCCCTAAAAAAACTCGAAATAGCAAATATGTACAACAATGCACTTCCTGCACTCCGCATTCAGCTTTCTAAAGTGTAGATAAGGCACTTTCTAGCTAATTGCTTATAAAACCGTTGAGAATGATGCGTAACCATTCGGACTCTTCCCCGTATGCCTGAACTGAAGAAGCTTGCGAGGAGTGAGGCGTCACCTGACGACCGTTGCTCTGACACGCGGAGTAAAACCCCAGGAGCCGACTTTCACCCAGTCTATAGAGGGCCCCGTAAAAGCACATCTGACCCCTTTTGACCCTCTTGGAGATGGAATTTCTAAAAATCTTTCAGCCTGAGTGATGAAGGGTATGTATGCCAATTTTAGTGCAAATCCATCAAACCGTTTAGGAACGTATGCAGAATAAACATACAAATACACAAACATACTTTCACTTTTATATACAGAAAGATAAGTAAGCAAATAAATAGGTATCGATTATGAATTGCGGCACAAAAAAAAAACTTCCTTAAATTATTTACTCTTGAATATAAAAAACACATTTAACATCATGTTACAATATTTTGCAGTAGTAAAGAGTCCGAAAAAGAATATCCTTTATTTCATTATATTCTGAAGGATGCATAGTTATGTGCAAACGACAGTAATACAAAACTTCTTTTTATCATTGGTATAAAAATCTCATTGAACTAATATTTCCATCGTATTCCCTTGTTATTATACATGTATAGGAATTATTGCTACGGCTGTGAACAGGCGCCTCATGTCCTCTGGAATAGCTGCTTTCCCGCCATTAAGTTTTTATAAACTTAAACCGCAAAAATGATTTCTAACTATTTTACGTGTTCGTTGAAAAAAAACATCTTCTCTTTCTAATACTTCATTCAAAGCTGCCGACAAAATTTCTGGCCATTTCCTCAACCACTTTCATATTAAAATTCCGATAAAAATTTTGGGAAATCTTTTCGCCAAGGCTAGAGACCCTCTTAGCGATGAGACACCCTCCCTCCCCCCTCCCCTGCAATGCAGGGGTTTCGGGAGCTATCATCACTATGCCCCTCTAAAGTATCATCAAGGCGTCTCTCAAAGAATTATTTGCCTCAAACCTATACATTGCATATGCATTTTAAAATTTCCTAACAGCATGGGGTAATTAATGATCGTGAAATAATTGAAATTGTAGTGGGTTAAAATTAAAAAAAAACATCTTGGACAAAACAAACATTTGTGTTCGTTATGACATATTTACATGACTTTCGGGTGTCCTTAACGGTTTGACTAAGGTAACACTAAACCTCTTTTCTTTATCTGAAGGCAAAAGAATCATGAATTTTTAAGAAGTTACAAAAAAAAAAAGGACAGAAGTTTTGAAATTTTTGTTATTCAAAAATTCTCTAGCTGGTGAATTAAGCAGTGAGCTGGGAAGAGCCAGCGAACAGGCTAAAAAAACTTATCCGAGCGTGAAAGGTCGCGGCATTCGTAACTCAATCTTCAAGTTTAAACAAGAAGTGAATAATAATAGAGTGAATAATACAGAGCAGTAGCGCTCTCATTCTCCCCCTCCCTCGTGCTTGTTTTTCGACGGGATTTTATTTGAGAAAGAAATCTTTGTCCACATCCCGAAAAAAAAACTTTCTCTCTTTCACGTTCGTCCATCCTTCTTTTCCGCTACCTTCTACAAACACCATACATAACAAAATTCCCCGGAGTATTTCAAGGAAAAAATAACAGCGCACTAGAAACCCCGTGGCATAATATAGTATCAGGTCCTGCTGGAGGATCCATCCTGCATTACGTAATGCAATTTTAGCAGTTGAAAGAAAGAATGAAAGAAGCAGAACAAGAAGTTCGCAGAGCTATGTTTTCGGAAAGGAGCCTTGAAGGAACCTTCCAGCGTACAGCGTTCTAAAATGGGGAAAAAAAAAAAAAAAAAAAAAAGAAGAAAGGAAACACATCTTTTCAGAATTTTGGGCTGTTTTTCAAACACCATGACAACATATTTTAAAGCCCATGTCAGGTTTTGAGACATTACTTCCCTTTCTCAAATGCTTTCTTGCCGTTTATAATGGAACTCAAAAATTAAATTTAGAATGTCGAACGAGGAATGGCATTTAATTTAGACAGAAATGGCCCAAAGAACAACAACAAGCTCCACGTAACCGTAATTTTGAAGAGAACTAACAGTCAAAGCGAAAGAAACAAGACTTTAAGTCAAATTTTTTTCACGAAAAAAGAAACTGCATATTTTTTTTATTTATTGGAGGTTTAACGACCACCGTGAGCAACTCAACGGGCTATAAGCCGTCGCCCGTCCCTAATTTAGGGTCACTGGTTCCAGGGAAGAGAGAGAGCCAGTGCCGTAAGACAAATACAGCATCCATGCCTCACTGGGATTCAAACCGGGACTCCTTTCGAACGAATGATTCATAGGCCATCGCTTAGATCAATCACTGCGCCACGGGGGCGGCAGAAACCGTATATACCAACTTCGTTGTGGTTTAGGAATAAATCCAAGCCACAAAAGTAAAAATACAGAGAGCTGTTCATAACCAAATGTTATACCAAAAATGTCAAAGTCCACGTAACAGAGAATTATACAGTGGGCTTGGCTACAAATGGTATATGAAACCGAAATGTATAATTTTACAAAAATGTGTTTGTGCTCATTAAAAGATGCCGGGTTACATGTGCCTAATTACAGCACACTGAGAAGGTTTTTCAGTGGTTAACAGCTGTGAAGGTACAAACTTTATTTTAGTATGCAAAGAACTACGACTATGGTGAATCGCCATTTTCCAGTGTACAGCTTGTAGAATAACAGTTAAGTAAAGGAATGCTTGTAGCTTGTAATTATTACACTATTGTTAGGATTTTCTGTGAAGCACTACACGGCTTATCACACTAAAGGCTTAAACGTGCCGCAGTAACTTGGCTTCTCTGTAAAACTACACTTTAAGCTTATGGAATTATTTTAAGTTGAACCATACCTTAATATTACATTAGCTTTACTGTAGAAAAGCACAGGGTTAGAGCTCGTTAGGTTTATCGTAATGTAACTTTCGTTGGCCCGGATAGCTTAAATCGTAATAGCTAAAAAGGCCTTACTAGACATAAAACAAACTTCAATATATGACCAAACGTCATCAAGAAAATAGTTGACTTAAGTTAATAGTCCAGTCCTTTATTTTAAGGGACACGTCATCAAACACACGCTTTATACAGAACACACAAATCAGATTTAAGTCAAATTCACCACGATACATGTTTTAATCCGCATTCAAGAACACTCATCCTCTAAACAAGCTGGACATCGGCACTCTCGCTCGCTGTTTAATCGTATATCAATACTGAACAAGCATCAAAGGTTGACTAACAAAGATTACTAACGGAAGATCGTTTTAACATTATACCATCAAAATGACTTCAATGACATTGTGTAAAGAGCATAGCCTAATACACTGGTTGATAACAAAACGTCCGTAATTTTTTTTTTTTTTCTGGAAGTTTAAGAAACCACCGTGAGCAATGCGATGGGACATCTATTGCCCCTCCCTAATTTAAGGCCACTGGTTCCAGCGAAGGGAGAGAGCCAGTACCGTTAAACAAACACTATGTCTATGCCTCTCCGGGATTCAAACCCGGACCCATCTCGGTCAAATGGTCAGAAGCCAGCGCTTAAACCACGGCTGAGAAAAGATTGCTTTCCGATATCTCAAATTACATTGCCTTCTCGTCAACACAATAAATGCAAATCTACATGTTGGATAATTTTGCATCAGAGAACTAGGAAAAATGCATGAAAAACCTTGGCAATGATTGCAGCTATCCGATGAGGGGGGGGGGGGGGCATTTTTCCATTTAGCCATTCGATTTAAAGAAAGTATGCCAGATACATAACTATATTTTCGGGTTATTTTTTTTTATTGAGAATAGCTAGGAATCAGTGGATAATTTGGTAATTGTATCAGTCCGCTTTAAAAACCAATTTACTAGGAGGATTAAAGAGAAAGATACAGTGCCAATGCATGGGAAAATTACCTGGTATAAGACAGAAAAGGAATTTTTCTAATCAGACTAGCATTATCTAAGATTCCGAAACACGAAGTTTCAGAATAACAAACAGTGGTAAAAAGTTCATGCGTCTGTGGTTCAACTATGGGTCCACGAAATCATTAGCTTGTCCGGGTTTCTCCCCCATGCAAAGATGTCTAAATAACATTCTTCTATCCAACGTCGAGAGTAACTTACAAATATGCCCCAGAAATCATTAAGAAAGTTTTGAATGTCTTGAAACTCTCCTGCCTTCTCCTGATCCTTTACCTTGTGTTCGGTAAGCTATTCATATATTTCTTTGTTTGTAGGAAAGCCTTCAGTACTTTCTGTGGAGCGATGACATCGTCCATTCATTCACTTTCTGTGGAATTTGTAATACGGCCAAAAACATACCTTGTTTCAATAATGTCTTTTCCTATGCTGTGGCTCTAAAAAACAGAGTCTTTCACAATTGGTCAGTATGACATATATCTTATAACCTTCTGACAGCGGGATTCGAACATATATCTCCCTCCTCCGGAGCGGCTGTTCTTTCAATCGAACTACGCCGGCAGTTTTTTTTCTGTTTCACTGTCCATTTGCCTCATAAGTCACAATCTCTAAACTGACTTGCCTTTTTGAATTTCTGTTCTTATGTAAATCATGTTACTTTTTAGCAATATTTCTTTCTGAACGGCACGTCAAAACCTCGGAAATTCCTTATACCCTCTGGTAGCGGCTGTCAGTAAGTTAGACTTAAATAAGGAGTCACTCTCAGTGTGAAGAAGTGTGGGGTGTGGTGGTGGGGGTGTGATCGCAAGATAATACACAGTGTGGCAATTAAATAATGAGACTGCTGTTTTTTTAATTCCCGATAAAACGCGCATGATGAGAAGGCGTGGTTTTTCAATAAGTCATTTATCAGCTTTGCGGTGGCAACAGCGTTTGCGTGAGGATTGCGCAGTTGATTCTTTACGCTGTGCATGACGTCATTCAATGGAAGAACATCGTCGCAGCTATTTTTTTTTTTTTGATTTAAGGTTTAACGACTACTGTGAGCAACTCAATGGGCTATAAACAGTCACCCGTCCCTAATTTAAGACCACTGGTTCCATGGAAGGGACAGAGACAGTGCCGTAAGACAAACACAAACATCCATGTTTCACGGGATTCGAACCTGGACCCTTCACGGACGAATGGTTACGTAATAGCGGTAATTGTAAGTAACCTTCTAATAATAACGTAATGGAACGGGAATGTTTATTTTACGAAATGTAATGTCATGTAAATACTAAGAATCTTTTAATTCTTGAATTTTAATATTATGTAAATAATTAAGAACCATGGCAATTTTAGAATGTTTGAAAAGTAATCGTGGGAAACTTAAGAACATATTTTGTGAGTTCGATTTGAATTTGGTAGAGCCAGTAAGTCATCGGAAACGATTAGTTTATCGGCTGACTTCCTGGAAAAGGACAACACACAGGACGTTCGTGTGTAGATAGCTACAGCAGAAGGAGGTTTTTTTAGAGTTTCAAAGCCACTCATTAGACACGATCCTTCGGGGTGATGGTATTAGGCAGTGGACATTGAGGCGCATGGAAAGAGGGTTTTTGGACCGAGTGTTGGAGACGCGTGTTTTGGAAGTAGTGCGGAAAACTGAAAGAAGAATGATGACGTGTCTTTTGGGGTAGTATGTGACTGAGAGAAGGGCAGAAAGGTTGAGAGATTTGAGGAAGGAGGATTTTTTGAGAAGGGCAGCGTTGTCTCCACGTACGAGCGGTAAGAATGAGTGTAGCGGGGAGTTAGGACATGGGATTGATGTCTAATCTCACGGTGGCCAGGAGTCATCATTAATTAATCCTTATTATCGAGAAATTGCTTAATTAAGCAATTGCTCGATAATAAAGGATTTTATCAGACACCAACTCGCTTCTGTTGAATGCCTTAGTACTTCTTTATTGGTGTTTACAGTGCTCAAGGAACATTACGATCTTCTGATTTTAACATATTTCCGTAATTACAGAACGAGTTAAAACAGCAATGTGACAGCCATAAGCCATCGCTTAGATCACTACGCCACCTGGGCGGCGGTCGCAGCTATGTTATGGAGCAGAGAGCAAATATCCGGTTGTGTTTGAAAATCGGTAAGACTGCATCTGAGACCGTTGAATTGTTGCGTGATTTGTATGGGGCTAATTTCCTATCACATGCACAAATAGTCCGATGGTATGCACGTTTCAAGGATGGGTGGGAAGATTTGGAAGATGACGAAAGTCCGGGACGCCAGATTTCAGTGCACACGTCCGAACTCGTTGAGAAAGTTCGCGAAAGGATAAAAATTGATCGTTGTGTGAACTTGAGGATGCCAGAATGTGATCTCGATGTTAATGAGGAGAAGATTCGGCAGATTTTAGTACAAGATTTGGGAGAAAACAAGTTTGTGCTCGGTTTGTACCACATCCTTTGTTAGACGATCAGAAACATGAATGAGTGGAGTTCGCAAAATACATCTTGGAGACTACAGAAACAATGCAAGATTTTCTCCAAAGTATTGGGGCAGATGACGAGACATGGTTTTTATAGTATGGTACTGGAACGAAGCGTCACTGTGCTCAGTGGAAGTCGCCATAGTCACCCAAAGGAAAGACGATCAAGTTACAGAAGTCCGAAATCAAGACAATGCTGGTGTGTTTTTACGACAGCAAGGGAATTCTGCGTCACTTGTTCATTCCTGAAAGTATAACTGTTATTGGCAATGCTTACACATTCATAATGAGTGCGGAAAAAGATTGTTCGTATCAGGCCTGAGTACAAAAAGGGGCAATCACGATAACCCACCCGCACACAGAGCAGTCACTGTATGGCATTACTTTTTTTTACAAAAACTAGTACTCAACACCTCCAGCATACTTTTTTTTTTATGGAGTCACTCACAGCACATTTTTTTTTTAAATAAGTATTTTTAAACTCAGCGTACTTTTTTTAAAAACAGGTATTTTTAAACTCAGCGTACTTTTTTTAAAAACAGGTATTTTTAAACTCAGCGTACTTTTTTTAAAAACAGGTATTTTTAAACTCAGCATACTTTTTTTAAAAACAAGTATGTAAACTCAACACCTCCTGCATAATTTTTTTAAAAACAAGTATGTATATACTCAACACCTCCTGCATACTTTTTTTAAAAACAAGTATGTATACTCAACACCTCCTGCATATTTTTTTAAAAACAAGTATGTATACTCAACACCTCCTGCATACTTTTTTTTTATGCAGTCACTCTCAGCATACCTCTTTTTATGGAGTCACTCTAGAAAAATTTATACTTAAAAAAAAAAAAAAAACTCATACGTCACTCATACTTTTTTATGGTCACTCTTTTTCTTTATGGAGTCACTCTCAGCATACTTTTTTTAAAAACAAGTATTTTTAAAACTCAGCATACTTTTCTTAAAAACAAGTATGTATACTCAACACCTCCAGCATATTTTTTTATGCAGTCACTCTCAGCATACTTTTTCATGGCACAAAAACAAGTATGTATACTCAACCACTTCCCTATTCTCTAGTTTTGTCACCGTGTGACTACTTTTTGTTCCCTAAATTAAAGCTGCCTTTAAAGGAAAATGCTGCCGCCCCGATGGCGCAGTGGTCTAGGTGATGACCTCTGATCATTCGTCCGAAAGAGGTCCGGGTTCGAATCCCGGTGAGGCATGGATATTGTGTTTTGTCTTACGACACTGGCTCCCTCCCTTCCCTGGAACCAGTGACCTTAAATCATCAGGGACGGGTGACTGCACCCACTGAGTTGCACACGGTGGTCGTTAAACTTCTAATCAAAATAAAAAGAAAAAAGGAAAATGCTGAAGACATACAGAGAACTGTGACATCAGCTCTTCACTCCACAGCAAAAGATGATCTCTGCAACTCCTTCCTTTCGTTGGCTAATCGCGCCACTTCTAGTACTAACGCAGGAAGAATGTACTTCGAATAAAATATATTCACGTAAGTTTTCATGCTTTCCCATTTAAAAAAAAAATCAGTCTCATTACTTAATTATCGCACGGTGTATGCTGCATGAAATAGGATCCCACGTCATCTTGACACTACAAGAGCCAAAGATTATTTGTACTTCAAATAAATGCTGTTGAGCGTTAATCAATCAATGCTACCATGGAGATGTGCCTACCAACTGTACCTCGACAAGTAATGAAGAAATAAAGATTACTTGGATTCTTACGTGAGTGTTATTTATCAAACGATCTCTAATTGCATTTGGATATAATTTATGATTACAAAACTTGTGTTTTGTCCTGATGAAGCTGAGCCAAACTGCTCTGCGAAACTATAGTCGATGTACGCTGAAGAGCAATTGAATTAGAGACAGCTGTCGTTATGCAAATGTGGCGCTGTGGGCAGCCCTGTAAACGGAAACGACATGACGTATGCAGCGATCCGACAATATAAGGAGTGATGCGACGGGAATCAGTAAGAGTCGGACGCAGTATGGGTAAGACGAAGGATCTAAGCGCATTTGATCGTGGAAAATTATCGGGGCCCGACGAATGGGTCACTCCATCTTGGAAGTCGTGCAGGCACTGGGATTTTCACGAGCCACTGTGTCACGGGTGCACCGTGAGTACATCGAATCCGGTAAAACCATCCCTGCAAGGGTCAACTGCCGTGGGTAACAGCGTGTTGATGAGCGGGGTCATCGTCGGCTAGCTCGCATTGTAACAGCGGATAGACGGGAAATCACTCTGAAGAAATCACTCTGCAATTTATCACTCTGCGTACAAGAAATCACTCTGCAATTTAACGCTGGTGCACAAAAACGTGTAAGCAGCCACACCATCCAGAACCATCTCCTCGCTATGGGGTACAGAAGCCATCGTCCCACGAGGGTACCGCTGCTGACCGCACATCACAGGGTGCAAAGATTAGCATGGGCGCGGGAACATCGCCACTGGACCCTAGACATGTTCAAAAATGTTGCCTGGACTGATGAGCCAAGATTCACTTTGGTACATGCGGATGGTAGGATACGAGTACGGCGCAAACCACATGAAGCGATGGATCCTTCTTGCCAGCAGGGAACTATTAAAGCTGGTGGGGGTGGCATTCTCGTCTGGGGACTGTTTACGTGGACTGAAATGGGACCCCTGGTACATGTGACATCGTCTCTCACAGGTCTACGTTACCGGGATATCCTGGACGACCATTTGCTCCCGTTTGTGCGTCTTCAACATCCCACTTGGGACCTCATCCTGCAACAAGACAATGCACCGTGCCATCGATCCCGAATTGTATCCGAATGGTTGGATGAACACTCCTCCGACGTTATCTTGCTTCCTAGGCCAGCTAAGTCACCTGACCTCAATCCCATCGAACACATCTGGGATGCCATCGAGAGATATGCTCGAGGCCCAGATCCCCCTCTATCAAATCTTCGTGAACTGTGGGAGCTTGTTCAGGGGTCGTGGATCCGTATATCTTCCCAACGCTTCCGGTGTCTTGTCAAGTCCATGCAGAGACGAATCGCCGCGTCATCAAGGCGAAAGGTGGTGCTACACGTTACTAGACAGGTATCTTTAATTCAATTGCTCTTCAGTGTATAACAAACCTTTGACTGTGGTAAACGTAGGTAGTTTTATTTGATCTCTGATTGTATTTTTATTTGTTTAAAGTGCTTAATGTAAATATGACTGTTGTTATGACACAGTCTGCAAAAACACAAAACTGAAACCGTAAATTATTATACCTAATCCACGACCAAAATTAGATCATGTTTTACTGAATCTTCAATAAACGCAAACAAGTGTTAGATGGAACAAAAGTAAAAATCTGGGATAGGAAACTGTGAAAAGGTCATAATGCTTTGTAAGTGGAGGTCCTCTATTTTAGTTTTTTCAAACATTTTCGCCAGAATCTTTCTCTTCTTCAATAGCGTCTACCTTAATCCACATAGTACTTATCTTTAACGCCAAATCCAATCGCGGCCGGTAAGATCTTTCTCTTGAGTTCGAAAGACTCACTCTACAGCTTTCGAATTGTGGACGAAACCCTGTCCATATCAGTAAGAAGAAAAATATACCAATTGAAAGAACATTTTTTTCATTATTGCGACCATAACGCAGCATTGAGTAGCTGTATATTAAGTACAACTTTATCATGTTTACATAAAAGACACTAACAAATGGTGCAATTATTGCTGGAACAAACAATTTACGCAGATATGGGGCTTAAAGAATGCTGAATCACACAAAATCTATTTAAAACTCTCACTTGTATCATTATTAATTTATCACATTTCAAGAATATCAAAATTGAGTTATATACC
This sequence comes from Macrothele yani, assembly GCA_039090855.1. Taxonomy (NCBI): domain Eukaryota; kingdom Metazoa; phylum Arthropoda; class Arachnida; order Araneae; family Macrothelidae; genus Macrothele; species Macrothele yani. The sequence continues at coordinate 7,837,486 of CM076994.1, read as the reverse complement.
ATATTAGATTCCCATGTCGCAGATTCTGTTTCTAAATTTGATTAAAATTTATGAAAGACTGAACTACTCAGTTTTTGCTGAACCCCTGAGAGGCATTTCTTTCATTAAATGAAGAAGGAAAGATAAAAGCATGGAGTTAATTTAGCTTGCCACTTATCCCTATCACTTCCAAGACCAGTGGAAAAATCTATCAGGGAGAAATTTGTTCCAAAAAGTTTGAACTCCGGTTGTTTTCCAATTTAATAAATAAATTATACTACATATCGGTGAGTTTTCAATTCAAGTTATGTAAAACTAGACTCTTGACTTCCATGCATTACTTCCAAAGCGTTATTTAAAATACTCAGTGTAGTACTAGTTAAGCACTGCCTTCCACAGACACAGTAATATGAAAATACACCAAATAAAGGTTCTCTCGCTGTATATTAGGGACTGTGGGGATGGCGTGCTGATGTTCCCTTCCCCCATCCTTCAAAACAAAGAATTACGAGGAACGTACCTACTTAATATTTATGTATGAACTTTGAAAAGGAACATCGCCGTTTGGAGCTGCGTACATATGGCAAATGCCCGAAAAATACTTCATGGTCACGGTTGTGTGTGTTTCTCTCTCTCTCTCTCTTTTCCGCATCACCAGACGGCTTTACGCTACGGCAATGCCACGTTTAATGAATGGGTTCGGAGGACGGCAGCCATTCATCAAACTGCAGTTCTTTTTGGTATCGACCGACAGGAGAAAAACAAATAACCCAAAAGAGAACAGATGTTATTCTGAGCACCGTAAATTGTTTCCGGATAATGTGACAAACTAAACTTGAAATGGCTTGCGTTTACTGCCCATTATAGCGGTACCCGGAAATCAGGTGTAAGGCGTACCAATCAATGTCAGGAGCACTTCTACCCCAACGCTTCGCTCAGTGAAACAGGTAACATGTTTGAGATATAAAATCAGAAAAACTCGATGTGTTCGCCGCTATGCACTAGCTAGGTGACCAGAAATGCTCAGTATGAAAAATTTAAAAGCTTGTAATAGGTATCGTTTTAATTTAGATATTTTACTGTCTTTCATTTTAAAATCAGCTATGGGTAGGTAGATAAGGACTGTTTTTTTTTCCTTAAGTACTATTCGATCTAATCTCAGTATAATCTGAGAGTACTACTAAACCCTACCCATATGAAACCACCTTCAACAGAAGTTTGAAATCGCACAAAGACTAGCGTAAACATTAAATAATCGTGTGCTACCGAATTCCACTTTGAGAAATACGATAGGTTATAAGAATTTCACCTTGGAGAATAAAACTGAGTTGTTTTGGTTTTTTTTTTTAAGTTTCTAACGTGCAAAGGATAAGAGCATTCGCAGGCTTTTCAAAGCGTGATAAGTCCCGTGTTTAACGCAAAGGGAAAAGCTCTTGCAATGCAATCTGTAATAGCCGTAAGCATCAAGAATGCACAACAATAAAAAATATTCAAGACCCAAGATTTACAATACGGAATAAATATTTCAAGTTGTATAACCCAAGATTTTTTAGGACGGTCATGTGTATTTTTTGCTGTCTCAAAGGATTACTCACTTTGATTTCTGTTTGTTTTTTAACGGAGACGTTTAACATTTTCAAATTGTAGTCCGGCCCGTTTAAGATTTTCAAATTATAATCAGGATTGTTTAAGATTTTCATATTGTAGTCCAGCCCGTTTAAGATTATCTATATTATAACCCGGCCCGTTTAAGATTTTTATATTATAATCCAGCCCGTTTAACATTTTCAAATGATAAATAGGCCCGTTTAACATTTTCATATTATAGTCCAGCCCGTTTAAGATTTTTCAAATTATTATAGTCTGGCCCGTTCAAGATTTTCAAATAATAGATCAGTTTTTTAAATTTTCAAATTATAGTTACGTTACTTTAAGATTTTAATATTATAGTCCGGTTTCTTTAAGATTTTCAAAAAACAGTCAGTTGATTTCAGCTATAATTAATGAAAGCCAAATTTTGTTTACGACTTTTAAAACCAGCCCGTTGATTTCAGCTATAATTCAGCTTGTTTAAGATTTTCAAAACCGGTCCGTTGACTTTAATGAAACCAAAATTTTGCTAATGAAACTGAAATTTTGTTTTCACGCCGTAACCGTTTCTGCTGGCTTTAATTACCTTTACATAGTTAACGCGGTCAACCAATTTGATTTATTAGTATAAGGAGGTAATATAAGGAACAACTGATTTAATCGTAGTTCAGTCCTCATTTTGCCAGCCCACATTTATTTCGTTTAGCCTGGCATCAAAATGTTAAATTTCCTAGCCTGGGCCATTCCCGTACGGATCTCTATGGCGTTGCAGTCTTTCTAGCAATATTTTCAGCCCAATTTTTTTTTTTTTTAGATTTAACGACCCCTTCCCCCCCAGTCATTTAAAGCTATAAGCAATTTCCCATCGGCAATTCAGAGCAGCACCAGGAAAGGGAGAGAATCAGCTCCGGAAGGACAAATATGGCATCTATGCCTTACACCAGGATCCAAATCCATCCAGCAGCAGTTCGAGACCACTTCAGCATTGGGTGATAGTATGCACTTCGAATTAACAAACAACGTTCGAACTGTTATGTAGTGATGTACAATCTCGTAGAATTACAAATAATAACTGCTCAGCATGTGGACCAAGTGACATTTGTAGTCATGCAGAATCAAATAAATAGCGACAAATACAGATTTGCCATTTAACTCTCACAGAAAACAGTTTCCCATAAGTTGACTTGCGCTGTTACAGTTAACAAATTCTCTAGGATATTTAAAAATCTATTTGTCCCGTAGCAATTCAGCTATGGAAAACTTGACCTCGTTTTCAGCAGAGCCTGTAGTCTTCAAAATATTGAAACGACATTATTACCAATGCCCAACTAGAGTCAATTAGAATGTGATGATGTCTTGATTTCGTTGTGGGAAGTTTTATGGTTCGAGAAGGCCAGTCATACTGAACCAAGGGTAACAAGAATTAGAAAAACTGACAGCTTGGATCGTGGGACCCCCTCCCTATTTAAACCGCAGAACCATCTGATTCCGAAAGTACTGAAAATTATGAAAGATTTTAAGCAAGAAACAACAACACACATAATGGAAGTTTAACACTTTAGTATTTTTCACATGGTATCTTTTGGTGGAATGGACTGCTGATTACTTGTGTAATTTGTTTAACCCGTAGTTGGTCGCTACACGTCTAACAACGCCAGTGGTAGCGCGTGAGAGGTTTTCTCACGCTCCCCTTTTCCGCTATTTTAAGTAGTCTTACTCGATAACAACACTTCAGGATTATTTCTTTGAAAGAAATATGGTTAATATATGTATATAGTTACAAATCAAATTAGGCGAAAAACGCACTCGCATAAAAACGCACATTATCTATAAAAAATGCAAAACACGAACGTCAGTGGCCACTTGATAAGAAAAGCTCTCACAAGACGCAAATGCCACCGGTCGTTTGATGAGAGAAATGCTCCCACGAAACATAGTGGAGCAAAGAGAGAACTGTTTGAAAGTCAGAGACGCATCAATCCTTATCGGAACTGATAACAGATTGTTGAGAAGATTCTAAAAGTCAGGTAGAGTGGGGTTGCACCCCCAGGGTCACTTCCAAATAAATGGCGCTTTTTACACTGGCGTGCAAAAATTAAGGAAGAGACGGTTTTTCGAATGTAACGTCGTGCAGAAGTGCTCCACATCGACTCAAATCACACCATAAGAACCCCAAGATGTAAGAATACGGGACAAGTGAGCAAAACCGTCCAAACAAGAAATCCAAAGGATACAAAGACACTTTATTGAAAAGGTAGCTTCGAGCACAACTAGACAGAAGACAAACGTCCATGTGACAGGCGGCTGCCAATAAAACTCCAGTCTTTAGTAGGGGATATGATCACCCCTGACTGCGTTGCAGGATTTACAACGTATGCCCATGCTGAGGACGAGGTTGTCAAGGAGCTGTTGAGGCATCGCGGCCCATTCCTCTTGTAGCGCCAATCGCAGCTGCAGAATCGTTGCTGGCAGCTGGTGACATGCTGCCAAGCGTCTCCTGAGAAGGTCCCACACGTGTTCGATTGGATTTAGTTCCGGGGACCTTTGCGGGACAATCCATGCGTTGAATATCTTCACTCTCCAACAGCTCTGCGACAGCCGCTGTACGATGAGGTGTAGCGTTGTCGTTCATGAAGTGGAACTCAGGACCCACAGCACCTCTAAACAGACGCACGTGAGGCAGGAGAACCTCGGTACAATATCGGACACCAGTGACTGAACCTCCTTGGGAGATGTGTAAGGTCAGTACGGCTACCAAGCACGATACCGCCCCAAACGAGAACTCCGCCACCTCCAAACCGGTCCCTTTCGATGATGTTGGAGGTGTGCTTGCGTGTTTCCTGCTCTCTCCAGATGTGTATACGTCCAGAATCGCTCGTCAGACTAAATCGGCTCTCATCGGTAAAGAGAATTCAACCCCATTGCTGATGTGTCCAGTTCTTGTGTTCCTGGCACCACAGAAACCGGCGTCTCCGATGAGTAGGCGTTAATGGCACACACCGTACTGGTCGTCGTGTAAATAGACCACCTTTGTGCAGCCTCCTGGCCACGGTAAAACGCGATAACGGACGTCCAGTTGTCTGTTGCATGTGCCTTGCGATTTCTCCCGCTGTCTTCCGTCTGTCTCTTCTCGCCTGTAGGACAATATACCGATCGTCCGCAACCGTGGTTGCTCGTAGACGACCACTGCTAAACTCTCGGACAGCTGTTCCTGTCGTTTGAAATGCTCTCCAAGCTCGTGAAACGATGCTGGGAGCGATCCCGAACTCCTCGGGATCACTAGTCACACTTCGACCTTCTTCCAACTTCCCAATGACGCGACCTCGGGTAAAGTCATCCAGATGTCGTCTGCTGGATTGCCTGTTGGCCATATCACACGGTGGCAGCAACTCGACGTCGTTCAAACCAATGTACACCGTGCAATAGCTTTCACCGAATTGCTGAGCGTACACCACCCGTGTGTTTTACACCCTTCCGACACTCCCCTCCCTCCTAAGTCATGCTGCATATATGCGCATGCCCTACCGTAACGGACCCTAGTCTATCTCCTGAGTGGTCTTTCGGTCCGTTCTGCCTGCTCGTTCCGCTGTTATGCTAATTTCTCCTCTTCGTCCTTAATTTTTGCACACCAGTGTATATGCGAAGCGTGAGAGACATGCTCATAACGCGACCAACGACGGTTAAACGATGTTGTTTACACGAATGAAACCCACATCACAGGCTGGATTTCAGACATAAGATTATTTAACTAGTAATCGTGCACTAGAAACTATTAACTATTAAATAATATAATATTTAAACTAACATAGAAACTATTAACCATTAAATAATATAATAGAAAACTATTAACTATTAAATAATATAATAGAAATTCAACGTCTCAGAGTTAATGTACAGAGCACTTTGCTTTTTGGTTATTCTGGCAATTGCTTCCCTTTCGTTGTGGAGTTCCGCTCGAAGGTCAGAGGAGTTACAGATAAAAATATAAGAAGCCCTCTTCCAGAGCACATTTAAAGAGACAGGGGGACAGGGCTGGACAATATTTTGGGGCCCTAGTGTCAGTGCCCCATCTAAGATTTTACTATGAGTGGCCGAATAAAAATACCCAGGAGAAAACATTCCCACAATATGATGAGGAAGCTGTAAAAATATCCCCGCCATATTGAAGTGTGTATCCTATGATTCAGGGACGAATCAGTGTTAGCAAGAAATGTAACAAGTTAGTAAAATCAATCAATGCATTGATTATGATACACTTTCCAACATACCAGAAATCATTACTCAAGTTATGAGGATAATGGCTGCGGATATAAATCTCGCTCCTGTGCCCTGACCTTTGACCCAATTTCGATTATATTAAATAGAATTGGTTCAGTATACCTCCAGAGCAACATATTAAAATTTTGTCGCAATAGAAGCATTTTTAGTCAAGTTATGATTATAACGGCTGTGGAATAAAACTCGTTCCTGTGCTCTGACCTTTGACTCCATTTCGATGTTATTAAACAGAATAATGAACAACATCGCTCTTTCCACGTTTTAGCAACACACAGCAACCGAAAAATTGTTATTCGGTCACCGCCGGGGAATTGAATCCCGGATGTCTCGATATCTAGCACAGCGCGTTAGCCTTACATCCCCGGCGGTGATCGGATAACAATTTTTCGGTTCCTGTGTTGCTAAAACGTGGAAAGAGTGATGTATTTGTTTATTCACTGACGCTACGTATTTCGAAGATTTTTACTTTCACGATATTAAACAGAACCGGTTCATCTACCTCCGGAAGAACAAACTAAAGTTTTGTCGCAATAGAAGCATTTTTATTAGTCAAGTTATGAAGATAATGGCTGTAGAATAAATCTCTCCCTTGTGTCCTGACCTTTGATCCCATTTCGATGATATCCAACAAAATTGGTTCAGTATACCTCCGGAACAACATACTAAAGTTTTGTCGCAAAAGAAGCATTTTCAATCAAGTTATGAGGATAATGGCCGTGAAATAAATCTCGCTCCTGTGCCCTGACCTTTGACCCCATTTCGATTATATTCAACAGAACTGGCTCAGCATATCTCCGGAACAAAATGGTAAAGTTTTGTCGCAATCAAAGCATTTTTACGTACGTTAGGACGCATAAGGGCTATGGAATGGATCCCGCTCTTATGTCCTGACCTTTGATCCCATTTCGCCCATTTTCCATAGGGTTTGTTCCGCAGGTTGTCCCCTACCACATACTAAGATTTCATCGAAATCGAACCATTTTTAGGAGAGTTATTTTGCGGAAAGACAGACAGACGGACGGATAAAGTTGGAGCATATACGCTTCTTCAACTTACGGTTGGAAAGCGTAAAGAAACACTGTAGAACTATGTCAATTCTTCAAGCATCCTGTATGATTCTGGGGTACCTTGAAAATGCGGGGCCCGGGGCTGCCCCCCACCCCCACTCTCCTATTAAGTGGGCTCTGCCTTCTTCCGAAGAAATTGGAGAACTTATAACACACGGCGAATAAATCTCGACTTCACGATCCTTGTTTGTAGTATGGTTCAAGTTCCTGCCTCAGAGGCCCAAGACGGAATCTTGACGAAGTTTGTAGATTGGGCCCTGAAAGAACTGATGATACATCGCATCTATCCCGTTTCCTCACCTAACGGCATCCCAATTTAGGGCAAACACTCCGTCTGTCGCCGGAAGGCACATAACTAATATCACTGAGTGAAAGGAGGGTGGGAAAGTGGCTACTCACGCACACATACTCACAATTTCGGTAGGTGTACATTTTTCTTTGCGGCGGAGGGCGATTAAATTCATTGGACGTGTGTTAATGACGCGTTGGCTTTAAATGGAGTAATCACTTCGTTTGGGAGAGAGGGTGGGTACTACCGCGGCCATGGCAGCTGCGGTTCGGTGAAGTCTGTTCACAATGTCACGTGGTAACCCGAACTGATCAGATGACCTTAGAAAAAAAAATGAAAAGGAAAAGAAACACGTGACGAGGGACAGATGTGAGCCCGCGGCGGCCAGCCATCTGCTGCGGGGATTTACTTACTCCCACCGAGTCACTTATCTGCATTCTGCATCATAATTCCATCTTCCTCTCTTCACCCATTATAAAAGCTTTCAAGAGACGGAAAAATCTTAACTCAATCAAGAGTCCACAGTGGATATTCCTTTAGGTTTTAGCAGAAGCCTAGGAACCATGCAACCACTATCATTTATGTTTAATAGCTTTGCATTAAAATTTGAGACGAGCAGTAACGAACTCTTCAGGCGCAGCTGCTGAGTTCAGTTAGCGTTTCTCATCCAACAGATTGGGGACGAAACTTTTAAACTATCTATTCTCAGAGATTAACTCGAGCATCATTGTAAAAAAGTTCATCTCAATACAGTTTTGTAAAACAACAGATATGTCTTCCATTATTTCAATTTCTATGATTTTCAGTATTGATTTCACCCTTACAAATATGTATGTAAAGCCAGCAAGAAAAGCCTTCTTTAGCTAAAGATTCCTGGATCCAGGGTTGAGAGGAAAATAGTACTTCCAGAAAAATGCAAGACGTGTTCCGCTTACTGCTTGAAACTACATATCTAAATATTTTCAGCCTCCAACTTACTGCCTGTCAGGTAGCAGTATCTCACAGAACCCCACCTAGTATCAGGATTTAATTGCCACATTTCAATTCTCATGCTCGAATTGGAATTTCCCGCATCGCTGAAACATCACCTCCTAAAATTCGGCGGTCGAGTGGTCAGAAGCGCAGGCTTCCGCCTAATCGTTCAGAATTGGGCTTGGATCCGAGTCTCGAGTGTGGCATGGGTAGTGTATTTGTTTTTCGGCTCTGCTTCTGCCCCACACTCCGCATAGCCTTCGATAGCTCATTCCTAACAGAAGACCTTCCATGGGGTCCTAAGGCATTACGGAGACGCACGTCCCTAATTTAGGGCCCCCGTGAACATCCAAGGCTATAAGAAATTGCTCGTTTCTAATTCACGACTTTTAGGAGCATCAAAGGCTATTCGGAGTCGCTGATAAAAGTCAAGTTTTAAAGCGTTTTTTGTGTGTGACGTATACCGCTAATTTACATATCCGACATTTCCCCGCGTTGTTGTCATGTGACTACAACTCGTCCAGTGTATAAAATGTGACACAGAAGTTTGCCCAACAGTCAAAAGCACTTGCACATCGATAGGTGAAAGATGACAAGCGATCCGCATTTATTCGACACTCCATTCGTTACGAATTTCATCAAGGACAAAGTGCTGCAAAAGTATTTGCATCGATCTGTTCTGTTCTGGGGTAGAATATTGTATCAAAAGCACGTGTGAGCTTTGGTTTAGACGGTTTAAAGCAGGTGATTTTGATGTTAGCGATCGAGAACGTAGCGGCGCCCCGCAGAAAAAGTTGAACATGAGGAACTGCTAGCATAGCTGGATGAAGATTTGTCTCAAACGCAAAGAGAACTAGCTGAACAACTGGGAGTAATTCAACAAATTATTTCCAATCGTTTACGCGCAATGGGAAAGATTCAGAAGGAAGGAAAATGGGTGCTACATGACCTGAGCCCGAGGAACAAGGATGAGCGGGTCATTAAGTGTTTGAATCTGTTGAATAAACAACACAGAAAGTCTTTCCTGTGGATAATCGTTACGGGTGATGAAAAATGGATATGGCACCGCAAACGCAAAAAAACACTGCTTAGACCCCCGTGAAGCAACGACTTCGACACCGAGACGCAATATTCACTCCAAGAAAGTTCTGCTGTGCATCTGCTGGGATATGAAGGGTGTGCTCTATTATGAAATATTGGAACCGGGTAAAACTGTTACTGCTGATCACTACAAGCAACAATTGCTGCGATTGAACCGGGAAACCTCCGGGAAATGTCCATTCTAAGGCAAAGGGTTGCGTCCCGTGAAATTACTGCATGACAACGCTAGGCCGCATGTCACGAAATCGGTCAAGGAAACGTTATTGATGCTTGGCTGGGAAGTTTTGGAGCACCAGGCGTCTACTCCCGACATAGCCCCTTCAGGCTATCATTTGTTTCGATCGATGTAACATGGTTTGTCTGCTGTACGGTTCCGGAGATGTGACGAAGTGCGAAAATGGGTTGACGACTTCATCGCGTCACACGACGAAGTATTCTTCATGGCTGGAATCCGTTAGCTGCCCGACCGATGGTGGAAGGAGATAGATAATGACGGCGCATATTTAGATTTTCTCTCAAATTACATGTTGCGTTGTCTTAAAGCGCTTTAAAACTTATTTGTACATCTAATATCATATGATTTTCTCAGATGTAGAGTTTTTTCTGCTAAGTGGTGTGATAGTACATTTGAATTTAGCACGACAAAACCCCTGCTAACAGGCGGACATGAAAAAACCTTTTTACAACATATAACTGATATCACAGCAAATATTTTCCGTACGTTGGTTCTTGTCATGCCAATATTTTTACCCCGTCCCCGTGACAGAGTGATCAGAGGCGCGAGCTTCCAGCTAATCGTCAGAGCCAAGGCCCTATGCTAGCCCCAAATAAGGCATGAATGGTATGTTTGTCTACAGCACTGGATCCTTCGCTTCCACGGAGCCAGTGATCCTAAATTAGGATTGGGAGACTTTTTTATAGATTAAGATGGTCTTTAAACCCCAAAGCAAAGGAAAAGAAATACATTCATTTCCCGATTATCCGCGACGCGACTTTGCGGTAATAAGGTTTTTTAGTTGCTAAAATATAGGTGATTTATTTTAGTCGCGCTAATATTTTTTATTACAGAGAATAATTGAAGAAGGATGCAACTTAAAGACTTTTAGGCAAGGCTTTTCAATTTTTGACTCTATGTATGAAGTGGCAAGCGCCTGGGATTCAGTTGAACCCACCCCTATCAACAAGTAGTGGAGAAAACTCTCTGATGGAAATTGCACTTCTGAAGAAAATGCAAGTGCTGACATCATAGAACTAACCAAATTAGTGAAATCGGTTCCCGGAGGGGAAAACGTTGATGAAACTAATACCGTCAAATGGCAGGCCTGCGACATATATGACCCAGGATTTGAACATTTAAGTGACGAACAGATAATTAATAAAGTTAAAGGAATAGCAGATGAAAACGGAGGAAGTGAAGAAGATGAGGAGGAGATTTCACAGCTACGGGTGAATCATGGATCAGCATTGCAACATGTCGACGGCCTGCTCGAGTACCTTGAAGGACAAGACGATGCGTTATTAGCTGGTTTTGCGGCGACTGAAGTCCCGAATCAAACAAAAGTGTTTTACCGTAGAAAAACAAAAGCAAGTAACTGATTATTTTATTTCAACAGGTAACTTTTCAGTATGTGTTATGCTTTGCAATAATAACTACTAGCCTGAATAAAACATAGCACTATGTTATGCGTGTGATTTGTAGATTAATTTATTTTTCCTGTAAAAATTTGGATTATCCGCGAAACACGTGCCCCCCACTATAGCTGATAATCGGGAGTTGACAGCATATTCTTTCGCTAAGGGAAATAAATATATCGTATATTCTCACATAGAATATGACTTTTCTTGGTTTTACCGATGAAGCCGGTAAAAAAATTGGAATCCTGGTAAATACAGACTCTGAAATTTCCAAAAATTTGAAAAACATGTACAAAAACGTGCATGTCTTCATCGCTCAAAATCCATATGTGCAGGAGCTGGTGGAGTTCTTCGTGACTTGTAAAGTTGCCTTTGCTGCAGAGTGCACAGACGCAGTACCAGTGCTTGAACTACCAAGACCACTTCTAAACACATGCTTTTGTTTCCTTACAGTCCCTTTTTGCCATATCAATCAATTAACATTTCCCCCTTTGTTTTTAAGAAAAATTGAAGTTCAAAATCAGTATCTTCTATAATCGAAGCCATGTGACCCGTAAAGCCTTCTTTTTCTTTTTTGGTTTGTTTGTTTCAGGAGTCTAATGATCACCATGAGCAACTCCAAGGGCTTATATAATGCAGTCGTCCGCCCCTAACTTTGGACCACTGGTTCTGGGAAAGGACAGGTCCACCCATGCCACACTCGGAAATCGAACCGGAGCCAAACTGAGATGAGTGGTCAGAAACAGAGCCTCAGACAACACAAACACTGGAGTGGCCCCGTAAAGATGTTTGCAGAGTGGAGTGGCGCAGTACCAAGCAGTGTTGCCGGGGATTTTTTTGCCTCAAATCAATAGACCACAGCTAAAAAAAATCAGTATGATACAGTAGATCTGGTTTTTTGCTTGAAATACGCACCGTTTGATAAATTTAATGTAACATTAGATGCAACCTCAATGCGACGGCCATTCAAAGCTGCTATTTTGAAATATACAAGCGCAACACATATTACTGTTCAACACCTAAATGACTTTTTTTACAAGATATTACTAATAACCAGCTTTTTAAAATTGATGGTACAAATCTTGGGGTGGTGCGAATGAAATGTCCGGCGCGAACGAGCAGTGGAGACGCCCCCCCCCCCCCACGACAGCGGAATGTAACCACCCACAGGTGTTACGTCACACAGTTACTATAAATAGCTAGCACGTGTGTGAAGAACAAGGTTCAGGCGTGGTTTGTTCGGACGTAATGTGGCTTGCAAAGGAAACACGTAGACGCCGGATTTGAGAGTCATCTTCCTGTATGAATTTAAACTGGGCCATTCTGCAGGAATTATCTCTCGAAGCGTTAACAAAGCGTTTGGGGAGAATACAGCCAACGAACGAACCATTTGGCGATGGTTTATGAAATTTCGAAGCGGAGATACGGACCTGCAAAACGAAGCACGTGGTCATGGGCCTGTTGCTGTTTCTGACGATGTTCTGTTACGTGTGGTTGAAGTGGACCCCCGAAAAACGTTTCGTGAGATAGCAGCAGAGGTAGGTGTCCACCACACGACAGATGTTCGGCGTCTGGCTGCGCTGGATAAGACCAAAAAGCTGGACATGTGGTTGCCGCATGAGTTGACAACTGCCAACAAGAATAGGCGTTTGGAAGTCTGCACGTCACTGCTTGCCGGAAATAAACAGGGAGCTCTACTGCATCGAATCGTCACCTGCAACGAGAAGTGGGTCCTTTATGATAATCAGAAACGATCTGCGCAATGGTTAAGCACGGCACAGCCTTCTGGACGGCATCCTAAGCCACCCCTACACACCAAGAAGATGATGCTCCTTGTCTGGTGGTCCACAGCCGGGATAATTCATCAGAGTTTCTTGGGAAGAGGCCAAACCATCACTGCAGAATGTTATTGTGCTGAATTACACCAGATGCACCGGAAATTGCAGCAGAAACAACTGGCTTTGGTCAACAGACATGGTGTTGTTCTGCTCCAGGACATGTCGCACAACGAACGATGCTGACCCTAAGTGCATTGGGCTATGAAGCACAGCCTCATTCTGCCTATTACCCGGATTTGTCTCCTACAGACTATCATCTGTTTCGTCGCCTGGATCACTTCCTGTCCGGGAAACAGTTCACGACAGACAACGAGGTTTAACGTGCAGTTGATGACTTCTTCGGGTCACAGCCACAAGACCTTTTTCGCTCCGGGATCATGGCCTTGCCGGACAGATGACAACTATGTGTCCATGCTGAGGGTGATTATGCTGCCTAGGTCAGTTGTCCTACTTTTTCGTTCTTGCCGTCCATGTGTGCTGGTCCTTTGCCGGGCATTTCATTCGCACCAACCCAATAACTATTGAAGAGTTTGAAACAAAAGAGAGGCCGCTCCATTTTGTGTCGATTTTTACTTAACGTGTTAACTAATCTAAGAAAAATGTGCCGGATCGATTGGTGCAAGTACGATGCAGGCCGATGAATAAAATTTTAAAATTTTATTTGTTTATTAAAAATGAGATTCGTAAAGTTGCTTAGTGGTGGTCATTAAACACATTTTATTGACATTATTTAAGTTTTTCTATCATTTGCTAATGCGAAATTTAATGAAATTTATGACATTTTGGTGCAAAAAGGGGGCAGCTTTAATTCTTTTATATTTATCCTATATTCATTTTAGGGACAAAACATTCAGAAAATACACGTATTTATTAGAGATAATGCTATCTGTTTACAGTGGGGAATGGTTTGCCAACCTCAGTTAAACCATATTTTTTTATAAACAGTTTTTTATTTCTCACAAAATGTCGAAAAGGGAACTGCCCCTTTTTCTGCATGCTCCTCAGTTACATTGGCTCTAACGTACTCACAGCTTTATCGGTCTCTTTTGATGTCTTTGAAAAATATTAATAATAATAAAATTACATTTCTTATTGAACAGTACACAGCTGTTCTCAAAATAGTCAAAACAATTGCCGTACTAGAAACAAGTATTAATACAAATATCTAACTATAGACGTTTCTGCAATATTTAGGGTTTTGGCAAATACTGGAGGGAATTTTTGTATAAAAAACTAATTGCCTTTCTAGATTTAAAAGCTATTTCATGATATCCAGTATGGATTTCGAAATGAACTAATTTAGTTACCAGGTATTGAAAAATGTCGAGCACCGTTAGCATTTTCTCCTTGGAAAAGTGCTCATTTGAGTATTATCGACTGGAGCACTAGACAGTGAGCACAGAGAGGATGCAAATAAAGTCCTCGAGACAGCATGTCCTTGAGTACCGTTAGATAAACCAGACAAGTAGTAGCGTTTCCCTGGTCATCTAGCGACTGGTAACAGAGACCCCTTTTTCCCACGCCCATGACATCAATAACTGACAGATACTTAGCTTTCTCTAACTCACTTCCATGGGCTTTTCCCATCTGGCACCCTAACCCAAATTTCTTAGTTTCCTATTTCAAAGGGCTGTTAAATACCTGAAGTCAGAAATTCCCTTCCTAAAGTCCTCTCCAACATCATTAATCCATTATTCATTTTTAATCAACTTACACAAAAGTTAGGAATCTATTAAACCAGCAATGGATTTTTTTACTTCTTTAAAGCACTCGATAAAAGTAACCATACCAAATTATATAAAAAGTTCTAAAACATAGTGTCGGAGCATCATAAAATTATTTTAGAGTTTATAGGAATTAAGTATCTGTTAAATTAATAAGCCACAAGCCGAAAACTTAGGAAAAAACAGTAGCAAGTTCAGGAAGTTGCTTTAAAACCAAGAAAATTAGTAAATTCCTGTGATTTACGAAAACCTGCCACAGCAGACAGGATCCAAAATCAGCAGAATGGCAACAGTAATACCAAGTTTTGAGCTTTAAGTTCATTTTTAAAGACATGCTGTTTATTTCTTAGTCACTGTTTGCTATAACAATCAAGAGTGCAAGCATTTCCCCGTCTTATTTAATGTATAAGGTATAATAGATTCGATAATTTCGCAAGTCGGATTGGGAAATTCTTTTTCTATCGAATATTTATACGCACGACACGAAATCTCCACGCATACTACAGATTTTTCTGATGCAACTAGATGGCATTACTACAAATGCGCATTTCGAACAACTCTACTACGAGAAGAAAGACTGGAAACATTCTTTTTGAGGCAAATTGCTGTGAATCACAGTTGTTCCCATATTGCTCAATTTTCCAGTCACAACTTCTGCAACCGAGTAGAGTAAACGAGAACTTAATATTTGTCGCAATGTCTCCGCTTCCTCTCGCTGGTAAAAAGAACTATCATCTGGTGCTTTACACATGACCAAGACATATTTCCAATTTTTCGTATGCATCATTTTGTCTTTACATGACATCACTGCGACAGCGCATTTGAGTTTAACAAGACATATCATAACGCGAAAGAAAAAAAAGTAAAAAAAAAAAGCTTTAGTTCTGTAGAACAGGTGGCTGTACCTCTTGAAATTACTGCAGTACGGTGCTTTCTTGTAACTCTCCTGCAATCACATGAACTTTGCCTTATCCGCAGCATATGTAATCAGTACAAAAATAGTTTCTTTCGAGGACTGTACGCTCTTCATTGGTTTTTTCACTTGAAGTGATTTTCTGATGGTTAGTTTTTCGGAAAAAAATAAAAGTGGGACATTAATTTACCTCAGCGGAAAGAATTTAAGAGTGAAATCAGAAAAAATTCAGTAGTTCAACGTACAAATTGTATGCTTCAATCACTTTAATAATTAGCATTCCTGTCAAAAGCAGCTGTGAAAAATAAATTTGCGTGATATAATAAATTTAATTTCCTTCTCATTCGAATTTAATTGCCTTATCCCATACAGAATGCAGCGACAGTTCTCCTGCATTCATGCTCTCATTCACAATGTAGATCTAAGAAGAAATAATCAGAATGAAGAATTAAAATTTGTGAGGTTTTATTAACTCCAAGGAAGGAAAGACACGTTACGATTTTTCTACGTTCATGTCTCCCGTTGGAAGTGGAAAGATCTCCGATTGGTAACGTTTCATATTTATTGTTTAAAAAAAAAAAAGAATGAAACATAATCGGTTACTCTAAAACAGAATCATACTTTCTTGGAAAAATCGGGCATTTGGTTTTGCGTGTTAACTTACTGCTACTTATGAGCATCTGGGAGGAATCAACAATCCTGAATTTCAAATTACTGTCTCCGAAAAAGATAAAGCGGAAGAAATGTGCTTGAATGACACTTCTCCGAAACATTTTGGAACAGTTTTAAACTAAAATTTTCAAATCTTTCTGTACGACTATTAAATGATATTTTAACGAATCGCTCCTTTCTTTTTGTAGAGTGGAAGAGAAAAAAAAGTATGTCATCGTTTCAAATTTTCTGATATGGCTCTTCTTGGATTTTTATATTGAACTGATGAATTTCTTGAAATTTTTCATGTTCATGCTAGTAGCTTTGTCTTCACCAACCTTCTGAATTCCAGATGATTTTTTCTAACCTACTGATGTGTGTTGCATTGTTTACTTAGTTAATTAGCTCCACAGTAGTAGTCACAATGGTTACGAACATTACGAGTTCATACATTCAGTTTAGTTTTCTCTCTCTCTCTCTCTCTCTCTCTCTCTCTCTCTCTCTCATGATTATTTTAGATTTGAATATCGTTTCACGTAATAAAGTCGGAAATAATATAGTGGGGTTAGATGGCTTATAAAATAGTTTCCAAAGTTGTTTTATATAAAACAAAGCCACGCCAAAACCCAATGATTGGTTGGTTGGAGAAGTAACTCTGTTACTTGTCCAATATGACAAGTAACTCTGTTTAAAAACAAAGAGTTACTTACACTTCTTACTTTGGGAGTATCTGGATGTAAAATATCGATACCCAAATGTTTCCAAAGTATGAAATAGGTGCTATACTCAAAAAAAGTATCATTAACACAAATGTCGCATTATAGACGCTTTACTAATATATTCTGCGTTTTAACAAAACTATGGAAAATCTTTGCATAGCAGGCTAATTAATTTTATAAAATTAAAAAAAAAAACATTTTATGACAACCAGTATGAATTTTGAAAAAAAAAATTGGTAACAGGTTTTGAATAATTTTAATGTACCTCAGGTTTTTCTTTTTAGACCAGTTCTGGGTGAGTCTTGTCCACTGGATCAGTAGATGGTGAATACTAAAAGAATGCAGACATTCTTAGACAGCATGTCTCTAAGTGTGTAGGTGGCCTTAAAGCAGAGAAAATTCGGTAATTACGAAAATATATCAGTAGACAGGAGACAAAATCAGTAGAACGGCAACATTGGTGCATCTGCACATGTCGGTCGGTAGGTGACGATATTGCCCTCAGTCGAACATTCGGCAATGAACACTATTTCTCGAGGGTTAAATTACCCTCCAGAAATTATGTGTTCATTGCCGAATGTTCGACTGAGAGCAATATCTTTTCCTGCTGACCTGACATGTGGAAATGCACCAGTGTTAACACTCACCCGACCTAACTTCTTGTGATTTCTGGCTTTGGGGATACCTGAAAGACAGAGTTTATCAGGACGGCATACTCTCTCTCTCTCTCTCTCAGATCTGAAAATAAGTATCAGATATGAAGTGGCCAACATCGATACCGAAACGATTCGAGCAGCAATGTCACATGTCCTTCTTCGTTGTTTGCACCAAATTATCTCTTGTGATGGCCAGCATATTGAGCAGCTTTTTCCAGAAACGTTCGCGCTGTCAATAAACAGTAAATTCACGCACGTGTCTGTCCTTTCTTATATTGCCCACCTAGCGGCTAATTTTTAACTATTCCCCCCCCCCCACCCCGGGCAAATAGTTTTTCCATGCCCTCAATTAGCTACCAACCAAAGCCGTCACGATATCTCTATTTCTAGCTTTTCTAGACATCCAAGAATAGGCATACTTATTTTATTGCCAACTGGTGAAACAATAAACAACTCTGTTTTGCTTTGATAAATTTTGCGGAGACATTTTTTCAAACATAATGATGAATTTGGAAAGGCTTTATCTCATCCGCGCTTTAATAGTTATATTAACTAGTTATGTAGTATAAAAGAGGATATGTATCTGTCCAAACTCAAATCAAGTTATCAGAATATCTGGTGATATTGGATAGAAATAAATTGTAGAAGAACAGATAATTCACATTGGTCATATAAGATCAAGAGATGTTTTAACTGAAAATGAGGAAATAAAAAAGAAAGTAAATTTTTCAGTCAACTGATGAATACAAAGATGAAGACATTAAAAGAAGAATACAACAAATTGAAAGGTATTTGGAATACAGAATAACATCTTAGAGGGTGGCCGATACACATAAAAAGGAAAGCTTTTGACCGATGTTCACTTCCAGTTTTGACTATCCCTATACTTGTAGGAAGAATTTCACAAAGGAAAACGCAGAGAATAACGGCACTTGAAGCATGTGAAGATAAAAAGACAAACCACTGGATACGATCAAGAACGGGTATGGATGATATAAATATATATATATATATATATATGGGATGTAAGGTCAGGTGATGCGTAACATCACAGCCTCTCCTTGACAAATGTCAACCCCGCCTTCTCGTGGTGCATCCTGTTCCTACTAAAGGGGCTCTGACGACCGCCAATAGCGGTATAACTATATCATCGGGATTAGAGGAAATTCTATCCCACACTCACCAACCCGCTTGGCCAGCGTGGTGAGTTATGGCCAAACCCCTCCAAAATGACTCCACAACTTAAAACTTGGCCCTCAGTCTCCGGCAGCTGGAATGTACCTGGCCAAGTCAGCGGCCAGTGCGACATGAAGGCAGAGGGTGCTAAGAATCCCCGGAGGACCGGACTAGGCTGCCATCTGATGCTGAACTTGGCAACGTACAATGGACGCTCCCTATCTTCTGATTCAAGGCTTCTTGAATTGGAAGAGGAACTACAAAGGATCAAGTGGGACATCGTGGGGCTAAGTGAGGTAAGGAGAAAAAGAGAAGATCTCATCGAACTGAAAAGTGGACATCTCTTCTACTATCGTGGGACAGATACTGGCAGAACTAGTGGTGTTGGATTTATAATAAACAAGAAACTGAAGAATAAAGTGGTAGAAGTAGAAAGTTCCTCTGACAGAGCTGCACGACTCGTTATCCAACTATCGAGAAGATACCAGGCTCAGATTATTCAAACTTATGCACCCACCACAAGTCATCCTGAAGAAGAAATTGAAGAATTTTATGAGGAAATTTGTCATCTAAATAACAAAGGTAAGCAGCACTTGAAAATAATTATGGGAGATTTCAATGCAAAAATAGGGCAACGGCAACAGAATGAAACTTCAGTAGGTAAATTCGGTCACGGCAACAGAAACCAGCGTGGAAATACTCTCGTTGAGTTTGCAGAGGCAGAAGGGTTTTTCATCTTGAACTCCTTCTTCAAGAAAAAGCCACACAGGAAATGGACATGGAGACATCCAAATGGGACGACAAGTGAAATTGATTTTATTATGTGTAACAAAAAATTCGTCATAGAAGACTGCAGTGTGCTAAACAAGTTCAACACAGGTAGTGACCATAGATTGGTGAGATGTAAGATGCACCTCAACACTAAACTTGAACGTGGCAAGCTCATAAGACAAACAAAATCTATTGACATAACCAACCTTAAAAAACACCATAATACCTTCAAGTTGGAACTGAAGAACAGGTTCTCTGCTTTAGAAGGCCTAACATCGGAAGAAGTGTACATCTCTGAAGTTAACAGAAAAGTAACCAAAGCTCTTATGGAAACAGCAACAAAATTAGCTGGGTCTAAGAACAAGTTGCATGTAAATAAATTATCAGGAAAAACGAAAATGTTGATGCAAAAAAGAAGAGAGATGAGGACAACTAAAGAAGATGTGACTTCCAAAGTGGAATATATAGAGCTATGCAAGACAGTACGAAAAAGTATCACTGAAGACGTAAGAAAATTCAACTGTGAACTAGTGAGGAAAGCAATTGAAAACAACCAAAGCCTAAAGATAGCAAAGGGACATCTCAGTAAGGGAAGAAAACAGATTATGGCACTGAGAAAAGAAGATGGTTCTGTAACAAGAAATAGAGGCAGAAATTTTGACAAGAGTGAAAGATTTCTACTCCAAATTATATGAAAGAGATGATACATGCACTCCAGACATCATGAAAGATACCAGTACCAGAGTTCCTCCAGTCCTTCCAGCAGAAGTTGCACATGCAATCAAGAACATGAAGCGGGGAAAAGCTCCAGGAGAAGATGGAATTACTGTAGACATCATACAAGAAGCAAGTGGAGAAATCGAAACAGTACTCGCCCAAATTTTCACTCGATGCCTTAATGAAGGAAAGATTCCTGAGGATTGGAACACCGCTACAATGATCCTGCTACATAAGAAAGGTGACATTGAGGATCTCGGAAACTACAGACCTATCAGCCTCCTATCAGTAGTTTATAAAATCTTCACTAAAGTTCTTTCACACCGCTTGAAGGTAACACTGGACATGGCTCAACCGAGAGAACAAGCTGGATTCAGGAGTGGCTACAGCACAATAGATCATATCCATGTGCTGAGAGAACTAATTGAAAAAGCGAGGGAATATGAACTTCCATTGTGCATGGCTTTTATTGATTATGAAAAAGCCTTTGATTCGGTGAAACCATCAGCAGTTACAATGGCTCTGAAAACGTGCGGTATTGAAGATGCATACATTAATATTATTAATAACATCTATGAAAATGCAAGTGCAAAGATTAGGCTGTTTGAAAATACAACACACATAAAAATTGGAAAGGGAGTGAGACAAGGTGACACCATATCTCCGAAGCTCTTTAATGCCACATTGGAGGGTGTTTTTCAGTCACTGAGCTGGGAAAACAAGGGGTTAAAGATTAATGGAGATTATCTAACCCACCTTCGTTTTGCTGATGACGTAGTCATTTTTGCAACTAGCCCATCAGAGCTGCAGAGTATGATCCAGGAACTTGCTGACAAGAGTAAAGAAGTGGGATTAAAAATGAACTTTCAGAAGACAAAAGTGATGTTCAATGCTTTTACAAGAAATGAAGATTTATCGATTGATGGAGAAAAGCTGGAGATAACAGATACGTACGTTTATCTTGGACAGCAGATATCAAGTGAGGGTCACATTGATGAAGAAATTAATAGGCGTACAAAACTTGCCTGGAGAGCTTTTGGAAGAAACAGCATAATTTTCAAGAGCAATATGCCATTATGTCTTAAAAGAAAAGTGTTTGATCAATGCATCCTTCCAGTGCTTACGTATGGTGCAGAGACGTGGACCTTAACTAAAAGAGACATACAAAGGCTGCAGACAACTCAAAGCAGCATGGAGAGGTGCATACTTGGTGTAACCAGGAGAGATAAGAAGAGGAACTCGTGGATCCGAAAAATGACAAGAGTGGAAGACATCATGATCAGAGTTAAATCCCTGAAATGGCAATGGGCTGGACATACTGCCAGAAGGACAGATCATCGATGGACAGCCGAAATTTTAGATTGGATTCCAAGGGACAGGAAAAGACCCAGAAGAAGACCACATGGGAGATGGGTGGATGAAATTCGAAAGTATGCAGGGGTGACATGGAGGAGACTGGCACAAGACAGACCGTTGTGGAGAAAACTTGGGGAGACCTTCGTCCAGCAGTGGATTGATAATGGTTGACAATGATGATGATGATGATATATATAATCAGACAAGTACAAAATCCTAAGCGGAGGAAACGCTGTTTGAAGACAAGCGTACGAGGCCGCAGGTAGATAACAAAAAAAAGTACAGAAAGACAGGCAGAAGTAATGATGCAATTCGGTTTGATGGAGTACAGTGGATGATAACAGAGAAAAAGATTGAAACGAAAAGTCGGTGGGTGGCCTTCCTCCTGCAGTGTGCTAATAAAGAAAACAATATTGCTTCTCGTGAGGTGTCTAAGGCCAAAAATATTAAGTTGTTATACTTTATTGTAACTCATTTTCACATGAAAATGCACGTAAACCTTCTCAAAGTCAGCAAACCAGCACAGTTACGGTCTATGAAAAAATTTCGACGAGAAAGCTATTGAGAAATGATATTAAAAGTTTGTAGCACTATTTTCTACGCAATAAAATTATTTAGTTAAAATGCAAAATAATTAAGAATAAGCTTTCATAAAAGACCTTTAAGATACATAGACTGGAAGTTTTTGTGTAAATGAAAGGTAGCAGCTGGCGACATTTTGATCACAGAGCTTGTACGGTAAAACGGCATGTTTCCTGTGTAAACAACGTTAATTAAGTTCTTTTACTTGCGAGAAAGAAGGACTTTTACGCTGTTATAACACTGCATATTATTATTTTTTTCAATGGGGAATAAATAGGACGTTGCACCTTTTAATTTATGATTAAAGAAAACATCATTATCGTAATTTTGGGGTATATGAAATAACTGAAGGAAAATGCCGCTTGTCCCACAAGTTAAATATATTTCGGCTTCAGCTGCTTGTAAACTGCTTGATCTAGTTTTATATATTCGTATTTCACATTCTTAGTAATGTCAAAAATCATTTTAATGTGGCCATTTGTTTATTCTTAAGAGAAGTTGCCGAGAACAAAACTTTTAATTGGATATTTTCCCCGCAGTATTATGAGTTCGCAATAGCTACTCAACTGGAGAAAATATAATATAATTAAATATGATAGAAATAAATGCCCTCTTCACATAATTTAGAGTTTAGACAATTTCAAATTTCGGGGATTAAAAGTCTTGGAAAAAAGAATTGTTTAAATTGAAAAATGTGTAGCTCATTAAAAAGTTTTGTTTAATTGAAAATTTGTTTAGCTCATTAAATCTGGCTATATTATTTTCTGAAATACTTTACATTATATACATACCATGAAAAAAACAAAAACAATCTTATTGGTTATATATATATAAGAAAAATGGATGTAACACGCGAACGCCTTTAGTAAACAACGAGGTGTGACAGATTCTTGCCATACAACGCTAAACTTCAAATGTCGCAAGATTAACTTATGGTTTTCCAGTCTAGGTATCTTAAAAGTCTCTGGCTTTCATATGTTTTTCTCGAACTTTTCGTCAACAACATATGGTTTGGAGAACTATATATCCGCAGATGATGCTGGTGGTGACGTTTCCACCGTTCAGAAAATTTTCTTGAGCAAAGACTGGCGCGCCACCTATAGAATCAGAATGTAAAAATTTACGCATCTGCGTATCAGCAAGCCATCAACTTCCCTACTAAACACGCATGTTTCACGGTGATCTACACCGCTCCTTCTAGTCCTTGTCACTGAAAAATAGGGTTATAAATCAAGGGAATTAAGACATATTTTTCTAGGTTAATTTGCCAGCGACTAAATCAGTTCACACAAGAATCTGGCATCGCCCCCTCCGTGAAAATTATCGAAATTTCGAGCTTCGGCAGGGCGACACAGTGCAGCTGTCGCGTCCCCTATCGACGCGCGGGAAGATACGCGGATCTTCTGGTGAATGGGGAATTAATTCAGGGTCGGGAGCTATTGCATTTCATTATGGCACACACCATTTCTCATGATGAAACATTTCAGTAATTTGACCTGTCATCCATGTTGCAAACGAGTCTCTCTTGTCTGCGTGAAAGACCGACGCGTCGACAAACATTTTGAAATGTTGAAACTCCAGATGGCCTCCTACCGTCAAATCTATAACAACTCCAGAACGATCACTGTCAACAAAGCACACTCGGTAATTAGGATATCAATGCAATGGTAGCCTATAAAGAACTCGTTCCCTTTGGCTCTCAGTTCGAACACGAATTTCTGTCAGGGAGAGAAAATACGTTTTTTGTAAATAATTCGCAATGATTCCAGTAAAAGTAGTGTCCGCGGCTTGGACATAAGTTTCAGAAATTAAACTGTGCAAATGATTGAGAGTTTAGTGCCTGTAATGTTTTCTGTTCTATCAGAAAAATCAGATATAGTATTTTTTCCAGAAAAATTTAATTTATTCTAGATTTAGACACAAAGCATTCGTTCCAGTGTATTCAGCGTTGATATTTTTTTTACTTGAAATGATATTTTTGCACTTCGAGTAGTTCTTCAAGAAACAACGACAGGCATACAAAATATTTGCAGTAGTTCATTTTAACAACGCTTGCAGTTCAAGCTCACGTTTTTAACGCGATATTGTTTTTTTCGTTAAGAAACTTATTTATATCCAGTTGAAGAAACATTTCTGCTAACCAAGTCAACAGAGCTTTTGTGAGCATGTAAAAATACAAGTTTGTCCGCGCCCCCTCACTCCGGAGTAAGATGCTCTCCCAACTAAGCTACACGGACGGAATGTACCGCTGCATATTTGTCTTGACACGTGATTTACCTCTGCAGTACGTCACGAGCTTATTTGAACACTTTCTTTTCAACGGTTACAATTCAGGTAAGTTTTATTCCGAAAATTAATTATTAACGACCTAGGAGCACACTTTAGACAGAAAATCCAATGCGTTTTTTGAAAATAAAATTATTTTTTAGCGTTTCTGCTACATTTATAAAAGTCCATATTCTTAAAATATGAATAAAACTCTAGACAAGTATGTGTTATGCTGCAACTTCAGAATTTTTCTTCGTTCGTTATATTGGTAAGAGGTCCGGAATTTTTGAGGACAGTTCTAAAATTCACCTTGCTGCCCCTAAAAACATCTACTGTCTTTGGGGACGCAAATTGTTCTCGAGTTTTAATTTTGTCCTCAAATTTAAATTTTATCACTAGCTCGTTACGTTTCTAAAAGATATGCTTAAAAGTAATTTCCGTTGAACCCACCTACCAACATGCTTGTTGTACAAATAAATTTTGACTGCATTGTTCTGAGTTCCCCCAAAAACTTTTACGAAGTGAGAAAATTATCCATGCAATTTGCTCTTCAGTAATTTTTGCTCTAAATTCAGCACGTGTACACATAAAAAGTAGTTTTCTGCTTCGTTTAAAAAAAAAAATATTTATCTTAATAAGACTTACAAACATCTCCAACGAACAACATCCACCCACTCTTTATAAGGGCGCAAACTCCAGAGAAAGAACTAGGACACTCATGTCTCCCTTGGAATTCGAAAGCAAGCCCACAATTCAAAAAACGAAAATTCCAAACTCACGATCATGGGATAGTGAAACGAGCGTCATGTGAATTACTGTACGACACGACACGATCAGTAGTAGCAAGTCGCATTAATTATTTTTAATGCTTTATATGACTTAGCTCTAGATAAGAAATCACCTCTCTTCATCACAAAAAGTAACTTCTTTTTCTAGTGTGTTTTGCGTGCGCTCAAGAATGGAAATTATGAAAACGCAAATTTATCCGTCACGGCGATCGAAATCGCGCCTCTTCACTCCGGAGTAAGTTGCTCTCCCAACTAAACTACACGGATAGAATGTATCGCTGCAGATTTGTAGTCTTGACACGTACTTTAACCTCTGTAGTACGTCACATCATCTCCCTCTTATTTTTCTTTTTTCTTTTTGAGGCGAAGAACGAATTTTTATTAATTCTAGACGATGTGTAGAACAAACATCACACATTTTTCGAAGAACCCAACGGACAGTGCATCCATTTATACACGTTGGGGCACCAATGTGAAAACGCAAATTTGTCCACGACGGAGATAGAACCAAAATGACTAAGAAACTTCAAATTAATACGAGTAAGTGAAATTACCATACCATGTGGACATACTAGAAATTGATGGTAATTCTGCTGCATATGGTTCGACATCATTTTGCCTGAGCGTTTAGAGAAGTACCCTTACGCACTGATTGAGTACGACCAGTGCGTGCTCCTCGATTCATCCAGCTCCCCATAGTCTGCTCACTCCGAGTTTAGATTTCACTCGTGGAAGATATTGAATGACATGTCGCCGTGGAATGACTGGAAGTCCCTGCGCAACAAAGGTCTCAGCGTGGTTTGCTGGTACAAGACTTCATTATCCTGCTAAAATTAATACTCTTCAACGCAGGCTTGACGGAATACATGCTGTAAAATCCACCTCAGGGTTCTCGAATTTATCATGCATTATTTAACAGATTATACAAAAGCTCAAACACTGGAATTACTTTTTCCATCGGAAAGACTTTGGTGGCGAGTTGGTTTGAAACTTAAGCCGCTTAATAATTCAACAAATTAATTCAATTATTTCTGGAATAAATGCAAGCTATTGCTTTCGAGTGTTAGTCAAATTCAAACGAATCATCAGGGTGATGACAAAGGTGGTTAACATAGCTCACATGATGAGAAACAAAATAACCGATTCTAAATTTTGTTCGTTTCAAAAGCATTTGCTGGGGCTGATTTGAACCTACCACTGCGTTTCTCAGCTGCATATGATTTCAGTTTACGATATGTAAACTGAAATCATTGCTGCACATTTTTTTAAATGCGATATTTCTCTATAATCATTTACTCTTCAAGGCGTAGAGTTATCCGCGTAACCGTCCGTGATAAACTCAGAAAAAATTTGGGTATGAAATATTTTCATTAGAAGCTTTATGTCAGTATATCAACTGTTCAGAAGAACTAGATCGATTTGATAACAACCGAGCACATATCTGGAAAATAATTTGTTTTAAAATGAAATTTGGTATTTTTCGATATAACGAAAATTAATCGATATCAATGCAACGTATTAAACGTATAGCAACTCTAAACGTGCTAATTAGCAAAATATTTTACATTTAACTTTTCGTAGGGAAGATATTCAGAATTTAATAGTAAATTTAGATAACTGATTTGCTTCCCAAAATGTTGCATGAGCAAAATTTCCTGCGATTAAAAAAGGACATTTTTCTTTCATATAACAAAACTTTGACATTAATCTGTCACACATTTTAAAATGGAATTCGTTTCTTACTTCCAATGTCTTTGTGGAAAAGCAATAGATGTCGAGAAGATTATCAGTATATATTTCAAACTTAACTGTTCACTGTTAACAAGTTCTGTTTTGTTTTGTTATAGGATGCATATGATGGCAGAAACAGTAGTCCATCTTCAATTTAGTGATAATCTTTTCTAAGGAGGGTGAAAATCGAATCACAGAATAAATTCATCACCTACATACGTCTTGCTGAAGTCTTGATATACACTATATTGACAAAAGTCACCGGACACCTACAAGCGAAACACAACATAACATTTATTGACATACATTAGTGCGATGTCGGTCCACCTTTGGCCTTAATGCATGCACTGACCCTTCGAGACATTCTTCCGCAAGGTTTTAGGGTATGCGCTTCCATTCGGTACATAATCTTGCCGCTAACTGTTGCTTAGTAGTAGGCCTTGGTTCCAAACTTCTTATGCGGCACTTTAATTTATCCCACAGGTGCTCTATGGGATTAAGATCAGGGCTCTGCGCTGGCCAGTCCACACACGATACGTAATTACACGTAGTAATAGTCCCTGCTTTATGGCTTGGTTCATTATCCTGCTGGTAACAACAAGGCTCGGTTCCATAGTATTGCCACAGAGTTGGTAGGGCATAATTGTCCAGAATATCGAGGTAGACATGCTGGTTACCAGGTTTGTCCATGATAACCAATGGGCCGGGACCATACCACTACAAACACCCCCACAAAAGTAAACTGCCAGCTCCAAACTTGACCGTAGGAACAGTACACTGTGGTAAGTACGTTCGCCCGGCTGCCGCCATACCCACACACGGCCATCAGACTGATGGATGTGTATCTGGATTCATCAGTCTATAGGATCCGTTTACATTGATCTACGGCCCACGATAAATATTCTTTACACCATGCTAAACGACGAGCAGCATTCCGAGTGAAGATGAAAGGCCTATGAGCAACTGCACGACAACGGTAACATATGGAATGAAGTTCTCTGCGAAAGGTACGTGCACATACAGAGGTTTCAGCATTTTTACTCACCTTTAAACTGAGGTCTTGTGCAGTACTCCGTCGATTAGCTGTAACGACTCTCCTGAGGCTTCGACGTCCTCTATCACTGATTTTCTTTGGTCTGCCGGAGCGTTTTGCTGCTTCAGGCACGCCATGTGTCTTCCACCTATTCAGTACATCCAAAACAGTTGACTTGGGTATGCTTAAACACCTCACGTTTTCTCTTACAACCCACTAATTCAACCGCCAACAATCTTTCTTTTCTCAAAGTCAGTTCTCTCCCGCCGCGACATTTTCACTCAACCTCACAATGTTATATGATCGGGTTCAGCTGCAGGCTTGTATTTATATCGTCTGCAGCTATACCGCGCTTCTTAACAACGCAACGGATCCGTTCATTTGCTTTTGAAGGAGTGTCCGGTGACTTTTGTCAACACAGTGTATACAGAAAGGCAAATTACAATAACAAGGAACAATACACCAATTATGTAGAATATAGTAACGCTATACTAGTAATTCGATTTATTGGCATAGGAAAATATATATATAAAAACGTTTCCAAGTTTTCGCACATCAACCACATGCTTCTTCAAGAAAAGTGGTCAGTTTCTGCCTGCCTTCCTGAAAAAGCCATCAAGGAAAGTACAGTTTCTGTCTACCTTCCTTGAAAAAGCATCTGGTTGATGTGCGAAAGCTTGAAAACATTTATTTATGTATTCCTACGCCAGTAAATCGGATTACTAGTATAGTTTTACTATTTTCTACACAGAGAGGCGAGTAATCCAACTAGTTTAGCACCTGATACTGCTATCACGAAATGACAGGGGGAAAATAGAGAAAGAAGAAATAGCACCAGGTTCAAAGAATGCAAAATCGAATTGATACACGACACTGCTCGACATAAAAAATGATGTCAGGCATTTGTCGGTGCGCCACACATATTGGTGAGCACGTGTGGACAATTAGGTTATATAAATGATTGCAGTTGCGAACCAATCACGCGATAGGTGAGGGAGATGGAAGAGCAAAACTGCTCGGCGTCGCTAAAATTTGGTCGCGGGAAATGTGGACCATTGCATCGGAATTATCTCGGAGGCGAGAGTATCTGTAAATGGTTAGAATGCCTCGGCAACGTCATCGAAGAACCTACAATCACGCGAACACCACCTTTACGAGAGTCCTCACCACATGGATACGTACATTCGGTTGGTACCTGCATCGCATCGGGGCAGAAATGCATCGAAATGCAACAGCTGTCCGCAGAACGTGGCGAGACAGTGGTTAGAGAAAGATAACGTGCGTCGCCGTGACAGGATTGGTGCACGGAGCCGGGCGTCCAAACACCCAGATCGCCGCATTCGCTGGGAAGCCGCACCAGCTGAAAAATCCACAGCGGGTGGTATTCTACAAGATCTACAAGCAGCTACGAACATTCCAGTATCGACGCGTACTGTAAATCGCATGTTGACTGAAGCAGTGCGATCACTGCCACTCACCACAGTACATAGTCGCGCAAGGCTGTAGTGGTGCCGTACCAGACTAGCATGGTGGGACGAATAGATGCACGTCGTATTCAGCGACGAATCTCGCTTCTGCCTCAGCGTCGACGATCGTCGATTAAGAGTCTGGAGCTGATTTTGCTACCATCCGTGCGCGTCATACGGCCCCTCAGCAGCCTGGTGTCATGGTTTCGGACGCTATGAATTTCAACAGCCGTCAACCGCTCGTACGCATGTGGGTACAATGACAGCACGACGATATGTCGAAGAGGTGCTGCAGGCCGTCTTGTTGCGATATCTCTGTGGTATCCTTAATGCACAGTTTCAACAAGATAATGCCCGCCCGCATACTGTCTACGTCAGCAGACAGTGCATAAATGGTGTCCAAGTGCAGCCCTGGCCAGAATGAACCCCAGATATCTACCCGATCGAGAACCATTAGCAGACGACCTAATGACTATGCACGACCACGTAGATAAATTGTGAACACAGGTCAACGATGCACGGTCAGCGATACCTCAGGACAAATCCGGGAACTTCACTCTATCCCACGCAGTGCTGCCGAATGTATAGCCAAGCATGGCAGTTATACGACCTACTGGCTCATACCCCTATTATACAGTCTCCTCGTCTATAGCAGTTATGAAATCCTCAGAAATTAAACCACTTCTTTCCTACCAACTCAAGCCCTCAGCTACCTGGGACACGGGGGGAGGGGGTGGGGATGCCCACCCAAAATGGTCATACTAAGGGCGTAATTTCATGCTCTGAGGGGCGTGAAAAATAAAAATGCACAGTGCGTGAAAATTTTACTGAAAATTGCAACCCAGAAAGGAAGTTATTCACTTCCGTATTTTCTTTTATAAAGCTAGCCGCATAAAGTATTCCTTGCAACTTTTCAAGGTATAGGTAACCTACCCGTTGAGGTCTCGACACTTCATATGCATGAAAGGAATTGCTCGAAACAGTGGAAAGAGGCATATAAAAAATATGCGGATATGCCAAACCTTAGCGACCTTTTCGAATACGCCGTTGAAATAAAGACCAATCTAGTCATCTGTGTTTGTCGCAAAAGGTCCATCAGAGCGTTTTTCCTGGAAAGGAATTTTTCCAAGCCTTATCCCGAAAGTAACTTCTTATTGATACGTTTTCTAGCTGATACCCATTCGTTCTGCCCTGGTTCGTTTTTCGTTCTATATTTCTGGGTTGTTGGCATTCACGTAACTTTTACATTTTACTTGATATTTACAACCGTTTGCTCTCCAAAATCGCAAGCCCTCAAAAACCTTGCTCTTGAATTTCCGAAATTATACTATAACGCATGCTCTAATTTAACTTTCCTTTTCGGTTCCTGTTACCTTATGCAAATTTTGGTCCATTCTCCAGCGTTTTCTAAACTTAACGCTACATTTTCTCTCTCGCTGAATGGTTTTGTGGCAACCTGACTTAAGGACAAAAGTTGAATGACGTATGCTAATGAGAAAGATATGAGTGATGTTTAAAATATATGAAATTTTGGAAATTAAGTGAACTTAAAGAGAAGATTATTTGTGGCACAAACTTAGTCGATATTTTCGTAAATTGTAATCACATGACAAGATAAAATACACTGAAGTTTCACACACACAAAAAAAATTGTGCTTCACATTCCCGATACTTTTTTCTTTCTAGTAAAAAATACATCTTAGGTTCAATGGATATGATCGTATACACGAATTAAGTCAGCGTCAATCTTTATTACTTTAACTGAATCCACGGCCAAAATATTTTCTTTGGAAGAAATTTCAAAAGAATACCAGAAACTTAAAAAGTTTTCTCAGTTAATGAAGATTATTAATTTCCAGGTCTTATCACAAGAGCCGAAAGCAATTGATACATAAATCTTGTTTCCAGAAGCCCATCAACTCTCAAATTGATAAGTTTATTCGCTTCCTCCAATCGTTTAATTTGAGCTTGACATACGATGGTATTTTGTTTAAAAATGCCTTCAGATGTAGTCTTGATTTTTTTAAATGTTTTCACATATGTGCTTGATGGAAGAGAAGATTTTTTTTTTATTATTAAACGTAAAAAGTTTATCGATCAACAGTGTCAATAGCGAAAAAACATACCCTAAAAACCTATATCTAAACTTTCTGGATGAACTAACAATTTTTAATTTCCGATGACTTATAACGAGCAGAATGTGTCCATCCCGCAAAGGCCCAGGGCCCAACTCACAGAAAACTGGGGTCCATGGGAGTCAGGTGCGGAAACATTATTTTTACTCATAACGTTCGCCAAAAGTACCTGAACTTTCGCACGTATTCTTTCTTCACAGTGGTGTTGGTTGGCACAACTCGTCAAAAACACAGAAAGGTTGTACAACAATTCTTCGTCGCTTGACTTTTTTCCCCAATTTTTTAAGGACTTGTCAAATTATAATACGGAACAAGTGATTGCTTTTTCTAATTTCTCAAAGCTACGAACTATTCTTTGACAAATAGGAAGCAAACAGGGAAAGGAAGGGTTTTTGAAAGTCGATCCTGAGTTAGAAGCCTGATGACCTATCATCAAGTTATGAGGTGGCAGTATTTTTGTCATGGCTTTTGTAAAAATAAGATCGTGCTTATATTATCCTTCTGCCCTTCTGTTCATCCGACTGCCTCTGGACATCAATATCTCTGCAACTTTTAGCCCGATTTGAAAAATTCTTTCTGCATTGGAAAACGTGTGAGAATGATGATTCTCACATTCCGTTTTTTCTCGATGCACATCTTTGCCGCTAGAGGGCGTAAGTGCACACAATATTGTATTCAAAATACATTTTATTCCATATATTTGCTTCAAAATAACCGATTGGAAAAATTATTTTTCTTTTCGATGTCATTAATATCGAAGACTATAGTCTCTTTTTCAAGAAATGCATAGATTTTCCACTAAGGGCGTAAAGGTTAAAACCTTTTTCTCACTCTCTCTGCTTCCGGGAAAGGTATTTGAAAAGTTCTTTTTCCTTAGCATTTGCCATGAAGAATATTTTTAGCATATTTTCAACTTTTTCATTACGTTAAAATTCTTCCGTTAGCAGGCATAGAGTTATATTATGTTTCCCTCTATATTTCTTCTTTCAACTGTTCGATCAGTGGCGTACCACCTGAACCCCTCCCCCCCCCCCCCCCCCCACCACCATATTTTCGAGGCCCTTTCGCAAAAATTTATTTGCTTTCAATTACTGAAATTTTTAAATTCCATATTAATAACTAGGTTTTACGGACGTTTTAATGATTCAAATTCTTTGGAACCTATAGGTATTTTTCGTAACACTAAAATTGTTACGCTTCATTGTGTTTAACACAAATAAACACGTTGTAATTCAAATGATTGCCCCAGTTCTATACCAATACAAAGTATTACAAAACACTTACGCCAAAGTTAATGATACTACGCAAATTTTATTCCTTCAGCGAACTAAGGTCAGCATCTTTGAAATGCCTCACGATCACACACAAAAAACACCTAACTTCCATGTGATAGTGTCTGATGACCTTTTCTGATTTATACGAAAATACAGAACATAAGTAAGCAAATAAAAAAGCATTAAGAATTGTGGGACAAAAATAGTAAAATTATTTACTCTTGAATATGAAAAACCACACTTAACATAATGTCACAATGATTTGCACATAGTAAGAATATTTTCTTTTGGCCATGTAATAAAAAAAAAGGTCTCTCATTTTTCGTTACTGCGAAGTACACCTTTTAGCTCATTATATTCTGAAGCATGCGTAGTTATATGTAAACAAGTATAATACATAACGCCTTATCCTCACTCATAAAAAATTCATTTATTCAACTGACATTTCAATCACATTCTCTTGTTAATATATACACATGTATAGGAATTATTGCGATTGCTATGAAAAGCGGTCCCAGGTCCTATACATAGCTACTTTCCCGTCATCTAGTTTTTATAAACTAAGGCGAAAATGATTTCTTGGTGATTTTACTTACTGAAAAAAAAATTTTTTTTTTAATACATCATTCAAAGCTGCCATAAAAAATTCTTGGCTATTTCTTTAACCAGTTTCATAAGAAGTTTCAGCAAATTTTTTTGTAAAATCCATCTATTGAGGCTAGAGGCCCTCTTAGCCGTGACGTCCCTCCCCCACCCCCTCGCAATGCAAGGGTTGTGGGGGCTATCAATACGCCCATGTGTTCGATTTGAAAATCTTTGTCTCTGGGACTTGCTTCTACTATGAGAAACTTTTTGTGCACCATTTGTTAATTTTCATAACATCCTTTTTTGCCGCTGGTGGAAGTAAGTAGCTGTTTCTATTTCTGGACGTTTCGTCGATTGCAGGAATCCGGTTGATATTTTTTCTAATCGGTTACGTTGATTTTCAATAACTTTGAGAAATTATTTTGTCGTTGAAAAGGATTCAAAAGACGAACCCATTACAACCGAAAATCCGGTGTCATCTTTCTTGTTACTTTATATACTCAACTCTTTTTCAATTAACAAAAATATGAAAAGCTGAGTTAGTCGACATCTGCCCTATAACTCGCTCAGAACAATGGGGTATGTAGGATTTGTGAGAAGTCTATAATCATGCGTCCTCATTCACTAAGTCTGATTTCTCTTTTGCTGTTTCCTTGCTGATACTTTTGTTGGTACGAATGGTGTGCTTGTTCTTAGGCTCAGAACAAAACGTATTTATCAGCGTCTTTTTCACGTGACGTCTCCCTTAGGTGGGCAACCCTCTTTTGAGAACACGAAGAAATGTGCGTCTCGCAGGAGCAACAAAATACGACCGAATCAGGTCTAAGATTTCTTTCATTGGTAGTGCAATTACGAGAAAAGAAATAAAATCTGGCAGTGATCTGCAAAGCCGACTACACGGTTGGTAGGCTGGGCGCAAATGCATTGGCAACACAGCAAAATGTTGAATTGCCTTGGGGAAAGTGTTGTTTGTCCTAATGAAGACAAATTCCAGGTTCGAGGAAATTCCGCCCATGGCGCAATCAAAGCAACCATCGTCCATCAGGGAGAAAGAATGGAATGAAGTCAGATTAAACAGTTTTCGAACGAGAGAGGGTTGTAATCATCAACGCTGGAAGAAACAGCTCCCTAAATCGATATCCCAACATTCCATTAGACGCCATTAGCTGCTCTTAAAAGTGGAAGGACGGTTTCTGCGTTTAAAAATTCACTGAGAACACACGTATTTAAGAGCAAAGGCTAACCGGAAATGAAGCTACTTCTCCATCCCTCCCCCCTATTTTTTTCTTTTACGTTCTCTTCTTTTTTTTTTTTTTTTTCTGCGTTAGTCAGGAACTTTCTTGTTTGACCTAAAACACGCCTTTTAAGATAATGAAACTAAAAAAAAATATTTCGAGGACATGTCCGAAAACAATGAAATTCTTTCAAATGTAAATTACTTTGTTCTTTGGAAAATAACTGATTAGGAAAACAAAAATTTCAAAAAGGAAATATTTTTTTTCTAAAGGGATGAAACTCAGACGGAGGCACGCATCTATGTGTTCGAAGAGAACAAATGGAGAAAATACTTATCACTGCTTAAATACACTGCTGGACAAAATAACAACAACTAAGTAAAGCTTCTGTGCGATATACTGCAATAACAGTGGAAGAAAGCCAGCCAAAGAAATTGAGTTCACTTCGTTTTTAATTGCAAATAAAACCTTGGCGAAAAAGGAAATTCATAGAAATTCCCTTATACATCCGCTGATGTTTTTCAAATTCGAAATTAAATATTTTGCATCACATTTTTATTTCAGTTCAAAATTACGAACTCTTTTGACATTTGTATGTTAAAGAGATCTTTCTTTATTTTTGTTACTGTTTGTTACCCCATGATCATCATACACTAGGAAGCTCCACTGGTGCAAAATTCGACGAAATCGTTCCCAAGGAAAGGAAAGCACCAGATAAGAGGTCTGCACGGGTCGGACTGTTTTTAGTTTAGAGAACAAAACAACGAGCCGGCCTTCTTCCCAGAACTTACGGCCGGGCCAAGTCGACCCATTCTTTTTATCGCAATGGTAAAGATAGAAAAAAAAAGTCGTGTTTCCCGACTTCCTAGTCTAACTTTTTTCCTGGATTTACTTGCTTCTATGACAGTGAGCGTAATCACAGGAACGAAGAGTGACACTCTCAGTGTTTTTACCACCTGTAAATATTAAGATAGATAGTAATACCACTTTGGGGCCTTTTGACAAGGAAAAAAAAAAAAGATTCAACCCCGAGCGAGTGTGTGTGCGTGTGTTATGTAGAGTGAGGGACAGGGGGTCTGCAGTGAGGTGAGGTGTGTTTGTATGAAAGAATGGGATGTCATCGATTGTTTCTCCTATCCCTAATCTGTATGGAGATTGATTTTTGTAGAGTTACTGCATGTTAGTTCAGAGAAAGAGAGATTCTGAACACGCATAGACTTGTTTCTTCTCTCTCTCTTTAAATATTATATTCTTCGACAATTGCCAAAGTTCAGTTAATATTTAAGCTTACAGTCAGCTAAATATTTTCAATAATATCTCATTTCATTATTTAATTTTCACAATTTAATAAAATACAATAGAAAGACAAAATAATACAGAGTGGCACATCACGGGCCGGGCCAAATCTCTAATATTTGAAACAGGCCGGGCCTTAAACGCACGGGCCTGGACCGGGTCAGGCTTGCCAAATAAGGCCCGTGCAGACCTCTACACCAGATACGCAAGAGCAAGCACAATGCCTACGTGACATTTCTCTCCACAGATCTCTTTCTAGGTTTCGAACTCAGGGCCGTCGAGAAATGCCATCCTTTCAGATGACGGAGGAAGATATACTAACTTTTACATTTCGACCGTGCAACAACTGATAGTTTCCTGAACAATCGAAAGAAAAAAAGCACATTGTATCTCAAATCGCTAAAAATTCAAGCTGAAGATTTTCCTTAAGAGCAAACACATGAACAAGAAGCTAAAGAATTTCGCTGCTTATGACCACGAACAAGGGAATCTAGAGATTATTAAAATGAAATGAAAAAAATACCCACGTTACATTGCTGTGTTTATTATTTATCAAAGCAAGATACAAACACGGATAGAAACACTTCACACGAGTCACCGGGTTAAGATTCCTTTTCGGACGAAGAACTTGAAAGTCTAAGTTCTTAAACCAATTTGGTTGTTCATGTGCTTTCTAAACGAATTATATCTTTACGGAGAATGGCGAGAAATCTTGCAAACTTTCCCAGGTAATATAATCCCCCCTCCTAGGCTCTTTCTTTCCTTTTCCACATTCTCTCCGGGCGTGCTATGCAAAGGGAAAAGAAACCCCCCCCCACACACACCCCCAGTCGGACGTCTTTTATCCATGTCATTCTTCCCTTTTCTTTAACTTTGCCTTCATTGATTGATAGCATCATGAAAACATTGTTCCATTCGAACATGAATAAGTAGGATTACGTTTGAGCATTCTGGTGCTTAACATATCACTTACATAAGTCACAAGCTGAACGGTTCCACTTTTGAGAGAGAGAGAGAGAGAGAGAGAGAGAGAGATCGTGTGTGTGGCTAAAAGGTAAAAATGCCACAAAAAACTCCACAAACCCCACAGTCTAACAGTCTACCAGACTGATGGTCGTTCCTGGGTATGGAGAATGACGACAGGAAGGTACCTTCCGGACTGTATCGTCCCGACAAACAACTTTGGTGAAGACAGCGCGATTGTATGGAGCAGTTTTTCGAGGTTATTCTTGAGCTAAATTGTCGTTCTGGATAGAACCATGAATGCTGACCTCTACCTAGACGTCCTGGACAATTATGCACTACCAATGGGGAAGATCCGTACCTCTGTTGTCAGGAGAACGCACCTCTTATACTATAAGGACAAAACCAAGAATGCTGAGCTCTACCTAGACGTCGTGGACAATTATGCACTACCAATGGTGTGGCATTATTTTGGGGAAGACCCATACCTCTGCGGTCATGAGAACGCACCTGTCATAATATAAGGACAAAGCCATGAATGCTGAGCTGTACCTAGACGTCCTGGACAATTATATTCTACGAATGGTGTGGTATTACTTTGGGGAAGGCCCATACCTCTTGTCACCAGGAGAACACACCTGTCATACTATAAGGACAAAACCATGAATGTTGAGCTCTATATTTAGACGTCGTGGACAATATGCACTACCAATTGTGTGGCATTATTTTAGGGAAAACCCATACCTCTGTCGTCAGGAGAAAGCACTTGCCATACTACTCACGTTGTTACAGCTTGGTTTGAGGACACTGGCGGCGAAATGTTTAACTGGCCAGCCCTGATACTTGACTTGAATTCTACAGAGAATCTCTCGAACGAAATGGGTCGTCGGGTGCGTGGAGGAAAAGATAGTCCTACAATCAGTGCTGAACTGTTAATTACCTTAAAGGCCGAAGGTGGAACATATCGGCCAACTTTTGCAAAAGACAGGTGGAGAGGATTCCACGAAGACTAAAGGCCGTCGTTAAGGTCAAGGGCTTCAACGTAAAAATTCAAGTTTAATGTAATTAAAGTTTTTTTGTAGCTAGACATGCGGGTGTCGGGAAATTAATGGTAGAGTAGTACGGTTGGGCAAAAGTTAAATTACAAACATAAAAGTTGACATAGCAACATAATGACTTGCTCGAATTTGAAGATATTCAGTACAGTTTACGGAACAATGTGTACCTCAGCCAACGTCAAGAGCATATGGGGAAAAAAAAAAAAAAAAAAAAGGAATGCCTCGTTAACAGCGCTTCAGTACATGCAAAATGCCACGCACACGATGCACGTATAAAATAGAGCGTAGATACGCTTCTGGTATTATACCACACACACACACACTCTGAACTCGGTCTGCTTGCATGATATGTTGGAAAATATGCGGACGAACACCAGGAGGGAGTCCCTCAGAGGATTTCAAGAGGTGGATAGCCATCGGTAGAACGTTTCCAGGACAAACCCAAGCAGAAATAGCCAGAGAGTATAGTGTCTTCCGGATTGTCACCTACACGCTATGGCGACAGTATTGAGAATTCGGAAATGAGTCTCGGCGACAACTTACGAGCCAGCAAAGGGTCACAACTTCCTAGGAAGACCGAAATTTAGCCTTAACAGTGAAAGAGACAATTCTTTTCGGTGTTATGGCGGATATTTTTTTTTATTTTTTTTTATTGGAGGTTTAACGACCACCGTGAGCAACTCAATGGGCTATAAGCAGTCGCCCGTCCCTAATTTAGGGACACTGGTTCCAGGGAAGGGAGAGAGCCAGTGCCGTAAGACAAACACAACATCCATGCCTGACCGGGATTCGAACCCGGACCCCTTACGGACGAATGATCAGAGGCCAGCGCCTTAGACCACTGCGCCACCGGGGCGGCTATAGCGGAATGACGGGCCACCCTCACGAAGTCTCTGTTATAAACGGCTTCGCGGGAGAGGACTGATGGTTTGCCTCCTCCTCAATCCCTCTCAAAGAAGACCTAGAAGATTTGGGGAAGGCAGTACCACACCTGGACTAAACAGCAGTGGGCGCGCGTACTTTTCACGGGTAAGTCTCGTTTCACACTGAATAAGGATTCGCGACGTATACTCATCTGAAGAAAACGCGAAAGCGTCCCTGCAAATCCGGAAACGAGATCACTTTGCAGGACAAAGTATTCTGGTATGTGAAGACATATAAGGCGGGATGGCCATAAGCCACTCCATGGGTTTTGGGTGTGGCACCGTGCATGCTCAAAGCTCCATCGATATCTTGAGGTTTCTTGAGGTGCTCTATGCCCAGAATCAATTTCTATGGAAGATAGTTATCATCCATAAAGGCACAGCAGATCGTCGATTACCTCGAGAGTGAGAAGATCCATGGGCTTGGCCAGCCAGGTTACAGGAACTTAATTCTACTGAGAACGTCTCAGACGCTCCGAGGAGATTCATTGTTGCTTTTCAGCTATTTCCCAAAGTCTCCTAGAGCTGCAATCTGCGCTATGGAACAAGTGTTAATTGCCATCCGACTTTATCCGTAATCATTTCTCCAGTATGTATGATCGTTGTGCAACCTGCTTGGTTGCCAGGGGCAATCACAGTCTTTGTTAAACAATGAAACAACACATTTTTACTGCCAGCAGTGTTCCATTTTTTTTTTTTTTTTTTTTTTTTTTGGAACGCATGATCATTTTTGGGGTGTGGGTCATTTATTTCTTCCCATCTCATACCTACATATGTTATTTGTAACGGTTTGATGTAGCTCTCGCTTGAATTTTATTAAAGTCTATAATATAATGATTTTGCTATCAACTTTTATGTTTGTGACTTAACTTTTGTCCGGCAACGTAGTAGATTTTGTGCAATAAATTGCCTAAAACTATAGGGTATAGATGTAATAACCACAATACTATGGTGATCCACTAAGGCAGTTTGTGTTCATTTAGCTTGTGATTTCAATTTAATTAATTCATTTATTTATCTTTATTTATTTAGTCTATCTATCTATCCATCTATCTATCTATCTAATCTATTTGTTTATTTATTTTATTCATAGTTCCAACTAATTGTGTCCAGCTCAGGTTGATCCGTGTTAATTGAAATCTTCCCAAGAAATCTAAACCGGATATTACAGGAATGACTGTGTTTCAAGCTGGAATCTTACACTAGCAAAAAGGTTAGTCAGAAAACAAACTGACATGTAGTAGTTCTTAAGATGTGGTGCTACAGAGGCAATGTTTCACAAGCTGGTCTGGAATTTTTCTTCAGGGCATCAGTGGAAGAAAACTTCTGTAGGTTTTATATAAACAGGAAAAGAATTTAAACGCAAAAGTAGATCAGCAATCAGCCTGAAAGCAGAATTAATAATTTTAGGACTTCTGTTACTGTTGTTGCAAACGGGTCCTTTTCTACATAAAGTTGTACCACCAGAAAAAATAAAAATGAGGTGCAAGATAAGGTGCCTAAATCAGAAAGAAAATTAAAAAAATCCCAGAAGTTACAAGAATATTAAGATAGCTGTGAAATCATAAGCCTTCGACATCTTTTACCTTTTATTCAGTTTGTAGCATTGAGGTAGAAACTGCTTAGTTAGGGTATTTGTTCGCGATTACCAAAGTATATTCTGAGCAGACGTTATGATTTTAAATATAAACAAGATTTCTTGGAGAGGGATGGGCTATGAATGTTTTCTCACTTGAGATAAATTATTTATTTTGGTTTAAGGAGTGAGAAACCCACAGTTACAGGAAGATCTTCAACGGAAGCCGAGGAATATTGCAGCGCGAAATAGTGTGTTGCATTTTAAATTACTTACTTGAAAATTTCTGTAAGTTCGTAAAAGTTAACGGGATAAGATAATGTCACCTTGCCGAACTTCGCTAAACTCTGGTGATCATTCGAGTGAAGAACTGCAATATTTTGGGAGATAACTTCAGGAAGAATTCTGCATGCTTTATTCTGTTGGGATTAAAATTTTATACAAAATGAATTGAGATTAAGCGTGTGGAATTAGATTGCATAACTCTGACCGAGGAAGAACCGGGTGGAATCGATTTGGCAAGCAACAGTTCCTTTTCTCCTGCGATGCTTTCCTGCGTTGACATGGAAGTTTCTGAGCTAATAAAATGATTTGGAGGCACATTTATGTTGCTTAGAAAGGGGGTTAATGCCTTAAGTGTAGAATGAAAAAAAAAACGCAACAATTTAAAGAGTTTTCTCTTGGTAGCAGCCATTATTAATGGCATTATGCGACTGAACGAAGTTTATTTAGAGAAGTTGTTCTCTTAACTTGCAGCCTGCGATCGCTGTGTATCCTCCGCTTTTCTTGGGTAAAGATTACCCTTTTCTCTTTAAGCATCAACCGGTAGTAGGAATCCACTATCCCCAAATTGGAACTACTAGCTCTACGGAAAGAAGAACTAAAACTCCTGAACAAACGTAGTATTAATGCCTTCGGCACAAAAAAAAAAGATTGCATACTAATCACTCATATTCGGAAAGTAAGTACTGTTTGTGAATATTTTCGCTGCAGCGCTGTGCTCGTGATTTCGCGCACGCGCGCTGACTTCCCTCATTTGCAGGGCAAGCCACAAACGCCATTACGTGTTGTTCTGTGCGTTTTACATGTTTAGGAAGATCCAGCGGTCCACCGACTGTGAGATAAGGTCCGTAATTCGAATTTTGAACGCAAGAAATGTGAAACCGGCTCACATTCATCGTTACATTTGTGAGATCAACGGTCAGACTGCCATGAGTGGTGGAATGGTGAGAAAGTGGGTCAGACTGCCATGAGTGATGGAATGGGGAGGAAGTGGGTCAGACTGCCATGAGTGATGGAATGGTGAGGAAGTGGGTCAGACAGTTCAACGAAGGTCGTGAGAACGTGCACGACGAGGAGCCGAGCGGCCGGCCATTTGTGGTTGACGCGACAGTTCGTGAGGACAGACGTTTCACCTATTCGGCGCTACAATTCATAGGGAATAGTCCTTAAGACTATTCTCTATGAATTGTGACAGATGAAACGATCTGTCACAATTTCATAGAGAATAGTCTTAAGGACTATTCTCTATGATACTGTGACAGATCGTTTGGGTTTAGGAAATTGTGCTCACGCTAGAAGCCAAAGATGCACTCTGAAGAGCTTAAAAGCCAGCGGGCTGGCAGTGCGTTAACCTTTCTCACGCAATACAATCGAAAAAGCAGAGTTCATGGACAGGTAGCACACCTCATCGCCGAAAAGGAAGAAATTAAAGTGGACAATTTCAGCCACAAGATCATGTGAACAGTATGTTTGGGACAGTTTTGTTTGTCAAATTCTTGCCTAAAGGCAGAACAGTAAACTCATCACCCTGTTGTTAAACCCTGGAGAAACTGCGTCACGTGATCCAGAACAAGAGGCGTGGCG
This sequence comes from Macrothele yani, assembly GCA_039090855.1. Classification (NCBI taxonomy): domain Eukaryota; kingdom Metazoa; phylum Arthropoda; class Arachnida; order Araneae; family Macrothelidae; genus Macrothele; species Macrothele yani. Next base: position 7,795,275 of record CM076994.1, on the reverse strand, counting down.
TGCTTACTCGCGGTGTTGTTTTGCTTCACGACAACATTCAGCCTCACATTGCTGCACACACTCAAGCAATAATTACGCAAATTGGCTGGAAACAAATGGATCACTCCCCCCTACAGCCCCAGACCTAGTGCCAAGTGACTATCACCGGTTCTGGCATCTAAAAAAGTTCTTTGTTGTCCGGCATTACTTCGGCTGTGATAAAGTCAAAAGATCAATGCAGAAGTGCCTGTTTTCTAAAGCGGCCTCGTTCTACGAGGAGGGGACACAAAAACTGCTGCCCTATTAAGGTTAATGTGTTAATAATGCGAAAACAACGAAGAAAAGTAGTTTAAGGTATGGCGAATTAAATAAAAATAACACCTTTTGCAAATACAAAATGTTGTTCAATCTCGTTTAACTTGAATAACAAAACGGTACTTACTTTCCGAATATACATCTATCAGGAAGTTATAGGCTATGAAACTTAAGAGTTCCTACTGTACTGCTCGTTTATGAGACTAATGCAAACTGCCCAACGCCTTTCAAAATTTCAACTTAATAATTTTAATAATCATTGACAAAGCGATCTGTCGAGCGTGTAAGTGACACTTTCTCTTCGCTTTTTTATGTTTCATCAAACCTAAAAGGCCGATAAAAAGTTCCCTGTTGTTTTTCACTTTTCTGCTGCACATACGTCAGAATTAAAATCATTGAATTTTTTTACCAGTCGAAACCGCAACCGAATAATTATCTCGTGTGATTAGAGGAAAAGCTTTGCTGTGACCCCTTTATGATTCGGACGCAAAAGTTGCTTCCCCTTAATGAGGCATCAAATTAATCAATGAAACGCACGTGGCACAGATGACAAGCTAAATTACTTCAATTTTCTTTGGTTTCGAGATGCTCTTTGAATATTGCAGTTCGCATGCCGCGTTTTTCTTTTTCTGGCGGGGAAAAGCGTTCCTTGGACTTCGCTCCTGTTTCTTGCAGATGACAAGGGTATTAATTAATCATTTGCATTAGCCCTGTCCCGGAGAATGAAGTTATTTATAGCTGACTGGCGGCGGCGCGAATCAGTCTTCCTCCAGTTCTGCCATGAAAATCTTGGAGTTCGATTTCATTCACCCTAGTTGTCGGTCTCCGAAGATGGCGGAAGACGAAATCCATTAAATGCGCGGCACACGGGCACCGACGAATTTTAAACCGTAGAATTTCCAGTGCGCATAACAAATGCGATCGTTTTTCCTGGAATATCTTACACATTCCTAAAGTTGTTTTATGGAACAAAATCAGTTTTCCGAATGCCATGGAATATTAGCAATTTTCTAGCCTTTGTGAGTTAATGACACGGATATTCAAAACAGGACAGCTTTTAATTCAGCTATTAGCTTTCCACGGAAGACGAGAACAAGATAAACGGAAGAAGCCAGTGGTTACGGAAAAGGCCAGTGGTTACGGCAGAAGACATGGAAGACGAGAACAAAGAGTTCTCCGGTTAAACTCAAGATCCATGTCACAAATGGACAAACTTCTGGAACAGCAACACGGAATCGACTTCCAAGGAAAATCAAGTGGAACCGTAAACATTTGTAAGATGTTTGACCAATGATACATAAATATTCAACAAGCTAACAGCCAAAAGACTATCAATCGATGAAGTAGGATGTTTGGTGTGGTTTCGGGATTGCATGACGTAATAGCCTATTGTGGCCACATACGCTGGCTCAAAAACGAGATGACGGATGTACTTAAGTGCAAAGGAAAGGAGCACGTGGTTACGGCCGTAGAATCATATGGTGACGCGGGAAACGTGTCTGTCACCCAAGACACTACGTTTACTTAAAGTTTTCAATTTCAAAAGCTTATTATTTCTAGAATTGAAGTTAAAATTCAGAGAAATTGAGAACTACATTTTTGTAATAACAAATGTATCGTTGTGAGGTTATATTTGTTTTCATACCAATGTATGTAACATAATCGCATGGAAACGGGATTTTCCGAATGACTTGGGCGGATAGGACATGGTCCGAGATCCGGAGTTGCTTCCTATTATGTCATTCAATTAGCTAATCCGTTTGAGGACTTTATGTGCATATAAACAAGCAGACACGTTCGGCTGTTCGAAAACACTGCATTTATAAAAAATGGGAAGGGTGCGAGATAAAGTGACATTATATCTCCGAACTCTTCAACGATACATTGCAGAATTTCTTTCATGCATTGAATTCAAAAGATATAGGATAAAGATTAATGGAAATTGTTTAACCCATCTTCGCTTTGATGACGAAGTGGCGATTTTTGCAAGTAAACCCTCAGAGTTAGAGTGTATGATCCAGAAACTTGCTGACTAGAACACAGAAGTGGGTTTAAAAATGAACTTACAGAGAACAAAATTGATGTAAAATGCTTTCACAAAAACTGAAGATTTGGAAGGCGATGGGGCAAATATAAAAGTAGCCGATGTTCAACACTTACTCGTGCAACAGATATCAAGCGAAGGCCACAAAGAAAAAAAAAATAAGTAGGCGTATTAAACTTGGTTGGAGAGCTTTTGGAAGAAACAGTAAAATTTTCCACAGAAATTTGCCATTATCTCTTAAAAGAAAAATGTTTAATTAATGCATGCTTCCAGTTGCTGTTTATGGATCAGATACATGGGCTTCAACTAAGGAGGATAATCATAGGCTGAAAACAATTAAAGAGGCATACATGCACACTTGGTTTAACCAGAAAAGATAAGAAGAGGAATACATGGATTAGAGAAATGACAAGAGTTGATGATATCATGATCAAACTAAAGACCATCAAGTGCCAACGAACTGGGCTTATTTGTTAGAAGAACAGGCCATCGTTAGACAATTGAAACACTAGATTGGATAATATGGGATAGGAAAAGACCCAGAAGAATACACTGTGGGAGATGGGTGGATGAGATTCGAAAGAATGCTGGAGTGACTTGGAAATGACAGGCTTAATTAAGGTAGAGGAGACCTTCATCCAGTAGTGGATTGATATTGGTTGATGATGATGCATATACACGTATACAACTCAATGGACAAAACGTTAGATATAATGTTGGTCCTCCTCTAGCAAGAATAGCAGCCTGTACACGTGGAGGCATCGACTCCACTAGATGCCGGAGGGTTTCCGGAGGTAATGCTACGCCATGGCTCTAGCAGAATTGTCCACAACACTGCCCGAGACGTCAGTCCACGAACCATAGATCTTATGTTCTACTCAACGGCATCCCAGAGAGCTTCCGAACTGTTTAAATCCGGAAGCTCTCGCCTGTCTTTCGGCGACAATGCGTTCATAATGAAAGTCGCTTAGATCACCATGTTTATTCATGTTCGTCGATTGCGATGCACTGTTGGGAAACCTTGCTGTCCACCCATTTATCACCCACTTTCGGTTTGGGTCTGTTCGATTCTGTGCGGAAGATGCTCATGTCAACTGCCCATCACCCTTATTTGTAATGTTTTGTCTACTGAGTGTATACACAGTGCGTCAAAGAATTTTTAAGACTGACGCTAGATTTCAGCCTACGGTGGCGCCACCAGTGTAATCGCGAATGCGTTATAAAGCGTGACCATCTGCCTGCTTTCTGCCAAAAGTACTGCGCAGTTGTTAAAGTAACTCAAACGAAACGGCCGTTTATTAGAGAATTACAAATTTTTTTCATGTAGAATTATTAAGATGGAACAAAGGGCTGTTATTAAATTTAACGCAAAACTTGGTAAAAGTGCCTCGAAAACGTACCAAATGATGAAACAAGTTTACGGTGAGTTTTGTTTAAGTAGATCAGATGTTTTCCTGTGACACAAACGTTTTTTTTTTTTGGACGGAAGAGATACGCTAGAAGATGATAAGCGTACCGGAAGACCAAGTTCATCTACGACACCTGAGATTATTGAAAAAGTGCGTGATTTCGTGGCAAAAATCGATGTGCGTCACTAAGAATGATGGAAGAGTCTTTAAACATCAACAAAGAAACAATTCGAACCATCCTGCATAAAGATTTGGGCAAAACAAAGGTCTGTGCTAAATTTGTTCCACACACGTTAACCAATGAACAAAAATCAAGGAGAAGTGCACATTGCAGAGACATCATTTCAGCCGCTGAAAACGATCCAAACTTCTTAAAATCGATTGTTACTGGTGATGAAACATGGTGTTTTCAATGTGATCCTAAAACAAAGTGACAAAGTGCGGAATGGAAGTAAAAAACTCACCACAAGCCAAAAAAAGAAAAAAGTTCCATCAAAACAATGCTCATTACATTCTTCGATAGTAAGGGTATTTATTATCCACAAAGAATTTGTTCCAAGTGGACAAACAATTACTGGTGAGTTTTAATTAAATGTTTGAGGCGTTTGATGGGCAGAATTAGTCGCATTCGTCCAGAATATCGGGATAAAAACAGTTGGTGTTTGTTGCACGATAATACACCCAGTCACACCTCACTTCTTGTTCGTAGATTTTTGGCGAAAAATAACGTCTGTGTGTTGAATCATCCACCGTATTCGTCTGATTTAACACCCTGCGGCTTTTCTTTATTACCAAAACTTAAAATGACGTTGAAAGTGTGTTATTTTGATGATATTTCGACCATACAAACAGCTTCGATGCGTGCTTTGGAGGCAATTCCGCAAAGTGAACTGGAACAGGCATTCGAATCATTATTAAATCGCTGTAACAAGTGTATTGAAGCCGGAGGGACTTATTTTGAATAACAAACCAAAAAAAATTATAATTTCTTGTTTCTATTTCATTTTACAGACCCAGTCTTAAAAATTCTTTGCCACACTGTGTATATACAGTATAGGGTTACAAGGAAAGTCCGTGATCAGGCCAATATCTCACGAACTATATAGCAGTATAGGCGCACACAATAACACCACGTGGAGTCCCCTTGCCCCCCCCCCTTTTTTTTGGGGGGGTGAGGGTGTTATCACGCCCTCCTTTGCAGATAGGGCAAAAAAAGTCAATTACAAACCTGTTCAGCGAGGCAAAAATAATACATAAAAGTTTTTGTCCCATAACAAAAGATGGAAGGGGACTCTCCAAATGCGAAAAAAGCGAAAATCTGAGTCGCTGTGTCCGAAGTATGTTTGCATAGATTTCAAACAGGCAGGCCAAAACGGGACGATACCGATGTTCTGGCATACGTATTCGCACATCCCCACAGCAGCAGCACAAATGAAGTTGCCCGGGAAAGTGGATTAAGCCAACAGCGTCTACTACAAATTTTGCACAGCATCCATATTCTTTCCATTCGCAGCAGGCACCGTGGCCTGGAGATGCGGAGAAAAGACTTCATTTTTGTATTGTCATGTTGAATGCTTTAGAAGAGGGCCCAGAGTTTCTGTTAAACATTTTATGGACAGATGAGTCACGCTTCCCACGAGATGGCGTTGTAGATACGCATAATGTACACTACTGGACACAGGAAAATTTCTATTGGACGAGAGGCACACACACACCATCAAGTGAGCTGGTACACCAACGCTTGGTGTGGCATTTTGGGAAACCAGCGTGTAGGACCTTTTTTTTTACAACGCAACTCTGAATGGTGAACGATATTTACATCTCCTTCAAACGGACGCAACGTATTTCTTGGACAATGTACCATTACAACCTTTATTGAAATGCAGTACCAGTAAGACGGAGCGCCACCACATAGGAGTGCACACATATCAAGATGGCTAGACGATGTGTTTGACAGGAGATGGATAGGACCAGGAGGTCCCGTAAAATAGCCTCCACGCTCACTACACTTTAGCCCTCTGGACTTTTCCCTTTGTGGCCATCTTAAATTACAGATATACGCAACATCACCACTAAAGGTAGCAGATCTGCAACAGCGTATAACATCCGTCTGTGCTTCTGTTGATGGGGATATGCTGCAATGCATGCACGGTCGGCTGGTAGAAAGCTCTCAGGCGTGCATCATTGCTGAAGGGCAACGTTTTGAGTATGCAATCATTTAAGTTGTATTTTCTAAACTAATAGAATCTCTACAGTATTATGCATTCACATCTAGTATTAATAGATTTGTCTAAATACTCGGTAGTTGCTTCCGGATGTTGTGATTCTCTTGGGGCCACATTTCCAGTCCTCTTCCATCTTTTGTTATGGGACAAAAACATTTGTGTACTATTTTTGCCTAGCTGAACAAGTTTGTAATTGACTTTTTTGCCCTATCTGCAAAGGGGGCACGATGCCCCCCCAAAGGGGGGGGCGAGGGGATCCCTCCTGGTGTTATTGCGTGCGCCATAGGGGCTTCCTATACAACTTCACGAGAAGTAAATCGCTAACTGCCGTAGTTCGTGAGATATTGGCCCGATCAAGGACTTGCCTTGTTACCCTGTATACAGTATGAATGTATAGATTCCTCGAAATGTTTCTTTTAATTGTTACAACCGTTCTCGTTCCCTCCCACAACTTTTGGGATAAGTCGTCTACGCTCGTATCTACGACAACATACACATCTAATCATGTAGTCAACTCAATTTCGGTGAAAGTTTGTACTAATTTAACTTAACCATTTTTTTTTATTTGGAGCTTTAACGACCACCGTGAGCAACTAGATGGGCTATAAAGCAGTCGCTCGTCCCTAATTTAGAGCCACTGGTTCCAGGTAAAAGAGGCAACCAGTGTTGTAAGACAAACACAACATCCATACCTGACCAGGATTCGAACCCGGACCCATCTCGGATGAGTGATCAGAAGAAATTGCTTTGTCCTCTGCGCCGCCAGGGCGGCAAACCAATTTCGTAATGAAATCAAATGATGGGGCGCTAGTTTCTAACCGTTCGTCTGAGATGGGCACGGGTTCGAGTCCTAGAAAGAATTGGATGATGCGCTTGTCCGATGGCGATAACTCTGTATCTTCCTTGGAATCAGCGGCTATAAATTACGGAAACACGAACGCTTAAAGCCCTAAGAGTTACTTATGGTGGCCGTTCAACCCTAAAATTAATCATGTGAGTGAGAAACACATCGCAGTGTGGTTTCAATGATACAAATCGAATTTCTGTTTTCTTACATTACATGAGATTGCATTTTCCTTCATGTGAAGTTCTGTTAACTCTGGAACATACGTTTTAATTAGTCGAATGTTTTCAAACATTTTTCAGAACAACGGAGCATATTAAGGTCAGTTTTTTTTTTTTTTGGGGGGGGGTTGTAATTTTTGAAGTAAGCATTCTGAAACTTTTCATAGCACCCACGCTTAAACGAATCGCCCTACTAGCACTCACATCTGCCACACTACAAAATATTTTAGTATTTCTGTTCCTTAAGGAGGACGTTAAGTAATTTTGCTTTATATAATTCCAATGGAAAAATTTCTGTACACATTTTCTTCACAATTAATGCGTTTCCAAGGATGAAAATTTGAACATTGATTAAAATAACTTCATTTTATAACTTGGAATATTTAATATTTTCTAAAACATAACCATAATTATGCAATCCAACATTTGTTTGTCTACTGACGTCATCAAAGCACAAGTCGCGCCATCTTTTTTCTGGTTTCATCACCACCAAAGAAAAAGTTATTGATTTTTAATATATTATGGTTATGTTTTAGAAAATATTAAGTATTCCAAGTCATAAAATGAAGCTATTTTAATCGATTTTCAGATTTTCATCCTTGGGAACGCATTAATTGTGAAGAAAATGTGTACAGAAGTTTTTCCACTGGAAGTGCAGGAAGCAAAATTACTTGACGTCCGCCTTAAGTGATAGATAGTACACGTGCTTCGAATCTTACAGTAATAAGGATTAAATTTAATGGAAATAACTTCAGATGTGCTGAGACGTAGACAGCTCCGTGTGAAGGACTAGGAAGTTGAACTTTACTTGAAAAACTGCCGTGTAAATGGAAACCTATATTATCAGCTTGAATAACACTCGCAAAAGGCAGTAAACTAATCCGTCGATAACTTCTGACATTCAAGCTAATTTTATACTCGCAGTGTGACAGAGTCAACATCTTTTGGAAGGTTTAAGCTATTTTTGAACGTTTACTCAACAACTCTACTTTACACTAGATGATAAAAAATCTGCGTCGCTCTTCTTTTTTAACATCGCGACGGGGTTTCTCAATTTCCTCGTGGCAACTAAGGGATCATCTTCCTGTTATGTCACTCTCTCTCTTTTGGGACTTCCTTCGACCGACAAGCAGCAGTCATTTATAATCTACTTAGCTGTTCCTTTCCACTCACTGAGAGAAATTTTTATCCACATCGTGCAAAAGAATATCCGGCAACTCCTTTTGATTTTGAAAAATTAACTACACTGGAAGAAAAGTACTTTACCACGGGAAATAATGATCGATTTGAACATTTATTTTTTAAATATTTAATAAATCATCAGCATTTACTTGCGACGAATAGTAAATAATTATGCGATCTAGATACGCACGCTTTAGTGTGCCTTTATACGAAGCGTTGTAAATGCTTGAAATTAAGAAAACCTGTCTCATGCAACATACATTCACGGGCACAAAAATAATGACACGACGATACAGTCTATGGTGATTATTCAAAGTGATAGAAAGTGGTATAGGTCATCTACAATAACAAGAGCACACCCTGCTGTAAATATTTTGATGTTGTTTCCCCTCCCTACTTAGGGAAACGCTTTACATCGTTGGCAACACAAGCAGCAAGGATTTGTTACACCAACGCGAACAAGTTCAGAACAGTGTCATGTGACATATTCCACCATTCTTCTTCCGACTGTAAATATAGGCTGTAGAGTTTCTGTGATGGATTTGGACGACTTCGCTGACGACGTGACAGGACTACTAGATGTGCTCAATAGGGGCGGATCTGAGGATATGGCTGACTAAGCTAGGGTGCTGATATCATCAAGACACTGGAGGGCAAAACGAATCCCATGGGCATGCGAACAATGATGATGGAAAACATGTCATTAGAGATTACGCAGAGGAAGGGTGTGAAATAGGGTTTCAAAATGTCATCCATGTGTCACTGTACTGTCAGCGTTTCTATGGTAAAAACCAAAAGAGTTCGGGTATCTTAAATGATGACATGACACATCATACCACCGACAGTGTGGCGGATCTGAACGTACGCTGCACTCTTCCTTAGCTCTTGGCAACGTCATGCCTTTCCTTATACGGCCATCGTCTGCATCCAAACAGAAGCACTACCCCTCTGAGAATACGAGTTGGTGACATTACCCTCTCCACGCTCCCCGCTCACGACACCATAGAAGATGTTCATGATGGTGGCGGGCTGTATGAAGTAATCTACTCATTGGACACTGTGAATATAATTCACTTTCTGCCAGTCCTTTTCTAATGGTTCTTGGAGAGACAGGAGCGTGTAATGGAGCAGACACATACCAACAACATACACTATATTGACAAAAGTCCTCGGACACCCTTTCAAAAGCAAATGAACGGATCCTCTGCGTTCTTAAGATGCGCGGTAAAACTGTAAACGGTATAAAAACAAGCCTCCAGCTGACCGCGATCTTATCGCACTGTGAGGTTGAGTGAAAATGTCGCTGCAGGAGAGAACTGACTTTGAGAAAGGAAAGATTGTTGGGTGTTATATTAGTGGGCTGTCATATAAGATAAACCGAGAGGCATTTAAACATACCCAAGTCAACTGTTTTGAATGTACTGAATAAGTGGAAAACAAGTGGCGTGCCTGAAGTACCGAAACGTACCGGCAGACCAAAGAAAACAGTGATAGAGGACGTCGAAGCCTCAGGAGAGTCGTTACAGCAAATCGACGTAGTACTGCACAAGACCTCAGTGTACAGGTGAGTAAAAATGCTGGAACCTCGGGTTGTACACGTACCATTCACAAAGAACTTTATTCCATTGGTTACTGTGGTCGTGCGGCTGCTCATAAGCCTTTTATCTCCCCTCGGAATGCTACATATCGTTTAGCATGGTGTAAAGAACATTTATCGTGGACCGTAGATCAATGGAAACGGGTCCTATGTACTGATGAATCTAGATACACGACCATCAGTCTAATGGCCGTGTGTGGGTATGGCGGCAGCCGGAGGAACGCTATTTACCGCAGTGTACTATTCCTACAGTCAAGTTTGGAGCTGGCAATGTATTAGAGTGGGGTTGTTTTTCGTGGTATGGTCCCGGCCCATTGGTTACCGTGTACAAACCTGTTAACCAGCATGTCTACTTCGATATTCTACCAACTCTGTGGCAATACTACGGAACCGAGCCTTGTTGGTACTAGCCGGATAATGCACCGAGCCATAAATCAAGGACTGTTACGGCGTGTTTTGACGATAATTCCGTATCGTGTGTGGGCTGGCCAGCACAGAGCCCTGGTCTTAATTCCATAGAGCACCTATAGGATGATTTAGAGCGCCGCATAAGAAGTTTGGAACCAAGGCCTACTACTAAACAACAGTCAGTGGCAGCATTATGTTCTGAATGGAAGCGCATACCGTTACAAAACCTAGCGGAAGCATGTCTCGAAGGGTCAGTGCATGCATTAAGGCCAAAGGTGGTTTCAAAATATCTTTATTCAAGGTAGAAATCAGGAGACGAACTAATAAGGACGTCTAAATACAAATAAAATGTGGACCAACACCGTACTATTGTATGTCAATAAATGCTATGTTGTGTTGCTCTTCTAGGTGTCCGGTGGCTTTTGTCAATATAGTGTATAGGCCAAAGGATTAAAATCCGGATCAAACGTTCCGCTCATAGTACATGCAAGCGGACCAGATTCATACGACGGGTAAAGGTAATGATGTATATCTCAAAATTAACCTTCTTGTTAGAGTTCTATGTATATCTCAAAATTAACCTTCCTGTTAGAGTTTTCTTTTTTGTGTAAATTATGTTACTTTTTCGTCCTATTTCTTCCTGAACGGGACTGCACAACATCTGAATTTCTTTATAACTTTAGCAAACGGTTGACAGTGACTCAGAGGTAAATAAAGAACCACACCCAGGGTAAAGTAATGTGTGTCTGTGCACATAAGACAATACACTGCTTCACGTAGGATCGCATGTTACCTTCGACATTACTAGAATCAAAAATGATCTGTGAGCCGAACAAGTGTTAAAGTGCGATCACATGATAATAAATCCGTTGTTGGTATCATCGTGTATTTTTGTCTACAAGCTGTAGTTCGACATGTAAAAGAAGAATGAAAGACGAATTGGATTTTCTTTGTAAGTAGTTCCTTAGTCTAATGAACTGTACCAGTTCGATTGTATATTCTTGTACTAAGTATGTAAGTGACTTTTGTAGAAGCAAACAATATGCAAACACCAAACCTAAAATTTTAAAGCATTCTAAGATACATTCTCTAATCTATTGCTGTAACCACCAGGCACAATGCTCATAGCGTGATAGAATTGAATGCTAATCGACCTGCATTGTGCATCCCCACTACATAACCCATTGTTGGTATCTCCGTCGCCTTCGCTGTTTTGACATGCCCACAATGAACTAGCACACAAGCAAGCATCAATAACTTCGCATAAGTATGTAATATGGGTACAGCTTTATATTAGCGTGTCTTTGGTGCCAGCGCCGCTTGCATTCCCGGTGCCAGTGACGTCACGGGGCTGTTATTTTTATCATGTGCATAGGAACACATGACATGGTACTAACGCAAGGTCGAAAAGATTATCTGTAATGAGTATTGCAATCTTTTCCGCCATGAATGCATTTTGATTACACAATTATACATCGTGGAAACGGATTTCAGGAGACGAAGTGAGGCAGATACTGTTGTTATAACGAGCAGATGTAAAACCAATGTTTACTAATCTAAAGACATTATAATGTTACAGTATCGTGATAGAATATCTTCCTTCGATATCAGACACTTTTTTTCTGGACACTACTTTGAAGAGGCCGAATTCTGTAATCCTGATGGGATTCCAAGTATTATAATAAAAACAAAGTTAGAAATTCAAATTTGTAGTATTATCGGACGATTTTACGGTGAGAGCAGGACCTTACCAAGCTTTTGTTATCTGGGAGGGCGAGATTTGGAATTACGACCCTTCGAGTTCAAAATTAGTGAACTGAGCGAACACAAATTGCAGCAAGATTGAGTGAACACAAGAATTGTGAGTGCTAACAAAGATGAATGAACGAAACGAAAAGTATTTTCAACCAAAGTGAATAAACGGAGCAAACAGTATTCCAAGCAAAGATGAATGCACGCAGAAATTACGAATTCCAACAGAGATGAATAAAAACCTTCAACAAACATTAATTCAAACAAAGTATAACGAAATAAATTTCTCCGTCATTTTTATCCACGCCGGGACTCGAACCCGGGTCTCCTCATTCTGGAATAAGTCACTCTACCAATTAAGCTACGCGGACGTTCGTTCTGACTGCTATCTGCCTTTATCTCGTGTGCGTCCTGCTGGCAGGTACACTTAAAATTTTTGTGGCAGGTTGCACCAAAAAGTGGAGCTACACTAGCTGCACCACTTTCTGAGAAAAGATACACCACTGCGTAGTGCAAACAATATCCAACAACATGGGAAAGCTTGCTCCATAATGTGGTACTACATTGTACTATAAGTGGTGCGCAGTTGCACCATGTTGTTGGTTTTTGTTTGCAAGACACAGTGGTGTATCTTTTCTCAGAAAGTGGTGCAGCTGGTGTAGCACCACTTTTTGGTGCAACCTATCACAAAATTTTTAACAGTGTACATCACAAAAGATAAAGGACGTAACAACCACTTATCCTGGAAAAAATAGGGAACAAAAACTCGAGATCTTGAGGTCGCTGTGCACACACGATTTTCTTTATGAACCCTCACACACAAAAAGTCTGGGAGCGTCATATCAGAATTCGCACTCGCAATCCAAGCAATGGGCTCGCCGATACCTTATCTGTTTTCGTTGAATGTGGTGTTCAGGAATTCCAGTACTGACATTGCCGAGTGTGGTGGAGCTCCATCCCGTTGAAAAAGAGCAGTCTGGTTCAGATGAGGTACTAGGAAGAACTGTAGCACAATGGTCCTGAGTACATTGTATCCTCAGAAAAGAAAAATGGACCGTAGACCTTGCAGTGAGTCACACCGAAATGGAATTCACTGGGCTTGTTATTAGCCTGCACGAGAACGTTCCGTACCCTAAAAGACTGCGTTACGCGTATTCACTATGCCACTCACGTGAAATGTTGCCTCGTTTGCGAACAACCCCTTAAAACGTTTTGGGGCAGTCTGCGATATTTGCTTCCTCACGAACTGTGTCAGACTTCCTCCCGATGCGCCGTCGACGCATGCACTATGACTACGGCAGATCGAAATCCCATCCTTTCTGACCACACATGCAAGCTCTCTGCATTGTATCTTTACTTTTCGATTTAGTCCTGTCAGCTCTGATGAACTTAGAACAACTTTGTTTAAGCTGTGTTTGTCCTGGGTAATACAAATCTATTATATCCTACAAAAAAAAACTATGTGCCATTCTGAAGATCTTCGTTGCATCTGAAACGGGTTCCATAGCTTCAGAGACTGTGATACAGAGTTCCAGTGTAGCATGGAATGGTCCGGAACCTTCTATTTCTCTGTGAATAGTGGTCAACACAACTATTTTCATCGTTAAGAATTCATACATGTGAAGTCATCGCATATGTTTCATATATATGATTTTCTCCTCGCTTAGTGACTGTCTTAACAGATCGACTCCAAGAACGTGTGACGCATACCTATGTCTAACCTTCCTCCTGAGTTTTTTTCTTATGTAAATTTTGTTGTATCTTGGTTAAACATTTTCCAACTGAACGGCACATTACTTCTCCGAAGAGCTTGTACATTTTGACAACTCTGACAGTGAGTTAGAGCAATATAAAATGACGACATTGAATGAAAGAATGGAGATTTGTGCAGTTGTAGAGAAACTGCGGGTAGATTGTGAAGCGCTGATGTTGCGAAAGATTAAAGCCTGTTCGATATGTACACGTGATCGACGAATAATTATTGTCCTATGATTGACACTGAAACCAGCCAAATATACTGTGTTGAATTTATGACCTTTTGAACTCCCCGTGAGTGAAGCAAATAAAGGAAGACATTATTATTTTACTTATGTCTCTTTTCTGATTCCTTCTTCCTGGACATTATAGCATTTACCTTATCATTCAAGAAGTGTAAATATATGTTCAACAAAGTTCTCTACGAACATTAGCTAGCTGCTTAGTAAATCACGTAAATCACTTAAAAGACAACTATCAAAAGCTTATAAACTCTACAAACGGATATCCAGTCGCTACCTTGTACAACCAAAGACTGACACAATACTCACAAGAACTATCGCAACCAACTTTATGTTAAGACTTTGAGCACGCACTTTATAACATATAACCTTTTGCCTGTGATAAGATTCGAATTCACGACTTCCTACTCCGGAGCGGCTGTTCTAACTGAACTATACCGGTAGGCTTATCTGTGCTGTATTGTCCATTTGACTTATGCGTCACCTCAATAGAACGTTATTTACGTCATATCAGGTGGTATTTTCAAACTTCATTTCCCTTGCAGAAGTGTTTCTCCATGCATTTTGTACTCCCAACCTGGAACAAAAAACTGCCAAAAGACTAATGTTGAACAAATAAAACAAATGCTTTTAAATTAACTTTTTCCAGCCTCTTGTTGTTCAGAAACAACATATCTATATATTTAAAATACAAGGTTTCTTTCTACAATCCGCCAGCGCCACCCACTAGAGCGATTTTCATGATTTTTTTTTAAATGAAAGCTACTGACCCCCAGATTTGTCATCGCTAATTTTTATTGTCTTCAGTAATTTTGTTTTTATGTTACCATGCCATTTTCTTTGTACAGTCCGCCGTTCGTTATTCTGGAGTTTGTTCTCGCTTCAGTACTTGCAGCACCATCTGCCTTTCTGTGGTGGGCGGACTTGGAACTAAGCCCTCCGCTATCAACTACGTAGTTGTAATTATCCGAATCGGTTCAGTAGTTTTTGAGATTAGTAACAAAGATTCCGTATATTACCGTGAACTACTTTCTTTCACGCTGGGTGTGATATGGTTATATGTAAACAAAGCGGAACGATACACGGGAAATCGGGAATTACTTGAAAGCGATCTGATTCGGTAATACAGCCAAAAATAATAAAAAATAATAAAACAATAATGAAAAATAATAAAAAATAAGCGAAATAGCATACGCCCACCGGAAAGAAATAGCTTCCCAACGGTGAAAGAATTACCCAAATCAGTTCAGTAGTTTCGAGATTACCTCAAGCACGCAAACAAAATTTCACTCTTTATATATTATTAGTATTAGTATAGATAAACGAAGTAGCCCTATGTACACCGGAAAGAAGTAAGTTTCCCAACGGTGAAAAAAAAAATTCCAAATCGGTTCAGTAGTTTTCGAGATTAGTAAAAAACAATTCCGTATATTATCGTGAACTACTTTTTGTCACGTTGGGTGGGATCAGGTTATATGTAAACAAAGCTAAACGATACACAGGAAATCGGGAACTTCTTGAAAGCGATCTGATTCGGTAGTACAGCCAAATAATAAAAATAAAATGAAATAGACTATGTTCACCGGAAAGAAATAAGCTTCCCAATGGTGAAAGAATTATCCAAATTGGTTCAGCAGTTTTCGAGATTACCTCAAACACACACAGTTTTTCTCTTTATATATTAGTACAGATTATAAATGATACCAAAAAGAAAAAAAAATGGTGGAAACTAAATTAGCAAAATAAAACACATTTTTAATCCCATTGTGTAGTTATCTAGAAACGATATCGCTTCGGGTCACTGAAAGAATGCCTCAATACTGCAATGCAAATCCGTCAACGACGGGTAAGCACATGTTTATACAATAATGAGGAACGTAATCGTTAAATTCGTATACGAGTAGTTGGAAAAATGAAAAATTAATGGGAATATTAGGAAAATTTTGTTGTTGGTGAACCATCTTATAAACAGCCCATTAATAATTCAACCGTTTATTATAGTAATGAATTTTATTACGATTCGTGTTATATTAGAAGAAAAAATTTCAGTCACAGCTTTTTCAACCGTGCATGGCACAGGTTACGGACTAGTATTCTTTCAATTTTCGTAGTCCTTTTAACAACAAATTCTTCCTTAACTCATTGTAGCTGGTAGACAACTATCGAAAACAACACTGAAAAAAACCACAAGACAGGATTTTTCTATGTTGTGTGCCAAAAATGTGATATGATTTTGTATTTCACACACAAGAAAAAACTGCTTTGTCGATTTTCATGTGAAGTGCAAAATATAATATTGAATATTTTCCTATATTCAGAGATGGGAGATCAAAACAGAATTTCCTTTTGAAAAGAATGATGTGGTTTCATATTCATGAAGGAAACAAAATAAGGGAAAGGAAGCCAAATTATCAGAAATCTGAACTTTTGTATCCCAATGTTGTTTGTTCACAAACAGCATTTTGTGTTTGAGGAATAAAACCTTATACAACATTTTCAGTGTTTTTTTTATATTTATTACAAGCCCTAAACACCACAAAAACCCGAAAACAATTTCCAATTTCAAATATACAATTTTGGGCTGTAATGGGTCAACATCAGATTTTAGGATTTACAACAAAAATGCAATAAAATTTGCACTAAAATTAATGCTGGGAAAAAAAGGAAAACAAAAGACACCAAGGAAAGTGGTATTGTTAAAAAAAAGCAATAATAAAATCGCTTTCCTTATTTTAAATTGAACTATTTGAAGTATGGATTAACTGCTTCAAAACTAAAAAAAAAAATTCGTTTACTTCTAACTGTTCATGAAATAAATTCCTAAAAGATACTCATTGAATTAAAAGTATGTTTGTGTAAACGATGGCGAATTCCACTGTGTTTAGGTGTGTATTACATGTAAGGGAGAATGAGAATGGGGAGGGTGGTAGTGAAGAGAGCCTGCGGGGGAGAAATTGTTTTGTTGCCACCATGATATTGATTTCCCTAGATGCAAATGGCAGCAATCTGTCAAAAGCGGAGAAATCCTCATCCGACCCCATCCTCCGTGGGGTTACACGTGGAAAGAAAAAAGCAAGAAGAAGGAAAACAAAAAACAAAAAAAGTTAGAAAAAAGAAAAGGAAGAAATCCCACCAACTCAAACAAATTTCTTTACGTGCATGACACGGGGGATGCCAAGAAGGGCGCTGGGGAGACCGCTCATTTGTTATAACGGATCAAAATGTAGAAACAGAGCCTCCCAGAGATAAATCTTCTTCCACCCTCTACTTCACATCTCATGTACAGAAATATTATGCAACATAAAAAAATGTACACGGGATTTTAACACACAAGAGCAATTTTTTTTCCGGACGTGCCAAAGACTTGGAGAACTTTTCGAAGGATGTATGACAGAAATCTTGAGGTGCCTTAGAAACAGGTTTTTGAGGCACTCGTGAGTGATTTAAGCACACAGCTAATGACGAAGACGTAGTCGGGACTTATTTAAGAAAATGTGATGAGAAACTCTTTTTGGTCATGAAATGTCCGTGACTCTTTCCTGTGCTCCTCGAAGTAGCAAATTATAAATTATATTTAATATGTACGGTTTACTATAAAAGCATCAAACAAAGGTCTTCGCTCTCTACACGTTTATAAGTGAGTCACGGAAAAATTATCATTGGCCGCTACCGGGAATCAGACCCAGGGTCTTCTAGTTACGCGTGGATTAGTGGAAGCATATCCGGCGCGTAACTGGAAGACCCTGGGTTCGATTCCCGGTGGCGGCCAATGATAATTTTTCCGTGACTCACTTATAAACGTGGAAAGAGCGAAGACCTTTGTTTGATGTTTCTAGCCCACGTCAAATGTCTGCATTAATTACTATAAAAACTTTTTTTCAGTGTTTGTACCAAAAATGTGGAAAGAAAGGAAATGTCTCACACTAAAACAGAATGGAAAAATCTTTTGCCGATCAGTAAAATAAGGCAGAATCCAATAATGAACTTCACAACACATTTACAACATTTGCAGAAAACTTATATAAGAAATCATTTCTTCGTTCATCTGGCGTCAATTTTATCGAAGTTGAACACCAGCATAACTATAAATTTTCGGCCTTTAGACAAATATATGCCTCTCCCCCCGCGCTTCTGCTGTACGGCAAAAAAATTAATACATACATTTTAACTTGTAAAAACATGTATTCCGTTAGCAAGAAAAAAACATCTTATAATCTAATAGAGAGATTATAGATACTCGAATAAAAAAATATTTCTTCCTGCTTTTAGCATTGCGACGTGTGATTACATCTATGGAATTTAATTTATCTTGGGCTTCAGTAGCAATTAGTGAAAGTCGTTTCTGGCAAATTGTATTTGGCAAAGGATTTTTGACTATTTTCCGCTTGCTGAAAGTAGCTACTATAACAGGTAAAGTTAGATTTACGTAAAATAAGTGCTTTAGTGACATGCAGAGTTGGAAGCGGATCAAACATTTTGGAACCGGACTTCATATAATTGGACCGACACGGACAAATCTGCTTTGAACTAAAAATTCGAAACTCAATTTTTAATTATACATAATCATTACACACACACAGAAGGCGTTCAAAAAGTCTCTTCGCAGTGGGTATCGTAAGTTATATAGAAATCACATAAATGTATTACGGAAACTTATAATTTACTCATTTATTTACAGAAAGTGTTGAAACTATCGTTCTTCACATTACCTAACTGTTTTTACACGTGTTTTCAAACACATCTGCGAGAGTCAAAAAGTCCCTCCGCAGTAATGTTAAGGCTGTTCCAATTAATTTTGACTGTGCTACAGTCCAAATGTTTGAATTAAGTAACTTGTATGTTTAATTTCAGTTTTTGCTGTTTTCTTGATAGCATATCAAGCTTTAGAATATGTTTCACGGCAACACCAATTTTCACCAGCTTATGATGAGCTGAAAGTTTCCAAAATGTAGAATATTGATTTCGTTGTTCCCCTCAGAAGGAAGGAACACTCATGAAATCAACATTCATATTTTGGAAACTTTCAACTTATCACAAGCTTGTGTAAATTGCTGTTGCTGTGAAACACATTCCGATTCCTTAACGAGACGAAACCACTTCCAGCATTTACTCTTCCCCTTTTTGTTTGCGACAGAAACGTATTTTTTGGTCTCGACGCCTTTTTGAATCTCCTTAATGGTAAATTCATCCATATTAACAAATAAGGAATTAATTCCGACACGAAATGCAATGGAATGGGATGTTAGCTCGTCAAACGAAAACCTCTGAATGCTCAATGCAAAAAATACGATGTGAAAAGTAACTCTGTCTTACAATGTGACACGCAGAGTGTGAGAGAGTGAATCAGCAGAGAAGCAGACGACAGGCGTTTGCCTGTATTTTGCTCCGGACAACCCCATGAAAACAAAGGCAAAGGAAGTGTTGTTTTACGATATGGTATCGTCAGTCGGTGGAAATCTTCTTTGCTTTAAGAAAAAGACTGGCAATATTTTTGCATGACAAATCATTTTTCACTCCGCTGGCACCAGCATCGAGCACCTAATTCCACAGTACGCAAAAAAAAAAATGTGAAACTAAAACGGGAATAAAAGCAGTCGAAATCGGTTCAGAAACACCTTGACCCTATCCGTCTGACCCGCACGAAATTGTCGACCCGTGACCCGTTTCCATCTCTGACGTGCTAGTGTAACTACATAACAAAATTGTCAAACCTTATTGTTAACAGTTCCGCGCGTTCTTTTAATGAATTTATTGCTTTAATTTCTTCTTTTATTAATCTATTCGAATCTATTTGCAAAAGTTGAACGCATAAAGTTTTGTTTGAATCTTCACCATATATGTTGTTGTTGTTCTTTCAAATTGTCTGCATACGCTCCACTTTTCGTACTGTAAAAGCAAGATAGAACGGAAAATTGTTGGCAGTTTTTTTTTTTTTTTTTTGCGTACCGATAAATATTTTTCTAATTTTAGTTATACCTATATTTAAAATGTCTTAAAACACATTTACTAGAATTTGTATGTAGCCCTTTTAAATCTATAGTCCAATGTTTCACATCCTGCCAACGACATTTTCTCTACTGCTAAAGCTCCAGCAGACAAGCGAATCGAAAATATATGTTCTCTTACTTTGGCTAGCTCTTTGCAGTATTTTTCCTTATCTTGCATATTTTTTTTATCGGTTGGTTTGAGTTAACGTTTTGCTTGTTATTCGTCTGTTGGCCCCCCTGACCTTGCGGACTCTGAAGAATCCTTTAACCGCGCTTAATAGTAATACGCCACTGAAGTTGAGGAACTGTTGTTAAATCAAGATTAACTGTGATATACTTCTTGATGAGCTTTCTAAGATGATCAGTTTTCTTTGTAAAACTGAACACGTCAATTCTATCTTGAAATGCGATATATTTGGTATTTAAAAAGCAATTTAAATTTCGGTCAAACCGAGACTCAGTTTAAAAAAAAAAAAAAAAAAAAAAAAAATACCAACGTTTACCACAATCAAAGGTTTATTATAAATCGACTATAGTTTCGCAGAGCTATTGGCTCGGCATCATCAGGCCGAAACATATTTTGTAGTAATAAATTACATACATACAACACTTAGTAATTTGGTGGCGACCGGCAAAGATTGACTTGGCAGCCCTAGACAAAGACTGACTCGGCGGCATAGGCAAAGATTGATTTGGCTGCCCTTAAAGGTATTTTTAACCTAAAAACATGCACTAAATTGTTAAAATATCGATTTTCAATTAGTATTGTGATTTACATATTCCTTCCTCAATGAGAGGAAACTAGTTTAAAAAAATACATATAAACTACTGAATGTATGAAACGATATGTCGTAGCCTGCGGTCAAAACTTTAGGAACTTTTATATCTTTTTAAATTAGCGTATCAGATTTTTGGCTTTTCACGCAACCCAAGAACATTTTACCTGCCGTTTTGATCATTGCCTATATACACTGAGGAGCAATTGAATTAGAGACAGCTGGCGTTATGCAAATGTGGCGCTGTGGGCGGCCCTGTAAACGGAAACGACATGACGTATGCAGCGACCCGGCAATATAAGGAGTGATGCGACGGGAATCAGTAAGAGTCGGACGCAGTATGGGTAAGACAAAGGATCTAAGCGCATTTGATCGTGGGCAAATTGTCGGAACCCGACGAATGGGTCACTCCATCTCGAAAGTTGTGCAGGCACTGGGATTTTCACGAGTCACTGTGTCACGGGTGCACCGTAAGTACATTGAATCCGGTAAAACCATTCCTGCAAGGGCCAACTGTCGTGGACAACAGCGTGTGGATGAGCAGGGTCATCGTCGGCTAGCTCGCATTGTAACAGCGGATAGACAGGCCACAGTGAAAGAAATCACTCGGCAATTTAACGCTGGTGCACAAAAACGTGTAAGCAGCCACACCCTCCAGAACCATCTCCTTGCTATGGGGTACAGAAGCCATCGTCCCACGAGGGTACCGCTGCTGACCGCACATGACAGGGTACAAAGATTAGCATGGGCGCGGGAACATCGCCACTGTACCCTAGACATGTGGCAAAATGTTGCCTGGACTGATGAGTCGACATTCACGTTGGTACATGCGGATGGCAGGATACGAGTACGGCGCAAACCACATGAAGCGATGGATCCTTCTTGCCAGCAGGGTACTCTTCAAGCTGGTGGGGGTGGCATTCTCGTCTGGGGACTGTTTACGTGGACTGATGGGACCCCTGGTACCTGTGACATCGTCCCTCACAGGTCAACGTTACTGGGATATCCTGGACGACCATTTGCTTCCGTTTGTGCGTCTTCAACATCCCACTGGGGACCTCATCCTGCAACAAGACAATGCACCGTGCCATCGCTCCCTAATTGTATCCGAATGATTGGATGAACACTCCACCGACGTGACCTCGCTTCCTTGGCCAGCTAGGTCGCCTGACCTCACGCATATCTGGGATGCCATCGAGAGAGATGTTCGAGGCTTTGACCCCCTCCATCAAATCTTCGTGAACTGTGGGAGCTTGTTCAGGGGTCGTGGATCCGTATGGCTTCCCAGCGCTTCCGGTGTCTTGTCAAGTCCATGCCGAGACGAATCGCCGCCGTCATCAGGGCGAAAGGTGGTGCTAGACGTTACTAGACAGGTATCTCTAATTCAATTGCTCTTCAGTGTATTGCTTCTTTGTTACTGCCGATTTCTTTGTTAGACCGGCAGAAAAGATAACAAACTTGAGTACAAAGCAGAAAGAAAGGGAAAAACTGTTTTTATACAGCTTCAATAAAAGGCATCCTAATACAACTGAGAAGGAAAAGCAAAAAGGCATAATTCGGCTTTTTCTCTTTTTAGTTATTTTATTCTTCTTTTTGATATAAAACAGATTAAAAATTGGATTATGATAAAAAAAAAATAACATGTTATTTAAATCAGGCGCCCCCAAAAATGGCGGCCATACGCAAACACCTTGCTAACCTATGCTAGAGGTAGGCCCACATTTTGATGCTGCATGCTTCTGATTACATGGCTTTAAAATATTTCCCAATATAGGGGGCAAACAATTTGTCATCAGAAACGGGAGCCGACAATAATGTGTGCCACACGTCGTAATTACGCAGCTGTTATTGAGTTTCTGCCGAACATTCGGCAAAAAACAACTGGCTGAAATAGTCAAGAACAGTGGAATGAGACGGTAAATTCCTTCCACTTGAGTATCACTTAGTGTTAGCTGCGTGTGAATTACCTTTCCCTCAATAACAACGTCCTGTGAGACACAGAATATGTATTCCAAAACTGAACAGTAAAACTATTATTACATATTAAAAAGTTGGCTGTAATTATCAGAAATAAACGCGAAGTTTCAACAATCGTACGAATCAACATGCAAATATAGGTCTTCTGCTCCGAATTTCATCGGTATTTCAGTGAAGTTTTTTTTTTTTTTTTGATTGGAGGTTTAACGACCACCGTGAGCAACTCAATGGGCTATAAGCAGTCGCCCGTCCCTAATATAGGGTCACTGGTTCCAGGGAAGGGAGAGAGCCAGTGCCGTAAGACAACCACAACATCCATGCCTCACAGGGATTCGAACCCGGACCCCGTTCGGACGAGTGATTAGAGGCCATCGCTTAGACCACTGCACCACCGGGGCGGCTCAGTGAAGTTTGTCCTCTAAATTACAGATACTTTCATTCCAGTGGATACCCAACAATGCCCTTTTCAGTGGTTTAACGACCACCCGTGGAAGCTCAAACTCAATCAACGTTTTGTCATCGTTATTATTCGCACATCGTTTCATACAGAAACGTAAATCAAGAACTGACGCATTTATGGTATCACGTTTGCTGTTGTACAAGTCATATACGGGCGCTTGCAGTATCACCTCATCTGTAAGTTAAACTCTGAAAAAACTATGTTCCACAGCTGTGCTCATCAATGATATCACGCCTTTTTTGTTTATAAATAATTTTTCCACGTCTCGTGCTCTTTTAGAAGTAGAGATATCATTTGGCAGGAGATTTATACTTCCAAAAGTCGGACTGAGGCTTTTCTTTGACAAGGTTCAATGGCTATAACAAGGACTAAGATCATTCCATGAATGGCACCTGTACGTCGTAAAAATGATCTTTCCATCGATGACGACTATGCGTCGTAAAATTTATCTTTCTACGGATGGCAACTATGTGATGCAAAACTCATCTTTCCAGGGATGACAACTGTACATCATTAAAATGATTCTTCTATGGATGACAACAATGGGACATAAAAATCCTCTTTCTATGGATGGCACCTATGCATTGTTAAAATTATCTTTCCATGGATGACAACTATGCATAGTTAAAATTATCTTTCCATGAATGAAAACTAAGCGCCATAAGAATGTCCTTCTACAGATGACAACTATGTGACGTAAAAATCATCTTTCCATGGATGACAGCTATACAAAGATTTTTTTTTTTTTAATGGGGTATTAACGACCCTTGTGAGCAACTGAGCAACTCAATGGGCTATAGGCAGCCGCTCGTCCCTAATTTAGGGACACTGGTTTCAGGAAAGGGAGAGAGCCAGTGTCGTGAGACCAACATAACATCTATGCCTCACAGGGATTCGAACCCGGAGACATCTCGGACGAATGATCAGAAGCCATCGCTTGGACCACTGCGCCACCGGGGAGACTGAAATATCTTTTCATTGATGACAATTATACGTCGTAAAAATGATCCTTTCACTGATGACTAGGCCTACGTAACGTAAAAATCATACTGTATTTTCCATAGATGACAACTATGCATCGCTAAAATTATCTTTTCATGGATGACAACTATGCGTCGTAAAAATGATACAGCGATGAGCCATTTCATTATAACCACCTACCTAATAAACTGTAGGACCTCCTTTAGCCAGAAAAAATAGCGGTCACTCGGTGGGGCATAGATTCAATGAGGTGGCGATAGGCCTCCTGGAGCATCTGGTACCATAATGTCAAAAGCAAGTCCCCCAGTTTCCGTATATTTCGGGGTGGTGGTGATTTAGCACGAAGTCGCTTTTCCAAGTCGAACAACAAATGTTTGATTGGGTTCATGTCAGGTGAATTTGGAGGCCAGGGCATTAACAGAAAGTCACCAGCATGTTCCTCGAACCACTCCTTGACGATTCTGGCAGTGTGGCATGGCGCATTATCCTGTTGGTAATGACCATCACCAGCAGAGAACACAGTTGCCTTGAATGGGTGAACTTGGTCCGCAACGATGTTCACATACCTGATAGCTGTCAATGTCTCAAGAAAACATCGCCCACAGCATAACACCGCTGCCGCAGGCCTATTTCCGCCTAACAGTGCATCCAGGTGCCATAGCTTCCGTTGGTAATCAGCGTATCCGCGCTCGGCCGTCTACGTGATGCACCGGGAATCTTTATTCGTCAGACCAGACTACTTTCTTCCAATCCTTCACGGTCCAATCACGATTATCTTGGGCCCATTTCATGCGTTGTTGGCGATGACGTGCATTGAGCATGGGAGCCCGGCTGGATCTTCGGCTACGCAGGCCCATGCGCAGAAGGCTGCGATTAATTATGTGCTCCACATTGCCCTGATCACTGTTGTAGTTGCGGGTGATTTGTCGCACTGTGGCCCTGTGAACAATGCGCGACCGTCTCCGCTCCCTCTGGCGTAAATGAGCTTTAGAAGACACATGGCTGGACGAAGGTTTGTCGTTTGGCCATTTGTACACCACCTCTGACATGTACTCATTACAGCGACACCTGAACAACTAACAAGCCGCGCCGTTTCCGAGATCGTAGTTCCGAGACCCAGTGACATCACAATTCGTTCTTTATCAAACTCCTATAAAACGGCAGCTTTTTCCATTCTGACTTCGAACACTACTAACCGAAAGCCGGTCCTCGGGTTTTATATACACTATATTGACAACCGTCACCGGACACGTAGGAGAGAAACACAACATAACATTCATTGACATGTATTAGTACGGTGTCGGTACACCTTTGGCCTTAATGCATGCACTGACCTTTCGAGACATGCTTTCGACAAGGTTTTGGAACACAGCGATAGGTATGCGCTTCCATTCAGTACATAATGCTTCCACTAACTGTTGCTTTGTAGTTGGCCTTGGTTCCAAACTTCTTATGCGGGGCTCTAATTCATTCCATAGGTGCTCTATGGGATTACCATCAGGGCTCTGTGCTGGTTAGTCCACACACGATACGGAATTATCGTCAAACCACGCCGTAACAGTCCTTGCTTTATGGCTCGATGCATTATCCTGCTGGTACCAACAAGGCTCGGTTCCATAGTATTGCCACAGAGTTGGTAGGGAATAATTGTCCAGAATATCGAGGTAGACGTGCTGCTTAACAGGTTTGTCCACGATAACCAATGGGACGGAACCATACCAAGAAAAACACCGCCACACGAGAACACTGCCACCTCCAGACTTGACCGTAGGAACAATACACTGTGGTAAACAGCGTTCCCCGGCTGCCGCCATACCCACACATGGCCATGACTGATGGATCATGTATCTGGATTATTCAGTTCATAGGACCCGTTTCCATTGATCTACAGTAAGCGATCAATGTTCTTTACACCATGCTAAACATCGAGCAGCATTCAGAGTGGAGATGAAAGGCTTGCGAGCAGCCGCAATACCACGATAACCCATGGAATGAAGTTCTCTTCGATTGGTACGTGTACATACAGAGGTTCCAGCATTTTTACTCACCTGTACACTGAGGTCTTGTGCAGTACTCCGTCGATTTGCTGTAACGACTCTCCAGAGGCTTCGACGTCCTCTATCGCTGATTTTCTTTGGTTTGTTGGTACGTTTTGCTGCTTCAGGCACGCCATGTGTCTTCCACTTATTCAGTACATCCAAAACAGTTGACTAGGGTATGTTTAAACGCCTCTCGGTTTCTTTTATGGACAACCCACTAATATAACACCCAACAATGTTTCCTTTCTCAAAGTCAGTTCTCTCTCGCCGCGACATTTTCACTCAACTTCACAGTGCGATATGATCGCGATCAGCTGCAAGTTGTTGTTTTTTTTATATACCGTTTGCAGCTGAACCGCGCATCTTAACAACGCAGCGGGTCCGTTCATTTGCTTTTGAAGGGGTGTCCGGTAACTTTTGTCAATATAGCTTATACTGCTGTGAACTTCATCTGCGCCACCGTTCGGTCTCCAGGCGCGCACATTTCTCTAGGCTGGGGGTGGTCATAATGTAACGGCTCATCGGTACACATCAATGGATGACAACTATGTGACGTAAAAACCATTTTTCCGTTGATGACAATTACGCATTGTTAAAATTATATTTTCATGCATGAGAACTCTATGCGGCTGCGTCATAAAAAAGCTTTTTCCGAGAATGACAACTAAACGTCGTAAATATGATCATTCCATGAATGACATTAATCCGTCTTGAAAATGATCTTCCCGGGGATGAAATCTTTGCGTCGTAAAAATCATCTTTCCGTGGATGACAATTATGCTTCGCAAAAATTCTTTTTACATGGATGACAACTTTGCATCGCAAAAATGATCTTTCCATGGAAAGCCACTATGTATGGCAAATACGATCCTTCTATATATGATTGTCGTTAAAATTTTCTTTCCGTGGATGACAGCTATGTCTCTGTGTCATAAAAGCTTTCATTCAACTATGCGTCGTAAAAAAGTGTTTTCCATGGACGACAACTACGCGTCGCAAGAATGGTCTGCTCTTCACAATGCATAATTCTCCCGCCAACTGTACACGTGTTTTTGTATTTGCCAGAATATCTCGTCTTGCAGAAGCCTGGGCAATAAAACCGTTTTGCACTATACAACAGTAACCAAGAAATACTTTGTTTCCTAATTCTCAACTTTATTTAATACACATTTAACTCTCTCTAGGTGAATTAAATGTTCATTTTGCAACGTATGGAACTAGTAATCGAAATAAGGGATGATGATGATGCTACCGTCCCGGTGGCGCAGTGGTCTAATCGCTGGCTTATGATCATTCGTCCGTGAAGGGGTCCGGGTTCAAATCCCGGTGAGGCATGGATGTTGTGTTTGTCTTGCGGCACTGGCTCTCTCCCTTCCCTGGAGCCAGTGATCCTAAATTAGGGACGGGCGACTGCTTATAGCCCATTGAGTTGCTCACGGTGGTCGTTAACCCTCTAATAAAAAAAATGATGATCATGATACCGTATAAAGAGTTTCAGACACTTCCTCTGCACATTAGGTTTGTGACTTACTCTCCAAAAGACTTCCTGTTAAACCAGTTTCTTTCTGAAAACTTGACACGGGGTCATTACGAAAGTTTTCATGCATCCTCCTTCCGCAATTGAGTGATTCGGAAGAACTGCCAACAGATTATCAATGGCAGAATGTACGTTGGGTTATGAGCACAAATCCGGATACTTAGATTTGGCGTAACATTAATATACCTAGTCTTAACATAAATACACTGGCGGAAAGTGAAAAAAGAACACCACGAAGGAGACATCTGATACCAACGAAATTTATACAGCATAATAACGGAATACAGAGGATAACGCGATCAAAACATTATGGCAAAATACAGCTGTATTTGCTGGTAAACTGAAAAATAACATTTCCATGTAACATGGTTAGTACGAGGTTGAACCGCCATGAACTGTGTCACACTGTGCAATTCTGGCATGGAGTCTATGGTACAGATGTTAGATGTAAGTTTGGGGTATTGAGTTCCAAGCATCCTCAACCTGGACGCGTAAATCGGGGATGGTCGTGGCTGGCCTTGGAGACCGGATAATTTGTTGTACCATAAAATCCCACACGTGCTCAATGGGGAACAAATCCGGTGAACATGCAGGCCATGGAAGTGGTCTCACACCCTGAAGTGCATGTTGCGTTGCACGTGCCGTGAGTGGGCGTGCGTTATCTTGCTGGAAAACACCACGATGGACCGACCTTACAGATGGCACAACAACGGGCTGAATGTTGTTGATGCAGGAGGTGCTGTTTAATGTACCCGGTACAAGTACTAGTTGTATGCGGGAGTGATAGCTGATCTCTCCCCACACCAGGAGACCAGGTGTAGGCCCTGTGTGTCGCTGGCGGATGCAAGAAGGGTGGAGACGCTCCCCTGTGCGTCTGCGAACACGCAAACGGCCATCGGAGGCTCCCAAGCAAAACCTGCTTTCATCGCTGAACACGACATATCGCCATTGCGTTCTGCAGTGCAGACGTTGTTGACACCACTGCAGCCGTTCCTGACGGTGGCTGGAGTCAGAGGTACACACATGCCAGAGGCACACGTGCGGGTAGTCCTGCAACAAGTAGACAGACGGTTGCGGATTGTTCGCACAGTCACCTCAGGTGCAACGGCAGCTCGCATTTGCGTCGCAGTGGATGTTCTGCTTGACAACGCCGCTCTTCTTCTGCGTCGATCGGTCCGCTCATCAGTCCGCCTGTGACTCCCGGTTCCACGTCTTCTCGTGTGGGAATGTTCCACGGACGATCTACGCCACCATCGTGCCACCACCGATACTTCCCGTCTAATTCGCTCCGCAATACGACGATACGACCACCCGGCCTCGCGGAGTCCGACTAGACGACCTCGCTCAAAGTCCGATAAGTGCTGAAATCGTACACGTCTTAAATGTCTAGGCATTGCAGCTACTTTAGGGTCTTCGCACGTGTCCGTACGCCAACGACTGATTACATTCACTTTGCCGTACTCCTTAAATACCACCGATGATAATTTGCATATTATGCCGTGCTGTGGCGTAAGCGGGCACCGGTTGGCCCCGAAATTAACATCACACCTACGTAAACTCGACCCATTAACATATGTAAATTTCATGATCGTCCGCCAATTCCTTCTTGGTGTTCCTTTTTCACTTTCCGCCAGTGTACTATTACAAACGATCGATAGATGGCGGCAACAGGTGTGCAACGTCAGCGACCACCCATGAGGCGCGAAGCAGCTAGTGTATCATTGTGCGTTCAGCCACAGAGGAGATAATGTGTTTTGTGTTTCTTGCCATGGAGTGGGGTGTTTATGAAAATCGTGTGGCTGTAAGAGTGCTGCATAAAATAGGTAAATACGTTTCCAAGATTTTCAACATGCTTGAAAGCTGAAAATCAGCGGAATGTTTGTCTACAGGACCACGAAAAAGTTCCTCGAGACTGGGACCGTCGCTGACCTCCACAGAAAGGGTCGGCCGTGCACCGTGAGGACTGTTCGCGTGGTAAACGCAATGGCAGCTTGTACCGGACGGAATTCTGCCGGAAAAAAATCACTGATGTCTCGTCAGCTGAACATTTCAAGAATGTCGACGTCACGCGCGCCGCGGAGTGACCTAGGGGTGAACTTACCGGCGGTGTACAGGTCACTTTCTCACCCCAAAACTGAAGCAGAAGAGGGAGGTAAAAGCGAAACGTCTACTGCAGAGTTACGTACACAATCCCCACAGGAAGATTCTTTTCACTGACGAAAAGATTTTCACTACTGAAAAGACTTTCAATCGACAAAATGACAAAGTGTGTGGGCCAACCTCACTAGAAGCTCAAGAGAAAGACTAGAGGAACATGAGAGCCCATCAACCTGCTTCAGCCATGGTTTAATGGGAAGTCCCCTACGAAAGTACCACGGAGCTCCATTTCTGTGAGAAAGGCACAAAAATATCCGCTGAAGTCAACCAAGACAAATTTTGGAGCCAGTGATCAAGAATGTGAGTGACATCCTGTTCAAACACCTCCAGTGGAGCTTCCAGCAACAGTCCACACTTGTGCACAAGGCCATGTCATTCCAGGAGTAGCTTCAGACGAATGTGCCAGATTTCATTTCTCCAGCTGATTGGCCTTCCAGCAGTTCTGGCCTTCCAGCAGTTCCATTGGATTACAAAATATGGGCCGTGCTGAAGAACATGGCCTCCAGAAAGCTACACCCCAGTATTAACAGTCTGAAACGCTCTTTGGTGCGAGCAGTAAGAGCTTTCCTTGTGGAGACCCTGCATGATGCTATTGATGAGTGGCCAGAGACTGAAGGACTGCGTGAGGGATAAAGAAACTATTTTGGAAAGTGATTGCTCCCATGTATTTCCAGGTCTACTACTTACGGTATATATCAGGTATACTAAACTATCTTTAAAATTCTTTTGCCATTTCATTAAATACTTTGTAAAAGTATTTAAGGTAAGACTGGATAGAGAGGCTAAAATTTGTAGTAAGTGTATGAATTCAGAAAGTCGAGTGCATATAATGATTCTCGATTTAAAAAACCCAAAAGTACTTGTTGGTAAGCGTATATAATTACCACAGGTATTAGTAGGCAGTATGAGTCGTACGCTAATGCACCTAATAATTTTTGGTGCTTTCCTGTAAGAAGTCTGAGAAGAAAAGGACTATGATAATCGGCTGCTATATTAAGGACAACCCTGCACGATCTTCTTAAACTGTTTGAAATTTTGAAGTCACCGATAGTGAAATGATAGGAGGCCGTTAAGAATGTAGCGACTGAATCTACAAGTTCTGATCGCAAAAAGTGAGCAACAGTCATTTTTACAGTAGTACATGAAAAAAACTACGACCAGTTGTGCAAATGCTCGTAGGTGTGCTTTCGTAGAGAATGGTACTCTCTACGAAAGCACACCTACGAACATTTGTACAACCGTGTAATTTTCACTTTTTGACTAATAACTCCTTCACACTAAGGGTAAGGGACGTCGTTTAACACTACACGAGGTACATCTTACCCGAGATCTGTGATCAGAAACAGGTTCAATAAAGTGATAAGCCATATTTCTCCATGTTCCGACCTAAATTTAAATTACTTGGGTCTCGCTGTTTTCACCTACGACAAGGGGTCATTTTGTCGTCCTATTTCGAAATACTGGAAGTGTGCAAAATGCATCTCGTACTGGTCAGTGCAATATTCCTTCCGCACATCCCGGGAATGAAAGGGAAAAGACCGACTGACTCTACTATAGCTGAGGACTATCTAACGGCTTATGATAAATAATATTACTCCAAAACATAAGAAAGGCGGACGAGAACTAAACCAGAGGTCTGACAGGTTGCTGAATAAGCAATAATCGATCATTTCCTGAAAGCATAAAAGTGCCGATCACTTCCGTTGGAACAGTGTAAATGCTTTTTAGCATTTCTAGTTGTTTTCACAGCCTTGTTTAAATTCAGCAACGTGAAGAACTTTTAATAATTTTACAATTCAGTACCATTTATTTACCCTAGGCGTTTACTTTAAAGTGTTGTAGCATTTCTTTCCCCACGCAAAATGTTGTCACGCTTCGTAGAACCCTCTTCTTAACTCCTTGTTGAGTACGTAATAAATGGCGAGCCTTGAAAACTGGTATTCAGTATAACAGTTTCGAATCTCCGCTGCCTAATCGATTTTTTTGGCGAATAAATTTCAATGCGCTTTACTTCTCAGCTTCGTCACAGAGCACATGATATGAGCTTTCTAAATCCAGCAGTACATCCTACTTAGGTCTTTCAATTCAGGACTTTATGAGTAACATAAAATCCTCACAATGGGCGAAGAATTTTTCCCTGAGCTGCGATAAAGGTTCCGATGCGATAGCTGGGCGCCCGTCCCATTAACCTTTTCAGTCCCTGTGCAAAAACCGTCTCCTGCCTTTCCCACGTTCCTTGTAGGAGTTCCTTCGGCGAGAATTAAACGCCCTTTGCCAAAGCAGGCGTTCCGCAACATTTACGCGGTGAGCCATAAAAATGGCTGCGTTTGTGCTGTTGCCATTTCTCCACAAGAAAGATGATTAGCACAACAGAATAAATACCTCGTGCCGTTTTTTTTTCTTTGCTGAGTAAAGCGAAAAAGAACGTTTTCTGTCCCCTTAAAGGAGGTGCACAAATCAGAAATGCCTGCGTAGCTGATTACCTTATGTGAATATTAATCACGCTTATAGCGTACGGAGCCTAATGGCGCAATCCTCAACATTTCTTGTATAATGAGAAAATGCAAACGAAGGAAACGACATCTGCCCTTCCTACTTAAGATAACGAGAGGTTTCTTCTTCACTGAAACACCCACTGCGCACACAACAACCAAGTCAGCAAACTTCACACATTTGTCTATGTAATAAACTACTTCGGCCTCAGGGTAAATGTATCTCAACAATGAAGACATCTCACTAGTGCTTTTACTGTAGCGATGTTGTACAAAATTCTTTTCACACAGCCTCATCTCAAACATGCCTTCATTATTGAGGCGTTGCCAAGAATTCTTAATGAACCATCGGTACGCGAAAAATGCAAAAAACCATATGAATGGCTTACATTAAACTATGTTCGGTTACATTTCATCACTCGCGGCTAGGGATGATATACCAAATTGTTAACAACCAGTTCGCATGCGCAGCAACATGAAGGAAGATACAGGGGTTGCACAGAATAGTGTAAATACCTGGTAAAAGGTTTTACGTACCTAATAGGGTGTCGGACCATCTTTGGCCTTCAAAACTGTCTGACTTCTACTTGGAATGGACGCATGCAAATCTTCGATGTGGTGAGTGGGATGTTACACCACTCTTCATGCAGAAACTGCTCCAAGTCCTTGAGAGAACGGGATTTTACTCTTTTACTCTGTTTTCTAACACAGACCACACTGGCTGGATGATGTTTAAGTCTGGTGATTGGGGAGGCCAAGGAAGGTGTGAAAGATCGTATTCATTTTCCGTAAACCATGATTGGACATTTCGAGCCCTGCGAATTGGGGCAATATCATCTTGATACATGACATCCCCTGCAGGAAACAATGCCCGAGTCCTTGGAGGGACTTAGTCGGTCAAAATGGTTTCATACATCCTGTCAGTCATCCGTCCTTTCAAGGTGATCAGGAGACCTGCTGAAAACCACGATATGACCGCCCAGGGCATGACAGAACAACCACCTTGCTGCACTGTTGGGAGGAAACAGTCTTTGTTGTACGCTTCTGACGGTGTTCTCCACGAGTAAACACGTGCTGCGGTGGGGAATACTGTGAATGTGGATTCATCCGACCACATTACACGCTTCCATGCATCGGCAGTTGACGTTGTAGGCTCCTGTAACCACTACCGTACAGGTTGTGCATTCTCCCGGGCCACCAGAGGTTTTGCAATTGCATCTCTACCATGAATATTTTGTTTATGCAGTTCCCTGGGCACTGTTTTTGTTGATACTGGGGTCTGGAGATGCAGATTGACCTTCGCACTAATTTTCGGTGCCGTGGTCTTCTTCTTACGGGTAACAATCCTCTTTAACGCTCTCCTGTCTCTATCAGTCAGGGTCATCTTCCAGCCGCTCTTGTGTTTCGCAGACGAGGTTTTGCCACAAACACTGTATACTGTCATGGCGCTAGACAAGTAGCTTTCGATACCCCCACTGCCCTATGGACTGTTGTCACCCTGAAAGAAATTTTGCAACAAGATATTTTTAATTCACTTAAACAGGACTTTCGGGTTCTAAACAAAGCTATTACAACCAAAAAGTGGTTAATACCTTTGCGTATTGCGACGTACGCAGCTGCATTAAAATTCACCGCTCTGAGCGTAGTGTTCACATTATTCTGTCCAACCACCGTTAGTGTGACAGAACAGGCGACATTACCAATAAAAATTAACTGCGCTTCCTAAAGAATCACACGTTTTGTCATTAACTTAATCTTTTTTTAAGTTCAGTATCTGCTCTATAGAGAGCCCAAGCCCTGAGGCCCCATTTTTAGGAAGCCCCGGTATCCCATAGGCATTCCGAAGTAAGCTTAATATGCAATGGAAAACTTAATCCCTGTGGTAATTTTGTGCTTGACTTGCTTAGGA
This sequence comes from Macrothele yani, assembly GCA_039090855.1. Taxonomy (NCBI): domain Eukaryota; kingdom Metazoa; phylum Arthropoda; class Arachnida; order Araneae; family Macrothelidae; genus Macrothele; species Macrothele yani. The sequence goes on along the minus strand of CM076994.1, from coordinate 7,760,987 downwards.
CCAATATGGTACCCACAAATACAAAAATAACTAAACTTTAAAAAAAAGGCCATGTTACAGAGTAAACGTGGCCACGATAAGAGCTTACAACCTCTTGACGTAGCCATATTTGACCTGCTTAGGACCAATATAGTACGTACAAACATAACAGAAAGAGTCCGGGGAGAACTTAGAACCTCTTGTCGTGGCCATGTTTACCCGGCAACATAGGCGACTGACAATGTATTAGTAAAAACACAAAATTTGGGATAGCTATAAAAGTTTCGATGATACAAAAAAAAACAAGACCACCGTTGGAGTCAGTGCCTCTGAATTGTACAAGGGACATTAAAAATGAACAAAGAATTTTTGTGTTATACAGTGTTATCAGTGACTGAAATTTTCCACCAATAATGTAGTGTCATCCCTAGAAAAAAAAAACTTGCGGACTTCAGAACATTTCAGAATTTCTCATAAGAGATGCTCCGCCTGTAATACATTTGAGAAGAGGTACCAACAGGTTTGTCTGCTTGAAGTCTGTATGTTTGTCGACAGATTTCGTTGCCTTTGAATTTCACAAATGTTTTTAAAAGATTTCGAAACAGCGTCGAACGCTTTGTCTCAATTATCAACAATGTAGCTTGTTATTTCAGTAACGAGTTGAGAAAATCTTTCTCGTTAACGAAACCAGCCCTCATACCACAACTACTTGAAAACTAGTTATCTTCTTTCGGTAAACACTCACTCAATACTGTTACATACTCCGATATTTTCAGGGAACTAAATGTTTATTATTGGATGCGACTACTGATGCAGCAACTTTTGCTGAACATTAGCTGCCAACAGATCAGCAGTGCCAAACTCGGTCGGAGCAGAATGAATTTTTAAAGTCGATCGCTAATTTCTCACAGTAAAAGAAATCTTGTTTTTAATTCATTTTATTAAATGACAAAATCCATTTTCGTTCTTTAGTATTGAGTTGGAAAGAAAGTAATACCTGCAAATGCAAGGCAGCAGAAAAGCGCTAATTACCAATACATAGCTTTTTCGCCCTTGAAATTATCTCAGGCAGAGCCTAATTAACGTGAAAATTATTTTCTGGAACTTAGGCATTCAAATAACTTTATAGAATATTTAATGTTTTAAACCATCTCGACGCCTTTACCAACTTTAATCATAATTCCAAATGAGTTTTAATTACTTGTTTTCCAATCTTTAATTTGAATCACCGCATTTTTACGGAAACTTGACATTTTTGTGACACTTAATTTACAGATATCAAATTAAGGTATCTGTGTGCTGATAGTACTTTCATTACTCAAGATAAGTGCACGTTCTTTAAAAGAGATCCCTCGAGCATCCACTTTTATTTTACGCGGAAACGAAACTCCAGCCAGAATTTTATTCGAACAGTTCCTACGCATGTGGGAATCGGCTTCATTCGGCTTCATTTTCTAGAAAATGCCACACCATGACGGAATACGCGAAATAAGGCGAAACTTTTCACATATGTAGAAAAATAGGCGGGTAAGAAGTAATTTTGTTTTTGTGGGGTAACATGAAAGCTATGGACAAGAAGACTGCATAAGGTAGCCTCAGTCCCTAGGTCATATGACCGCCATTCTGGGCTAGATATTCGGCAACGCGATGTGCCATCGAACGGAAAAGTCTCAGAAGCTGTCGGGAGGTAACGGTTACCATGCGTCGTTGAGTTGCATCCACCATTCAACGACAATGCGATGGGGAGAAGGGGTCGTGCAGAAGCGTTAAGTAGTCTGCCAATGTCGTCACATACGCTCTATATATGGGAGACGTCTGGGGATCGCGCTGACAAGGGCACCACCTGGACACCTTGCCGGCACTATCTGCATATGTTGGCAGAGTGTGGACGGATTTTATCTTGTTGAAACTGGGCATTGATACCGAAGAGATACGGCAACAAAACGGCCTGCAGTACCTGTTCGAAATATCGTCGTGCTGTCTGATAACGCTTCAACACGGATGTTAAAACTGATAACGTTTCAAACCGTGGTATTAGGCTGAGAAGCCGCGTGACGCTCAAGGATGGTAGCAAGATCTACCCGGCGATCGAGACACACACACACACACACGTGTGGTAGCAAGATCTACCCGGCGATCGATACACACACACACGTGTGGTAGCAAGATCTACTTGGCGATCGAGACACAAACACGCGTGGTAGCAAGATCTACTCGGCGATCGATACACACACACGTGTGGTAGCAAGATCTACTCGGCGATCGATACACACACACGTGTGGTAGCAAGATCTACTCGGCGATCGATACACACACGCGCGTGGTAGCAAGATCTACTCGGCGATCGATACACACACACGTGTGGTAGCAAGATCTACTCGGCGATCAAGACACACACATGTGTGGTAGCTAGATCTACTCGGCGATCGAGACACACACATGTGTGGTAGCAAGATCTACTCGGCGATCGATACACACGTGTGATAGCAAGATCTACTCGGCGATCGATACACACGTGTGGTAGCAAGATCTACTCGGCGATCGATACACACACACGTGTGGTAGCAAGATCTACTCGGCGATCGAGACACACACACGTGTGGTAGCAAGATCTACTCGGCGATCGAGACACACACACGCGTGGTAGCAAGATCTACTCGGCGATCAATACACACACGCGCGTGGTAGCAAGATCTACTCGGCGATCGATACACACACACACACACGTGTGGTAGCAAGATCTACTCGGCGATCGATACACACACACACACGTGTGGTAGCAAGATCTACTCGGCGATCAAGACACACACATGTGTGGTAGCAAGATCTACTCGGCGATCGAGACACACACACGTGTGGTAGCAAAATCTACTCGGCGATCGATACACACACACGTGTGGTAGCAAGATCTACTCGGCGATCGACACACACACACGTGTGGTAGCAAGATCTACTCGGCGATCGATACACACACACGTGTGGTAGCAAGATCTACTCGGTGATCGATACACACACGTGTGGTAGCAAGATCTACTCGGCGATCGAGACACACACACGCGTGGTAGCAAGATCTACTTGGCGATCGAGACACACACAAGTGTGGTAGCAAGATCTACTTGGCGATCGATACACACACACGTGTGGTAGCAAGATCTACCCGGCGATCGATACACACACACACTTGCGGTAGCAAGATCTACCCGGCGATCGATACACACACACGTGTGGTAGCAAGATCTACTCGGCGATCGAGACACACACACGTGTGGTAGCAAGATCTACCCGGGTCTAGAGACACGCACACGTGTCCTTTTGTCCACCAGTTGATCATGTACACGAATTTGTATCCTTTTGTGCGCCAGCGGTTCATATACACGGACGCTTTTATTTTGTCAATTTCAAAAAACGGATTTCTCTTCTGAGTTTTCAATGCAGGATCTCACAAAGGTTTTCAGTTCCAGTGAATTCTGACACTGATTAAAAAGGTTTATTTGAAAAGCTGAAAGAAAATACATTGGCAACGCATGCGAATTCGTAAAGCAATTTACACATCAGCACAGTTGAACCCCGAAATGCTCGAATTTCGTTCCCTTAACTTGCGCAAATCAAGCGAAAACTTATTGCGTTATTTTTAAGTTCTCAAATACGAGAATATTAAAATAACATAATACCCCAGATAACACGATTTAGAGTGAGATTCAATTTAAATGCATCAAATCTATGTCGGAGGTACAGTAAGCCCTTAATCTGAAAGTGTTTACTAGAAAACCTTGAAGCGTCAGCGTTCTTGCGCACGACTGAATACGTTTCGACCGACGAGAGGAGGAGGAGGAAATAGAATATTTCTCTCTTCAATTCGCAGCGTACGAACTGTTGCCAGATCTCATTTTCAATTGATAATGGATTTAAGTTTCTTTTTTTTTTCATGTTTTCTTTGCTTACCGAAAAACATCAATCTCTTTCCTTTTATAGATCCACAGTATTAAAAATTTATCTTATTTTCTAAATATTTTTTGATCTCAAAATGTTTAGATTGAAAAAATTCGGAAAGCCTAAATACACATACACATGTACAGAAATAAGGAAATAAATAAAAAAAATTCCATTTCACTACAGTCCATCACATCAGGTCTTATACATTCAAATATTCCCCCTTAAAATAGAAATAACTTAGTGGGTCGGGCATAAAAATGCAGGGAAGAAATTTTCTCCGCATTACATTTTTATTATTCATGTTTTTTTTTCTTTCAATCGTTTCTTTTCTAAAACGCTTTTGTTGCCAGCTTGAGAATAGGATGAGGTAATTTTCTGATCGATTTTGATTCCTTATCTCAGCACGAAAGAAATTTGATGGTAAAATGGCCCTCTTCTGAATTCCCGCCGATGTTTCTCCTGTCCCCTTTCCCGCCCGCTTCCTTTTATCACTTTGATCTTTTTTGGGAAATCGCTTAAATGTATTTGCGAGAGGTTAAGGTAGCAAAAAGAAAAGAAAAAGCTGTTCCCAACAGGAAGAACAAGACTTTTTTGTTGGTTGTGTTTTACAACGTAATTACTCGTTTAGTCTTGGATTTTAAAATTCGCAGTTAATCTAAACCCGGAATTCACCTGAATATTAAGCAATTGGTATAAAAAGAATTTTTTAGCTTGCTTAAGAAATTACCGGAAATCATGCAAAAGGTTTCCAGAAACTTTTTAAGCATACAAAGCAGCTACAAATTTTCTATGAAGAGATTTTATACTTTCAGAAAAGACGCTGTTTCAAAGTAAGGAAAGTTACTTTCAGTGTTTGTAAACAGGTTAAAAACTCTAGTGTCGTATAATTCACACAAAGTACTAAAGGCGAATGTCCACTAATGTGATTACTAAGAAAGGACTGCAAAAAGCGTCCGAATTCCAGTAGAGCGGCGGTTAAAAACTTAAAAGGTCCACACCAATGGCCCGCTTTGCGGGTAAGCAGAATAAATACAGCACATATTCAGTTTATTTTAGAAATCAGTATCCCAATTTCTTAAATATCTTTCTTTATTTGTATTCGCTTTGTGACGTATACGTAGTGCGATCAAAAAGTTTCGAGACTAGGTACGCAGCTCGCCAACAGATGGCAGTACGCGGATGCGCGAGCAGTGGTCGAGGGCAGTGACATTCACGAGTCATTGTGCAGAGTGGAGTCGTTTTGTGAACATCGGGAGCTGTGCTACACGATATTTGGTGATCACGTGCAGAACACAGCTGTCATTTCGGTATGGACTGCCAACTAGAGCAGCGAGCGAACATCAAATTCTGTGTCAAACTCGGCAAATCGGGAACGGAGACGCATGAAATGTTGCGGCAGGCTTATGGCAATGAAGCAATGATTGGTGTGAGGTGTTTTGAGTGGGACTCGCACTTCAAGAGTGGCAGAACAGCACTGAAAGACGACGAGAGGTCAGGGCGACCGTCCACGAGCAAAACCCACGAAAATGTGGACAAAATTAGGGAACTGGTGCATGAGGATCGTCGGAGAACCATTCAAGACATTGCTATCATCGTCAATGTGTCGTCATGCGAAACAGTGCAAAAATTCTGACATCGGTTTTGAACATGCACCGCATTGCTGCAAAGTTTGTGCCAAAGATTTTGAACTCCGAATAGAAGGCGCTCCGTGTCGAACTCTGTCAAGATCTTCGTCAGTAGGTGGTGAATGAACCAACGTTCCTGTAGCGTGTCATCACTGCGGACGAGATTTGGGTCTACGGTTATGATCCGGAGACCAAACAACAGTCGTCGCAGTGGAAGAGACCGGCATCTCCATGAACGAAGAAGGTCCGACAGGTCCGGAGCGCAACGAAAAGCATGTTCATCGTGTTCTTCGACATTCGTGGGGGTTGTGCACCGTGAATTCGTCCCCCAGGGTTAGACCGTCACCGCCCTTTTTTACGGAGATCTTTTTTGCGGCGTCTAAGGAGGACATTCGCCGCAAACGATCTGAAATGTGGCGCAGGGGAGCTTTCCTGCTCCATCACGACAATGCAACAGCTAACAGAGCTTTAGCAACACGCCAGTTTTGCAGCCGCTACAGCATGACTACCCTTCCTTACTCACCTTAATCCGCGGATTTGGCCACCTGCGACTTCTTTCTGTTCCCGAAGATGAAGCTGAAGCTCCAGGGTCGCCGTTTTGAAACCGTGGACGAGATCCAGCGCGGATCGCAGACGGTGCTTGGCACAATTCGCGAACAGGACTTCCAGGGAGCGTTCCAACAGTGGCAAAAACGCTGGCATCGGTGTATTGCTGCCCAACGAGACTACTTTGAGGGTGATCATAGCCAAAATTAAGTAACGGAAGTATTTTGTTGTATATCGGCCTAGTCTCGGAACTTTTTGATTGGACCTCGTATTATCTGTTTTAATTCTCCCTTTTTTGTTTGGTGTTTCTTATAAACATCTTGGTTGCTTCTGGTTAGACTTTCTGAGCTTAACGTTACATCTGAACTCTAAAAATTTTATGCCTTTTGAAGCAACGCTGATAATCAATCAGGTCAGGCAACGGAAATAAAACGAGTCGGCGAAATGTAAAAAATGCCAGGTGTTTGTTAGACGATTGTTATTTTGGATCAAACCACAATTAGCCGTTTAAGTAATTTTCTATACGTCGTTGTTTCGCGAACTTCAATGTTCGTCGTCAGTTGTTCTCTAACTCTCTCTCTCACTAGCAGTATTTAAGTAAGTTAATACGACCACTAAAATGCGTTTGTGAACTCTTTCTTAATTGTTCAACATTCATAGTTTGAATTCGTTTTCTTCGGTATACGACCATTAAGCACGCATTAAAGAGTTTGACAATTAATACGTGTGTGTATGTCTACCTTATAACGAAGTAAATTTCTCCGTCATTTCTGTCCACGCCAGTATTTGAACCCGGATCCCCTCATTCCGGAATAAGTCACTCTACCAATTGAGCTACGCGGACGTTTTATTCTGATTCCTATCTGCCTTTATGTCGTGTGCGTCCTTCTGGCAGGCACGTCATATCTCCTGGTACGTTACAACCTCCTCATTCGTTCTATTATCATAACCTGCATTTAATTAAGAAAATTATAACTTTTATTTTACATTACAGTCTGTGATGATTTATGCTTAAATTGCCGTACGTTTAAGTGAGTATACTGCTCGTATACTGTAGCTTGCTAGTTTTTTTTTTTTTTTTTTTTAGGTTTAACGACCACCGTGAGCAACTCAATGGGCTATAAGCAGTCGCCCGTCCCTAATTTAGGGTCACTGGTTCCAGGAAGGGAGAGAGCCAGTGCCGTAATACAAACACAACATCTATTCCTGACCGAGATTCGAACCCGGACCCCTTACGGGCGAATGATCAGAGGCCAGTGCCTTAGACCACTGCGCCACCGGGGCGGCCTAGTTTATTTTCGTAGTGGACTTTGTAAAACATACATTCAAACTTCATGAATAATTAAGCACCCGCTAATGGCTAGAGATCAGAATAGAACACTTGCAAAACGAATGTAACGTTTTATTAGGTAATAACTTCCACTTCAAGACGTCTAAGAAGTGCTTGCCAGATTATAATCTCGCTGCCTTTAATCCAGACAACAATCGAATTAGAATGACATTTGTTCATCGATCACATGTATTTCATCAATTCGACCAAAAGCTATCATCTTTTATCTCCTCTACTCTCCACTCAATGTTTACATTATATGCTGGTCCGACTCACTGTCTGTGATGTCAAAAATGGAAAAGCTCTTCGGGAAAGTAATGTATCGTTCAGTGAGAAAACATTTAACAAGAAGAAACTAAGTTTACACAAGAAAACAGAAACCCAAAGAGGAGGTTAAATAAAGTTATACGTCACATTTTTTTCTGTGATTAAAATTGCAGTAGCTTTTAATATCACTTCGTTTCTTTAAGAACCAGTTATGGCTGTGTCAACTACGCGCCCGGCTGTTTGATTTCGCTCATCACTTGCTGTTTCTAGTTTTGTCGAGGCAGGTCATTGCTTCCCCCGAGCCATGAGCAGTGACCACGCTCGTTTTTGATGCAAACTACAGCAGAAAAGATCTGCTTAGCTTCCCATGGATGTGTGTGGCTGCACAAACTATATACGCTGGTCTGGTAAGCTAAAATTCTTCTTCAAGCCCTGCCTAATATTTCTGCTGTTTAAAAAGTCGATTTGTAGTTTCATTATTGTTTCCAGAAGAAACGTAAGAGCTTATACTGTATAAATTTTCGCATTTGCTATTGCATTCAAGAAACTTATTTAATGTGCTTGAAAAACCACTTTCACGTAACTTTGTAATATTTCCGTTGTCAATAAATTTTGATAACCCTAATCTGTGATTTGGCAGCACGCCTTTAATTAATGCATATACAATATAAAAGCGCCTTTGGTTCCGTATCATTTTTTAATTTGTATAATACTTGTGATTCTTAATTGGCTGACATTGTAATATTTTATTAAGAATTTTTCGAATTTATCGTATGTAGCTGGTTTTTTTTTTTCATTTTGATTTTTTATTTATAAAGAACGATCAAATCAATTTCTGTGATAGAACAATTGTTACAAGCATAATTTTGGCATAAAAGTTGCAATGAGTAAAACATTTTGTCAGAAAATAGTTTGTGAAACATTTGTCACAAACATAGTTTCGACACAAGAATTTTGTTAAACCAATAGGTCTAACATTTCGCAAAAATTATCCGTTCGATGAAGCAGAAAACGTGATTCATCGGAGAAGGCAATCCTTTGCCAATTAGCGGAGGTCCAATTCGATACTGCCGTGCAAATGTAGGCCTCTTCTGCCCATGCACCTTCGTTAGCATATTATATATACACGGTAGAGTCACATTATGATTATTGTGACCACCAGCTAATATCCAGAGTAACCGCCGTTCGCAGCGCGGACAGCAGCTAGAACGGCTGGGAGTGACTCAATAACGTGCTGGAAGGTGTTCACAGGTATGCTGAGCCATGCTAACTGCAGTGCATCTTACAGCTGCTGGAGGGTGCGTACTGGAGGATCTATAGAGTGAACAACACGATCGAGGTGGTTCCACAGATGCTGAATTGGGTTTAAGTCTGGGGAATTAGGGAGCCAGGGAAATACTTTCAAGTCTTCATCGTGCTCTTCCAACCACTCTCGGGCATTTCTAGCTGCAAAACACGTTGCACTGTCGCGCTGGAAGATCACATCCCCCAGGAAATACAATCAGCATGTATGGGTGTACGTGGTCTGCAAGGATGGATTCATAACGAATTCGGTCCATAGTGCCTTCCACAGGTATGAGTGGACCCAGTGAATTCCACGAAAACCTTCTACAGACCATAACGCTGGCCGCACCTTCTTCCAGCAATGGCTGAAGAGCGTTTGTTCTCCGATGTTTTTCGCCTTAAACGCCAAAGTCCATCCCTTCGATGAAGCAGAAAACGTGACTCATCGGAGAAAGCAATCCTTTGCCAATCAGCGGAGGTCCAATTCCGATACTGCTGTGCAAATATAAGCCCTTTCTGCCGATGCACCTCCTTTACCATAGGTGCAGTGACCATCCATCTGCATCGGAGCCCATACGCAGCAGGGTTCGCTGGGCGGTCGTTTTAGACACACTTCCGGTAGCCCCCTGGTTGATGCGGCCAGTGAGTTGCTCCACTGTAGCGTGTCGATCGGCCCTCACGCACCTTCGAAGCCGAAGTTCACCTCTCACATCAATGGCACGTGGTGCTCAGCAGTTTCCACGTCGCTTATTCGCAATGGTGCCATTTCTCCAATCACGATACATTTTAACCAGAACAGCACGCGAACAGTTCACAAACTGCGATGTTTCAGAAATACTGCCACCCTTGGCCCGAAAGCCAATAATCATCCCTTTTTTGCAAATCTCATAAATCGTCCTTTTATCCATGAGAGCAATGAAGGGTATGTTTTCAGAATGCCTACAGTACGTCTTATATACTCTCCAAACCAGCTCACGACATGTGCCTTCTTTCATTGCCTACGTGCTGTTGACGTCAAAAGTAAGACGTAGTCACAATAATGTGACTCGACTGTATGTATGTATATACACTGAAGAGCAATTGAATTAGAGATACCTGTCTAGTAGCGTGTAGCACCACCTTTCGCCCTGATGACGGCGGCGATTCGTCTCGGCATGGACTCGACAGACGCCGGAAGCGTTGGGAATCCATACGGATCCACGACCCCTGAACAAGCTCCCACAGTTCACGAAGATTTGATGGAGAGGGTCAGAGCCTCGAACATCTCTCTCGATGGCATCCCAGATGTCCATGAGGTCAGGCGACCTAGCTGGCCAAGGAAGCGAGGTCACGTCGGTGGAGTGTTCATCCAACCATTCGGATACAATTCGGGAGCGATGGCACGGTGCATTTTCTTGTTGCAGGATGAGGTCCACAGTGGGATGTTGAAGACGCCCAAACGGGATCAAATGGTCGTCCAAGATATCCCAGTAACGTTTACCTGTGAGGGACGATGTCACACGTACCAGGGGTCCCATTTCAGTCCACGTAAACAGTCCCTAGACGAGAATGCCACCCCCACCAGCTTGAAGAATACCCTGCTGGCAAGAAGGATCCATCGCTTCATGTGGTTTGCGCTGTACTCGTATCCTGCCATCCGCATGTACCAACCTGAATCTCGACTCATCAGTCCAGTCGACATTTTGCCACATGTCTAGGGTCCAGTGGCGATGTTCCAGCGCCCATGCTAATCTTTGCACCCTGTGATGTGCGGTCAGCAGCGGTACCCTCGTGGGACGATGGCTTCTGTACCCCATAGCTAGGAGATGGTTCTGGATGGTGTGGCTGCTTACACGTTTTTGTGCACCAGCGTTAAATTGCTGAGTGATTTCTTGCACTGTGGCCCGTCTATCCGCTGTTACAATGCGAGCCAGCCGACGATGACCCCGCTCATCCACACGCTGTTGTCCACGGCAGTTGGCCCTTGCAGGGATGGTTTTACCAGATTCGATGTACTCACAGTGCACCTGTGACACAGTGGCTCGTGAAAATCCTAGTGCCTGCACGGCTTCCGAGATGGAGTGACCCATTCGTCGGGCCCCGACAATTTGCCCACGATCAAATGCGCTTAGATCCTTCGTCTTACCCATACTGCGTCCGACTCTTCCTGATTCCCGTCGCATTACCCCTTATATTGTAGGATCGCTGCATACGTCATGTCGTTTCCGTTTACAGGGCTGCCCACAGCGCCATATTTGCCTAATGCCAGCTGTCTCTAATTCAATTGCTCTTCAGTTTATATATACTCGAGTCATATATATATATATATATATATATATATATATCATCGTCGTCGTTAACTATTATCAATCCACTGCTGCGCTTCTGAATGAAGGTCTCCCCAAATTTCTTCCACAACGTTTTGTCTTAAGCCAATCTCCTCCATGTCACCCCCGCATGCTTTCGATTTTCATTCACCCACCTCTCATGTGGCCTTCTTCTGGGTCTTTTTTCTGTCTTTTGGAATCCAGTCTAAAATTTCGGTTGTCCATCGGTGGTCCGTTGTTCTAGCAATATGTCCAGAGCAGCCCATTGCCATTTCAGGGATTTTACTCTGATCATGATGTCTTCTACTCTTGCCAGTTACTTTTCTTATCTTTCCTGGGGACACCAAGCACGCAATCTCTCTATGCCCCTTTCAGTTGTCTGTAGTCTTTGTATGTATATTTTAGTTAAAGTCCACGTCTCTACTCCATATGTAAGCACTAGAAGGATGCACTGTTTAAACACTTTTCTTATAAGACATAACCGCCTATTGCTCTTAAAAATTGTATTGTTTCTTCCAAAAGCTATCAAACCAAGTTTTATACGCCGATTAATTTCTGCAAATGTGACCCTCGTTTGCTATTTGCTGTCCAAGGTAAATGTAGGTATCGGTTATCTCCAGCTGTTCCCCATCAATAGATAAATCTTCATTTCTTGTAAAAAACATTGAGCATCAGTTTTGCTTTCTGAGAGTTCATTTTTAATCCCACTTCTTCACTCTTGTCAGCAAGTTCCTGGATTATGCATACGCAGATCATACATACGCAGATCATATATATATATATATATATATATATACTTAAGAGCAAAACTGAAGACTAAGGAAAAAATTTTAGAATTTAGAACGAAGGGTGCAAAATAACCTGAAAATCAAAACGCGCAACGCAGCAGTTTTGAAAATTCAGAATTCACATTCTATAAAGATACCTAAGCAAAAAAAAAATATACAAATATAATTTTGACTCACACCTAGTACAACATAGAAAAGGTTATGTATCTACCTGTGTGAGTAAAAGGAGAAAAGAAAAAAAAAAAATAAAATAAAACAACTGAATGTAGAAGGTGTCGAGAATACTGAGCCTTGGCTTTATCAAGGACCAGCAAAAACTCTGCATTTTCTCACTTCCACAAAGACCTAGTTGGAAATGGGTTTCTGCAAGGCCATAGATGCAAGTAACATTCCCACCTAAAATAGTTTAAAATATATATATATATAAGTCATGTCCTCCGTAGAGTAGCATGACCTAGCACTAGTTAACAATTTCGCTTGCATCCATTAACCTTCATGGCCCGACCCATGCTCTTCATCTGTTACTATTAAACAGAGAGAAGAAGATTAAAGAGAACTCAAGCTGTGAGAGTGACATAATAAATAGAAATGATTTTCAGCTATAACGAAATTCCAAGTTCGTTTGAGAGAGAATTTAAACCTGAAAAACAAATTTTACATTGCAATTAAAAAAGGAAATGTTAATTTATAACGAACAGATTTTTGAAAGAAAACTTGAGTCTAAAACCCCCTACTCTACAACTTATGACAGCACGAAAACGAGAATAAGTTAAAGATAATAATTAACTAAAGAAAACTTTGTGAAAGTTATATACCTTAAACAGTTAGTTGCAATATGTACAAAGTATTTCAGCAGTGCTTTAAGTGCATAATTAATTAGTTATTAAGAACTTAACTACTTTGAAAAAACAGCGCATAGACAGCGCATAGAAAAGGAACAAGCTTAGCCATCTTCTGTTCCTAGGTACCACAAAAGACGCTCAAAGTTACAAAGAAAAGTAAGAGTTAAAACCCGCATAAATGTTAACAGACAAACCAATGCTTAAAAGCTGAAAAGCTAAAAAAATACAGAGAAAAGGTACATGAAGTACTAACATTGAACTTAAAAAACCTAGAGCCCAAAAACAAGGAAGAGAGCTTACCTCTTGTGTTACAAAAACTTTTCTCCTCACAAGAGGAGAACATGGCTGACCTCTTCCGCCACTCCCTAGACGCTGGGGGGCAGTGAGGGTGGGGCTGATGGCCTCCTCATACAGCAAGAAACCAACGCGCGGAGATTTTAACCAGAGAAAAAAATATAAACTTAAGACTGTGGATCTGTATGATCAGAATGAGCAGAATTAACTCTCCAGAATACATGAGAAATATTATAAAATACACGAGCAGTTTATTTAATAATCTTTGCATGTATTAAATCACCTTAGTGAGCTTCTATAGATTAATCAGAATCTTATTAATTTTAATGTTGGTTTTACTATTTTTAGTATAGCTATCCTAGTGATGAATAACTAGTTTTCTTTTTTATTTGTTTTTATTTTCTTTTATAAACAGATTTTTAAGCTTTTTTGTGATTTTGTTTATATTATTTAATTTTTTTGTTTTAATAGGACCGTCATATCCATAGCACTAAGGTTCCTTTAGGTAGTTAATAGGCATCCTCTAGCCAACTTCCTTACGGCTTTGATTGGTCAGAATCATATTATTAACTGTGTAGAAAATTAAAGCAGATCTGCCAACCTTACTCTATTATTCAGAATAATTTTTCTTAAAGTTCTTTTGATGAAAGAAGAAGGAATTTCGTTCTCTAGAAAACTTTCTAATAGTATATTAATGTGGTAATTGAAGTCCAAATTGTTGCTGCAAATTCTTGAAATTCTTAGGACCTGAGAAATTAGTACATTCTCAATTACTTTGGTTGAAATGTTATTATTCCAGTGTAGATATTTAATTACTTTGAAAGGAAAATTAGCTCTTTTATCAAAGAGGCTAATAGATGGGTTACCTCTGTTGAGCTTAATGCTTAAGTCTAGGAACTCAAGTTCCTGATTACTGTGGTTGGTTTTACATAAGTTAAGAGAGCTAGGATAGATATTATCAAAATCACTCTCTATAACTTCGGAATTATTGATACACAGCAGATCATCAATATATCTAAAAGTGTAAAGGTAGTTATCTGAGCAGGTGGGGTGATTTTTAATGAATTTATATTCCTTAAAGAACAGGAATAGATTAGCGATATTCGTGGACGTTGATGTTCCCATTGGAATACCGTTCACTTGCTTATAGAGAGTATTATTATATAAGATATGGTTATTTTTTATGCAGCAATTGAGATAAGAGTTCCAAGTTCCTACATCAACAAATTGGTTAAGTTTAAATTCTGCATACAGCTCTTTAAAGGTAGTGATTATATCTGATAGAGGCAGATTAGTATATAGGTTTTCAAAATCATAACTATTAATATCTAGGGGACAAACTTTGAGTATAGTAGAAATTACTTTTTCCAGTAATTTTGTTACCATCAGGTTCCTAAATAAAGCCTACGATAATCTCAATGTAAGGAAGCTGTTCTACAATAATGCAATTTTTTTCCCATCCACAGGCACCAGTCTATTGTAAGTTTTAAATATGTTAAGACCTTAGGGTCAATAGTTAAAAACTACAAACTTAACTCTTCGAGCTACATTCCTGTAATTACTACTTGTTCTTGTGATGAACATAAAGAAACAGTTCACTATGATAAGAATTACAACCATATTATCACCGGAAACTTGAGTTTTGTTGAAAATGAAAAGCTTAGGAATTTATTAGAGTATGGCTCTAAATTCAGACCTTCCTTCACAATTTCCAAAGAAAGGATTCTTGAGAGCTTCACTCAAGATGTAAATAAGTACATCGTAAAAACCAGTTTAACGTACAATCAGCCTATTGAGGCCTTCGCAGAATGGAAATATAATATAATCAATAGCTTCACCGGTGAGTTGGCAGGTCTGGACTTTTGCTTCGACAGAAATCTCTTTTTCTCTGGAGAAGCTAAAAGGTCACTCTCCAAACTACAAGACCAATTTATTTTTACCACTACGGATAAAGCTAGCAATAATTTTGCAATTATCTGTAAGAAGTTCTATTTTGAATTGTTAACTATGGAACTCAATAATATAGTAACATACGAGCCCGTAAGTTATTCTACCAAGCAGTTAGAAAATCGGTTTAAGGCATTCTTCAAGAAACTTAAAATTCCGCAAACTAGAAGATATGGGCCTGAATTTCCATTTCTTTTTGCAACGGTTAAGTTTCATAAGGATCCTGTGAAGTTCAGGTTCATAGCTAGTGGAGTAAGGAGTCATAAAAAGAAAATAGATCTTGCTTTTGAAGATGTCTTAAAGAAGGTTTTGAAACACATTAGAAACTGTTCTAACTTGATGTACAGAGATTTTTGGATAATTAATAATAATGCAGAAGTAATTTCTACTATACTCAAAGTTTGTCCCCTAGATATTAATAGTTATGATTTTGAAAACCTATATACTAATCTGCCTCTATCAGATATAATCACTACCTTTAAAGAGCTGTATGCAGAATTTAAACTTAACCAATTTGTTGATGTAGGAACTTGGAACTCTTATCTCAATTGCTGCATAAAAAATAACCATATCTTATATAATAATACTCTCTATAAGCAAGTGAACGGTATTCCAATGGGAACATCAACGTCCACGAATATCGCTAATCTATTCCTGTTCTTTAAGGAATATAAATTCATTAAAAATCACCCCACCTGCTCAGATAACTACCTTTACACTTTTAGATATATTGATGATCTGCTGTGTATCAATAATTCCGAAGTTATAGAGAGTGATTTTGATAATATCTATCCTAGCTCTCTTAACTTATGTAAAACCAACCACAGTAATCAGGAACTTGAGTTCCTAGACTTAAGCATTAAGCTCAACAGAGGTAACCCATCTATTAGCCTCTTTGATAAAAGAGCTAATTTTCCTTTCAAAGTAATTAAATATCTACACTGGAATAATAACATTTCAACCAAAGTAATTGAGAATGTACTAATTTCTCAGGTCCTAAGAATTTCAAGAATTTGCAGCAACAATTTGGACTTCAATTACCACATTAATATACTATTAGAAAGTTTTCTAGAGAACGAAATTCCTTCTTCTTTCATCAAAAGAACTTTAAGAAAAATTATTCTGAATAATAGAGTAAGGTTGGCAGATCTGCTTTAATTTTCTACACAGTTAATAATATGATTCTGACCAATCAAAGCCGTAAGGAAGTTGGCTAGAGGATGCCTATTAACTACCTAAAGGAACCTTAGTGCTATGGATATGACGGTCCTATTAAAACAAAAAAATTAAATAATATAAACAAAATCACAAAAAAGCTTAAAAATCTGTTTATAAAAGAAAATAAAAACAAATAAAAAAGAAAACTAGTTATTCATCACTAGGATAGCTATACTAAAAATAGTAAAACCAACATTAAAATTAATAAGATTCTGATTAATCTATAGAAGCTCACTAAGGTGATTTAATACATGCAAAGATTATTAAATAAACTGCTCGTGTATTTTATAATATTTCTCATGTATTCTGGAGAGTTAATTCTGCTCATTCTGATCATACAGATCCACAGTCTTAAGTTTATATTTTTTTCTCTGGTTAAAATCTCCGCGCGTTGGTTTCTTGCTGTATGAGGAGGCCATCAGCCCCACCCTCACTGCCCCCAGCGTCTAGGGAGTGGCGGAAGAGGTCAGCCATGTTCTCCTCTTGTGAGGAGAAAAGTTTTTGTAACACAAGAGGTAAGCTCTCTTCCTTGTTTTTGGGCTCTAGGTTTTATAAGTTCAATGTTAGTACTTCATGTACCTTTTCTCTGTATTTTTTTAGCTTTTCAGCTTTTAAGCATTGGTTTGTCTGTTAACATTTATGCGGGTTTTAACTCTTACTTTTCTTTGTAACTTTGAGCGTCTTTTGTGGTACCTAGGAACAGAAGATGGCTAAGCTTGTTCCTTTTCTATGCGCTGTCTATGCGCTGTTTTTTCAAAGTAGTTAAGTTCTTAATAACTAATTAATTATGCACTTAAAGCACTGCTGAAATACTTTGTACATATTGCAACTAACTGTTTAAGGTATATAACTTTCACAAAGTTTTCTTTAGTTAATTATTATCTTTAACTTATTCTCGTTTTCGTGCTGTCATAAGTTGTAGAGTAGGGGGTTTTAGACTCAAGTTTTCTTTCAAAAATCTGTTCGTTATAAATTAACATTTCCTTTTTTAATTGCAATGTAAAATTTGTTTTTCAGGTTTAAATTCTCTCTCAAACGAACTTGGAATTTCGTTATAGCTGAAAATCATTTCTATTTATTATGTCACTCTCACAGCTTGAGTTCTCTTTAATCTTCTTCTCTCTGTTTAATAGTAACAGATGAAGAGCATGGGTCGGGCCATGAAGGTTAATGGATGCAAGCGAAATTGTTAACTAGTGCTAGGTCATGCTACTCTACGGAGGACATGACTTATATATATATATATTTTAAACTATTTTAGGTGGGAATGTTACTTGCATCTATGGCCTTGCAGAAACCCATTTCCAACTAGGTCTTTGTGGAAGTGAGAAAATGCAGAGTTTTTGCTGGTCCTTGATAAAGCCAAGGCTCAGTATTCTCGACACCTTCTACATTCAGTTGTTTTATTTTATTTTTTTTTCTTTTCTCCTTTTACTCACACAGGTAGATACATAACCTTTTCTATGTTGTACTAGGTGTGAGTCAAAATTATATTTGTATATTTTTTTTGCTTAGGTATCTTTATAGAATGTGAATTCTGAATTTTCAAAACTGCTGCGTTGCGCGTTTTGATTTTCAGGTTATTTTGCACCCTTCGTTCTAAATTCTAAAATTTTTTCCTTAGTCTTCAGTTTTGCTCTTAAGTAACTAATTTCAATTTATTATTTAGCAGCTCATGCGCAAATTCTAGTTGAAATGTTTTATTATTTTTATTTTTTATTATTATTATTATTTTTTTTTTTTTTTTTATTACTATTTTTTTACTTGAGGTTTTTTTCATTTTCTAATTTTTCTTTTTAGTATGTTTTGGATGCAGCTTTTTGGAGTGTAGTTTATACTCGAGTTTGGTCTTTTCTTGGACTGCTTATTTCTAAAAAGTTTTTCCTAGTTGGTTTGCTCAGAATTTGTATGTTTTGGCCCAAGTGGAGTTCTAAGGACGATGAAAGGATTGGAGGTCAGCTCAGATATTTTAAGTCCTCCCGCTCGGTTAGGCTAGCACCCTTTCCCATAGTGTATGAACTCGCTGGCAAAGGTAATCTAAAGTTATGAAATGACAAACGTTGTTTGACATGTAAATCTGCAGATCCTAACCTGTATTCTTCTGTTGAGGATAATTGCTCCAACAAGTTTTGCAAAGCCTACAATACCATCTATAAGCTCACCTGTACTGTCTGCAACCTTAGCTATATTGGCCAAAGTAAAAATCCTCTTCATCTTAGGATTAATGGTCACAGGTCTCTAGTAAACAAGTTCTCTAATTCAGGAGTGAACCCCTCCACAAACGCCAACCAGTACTCTACCTTTGAATTAGAGCATTTCCATACTCATGGTTTTGACAAAGTGAAAATAGAGGTACTACATATTATCCCTGACCTCTATGCTCGGCTAGAAACTGAATCCCTTGAAATTTTGCAGCATCAGTCTCTTTATCCCTATGGCCTTAATTCCACTCTATCTGACAATAAGCATAATCAGCATAAATTTTCAATTCGTGAACTCTTCTTTCTTGTTAATAATAAGAGCTGCTCTAGAGGTAATAGAGGACAGAGGTTATTTCGCACATCAAGCAAAGTTGATTTTGCTAACTTGCTAAAAACTCTGGAAAGCTTTAAAACTGGCACTAATTTTGTTAAAAATACTTACAAAATTCTCAAGTCCTTCAAGCACTCTGTCCTTAAATGTTTTTTCAAATTCTGGAATGAAACTGCTGACCATGTTGATAAGCATGTTTTTGCTTTGGTTCTGGACATTCTTAAACATATTCTTAAAGATAAAATTTCTCTTAAAGAATTTTCCAGTAATTTTGTTACCATCAGGTTCCTAAATAAAGCCTACGATAATCTCAATGTAAGGAAGCTGTTCTACAATAATGCAATTTTTTTCCCATCCACAGGCACCAGTCTATTGTAAGTTTTAAATATGTTAAGACCTTAGGGTCAATAGTTAAAAACTACAAACTTAACTCTTCGAGCTACATTCCTGTAATTACTACTTGTTCTTGTGATGAACATAAAGAAACAGTTCACTATGATAAGAATTACAACCATATTATCACCGGAAACTTGAGTTTTGTTGAAAATGAAAAGCTTAGGAATTTATTAGAGTATGGCTCTAAATTCAGACCTTCCTTCACAATTTCCAAAGAAAGGATTCTTGAGAGCTTCACTCAAGATGTAAATAAGTACATCGTAAAAACCAGTTTAACGTACAATCAGCCTATTGAGGCCTTCGCAGAATGGAAATATAATATAATCAATAGCTTCACCGGTGAGTTGGCAGGTCTGGACTTTTGCTTCGACAGAAATCTCTTTTTCTCTGGAGAAGCTAAAAGGTCACTCTCCAAACTACAAGACCAATTTATTTTTACCACTACGGATAAAGCTAGCAATAATTTTGCAATTATCTGTAAGAAGTTCTATTTTGAATTGTTAACTATGGAACTCAATAATATAGTAACATACGAGCCCGTAAGTTATTCTACCAAGCAGTTAGAAAATCGGTTTAAGGCATTCTTCAAGAAACTTAAAATTCCGCAAACTAGAAGATATGGGCCTGAATTTCCATTTCTTTTTGCAACGGTTAAGTTTCATAAGGATCCTGTGAAGTTCAGGTTCATAGCTAGTGGAGTAAGGAGTCATAAAAAGAAAATAGATCTTGCTTTTGAAGATGTCTTAAAGAAGGTTTTGAAACACATTAGAAACTGTTCTAACTTGATGTACAGAGATTTTTGGATAATTAATAATAATGCAGAAGTAATTTCTACTATACTCAAAGTTTGTCCCCTAGATATTAATAGTTATGATTTTGAAAACCTATATACTAATCTGCCTCTATCAGATATAATCACTACCTTTAAAGAGCTGTATGCAGAATTTAAACTTAACCAATTTGTTGATGTAGGAACTTGGAACTCTTATCTCAATTGCTGCATAAAAAATAACCATATCTTATATAATAATACTCTCTATAAGCAAAGTGAACGGTATTCCAATGGGAACATCAACGTCCACGAATATCGCTAATCTATTCCTGTTCTTTAAGGAATATAAATTCATTAAAAATCACCCCACCTGCTCAGATAACTACCTTTACACTTTTAGATATATTGATGATCTGCTGTGTATCAATAATTCCGAAGTTATAGAGAGTGATTTTGATAATATCTATCCTAGCTCTCTTAACTTATGTAAAACCAACCACAGTAATCAGGAACTTGAGTTCCTAGACTTAAGCATTAAGCTCAACAGAGGTAACCCATCTATTAGCCTCTTTGATAAAAGAGCTAATTTTCCTTTCAAAGTAATTAAATATCTACACTGGAATAATAACATTTCAACCAAAGTAATTGAGAATGTACTAATTTCTCAGGTCCTAAGAATTTCAAGAATTTGCAGCAACAATTTGGACTTCAATTACCACATTAATATACTATTAGAAAGTTTTCTAGAGAACGAAATTCCTTCTTCTTTCATCAAAAGAACTTTAAGAAAAATTATTCTGAATAATAGAGTAAGGTTGGCAGATCTGCTTTAATTTTCTACACAGTTAATAATATGATTCTGACCAATCAAAGCCGTAAGGAAGTTGGCTAGAGGATGCCTATTAACTACCTAAAGGAACCTTAGTGCTATGGATATGACGGTCCTATTAAAACAAAAAAATTAAATAATATAAACAAAATCACAAAAAAAGCTTAAAAATCTGTTTATAAAAAGAAAATAAAAACAAATAAAAAAGAAAACTAGTTATTCATCACTAGGATAGCTATACTAAAAATAGTAAAACCAACATTAAAATTAATAAGATTCTGATTAATCTATAGAAGCTCACTAAGGTGATTTAATACATGCAAAGATTATTAAATAAACTGCTCGTGTATTTTATAATATTTCTCATGTATTCTGGAGAGTTAATTCTGCTCATTCTGATCATACAGATCCACAGTCTTAAGTTTATATTTTTTTCTCTGGTTAAAATCTCCGCGCGTTGGTTTCTTGCTGTATGAGGAGGCCATCAGCCCCACCCTCACTGCCCCCCAGCGTCTAGGGAGTGGCGGAAGAGGTCAGCCATGTTCTCCTCTTGTGAGGAGAAAAGTTTTTGTAACACAAGAGGTAAGCTCTCTTCCTTGTTTTTGGGCTCTAGGTTTTTTAAGTTCAATGTTAGTACTTCATGTACCTTTTCTCTGTATTTTTTAGCTTTTCAGCTTTTAAGCATTGGTTTGTCTGTTAACATTTATGCGGGTTTTAACTCTTACTTTTCTTTGTAACTTTGAGCGTCTTTTGTGGTACCTAGGAACAGAAGATGGCTAAGCTTGTTCCTTTTCTATGCGCTGTCTATGCGCTGTTTTTTCAAAGTAGTTAAGTTCTTAATAACTAATTAATTATGCACTTAAAGCACTGCTGAAATACTTTGTACATATTGCAACTAACTGTTTAAGGTATATAACTTTCACAAAGTTTTCTTTAGTTAATTATTATCTTTAACTTATTCTCGTTTTCGTGCTGTCATAAGTTGTAGAGTAGGGGGTTTTAGACTCAAGTTTTCTTTCAAAAATCTGTTCGTTATAAATTAACATTTCCTTTTTTAATTGCAATGTAAAATTTGTTTTTCAGGTTTAAATTCTCTCTCAAACGAACTTGGAATTTCGTTATAGCTGAAAATCATTTCTATTTATTATGTCACTCTCACAGCTTGAGTTCTCTTTAATCTTCTTCTCTCTGTTTAATAGTAACAGATGAAGAGCATGGGTCGGGCCATGAAGGTTAATGGATGCAAGCGAAATTGTTAACTAGTGCTAGGTCATGCTACTCTACGGAGGACATGACTTATATATATATATATTTTAAACTATTTTAGGTGGGAATGTTACTTGCATCTATGGCCTTGCAGAAACCCATTTCCAACTAGGTCTTTGTGGAAGTGAGAAAATGCAGAGTTTTTGCTGGTCCTTGATAAAGCCAAGGCTCAGTATTCTCGACACCTTCTACATTCAGTTGTTTTATTTTATTTTTTTTTCTTTTCTCCTTTTACTCACACAGGTAGATACATAACCTTTTCTATGTTGTACTAGGTGTGAGTCAAAATTATATTTGTATATTTTTTTGCTTAGGTATCTTTATAGAATGTGAATTCTGAATTTTCAAAACTGCTGCGTTGCGCGTTTTGATTTTCAGGTTATTTTGCACCCTTCGTTCTAAATTCTAAAATTTTTCCTTAGTCTTCAGTTTTGCTCTTAAGTAACTAATTTCAATTTATTATTTAGCAGCTCATGCGCAAATTCTAGTTGAAATGTTTTATTATTTTTTATTATTATTATTTTTTTTTTTTTTTTTTTTTTTTTTTTATTACTATTTTTTTACTTGAGGTTTTTTTCATTTTCTAATTTTTCTTTTTAGTATGTTTTGGATGCAGCTTTTTGGAGTGTAGTTTATACTCGAGTTTGGTCTTTTCTTGGACTGCTTATTTCTAAAAGTTTTTCCTAGTTGGTTTGCTCAGAATTTGTATGTTTTGGCCCAAGTGGAGTTCTAAGGACGATGAAAGGATTGGAGGTCAGCTCAGATATTTTAAGTCCTCCCGCTCGGTTAGGCTAGCACCCTTTCCCATAGTGTATGAACTCGCTGGCAAAGGTAATCTAAAGTTATGAAATGACAAACGTTGTTTGACATGTAAATCTGCAGATCCTAACCTGTATTCTTCTGTTGAGGATAATTGCTCCAACAAGTTTTGCAAAGCCTACAATACCATCTATAAGCTCACCTGTACTGTCTGCAACCTTAGCTATATTGGCCAAAGTAAAAATCCTCTTCATCTTAGGATTAATGGTCACAGGTCTCTAGTAAACAAGTTCTCTAATTCAGGAGTGAACCCCTCCACAAACGCCAACCAGTACTCTACCTTTGAATTAGAGCATTTCCATACTCATGGTTTTGACAAAGTGAAAATAGAGGTACTACATATTATCCCTGACCTCTATGCTCGGCTAGAAACTGAATCCCTTGAAATTTTGCAGCATCAGTCTCTTTATCCCTATGGCCTTAATTCCACTCTATCTGACAATAAGCATAATCAGCATAAATTTTCAATTCGTGAACTCTTCTTTCTTGTTAATAATAAGAGCTGCTCTAGAGGTAATAGAGGACAGAGGTTATTTCGCACATCAAGCAAAGTTGATTTTGCTAACTTGCTAAAAACTCTGGAAAGCTTTAAAACTGGCACTAATTTTGTTAAAAATACTTACAAAATTCTCAAGTCCTTCAAGCACTCTGTCCTTAAATGTTTTTCAAATTCTGGAATGAAACTGCTGACCATGTTGATAAGCATGTTTTTGCTTTGGTTCTGGACATTCTTAAACATATTCTTAAAGATAAAATTTCTCTTAAAGAATTTTCCAGTAATTTTGTTACCATCAGGTTCCTAAATAAAGCCTACGATAATCTCAATGTAAGGAAGCTGTTCTACAATAATGCAATTTTTTTTCCCATCCACAGGCACCAGTCTATTGTAAGTTTTAAATATGTTAAGACCTTAGGGTCAATAGTTAAAAACTACAAACTTAACTCTTCGAGCTACATTCCTGTAATTACTACTTGTTCTTGTGATGAACATAAAGAAACAGTTCACTATGATAAGAATTACAACCATATTATCACCGGAAACTTGAGTTTTGTTGAAAATGAAAAGCTTAGGAATTTATTAGAGTATGGCTCTAAATTCAGACCTTCCTTCACAATTTCCAAAGAAAGGATTCTTGAGAGCTTCACTCAAGATGTAAATAAGTACATCGTAAAAACCAGTTTAACGTACAATCAGCCTATTGAGGCCTTCGCAGAATGGAAATATAATATAATCAATAGCTTCACCGGTGAGTTGGCAGGTCTGGACTTTTGCTTCGACAGAAATCTCTTTTTCTCTGGAGAAGCTAAAAGGTCACTCTCCAAACTACAAGACCAATTTATTTTTACCACTACGGATAAAGCTAGCAATAATTTTGCAATTATCTGTAAGAAGTTCTATTTTGAATTGTTAACTATGGAACTCAATAATATAGTAACATACGAGCCCGTAAGTTATTCTACCAAGCAGTTAGAAAATCGGTTTAAGGCATTCTTCAAGAAACTTAAAATTCCGCAAACTAGAAGATATGGGCCTGAATTTCCATTTCTTTTGCAACGGTTAAGTTTCATAAGGATCCTGTGAAGTTCAGGTTCATAGCTAGTGGAGTAAGGAGTCATAAAAAGAAAATAGATCTTGCTTTTGAAGATGTCTTAAAGAAGGTTTTGAAACACATTAGAAACTGTTCTAACTTGATGTACAGAGATTTTTGGATAATTAATAATAATGCAGAAGTAATTTCTACTATACTCAAAGTTTGTCCCCTAGATATTAATAGTTATGATTTTGAAAACCTATATACTAATCTGCCTCTATCAGATATAATCACTACCTTTAAAGAGCTGTATGCAGAATTTAAACTTAACCAATTTGTTGATGTAGGAACTTGGAACTCTTATCTCAATTGCTGCATAAAAAATAACCATATCTTATATAATAATACTCTCTATAAGCAAGTGAACGGTATTCCAATGGGAACATCAACGTCCACGAATATCGCTAATCTATTCCTGTTCTTTAAGGAATATAAATTCATTAAAAATCACCCCACCTGCTCAGATAACTACCTTTACACTTTTAGATATATTGATGATCTGCTGTGTATCAATAATTCCGAAGTTATAGAGAGTGATTTTGATAATATCTATCCTAGCTCTCTTAACTTATGTAAAACCAACCACAGTAATCAGGAACTTGAGTTCCTAGACTTAAGCATTAAGCTCAACAGAGGTAACCCATCTATTAGCCTCTTTGATAAAAGAGCTAATTTTCCTTTCAAAGTAATTAAATATCTACACTGGAATAATAACATTTCAACCAAAGTAATTGAGAATGTACTAATTTCTCAGGTCCTAAGAATTTCAAGAATTTGCAGCAACAATTTGGACTTCAATTACCACATTAATATACTATTAGAAAGTTTTCTAGAGAACGAAATTCCTTCTTCTTTCATCAAAAGAACTTTAAGAAAAATTATTCTGAATAATAGAGTAAGGTTGGCAGATCTGCTTTAATTTTCTACACAGTTAATAATATGATTCTGACCAATCAAAGCCGTAAGGAAGTTGGCTAGAGGATGCCTATTAACTACCTAAAGGAACCTTAGTGCTATGGATATGACGGTCCTATTAAAACAAAAAAATTAAATAATATAAACAAAATCACAAAAAAAGCTTAAAAATCTGTTTATAAAAGAAAATAAAAACAAATAAAAAAGAAAACTAGTTATTCATCACTAGGATAGCTATACTAAAAATAGTAAAACCAACATTAAAATTAATAAGATTCTGATTAATCTATAGAAGCTCACTAAGGTGATTTAATACATGCAAAGATTATTAAATAAACTGCTCGTGTATTTTATAATATTTCTCATGTATTCTGGAGAGTTAATTCTGCTCATTCTGATCATACAGATCCACAGTCTTAAGTTTATATTTTTTTCTCTGGTTAAAATCTCCGCGCGTTGGTTTCTTGCTGTATGAGGAGGCCATCAGCCCCACCCTCACTGCCCCCCAGCGTCTAGGGAGTGGCGGAAGAGGTCAGCCATGTTCTCCTCTTGTGAGGAGAAAAGTTTTGTAACACAAGAGGTAAGCTCTCTTCCTTGTTTTTGGGCTCTAGGTTTTTTAAGTTCAATGTTAGTACTTCATGTACCTTTTCTCTGTATTTTTTAGCTTTTCAGCTTTTAAGCATTGGTTTTGTCTGTTAACATTTATGCGGGTTTTAACTCTTACTTTTCTTTGTAACTTTGAGCGTCTTTTGTGGTACCTAGGAACAGAAGATGGCTAAGCTTGTTCCTTTTCTATGCGCTGTCTATGCGCTGTTTTTTCAAAGTAGTTAAGTTCTTAATAACTAATTAATTATGCACTTAAAAGCACTGCTGAAATACTTTGTACATATTGCAACTAACTGTTTAAGGTATATAACTTTCACAAAGTTTTCTTTAGTTAATTATTATCTTTAACTTATTCTCGTTTTCGTGCTGTCATAAGTTGTAGAGTAGGGGTTTTAGACTCAAGTTTTCTTTCAAAAATCTGTTCGTTATAAATTAACATTTCCTTTTTTAATTGCAATGTAAAATTTGTTTTTCAGGTTTAAATTCTCTCTCAAACGAACTTGGAATTTCGTTATAGCTGAAAATCATTTCTATTTATTATGTCACTCTCACAGCTTGAGTTCTCTTTAATCTTCTTCTCTCTGTTTAATAGTAACAGATGAAGAGCATGGGTCGGGCCATGAAGGTTAATGGATGCAAGCGAAATTGTTAACTAGTGCTAGGTCATGCTACTCTACGGAGGACATGACTTATATATATATATATTTTAAACTATTTTAGGTGGGAATGTTACTTGCATCTATGGCCTTGCAGAAACCCATTTCCAACTAGGTCTTTGTGGAAGTGAGAAAATGCAGAGTTTTTGCTGGTCCTTGATAAAGCCAAGGCTCAGTATTCTCGACACCTTCTACATTCAGTTGTTTTATTTTATTTTTTTTTCTTTTCTCCTTTTACTCACACAGGTAGATACATAACCTTTTCTATGTTGTACTAGGTGTGAGTCAAAATTATATTTGTATATTTTTTTTGCTTAGGTATCTTTATAGAATGTGAATTCTGAATTTTCAAAACTGCTGCGTCGCGCGTTTTGATTTTCAGGTTATTTTGCACCCTTCGTTCTAAATTCTAAAATTTTTTCCTTAGTCTTCAGTTTTGCTCTTAAGTAACTAATTTCAATTTATTATTTAGCAGCTCATGCGCAAATTCTAGTTGAAATGTTTTATTATTTTTTATTTTTTATTATTATTATTTTTTTTTTTTTTTTTTTATTACTATTTTTTTACTTGAGGTTTTTTTCATTTTCTAATTTTTCTTTTTAGTATGTTTTGGATGCAGCTTTTTGGAGTGTAGTTTATACTCGAGTTTGGTCTTTTCTTGGACTGCTTATTTCTAAAAGTTTTTCCTAGTTGGTTTGCTCAGAATTTGTATGTTTTGGCCCAAGTGGAGTTCTAAGGACGATGAAAGGATTGGAGGTCAACTCAGATATTTTAAGTCCTCCCGCTCAGTTAGGCTAGCACCCTTTCCCATAGTGTATGAACTCGCTGGCAAAGGTAATCTAAAGTTATGAAATGACAAACGTTGTTTGACATGTAAATCTGCAGATCCTAACCTGTATTCTTCTGTTGAGGATAATTGCTCCAACAAGTTTTGCAAAGCCTACAATACCATCTATAAGCTCACCTGTACTGTCTGCAACCTTAGCTATATTGGCCAAAGTAAAAATCCTCTTCATCTTAGGATTAATGGTCACAGGTCTCTAGTAAACAAGTTCTCTAATTCAGGAGTGAACCCCTCCACAAACGCCAACCAGTACTCTACCTTTGAATTAGAGCATTTCCATACTCATGGTTTTGACAAAGTGAAAATAGAGGTACTACATATTATCCCTGACCTCTATGCTCGGCTAGAAACTGAATCCCTTGAAATTTTGCAGCATCAGTCTCTTTATCCCTATGGCCTTAATTCCACTCTATCTGACAATAAGCATAATCAGCATAAATTTTCAATTCGTGAACTCTTCTTTCTTGTTAATAATAAGAGCTGCTCTAGAGGTAATAGAGGACAGAGGTTATTTCGCACATCAAGCAAAGTTGATTTTGCTAACTTGCTAAAAACTCTGGAAAGCTTTAAAACTGGCACTAATTTTGTTAAAAATACTTACAAAATTCTCAAGTCCTTCAAGCACTCTGTCCTTAAATGTTTTTTCAAATTCTGGAATGAAACTGCTGACCATGTTGATAAGCATGTTTTTGCTTTGGTTCTGGACATTCTTAAACATATTCTTAAAGATAAAATTTCTCTTAAAGAATTTTCCAGTAATTTTGTTACCATCAGGTTCCTAAATAAAGCCTACGATAATCTCAATGTAAGGAAGCTGTTCTACAATAATGCAATTTTTTTTCCCATCCACAGGCACCAGTCTATTGTAAGTTTTAAATATGTTAAGACCTTAGGGTCAATAGTTAAAAACTACAAACTTAACTCTTCGAGCTACATTCCTGTAATTACTACTTGTTCTTGTGATGAACATAAAGAAACAGTTCACTATGATAAGAATTACAACCATATTATCACCGGAAACTTGAGTTTTGTTGAAAATGAAAAGCTTAGGAATTTATTAGAGTATGGCTCTAAATTCAGACCTTCCTTCACAATTTCCAAAGAAAGGATTCTTGAGAGCTTCACTCAAGATGTAAATAAGTACATCGTAAAAACCAGTTTAACGTACAATCAGCCTATTGAGGCCTTCGCAGAATGGAAATATAATATAATCAATAGCTTCACCGGTGAGTTGGCAGGTCTGGACTTTTGCTTCGACAGAAATCTCTTTTTCTCTGGAGAAGCTAAAAGGTCACTCTCCAAACTACAAGACCAATTTATTTTTACCACTACGGATAAAGCTAGCAATAATTTTGCAATTATCTGTAAGAAGTTCTATTTTGAATTGTTAACTATGGAACTCAATAATATAGTAACATACGAGCCCGTAAGTTATTCTACCAAGCAGTTAGAAAATCGGTTTAAGGCATTCTTCAAGAAACTTAAAATTCCGCAAACTAGAAGATATGGGCCTGAATTTCCATTTCTTTTTGCAACGGTTAAGTTTCATAAGGATCCTGTGAAGTTCAGGTTCATAGCTAGTGGAGTAAGGAGTCATAAAAGAAAATAGATCTTGCTTTTGAAGATGTCTTAAAGAAGGTTTTGAAACACATTAGAAACTGTTCTAACTTGATGTACAGAGATTTTTGGATAATTAATAATAATGCAGAAGTAATTTCTACTATACTCAAAGTTTGTCCCCTAGATATTAATAGTTATGATTTTGAAAACCTATATACTAATCTGCCTCTATCAGATATAATCACTACCTTTAAAGAGCTGTATGCAGAATTTAAACTTAACCAATTTGTTGATGTAGGAACTTGGAACTCTTATCTCAATTGCTGCATAAAAAATAACCATATCTTATATAATAATACTCTCTATAAGCAA
Source organism: Macrothele yani (assembly GCA_039090855.1). Taxonomy (NCBI): domain Eukaryota; kingdom Metazoa; phylum Arthropoda; class Arachnida; order Araneae; family Macrothelidae; genus Macrothele; species Macrothele yani. The sequence continues at coordinate 7,731,469 of CM076994.1, read as the reverse complement.
GTGAACGGTATTCCAATGGGAACATCAACGTCCACGAATATCGCTAATCTATTCCTGTTCTTTAAGGAATATAAATTCATTAAAAATCACCCCACCTGCTCAGATAACTACCTTTACACTTTTAGATATATTGATGATCTGCTGTGTATCAATAATTCCGAAGTTATAGAGAGTGATTTTGATAATATCTATCCTAGCTCTCTTAACTTATGTAAAACCAACCACAGTAATCAGGAACTTGAGTTCCTAGACTTAAGCATTAAGCTCAACAGAGGTAACCCATCTATTAGCCTCTTTGATAAAAGAGCTAATTTTCCTTTCAAAGTAATTAAATATCTACACTGGAATAATAACATTTCAACCAAAGTAATTGAGAATGTACTAATTTCTCAGGTCCTAAGAATTTCAAGAATTTGCAGCAACAATTTGGACTTCAATTACCACATTAATATACTATTAGAAAGTTTTCTAGAGAACGAAATTCCTTCTTCTTTCATCAAAAGAACTTTAAGAAAAATTATTCTGAATAATAGAGTAAGGTTGGCAGATCTGCTTTAATTTTCTACACAGTTAATAATATGATTCTGACCAATCAAAGCCGTAAGGAAGTTGGCTAGAGGATGCCTATTAACTACCTAAAGGAACCTTAGTGCTATGGATATGACGGTCCTATTAAAACAAAAAAATTAAATAATATAAACAAAATCACAAAAAAAGCTTAAAAATCTGTTTATAAAAGAAAATAAAAACAAATAAAAAAAGAAAACTAGTTATTCATCACTAGGATAGCTATACTAAAAATAGTAAAACCAACATTAAAATTAATAAGATTCTGATTAATCTATAGAAGCTCACTAAGGTGATTTAATACATGCAAAGATTATTAAATAAACTGCTCGTGTATTTTATAATATTTCTCATGTATTCTGGAGAGTTAATTCTGCTCATTCTGATCATACAGATCCACAGTCTTAAGTTTATATTTTTTTCTCTGGTTAAAATCTCCGCGCGTTGGTTTCTTGCTGTATGAGGAGGCCATCAGCCCCACCCTCACTGCCCCCAGCGTCTAGGGAGTGGCGGAAGAGGTCAGCCATGTTCTCCTCTTGTGAGGAGAAAAGTTTTTGTAACACAAGAGGTAAGCTCTCTTCCTTGTTTTTGGGCTCTAGGTTTTATAAGTTCAATGTTAGTACTTCATGTACCTTTTCTCTGTATTTTTTAGCTTTTTCAGCTTTTAAGCATTGGTTTGTCTGTTAACATTTATGCGGGTTTTAACTCTTACTTTTCTTTGTAACTTTGAGCGTCTTTTGTGGTACCTAGGAACAGAAGATGGCTAAGCTTGTTCCTTTTCTATGCGCTGTCTATGCGCTGTTTTTCAAAGTAGTTAAGTTCTTAATAACTAATTAATTATGCACTTAAAGCACTGCTGAAATACTTTGTACATATTGCAACTAACTGTTTAAGGTATATAACTTTCACAAAGTTTTCTTTAGTTAATTATTATCTTTAACTTATTCTCGTTTTCGTGCTGTCATAAGTTGTAGAGTAGGGGTTTTAGACTCAAGTTTTCTTTCAAAAAATCTGTTCGTTATAAATTAACATTTCCTTTTTTAATTGCAATGTAAAATTTGTTTTTCAGGTTTAAATTCTCTCTCAAACGAACTTGGAATTTCGTTATAGCTGAAAATCATTTCTATTTATTATGTCACTCTCACAGCTTGAGTTCTCTTTAATCTTCTTCTCTCTGTTTAATAGTAACAGATGAAGAGCATGGGTCGGGCCATGAAGGTTAATGGATGCAAGCAGAAATTGTTAACTAGTGCTAGGTCATGCTACTCTACGGAGGACATGACTTATATATATATATATTTTAAACTATTTTAGGTGGGAATGTTACTTGCATCTATGGCCTTGCAGAAACCCATTTCCAACTAGGTCTTTGTGGAAGTGAGAAAATGCAGAGTTTTTGCTGGTCCTTGATAAAGCCAAGGCTCAGTATTCTCGACACCTTCTACATTCAGTTGTTTTATTTTATTTTTTTTTCTTTTCTCCTTTTACTCACACAGGTAGATACATAACCTTTTCTATGTTGTACTAGGTGTGAGTCAAAATTATATTTGTATATTTTTTTTGCTTAGGTATCTTTATAGAATATATATATATATATATATATATATTCTATTAAGAAGATACCTAAGCAAAAAAATACATATATAATTTTGACTCACACCTAGTACAACATAGAAAAGGTTATGTATCTACCTGTGTGAGTAAAAGGAGAAAAGATAAAAAAATAAAATAAAACAATTGAATGTAGAGGTGTCGAGAATACTGAGCCTTGGCTTTATCAAGGACCAGCAAAAACTCTGCATTTTCTCACTTCCACAAGACCTAGTTGGAAATGGGTTTCTGCAAGGCCATAGATGCAAGTAACATTCCCACCTAAAATAGTTTAAAAAATATATATATGTCATGTCCTCCCGTAGAGTTGCATGACCTAGCACTAGTTAACAATTTCGCTTGCATCCATTAACCTTCCTGGCCCGACCCATGCTCTTCATCTGTTACTATTAAACAGAGAGAAGAAGATGCGAATTATAAATTAGTTTGAAAATAGTTACCAGTGCTACCGCATGTTTCCCCAAAACACCTGCCCGGATATGAAGACTGGACAAAAGAACATCAGTCTTCATTTTGTGTGATTAAATTTGGGCTTACCTGCAAAAGAAAAGCATTAAATATTTACTCTAAAGTGCAGCGATTTTTCTCAACAGAACACAAAAATTTTTATTCATGAATTTATCATCGTCAATTTCATTTCCGCAAATATTACTTTTGAAATCTGGCAGTGACACAGCACATTTAATTCCGAAACAAGTTTTACAAAACACCATGGCCATCTCGTAAATACATGTAACATACTTTAAAAGAAACAAAAAAGATAACGCCAATTTATTGGATATAATAAGGGCTGAGGGTGTTTTTGAATGAAGTGAATGAATAATAACAGAAAATGTTATAATTATCAAACATTATGGGGTTTATGAAATCGTATAAGTTTTTTTTTTTTAACATAACTAACAAAATATTCGTTATGAAGAGCGTATACCGATGCAAGAAGGACTTTTTAAACCAGTCAATCATACACTGGCGTGCAAAAATTAAGGACGAGACGGTTTTTCGAATGTAACGTCGTGCAGAAGTGCTCCACATCGACTCAAATCATACCATAAGATCCCCAAGATCTAAGAATATGGGACAAGTGAGCAAAACCGTTCAAACAAGGAATCCAAAGGATACAAAAGCATTTTATTAAAACGGTACCTTCGAGCACAACTGGACAGAAGACAGAAACGTCCATGTGACAGGCGGCTGCCAAGAAAAATCCAGTCTTTAGTAGAGGATATGACCACCCCTGACTGCATTGCAAGATTTACAACTTCTGTCCATGCTGAGGACGAGGTTGTCAAGGAGCTGTTGAGGCATCGCGGCCCATTCCTCTTGTAACACCAATCGCAGCTGCGGAATCGTTGCTGGCGGCTGGTGACGTGCTGCCAAGCGTCTCCCGAGAAGGTCCCACACGTGTTCGATTGGATTTAGGTCCCGGGACCTTGCGGGCCAATCCATGCGTTGAATATCTTCACTCTCCAACAGCTCTGCGACAGCCACTGTACGATGAGGTGTAGCGTTGTCGTCCATGAAGAGGAACTCAGGACTCACAGAACCTCGGTACAATAGCGGACACCAGTGACTGAACCTCCTTGGAAGATGTGGAGGTCAGTACGGCTACCAAGCACGATACCGCCCCAAACGAGAACTCCGCCACCTCCAAACTGGTCCCTTTCGATGATGTTGGAGGTATGATTGCGTGTTCCCTGCTCTCTCCAGATGTGTATACGTCCAGAATCGCTCGTCAGACTAAATCGGCTCTCATCCGTAAAGAAAACTCGACCCCATTGCTGATGTGTCCAATTCTTGTGTTCCTGGCACCACAGAAACCGTCGTCTCCGATGAGCAGGCGTTAATGGAACACACCGTACTGGTCATCGTGCAAATAGACCACCTTTGTGCAGCCTCCTGGCCACGGTAAAACGAGATAACCAGTTGTCTGTTGCATGTGCCTTGCGATTTCTCCCGCTGTCTTCCGTCTGTCTCTTCTCGCCTGTAGGACAATATACGGGTCGTCCGCCGCCGTGGTTGCTCGTGGACGACCACTGCTAAACTCTCGGACAGCTGTTCCTGTCGTTTGAAATGCTCTCCAAGCTGGTGAAACGATGCTGTGAGCGATCCCGAACTCCCCAGCCACACTAGTCACACTTCGACCTTCTTCCAACTTCCCAATGACGCGACCTAGGGTAAAGTCATCCAGATGTCTTCTACTGGATAGCTTGTTGGCCATATCACACGGTGGCAGCAACTCGACGTCGTTCAAACCGATGTACACCGTGCAATAGCTTTCACCGAATTGCTGAGCGTACACCGCCCGTGGGCTTCATACCCTTCCGACAACCCCCTACCCCCACCCCGTCATGCTGCATATATGCGCATGTGCCCTACAGTACCGGACTGTAGTCTATCTCCTGAGTGGTCTTTCGGTCCGTTCAGCCTGCTCGTTCCGCTGTTATGCTAATTTCTCCTCTTCGTCCTGAATTTTTGCACACCAGTGCATAAGCTTTAAAACGGTTTTAAATAGAAACAGCCATTTGCACCAAGTTCAAATAAGATTACCACACTAAAAAAATCCCACAAAATATTATTCACAAGAAAAATCTTCCTAAACATTTTTGGGTTAAACTTTCAGAAATTGAGATATAGTCACAAATAATAATAATAATAATAAACACTTACACCCCCTGGGAAAAAACTGTGCATCGATAGAAGAAATACTTAATTTAAAGTGATTGAAATCGTACACAAACGAAATTATTTCAACTGATGTTTCATAATACAAAGCTGGAACTTCCAATGCAAACATGCATTTCTGCTCATTAGAGGCGGAGCAAAATATTAGCGTCACGAAACCTTTTCTGCCACAAAACGAGTTTTTCGAAAAATCGGATATTTATAAGAAGAGATCATAAAAAAAATGTACATTTACGCCTCCCAGGGGGAAAACTGGGTATTATTTAAAATACACAATGTTTGCAGTGTCCATCACACTAAATGTTATCTTGTACAAAAATGATTTTTTTTTCAAACCGATTTTTCGAAGAGACGCATTTACATCCACTAGCGGCAGAACTATGGATAATGAAAAATTAAACAATATACACAGAATTTTCTAATGGTTGAAGGAAACCACCCAAACAGAATTGTTAAAATTAGACTTTTAAACGCTCAGAAACAGTTCCCAAAGCATATACGCAGGGCAGTCAAAGAGTTAGTTGCAATCGCATGTGCATAAAAAGAAAAAAAAGCACGAGCATTTTGGGAAATGTTTACACTTACGTAGGAAAAACAATAGAAGAGCTATTTTTCGATGTAATCACTTAGTTTATAAACTTATTTAAACATTTATCGTAGCGTGACACGAGTTTGTCTATCCCTTCTTGAAGGACCAGTTGAAACGCCGGCTACCGCCGTGCCGCACTGTCTGGGATTTGGAGCACACCGTCCAACACGTGTGGGCCGGTCTGCCGCAGGACAATATCAGGCGACTGTTCGTCTCCATGCCGGACCGTATTGCAGCATGTATCGCCGCACGAGGCGGTGCGACGCGCTATTGAAGATGACCGAACCTGCGTGCCACAGACCCCTCTGTAATTGTCCTGCAGCTGTGTTTTTGCCATCATGTGTATCATTCATCCATATCATTACGACCATAAAATTTCAGTCCAATCCGATGCTTCCCTCTTGGTGCGCAAATTTCATTGTACGTCAGTGTATATTAACATTATTGTGGCTGGTCCGGAAGGATGTTAAGATACCTTATGACATCCATATGCTGTTCAAGATATATTAAGAAACTCAATGCCTGCCATAAAAGCTGACCCAGACCATTACGCCGGGTCCACGACCTTTGAAATATAACGCTATGCACCTGGAAGCTATTGACTCGTGGTGTTGACTTCACATTCTGGCTCTTCCATCTGCGTGTATTAACCTAAAAAGTGCCTCATTGCACCGGCGAGCCTTTCCCAATCCGCAGTGATTCACTTTTGGAGATCTTATGATCACTGGAGATGATTTGTTGGTTTCAAGCAGAGACTAGTGTTACACAAAGGAACGTCTCCCATTATAGCACGTTCGCGCCAAGGTCCGAAAGGCTGTGTGTGTGTTAAATTTCTCTTCTCGATGCCGCTGTTGTACTACGCGGTTCCTTGAAGCAATGGAGCTCGTCTGTTATCTCGCATAAACTCCTCTAGCAGTTGTTGCTCTCAAACATCGACCAGTCGTTTTCTTCCAAAGGAAGGCCACTGCTTGTTTTGACGTTTGTGCGCCACCCATTGTCCATCTTCAATATAAGGCCACTGCTTGTTTTGTTGTTTGTACACCACCCATTGTCTATCCTCAATACAGTTGTTTCCTTCCAAAGGAAGACCACTGCTTTTTTTTTTTTTTTTTTTTTTGCACCACTCAACATCCTCAACACAGATGTTTCCTTCCATAGGAAGGCCATTGCTTGTTTTGTTTTTTGTGCACCACCCATCCTCAATACAGCTGTTTCCTTCCAAAGGGAAGTCACTGCTTATTTTGTTGTTCGTGCACCATCCATCCTCAACACAGTTGTTTCTTTACAAAAGAAGGCCACTGCTTGTTTTGTTGTTTGTGCACCACCAATTGTCCATCCCCAATACAATTGTTTCCTTCCAAAGAAAGCTACTGCTTTTTTGGTTGGTTGTGCACCACCCATCATCCATCCTCAATACAGTTCTTTTCTTCCAAAGGAAGGCCGCTGCTTGTTTTGTTGTTTGTGCACCACCAATTGTCTATCCTCAATACAGTTGTTTCCTTCTAAAGGAAGGCCACTGCTTGTTTTGTTGTTTGGGCACCACCCATCCTCAATATAGTACTTTTCTTCCAAAGGAAGGCCACTGCTTGTTTTCTTGTTTCTGCACCACCAATTGTCCATTCCCAATACTATTATTTTCTTCCAAAAGGTCACTGCTTGTTTTGTTGTTTGCGCACCACCAATTGTCCATCCCCCCAATACAATTGTTTCCTTCCAAAGGAAAGCCACTGCTTGTTTTGTTGTTTGTGCACCACCCATCATACATATTCAATACAGTTCTTTTCTTCCAAAGGAAGGCCGCTGCTTGTTTTGTTGTTTGTGCACCACCAATTGTCTATCCTCAATACAGTTGTTTCCTTCTTAAGGAAGGCCACTGCTTGTTTTGTTGTTTGGGCACCACCCATCCTCAATACAGTAGTTTTCTTCCAAAGGAAGGCCACTGCTTTTTTTGTTGTTTCTGAACCACCCATCATCCATTCAAAATACGATTGTTTCCTTCCAAAGGAAGGGCACTGCTTGTATTATTGTTTGTGCACCACCCGTTACCCATCCTCATTACAACTGTTTCCTTCCAAAGGAAGGCAACTGCTTGTTTTGTTGTTTGTGCACCACCCATCAGGGAATGTTGTTGAAAAGAATTTACAGTGGAGAGACAATGTTGAAGTTATAGCCAGGGAGGCCTGTTACCGTGAAAGCACCTGAAAATGTGGATGCCTTCCATAATGTAATGACAAAAGACTACAGAAGAACCACACCGAGAGAACTTTCAGCATGTCTTATTGAGCCCACCATATTGCTTTCAATGTTTTAGGAATGATAGAGGTTTCTTCGAGCCGAGTCCCTGAATAATTTACACGCGCACACACTGAATGAATGAAGATTAGAAGTAGGAAGGAGTTAAAGGATTGTCATGAAACTGTGCAGAATTTTGAAGCTAATGAAACTCAGTTTTGGAGGAGGTAAATCTCTATGGATGAAAACATGGCTGCACCACTTCTACCCTGAAACAAAAGAACGAAATGAACACTGGATGCATCCCTCTTCTCCCCCACCTAAGAAGTTTCGAGCGCAGCTGTCGGCTCAGAAATTCATGGCATCCGTCTTCATAGATGCAGAAAGAGTCATCATGGGTGCTTTCCTGGAAAGACGTTCTACTATCAATGCAAAGTATTACTTTAACTTACTGAGATATTTCTGTGTGGAACTGAAGCTCAAGAAGAGCGGCAATTTTGAACAAAGGGGTCATCTTGGCAACGCACGGGCGCACATAGCATTTGTGGCTCAGGCACCACTCCGTTGCAGTGGGTACAAGCTATTATGCTATCCGCTCTACTCAACGGATTTGGCTTTATCCGACTATTTGCAAACCTCGGAGGGTATTTGAAAGGGCAGAAACACGACAGTGACAATGCAGTGAACAAATGGTTTGAGTCAAAGTCAAAATTTTTATTTGAGCAGGTCACGAAAACTAGCTCTTCTTTACAGAAAGTGAGTTGACCTTGAGGTAATATGCCGAAAAATAATTACTTTTTCACGACATTCCAACATTCCTCATATGCGAGGTTAACAACTTTGCACCATCTATCTCCCTGTCTCGCACGCCACTGAAAATTATGAAGTGCGCGCAAATCTTTTCGTCATGGTTGCTTATACAGACGTAAAAGATAAGTAAATAAATAATAATAATAATTTTCAAGTCAAGAGTTTTCGAAGCAGCGACAGCTAGGAAAATAAAGTACACATTTATGACCCCTAGCGGGGAAAACTGATTTAATCGAAGTAGAAAAAGTAAGCAAAATGATAGTCAAACGTTTTACGAAAAAAAAAAAAGTTTTCATTCTGTCGGATGTGACGTATACCTGTAAATAATATTCCTTTTGAGTTTGTTTTCTTCTGCACATTTCGTTACTTTTCGGAAAAAAGATGTTCTTACTGAAAGGCACATTACTTCCCCGAAGAGCTTGTACATTTTGGTAAAGCTGGCAGTGAGTCAGAGGAGCATAAAATGACAACAAGGAAAGCATGGTAGAGCTAAAAAAGTTCTGAATGCAGTAGTTTGAAACGTGATTAACTATATTGCTAGATAATGCACGTAAAAAACTTCGTTGAACATATATTCATACTTCTTAAATATCTAAATAGATACTAACGATCAGGTAGAAAAAATTAGCAAAGAGACTTATGTATAACAATAGCTTCCTTTATTAACTAAAACACTTCCGTTTAATGGAGTAAAACACATACACAATATAAGCCGAGCTTTCGCGCTCCACCGGGAGGCTTCGTCTGGGCTAAGCTTTAAAAGCCTTCTTAGAGACAGCAACTTACAATGTTATTACAATGCATAAATTTGATATTATAGAACCAAACTTTTCTATTTCACGTTGAGGTCCGTGTTTAGACATACTCACGTGTGGTGTCCGTGTTTTAAAACGTGATCATGCGGCATGGAGAGGAATTACCTGTTGTTTCCTTGATGCTTGTCCAGGAGATTTCTCCAGGCATCTGATATCTCATAAGACAAGTTTTCGTTGCATCTGTGTGGGGGTGAGTCATGATCGCAAGACTTTCACGCGTGGATGTGCCAACATTGCTTGTACAGGGTGTTATTCTTTTCATCATGCTCCAAAGTGGGGTTGCTCCTTTTTGGTTGACTTCCTTGTACAAGGTGGTTGTAGTTTTTCCGTCCTTAACGTCTCTTTTATGGTCCTTATCTGGAGGGACCGTTTAGTTAACCCAACGTATGACTTTCTGCTGTCTTATGAGATATCAGATGCCTGGAGGAATCTCCTGTACAAGCATCAAGGAAACAACAGGAAATTCCTCTCCATGCCGTATGTTCACGTTTTAAAACACGAAAGCCACACGTGAGTATGTCTAAACACGGACGTCAATGAGAAATGAAACAGTTTGGTTCTATTATATCAAATTTTTGAATTGTAACACCATTGTAAGTCGCTATCTCTAAGAATGCTTTGAAAGCCTAGCCCAGACGAAGCCTCAAAGTGGAGCGGGAAAGCTCGGCTTAAATTGCGTATGTGTTTTACGCCCTTTAAAGGAAGTGTTTTAGTTTATAAACGGTGTAGTAGTATTCGATAACTTCCTTTATTGTTCAACTCATAATAAGTTCAAAGGGGCATTAATATAATCCACTAACACAATATAATCTTGCTGATATCAATACTGATCGCAGTCCCATGACAACAATACTTAATTTCCGATTATGTATATATCAAGTAGGCTTCAATCTCCGTCGCAAAACCAACGCAACCGCCCCGGTGGCGCAGTGGTCTAAGCGATGGCCTCTGATCATTCATCCGAAAGGAGTCTGGGTTCGAATACCGGTGAGGCATGGTTGTTGTGTTTGTCTTACGGCATTGGCTCTCTCCCTTCCCTGGAACCAGTGACCCTAAATCAGGGACGGGCGACTGCTTATAGCCCATTGAGTTGCTCACGGTGGTCGTTAAACCTCCAATAAAAAAAAACACTTCCCAATCTACTAATGATCTCTCTATAACTCCACAAATCTTCGCTCCCTTACTCAATGTCGTCAATTTATATTGTTTTGATTCACTGTCAGGTTTGCCAAAATGTACAAACTGTTCGGGAAAGTAATATGCCGTTCAGTAAGAAAATCTTTAACCAAGAAGTAACGAAATTCACATAGAGAACAGAAATTCAAAAGGAAGGTTAAATAGAGATAAACGTCACACGGGTTCTTAACAACAGTGAAACGGAATAAAGTAAACGTCGCAGTAAACTGATATTACTCAAATGCCTCCAAGCTCGTACCCGAAAAAGAAGAATTACAACCGAAAGGGGGTCAAAACCACCTCTTCTTCACAGAGCACGTCATTAAGTTATATGCTTATTCATTGTTTCGCTGCCGTTTCCTGTTATTTCTCTGCTTCAAAATGCAGAACATTTTCCTGTTCCACTGCCAACAAATGTGCAACCAATTCGAATGATAAGCACAAGCGCCCGTGTTTGAATTTTCAGTGTTATGTATGGATGCCCTATGTGCCTGTGGTTATGTTTCTCTCCTCTCCCTGGGGCCAGTAATTCTGAATTAGCAGTCATCGCTACTCAGAAACATCTTTAAACAGTTACCGGCTAAAAACTGATACAATTCGAACAAATTGAAATATCAAACAATAGTCATCGTTTTTTCCACGTTTATAAGTGAGTCAGGGGAAAATTCTTATTGGCCGCCACCGGGAATGGAACCCGGTTTTTATCAATTTCCGGTAGCGGCCAATGAGAAATTTTCCGTGACTCACTTATAAACGTGGAAAGAGCGATGACTTCTGTTTGATGTTCCTAGTCCATGTCAAATGTCTGTATTAATCAAACTGGAAGAGTTGGAACTAAAATCTTCAGTTAAAATAATCAAGCACGAGTTACAACAAAATGCAGATATTTCATGAATAGGCGGTTTTCTTTCTCTCCCTCATTAATTATGCACCTTATGTATCGATCCGCCGTTTCCACTTTCTCATGGTGTACCGCACAACAGCTATTTCTTTTGACAGCCGTGCATCGCTCTTTCAAATGAGAAAATGACTTAAAATGTAAGTAGAGTGCAAGTTTTATTGTTTCGTTCCAAATGGTATTCTACCTGTACTGGCGTATTTTGGTCTCCGACTTTTCCACATTTCCTTTCAAAATTGCATTCAATGTGCGCCGCTGCATGCTTCCGTCTGAGGTTAAATTCCATGTCTATCAAAAACATTCGATTTTCAAGCGCGAATACTAAACTGAAAATTGAAATCAGCTGGAAAATGAACAAACGTGCCGTAACGTGTTGTTAAGTATTCGTCGGAGAATATTTCTATTAATTGCAAACATTCTTTCTGAGAAACCCTCGTATGAAAGCTGCTACAATTAAATTGGTAGATATCGCGCCAACAGAAACATGGAAAAAACTTTTTACGTTTCTCAGAATTATTATTATGAGATCGATTCATTTTTACAAAGAGTTATTTACTTCAGCTATCTGCAGAAGAATTTGTGAAAAGGCAATAACAATCAGAGGCACGAAGCCTTTAGGCAAATGCAGTAGCAAAATGATCCCTCGTATCATACACAGACTGAAGAATGAACTTCTGAGTCGTTAAGTAGATGCAGGAATTGCATCGCGAACTACGATTTAAATTGACTTCCTTTTTTTTTAAACTACTTTCGAGAGAAACCAAAACCATTTCTCAAAATGTCTCTGCAATTATTGTTAAGTGAAATTGCGACGACTCGGAAAAACGAAAATGTCTCAGGAAAGCGACAGGCTACATCCTTCTTGAGAAAATGGTTGAGAACCATGGAGACGGGCCTTAAGTGTTCCAATCAAGTGAATTCCGCCACTCGCATGACACTTTTCTACCCCTCATTTCAATTCTTGGCTGCTCATTGGTGAATTACGCTTGTCTTCCAGGTAAAGACAGAGTTTTCGTGCAAAAGTCCATTAAGCTTTTCCTCCGCGTTACACGTTTGGAAAGCGCTAATTATCGAACTTTCTTGGACGTGCTACTGTTTCATTCTGTGAGAAATATCTCCGTGCTTGTTCAAAGGGTTTAGCCTACTTTTCTCTTTGTTCATGGTGAAATGACGCCTTTCAAAGTAGTTTACATTTTCCTACATTCATTTCATTGCATCGTACGGATGTCGGTAGATTTGTCTGAAATATGTTACAATCGTGTATATCCGAATGATAAAACTGTCGTCGACATCACTGCGCATGAGTAGCAGACGTGAGCCGCGTTCTAGAGTGTCCTGGAAGACGCTCAGTGATAATACTAGTTTTCTACTCTTTTAAGAACAAATTTTTTGGGGGGCTTTTTCCAAAGCAAGCGGGGAAAGAGAAGTCTTCATGAGCAGATCGTGAAGCCCAATCTTGGGCCTAAACAAACAATCACCTTATAATGTATTTTTGAGTCAAGGCATTTCAGGTTCTTGTAGGTTGGAGAACTATTAAATGTTAAACACAACACTTACATCGTCACTAACGGCATTAGGTAGATCGATAAGCAAAAAATTCAAGATATAAAAACTTCAAACGTTTATTTGGTTCCTGCTAGTCGAATTCGCCTTTTCACAAAGGTTCGCTGTTATAAAAATATCCCATTCGTAGATAAGATTATTTCACTTAAAACGTGTAACTTTTTTGCCAGCGGTGGGGTTCGACTCCATATCATCCTACTCTGGAGCGGCTGTTTTTTTTACTGAACTACGCCGGCATGTTTATCGCTGCTTAATTTTTAGTAAGAACGTGCGGTGTGTGGAAGACTCATAGCACAATTTTTTCATACCTATGGGCCAGGAGATTCACTTTCGTTCAGGCGCAAATATAGTATACACTGTATATAGAGACTATCAATCCGGTGGAAGAGTAGCATTCACCGGATTGATACTCCCTGAAGATTACAAACCGTCCCTCATTGGATTGATTCTCCCTGGAGATTACAAACCGTACTTCTACCGGATTGATACTCCCCTTGAGATTACAATCCTTACTTCCACCGGATTGATACTCCCCTGAAGATTACAATCCTTACTTCCACCGGATTGATACTCCCCTGAAGATTACAATCCTTAATTCCACCGGATTGATACTCCCCTGGAGATAACAAACCGTACTTCCGCTGGATTGATACTCCCCTGGAGATTACAATCCCTACTTCTACCGGATTGATACTCCCTGAAGATTACAATCCCTACTTCCACCGGATTGATACTCCCCTGAAGATTACAATCCCTACTTCCACCGGATTGATACTCTTCTAAAGATTACAATCCCTACTTCCACCGGATTGATACTCACCTGAAGATTACAATCCTTACTTCCACCGGATTGATACTCACCTGAAGATTACAATCCTTACTTCCACCGGATTGATACTCCCCTGAAGATTACAAACCGTCCCTCATTGGATTGATTCTCCCCTGGAGATTACAAACCGTACTTCCACCGGATTGATACTCCCCTTGAGATTACAATCCTTACTTCCACCGGATTGATACTCCCTGAAGATTACAATCCTTACTTATACCGGATTGATACTCCCTGAAGATTACAATCCTTACTTCCACCGGATTGATACTCCCCTGAAGATTACAATCCTACTTCCACCGGATTGATACTCTTCTGAAGATTACAATCCCTACTTCCACCGGATTGATACTCACCTGAAGATTACAATCCTTACTTCCACCGGATTGATACTCCCTGAAGATTACAATCCTTACTTCCACCGGATTGATACTCCCCTGAAGATTACAATCCTTAATTCCACCGGATTGATACTCCCCTGAAGATTACAATCCTTAATTCCACCGGATTGATACTCCCCTGGAGATAACAAACCGTACTTCCGCTGGATTGATACTCCCCTGGAGATAACAAACCGTACTTCCGCTGGATTGATACTCCCTGGAGATTACAATCCCTACTTCTACCGGATTGATACTCCCTTGAAGATTACAATCCCTACTTCCACCGGATTGATACTCCCCTGAAGATTACAATCCCTACTTCCACCGGATTGATACTCTTCTGAAGATTACAATCCCTACTTCCACCGGATTGATACTCACCTGAAGATTACAATCCTTACTTCCACCGGATTGATACTCCCCTGAAGATTACAATCCTTAATTCCACCGGATTGATACTCCCCTGGAGATAACAAACCGTACTTCCGCTGGATTGATACTCCCTGGAGATTACAATCCCTACTTCCACCGGATTGATACTCCCCTGAATATTACAATCCCTACTTCCACCGGATTGATACTCCCCTGAAGATTACAATCCCTACTTCCACCGGATTGATACTCTTCTGAAGATTACAATCCCTACTTCCACCGGATTGATACTCTTCTGAAGATTACAATCCCTACTTCCACCGGATTGATACTCCCCTGAAGATTACAATCCTTAATTCCACCGGATTGATACTCCCCTGGAGATAACAATCCTTAATTCCACCGGATTGATACTCCCCTGGAGATAACAAACCGTACTTCCGCTGGATTGATACTCCCCTGGAGATTACAATCCCTACTTCTACCGGATTGATACTCCCCTGAAGATTACAATCCCTACTTCCACCGGATTGATACTCCCCTGAAGATTACAATCCCTACTTCCACCGGATTGATACTCTTCTGAAAATTACAATCCCTACTTCCACCGGATTGATACTCACCTGAAGATTACAATCCTTACTTCCACCGGATTGATACTCCCCTGAAGATTACAATCCTTAATTCCACCGGATTGATACTCCCCTGGAGATAACAAACCGTACTTCCGCTGGATTGATAACTCCCCTGGAGATTACAATCCTTACTTCCACCGGATTGATACTCCTGAAGATTACAATCCCTACTTCCACCGGATTGATACTCCCCTGAAGATTACAATCCCTACTTCCACCGGATTGATACTCTTCTGAAGATTACAATCCCTACTTCCACCGGATTGATACTCACCTGAAGATTACAATCCTTACTTCCACCGGATTGATACTCCCCTGGAGATTACAATTCCTACTACCACCGGATTGATACTCCCCTGAAGATTACAATCCCTACTTCCACCGGATTGATACTCCCCTGAAGATTACAATCCCTACTTCCACCGGATTGATACTCTTCTGAAGATTACAATCCCTACTTCCACCGGATTGATACTCCCCTGGAGATAACAAACCGTACTTCCGCTGGATTGATACTCCCTGGAGATTACAATCCCTACTTCTACCGGATTGATACTCCCCTGAAGATTACAATCCCTACTTCCACCGGATTGATACTCCCCTGAAGATTACAATCCCTACTTCCACCGGATTGATACTCTTCTGAAGATTACAATCCCTACTTCCACCGGATTGATACTCACCTGAAGATTACAATCCTTACTTCCACCGGATTGATACTCCCTGAAGATTACAATCCTTAATTCCACCGGATTGATACTCCCCTGGAGATAACAAACCGTACTTCCGCTGGATTGATACTCCCTGGAGATTACAATCCCTACTTCCACCGGATTGAGACTCCCCTGAAGATTACAATCCCTACTTCCACCGGATTGATACTCCCCTGAAGATTACAATCCCTACTTCCACCGGATTGATACTCCCCTGAAGATTACAATCCCTACTTCCACCGGATGGATACTCTTCTGAAGATTACAATCCCTACTTCCACCGGATTGAGACTCCCCTGAAGATTACAATCCCTACTTCCACCGGATTGATACTCCCCTGAAGATTAGAATCCCTACTTCCACCGGATCGATACTCCCCTGAAGATTACAATCCCTACTTCCACCGGATTGATACTCCCCTGAAGATTACAATCCTTACTTCCACCGGATTGATACTCCCCTGAAGATTACAATCCTTAATTCCACCGGATTGATACTCCCCTGGAGATAACAAACCGTACTTCCGCTGGATTGATACTCCCTGGAGATTACAATCCCTACTACCACCGGATTGATACTCCCTGAAGATTACAATCCCTACTTCCACCGGATTGATACTCCCCTGAAGATTACAATCCCTACTTCCACCGGATTGATACTCCCCCTGAAGATTACAATCCCTACTTCCACCGGATTGATACTCACCTGAAGATTACAATCCTTACTTCCACCGGATTGATACTCACCTGAAGATTACAATCCTTACTTCCACCGGATTGATACTCCCCTGAAGATTACAAACCGTCCCTCATTGGATTGATTCTCCCCTGGAGATTACAAACCGTACTTCCACCGGATTGATACTCCCCTTGAGATTACAATCCTTACTTCCACCGGATTGATACTCCCCTGAAGATTACAATCCTTAATTCCACCGGATTGATACTCCTGGAAATTACAAACCGTACTTCCGCTGGATTGATACTCCCCTGGAGATTACAATTCCTACTACCACCGGATTGATACTCTTCTGAAGATTACAATCCCTACTTCCACCGGATTGATACTCACCTGAAGATTACAATCCTTAATTCCACCGGATTGATACTCCCCTGGAAATTACAAACCGTACTTCCGCTGGATTGATACTCCCTGAAGATTACAATCCCTACTTCCACCGGATTGATACTCTTCTGAAGATTACAATCCCTACTTCCACCGGATTGATACTCACCTGAAGATTACAATCCTTACTTCCACCGGATTGATACTCCCTGAAGATTACAATCCTTACTTCCACCGGATTGATACTCCCCTGAAGATTACAATCCTTAATTCCACCGGATTGATACTCCCCTGGAGATAACAAACCGTACTTCCGCTGGATTGATACTCCCCTGGAGATTACAATCCCTACTACCACCGGATTGATACTCCCCTGAAGATTACAATCCCTACTTCCACCGGATTGATACTCCCCTGAAGATTACAATCCCTACTTCCACCGGATTGATACTCCCCTGAAGATTACAATCCCTACTTCCACCGGATTGATACTCACCTGAAGATTACAATCCTTACTTCCACCGGATTGATACTCACCTGAAGATTACAATCCTTACTTCCACCGGATTGATACTCCCCTGAAGATTACAAACCGTCCCTCATTGGATTGATTCTCCCCTGGAGATTACAAACCGTACTTCCACCGGATTGATACTCCCCTTGAGATTACAATCCTTACTTCCACCGGATTGATACTCCCCTGAAGATTACAATCCTTAATTCCACCGGATTGATACTCCCCTGGAGATAACAAACCGTACTTCCAGCGGATTGATACTCCCCTGAAGATTACAATCCCTACTTCCACCGGATTGATACTCTTCTGAAGATTACAATCCCTACTTCCACCGGATTGATACTCACCTGAAGATTACAATCCTTACTTCCACCGGATTGATACTCCCATGAAGATTACAATCCTTAATTCCACCGGATTGATACTCCCTGGAGATAACAAACCGTACTTCCGCTGGATTGATACTCCCTGGAGATTACAATCCCTACTTCCACCGGATTGATACTCCCCTGAAGATTACAATCCCTACTTCCACCGGATTGATACTCCCCTGAAGATTACAATCCCTACTTCCACCGGATTGATACTCTTCTGAAGATTACAATCCTACTTCCACCGGATTGATACTCACCTGAAGATTACAATCCTTACTTCCACCGGATTGATACTCCCTGAAATTACAAACCGTACTTCCGCTGGATTGATACTCCCCTGGAGATTACAATTCCTACTACCACCGGATTGATACTCCCCTGAAGATTACAATCCCTACTTCCACCGGATTGATACTCCCCTGAAGATTACAATCCCTACTTCCACCGGATTGATACTCTTCTGAAGATTACAATCCCTACTTCCACCGGATTGATACTCCCCTGGAGATAACAAACCGTACTTCCGCTGGATTGATACTCCCCTGGAGATTACAATCCCTACTACCACCGGATTGATACTCCCTGAAGATTACAATCCCTACTTCCACCGGATTGATACTCCCCTGAAGATTACAATCCCTACTTCCACCGGATTGATACTCCCCTGAAGATTACAATCCCTACTTCCACCGGATTGATACTCACCTGAAGATTACAATCCTTACTTCCACCGGATTGATACTCACCTGAAGATTACAATCCTTACTTCCACCGGATTGATACTCCCCTGAAGATTACAAACCGTCCCTCATTGGATTGATTCTCCCCTGGAGATTACAAACCGTACTTCCACCGGATTGATACTCCCCTTGAGATTACAATCCTTACTTCCACCGGATTGATACTCCCCTGAAGATTACAATCCTTAATTCCACCGGATTGATACTCCCCTGGAAATTACAAACCGTACTTCCGCTGGATTGATACTCCCCTGGAGATTACAATTCCTACTACCACCGGATTGATACTCCCCTGAAGATTACAATCCCTACTTCCACCGGATTGATACTCCCCTGAAGATTACAATCCCTACTTCCACCGGATTGATACTCTTCTGAAGATTACAATCCCTACTTCCACCGGATTGATACTCACCTGAAGATTATAATCCTTACTTCCACCTACTACCACCGGATTGATACTCCCCTGAAGATTACAATCCCTACTTCCACCGGATTGATACTCCCCTGAAGATTACAATCCCTACTTCCACCGGATTGATACTCTTCTGAAGATTACAATCCCTACTTCCACCGGATTGATACTCACCTGAAGATTATAATCCTTACTTCCACCGGATTGATACTCCCCTGAAGATTACAATCCTTAATTCCACCGGATTGATACTCCCTGGAGATAACAAACCGTACTTCCGCTGGATTGATACTCCCCTGGAGATTACAATCCCTACTTCCACCGGATTGAGACTCCCCTGAAGATTACAATCCCTACTTCCACCGGATTGATAC
The DNA here is from genome assembly GCA_039090855.1 of Macrothele yani. Lineage (NCBI taxonomy): Eukaryota > Metazoa > Arthropoda > Arachnida > Araneae > Macrothelidae > Macrothele > Macrothele yani. The sequence goes on along the minus strand of CM076994.1, from coordinate 7,712,109 downwards.
TCCCCTGAAGATTACAATCCCTACTTCCACCGGATTGATACTCCCCTGAAGATTACAATCCCTACTTCCACCGGATGGATACTCTTCTGAAGATTACAATCCCTACTTCCACCGGATTGAGACTCCCCTGAAGATTACAATCCCTACTTCCACCGGATTGATACTCCCCTGAAGATTAGAATCCCTACTTCCACCGGATCGATACTCCCCTGAAGATTACAATCCCTACTTCCACCGGATTGATACTCCCCTGAAGATTACAATCCTTACTTCCACCGGATTGATACTCCCTGAAGATTACAATCCTTAATTCCACCGGATTGATACTCCCCTGGAGATAACAAACCGTACTTCCGCTGGATTGATACTCCCTGGAGATTACAATCCCTACTTCTACCGGATTGATACTCCCCTGAAAATTACAATCCCTACTTCCACCGGATTGATACTCCCCTGAAGATTACAATCCCTACTTCCACCGGATTGATACTCCCCTGAAGATTACAATCCCTACTTCCACCGGATTGATACTCCCCTGAAGATTACAATCCCTACTTCCACCGGATTGATACTCCCCTGAAGATTACAATCCCTACTTCCACCGGATTGATACTCCCCTGAAGATTACAATCCCTACTTCCACCGGATTGATACTCCCCTGAAGATTACAATCCCTACTTCCACCGGATTGATACTCCCCTGAATATTACAATCCCTACTTCCACCGGATTGATACCCCCCTGAAGATTACAATCCGGTTGTATATCGTTTTTTACCTTCTACATCCATTTTAATTTTCAGTTTTCATTTTCATCACGGAAATTTGTGTGTATATATTAGGGGTATGCAAAAAGTTCCGCCGCCCCGCTACCGGGCTCTGTAGGGGTCTAATCTGTCGGCGACCATTGCTGTCAGTTCGTACATGAAGCCAAGCATGGAGGTCGATAAAGTTCATTTGCGGCACTGTTTGTTATTCATGTTTAATTTATGAAAAAGGGAGAGTGAAGTACACGGTTCAATATGTCAGGCGTATGGCGAAACGGTTATGGGTGAGCGGACGTGTCGAGTATGGTTTGCCAGGTTTAAGAAAGGTGATCTAACCTTGGAAGACAAGCCACGTGTAGGTAGACCGCAGGAACTCGCAGACGAGGAGATGTATTCGCTGTTGCAAGAGAATGCCACACAATCGACCACGCAACTGGCGAAACGTTTGAAAGTGGCTCAATCGACGGTGGTACGGTATCAACAGGCCTTGGGGAAAATCCAAAAGATTGATAAGTGGGTTCCGTATACTTTAACGGAACGTAATATTTGTCAACGATTGGGCATCTGCAAGTCGTTGTTGAAGAGGTTTCAAGGGAAGAATTTATTGTGGAAAGTTGTCACCGGGGATGAGAAATGGGTCTATTGCGCAAGCGATCCTAGGTCGACCCAGGCCAGCCATCAACAAAGGTTCTGTTGTGTGTGTGGTGGGAATGTATAGAGTGCTGTACTTCGAACTGTTGAAACCGGGAGAAACAATCACTGCACAATGATATAACGATCAGTTTATTAAGCTGAACACCGCAATCGAGCAAGAACGCCCATAGACAGGTGAAGGATGCCGCCCTGTCGTCCTGTTACATGATAATGCCAGACCACATGTCGGTACCACCAGGAAATCAACCCTTGAACAGTTACACTGGGAGGTTTTGCCGAACCCGGCTTACTGCCCGGTCATTGCACCCTCAGACTTTCATCTGTTTCGCTCTATGCAGTATGTTTCACCATAGTTACAGCGGTGGAAAATTTCGTCACTGCGTTCTTTAGCTCAAAACCCCAGTCCTTCTATCAAACGGGCATTCATTTGTTGCCTGAAAAATGGCAAAAGTCATTGATGCTAACGGCCAATATTTCGTTGAATAAATGTGTACTGGTTTCCTGATTTTTCCTGTCTCCTTTCTCCTTAAAACGGTGGAAACTTTTGCATACACCCTAATATATAGCATCATCATCATTCTCAACCATTATCAATCCACTGCTGGACGAAGGTCTCTCCAAGCCTCTTCCACAGCGGTCTGTCTTGTACCCGTCTCCTCCATGTTACTCCCGCATACTTTCGAATTTAATCCACCAATCTCCCACGAGGTCTTCTTCTGGATCTTTTCCTTTCCCTTGGAATCCGATCTAAAATTTCGGCTGTACATCGATGGTCTGTCCTTCTGGCAGTATGCCCAGCCCATTGCCATTTTAGAGATTTTACTCTGATCATCATGTCTTCCACTCTTGTAATTTTCCTGACCCACGAGTTCCTCTTCTTATCTCTCCTGGTTACACCAAGCATGCACCTGTCCATGCTTCTTTGAGTTGTCTACAGCCTTTGTATGTCTCTTTTAGTTAAGGTCTACGTCTCTGCAACCTACGTAAGCACTGGAAGGATGCATTGATCAAACACTTTTCTTTTAAGACATAATGGCATATTGCTCTTGAAAATTATGCTATTTCTTCCAAAAGCTCTCCAGGCAAGTTTTATACGCCGATCAATTTCTTCATCAATGTGACCCTCACTTGATATCGGCTGTCCAAGATAAACGTACGTGTCTGTTATCTCCAGCTTTACTCCATCAATCGATAAATCGTCATTTCTTGTAAAAGGATTGTACATCACTTTTGTCTTCTGAAAGTTCATTTTTAATCCCACTTCTTAACTCTTGTCAGCAAGTTCCTGGATCATACTCTGCAGCTCTGATGAGGTAGTTGCAAAAATGACTACGTCATCAGCAAAACGAAGGTGAGTTAAATAATCTCCATTAATCTCTATCCCATTGTTTTCCCAGTTCAGTGATTGAAAGACATTTTCCAGTGTGGCATTAAAGAGCTTGGGAGATATGGTGTCAGCTTGTCTCACTCCCTTTCCAATTTTTATGTGTGTTGTATTTTCAAACAGCCGAATCTTTGCACTTGCATTTTCATAGATGTTATTAATAATATTAATGTATGTATCTTCAATACCGCAGGATTTCAAAGCCATTGTAACTGCTGATGGTTTCACCGATCAAAGGCTTTTTCATAATCAATAAAAGCCATGCACAATGGAAGTTCATATTCCCTCGCTCTTTCGAATAGTTCTCTTAGTACGTGGATATCATCTAGAGGGTTGTAGTCACTCCTAAATCCAGCTTGTTCTCTCGGTTGAGATATGTCCAGTGTTACCTTCAAGCGGTGTGAAAGAACTTTAGTGAATATTTTGTAAACCACTGATAGGAGGCTGATAGGTCTGTCGTTCCTGAGATCCTCAATGTCACCTTTTGTATGTAGCAGGATCATTGTAGCGTTGTTCCAATCCTCAGGAATATTGCCTTCATTAAGGCATCGAGTGAAAACTTGGGCGAGTAGTGTTTCTATTTCTCCACTTGCTTCTTTTATGATGTCTACAGTAATTCGATCTTCTCCTGGAGCTTTTTCGCGCTTCATGTTCTTGATTGCATGTGCAACTTCTGCTGGGAGGACTGGAAGAACTCTGGTACTAATACCTTTCGTGATGTCTGGAGTACATGTATCATCCCTTTCATATAATTTGGAGTAGAAATCTTTTACTCTTGTCAAAATTTCGCCTCTATTTCTTGTTACAGCACCATCTTCTTTTCTGAGTGCCATAATCTGTTTTCTTCTCTTACTGAGATGTCCCTTAACTATCTTCAGGCTTTCGTTGTTTTGAATTGCTTTTCTCACTAGTTCACAATTGAATTTCCTTACGTCTTCAGTGATACTTTTTCGTACCGTCTTGCATAGGTCCATATATTCCACTTTAGAAGTCACATCTTCTTTAGTAGTCCTCATCTCTCTTCTTTTTTGCATCAACATTTTGGTTTTTCCTGATAATTTGTTCACATGCAACTTGTTCTTAGACCCAGCTAATTTTGTTGCTGTTTCCAAAAGAGCTTTGGTTACTATTCTGCTAACTTCAGAGATGTCCACTTCTTCTAATGTTAGACCTTCTAGAATAGAGAATCTGTTCCTCAGTTCTAATTTGAAGGTATTATGATTATTTTTAAGGTTGGTCACATCAATACACTTAGTTTGTTTTATGAGCTTGCCACGCTCGAGTTTCGCATTTAGGTGCATCTTACCATTCTATGGTCACTACCTGTGTTGAACTTGTTCAGAACACTGCAGTCTTCCATGACAAATTTCTTGTTACACATAATAAAATCAATTTCACTTGTCGTCCCATTTGGATGTCTCCATGTCCATTTCTGTGTGGCCTTTTCTTGAAAAAGGAGTTCATGATGAAAAACCCTTCTGCCTTTGCAAACTACGAGAGTATTTCCACGCTGGTTTCTGTTGCCGTGACCAAATTTACCTACTGAAGTTTCATTCTGTTGCTGTTGTCCTATTTTTGCATTGAAATCTCCCATAATTATCTTCCAGTGCTGCTTGCCTTTATTATTTAGATCACGAATTTCCTCATAAAATTCTTCAATTTCTTCTTCAGGATGACTTGTGGTGGGTGAATAAGTTTGAATAATCTGAGCCTGGTATCTTCGCGAGAGTTGGATAACGAGTCGTGCAGCTCTGTCAAAGGAACTTTTAACTTCTACAACTTTATCCTTCAATTTCTTGTTTATTATAAATCCAACACCACTAGTTCTGCCAGTATCTGTCACACGATAATAGAAGAGATGTCCACTTTTTAGTTCAATGAGATCTTCTCCTTTTCTCCTTAGCTCACTTAGCCCGACGATGACTGACTTAATCCTTTGTAGTTCCTCTTCCAATTCAAGAAGCCTTGAATCAAAAGAAAGGGAGCGTCCATTATACGTAGCCAAGGATCAACATCAGATGGCAGCCTAGTCCGGTCCTCCGGGGATTCTTAGCACCCTCTGCCTACATGTCGCACTGGCCGCTGCCTTGGCCAGGTACATTCCAGCTGCCGGAGACTGAGGGCCAAGATTTAAGTTGTGGAGTCATTTTGGAGGGCTTTGGCCATAACTCACCACGCTGGCCAAGCGAGTTGGTGAGTGTGGGATAGCATTTCCTCTAATCCCGATGGTATAGTTATACCGCTATTGGCGGTCGACAGAGCCCCTTTAGTGGGAACAGGATGCACCACGAGAAGGCGGGATTGACATTTGTCAAGGAGAAGCTGTGAAGTTGCGCATCACCTGACCTTACATCCCCATAAGATATATATATATATATATATACTGAAGAGCAAAACTGAAGACTAAGGAAAAAATTTTAGAATTTAAAACGAAAGCTGCAAAATAACCTGAAGATCAAAACGCGCAACGCAGCAGTTTTGAAAATTCAGAATTCACATTCTATTAAGGAGAAACCTAATCAAAAAAACATCAATAATTTCGACTCACACCAAGTACGACATAGAAAAGGTTATGTATCTATCGGTGTGAGTAAAAGGAGAAAAGATAAAAATAATAAAATAAAACAACTGAATGTAGAAGGTGTCGAGAATACTGAGCCTTGCTTTATCAGTGACCAGCAAAAACTCTGCATTTTCTCACTTCCACAAAGACCTAGTCGGAAATTAGTTTCTGCAAGGCCATGGATGCAAGTAACATTCCCACCTAATATTGTTTTAAAAAATATATATATGTCATGTCCTCATCCGCGGAGTTATATGACAAAGCACTAGTTAATAATTTCGCTTGCATCCATTGACCTTCATGGCCCGACCCATGCTCTTCATCTGTTACTATTAAACAGAGAGAAGAAGATTAAAGAGAACTCAAGCTGTGAGAGTGACATAATACTAGAAAATAATTTTCAGCTATAACGAAATGCCAAGTTCGTTTGAGAGAGAATTTAAACCTGAAAAACAATGCAAAAGAAATCCGAATATTTACATTGCAATTAAAAAAGGAAATATTAATTTTTAAAAATTTTTAAAAAACCAGATTTTTGAAAGAAAACTTGAGTCTAAAACCCCCTACTCTACACCTTATGACAGCACGAAAACGAGAATAATTTAAAGACAATAATTAACTAAAGAAAACTTTGTGAAAGTTATATGACTTAAACAGTTAGTTGCAATATGTACAAAGTTTTTCAGCAGTGCTTTAAGTGCATAATTATTTTAGTTATTAAAAACTTAACTACTTGGAAAAACAGCGCAAAGAAAAGGAACACGCTTAGCCCTCTGCTGTCCCTGGGTACCCCAAAGACGCGCAAAGTTACCAAGAAAGAAAGAGATAAAACCCGCAAAAATGTTAACAGACAAGCCAGTGCCTAAAGGCTGAAAAGCAAAAATCAACAGAGAAAAAAGTACATGAATTACTAACAATGAACTTATAAAACCTAAAGCCCAAATCACAAGGGAAAGCTTACCTCTTGTGCGACGAAACAATCACCTCTCTAGAGTAAAACATGGCTGACCTCTTCCTGACGCTTCTGCCACTCCCTTAGACGCTGGGGGGCAGTGTGGGTGGGGCTGATGGCCTCTCATACAGAAAGAAACCAACTCGCGGAGATTTTAGCCAGAGAAAAAATATATAAACTTAAGACTGTGTACCTGTATGATCAGAAAGAGCAGAATTAACTCTCCAGAATACATGAGAAATATTATAGAATACACGAGTAGTGTATTCAATAATCTTGCGTGTATTAAATCACCTTAGTGAGCTTCTATAGATTAATCAGAATCTTATTAATTTTAATGTTGGTTTTACTATTTTTAGTATAGCTATCCTAGTGATGAATAACTAGTTTTCTTTTTTATTTGTTTTTATTTTCTTTTATAAACAGATTTTTAAGCTTTTTTTGTGATTTTGTTTATATTATTTTATTTAATTTTTTGTTTTAATAGGACCTTCATATCCATAGCACTAAGGTTCCTTTTAGTAGTTAATAGGCATCCTCTAGCCAACTTCCTTACGGCTTTGATTGGTCAGAATCATATTATTAACTGTGTAGAAAATTAAAGCAGATCTGCCAACCTCACTCTATTATTCAGGATAATTTTTCTTAAAGTTCTTTTGATGAAAGAAGAAGGAATTTCGTTCTCTAGAAAACTGTCTAATAGTATATTAATGTGGTAATTGAAGTCCAAATTGTTGCTGCAAATTCTTGAAATTCTTAGGACCTGAGAAATTAGTACATTCTCAATTACTTTGGTTGATATGTTATTATTCGTGTAGATATTTAATTGTTTTGAAAGGAAAATTAACTCTTTTATCAAAGAGGCTAATAGATGGGTTACCTCTGTTGAGCTTAATGCTTAAGTCTAGAACTCAAGTTCCTGATTACTGTGGTTGGTTTTACATAAGTTAAGAGAGTTAGGATAGATATTATCAAAATCACTCTCTATAACTTCTGAATTATTGATACACAGCAGATCATCAATATATCTAAAAGTGTAAAGGTAGTTATCTGAGCAGGTGGGGTGATTTTTAATGAATTCATATTCCCTAAAGAACAGGAATAGATTAGCGATATTCGTGGACATTGATGTTCCCATGGGAATACCGTTCACCTGCTTATAGAGAGTATTATTATATACGATATGGTTATTTTTTATGCAGCAATTGAGATAAGAGTTCCAAGTTCCTACATTAACAAATTGGTTAAGTTTAAATTCTGCATACAGCTCTTTAAAGGTAGTGATTATATCAGATAGAGGCAGATTAGTATATAGGTTTTCAAAATCATAACTATTAATATCTAGGGGACAAACTTTGAGTATAGTAGAAATTACTTCTGCATTATTATTAATTATCCAAATGCAGAAGTAATTTCTACTATACTCAAAGTTTGTCCCCTAGATATTAATAGTTATGATTTTGAAAACCTATATACTAATCTGCCTCTATCTGATATAATCACTACCTTTAAAGAGCTGTATGCAGAATTTAAACTTAACCAATTTGTTAATGTAGGAACTTGGAACTCTTATCTCAATTGCTGCATAAAAAATAACCATATCGTATATAATAATACTCTCTATAAAGCAGGTGAACGGTATTCCCATGGGAACATCAATGTCCACGAATATCGCTAATCTATTCCTGTTCTTTAGGGAATATGAATTCATTAAAAATCACCCCACCTGCTCAGATAACTACCTTTTACACTTTTAGATATATTGATGATCTGCTGTGTATCAATAATTCAGAAGTTATAGAGAGTGATTTTGATAATATCTATCCTAGCTCTTAACTTATGTAAAACCAACCACAGTAATCAGGAACTTGAGTTCCTAGACTTAAGCATTAAAGCTCAACAGAGGTAACCCATCTATTAGCCTCTTTGATAAAAGAGTTAATTTTCCTTTCAAAACAATTAAATATCTACACTGGAATAATAACATATCAACCAAAGTAATTGAGAATGTACTAATTTCTCAGGTCCTAAGAATTTCAAGAATTTTGCAGCAACAATTTGGACTTCAATTACCTACATTAATATACTATTAGACAGTTTTCTAGAGAACGAAATTCCTTCTTCTTTCATCAAAAGAACTTTAAGAAAAATTATCCTGAATAATAGAGTGAGGTTGGCAGATCTGCTTTAATTTTCTACACAGTTAATAATATGATTCTGACCAATCAAAGCCGTAAGGAAGTTGGCTAGAGGATGCCTATTAACTACTAAAAGGAACCTTAGTGCTATGGATATGAAGGTCCTATTAAAACAAAAAATTAAATAAAATAATATAAACAAAATCACAAAAAAAGCTTAAAAATCTGTTTATAAAAGAAAATAAAAACAAATAAAAAAGAAAACTAGTTATTCATCACTAGGATAGCTATACTAAAAATAGTAAAACCAACATTAAAATTAATAAGATTCTGATTAATCTATAGAAGCTCACTAAGGTGATTTAATACACGCAAAGATTATTGAATACACTACTCGTGTATTCTATAATATTTCTCATGTATTCTGGAGAGTTAATTCTGCTCTTTCTGATCATACAGGTACACAGTCTTAAGTTTATATATTTTTTTCTCTGGCTAAAATCTCCGCGAGTTGGTTTCTTTCTGTATGAGGAGGCCATCAGCCCCACCCACACTGCCCCCAGCGTCTAGGGAGTGGCAGAAGCGTCAGGAAAGAGGTCAGCCATGTTTTACTCTAGAGAGGTGATTGTTTCGTCGCACAAGAGGTAAGCTCTTCCTTGTGATTTGGGCTTTAGGTTTTATAAGTTCATTGTTAGTAATTCATGTACTTTTTCTCTGTTGATTTTTTGCTTTTCAGCCTTTAGGCACTGGCTTGTCTGTTAACATTTTTGCGGGTTTTATCTCTTTCTTCTTCTTGGTAACTTTGCGCGTCTTTGGGGTACCCAGGAACAGCAGAGGGCTAAGCGTGTTCTTTTCTTTGCGCTGTTTTTCCAAAGTTAAGTTTTTAATAACTAAAATAATTATGCACTTAAAGCACTGCTGAAAAACTTTGTACATATTGCAACTAACTGTTTAAGTCATATAACTTTCACAAAGTTTTCTTTAGTTAATTATTGTCTTTAAATTATTCTCGTTTTCGTGCTGTCATAAGGTGTAGAGTAGGGGGTTTCAGACTCAAGTTTTCTTTCAAAAATCTGGTTTTTTAAAAATTTTTAAAAATTAATATTTCCTTTTAATTGCAATGTAAATATTCGGATTTCTTTTGCATTGTTTTTCAGGTTTAAATTTCTCTCAAACGAACTTGGCATTTCGTTATAGCTGAAAATTATTTCTAATTATTATGTCACTCTCACAGCTTGAGTTCTCTTTAATCTTCTTCTCTCTGTTTAATAGTAACAGATGAAGAGCATGGGTCGGGCCATGAAGGTCAATGGATGCAAGCGAAATTGTTAACTAGTGCTTTGTCATATAACTCCGCGGAGGACATGACATATATATATTTTTAAAACAATATTAGGTGGGAATGTTACTTGCATCCATGGCCTTGCAGAAAACCCATTTCCGACTAGGTCTTTGTGGAAGTGAGAAAATGCAGAGTTTTTGCTGGTCCTTGATAAAGCCAAGGCTCAGTATTCTCGACACCTTCTACATTCAGTTGTTTTATTTTATTATTTTTATCTTTTTCCCCTTTTACTCACACCGATAGATACATAACCTTTTCTATGTCGTACTTGGTGTGAGTCGAAATTATTGATGTTTTTTTGATTAGGTTTCTCCTTAATAGATATATATATATATATATATATATATATATATATATATATATATATATATATATACTTAAGAGCAAAACTGAAGACTAAGGAAAAACTTTAGAATATATATATATATACATATATATAAGGGATGTAAGGTCAGGTGATGCGTAACATCACAGCCTCTCCTTGACAAATGTCAACCCCGCCTTCTCGTGGTACATCCTGTTCCCACTAAAGGGGCTCTGACGACCGCCAATAGCGGTATAACTATACCATCGGGATTAGAGGAAATGCTATCCCACACTCACCAACCCGCTTGGCCAGCGTGGTGAGTTATGGCCAAACCCCTCCAAAATGACTCCACAACTTAAATCTTGGCCCTCAGTCTCCGGCAGCTGGAATGTACCTGGCCAAGGCAGCGGCCAGTGCGACATGAAGGCAGAGGGTGCTAAGAATCCCCGGAGGACCGGACTAGGCTGCCATCTGATGCTGACCTTGGCTACGTAAAACGGACGCTCCCTATCTTCTGATTCAAGGCTTCTTGAATTGGAAGAGGAACTACAAAGGATCAAGTGGGACATCGTCGGGCTAAGTGAGGTAAGGAGAAACTACAAAGGATCAAGTGGGACATCGTCGGGCTAAGTGAGGTAAGGAGAAACTACAAAGGATCAAGTGGGACATCGCCGGGCTAAGTGAGGTAAGGAGAAAAGGAGAAGATCTCATTGAACTGAAAAGTGGACATCTCTTCTACTATCGTGGGACAGATACTGGCCGAACTAGTGGTGTTGGATTTATAATAAACAAGAAACTGAAGGATAAAGTTGTAGAAATTGAAAGTTCCTCTGACAGAGCTGCACGACTCGTTATCCAACTCTCGAGAAGATACCAGGCTCAGATTATTCAAACTTATGCACCCACCACAAGTCATGCTGAAGAAGAAATTGAAGAATTTTATGAGGAAATTCGTGATCTAAATAATAAAGGTAAGCAGCACTTGAAGAGAATTATGGGAGATTTCAATGCAAAAATAGGGCAACGGCAACAGAATGAAACTTCAGTAGGTAAATTCGGTCACGGCAACAGAAACCAGCGTGGAAATACTCTCGTAGAGTTTGCAGAGGCAAAAGGGTTTTTTATCTTGAACTCCTTCTTCAAGAAAAAGCCACACAGGAAATGGACATGGAGACATCCAAATGGGACGACAAGTGAAATTGATTTAATTATGTGTAACAAAAAATTCGTCATAGAAGACTGCAGTGTGCTAAACAAGTTCAACACAGGCAGTGACCATAGATTGGTGAGGTGTAAGATGCACCTCAACACTAAACTCGAACGTAGCAAGCTCATAAAGACAAACAAAATGTATTGACATAACCAACCTTACAAAACACCATAATACCTTCAAATTGGAACTGAAGAACAGATTCTCTGCTTTAGAAGGCCTAACATCGGAAGAAGTGGATATTTCTGAAGTTAACAGAAAAGTAACCAAAGCTCTTATGGAAACAGCAACAAAATTAGCTGGGTCTAAGAACAAATTGCATGTGAACAAATTATCAGGAAAAACCAAAATGTTGATGCAAAAAAGAAGAGTGATGAGGACAGCTAAAGAAGATGTGACTTCCAAAGTGGAATATATAGAGCTATGCAAGACAGTAAGAAAAAGTATCACGGAAGACGTAAGGAAATTCAACTGTGAACTAGTAAGGAAAGCAATTGAAAACAACCAAAGCCTAAAGATAGCAAAGGGACATCTCAGTAAGGGGAAAAAACAGATTATGGCACTGAGAAAAGAAGATGGTTCTGTAACAAGAAATAGAGGCGAAATTGTAACAAAAGTGAAAGATTTCTACTTCAAATTATATGAAAGGGATGATACATGTACTCCAGACATCATGAAAGGTACCAGTACCAGAGTTCTTCCAGTCCTTCCAGCAGAAGTTGCACATGCAATCAAGAACATGAAGCGGGGAAAAGCTCGAGGAGAAGATGGAATTACTGTAGACATCATACAAGAAGCAAGTGGAGAAATCGAAACAGTACTCGCCCAAATTTTCACTCGATGCCTTAATGAAGGGAAAATTCCTGAGGATTGGAACAACGCTACAATGATCTTGCTACATAAAAAAGGTGACATTGAGGATCTAAGGAACTACAGACCTATCAGCCTCCTATCAGTGGTTTATAAAATCTTCACTAAAGTTCTTTCCCACCGCTTGAAGGTGACACTGGACATGGCTCAACCGAGAGAACAAGCTGGATTCAGGAGTGGCTACAGCACAATAGATCATATCCACGTACTGAGAGAACTAATTGAAAGAGCGAGGGAATATGAACTTCCATTGTGCATGGCTTTTATCGATTATGAAAAAGCCTTTGATTCGGTGAAACCATCAGCAGTTGCAATGGCTCTGAAATCCTGCGGTATTGAAGATGCATACATTAATATTATTAATAACATCTATGAAAATGCAAGTGCAAAGATTCGGCTGTTTGAAATAACAACACACATAAAAATTGGAAAAGGAGTGAGACAAGGTGACACCATATCTCCGAAGCTCTTTAATGCCACATTGGAAAATGTCTTTCAATCACTGAACTGGGAAAACAAAGGGATAAAGTTTAATGGAGATTATCTAACACACCTTCGTTTTGCTGATGACATAGTCATTTTTGCAACTACCCCATCAGAGCTACAGAGTATGATCCAGGAACTTGCTGACAAGAGTAAAGAAGTGGGATTAAAAATGAACTTTCAGAAGACAAAAGTGATGTACAAGAAATGAAGATTTATCGATTGATGGAGAAAAGCTGGAGATAACAGACACGTACGTTTATCTTGGACAGCAGATATCAAGTGAGGGTCACATTGGTGAAGAAATTAATCGCCGTACAAAACTTGCCTGGAGAGCTTTTGGAAGAAACAGCATAATTTTCAAGAGCAATATGCCATTATGTCTTAAAAGAAAAGTGTTTGATCAATGCATCCTTCCAGTGCTTACGTATGGTGCAGAGACGTGGACCTTAGCTAAAAGAGACATACAAAGGCTGCAGACAACTCAAAGCAGCATGGAGAGGTGCATGCTTGGTGTAACCAGGAGAGATAAGGAGAGGAACTCGTGGATTCGAAAAATGACAAGAGTGGGAGACATCATGATCAGAGTTAAATCCCTGAAATGGCAATGGGCTGGACATACTGCCAGAAGAACAGACCATCGATGGACAGCTGAAATTTTAGATTGGATTCCAAGGGACAGGAAAAGACCCAGAAGAAGACCACATGGAAGATGGGTTTATGAAATTCGAAAGTATGCGGGAGTGACATGGAGGAGACTGGCACAAGACAGACCGTTGTGGAGGAAACTTGGGGAGACCTTCGTCCAGCAGTGGATTGATAATGGTTAATGATGATGATGATGATGATATATATTAATTGAAAAACGAGGAAATATGAACTCCCATTATGCATGGCCTTTATCAATTATGAAAAGGCCTTTGATTCTGTGAAACCATAAGCTCTTAAAATACCTTATATTTATTGGACTGCAGACGATAGCAAAATTGGGAACTAGTCAATTAGGTCGCGTTTCCGTCGGTATTTCAACGACGTAAAAAGTGCATCGCATGAGTAAAGAAACCTTTCCCCGGGATTGTGTCCAAGATGTTATTCACGCAGATGAATCTCTGATGTTCTGGGGATGCAGTACATACAAGAATCAGATCCATCAGTTGAGCTATAGACCCGCTTAGTTCAAGAAGACTATATACAGATAATAGATGATCTAAGATGCTGCCTTTTGTTCACCATCTGAATGCCGAACACAATACAAACACTCCGGTTTTCAGGATGTCAACTGCTGTGGGTGTATGCACATACACACAGGGCTAAAACTCTTTGTAACATGCTCGAGGTGCATGAAGTAACACTGGTACATTTGTACTGGCAGGTGCAATCACTTTATTTGTATCTCTTTGAAAATTTTCGGGACTATCTGGAACAGAAGGTGAAACACCGAAGTAGGCATCCACGCAGTCTAGGTGAATTACGCATGATGCTATCTTTGGAGGGATGTGCTACAATGCATGTAGACTGTATCCAACGATTGGTGGCGTCCATACATTACAAGACTGCTACTGTGATTTAAGAGAAGGTAAGCGTAACACAGTATTAGATGAGAAATTAAAACGCTTGCTAATTTTGTTTTTATTTGAGGAATAGTAAACAATTAAATGCCGCAAATTAACTCTGTGCAGAAAAACTTATCCACTCGTTTGGCAGACATGTTCCTACATGTTTTAAAAGCAGTTAGCCTTTTATCCGACACATATCTACGTATTTCGAGAACAGAAAATTAACCTCCAACAATCGCACTTAGTTATCTTGGCAGATGCAGAACACATGGTAGCATCTTATCTTACATCTTGATTTCTTTTTATATTAGGGTTTAACGACTACCGAGCAACGCAGTGGGCTATAAGCAGACGCCCGGCCCTAATTTAGGGCCACTGGTTACAGGGAAGGCAGATAGCCAGTGCTGTAAGATAAACACAATATCCATGCCTAACCTGGATTTGAACCCGGGCCCAACTCGGACGAATGGTCAGAAGCCATTGCTTAGAACGAATGGTCAGAAACCATTGCTTAGAACGAATGGTCAAAAGCCATTGCTTAGAACGAATGGTCAGAAGCCATTGCTTAGACCACTGGGCCATCCATCTTGAAAATAAGAGCAGAGAGACACACGCTTTTCAACCGCATGAAGTTATTAAATTTATCTTGCTTGCTTCGAGTGAGAATTTGCATTTGTGGCGTTGTTGCACAGTTTTTGTCTACTCTTGACCAATATTCCTGTAATTCTCTCTCAAATATGATTTCTTAGGTATTTCAGATTTATGGTTTAAACCTGGATATGTGTTTTGTTCTTACAAGTTTTGTGAAATGTTTTCTTTTTCCAATTACTAAGGCTTCTGCATATCATATATAATTAGTTTTGTTGTGCTCTACTATACGTGAAATGTTTTCCTATCGTCGATGGGGTTGACGGAATTCAATGATCTACTAAAGCAGTTCTATTTCATTTACGGTCTCAGGTTTTGCTGTATTCAGCTGTTTAAATAAATTTTTGTTACTGCCGATGTAGAACGGAGTGACTTCATTTTTTCAAATTCAAAGGAGTTCGATAATTAGGCCGTGACTATCACGAATTATGAGATTGAAATACGTACGCAAAACTTTCCGCTCTTACCTTCAAAGTCAAAAGATACTGTTAATAAGCATCCTGCATCTATAAGGAAACTTAAAGCACTTACTGAACATTTCAAAGTTTATTTTATCCTTTTGAAACATGCTATGTAGACATAAGTATATGGAAAAAAAGACCCATAAAAATTCCATGGATCGGACGACGGAAACAACAGCATTTATTAGTCGAAATCAGTACATAGTCGACCTACCTTTGGCCGTTATAGCTCCAGTGACCCTTCTGGGCATGCTATACACGAGATGTTGGTAGTTATGTACCGGACATTTCTTCCATTCCTCCTGCAAAACTTTTTTCAGAGCTGCAGTAGAGGAAGGTCTTACTGACAGAGATTGGATTCGACATTCCACTTCGCTCCACAGATGCTCTATTGGATTTCGAACGGGGCTTGGGGCTGGCAAATCCAACACATGGACGTCCTGTTACTCAAACTAGGCCTGGACGGCCATTGCAGTGCGGCAAGGTGCCCAATGTTACTGAAACGAGCCGGGATCTGTGTCTAAGTATTGTTACAGTGTGGGTAGTGTGGAACTGTTCAGAATATGTTCATACCGGACGGCCGCTAGGCTGGAGGGCAAAACAACCGAAGGGCAGAGTCCTTCCAAGCAGACACTGACCTACAACATCCCAGATACTCCTCCAATCTTGACTGCAGAGACAATGCAGTACTCCGCTTGAAAGCATTCTCCGGACAAATATGCCCATCCGAATGAAAGAGTGCGTACTCGTCACTCCATACGACCCTCCTTCCACTCTTCTATCGTCCACGAACGGCGAGTGAGAAATTACTACAGTCGTCGCCTGACATTTCCTAGAGTAATGTAGGGGCTTGTGTGCAGCTCACCTTTCATGGTAAACACGGGCATGCATTTCCCGGTGGACAGTTCTGGTGCAAATAGCTGTTCCAGTGGCTTGTGCGATGTCGCCGGCCAGGTCCGTGGTGAGGAAAATGCTTACCGTTTTAGAATTCCTCAATAAGCTTATCATCGATGAAAAAGATCCATCGATGTTTATGAATTCCTCAATAAGCTTATCGTCGATGAAAAAGATCCATCGATGTTTTTGAATTCCTCAATAAGCTTATCATCGATGAAAAAGATCGATATTTTAGAAGATCCATCGATGTTTTGAATTCCTTATTAAGCTTATCATCGATGAAAAAGATGACCTTGGATTAAAAAAAAGCTGCCTAGTGAAAAAAATGAAAAGAAGATCCATCGATGTTTTTGAATTCCTCAATAAGCTTATCATCGATGAAAAAGATTCATCGATGTTTTCCATCGATGAAAAAGATCACCGACAGTGGAGTTTGGGACTCCCAGAAGAGCGGCAATGTAACGCACTGATTGCTTATTAAGGTAGCATCCAACCACTATGCCCCTTTTAAAGTCCGTCAGCTCAGCTCCACGCCGTACAGTCGATTCCAATGCAGCTTGACAGGTGTGACAATACTTCCCTTTATATATGCGGCACCCAACACATCCAGCGCGAGCTCCTCTGGTTCTGCAAATGGAAGTTTATGTTCATATGTGGATGTGTTCCAATATTTTTGTCTACATAGTGTATGTCAAAATATCCGATAACAACGCACTGCTTGCAACTACATTATAAGAAGAAAGAAGCAAAAGGATTTTCATAATAACGAGTCACATGAAAGAGAGCACAGTGATGCATGAAATAACTTCCGTTCTTCTTTCCTGACTCTATAGAAAAGAAAAATATCAGTGTCCTGCATATCAGAAGAAATTTCGGTACAGATATAAGCATTCAAAGATTGCCCCAGCACTCTAAGAGAGCATCAGGACATCCTGTGACAGTGAGCTTGTTATAACAGCGGCGTGGACTGAGCGGAAAACACGTGGACGGAGAGGATAATACGTGGACTGAGTGCACACTGGTAAATCCGCCTCCCTGATCAGGGACGCGCCAACCGGAATTCCAAGGAAAGCTGAAACCATGTCAATTATAGCGAATGGCAACTTTGTCAAGTATTGTAGAACATGAGCGATTCTGTGGGCGAGCTAAGCTGGGCTTTAGCTCACCCAATTTTTCTTTGAGTCCACCCTTTAACCCCCCCCGGCCCATCCCAAAAAATATTTAAGCAGTTGGAACATAAGGCGGGTGCATCCATCTAAGATTCTAGGGAACTTCGATAAATGTGAATTTCTCGAATTCACTAAATTTTGTTATATAAAATGAATTCTTCGTTAAATTTAGTGTTTGTACTTAAGCGAAATGAGGTCCTCTGGACGAATTTCTAAGGGAATAGTAGAAACATACCATATTACCATTCTTGTATTTATAGTTCAAAACGATGTGTGAGAGAGAGAGAGAGAGAGAGAGAGAGAGAGAGAGAGAGAGAGAGAGATTCCTTGTCAGGTTACAAACTAAACTTCCTAAACAGCCTTATGAAAGCAGAAAAATAAAATAAAATACCCAAGTAAGCTAAAATTGCGAAGAAATAGTAACTTGCCATACAGATTTGTAGCCATGGTTCCTATACCACATACACTGAATAAATACTACTCACAGTATTCATTTGGAAACATTTGTTTACTAGTGATAACATTACCAGCTTTGGGTAAAATCAACATGAGAGAAATTTTTTGAATGAATAAAAACACTTCAAAATTAGTGCCCACCTTCCATCATGCTTAGCCCACCCTAATAGCCTACCCAGTTCTGAGCGGCTGGTGTCGTCACTGTTGTAGAAAGACACGAAAAAGGTTTTAAAAAGTTTTTAATCACGGAAAAGATTCAACAGTATTTTGTGTGTGTGTGTGTGGGTGTTTTAGTGGAGGTTTAACGACCACCGTAGGCAACTCAATGGGCTATGAGCAGTCGCCCGTCCCTAATTTAGGGCCACTGGTTCCAGGGAAGGGAGAAAGCCAGTGCCGTATGGCAAACACAACATCCATGCCTCACCGGGATTCGAACCCGGACCCCTTTCGAACGAATGATCAGAAACCACTGCCCCACTGGGGCGGCTGAACAGTTTTAAATCATGAATTGATCATGGAACATTATTTAGGTGAGAAAATAAATATTTCTGTAACTGGTAAAAATAAAAACAATAATACGTTGATCACTAAATTCATGCAAATACTATGAAATGGTACCAGACTGTACTTCCGATGTAGGCCACAAAGTACAAACAACTATGTTGTACGATTTGTACATTTGCAAAACAAAACAAAAATAAATTATAATTAGTAGCATTCTTAAGGTTTTGTTCAGTAACTGATAGAGCAGGCCAAAGAACTAAGTACATTTTTTCCTAAATTGCATTTGATACAAAGATCTGAGGAGTAAAAAGGTATTAACAAAAGCGTGTTGCTTCTTTATTGACATCTCTTTCCCTAACGTTCAGGAATGCTTGAACAGAAAAACCAAATAATACGGCTTTGTTATAACATCCTCAACTCCATAATACAAAGTGTCCGAGAATTATTGGACACATTACAAAATTATATAAAACAAAACATTAAACAGATAGAAAGAAACTGACTGTACAAACTTACAATGTAACTACACAAGTTAATAAATTTCGATGTGAGGTCCCTTGGTTGCTCGTAGTACGTCCAAGCGATACTCGATTTCATGCCATGTATTGGCAAGCATCTGAGGAGTTATGGAATTAATAGCAGCTGTGATACGCTGCTTCAGTTCCTGCAAATCAGTACAAGGCGTGTGATAGACACGATCCTTCACATAACCCCACATGAAATGATCCAATGGAGTTAGATCTGGAGAGCGAGGAGGCTACGGAATGGGACCACAACGCCCAATCTATCTGTTGGGGAAATGCTCATTTAGGCACTTACGTACACACGTTGACCAATGCGGAGGTGCGCCATCTTGTTGGAAAACGACGTTGTCATATATTTTGATCTAGGGTATAGCGAAATTTTCTAGCACATCCAAGTAAATGTCACCATTTATGGTGACGCTAGGCCTACCGGCTCCTCCACGATGTTCCACATTGCCAGTTTCTTTAAACTGTTTCATCTACCGCTTAATTAAATTCGTTGACGGAGGATTACAACCATTCTCTAAACGGTACCGTCTTTTAACTTTAATGACAGACTTTAATTCCCCAAGCCATAACACACACACACACACACATCGCCTTCTGCTGTACGGATTACATGACTACTGATTGCGTATTCCTCATCAGGCCACACCTAGCGTCATCTATCGGATTCTGGGAATAACAATTCTGCAAAACAAAAATATAGAAAACGTGTTAGTATTACGTGACATAGAAAAACAGACAATGCTCATAGTTTTTTTGTACATAATTTTGTAATGTGTCCAATAATTCTCGGACACCCTGTATTTCAACCCTTCTTCCTGCCGGCTAATTCCACTCCTCATCCCTAGTCCGCTGGGTCCACGGAACCGTTGTAACAAGGAGAGTAAGACAGAAGAAATATGTCGACTCTTCATGATTAGGAATTGTCTCAACAAACGCACAAAAATTTCTTTGAATAAAGTCAAGCGCGATATAATTACATTTCAATATCACATCTGCAGAGAGTATTTTCATAGAAATAAACTGCAAATTAAGATAAGTTTTGAGTTCTAAACAAGTCTGCTATCAATATTATTCTGATTATTATGTACCTCCCCCAAAGAGGAATAATTAATGTACATATTTTAATTTTTTTTAGGGACCGTACGGCCTTTTTTTTTTTTTTTTTAAAGCACTGAGTGTTTGGAACCATTTAAGGATGCACGATTTAAACAGAAAAATTTGGAAACTAAAAATCGGCATTTCCTTTTATTTTATTTTTCTTCCTTGTTCGCCTGGTCACATCGGAGATCAATTACTGGAGGTTTGACGAGTTGCGAAAGCCTTCGGGCGAATCTTTTCGATGTTGAAATTTCCTTAGTCTTTCTCTCGGAGAGCGGAACGTGTCAGCTCCCCGGAGTGTCGCGATGCGCATCTACGCATGCCCCAAGTGCGGTGTCACCGAGAGGTCGTTCATATCCCCATAGCTTTTTGTGGACCACTAACGAAGATTTCCTCAGAGAAAGAGGGAATTGCTCGTTAAATTCTTCCTACAAACCAAACGTCTGTGAACGTCAGGAAATGACTCTGCTCGGCCCTTTGGGAACAAGAGATGGAATAGCAGTCCGGCGTCATTGTTTAGCTGTTCGGTCATTCCATTTCGGAAGTAAAGCGCTGAATCGAAAAAGAACGAAAGTAGATGTAGCGTGTAAAGTTCCAGACTAGAGTTCCCTCCATTTCTTCTTAAGCTTCCACTCAGGAACTAAGATTTATCCTACAACTGGGATTCCAAAGGAAACGGTGTTTACACAAAACTAAATGTCGCTCTGCTGTACTCTGAAACATTGAAAACTTCAAGGAAATAAGCTCATGAAAACCCCGAAAGACAAGTTTTACCCTCACACGAGAATGTGTCCCATAATTTACGACAGCACTGCACACATCATCATCATCATTGTCATTGTCAACCATTATCAATCCACTGCTGGACGAAAGGTCTTCCCAAGTTTCTTCCACAACGGTCTGTCTTGTGCTAGTCTCCTCCATGTCACTCCCGCATACTTTCTAATTTCATCCACCCGTCTTCCATGAGGTCTTCTTCTGGGTCTTT
The DNA here is from genome assembly GCA_039090855.1 of Macrothele yani. Classification (NCBI taxonomy): domain Eukaryota; kingdom Metazoa; phylum Arthropoda; class Arachnida; order Araneae; family Macrothelidae; genus Macrothele; species Macrothele yani. Next base: position 7,691,131 of record CM076994.1, on the reverse strand, counting down.
TCCTGTCCCTTGGAATCCAATCTAAAATTTCGGCTGTCCATCGATGGTCTGTCCTTCTGGCAGTATGTCCAGCCCATTGCCATTTCAGGGATTTAACTCTGATCATGATGTCTTCCACTCTCGTCATTTTTCGGATCCACGAGTTCCTCTTCTTATCTCTCCTGGTTACACCAAGCATGCACCTCTCCATGCTGCTTTGAGTTGTCTGCAGCCTTTGTATGTCTCTTTTAGTTAAGGTCCACGTCTCTGCACCATACGTAAGTACTGGAAGGATGCTGCACACATAAATATACATATATGTGTGCGAAAGTACTGCAGTAAAATACAAGTTTGGCCTAAATGCTATTTAGGTTTCCATATTATATCACGCTCCGTCTAGCTGAAAAGTGCGGTGTAAAAATTATGCGATTGGGACTTCTCTGTGATGCCCAGGGCATCTACTCGCGCCAAGTAAATGAACGATTGTGTGCTCAAACACACGTTCTAATATTACGTCTTGCGTTGGCGCTCTTTGGTCCCAAATAGTTCCTCGTAACTTTTGGACTAGGGTCAAATTTCAGAGATCTGACTTTATTCAGGGCTGTTTCCGTTTTTTGTTTCTCATGCCAGTCTCATTCAGGTGCGGTTATTTGAACGAAAGCGAACATTCGAAAATTCCTTAAATGCACTGGTACTCGAAATTGAAGAACGACTTGCAAATTCTTACATAACTCGAAGTCTTTATGAGGTGGAAATTCAATGAAATTTGGTAAAGTGGTTTAATGTTACATTACTTATCAATTCAAGCAGAAGAAAATCATCATTTTATAATTTGCATGTGTTCGTATGATAATTTTCCAATTTACATAAAAAAGCAATCCACGGGACAATATTTAAAGTCTCTTGGCTCAAACATTGTGCACTTTAATATCGAGTATGATCACCCCCATGCAAATGCATATGCAGCTCAAGCAACATTCTCACACTGTTACGAGGATATTTATGTGGTCTTGAGGGATTAATGACCACTCCTCCGGGTGGGGGGGGGGCGGGAAGCTCCAGTGCGTTTCTCTAGAGTAGGGATGGGCAGCCTTTGGGTCGGACCCTTTTTGGGGTTGCGAGAGTTTATTAAGGGGTCGCCATTTCTCTCTCTTTGAGACGAAACAAAAACATTGCAAGGGTTAATTGAAATATCTACACATGAAACTCTACGAATCAAGTTTAGAACATCGACATTGACTGAATTTTGGCTACCCGTGCAGAATGAACATCCATTATATTAGTGAAAAGAGCACTGCAATATTTACTTCTTTTTGCGTCAATATACTTAAGCGAAACTGCATTTTCTGCTCCCACCACAATCAAGACCAAACACCGATCTAAAATAGAAGCTTCAGAGTGGCGATCTCAAGTATAAAACCAAGAATGGAGAGCATAATTCCTAAGACTGGAGCTCAAATTTCACATTAGGGTTGTCAAACAAAGGTTGTGTAGTTTTTTTCCTCCCACTAATTGTGTTTATTTTTTGTTTCAATACTTCCTACACATTATTACTAGTTAGATTAAATATTTTGAAAATTTTAATAAATGCAACTGATATCGGCGAATATAAAATAAATGTCTTTTAAAAATGCATATATAATTATAATTTTAACCCCTTGTTTTATTTATATGGTGTCTCCATAATAAAATAATTCTTCAGTGGGATCGCACCCATAAAAAGGTTGCGCACCACTGCTCTAGAGCATCCTACACACATGTTCAGTCAGATTGAGATCAGGGTATCTGGGTGGCCACTTCATTCGGAGAATATTTTCCTCTTCAAGAAAAATCATCGAGGTTTGGCATTATCGTCCGTAAGAATAAAATCTGGACTTCCTTGGATGGCCTGAAATATGGGTTCAGGATCTCCTTTGTGTACTGCAGAGCATTAACAGAGAAACTTTGAAAGATGTACAGGCTTGTGCGGCCTTTTGTCATGATTCCTGCCCAGATCATCAGACTATTGCCACCAGAGTAGTTCCTTTTCCAGATGTTAGAGGGGCTGTTGGGGGTCCCTGGTTCTTTCCCGGGGAGAATATGTCACGAATTAGTACTTAGGCTGAATCGCGATTCATCTGTGAAAAGAACATTCACCCATTGGTTAGGACTCCAAGTTGGCGACTCTACCTTAAACGAACTCGCCGGCAGACGGATATAAAACGGACATAAATAATTGTTATCTTTGCATAAAGGCTTTTGTCACGAATTCAAACAGTAAATCTTGAATTTCTTGCTCCGGTAGCTGCTGCAGACTCTAAAGAGAGTTGCTAAGGGGCATCTATCTCTCTGATAGTCAGACTTATATAGCGATCGCCTGTAGCAGTTGTGGCTTAAAAAAGGCCTTGTGCGAGTCAACGGCAAACATCTCCATTCTGTCAGATCTGTCATCGGAGTTTTGAGAAGACATTCAACACTTCGGAAACTTCCATCACGATGACATCGCAAGGATGATTTTCAGCTATGTAGAGCGATGAAAATCACCCCTCGATAGCATGAAAGTGGGTCAGCACAAAAACATGTTGACAAATATCTAAGTTGTAACTTAAAATCTTCTAAAAAGGCCCGCGGCCCAGGTGCCTTGTAAACAGCTGAGAAATGATCCGTTATGTGCCTTTTTATTAAGTTTTTAAAAATGATTACAAATACCAAATATTTAGGTTGTAACTTAATATCTTCTAAAAAGGCTAGCTGCCAACGAGCCTTGTAAACAGCTGGGAAATGTTCCGTTGAGTGCATTTCCTTTAGGTTTTTTAAAATGCTTACAAATACCAAATATTTAGGTTGTAACTTAAAATCTTCTGAAAAGGCCTGCGGCCTAGCTGCCTTGTAAACAACTGAGAAATTATCAGTTGAGTACCTTTTTTACGTTTTTTAAAATGTTTACAAATATCAAATACTTAGGTTGTAATTTAATATCTTCTAAAAAAGGACCGCGATCTAGGTGATTTGTAAACAGCTCAGAAATTTTCCGTTGAGTGCCTTTTACCAGGTTTATAAAATGTTTACAAATACCAAATTATGGAAATCATTTTTCAAAAGGATATAAGGAGGAGAATAACTTAAATTATTATTATTCTTTTCTTAAAAATAAAAAAATAAATCAAACGAGCACAGTAGCAATTCTGCCGCAACCTACAACGTAGAACTACGTCAACCGTCACTATTTTATAGCACTATCTCGCTAGTTCTACGTCCTTAAAGTATTCAGCGAAGGACAGTTGACTTAGCCCTACGTCGTAGGTTGCGTCACAGTTACTACTGTTCCCCTTTGATTTTTTCAGATATAAAATTTTTAAGAAATAAAACGAAAGAAACTTTTACTTTATAATATTGTTTTACTTTATTTACTTAAAAGCAACTTATACTATTACAATCCATAGTAACTTATGCTGATTATAAATTAATGTTAGTAGCAGTAGATGACGTAGTATCATTGTTGTCCGTAATTACTGCTAAAATTATTTCTGAAGAAATCGTTCTTCAGAAACAATGAAGAATAATAAATTTATAAATTTGTCGATACGTCTCGGGCCTAATGTACACTTCTTGTTCTTGCTCTTGTTTAAATTCAGAATGCATTGGCGGTGTAAAGATTTGAGACGTAATACATTCATTTATCCAGCGAAAATGTGAAGACTGGGGATGTGCATTGGTATTCCATGCTCGGTGTGAAAATTTGAACATTTATATCGACGACATCAATCTCCATCTGTTGTTGCTGCTGCTGCTGCTCAGGCTCAATTTGTGCAGTTGAAGTGGAAGGTAGTGGCTCTAGAGTCGAACTCGGGTGAAACGCATCCTGGCGCGCGGACTTTTGACGCTTCCTACATTCCCATGATCTCTCTGTTGATGACTTCAAGGGCCTTCGCGGATTCTTCTCGTTCTCCTCTAGCTGTTTCTTCAATTTTCGCCGGTTCTTATAGTAATTTTACCTGGATTTGCGCGGAGTTTCTGAATTTTAGTCTCCAAATCTGTTTTTACCTGATTTGGAGACTAAAATTCAGAAAGAGTTTTTTTAATAAATTTTAAATCCACTTTATTTTGGTTTATCACACACAATGAAGAGCAATTGAATTAGAGACAGCTGGCGTTATGCAAATGTGGCGTTGTGGGTGGCACTGTAAACGGAAACGACATGACGTATGCAGCGATCCGACAATATAAGGAGTGATGCGACGGGAATCAGTAAGAGGCGGACGCAGTATGGGTAAGACGAAGGATCTAAGCGCATTTGATCGTGGGCAAATTGTCGGGGCCCAACGTATGGGTCACTCCATCTCGGAAGTCGTGCAGGCACTGAGATTTTCACGAGCCACTGTGTCACGGGTGCACCGAGAGTACATCGAATCCGGTAAAACCATCTCTGCAAAGGCCAACTGCCGTGTGGATCAGAGGGGGTCATCGTCGGCTAGCTTGCATTGTAACAGCGGATAGACGGGCCACAGTGCAAGAAATCACTCGGCAATTTAACGCTGGTGCACAAAAACGTGTAAGCAGCCACACCATCCAGAACCATATCCTCCCTATAGGGTAAAGAAGCCATCGTCCCACGAGGGTACCGCTGTTGACCGCACATCACAGGGTGCAAAGATTAGCATGGGCGCGGGAACATCGCCACTGGACTCTAGACATGTGGGAAAATGTTGTCTGGACTGATGAGTCGAGATTCACGTTGGTACATGCGGATAGCAGGATACGAGTACGGCGCAAACCACATGAAGCGATAGATCCTTCTTGCCAGCAGGGTACTCTTCAAGCTGGTGGGGGTGGCATTTTCGTCTAGGGACTGTTTACGTGGATGAAATGGGACCACTGGTACGTGTGATATCGTCCCTCACAGGTCAATGTTACCGGGATATCCTGGACGACCATTTGCTCCCGTTTGGGCGTTTTCAACATCCCACTGGGGACCTCATCCTGCAACAAGACAATGCACCATGCCATCGTTCCCGAATTGTATCCGAATGGTTGGATGAACACTCCACCGACGTGACCTTGCTTCCTTGGCCAGCTAGGTCACCTGACCTCAATCCCATCGAGCACATCTGGGATGCCATCGAGAGAGATGTTCTAGGCTCTGACCCCTTTTCATCAAATCTTCGTGAACTGTAGGAGCTTGTTCAGGGGTCGTGGATCCGTATGGTTTACCAACGCTTCCGGTGTCTTGTTGAGTCCATGCCGAGACGAATCGCCGCCGTCATCAGGGCGAAAGGTGGTGCTACTCGTTACTAGACAGGTATCTCTAATTCAATTGCTCTTCAGTGTACGTTCGTTAGCTCTGACCGTAAGCTCCGGAAAGCGGGATTGAGGTCATCGCTCTTATTATCTATTCACTAGTTAACAACCTTAAAAGGGCATGGGGCGAAACAAAATCAAGAGAAATGTAGCTTAATTTCTAACGCCACTCTATTAAAGGGTTAAAGGGTAGAGAGTTCAAACTTATTTTGTTGTAAATAGGACTCTATAAACTAACTAATGACGTATACTATTTAATACTCTACGATTATTAGTTTCGAAGAAATAAGCGTTCAAAGTCTGGTATGTTTTCGTTGCATCCGTCCTCCTGATGTTACCTTCTACACAGCGCAGGGAAAGACTTAGTTCTACATCAAAACTATATGTTATGAATCAGTGCTCTGGTGAACCATGGAGTACCAAAATTGCATAACACCCAACAAAATGATAAATTAATAGCAACAATAGAAACTTTATCATCATCCCAACGGCAGAATGGTTTGAGGTGGTAGCTTCTGGACATTCGTCCGGGAAGGGCCAGGGTACGAGTCACAAGTGAGAAATGGGTGACGTATTTGTATGATTGCGCTGACTCCGTCCTCTCCCTGGAACCAATGGCCTCAAATTACGGACGGGCGATTGCTTATACCTCAAGGCCGCTCCGGTGGTGCAGTGGTCTGAGCACTGGCTTCTGATCATTCGTCAGGGTTCGAATTCCGGTCAGGCATGGATGTTGCGTTTGGCTTTTGGAACTGTTACTCTCCTTTCTTTCGAACCAGTGGCCTTAAATTGGGGACGGGAAACAGCTCGTAGTTCAAGGCAGGTGCACAGCGTCTTTTTTTTTGGGGGGGGGGAGGTTTAACGACCACCGTGAGCAACTTAATGGGCTATAAGCAGTCGCCCGTCCCTAATTTAGGGTCACTGGATCCAGGGAAGGGAGAGAGCCAGTGCCGTAAGACAAACACAACATCCATGCCTGACCGGGATTCGAACCCGGACCCCTTACGGACGAATGATCAGAGGCCATCGCTTAGACCAATGCGCCACCGGGGCGGCGCACAGTGGTTTAAGTGCTGGCTTCTGGCCATTCGTCCGGGTCCGAATTCCAGTGAGACATGGATGGTGTGTTTGTCTTATGGAACCAGTAGCCCTAAATTAGGGACGGGTGATTGCTTATAACCCATCGAGTTGCTCACGGTGGTCATTAAACTCACAACTAAATAATAAAAAACAACAACTAAGATTGACTTGCAAGGAAATTTTCAGCATGTGAAAAGTTTATGTTTCCATAACATGAAATTATTTGCCGCGGCACGTTTCGAAATTTAGCAGCAACATCAACATTTTCTACCCTTTTCGGCGCCTGGGAACAACTACCTCTCTCTGCTCCCTCTCCCCATCGATTCACCTGCGATAGAACGGAAAGTTTCCATCAAACTGACCAACAGTACATTTGTTCATTGAGAATGAAATCTGACATGACTATAATTACGCTCCGTCGTTACTAGAATGGACATTTTATTCGGTTTTTATATAATGTGAAGCACCCCTAAAATAGCAAACGCTCAGTTCTATAAACACACTTCAAAACTGGAAAAATAAAATTAATGTCTCATTTGCATGAACTAAAAATGTGAAAGAAAAAGTACAAACAAAACGTCTGGAATCAATAAGAGAAAACGTTACGAAAATTCCACAGGCTTCTGGATACATAAGGGAAATAATCACAACTGCTTTTATATTTTAGTTAAACCTTACGATGCCACTGTTTTTTTTACAAAATTTTGAAGAATATGTAATGACTTTAACACAAAATTTAAATAATGGCAAAAATTATTGAGTCGACATTTATTCAGCTTCTTATAATAATGTTTATGTGGTTCGATTAAGCTTCAATTTAATATTCATGAGCAGCACAATTGCCTTTCTTGGTGCACGGAGAAGTAATCGTCAACAGAAGACAAAATGCATTCTGGGATCTGAGGATTACATTAATCATTCAGAACCGATAGAGAAATGCTTCGGAAATAAATGTTTTACCTTCCTTTCTCCATTCCTCATCGCATTTTCTTAAAGAATTTGATTAAACCCTCGACTTATTACGAATCTATTTAACAAGAGATCGTTTACACAGAAACTTGGCTAGCAAATACATTTTCTTTCTTTGTGCACGTTAGGAAAGATGCTGGACTTTCTGTAAAGTATACAAAAATAGTTTACACGCAATTTCGAAACTCTTATTGCGTATTACGAAACCAAATTAGGTCTTCCCTTTATTTTCCCGTGAAACGAAGGCATTTCTCGTGGGCCAAATAACGCATTAACTGTGTTTTAAGGATTTTTAGTTGCAAGTAAGTGCTCTAAATTATTCCGACACTGTGTAAGTGTTCATGGGATAAGAAGTTTGATATACTAGAAGTAAAAAATAAGAAAGTTGACACCGAATTTTCGGGTGTAATAAGCACGTCTTTTGAATCCGTTCTGACGCAAATTAAATTTATCAAAGTTATTCAAAGTCAATGGAACCAGTATGGAAAACAATAGATCTGACGAAAGAAAGAAGATTTTCAATCGGGTTTTTAATCCCTCAGATATTGCTGTAAACGGAATCGTGAGCTTACGAACTCTTAAAAACAGAGATATCGACAAAAATAAGATGTGACTTTACGTCCCCTGGTGTGAAAACCATGCATTATTTTAGGAAGAAAGTATTCTCAAAAGGTTTATCCGTATAAGCGGTATCGATCGAAGAAAAAAAAATTAATCGAGTTTTCAGGAGCCCAGATTTTGCAACAAATACTTCAGAAGCAGAAATTAACACTTATGACCCCTGGTGGCTAAACCATTCTTTACCAAACATTAGAAATTATGTGAAAAATATTTTCCATCAGGTCTTGTATGCTATACAGGAAGAATTTTTCAAATCAGAGCTTTAGGAGCAGAAATAACGCAGAAAATGCAATTTACCTTTCTGCCCCCTAGCGAAAAGTGTATGATTTACTTGAAAATTTTGAATTTATAGGAAAAACAAACATTTCGCATCGGAAACACTATCCAACAAAGAAGGAATTTTTCAAATCATATTCTTAGAAGTAGAGATATTGACAAAAATAAGATATACATCTACGCCCCCTGGCGTATAAACCATGCATTTTTTCAAGAAGAAAATTTTCCTAAAAGGTTTCTCGACATGAGTAGTATCGGTCAACAAACGACGTTATTTTCAATCGAGAATTTAGAAGCTCATATTTTACTGCAAATACAACAGAAGCGGAAATTAAGATTTACGCCCCCTGGTGGCCAAACTATTTTTTACAAAAATTAGAAATTATGTGCAATCGATTTCCCATCAGGAGCTGTATCCGGTGCAGAAAGAATTTTTCAAATCGGAGATTTAGAAATTATATGAAAAACATGTCACATGGAAAACACTAGCCAACAAAAAAGGAATTTTTCAAATCGGACTCCTAGAAGTAGAGATATTGCCAAAAATGAGATGTACATCTACGCCCCCTGGCGGAGAAACTGTGGTATATTTCAAGAAAAAAATATTCCGAAAAGGTTTATCGATGTGAGTGGCATCAGTCCACGAAAGAATTTTTTAATCGATATTTTAGAAGCTACGATTTTATGGCAAATACATCAGAAGCAAAAATTAACACTTACGCCCCCTGGTGGCCAAAGTATTCTTTACCAAAAGTTTGAAATTATATGCAAAAGATTTTCCATCAGGAGATGTATCCGCTGAAGAAAAAAAATTTCGAATCGGAGTTTTAGAAGAAGAGTTATCGGGGAAAATGTAATTTACTTTTACGCCCCCAAGCGGAAAATCTATGCGTAATTTGAAAAAGTAACTATATCTAAAATACTCTTCGACATAAATGGAATCGAAAGATATAATTTTTTTCAATCGGATGTTTAGAAGCAAATATGTGGAATAAAACGTATTTTTGAATTCGACATCATCTGCATTTACGCCCTCTACCGGCGAAATTGTACATCGTAAAAAAAACAAAATAAAGGATCATTTGCATATTTCAAGCTTCCCAATGCAAAATGAATTTTTCAAATCGGATTAATAGTTGCTGAGATATCGTGGGTACAGACGGACGGACAAACCGATAACAGAAGCACGATCTTTTTTTACAAAAGACGTGCTAAAAATACACTGGGGCTCAAAGTTAAAATAACAATCACAAAAACGTATTAACTGACAACAACTTAGAAGGTAATGAGCAAAAGGAAAGGAACTTTATGTATGTTAAATATGTGAAAGAGAGCATGAAACGATATCAAATAAATCAGGCAAAAAATGGTACCAGTCTCCAATACGGAATGTGATCACCATAGACAGCAACGCAAGCTTCACACCAGAGATGAAAACGGGTCACGGGTCAACGGGTCGACAATTTCTATCGGGTCAAACGGGCCGGGTCAATGTGTTCCTGAGCCGATCTCGACCCGGTTTTATTTCAGTTTTACTTTCGAAAAAAGAAAAAATTCAAAGAAAGATGCGTACTATGGAATTTTATTCTAGATACTTGTGCCCGCGGACTGAAAGATGAATTTTCATGCAATATGAAGGAAGAGTGTTCTCAGAAGGAAAAGTACCCTATTCTGCTGAGGGGCAATGATGAAAATAACATCCACATGTTCGAAACCTTCAACATATCATAAACTTGTGAAAATTGGTGTTGCCATGAAACATGTTCTGAAGCTTGATATGTTATCAAGAAAACAGCAAAAACTGAAATTAAACACACAATTTGCATAATTCAAAACAATTTGACTGTATCGCTATCAAAATCAGGTGGAACAGCCTTAATATTATTGCAGAGGGACCTTTTGACTCTCGCAAATATGTTTGAAAACATGTATAAAACAGTTAGGTTATGTTTTGCAAATGAAGGACGACAGTTTCAATACTTCCTCTAAGTAAGTGAGTAAATCATACGATCCTATAATACATTTGTTTGATTTCCATATAACCTAAGATACCCACTGCGGAGAGACTTTTTGAACGCCCTGTGCATATATTGTAGTTCAAAGCAGATTTGTCCGGGTCAATTATAGATCCGGGTCGGGCCCAATTATGTGACATCCGGGTCCAAAATTTTTGACCCGTTTCCAACTCGGCTTCACACTGCTGAACCATGCTTTGAATGAGAATGTCCACAAGAGATTGAGGGATTAAGTCCCATTTTTCAAAAGGGTACACCGCAAGTACTGTAGAGCTGTAGATGGAGGGGAGCGAGCAGTAATTCGTCGGCCTAAATTCTGCCGAAAATGCTCAATCGGATTAAAATCTGGTGACCGTACCGGCCGTTTATAAGTACAATATCGGCCATCCATAAGTGAAAGTGCATTTAGAAAATCGGATTATCTGCACAGTACATTGATGACGGCTGAGCATCCAATTTTTAACGAAGTTTGTCATTCCGAAAGTTAGAAAGGGGAACACCGTTGAATTAAAAGCTCAAAATGTGAGCTATTTTTCATCAAAAAAAATGTTGCCGCTAGATGGCTCAACAATGCTTCCCCAAAATTCATGGCCGCCCCGGTGACGCAGTGGTCTAAGCGATGGCTTCTGATCATTCGTCCAAGATGGGGTCCATGTTCGAATCCCAGTGAGGCATAGATGTTGTGCTTGTCTTACGGCACTGCTCTCTCCCTTCCCTGGAACCAGTGGCCCTAAACTAGGGACGAGCGACTGCTTATAGCCCATTGGGTTGCTCACGGTGGTCGTTAAACCTACAATAAAAAAAAAATTCATGCAAAATTACATCTATTGAATGCGAAAAGCATTTTTCAAACCGGACTCTGTTAAGAAAGCCTCTGTGCCAAAAGCAAATACGCATTTACATTACTTTCCAAAAAAAAAAAAAGAAAAAAAAATACACTGGTGCGCATAAATTAAAGAAAACAAAAATTCATATTTTTCGATGAAATTCCCATAAGATTTAATAAACCTATGAGGAAACATAAATGCACATCGACAAGCGTGATGGTAAGCGCGATGTATTAACAGTAGGAAACTGATGACTGTAATGCCGCTTTGCATCGACGCAGAAAGAAATAGATTTCACAACACATATATGCACTCCCCATCAGGGATTCGAACCTGGGCCCATTTCGGACGAATGATTAGAAGCAGTGCTTCGTACTACTCTATGTTGCGGCGGAACTATTTCCTAGTTCGGGCCACATTGTTTTGCGGTTTAATTGTTTACAAAGATCAGGTGTAATTTACTTTTAATTTTTTGTTATTAAATTTAAATTATTTTTCCTTTGCTCCCTTTATGCTTCATAAACCCCCTTTTTTCCATGGGAGCATAAAAGCCCAGGTGGCCAAGGCGGTTTATCGCGGTTCCCTCGGACACCCGTGAGAATGACCAAGGAATTTCTTTTCTTTTTACTCTTGCGAGAAAAAGCCCGGCATTCACGAAATTTATGAAATAGCCCCAGTGCTAGCGTTGCTGGTAGGACAAAACATCCCGGTATTTCAGAAATGCACATGCAAAACTCCGAACCGCGGTCAAATGAATTGGCGAGTTTACGTTTTACGACCAACTCCTCTAGAATTAGGAACCAGCAAAAGTCGTAAAGTACACTGCGGTGTCACTAGAAAGTCGTAACTCTGTCAGAGGGAAGCTCTGGCAAATTCTTCACTATTCATCAGGCCCCAGAAAATATGTCCCATTGAAAGTGCTGAAACATCACTAGCCCAATACGCCAGCTGTCGCGAAACGGGTAGCCGAGTGGCTCAGAGGGCCACCCAATAACCACAAAGGTCAAGCACTGGTCAACTCAGCTAACCAATCCAGGTTCCAGGCGGAAAACTCCTAAAGGGCTGGGGGAACGCTTCTACCACGTGGGAAATAGGGACGCAAATATATACACAGAAAAAGCCTAAGCAAGAAAAGGAAGATACTGAGACTGAGAAGGAGGTCACTTGGAGATAGATTATAGTTATGTAGAGACTTAGAGATAGAATACTGACGCTGAGACGGAGGCAACTTATAATGTAGTCAGAGAGATAGATAGATCCGGAGTCGAGAATTGGTAGGAGTTAAGGAATGGAGAAAAGTTCTTAGCTAGCATACCCGAAGAATCTTACTCTGCCAGGGTGGGATCCCAACTAGCATCAGCTCAACCGACGGAAGGTAAGATGACGTTGTTTTCCCCAATTTCAGTTCCAATGTTACCTGTATATATACATATGCATGGTCGCTATGCCTCCTCGCAGATAGACTGAGGGATTTATTTTAACTTTAAACTCAGGGGTGTAACAGGCTTACGCAGCTGTGGACCAGTCAACATGGCTAATTTTATTCTTTTAATTTAACGTAACTTTTAATTGGCTTCCACCTAAAGGCTGTAATTGCTTAATTTAACATACTTTTCTTATAATAAACATTGTTAATTACTTAACCTGGTATAGCTAACTTTTCTAGGATGTGTATATTTCTATAATTCACAATTTGCGGCATAAGGGTTTTTTACGAATACCTCGTAACGAACCTATATGAAACACAACGCGACGTCCGTAAACTTTGAGATTGGGCTCCTTAAATTTGTGGGGTCCCAACCTCACTGTTTATCCAGTTAGACGATGACTAATTATTCTGCGACCACCGCACTACCGGGGCGTGGTAATATCTACACTACTGGCAGAACAGTAGCTAACCTATGGAAGACTTGGTGTGAAGTCGCCAAGAAGACTGGCAACGGTCCGGATGTCCACTTCCGTACCTGTAGAAGACACAACATGACTGCGAATGGCTCGAGAGCGACGAATTCGGTTCTGTTAGTTTGGCTCACACAATCGCCCCGGTGACGCAGTGGTCTAAGCGCTGGCCTTTGACCATTCGTTTCATATGGGTCTAGGTTCGAATCCTAGCGAAGCATGGGTGTCGTGTTTGTCTTATGTCACAGGCTCGCTGTCTCTCTCTCCCTCTCTCTCTTCCCTGAAGTCAGTGGCTCTAAATTAAAGAGGAGCGACTGCTTATAGCCATTGAATGTTTCACAGTTGTCGTTAAACCCACACACACGCACTAAAAGAGACTGCCTGTGAGCACAAACATGACAGAACTTTATCGGAGCCGCCCCGGTGACACAGTGGTCTAAGCGATGACCTCTGATCATTCGTCCGAAAGGGCTTTGGGTTTGAATCCCGGCGAGGCGTGAATGTTGTGTTTGTCTTACGGCACTGGCTCTCTGCCTTCCCTGGAACCAGTGAACCTAAATTAGGGACGGGCGATTGTTTATAGCCCGTTGAGTTGCTCGCGGTGGTCGTTAAACTTTAAAAAAAAACCGTATCAGATCAAATTAGGCGGTTGCAATAGGGAAAGAACAGCTCACAGCACTGTCTACAAATCAGCTAGACCTTTGGCTAAAGATCCTAAAGACCGTCAAATGAAAATCGTTTTCTAAAGATTACGATTGCCATCACTCTTTGGTAGAACACTGTGCGATTTTATACATCACACATTTCCTTTTATGATGCTCAAACTGTACGTTGCCAAATTTCTAAGCAACAAAAGAACTTTGCAAATAACATACAAAATTATGTTGTGCATTATAGGCACTGTAATCATGCAAGCCTGAGGTTGCATCTTCCACGAAGTGTCGAAGACGCTTGTTGAATATCTATTGAGAAGCATTTTAAAAAAGTTTCTATTTAGTCAACCCTTTTTGGAAACGCACATTAATAATTTAATACGGAGGATAGCTCTTTTTAAATCATTTTATGATACACAGGTAGAGAACTGCTAAATTCTGGATGCTCAATGGCTCCTGTAAACACGCTTTACAATTACAGTAAAAGTCCGATATTACGAGAGCTGACAAAAGTCGGGAAAATTATCGTTATAACGGACTTCTCGTTACAGCCGGATCATACAGATACTATGTAAACTAACAGTACTACATAATAAGGAAAAGTGATCAAAACAATGCATTTACATACCTGATGTTTGTTCTTAATTCAGATTGGGATTTTTACAAAAAAGGTAAGAGGCGAGTGTGTTTTATTTCCTTTTTGACGAGTTTGTGACTCACGACTTCACGGAAAATTGCAGTTTCTTCAATAGGTGGCATTTGACCCACTATAAAATTGTCCGATTTCGTTTAAAGCTTGATTGAGATGATACGCTTTCATTTCTATCTCCTTCATCATCCGATCTGCTTCTGAGCTTTCTTTTTCTGATTCCATTATTTATGTATCAGACATGGTCATTCCAGCTTACTACATCTGCGCCACCACCGACATAGTCTTGAAAGCTAAATATCAATCAATCCCATCTTTTTTGGCAATATTGCTCCATTCATCTGCTTCCTGTTCTGCAGGTTTGTTGGCAACGATTTTCTTATTCAAATCATCTTCGATAATGAAGCCAACATGTCTAAAGTATGCTTCAGTGTGCTTTCTTGGCATTTTATTCAACGCTACGCCAAGAGCTTTAATGGCTTCAAGGACGTTCCATTATACTAACATATCTGATGAGGTCCGCCTGATCGTGTCATTTACCAGAATGGTCCGACAATTTTGCTTTATCAGTTTCGTGATTCCTTGGTCAAAAGGCTGAAATACACTAGTGCAGTTAGGTGGCAATAATATCAGTTCAATATTATCCAATTGAATATCTTTGGGACTTGGGTGTGCCGGACAGTTATCGATGTGAATAGCCCATTTTTCTGTTCTCTATTCCAACTTGAACGTCGAAAGCCTTCACCAATTTTATATATAACGGCATTGTCATTCACACCTTCCTATTAGTCTCATATGTGCGCGATTGCAAAGCACCACAAAAACATATTGGCACAATACAGAGAAGTTAAACGTTCTTTACTGCGTTTTTATGGATCGCCTTTTACCGCTCAAGTCCTGTCAGGTAACACGTTATAAAACAGCGCAGCCTCATCTGCATTGTGAATGTCTTCCGTTGTTTCGAGCTAGAATTTTATGTCTTCTGTTGTTTCGAGCTAGAATTGTATGTCTTCCGTTGTTTCGACATAGAATTGTATGTCTTCAGTTGTTTCGAGCTAGAATTTCTGAAAGGTATGGGGACCAGTCCTGAACGGCTTGTGTCTTCCGTTGTTTCGAGCTAGAATTGTATGTCTTCCGTTGTTTTGAGCTAGAATTGCATGTCTTCTGTTGTTTCGACATAGAATTGTATGTCTTCAGTTGTTTCGAGCTAGAACTTATGTCTTCCGTTGTTTCGAGCTAGAATTGTATGTCTTCCGTTGTTTCGAGCTAGAATTTCTGAAAGGTATGGGGACCAGTCCTGAACCGCTTGTGTCTTCCGTTGTTTCGAGCTAGAATTGAATGTCTTCCGTTGTTTTGAGCTAGAATTGTATGTCTTCTGTTGTTTCGAGCTAGAATTTCTGAAAGGTATGGGGACCAGTCCTGAACCGCTTGTGTCTTCCGTTGTTTCGAGCTGGAATTGTATGTCTTCCGTTGTTCCGAGCTAGAATTGTATGTCTTCCGTTGTTTCGAACTAGAATTGTATGTCTTCCGTTGTTTCGAACTAGAATTGTATGTCTTCCGTTGTTTCGAGCTAGAATTTCTGAAAGGTATAGGGACCAGTCCTGAACCGCTTGTGTCTTCCGTTGTTTCGAGCTAGAATTGTATGTCTTCCGTTGTTTCGAGCTAGAATTGTATGTCTTCCGTTGTTTCGAGCTAGAACTGTATGTCTTCCGTTGTTTCGAGCTAGAATTTCTGAAAGGTATGGGGACCAGTCCTGAACCGCTCGTGTGCTAACAGACGCTGATTCTCCAATCTTTTTTGTTCAGAGGAACCTCTTTCTAGTTTTAAATCGGTTTAGCCAACCGTTCGAACAACTAAAATTCTCAATTGTCATTTCGGCGTTTTATTCCTTAGTTTTAGCTTTTATCGTCGGTCCACTAACAGGAATATTTTTGGCACGATTACCGCGAAACCACGTAAACAATGCTTCCTCAAATTCCTATGTACACCACTTCGTTACTTCCCGGATTTCGCCGGTGTGGTATTTGGCAAAGCAGCCACGTTGATCTTCTGTATTCTTTAAAATTGTAAACAGAGTTGATGACGCAAGACCAAATTTTCTTGCTATCTTACTTTTCTGCTTCAAACTTTTCTCACATTCATACAAAACTTTAAACTTTGTCTCCAAAGTCAAAAAGTTTCCTTTTTTTCCTCATTTAGAGAAAGAAAATACACGACGTGCACGCGTAAAAAATGTTTCGACTTCCCACCGTTGTGAAGACGAATGGAAGAAAGCGGCGGGCAGCATACAAAGAGTCAAGAAAACTAACTACTGGTTACTCATCTCTGCGTGCAGCTTTGTACGCATTTATCTCCCCACCATTTCTTGGAATTTCAGGGAGAGAATTTGTTGGAAATCTTTGAAAGAAGAAAGACTGGCTATGAAAAGCTTTCGTTATAGCGGGAGCTCCGTAGATTTACAACTCGTTATTCACGAAGATTTTTCCTATGATTAGCATTAAGAAATTGACAGTGCATTTTGAATCTCTCGTAATAGCGGGATTCTCGCTATAAGCCGTACTCGTAAAATCGGACTTCTACTGAATGTAGAAAATTGCGATTTCAAATGACAAAAATGATTAAGTTTATATTACGAGAATACATATTCAGTTGACAATTCGCTAAATTTCAACAAAATGTTTAAAAGCCAGAAAAGAAGCATGCCTCGATTCTGATTAGTTAAAACGTGAGATGTATCACTGCTTGTTCGATGAAAGGAGCCCAAAAAAATTTCATAAGGTTCCTATGGTAATCAGTCAAAAACATACTTTTAAATGAGATTCACTTTGTCCGACACACTGGAAGAAAGAGATTCGATCAAAAAACTTCCCTTGATTTTCCAAAAAAAAAAGTTTTAAAAATTGGATCTCATGAAACAAAAAAAGAAGCACCCAACTAATTAAGATTATGTAAAAAGGCCAAACCCGAAAAGGCGACGAGCCAATCGGAGCAAGCCCTGTCTCATTTCAGCGCATTAATAATTTATAAACAAACACCGTCCAAGTACATGATACTAATTTTAATTGATTTCTATTCAGGAGGCGTAGGAGCGCCAACTAGAGTTGCGAACAATTCACCTTTAATTGCATGGTGTTCCAGAATGATAGTAAAGGTGAAGAAAGTGCTAGCACGCGTACGTTTCAAGTCAAGACCGGAGAAAATCCGCGCCCTGAGATGTAAGAAAGGAAAACCTGGGGCATCAGGGCTTTATTCCAAATCCGAAGCGGACAACAAACAGAGGCTGAATGATTAATGGCGGATTCTCCCATCTGCTAAAGTTGATACTCAAGGGTGCAGGAGAAATACATAACTGTTCGTCATCTGGCATCCACCAGCGTTTGGCTCTGTTCTCAAAGGCGATGTTTTATTTTGACGCCACTATCGCACCGCAAGAACTTTGAAACCATTCTTCAATCTGAGCAATGCATTTATCATTCCCTATTGATAGAAACAGTCCTCCAGAAAGAAATCTTTCCTTTATCCCTCACTATATTACTTTAAGCAGTTTGATTAATTTGTCTGCTTGTCATAAATTTGTGCAAAGAGCATTGTTCCCCGCAGACATTCTTTTTAGTAGATAATTTAATTTCTAGCATCTATAAATTACTTATCTATGGGAAAAATTACACACAGTTAAACCTCCGAATAACGATCAATGCCGATAACAAAAAAAAATTTATCATTATTTAAAGATGTCATTTGTTCGGACGTTTGATTTAAATTAATATTGTGTGTCAAATTTTGTTTATATAAGAGAAAATCGGTTTATCAAACTCATCCGAATAGAACACTATTCTAGTGCCTTTTCAAATGCTGTTTAAAATTCAGCTGAAAAAATGGGCATACAAGCTTTTGGAAAATTGTGTTCTTATCGGCGTAAAAAACTGACATTGCCAAGCTTTCTCATATCTACAGGTTGCTTTATCAATGCAGACTAATGCATAGGTTTACAGACATGCAACCCTTCAAAACCTGAAAATCGGGAGAATTTTACAGCTCCTAAAATCACATGAGCGCTATTTCCCAGAAGCAGTATTATTGGTCCATTAAAAGTTCTAGAGAAAATAAAAACAGCGCGAAAATCAACACCCCCTCTTCCTACTGATATTCGTTTTAAGGTACGTCGATTGCGCAAGATTGTTGTTTCTTTAGAAATAAATTAACAGCCAACTGTTTTTAGTTTCTTCTTTAGGTTGTGCGCGACAAAAAGCATCGTACTAACATCGCCTTTCGTTACAAGGCGAAGCCAACTGTAACTACTCTCTTTTGTCGTTAAGTGAATTCGCCGGAACTCAACCGTTTACCATCACTTAGAATGTGCATGGCTCTGTTGAGCCGTGGGGTTGAAAGACTGAACTGCAAGGAGAAGACAGGGCAGCTACCATTTTTCAATCCATTACTGACCCTCCCTGTCATTCTAGTGCCAGAGCGGGTAAGCTCTTTGCTGAAGGCGTCGTATGACAATCGGACTGGGAGAAATTTTATTAAAGAACATTTTTTCCGACCCATCTCGAACGATAGGTCAGACCACTGCGCCACCTTTCTTTTCGCAGATAAGTGGAGAGGAAAAGTACGAAACTGATTACTGTAATGCCGTTTTGTATCGACGCAGAAAGAAATAGATTTCATAGGCGGTTCGAAATCATAGTGATTGATTGAATTTCGACCATCCTAACAGCTAATTCTCGGTGAAAACCAGGAGAATTTGACATTCATCCGAAAGACGAGAGGAAGGACTGAAAATCCGGAGTCTCCCGCCTAAATCCGGAGAATTGACACGTCTGGGTTTGTAATATTGATATTAGCCTGACTCGGTAAAGGCATCCGTAAAAATGCCAAAGTTTGGCGATATCATTTCTCTATGCCAATAAAATCAGATTTTTGTAATAAGTCGAACCAGTTTGGCCTAGGATTGAGCCTGTTACGCATATATTTGGTAGTGGGCATATTCATTCCATATTACGACAATGTTGTAGCTAGTTAATTTCATCATCATCATTGTCAACCATTATCAATCCACTGCTGGACGAAAGTCTCTCCAAGTTTCTTCCACAACGGTCTGTCTTGTGCCAGTCTCCTCCATGTTACTCCCGCATACTTTCGAATTTCATCCACCCATCTCATATGTGGTCTTCTTCTGGGTCTTTTCCTGTCCCTTGGAATCCAATCTAAAGTTTCAGCTGTCCATCGATGGTCTGTCCTTCAGGCAATGACTTCTGGCAATTCGGATAAGTCAAAAATATGTGGAGAGATACATGCTTCGTATAACAAAGAAAGATAGGAAAAGGAACTCATGGATCAAGAAAATGATAAGAGTGGAAGACATCATGATCAAAGTAAAAATCGTCAAGAGACAATGGGCTCTCATATCGCTGGAAGAACTGACCATCGTTGAACTACTGAAATTCTGGCCTGAATGCCAAGGGATAAGAAAATACTCGACAGACGACTACATTGAAGTCGGGTGGACGAAATTCGAAAGCATGATGGAGTGACATAGAAGAGAATTTATCAAGTCAGAAAGCTGTGGAAGAGAATTGGGGAGATCTTCATCCAGCAGTGGATTGAGATTGGCTTATAATGACAGGTTATATTACATTATAGCGCTTGTAAAAACGCAAGTTTGTCTGCGACGGTCATCGAAACCGTGACCTATCACTGCGGAGCAAGTCGCTCTTCCAACTGAGCTATGCGAACAGAATGTCTCGCTGCAGATTTGTCGTCTTGACACATGTTTTCACCTCTGCAGTACGTCACACGCTTTTGTGGTTAAATGTTCATTGCGTAGGAATTTCCAGTGAACACGCGAGCAAGCAACCATATTAAATCACGAGAATTTTTACGAATGTATAAAAATTATACAGAATGTTTATGTGTCTCTGTCAGCCATAACTTCAGCACTTCAAAATTTGGCAGATTCTTTTTCGTTGCTACCCAAGTTGCAGCGGCCTTGTTTCAGCAACGAAAATTCCAAAAGGGAGCTTGCAGAAGCAAAATTATTTACCATCTACGGGATTTACGGGAACGAGGATATTATAAGCAAGAGAGCTATGAAATGTGTGTGCGATATTAAAGCTGCCGACGTAGGCTGCGATTGGCGGAAATCCTTTTGTCAGATGGGCGTCAGATATATTGCTCTTGAAAATTATGCTGTTTTTCATAATTTTCAAGTATATTGTTCTTGAAAATTATGCTGTTTTCCATACTTTTCAAGTGTCATGGCGAAAATTTTAACCTCTGGTGAATTTCAGAGAGACCTGATCAATCTTTCTGTTGGTTTATCGGAGATTAATTAATGCAAAAATTTTCTTCCATGACATACGTTAGAAGAAAATTCCTGGTTGAAAGGCAGGGGAATTCATGCGCAAAATTCGCTTGTCTTAATCACTACCAGGAAAACAAAATTTCATGTTGAAAAAAAAAAAAAAAGAATATTTGATTTAACTGACTTTGGGGTTTTGAAAATAATTATTTTATCTGTTCTTTTATCGCGATAGGAAAAGGCGAGTAGGTGTGCAGCTCAGAGAATCAAAATTAATTTTGGTTTAACATCACGGAACGAGAGAAAAAGAAAATTAAAACTAGTGATTTTCTGCAAAGCAAGAATCCGCCATTTTTGCGTTCCTGTTTCCAAAGTCGCACAAAAGTAACATCTTTTCGTCTTTGGGGTAAGGAATTCAGCAACGAAATCTATTTTTAGACCCCAGGGTCAAAAAGGAGAGCTTGGTCTGCACGTGTGAAGGTCAGAGGTCACTCGAGGCGTGGGAGTGAAGGGTCCGTTGGGAAGCCGTGAGTTGCTAGGCTGAAGTTTCGACCAATGAGAGGGGTCAGCGGTTTCAAGCACCCCCAGAGTTTTTTATCCGTTGAGAGTCACTTTTGTACTTGACTTTTGCTGACCGGCAGAGAAAGAGGACACAGCCGAGTCTCTCCTCGCCCTTTGGCGGAGGAGGGGGCGGCAAGAAGGAAAATTTCGTATTGAAATCTAAACGGACAACAGTTAAAATTGAATTTCAAGGATCTCATTACTGGAGAGGAAATGCTTGCAGATTCAACCCTCCTCCTCTCCTAGTGGACGACGGAGGAGTGAACTGCAATAAAAAGAAAAGTAATAACTACCGTGAAATGATCTCCGCAGGAGAATTTTCTGCCAGCGCAACCCGAATGCTGTTACTACTCGGTTCAATATGGAAGGAACTCTTCAAGCCAGTTCAACCAGACACTGGAAGTTCCGAAAAAAAAAAAGGGGGCATGCACGGCTTTGTAGAAGATACCGCCTTTAGCTGCTGAATCGTCGAGTTGGGCCCTACTGATTACAACAAGGGGTCCACCAGCAGGGTTCCAAAATGCCCGTTTCCTGTATCGTTGGCCAAACACGCTGCCTCAGAAAAAGGAAAAGAGAAAAAAAAAAAAAGGAGGGGAAAAAAAAAGCACCTTGGAAGTGAAGTGAAAATCAACCGGGACAGTGGTGTTCTCTGAGGGAGAGTTTTTTTTTTTTTTTTTTTTTTATTATATTCATTTTATCTATTATTAGGCTGTGAAACCTTTTTTTTATTATTATCGACGGTTAGTGTGCTTGGCAGGAAGTGTTGCTGCCCCCAGTCCTAAAGGTAAATTTCTCTCGGCATTTTCTTTTTTTGTATTATGTTGTGGTTTCTTTAAAATTATAAAACGAGTTGATTTTAAAATTGGGGGCTGTCGGAAAAATATATTGCAAGACAAAAAAAAGAGAGGGGAGTTGAAGATGCTTTCATTTATGTTTTTTTTTTGTGTTGTCATGTCTGGTAGTTTAGCAACTTCCCAGGCCAGTAAATTTTAATGTATCGGAAAAATTTGGTTTATTGTTTGAGCACAGTAAATTTTGGTGCATCGATAATAGTTTAGTTGGGCATGTGATAATTGAAAAGCAGTGTTATTGTGATGTCGTGGTTGATAAAATAATTGTAAACATTTTTTCTCTAGCCTTTTTACAGCGTTGAGTTATTTTTTTTTGAGTGAAGATAAATTATGGGATGATTTATATTGGAATTTTGGGAACATATTATAGTGTGATGAAATTGGAAACCTAAAGTGCTGTTTACATTCTTGGAGTGTTGAGTGTCGAAATTGAGATGGTAGGAGTGTTAATTGAGGACCAGTATTTTACATGCTCCAGATGAGTGTTAATCTCCCATTGGAAAGGGTGATCTTAGGGCAAGCAGGGAACTTGTTCTAGGGCAGAGGGCTCTGAGTAGGGAATTTTCACCAGGATGCGATATGTGCAGAATAGAAGTTAAAGTATTTTTTTGTTCTCAAGTTTAGTATTTCACAAAAAGAATGAACATCATGGGGTTGAGAAGACACACTTTTGCTCACCAGTTCCAGTATTAATTGTTCTTTTCTTTGGCCTAAATTTTCTTGTTTTTACTATAAGGTTAAAAGTCTAAATGTAATTTTAATTTTCAATAAGGTGAAAATATTTAGTGGGTTATGTAAATGGTCAGTGTTATTGTCTGAAGTGGACCTGCGCATTGCCATGGTGCAGAAGAGTTTCCTTGCTAGTGATTTTTCCTGGGATATATGTGGAGAGAGATAAGTGAATTTTCCTGGAATATAGGTGGATATAGTGATTTAGGATTTCTTGGGATATAGAGAGATAAAGTGAATTTTCCTGGGATATATGTGGATACTGTGATTTAGGATTTCTTGGGATATATATAGAGAGAGATAAGTGAATTTTCCTGGGATATATGTGGATACTGTGATTTAGAATTTCTTGGGATATAGAGAGATAAGTGAATTTTTCCTGGGATATATGTGGATATAGTGATGTAGGATTTCTTGGGATATAGAGAGATAAGTGAATTGTTCCTGAGATATAGTTGTGTTAGTTCTGGGCCAGATGTGCCTGGAGTATTTAGGGTTGAAGTACGACAGGCTCTTGCAGGTGTGGTTGATCAAGGTGGGATCATGCATTGGTTCGAAAAGGGGAGATCCTTGAAGACGTGGTTTTTGGGGGAAAACTTGTCTTCAAACCCCCAGTAGTTTCGCTGCTCACGGAGATATGTACTGCCAGCGAGGGTCGGTCGAGCGTTGCTTCAAGAAATGTGGTGAGATCATGTTAGAGGAAATTCTGTGCCTGATGATGATGTGTCACACTTGAGGATTTTTTCCTTTCCCTTTGCATAGGCTGAAAGTGGATTCACGACCCAATTTCACGCCTTCAGCCTGACTTGGTATTTTCTTCCTGTGTTGGTTCTCAAAACCCAGGGTAGTGTCTGAACTGAGAGTATTTGCCTCACCGCTACCTCAGTAATTCACTGCAGGTGTTAAATTTAAATTTGTTTGGTGATTTAAAGTATCTAAATTTATTTGTTTATGATTTGCTGTAGTGCTAGGGATGTAAATTCTAAATTCTGGTTGTTGGTGTTAGTGAACTTGATATTTAGTTTGGAAATTTAGTTAATTGGTATTTTGAGCTTTTGTTTACAGTATAGAGTTATTAAGTATCCTGAGCTATTATGTGAAGTGCAGAGTGAGGTGATTTTTATGAGCAAGCTAGTGCAAGAAGATTGTTTGAATTTCTGAATTATGTTGATGTTATGAATAGTGATAATTTTTTAAGATTAGTTAGTGAGGTTTCTTTATAAGTGAAGTAGGTTCATTCAGGGTAGTTCTATAGGTTATGTAATGTTAATTAATGCTTGTGCTCAGTGTAAATTCTGTTTTGAGGATAATTTACTTGGTTTGTTTACTTGCTGATAGTAGATTTGTTAAAGTATAATTTGTGGCTCTTAAAATAACTGTAAATTTAATTGAAGTCTTTGAATCTGGTCTGGGAGATTGCGGAGTTTGCTAAGATTGTTTAAATTTAAATCAATAAGTGTAAAATTGTAAATTGGTCATTGAGCTAACTGGGTGAGAGAGAAGAGAGTACGTTTCAAAAGAACAGAATTTGTCCACCTTGTGGAATTAAAAATAATCCAGTATTTTTTTTTTTTTGTAAGCTATGTGAATCATGGTATAATTTTGGATGCATGCCTAGTGTTCAAACCAACTGTGTTGACATATGTAAAGTTGTGTTGTTCATAAGGCCAGTGGCCAAAGAGAAATAGAAAGTAAATTGAGATTCTGTTTTATACTGCTGTGTTTAAGCAAACAAGAAAAAAGGAAATACCATCTGTTTGTCCTCTAAATTAACTCATTAAGTTTTTAAAGAAAAATAATAAATACAGGCAGTAGCCTTTCAAAAAAAAGTTCAAAATGAGTGCAGTGTGGAAAGTTTTTGTGTGCTGTTGTCTTCCATGACTTGGTCCCATGTACTCCCCTTAGCTTGACTAAGGCTATCGATCCGAATACTGGTAGTATAAGGTATTTCATAACTGCAATTTTTGTCCTAACCTTTTTAAATTGACTTTCACCGCCTCCACAAGTTGTTATTGAACGAGTACATTTTATCGTATGACTTATAGTGACACATTTTCATACACATGCAACAATATCCACTTATTTTTGCACTTTCAGGTGACTCAACTCTGCTTGAACACAAACAACGCAAACTTTCCAATAACTTCTTGTGGAATGTAAATTTTCAGATGCATTTTTTGTTTAGGATGTTCATGGCCTTTTCTAGTACTTAGAAAATATTTTTTTGTTTCGAAATGCATCCACCCATCTCCCAAAAGTAATTTTTCTATGGTTT
This sequence comes from Macrothele yani, assembly GCA_039090855.1. Lineage (NCBI taxonomy): Eukaryota > Metazoa > Arthropoda > Arachnida > Araneae > Macrothelidae > Macrothele > Macrothele yani. Next base: position 7,666,169 of record CM076994.1, on the reverse strand, counting down.
CCATATGGATTTTAATACCAGCATAAATATAACGCGATTAATAAATATCAATCCAATTCAATATACCCAAAATGAATTAAATTTAAATTATTTTTTTTTTTTCCACCCAAAACACAAGTATGTTGTTCTTGAAAATTATGCTGTTTCTTCCAAAAGCTCTCCAGGCAAGTTTTGTACGCCGATTAATTTCTTCATCAATGTGACCCTCACTTGATATCTGTTGTCCAAGATAAATGTATGTATCTGTTATCTCCAGCTTTTCTCCATTAATCGATAAATCTTCATTTCTTGTAAAAGCATTGAACATCACTTTTGTCTTCTGAAAGTTCATTTTTAATCCCACTTCTTTACTCTTGTCAGCAAGTTCCTGGATCATACTCTGCAGCTCTGATGGGGTAGTTGCAAAAATGACTACGTCATCAGCAAAACGAAGGTGGGTTAGATAATCTGCATTAATCTTTATTCCTTTGTTTTCCCAGTTCAGTGATTGAAAGACATTTCCCAATGTAGCATTAAAAAGCTTCTGAGATATGGTGTCACCTTGTCTCACTCCCTTTCCAATTTTTATGTCTGTTGTATTTTCAAACAGCCGAATTTTTGCACTTGCATTTTCTTAGATGTTATTAATGATATTAATGTATGCATCTTCAATACCGCAGGATGTCAGAGACATTGTAACTGCTGATGGTTTCACCAAATCAAAGGCTTTTTCATAATCGATAAAAGCCATGCACAATGGAAGTTCATATTCCCTCGCTCTTTCAATTAGTTCTCTCAATACGTGGATATGATTTATTGTGCTGTAGCAACTCCTGAATCCAGCTTGTTCTCTCGGTTGAGCCGTGTCCAGTGTCACCTTCAAGCGGTGTGAAAGAACTTTAGTGAAGATTTTATAAACCACTGATAGGAGGCTGATAAGTCTGTAGTTCTTGAGATCCTCAATGTCACCTTTTTTATGTAGCAAGATCATTGTAGCGGTGTTCCAATCCTCAGGAATCTTCCCTTCATTAAGGCATCGAGGGAAAATTTGGGTGAGTACTGTTTCGATTTCTCCACTAGCTTCTTGTATGATGTCTACAGTAATTCCATCTTCTCCTCGAGCTTTTCCCCGCTTCATGTTCTTGATTGCATGTGCAACTTCTGCTGGGAGGACTGGAAGAACTCTGGTATTGGTACCTTTCATGACGTCTGGAGTACATGTATCATCCCTTTCATATAATTTGGAGTAGAAATCTTTCACTCTTGTCAAAATTTCGCCTCTATTTCTTGTTACAGAACCATTTTCTTTTCTGAGTGCCATAATCTGTTTTCTTCTATTACTGAGATGTCCCTTTGCTATCTTTAGGCTTTGGTTGTTTCCAATTGCTTTCCTCACTAGTTCACAGTTGAATTTGCTGACGTCTTCAGTGATACTTTTTCGTACTGTCTTGCATAGCTCTATATATTCCACTTTGGAAGTCACATCATCTTTAGTTGTCCTCATCTCTATCCTTTTTTGCATCAACATTTTGGTTTTTACTGATAATAATTTGTTCACATGCAACTTGTTCTTAGACCCAGCTAATTTTGCTGCTGTTTCCATAAGAGCTTTGGTTACTTTTCTGTTAACTTCAGAAATATCCACTTCTTCCGATGTTAGGCCTTCTAAAGCAGAGAATCTGTTCTTCAGTTCCAACTTGAAGGTATTATGGTGTTTTTTAAGGTTGGTTATGTCAATACATTTTTGTTTGTCTTATGAGCTTGCCACGTTCGAGTTTAGTGTTGAGGTGCATCTTACATCTCGCCAATCTATGGTCACTACCTGTGTTGAACTTGTTTAGCACACTGCAGTCTTTTATGACGAATTTTTTGCTACACATAATAAAATCAATTTCACTTGTCGTTCCATTTGGATGTCTCCAAGTCCATTTCCTGTGTGGCTTTTTCTTGAAAAAGGAGTTTAAGATGAAAAGCCCTTCTGCCTCTGCAAACTCAACGAGTGTATTTCCACGCTAGTTTCTGTTGCCGTGACCGAATTTACCTACTGAAGTTTCATTCTGTTACCGTTGCCCTATTTTTGCATTGAAATCTCCCATAATTATCTTCAAGTGCTGCTTACCTTTATTATTTAGATGACGAATTTCCTCATAAAATTCTTCAATTTCTTCTTCAGGATGACTTGTGGTGGGTGCATAGGTTTGAATAATCTGAGCCTGGTATCTTCTCGAGAGTTGGATAACAAGTCGTGCAACTCTGTCAGAGGAACTTTCAACTTCTACAACTTTATCATTCAGTTTCTTGTTTATTATAAATCCAACACCACTAGTTCTGCCAGTATCTGTCCCACGATAGTAGAAGAGATGTCCACTTTTCAGTTCAATGAGATCTTCTCCTTTTCTCCTTACCTCACTTAGCCCAACGATGTCCCATTTGATCCTTTGTAGTTCCACTTCCAATTCAAGAAGCCTTGAATCAGAAGATAGGGAGCGTCCATTATAGGTAGCCAAGGTCAGCATCAGATGGCAGCCTAGTCCGGTCCTCCGGGGATTCTTAGCACCCTCTGCCTTCATGTCGCACTGGCCGCTGCCTTGGCCATGTACATTCAAGCTGCCGGAGACTGAGGGCCAAGATTTAAGTTGTGGAGTCATTTTGGAGGGGTTTGGCCATAACTCACTACGCTGGCCAAGCGGGTTGGTGAGTGTGGCATAGCATTTTCTCTAATTCCGATGGTATAGTTATACCGCTATTGGCGGTCGTCAGAGCCGCTTTAGTGGGAACAGGATGCACCATGAGAAGGCGGGGTTGACATTTGTCAAGGAGAGGCTGTGATGTTACGCATCACCTGGCCTTACATCCCTTCAAATTGCATATGATATCATAAATGGTCTTTCACAGTCACGGGTTTTGGTTAATTGCTTCCACGCGCTTGATAGAAATGGTGTGGATGCCATGATATTAACAGGTTGCGAAGAATTCTGATATATACGGAAAGCTTGCAAAATATCATATTTGGTGGTTGAATCTGGCTTGTCGATTAGTTTTGCTTCTTCAAAGAGAAATTTATGGTCCTTTTCGCAACACTGTTTAGTTATCGATGACTTCTTTAGGTCACAGTTACGTATATAGGTCTTGTGCTCCTTCAATCGAAAACGCAATGCTCTACGGGTCTGTCCTATATACAAATAAAATATTTGTGACAAACGTTGTATTATTTTAATACATACAGGCGTCACAAGATTGTAGTCTCTGATTTCAAGAAGGTACAGGATGTGTTTGTCAACAGATTTCTTCTTAAGTTTTACACAGCTGCAAATGTAAATATTATTTGAATGGAGTCCATTAATATAGCATTTTCATTATCTTCTTTCTGAAAATCAAACAGGACTGAAGTGGAAAGAAAGAGGAAATTTTATGACTGCAACTTGAACTATAAGGGTAGAATAACCGATAAAGCGGAGAAAAGAAACATTTTAAAACCTTATAGAAAGACGAGTAACGTAGTTTCTAAAGAGGTATTGTACTTTTATGTAAGGCATGAAGCCAGTTGATTTGATCATACGGAAGAAAATATACCTGAAAATCGCCATATACATCTGAAGAGAGCAAAAAGGGAAAGTATAACGTAAATGTCTTTTCGTACTGATACGTTATTTTAAAAACATGACCATACGATGAAATAGTTCCTAAATTAAACCTTAACGGCCAGACGAAACATTTAAAACAGAAGTCAAACTTACGGAAATTGGCTTTATTTCTCCAGCACAGTTTATAGCACTTCAGGATAGTATAGAACTCGCATAACACAAATCAACATTCCACCACACTCCACCACACACGCAACTGTTGTATCGTAGTTTATATCTCTCATTCCTATCTCATAACAGGCATACGTCACATCATTTAAATTCAATTGTGATGCCAACAGTATTCGTTTGAGAGAAAAGATATCACGTTAAGTGTGAAGTATAACTGAGAACAAACTCAAGATTTACATAGGGAAAGAAACTAAAACAGAAAGTTAATTTAGAATATACTTCACAAAAGATAGCACGAAACAGAAAGGGTTGGACGTAGTAACGAACAAAATATCATAAGTGTTAGGAACACATAAAACAGATGAGAATATTATAACTTTAACTTTAAATATATTATAACTATATTATAACTTTAACTTTACTGACGTATATTCTAAATTAACTTTCTATTAATGAATCATAATTATTCAAAAGAACACATCTGGGTAACCTAGCATAAACGACTGTTCAACCACAATTGAGAGAGTTTTGATGTAATTAAGTGGAAGTTACAGGTTAATTTTAATTTAAAACATTCATAAAAATATGATCCAAGGCCTCGCCTTTGAGAAGAGAAGGCCATGGTACTTAATTAAGCGACGTCACACTATCCATCAGTCAGTTATATTTTTAAAAAAATTTCAAAGTAAACAGCGGTTACTGTGACATGTTTTAATTTTGCTCAGTAATGATTTTTTTAATTAAAACAAATTAGAAAGGAAAGGTTATGTTAATTGTTTTCTTGCTATAATCTTTCGATTCGAAAAAAAAATACGCAAGATTGAAACATCTCATGTAACCGCTAGTTACCTCGAAAAATAAATTTAAAGAATATATAACTGGAACTGACAGATAGTGAGTCAAATAGAATATGTGAGTTAATTGTCTTGGCCTGCTCTTCTCGAAAGCCAAGCCCAGTATCTCCAACTTTTACTGGGAAACTCTCATGTAACAAAACTTCCTGTCATTTCTGTGGTATACCGTCTTGCCCGGAAAGTTATAATAATAAGGTTCGTACGGACCTATAAAACCATTTGATCTTGTCAACCAACTTAAACACCTATGAGAACAGACAGGCTCAGACGACCCATTTGATTCGTATTCCTTTCTGACGCATTTTTGAACGTCACAGGATCTACGTGCAATTAACATCCATGTGAGCCAGGCAACTCTGTCTGAATTTATTCGTCTGCCATCTTGCACCAAACTTGCAGGGCCATGACGAGCCAGGACTTCTCTTTGCGTGATTCTCCAAATAACTGGTATCACTTACAACCACAGGATATATTCCATTCATACAATGTGGGATGAGTTCATCTCCGACTATATAAACATTCATCATGGTGTCAGGTCGAACTTTATTCTCTTCCGCGGCATTCACAAGAAGGAAGATCGTCGAACGAAAAAAGGAGCCACTTAGTAAATGAGGAAGCACAGACAGCGGAATTGCGTGTGTCAAGTGTCCGCGGTTGTCATAAATCTATGTCTAAATACATAGAACACCAACAAATTCTGTCTAAATGCACAGCACATAATAATAAATCTACGTCATTTCATTTTATGTCTACTATTTGTTACATTTTGTAATGATTTATTACATTTCGACAAACACGTGCTTTTGAAAACGAGTACATGTTTATGGTACCACTTTATGCGTCTGGAGACAGTATAAGTTGCATTCCAGAAATTCTTTTGGCAGAGGGGATTCACAAACTTCCTAATTTCTGTTATATTTCCCCCGTTAAGTGGCGTAATCTTATTATGTTTGTCAGTACATCTATATTTCCAAAAGTCGGACTGGGAAAATTACTTTTTGCGTTCGATAGCAGTAACCATAAGCAGAAGTCATGTATTTCATGCTTTGCAGCCACGTGATGTTCTCAAGAGCCTGAAACACGTGAAGGAAAATAGCACACACATTTTACAGATATTTTTAGCGTGTCTTTAGTAAAAAAACATCGTGATTATGTTATCACTCTTACGTCCGTCCGTCTGTGGACGCCATATCTCTGCAACTATTAGTCCGATTTGAAAAATTCCTTTTTGCATAGGGAACCTTGAAATGTGAGAATGATGATTTTTGCATTCCAGTTGGCCGCCCCCGTGGCGCAGTGGTCAAAGCGATGGCTTCTGATCATTCGTCCGAGATGGGTCCGGGTTCGAATCCCGGTGAGACATGGATGTTGTGTTTGTCTTACGGCGCTGGCTCTCTTCCTTCCCTGGAACAAGTGCACCTAAATCGGGGGCCGCGAGACTGCTTATAGCCCACTGAGTTTCTCACGATGGTCGTTAAACATTAATATAAAAAAAATCAAGATATAAGATGCAACCATGTGTTCAATAAGTGGTGCATTAAAAATTTTGCAATCTCTCATATGTATTTCTACAGAAAATGATAGCTCTAGTAAACGATGTAAATCAAGCGTTAGTTCAGGTGCACAAGTCCAGTGAGCAGTGTGCCATTTGGACCAGAACTCAATTTCAAGTGTTTCGAATATTTTAATCACGTCACAGTGATGGCACACATCTAAATGCATAGTTATAGTTTTAAAGCACATTTATAAACATCTCACAATTAAAAACAAAACTTTTTTTTTTTTTTGGAATTTTAACGACCACCGTGAGCAACTCAATGGGCTATAAGCAGTCGCCCGTCCCTAATTTAGGGTCACTGGTTCCAGGGAAGGGAGAGAACCAGTGCCGTAAGACAAACACAACATCCATGCCTGACCGGGATTCGAACCCGGACCCCTTACGGACGAATGAGCAGAGGCCAACGCCTTAGACCACTGCGCCACCGGGGCGGCAACAAAACGTTGTTACAGATACGACAGAGAGAAAGAAAATACAAGAACACAAATTGAGGCCTCTAGTTTTGGCAAACGACCAAAATGAACGTCCACCTTGCTGGCAATATATACGCTTCTTACATTTCCACTTACAGAAATCTGCATTTTATTTGATCCATCATGCATTTGCGATGGTTCAGTATTTTGATTCAGACGAGGGGAGTTAATATTCAATCGTGAAAGAGACTTTGCTTTTGACAGCAACAGCCAAGGAGCAGGTTTTATTGAACCTGGATTTTTCCTAGCCTTGTTAGAAATGTCAGAAAAGGGAGTAAAATCCTTCCATCCAGCACAAAAAATATTGACAACCTTCTGGGCACATACACATGCATGAAGATGAAAGGTAAACATCATACCATGAAAAACATGCTTTAAAAATTTTGAAGCCATCCCATTCCGCAGATTTAATCTCGTTCTCGGAACAGACTAACGGAACGGGAATGAATTTTGATAAGAAAACCATCGACTGAACAAGAGAAAAAAAAAAAACGAAAGTTGACAAGTGGGAGATTCATTAATGAGAAAGGCATTATATAAATACGGCGTTTTGAGAAGTAAATATCTTATACGCATATATGTTTTATTTTTCTCTTAGCTTCAGCCAATTGGGACAAATAACAGGAAATTAAAATGAAAAAAAGAAACCCGCTATTTTTCTACCTTTGGGATCGTTATGGTAAAGCAGCCACACAGTCTACGTTATTATTATTATTATTCCGGAAACCACTAAGTGCAATTATCTCTTTTGAACGAAAGTCAGAATCAATAGCATCAAATTTGATAGAAGTAGTCAACAGACGGCTGTAATTAACATAATTTATAACGGAAAACATAGTGAAAAAGGAAACGAGAATACTGGAGATTAAGTATCGTGTGAACTGAATATCCGTGTTCCTGATAAGACTGAACACATGTGAGATAGTCATTTTTTTTTTCTCTTGATGTCGGCGAGCATAAAGATAAGCATCTGTGCCTCGGATGTTGATAAAATCAGTACGACAACGATAGCTCGCCGTATAAGAGGGACTACGTCTTGTACTGCTTTTCGGAGATCTCACTTTGAGTGAGAAAGCTGTGATTGTGAGCTTACGAGGCATAAATAAAAACTATATCCCTACCCTTCCCGGTCATATGTCTTTCCCTGAGCATGACTATGACCCAGTCGGTGAATCTCCTACCCCTTCTTCGCCATAAATGCTGGATGCCATTCAGGAACTGTCTGCTGGGTTAGAAGCAGAGAGGTTGTGCAGCAGTTAATGAGACACATCCTAGAGTATAACCATCCTACTCGTATCACCTGATATCCGGTGGTCAGATCATGAATCGTTTCAACTGCCCCCCTCCCTCAAATAAGGCAGTTTTGAACTCACTATGTCTACAAAAGCAACAGTCCTTCGTACAAGATGTGACGTATGCCAAATGGGCAATGAAGCAGCGGTAAGCCTGCCGGTGCAGTTCAATTCGGATAGCAATATATGTGTTTGAATCCCCACTGGCGGTAAAACAAAGGTTATAGAGAGCAAAATGTAACCGATGTGTGAAAATGAGAAATCCAACGCTTAAGTTGTTTACATCTTCCTTCCCCATGAAATGAAGAATGAAAAGCAGTTCACACATTTCTCCCCCATGAAGTGAAGGATGAAATGGCCAGTTACATAGTAGTTTACATGTTCCTCCCACGTTATATATAATAAATATTGTATATAATGTATATATACCAACATGTGATATCATACAAAACGGAATGAAAATTTTACCAACCACCTGGCTCAGAGAAAGCAGCTCTCTTTTCAGTTATCTCTTCATTTCATTCTTCACTTTCTGGGGGAGAAACATGAAAACTTATGTAATTGACCATTTCGTTCTTCACTTCATGGGGGAAGGAGATATACCCCCCCATGAAGTGAAGAAAATGTTGTGCAGCACCTTTTCTTCACTTCATGTGGGGGGGGGGGGATTCTCCGTTTTAGTTTTCTTCATTCCATTCTTCACTTCATGGGGGTCGGATTCTCCGTTTTAGTTTTCTTCATTCTATTCTTCACTTTATGGGGAATAAAGATGAAAACTGTTATGTAATTGACCATTTCGTTCTTCAGTTCATGGGGGAGGAAGATGTAAACTGCTGTGCAAATATTGGCCACTGTATTCTTCACCTCATGCGGAGGAAGACAAGCTGATATCTAACTGGACATTTCGTTCCTCACTTCATGAGGGAGGAACATGTAAGCTGCTATGTAATTGGCCATTTCATTCTTCACTTCGCGACGGAGGAAGATGAACTGCTATACAATTGTGGGTCATTTCATCCTTCCCTTCATGGGAGAGAACGATGTAAATTGCTATGTAATTGACCATTTCGTTCTTCACGTCCTGGGGAAGCATATGTAAAGCCGCTATGTAATTGACTATGTCGTTCTTCATAGGGGAGGAATATGTACACTTATATGTAATCCTTTCCTCCTTTCATGGGAGAGTGAGATGAAAACGGCTATGCTGTTTGCCTTGTCAATTATGTACATCTTTTTTGAAAGGCTGCGTCAATCGAAAAAGAATGTAATATAAATTTAGTGTTTTGAAAACAGCATTTCTAATCACTCCGCTTGTCCGTACACCCTTATGTATTCGATTTGTTTCTTTGAAAAGATTTTTTTCTAATTTTTTTCGTGTCAGGTGAGTATTAAAAAATATCAATTTTGTCAATTAAAATCCCCTCCTGGCATCATATCAAAACATAGTTATATTAGTAATTTGCTAGTATATCCGTCTGTGGACATGTGAGAGTTGAACTGGAAAATTCTGTATGCCTCGGATGCAGGAAAGCCTGCGCAAGATATTGATATTTATTTCAGCATTTTCTGGAGTCAACTTTTTCCTCAGTTCGCACTACTTATTTTTCATTTTCACGAAACTCTGTAGACCCTCAGTCCACTAAGACCATTTCTAGAGTTTTATCAGTGGAAAATAAAGACATATGAATCACATGGTTTTCCAGTTTACACATTCCAATCAAAGTTGGATTCTGAGATAGAATACTAAACGAAAATTATGAATTCTTCGCTACAGTTAATGCTAAAAGAGGAAGTCTGCACCTCGCTTTTTAAACATTTTCATCAGACGTTTCATCCCTTTTTCCCTTGATTCTCCATGTCAGATGTCTGTTAAACCAAAGTCACATATTTCTTACGCCTTATTACTTTAATGTAAGCTCATTTGGTTATCTGACGAAATGTAGTAGTCATCGGCACTTTTTCTTTTGTCATTCTTATCTTCGTCGTCATCCCATCCAGGTCTCGGAAACTGACTTCTCTAAGATCTCTCAATAGATTGTCTCCTCGCACTGTTTTTTCTTTTAATTAAATTTTTATTACTCTCTACAGTATTTTTCTTCCAGTTCATTATCTTTAAAGTATTTTTTGTGAACCCCTAAAATAAAAGAATTGGAAATTTCGTAGGAAACGTGCCCTGCAAATTGCTTTAGATATAAAAAGTGAGTCTCTTCTTTATGTCTTTTTTTTCACAGGAAAGTGTAATGCAACAGGCAAGAGCAAAAAATAATAAACGCAGCAATTTTGGCCGCCCATTCAAATCTGAGCAGCGTTGATTGGTATCGTAAGAGTCCATGTGATTGAACAATTTTTAAAAATCGATGCACCCTAGCCTAGAAAGTGACCCTGTTAACGTCTTTACTATTGTTGCTGGGAAGAAACTCTTGACGGGTGGCTTGGCCTCCTCCTTTTCCCCATCCGCCGCCATCATCTAGTGCCGATGATCTATTACCCTCAATCTGCAATTGCCTTCGATCGAAGAAATAGAATTCCCAACCCACCACCCATCTTCTTCAACCTTTCTCCCGCCCCTTAGCACGGCGAAGAAAAAATTCTGTCGATAGTGGCACATGATGGAGGGAATGCTGACTTCGTAGATGTGATGCGGATGGGAGTGCTGTGGAGAGGGAAGGGGGAGGAAGGGGATGCTAGCACGCTCGGAAAAGGCTTTAAAAAATGAAAGATGGGGCTGTAATGCTCAAAGCCGTGAAAATGTGTGGTCCATAATTTGACGAAATCTTTAGTGGTTGGTTGTAATTCAGTGGTTTCCCCTTAGTTTAATTGCAGTTTTGCGATCCAGACGCTTTTACATCTCACCTCGTCTTCGCTACCAAGTCATTTCTTCAGAAAGTTTCCAAGGCTCCACGAATCTAATGGGGGTTCATCTAAAGAACACGAAAGCTTCCATTTTAACATACGAATACCTTTTTTTGTTAGCTTATCTAAAAGCACAGGTGTCACGCATACTGTAATATAACTTTCTTTTTTGGTTTCTGTTATCCCATCTAAATTTTGATTTATCCACCTAGAGCATTTTCTGATCCACGAACCTAGTGGGGGTTCATCTAAAGAACACGAAAGCTTCCATTTTAACATACGAATACCTTCTTTGTTAGCTTATCCAAAGGCACAAGTGTCACGCATACTATAATATAACTTTCTTTTTTGGTTTCTGTTATCCCATCTAAATTTTGGTTTATCCGCCTAAAGCATTTTCTGATTCACGAACCTAGTGGGGGGGTTCATCTAAAGAACACGAAAGCTTCCATTTTAACATACGAATACCTTCTTTGTTAGCTTATCCAAAGGCACAGATGTCACGCATACTATAATTTAACTTTCTTTTTTTGGTTTCTGTTATCCCATCTAAATTTTGGTTTATCCGCCTAAAGCATTTTCTGAATTTAACGCTACATTTTCTCTCTCGCTGAACGCTTTTGTGGCAACCTGACTTGAGGTCAAAAGTTGAATGACGTATGTTAACGAGACAGATAACAGTGACGTTTGCGAATGTATCTGAACTGAAAGTCGACTAGATTGTGAGATCGTTGTAATTGCGTTGGAATGGGATGTTAAGACGTTAATGAGTAATTTTTCAAGTTGAATATCGCGCTTTGTTGATGCTGAAGCCTTATATTCATAAAAAACTGAACTTCACAAACGACCTGAGAAGTATTCTGTATATTGAGAATCTGTTGCATTTCGGTGTCGAAGTACTAGATGATCGCGTACGAAGTGAATTATGTTTTGGTCCACTGACTTGAATACCAATCGAGGCCAATAAAAGGATGAATTGTAAGTACAAGACTTTTTTTTTCGATTGAATGTTTAACGGCCACCATGAGCAACTCAATGGGCTATGAGCACTCGTCCGTCCCGTAATTTAGGGTCACTGGTTCGAAGGGAGAGAGCCAGTGTCGAAAGACAACCACTACATCCATGCCCCACGGGATTCGAACCCGGATCCTCTCAGGCGAATGGTCACAAACCAGCGCTTAGACCACTGCGACTTATAATTTACATATTGCCGTTATGTTATTTAGTTCGTAAGTTTTGCTTAAAGTTTTTAGCTAACCTATCTCGAGCACGACTTAACGCTACGGAACGTTTCAATACGAAGAGTATTTACATTTAATTATAGTGTTTTGGTATTACAGACATTTAACTGACATCTGCAACCAAATAAACCAAAAACATTACATTTGGCGCCCGAACGTTTTTCGAACTTCATCTAAAGTCTTATCCACAATGGATGCACAACGTCACAATCAATATGCTATCTCGTTTGAGCGTCCATGTGATATAATTCTGCTGGAGTTCATAGCGAGACCTCGACGAAAGCAACTGTATGAGGCCTGCTGATCAGATGTATATGAATGGCAGTTTAATGAATTTGCGAACAATGTTGTTCCCAGAACGTCAACCGCATTCTCTCAGATAGAATTGAATTCTACAACAGACAGTCAGCCCAGAAGTGAGCACACTCAAATTCTGGTACCGATCGCAAGGAGAGGTAAAATTTTGAGTCAATGTATTATATGCCGGCTCAATTACCTTCAGTGGAAATGGCGGGTCCCTGTTGGGGCACCAATGTAAAGAAAAGCCCTTTTTGTTGGTGGTGCGATTCGAAACCACGTGTTCTTGCTCCGGTGCCGCATATTCTACCGACTGAGCTACGCCCGCAAAACTTACCGCTGCAACTTGTCGTTATGACTCCTGCGTCACCTCAGTAGTAGACCACACAGGTTGAGCATCTCTTACCTGAAATTCTTGTCCCTGATGCCAGATTCTTTCGGTTTTCGAAGTATGTGCATACGACATATCTATATAATGAGATAGCTTAGGTGGAACTAAGTCTAAACACTAAATCCATCTATATTTCAAGAAATGAAAGTCGGTCTCAAGAATAACGAATCCGCAAATCGAGCTGTTGTCATTTTCGTAAACTCCTTGTTCCTTATTAATGCTTTATTGAAAATTATTTATGTGCGCAGGAAGAAAACTGCTTCTAGAGGAAATAATGCAAACTACATATTTATCAAATAACAAATGCTCGACTATCACGATAAGTTCGCGACTGCTTGGATATTTGAGGAATAAGTGCTCGCGACTACTTGGATACTGGGTTCCCAAGACGCTGCATTGGCCGAAATGGCCCGATTTTGTGACCAGAGCGCTCAGGTGATATAACTCCACCGGACTATTTTTTATGGGCATTTGTTAAAGACAGTACGCAGAACAAAGGCGAGGGGTTTAAAGAGCCTAAAGGAATGGATCGTTAACGCCATTGATGCGGATTTATTACATCGGAAATGGCGAGAAATTGAAAAGAGGACAGACATCATCCGTGCAATTAAGGGAGCACATGTAGAAGTATATTTACTTTGTATCATAAAAGCTTTAGATGTTTGTTTTTTTGAGGGTTTTTTTTTTAAATTTTGATTGGAGGTTTGACGATCATCGTGAGCAACTTAATGGGCTATAAGCAGTCGCCCTTCCCTAATTTAGGGTCACTGGTTCCAGGGAAGGGAGAGAGCCAGTGCCGTAAGACAAACAGAACATCCATGCTTCACCGGGATTCGAACCCGGACCCCTTTCGGACGAATTATCAGAAGCCATCGCTTAGACCACTGCGCCATTAAATGTTTACCTTTCAAACAAAGCACATTTAATGTCTGTAAGTGTTGTACTTATTTTTTTTTTTTATAATTTCCTAGAAATAGGGCAAGACTTTTCTACTTTAATCTCTTTCGCAATATCAACGGTTCACAATCTCACTATATCTTCCACTCCACTTCACATTCAAACGTCGTCAATTTATGTTGTCGCTCCGGTGGAGCACTCGGTCTAAGCATTGATTTTTGACTATTCGTGTTCGAGATGGGTCCGGCTTCGAATCTCAGTGAGGCATGAATGGCACTGGCTTTCTCCTGTAAGCCATAAGCAGTCGCGCGTCCCTAATTTAGGGTTCCACCAGTGACCCGAAATTAGGGACGCGCAACTACTTATAGCTTAATGAGTTGCTCCCGGTGGTCGTTAAACCTCGAAATAAAAAAAATATATATATGCACTGACTCACTGTCAGCTTTGTCAAAATGTACAAGTTGTTAAAGGAAGTAATGTGCCGTTCAGTGAGGAAATGTTTAATCATGAAGTAACTGAAATGTACATAAGAAAAACTCAATAGGAAGGTTAACAAAGAATTATACGTCACAACACGTGTGGTAAGATTGAAAAAAAAATCCCTCTACTCCTGGGTGAGGTAATGTTGCATCAAGTGTGTCAGCAATTCTTTTGTGCTACCCCGGCGGCGCAGTGGTTGAAGCGCTGACTTGTCACCATTCGTCCTAGAAAGGTCCGGGTTCGAATCCTGGTGAGGCATGGATATTATGTTTGTCTCACGGCGCTGGTTCTCTCCCTTCCCTGGAACCAGGGGCTCTAAATCAGGGACGGGAGACTGCTTATAGCACATCCAGTTGCTCACGGTAGTCGTTAAACCCCCAAACTGAAAAGTAAGAAGTTCTTCTGTTAATAAATTATTTGGAATTCATGTGTAAGCAAATATTCATGTCGTTATTGTCCATCCACATTATTTGTGACCTTGGATATAAATAATCAGCACTCCAATACTGAAATGACAGACATTCATTTTATGTATAGACAAGTGAATGAAAACATACTGAAATGACAGACATTCATCTCTACAGGATAGCTTCTCTGTAACGACAAATATTCACCACTAGGCATGGGAAAACTCATATGTAATAACCTATTCTTTGCATCAGCAGAAATGAATGTCTAGGCTGACATTCTTGATGAATGTCTAATCCGTTCATTTTTCTTACCATTAACGCTCAAATCAAGTAATCAGCAACACACGTATTTCTTAGAGACAGAACTCTCCCCATTGGTGAAAGATGTTGCATTAGCAACATGACGTGTCACGTGGCTCATGCACGATGGGGCTCCACCACATTTTAGCCTAACCACTCAAGAGCAACTCAGTCGTACGTATCCTACCCATTCTATTGGTACAGCTGAGCCAACTGCATGACCTGCATGCTCTCCAGATTTGAATCCACTAGATTTTTTTTTTCATAATGTGGACATATTTTGAGGTTTATCCTACCTCAGCTCCTAAAGCACAAGTTCTCTGCGAACGAATAGTAAGTGGTTGAAACAATTTAAAACACTCCGGAACTTCTCAAGTGTGTTCGACAATCGTTCAGAAGACTCTGCTCAGGTCTGTCATTTAGAAAATTTGCTGAGATGTAGACTTACATGGTCATTCTCATCGATCACTTACAGTGGGATATAATAACTGAGCAAAAACCGAAGGCTTTCTAACTTTCACTATCGAAATATGCTCAAATTTCGAAGGAAATTGTTTCCGGTTGATTTTTCGTAGGAATATTTTTTATCACTATGGGAATTAGAACATATTCCAAAGTTTTTAGAACATAATTCCAAAGTTTACCTAGATGTTTTGATAACATCCTGCATTTACCAGCGTTAATCAAAAGTTCGTCCGGTTTGCAGCTAAAAATGTTTAATGATGCAAGACAGCCGCACATGCTCACCTCATTCTGAAAAGTACGGTCCGTTATGTTCTATAGCCCTTTGCCGAAGCTCCAACAGAGCTACGATCCCCGGTGGAGTATCTCGGCAGATTTCAATTACAAGCTATCTCAAGCCAGATTCGACATCCACTACTGAACGAAATGCCGTCCTTGTAAGAAATGGGCCTTGGGGCGAAACGGGTGGAAGTCGGATGGGGCGAGTTCCAGACTGTATGGAGGATGGGGTTAGGATTTCAACTGCTTCCAATTCTTATAGTTTTCGGCAGACCAATCTAGAGTTGTGATTTGGGCATTATCGACTTGCAGCAATGCCTGCTTCCTATTGATGAGCGCTGGGTAGCGTTGGGACAGAGCATCAAGGACCACTCTGCAGGTGTGACTTGGGGCATTATCCACTTGCAGCAACGTCCGTTTCCTATTGATGAGCGCTGGGTATCATTTGCGCAGAGCATCATGGACGAATCTGGAGGTGTGACTTGTGTTTTGGTCTTCTTCTGTGGGTCTTTTTCTGTCCCGTGGTATCCCGTTATATATTTCAGTTATCTAACGGTGCTGAATTTCTTTATCAATATATCCAGTCCATTGCCATTTCAAGGATTTTTTTATCATGATGTCATTAATGTTGTTATTTTCCTGGCCCATGAGTTCCTTTTCTTATCTTTCCTGATTATACCAAGCATTCGCCCCTCCATGCTTGTTTGTAGCTACTGTATATTATTCTTTTATTAATAGTTAAGGTCCATGTCTCTGATCTATAAGTAAGAAATGGAAAGATGACCTGATCAAACTCTTAAGACATCATCATAAATTGCTCTCGAAAATTGTACTTTTTCTTCCAAATGCTCTCCAACCA
The DNA here is from genome assembly GCA_039090855.1 of Macrothele yani. NCBI lineage: Eukaryota > Metazoa > Arthropoda > Arachnida > Araneae > Macrothelidae > Macrothele > Macrothele yani. Next base: position 7,649,789 of record CM076994.1, on the reverse strand, counting down.
AGTTTTGTACGCCGATTAATTTCTGCTCCAGTGTTGCCCTTGCTTGATATCTGTTATACAAGGTAAATGTAGGCATTTGTTACCTTTAGGTTTTCGCCATCAATCGCTAAATCTTCGGTTGTTGTAAAAGCGTTGCACATCAGCTTTGTTTTCTGCAAGTTCAATGTGAAGCCCATTTCTTTTCTCTTGTCAGCAAATTCCTGGATAATACCTCTCAGCTCTGAGGGAGTATTTACAAAAATCATTACGTTGTCATCAAAACAAAGGTAAGTAAAATAATCTTCATTAATTTTTGTCCCCTTATCTCCCCAGTTCAATAATTGAAGGGCATTCTGCAGTCTGGCACTGAAGAGTTTGGGAGACATAATGCCACCTTGTCTCATTCCCCTTCCAATTTTTGTTGGTGCTGTCTCCTCGAAAAGGCGAACCTTTGCACTTGCATTTTCGCAGATGTTATTAATAACGTTAATGTATGCATTAACCAGGGGCGGATTGGCGGTCGCAAAAGGGCCCGGGAAAATTTTTGCCAATGGGCCCGTTCAGTTGTAGTTTGGCGGTACTATTGTATCACAACTGAAAATCAGTTTTTTATTTAAGAAACAAAACAAAAAGTACAATTGCTCTGGAAGCAGTGGCAAGCATAGGGTAGGGAGGTTAAAAAAAGTTCACCCGTCATCCTTAAATTGAAGTGGGTGTTGCGGAAAAATTTTCATCGGCCCATGCCAAGATTTTACTGCAGAAAAATTGTACTGCAATTTTTTTGTTGTGGACAGTCAGAGTTAGAAATTTCAAGATATTTAAATATCGTGGCAAATTAACTTAATCGACGTGGAAAAAAGCGAATAACCAGGTTTAAATCACTAGTTTAGTTAGTTATGTATGTAATTGCGCTGGAGAAGCTTCTCATTTTGGACATACTCAATATTTACATTTGTTTAAAATTCTCTCTTAAAAACGCTGAAGTAAGAACATTAAAATTAAAAAAAATTGCTTATACAGCCTTTTCATGTTTGACAAAATCGTAAAATAATTTTTATTTTCATACCTTTGAGCTTCCAGTTCTTAAATTTCCAACGAAGTGGGCTGAAATTCCAGCAAATATTTCAGAGAAAGAGAGAGAACTGTTACTACCAAAATAATGTTGGAGTTCTACCAAAACTCCTTGCGCATAAGACATGATTTTTAAATTTAAATAAATGAAAAAAATACAGAACTTTTACATTGTAAAATTTTCTATTTGTACTGCAATTTTTGTAATTTTTCTACTGTGGACAATCACAGTCAGAAATTAAAAGATTTTTGAATATCGTGGCGAACAGATTCTTCATTTAGTGATCATATATTCGTATGCGTTTCAATTACAAAACGTGCTTTTATGCTGCGGTTATGTATTGTAAATACACCTTACTAAATAACGTAAACAAAACATTTTGCAACTTCATGTTGAAATGATATCTCCGTAAATGCCTTCATCTGCAGCATTTGTCAGTTATCACAAGGAGCGTAGGCTGCGTAGGTAGAACATTTCGGGGGAAAGGGATCGTATATGAACACTCCCGTAAATAATCTTAGAGTTATTTCAAAATAAGTTCTTGATATTATTAGCTTTTACTCTGATCTGTGTTGTCATATAGTGGATAGTACATCCCATAATGACCATTATCTAGCATTATTATGCAACTTTATCAAACATGGATGCGCATTTTCTCTACTTTAACTAAAGTAGTGAAAACATTTTAGCCCTGTTCAGTCCCCACCCCAATGCTGTTAACATACGTAGATTGACATTCCTTCCCCACTCCGCAGTTGAGAAAGACCGGTTAATTGCACGGGGAGGAAGGAGTGAATGTTTGGAAGAGGATATCATTTTTAATGCCTAAATAGATTAATCTTAATTTTCGGGCTTGGGCTCTGTCTTGCAATATTAAATTCGGGCTCGGGAGAGCTAGGGCTGATATACTTCGGGATCGGGTTCTTAAAATTGAGCCCGAACTCAGCTCTTATGAGCACAGCACTAATGCCTCCTACAATCAACGGGAGTAAAATCAACTACCCCCCACCCCCCTTCCTTGGGGAATATATAGAACATCTTATACACACACCTCCGTCCTGCCGCAACATACGGTACATACATTCTCGTTTCTTAGCTACTAAGTGAACTCAGAAGTTCTCAAGCACACATAGCCCATTTATTGCAGTTGGGATTCTAGCAGTTGCCTGGTGAGGGAATTTTTTTCCCTAATTCAAAATAGAAGGGGATTATTTTCCCCTCTTATTATAATTACATTATGTGCATTTCGTTTATAAAAAAAGTGCTGTGGTTCGGTTGTGTGTTTAAAACAACTGAACTGAAAACATTTTTAAGAAAGTAAGAAAGAGACAAAATATACGGAAGGGGCCTACCGGGAAATGTCCCGGTGGGCCAATCCACCCCTGTATACAACTATATATTTATATACAGTATAAATAAAATGAAGGTGCAGTTATATTTATAGATGGAATGAAGTATGACATGATATTTCCGAGACTAAGGAGATTTCACCCGAAAGACGAAAACAGTGATTTTCAGAATCGTCTCATAAGGGAGTTCCAGTCGAGCGAATTAACAAAATGTTTCACTCTTCAGTGTGTAATGCATTTCCGTCAAAATCATCAAGATAATAAATGTGATTATTCTTTCATGTTTCATTCAGTCACGTGTGTCCCACAGAAGGCGATATGTCAGATACCGACATAGAATTATATGCACTAATTGCAACATCCAAAGTAATGATGGAAATTTTTATCTCGGTTGATCTTAGCTGGGCTCAATGTGCATGAAAATATCCGCCCATTCTTTTCATTGAAAGGACTGTCAATGCAGATGTTTACTTGGGTATGCTGAAAATTTATTCCGATACCAGACGGATTCTTTTTTTTTATTTCGACTAGATGGAGCCTCCCTCATTATGCAACGCATATCAGGACTCATTTGGTCGAACGTTTTCCTGGACTTGGATCGGAAATGGCGGACTAGTGTTATGACCTCCCACATCCCCGGATCTTCTCCTGTTGATTTCTTTTTGGAGGGGCATATTACAGACAGTGTCTACCGAACTCGAGTAAACGACTTAGTGGATTTGCGTCCGAGGATCATCAGTGCTTGTGAAAATGTCACTTCGCAGGCGCTGGTAAACACATGGCGGGAGGTCGAATGGATAGCTGTCGCGGCACAAAAGATGCACATGTGGAGATTTATTAATGCCCAGCGGAATTTGATAAGTTCATCTTTCTTCTACCGCAAACAGAATTTTTGTATCATGTCTCACACTGATTTACAACGATTTCTTATTAGTAGTATTCTTCCCTGACACCCTGTACATCTCTCTCGGTGTTTCTCTTTTAAAAACCCTGTCTGGACAAAATAGCGTTAACCACAACGATTTTCCAGGGTGTGTTGTTTGTTTTAGTACGAAATTTTCTGCTAGGCGGCAATACCGCTTAACGCAGTCAAAACAATCACTAGAGGGTACTACTAGATGTAATCTTTTTTTTTTTTTTTTTTTTTTTTGGGGGGGGGGGTTCAAGAAGCATGTACATTACAACAGACTGCTTGCGGCGACACCACCCTTGTTTTTTTTTTTTTTTTTTATTGGAGGTTTAACGACCACCGTGAGCAATTCAATGGGTTATAAGCAGTCGCCCGTCCCTAATTTAGGGCCACTGGTTCCAGGGAAGGGAGAGAGCCAGTGCCGTAAGAAAAACACAACATCCATGCCTCACCGGGATTCGAACCCGGACCCCTTCCGTGCGAATGATCAGAAGCCATCGCTTAGACCACTGCGCCACCGGGGCGGCACACCACCCTTGTCAAGACTACACTGTTAAAAGTTTTGTGTTAGGTTGCACCAAAAAGTGGTGTTACCAAAGAATATATAACGCTTAAAGAAGGTCAACTTTCACAGAGATAACCGTAAAACAGGCGGCAACAGCGCCACCACATCTTACGAGGTAATATGCTCTGCAGGAAAGTTAACATTCAGGAGCAAAACACGTTAGGGGGACTACGGCAGTGAAGCTTTTCTTTGATCCACGATGGTTTCCTTCGATCTGATGACTATTTGCTTAGAGCAGTTTTTTTTTTTTTTTTTTTTTTTCGTTGTTGTTATCTCACTATCTGCCAACAAGTAATTGGACACCTGTGATAGCAAACGAGAAACGAAGTTTATTCACCTTCAATAGTTGGTGGAGCCTCCACGAGCGGCGATAACAGCTGCGACCCTCCGGGGCATACTCTCAACCAGACGTTGTACGACGGCTAGCGGTATTTTCTTCCACTCGGCTTGGAGAAGACAGGTCAGTTCCTTCACCGATTTCGGACGGTGGGGGCACCTCTTAAAGTCGGCGCTCCAACTCGTCCCAGAGGTGCTCGATAAGGTTATGCTCCAGACTCTGCGCAGGCCAGTCCATTCGATTAACCCCATTGTCACCATACCAAGCCATGGTGGACCTCGCAGCATGACAGGTGGCATTGTTATCCTGAAAGTAAGATGGGTCCACCCCGTAAAACTGCCACAACGTTGGAAGCGCATGGTCATCCAAAATGGTGCAGCAGGTCTCGGCGTTGAGTCTACCAGGAATTGCGACCAAGGGTCCCGTGCCATACCAGGAGAAACACCCCCATAGCATAATTTCCACCGCCGCCGAACTTCACAGATGGCACAATACATTCCGGCAGGAGGCGTTCTCCTGGCAGACGTCAAACCCAGACCCTGCCATCTGAACGGTAGAGGGTGAACCTTGATTCGTCGCTCCAGAGAACCTGTTTGAACTGTTCAACGGTCCACTGTCGACGTTCTTTGCACCACGTTAGCCGAACAGCGCTATTGGACTTGGTGATCAAAGGCTTGTGGGCGGCAGCACGTCCATGATAACTGAGCAGATGTGCTTCCGTACGGATGGTATTCATCCAAAGAACACTCCCGGATGCCTGTTGAAACTCCTCGCGGATGTGGCCCATCGATTTGGTGCGGTTCTTCCGACTTTCTCTGGCCAGCACCCGTCGGTCTCTAACTCCCAGTATTGTGGGTCTGCCCGGGTCGGGGCACATTCCGACAGTCACCTCTCATCTTCCACTTTCCAATCACTTAGGCCACTGTCGATTTTGGGTACTTCAACTCGCTGGATATGTCACGTATGGATCGGCCATTTCTGTGATACCCGACGATTACACCTTTCTCGAAATCAGAGAGCCCCGAACTGCGTGTCATCTTGCATGCGACTGGTTGCGTTGTTGTTTCCCACACGATATTTAACGGCGGCGGCCGTGACGTGTACCAGGACCACAGATATCGTCGATTGCAGGGGTGTCCAATTACTTGTCGCTAGATAGTGCTGATATCCCGCCCATCCCTTATTTTGATGAGAAAAATATGCAATAACATTAGTATTACTATTTAAATTCAAGTTCAGCAAATATTACAGCTAGGTCTAAGGATCCGTACAAAATGCAGACCTTCCCTAGTATTTGGCATTACTGAAAATGTTTCTGAAAAACTGAAGAACAAACAAAAGCCTTGACTAACCCGATTGGCGTAACAAAACTAACATATCCGTTGATGATGATGACGGTGCGTGCAGACTAAAATTAAATGATACGGTAAAAAAACGATGTGATATGCATGATAAAACGAAGTCAGGTTCAACGGACAGATTAACAGGCAGCTTGAGGACGCCCCAATGGGGTCACCCCTCTCCCCACTACTGGCAGAAATTGTTGTGCAACATTTGGAGCATTCTGTTTTGGCATCTCGCCCCATTAAACCTCTATTCTTTTTGCGCTACGTGGAAGACGTGCTCGTCTTATGGCCTAACTCGTTGGATAATTTATTAAAATTTGCAGATTTAATGTTGTCCTTCCTTCCTTCCTTCCACAAAATTCACGGTGGAATCGGAGTCCAATGGATCGCTTCCTTTCTTGGATTTTCTGCTTCGTAGGCAACCGGTTTCCAACCATTTAAGTTTCTCCGTTTACCGCAAACCTTCTTTTTCACAGGCTATTATTCTGTTTTCCTCTGCACACTCTAACAGCTACAAACTATCTACCTTTTATTTTCTCGTCCGTAGGGCTTTCACTCACTCTTTCAATCGTACGCTTCTATCGGCAGTATTACAGTGGATTTCTGACCTTGCTGCAACGTTTGGGTATCTCAATCATACTGTCAACAGCATCATCGCAAAAACTAGAAGATTGGCATCTACCACTTTAAGGGGTGACCAACAAAAACACCGATTTAGGTGTTCTATGGATTTTGTCCCCAGAGTCACAAACATCTTTGAAAACATGTGTCATAAGAATAATCTGGATTTCGGCCTTAGAACCAACACTATCTTTAGCTTGGTTCGCAAAGACAGAGATCCGGTGAACCACCTGGAACGATTTGGTGTGTACAAGATCGTTCTGAAGCCAGTGGATCCAGACCCCCCCCCCCCCCCCAGATGTATGTTGGTTCTACGATAAGGAATGTGAAATTACGTTTTTAGGAACATAAGTATAACATTAAAATGCATGCTTCATCTACTGCTTTATCTCGCCTCGTCACTTTGGGAACTCACTACCCAAATTGGGAAGAAGCCAGGATTTTGACAACTCCAGCCAATAAGACTCAAATCCGCTTTACAGAGAGTCTGTACATCCACAGATTCTTTAATAGGTGTTGCAACGAAGATTTACCTACCCAAGTTACCCAGACCTGAAAAGCCATTCCAAGTAGCACACTGACATTGGCCAACGGTTGGCCCAATGATATTTTTGTGTCGGCAGCGTTGGGCAAAGGTTGCGTTGTTTATCGAAGATTGGCCAACGGTTTTTCCAACCACACATGACCAACCATTTATCAACAAATGACCACTTAACGGTTGTCCGATGGTTGTCCAACAACACATGACCACATTGGAAAACTGTTTGCAACAGTTTTCCAATGTGGGTCCAACCGTTGAACCAACACATATCCAATTGTTGGCCGCCGAGTCGCTGGGCTGACCATTGAAAGCCCACGGTTGGTCCAACATAATATTGCTACCTGGGATTGTACCTTTAAAAATTTAAAAATTAAAGAAAATTACATTCCACCCTGAAGTCTGGAACAGTGTGTGTCCCCTCCTACCTGTGTTTGGTGCAGGCATACGGTATATAAATTGCTTGACTTTTTATTTGCTTCTGTAAACTGAATTAAGTGGCAACAACCACCTTATTTATACGCCATGACAACTTTTTATGCGGTCATTTTCATCTGAAGAAGGACTCCAGGGGAGTCTGAAAGATCTTATGAGTGTCTTTTAACACAGCGTTTTTTACCGTATCATTTAACTAACATATCCGATTAGCGAAGTGATTATGCTACCGAGAAGGTAACAATCACATGCTGTGAGTAGCTCGGCCGACTGTTCTTTACCCAAAGAATTGAAGTCAACAGAAATACGCATGCGCAGTCTGCTCTGTCTGCTCCGGCATCAGCCTGTATGTTGGCTTCTGTGCACTGCATTCTTTCTCTGAAGATATGGCGGCGCTAGTTACGTCTCGCTGAGCCTTAACTTCTTCTCGTTAGATATTCTTGAGTGTTACATTAGCTGCACTACTTTCTAAGAAAAGATACACCATTGTGTGGTGCAAATAAAACCTAACAACGTGGTGAAAACTTGCACCATGATGTGGCGCAACCTTGTGCCATAACGTGGTGCAAAGTTGCATCATGTGTTTGGGTTTTGTTTGCACCACACAATGGCGTATCTTTTCTCAGAAAGCGGTGCTTTTTTTTTTTTTTTTTTTTTTTGAAAAACTTCAACGACTACCGTGAGCAACTCAATGGGCTACCAGCAGTCGCCCATATTTAGAGTCACTGGTTCCAGGGAAGGGAGAGAGCCAGTGCCATAAGACAAAAAAACATCCATGCCTCACCGGGATTCGAACCCGTACCCTTGTCGGACGAATGGTCATAAGCCAGCGCTTAGACCACTGCGCCACCAAGGCGGCAGAATGTTGTGCAGCTGGTGCAACACCACATTTTGGTGCCACCTACCACAAAAAAATTTTAGCAGCGTATTTTTAGTGAAAGCTAATCGGAATTATTCATAAGAAATCACATTTGCGAGAAATTTATTCAAAATCGCATGAGTCCGACAATTCCTGTGGATATATAACCAAGATGATTTCGAGAATACAGCTGAATGAAATGGCAAATTATCACTGTTGTATCGCTGATTAAGGAACGCTTCATTAACAGCCTACCGAAATCGAAATAATTGGCTACTTCTCATCCCTTTACTTGGCTTTTTTTAATACTTTCTGTCTGATGTATGATGAACTTTTCAAGTTACTTGCATCCTAAAAGTCTATCTTAAATTGTTTCTCACAATTTATTCGCCCATAAGTCTTCTAAAGAAGAAGACGACGATAGCGTATAAACATAAATTAGATGTTCATTAGACAGAATTTACTCTGAGCAGCTTTTGCTTTGAAGCTGCTCGTCCTACACATCAAAAAAAAAAAAAAAAAGGAAAAGTAAAGAACGGAAAAATTAAGCAGGAAAGAAAGAAAGGGAAAGAAAGTGGGGAAGTGCACATAAAACGGGAGAAGACTGAGATGTCGATGGGTGGGAAGAATAATCCATCCTCTGGGACAGCAAAATAATCCGTTGCAGAATATAATCCCTGAAAATCCGGAAGGGTACTTAAAAGGGTTGTTGGAAAATCGAAGTGTGCTTCGAAGGAAACGAACAGTGCACTGACGAAATGGAAATAGAAAAAAAATCAAAAACAAATAAAAGAAATCAATAAACGTGTCACGTTTGCCATTAAAACATCAGTGCAGTTTTGGCGCCTTTTTCTTGTGCATCACTTAGGCTTCTGAACCATGGAAAATTTCTAGACGCTTTTTTTTTATTTTCAAACTTCACGGAATACCAGAGCACCATAAAATTTATAATAGCATTGTATTCGTGATACTTACGTCTTCTGAACAGCAAATTAAAAAAAAAACAGTGTATAATCATAAATTAGATACTCATTACACAGAATATACTCAAAGTGGTTCCACATGATTTTTAAATGGCACGACACATATACACAGGGACATCACTAGACTTCGAAATCAGGATGGGTGACGGGTGGGCGAGCATTATTTTTGGTGGGGGCAAGTTTGATAGCAACTATATTTACGAAACATTGAAAGAATTTTAATGCTTTTCCCTACCAGCTACAAAGAAATTTAAGATATCCCCACTCCCTTAGCCTGGAAACACACACACACACACACACACACACACACACACACACACACACACACAGAGAGAGAGAGAGAGGCGTGCGCGCAGGGATCTAATTACGCCACTAGTGTAAGGTAAAACTGTTATTAGAATGTCGCCTGCAACTTTTTGCTTGCTCTGAATGCATTGCCTTAATTGCTTTTCAAAATTTTACGTTTTTGCTTAAGAAAATATAATAGTACTTTACTTCGACAATTTATTTAAAGGAAAATGTCGTTTTTGCTTTTCTAAATCATATACTGTATTAACGTCTCCCCACGCAGACACAGTCCTCTCCTTCCTCAATTCCCTTCCTTCAAACCAGCGGCTTTGCCTTGCACTCCTCCCCTACAAAGCAGTCGTCAGCCACTTCGTGCACTTTCACTGCCCCGGAGCAGTCTTAAGAGCGCTAGTGTAGCTTTTGACTCCACTTTCCATGTTGTAATCCCTAATTCTGTAAAGGAAACAAATAGCAGAGCAGTTAGTAATGACCTTCCTCGGTGAATTCCTGTCAACCCTCCTCATTCGCCCCCTGGCAATACAAACATGAAAAAGAGACTTAAACTAATTAATTGAAAGATTGAAGTTTTATGGCCCTCAGAGTGCTAGTTTGATATGTTTTCTACGGAGGTAAAAACAACGAACATTTTAGGAAGAAATACGCAGGGCTACATGAAGTAACACACAAGACTTATTATTACTTGGAGAGTCATGATTATACTTTATAGTTAAATATATTGAAAAATGGCACATTTTAAACTGGGTGCGTGGCAGGGTGGGCAAGACGAATTTCAGGGTAGGCTCAAGCCCACCCTCGCATCCCCTTGGAGACGTTCCTGCATATACACCATCATCACAGAAGTTTGTATCTACTCGCATTCTGTGGAATGAAAACAGGATGACTTTCGCAGTCACAATAGAAGTTTTTAAATTATGTTCTTACATTAGCAACAGTCTTAATTATTCGCTCCCGAAAAAGTGATAACAAAGAACCAGGGATAGTTGGTAAAAAGTGACGTTTCCAGACTTTCTCAACATTATAAAACTGATTTTACCGCAGATTGCGATTGCTAATGTCTGAAAACAATTTTCAATGCTTTAAAAGTCCAGGGTAGTGAGAGACCTATTCTTCTCGAAGTATGCATACGCAAAATGAGTTTTTGAAGGTACACAAAAAAAAAAAAAAAAAAAGAACAAAAATTATTTTTTCGACTGGCAGTTAGTTTTAAACTACCGTGGTTTGCACGATTAATAAAATATTCAACAAAATCTTACTTTATTCGCGATGGAAATGCTTGCCGTATTTCCCAGCGTCAAGGACGCTTCCCAATTTTAAAACTCAAAATTTTGAGAAAAAATAATAGACATAATAAGGTCTCGGCACTTTCACAAAGATTAAAAGCAATACAAATTTTACCTCTACATACTGTACAAGGAAAAACATATCAGTCATCTATATCCTCAAATCCAGAAAATTCACTGGTGTTATCTGTATCACTGGCAGCATTGTCATAATCAGGGTCGTCAATAGTGTACGAAGTGTTACTGTCTTCAAACAGAATGTTACCTTCTGTCTCAGTTAACGCATTATTGATGCCACTTTTTTTTTTAATTTTTACTACTGTTTCATTCTTCACGACATTCCATGATTTTAGGACCCACTCATACGCCTGAGCATTATTAGTCTTCCCATGGAGTTTCACGATGAAGGCAGTCTTGTTATTAATAAAGTTTACCGGTAAACATTTTAACATAGATAACTTTCCTCTGGGGTTAGCATAGGCCTACGAAAAACGTAATCTTCGGTCTCCAGGACGCACGGTAAATTTTCGAGACTTATTTCAGGAAAACAAAAAAACGTCCACGACGCCAGGAAATACGGTAATTGAAACATGTTACAAGATTTACACATTGCAGAACTTCACAATTAAATCATAAACACATGGGAACAGGAATAGTAAGATAGGGATTCTCCATTGTGGTTGTCCGAAACCGTCAATAAGGAGTATGATTGCCTCTAACAGACATGCAGCGCTCGGAACGACTCCACATACTGTTAATGAGACTGTCAATTAAGGCTTGTAGAATTAACCTCCACTCCTCTAAAAGGGATACTCAGAGTATCGCAAATGGGGTCTAGTGTTCTACAATTCGCCTACCCAAGGCATCCCACACATGCTCAATGGGATTCATGTCAGGCGAATATGCTGGCCAATCCATTCGAGCAATACTTTCTGTTTCATGATATTCATCCACCAGTTGAGCTCGATGCGGTCTGGTTTTATCGTCCATCAGGAGAAAATCTGGGCCCCACCTCTGAACATCCTAGCATAGGGATCCAGAGAAAATTTGAGAAGCTGTCGTAATCCCCTGGTTCTCTCCAGATGAACGTACATTGGGAATCAGTATCTAAACTGTATTGTAACTTATACGTGAGAAGCACACGTTCCCAGTTGTCTGGGCTCCACAGATAATGTCGACGATTCAATGTTAAACGTGTTCCTCTAGAGGATGTCGTTAGGGGGACACAAATCATAGGTCTCATTGGATAAAGACCTCTCTTATGTTAGCCTAAGGTAAACTGTAAATAGAGTTATTCTCTGGCCAATGGGTGCTACGAGCTCCAGAGTTAGTTGCCTACCTGTTATCTGCCGATGTCTTCTGATGACAAACCTCTCCTGAACTAAGAACCGCTTCCAGAGTCTTGAGATGACATTTTGTGGCATATTTAACGCTCTGGACACTTCAGACTGGGATTGATCTGCTTCCATCATATCGATCACTCGCCACCTGGTGAATCTTTTGAATGCTGATTTTCAACTCAATCTAACACCACAACACTGTCCAGTCTAATTCCAGAAAGAATACGAAGCGTGATAAAAAGCGAGCCATCTACCACCTTTATAATGCGGTCCTGATTCGCATATTATGCGCTAAAAGAGACTCACGTGTACATGGTTTCTCCACTGGTTTCACTACATTTGCATATTCATCCGCTTTCATTTAATTTCTGTCCATGCACCCCGTATTTAACACAATTTTCCCTATTATCCTTTATTTTTGCACACCACGTGTATTTCTGTAGAGCACTTTCCTAAGTACAGTGACTTCTGGATTACTTTATATTTCCTGGAATGATGTCTTTTGGTTATTCCTGTGAAACTACACACTGCGTGCAAAATGTCGCTCCTCGTTTAAGACAGATTCCAAAACCGCCTACAGTCAGTTTCCCACTGCATCCACCATGAGCAACTCAGTGGGCTGTAGTCGTCTGTCCCTTATTTATGGCCACCCGTTCTAGAGAAAGGAGAGAGCCAGTGCAGTAAGGCAAACACAACGTCCATGCTTCACCGGGATTCGAACGCGGAACCATCTCGGACGAATAATCAGAAACCGCCGTTTAGACCACTGCTCCACTGGAACGACCCTGCACGTATGACTTGACTTAGCGAAGAACAAATCACATCTTAAAGAGTCAAGGCCGGCCCGGTGGCGCAGTGGTTTAAGCGCTGGCTTATGAAAATTTGTCCGTGAAGGGTCCGGGTTCGAATCCCGGTGAGGCATGGATGTTGTGTTTACCTTACGGAACTTAACTGGTTTTCTCCCTTCCCTGGAACCTGTCACCTTAAATTAGAGACGGGCGACTGCTTATAGCCCATTGAGTAGCTCACGGTCGTCATTAAACCCCCAACCAAAAACAAAAGTCAGGAAGAATTAGCGAACATTTTGAGTTACTTCTGGCTTCCACACTGAGCTGCTACGAAAAATGAAAGAAAACTATTCTGGAAAACGCTGTTCGCTTCAATGACGTATATACGTACACATTTAACAGCTTTCTTAACCGCATTAATATCCAATGTTATATGTCCCGAATCTTAATTAAGCTGACATTACTCCAGAGGTAGGAGAAAATAACAACGGTAGAACACAAAGCAATACCTATGTATCTCCATCTAGGAATGCATCCCACGACCTTGCTACAAGAGGTTAGCGAATTAATCAAAGCAATTAAAAAATTCAGTTTACCACCAGTGTGGCACAGTTGGCTAATTGCCAATTTTGTGTATGTGTGGACAGCGACACCTATTGTTGCGATTCCCCATCGTTTCCCATGCAGTTCGAGGGATTTCCCCTGTAATAATAAAAGCAAATGCGTCGAAGGATCCCCGAAAATCGGCAGTGGACGCCTGAGTTGTTGACGTTGGTTATCCCCGTGATTTGAAAGCTCCCCCAGCATTGGGCTGTCTAAAAAAAATCTTTATTTTTTACAAAGCAAAGGAGCAGTGCACGAACTCATTTTTCACAAATCTTTGCTCGTATTCGGGATGGGCATTCTTATGTAAATTAATCTAAGTTCGACAAAGTAGTTTCTTCTTGTACATGTAACCTAATGCGCATATTTCGACGTGATGTGGAATCAGAGCTAATTGACGGCACCTGACCAGAAACTTTTAGTATTGGTGTAATTGATATAATCTGTGCCAGCCGATGGCTGTTGGATGTTTTCCCTCAGTTCAATGTTTTTTTCGCTAATTTCAAGCAAGCTTGATATTGATGATTTGGCTGCTACACGTCTAATTGGCTTAGAGACGCAAAGCCAGGTCAATATAATCACACTCAATGAGCAGTAAATTTTGCCATGTTTCATCATCTTTAATTTTTATTTTTTAAGAAGGGTTCATTTGTTTTCAGAGTTCATTTTCAATTTTTGAGACAACAGCGTTTGAATGTCCAACAAAAAAGATGATACTAAATTTTCGGTTGTAATGAGCACATCTTTTGATTCCTTTCCTTTCCGAAGAAAAATTTCAAAGTTATTTATAGTCAATAGACCCCCTTAAAAAATCAACCGGATTTCTACAATCGACAAAACGTCCAGAAACAGCTACTTACTGCCACTAGCGGCAGAATTACGAAAATTAGAAAATTGTGCTTAAACAGTTTCTCATAGAAGAAGGAACATATCACAGACAAAGGAATTTTCAAATCAGACAGTTCGAAGAAGAAATATAGAACGACAAGATGTGAAATACAAGTCCCGTAGATATTGCTGCAAATATGCTGTAAACTGAAACATTAACTTGCGCCATCTAGTGGCAGAGTTATGCGAGAAAAAAATTAAATTATATGCTAAAATTTCGTACTAGAAACGCTCTCCGATAAAGAAAAAACTTTTCAAATCGGACTCTTACAAGCAGAGATATCCACAAAAATAAGATATACATCTACGTCCCTGGAGGGAAAACTATGCACTATTTTAAGCAGAATGTATTTTCAAAAGTTAAGTCGCTAAGCACTGTGGGAGGCGGACGTTTCTGACGGCTGTTCGAATACCGGTCTTGCCGGCCATCTAGTCTGCAGTTTTTCCGGGGTTTTCCGCAGACTCCCCGTGTTTAGGGACGCGAATACGTCGATTGTTCCACAGGAAGTCAGCCCCGGACCCTACCTCACCCCCTTCCCCAGGATGCCTGGGTTTACCGGATGAGTGTCGATGCGCTGGGAGTATAACATTGTAAGACAAGTGAAATATGATGTCACGTGGCTTCAGGCACCTACGGGACTACCCATGGTTGTTGATGATTATTCTAAAAAGGTTGTTCGTGCTGAAAGGTATCTCTCCCCGAAAGAATGTTCTAAATCAAGTTTTCAGAGAGCTCAGATTTTGCTGAAAATACATCAGAAACAGAAAAATAGACTAACGCATCCTAGTGGCCAAAACATTTTTTACCATATTTTATAAATTATACGCAGAACATTTTCAACTGGGAGTTTTATCCGATGCAGAAAGAACTTTTTTTTTATTGCAGGTTTGACGATCACCGTGAACAACTCAGTGGGCTATAAGCAGTCGCCCGTCCCAAATTTAGAGCCACTGGTTCCAGGGAAGGGAAAGAGCCAGCGCCGTAAGACAAATACAACATCCATGCCTCACCGGGATTCGAAACCGGACCCATCTCGGACGAATGATCAGAAGCCATCGCTTAGACGGTGGCAAAACTTTTTTCACATAGGACTTTCAGAAGCATAGATATCGGGAAAATTGCAATTTATCTTTACGCCCCTTAGCGGTAAATCTACGTATTTCTTGAAAACAAATTTATACCCAAAACTGTCTTCCTGATAAAAGGCATCGCAAAGAAAAAGAAAAATTTGTCAATATATGGAATGCGCTGCATTTTGAATTCGATAGCATCTACATTTACGCCCTCTAGCGGCGAAGTCATGAAGCGCAAAAAAAAAAAAAAACGAAAGCCATGACCAACTTCCTCACATTTCAAGATTTCCAATGCAAAAGTAATTTTTTAAATCGTACTAACAGTAGCGGAGCTATAGTGTCCACAGGTGGACGGAAAAAGTGATACTATAAGCACGTGCATTTTTTTACACAAAAGACGTTTTGAAAACACAGTATTGGAAATTGAGATAAAACACTGCAGTCACGCGGCGATAGAAACCCGCGCTGAGTTAGCAATGGGTGAATCAAGGTAACGAGAGCGGCTACCAAGCACAGGTTTGACTATCATGGTTAAGGAGAAAATGGAGTGTGGCACCATTTCCGTTGCATTCAAGAACGAAGTTTACGTGGCTACAAAATCTGGGATATCGCCCGACAAAGATGTTTCACATATAAAATTACACTGAGTTAGCTTTGCATTAGGAACACCTACCTAATAGCGCGTTGGTCCACCTTTCTGTGCAATCATGGCTCGCAGACGCATAGGAACAGATTCTACAAGGTGATGAACAGACCCAACTATACACTATGTTAGCTATACCTTAAGAACGCCTAGCTAATAGCGCGTTGGTCCACCTTTCTGTGCAATCATGGCTTGCAGACGCATAGGAACAGATTCTACAAGGTGATGAACAGACTCAACTATACACTATGTTAGCTATACCTTAAGAACGCCTACCTAATTGTGCGTTGGTCCACCTTTCTGTGCAATCATGGCTCGCAGACGCATAGGAACAAGTTCTACAAGGTGATGAACAGACCCAACTATACACTGAGTTAGCTTTGCATTAGGAACACCTACCTAATAACGTTTTGGTCCATCTTTCTGTGCAGTCATGGCTCGCAGACGCCGAGGAACAAATTCTACAACGTGTCGAACATCCTTCATGTGTAACTTGACCCATGTCCGCTGAAGCAGCTCTGTCAGTTCACGTTCATTCCGTGGAGGAGAATCAGCAGTCCTCAAACTCCGTTCCAGCATATTCCATAAATGTTCAATTGGGTTACAGTCAGGGGAGTTTGGGGGCCAAGGCTATGTGGCGAATTCGTTGTCATGTTCCTTCAACCACTCAGTAGGTATGCGAACCCGAGGACACGGTCCGTTGTTCTGTTGAAAATGGCACTGTTATCAGGGTAAACCTACTGCAGATATGGATGGAGATGGTCAGCTAACAGTTCCCTGTAGCGCCCATCATTCAGCGTTTGTGGGATAGTGACCAACGGACCTGGGATTTGCCAGGAAACACCTCTCCAGGCCGGAACACCATCTCCACCGGACTGTTGAACCCCAAACGTGCAACCAGGGGATAAGCTTAATGCTGTTTATGCCTTACGAGAAGCCGGCCATCAGCATAATGCAGCAGGAAACGACACTTATCACTCCAAACGAACTTCTTCCATGTGTCGAGGGTCCATTGCCGACGTTCTTTGGCTCATGCGAGGCGTTGGTTGCGATGACTGGGCGCTATCTTGGGTACTCTTGTTGGTCTCCGGCTCTGGAACCCCAGACGAAGCGAGGTATGGTGCATGACGCATGTGGAAAAACGTCGAACTGCACCGCTGTTGTACTGATAGATGAGCTGGATGATTTTTGCACGTCGTTGCTAAAATGCCGATTGTGACACCAGACACTCACCTCTGGGATCAACACCGCGTGACTGACCAATGTGAGTCCTTCTGTTGGATGTCTGTGCATGGTTAATCTAGTCCTGGTACACCATTGATACAGTAGTACGGGAGCATCCAACTAGTGTGGCTGTTTCCGTAACGCTGACTCCTATCCTCCGGGCCGTAACTATCTGGCCACGGTCGAATTGGCATAAGTCGTCACGTTTCCCCATTACTGGCAAAAGTTTACTGATCATGTACAGTGGATAGCTGTGCAAAATTTATAGTAGCCGCACGTGAAGTTCATATCACGTGGTACTTCGTTAGGACTTCAACTACGTAAAACGGGGGTTGTTCCTAATGCAAAGCGATAACTGATTGTATAAATTGGGGGCCACTCCTAATATTGCATCGCTCATGAAAACTTGAAATTTTATTTTTCCGATTTTTTCAAATTTTGCGTTTTCCAGCAACTGCAAATTTCTAGATCTGCGAAACTCCTTTTTTCTACTTACTCTTGTTTTCACGGTTCTCATTTTTCAAATCTCTTTTTTCCACCGCTGCGCTCACAACCTCCATTTACGACCTCTTTGATCCTCTTCATTTTTTATTTCAGGTCCATTGAAGAATCATTTTAGATAATCTTTCTCAACCCTACGCTTAACACGCGAACACAACCGTCAGTGCTTTTCTTCTGGAATTCAATTAAATCTTTATCGACTGCCATTAAAGCAATGACATGGTCGTTTTTTTATTGTTTTTTTATAATTTCTGCAGCTCGTCGTCCAAAGTAAATCTCTGCAACAAGTAAAGGGATTGCTACTACTTGATTGTCCGCGTGTCCGCTCCATAAAACATAATGCACCTCACAGTAGCTTCCACAATGTTTTTCCGTTAACGCTTTTAGCAGAATGTGCTGAATTCCGTATTCCAACGGCATTCTCCCCTTCCATAATTCTTTTTATTCTTTCAACGGAGATCTACGTATTTCCCTGGCAATTTTCAAACATTTAAACTCGGCTTCTGTCCTGGTATTGCGTAATCCTAATTGTGGGGTATCTCTAAGTTTAAGAAAATATAAATTCGCAACCGTGGAATCTTCAGAAATTACTGCTCAAACAATTTTCGTTCATACCGAACAAAAAAGCACTCGCTCTACTCCAGATAAAATCATGGCGGCAAAAAATTAAGCAAAACATTTCTGTATTTCACTGAAAACTAGGATATGAATTATTCTGTTTCAAAAAATCGTTCAAAATGAAAATTATAAGCAACTAATTACAAGACACCATACTACTGTAACTCATGTGAGATGTACGTTGAACTACGCAAAATATGTACAGGGTGCGTAGGAAAGTCCATTTAGCCTCGAATAACTTGAGAACAAAGAGAGGTACAGTTATGCAAGTGATATAACGGTATAGTAAAGCGACTACGCCAGATCGATTGTAACCAATAGCAGCGCCCGTAGTGGAGAAATGCGGAAGTTAACAATCGCAAATCGAAAACGAAAAGAGATAGAGCAAAATTTCCAGAAACAAAGTTGTAGAACATCAATTAATTAGTACAAAACGACATTTGTTTCACACGGATGAGATAAATTATCGCCTGAATACCCTAAAATGTCCGAAATAGATGCGCGACCTTTTGTGTGAACTTTTGAAGGGAACAGGCACAAGTATGAGCAAAAACACACAATTTATTGCATAAATGCGTACTTATGTCAATACAGTTTGATGACGTCAGACAAAACAAAAACAAAAAAGGGAAACTGGCGCACAGTGATAAAAAGTTAATATCGAGTATGTTCGAAGAGTTCGCCATTGCCTACGATACACATTTGTATTCGTGAAAGTAACACTGCATGCACATTCCTCAGCATGGAAGGAGTCACACTATTGCAAGCATCTGTAACACGACGACGTAGATTCAGCAGACTTGTAGGCGCTGTTGCATATACCTGATTTTTTACGTAACCCAAGAAGTCTAAGCTAGACATTCTCACACAGCTTACGTAAACCTACACTTCTGATCAGGGTACATCCTGCTACTGGTTTTTATATGGTAGGTACGGTACAACGTCACAATCTGTATTTGCATACGGCTACATTTGCGAAATGTGAATATGCCGATTCGAATCGTCACGCATCGATTTCGGACATTGTAGGGTATTCAGACGACAATTTATCTTTTCCGTGTGAAACAAATGTCGTTTTGTACTAATTAATTGATGCTCTACAACTTTGTGATGGGAAATTTTGTTCTATCTCTTTTCGTTTTCGATTTGCAATGGCTAAATTCCGCATTTCGCCACTAGGGGGCTACTATCGGTTGCATTCGATCGGGCGTAGTCGCTTTGCTATACCGTTATCTCACTTGCATAACTGTACCTCTCTCCGTTCGCAAGATATTCCAGGCTAAAGGGACTTTCCTATGCACCCTATACAGTATATACATGTACACTGAAGAACAATTGAATTAGAGACAGCTGGCGTTATGCAAATGTGGCGCTGTTGGCGGCCCTGTAAACGGAAACGACATGACGAATGCAGCGATCCGACCATATAAAGAGTGACGCGATGCGAATCAGCAGGAGTCGGACGCAGTTAGGGTAAGGCGAAGGATCTAAGCGCATTTAATCGTGGGCAAATTGTCGGGACCCGACGAATGGGTCACTCCATCTCGGAAGTCGTGCAGGCACTGGGATTTTTACGAGCCACTGTTTCACGGCTGCACCGTGAGTACATCGAATCGGGTAAAACCATCCCTGCAAGGGCCAACTGCCGTGGGCAACAGCGTGGGGGTGAGCAGGGTCATCGTCGGCTAGCTCGCATTGTAACAGCGGATAGATGGGCCACAGTGCAAGAAATCACACGGCAATTTAACGCTGGTGCACAAAAACGTGCAAGCACCCACACCATCCAGAATCATCTCCTCGCTATGGGGTACAGAAACCACCGTCCCACGAGGGTACCGCTGCTGACCGCACATCACAGGGTGCAAAGATTAGGATGGGCGCGGGAACATCGCCACTGGACCCTAGACATGTGGGAAAATGTTGCCTGGACTGATGAGTCGAGATTCACGTTGGTACAAGCGGATGGCAGGATACGAGTACGGCGCAAACCACATGAAACGATGGATCCTTCTTGCCAGCAGGGTACTTTTCAAGCTGGTGGGGGTGGCATTCTCGTCTGGGGACCTCATTCTGTAACAAGACAATGCACTGTGCCATCGCTCACGAATTGTATCCGAATGGTTGGATGAACACTCCACCGAAGTGACCTCGCTTCCTTGGCGAGCTAGGTCACCTGACCTCAATCCCATCGAACACATCTGAGATGCCATTAAGAGAGATGTTCGAAGCTCTGACCCCCTGCATCAAATCTTCGTGAACTGTGGGAGCTTGTTCAGGGGTCGTGGATCCGTATGGCTTCCCAACGCTTCCGGTGTCTTGTCGAATCCGTGCCGAGACGAATCGCCGCCGTCATCAGGACGAAAGGTGGTGCTACACGTTACTAGACAGGTATCTCTAATTCAATTGCTCTTCAGTGTATAATCGGTTTATAGAGTCTGACGTCGCCTTCCGATGTCCAAGAGTTTTTTCCTCATCTTCCTCTGTCTAAGCACCATTCTTCCATCAGGCCATTTTGACTAAGTGTTCTCTCTATTCAATTTGACCATGTTCTTCTAGGTCGGTCTGTTTTTTCTTTTGTTTGATTTAAATTTCATGGCAATTTTGGCCAGTCTTTCATTGGTCTTTCTTTTTACATGACCAAACCAACGCAATTTGTCCCTTCTGTATGTCTTCTAAAATTGTTTCTTTCACTTCCATCATTTCATTAATCCTTTCATTCGTTATTTTCTGTCTTCTTGACACTCTACATGATCTTCTTAAAGCATCCATGTCTACGGCTGTTATTTTCTTTTTATCCGCTTCTGTTAATCGCCAGGTCTCAGCCCCATATAGTAAGATGCTCTTAACAATACTATTATGAACATCCCATTTCCTTTTTCTGGTTATTTCTTTACCCCACCAGATTCCATTCAGGCGTTTAACAGCTTTTTCTTCCCTGTACAATTTTATTTCTCAATTTCATTGGATCTCTAAATTCTTGCGTAATTTTAACACCTAGATAATAATTATAATGATGACATCTTTCAATTTCTTTGTTATCTTCTAGCTGTAGGTTTGTTTTATTACTGCCAATGCATAAATATTTTTTTAACTGAAATTCATAGTTAATCCCCATTTTTCATATTCTTTTATTTTTCTTGTGATATTCCAAATCAAATTTATCTTCTGCAAAAAGTTCCTGATCATCAAAAAACTGTAAAGTAAATACCATCGTTCCATTTAAATTAATCCCCACTGCTCAACATTTCCTTTTCCATTCCTTCAGAGCCTGTTCCACATAAATCTTAAATAACGTTGGAGATATGCAACATCCCTGTCTTAGTCCTTTGTCACTAGAAATCCTTTTGAAGTTTTCTGACCCATTTTTATTCGTTCCCGATGACATTCGAGGATATGTAACTCCGGACGGAGCAGTGAGAGCTTGTCTCCGAAGTGGCGCACTTCATAACAAAGTACTCAGTAGACAAGACATTATAGACAGGGGTGATGAGCAATTGGCATGGGCATCACCTGCGCACAATGTGACACACCCAAACCGAACGCAGGCTATAAATAGGCTGACAGCATAACACCTCAACAGTGTTGGCCGCGGGTGGCCTAGTGGTCAACGGTCGCGACTGCCACGGTGAAAACCTCAAATTCGATCCCAGGCAGGTACGAACGCTCGAACCACTAAATATCCGTCATGCGACGGATGGACACGTTAAGCTGTTGGACCCCGGGTAATACCCGTCCACCGGTAATAAATAAGGGCACTCTAGCCCAAATCTCCTAGCTTGTTTGAAATCTGGGGTCAAACACTCCCTTCCTAAAATCCTTTACATATGATCTTATCTAATCACCCCAACAGTGTATCGCAATCGACGAACATGGGCAAAGGTGGTGAGCTGGGAGACTTTGATCGTGGATGCATTGTTGGAGCAAGACAGATGGGTCATTCTATCGCCCAAGTGGTAAAAACCCTAGGGTTCCCGAGGGCAACCGTAACAAGGGTGTACCAGAGCCCAGAGAGTAAGCAATTGCCGACCTCACGCCATTGATGACCGTGGTCGACGTAGACTGTCTAGGTTCATAGAGACCGACCGCTTGGTAATGGCGGCCCAAATCCCATCCAGGTAAAACGTCAGAGACCCAAACAGCGCCGATGCCCTACTCGTGTGCCACTGTTAACTGTTCGTCGTCTAAAATGACGCCTCGCCTGGTACCGGGGACACCAAAACTGGATTTCCTCAGAGTGGCGCCTCGTCTTGTGGTCAAATGAATCCCGTTTTCAGCTGTACCGAGGTGACGGGGGGTGCGGGTGTGGCGTAGACAGCATGAGGCCATGGTCCCGTTGTACTAGGTAGGCTCTGCTCAAGGCTCTATGATGGTTTGGACAGCCTTCTTATGGGACACATTAGGTCCCTTAATGTGTCCAGAGAGGTCCATAACAGCTACGTGCTACCAGCATGTGCTGGCAGATCAGCTACACGCTTTCATGGCCTGCGCGCATCCTGCGCAGATAATGGTCTGTTTTACGCGCCACCTCACCAGGCAGCAACCACTCAGGCATGGCTCGAGGAACACTCATCTGAGTTGGATACTATCGAGTGAGCCCCTAGGTCACGGGATTTAAACCCTGTAGAAGCTCTCTGGGATGCCGTGGAGCAAAACGTCAGATCCATGGATCCTGAACCGACGTCTCGGGCAGATTTGTGGACAATGCTGCAAAAGGCATGACTGGCATTACCTCCGGAAACCCTCCGGCATCTGATGGAGTCGATGCATCGGCGTATACAGGCTGTTATTCGAGCTAGAGGATGACCAACATGTTTTTTGGAATGTATCTCTAATGTAATAAATAAATCTACACAAACTCCGTTTATTGGTGTGAATGTATGTTTAAAGAAGAAATACAAGGAAATAATTGTATCTCCCGAGCTTCCGCTCTCCATCAGGGAGGCTTTCTCAAGGGTTACAAACGTTACTAACAAGTCTGGCGAGTATAAACAAAACATTTCAAAACACTGGTGCTCGGGAACGTCGTATTTTAAATCTCGAGTCGCGAGGCGATACACGGGTTTCTTTCGTTTGGAGAATCATCTCAGCATGTTCCTCCACGCGGACGGAATATCAACAGATTGGGTATCGTTGCATGCGTAGGGATGTGTGGAGTTCTCAATACTTTCTCTGATCAGTGTACCTTTGTAACCAGTATACAGCGCAGTTATCTTCACCTTATCCCATATCGGGACTGCGTTTTTTTTGTGCTACTTCTTTAGACAAGGTTGTTAATGTCTTTCCCAATCTGATGTCTCTCATGTGCTCCTTAGACCTTACTGCAATCGACCTTTTCGTCCTTCCGATGTAATATTTTGTTTATGCTCGCCAGACTTGTTAGTAACGTTTGTTACCCTTGAGAAAGCCTCCCGGTTGGAGAGCGAAAGCTCGGGAGATACAATTCTTTCCCTTGTATATCTTCTTTGAATATGCTTTCACACCAATAAACGGTGTTTGTGTAGATTGATTTATTGTATTTAGGTGTGAATCCCGTTCAACAAGTATCTCTAATGCTTTGTTCATTGAGTGTGTATATGCACAGGAAAAGAGAATTTTTGAGAAGACGAGAACATATGTGTTTAACGTAGCAAGAGCATCGTTGTACGTGACTGGAGAAAGTAATCATTTTAAATAGAAGCAAAATATGCTTTAAATTATTCTCAAGTCTAAAAGGAATGATTTTTTGTATCATTCAAGAGTTCAGGGTTATTCAAATAACAGACGAGTCTTGTTCACTTCTGCGATTCCTCGCTAACGAATTTTCTAATTACGATATTTCTGATACGCGGAGTTGACGGATTCATCATCGGTATGCCATTACTGCAATATACATATTAATGGATTGTAGTCTCAGACAGCAAAGGTGACAGATCAGACTATGAAATTAGTGAACATTTTAGGTACAGCACTGGATTGTAGGATCACCCTGTTTTCCTATTTACTAACTGCGCACAAAACGAAGGTAAATGCATAAGTATCCAAGCATCCTTTGCCAGTATTGTTTTCAATGGGAAAAACAATAGCGATTTTCAGTTACAGAAATTCAAAAGGAATGGGCTAATGATAAAAGAAAGCTGTCGAAATGAAAATCAGGATGGCGTCATGTTGTCAACAAATGAAGACAGCATACATTGAGCGGAAAATTTATGACCACCACCTTTGGCCTTCGGTAAAGTGTCATTTCGCCTCGGGATTAATTCCAGTTATACTAACGTCCCGTAAAATATTGGCCAATGCATACCCAACAGCTTCTTCCAAATTACACAGATCGGATGGCAGTGAATCAAAACGTCGGGTTTCCTGTTCGACTGCATCTCGCAAATGCTACACGGAATCAGGAGCCGGGGACTGAATTGGCTTTGAAGTAAGAAGTCTTCATCATATTACTGAAACCACTCCGAGACAACATGGGCACTCTGACCTAGTGCATTGCCCTTCTGAAGGTATCTATCACCACGGAACTAGAGTGAGTATGTGGGCATTGTCGCATGGTAGTGTCCTCCTGGAATTATCCATCACCACGAAAATATAGAGTGACAATGAGGGCATTGTGGCATGGTACATTGTCCTTCTGGAAGTATTCATCACCATGGTGGTAAAATTGACGATGTGTGCATCATGCTTCTGGAAGTATCCATTACCACGGTGGTAAAAAATGACGAAGTATGCATGGTAGCATGATGTGTGTGTGTGTGTGTGTGTGTGTGTGTGTGTGTGTGTGTGTGTGTGTGTGTGTGTGTGTGTGCATTGTCTTTACGGAAGTACCCATCACCACGGGGGACAGGGGTAGAGAGTGACAATGTGGGCACTGTAGTATGGCGCACATTCCTTTTGGAAGTATCCATCACTACGGGCGAAGAGAGTGACAATGTTAAGCATTTGTGTCATGGCGAAATATCCTTCTGGAAGTATCAACTCTTACGAAAGTAGAAAGAGAGACAATGTGAGCATTGTGGTATGGTGCATTGTCATTCTGGAAGTATCCATCCTCCCAGGGGTGGAGAGTGACAATGTGTACGGTATTGTGGCATGGTGCATTCATTATCTTTCTTGAAGTATTCGTCACCACGGGATTAGAGAGTGATAATGTTAGGCATTGTAGCATGGAGCATTTTTCTTCTGGAAGGACAACGCATCTATCACCGCGGAAGCAGACAGTGACGATTTTTTTAATTGGAGGCTTAACGACCACTGTGAGCAACTCAATGGGCTATAAGCAGTCGCCCGTCCCTAATTTAGGGTCACTGGTTCCAGGGGAGGAGGAGAGAGCCAGTGCCATAAGACAAGCACCACATCCATGCCTCACCAGGATTCGAATCCGGACACCTTACGGACGAATGATCAGAGGACATCGCCTAGGCCACTGCTCCACCGGGGCGGCGACAGTGACGATGTGGGCATGGTAGCATTGTCCTGGAAGTATCAATTAGTACTGGAATAAAGGGTGATAATGTGGGCACTGTGGCATGGTGCATTCATGGTCTTTCCTGGAAGTATTCGCCAGTACAGAGGTAGAGAGTAACAATGTTATGCGTTGTAGTATGGTGCTTTGTCTTTCTGAAAGTATCAATCACCAAGGAAGTAGAGGGTGGTTATGGTTGGATGGATGTTGTCTGCAACAATGTTTAAATGCGTTTGTACATTTAGACGTGTGTCCACTCGAATGAACAGGACTAAAGTCTCACAATGATTGCATGCCCCCAAAAATTACAGTGAATCCGCCAGTCTGGAACTCGTCGTCATGCAAAACGGATTCAAGCTCTCATGCGGTTGTTTCTGTATTCTCACCGTCCCATACAGAGAAGATCTTTCATATAATGAATGTTGAGTCTAGGTGTTGATATCGTTGGCTGGCCGGGGTTTACCCATGACCATTTCCGTTGAGGGAATATTCAAAACAAACAGAATATAAATTCTGAATTTGCTTCAAACCCTTACTTGGTCATCCATGTAACACCTCTCACAAAACTTGAAAATCCCATCGTCCTGATGCGGAAATCAAACCCGAATCTGCCGATTTCCCTCAGGACACAAAAATGTTGCACATTCTCTCACTTGAAATTTTTTTACCTCCACTTCATATAACATTACAGCTTTTTAAAAACTTTGTTATGGTCGTGGATAAAAATAGTGCTGTGTTTGCTTATTTGAAGAAAAAGTTTCTTCGAATAAGTGATGCTAACATTAAAGAAGGCTTTCTTGTGAGTCCTCTAATAAGAGATTTGATTCAAAATGGAAAATTCGAAGATCTATTAAGCCAAGTTGAAAAAAAAAACGTGGAGATCGTTCAAAAGTGTTATGGAAAAGTTTCTGGGAAATTTTAAAATCATAGAACTACCGTAAAATTGTGAGTGAACTCTTATATTCATTCAATCATTCAAAGATGTACGTATATATGGCGTCCGTTAAAATTCATTTCTTGGACTCCCCTTTGGATTTCGTCCCTGAGAATTTCGGTGCCATCTGCGACGAACATAGCAAACGATTTCACCAAGAAATCTCGATCACGGAAAAAGAGGTAACACACACACACACACACACACACACACACACACACACGGAAAGTAGAGTTCTAGCATGCTTGCTGACTATTGTTGGACGCTTAAAAGGGAAGTTCCAGATGCTAAATACAGAAGAAAATCATCAACTGTCAGTTTTTACGTAATATGAATAGTGTTATAAATGTACGTAAATATACAATTCTTTTTCAGATTTAGCTTGTGTGTCACTAAAAAACCCTGTGTGATAGAGAAAAACTAGTAACCTATTTGAATTCAGCATAGAAATTAGTATTGGAATCAGACAATTTTTCTTGTATGCCAAGAATTTAGTTTTATTTTGTAAATCAGTGTAATCTGCTCTAAGAAATTTTCAAATCTCCTACGAAAGGAAATTTCTGATTGAGGTTCCGCATTCGCCAAGTTAGGGGGTGATATATCTTTCCTTTGATGAATCTGAGTAAGTTTCTTTACTTGGATCGAAATTACACGGCTACGCAGTAAAATAAATGTTTATTATTTGAAAGGCGCTATGACAGGTTAAAGGTAAACACTAATAAGAAGGCCACAAACTTTAGCCATCCATTTTACACGCTCAATTAACCATCGAGCAAAAATAAAACCGAATTTGCATTTCATTACTTTGCTTAAATGGTTCTGTTAAAGAAAGAAAATTCAAAAATTCTTAACCGAGAGGAGATGACAGAGTGCTAAAAATAAAATATTGAACAGGTTGCCAACGAATGCGTGATTGCATAGAAATGCTGTGCTTGTATTCAAAGCACAAAAAAATACGAAAAAAGTGAACAAATATGCAGCGCATGTTTCTTTCCGATAAGACAAAGTAGAAATAAAAGGGAAACCTGGACTTAATTAGAATGACACTAATACTGCAGATAAAAACAACGGGAGCTATTCAACAAAGGCGCCGATGTCAAAATCTGGCAACACGTATATTCATAAATACGGTATTTTGTTCGATTAGATTTGCCACAACCGCAGCAAACTGTGATGCATTTTTTACTTGAGAACATATGCGCTTGCTCAATTTTTGCCAGTTCTTCAACATGGATTTATACAAACAGACTTTTAATTTGAGCATCTTTTAAATACCCCGAGAAAAAATTTGAATCCTATAAACTAAAAGCAGAACAATGAAGAATAAAAATGTTTAAAACTGAAAAAGTATTTTTTTTTCACTTGAGCACACAAACTTTTGAGCAGAAAATTTGAAATGTAAAAATAATTACAGAATCAGGCGCGTCTGATTAGTAAGTAAATTAATCATAATTTCGTTCACATGACTTTTTTTCGCAACGAAAAGAGAAAGGACGTTTTTGTCCATATCAGAAACTTCAATCGAATCAAATTTGCGTAAAACACCTCGCAAAAGACAGTGCAAATCCAAATGCGTGTTTCACATCGTTAGGAGTTTTAAAACAATATGCAAAATACGAATAATTTAAAGAAACATCGAAGAAAATGATATTTCGTGTCACGCAAGAACACGTAAATTAGCATAAAAATATTAAAAATTTCCTCTGATTTGTTTATGAAAGACAGCAGTACTCCCTTGAAAGGAGTACTGCTGTCTTTTGCCGGTGTCAATATTTTCTCCAACTTCTCTTGCTTTCCATAATTAAATCTGTTTCAGAAATGCTATGATTAATCTTTTTTCAAGCAAAACGATGCTTTTCATCTACGGATTATTTATATGTACATCAGATCCTGAGTGACGTGTTCTTTCTGTATATGTATAGTTCATGTATTGCATTCAAATCAAACCTAAAACTTCTTGGCGCTGTACCGGAAAGAAGCTGTTTGCCAGGTTGTTCCTCTGGCAAAAACGGATCCTCTTGAATTCTGTCCCACAGGAGATCCATGGAAGCTCTATGCATCTTTCATCGATTCTACTATGGATGTTCTCTAGAACAGAGGTTCTCAAACTTCTGACACCGCGAAATACTTTTCCATCCAAGGACGAGGTGGCGAAGCTCTAACATTTTTTCCTAAACCTGTATTTAAATTCAGAGCAAAATTGTGTTTTTATAGGCAACGAGGATTTAAAGATTTCATTTCTGAGAAATCTGAGAAGTATTGATTTCACTTCTCTGAGAAGTATTGGTTTCACTTCTCTGAGAAGTATTGGTTTCACTTCTCTAAGAAGTATTGGTTTCACTTCTCGGATAAGTATTGGTTTCACTTCTCTGAGAAGTATTGGTTTCACTTCTATGAGAAGTATTGGTTTCACTTCTCGGAGAAGTATTGGTTTCACTTCCCCGAGAAGTATTGGTTTCACTTCTATGAGAAGTATTGGTTTCACTTCTATGAGAAGTGTTGGTTTCACTTCTATGAGAAGTATTGGTTTCACTTCTATGAGAAGTATTGGTTTCACTTCTATGAGAAGTATTGGTTTCACTTCTATGAGAAGTATTGGTTTCACTTCTATGAGAAGTATTGGTTTCACTTCTCGGATAAGTATTGGTTTCACTTCTCGGATAATTATTGGTTTCACTTCCCCGAGAAGTATTGGTTTCATTTCTATGAAAAGTATTAGTTTCACTTCTATGAGAAGTATTGGTTTCACTTCTCTGAGTAGTAGTGGTTTCACTTCTCTCAGAAGTATTGATTTCATTTCTCAGAGAAGTATTGGTTTTCTTTATCTAAAAGCATATGTAGCACTTTTCGCGTTTCTGACATTCTAGAGTATTCTTTCATAACAAAACCAATAGAGATCAAAGGAGAAAGTACTTTTTGAAATACATGGCAAATATTTGTAATAAAAAATTATAGAATTACTCATCTCAATGCAACGAGTGTAGTAGTTTTTTCGCCTTACAAAGTTCTTTCACGTCCGGGTCTGTGGAGGAGAGTTGCAGTTGCATGCCCAACTCTACATCCACACACACTCTGTTGAGTTAGATTACAACAAAAATTGCGTTACAACAAAGAACAGCTCCATGGAGAGGTTACGTCGCCCAGGTTCACTGTTTCAGGAGCGGTATCGTTCTTCCGCGGACTAACCCGTGCGAGGCACAACCTATCGCAGAAGTAAAGCTATTTCGATCAACGGGCCTGACAGCACGCAGGCGTGAGAGAAAAACACGGGAGGGAGACCTCACACTTTCAACGGCGATGACGATAGGTTGTGCTTTGTTTTGCCTGCCTGTTTTAAAACTGCTGCCACGCAGTCCCGAGCATAAAAGACAACTACGCAGGCTTCCAATATGGTCGCTATGTACCGTTGGTACATGCTTTGAAGGAAGCATTACGTACATTAATTGCATAAGGAAATTGAGTACGTGCATAAGGAAATTGAGTCTTTCCAGTGCATTTTTGTTGACGAACATGACGGTGTAACGAGGCATTTTTCACGGAAAGGGGATAAGGAGCTCTTGCGAGCCCTGGAGCCATTGTGGAACTCCAGGGCTCGCAAGCGCTCCGTAGAGACGTAGCGCTTTCCCGCGAGATACAATAAGTATGCCACCTTGTGCCTGATTGAAGTCAGTGACATGCAAATCATTTTGCTAATCCACTTCTTCCTCCGACATCAAAGTCTTGGAATTTCTTACCATGACTACGTTTTTGAAGAAAATTATAACAAGTGGCCATTTAAATCAACAATTAACATATTAAGTCAAGCAGTTCACATTTTAAAAGAAAAACTAAACCTGATCATATAGCGCAGTGCATTAATGTTAAGCTCAGTTTTTCATGACAAATCACATACTTGTAAAATCAAACGAATATATGTAACTGATTAGAAAATGTTGACAGTGAGTTTTCCTCTTCGGTAAATACATAACCGGCTCCAGTAATCGTGTTTCCACGTCCATGTGCATTTAATTAGTACTTACAGCACAAAACATTATTTCAGACGTTGCCGATTTTTTTTTCAGCGGGAATCTAACAAGCCGTGTATTCAGCTAAGTGCGAGAGACCGAAAGATTAGTTGAATTCCATAAGAAGTGGAACAGTACGAAAATAACATATGTCACTTGATGCGAAGAGCATTTTAGATACACTACCTAATCAAAGGTATCCTGACACTTTTCTATCCACAGACTCCATGTAATAGGAAAGGATTTAGTATCGAGCCGGTCAACCCTTTGGTGCTATCACAACCTCCACTCCGCTGCGAAGGCTTTCCACTAGATTTTGGAACGTTGCTGCGGGAATTGCGTTGTATTCTACTAAAAGGGCACTAATCAGGTCGATCATCGATGTCAGGCGATTTGTCCTAGCTCGCAGTCGGCATTCCAATTCATCTAGATTTTGATAGGTTACTCCCGGAATCGCCTTCTATTCTACTAAAAGGGTACTAGTTAGGTCGGTTACCTATGTCGGAGGGGTTCTGCATGGCTCCAGTCCACGTTCCAATTTATCCCAATGATATTTCCTGGGGTTGAGGTCGGAGGTCTGTGCAGGTCAGTCAAGTTCCTTCACATGCATCTCATCAAATGCTTGCTGCACAGACCTCCACAGTGAACGGGAGCGCTGTGCTCTTGGTAAAGAAGAGGACCTTCACCAAACTATTGCCATAATGTTGAGAGCATAGAATTGTTCAGAATATCATTACAGATGGGAATTTTAAGATTTTCGCGAGATCAAACTAGGAATCCAAACCCAAACCATGAAAAATAGCACCACACAACGATGCCTCCTCTACCAGACTTCACAGTTGGCACATCACGATTGCGCAGGTAGTGTTCACTAGGCAGCCTCCACACTCAGGCTCGTCTGTTGGACTGCCAAATGATGACGCGCGATTCATCACTCCAGAGAACG
The DNA here is from genome assembly GCA_039090855.1 of Macrothele yani. Taxonomy (NCBI): domain Eukaryota; kingdom Metazoa; phylum Arthropoda; class Arachnida; order Araneae; family Macrothelidae; genus Macrothele; species Macrothele yani. The sequence goes on along the minus strand of CM076994.1, from coordinate 7,618,202 downwards.
CGTTTCCACTGATCCAGGGTCCACTGGCGCTGATCTTTACTCCACTCCAACCGATGCTTGGCGTTGATATTACTGACGTTAGGCTTGTGTGATGATTCTTCGCCATGAAAACCCATTCCCTTCAGCTCTCGATGAACCTTTATGGTGCTGGCGTTGCTACCAGAAGCATTCTGGAACTCGGTGTTCAGGGTTGCAACCGAGAACAGGCAGTTTTTTCGCACCACCAGCTTCAGCACTTAGTGGTCGCGCTGTGTCCTTTTACGTGGCCTACCAGGTAGTGATTGCACTTTTGTTACTTCTTGGCGTTTTCACTTCACAATAACATCACTTACAGTTGATCTGGACAACTGCAACAGGGAAGAAATTTCCCGAACTGACTTATTGCTAAGACGATTCTATTACCGTGCCACTTTGAAACTCACTGAGCTGTGTTGTTCGGACCACTCTACGGTTCATGCTTGTCTATGATGTTTATCAGGTCAGATGAGTCTGTTTACACCTGTATGGACTATGGCTTTCGCGTATTTGGGAAAATCCACCATTCACCGGATATTTTTGATCATACAATGCACGAAACTATGCGCCTTACACGAGCTTTTTGAGCAGGACTTTCGTTCAAACGAAAGTGTACTAATGTCAGTCAAAAGTAACACATTATAACGAAGTAAATTCCTCCGTCATGTCTGAATCCGCGCCAGGATTCGAACCCGGGTCCCCTCATTCCGGAATAAGTTGCTCTACCAATTGAGCTACGCGGACGTTTTATTCTGATTCGTATCTGCCTTTATGTCGTGTGCGTCCTTCTGGCAGGTACGTTACAACATGCTTTGGACGTCTGTGACGTACCAGAACTAACGCATCAGTAAATATCATGCATAATTTGGCGCAAAATAACAGAAATAAACTTTTCAGGAAAACACCTGAGAGATTGGAATTTGCTGAAGAATATCGAGGATGCCGCAAACGCAGAAATTTTTCTGTAAATAAATAAAAAAAACAGGCAAAAACTCTCTGAAAATACTATAACTCGTGCTGAATAGTTTCCCCTGGCAGTTTTCTGCTTCCATTTAAAAAAAACAGATTTAATTAAAAGAAATGTTACCGAAAAGCTACAGGAAATTCCAAAACATAGCGTGAGCAATTTCTCGGTTGTGCACTGGAAGGATTTCTGGAGTAATCATTTGTAGTTCTGAAGGTCTACTGTCTAAAGAATTAATCTCCCACTGTCAATGAAACACCTTCAATCTAAATTCGACGCGTTTTGATCAGCCACCATATTCGTATACCGAAATGGAAGGCACAGTGTAAACCCTGAATCAATAACAACGATAGTCTAACTCCACTCTTGGATATGGTGAGCACCGAAATTTGACAGAAAACTCACCAAGGAAATATAACAACACGTGCCTTCTAAATCCATGCACTGCGAACTACTACTCCCTAATGAAGAAATTCTGGATTGAAAAAAATTGAATATTTTTATTGGTCATTCTTACCTCAAATCGATGGGGTGTAAAAGAAATTTCCATTCTGCCTTCTGCAAATAAAAATGGCAAATGAAACGTTCATCCCATGTAATGGATAAAATTATGCATAAAGACGGAAAATATATTAAAATCGTAAGTGCTCACTTCTGTTTGTATGCAAAGACCTTTTCCGATCTCATTTAATTAAAAAAATATATATATACATAAACACGAAAAAAAAAACAATCAATAATATTCTGGTTTGCTTTCCTTCATTCCATAAGTCTGTGTTATAACTCAGTCGCAACTGAACGGTCAGACAACACGAAAAAACAAGTACGCCGTCATATCTGTATCAAGAGATGTTTACCAAGACCTAACGCTCCGTATTTGGAATAGAATTATTTTCAGCCCTGCAATCCATGCTCAAAGTTAAATCTTGGATATTTTTGGATAACTGGTGTTTGGATATTTTTCAAAATATTCAAACACCAGATTTCTGCACAACTACGTTTACTACAACACAGCCAAGTGGAGAGAATTTTCAATTAACTGATGTATTTAAATTTCATTTTATCTGCCGTAATACACGGTGAGTACTCACTGAATTACGATCCTCATTTCGCCGGCAGAGCTGCTGCTACCCGGGGTTGCATGGACTCCACGAGGTGTCTGTACAATTGTATGAGAACCAGCAATCAAGCTGTTTGTATTGAGGTTCACAGTTCCGGTATGCAGCAAAGTGGTGTGGAATGTTAAATTGGGTTGTGATCAGGGGATTTGCGGAAACATTCGAGATGTCTCCTTTCAACAATGTGTCCGTTGAACCATTCATGCGAGAGGTGGACCCGATGGCAAGAGGAATTACCGTTCTCGAAGAACACATCCCTCTCTGGATGCAAGTACAGCATTTTGCGGTGTAATGGTCCGTACGCTATTTCTGGTAGTAGCTGGTGTCCATAAGTTGGTGCACACGCATCAGATGTCCCAGTTCATGCAAGTTACTATCACACAACCTCCACCCACCTGTATAGTTAATCCAATGCATTAGGGATCCATAGCCTCATGCTACTGACGCTAAATACGAACTCGACCATCAGCAGAGTAGAGTATATGTCGTGATTCTTCGGACAAGCACACCTGCTTCCGATATTCTATCGCTCAGTCCGTATCCTGCAGGGTTGCGTACAGGGCGTCTGCCCTTGTAGCCTGCCCGTGCCAGCGTGTGACGCACCGCCGCGCGAGATATTGTTTCTAGTTAACCATGTTGTATAGTTCTGTGAACTGAGAAAATATGCTGCGTCGATTACAAGCGTCGTTCACCTCTGGAATCCATCTTTCGCCGTCCTGTACAGTTGGATCGCTGATTGATTGTTTAGCAATTTTGTCATCACTCATGCTACACTATAACCACGGAAGCAGTCGAACATCCCACAAGTTATCGCCCTTTCGGAAATGAATGCAGCCCACAATTTGATCTTTCGTTAACTCCCATGCATTCTTGGTCTTACGTATAACGTCCTTAACTTCGCTCTCAACTCAACCACAAACTTCTTAGACGCACCTCTTTAGCCAACAAGCAATGTCCTCGTCACGCCAAGTACAGCATTGGGTGTAAATCACTTTGAATAGGGCTGGTCGTAATTCAATGAGCACTCAGTGGACTAATAATGGGACCATTTCTTAGCTGACACATCTGTTTTAATAGAATTTGTTTGTATTAAAAAATCATACACTGGATTTTAATACCTAATTCCATAAAAAAAATTCCCGCACAACTCCTGGAACGATAGTTTGTGCTGAGCTCCCTCTTTTCCTTTTACCGTGACCTTACAAAATTCAAACTATTTGAAAAATCAGTGCGCTGCTCTGATGGCACAGTGGTCAAAGCGCTGGTTTGTGACCATTCGTCCGAGATGGGTCCAAGTTCGAATCCCGGTGAGGTATGGATGTTGTTTGTCTTACTGCGCTGGCTCTCTCCCTTCCCTGAAACCAGTGGCCCTAAATTAGAGATGGGCGACTGCTTATAACCCATTGAGTTGCTCACGGTGGTCGTTAAACCCTTAATCGAAAAAAAAAAAACCCAGTGCGCTAATGAGATTTGAGAAGACAAAGCACAGATGTGGGCCAAACTACTGTTAGAAAATATAAATTTTTAAGCTTTCTAACCGTTTCTCAACGTGGGATGCAGTTACTGAAGTCAGTTCTGCTACAAAAATATTAACTTTGGTATTTCTATGAAAGTAGTACTACTCATCGAAAAAAAAATCCAGGGACCATTCTTCCGAGATGGGTCCTGTACTCTTTGTAGATAATCTATGCTATACATCTTTTGCATGCCAAGATTTTTGTGGGTGTGAAATAAAACGAATGATTCGAGAGTACACATTTATTTACGTACAGCACATTGCATTTATGTGTGTCTCTCACGACCACACCCAGCCACAGTCCCGGACATACTAAGTGGAATTAAATCGTAACAACAAACCATAAGGTTTACTAATTCGTGTTATTGAGTGGAACTTGGGTAGATGGATTAATGAATGTTATAGTCGTAAAACCAATGAAAGAAGGTATGCGAGTCATAAAAGTAAACATTTACTGAACCATGGCGGCGGCAGTAGTGAGTATTTCGACTGTTTAATTTTTGAAAAACAACATTTATTATTATCATTCAGATTTAGACAAACGTAAGAAACGACAATGACACCAGAACAATAGGAAAATAGAACGTTTCAGAACTGTATGCTGGTGCAATCTGACAGTGCGACAGAGTGCGCAGCAAGGTACATTGCGCTCTACATATGCTCCAAACAATTTAAGTCTTGAAACCTTGGGTGGTAGGGTTAATTCTGAGGAATATTCACAGTGCATTATTTTGTTAGAAACGACGTCGCCTCTAGAAAACTGCAGAACCGTACGCGAGTACGCAGAGTTTGTGTGCAAATAAAAACTCAGCGGAGCAGTTTTTGACATTCTAAATGGAATAGATGCAGGAAGAACTCAAACAGAATGTTTCCCGGACTACGACAAATGTCACTCCCAGGCTGTATCATGGGCACTATTCAAAATGAACCGCTGACGTCATGGGTGTTTTTCCTCACACGTTGCTTACTTCCAGCACGATGTAGCTAAACAATGGACCTTCTAAACTTTGAAAATGACAATCCGTTTTTTGGTGTAAATAGGACAAGGATGGTAAGTCAGATAATATCCTAAAACTTGAAAATTTCGTAGTCCTGGAGCGGGAATCGAACTCGCATCTCCCAGAACGCCCGGGTATGCTGGCACAAACGGATTCACATCTTCCAAATTTGTACCACCCACAGAATGACTAAGTCTCAAGTTTCCGATTAATTTGGTTATATTCAAATTAATCGGAAACTTGAGACTTGGTCGTTCTGAGTGTTGTAGTGGTTAGCATACCCGGGCGCTCTGGGAGACGCGGGTTTGATTACCTCTCCAGGCAGAACGACGACACTTTCATGTTTTCGGATATTATCTGACTTAACATCCATGTCATATTTACACCAACAAACGGATACACATCTTCTAAATTTGTAACATATTCCATATTTACACGTGAAATTTGTGCCATTAAAATCCTCGATCGATGCTTAAAGGAGGCAGGAAATGTTTAACAAGTTGAAAATTTTAATTGAAAAATCACATGGCTGTCTCGTCGTTTTATGTTTTATACTAGAAAATATTGGTCAATATGAAAATCATATTTATTTTCAATCTTTATCTCTGACCTTCTCTGCAGTTCTAGTTTTTGTTTTCTTCAAACATTACTGGAATAGATTTTCTGTGGAGCAAACTTTTTTCTGTGCGATACGGATCACTACATCAGTGCTTATGCGGGTGCACAGATGTAAAATAATGCCTTCCCCCTTTTCGCAATATGATATAAAAGATTTGGTAGACCAAAATTCATATTTCAAACATTTGTCATTCTTTTTTTATTTCACCATTTTCTTTAGAAATAAGACTAGCTTCATTCTCCTTTTTTTCTTTTTTTAAATCATGTTCTAGTATCTGTTTCAATAACCGTTTTCAGAAGTAACAGAATAAGTCACATAAACAGCACTTCATAATTTTTCATTCTAAAGTGCATTTTTCTTTTTTCTTTTTTTTTTTTTTTTTGCTGAACAAGCAGAACGGACTACCTGAATCCTGTTCTTAGCTCTTGAATCACAGGAATGCTTTTAACCGTATTTTTTAGCAACAGGCATGCGGACTGTACACGATGCAACTGTGTTTGCACGTCACAGTAGCTAAGAAAACGAAGCAGATAGGAAGTCGTTAAGAACAGACGACCAACAGTCATTTTTGCAACAAAGGTGAGATCCCCACAATGAATTGCTTCTCTTTGCTTCGAGAAGTACATCACTTTGGTTTCGATGGCTGGGTGGTTGCATGGGACTGCTGTCGTCATTGCATATTCCCGTCTTTCCTTTACCATGCTTGAGTTTTCAGTAAATGTTTAAAGTGAAAATAATTTTTTAAGAATTTCAGCTTAGTATCCTTTCACTTTCACATTCCTCCTCGTTAATAAACCTATAATATTCTTCTTCAGTGCCACATTTGAAATGCACGACTTTTGGATTAGTTTCTTCAATGCTTCATTCGTTGTATCCGCGAATGTTCAAAGGGTAAATAATCGTACTTAAAGTATAGTCCTCCAAAGCTCCGTCTTAATCTAGAAATCTGTATCTCTGAACCTGTTATGCTACATCCATGCGCACGTAAGCATATACACTACATTGACAAAAGTCACCGGACACCCATTCAAAAGTAATTGAACGGATCCACTGCGTTGTTAAGATGTGCGGTACAGCTGCAAACGGTATAAGAACAAGCCTTCAGCTTACCGCGATCATATCGCACTGTGAGTTTGAGTGAAAATGTCGCGGCGGGAGAGAACTGACTTTGAGAAAGGAAAGATTGTTGGGTGTCATATTAGTGGGTTGTCCATAAGCGAAACCGAGAGACGTTTAAACATACCTAAGTCAACTGTTTCGGATGTACTGAATAAGTGGATGTGTGCCTGAAGCGGCAAAACGTACCGGCAGACCAAAGAAAATCAGCGATAGAGGACGTTAAAGCTCCAGAAGAGTCGTTACAGCTAATCGACGGAGTACTGCACAAGACCTCAGTGTACAGGTGAGTAAAAATGCTGGAACCTCGGTATGTACACGTACCATTCGTAGAGAACTTCATTCCATGGGTTACCGTGGTCGAGCGGCTGCTCATAAGCCTTTCCTTTCCACTCGGAATGCTACTCGTCGTTTAGCATGGTGTAAAGAACATTTATCGTGGACCGTAGAACAATGGAAACAAGTCCTATAGACAGATGAATCCAGATACACGATCCATCAGACTGATGACCGTGTGTGCGTATGGCGGCAGTCGGGGTAACGCTATTTACTACAGTGTACTGTTCCTACGGTCAAGTTTGGAGCTGGGAGTGTACTCGTGTGGGGGTGTTTTTCGTGATATGGTCCGGGCCCATTGGTTATCGTGAACAAACCTGTTAACCAGCAGGTTTACCTTGATAGTCTGGACAATTACGCCTTACCAACTCTGTGGCAATACTATAGAACCGAGCCTTGTAGGTACCAGCAGGATAATGCACCGAGCCATAAAGCAAGGACTGTTACGGCGTGGTTTGACGATAATTCCGTATTGTGTGTGGACTGGCCAGCGCAGAGCCCTGATCTTAATCCCATAGAGTACCAGTGAGATGAATAAGAGCGCCGCATAAGAAGTTTAGAACCAATGCCTACTACTATGCAACAGTTAGCGGCAGCATTATGTATACCGAATGGAAGCGCATACCTATCGCTGTGTTCCAAAACCTTGTCGAAAGCATGTCTCGAAGGGTCAGTGTATGCATTAAGGCCAAAGGTGGACCGACACCGTACTAATGTATGTCAATAAATGCTATGTTGTGTTTCTCTTCTAGGTGTCCGGTGACTTTTGTCAATAAAGTGTATGTTGAATAAAAAATATTTTTTCAAGGACTAAGCATTCATAAAGAACCTGTTCTCTTATTTAATACGCTTTCTAATGTTCGACTAAAACATTAAAAGCATGCAAACAAACATTTAAAACTGAAATCTCGAAATGGAATCTAGTAATGATTCATTCATCACTCTCTTTCTCACACAAGCAACTTAGAACTTTGGCCTGATTTTATATTTATAATAGAAATTGTCTCAGACTTCTTTTTACATCATGTGGCTCTTTGAAATATGGATGCTATAAAAAGTGTTACTTCGGAAAATTTTAAAGATTATTTCTGCGGTACCTTAAACATGAAGACCTGGGATGAAAACAGTGCCGAGGGAACACCTTCATCGCCGTTTTCGTCTTTATCTCCTTCAATTAACATTACATCCATTAAAAACATTCTCTGTAGGAATTGTGGAATTTATCAAATCAATATAAATTTGAATGAAACTGCCAGTACCAAAGATGTTAAATATCCTCATTCAGTGGCGCCCACACAATTTACTCAACCAACAAGAAATCCACGGGATAGCCAAAATGAGTCATATTATACACATATACCTATCATCATCTCATCATCAATCAATTGCAGATTAAGGTATCTCCAAGTCTCTTCCGTAATTTTCCATCTTGAACCAGTATTGTCCATGTCATTTCGAAACGCTTACGAATTCCATCCACACACCTCCTACGTGGTCCTCTTGTGGATCATTTTCTTTCCCCTTGAAATCCAGTCTAGTATTTCAGCTGTCCAAAGGTGTGGGTTCTCCTAGTATTATGTCCAGCTCATATCCACTTCAGAATGGATGCTACCATGAACAAAGAATCATGATGCCATCCACTTTTGTCATGTTCTTATCCACGAGTTCCTCTTCCTGCCTCTTCTGGTTATACCAAATATGCTCCCCCTATGTTCCTCTCAGTTGTCTTCAGCTTCTGTATATCTTTCTCAGTCAAGGTACATGCCTCTGACGCATAAGTAAGAACTGGAAGGATGCAATGTATCATTGCAAACACTTTTCTTTTAAGACATAACGATAAATTGCTATTGGAAATGTTACTGTTTCTTCCAAATGCTCTCTAACCATTTTGTTTTTATTTTTTTAATTTTTTTGGTGTATATATACTGTATGAACATGTGCATATATCTGAATGAATGTTAAGATAAATTAACAACGATCTACCGGCAGGTTAAAAAAATTGCTGTTTTGAATAAGTAAGAAAACTCTACAGAACCGTAAAGCGCGCAGTAAAATAACGGGCAGTAAAAAAACTAGAACTAAAATGTACAGAAATGAAATTTATCATAACAAAAATATTAAAATTATCAGATCATATGCACATTTTTTTAATTTAGCTGTTGTCGGAATAATGTATTTTAAAAGAACGTCATTTGTTTTACTTCATCTGATGAATGGAAGACAGCGGTATTCTCCGGAAGGCTCCAGACCCGGCGGATCCACCTCGTATGTGAGCCACTGTCCCAGTTTCCACTTCGCTTCAAATATTGTGAGAAACCTACATTATCTTCATTAGCGTTTAGATTACAACGCGGGAATTCTTCTGAAAATGAAACTGATTTTCGAAAATAATTTAAGACTGTTGCAATTTAAATAGTATTCCACGCATATTTCAACGAATGTAAGGAATCCATATACAGGCAATTCGTTACTGTATCCTTGCGATTGATTAATCAGAGAACCGAAAATAGCTTGAAATAACACTTGAAAATTGTGATTATATATCCATGTCTATGGCAGTAAAATTAAATTTTCTTCGGAAGGAAAATCATCAGCTTTAGCTCAGAAAACTCATGCCTGCGAAAATGTATTGTACCATGACCTCATCTATAAGCCACCAGTGGCCTGATGGGTTGAGCATCTGACTGAGAATCCAATGCATCTAAGACCCCCTAAACACCCATCCGACGCTGAGAGCACGCCCAACTGACGGCTCCGAGGCACGGGCACTCTGCCGCACACCAGACGAAACAATGAATGAAAATGAAATATCAACTGAAACAATGAATAAAAATGAAACATCAACTGAAACAATGAATGAAAATGAAACATCAGCTGAAATAATGAAACATCATAAGTTAAAACAATGAATAAAAATTGGTTACAGTCAACGCAGACGGGAAAAACTACTTCACTTTAGAAAGATAAAAACACTATGACGCCATACTATACGCATAAAAAACGTTTTCTTCATCTCCTCTACTACCAAACTGTGTTTTTGATTGGTACGTCATAGCGACCTCGCTGCATCATGCTTAGCGCCTGTCGATGATAACAAACAAGAAGCTGATAAACAACCGAATTCGAATCCATCTAAGCCGACCCGATGATGCAGTGGTCTAAGCAATGGCTTCTGATCACTCGTCCGAGATGGGTCTGGGTTCGAATCCCGGTGAGGCATGGATGCTGTGTATGTCCTACCGCACTGGCTCTCTCCTTTCCTTGGAACAAGTGGCTCTAAATTAGGGACGGGCGACTGCTTATAGCCCACTGCTGTGTATGTCCTACCGCACTGGCTCTCTCCTTTCCTTGGAACAAGTGGCTCTAAATTAGGGACGGGCGACTGCTTATAGCCCACTGAGTTGCTCACGGTGGTCGTTAAACCCCGAATCAAAAAACAAAATCCATCTAAAAATTTCTTGCGTTCTCTGAAAAAGTGGGATGATATACAAAATGGGTTTGTCTCCTGGTAAATGTCTGCAAGATCGAAAATAAATGCGCTTGAAAGTTGCATTTGTCCTGTGGTCAACGCAAAAACTTCGCCTGCACCTTTTACAGGAAGCCATTCTAAAGTGAAGTTTTTAAAATATTATTATCATAGCAGTTTGCGAATTATTATATTTGGAGAATGGGTCATACGAGTATTTGAACTTGTGTGCGGAAAGAATGTATGCATGCTTGAATCGTTGTAAGTGCCAAGCAAAGTGCAGAAACTAATTCGCCATAATATCATTTCTACTACACTTATAATAGTAATCCAAGATATGAAAGTTGCTTCTGGGCATGAAACAAGCGTGGTTTTGAAAGATACTCCATTTTTGCTCTCATGGCCAACAGAGATAAGTAAGAATGGTGGAAAATGGACCGTTTTTTCGTGAGAAGCACCTAAATATAAGAATCACACACACACACTCGAGAGAGAGAGAGAGAGAGAGTAAAAAAAGCCGAAACAGTTCACCAGTTTGCGAAGAGAAAAAAACAGTTTCATTTCGTACTAAAGGCTATTTATGTTTGACAATGTTGGCAACAATTCGAAGTAATGTTCCACGGAAACTCGTGTTCTGCAACATTTGAAACCTCAGCGGAAATGATACACAGAAGTTTCTTTCTCATCCATTCGAGTGCCTAAGGACTAAAGAAAGGATAAAAAAAAAGTAATAATGTTGTGCGTTCCAAAGGTTTCTTTATTATTATTATTATTTCGCGCCCTTTCGTGTGTGTATGTGCGATGCCGTTTCGCGTAACAACACAGAACTTGTTGAATTCTGATGGAAATTTAAAGCTGTGTCATTTCCCCTACGTACTGAACGCAGCCATTCAGGTGCCAAGGAATAAATCGTTTTCGATATCGCCGAGTTCCACGCGTTATCGCCATTTTGTTGCCTGCCATCGGTAGAATGCGTGCGGGAGCCCTTTACTTGACTGCAAACGCAACAGATATTCCAAGCACACGTTTCAGCAAAACGCAATCTGGCAACACGTCCAGCGAAGAAACTGACATGTTCAATATCCGTCCTATTGCGATAAGGCGAGGGAGTTTAAAAAAAAAGTGAACTGATAGCGAAAAATGCAGTATGTATGAACTGCAGGTGAGAAAAGGAGTTACCTATTTGGTGAAAATGCTGACCTAGAGAAGAAATGGTGCGTTCTGAATAAACGTTAGTCTTTTCTCGCTGATTTCCACATAAGAGATACGTTATCCGTCCCATTCGTCCCGATCTACATATTGGAATTCAACAAAGGTTTATGAAAAACATTCCTACAACACCGTGAAGTCCCATCTCCTATCGAGTGATGCATCATACCACGAATCTTTCGGTTTCTTCAACACATTATTTCCCCTGAAATGATACCTTTTTTCATTATTATTTCTTTTATTGAAGGTTTAACGGCCATTGTGTGCAACTCAATGGGCTATAAGCAATCACTCGTCCCTAATTTAGGGTCATTGATTCCAGGACAGGGAGAGAGCCAGAGCCACAAGACAAACACAACATCCATGCCTCACCGGGATTCGAACCCGGTCCCTTCTCGGACGAAAGATCATAAGTCAGCGCTTAGACCATTGCGCCACCCTGGCGGCTGAAATGATACCAGCTAACAGAAACAACTGGGAATCCAAGGACAGGGAGATATTTAAAAGTGTTCTCTAATAATAGAATGAACATCATTCTCGCATTTATCGGAACAATTCAGCAAGCAGTTTATATAAAAATGAGCAGCTTTCTACTGTTGGGGCCGTCAGTGCTTGCGAACAACTTAAGCCGTACCTAGAAAACGAGGGTTGGAGGGTGCTGAAATCTCCACACTGCAAAACGAATGTGTCCAACACAATACTGGACATAGACATACCGGCCACTGAATTAGAAACCTTTATGCAGATGTACGTAAACGACACTTACGCAGTGTATATGCAAAATACCTGATTACGTGCATCACCGCGTGATCTAGGCAACTATTAAAGGCTGCTGCTTGTTAGTAGTGTTGATCAGAATGGGAGAAACAAAGAATGCTTCTACGTGGGATTATCGTGGGTGCCCGTTTGGCTGGAACGACGATTGTAGAAACAGCAGAGCTGACTAGTTTCTCAGAAGGTGAGATATCCCGGGTCTAATCAGTGGGAACATAACACACATTGCTTATCTAAAAGGCGTAACTGTCGCGCGACGACAATCTATCAGGAACGAGATCACCGTCGTCTGAGAAGGCTTGTACGGAGAAATACGACTTCCTGTATGCAGCAATTGATGGAAGTGTTCAATGAAGGTTGTTGCCGAGCCATTTCTCAGGAAACTATGCGCAGGGAATTGAAGAGGAACCGTACTGGCAGTAACACGCCTATATGGAAACCACTTATTTCTGTGAAGGATCGGAAAGTTCGTCCACAGTGGTGTCAGGCAGTGGCGTATGCTGATTCCGAGAAGTGGACAATCTACACTTAGTTGTAAATTGAAGGGATGCAGATACAAACACACATTAAAAAATTCGTTTTACCACAATATTAAAATTTGCATTGCAGTTGCAAATTTAAGAGCGTTTTAGACAAGGTACATCATAATATAATTATATATAACAACACATTAACACACTAATTTACATACTTGCATTCAGCTAACTTAAACATGAATTCTAGAGGACTCCTTTGGACTAAAAAATTTGCTATTACAGCATTAGGGAAATTGAACTGGGGATTATTTCTCACTTGTTCCAGTAAGGCCACTGACTGAGGAGAGCTTAACCACTATGTCTTTCTTGGCTCCAGTGATTTTTGCACACTGAGCTAAAGAGCCCACACTGCCAGCAAACTTATTTACATTTGAACATCCTGCTAACCACGGAGATTTGGAATAAACGGAATCGGAAAAGCGCCTAGTGTATTCACGATTTTTACCTTTGGATTTTGCAGTTAGACTTAGTTCAGGATTTGGTATCTATTTATAAACAGTTTTTTTCCCCGTAATCTTTTCTTCCGAAAGGACATCCCTTCAAATCATCTATAATACATTTGTGCGATTCCATCACGTTTAGTATAAAAACGCACGCTCAGCTTATCAAAGTTTCAACTTAACTGAAAACAACAAAAAAAAATACGTATAAGGGTGGTAAAGTTGTGTCGTGCGGCTTTTAGCTCGTGAGCTTTTAACACCCGCAGTCCTCTTTTAGTCCATCTCCCCATCTTGAGATGGTCCTACTTCTTAGCTTTTCCGTGGCTTGTTCGGAGTCGAGCATGCGCAATAACCTCGTTTCTCATTTTCAAGGTTAAACCTTGGCATCTCTGGGAGCTCCAGGGAATCTTTGCTGAGCTGAGATTCCCCGTTCACACTACTCTCTGGTGGAATCCTTCGAACTTCGAGAGAGATCCGTTTGGTTCGCATTGAGATAGCAGCCTCAAATTTCACCATCCCAAAATTGAGTGGATATTTAAATGAATGAAAATAAGTATGTCGCAGAAAAATTGATTTAACAAAAAAGATGGTCCATCTCCGATTTCTTAGATCCCTTTAAGTATACGCCACTGTTGATTAGACACCGGAAGACTGGGAAAAAGTCATGAGGTCCAACAAGTCATGGTACACCTTGTTCTTTACCGACAGTAGGCAGATAGTTTGGGGGAACCCCTGTGAAACAATGGACCCAGCTTACCTTAAAAACACAACTCAAAGTCCTGGAGGTGGTGTCATAGTGTGGAGCACATTCTGTTGATACGGAATAGGTCCCTTGGTATTGCTCGAAGGTTGGGTGTCGTTCAAGATTTATCTAAAAACTTTGTTGCCGATCAAGTTCATCCTGCAGTGTTGACTTTTTATCTAGCAAGTGATAGCTACTTCATGGAAGACAATGTTACTGTCCATCGCGCAAGAGGTGTTCAGCAGTGGTTAAGCGAGAATGCGAGCGACTCCTACCGTCTTGGCCACCACAAAACTCAGATCTGATCCCCATTGAGAATGCATGGACCATGTTAGAAAAACAGAACGGGGAACAAGGTCCTCTTCATCAAATCTGAACCATTTAAAAGACTGTCCTGGTGAACGCCTGGTATGCTGTAGACGTAGATGCACTCCAACACCTTGTGGAATCTATGCCAAACCACATACGTGCTGCTATTAGTCCTAAATAATTACCTAGATCAAGCTGCCACGTACGTGAATACGTATTTTACATAAACGCTGCTTAGTGACGTTTACGTACATCTGCATAAAGGTTTCAAATTCAGTGGCCGGTGTGTGTAGTTTCCGATTAACGGAATTCATTATTCGAGTTTTCTTCACGACTGGGGAGAGATCAAGAAAGCAGAAGTAGCATTGTGTATCCTCCCGAAAAGCACCCTACAAGTTCGCTCTCTTCTCAGTCAGTTTGTGTCAGCCATCTGGCAGAGCTTGTGTTCATCGCAGAACTCGGGTGATCCTGTTTGATATTACTGCGTCAGAAAATTATACCTTCAAAAGTTAAATCCTGAGGGAACCACGAGAGTAAGAAATTCGGAAAACTATACACTCATGTTGAAAAATTAAGGATAAACGACAGAAAGCTAAATTTCGGACTCGCAAGTCGTTGGTTAGCGGTTAAAACATTCTGACCTCATTGAAACACGTGAGAGAAAGCTATGCGAGTGTTTGGTCATATGCAAATTGTCAGGAATTACGTGACAGCTGTGTACTGCGGATCGGCGATAAAAGCTGAAGCGTGAGTGGGAAGAAATCGTTTGTTTTGTAGGTTCTGAAGTGTGGATCTACTTTTTTGTTGTTTTTTGGCGATTTGTAGTACATCTAGAAGAACTCGTCTGGATGATTTTACCTGTGGGAGAATTGTTGGTAAACTAGAAGAAGTGTGGACAACGACAGGCGTAACTAAGGAGTTCGAAATTGCCCGGAGCGTATTATCACGGATATGGAAACAATTTCCTGGCCATAGAAAAACTACCAGAAGATTCAGTAGTGGCCGACCACGCAAATCTACTACATCACTAAATGGTTATCTTGTAATGCCTAAAAGATCTCGCCAGTGTCACGTACGTGCTGGCAAGTTAACAAAACAGGTGGAATCAAACACGAGTAAGGCTATTATTCAACCGTGTCAAGGCGTTTAAAAAATTCGGTTTGTATGCCCGAAAACATTTACACTGTGTTCTATTGATCCCAGAATGCATAAGAACTCGCTTTTGTTGTTGTCATGAACACTCCTCATGAAGTGAAAAGCAATGGGCCAATGTTCTGTTCACGGACGAAAGCAGATTTTGTTTGACGTCCGATTCTAGGCGTCAATAGATCTGGCAAGAACCCCGCACTGCCTAAGCAGCCAGAAACATCGTAGAAGTTGACCATTACAGGGGTGGTGGAGTAATAGTCCAGTCTGGAATTATGATCAATGGACGTACAGAGCTCTTATTGGTGGAGAAAGGGTCAATAAATGAGGAGATCATTTTAGAACACGCAAGGCTGTTTCGTGGTGCTGGAGGGAAATCTTTCGTTTTTATGGCCGATAATTGATCATCATGTGTTGATGAACAGTTGGAGAGCAAGGGGATCGACCGAATGGAGAGGCCAGCGTACTTCCCGGACCTAAAACAAATCGAAAATGCTTAGGATACTCTGGAGAGGCGCATTGTTGAACGCGGTCCCTAACCTGGAACCAAAAAAGACCTAGTAATGACGCTACAAGAATGAAGAAACATTCCTCAGGATCTTCGTGAAAAGCATGGCCCACCGATAGCAATCATGCATTGCAGTCAGGGATGGGCATACATTAAAATGATCTGTGAAAACGTATTAACTTTTTCTGTCAATTTTAGTTATTGTGAGACTATCAAAAAATGGTAATTTGTTCTCTTATCGATTTTCTCTATTAATAAGCACAAATTCATGCTTTTTTATGTATGTACATGTATTTCTCATCTTTGTTTACTCTATTTTAAAATATTTTCATCCACATCCTGTTGGAATAAAAGTATGCCATGAAAATACAAGTGATACTTAATTTTTGGACATGAGTGTAGTTTTAAAACAAAAAGAGATTGTTCGTAAGCAATAAGCGAAGTTTTTCACGTCACGAAAGAAAGTTGCGCTGTAATTAAGACAAAATAGGAAGTGTACGTGCAACTCCTTCAGCTGACAGCGCCTTATCACAAGCAAGGCTAATGATGATGCAAAGCATGAAAGAAATACTTGTGACTTGTATACCGAAAAATAAATGTCAAAATCTCACAGGGTACCACCTAATCTCTTGTAAAGGAACAATCTTCTTGAAAACTACTGTAATAAGTTACATGACAGATTTTTTAGAAAAGCAAAAGAAACTGTTCAAAAAACGTCCTACCCAGTGTCACGTACATCAATCTAGTGGCGGTGAAAATCCATAACTAATAAACCGCACCGTGACTTTTGAACTGTGATATATTTCCTCGTGATGTTATGTCATATGAGGCTGTACTCAACATATATACTGCCAGTTACGTGAAAAATGTGAGTGAAACTGTTGCAGAGTCTTCGAAGAATAATTGTAGCGCGATATCCCGTAACACCATACGTAATTCAGTTGCTGCCACTCATGTGAAACAAAGTATGTGAGGCAATTTCAAAATTTAATTACATTAAGATTTTAACTGATGTTTATGGAAATAGATTTTTGTAAACAATATTACTTGATGACGAAGAGAGGTTCCATTTTTATTACGACTGCGAAACTTAATCTTCAAAAAACATTGAGAAAGCAGTCCGCGATATATGGTTGATCTGGTACTCACATAGAAAATTCCTAACAGCTAAAATTGCTTCCAAATCTCATCGTGTTCTGCTTACGTCAATGAGCTCCAGCATTTACTGGTCACCGAGCTAACCGCGTTTCTAGTTTCTTCCTGAAGCATTTGCAAAGCCCTTTTTGAAAACTGTTCTTCGTAAATATTCCACGTTTTCTCGGCAACGTCGAGAAAGACAACGTTATTTGTCTTTCTTTAGTCAGTCGCATCTTTCTGGCATAGAAGTTCCTTTGATTCAGCTCATGGCCTCAAAATTTTACATCTAGAACACGAAAATTGTTAAAGAACGTCGATGGTAATAATTAAATATAATATTCATCAGTGCTATACTTTTAACAACAAAACGCACGTTTTAATTTCATACGAAAATCTTTTCTGACCTTACAGTTTGCTGTCGGTATCTATTAAAATATAAGGATTTCAGAAACCAACACTTTAATGACTTTTCTTTATACGCAGCATGGATTCGAGTCTTCATCATGAAATCGGCATCTCAATTAAAACTGGAATTGAATCACATTTATTTGAATTAATTTGAAAGTGCATATACGCTGAGTAATTAAATCTTAGGACTCCTTATAATTTACGGCACCAGTTGCAATATTTTATAATGCCATATGAAAGAGTTGTGCTTTTTCATTTCCTCTATTATACGAATAAATTTCATTTCCTATGACACTACGTTTAGAACATTGCAATGGAAAGGATGTACACTATACTGTTCCTCTGAAAGCAAGAGAAGCAAATAAACTGCTTGAAGTGGCTTGCTTCACTTGTGCAAGATCTTTACAACATTTTCAAATGCTAAAAAGGTTTTTATTTTCTATATAACCTGACTGATCCTTTTTAATTTTAAGTGGCACATGCACACTGAAGTCGTAAATTATTAGGAACACACATTAGCAAGAAATCAGACACATGCCATCCTCACTTATGTGTGCAGTTATGACGTTGTGATGGCTTTATAAAAAGCTCACTGCAAACGATTCAGACGTGTACGAAGTGCGTAGATATAGCGGCAACATGAGAAAGACTCCTGATTTAAGCGACTTTGAAAGGGGCATGATAGTGGGCTCCAGGCAGGAATGTGCGAGCATCTCAGAAGCGGAAAATATTCTTCGCTATGCAAGAACAACTGAAATCCAGGATGTGATCAAATGATCATATGTTGAGGATTTTAGAAAGGGAGTGTCTGACCCCAGGTCTTAAACAACCCTTAGAAATAGGAAACTAGGAGATTTGGGCTAGAGCGCCCGATAGGAAAGTGACACGGAAGCGAAGTACAAAGGGGGAGAAAGACGCCCTTATTTATTATCAGGGGGCCAGTACCCGGGGTCTGACGGCTTAACGTGCGCATCCGACGCACGGCGGATATTTAGTGGATCGAGCGTTCGTACCTGGTGGGATCGAACCTGAGGCCCTTTTCGTGGCAGTCACGAACGTTGCCCACCAGGCCTCCTGCGGCCCGAAATCCAGGGTGTACAATGCAAGGCCAGCTTTAGGGCGTTGCGAGAGGCACCAACTTCACGGGGGCGCTTTGCCTTAAATATTTTATTATTATTATTATTTTTTTTTTTTTTTGAACTCAGAGAATATAAAAAAAGGAGAGAATACCCTGCGGGTACTGAAAATCGAAACGATGAGCAATGATGATTATTGAAGGTAATTTAATGTAACTACAAATTCTCGGTCCTTAAGCAAATTTTAGACACTCCCCCCCGTTCCGCTTCTTCTGTATTAGCAAAATCAAAAAAGAAAATCAATCAGAATCAAACCGCATATTTTAAATTGTAAAAATATTTACTTCATTGAAAGAAATTCCTCTATTTTTATAGACAAATAGATCACAGGTGCGTAAGTAGAAATCAAGTTAGTAAAATCATGCAATGCATTGATTATGATACGCTTTCCAACATACCAGAAATCATTACTCAAATTATAACGATAATGTCTGTGGAATAAATCTCGCTCCTGTGCCCTGACCCCATTTCGAGGATATTAAACAGAATTTGATCAGTATACTTCCGGAACAACAAATTTTTGTCGCCTTAGAAACATTTTTGCTCAAGTTATGAGGACAATGGCTGTGGAATAAATCTCGCTCCTGTGCCCTGACCTTTGATCCCATTTCGATTATATTACACAGAATCGGTTCAGTATTCCTCCGGAACAACATGATAAATTTTTGTTGCAATCGAAGCATTTTTACGTAAGTTATGACGCATAAGGGCGATGGAATGGATCCCGCTCCTATGTCCTGACCTTTAACCCCATTTCTCCTATTTTCAATAGGGTTCGTCCCCAGGTTGTCTCCTACCACATACTAAAATTTAATCGAAATCGAACCATTTTTACGCGAGTTATCGTGCGGACAAAGCTGAAGCATATACGCTTCTTCAACCTATTGTTGGAAAGCGTTAAAAAAAAAAAAAAGTCTTTCTTTTTACTTTTCCCATTGACAAAGCCTCTAAATAAATCTTTGGTATCTCATTTATCTGCATCTTGAACCTTTTTTTTTTTTTTTTTTGTTGGAAATTTAACAATCCCGGTCCTGCCGATCTGCGGTTTTCCCGAGATTTTCCGCAGACTTCCTGTGGTCGAGGACGGGAATTCGTTGATGGTTCCATATAAAGTCGTACCCCGACTCACTTTGTCTCTGATCCTCGTACTGCAAAGTGGAAAGTAACGGGAACACACCACTTGAATTTCCCCAGGATTGTATAGCATGGAAGTCACCATGTGGGTGATGACCCATGCTACACACAAACCTTCGGGTTGATGAGACAAGGAGGTTTAACCACCACCGTGAGCAACTCGATGGGCTATAAGCAATCGTCCGCCCTAATTTAGGGCCACTGGTTCTAGAGAAGGGAGGGAGCCAGTGCCGCAAGACAAGCACAACATCCATGCCTCACCCGGGATTCGAACTGGGACCCATCCGAGATCGGTCCCGGTTCGAAAAAAAAGTCAGAACCCAGCTCTTAGATGGGTCCTGGTTCGAAAAAAGATGGTCAGAAGCCAGCGCTTAGACCACTGCGCCACCAAGGCGGCCCTCTTGAGCTTCAGTGACAATTAGTGAAAGTTATTTCAGTCGTTCCGGACATGTTGTATTTCGTAAATAATTTTTGACCATTTTCAGCTTGCTGAATGATCTTTCAGAAACAGCTATACTGTAACAAGTGGTGTTAGATATAAAATAAGTGCTTCAGAAACGTCGAAGTACCTATATGACAAATTGTAAAACATATGACGTATATTCTAATTTAACTCTCAATTTCAGTTTTTTTCTCTACTAAAAGTTTGAGTTCATTCGTTTTAGGCGTTTCAAGCTTACCGTTATGTTTTTCTCACTCAATGATTACTTTTGTGGCATCAGTCTTGAGGTCAAGGTGAATGACGTGTGCGTGCTTACAAGATAAGAAAGATCTATATAATGTATGGAGCGTGCACCAAAAAGTGTGATGCGATGCGGGTAGATTACTACAGCATTGTGTTGTAACTAGATATATTCTGGACGAAAGTTGTATTGAGATGTATACATGTTGAGCCTACTGTTACAGAAGTTCTGGTTGTTGAGACCACTGAAGTACCTTGTAACATAGTTACGGTATCCTTGGGAAGCCGATAAAAGTGAATTTGTGTGAGTAATTGAAGTCTCTCTCTTCTGGCCGCTAATTTAGCTCAGAGCATAACTAAGGAATTTGTGTATTAGCTATCCGGAGCTTAAAACGTTCCAGTGCTACAAAAACAACCGACAGTTAGTACGCTACGTACTGTTTAAGTGAAGTAAAGACGAATAAATAGATAAACATTAGAATTATTATTAGCAATTATGTGAGTTCTCTTATTGAATTCATTGGTTTCATTTCTTTTTTTTATAAAGTTATTTGAAATTATTTGCAAAAATTGAAAGCAAAACTTTTTACTTGGACATTTATCACACATTTTTTTCAAATTGTCTGCATATTTTAAAATATCACTTTCCTTCAGTGTCAGCACGTTCTGAGACTTCAAAAATGCAAAATTAACGACAATCTTCTGTATAGCGATAGATTTCGCTGTAATCTGTCTTACATTCTGCGAATACGTTTCCCCGAATGCATCTTCAACGCTTTTAAATCTGTAATCCAGTATTTGGCATCGTGCCAACGACGTCCCCTGCACTGCTGACACCATAGCAGACATGTAAACTGAAAAACAATTCTTCCTTTTCTCCAGCTTGCTGTTCGCAGATATCTCCCTCCACGCATATCTTACCTTTCTTGTCGGTGGATCTCAGTCAAAAATTTCATTTTCTTAATCCTCTTTGTACTCGTTACATCACCAGTGGCAATGGTCTTGCTGTCACTGGAAGAATCCAAATGATCACAACAGAGTATTGTTACAATTAACCCAAAAAGGAGCGTTGTTTTTGGCGTTGGCCTTGGGAAAAGCGTACGCCACTATTAATTTATATTGTATATTCTTCATATGTGGCTTTTAAGCCATACAGTCCAGCACACACACGTGAAAGAGGGGGAAGGGGCGTCAACAGATACTGTCGCACCAAGCGCTACGAAAGTTAAAAACGGCCCTGGTCGAATGAGTGGTGTACACAGACAATAACAACGGCTTCCTTGTGGCAGCAAACCAGGCACACCAGTATATGTGCATTGTGATGGAGAGGGATACTTCTAGCAAGATAGTGCGTCATGCCACAAGACACGGATCGTCACGCTGTTGTTCCAGGAACATGACAGTGACTTCAAAATGCTAAAATGGCCTCCACAACCACCCGATCTTAATCCAATTGAACACCTGTGATATGAGACTAAGAGAGAGATTCGTAACAGAGATTCTCCTCTAGCGAACATTCGGCAACTGACAGACCCTATCACATCTGCTTGGCTGAACATATTTATAGAACAATCTCAGCATCTCGTTAAACATACATGTAGAAAGATATTATCCCTCACGTGGAATGGAAGCTCTTTTGAAAGCCAAGAGCGACAAAATACGTTATTAGGTAGGTGTTCCTAATACGTGTAATTTGCTACTACTATGCAAAAGTTTTTCCTGGTTTTTCACTTTTCTCTAAAAGTTCTGAAACTCTTACATAAAAACAAACAAAAACACAAAGCATTTAGAGTAACATATCTCAGACATTGCACTCGTAAAACGTGCAAATGAATGCTTTCACAATAATATTTAAATAGAATAGATGTTTTACCTGCAGATAGTTTTCGCAAACACTTTTTCCGAAAACGAAATGATATAAAGGAACGTCAGTCCAAAATTAAAAGGTCTCAATGATTAGAAGCTTACCTGAAAAACGGAAAGAAAAAGAAATATTAAAACTGAGCTTAAGTTACGTGGCTAATTTTTATTCATAAATTCGCTTGTTTATGTACTGAAAGAACGGAAAGAATGAGCTCCAAACTGATGCACTTAGAAAAAAAAACATTAAGGTAACGCGAAAAGCGCAGCTGACTTTCCTTACACGAAGGAACTGTATTTTGAATAAGCATAAAGTGGAACGCTTTTGACTTTTGAGGGATTAAATGTATCACTGAAGTACTAACTTCACATATAAATCGAAACAAACGAACAGTAAATAATCACATTAAAGAACAATAGAACTGTAGATTTAATATGAGAAAATTATGCATATGACTCGAACTAAATAAATGTATCACTAAAGTATTAACTTCACATATAAATCGAAACAAACGAACAGTAAGTAATCACATAAAAGAAGTAATAGCAATAGAACTGTAGATTTAATATGAGGAAACTATGCATATGACTCGAACTAAATAAACGTATCACTAAAGTATTAACTTCACATATAAATAGAAACAAACGAACATTCCATAATCACATAAAAGAAGTAATAGCAATAGAACTGTAGATTTAATATGAGGAAATTATGCATGTGACTCGAACTTTCTTAATGTAACGGGTTGGTACATTCACTACGCAGTTAAGAAATGTGTCAGGTAGCAAAGACAGGTATCTTAGGCGAAGGTATAAGTGACTACGCAAATAAAAAAAAAACGTTTTTCTCTGTTACAAGTCTTCTTCTTGAAGGTGAAATGAACCGATTGAAAGCTCCTCTTTCTCGAAGCAACTTTAATCACAAGTAAATATTTTATTTTAAGATCTGCTATAGTTTCGTAGAGCGTTTGGCTAGTCACAAAATATATTACCTCTTGATGGCACTTTAGTCTTAACTGGCTGATTGGACACCGTCTTGCAGCTATATTTCTCTTTTGTTAATTTCCTTTACCCACGTTAGAACATAACCAGATGTTACTATTACGTCCATCTCAAGGACATAGCTTTGTTAGCCGCCTTAAGATCAACTAAAGCACGACATTTACTTTACGAGATCTTTTTAAAAGCTCAAAATTCGCTGAATTTGAATCTAATTCTTCCGAAATGCACTCTTACAAAGTAAAATGGTTGTTAGTCCGGTCCTCTGGGTGTGATTCAGCTTGTTCTTATTTTCTTCCTCCAATTCCGTAATAGCAACCTTATGGAATACAGCGACAGCGCTGTTTCCTTTTCAGCAGAAAAGTTCTCTAAGTTTTCCATACCATTTACAGGATATTCCCATAATTTAACCAAACGCCGTTCATAATGTATAGGATTGTTCCTCCAAGAATGATATCAGCTGACGTCGTCATGTTCAGTTGGACTGGAATTTCTTTCACGATGATAGTAAACACCAATGTTCCTCATGGCCACGATATAAAATTGCATGCCAGCGAAATCGTGCGTGACGACAGCCAGCTATACCAATATATTCTCTTTAGATTTTGCAGTCGGATGCTAGAATTCTGTCACACAACTTATAAAATTTCTAAACGTATTGGAAATGCTTCTTGCTTTCGTCATTAAAAGGAACCAACAGAGAATCAAATGAAACTTGAATTTTTTCTTGAGGTCGTAAAACACATATTCAGCTGACACTCATCGAAGAGCAATCGTATTGCGTAAGAATGCTTTAAATTTAGGTGTCAGTAAAAAAGAAATGAAAACAAAAAATTTTAATCGTACGAAATGTACACCATAATTGCAATATTGTACAAAAAGGAAGCGAACGTATAACGTTTTAAGGTTCTGTGTTTTTCAAATTGTTTGTCGTAACACAATCGCTTTAACGTTAGCACTTAAAAAAAAATACGGCCAGAGATCGTTTAATTGAAACCAACTTAGGAAACAATTCAGGTAGTCTTTATTTCCTCTCCACATGTCGAAGTGCAGTTTCATGATGATATCAGCAACAAGCAACAGCACTTACTTGGCGTAGAGATAACTTCCGACTTTCATGGTAGCAAGATAACATGCGATCCTGTTCACGTAGTATATCATCTTACGTTCACACCATCACACTCTTCACCAGGCTTGGTTTCTTGATTTACTTCTGACTCACCGTCAACCGTTGCCAAAAGGGGTATGGAAAATCGGAGGATTCGACACGCCATTCCACAAGAAATAAAACAGAGAAGTAGCAGAACACAGCGGAACCCGGACGTAGCAAAGTTAAAGGAAGAGTGAGAAACATTCGATATACACAGTCGAGTTACATTATTGTGACCACCTCCTACTTTTGACGTCAACATCGCGTAACAAATGAAAGAAAGCACGTGTCGTGAGTTGGCTTGGAGGGAATATAAGGTGTGCTGTAAGCATTCTGAAAACATATCACTCGTTGCTGTCATGGATAAAAGAAGCGATTTATCACATTTGCAAAAAGGGATGATTATCGGCTTTCGGGCCAAGGATGACAGTGTATCTGAAACAGCGTAGTTTGTGAAATGTTCGCGTGCTGCTGTGGTTAAAGTGTATCGTGATTGGAGAAATGGCACCATTGCGAATAAGCGACGTGAAAACTGCGGAGCACCACGTGCCATTGATGTGAGAGGTGAACGTCGGCTTCGAAGGTGCGTGAGGGCGGATCAACACGCAACAGTGGAGCAACTCTCTGGCCGAATGAACCAGGGGGCTACCGGAAGTGTGTCTAGAACGACCGTGCAGCGAAACCTGCTGCGTATGGGGCTCCGATGCAGATGGATGGTCACTGCACCTATGCTAACGAAGGTGCATCGGCAGAAAAGGCTAACATTTCCACGGCAGTATCGGAATTGGACCTCCGCTGATTGGCAAAGGATTGCCTTCTCCGATGAGTCACGTTTTCTGTTTCATCGAACGGATGGACGTTGCCGTATAAGGCGAGAAACATCAGAGAACAAACACTCTTCAACCATTGCTGGAAGAAGGTGCGGGAAGCGTTATGATATGGAGAATGTTTTAGTGGCATTCCCTGGGTCCACTCATACCTGTAGAAAACACTATGGACCGAATTAGTTATGAATCCATCCTTGTAGACTACGTACACCCATACATGCTGATTGTCTTCCCTGGGGCGGATGGGATCTCCCAGCACGACAATGCGACATGTCACACAGCTAGAAATGTGCGATGAAGACTTCGAAGTACTTCCCTGGTCCCCTAATTGCCCAGACTTAGACCCAATTGAGCATCTGTGTGACCACCTCGATCATGTTGTTTGCTCTATGGATCCTCCACCACGCACCCTCCAGCAGCTGTCGGATGCACTGCAGTCAGCATGGCTCCAGAAACCTGTGAACACCTTCCAGCACCTTATTGAGTCACTCCCAGTCCGTCTAGCTGCTGTCAGCGCTGCATATGGTGGTTACTCTGGATATTAACTGGTGGTCACAATAATGTGACTCGACCGTGTATATGTAAACTTCGTTATAACCGAAAAGATTAGAAAGGTGCTATTTTGGCATACTATATTATGTCAGGTTAAAACCAATCGATCATCAACTATATATGAATTAATCGAAGTTAAATAATACTTGTTAACTGAAAACTATAACTAGCAAATAATGAGTGAGATCTGCATTAACGAATGTAAAAATTAAAGTAACTGCCAAAATTTTTAAATTTCACGTGTTATTTGCTAGTTATAGTTTTCAATAAACAAGTATTATTAACTTCGATTAGTTGATAAGTAGTTGATAATTGATAGGCTCTAACCTGACAATGTAGTATGCAAGTGAGGAATTCTCGCTCGTCTTGTGATTGTCATGATCGCTGTTACAAATGCTTTTCAACTTCCTCTCATGTGGTGGCTAAGATGTTTCTAGATTCAAAATAAACTCTATAAAATTTTTCTAAACAGAGATTCAGTGATTGAAAGCGGTGAGGGAAGAGGGAAAAGACAGCATTTTCCCAGAAGATGTGTATGTCGGAGGGGAGGTATTTAAAAAACAACTGAAATGTTTTTGTACTCATACGAACTAACTGACCTATCTGTTAGAGGAACCACGGGGTGATGTCAACAAAAGGTAATTCCTTGTTTTCCAGTGAAAAAACTGGGTGAATGGCACTTATATTGTTTTCTGAATTACAAAATATGCGGTTTGTCTAAAAATTATAGTCTGTCGGCGACAAATCCGGGAAATAGGCAAGATGAGGTAGTGCTTCATAGCCCAAGGCACTTAGTGTCAGCATCGTTCGTTGTGCGACATGAGGGCGGGCGTTGTCCTCCAGCAGAAGAACACCACGTCTGTTAACCAAAGTGGGTTCTTTACGTGAACAACAAACACAAAAACCAGTGGCTTTCTCTAGGTCAGATACCAGTTTTTACGCCAAAACCAGGCCTACACCACAAAAAGGTTTTGCTCTGTGTGTGGTGGACTACCGCTCTGGCATACCTCACTTTGAGCACTTGGACCCCGGACAGAACGTAACGGCAGACTTTTGTTGTCATCAACTGAACCTTTTGAAGTAGGCTCTTACTGTAAAACATCCAGTACTTACTGAACTCGGACAGACCGTAACTGCAAACTTCTATTGTCAACAACTGGACCGTTTGAAACAAGCTCTTACTGTAAAACATCCAGTACTTACTGAACTCGGACAGACCGTAACTGCAGACTTCTATTGTCAACAACTGGACCGTTTGAATCAAGCTCTTACTGTAAAACATCCAGTACTTACTGAACCCGGACAGACCGTAACTGCAGACTTCTATTGTCAACAACTGGACCGTTTGAAGCAAGCTCTTATTGTAAAACATCCAGTACTTACTGAACCCGGACAGACCGTAACTGCAGACTTCTATTGTCAACAACTGGACCGTTTGAAGCAAGCTCTTACTGTAAAACATCCAGTACTTACTGAACCCGGACAGACCGTAACTGCAGACTTCTATTGTCAACAACTGGACCGTTTGAAGCAAGCTCTTATTGTAAAACATCCAGTACTTACTGAACCCGGACAGACCGTAACTGCAGACTTCTATTGTAACAACTGGACCGTTTGAAGCAAGCTCTTACTGTAAAACATCCAGTACTTATTGAACCCGGACAGACCGTAACTGCAGACTTCTATTGTAAACAACTGAACCGTTTGAAGCAAGCTCTTACAGTAATACATTCAGCACTAGTCAACAGAAAAGGTGTCATCCTCCAGCATGACAACGCGAGACTTCACACAGCATGACAACGCGAGACTTCACACAGCATGACAACGCGAGACTTCATTACTTCGGACCCAGCAGGCGATCAGAGATTTTGGCTGGTAAGTTCTGCTCCATCCCCTTTATTCCCCTGACACTGCACCATCTGATTACCATTTGTTCAGATCTTTGCAGTACTTTCTTAATGGAAAAAGATTCCACAATGTTGATGATGTCAAAATGGAACTCTCGAACTTCTTTGCATCACAGCCAACGTCTTTTTATAAAGACGGCATTGAAAGTTTAGTTTCACGATGGGCAAGTGTGATCGATAATGATGGCGATTATATAATTGATTCAGAAATAAATTTCTTCTGCTACAAACAGCGTTTCTCTTCTTTTCCGAAAACGACAGTACTTTCCGGTCTCCCCAATAAATCCACATTTCATTGCGCAAGGGTATCAAAGCATCACAGCTGATCAATTTCATCCAACGATAATTCCCTACTTCATGGGTCATGTCAGTTCCCAGACTTCAATCCCAGAAATCATTTGTGGGATGAAGTCGAAAGGAAGGTCACAGGTATGAGCCATTGTCGTTCAACCTGCGTGAGCTGGAAGATGCTATTCAACATGCATGATCCAATATTTTAACGGAACGTTACTCAAATTTAGCGGAATCAACCATTTAAGTGGCCGTTGTGCCTGAATCAAATGGTGCCCAAAAACTCCCTTTGCTCCTAAAACAGAAATGTTCACATAGCAGCCGGGTTTTAGGCATACTACGGTCAAACAATTCCTTTCTCCCTCTCATCTCTGCAATAGGAAATGTAAACATAACACGGGTGATAAGCACTCCCTTCTAGTTCTTTTATTCTCTGCTCTATGACCCAAGGTATGGTGGGAAAAGACTATCCCCCCTGATAGACATCATGCAACTTGACAGAAACAAGTGGCTCAAACATCTTCTCTTTCCTTTATTTGCCACTGTGATAGCACTTTCAGCACCTAATAAATCAGAAAGGATAAATTAGTATTTCCCCTTAAACGACTACTTTGGAATAAAAGAGCTAAGGAGGAAAGCATCGCTTTTCGATGTGCTGGTTCACTGGTGCTACCCGCGTTTGGCTCACTTCTCAAACAGCGTATATATTGATTGGGGCTTGTCAGAAGAGACGCACATATCAAGACGGCAAAGTTGCAGCGATAAACTTCGTCGGTGGAGCTTAATTGGAAAAGCAAAAGTCAGAATTCCTTCTTCTACAGTGAGCTCTCCTTCATGCGTGGTTTCTCGGCTGACCCGGAAACCTACGATTCCCTCTCAGCCCTTTCTCAAGGGGGAATATACGTGACATGTGCTATGTTCGTCCCCCACACCGTCTGGAATTAATCAGAATTCCTTCTTCTACAGTGAGCTCTCCTTCAAGCGTGGTTCGCCGGCTGACCCGGAAACCTACGATTTCGTCCCAGCCCTTTCTGAAATGAGGGTGGGGTGATATATGTGGCGCACCTACCTCAGAGATGACGCACATGTCAAGACGGCAAAGTTGCAGAGACAAACTTCGTCGATGTATTGGGAAAGCATTAGGCTCCGGATTCGAATATCGCCACCGGCAAATGGATTTTAAGCTTATTTCAGCCAAGTTTAACTAACCCCGAGTTATTTCGTTATACCCGGTTTAAGGGCAAATATCGAGCCAAACTGCTCGTGTAAAGAAGGACAAAAGTGGGCCAAGGCGGGTCCAGACAAACTGACGACTCAGTGTATGTGTTAGGTAAGTGAGATTAACGGAATATTGCATTCTCCAGATATAGGATAGTGTGGTTAAAGATTGTTTTTTAAGCCCCATGGAACTGCTAAAATCTGGATAATTTGTCCTGCTTAAACCGCTAACTACTGCTGCGCAGGAAATGCTATATCTCGTATAAAACTTTTACGTTTTGACACGAGAGGAATGGATGGATTTTTAAATCGATTTGCACAATACCCTTTCAGTTGAACACAGTACGGTTATCGAGTGATTGCTTTGTGAGGAAAACGTGACATCTGGATAATTTCGTGGCAACCCACAAAAGGGCACATGCAGCAGCGACTTTCTAATGAATAAAGAAACTAAAGACAATTACTGGGGGGAATGTGGTTAACTTAATGATCTGCTCTGTGAAAGTTTTCCTGGTTGCTGGTAATCAAATAAATTAATGCAAATTTGATTTAGGTGCACCTTACTTCACTGCGTGAACACTATCCTATGTTGGATATACTGTGATTTACGAAGAGTGATTTCGAAAGAAAACATTGGCCAGGTCAAAATGGACTTAACTTACCAGAAGCATATTTATTTTTCAGTGTAATAATTAGAGTATGTATGATAACTTAGAAAAATGCGCAGATCCTGGGAAGCTGGTACTTATTCAAAAAGTTGATTAATTTTGATCTTTCGTTTCGTTAACAAAAAAATGACTGGAAATTTCGAAGATTGAACTTACAAAGGCATTTCCAGTTCTCTAATACACAGCCGTAACATCAGAATTTAAAGAGAAAGAACATTTAGTGACGATCAACGCGCGAATGAAAATGCACCTTTCCCGTTGTGCTGCAATGCGGAATTTAACCAAGAAAAATCTCATCCATTTTTTTAATCGCTTGCATCTTTTTGAATTATTCTTAACCGTTTGTTATTAACATAAATCTTTACCGTTTAGAGTAAACGTTCAAGTAATGAATGGAAAAAAATTACTGTCGGTTACTTGAGGAATGCCAGCAGATTAAGGAGTTTACATAAGCGCTATTTTTGGAGAAACATCAAGACTGATGAGTAGCTTACAATTCTTATTTCTGAACTGCAGAAAGAGGAACACGAACAACTATTTTCCCTTTCATGACATTAAATTTAATACCAACTATCTGGCATTTACTTTTTCTTTTTTTTCCTCTCTCCCCGCCCGCCTTCTTCTTCTGACATTTTTGGCAAGTCATTTACGTCCGGCTGCCAACAAGAGTACATTCAGAGAATCCAGTCTTTTCGTATTCGGGCTAGGCGCAATTAATGGCAAAGTTGATATTTAATGGCGTTGACTCCTCCGTGAACCAAAGCAAAAGACGGAGAAAAAGAAATCCGACACAGGATAAAAAAAACGTGGCGCTAGGGAAAACGCCGAAAATTGTAATGAGGCTCTTGAAATGTAGCCAAATAAGGGAATTCGTTCGACAATGCAAAAGAGATCGTCGCTCATTTGACGTATAATACACATTGGTTAATATCGCAGTTCTGTTTTTCTTAAAAAAACACTTCAGCGTAAAAGGTTATTCTTAATTACAGTTGGAAGCATTGTTGAAATCATCAAATGTTTGATTAGTTTAACAAAGTTTTCCATAAAAATGAAAAAGGTTCTTGCCACACATAATCACTCTTCATAGGTGCGGTGCGTCTAGTTATTATCGTTGTTACAGTGTTTTCTTTGTGATTTAAAGGCTGGATTAAATGGCTACAATAACAAACGTGAAATGCTTGCTTCTTACACGTACACGCTCGTATCAGAATAATATGACCGCCTACCTAATAATGGGAATAACCACCCTTGGCCCGGATGACAGCATGGCGTCGACTCAATGAGGCCCTGAAAGGTTGCCCGAGGCACACGTGACCATTCGGACTGCAGCAGAGCATGAAGGTCCCGGAGATGACGTGGTTGTGGGTCGGCACATCGAACCTGTCGATCCACATAGTCCCACAAGTGCTCAATGGGATTGAGGTCGGGCGATTTCGCTGGCCAAAAGAGAACGGAGACATCGCTGTCGTGTTCCTGGAATTAGTCAAGCACCCCCTTAGCGACGTGACACGGCGCATTGTCCTGTTGGTTGACACCATCACCAACAGGGTAAATGGCCAACATGAAGGGATGCATGTGGTCAGCGAAGATGGACAGGTAGCCATTGGAGTTCAGGGACCCATCCAGTGGTACCAGCGGTCCCAGGTCATACCAGAAAACCATCCCCTAGACATGCATACTGCCACTGCCGGCCTGTACTTGACCGACAAGCGTGTCCGGGTGTTAGTTCTCGTGTGTCTGACGCCGTATCCGCCACCTCCCGTCATTTCTGTGGAGTAGAAACCTCGATTCGTTGAAGAAGGCAACCTTTTTCCACTCTTCCACTGTCCAATGACTATAGTCCCATGTGAACTGCAGGCGTCGTTGCCGATGGACCTGGGCAAACATGTGCGCCTTCACGCAGCGTGGACTTCGGAGACCCATGCGTAACAGGGTTCTATTTTTTTTTTTTATTGGAGGTTTAACGACCACCGTGAGCAACTCAATGGGCTATAAGCAGTCGCCCGTCCCTAATTTATGGTCACTGGTTCCAGGGAAGGGAGAGAGCCAGTGCCGTAAGACAAACACAACATCCATGCCTCACCGGGATTCGAACCCGGACCCCTTAAGGACGAATGATCAGAGGCCAGCGCCTTAGACCACTGCGCCACCGGGGGGCGTAACAGGGTTCTCTCTACTGTTATCGGGGACACGTACCTGGGTGCCCCAGCGTTCATTTACGTGGTCAATTGCTGCACTGTTGAGCGTCGATTGACCTTTACCAGGCGACGAAGGCAACGTTCTCCTCTGGGGTCGATGGTCTTTGGGTCCCCACAGTTATGACGTTGGGCGGTATTTAGTGTGCCAGCG
Source organism: Macrothele yani (assembly GCA_039090855.1). NCBI lineage: Eukaryota > Metazoa > Arthropoda > Arachnida > Araneae > Macrothelidae > Macrothele > Macrothele yani. The sequence goes on along the minus strand of CM076994.1, from coordinate 7,586,072 downwards.
GTCCCTTCTTGGTACACCCTTACTACAGCACCTCGCGAACCGCCCACGAAGTCCGCTGTTTCAGAGATGCTTCCAGGCTTGGCGTGGTAGCCGATGATCATTCCTTTTTGAACGTCCGTCAAATCACTACCTCTTCCCATTTTGCTCCCGTAATGCACTATGGCTCATCTGTCTTGGCCGGCCGGTTATATCTCCGTGTGGTCGACTTTGTCACGTGCACTCTGTGACTCGCTTGGGCGGGTGCACTGTGATTCCGGGTGTGGTGGTATTATTCTAATACACAGTGCTAGCAATTGCCAATCCTACAACATTGGTTCTTCTTACAGGAGCATCACGACTGAGTGGGCAGAAGAAAGTGTTTTATTTGAAGAGATGGAGTTATATTTTTGATAAAAAAACTATCTGTGCGAAACGAAATGGTCTTTAAATAAAAACTTCAATGAAATAGTGGCCTGCAACCAAGCAGAATTGATAAAAGCACCAAGCGCTGCTCAAGACAAATTTCATACCCAAAAGCACAACGCGCGAAAACTGTAGTGCGGTAGACCATGTTTTCTGTTTTGTCATTCGGGGCAATAATGTGAAGATTTTATTCTTTTATGCAGCGTGACGAGTCCCACCGCCTGTGTTTAGTGCGCTGTTCTGAATCTACTTTCTCCACTTTTCGTGTCTTTTACACGGTTGTTCCATTTCATCTCAGGTCTTCCTCTAGTTCGCTTTCCAGGAAGCTCCTTGTTCAGAACTCTGTCTCAAGCAATCCTTGTTCTTTCCGAAACATGACTGTATCAAAGCAAAGTTTCTTCTTGAGCCTTTTTTGAACCTCTAATACTTTAATTTTGTACAGTAACTTCTCATTTCTAATTCTTACCTTTCTTTTGATACTACACATCAACCTCAGTATCTTAATTTTAGCAACATTTAGCTTCGTAGCTGACCAAGTATCAACAGATTATAGCAATACTGAAAAAGCAGCTTTCCAGACTCATCGGTACCCTTCTATTACACAACACATATCCGAAGTTTATCTCCAGTTATTACATTCCCTCATTATCCTGCGGTTTATTTCTCTCTTTAGGTCTCCATGTTCCTCTGACTGGTGGTTGAATCTTCTCCCTCTTTTGATTACTCCTTCCTGGATATTCGCATCCTTAGCTTTACTTTGTGCTTCATTACAACACACGCACCCTGTTATGGTTCAGCTATTCAGGTTCAGTGGGTGAAAGCCTTGTCAGCTGCCGACACCATTCCAGTGATGGCTTGCTTTTTTCCCCCTAAAAAGTATTTTTGATGTGTTTCTCTTGTTTCCGGCAGATATCTGAATTATTGATCACCCCCTCCAGTTTTTTTTTTTAGGTACAGTCTTAACTGCTGAATTTGGATGGTGGCATCTGCAGTTGGTTAAAAGTCTTTCGGCGGGTCGGTCAAGTTCCCATTAGTCAGTACCAAGGAGGTTATATTACTGGAGACACCACTGGCTCTGCCGCCATAAGTCACAGCTAATCTGTGGTGTGACGTCACAAGCAGGCAAAAAGTGAACTAAATTATACCGTTGATGAAACAGTAAGCTTGTGTACCATTGATAAAGATTATTGAATTACTCATTTTATCTGTTTATACGCTTAGAAGCTTGTGTTCCATTGGTTTCAAAGCAGCTCCTTTACTGCGGCTGCGTCGTGCCTGCTCATGACGTCATTTGCAGCACGGACGGTGACTTATGGCGGCCAATGCTGCGTGGATAGGAGTGGTGTCTCCAATAATATAACCTCCTTGGTCAGTACTGGTCCATTTAGGGATCCCAAAAGAGTATTCTATTATTAAAGGTATTGTGACGTACCTGCCAGCAGGACGCACACGACATAAAGGCAGATAGGAGTCAGAATGAACGTCTGCGTAGCTCAGTTGGTAGAGCGACTTGTTCCGGAATAAGCGGACTCGGGTTCGAATCCCGGCGTAGACCAGAAATGACGGAGAAATTTACTTCGATATTGGCGCCCGAACTATCCGGATGACCCGACCGTTCAAAATCTCGCATTGGTGTGATGTTCTTTCCACACCGCGAGATAGGAAAAATCAGAGAATCTCTTCTCCAGCGCTTCGAAAAATAAATGTGTGGGACGTTGCATTCCACACACCGGATTGACTGGGAGTTCTCAAGTGCACGTTCTACAGTGGATGGCTGCCTGCAACGATTCATGGTCACGGCTGAGCCGTGGGCCATTCCCCCGGCCATCTTTCGGGGAAGGGGGGGGATGTGACGTACCTGCCAGCAAGACGCATACGACATAAAGGCAGATAGGAGTCAGAATGAACGTCTGCGTAGCTCAGTTGGTAGAGCGACTTGTTCCGGAATAAGCGGACTCTGGTTCGAATCCCGACGTAGACTAAAAATGACGGAGAAATTTGCTTCGTTATAGTGTATATAGCCCACGGTAATCTTATTCTTTGAGTATATTGTAATATTTATTTGATTTTCTCACCTATAGCAATGCCATCTGTAGCATGGTCCACTTGTCAGTACGGATATGAAGTCAAGTAAAGGCATTACATAATTTAAGAATAATATTTATTATTATTATGCTAGATGCATACTTCCGAAGACTCAGTTCGTTCTTTTAAGAGATTGGGATTTTGTGTGTGTGATTGAAGGTTTAACGACCATCGTGAGCAACTTATTGGGCTATAAGCAGTCGCCCATCCTTAATTTGGGGCCACTGGTTCCAGGGAAGGGAGAGCCAGTGCCGTTAGACAAACACAACATCCATGCCTCGCAGTGATTTGAACCCGGACACTTCTCGGAAGAATGGTCATAAGCCAACGCTAAGACCACTGCGCCACCGGGCGGCTTTAACAGGTTGATATCCACATATAACTAACGAATGCAAATCATTACCTTTGTGTCATTTCCGCTTTACGTTTGATACACTGAATTCAGGATACTAATCACGAAAGCAGCATTTTTTGAAAAATAGATCTTTAAAAAAATTATCCATTTATGCAGATGAATACGGTCTTACCCAGAAAAATTATTTCCGCATTTTCGTAGAGCAAGAAATAATGAATGAAATGAACAAGAGAAAAATTAAAAAATTAACAGGCTGCTGACTCAAAGGAGACTTCGTTTCATTTATGTTTCGACTGAATGCTTTAGAATTATGGGTGCACTAAATGCTGTGAGCTCTTTAGATTTATGACCATGATAATGACGTACAGAAAACACACGGCTACTAACGCCTTTGGAGAAATAAACTGAAGAGATTTATGAGTTTTTAATAAGTCATCTCGACGTTCTGTGGCTTATTTAGGTAAAGTCGTTTGGAAGATAAGTATTTTTCACCACGAAAGAGAAATTCCCGTTATAAGGAAATAAATATTTTAACGAAAAAATTCAGAAATTTAAGCAATGAATAAGCATACTGTATCAAGTTTTGCTCAAATAGTTAATGGCACGACAACAGCAGGAATTTAAATTCTGCAATTAGTTTAAATGAAATACATACCTCTGTGACACTGACTAGAGAACTTAAATGTTCCTCTTATCTAATTAATACCTTTGGGGAACGACGAGACGACACTGTACTGCATTCTCTTTCCATCTGATGCTCTACCCTGCATGCTTTCCTTCCTTCCTTACATAATTCAGATTTAAATCAGCAGTGAGGCTGCCTTACCGTCATTAACTCTGCATCAGCAAATATATTCATGATTTGTTTCAGCAACCTTTGTTGTAACCTTTATGAATCTGAAGACAAGATAAGACATCAAAGATCTGATGCAAAGGTAGAAGATAACTCGTTAGCGTATGAGAAAATTTATGAATTAAATTTATATCCCTTTTCAGTCTGCTATCTGATTTTAAGTCTGGATTTGAAGTTATAATGATTCTATTTAGCTCGCGTGACGGAGTCGCGTTTTCCCTGCTTCAGTTTCTCTGCAAGTGCACTTTCGCTGTCAGCATCTGTGCACGTATTTCCATTTGTTTTTATGTTTAGTGTCATCAGAGTGTGGCCCTCCCGGAACCATCGCATTCCATCCCTCGGAGTACAAGGTTCTCATTTCTACGACAACGGCGTTGTAATTTCCTCGCGTGCAACAACGTCGTGATGAGATACTTGAACGCACACTCTTCTCTTATCTGCTCTCTCCATCTCCGCAGTCCAGTCCTCCCGGAGGAGGATGCTCAGGAGCAGACGGAAAGATGTTTCGGGGGAGACTGGAGAGGGTGGAGAGGCGTACTCAATTGAGGAAATTGTCTGCCTGGATGGCTCCGCAGAGACTGGGGAAGGCAGATCATCTTTGCCTTAAGGAAAACGAATAGCTGGGGAGAGGAGAGACGGTTTTTAAGATGAATTCAGGACTGGCATTTTAACTTGCTTGAAACATTCAAATTGAAAGGATGTTGCAAAATAGCGTGTATGAAACAGAAAGTTGCGTCTTTCAAAATGTTGAAGCTTTATGGAAATGAGAGCATTGTCGGGTTCTTTATGTGACGATATCGCTATTTTGTCTAAGTATACCGGTAATTATTATAAGGAGAATTGGAGGTCTGTACTTTTGCTGCCACATTTTTGAGAGTATTCCCCGAAATATGCTATTAAAAAATCCTTAAATTTCCCAGCACCATAAACAACTCGAAAATCGGTAGTTCGTTCTCTGAAACGATGCTGCGTGCTTATTTTGTTTAGCATAAATACAGAATTGGTAACAATACTACATTTAAGTTATAAGGATCATTGCATTCTTACCCCGTTTACGTCAGGATGCAGCTACTTTTAACAAGCACAGTCCCATTTATCGTTAATTTCATTAATTTGTGACTTCTTTTCGAAAATATTTCAAGTAAATATATTGTTTCAAAACTGAAAATTTCTCAACATACTTTTCTTTTTTTGTCACACTTCAATAAATTTTGCGATCACCGCTGTCAAAGAGCAATCGTCTGCCTGTTGTCATACTATTACCATTTTCATGAGAGAAGCAAACAAGACAAAATGCAATCCATAAACCTAAAGATGAACTCCAACAAAGGTGCTGGGTTCGTAAAGCTAGCGTCCTAATCATTTGAGCATTGAGGTACTCGAGAGTACAGAATATAGCATTGAGTTTAAGTAATTGTTTGCTGTGTTTTCAGCTTCTGATAGTTGTATGCTCAACCCAGTTCTTAGGTAAATGTTTTCCGAAAACTATGCGCAACATACACCGGTGAGTCATTCCATTATGACCACCACCAGCCTAGAGAAATAAGCGCGCCCGGAGACCGAACGGTGGCGCAGGTGAAGTTCACACATCAGTATATATACAACCCGTGGACCGGCTTTCGGTCAGTAGAGTGTTCGGAGTCAGAATGGGAAAAGCTGCTGATTTATCTGAGTTTGATAAAGGACAAATTGTGATGGTACGGCGCCTCCGAACTACAATCTCGGAGACAGCGCCGCTTGTGGGTTGTTCACGTACCGTTGTAGTGAGTACGTATCAAAAGTGGTGCACTATTGCCAAACGACGAACCGTCGCCAGCCGTGTGTCCTCCGAGCTCATTGATACCAGAGTGGAGCGGAGAACTGTCGCGAATAGTTCACAGCGACCGCGGGGCCACAGTGCGACAAATCACCCACAGCTACAATAGTGGTGATCAGGGCAATGTGTCACCGCGCACAGTTCATCGCAGCCTTTTGCGCATTGGCCTGCCTAGCCGAAGACCCAGCACGGTCCCCAAGCTCACTGCACGTCATCGCCAACAACGCATGAAATGGGGCCCAAGATCATCGAGATTGGACCGTCGATGATTCATTTGAAGAAAGAAGCCTGGTCTGACGAATGAAGATTCGTGGTGCATCACGTAGACGGCCGAGCGTAGATACGCCGATTACCAGCGGAGACTATGACACCTGGATGCACTGTTGGGCGGAAACAGGCCGGCTGCGGCGGTGTTGTGCTGTAAGCGGTGTTTTCTTGGGACACTGTAGGCCCCATTATCCCAATAGCACAATCCCTGACAGCTGTCAGGTATCTGAACATCGTTGAGGACCAAGTTCACCCATTCATGGCAACTGTGTTCCCTGTTGGTGATGGCCATTACCAACAGCATAATGCGCCATACCACACTACCAAAATCGCCGAGGAGTGTTTCGAGGAACATGTGGTGACTTTCTGTTAATACCCTGGCCTGCGAATTCACCTGGCAGGAACCCAATTGAACATTTGTGGTTCGACTTGGAAAATGGGGTTCGTGCTAAATCACCACCACCCCGAAATGTACGGGAACTGAAGAACCTGCTGCTGACATTATGGTACCAGATACCCCAGGATACATATTGCCACCTCATCGAATCAATGCCTCGCCGAGCGGCCGCTGTTTTGCGGGTTAAAGGATGTCCCCTACAGCTTATTAGGTAGGTGGTCATATTGTAGTGGTTCATCGGTGTATATTCAAATTCCTTGAAAAATTAAGTAATTGCTAACAGCCAGAGAAAATAATGAGCATAACAGACTTACGTAACAAATCCAACGCCTTTGTTCTTCCACTCACTAAAAGGTCAAATGCACTTATATAGCACACGAGTCTCAGTTATCCACAATGAGAGCAAAAGTCGATCATGCGTATCTTAACAAGCTTTACATCAACCTTTAATAATCAACTCGTAACCCCTACAAGTCCACTCTACAACATTCAATGTTGGCATTTTATCTTGACTCACTGTCAGCGTTGCTAAATTGTAAACAATGTTCGGAAAGTTAATGTGCCGTTCAGTGAAAACACGTTGAACCAAGATATAACCTTATTACTTTCAGTAAAAAAACGCAGAAAAAACGTTGAACCAAGATATAACTTAATTACTTTTAGTGACAAAACGTTAAAAAACGTTGAACTAAGATATAACTTAATTACATAAGAGAACAGGAACTGAACAGGAAGGTAATTTAGAGGTATATGTCCCAGGAGGGAGGGAGAAAGTTACTCCTATTATAAATTGATATCTTGCATGTGCGATTATTTTGCAGCAAGGATTTATATCCCCCAAACACCACTCCAACACCTTCAAATTACCTCTGACACACCACCCACCATAAAGTATCTGAACACCCCTCCATTTGAAGGGGTCCTTTTCATTATCGTATAGTACAGTTGTCAACAGCAGTTAGCATGTTTATGAAATCATCGGTTTACCTTGAAGTACCTTTAAATCTAACACAATAATTTTTCTTTTAATTTGAAGTTTACCTGTGTAAAGAAATTATAAATAACAGTGACGTTTTACGGTCGGCGACTAGAAGACCCTTCTAGAGCAAAAAATAACAGTATGGAATTTCTTTATTTTAATTAGAAAATGAGTTGTATATAATTTAAGACTACACACTTGTGATGTTGATTTAGAATAAATTATCAACGTTCATTCACAATTGAATGTTTTTATTAACATCGACCATAGTTTTGCAGAGCGTTTGGCTCGGCATCATCAGGACGGGTGTTGAGATACTTTATGGGGTAGAGGGTGTCTGAGGAAATATTGTCGATGTTAATAAAATATTTAATTGTCAATAAACATGATAGGGATGTAAGTTCAGGTGATGCGTAACATCACAGCCTCTCCTTGACAAATGTCAACCCCGCCTTCTCGTGCTACATCCTGTTCCCACTAAAGGGTCTCTGACAACCGCCAATAGCGGTATAACTATACCATCGGGATTAGAGGAAATGCTATCCCGCACTCACCAACCCGCTTGGCCAGCGTGGTGAGTTATGGCCAAACCCCTCCAAAATGACTCCACAACTTAAATCTTGGCCCTCAGTCTCCAGCAGCTTGAATGTACCTGGCCAAGGCAGCGGCCAATGCGACATAAAGGCAGAGGGTGCTTAGAATCCCCGGAGGACCGGACTAGGCTGCCATCTGATGCTGACCTTGGCTACGTATAATGGACGCTCCCTATCTTCTGATTCAAGGCTTCTTGAATTGGAAAAGGAACTACAAAGGATCAAGTGCGACATCGTCGGGCTAAGTGAGGTAAGGAGAAAAGGAGATGTCATTGAACTGAAAAGTGGACATCTCTTCTACTATCGTGGGACAGATGCTGGCAGAACTAATGGTGTTGGATTTATAATAAACAAGAAACTGAAGGATAAAGTTGTAGAAGTTGAAAGTTCCTCTGACAGAGCTGCACGACTCGTTATCCAACTCTCGAGAAGATACCAGGCTCAGATTATTCAAACTTATGCACCCACCACAAGTCATCCTGAAGAAGAAATTGAAGAATTTTATGAGGAAATTCGTCATCTAAATAATAAAGGTAAGCAGCACTTGAAGATAATTATAGGAGATTTCAATGCAAAAATAGGGCGTGCTGTTCCGACCACTCTCTGATATTTCTAGCTGTGTGACACGTCGCATTGTTCTGGGAGATCCCACTCGCCTGACAGGGAAGACAATCAGCATGTATGGGTGTACGTAGTCTACAAGGATGGATTCATACTGAATTCGGTCCATAGTGTTTTCCACAGATATGAGTGGACCCAGGAAATGCCACTAAAACATTCCCCATATCATAACGCTGCTCGCACCTTCTTCCACCAATGGTTGAAGAGTGTTCTTGCCGCCCCGGTGGCGCAGTGGTCTAAGGCGATGGCCTCTGATCATTCGTCCAAAAGGGGTCCGGGTTCGAATCCCGGTGAGGCATGGATGTTGTGTTTGTCTTACGGCACTGGCTCTCTCCCTTCCCTGGAACCAGTGACCTTAATTAGGGACGGGAGACTGCTTATAGCCCATTGAGTTGCTCACGGTGGTCGTTAAACCTCCAATATAAAAAAAAAAAAAAAAAAGGAAGAGTGTTCTCCGATGTTTCTCGCCTTATACGCCAACGTTCATCCGTTCGATGAAACAGAAAACGTGACTCATCGGAGAAGGCAATCCTTTGCCAATCAGCGGAGGTCCCATTCCGATACTGCCGTGGAAATGTAAGCCTTTTCTGCCAATGCACCTTCGTTAGCATAGGTGCAGTGACCATCCATCTGCATCGGAGCCCCATACGCAGCAGGTTTCGCTGCACGGTCGTTCTAAACACACTTCCGGTAGCCCCCTGGTTCATTCGGCCAGGGATTTGCTCCACTGTAGCGTGCCGATCGGCCCTCACGCACCACCGCAGCCGACGTTCACCTCTCACATAAGTGGCACGTGGTGCTCCGCAATGGTGCCATTTCTCCAATCACGATACACTTTAACCACAGCAGTACGCAAACATGCCACAAACTGCGCTGTTTCAGAAATACTGCCACCCTTGGCCCGAAATCCGATAATCATTCCTTTTTGCAAATCTGATAAATCGCTCCTTTGATCCATGACAGCAAACGAGTGATATGTTTTCAGATTGCCTACAGCACACCTTATGCACCCTCCAAGCCAGCTCACGACACGTGCCTTCTTTCATTGGCTACGCGCTGTTGACTTCAAAAGTAGGAGGTGGTCACAATAATGCGACTCGACTGTGTATGTGTCAGCCGCAAAAATTCTAATACAAAACAAATATACTACACAATGTATGTACATTAAAATGAAGGCAAAGCCTTTACTCCCTGGTGAACATAAACGAGGAAGATTGGATTGGACCAAAAACGTAGTGACATGGTCTGAAAAACGAAAAAGTGTTGTGTTCTCAGATGAAATAATGTTTAATTTAGATGGCCCTGATAGAAATAAATGTTACTGGCAAGATTTACGGAAGAAGCCCAAAGATGTTTTTAGAAGGCAAATCCGAGGAGGTGAAAGGATGGTGTCGGCGGCGTTCGACTTTCTTATCGATCACCGTATGGCATCTAGGAATTAATAGGCTATGCTGTGCCAACATTAAATTCCATTTGGACCCTTACAGGTGGAAACACTTGGATTTTCCAGCAACATCATGCGCCTTGTCAGGCTTCCAATTCCATGAAACAGTGGTTTACAAATGAAAAAATAGATGTAATGAATGGAGTGGCCGTCTCGGAGCCCGATGGAAAATGCCTGGTCAGGCTTGTATATAAAAAAAAAAACAAGCAATATTCTTCGTCAAGAGAATTGGAAGCTGAAATATATCGCTGTTGGGACAAAATCAACGTTTTCACGTTACAAGACTTGGTAACAGCAATGCCAAACTGAATTTATTTGTTAATTAAAGCAAATGGAAGTGCCATAAATTATTAATTCAGGAAACATTATTTTCGGCTTTGTAATTTCTGAGGTGTATTTGTAATTTCTTTGCACGAAATTGTGCTCGTTAGCTTTACTTTTACTTATGGTTAATGATGTAATAAACAACTTGAAACACTACAATGCCTAACATTTTTCTGTAATACAAATTAATCGTATGAGAAGCTTTTTTGTGTAGCAACTATCATTTTATAGCAGATAATTAAGAAATAGCAGAAATATTTCTGTGTATTTATAATTTTTATAATTTCTTTACACAGCGTATAGCAGTTTACTGCTTATGTGTGTGCGTGTGTGTGTCTTTTCTTGTTTAAATCGTATGTTTAAAGTTAGTCATTGCAGCCAGAAAACATAAATATATATCTCTTCATTTTAGTCTATTACAGGTTTTGCGGATATACTGGCTGAATCATTTGAGCATACACAAGATTTGTGAAAATATCAGTGTCTACCGTTTCAGCAACCCGTGTTAATACTATTTTTTCTAACCTTGTTTAGGAAAGCATTTAAACATGAAAGGTAAAAAATAAAAACAGCAAAAAAAAAATAACTATGCGTACCTTTTAAAGAACAGATTTCCTGTTATAACCATTCTTAACTATAAAAAATTCAGCACTATTCCATTTTTTTAACACAGTCGTCCGTCCCTAATTTAGAGCCACTGGTTCCAGGGAAGGGAGAGATATTGTGGATATTGTGTTTGTCTTACAGCCAGTGCTGTAAGACAAACACAATATCCATGTCTGACCGGGATTCGAACCCGGACCCTTCTCGGACGAATGGTCATAAGCCAGCGCTTAAACCACTGCGACACCGGTGTGGCTCTGCATGTTTTGAAGTCTCCCCGTTCTTAATCCTCGGTTTAAATCCTAAACATTACATTACAGAAATTCCCCGCCTTGAAAAATTTCCTTTCAACCCCCAAAAATATTTTTTTCAACACTTTCCCAGAATTTTTTTTCAGCAACCCCCCCCCCTTCTCCAATATGAAACTCCTGGATAAATCCCTCTTTGCAGGTACCTAACGTCTTTTTAGGGTACAAAAAGGTAAGCTATACTGATAGACAATTGGCCTAGAAGTTTTATTGAATACCGGTTTTGCCAGCATTTTTCTTTAGAAAAAGCGTGCGTGCTCCTTAGACGCCGAACTGCTGTCTAGAAGCATCCATTAGCATACTATACATAATCATTCCTTTGAGTAGAAATTATGAGGCTTACTACAAAATGCCATTACAGTGAACATTTCTGCTAAAAACATTGCCGATTAGAAAGTTTCCGATAATTTTAACACACATTCATAAGCAAAATTCGTAGAACAATCGCTTCGCGAGTGCCTGTTCGTTGGATGTCGTGAATTCCACTTTTCTTCAAATTCATCAGACTTAGACATGCAAACTCCAAATCATATTGCTATTCAACTACCTGGAGTTGTAATGATCTTGGTTTTCGCAAGGAGGGATAGCGTTTTGAACTGCTGCAATTAATGAAGACCTTTTGTACCGATTTCAACGTAGTTTGTCAAGTCTGGTTTGAAATTTCCTGTAGTTAGGCAACCCGAAATCGGAATTTGTTTTTCAGCACTATATCCAACCCATTGCCATTTCACGGATTTTACTTTGATCATGATATCTTCCACACTCTTATCCCTTTCCTGATCCACGAGTTGCTCTACTTACGTTTCCTAGTGGCACCAAGCATGCATCTCTCCATGCATTTCCAGTTGTCAGCGCAGTCTTTGTATGCCTTTTTTAGTTAACTTCCACGTTGTCAGGATGCACTGATTAAACAATTGTCTTTCACGACGTAATGGTATATTGCTCTTGAAAACCGTACTGTTTTCTCCAAAAGTTCTCCAAACAAGTTTATGTACGCCGAATAATTCCATCAATGCAGCTCTCGCTTGATATCTGTTTCCCAGGTAAATGTAGGTTTCAATTACTTCTAGATTTTTCAATCAATCGGTAAATCTTCATTTTTTTAAAAGCACTGTACATCAATTTGTTTTCTGAAAGTTATTTTTGAAACTCACATATACTCTGCAGCTCTGAAAGGATACTATATACGCTATATTGACAAAAGTCACCGGACACCCCTTCAAAAGCAAATGAACGGATCCGCTGCATTGGTAAGATGCACGGTACAGCTGCAAACGGTATAAAAACAAGCCTGTACTGACCGCGATAATATGACACTGTGCGGTTGAGTGAAAATGTCGCGGCGGGATAGAACTGACTTTGAGAAAGGAAAGATGGTTGGGTGTCATGTTAGCGGGTTGTCCATAAAAGAAACCGAGAGGCGTTTAAACATACCCAAGTCAACTGTTTTGGATGTACTGAATAAGTGGAAGACACATGTCGTGCCTGAAGCAGCAATACGTACCCGGCAGACCAAAGAAAATCAGTGATAGAGGACGTCAAAAGCCTCAGGAGAGTCGTTACAGCTAACGACGGAGTACAGCACAAAACCTCAGTGTACAGGTGAGTAAAAGTGCTGGAACCTCGGTATGTACACGTACCATTCGCAGAGAACTTCATTCCATGGGTTACCGTGGTCGTGCGGCTGCTCATAAGCCTTTCATCTCCACTCGGAATGCTACTCGTCGGATAGCATGGTGTAAAGAACATTTATCGTGGACCGTGGTTCAATGGAAACGGGTGCTATGCACTGATGAATCCAGATACACGATCCATCAGTCTGATGTCCGTGTGTGGGTATGGTGGCAGCGGGGGAACGCTATTTACCACAATGTACTGTTTCTACGGTCAAGTTTGGAGTTGGCAGTGTATTCGTGTGTGGGTGTTTTTCGTGGTACGGTCCCGGCCCATTGGTTATCGTAGACAAATCTGTTAACCAGCTCGTCTACCTTGATATTCTGGACAATAATGCCCTACCAACGCTGTGGACAATATTATGGAACCGAGCCTTGTTGGTACCAGCAGGATAATGCGCCGAGCCATGAAGGAAAGACTGTTATGGCGTGGTTTGAAGATAATTCCGTATCGTGCGTGGACTGGCCAGCACAAAACCCTGATCTTAATCCCATAGAGCACTTATGGGATGAATTAGAACGCCGCATAAGAAGTTTGCAATCAAGGCCTACTACTAAGCAACTGTTAGCGGCAGCATTGTGTACTGAATGGAAGCGCATACCTATCGCTGTGTTCCAAAACCTTGTAGAAAGCATGTCTCGAAGGGTCAGCGCATGCATTAAGGCCATAGGCGGACTGACACCGTACTAATGTGTGTCAATAAATGCTATGCTGGGTTTCTATTCTAGGTGTACGGTGACTTTTGTCAATATAGTGTATATATATATATATATATATATATAGGGATGTAAGGTCAGGTGATGCGTAACATCATAGCCTCTCCTTGACAAATGTCAACCCCGCCTTCTCGTGGTGCATCCTGTTCCCACTAAAGGGGCTCTGACGACCGCCCATAGCGGTATAACTATACCATCGGGATTAGAGGAAATTCTATCCCACACTCACCAACCCGCTTGGCCAGCGTGGTGAGTTATGGCCAAACGCCTCCAAAATGATTCCACAACTTAAATCTTGGCCCTCAGTCTCCGGCAGCTGGAATGTACCTGGCGCCAAGGCAGCGGCCAGTGCGACATGAAGGCAGAGGGTGCTAAGAATCCCCGGAGGACCGGACTAGGCTGCCATCTGATGCTGACCTTGGCAACGTACAATGGACGCTCCCTATCTTCTGATTCAAGGCTTCTTGAATTGGAAGAGGAACTACAAAGGATCAAGTGGGACATCGTGGGGCTAAGTGAGGTAAGGAGAAAAGGAGAAGATCTCATCGAACTGAAAAGTGGACATCTCTTCTACTATCGTGGGACAGATACTGGCAGAACTAGTGGTGTTGGATTTATAATAAACAAGAAACTGAAGGATAAAGTTGTAGAAGTTAAAAGTTCCTCTGACAGAGCTGCACGTCTTGTTATCCAACTCTCGAAAAGATACCAGGCTCAGATTATTCAAACTTATGCACCCACCACAAGTCATCCTGAAGAAGAAATTGAAGAATTTTATGAGGAAATTTGTCATCTAAATAATAAAGGTAAGCAGCACTTGAAAATAATTATGGGAGATTTCAATGCAAAAATAGGGCAACGGCAACAGAATGAAACTTCAGTAGGTAAATTCGGTCACGGCAACAGAAACCAGCGTGGAAATACTCTCGTTGAGTTTGCAGAGGCAGAAGGGTTTTTCATCTTGAACTCCTTCTTCAAGAAAAAGCCACACAGGAAATGGACATGGAGACATCCAAATGGGACGACAAATGAAATTGATTTTATTATGTGTAACAAAAAATTCGTCATAGAAGACTGCAGTGTGCTAAACAAGTTCAACACAGGTAGTGACCATAGATTGGTGAGATGTAAGATGCACCTCAACACTAAACTTGAACGTGGCAAGCTCATAAGACAAACAAAATCTATTGACATAACCAACCTTAAAACACCATAATACCTTCAAGTTAGAACTGAAGAACAGGTTCTCTGCTTTAGAAGGCCTAACATCGGAAGAAGTGGACATCTCTGAAGTTAACAGAAAAGTAACCAAAGCTCTTATGGAAACAGCAACAAAATTAGCTGGGTCTAAGAACAAATTGCATGTGAACAAATTATCAGGAAAAACCAAAATGTTGATGCAAAAAAGAAGAGAGATGAGGACAACTAAAGATGTGACTTCCAAAGTGGAATATATAGAGCTATGCAAGACAGTAAGAAAAAGTATCACTGAAGACGTAAGGAAATTCAACTGTGAACTAGTGAGGAAAGCAATTGAAAACAACCAAAGCCTAAAGATAGCAAAGGGACATCTCAGTAAGGGAAGAAAACAGATTATGGCACTGAGAAAAGAAGATGGTTCTGTAACAAGAAATAGAGGCGAAATTTTGACAAGAGTGAAAGATTTCTACTCCAAATTATATGAAAGGGATGATATATGCACTCCAGACATCATGAAAGATACCAGTACCAGAGTTCCTCCAGTCCTTCCAGCAGAAGTTGCACATGCAATCAAGAACATGAAGCGAGGAAAAGCTCCAGGAGAAGATGGAATTACTGTAGACATCATACAAGAAGCAAGTGGAGAAATCGAAACAGTACTCGCCCAAATTTTCACTCGATGCCTTAATGAAGGAAAGATTCCTGAGGATTGGAACACCGCTACAATGATCCTGCTACATAAGAAAGGTGACATTGAGGATCTCGGAAACTACAGACCTATCAGCCTCCTATCAGTAGTTTATAAAATCTTCACTAAAGTTCTTTCACACCGCTTGAAGGTAACACTGGACATGGCTCAACCGAGAGAACAAGCTGGATTCAGGAGTGGCTACAGCACAATAGATCATATCCACGTGCTGAGAGAACTAATTGAAAGAGCGAGGGAATATGAACTTCCATTGTGCATGGCTTTTATCGATTATGAAAAAGCCTTTGATTCGGTGAAACCATCAGCAGTTACAATGGCTCTGAAAACCTGCGGTATTGAAGATGCATACATTAATATTATTAATAACATCTATGAAAATGCAAGTGCAAAGATTAGGCTGTTTGAAAATACAACACACGTAAAAATTGGAAAGGGAGTGAGACAAGGTGACACCATATCTCCGAAGCTCTTCAGTGCCACATTGGAGGGTGTTTTTCAGTCGCTGAGCTGGGAAAACAAGGGGATAAAGATTAATGGAGATTATCTAACGCACCTTCGTTTTGCTGATGACGTAGTCATTTTTGCAACTACCCCATCAGAGCTGCAGAGTATGATCCAGGAACTTGCGGACAAGAGTAAAGAAGTGGGATTAAAAATGAACTTTCAGAAGACAAAAGTGATGTTCAATGCTTTTACAAGAAATGAAGATTTATCGATTGATGGAGAAAAGCTGGAGATAACAGACACGTACGTTTATCTTGGACAGCAGATATCAAGTGAGGGTCACATTGATGAAGAAATTAATCGGCGTACAAAACTTGCCTGGAGAGCTTTTGGAAGAAACAGCATAATTTTCAAGAGCAATATGCCATTATGTCTTAAAAGAAAAGTGTTTGATCAATGCATCCTTCCAGTGCTTACGTATGGTGCAGAGACGTGGACCTTAACTAAAAGAGACATACAAAGGCTGCAGTCAACTCAAAGAAGCATGGAGAGGTGCATGCTTGGTGTAACCAGGAGAGATAAGAAGAGGAACTCGTGGATCCGAAAAATGACAAGAGTGGAAGACATCATGATCAGAGTTAAATCCCTGAAATGGCAATGGGCTGGACATACTGCCAGAAGGACAGATCATCGATGGACAGCCGAAATTTTAGATTGGATTCCAAGGGACAGGAAAAGACCCAGAAGAAGACCACATGGGAGATGGGTGGATGAAATTCGAAAGTATGCAGGGGTGACATGGAGGAGACTGGCACAAGACAGACCGTTGTGGAGGAAACTTGGGGAGACCTTCGTCCAGCAGTGGATTGATAATGGTTGACAATGATGATGATGATGATGATATATATATATACACAAAAACAAAATACAAGCACATAAGCAGATCAAAATCTCAACAAATGCACCCAAAAAGACAAGGCACACAAACGGTAAAAACATACACAAATTAACCCGCAAACAATGCAGATGCACGAACGGTCGTCATCAGGGAAGCACCAGTTATGCATGTGGCTTTTCTGAGACCAGAAAAGAGATAGATAAGCACCAAAAATCCCCCTGGCCGTGCTCCCAAAGCCATTGAAGTGAAACACACCAGAGTCCCACATCCTAAGCTAACAGCCGAAGTCTGGACACAACCAACGTCAACAGAAGTAGCGAGACGGAAAGGCATGTCAACAGGACCCGACGTACAGATAAGAATGGGCGCCGCCGCCGGAACTAGTATGCAAATATACAGCTGTGTTGTGTGTAAAAGTATGTTAGGTTGAGGAAAGTGCAAGTGACCCACCATGCAAAAAGTATAACCCACATATTAATTTTGTAGGGTCATTCACCTGCAACCTCCTGGTTTTCCAGGTCACCCACAATGCACCTCCAACCTCCTGGTTTTCCAGGTCACCCACAATGTATCACCTTTCGGTCAGAACTTTTTTTTTTTTCATCAATATTGTGTAAAATTTATACTCTATAGTGCTCATCATTCTGGATTGATTTTACTCTCTGTATTACCAGAGATTCATATTGCCTCGCCAGATTTCTACTGCACTTAACTGTTGTCATGCAAACGTTGCACCGAATCCTGTAATTAACGTAGCGCAAGCTGCACATTCTGTTAATTTCTCATGACCTGTCTTTTGAATCTATGTCTGCAAGCTCGAATTCTGTATTATTCCTTGCATCAATACTGTGCAAAATTAATATTGTATAACGCTCTTCAAGCTGAATTGTTCCTATTCTTTGCTTTGTCAGAGACTTTTGTTGCCTCACCAGACACTCGAGTGTAATTAACTGTTTTTTTACTATCATCAATGTACAGAACCGTGTAAATAAGCAGTAGCGTAAGCTACAAGCATCTGTAAATATTTTTTTTTGTCATACATCATTTGAGATGATTTATTCAAGCACATCTCCTGTATCTTTCTTCTAATAAATACTGTGTGAAAAAAAATTTGTTAGAAGAACGTATATTATCAATGGAAGCAGAACAAACAGAATCAAAATCAGAGTTCCCAAAAAGATACGAAGCAATAAATCTAAAAGGGACTTGATTGATCAATAGACAATGAAGCAGAAATTTTAGATTCTTACCAATGTTTGCGGAAGTGTTACAAATTCTATTAGCACGTACAGATTGTAATATAATCAAATTTCAGTGTGTGATGACAGAAACATTAGAAGTCCAATGTGTAAAAAAAATTGTGTTAAAATCAAAGCCACGGAGCTTACCAGAAAGATCAACACCACCACCATGATCATCACTCAAGGAAACACTGAAGTCTAAATAATGCACCACCTCAGTTTGATGCCCAGTACATTCCAAGATCAGCTCATTAGGGTAATGGAGCGTGCCAAAACGGAAAAATCAGAATAGTCAAAAACTATCAAATCGTCAATGAAGCGAAAGACATATCCAGAATTTTGAGTGATGTGAGTCATAAATTTGTGTTCATAATAATGCAGATACAAGTTAGCCATATGCAATTTTTTATAGTAGCACATATATATAAAATCTTTCTTGTCTTGCGTCTTTCTTAACTGCACAATTTCTGTGTGCTCTATTAACCGATTTTTTTTTTTTTTTGCGGATTATTCCGTAAGTGTTCGCAATTACTTGAAAAAAATATCGCTCGCAGCAGCTGTTAAGATAACTGTTAATCTTCGTGGTCAGTGCTGGGTTTAGCGCATTCTTGCGAACGACAGGTATGTACACGTACCAGAAAAAAATATATTGAAGCAGGAATAACAAGAATCGCAAATTAAAAGAGCATTATGGAGGAAGCAAGAACGAAATGGCAGTTCCCACAGGGAATGCTGGTGAAGCATTAAAGATAAGAATGATCGTACCATCGATATTACGTAAGAAGAGCCTTTCACAGTGCCTTGCCTGGACTATCACGGTCCAGAGAACGGTATGTGCGATATTAACAAAGAATTTCGATAAGAATGACAAGACAGAAGATGTGCTCCCGGGAAGAGAAGAGAAGGGGGAAGGCTGAGTGTGTTGCAGGTTGTTCGCTCTCATCTTGAGTGCTTAACTGCAATGATGTTAAGAGATGTTACTTATTTTTACGTAGCCCAGTTCCTTCCGACTGCAAATAAAGGAATGTTCTCTTCTTCTTCTTCTTCCATCAGAGCCATTAAGGCTGAAGCTCGATGAGCGAGGGCCCACCTGTCTTCTTCACGCGCCACCTACTACAGGGCGATCAATACTTTCCGACGCCGCTTTATCTCCGAAAACCAAAAGCGCGGGGATTTCGGAAGTGATGAAAGTACAGTTGCACTGACGCGAAGGAAAGAATGTGAAGTGACGCGAGGTGCTGGTGCTCTAAATCGCAATCAGTTTCCCGTCTGATTCTTCGAAACAATGACCACGGTGTGCCATACAATGTTCAGTTACTACAAGGCGCGAGAGACCGTCTGCAATCAATACTGTTGCAGATTACAGGGATATTCTTAGGTCCCAAATATTTTTCAGTTTAGTGATGACGTCCTTTCTGAGAAATCCTTTATTTATTTTCTTATCTGTCTCTCTACAATGTCCTACGAAGAAATCAAAGAAAATCATTTAGAAGTACGAACATTCCTAACAGAGTTGGTACAGCGTGGGGATTTTTCCCGTCAAAAGGACAAGGGCACCTCCTTTCTTTCCTATCGCCGCCCTCTCTCTCCTTCTCAACGCGATCCTAACGAGAAACGATGTAGAAGCATGAACTTATGAAACACAGCTTATAAGTAGTAAAGCTGTTTCTATCACTTACAATGTGCACTTTCTCTTTTCGTAGATGTGACGTATATTCTAATTCAACCTACCGTTTTAGGTCCTGTCTTCTTATTTAAATTCGATTTATTCTTGTTAAACGTTTTTAATCTGAACGCCACATTTTCTCTCTCGACGATTTTGTGTTTGGCAACTCTGACAACAGGTCAGAAGTCAATGAGATATGCTCAATTTAGAGATAAAAGCTGCTATTTGAATTTCTCGAGAGCACTGTTCACGAGCAATTTTTAATGAGCACTGTTCTATAACTAGTTCTCTTTCTGTAATGGCTGGAGCGCATTTTTGTTAACGACGGAGAAAATTCTTGTTTACGACTGCATCCGTTCCAGTTCCCACTGCGAGCTGGCTTGTTGCATAATAAGTGAGCAAAGCCTATCTGTGGGTACCTTGATGTTGATTATTTCTGACGTTTGAGCGACTACTTACGTGCCTAGATGATGATAAAAGGATTGGAATATATACACAAAATATTACGACCAGCGAGTCTATGCAAACCGAAGGGTAAACGACAGCGCGTGTGAAGATCTTGAAACGGTATAAATGACACCTGATCCTGAGTTCTGCTAATCAGGGTTATTCTTGTTCTTCAGAGGAGAAAAAGGCAGCGGACTTAGCAAGTTTGACAAATGCCAAATCTCAATGGCCAGACGAAGAGGCTAGGGCATTTTCGAGGCCGCCGACGGATAGAGTCCTCACGGTCAGCCGTGGTTAGTGTGGCGAAGTGGAATGCAACTCGCGTCTAAAAGAGAATTGGAGAGGTCAGTTTCGAAAAAGACAAAGAGAGACGTCATGTTGCGTAAAATAAAGCTAAGAATCTCGTTTGCAATGAGAGAGGAAGAGAGGAGTGTCCACGAAGCATCATCCTTCTGTCCGGGAGCCGGACGTTCCTGAACGGGGTGACAGTTTTGGTGAGTTATGAGACCCCCGGAGTATGCATTCTGCAGAAAATGCAGTGACGGGATTGGCTGAATGCGAGGGAGCTGGGTGAAATCACATTTCGGACCAGGAGCATATTTGGCAGACACTCTCTTGTTTTTGCTTCAAGCTGAAAGATGTGTACGATTTTCCCCTGATGGCCGTGGTCATCCGGCTATAGGGAACTTTTAGAGTGGCTGAGATCATTCTTTAAATATCTTAGTTCATTTCATAGCTGAGATCAATGACGGTTGCAGAAATTTGAAAGGGGGGGGGACCTTAATACCACTATCAGTTTGATCGAATGTCAGAATATCTTACCTTAGTGTCTTGGGTGCAGTTGTTCGATACATGTATTATCGATATTGCACTTTTTTCGCGGAGAATAAGTTGCGTTATTATGAATATTTTGACAGGCTCTATTCAAGAATCATTTAAAGTGCACGAATTTATTGAATAACCCTTTTTAATAAAGGATGCAATGTGTGTGTTACACAAAAGTGGGTCTTCCTGGGTGCATTCGAACAAATCTCTCCAAAATCTCAATATTTTTAGGGCAATATTTAGTGAATTTGCTTTCGCCCTTGTTCTGTAAGACCCTGCTGGCCCATTGTGATTCTTAGATATGTTTTCATCGTTGTTTATACCACAAATGATCACCCTAGCGTCGCTGTTGTATGGAATAACAGCTGTTAGCAGATATTTGATGTAGTTCAAGTAAATTAGATCTTCATTGGCCTGAATTGCAGTAATGCATTATATGACAGATTTTGGAAAAGAATCCACTTTTTTCCTCCTTCACACTGACTTGAGGAGTGATTATTTTCTTCATGAAAAATGCGTCATCAAGAGTTCCAAGAACTACTTGGATTAATTTACAACTTTAACAGTATAAAAAAATAGATACAGATGGGTGTATTTTAGCAAGGTGTAAAAATACAGAAAATTAAAAAGTTCGTGCCTTCCTAGGGATAGCACGTGTCCCTGGGCCACCCCATCTGTAACCGCCCTTTTCCCAGATCACCCTGTACTGCGGTACAGATACTTGTAATACCAGATAATTGGTATGGTAGATTTGATTCAAAGCAGGATTCTGGCACATTAATGCTCTAAAATCTTACGTGAGAGGAGCGGTACTTCATCCGATGAACTCTCTGCTGGACTTATCGTCGTATGAACTCATGAATTCACTCATTGAACTGAGCATCTGTTGGACTCTCATGAATTCACTCATTGGTAATATATTGAATGTCTCGTAAGGTTCATAGTAGAAAAACCGAAGTGGAATGGATTTGTGAATGTGTATAAATAGTCTGCACCCCTCTGCAAATAGAGGAGGATGTAAATAAAATTCTGTAAATAGAAACGGTGAGTCTGCTTTCGTGGATCGAACCTAAACAACTAAAAAGTGAATGAAAAGGTTAATTATTGTCAGACCAAGAAATATTTTGCTGGTGGTAGCAACTATTAGTGAATGAAATCTGAAATTCTAGTAATTGCCTGATTGCAACGCTACGCACCAAGGGAAACCAAAACAAAAAACAATAACCACACCACAGTTAGTACCTTCAAAAAATGGTCCCAGGAGGAAAACCCCAAACCACCAGCAAGGTACGGACCGACCACGGTTCGTCGATGCTAGAGGGGAGCGAATGGTTCGAGCCAATAGAAAGGATACTGTGGCGCGCAACTCGTCGGTAATTTGAATGCTGGTGACGAGAGTAATGTGTCACAACACATCGAACCCTACTGAAAATGTTGCTGCATAGCCGCAGGCCGTTCCCATGCTAACCGCAGTTCACCGTTGAAAGCGCCTAGAATGAGCAGGTGAGCATCAAAACTGAACCTTGAGTGATAAGAATAAGGTCGTCTGGTCCGATGAATCTCGTTTCCTGTTGCACAATGTGGGTGGCTGGGTACGTGTGACGCCCGGATGCGCCGTGGAACGAAACCAAACTGGTGGAGAAAGTGCAATGCTTTGGGCTTCCTCCACCAATTTTTTTTTCTGCTGGAAAACCCATGGTACAATCATTCATGTGCAGGAAACCATGACGTCTACCACCTACCTAAACATCATTGCAGAACAGGTATATCCTTTCATGGTAACGGTATTCGCCTCTAGTAGTGCCTACTTTCAGAAGGATAATGCGCCATGCCATTTTGCCTGGATTGTTCTAGAATGGTTCTCGGAACATGAGGGAGACTTCCAGGTATTTCCCTGGTCTCCAAATTCCCCAGACATCAATCCGATCGAGCATCCCTGGTTTTTGTTGGAACAGCAAATCCTATCTGCGACGACTCAATAACGTATCTTACAGGATTTAAAGTATCTGATAGTAAAGTGTTGGTTACAGGTACCACAAGACACCTTTAAAAATATTTTAATTTTTTTGAAAATAATTGAGGTTTCGGCTGCACGAAGAAAGAATCTACGTGGGACAACAGCTTTAAAGTTACAATTTAATGTTTACAGAGAAGCTCACATAATATCTGAAGTTAACGTAAGCCTAATAATAATAAGCTCAAACCATTAATCGTTCTCCACGGAAGCTAACGTAACGTTCAAATTAAAGCAAATTACATATAATACAGTTTCAGCCATAGCATTATATACAAATGAATGGGAAGGGAATTACTGGAAGAATTAATTCTTTGTACGAGGGGTAAACGAAAAGTAACGCACAGCAATTTTTTTCTCTTTGCAGGTCGCAAGCAGCAGGTTGCAGTTTGACAAAAAAGTTTGAATATCACACTACAGACCGGTTTGGCTGGATCAGGTGTCGCCGTGGTGGAAGACAGTGTGAACAACAGCACAAAGAAGTCGCGTTTGTTAGCGTAGTCTACGAATGAACAGCAACGCGGTTTAGTCCGATTTTTGTGGGCTAAACGGAAACCTCAGACGGACATTCACAAAGAAATAGTCGAAGTGTATGGTGATGATTGCCTGGAACGCAGCAACATCTCCAGATGGTGCAACTTCTTTGCAGAGGGCCAAGGCAACCTTACCAATTCAAAACGTTCCGGTCGACCTGTAACTGCGTCACCACCTGCCACTGTCAGAGGCATTGAACAGGCAATTCCGAGTGACCGGCGGATCCATCTGCGCACACTGGTACAGGAGTTCAACATTTCGTACGGTATAGCATACGATACTGTGCATGACAAATTGAAATTTCGTATGGGCTCCCAATAACTTGACAGGCGACCAGAAGGGACACAGAATGATGTCATCGTTGGACCACTTGATGCGTTAGCAGAAAAAGGACATGAATTTTTGGCAGGTGTAGTGACGGGCGATAAGTCCTGGGCGTACCACTACACTTCCGAAACAAAGAAGGCCAGTTGGAGTGGAAACATTCCGACTTCCCGCAACCAAAAAAATTCATAGTAACCCAATCTGAAAAAGAAGTCCTCATAACGGTGTTCTGGGACATGCATGGCGTTCTTCTGGTGGAGTTTTTTTTTTTTTTTTTGATTGGAGGTTTAACGACTACCGTGAGCAACTCGATGAGCTATAAGCAGTCGCCCGTCCCTAATTTAGGGTCACTGGTTCCAGGAAAGGGAGAGAGCCAGTGCCGTAAGACAAACACAACATCCATGCCTCACCGGGATTCGAACCCAGACACCTTTCGGACCAATGATCAGAGGCCATCGCTTAGACCACTGCGCCACCGGGGCGGCCCTGGTGGAGTTTCATCAAACGAGGACCACTGTGAATGCCAAAACCTACGCTGACACATTGACAAAGTTGCGTCGTGCCCTTCGTGACAAAAAACCCAACAGAGACGCTGCAAATGTCAGACTGCTTCATGACAATACTCGTCCACATGTTGCACAACACGTTCATAACAAAATTGCGCAATTTGGCTGGGAGTCCAGCATCCACCGTACAGTCTGGACCTGGCTCCTTCGGACTTTCATCTGTTTGGTCCCTTGAAAAGATTCCTGGGCTGCCAACGCTTCCATTCGGCTGACAAAGTCAAATCGATTGTCTGTGGATGGCACTACGCCCAAAAACCGAACTTTTATGAACAAGGTATACTAAAACAGGTACCACGCTGAGATAAATGTCTCGAGTGTCTCGATTCTTGTGTTGAAAAGTACCTAAGAAGTGTGATTTCACTGTGTTTATGTTTTGTTTTGCCTATCTATTAAACTCTTGCCAAAAAAAAATAGTGTGCGTTACTTTTCGATCCACCCTCATACATGAAAATCATATACGCATCATTGTCATATAGATGCCATAAATTTTATTGTTTCTTATTTAGCCACCCTTTAGGAAACTTAAAAATTGCATCGCCCTGGAACGAGAATCGAACCCGCATCGCTCCATTTACGTTCCAGCGTGCTACCGTTACACCACTCAACATAACGAGTGCTAAGCAACTGAAGCTAAACAGATGCAGCTTAGGAATCTGAATAACTTTCCGGATGTGCGTTAGTCAAAGCATTCCATCTTCATTATCTTCCTCAGAGTATAATCTTTAATATAAACCAAGACAGATACACAACACAAAGCAAACAAAACATAAACATGGAAAAAAAAAACTTTGTTCATTATATATTGGGTTGGTACGAATGAAATGTCCGGCAAAGGACCAGCACACATGGACGGCGAGAACGGAAAAGTAGGACAACTTACCTAGGCAAAATAACCCCTTCGCATCGACACATATACAATAGTTGCCATCTGTACGGCAAGGCCATGATCCTGGAACGAAAAAAGCCTTGCGGCTGGGACCCGAAAAAGTCATCAACTGCACGTTGAACCTCGTGGGTCGCATAAATTTTTTCGAGGCATTTAAAAACTCGAAAAAATGTATGCGACCCACTTAAATGTATCTTTTTTTCATGCTGCATACAAAAAATAAATATTGCCCCAGTAATAATCGAATATTTCTTTCAAATTTTGCTTTTAAGTTAGGCAAAGAATGAAATTTGGGGCCAAAGTAACCTCAACTTACGGTATGTAGAAGAATAGGCTAAATAAAAAGAAAAAACAAGAATAAAATGTTAAACCAGTGTTAAAAGAAATAAAATATTTAGCTTTGTATACTGACCAGTGTAATTTCGAAACATGAATTAACGGGTAAAACAACTGAACTTCCAGGTTAGCGTCCTAAGCATTTGGCCACCGAGATGTTCTAAGTTGAAAATATGTATCTGGATTTTTTCCAGGGTATTACAAATGCCAACATTCAGCTACTGATTTACTTAAATTTAAAAAAAAAAAATCTTGCGTAAATATACTTTTGTCAGGGGGGAGAAAGTTTTCCCGACAATCAAAAGACAAAATATTTGGAGTTCTAAGCAGTCTACTTACAACAAAAACAGCTTTTATTTGAAGAGAACTGTCTAGTTTTTCGTCGCTTACACTTGAAATTCGAGCTAAAAAAAGAACTGTCGTTTAGGATGTTTTTTCCTGTGGTTTATGAAGCTACTATTCCGAAGCTAGTTTCTTTAATCGGAGCGATGTGTATACAGTGGGGAAAAAAAAAGTAATTTGCTGTTAGACCTTTTTGTGGGTGATGTGTCCGCAAATAAGAATCCTTTTTACTGAACAATGAATCATTAACAGCAAGAATTTAAAAAAATGAAAGCCTCTCACTGTTCGTTCGCAAACATTCCTGTCGAAGAGCATGCGTAGGTCACGTGACCCATTTTCTTTTTTCCCCTCCTTCTCCCGCATCCGTCCGGAAGTCAATTCAGCTGTAGAAGCCGCTGCCCCAGAAAGGGTCAGAGGTTGAGAGGGCAAGACGCAGAGCTTCCTGACGACTATCCATTCTATAGACTGAATCTCTTTTCCCTTAACAGTCAGCGTCTCAGCCACCCCCAGTGCATTCTGAACCCCCTCCTCGCCCATCCATTCTTTTTCCATTCTTATCAATCGCATCAACCTTTTTTTTTTTTTTTTTCTTTATTTACCATTTCTATTTCTTTCTGTTTCGTATTTTGTCAAGAGGAGCATGAAAAATAAAAGACAGCTCGAGTGATAACGCCGAATGGCAGCGGTAATTTTTTTAAAAGCTGGCCTTAGCAGATGTTTCCGTGATCTTGGTTTCCATAGGAAGAGTTGTAATTTAGCTGATTGTTTTCTCAACTTGGACACAAAACGTGTGGCGGAGTGCTAGAGTGATAAATCAAAGTTCTGGGACTAATTGCATACACTAACCAGATTTAGCTCTGCATTTTTTAAATAGACAGCAAAGAAGCATTCTTTGGACAGCTATACCAACATTGGAACTAGAAGTCTCCTGAATTAGAATTACATTCTTTTGAAAAATAAAAAAAAATTGTCGCACAAGTTAGAATTATAAACAAAGAGTAGGATAGAAAGAAGAACGAAACGAACTGCGAGAAAAAAATAGCGATAACTATGAGAATTCAACTAGTTTCTCGCCAAGTGGTAGAATATCAGAACGAAACTTATAAGTACAGTCCGGAATGTATTTATGTATTTTTTTTTTTGTCTTTTGATTAGGGACTTAAAAGACCACCATGGGCAACTCAACTGGTTATAAGCAATCGCCCGTCCTTAATTTAGAGCCACTGGTTCCAGGGAAGGGAGACAGATACAACGCTAATGCCTCCCCCTGATACCAAATTCCGACGAATGACCGGATTGTATTCAGTCTCAAAAACTAAGAGTACCAAAGTACCTCTAAAAAACTTTTTCTCCAGCACATGCCTGGTGAAATCACTGCTACTGGATGAAAAACAATGAACGAGAAAATGTTGAAAGCTCTTTCTCTCGCGCGCAAAGATTTCCGTTTAACACTATTTTACAACACGCAGACGGATACTTTTAATTAAAATAATGTCCCTATGACAGCACTTCTTTATAGGCAACGAACTACATGGAAACTTTTAAAGAGCAGCTTAGCATCTCAAACCCAAATGACGAACAGATGTTTTTTAGCCTTCTGCCCAACTACGCTGCCAGCACCGTCACCCTCTCTTTCCATCTGTTTTTCGGTAATGTTCTTTAAAATTTTACACGTTTACCCGGAAAAGGAAAAAAAAAAAAAAAAAAAGCAATGGTTTTTCTCTCTTCCTTGGCCCAAAACACCAACGTGTGGCAGAGAACCCTTGGCGTAGCTGATCCTACTGATTCACCTTTAAAAATAATTTCTCGGTATTTATTCACTGTTTGTGCTGTATCGCTTCAATTTTTCTTGTTTTTTAAAAAATGTAATGCACGATAAATAAGGAAAAGCATTTACGCTTATAATGAAATACAAAAGTAATTTTCATAAACCAACGAAAATAAAAGTTCAAAGAAATTACAACAGCTTTTTTTTTTTTTCTAGGAGGGCTTGCTTGACTTGCAAGGGAGCTGAGCCACCTCTTGTCTCCTAGGTACGGCCTGGGTTAGCATGAAGCTTGTAGCAAAAACTCCAAAGCGACTGGACTGCAGTGCTGATCTTTCACCGTTATTCTACATATTTGTGTCGACAAAATGCATTTTAGATTACATTTGGGACCACTTTGTCTCCATGGAATGTCTAAAGCTTCTTTCAGCAATTCCTTAGAGACATAAAAGTACGCCAAATGTAATATAAAATACACTGCTCGCTTTTCTAGATATTATTTCATTTTATTATTAGTATGAGATAGCAGAAAAAAGTCACGCATATTGCAATTATCAATTACTTAGTACCCATAATGAATATTAATTATGGATAGTTTGTGGTCAAAAACAAAGCGTTTATTTTCGTCTATCCTATTTTTGTTGAAATAACAAGCGTTCATTTAATTGAGCGGCATTAATTCTGATGCACTAAATAAGCCAGCTGTGAATTATAAGAGAAAACAGAAGTCACCTAATTACTTGAAGAACCCAGAATTCGAATGAAATATTTTAAGCAACGGAAGATTTAGAATAGTTTGTGCATATCATAGTTATATTTCAATTGAAGATATACATTAGTTTAGAACATATATTTGTATTTACTATTTACATTGACTGCTTATTTCTACCAGCATACGAAATCTCTTCTTTGTCGCGTTGAAAAAAATATTTGTCTGCCTTTGCTTAAATTTGTCTTCTCAGCATTCTCGTTAATCAGATTTTAAATTCGCTACGGAAAACGAAATTCTCAAGCCAAACTGACATTGGTTTTGTCATGGTGGAGCAGTTTCTGTGCAATTACAACTCCCACGTAAAACATTACTGACACGCAAGGGCGGTGGAAAGGGAAAGGGGTGGGGTTTACAGTGGGTGAAACACACAGAAGCCACGCTGCTAACGAGACCTCAAAATTCCCCTAAGATGTTATTTAAACTATCAATGGAAAAACTGTTTATACAAAAAAAAGGAGAAACACAGTTCGAACACCCAAAACTGTAAAAATTCAGTTCTTACGAGTTAGTATCTAAACGAAAACTAAACTTAATGGGGACATTTTTGCTGGACTGAGCTTTTGAATTCTGGTCTCCTACAGAGACAATACTTGCTCAGTTAGATAACAGCTTTCAGTTGTTTCAAATAGTGCACAGTAGATATGCATTATTGAAACAACTGAAAGCTGTTATCTAACAGTAGATAAGATAGATAAGACAATACTTGCTCAGTTAGATAACACAGTAGATAACAACTTTCAGTTGTTTCAAATAGTAGATAAGACAATACTTGCTCAGTTAGATAACACAGTAGTAACAGCTTTCAGTTGTTTCATAATATTAGATAAGACAATACTTGCAGTAAATAAGACAATACTTGCTCAGTTAGATAACATAATATTAGATAAGACAATACTTGCAGTAAATAAGACAATACTTGCTCAGTTAGATAACATAATATTAGATAAGACAATACTTGCAGTAGATAAGTATTGTCTGATCTTGTATGATCAGATAAGTATTGTCTGTAGATAAGTATTGTCTGTATACTTGCAGTAGATAAGTATTGTCTGATTTTGGTCATAGATAACACAGTAGATAATAGCTTTCAGTTGTTTCATAATATTAGATAAGACAATACTTGCAGTAGATAAGACAATACTTGCTCAGTTAGATAACATAACATTAGATAATACAATACTTGCAGTAGATAAGTATTGTCTGATCTTGTATGATCAGATAAGTATTGTCTGTAGATACGTATTGTCTGTATACTTGCAGTAGATAAGTATTGTCTGATTTTGGTCATAGATAACACAGTAGACAACAGCTTTCAGTTGTTTCATCATGTTAGATAAGACAATACTTGCAATAGATAAGACAATACTTGCTCAGTTAGATAACAGCTTTCAGTTGTTTCAAATAGTAGATAAGACAATACTTGCTCAG
Organism: Macrothele yani; assembly: GCA_039090855.1. NCBI lineage: Eukaryota > Metazoa > Arthropoda > Arachnida > Araneae > Macrothelidae > Macrothele > Macrothele yani. The sequence goes on along the minus strand of CM076994.1, from coordinate 7,556,238 downwards.
TTAGATAACAGCTTTCAGTTGTTTCAAATAGTAGATAAGACAATACTTGCTCAGTTAGATAACACAGTAGATAACAGCTTTCAGTTGTTTCAAATAGTAGATAAGACAATACTTGCTCAGTTAGATAACACAGTAGATAAGACAATACTTGCTCAGTTAGATAACAGCTTTCAGTTGTTTCAAATAGTGCACAGTACATATGCATTTCTCATTCAAATGAGCTGTGCTCTTATTGAAGCCGAGTACGGATTATATCAGGCTAATATTATAAGGTTATTTTTGTTGGGGCTGGGGATAATGTTAAAAGAAAAATTATTATATCGCTATTATTATTATTACCATTATAAAATCGCAGTTATTATTTTTATTATTCCTAACGCACACTCTCCTTTACCTAATAGATAGCGGTTGGCTACAGCAGAATGTGACTATGTCGTAGTTATGTGCGGCATTGTCCTGTTAAACAAACATATTGCAAACTTCTTATAAATTGTTTTTAATTGTAATAAGTACAAGTCCTATAAATTGTTTTTCATAATAATATTAACTTGCCTTTAAAGTTTGACCAATTCGCCTTTACTACTGACAAAAACAAAATTATCAGGTTGATGTCCCTAAATCCAACTTTTTGTTGTAGAAAAAGTCTGCATTTGTTTTTCTAAAATTATAACTTTTAAATTTAGAAAAAAATCTTCGTTAGTTGTAAAAAGGAAGGTTTAACATCTCGATTGTGTTTACGCGTCACTAAATACAGCACCTGAAAGACACTGTTACTTTCACAGTTCACTCTTCGCAACTTCACACAGCCGCAAAGAAAACACAAGATGGACACGGCAATCGCGTTCCTTTTAAGTGGTCACATTACATGTAGAAATAAGCTATACTTCGTCGACGTGCGTTTCCAAAGCTCTCAAGAATTCAATGTTTCTTTCAGGACTTTTTGGCGGGGGGGGGGGGGGGCAAACGGAACCCCAGAGGGTGCAAATTTTCCTTTTGCTATATATATATAATTTTAAGTACTATATATATACATATATATATATATATATATATATTCTATAAAGAAGATACCTAAGCAAAAAAATACATATATAATTTTGACTCACACCTAGTACAACATAGAAAAGGTTATGTATCTACCTGTGTGAGTAAAAGGAGAAAAGATAAAAAAATAAAATAAAACAACTGAATGTAGAAGGTGTCGAGAATACTGAGCCTTGGCTTTATCAAGGACCAGCAAAAACTCTGCATTTTCTCACTTCTACAAAGACCTAGTTGGAAATGGGTTTCTGCAAGGCCATAGATGCAAGTAACATTCCCACCTAAAATAGTTTAAAAAATATATATATAAGTCATGTCCTCCGTAGAGTAGCATGACCTAGCACTAGTTAACAATTTCGCTTGCATCCATTAACCTTCATGGCCCGACCCATGCTCTTCATCTGTTACTATTAAACAGAGAGAAGAAGATTAAAATTATGTCACTCTCACAGCTTGAGTTCTCTTTAATCTTCTTCTCTCTGTTTAATAGTAACAGATGAAGAGCATGGGTCGGGCCATGAAGGTTAATGGATGCAAGCGAAATTGTTAACTAGTGCTAGGTCATGCTACACTACGGAGGACATGACTTATATATATATTTTTTAAACTATTTTAGGTGGGAATGTTACTTGCATCTATGGCCTTGCAGAAACCCATTTCCAACTAGGTCTTTGTAGAAGTGAGAAAATGCAGAGTTTTTGCTGGTCCTTGATAAAGCCAAGGCTCAGTATTCTCGACACCTTCTACATTCAGTTGTTTTATTTTATTTTTTTATCTTTCTCCTTTTACTCACACAGGTAGATACATAACCTTTTCTATGTTGTACTAGGTGTGAGTCAAAATTATATATGTATTTTTTTGCTTAGGTATCTTCTTTATAGAATGTGAATTCTGAATTTTCAAAACTGCTGCGTTGCGCGTTTTGATTTTCAGGTTATTTTGCACCCTTCGTGTTAAATTCTAAAATTTTTTCCTTAGTCTTCAGTTTTGCTCTTAAGTATATATATATATATATATAGGAGTAATTACTATATATATCTAGCACCGGGGCGCATTTAGAGAGGGCCTTACCCCCCCTCCCGAAAACGTTTCATTTTTTTTTCCTTTTGGTTTAAATGCGACTTGCATTAGAAAAAAATACCTTAATTTAATAAAAATGTATCAACTTACATTAGAAAAATAATGCCTTAATTTTTCTTCAATTTTTTATTAACTTTGATTTTGTTCCAGATGGTAAATTTCAAAAACTTCCTCTATTTTCGCCCCCCCCCCCAAGAAAAATTCTATTACACGCCTGATATAGTTATTACTTCTTTAAACATTTTAGTAATAACAAACTTTTTTCAGCTAAAGGAGGGGGGTTCCGCAGGTTTGAAATTTTCATCTATAAAATTAAAATGCATTCAACGCACACTTGATCCTGAATCACGATTCCCAGACAAATAGGTATGATTAGTCTACTTATATATTTTGAAGAATACCATGCGTCGTAATACACTTTTTAATAAAATAAACTATAACTAGTACCATTTGAACAAATATTTAAAAAAATATAATTGGAAAAATATTTGTAGCATAAAAAGAAACAAAACTTCCTGTTTCACCATAGCCTGAAATTATTAAAATTTGGCTCTGTAACCCAAAATGTCTCGGGGGGGGGTCGTTTCTGGGAGGGCTTCGACCCCCTGGATGTATGCCTGAAAGAAACACTGCTCAAGATCGAGCGATACCAAAGGTATACTTCAGATTATCCCCATTGCAGCATTCTAAGGTATGCGCGCTTCTAGAGCGCTGAGCATCTTTCATTGGTGCATCGCAAATACGTCATACTATTCTAGGAGTCACTGGCAGTTGTTCGATTAGTGAATCACGAAGAAAAAGAGCGCGGCGCGCTAACTTTGACGAAGGAAAAGACACTGTTGACTGTGTAATAGAGACAGGAGTGCGAGTGATAGAGAAAGCTAAACGAAGTCAAAGTAGAGATACAAGCATTTATATCTATAGAGATTTTTCATATAAAAAAAGGTTTTGACTTTTAAACGTCCGGTAGGGATGGACTCCACTATCGCCTTGGTAACAGCCGCCTCTTCCTGTGGCTGCTGTCACGGGTGTTTCCATTATTGTGTCTACCCCTGTACATCCTTCATTTTCACATCTGGCTTTGACTTAAATTGTTATCTGTACTTATTTGTAAGCATACCTTGTTTGCAATCTGTCTCTCAAAAATTATTTCTGAGAAATAAATTTCCCACAAGCCTGGGCTGTCGCAATATATTCTGTCCACGCAGACAAAAGGGGCAATCATCATCTACTTCATGTTACTCCATGAAAACACACTTTGTTGCACCTTCCGCTATAGGAGCGAAATTTTCTATGTGAAATCTCTTGGGCCAAGTTGAAATATGAATCCTCAAGTTGATATCATGTGTTATGTACAATCGACCCAAATGAATTCTTCATAAACAAATACGTGTATCGGAGTGTAAAAATGTCTAAATAACTCAATTATTTTCTTAGAATGATAAAATTTATGAATGTTTTGAAGATTAGGAAGTATTTAATGTGTATATATACACTATATTGACAAAAGTCACCAGACACCTAGAAGAGAAACAACATAGCATTTATTGACATACATTAGTACGGTGTCGGTCCACCTTTGGCCTTATGCATGCACTGACCCTTCAAGACATGCTTTCGACAAGGTTTTGAAACACAGCGATAGGTATGCGCGCTTCCATTCAGTACATAACGCTGCCGCTAACTGTTGCTTAGTAGTAAGCCTTGGTTCCAAACTTCTTGTGGGACGCTCTAATTTATCCCATAGGTGCTTTATGGGATTAAGATCAGGGCTCTGTGCTGGCCAGTCCACATACGATACGGAATTATCGTCAAACCATGCCGTAACAGTCCTTGCTTTATGGTTCGCTGCATTATTCTAATGGTACCAACAAGGCTCGGTTCCATAGTATTGCCACAGAGTTGGTAGGGCATAATTCTCCAGAATATCAAAGCAGGCGTGTTATTTAACAGGTTTGTCCACGATCACCAATGGGCCGGGACCATACCGCGTAAAACACCGCCACACCAGTACACTGCCAGCTCCAAACTTGACCGTAGGAACAGTTACACTGTGGTAAATAGCGTTCCCCCGGCTGCCGCCAAACCCACACACGGCCATCAGACCATGGATGGTGTATCAGGATTCATCAGTCCATAAGACCCGTTTCCATTCATCTACGGTCCACGATAAAGGACCTTTACACCATGCTAAACGACGAGTAGCATTCCGAGTGGAGATGAAAGGCTTATGAGCAGCCGCACGACCACTGTAACCCATGGAATGAAGTTCTCTGCGAATGGTACGTGTACATACAGATGTTCCAGCATTTTTACTCACCTGTAAACTGAGGTCTTGTGCAGTATTCCGTCGATTAGCTGTAATGACTCTCCTGAGTCCTCGACGCGACGTCCTCTATCACTGATTTTCTTTGGTTTGTTGGTACGTTTTGCTGCTTCAGGCACGTCATGTGTCTTCCACTTATTCAGTACATCCAAAACAGTTGACTTGGGTATGTTTAAACACCTCTCGGTTTCTCTTATGGACAACCCACTAATATAACACCCAATAATCTTTCCTTTCTCAAAGTCAGTTCTCTCTCGCCGTGACATTTCACTCAATCTCGCAGTGCGATATGATCGCGGTCAGTTGCAGGCATGTTTTTATACCGTTTGCAGCTGTACCGCGCATCTTAACAACACAGCGGATCCGTTCATTTGCTTTTGAAGGGATGTCCGGTGACTTTAGTCAATATAGTGTATATAGTATTCATGTGTATGCTTTACATACACACATCATATTTAATATATTAATATTAGATATTACTAAACATTTAACATACTGTATATATAAAATATTTACAGAAACAGAATTTTTTTCACTTCAAATCATTCTTTCCTACTATTCACTTACGAAACTGAAACATAAATCCATGAGAATAAAATACATTTAAGGATGCATACATTAATTGTTAGGCTGCCATCCGATGCTGACCTTGGCTACGTTTAACGGACGATCTGTAGCTTCTAATTCAAGGCTCCTTGAATTGGAGGAGGAAATACAAAGAACCATGTGGGACATCATCGGGCTAAGTGAGGTGAGAAGGAAAGGAGATCTCATTGAACTGAGAAGCGGACATCTTTTCTACTATTGTGGGACAGATACTGGCAGAACTAGCGGTGTTGGATTTATAATAAACGAGGAATAGGAGGAGGACAATGTTCTAGAAGTTGAAAGTTCCTCAGACAAAGCTGTGCGACTGGTTACCCAACTCTCAAAAAGATACCAGCCTCAGATTATCCAAGCTTACGCGCCATCCTGAGGAAGAAGTTGAAGCATTTTACGAAGAAATTCGGCATATAAATTGAAAAGGCAAGCAGCACTTGAAGATGCTTGTGGATGATTTCAATGCGAAAATAGGGCAACAGAATGAAACTTCGACATGTAAATTCGGACATGAGAACAGAAACCAGAGTGAAAATACTTTCGCAGAGTTTGCAGAGGTTGAATGGTTTTTAATCATGAACTCCTTTTTCAGGAAGAGAACACACACGAAATGGACATGGAAGCATCCCAATAGAACGACAAGTGAAATTGATTTTATTATGTGTAATAATAAATTTGTCATTGAAGACTGCAGTGTGCTGAATAGATTCAACACAGGGAGTCATCATAGAATGGTGAGATGTAAGGTGCACCTCAACACTAAACTCGAACGTGGCAAGCTCATAAAGCAAAATGTATTGACATGATCGATCTTAAAAAACATCATAATACGTTCAAACTGGAACTGAGGAACAGATTCTCCGCTCTAGAAGATCTAACATCGGAAGAAGTGTATGTCTGTGAAGTTAACAGAAAACAAACCTAGGTTCTTATGGAAACAGCAACAAAAATAGGGGGTACTAAGAGCAAGTTGCATATGAAGAAAACATCAGGAAAAACAAAAATGCTGTTGCAAAAGAGAAGGGAAATGAGGAAAAATAAACATGTAACTTCCAAAGTGGAATATATAATTATGAAAGACAGCAGGAAAAGGTAACACTGAAGACGTACGGAAATTCAATTGTGAACTAGTGAGAAAAACAATTAAAAACAACCAAAACCTGAAGAATGCAAAACGTGAAGAGTGCAATTGCAAACTAGTGAGAAAACAACCAAAACCTCAGTAACGGAAGAAAACAAATTATGCCACTGGTACTGTAACAAGGAATAGAGGCAAAATGTTGAGAAGGGTGAAAGATTTCTTCTCAAACCTGTATGAAAGGGATGATACATCTACCACAGGCATTAAAAAAGGTACCAATACTACGGTCCCTCCAGATCAATCGGCAGAAGTTACACATGCAATTGAGAACATGAAACGGGGAAGAGCTCCAGGAGAAGATGGAATTACTATGCACATTATACAAGAAGCAAATGGAGAAATTGAAACTAGACTCGCCGAAGTTTTCACTAGATGTCTCAATGAAGGGAAGATTCCTGAGCATTGGAACAATGCTACAATGATCCTGCTACATAAAAAAGGTGACGTTGAGGATGTCGGGAACTACAGGCCCATCAGCCTCCTATCAGTGGTTTATAAAGTCTTCACTAAAGTTCTTTCACATCGCTTAAAGATAACACTGGACATGGCTCAACCGAGAGAACAAGCTGGATTCCTGAGTAGCTACAGCACTATAGATCATATACGCACTGAGAAGACTAATTGAAATAACAGGGGAATAAGAGTTCTCATTATGCATGGCTTTTATTGATTATGAAAAGGCCATAGATTCCGTGAAACCATCAGCAGTTACAATGGCTTTGAAATCCTGCGTCCTGCGGTATTAAAGATGCATACATTAACATTATTAATAACATCTATGAAAACGCAAATGCAAAGTTTCGGCTATTTGAGGATACAGCAACAATAACAATTGAAAAGGGAGTCAGACAAGGTAACATCGTGTCTCCCAAACTCTTTAATGCCACATTGCAAACAAAGTCTCTCAATCATTGAATTGGGAAAACAAAGGAATAAAGATAAATGGAGATTATTTAACTCACCTTAGTTTTGCGGATGAAGTAGTCATTTTTTCAAATGACACTTCAGAACTATACAGTATGATCCAGGAATTTGCTGACAAGAGTAAAGAAGTAGGATTAAAAATGGACTTTCAGAAGACAAAACTGATGTGCAATGCTTCATCAAGAAATGAAGATTTATCGATTGATGGGGAAAATCTGGAGATAACCAATACCTACATTTTTCTTGGACAGCAGATATCAAGTGAGGGTCACATTGATGAAGAAATTAATCGGCGTATAAAACTTGGCTGGAGAGCTTTTGGAAGAAACGATAAAAATTTTAATAGTAATATGCAATTATGTCTTAAAAGAAAAGTGTTTAATCAAACCACACATTCTTCCAGTGCTTTCATCAGAGCAGAGACGTGGATCTTAACTAAAGAAGACATACAAAGACTGCACACAAAGAAAGAAGCATGGAGAGATGCATGCTTGGTGTAACCAGGAAAGATAAGAAGAACTCGTGGATAAAGAAAATGACAAAAATGGAAGATATGATCAGAGTAAAATCCCTGAAATGGCAATGGGCTGAACATATTGCCAAAAGGATGGACCACGGAAATTTTAAACTGGATTCCAAGGGACTGGAAAAAACCTAGAAGAAGACCACTTGGAAGATGGGTGGATGAAATTCGAAAGCGTGCAAGAGTGACGTGGAAGATACTGGCTCAAGACAGACCGTTGTTGAAGTAACCTGGGGAGACCTTCATCCAGCAGTGGATTGATAATGGTGGACAATGATGATGATAACATTAATTTATGTCCAAAATTTCGTAATAAAAACAAATGTAATAACTGAATACAATCGAAGTGGACGTTTTCATTCATCCTCACCGACTGTTTTATCGTTGCGATTAAGATGTGACTGCAAGAGACGGAAGAACGGATAGATTTACATATAAAGGTATTTTTTTTATTTGTTGTCTTATTCACTTTGCCGACCAGGGATTTATGCACACTCCGCTAACAGCTCTTCGCAGACATACTAAATCATTTATTTCATATATACTATACTTCTGAATCACTTCAGCATACACAAGATTTGAGAAAAAATCATTATCTACCTGTTCAACCAACCCATATAAATATTCCTTTGCTGTAGCCTTGTTTAAGGAAGCATTTGGACAGGAGAGACAAAAAAAAACCGCCTTTAGATTTTGGAAGAAAGATCCCCGGTTTCAACTATTCTTTATTATAAAAAATCCGTTCATGTTTTTATTTTTGAGATTCTTCCCATTTTTTAATCCTATGTTTAAAGATTAGAAACATTACAAGCATTTTCAGCCTCCGAAAAGATTGTTTTCATAGATCTCATCCGCAATTTAAAACGAAATGAGCACGTTTTATGTATTGCACTATATGGGAAATGTCACAGATTTGCTTTTATCGATATTTATAATACAACAATATTACCCTTTTTACACTTTGAACTGTTACTGCTTATTGTATCAAGCGTTTTTCTAAGTTTTCTCACTTCCAAGTTCTCACTGTCAGCTTTATTTTTATAATACTTCGACGTCCCACTTCGAACATCAAAAATTTCTCCTCTGTTGTTTGGGGAGCCTAAACTTTCTCCGTAGCACGGAGAATCACTAAATCTACCTCCTTCGAGAGCTAGATCCAAAATTCGCGTTGTTGTTTTTTATTCCTTTTCTAAGAAAAGCGCAGGCTACGTTTCACACCCCTTCATTCGGGCCATCTGGAAAGTGATTGAATGCTCATTATTGCGACTTTCACCCTACTCGCGAGAAATCGCTCGTTAAAACAGTAGCGGCTCGTGACCAGAGAAAACAGGTGAGGTGTTACAAAATGAGAATCCATGAAAAAAAACACCTTATAAAGAAGGCTAATTCTTCTAGCTTTCAAAGACGCATAGCAATCAATGATACCATCGTTATGTGACTGGGTGGAGGACTGATATCATCGTTATGACTGGATATTTTAATCACTTTTGATTCTCATCACCCTCAGAACAACAAACTTGCGGAAATTTCTTTTTTTGGTTAAACGAGCTCAAACCCATAGCTCTTCTCAACAGGCAAATACTCGAGAACTCTCCTTCATTAAACATCTGGCAAAGAACTTTGGATATCCTGATTACCTAGTCATGAAAATAATTAAGAACGTATGAAACCACCCTAATTTCCGAGACTTCTACCACAAGATGCATTGGTTCAATGGACTTTCATCCATCGCTAACACCAATTCTTAGGAACATTTGCAGAAGACAGCAATTGGGATCCGAACCCGGAATATTTTTTCTCTTGTACGTTCAGACCGTGACAACGTCAATAAGGGCAAACAACATGGTGTTTATAAGATACCTCTACGAACCCTGGACCCGTCATTGCCTCCTTCCTGCTACATAGGCTCCACCCGCAGGAACCTCGGGTTATGTTTGAAAGAACATAAAAACTATTTGAAACAGGAGAACTTATCCACGGCTTTAGCAAGAACTGTAAAGCATGGGTAACTATGTTTCACAATGAGACGAGGCAATAATTATCTCTTCAGTTTTTACTCAAACCAACTTTTTATTCTTGGAGAGCCTGCTCATTTACCATTTGGGCAACTTCAGCTGTAATGACAGCTCCCCTCGTCAAATTCCAGGGCTGTGGCAAAATCTCTTCCACCCAGTCACATAATTTGGCAACTAGATACTATTAACCGTGACCATAATGTAAAGACTGATATGTAAATTTTCTTTTAATTTTGACCTGTTACCTATATATACTTGGATGTACGGTCTAAACTTTCCATCTGAAGATGGTCGTATAGTAATGCCCAAAAGGCCTAATATGGGTGTCAATGCTTTTAATAAAGTTTTAACTAATGTAGTTAAAACTTTATTCGTGTATCTACATTACGTGAAATAAAAGTTTCCGGACACCAATGCTTTTTTTACAATACTGAATTTATGGCAAAATCAATAATGAGTTGGCCCATCTTTGTCCACTATTACATTGAGCACTCTCCGTGGCACACTTTCAATGAGATTCTGGTAAGTAGTCGCAGATATATTGTTCCGTTTCTTCCGCGAAGTAGTGGTCAGTTCAGACACAGAAGTTAGACGTGTCGTTCTAGCCCGAATCAGACATTCAAGTTCATCCCAAAGGGGCTCTACAGGATTTGTGGTCGGGCCGTTGAGCTGGCCACTCCAAACTCCCATATCCTCAAACCAGTGGCGTAACCATGTTTCAAAATCTCGGGGGTCCGATCACACATACACACATTATATGTATACATATATACAGGGGTCGCGCAACCGATCGCCGCCTTCGCAATTTGCGAAAACGAAATCATTTTGGCGATGGAAAAAATGATTTGGCGATCACCTTTTCGTAATGTTGCAACACTCTGGCGAAAACAAATTCACTTTGCCGACTAAATTGGCGAAAACTTTAGAGAAGCTAGCGCAACCCCTGCATATATATATATATACATTATATACATACTGTATAAGATAGAGTTTCGGACGGACTCCTTCCTCCTACACACAGACACGCAAGAGCATAGAAATTGCTGATGCGCGATCTAACGGGCACGACATAGGCGCCTCTGTTGGCGAATCCTGGAACTTAGCGAACACAACTGTAAAACTATGATAGATAGGGCAGAAATGTAAGATATGAAGAAATTAACTCGTGCACCAAAAGCTATTAAATCGAAAACAAATGCCGTCTCCTGCGCGATACACGTTAATGGTAAAAAAACTATGTACAATTAAAATAAATATGTTTAAGAATTTTCAACACCACAACTGCGTCATCCTCAGAAACAGTGCAGCAGTGAGTACAGAAGTGAGTAGCCTATATACTTTACAAAACACATAGCAGTTAATACGCATGTTCAATAATCGGCAAAGTCCAAATCAAGTTCAGTGGGTAGAAGCATAGTTGGTGGGCGTGACCTGGCCCAAAAGTGTTCTCCAAGGAAGGTGGATAAATCATCGTTACAGCATCTTTCACCATTGACGAATATGTGAATACTTTCACAGAAAAGTGTTGATCGGTGGTTCCTGGGAGAATCAAGAATAATGGTGGCATTCCAACGTGGTAGGTTAAGAACCATTTAAACAGAGTCTCGACAAAGATGTAGAACCAGAATGCGTCCTGAGATTATACTGATGTTCGTAAATGCGGCGCCCCAAATTACGCGTGGTAGAACCCACATAACATAAATCGAGCTCTGCAGGGTTAGTAGATTTAAGTGGAACCAAATATACACCGTGACGATTCACACGTTCAACACAGTCTCTGTCCTTTTTAACAGAGTTAAATAAAGTACGTGACCTTACACCAAACTTGAGTTTGTACTTATGACATATGCTCTTTAAGATGTTACATACAGGTGGTATATATGGAATGGATCCCACAAATTGGTAGTAAAATTTATCTGCAAGCAAAGCTGTCTGCGGTCGATCAATTGATTTCTTAACAATCAAGCGATCAATCATGTGACGAGGGTTACCGAAAGTCAAGGCAAACTGTTTAATTCTAGCTAACTCTTGGTCCCGGAGATCCTGTGTGGACGAGTGTGTGAATGCACGATTAATAAGAAAATGAAAAGTATAGATAATTTTGGCGACATTGGATGAGAAGAAGTAAAAGGTATAAACGTGGCAGAAAAAGTTGGTTTACGGTAAACAGAAAATGATAAGGAGTTAACGGAAAGATTACGAAAAAGGCAAAATGCCTAAATTCTCGAACTTGATGGAATGATGACGTGAAGAAAGTACAGTGGCAAAGGAAAGAAGTTCATCGAAACCTGAAGGCCAAACAACCAATACGTCGTCGACGTACCTGATGTAAAGAAGTGGTTTTATGGGGAAACAGGAATGAGGGTATCCTCTAAGTCCTGCAACAAAACCTCAGCAAGCAATGGAGACAGGGGGACCCCCATAGGGGGACCTGCCAACTGTCGATAAATAGAAACATTAAAACGAAAATAAGATCTCTTCGAAATAAATCGAAGAGTACACATTATGGAAGAAATTTCATCGGAAGAATAAATGCACAAACCAACAAGTTTGGCTTCAATAAGATCATGAACATAAGAAACGGGGTTGTTCGGAAAAAGAGCCACTACATCGAGTGAGGCTAAACAGTAAGTGCAAATGTTGGTGGACATAAAAGAACGAACCCTAGAAAGTGCTTCGGTGGAACTGGAAACGGAGTAAGAAGAAGATCTAATGAGGGGAGCCAGAAATTTGGCTAAAGCTCCCTCAAGATTGCGGGTTGTAGAACTGACTTTGCTTATTAGGAATCGATATCGCCGTTTTATTAAGTACACATTATACACGTGTTTGCATTCTACGAAAAATTACAATCTTATACATTATTAAATTTAGTTGGTTCACATCATAAAAAAGTATGCATTATATTCCCGAAAAATGGGGGGGGGGGAGATCTTTTACATTTGGGATCCCTGACTCTGAAAATCTGTGGGGTCCTCCCCCCCCACCGGGTGGTTACACCTATGCCTCGAACCATGTCCAAATGGAGCGTGCTTTACGCACGGCGCGTTGTCTTACTGAAACAAGAATGGCCCGTCCCCGCTAAATAGGCAAAGTGCTGCAAGACAGGCTATTCTCAGTGCTGCGTAGTCTAGAATGTCCCGGTACTTCGTGGCATTCGCATTCATGTCCATACCACGAGAAACATCCCCTCTCCACACCCAATAATGACCATCGGGTATACAAATGGTGTAGCGCGATTCGTCATTCCATAACACTAGTTTCGATTGGTCTAGGGTCCATAGACTATGTGCTTTGCACCAATCAAGTCACTCACTCGAATTCTTACGAGTTATTAATTGCTTATATGCAGCAGTTGGGCCATGGAATTCAACTTGTGCATTCCCTTATGAACTGTTTTAGTGCACACACTCACTCCTGTTGAATCCTGAAATTCTTTTGTGATGTTTTTTGCTGAGGAATGACGGTACCCACAGACAAAATGGTTCAGAGTTCTCTTGTCCCTTTACGTCAACTTACTTGGCCTTTCTGAACGTTTCTTGGCAGTCGTAAGTCCCTCTCGTTTCCATTTACTAATGACGTCTTGTACAGTTGCCCGTGGGTGTTGCAGTTATTCTGCAATCCCACACACGGACAGGGTATTGATATGGAACCTCATAACACCTCGTTGGAAGTCAGCAAACTCAACACGAGTGGCAATGTCTCACGCGTAGACGACATACGACGTCTGAGGAGCTTACCCGCAGTTTTAACCTTTTCAGTGGCACTCCCGGAAAAGTTCCTTGCTGGACCCTATCAGTGTAACCTCCGGAAAATTTATTTACTGTGCACTGTCAGTGGCATTCCCGGAAAATTTCCTCGCTGCACTCTGTCAGTGGCATTCCTGGAAAATTTCTTTGCTGCACCCTACCAGTGTTAATTCCAGAAAATGTTCTTGCCGCACCCTTTCAGTTGGCGTGGCACTCATGGAAAATGTCTTTGCTGAACACTATCAGTGGCACTCCCGGAAAAATTTCTTGCTGCACCTTATCAGTGTAACTTCCGGAAAATTTCTTTACTGTGCACTAACAGTGGCATTCCCAGAAAATTTCCTCGCTGCACTTTATCAGTGGTAATCCCAGAAAATTTCCTTGCTGCACCCTTTCAGTGGGCATGGCATTCATGGAAAATGTCTTTGCTGCACACTATCAGTTGCACTCCCGGAAAATTTCCTTGCTGCACACTATCAGTTGCACTCCCGGAAAATTTCCTTGCTGCACCCTTTCACTGGTACTCCTGGAAAATTTTCGTGCTGCTAGATCTGGTCTAAAACGTGATTGCCCGGAACAGTTCCGTTTGATGAAAATTGTCCAAACGAACATCGCCCGGAAGTTTTCCGTTTAACTCGAAAAGCCTTGAAATTTAAGGAAAGTTTTGTAAACAAATCTTGCCACTGAAACTGTTAAAAGAAATCTGGCACACGTGATGTATTTGGAATGTTTCAATTTTTTTTATTTTTTTTATTTTTTTGCGGAAGGGGTGTCCGGAGACTCCTTTTTCCACATAGAGTAAATAAAAAAAAACAACTAAATTTCGTAACAAATGCAGTATTTTGCCGAAATACTTGAACTTTCAAGAAAAGTGACTGAAACACATGTATACAAAGAAAAATGGTAGAATCTTGTAAAAACATTCCAAAAAAAGGCGCCAAAACAGAACAAATGTGCAAGATCCGTTTGGAGAATAAACAGGATCTGTAAGTACAGGAATTCAGATCTTACCATATATGAAACAAGACACTGTAGTTTTACTCTACGTAAGCTGTCGGAAAATGGCTTAATGAAGAAAAAAAATTAGACGAAGTGGCATGTGCAGAAAATTACTTTACTAAAAAAACGAAGTAGTGCCCAAGTCTTAGTAATCTTTAGGTGATCATTAGTGTGAGTAACGTATTTACTTTTCAACCTCACCTCGCAATTGAAAGGATTTCGATATTATTTTATCTCGACTTCCGACAACTGGTGGGCCTAGGCTGAAATGTTTCTCTGGTAGCCAGAAATTCGACATTTCGACACCGGCTAACATCAAACTGATATCCTTTTAGCATCTGTCAAATCATGCACGGTTAGTTTTAACATCAACTGCTTACCAACAAGAATATTCGGCATTTAAATAACAGAACGCCATTTTCAACAGAACAAAAAGCCTGCTAAAAATCCATTTTTTATAATAAAAAAAATTACATTTCTTTTGTAGCGCATTTCAGTAATCCTTTCAATCCTGTCACAGCGCATTAAACTCTCAGAAGACTTAATGGAATTCTTCAAGGAAGAACACAGTTTGTGGGGAAAAGCTTCAAATGCAAGAGACAAATTCTGCAGTGCATCTTCCGCTATTGCGAAACTTTACACGAATTCCTCGAAAAGTCGAATCGCAAAAAGGGGGGGGGGTCACTTTTTTTTTTTTATCCGGAATGGAGTTTCTTTTTTGTTCATTTTTATCTGTTTATTTTAGAACAACACAGATTTTTAAATTAAGTGAGAAATTTTTACGCCCACTAAACGGAAACATGCTATTGGAGACTTTTGCTTTCTATTTCCCAAATCTCACATTTCTGCATTCGCAGCAGAATGTTATGGGTTCTTCATAATTAAAGAGTTGTATTTCGCTCTTAAAAAAACCGCTGGGAAAGGAGATCTCTGAAGAAAGTGAAAACGAAATTATTTTAAGGAACAACCGAAAATAACGAGAAATTTTCCCCCTTTAAGTGTCAACATCGGGGATATCTCCGGAGCTCTTGCTCAGGTCACGTGTTCCGTGTTATGCCAATCACTGGCATTCAGTCACGCCTTTTCCGTTTTCGTCACTCCGCGTGACGTCACATCTCGCGGGAAACAGAATGATGAATGAGTTAGAAAGGAAACCCGGTAGATACCTTTCGCTCTATCTCCTGATTCTTTCATTTTCTTTTTCCAAATCACTCCCCCCCCCCCTTTTTTTGTCATTCTGTCTCTTTCTCCTCTCTTTCCAGGGTTGTTTTTTTTTCGCTCTCTCTCTCACTCAAATCACAGCTCTGCACGTCTGTCGACCATCCGGACTTGGCGTTATGGCTGGCCTTTGTTTCCACGACACAGCCCGTCCGAAAAAATGAGTGATGTACGTATGTATTTTTTCGTACAATTGATGATGAACGCAACGGGAATTTGATATCAGACGATGCATATCTTTGCTAGAGTAACCTGATACAGAGTAAAACGATATTCTGACGTTTACTTCGAGGACCAGGGTCCAATTCTCACGGGCTACGATTACCATTGATCGCTGAAGCACATTATGTATACAACTTTTAATCTAGGCAATGGTGCATCGAGAATTCTCTTAAGAGTGATACCTAACACCTAACAAAATAAAGAAAAATCGGTATAAATACATAAGGCAAAGTTTTGCTGTTGAACATGGCATTTATGTATTATTTTGCTGTTGTCAGTGCTCGAAATCGAAATTTTGAAGTGCCGGTATGCCCATATTTAACTAAAAATCATCCGGAAAAAATATCTTCCCCAGAAATCTCCAAAACTGAAAAAAATTCAAAAAATCCTTGGAAGAAATACTGTTGTTTGAAAATGCAATTGAGAATTCCGTATTCTACGGAATAACGAAACGACATGGCGTGGGATACAGAATTATTTTCTATGGAGTGGAATATAGAACTGTCAACTACATCATAAGTCGAAAACGATGACGGTCGATTTCAGTTGGTTGGTTTATGGATCCAGCGAGAACTACTTGTGCTACACCGAGGACTGGATTTACGCTTGTTTATAACGAGGAGTCTCCATCTCGGGACCAACAGATTAGCGAGACTTCCGAACCTCGGCTAATCATTAGCTGCACTTGAACCCACAACTTTCAGGTCCCGAGCCGAGAAGACAGCCCCCTTCCAATAGGGACTTTCATGAAGTAGAAAATCGAGCATTTAGAATCTCCTCAATCAGAATGAGTATTCATGCAGTCTTAATAGCAATCTCATCACTCTAACAAAAAAATACCGAAATGGAAAAAGTTTATACTTATAGCTGCAAAATTAATATTTGTGTTTAATCTATTACTCCCAATTCTTCATTCTATGAAGATGTTCTTCAAATTGAATGTATTAAATTAATGATATAATAAAAAATAACAGACTTCTTTAGTGGAATGATCTGGGGCTTGGGCAAAATGTGATCATGTGCCATGGGTAGCTTCATTTCAATCCTTTGAAGGACTGAACTTATTGCTCCTGTGTACACCATTCCCCTACCCTTTACCATTCCCAAGCAGCTATTTCTCAAGAGCACGAGGCACATGTGTTTAAGAATGCGCGCTCGCAAGTTAATGACAAAACAAATATCATTTCTGCAGTTTTCCACTATTAAAATTAGTGCCGGTATACAAATTCCGGGTAAAAAAAGTGCATGCCAGTATGAAATACTACGAACAAAGAAGTGTCGGTATGCCATTCTGTCCCGTTTCAAGCACTGATTGTTGTCAGCAACGAACTAATACACGAAAGCAAATACTTCTCAAGTAATTATGACAGCTGCAGGAATACCACAAAATTGGGAATAAGTAACAGGCAAATACGAGTATTACGTTTTGCGAATCCCGCAAAGCTCTAAAAAAAAAGCAACGAAATGCTGATGGACTTCATCGTAATAATCTCGTCCCTTAAATTTTGAAATGGCATCTGTTTTGCCGTTGAAATAAGGATAATTCTGTTTTGGTTTAATTTTTCAAAATCCTATTCTGAAATGTATAGCAATGAAAAAAATCCTTTCCTAGTTTTATTTTTTCCCTTCTTTGCTGTCATGTCAATTTGCAACTTTAAGAAGAATGAAATATATTGTCTGCACCAGATGCTTTATTACAAGCGTCTGAAAATGACTGCGGTCATTACAGTCAATGTTATACAGTGGCAAAGAGCGTCGAATATTTCAGAGTCTTCAAGCTACACGGTCAAGTCACATTATTGTGACCATCAGCTAATATCCCAAGTAACCGCCGTGTGCAGCGCGGACAGCAGCTAGACGGGCTGGGAGTGACTCAGTAAGGTGCTGGAAGGTGTTCACAGGTATGTGGAGCCATGCTGAATGCAGTGCATCTGACAGCTGCTGGATGGTGTGTGGTGGAGGATCCACAGAGCGAACAACACGGTCGAGGTGGTCCCGCAGATGCTCAATTGGGTTTGAGTCTGGGGAATTAGGGGGCCAGGGAAGTACTTTGAAGTCTTAATCATGCTCTTCCAACCACTCTCGGACATTTCTAGTTGTGTGACATCTCGCATTGTCATGCTGGAAGATCCCATCCGCCCCAGGGAAGACAATCAGCATGTATGGGTGTACGTGGTCTGCAAGGATGGATTCATAACGAATTCGGTCCGTAGTGCCTTCCACAGCTATGAGTGGATCCAGAGAATGCCAAGAAAACATTCCCCAGACCATAACGCTGCATTCTTCACCAGCTTGTGTTCTTCCAGAAATGGTTGAAGAGTGTTTGTTCTCCGATGTTTCTTGCCTTATACGCCAACTTCCGACGAAGCAGAAAACGTGACTCATCGAAGAAGGCAATCCTTTGCCAATCAACGAAGGTCCAATTCCGATACTGCCGTGCAAATATAAGCCTTTTCTGCCGACGCACCTTCGTTAGCGTAGGTGCAGTGACCATCCGTCAGAATCGGAGCCCCATACGCAGCAGCGTTCGCTGAACTGTTTTAGACACACTTCCGGTAGCCCCCTGGTTCATTCGGCCCGTGAGTTGCTCCACTGTAGCATGTCGACGGGCCCTCACGCACCTTCAAAGCCGCCGTTCACCTCTCACATCAATGGCACGTGGTGCTTCGCAGTTTCCACGTCGCTTATTCGCAATGGTGCCACTTCTCCAATGACGATACATTTTAACCACAACAGCACGCGAACAGTTCACAAAGTGCGCTGTTTCAGAAATACTGCTACCCTTGGCCCGAAAGCCGATAATCATCCCTTTATGCAAATCTGATAAATCGCTCCTTTTATCCATGACAGCAACGAGTGATGTGTTTTCAGAATGCCTACAACACGCCTTATTTACATTCCAAGCCAGCTCACGACACGTGCCTTTTTTCATTGGATACGCGCTGTTGACGTCAAAAGTAGGAGGTTGTCACAACATTGTGACTCGACTGTGTATAAGACTTTTGACCCTATCGTGACTGAGCGATTAACAGAGGCACGGGCGTCTTGCTTTTCGAACGCGTTTGATGCATGTCTGAGTCTTAGTGACGCGAGGGTTAGGTGTTTATCCTACGGAGATGGTCCCTGAATCAGGGATCGGCAACAGCTGTATCTAAGATGCCTGTGAAGGTCGTTAAACACAGAAACAAAATAAAGACCTCTTATCCAAATGACATATGCTCCTATGTTGTTTAAAACTATCACACATCATAACTAACATCCGTTTATTTCAACTTCCATTTGCAACAGGACTCATTCCAAATGGTTGGAAATTTGCTCTTGTTCAACTCATTTCAAAAATGTTGACTCATCCTGTATTTCAAATATCGCTCTTTACTGTTATGTTTTGCCCAGAGTAATGGAGAAGATAACTGGAGAGCTTCTGTTTTATGTGGAACCTTCCAAGATCATTAATGATCTTGGATGGCTCCACATAAAGCACTTTCATACCAGTGTATCAATGGCAATACTTCATCTTATCTTAGCCATGTTTAGCGTACGACTAAGAAAATGATTTGTAAAAGTCAAACTGTGGCAGTTGATATTAAACGGATTTTTGGCAGACTGAAATCGAAAGTTTCTAAATAAATTCCATTCATATGGACTTCATCCTGCATTATATCACAGAATCTCTAGCCTCTTCTCTGGTGTGTGAAATGTGTAATTGTTAAAAGCACAAGTTTTTCAACATTTTGTGACGCCGTAGATTACTCTTCTAACCTTCCATTTTCTCTTACTTTTTCTTATGTAAATTTTGATTAAGCTTTCCGTCGTCAACGTCACGTCTGAAGGCATAATTCTTTGCTCTTTTGGTCTAGACTGGCAATTATTCAAGTCAAAATAATTTGATCAAAAAATAGGACCTTGCAGCTGAAGAGAACAGATGGGATTATTATTATTTTTATCGTGTTGCTATGTTCTACGACTAAATTATTGTTTGAACGTACTGTTAAGCTGTGGATCTGTTTTACAGGAGCGTCGTTGTGTGAGTGTTATTCTGCCTGGTGTCCAGCTAACAACTTTTACGGAGTGCAACTTTAAAAGGAATAAAAAAACAACTACACCTAAGTATTTGACTGTGACTTTTAATTCAGGTACTTTTCCTTAGGTATGAACCTTAAAAGACCATAACTTTTTGATAGCGGTTTTGCCACACGCCTTCCTCCTTATGTGCGAGTATGTCAATGAACTCCTGTAAATTACAAGTAATTCAGTGCACAGTTTCGCTAATGACAGAACTCTGTATGCATTTTGTACTCTGGGTTGTTCACTGGCAAACCAGATGTCTTCAAAGGCTAGCTTTTCTTTATCACCAATTTAAAAGAAAACTGAACTTGGGCCGGGCCCAGGGCCAGAAGATTTAGCGATTTGATGCTGGAATAAATAAAAAAAAAACATATCGGCTGGCAAAAGAGGGATTGACTTGTAACATAATCAGTTGTTCCCTGCATTTCCTCATCAGACTACTGCTAATAAAATGACACTAAATTTTATATTGAAAACGAAAAAGATAAAATTTATTTTCACTCGAAAGTTACTTTCCTCGAAATTAGTATGATTTGAGAGACATTTTATTTAGACTCTTTTAATAGAAATGTTAGTCTCTTTTTCCATGGCCACCACACATGGCCCTGCTTCCATCCAATTAAAAATCTAAGCTAGGAAACGCCGAAATAAAAACACTTATGGCTCACGTTACCTTTAAGAAAGTGTAGAGGATGACATCATGTGAAATGTAAGACTTGAAAGCAAAATAAGAACGGAAAACGTTCATTAATTATATCTGAAATCAGCTAGCTGAGATTTAGGCTGAATATTTTAAATGGGCCGTGCTATAAGTGATAATTCTGAAACGGCCAGGCTGAATATCTTCATAAATTACGGCCGCCCCAGATCTCTAATATGGTGACAATGATATCAACGATTGCTCTATAGCATTTTCTCCTCCTCCTTGGACTGATATCATCATTAACAACAATTCTCAGTTCAAAGCTGGATGAAGCTCCTCCAAATCGCTTCTTCCACAACTCTGTCTTAAGCAATGCATCCCCATCATCTACCATTTTCAATCCACTGCTGTATGAAAGACCCTCGAGGTCTTTTACATAACTCCTTGTCTTGAGCTACATTTCATCATTATCGACCATTATCAATCCACTGCTGGATGAAGGTATCCCCAAGTTTCTTTCACTTTTACAAGTCTGTGTCTTGAGCAATGTATCATTATGACCACAAACCATTCTCAATCCACTGCTGGATGAAGGTCTCTTCCACAATTCTATGTTTTGTGCAATATATCATCACCACCTACCATTCTCAATCCACTACTGGATAAAGATCTCCCTGAGTCTCTTTCAAAAGTCTGTGTCTTGAGCAATATATTATCATGACCACCGACCATTCTCAATCCACTGCTGAATGAAGGTCTCCCCAGGTCTCTTGCAGAACTCACTGTTTTCAGCAATTCCTTCCCATGACACCCAGCGGAATGCATTCCAATTTCATCCACCCATATCTTACGTGGTCTGATTCTGGGTCTTTTCCTGTCCCTTGGTATCCAATCCAGTATTTCAGTTGTCCAACAAAGGTCAGTTCTTTTAGCAATATATAGCTCATTGCCACTTGAAGGTCATTACATTTATCATGTCATCAACTTTTGCCAGTTTCCTGATCCATTAGCTCACTTTCCTATCTTTCCTGGTTAAATCAAGCATGCATCTCTCCACGCCTCTTTGAGTTGTCCGCAGCCTCTATGTGTCTGTTTTAGTTCAAATCCACTTCTCTGATCCATAAGAACTGGAAGGATGCATTTATTAAAAACTTTTGAGATTTAATAGTAAATTGTTTTTGTGAATTGTACTCTTTCTTCCTAATGCACTAGCCAAGTTTTATACTCCTGAAAATTTCTTTTTCGATGTGATCTTTGCTTAATATTTGTTGTTCAAGATAAATGTAGGAATCCCCATCAACCTCTAAATATTCAGTTCCCATAAAAGATTGTACATCAATGCTTTTAGAACTTTAGAAGTAACTTAAGTCTACGTCTACCTTGGAAAACAGATATCAAGCCAAGGCCATATCAAAGAAGTATCTGTATTTTTCGTGACGACTGTTAGTAGACTAGAATAATTTTCCACCAGATAAAGGTAAGCATGTTGAATACATTCCATAAACATTTCATAGTGTTCCGGACGCAGAAGTTCTCTTCTGGGTGACAAAAATTATATTTGCGTTTGAATCTCGTTTCAGCTGAAAGACATCAGTGGCAGTTACCAATTTTTAAGATATCACAATAGCTTCGACCTCAACAAAATTTCGTGAAATGTCTTACCTCTGCGATTTCAAATGTCTCCTGTTAGACAGAAATTCTTACAAAAATTTTAACTCGCGTTAAATGCTGATTTCATAATGTAGATAAGATTCTTAACCTCCAGATTCGCTAAAAATGAATGCCGGTTGTTTCGACTAGCAAATCGTGTGATGGTTTTATTCAAATTGATCGGAAACTTGAAACTTGGTCGTTCTGGGTGGTGTAGTGGTTAGCATACCCGGGCGTTTTCTGGGAGACGCGGCTTCGAGTCCCGCTCCAGGACGATGAAAATTTTCAAGTTTTCGAATATTATCTGACTTACCATCCTCGTCACATTTACGCCAAAAATCGGATTGTCATCTTCAAAATCTGTAAGATTATTTTTTCATTCTCAGTATAACAGTCACGCAGTCCAATTAATGTAAGATTATTTTTTTCATTCTCAATATCAAGCAATACGTCATGCGGTCTGTCCAAATTGAAGTAGTTTAGATAAACATAGAAGAGGCCCAAATTATTAACTCCGCATTCAGTCTTCTCTGACTTGCCTGTATTTACTGTTTATCACGTAACATCAATCACATTAGAAAGCTTGAAAATTACATCGCACTGGAGAGGGAATGAAATTTTCAAGCTTTTTGATGTGATCGATGTTACGTGATAAACAGTAAATATAAGCAATTCAGATATGTCTGAATGCTGAGTTAATAATTCTGAGGAATTTCTACGTATTATGAGAAGAATATTTCTTCCACAGAATTTATTTAGAAGAGGCATGTAATGCAAATAAATTTTCGGAGCTTGTTATTAAAACGACTTCATGGATAGTGAAAATCTTCCAAATACGTGGAGACAATGTGAATAGACAGTCATCGCTCTTTCCAAGTTTTTCTTTAATTAACACACAGCAACTGAAAAATTGTTATCCGGACAAATTATTGACAAATAATTAAAAAAAACGTGGAAAGAGCGATAACTTTGTCTATTCACATTGTCTCTACGTATTTGGAAGATTTTCACTATCATTCTCGCACTTTGGATTTATTATTATAACCATAATTTAATAGGTGGGCCGTAAACCCCACCACATAGAGACGTCTCAGTAGCTGAGCCCATCTCTACGGATTTGTGAAGTCAGATGCTGACAGATAAATACACATAGCGCCGTGGATTATTGGCCACCGTAGCGTACGGCGAATGCACTCGGCTAGTTATCGAGAAATCTGGGGTACGATAACAGCGGTATCCGGATAACAATTTTTCGGTTGCTGTTTGTTAAAAAAACGTGAAAAGAGCGATGGCTTTGTCTATTTGACTTCATTGAATTTCATAAAATTTACTGTCAGTGTGTTCTGTATTTAAGCAGCTCAAAAGAAACGTGAAAATTTTCAATGCACGAGCCAGAAACATGGTGAGACATGATAGATAAGGAGAAAACAAGGAGAAAAAGGAGAGAAAAGAAAGAGAAGACAGGAAGAGTGCGAAGTGAGTGAAGAAAAAGACGAGGGAGTAAAGGGAGAGGAAACAGCTTTGACGATTCAAATGTTCCTTAAGTTCCGATAGGCTGTTTAAAACGCCTACGTTTCTGTATTTATTACTGAAAAAAAAAAGGACTTTTCCGTTAGGATAAACTTCCCCGTTACTCTAAGAGAAAAACTAAACACACATGTTTTATAATGGAAAGTGACTTCCGAGCATAGCACCGCTTCTGTAAACTTCCGGAATGTTCCGGTAACAACTTCTTTAAAGCGAATCCTAGAACAACAGAGAAACAGTCTATGGCAGTCAGGGTTGGATTGGGACGTCCAGACGAGTGTTTCCATTCTACTGATTTATCATTAAATCTACTGATTTTGACTCCACTACACTGATCAATTTTGGTAATCTGATTTTTCTCTGTTTTAAAACCACCTACACACTCAGGGACATGCTGTGTAAGAATATCTGAATTCTTTCAGTACTCATAATGTACTGATCCAGTCAACAAGACTCATCTCAGAACTGATCTGCAGAGAAAATTTTGACGAAGACTGAAATTATTAAACACCTGCTACCATTTTTTTTAATTCATACTGGTTGTCATGAAATATTCTTTGTTCCAGATAACTAATTAGTCTGTTGTACAAAGATTTTCCCTGGTTTCGTTAGAGGCAGAATATCAGGAAAACGGCTATAGTACGAGATTTGCATTAATGACGCTTTTTTGGAGGGCGGGAGGGGTATAGCACTTATTTCATCTACTTTGAGAACATCTGGATATCGTTTAGTAAGAAGTGTAAGTACATAACTCTGTTTTTAGGAAGACAACAAATGGGAATAATCCAAATGTGACTACATTAAGAGACAAATGCCACGATTATTTACACCAACATAAATTTTAATGAGGAGCATTATTTTTATAAAGCTGACCGTCAGTAATATTTTACAGGAAAACAACTCAGGTTTGTATTGGTTTGAATTTTATTCCGGTGTCTAAAAGCAGTTTTTTGAGTACTGGTATTATTTGAAAAAATACCAGTTGATTCGAGAGTTCCTTTGTATTGAGATCATATCTAATACTACATTATATTTTTAAGGTGGTACGTATTTCAAGCGAAAAAATCTGATCTACTGATTTCTACTGATATTTTGAGCTCTGGTCTACTGATTTCAGGGTAAAAGTCTGGCAACACTGGACCAACCCAAACCGGAAATTTTAGTCTTGCGACCCACTGTAAACCCATAGCGGAATACCGCACGAATTCCTATTCATGAAAAATAAACCTGTTAGATCTTGGAGGGGGAAAAAACTGCTGAAATATGCATTGCAAAATAAATTCAGTCGTGAACAAATTTTTCACAGTTTAGTAATGAAAGAAATTGAGAAATCTCCTTATGATTGAATGTAGCATCAAACCACGCTCAAAATGGGATGTTGCACCATGTAATTATTTTCCCCTGAAAAATTTGGTTTTGGAAAAAGAACAATCACGAGGCGTAGCCAAGGGGGGGTCCTCGGGCCTGGGGATGAAGGAATGGGGATGAAGGGCCATCACAACAGACACTAGTGTCTCCTTCAAGGTTACAAAATGAGGGTAGGGGATACCAATCCCCCTGGGTTCCGAGTCCAACTACCCACAGCTAACAGTAGTTAGTTTTTTTTTAATCTATAACAGCGTGCTTGGTTCAGAGGCACCAAGTATTACTGTTTCATTTCAGAGCCAACGGCCAATATAAATAGAAGGAAAAGCTTTTCCTTCTTCAAATAAAATTCATTATTATTCATAAGTATCAAAATAATTATTCGTTCATTCCAAAAAATCCAGACAAAAAAGTGAGCGATTTCTCGAGTGGTCCACGGGAATACAAGGAAGTGAGCCATTTCTCGAGTGATCCACGGGGAATCCAAGAAAGTGAGCCATTTCTCAAGTAGCCCGTGAGGATTACAAGAAATTGAGCCATTTCTCGAGTGGTCCATGGGGAATACAAGAAACCGAGCCATTTCTCGAGTGGTCCATGGGGAATACAAGAAACCGAGCCATTTCTCGAGTGGTCCATGGGAAATACAAGAAACAGCCATTTCTCGAGTGGTTCAAATGGGATACAGGAAAGTGAGCCATTTCTCGAGTGGTCCATGGATAATACATGAAAGCGGGCCATTTCTCGAGTAGTCCACGGGGAATACAAGAAAGTAAGTCATTTCTCTAGTGGTCCACGTGGAATACATGAAAGTGAGCTATTTCTCGAGTCTCCTGATGACAGTGTTATAATGAATGAGCTGTTCGATAATTCCCTGATATAGGTATAAGGTGGTCTAAAACTCTTGCCCTATTTTTTAGGAAATTATTAAAAAAATAACTACACTGCTTACAGACTTAAGATTTGGGGCAAGGTAAATATGTAAAGTTTTTTGGATACAAAATCATACACTTCTATATGTGCCACCGTAGTTGCACGTAGGATGCTCAACCTATACAAAATGTTTCGCCATGCCCGTTGTAATAAATCCATATCAACAGCAACAATGGTGACCACCCTTTGTTCCTTAAGTTCCTTTAAATCACTCACCTTTGTTCTGTCTTTGTCAAATACCCATAAAAAGAAATCCCATGCGGTTATATCAGGTGAGCGGGCTGGCCACTGAATCTAGTCATGTAGGCCAATCCAGTTTCCTGAAAACACAGTATCCAAGTAGTCGAGAACACTTATTTCCCAGTGGGATGGAGCTCAGTCTTGTTGAAAGATGGCATCTGGCTGAAGGTCTTTGACTTGTGACGCAGCAAACTTTTGCAGATATATAAGAAGACGTTTGTTTTAACGGATTTCTCCGCGAAGATAAAAGAAACAATAATGCTGTTGTGCTTAAACCCACACCAAACATCAACTTTGGGCAATCACGAAATTGCGGCACATGTGGGGTTTCCGAATCCCACATGCGCTCGTTATTACTGCTGTATTAACCGCTCCTGATACGCAAAATGTCGACTCATTACTAAAACGCACACGTTCAAGGAAGTGTTCGTCATTATCTAAACAATTTATTAAGCTACAGGTAAATTCAAAACTGCGAGGCTTATCGTTCTCCTCCAAATTTTGTAGCCATCCCGGCGGCGCAGTGGTCTAAGCGATGGTTACTGATCATTCGTTCGAGATGAGTCCAGGTTCGAATCCCGTGAGGCATGGATGTTGTGTTTATCTTACAGCACTGGCTCTCTCCCTTCCCTGGAGTCAGTGGCCCTAAATTAGGGATGGGCTACTGCTTATAGCCCATTGAGTTGCTCACGGTGGGCGTTAAACCTCCAATAAAAAAAATGTACAATCTGGACTGTTTGCGTGTAACCGCAGTTTTTATGAAAAATTCGCATTATTGTTGAACGTGTCAATCCCACTAATGCGGCAGCTTATCAGTTTGACTTAGTCTGACTCCGAGAAAAAGCTTTCCGTACTCGTTCCACGTCGTCTTCTGAAACACTGGGAAATCCACTTTTTGGCTTGTCCAAAACACTCCCAGTTCATAAAAAAACATACATTATTTTTTCAATGTTTAATTCTTTGATCATTAGGATGATATGTATTTGCCATAGCGTGTACGAAAATTTCTCTGCACATGAATTACTGATTTCATTTCAAAAAACCACTCCACACAAATCACTTATTCCTGCACATCCGCCATTGTAGCTCGTAGCTATGAACAGGAAGGACAACTAGGGCAATCTACATTCAATAACAGACATCAAAACTTCAGATGTTTACCTTTCAAACACAGCAATTCTTATTTCTGTAAGTGGTGCAGGTTTGTTTGTTTTTTAAATCAGTTTTCTAAAAATAGAGCAAGATTTTATGTAACACCCTGTATGTCCGCATCTTAATCACATATCGAGAGCTTCCGTCTCAAAAGAAGACATGATATCTTTTTTTCGATATTAAGAAAGGAAAAAAAAGCAAAGAAAAAGAAACGTAGAAAAGGAAACTAAACACTTTCAAGACGATACCTTGAAATATTAAACAATTTCCGAAACATTTGATTTTCACAAGAGGATAAGAAAAATTTCCCATCAGTATTATAATTGGTTTTGGGGAGGATGAAGTAAGTATTGCTAGGATAAATCAAATGATATTTCCAATGTATTATCAAAATGAACACAGAGTAATGTAGAACACACCTGAATGTTTTCTTCTTTTTCAGCATAGTCCCAGTGTTTTTGAGCGCACATGGTCCATCGTCGCATAAGCTTTTTGCATGCCTTTTTTTTTTTTTTTGATTGGAGGTTTAACGACCACCGTGAGCAACTCAATGGGCTATAAGTAGTCGCCCGTCCCTAATTTAGGGTCACTGGTTCCAGGGAAGGGAGAGAGCCAGTGCCGTAAGACAAACACAACATCCATGCCTCACCGGGATTCGAACCCGGACCCCTTTCGGACGAATAATCAGAAGCCATCGCTTAGACCACTGCGACTTTGCATGCCTTTATAAAGAATTAATGTTTTTTGACCAGACGACCTAACCACGAAAGAATCGCCTCAACTCAGGGGCGCTAGTGATGTCCAAAGTAGCCGCCCCGGTGGCGCAGTGGTCTAAGCGATGGCCTCTGATCGTTCGTCCAAATGGAGTCCGTGTTCGAATCCAGTGAGGCATGGATGTTGTGTTTGTCTCACGACACTGGCTCCTCCCTTCTTAGGAACCAGTGACACTAAATTAGGGACGGGCGACTGCTTATAGCCCATTGAGTTGCTCACGGTGGTCGTTAAACCTCCAATAAAAAAAAATAAAAAAATTCCAAAAGGGCTTCACAGTACAACTCTAGACGCTGCTGAAATGGCCATTCCAGTTGGCAATCACTGTACAATAAAGCGTTTTTTAATATTGCAGTGAAATCGGATTTCCACTTGAATATTCCATAAAAATCGTAAAGATACCTGACTAGCTAAATAGCGAAAAGTCTCTGATTCGCTTTCAACGACAGGAAGATCGCTGGAATCAGCGTATTGGTGCGGAAGGAAATTTTCTTAAAAGATAACATGATGAAAACAGTGATGTTGAACAAAATTTTGGGGTTTTTAATGCATTCCCGAAACTTTTAGATTATACGATTAAAACTATACTCTATGACGTGCTACAGAGGTAAAGCGCGTGTCATAACGACAAATCTGTAGCGATAGTCTGTCCTAGTAGCTTAGTTGGGAGAGCAACTTACTCCGGAGTTAGGGGACACTGGTTCGATCCTCGTGACTGACAAATTTGTGTTTTCACAACTCCAGCGTACAGAGAAGCAATTCTTATAGATAAAGCTTGTACAGAGCTGGGAAAAGTGTTGAAGACCTGGAACACTATTATGCAGGTGTATCAAAGATGTGAACTGTTACGGATATTCTACCGGATTTCTAGCAGACTTGAAATTACGGACAGTATGGTAAAAATTACTTGCTGTCGCATTCGCTACTCAGCTCGCAAATTTTGTCCCAGACCCCTCCAATTTTTGCGTCAGACGATCATAGGCACAGTTTGTTAAAGGAACTTCAGTCTTTGTTCCTCCCAACTTTTAACAGTCTTTCCGCGCTGGTACACGATTAGTTTTCCCTCTTTTGGTAAACAGTTCACCGGTAAGCGGGCAGACTGACGCTCCACCTCAGCTGTTTATTGAGGGAAAATCCCCTGCACTCCGTCCGCTTTGTGAACATTGAGCGTGGGCTACCTGGTGCCGGTGGCTTTGCGTCGAATGTTCTGGGAGAAGTCAGCTGCAGCTATCACATGCCGAAGAATATTGCAGTGTTTGGCGGCGATTTTTATCTTCTTTGCAGCCGCTGGAAAGCTGACTTACAAAGACGCTTAAAAATGTTTTTTTTTTTTTTTTTGGCCTACTGAATGTCGCAGTTTTTGTTTCGTCGAGTTGCAAACTTAACAAAAAACAAAACTTATTCCAAGAACGGTAATCTTTTAGAAATTGGACTCGCCGATTCTGAAGAAATTTTTTTTTATATTGGTAATTATTATTATTTCCTGCGTTAGAGATTTTATGAAAAAATTTTGTAACTACTGCGATAGAGTTTAATTTTGCGCTAACGCTAATGCCAAATATGGCGTTTATGATTGGCTGTTTTATTTGTATAGGCCTTGTTGGATGCATATGGGCTGTACATGGAGAAAGCTGCCGATGGCACCACTCTCCAATATGAAATTAAACGTAGTAATTTATACCCAGCAATGTCGGATACATGTAACCCTGATAAAAAAATTTTTGGATTTGCCGCTAAGCTACGCCGCAGCATCTGACATATCTCGCAGAGAAACGATAGCAATAGAATTGTCAGCACCCTCAACCGACGATGCCGAATTCGAGGATGGGGGGGGGCAAACAATATAAAACGGTTCCGTACAACACCGTGGATATGTGACGAGACTATACGGAAGCGTCCCAACATTCCGACACTTAGAGGTGTAGTGCGGTAGAAACGAAGTTCCGGTAAATCCTAACAGCATAATTTGTTTTCTTTTTAAATTGCTAATGTCCTATATTTATTTTCCAAAAAAATAAAAAAAAATGCAACAGAAAAACTGCACGTTTAATGGAATTAAGTTTGTTTGAAGGTAGAGTTAGTCTCTAAATCCATTCTCACTTTGCAGCACCTTGAAACTCCTTTTTCTGTTGTTGTTAAGAAAGTTGAGGTGGGAATATTGCAGTGAGAAATTATTGGAATTGGGAATTTAATTAATCTAGTCAATATTAAAGACTTTAGTTGTGAGTCTCGGTGCATTTAGTCCAGTTACGAGTGCCCTTAATTACGCTGGAAGCACATGAGATTATTGTTCTCCCTGGAGCTGCTTTTGTTTCGTTTCATACTGCCGGAAAAAATCTGTCGAAGCAATAAATCTCCAGGCGCACGTTTTCAGGCGGACTATAGAATTGCCCGTGCAGTACCTAAACTGCCCCTATACAAAAATCTCGAGAACTAAGACTCCCAGTAATAAGTGGCTTCCACAATTGCACTCTAAATTAGCTTCTGCTTCCAACGACATCTCACTCGATAATATGGGTCTGATTTTAGTTTTTGTACCCCAAAACGGCCCCAATTTCGGCTTCAACATTTCAGTGTTTTATTACCAAAATGGAGAAATCTTGTTCCTTGAATGCCAGAACGTGTAAATCCGGTAGTCTGATTTCGACCGATCACTATTCTTTCTTATTCTATAAATATAAGAAGGTAAAAGGTGGACCGGGAGAAGGGGTTAGAAGGGAAAGGTATTCAAGACGTAAAAGCACCGTGCGTTCTTGTACTTTTTCAATAAGCACTACACCACTGCCGACACTGGAAACGAATGTCAGTAGAACATAAAACACCTTTTTTCATTAGCTACGAAAGTAATTTTCTAGCGTTACCAATGCAAGAAATACTTAAAATCACCGAAGAGAAGAGTTCTTCGGAACAGGGTATCTTCAACTTCTAAAATGACAAACCAGGAACTTTTCTGGATTGCCATATCAACATAAGTTGGACACAGGCAATTTCGCTAAATCTGTATGATTATGTAGTTCATAGATTTTTTTTTTGTTTAACACGGTATTAAAATATATCAATCATTGTCAGCATGTTAATGCAGTACATTTTATTACTTCCCATGTAGTCATCCTTCAGAAAACTTGAAAATTACCTGGAACGAGAATTGTTAAGTTTTCCAAAGGTTGGCTATTTATGAAACAGTAAAACGTACGGTATCTACGTTCCGACACTGATATCCACGACTTTCATACAAAGTGATTCCCCGGAAGAATTAATTCTTCAGGGGATTCGCTTCTCATTGGCTTTCACTTTATTAAAACGGTGTTTGAAAATCTTTATCAATTCAATTGTCGCTCGATGAAAATTTACGATGGGAATTGTTGGTGTACAAAGGAACAGTTTGGGCACGGCCGAGCTCTGCGCAGCCAAAATACATTCTGAATTTCAGAAAAAGAATATTTTTCCGGAAATACAATGTTTTGTACGTAATAAAGCAATAAAGCTGCCATAGATTTGGGACATTTAAGAGTTGTTTCAGCACTTTTAACTCTTTAAGGCCGCCCGGTGACGCAGTGGCCTAAGTACTAGCTTCAGATCCTTCGCCCAACGGAGGGGTCTGGGTTCGGATCCCGGGTAAGGCATGGATGTCTGTGTTTGTCTTTCGGCATTAGCTCTCTGTTATTTGCAAAATCTGGCGTACTGTATCCCATGTTCGATCTGTACTTTGATGATTTCATTGTATTGTATAATATTCGTGCCCTGTGACGCACAATACTGCATTTGTCTGAATTTGAGATGTATGTGTTACCTGGGACCAATAAATAATTTTTTAGTCCCTCAACAAACAAAAAAAAAAAAAAAATACAAAACCCTTTAAGCAGCCGATGCATCTTAGCCACCAAATGGTGCCCAAAGTTTTCTTTGCTCCCAAACATAAATGTTCACATAGAGACGTGGTTTATAATGAAGCCTACAGTAACTCCCCCCCCCCTCAATCTCAGCAGTTCCGACCATATACCAGTCAATGGTGATAAGCGCTCCCTTGTAGTCACTTATTCTCCATTCCATGATACAAGGTATGACAAGGAAGGTTTAGTTCCCCTGAAACGGACATCATACCGCTACGTAGAAACAAGCGAATCAAACAACTTAATTGATTACCTGCTGAAAGGGCTATAACAATGGCGCAAAACCTACGCCACTGTATTAACCCTTTTAGTAGGTAATCAGCCAGAATGGATTAGTGTCAATTATCCCCCTAAATGACTACTTGTAATAACAAAGTTAGGGAAGAAGCAACGCTTTCTGATGCGCGGGTTCACTCGTTTCAGACGGGTTCGGCCCACTTCTTAGGCAGCGAATATATTCGCTCGAGGTGATTTCAGCCCATTTTGATAACCCGGAGGTAATTCGTTCCAGCTATTTAAAATGTTAAGGAACTGCAATCAGCGATAGTTTTCTAAGGTTATCCCTGCCACTTGATTCATGTAGCTTCCAAAAAAGTCAACAATACTTAAACACATCAGTGAATGAAGTACGAGATTACACCATTGTACAATACAAATTTGGAAGATGGGAATTCGTTTTTTAAAGTAAATATGACATGAAAGTTAAGTCAGATAATATCCGAAAACTTGTCATATTTTTTACACCAAAAAACGGATTCCTATCTTCCAAATTTGTATTGTAGAATGGTGTAATCCCGTACTTTATTCACTGATATTCTGCGCCTCCGGCAATCACGGGAATGCATTCTAACTTCCAGATTCGCTATATATGAATGCCGGTTGCTTCGACAAGCGAATCCTGCGATGGTTATATTCAAATTTATCGGAGACTTGAAACTTGGTCGTTCTGGGTAGTGTAGTGGTTAGCATACTCGGGCACTATCCTGGAAACGCGGGTTCGATTCCCGCTCCAGGACGACGAAATTTTCAAGTTTTCAGATATTATCTGACGTAAAAACCATGTCATATTTACACCAAAAAACAGATTCCCATCTTCCAAATTTGTATAATACTTAAACAAATAAATCTCAAACAGTTGTTTGAGCACTATATTTTTCTATGAAAATGTTCCAAATGAGAAAAAAGGTAATCACACAAAATTTATTTTGAAATACGTCACTATTTGATTCAACAGTGTGAAAGATTTTAAGTAGTTTCTATGTCAAAACGGAGGATGAGTAGTATATCCTATTATAAATAAAAGATCCGATGTATAAAGAAGAAATTTCAGAAAACGACTAATCGCGCCTCCTATACAAGCAATCAAACATCGATTTATAGCTGAACTAGCAGGCACTTTTGTATGACTGCCAGGCATTTCCATATGTACATGTACAAACTCAAATAATTGAAACGTAAAACTGAAAAATGCAGAAAGGACAACGCCAAACCATAATTACAATACAATTAATAAAGAGGAACCCCCTCAAAAAAATAAACTACGGTGTCGGCATAAGGTCTCCTGCATCTTTATATAGTATGTGCTAAACAGAAATACTGAAAAACCATCTCTTTCTAGCGAAGCAGGTGTTTATGCGATCCTCCTATAATATCCGAATGGCTCTACGGTACTACATTGGAATGCAAATAATGATGAGTCGCACAAGTTATATCTCTTGAAGTAAAATCCGTCTTTGTGCGGATAATTGAATAATAATAAAAATCGGTTTAGCTTAAATTAAATCAACTCGAAGATATGAGCCATCAATTTAATGAAACCGTATGATATCTAAAACATATTAAAAGACATGAGCACTTTCGGACCATCGCATGGTCCATCCTCAGCTGGAACGACAAGATTGATAAAATCCGCATGATATATAATATACACAAACGAAACGCAGCCAAAGTCAGTTGTACAAGTATGCAAAGAAAGCATCCTTCCCGGCACATTATCCCACAGTTACCGGCAATTCAAAGCCCCTAGGGTTAGAATTAATTAATATGCATTGGGAAGTTCATAAGGTATGGAGTCATTACAGCAAACACTTTGTGACTGATAAATGAACATGCTTTCGGTAAGGAGCAGAGTATTATGATTTTTAGGAGTAACCAGAATCCTAATTTTCCCAGTCCAGAAATAAATAGCCTTCTGCTCCTTTTTTAGCAAGTGCAGTATTTGGTGCTTCCAGTCTGAATATTATATTTATGTTCCTTTACACTGCAAGAAAAACTCCGTCCTGTGGATCCAATATAAACAGATTGGGTAGTTCCAAAAGAGTCTTTTAATGGAATGCAATACACACACCAACTTTGTGTGATTTTTGTGGGGGTTTTATCCTTTCTGACAAGTGGCAGGATATTAAGGGAGCGGGTGCCAAAATCCAATCCAAACCTTCGGCAAATATTACGAAGGGGTTGAGTGATTGAGGGAACGTAATCGATCGAAGTAATGAAGCGTAATGGTGAAGGTAAAAGCGGTAGTAAAGTAGTAGCAAGTTTACTTTTAACTCGGTAATGGATCCGGTAAAATAAATGTAATCAGGGTAATCGAATTGAGAGGCAAGGGACGAACACCCATTGTAGTTCTGCTATACGTGCAAAGCGAGTTGAAGAATGGGTGTAGGCCCTACGAATGAAAAAGTGAAGATACGTTAACTTTCGATTTTGCGGATGATAAGAAGAGTATGGAATCAAAGTTGGGGTACAAGAAGGTTTTCTATAAACAGCAAAGTGATAACAGGGTCTGGATGACGGGTAATCATAATATCAAGAAAAGGGAGTTTTAGGTTTTGTTCAACTAGTAGGGTAAACTGTATGGACGGAGACTGCGAAGAAAAAGAGCTCGTGAATGCTTGTAATTCAGGTAAAGAATGGGGCCAGAGTAATGAGATATCATCTACGTACCTGAGAAATAACAGTGGTTGGAGGGGATATGAAACCAAAAATGCATTTTCTAGGTACAGCACGAAAATTTCGGCTAAAGTACCCGAAAGTGGTGATCCCATGGCCGCTCCGTCGGTTTGACGATAAATTTTATCTTGGGATTGGAAATAGGACTGCTTTTTAACAAACCGAAGCACATTCATTATGCTGAAATCTCAGTGGGTGGGTGCCCCAGAGAATGAAGTTGACTTTCGATAATCTAATGTGTAAATTCAACGGGTACATTGGGGTAAAGTGAGACCACCTCGAGGGAAGCCAGAATGAATGGTTTAGCCTGGGTTGGAAAGTTTTGATAAAACTTGGACATTTTTTTACAGAGTAATGGGACCCCTGAATAAGTGAGGAGAGGTATTTAGACAGGGTGGCCTCCAGGGGTCTAGTAGGACTAGACCTCCCAGAGACAAGTGGCCGAAGTGGTTGGTTAGGCTTATGAAGTTTAATTTTGTTTGATGTTAGGCGTCCTTTGCTAGTTTCTTTTATTTTTTATCGGACACCTGCTGCAAGTGTGTTTACGTTTGCGTTGATGCCGAGTAGCCAGCCAGCGATGTGTTGCAGAGAATTATGGGATCACGACCCTGGACAATTGTTGAGAAGGAGAGAGGAGTTTTTAGCATCCCTTCGCTGTGTGTGAACACGCTGTGTTGTTGTGCTATAAAAACTGCTCTAAAAGAGTATGTGCTTTATGAACCTAAAAGGACTCTTGCCGGAATAAGCTGTGTGTTGTATAAACTCCTAAAAAGGATATTAATCGTGGTAAGACTGTTTAAAACAGACGAAATAACCTTAAAGAACGGTGTCATTATTGTTAATAATAACTCATTCGTTCTATGTTTATTATATATCCGTGAACCATCATTAGCGTGTTAGTTGTGTGTTTAGTCAAGAATAAAAAAAAAAACTTAAATCAGGAGTCTCGATTATGAACATAGTTACCGTTGCAAATCATTTCTTAGTTTTTAACTTACACCATCAAATTTTACCAAAAATATTGGGAACGCAGGGTCCTGGTGGAGGCTTAAAGGTACACCGCAAACTAGGGGAAAAGTCGAAATCCTTACCTAGTTTTGACAAAGCGGAAATAGTAGAATTTGTAGGGTTATGATTGATGATACAATGTGGGATGGTGGAAATGGCAGAGAGCATTTTATCACAATAATCAGTAGTGTTAATAATCACGATTTGAGAAGTTTTATCAGCAGTAATAATCGAGATGCTAGGTTCTTCCCTAAGGGTGTGTAAAAGTCTTTTTCCAGAAGTGGATGAATTCTTGATTGGTTTATTAAGTCCCTCATTGATGTGATGATCTTTAAGAGATTTTTAGTCTCGTAAAATTTTGTTCCGAAGCAGGAAGTTGAGAAATAATGTTTTCAACCTGCGGGATAATAACCCTTTTAGGAAATGCAAATTTCAACCCATATTGAAGAACACTCCTCAGATGGTCACTTAGTTGGAAGTCACTAAGATTGATGACGGTCTGTGGTGCGATTACCAGAGGGGTAGGATTTTCACTAGGCGTATTTCTACTGTCACGTTGTTGCCTCGTGGTTTTCATGTCCACCAACCCTCGTAATTTTTTGACATGAGATGTATATAAAGTCGATGCCAATGTAGTTAAGGTTCTGTCGACAATAAGTGGGTGAGATTCCTTGACAAAAATAGAAAATGAGTAATAAGTCCTTCTTTGTAGGTGATTTATGAATCCCTTCTTTGACCTAATTTCTTGTTCAAGTCTCTTCCTTTCAGCAGTTTTCAAAATATCACTGTCTTTCCATGATCTAGGTGTGGTGGTTATTCGAAGGAAATTAGGGATGACAGATAATTCACTACAGTTAATCAGGAATTGTAAGTGGGACTCTTCTTTGACAAGTTACATTATTATTCAATTATCCGCACACAGACGGCTTTTACTTCAAGAGATACATTGGAATGACCAAGCGTTCGTTTAGAATCAGACTCAACGAGTATAAAAGGGACAAAAATGCGGTAAAGTAACCACGGCTCTATCCAGAGAAGTCAAATTCAAGTCCGCTACTCCTATGTGGGATGATATAAAAAATTAGCTACCTACACTACCCCTAAATGTACAGTCATTCAGGAAACCTAGGAGATCATTACCAACAGTGATACTTTCAATGATAGCGTTTCACTCGACTTGCCACGAATTTGGAGCCAGTTCTTCAAGTAACGCCCTCTTCCTACCATGATACCGCGTACACAACATTGTGTCTTTAAATGAATATCACTTCGTATCTATTTATTTTTAAGTCAAGTAACCGCGTTCAAATTCTTAAAGCGTTCTATTATTCAGATTGCAGTTTCTGTCTATCTTACTTGAAAAAGCCACCTGGTTGATGTGCGAAAGCTTAGAAACGATTTTGCAAACGTATATTCCTACGCCAATAAATCGGATTACTAGCACAGTTTTACTATTTTTTACAGTGCTATATTCTTCCTCCGATGAGGACCAAAACTGAAAGTACTGCACATTCTAAAATAAAATGAGATCTGCGTGACATACAGAAAATGTTGAGATGCATTTGTGGCTTTTTTTTTTTTTTTTTTGCCAGTACATCGCGCATTTATCTGCATTCAGCTTTTTCACAACAAGAAACTACTTCCTGCCCGAAATTCAAATGCAAAATAAATTCAGTAATTTTACTTTATAAATCTGAAAAACTCCTTAACATCACACGCCAAGCTTTTTGTGGTTCCCGATGATGATTGCTCACAGACATTTCAAAAGTCGGCAGATTGATATTTCAACAGTCGGCAGATTGATATTTCAACAGTTTAACTTGTCCGTTCTACTTACTTTCGGGGAAATTTTAATGAATGCATTATGGATTTTTTTTGACTTATCCTCGTACTATCTTAAAGAATAAAGATGTCTTTCAAAACAACTGGGGAAGATTGCGCATACTAAGGCAATCTTCTCCAGTGGAGTCGTTACCGTGGAGGCAGAGGGGTGGTAGCTGCCCCCGTACTCATTTCTGTGCAGGAGCAAAACGTTACATTTGTCCCCTCACTTTTCTTACTTTTTAATAGTGTCTGTAATCAGATTTGCATTTTTTATTACCTGCCTATTTAAAATCCCGTCTCATAAAATAAATTATTTTCTATTTTAGTTATAAACTGTGATTTTTTTTATTCCCGTTTCTGAGACGTAGGTATCGCTTGTCCAGTATAAACACAAAAATTTTCACGAAGTGCAAACCTTAGTTATGTACAGGGCTAGGAACCTTATGGCCTAAAAATTGCTAAAAAATGCATTTATGACCCAAAAATCTAAAAAATGCCCTATAAAACAAAACATTATTTAACAAATGCACATTTATTTTTAATTAATTGATTATCTGACTTAACATTCATTTCATATTTACACCAATAAATGAATTCACATCTTTCAAATTTGTATTATACAATGGTGTAATCCCGTATATCATTCATGAAGACTTTTTCTCTGAAAGAAACTTTTTCATTTTTTGTGAAATGATTTACTTTTCCACCAAAACACAGAAGTCAGTATTCTCTGTACATGAAAAACTCCACTAATTTTTTACCAAGCAAAGCTGAACTCATGAATTTTAAACATGTTATATAGAGCATCATCTATTGAACGTGGAAGTTTACATAATCACATTTATCAGATATGTTTGCGCGTTGCATGGCTTTCAATAAAAATGATTTCAGTTGCTTCTCTACAAACATTTTTGTATTACTCATTTCTCATTTTTAGTCCGTTACAGAGTGCATATAAAGAATATCATAGCGCATTTACTTTTTGAAGCTTGCTAAATTTATTTATTGACAGCATCCTTTCATTTTCTTTTTCCTTTTTTAAGTTCAAATCTAACTGACTTTCATATCATTCTTTGGAGACAGCTCCTACAGGAAAAGAGCAGTTGTTACACTTATTGAAAAGAAAAAGAAATGAATATGAGATCAACAACACGACAGTTGATTCCATAGAATAACTCGGAAAGCAAAATGGAATAGAATAAAATATATGGTAACGTAACAGAAAGTAATGGCGAAAAGGTGAATCAAAGCGAAAGAATGAAAAATAAAAAGAAATTAAGGATGTCTTGCTTTCCAGAGCTCGCCTAACATTAAATGGAGAGAGAGGTTTGGAAAGGTTTGCATTAATGAGAAAAATCTCGAACAAGGGGAACAGAAAAACAAATTTGCACAGCAAAGGTTATTATTACACTCTTCTTAAAAAACAAACAAAAAAAAACATGTTTTATAAAGGTTTCATGTAGTATTCCCATTACATTCTGCATCGATACGATAAAAGTTTGAAAAAATAAATTCACTCCTCAGAGAAATTAAACTCTGCAGCGTCGAATGTTTTTCGAGAATTTTGCTGAAGATTTTTTTCTGTTACTTGACTCTATCAATTGGTTTTTGTGAAGAGCCTCTTCTATTGACTGTGGGACGAGAGATATAATGTAATAAATAATCATTAATGCGGCTTCCTTTTTTCTTACGTCTGCGTTTCAGATATCAGATCAGTTCCGAAACATAATGGCATTCTTGTTTGTTTATATTTTCCCGTCTACTACCTTCCCAAATGAACGACAAATATCTCATTCTGAAGGATTCATGTCGTTGAAAAAAAAATGCAAAAAGCTTCAGCGGCATGCATGCATTTCATCTTTCCTTTTTATACCACTATTCAATGCATTTTCATTATACATGGTAATTATAATGAAAAAAAAACAGATCTCCTTTGTCTCCCTTCTTTCACTATTATTTTCTTCTGTGCTTTATTAATTTGGTGCAGCATAGTACTACTCGACAAAATTTAACCTCTGTTCATCCATTAATCTTTAAGGAAAGGCAGGACTTCAGATCAGTGACTTGAACTGACCTTTAAGTGAAAAAACTGCTGTCAAGAAAAGCAGAACAAGTAAAATCTTCTATAAAGCAACTAAGTATAGCTTAAATCATTCATGATATTCATCAGCTAGCAAGTTCGCGAGAAATAGAAATTACGATTACGATAAAAAAAATTTCACTCCGTTTAACTTCCATTTTCGAAAGTTTTGAAAAACGGAATATCGTACCCTGAAGACACACATACACTCTCATGAGAAAAATGTAATACATTTTGCATTGTCTGGAGTATAACCCAAACGATCGCGGGAAAAGCGGAATTTCGCGAATCCGCGGAAGGATATCAGGCCTGATTTGTAACAGTCGGCGATATGCAAAATGAACTGCTTACGCCGCTACGCAAGGAAGTCGATTCGCGTGTACACAAACTGATTGTGTTCCCGACATGTACGATGTATTCGACTGAAAATTTCGGAACTCTGTGAAGCCCGTAAATGCTTCATATACGCCGAAGTAGCAAAACATTAGCGACATCTACCCCATAACGTATCGGGCTGCCCTTAGCCTTCAAAACAACCACGATTCGATGCAGCATCGATTCAACGAGGTACTGACATCGATTTTTAAGTACGTTCAGCCAAACGGATGTGATGGCATCCGTCAATTGCCGAATGCTCGCTGGAGGAGGACCACAGTTACGAATGGCTCACTCAATCTCATCTGTGGATGCCATTTTAGGCACTGTGGAGGCCATTTTTGGAGTCTCTGTCGTCCTCCTGGAACCACGGTACGACAATCTAAGCCTTGTGGCTTGGTGCATTATCCTGCTGGAAGTAGCCCTGTTAGTCAGGAACAGTCTTGTGGCTTGGCGCATTATCCTGCTCGAAGTAGCCTTCACCATCAGGAAACGTATTGTGGCTTGGCGCATTATCCTGCTCGAAGTAGCTCTCTCCGTCAGGAAACGTATTATGGTTTGGCTCATTATCTAGCTAGAAGTAGCCCTCTCCGCCAGGAAAAGTCTTGTGGCTTGGTGAATTATTCTGCTAGAAGTAGCCCCCTCCATCAGGAAAAGTTTTGTGGCTTGGCGCATTATCCTGCTGGAAGTAGCCCTCTCCGTCAGGAAAAGTCTTGCGGCTTGGTGCATTATTCTGCTGGAAGTAGCCACCACCATTAGGAAACGTCTTGTGGCTTGGCGCATCTACTGTAGCACTCTCCATCAGGAAAAGTCTTGTGGCTTGGCGCATTATCCTGCTAGAAGTAGCCCTCACCAGTAGGAAAGGTCTTGTGGCTTGGTGCATTATCCTGCTGGAAGTAACCCTCTCCGTCAGGAAAAGCATTGCGGCTTGACGCATTATTCTGCTGGAAATAGTCCTCTCTGTCACGAAAAGCTTTGCGGTTTAGCGTATTATCCTGTTGGAAGCAGCCTTCTCCGTCAAGAAAGTCCTTGCGGCTTGGCACATTATCCTGCAGGAAGTAGTCATCCCCATCAGGAAACACCATGCATATACTGTATTTTTACAGATTTTTTCGTAGTCAGTAATTTCATTTATTTCAGAAAAGTCTGTTTCAAATTGTTCCGCATTTATGTATAGAAAATTCCCAAAATCGAAAACGCTGAATTCTTCAGCCCTTACGTAAGCCAGCGAATCATTTCGCTCGAGCAGCGGTCATTTGGGTTGAAGCAGCTGGTCTTAACCACTGAGGCAGAAAGTCACGGGAATCAAAGTCATATTCAAGGTTAAACTATCGGGCGATGATGAATATTTTTCTTTTTAATAAGAGTGATTTAGTCATTTTATTTTCTATTAGAGCTTTTTTTTAATACGTTTGTAATAATTTTATTTATTTCTGTAGAGGTCTTATATGACAAATTACATATTTTTTTTTCATCGTGGTTTTTCGAAGCAACAGAATAATTTACAGTTTGAGATTTTTTTTTCAACTGACAATAACTTACAATTATCCTCAAGAGACGGGGAAATGTACAGTTTTATTTCACAAAACTTCTAAATATAAAATTTACTTTTGACAGCTATATAGCTTTTGTGTTAAGGGCTCTACAAACTGATACATAGACAACGTGCAATCACCTGTACAATAAATTAAGTGCCCGATTTCTAACGGTAACAATATACATGTATAACAGCTGGTGCACAAAATGGGAGAAAGGATAAGAAATATCCTGTACCACAGTAACCGAAACTCATGCGATATGCTATACACAAATCCGATCTCGCTACAGAACTTCAAAACCAAATACTTCGATAGACGATTGAAATTTTACAGTTAATCAAATCCCCAAGAATTCCCGTGAATCTCTGATATTACCGGAAATTTTTCGTCGTATGGGAAAATGTGAGAACGGAGTTTTTCCGTTAGTATAAGAAAGGAATTTTGGTGAGGTTTCTGAAAATTAACAATTTTCCGTTAACACATCTTGAAAACAGTAACTTACCGTGAATCTAAGAAAGGAAGTGCAAAAAAGTTTGGGAAAATTCCCAATTTTCGGTTAACACATCTTGAAAACTGTAATTTACTGTCAATATTAAGAAAGGAATTGCGGAAAGTTTTCTGAAAATTCAGAATTTGTTCAAACATCTTGAAAGCGGGAATTTACCGTCAATATAAGAAAGGAATTTCAGGAAGGTTTCAGAAAATTCGGAATTTTTCAAACTTACGAAAAATCAGTGAAATTCTTGGGGTTTTTTTGTCATTTCACGGGGAAGGTATCAGAAATATGCTTTGTTAATTCACGAAAAAATATCTCGGAAAGTGGTTGGCGAATTTCAGAATTTTTTTACAGTGTAGGCACTTGGAACTATAGATTCAAGCTGGTTTTTTGTTGTTGTTTTATTATTAGGGGTTTAACGACCACCGTGAGCAACTCAATGGGCTATGAGCAGTCGCCCGTCCCTAATTTATTTAAGGCAACTGGTTCCAGGGAAAGGAAAGGCCCAGTGCCGTAAGACAAACACGACATCCATGCCTCACCTGGACCCAATCAGATCATATGTACAGGATTTTAAGAAGGGAGTGTCTGACCCCAGGTCTTATTTTTTTTTTTTTATTGGAAGTTTAACGACCACCGTGAGCAACTCAATGGGCTATAAGCAGTCGCCCGTCCCTAATTTAGGTTCACTGGTTCCAGGGAAGGGAGAGAGCCAGTGCCGTAAGACAAACACAACATCCATGCCTCACCGGAATTCTAACCCGGACCCCTTTCGGACGAATGATCAGAGGCTATCGCTTAGACCACTGCGCCACCGGGGCGGCACCCCAGGTCTTAAGCAACCCTTAGAAATAGGAAGCTAGGAGATTTGGGCTAGAGTGCGCAATAGGAAAGTGACACGGAAACGAGGTAGAAAGGGGGAGGAAGACGCCCTTATTCATAACCGGGGGACCAGTGCCCTGGGTCTGACAGCTTAACGTGCCCATCCGACGCACGGCGGATATTTAGTGGTTCGAGCGTTCGCACATGCCTGGGATCGAACCTGAGGTTCCCCCGTGACAGTCACGAACGTTGACCACTAGGCTATCCGCTGCCCGAATCCGGACCCATCTCGGAGGAATGGTCATAAGCCATCGCTTAGACCACTGCGGCATTCGAGCTGTTGCCATATTCTGACCAGCCCATCAGAGTCCATTAACTGAAAACGTGATTCATCAGGCGACCGTTTTCCAGTCCTCAAGGGTCCAGTCGGGTAATTCAAGCCCCCACTGCAGAAGAATTTGTCAGTTTTTAGCAAAGACGTGGTACACGAAGGGAACTTCTGCTGTTATGGCGAATTCGCGCCATGTGCGGCTGGCTGTGTCTGCTGAAGTTCTCATGTTGATACCGCTCTTGTACTGCGCGGCTATTCGACGCAATGGGGATCGTCTGTTACCCCGAACAATCCTCTCTAGCCTGAATTGCCCTTGAACAACGACCAGTCTTATCCTCCCACAGGAG
Source organism: Macrothele yani (assembly GCA_039090855.1). Lineage (NCBI taxonomy): Eukaryota > Metazoa > Arthropoda > Arachnida > Araneae > Macrothelidae > Macrothele > Macrothele yani. The sequence goes on along the minus strand of CM076994.1, from coordinate 7,512,397 downwards.
ACAGAAGACTGTTTTGTTGTTCGCACATCACTCATTGTACACCTTCGATATGGTTCTTCTTGCATAGCCGAGAAGGTTTGCCGTTTCTGAGATGTTTGCACTTGACTGTCTAGCACCCACTATTATGCCTCTTTCGAAGTTGCTTAAATTACGAGTCTTCCTTATATTGCCGCTAGTTACGCTTCGTACAGGTCGGAATCGTTTGTAATGGGTTGTTCATAAAGTCATCGCAACGTCACAGTTGCGTACGTAAGTGAGCAGGGCACGTGCTTGGTTGCTATTGGGTGTTCCTAAACATTTGTTGCTTCAGTGTAATCTCTATCGGCTTCATCTTTCTCAGGTAGCTTGATACGTAGCTAATGTTAAATTTTTTTTTTTTTTTTTTTTTTGATCGGAGGTTTAACGACCACCGTGAGCAACTCAATGGGCTATAAGCAGTCGCCCGTCCCTAATTTAGGGTCACTGGTTCCAGGGAAGGGAGAGAGCCAGTGCCGTAAGACAAACACAACATCCATGCCTGACCGGGATTCGAACCCGGACCCCTTACGGACGAATGATCAGAGGCCAACGCCTTAGACCACTGCGCCACCGGGGCGGCAATGTTAAATTTAAGTCACTTAAATATAAGTGCTTACGAGAATTTCTACCAAGAACTTGGTAGCCAAATACTGATCCCACTTTATTTTATATAAAATTCGACCAGAGGTCTTCTAAGAGATAGAGGTATTACTAAACTCTGAATACTTCAGAATTGAAAAAAAAATCCTAATTTTAAAAATGCATAAGACAGTAACTCGAAAACGAGACTGTTTTATTTGGCTAATTCACCGTAAAGTGGTTCGCGTTATTAAAATAATTATCAAACGGTATAAAAACTCCTGATTTACGTTTCGGAATGAACCTTTTTACATCAAAATTTAGTTCGTCTTTCTTTTTATTATTTTTACTTTGAATTTTTTTTACCTCATTTTTCTTCCATCCCTCACGCAAATGAAGTTTTTATTAAACAGCAATTCGGGGAGTGTAGTATATGAAAGTTCCCGACTCCTTCTTTTCAAATACGTTTTGAATGAGACTGAACAGCTCTGTCAACAATCGACATAAAAGGCAGCATATAAAAAAAAAGAGAAAAAGTAGTTGGGGGACATATGGGGACAAAGTATGACTCACTGAATTTCTCAAAAGGCTGCCCCCATCCCCCCCCCCTCCCTGTGCTATCGTTGCACACCCAAATCTTAGGACGCACGTGACCCGTCGTGGGTGCACAACCCAAGTTCCTTTCGAGAGAGGATTTCACAACTAACAGCACAGCTAAATCAGTCAAGTCCTACATGCAGCTGTACGAACAAAGGGTTGCTGTTTCGATACAATAGATCTGCGGCGCTACTGATGATCATAACGCATGGAGGCGTTACACAAGAAATGACTGGGGAGGGGGCAATAGAATAAAAGAACGACAAAAGGAAAATCCCTTACAATAGGATTCCTTTTTAAACCAAAACTTTTATGCTGTAAATGAATTTTGGCCTGTTTTATACACTGGAGATTACCACATGCTGTTTGGTAAAGAAGAACATATTGATATTTATTTCCCGACGCTAAACAATTAACTCGGAACGTTTTGAAAAATGAGATTGTAAGTACAAGCAGTTCCTTACTCTAGTGAGTAATGCTTTTCTGGAAATGCACTCTTAAGTTAAACACCAGACTTGTATTTCATAAGGGTGGTTCCGTTCCCAGGAATTAAAAGTACTAGAGTTAATAACGCTGTTTAACAAATCCTATGTTTCGCTTGATTTGATAAGTATTTCTCATATACCCTGGTATGCAGTTTAAAAGAGTATTTTTACAAATTTTATTTCTTCCTTCAATTTTAAGAATCGCTTATTTGAAATTTTGTTTTTATTGCGAAACCCGTGAAATATAAGTGCATGCTATACTAATCACTAAAAACTGTACTTCTAAAAAATAACAATACGAGAAACACTATAATTATGTATACTCTTGTCTCTAATATATTTTTTCTTGCATGGTTGAGCGTTTCTTGAAGGAAATTCCACTACAAAAGTGTGCCAATGACCGAAATTATTTTTATGTTTGTGAGAGCAAACTTTGGGGTTTCTGACGAGACATGTATAACGCCCCTAATTAAGAAGACCTATGAGCTGTGTTTGAGATGCAAGACAGGAGAAAAAGACAAAGCTTGGGCATCCCATGAATGCTGCAAGGGATGTGCTATGAATCGTCGAGCTCGGCTGAAAGGTAGAAAAAATAATCGATGCCACTTCTGTCCCCTTGGTTTGTCGAGAATCTGAAGATAATGAAAGAGATGCCTGTTTTTGTGTTACTGAAATCTGTACATTTTCTTCCAAAAACATACATAAGATTTAAATTCAGCAATTAAATCAGTGGTGTACAGTGATGACCTACAAATCCCAGCACCTCCCAAAGCTGTTACATTTGAAGATGAAGAATTTAAAATTTAAAATCCCAAGGTTGACAGTGATCAGCCAGCCCTTTTAGTTCTAAACAACCTTATCTTATCACGAAGGCATAATTAAATGAGTCAGTGAGACTTTAATCTCTCAAGAAGTTAAGCTACGCTCAATTTTCAAGGATGGAACTTACTAGATAAAAACACAAAGATATCTATTTATCAAAATCGACAGAAAGATGATCAACACTTTTTTTCAGAGTGTAGAGCTTTGGTTTTGTAAGGATATAACTATTTTGCTGATACTTTAGGTTATCATCACAATCCTAATGACTGGCGACTTTTACCTATATATTAGGAGATAAATATACTGTATATATTTATATGTGAAGATTTCAAAGTGATAACTATGTCGCCTCATCTCACCTCACTCACTCACTCACTCTCACTCCATCACTCTCGCTCGCTCACTCTCTCTCGTATTAGGTCCAAAGTTGGAGTACAGGGTGGTCGGAATGTTTTGTTACCCCTTATGGTTCGTACAGTGGAACTAAACTCAGGGAAAATGAAATTTTCGCACCTAGAAGAAAACATGCAACAATCGCGAAACTTTGCAAATAGCTAGAGTGCGTGCTGCTATGAAAATGATCCACGTTTGGTACGAGTGCGCATGACCACACACCCTGTGGTGGCGCTGCAAGCACGAACCGGCAGCCTTATAAACCGGCGTGCAGTCCATGCCCCATGAAAGCGAAAAGCACCGGCGGACGCAAGTAAGAATACAAAGTGACAAGAATGCCGGGTAGACGCCAGAGACGTAGATTTACGCAACTTACGGACTTTGAAAGAGGCCTGATCATCAGGCTGAAAACCATAGGGTGGTCGGCGCGCCGTATAGCCCACCAATGCGGATCGCTCTGACCATACCGTTAGACTGTTGGGAGCAGTGGACACGTGACGGCACTGCCACACGGCGGAGCGGTTCCGGACGAACCAAGAGGACCACCGGTAAAGAGGATCGACGGATCGTGCTCCAGGCACGAACGGATCCCGCGGGGATCCAGTCCACCATACAGGCAGATGTACCGACGTCTCGTGGAAGCGAATCTGCGATCCCAGCGCCCCTTACTGTGCTACCATTAACACCGGAACATCGCCGGCTCCGTGTGCGGTGATGCCAGGCCAGAGCGACGTGGAACGCCACAGACTGGGGACGTGTGGTGTTTAGGGAGGAGTGCTGCTTAAAATATTCCGAAAAGGTTTATCGATGTGAGTGGCTTCAGTCCACGGAAGAATTTTTTCAATCGATATTTTAAAAGCTCAGATTTTATGATATATCAGAAGCAAAAATTCACGCTTACGCCCCTGGTGGCCAATGTATTCTTTACCAAAAATTTGAAATTATATGCAAAAGATTTTCCTTCAGCAGGTGTATCCGCTGAAGAAAAAAATATTTCAAATCGGAGTTTTAGAAGATTTATCGGTAAAAATGTAATTTACTTTTACGCTCCCTATCGGAAAATCTATGCGTAATTTGAAAAAGTAACTATATCTAAAACACTGTTCGACATAAATGGAATCGAAATTTTTTTCAATCGGATGTTTAGAAGCAAATATGTGGATTAAAACGTATTTTTGAATTCGACATCATCTGCATTTACGTCCTCTAGCGGCGAAATTGTACATCGTAAAAAAAAAAAAAAAAACGAAATGAAGGATCATCATTCGCATATTTCAAGCTTCCCAATGCAAAAAGAATTTTTCAAATCGGACTAATAACTAGTTGCAGAGATATCGTGGGTACAGACGGACGGACGGACGGAGAAACCGATAACATAAACGCGATCTTTTTTTACAAAAGACGTGCTAAAAAGATGAAAGAGCGTGGATTGCCTTTCAAAACGTGGTCTGAAACTTACTCTGCAACTACCAAACTACGCAGAGATGGTTGGCGGACTTCTGAATAGCTACAAACAGTTGGGATGCCGTATGTCGTTAAAAATTCATTTTTTAACCCCTCGCTTAGATTTCTTCCCGCCAAAACCGACGTCACCGATGAGCACTGAGAGAGGTTCCGCGGTGATATGGTTACTATGGAAACGAGACATTACTGCTGGGCCCTTAACAGAGAAGCCAGTGTTGTATACAAAAGGAAGTCTTCAGATAAAGCATTGAAACATTAAAAACAATATATATTTTCCAGTATATTTTACCTAATTTTCATTTTTGCTTTAAAAAGTTTTGTAATTTTCTCAAAAGCTGAGGACAATAGTCCTTTTGAACCCATTTTTTTATTCAGCGTGAAACACTGCGTTATCATAACTACTTAATGAACGCGAAGAGCAGGCATTGTTAATGTATTTTATAAAATATATTACAACAACAATTAGGAGCATACAAGCAAGTCACTTTTTCGGCTTTTCAACGCACTAGGTCCAGCGTTGACCGAGTTTCTTCACCACGCCATGAAAATTACTTTGCTGAGAGACGAGCCACGGATGCACCGCTTCCTTCATTTCTTGGACCCTAGCAAATGGACGACCCTTAAAGTGCCTCTGACTGGACGCAACAAATAGTAATCTGAAGGGAACTATACGAAGGATGCTCCAATACCATTTTTGTTGTTGATGTTTCAGGGTTTAACGACCGCCCTGAGCAACTCTAGGCTCTTTAAGAAATTGCTCGTCCCTAATTTAGCGACTCGTCCCTAATTAAGACACATAACTTCCACGAATAGCTTTAACAATTTGGCAACACTAACAGTGAGTCAGAGCAGCATAAAGTTACTACATTTTTTTTTCTGATTGGAGGTTTAACGACCACCGTGAGCAACTCAATGGGCTATAAGCAGTCACCCGTCCCTAATTTAGAGTCACTGGTTCCAGGGAAGGGAGAGAACCCGTGCCGTAAGACAAACACAACATCCATGCCTCACCGGGATTCGAACCCGGACCCCTTACGGACGAATGATCAGAGGCCATCGCTTAGACCACTGCGCCACCGGGACGGCAAAGTTAAAGTTACTACATTGACTGTATGTATTGATATATAGAGGGTAATTGACAGAGTTGAGAGTTTCCAGCTGGAGAGAGAGATGAATGATAACTTTCGCTGGAATTGATGAAATATAGTGGTGGACGAAGAAGTGCCATTGTATTAAGACTGTGGTCTGGATTGAAGCCAGCAAGATTATATTCTGGCGAAGAATTATCTTGATGTCTTGAAGTACAAGTGACTAAAAAACAAACAGGTGGACAAACGTAAGTGCTTTACTAATTCTTTATACCTGGCCGTTTGGTTATTTGTTTACAAAAATGTAACTTACGGGCTACGCAGCTATTCAAGAACATTAGCCAACAGCTAACCAGTCAACCCTAAACAAAAACTACGGTGTTGTGCTTTTTCCGGACGTGCCATTTGCGGACACTGCCAGATGCGGACAGAGAAATTCATAATGGCATTTTTTTTAAATGAAAGAATTAGGTGAAAATATTCCAAATACGTGGCGACAGTTAATAGATAAATACATCGCTCAGAATTAGGAAAACCAGTAACAAAATGGAAGAAAATGTATATAAAAATTGATGAAAGAATTAAAAATGTTATTTCAGCATTAAAAAAAAACAAGGACTTAAAAAGGCGCTTAAAAGCCTTAAGTTTTGTAACAAATTTTGACTAAATTTGGAACAAAAATTGTTTGAGTTTTGTAATATATTTTGAAATTTATAACATTAAAATGGCATAAGGAATTATTCTCCTTCAATTTTTAAACCGCCAGTGTGAATTGTCTGCATCTGACACGACGAACTCTTTGAATCTATTCAATTTCGGTTTGTCCGCAACTGGCACGCCCGCAAAAAGCACGTAACTAAAGACCATAACTATTATCCTGCATCATCCGAGCCATCATATTTCAGGAATTTGAAGTTCCTTTTAATTTGAAGTTATGAATGTTGGACCGGTTGTCCAGAACTAGCTCTGCTGCTGTTTATTTAGACTTTCTAGGTGATTATGTCAGCGTTATATATTGGAGAAGTACATGTTTCGTCTCACTTGCATTGAAATGGGAATAGCGCAAATTTTCTGGACGTCTGCAGCCAAAATTTAGAAGCGAAGGTCAGACGTGCAAGTTGGGAAGACGAGGGTAAAGAACGGTTTGTTCAGAAGTTGCTTGAAGAATTTCATTAGCATGGTGAATACGATCGATTAAAAGAACAATGAGTTTACATAAAGTGGTGCCCTAGTTTCTGCAGTGAAAACTGACAAAACTTTTCCCAGGACTTGGTAAAATGGAGAAATTATGTAAGTGTAAACTGAGTCAGTGTCCAGGGCTTCGAGCGAGAGGAATGAAAACCGGCACATCGCCACAGGTTTCCCTGCAATTTATGCGTCTAGCATTTACTTCTGAAATTTACTGCGTTGCAGAGATGGCTTTGGAGGCGTTCGCTTCCCAGTTCAAACAAAATTGGCAATGTCAGCCTGGGTGGTCTTCAAGAGGAACTTATTTGCATGTTATTCCTATGGGGAGAGATAGTGTAAACATGTGACTATCGCAACAGAAAAGTGAGAGAATAAATTCCCTGCTTAGAATGCAGGAATGCGTTTCTCACCGGCGAGGATCAGACCATTCGCATTCCCAACACGTGGGCCACTTTGCACTGCGGTAAGGATCGCGCATTGTCTTAAGTTAAAAGACCGGTATGTGAAACCCAAGGAACATTTGTCGTTTTCTTTGTGACTGTCACATCATGGAATCCACTCAGTAGCGAAATTTCCATCATAGGTTCTTGTTTTAGCGAAAGGCAACGCTATATCTACAAATTCTGGGAACCGGACATAAACATCTCGGCCGTAGAAAAATCTCGGAGTAATTCTCTCAAGTTTTCGCGCAGCGCTGATTTTAATTACTGTAGCATGCTCGTGCATAATGAGTCATTAATTAAATCCTGCTGGCTAATGTGTCTCATTCTTTTTCATCGTTACTTTCTTCTTCTGCATTGTAGCACTGAGAGACAAGCTTTTAAATGTAAGCAACCTGCCTTTTGTTCAGCACCGCCTTACCGCAGAGATACTATTTCGAAACTCAGCTAATGACAACTACACAACACTGACTTCCCATTGCTATATAGTGGCCAAAAGAATTAAAGCCATCTCTACCAAGTGGAATATATTTGTAGTTCTTTGTCTTCTGAGCCCGTTTCGTATGTTATTGTCATTTCAATTAGAATAGATACGCCTGAAATCAAGTTTCCATAATTTATTTATTTCGATTCCCTCCATTTTAAATGGGGGAATAAACTGTAGTGTCGTAATAAAGAGTTCTTGAAAGCCTATTACAGAAATAAATTATCCATACCCAAGTACCTTTTGAAACGTCCATTTGGAGTTTTTCGATTATAGTCAAATTCATAAATAACAAGCAGTTCAGAATCTAATAAAAATAGTGAGTCCCAACCTTAATCGATAATAATCTGCATTCATTGATGTTTCATCGATAACTTCCGAAACATTCCCTGCAGTTAAAATTGGCAACCAGCTTTTATTGACAGCTTGACGACCTTCGCTATAATTCGTACCATCTTCATCGAAAATTTAGCATTCATTGAGGTATTATCAATAGTTTGTGTCCTTCCGGCTATTATTAACAGCTCACTGAATTTCAGTTTCCACTGAGAAATTTATAGAATCTTCAAATATTCCGCCCGTTACTGGCAGGAGTTGTTCTTTTTAGGTAAAACTATCTATTTAGCTTTTCATTATTGAATTAAATCAGTGAATTTTTCGTTTACCACTTGTACCTATTCGGATGTTACTGGCGGTTTGTATTCATTCACCTTCGTTTTGAAGAAAACTCGCACTCATTTACTGCAGTGTAAACTCAGCATTAATACATTATTAGTAATTTAAGTCCAACTAACTTCTGTTTACGATTTGCAGACATCTTTTGATTATTTATAGGCACTCACTGAATTCATATTAAACATCCAATTTCTGTCATTAGCTTCAATAAGTTCAAGTTTTATTTACGAATTAAATTACCCCTAACTTTCTTGGTAAAATGCTCATACTCTTCGCTGTTTTACAACCTCAACATATCTAGATTTCGTGAAATGTTGCATCGATTCATTATTTAATGACAACTCTAAGGCTTTTATAAACTGTATGTGTTCGCCATAGTTACGATTAGCAGTGAAGAACTTATTATTTCCATACATCGGTATCTTGCTTTAAAGCATAAGTTCTTGAAAGGCATATTTAGCGCTGCAGTTGTTACTTAGAGATACTTGGAAACACTTTTCTCTGGTTATATTCGCATTAAGAAATTCGGTAAGTGTTTCAGATAGCCAAGTGTTACAGAGTTCAAGACTGTACGAAAGAATATACGTATATATGAACTTTCAGAAGACAAAAGTGATGTACAATGCTTTTACAAGAAATGAAGATTTATCGATTGATGGAGAAAAGCTGGAGATAACAGACACGTACATTTATCTTGGACAGCAGATATCAAGTGAGGGTCACATTGGTGAAGAAATTAATCGGCGTACAAAACTTGCCTGGAGAGCTTTTGGAAGAAACAGCATAATTTTCAAGAGCAATATGCCATTATGTCTTAAAAGAAAAGTGTTTGATCAATGCATCCTTCCAGTGCTTACGTATGGTGCAGAGACGTGGACCTTAGCTAAAAGAGACATACAAAGGCTGCAGACAACTCAAAGCAGCATGGAGAGGTGCATGCTTGGTGTAACCAGGAGAGATAAGAAGAGGAACACGTGGATCCGAAAAATGACAAGAGTGGAAGACATCATGATCAGAGTTAAATCCCTGAAATGGCAATGGGCTGGACATACTGCCAGAAGAACAGACCATCGATGGACAGCCGAAATTTTAGATTGGATTCCAAGGGACAGGAAAAGACCCAGAAGAAGACCACATGGAAGATGGGTGGATGAAATTCGAAAGTATGCGGGAGTGACATGGAGGAGACTGGCACAAGACAGACCGTTGTGGAGGAAACTTGGGGAGACCTTCGTCCAGCAGTGGATTGATAATGGTTGACAATGATGATGATGATGATACCTATACACACCCATGAGCCATTACATTATGACCACCTACCTAATAAGCTGTAAAAACCCCCTTTAGCCCGCAAAACAGCGGCCCCTAGCGAAAATAATTGAGTCTCTTATTTATTCTAAGCATATGATTACTTCAAACGTGTCCTCAGCTCTGCACAGCACGGTTTTGTGAAGAAACACTCAACGCTTACCACCCTATTCCACATCATTCCACATTACAGAAGATATTTCGTCATCTATTGACAGAGTATTAGATGTTGATGTTATTTACACTGACTCTGCTAAAGCTTTTGACAAAGTTCATCGTGGCATTTTACTCAAGAAATGGAACTGTCTTGGGCTCGGTGATAATCTGCTGTCCTTCTTTGAAGTCCTATCTTTTCAACCGATCCCAGTCTGTTATTTATAACAACCATGTTTCTGATGCCTATGTTGGCACTTCTGGAATACCACAAGGCTCTAATTTTGGAACACTTTTGTTCTCCATATGCATTAATGACCTTCCTTTTTTACATTGCTGGCCCTTGTCTCCTGTTCGCTGATGATCTCAAGCTTTATCGCATTGTACAGACTCGTGATGTTTGTCTTGCTCTTCAAACTGACGTCAGTAACCTGCTTCAGTGGTGTACGTTAAAGTGGGCGTCTAGTTATTTTGCTTCTTATACTTCCAATGGGCAAACTTCTGTGTACATTTTCTACACAATTAATGCGTTCCCAAGGATGAAAATTTGAACACCGATTAAAATAACTTCATATTATATCTTGGAATGCTTAATATTTTCTAAAACATAACCGTAGTTATATTAAAAAATTAAACACTTTTCCTTTGGTGGTGTTGAGACCAGAAAAAAGATGGCGCGACCTGTACATTGATGACGTCGGTAGACAAACAAATGTTAGATTGTTTAATTATGGTTATGTTTTAGAAAATATTAGGTATTCCAAGTTATAATATGAAGTTATTTTAATCGAAGTTCAAATTTTTATCCTTGGGAACGCATTAAATGTGAAGAAAATGTGTACAGAACTTTGCCCACTGGAAGTATAGGCAGCAAAATCACTAGACGTCTACCTTAAACCATCTCCACCTGAACATTTCCAAGCGCCATGTCGTTTCTTTTCGCGGAAAAGAAACCCAATTCTTTACTACAAGGTTGGAGACCATTCCCTTAGCTGGACAATGAATGCCCAAAACTTGGTAGTTACATTTGATTCCAACTTGAACTTTAAAAGTCAAGAATGAAATACGGGATTACACCATATAATACAAATTTTGAAGATGACTTACCATGTGACTTACTTATTTATCTGACTTACCATCCTTGTCACATTTACACCAAAAATCTGATTGTTATCTTCAAAATTTGTTTTAAAGGTCATATCAAAAGAATTGTACGTTCAGCGTTTTCGAATCCTCAGACTCTTATTCGTATTTTTGAGATTACGGTCAGACCTGCACTAGAGTATGCGGCGATCATTTGCAGCCCTAGCCTCGTAACACTTTTGGACATTGGATATCCGCGATATAAACACCAGTAGATCTGTGAGACAGGGTTGCAGAAATCTTTTTTGAACTTTTGCAGACTGCTGACCTTTTGTCATTCTCTAAGATGACCTCTCGACAATCGCGAAGGAATACTCTCCAACTTAAGTTTATGTACGGTACCATCAATGGAAAGATAGATGATATTCAAATTGTAATCCAATTAAGTTTCCGTGTGCCACATTTACCAAGGACAAAATGCGAAGTATTTGCAGTGCCATTCTGCAGGACTGACGCTGGGAAAATTCTCCGTTATGCAAAATGTATAGACTTCACAACTCACTTGAAGAATGTCCGGATATTTTTAATGTAAGTCATAGTTTTTTCGTAAAGCATGTTTTGCAAGATTGTAATTATCACTTTCAATGCACTACGATATTAACGCACAATGATGTTATGGCAATTCCTGTAACTAGATCTACCATCTGTATGGATGTGGTTACAAATAAATAAATTTATGGGAGTTGGTAATTTATGTGACGAGGGGAATGTACTGTACCTTGTAAACTGGCACATCACTTCAGTGTAAATAATACTTCACGGAAGATATAATAGGAAAGCGGTGTGATCTAACGGACTTTCAGTGTGGAATGATGGTGGATACACGGAAGAGCAATGCCAGTAACAGCAATATTTATTTCTACATTTTTTTACATACCACAATTGCAGTGCGGTAATGTGAGTCGTTGGCAAAGGAAATATCTTTAGGTGAGCGGCTAGCAAACGACTGAAGTGAGCGGAGGATAGCCATATTCGTAAGGGTCAACAAACAAGCAAACGTTAAGTAACAGAGTATAAGAATTAGTGAAAATTTTGAAAATGTACAACTTCGGTGTCTATAGCGAACAAGACAGAACGTTTGCAGAGGGCTCGGAAATAGACCCTAAAGTATTGGAAAAGGGTCAGGAGATTTGACGAATCATGTTTTCCACTGCAACATGCCGGTGAGAGGGTGAGAATTTGGAGACTACAGCATGAGAACTTGGATCCAACTTACATGCTCACGACTTACCAAACTAGCGGAGGCAGCGTAATGGTGTGGATCGTGTTCTCATGGGAGACTTCAAGCTACTTTAGTGGATCCATCGCCGAATACCCAAGCGCATTTAAAAACTGGTTCTGATCAATTTTAGACATTCGTTGTCAGACTCTACCGCGTGGTGATAAATGCTTAGAGAAGCGCAATGTATCATGAAACAATATCCGGATAGTCTCGGAGAAGATTTAGAAACATGATAGGCACTTTACATTTCCCCATTAATGACCTCACTCATCAAACCTCAATCTCATAGAATATATTTATGATGAAGTCGAACAGGATATCGGAAGTCTGGTTCAACTGCCATTCAAGCTGCGTGAATTGGAAGATGCTACTCATAGGCCGCCTCACACTCCAGAACTCAATCCCATAGAACATTTGTCGCATGAAGTTGAACATGGACGCCCCATTCGCCGAATACAAAGCACTGGATTCTAATTATTCGTCCGAGATTGGCTGGGTTCGAATCACGGTGAAGCGTGGAGGAATACAGCACCGGCTCTCACCCTTCCCTGAAACCAGTGGCCCAAAATTAGAGACAAGCAACTGCTTATAGCCTCTTGAGGTGTTCACCGTGGTCGTTAAGCCTTAAAATAGGAAGAAAAAAAAAAAAGGAAGTCGAACAACATAACCGACATCTGGATTCATTGCCATCCAATATGCGTGAACTAGAAGATGCACCAACCAGGCACTTCACTCCTAAGATCCCAATTCCATAGAACATTTGTGGGATGAAGTCCAATAGACTATTAGACGTCTGTACCCACTGTCATCCTATTTGTGCTGACTGAAAGTTCCTATAGGACATGTGTGGGTCGATATTTTACAAAAGCTTAGTCGAATCATTGTCGAAACGAATTTTTTTTTTTTTTTTTTTTTTTTTGATCGGAGGTTTAACGACCACCGTGAGCAACTCAATGGGCTATAAGCAGTCGCCCGTCCCTAATTTAGGGTCACTGGTTCCAGGGAAGGGAGAGAGCCAGTGCCGTAAGACAAACACAACATCCATGCCTGACCGGGATTCGAACCCGGACCCCTTACGGACGAATAATCAAAGGCCAACGCCTTAGACCACTGCGCCACCGGGGCGGCTCGAAACGAATTGCTGCCGTTCTAAAGGCCAGAGGCGTTCCATCATGTTATTAGAAAGGTGGTCCTGATAAATTGGCCACACAGTGTGCACATGTGATATAAGTAAAGCAGAAGAAAAAAAGTGTAAATCAATAAATTTGCGATATTTTTAACTGAAAACGCTAAAATCATAAAAACCTTCAGTCAGAGCGCACCTCCCCCTCTTTTTTTTTTTTTTTTTTTTTTTAAGACGTTTAGAATTTACAACTGAAATATTCCTACTAAGCTCTACATAGAAACTATCTTAATATTCTCTTTTCCAAAACGGAGAAGACACATTTTTTCAAGATTCTCGTAAAGAATAATACGAAGGCCAAACGGACGGTCGAATGAAAACATTCGCTGTAACCACTGTTCTGAAAGACAGATTTTATTGTCTCAGAGGAAAAGCTCTGAAACCTTCGCTGTCAGAGAGATGCAATCTATTTCCTCGGTAGGGTCCAGCCAGCAACACATAATTTTTTTTTTTTCAGATTTACACACACTTTTGCTCACAACTTTTTCATTTAGCAGAATGCCTTTTCCCATCTTTGTAGCTGACTTTTACCACGGGGAATAAATACTCCATGTGCGTACTCCTCTTGTTCTATTATTGACAATGCGATTGAAAATAAGATGTTTTTACTCCCTGCGTATTTCGACAGCAGTTCAGTTAAACTTAGATTAAATTCACAACGGATTACCGTTTCCTTACAGAAGTATAAACAATTAGAAACTAAAGGTAATCACTCCTTTTGAAAAAGAAATATATTGTCCTCTACGTGGAAGCGGAGTAAAATCTAGACAAATATCATACTATACGTATAAAGTATAATACTATGTAACGTACCTGCCAGAGGGACGCACACGACATAAAGGCAGATAGGAATCGGAACAAATGTCCGCGTAGCTTAATTGGTAGAGCAACTTATTCCGGAATGAGTGGACCCGGGTTCGAACCCCGGCGCGGATAAAAATGACGGAGAAATTTACTTCGTTATAACTACGTCTTCCAAAGGGCAAAAGTGGACTGTTACGGATGCATTAAACAGCGCAGAAGGAATGGGATGCCGTTCCTTCTGTACAAGAAATAAAGATAAGACCAAAATATATCACTGTGAAAGATTCATGTGTAACGAATGTAAAGTTGCAGTTACATAAAAGACTGTACTAAAAAGTAATAATTAGCTTTAGTTATACTAAGAGGTTCAGGTATTCTCATGTTAAGTCTTGAAACAAAATCAGATATGGTTTGAAACTAATTGTTTTATGCTGATATAGAACAGCTGCGTAAGATTATTAATTAAGAAATATATTTTCGAAAAGTTAAAATTTTTAAATAGTATTCTATTGGCGTGGATACCTATGTACTTTCATCTGAATCTTGAAACACATCCTCAGTTGCTTGGAAGTTCTTCGTTCTGGGTGGTGTAACGGTAACAAACCTGAACGTAAATCGGCAACTGCGGGTTCGATTCCCGTTTCAGGACGATGTAATTTTAATGTTCCCTGAGGCATGCATGTGTACTTGCCGGATTGATTTGGCATCCATCTGCTTGCACATTTATTTGATTACCGATGTACTTACTCTACGTACACTCTCGTGTTGGCGTTCATTACGCTTGTGACTTCGGGGAAGCAAGTAGTATGTTTTTGTTGTTGTTGTGGTGTGTGTGTGTGTACGCGTGTGTGTGTGTGTGTGAGCAGTGTGATTTCAGTGTGATTTGAAATTTATTCAAGGACACAATTTTGCTATAAAAAAATTGCCAATTATTAAACTGATCTATTATTGGTAAACATTCTGGCGAATGTAACATGAAAGAGAAGAAGAAAGACGACACCAAATTTTGGGATGCAATAAGCACGTCTTTTGAATTTGTTCTGGCGCGAATAAAAATTTATCAAAGCTGTTCAAAGCCAATGGAACCGATTTGGAAAACAGATTCCAACAATCGATAAGACATCCAGAAATAGAAACATCTACTTAATTCCACCACCGGCTAAAAATCATGTTACGAAGATTAACAAATGGCGAACAAAAAGTTTCTCATAGTACAACGAAGGTACCAGAGACAAAGAGATTTTCAAATCGAACAGTTAAAAGGAGAAATGTAGAAAGAAACATGATACAAGTCTACATCTGCTAGCGGAAAAAATTTTCATAACGGAAAAGTTGAAAATAGGCGAAAATTATTCTTCGTGAAAAAACCTATGCTAAGAAAAAATAACTTTTCAAATACGTCTTCCGGGAGTAGAGATAGCGTAAAAAAAAAAAAAAAAAGGTTTCTACCTTTACGCAGCTAGCGGGAAATTTTTACGTTATTTAAAGCAGATAATGCTCCACACCTCTGTTGTAGCGAATAGCATACAGTGAAGAAGAAATTTCTCAATAGTATTTTTAGAAGCGGCGATACAGCTGCAAACTGAAGTACAAACACACCACCTACCGACAGAACTGTGAACTACAAAATTCCTCATATACTAGCCTAAAGTGTTCTACAAGGCAAATGGCATCCGGTGTTGAAAGAATTTTTAAATTGCGCATGTAAAAGCAGTGATATTGAGAAAAACAGATTAAGCATTTGCACCCAAAAGGCGAAATATGCACTATTTTGGAATGAAAATACACACACAGAGTTTGCATAGTTAGCAGTATCTGGCCGAAGAAAGAATTTTTTCAGTCGAATTTTTAGTCCCGTAGATATTGCTGAAACGTAAACTTACGCCCTTTCGTGGCAGACTTGTAAGCTAAGAAAAATTGAAATTATATGAAAAATATTTCGTAGCGGAAATGCTTTCCAACAAAGTAAGAATTTTTCAAATCGGACTCTTAAAAGTAGAACAATTGACAAAAATAAGATATATTAACCCCCCCCCCTGGCGGAAAACCGTGCATTATTTTAAGAAGACAGTATTCTCAAAAGGTTTTTCGATGTGAGCGGTATGGGTCCACGAAATATTTTTTTTTCAATATTTACTACAAATACATCATAAGCAGAAATTAACGCTTACGTCCCCTTGTGGCCCAACCATTTCATGCCAAATGTTATAATTTTTATGCAAAATATTTCCCATCAGAAGCTGTATCCATTGCAGAAATAATTTTTTTAATCGGAGTTTTAAAAGCAAAGATATCGGGAGAAACACAATTTGCTTTTATGCCCCCTAGCGGACAATCTATGCGTAGCTTGAGAAAGTGACAACACTTAAAATAATCTTCGACAAGGATGGAATCGAAAGGTAAAAGAATTTTTTGAATTGGATGTTCAGAAGCAAATGGAATGAAATGTATTTTGAATTCGATATCATCTGCATTTACGCCCTCTAGCGGCGAAATTGTGCATCGTGAAAAAAAGCGAAATGAAGGATCATCATTCGCACATTTCAATCTTCCTAACGCAAAAAGAATTTTTGAAATCGAAGTATTAGTTGCAGAGATATGGTGTCTACAGACGGACAAACCGATAACAAAAGCACTGTCCGTATTTTAACGACTTTCACCGCGCGAGTAAACTGTCATATGGTTGTTCTGGTGGTGGAGTAGTCAGTGCCACAGGCAGTGGCGCAACGTAAGCGACTGGCGCCCGGGAGCAAGATGTAAAATGTATGCCTCTTGAAAAACAATACAGACGATTGAGCAAGTGGTTTCGGGAAGTGAGCTGAGTCTCAATAAGCACCAAACACGAAAACGTTTACCCTATTTCTGTATTGAATATTGTCTGAAAGTTTGTTCAAAGGAAATTTAATTTTATGTCATATATAAATATACACTTAAAAACATTGACTTTAACTTAGATTAGACAGCGGAAAAACTATGTATATTATGAATCAGTACTGGGCAGAATTAAAAACACAAAAAACACATAGCACCAAGTACAACGGCAAATTAAAAAAAAAAAAAAAAAAAAAAGATTTACCACGAACCCGGTGACCGAGCGGTCGGAGGAGGTGCCGTCCGACCAATGGTCCGGGATGGGCCTGCATTCAAGTCACGGGTGAAGCATATTTGTCTGGTGGCACTGGCACTTTCATTTCCTTGAAACTAGTGGCCCGAAATTAGGGACAGGCCTTGAAGTTGCTCATGGTGGTTTTCAGATTCAGAAAGCAATTGAGGTGAGCATTCATTTTGCTAAGGAAATCTTCTACATCTGAAGAGCGTATGTTTTTTCATACTCTAAAATTACTTGGCGCATTTCCAACTTTCTCGGCCACCCCACAGACTGGGGACAGCTGCCCCTCTCTGCCCGTCCCCCTCGCTCCGCCTTTGGGCATATGCTTCTGGCTTCTCGTCAAAGATAGGCTTAACTTCGAGACAGAAATGAAGCATGGGTAATATGCCTATCACGTAGCACTGGATCTCTTCCTTCCCTGGAGCAAGTGGTCCTAAATCGGTGACGGGCAACCGCTTATACTCTTATGAATTGCTCGATGTGATCGTTAAACACTGAAAGAAAAAAGAACTGTTGTTTGAACTTTGGTTACGCAACTTGTTCTTAAGTTTAGAATAGCTATTTATCACTAGGAGAGGATATGTTGGTGAAAACTTATGTTCTACTAACAATGGCAAAAGAATCTCCTCCGATGTCTTTCAAAAATTGCATGGGAACGAAATCGTAACGTCATGCTACTGAAACACCGCTTATCTGTTTTGTCGTTTTTGTTGTCAACTATTTACGTGGCCGAAATTTCAGTAGACCACAGTGATCAAAGCGATGGCTTCTGATCATTCGTCAGAGATGGGTCGAGGTTCGAATCCCGATGTTTCATGCATGTTGCGTTTGCCTTACAACAGTGGCTCAATCCCTTTTCTGGAACCCTAAATTAGAGACGGCCAACAGCTTACAAACAAGCAAACAAAAATCAGTTGTGTTCGTCCCTCAGTTGAATAATAATGCTTAGTTAAATTTCATCGAAATGGAACAAATTCGTTGTGAATTATCGTTCTGACGAGAAGTGGAAATACAAATGATGCGTCAACTTTCGGTTCCTGTGCAAAACAGGAACGCAGTGTTGTTTTAGATACCAAGCAAAATGCAATTTACAAGCGCGCTTCTTCTGAAAAAGCAAGCTGCGCCCACTTCGCATCCTCCCTAATCCCGTGGAATTTCGTGAATGTTGTGTGGAAAAATTTATGCACATTTGCATTTCTGCGCTATTCTGATGAAAGGATTTCTATATTCCAACTTCTTTTAAACAATGATGCCTTTGAGGCTTCAACGCAAACATCGAATTATCTATTCCGGATGCACAGTCGTCCCATTAAAATTTAATAATGGACCTGGCAGAAATTTCAGTTGTCCATCCCTGTTGTTTATTCCGCTGTCCACAATAGACAAATGGGGTTAGGGTGAAGAAAAAGATGCATAACTGCATTGCCGACTACTAAGTCTGAGCTCTCTTCCCTTCCTTCCTTCCTTCCTTCCGAAGCCCTGCTTGCATGTTAATAAACATAGCAGTGGGGACCACCCGCGCTTTACGGATACGTGGCTCCGCCTCGATGCCTTCCTTTCTCGCGAAAGATTGATGCCAGAAATTCTGAAAAGTAGAGAGCGCTCGACATCACTTAGTTGTTTGCAGCCGTGCACGATGAAGGAGCAAGTTCAGCGGCTATTTTTGGTACTCTCTGAAAGATGGTTCGGTGTTCAGTGTCAAGCGCTAACAAAGACTAGCGGCAACGCTATTTAGCTGCTGTCAAGCAGGCGGCAATGCCTAAAAGGAGCGTTCCTAAATGTTGCGCAAGTAATTGTTCGTTGACAGGTAGGGGATGATTGGAAAAAAGGAAACCTCGACAAACGACATTATTTAGGGTGCTCTGATTACAAAACCATACATTTATTCTAAAAGAATTTTTAACTCCTTTTAGCACAGCTACCAAATAAAAGAATATTTTGTAAGGTTATGACAGTTCTGTTTGTAACACATGTTGTGCTGTACGGAGTACTGCGTAGACGAACTCTGACTTTGTGCTCTGAATTTCACATTTAGTCCGCATCATTTTGCTGTTTTGGACTAAGTTTACTTGTGGTTATGTCTGATGCACTTACTTAATGGAGTGAAATTCATTTGATTGTTGATTGGTCTGGGGGTTGGGTTTGGCTCCTCGTTCTAAGACCAAGTTCGAGTCAGCTGCCACGGTATGTCTTGATAGCTTGCACTCTTAATTCTAATAATCTGTAAACATCCTCATAGTTGGTGTGAGTACTATGTTGCAGGAAGCTCCTTTGTTTCATATGGCTCTAATATGTCGTGTTTTGTTTGTTTTTCAGTCTTTATTGTGTAACGGATTTTTTTTTTTTTTTTTTTTTGCGGGCTTGTATGCGTTCGGCGCGGAGTTTTGTGGCCAAAAGACCGATTGTATTGAGTCAGGCTGCGATCGAGCAGCGAGGTTATTTGATAAGACCCAGGATCTCTTGTTTATGACAGGATAATGATTTAGAGAGTAAACCCTACTTTTTCTAAAAGAGTGACATCTTTTTCTAAAGAGTGACATCTTTTTCTAAAGAGTGAAACTTTTTCTAAAAGAGTCCAATGGGTGACAGAGACTGAAACGCTGTGGTACATTTGAATGGGAAGTTCGGTTGTTCGGCAGAGGGATAAGTGAGCTGTACAAAAAAAAAAAAAAAAAAAAGAAAACGTGGAAGGTGAATAAAGGACCGCCGGCAGAAAGAGTTCTAGAAGTTCGCTACCCACTGTTCAGAAACCGCTAATATGGAAATAAAACATTGCTTTGCGAAAAGCAGATATTAAATTGCTTGCAACTTCCGCTCATTTTTGAGCAAGTTCTTTCAACGTTCCGGAGCTGTATTGAACCTGCGATTAAATAATAGAACATGCAAAAATAATCTAAAACAGAGGTTGATGCACAGCGTTACGACAAAGGTGTGGATGTTCTGTTTGTCCTTTGATTCTTTTCTTCACCTTGGACTAACGGCCTTAAATTAGGAATGGGTGACAGAGACTGAAACGGGTCACAGGACCCTGACCCGATTTCGACCCGGTTTTATTACAGTTTTATTTTTTAAAGAAAAAAATTGTTTTCAAAGAAAGATGCGCACTGTGAAATTTTGTGTTCGATACTGGTGTCTGCGGATTGAAAAATGATTTGTCACGCAATATGAATGAAGTGTGTGACCTCAGAAGGAAAAGTGTCCCTTCCTTCTGAGGGGCAATGATGGAAACATCCACATTTTGGAAACTTTCATAAGCTTGTAAAAATTGCTGTTGCTGTGAAACATAAGGTGAAGCTTTATATTATTAAGAAAATGGCAAAAACTGAAATTAAACATACAAGTTATTTAATTCAAAAATGTCGACTGTAGCGCTATCAAAATTAAATTATTATAACATTACTGCAAAAGGAGTTTTTGACTTTCGCAGATGTGTTTGAAAGCATGTCTATGACCTTTAAATTATGTCTTGCAAATGAAGAACGATAGTGTCAATACTTCCTGTAAGTAAGAGAGTAAATTATAAATTCCCATAATACATTTGTTTGATTTGAATAACCACTAAAATATCCACTGCGAAGAGACTTTTTGAACGCCCTGTGTGTGTGTATGTATGTATATATATATATGTATGTGTAGATACATAGATGTCTCAGATGTGAAATCTTTATTTGATTTTTTCAGGTTTAACCCTTGAGTGCCAATTCTCGTCTGTAAAACTGATGTCAATATTTCCCGTATTTCATTTCCTCGTTCACTTTTTATAGACTACATAAGCAGTTGCATCTCCCTGATTTAGGCCACCCGTTCCAAGGAAGTGCCAGTTAGTAGGATAAAAACGCCGACTATCTACAATAAGAAATTTGATTTCTTCTGTCTTCTTAACATGCAGTTCTGTTACTTTTTCATGTCGTAGAATTTAAAAGCCATGGGTAATCTGCCCAACATAATCGGAAATTGATACCAGTTATATTTCATAGTATATGTGGAAACTAAGAACCATAGAATGAACAGAAACTAAGAACCATAGAATGAACAGAAGATCATACATAGTCGACACATATTAGCAAAGATAATGATGCTGGGAAAACAGTTTTCAGCCACGCTTAACAGTGATAAAGAAAAGCATAAACCTATGTACCATATGTAGCACAATGGATAAGATTTACAAGCTGTGCAAATACACTTGACCTCAGGTGTTACGACGCCACTTCATTACTGAAGATTGCTTCTCAATCTTTGTTCCAATAAGAGAATAACTAATTCCCAAACTTCGATTATGTGTTTTTAGAAGGGTTAGTATTCACCACAGTTTCCTCAAATATTAAAAAAGAATGCTTTGAAGGGTTTGAAAATAATTTCAAACCACACAAACTTCATAATTATACGACAATTATTTCCTAATGCTGCGCTTTTCCTCAACCCTTTCTTCAGTAAAGGCACGTGTACTGAGATACGACTAGAAGCTTTAAGAGTGCGTACCTTTCTCACGCGTTTTTACGGACACGGGCAGAGTTTTGTACCTTGCAGGTTCTTCAAAGAAACTTCTCAATCAGCAACTCGAAGTTTTAGGACTCAACTTCCGTACACAGCACATGTGCACTATAAATAACCAGGTTCTAAAAGCTAGAAACAGGAAGAATGTTTCTTCTTCTTAGTGGTAAGATGTTAAATCGTTTAATTCGTGGGTCAAACAAACTGCCATCTTGAACCCAATGTAGATAGTTGAACGTGAATACGGCATTAGAGATATAAACTTCTGAAGTCAATCTCTTCATGTTTTTTTTAAGGTGCGTCCAGTTTCGTGTTCCTGCTGATTTTAAGTTTACAGACTTTGTCCACTTGTCAAGATTTTTTCCCCATGACCTTGTTTTTTCGTAAAATTCTGTTTGCAAATTCTCTTTTTCTGGTGGTTACAAAAGAACCTCTGGACAACATAAGCGTAGTTCCTTACAGCGAGTGACTGTTTTCTGCTTTTAAACATCTGAAAAATTGCTGGGAAGCAGCAGTACACGTTTCTTTTACGTGCTTCCATATACACTAAAGTGCCAAAGTCATGGGATACGTACCTAGTATCGTGTAGGTTCTCCTCTAGCTCGGTGAAGTGCAGAAGCTCGACTTGGCATCGATTCCACAGGTGGCCGGAAGACTTCTGGAGAGATGTTGAGCATACCGTCTGAACAGCCGCCCACAGTTTCCTGGTATTTGTAGGTGCAGCATCTTGGGTGCGAATGGACCTTTCCCCCACGTCCCATAAGTGCGCTATTGGGTTCATGTCGGGCGAACGTGATGGCCACACCTTCCGCCGGAACTGTCCATAATGGTCCTCGAACCAGTTTTGGACAACTTGAGTCCGATGACATGATGCATTGTCCGCCTGAAAAATCCCATCGTTGTTGGGGTACACGAAGGGATGCAAATGGTTACCCAGCAGAGGTACAAAACGGTTACCGGTATGTTTACGAGGACCAGATGACCCAAATCGTGTCACGTAAAGACACTCCACACGTGTATGAAACCACCACCAGCTTGCACAGTGTCTTGTTGATAGCTTTGACCCATGACCTCATGGGGTCTGCACCACATCCGAACTCTACCAACAGCTCGTGATAACTGGTAACGTGACTCATCGGACCACGCCACATGTTGCCAGTTTTCCAGGGTCCAATTACCGTGTTCACGAGCCCAGGTGATGCACTATGTCCGATGCCGTGGTGTTAACAAAGGCACTCTGGTGAGTTTTCTGCTCCCATACCTCATGGAAGCTAAATCGCGCTGCACTGACCTGATGGATATGTCTCTGCTACCTCTTGCATTGAATGTAGATGTTATTTGAGCCAGTGTCGCTTGTCTGTTAGAATGGACAATCCTGGTCAGACACCGCTGGTCACGGTCATTCAGCACCAGTGGTCGACCGCTGCGCTGTCCGAGATGGGTGATAATGCCTTCCGTGGGATATTCTCGGCACACACGTGACACCGTGGATCGAGAAATGTTGAATGTTCGCACAAGTTCTGAAATTGATTGCCCCATCCGTCTGGCTCTCACTACCATGCCTCGTCCACACTCCGATAATTCACATCGGCTTACCAAAATCCTACTGGCGGTGGTTCAGTCTGACTCACAAGATTACACCTCGCAACTGATAAAAATCGTGGCATGCGTCGAAGCCTTTATACGACGGCAGCTCCAGTTAAAAATTTGCATACTGCTATTCCATGATTTTAGGCACTTCAGTGTATTAAACCTATCTTTGTGAAAAAAGTAGCGAATTTTCAGCTGTTCTGGAAATTTACTATCGTATGTGGTAGATGTGTTGCCTTAAAAAAAACTCCCGAGTCACTCGCTCTCAGTTTTATTTTCGCTCCAAAGTGCGCACTTTTGTTAAATTCATGCTCTGGCATTCGGCGGAACTAATAATAAATAATGCTGCTGCTCCGGGAGCTGAGGCTCAGGCTGTGTCATTACCGCTTTGCCCATGTGTCGAAATTAAGACCTCACCCATTTCGAGATCCTGCCATGCGAGAGTGTGAAATCATCTTCCATATGCCCAGAGGAAAGAGTCCCATGAATTATGTAACGAAAACGAAACCAAACAAACAGCAGAACCTGATTCACGCAGAAATAACACCTGAGAGACTGCTCTCTCGTTTCAAGAAGCAGGAGGGAGAGGTTACCCCGGATTATTTTCAACATGTGTGCGTGAGAACGACTAAAGGGCAACAAAGTCATCCCAAACAGGAAGACGAAAGGCAGAAGATTCAACAAAAGAAAATTTGTTGCTCACGGAATGAAAATGCGTCACGAAATTCACGAAATATCACAATTCTGATCACTGCATGTAACAGAAGATACAGCGAAACCCTCGGTTATTCGTTTTTCTACGGGATGGCCTTAAAAAACGTATAAACGAAATTAAAAAAATGTTAAATGCCATTGTATATTGCAATACTAGCATACATTTTTATGGTTTAAAGGAGTATAAGATGTTCCTCAATAATGATTTATTTAAAGTCGATTAAAAGACAGAAAAAAAAAAAAGGATTACAAATTATAATATACTAGCTCAATTGCCAGTCATTGCTCTCTGGAGAATTTGGTGATAATTCACAATCTAAATTTTGTACAAATCAAATGAAAACGGTTAATTTTTTACGGCATGACCCGTACCTAATACTATATTTCATTTCTTCATTGAATTTGATTCTCTGTCGAGTCTTTCGGCACACAGTATTTTTAGTTTTTCAGTTTGATTTTTGTTGTTTATTTACCTTCAGTTTCGATGCTGCATTGTGTTGCAGTTCTTCACTGGAAAGCACTAGTCACAAAAAAATCAATTCTAACACAACAAAAACGTATTAAATTCTTATTCAAAATGAAAAAAATAAAAATGGAACTTTTCGAAAATTTTGTATGGGGACCCCTTGATCCCGGGCTCAGGCTCGTTCGAAAAACTGTCTACGGTCTACCATGCGATAGTATACCAAATTTGGTGGTTCTAAATTGAAAACTGTTGAACAACAAAAAGTATTTAATTCGAATTCAAAATAAAAAAGCAACAAGTTAGTAAAATCATGCAATGCATTGATTATGATACGCTTTCCAACATACCAGAAATCATTACTCAAAAGTTATTACTCACGTTATGAGGCTGTGGAATAAATCTCGCTCCTGTGCCCTGACCTTTGACCCCATTTTGAATATATTCAACGGAACCGATTCAGTATACCTCCGGAACAACATACTGAAGTTTTAGTTGCAATAAAAGCATTTATACTCAAGTTATGAGGATAATGGCTGTGGAATAAATCTCGCTCCTGTGCCCTGACCTTTAATCCCATTTCGATGATATTAAACGGAACCAGTTCAGTACATCTCCGGAATAACAGGATAACGTTTTGTCGCAATTTTTTTTTTTTTTTTGATTGGAGGTTTAACGACCACCGTGAGCAACTCAATGGGCTATAAGCAGTCGCCCGTCCCTAATTTAGGGTCACTGGTTCCAGGGAAGGGAGAGAGCCAGTGCCATAAGACAAACACAACATCCATGCCTCACCGGGATTCGAACCCGGACCCCTTCCGGACGAATGATCAGAAGCCATCGCTTAGACCACTGCGCCACCGGGGCGGCTTTGTCGCAATTGAAGCATTTTTACGTAAGTTATGACGCATAAGTGCAATGGAATGGATCGCGCTCCTATGTCCTGACCTTTGACACCATTTTCAACAGGGTTTGTCACGATGTAGTCCCCTACCACATAATAAAATATCATCGAAATCGAATAATTTTTACGCAAGTTATGACGCATAAGGGCAATGGAATGGATCCCGCTTCTATGTCTTGGCCTTTGATCCCATTTTGCCCATTTTCAACAGGGTCCGTTCCCAGGTGGTCCCCTACCACAGGGGTCGCGCTGCCGATCGCCATCTTCGCAAATTTGCGAAAAAATAATCGCTTTGGCGATTACCTTTTTGTACTGTTATAACACTTCGGCGAAAAATAATTGAATTTGGCGAATAAATTGGCGAAAACTTTAAAACACCCAGCGCGACCCCTGCCTACCACATACTAAAATTTCATTGAAATCGAACCATTTTTACGCGAGTTATCGTGCGGACAGACAGACAGACGGACAAAGCTGGAACATATACGCTTCAGCTTACGGTTGGAAAGCGTACAAAATGGAACTTTTTAAGAAAATTTTGTATGGGGGCCCCTTGACCCCAGGCTCAGACTCTTTCCAAAAACCGTCTACGGTCTAAGATAGAGTACTATGACATAGTATACCAAATGTGGTGGTTCTGAATTGAAAATTGTAGATTTGCATAGTGGACAAATAAACAAACATTCAGTGTTGTATATTAGATTTTATCGCTTTGCAAAAATCATAAAGCCCATGAAAATGAAACTTCTCTTTTGACGACTTTATCTGCCAATAAAAAATCCTGATCCTAGATTAACAGAACTCCGCACAATTAGGAATCTACGACCAGTACTTCAATACGGAATTCATGAATTAATAACTATCTTTTTTTACGGGGATCCCTAGTGCATCCGTTTGAAACCAGAATGTTGAATATTAAAGATACATTTAGGATTCTATTTTACTATACAACGAAATAGTGGAGCCACAAAGTCACGTCCGAGAGATTTATCAATTTTTAAACATCGTTTATGTGTGCGAGTCATGAAATGCGGAACCAATTTTTCATCCAAAACCCGAAAGTAAACAAGTTAGTAAAATCATGCAATGCATTGATTATGATACGCTTTCCAACATACCAGAAATCGTTACTCAAGTTATGAGAATAATGGTTGTGAAATAAATCTCGCTCCTGTGCCCTGACCTTTGACCCTATTTCGGTTATATTAAACAGAATTGGTTCAGTATACATCCGGAACAACGTACTTAAGTTTTGTCGCAATCGAAGCATTTTTCGTAAGTTATGACGCATAAGGGCGATGGAATAGATCCCGCTCCTATGTCCTGACCTTTGACCCCATTTCGCCCATTTTCAATAGGGCTCCTCCCCCAGGTTGTCTCCTACCACATACTAAAATTTCATCGAAATCGAACCATTTTTACGCGAGTTATCGTGCGGACGGACGGACAGATAGACGGATACAGCTGAAGCATAAACGCTTCTTCAACCTACGGTTGGAAAGCATAAACAATATACACACACTTCTCTGAAGTGATCAAGGTCAGACTTTGGTTGCACCAAGGAGGAATATACATAGCAACGCTGCCTCAATTCCGGAAAGCTGTAACATACTGGGTTACATAGAAAAAAGAATCAAGGAACAGTATTTTTAATAATCTGAAATTCAAATTTTAACGTATAATCGTAAAAAAGGCGTATAAATGAATTGCGTATAGCCGAGTTAAGAAAGCAATAGAAACCTACTGTAAAATATCGGGACTAACGTAGAATTACGTATAAAAGTGAAAAACGAACGTATTACCGAGGTTCCACTGTACTTTCAAACTTTTCGTCTGAAGAGGTTTGGAAAACAGAAATAAACACAACTAATGTTAAAAACTTCTTACATATAAATGCTCAAATTCACTTCTTAATCATTTCCCACATTCTGTTATCAGATTCAGTAATTAAAAACCTTAGAAATAGTACCGTATGTTATGTTTTGCAGTGCTCCAATTAAAAAAAAAACATATCATGTAGTTATTTAATACTGGTCATTATCAAAATCTCATACGATTATTAGTTTTAGGCAAAAATACTCAAGACAAAATTTAAATTCAATATATAAAATTTTTTTTGTAATAATGCAAGGAACTGTACACCAACTAATACAACTGTACTAGTTATCCGAATTTATTGGCGTAGATAAAATCAAGGTTTCCAAGCTTTCGCACATTAACCAGATTGCATTTTCAAGGAAGGTACTCAGCAAACTGGATAATAGAACGTTTCAACAATTGAACGCAGTGACTTGACATGACAATAAACGAAGAGATGCGAACGTTATTAATCAATAGAAACACGGGGCATCATGTTCGTTTTGCACACGGAATCCTTGGAGGAAAACAAAAGGCATTCATTATTTGAAGAATTGGAACCAATTTTTCAAATAATGAAACCACGAATTTGGAACCAATTCTTTAAATAATGAATGCCTTTTGTTTTCCTCCAAGGATTCCGCATGCAAAACAAACAAGATGCCTTGTGTTTTTATTAAGTAATTACGTTCGCATCTCTTCGTTTATTGTTTCGTTCAAATTGTTGAAACGTTCTATTATCCAGTTTGCAGTTTACCTTCCTTGAAAATGCCGTCTGGTTGATGTGCGAAAGCTTGTAAACCATGATTTTATCTACGCCAATAAATTCGGATAACTAGGGTTGTTTTTTTTTTTTTTGATTGGTGGTTTTTTTTTTTTTTATTGGAAGTTTTTTTTTTTTTCTGTTCTTTTGATCGAAGTTTTTTTTTTTTTGAACGAAGTTTTTTTGGTTTTTTTTAGGATTAACGACCACCATGAGCAACTCAATGGGCAGTCGCCCGTCCCTAATTTAGGGCCACTAGTTACAAGGAAGAGAGAGCCAGGGCCGTAAGACAAACACAACATCCATGCCTCACCGTGATTCGAACCCGGACCCCTTTCGGGCGCCAGCGGGGCGGCCTAGTATACCAGTAGTTGTACTATCTTAAAATTCTTGTACTTTGGTTTACGATTTTTTGTCACAAAATTTCCAGTGTAAAAATTTCTTGTAACCACTTGTGTTGCGTGTGTGTGTGTGTGTGTTTAAACGCATGACCGAACAGCATACTACAGCTGTTTATATGAAAATCAAGGGCTTTCAATGTGTATTCATATTATCGTGAGCGAATGATTCTAAGCATTGTTTTATTGGTATAGGAAATCCCAACTTAATAATAAACTGAAGGCTTTTAAATTCGAAAGATACACATATCTCAAAGAATGAGAAGGCTGCCTGGAACGACGTCTGAAGTAGAAAGCGTCGTGTGACATCCAGGTTGCGATCAGTGAGAGCGTACAGCATTGTTATCGCGCCTAGCTCCTCTAGTACGGATCCAAAATTCTGAGTTTTTCGATTTTGCGGTTTTGAAGATGCTCAGTTATTTTGTTCGTTTGTTTTGGTATTTAACGACCACCATGATCACTCTAAGGGTTATAAGAACTCACCCGTCCCAAATTTAGGGCCACTTGTTCCCGGGAAGGGGTCAGAGCCAGCGCCATCAGGCGAACTGTCCATGCCGCAACTAGGAGTCAAACCTCGGAAGCTCCGCTAACAGAACAGTAAACAATGCTACCATAAAGAAGTGGTTTTTGGGAGGGGAGGTAAAAGACCACCTTGGGAACTCCATGCACAATAAGCAGTCGGCCGTCCCTAATGTAGGGCCATTGGTTCCAGGGAAGGAAGAAAGCCAGTACCGTAAGACAGTTTTTTTTTTTTTTTTATTGAAGGTTTAACGACCACCGTGAGCAACTCAGTGCGCTATAAGTAGTCGGCCGTCACCAATTTAGGGCGACTGGTTCCAGGGAAGGAAGAGAGCCAGTGCCGTAAGACAAACACAACATCCATGCCTCACCGGGATTCGAACCCGGACCCCGTTCGGACGAATGATCAGAGGCCATCGCTTAGACCACTGCGCCACCGGGGCGGCCCGTGCCCATTTCGGATGAATTGCCAAAAGCCAGCGCTTAGAACACTGTGCCACCGGTTCAGCTAAAAAATGTTATGCTCCAAAATAAATAGCAAATTATTAGGAACACTCAATACCAATCAGACACGTTCCATCATCACTTACGTACCCAACTATGACGTTGAGATGGTTTTTTATAAACAGCTCACTACAAACGATTCGCAAGTGCAAGAAGCGTAGCTAGTGACATTACGGGAAACACTTGTACTATGCAGGGACAACTACGTAAAGCAAAGTGGTCGCCTTTGTGGCCATCGCTATTGCGTCCGTCGGTACTTTTGAGACCCCCTTTAGAGATTAAGAGATTAAACAAGGCTTCTCTTCGTGTCTTTCAGACTTAGGGATTCCCTAGGAGCCTCCGTGCCGTCCCCCTCCCCCTCCATACACTAATGATTGACGTATCTCTGCTTTCAGGAGACGTATTTAAAAAATCTTTCCTTAGCATACTTTATGCTGTGAAGAATATTTTTCGTATATTTTCCACCTTTCCATTATTCAAAATTCTTCCGCTATGTAGCGTAAATTTATATCATGTTTTCATCTACATCTCTTCTTCTAGCTGTTCGACGTGAAAATCTTCGTCTCTGATATCTTTCTTCATCTACGAGAAACTTTCTGTGCACATTTTTTCAATTTTCGTGACATACAACTTCTCAGCCGCTAGTGGCAGAAAGTAACAATTTCTATTTCTAAATGTTTTATCGATTGTAAAACTCTGCTTGTATTTTTTAATGGGTTCCATTGACTTTAAATGACTTCGAAATATTTTATTCATGTCGGAAAGAATTCAAAATACGTGCTGCCAAAACATGCGAAAAACGATGTACACTCAAAACGAATTGTAATGAAATTGCAGTCAACGTGTCCCATCAGGCTGGGCGATTTTTAAACCATACGATGTCCTAGCCTCCCTCGGGTAATCAGTGGTGGGGGGAACAACACAAAAAGGTGCGGACACTCCTGGGAATAAGGGAGAGTCAATGTTCCAACGGGCGCAAAACCTAAGTCTTCGGCATCGGCCGCAAAAGCGACGACACCGTGTAGAGCAGTGTTTTTTTGTTTTTGTTTTTGAAGGTTTAACGACCACCGTGAACAACTCAATGGGCTATAAGCAGTCGCCCGTCCCTAATTTAGGGCCACTGGTTCCAGGGAAGGGAGAAAGCCAGTGTTGTAAGACAAACACAACATCCATGCCTCACAGGACCGCACCAGTGGCCTAAGCGATGGCCTCTGATCATTTGTCCGAAAGGGGTCCGGGTTCGAATCCCAGTGAGGCATGGATGTTGTGTTTGTCTTAAGCCACTGGCTCTCTCCCTTCCCTGGAACTACTGGCCCTAAATTAAGGACGGGCGACTGCTTATAACCCATTGAGTTGCTCACGGTGGTCGTTCAACCTCCAATAAAAAAAAATGCCTCACGGGATTCGAACCTGGTTTCAAAATATCTTTATTCAAGGTAGAAATCAGGAGACGAACTAATAAGGACGTCTAAATACAAATAAAATACGATCAAAGATCGTTAAACTACTAAAACCTATATAAAAATATACAGCATAGTGCACAAGTTGAAAAATGGAGCAAAATTACAGCTCGTGATAAATGAACAGCGACAAGCATGTCTGGGCATTTAGGAAGGATTTTAACAAAAAAAAAAAAAAAAAACTTATTGCTCATAAGTGCATTGCTGTGCGATTAACAAAACTGTTCAAGAAAATATTGAGAGCTTCAGGAGACAACATTTCCCTTGAAAAAAAAAAAAAAAAAACAATAAGACAGTAAGGTGTAACACATCATAGTTACAAGAATGTACAGTACATAGCAATTGACAAACTGATCATAAGACAAATCAATGAAATGATGAATATCAGGAGAAGAACAAACTTGGACTTCCTGGTGTAAATATAATATATTACCTGTTCGGCAATATTCAAAAACAATGTACAGATATACAGCACAGTGTCAACATGTTACAAATCAGAATCGGACCATATACAGAAATGTAACACTATTCTGTTGACCAGATAGAAAATGTAAGTATAATAAGAAAACACACGATGAATAAAGCTTTAACATATTCTCACTATCCATATGTAGTAATAGAAGAATGATAGTACCAAGCATCACCTCACACAAAAGAACGAAATAGGTAAAATGTTTTTCAAAATATATTACTCATGAGTACAACACCATGCAATTGACTAACTTGTGCAAAAATAAATACAATAAGAATCATTAGTCAACATGTCTCTTGAAAGAAGGTACGATATGACAGTGAGTTTTAACACAACATATTTACAAGGATGTACAGTACTATGCAATTTAAAAAAAAAAAACTGATTATCAGACAAATCATTGGAATGTTTAATAACAGGAAATAACTAAACTTGGACATTCTGATGCAAATAAGATGGATTACTTGTTCCGCAATATTTTGAAAACTATGTACAATTATACAGCACAGTGCAAACATGTTCGGGAAACAAAATAGAACAAAATTACAAAAAACTTCACTGCAGAAACAATATCTATGTTTATACAGCACTATGCTAATGACTAACTGCAATATTTATACTCAAAATGTAAACTAAAGACGAACTAACTTGAACGTCAATGTAGGAAAAAAAAATACAAGATGAGTGTCACAAAAAACAATTTGCTGTGTAAACACGTACAGCCCTTTATAAAAAAAAACCCATGCGGTAAATTTCCAAGCTGTGCAAAGATCTTGAAAACAGATTGTTGATATTGACATATGCATTTCTGATTCAAAAAGGTCAAATACCAAATCTGCCGACCGTCAGGTACAATGACGCTGGCGAGCTGGTAAACCATGAGGCAGCCGGTGACCAGGTGGCAAGGAACTGGCTCTCCCGACGCTGAGTAACTGCAACAGAATACTCCAGCCGAAGTCGAGATGTCAGACGGTCGCGGAAATGGCATAATAATGCCGTAGAAGCTTCATGCACAGTCAGAGGAGTAGTCAAATATCTGCAGCGTTGATGAAACACGTAGATTACATGCTTCGCTAAAATAAAAATATAGGCACAGACTGATGGGAGCTTGACTGGGGGATAGTTCTGTAGCAGAAGAGTCCGATATGCATCAAATGTAAGATCTGCTGTAATGGAGCATTGGGCGACAGTAAATGCTAAGTTCAGCATTGGGAGTAATATAACACAGTGTTGATAGACATGGGAGACATCAGCCTCCCGAGCACAGAAAGGGCAAAGAGGGGAATCGAGAAGAGACATTCGGAAAAGAACGGAGGGAACAGGAAGGCGGCGATGGAGGAAAAGCCAATGGGTATTAATTTCTAGAGGAGCAGAAAGAGGAGACAGGGCGGCTGACCACACCGTAGCAGTGGCAGCAGGGGGAACATCAGGAATGGGGAGAGGAGGAGAAGAATGGGACATAGAGAGGAACCGATAAAGAGCTGACACCGAGAGAGAAGAAATGGGATGAGCTGAGCCAGAAGTAAGCAAGAAAAGAGGAAATGGGAGAGAAGCAGAAGGAACAAAGGAAAGACCTGAGTGGGAAGCAAGATGAGGAAATTGAGAAATGATAGATGAAAGAATAGAGTCGTATATGTCACGAGAGGAGGAGGAGAGGAGAAGAGAGGGAGGGAGACTGGCGAAGGGTCGCCAAGAAAGGTCAGGGTTAGTGAGATCTTTAACTGTTACCACACCTGCTCGGAGCCAGGTAGGATAGGCAAAGTACGGAAGATGAGAGGGGTGAATAATCGAAGAATAAAAGAGGGGTTCAGCAAGGAGCTCAGTTGTGGAATCAGGTGGAGAACGAGAGAGAGGGAGGGAACGAAGGAAAGTTAGAGCTTCACGGTAAACAGGGGGAAGTCGAATGAGGGTGAGGGGTCGGTGGTCCATGAGTAGTAAGGAGAGAAAAGAAAAGTTAGGGTTGCTCGGGGAGGCGATAACGTCCCTAGCTAAAACGGCATCTGGTACTGGCGACGTGAAGAGACGGAGAAAAGTAGTGATTCTGACGGCCTTGTAGTACTCCTGTGTATCAAGGAGTCCGATGCCGCCGTGATCCGGAGGGAGGCAAAGCTTTGTGACACTGACCCAGTGGTGGCAGGTCCAAATCAGAGAAGTAAGACAACGGGTAATTTCATGAAGGCGGAGTTGTAGAGACTTGACACCAAGCCAAGAGTGTGTGCACAAGGAAATCAGGTAAGTTCGAGAGAGGCGAGCTCTCTGGAAGAATGATGAGCAAAACTGGGCTCTTCTCCAGGAGGCAGTTGACCTGAGCAAGCGTGGGTGAATAGCATTCCACGTGTAGAGGGGGCAGCTTGCAAGGAACCAAGATGAACTCCAAGGAAGCGCTGTGAGATGGACGACCAGCTTGCTCCCCAAGGGGTGTCTACACGATGTGCCCATGAGCCGCACCATAAACCAGTGCTTTTAGATGAGTTGAGCGCTGCACCGGAGCATGAGGCATAAGCTGCGAATAGACGTTGGAGACACGGAAACTGTGAGTCATGACGGATGCAGATGGTGACATCATCTGCGTATGCAACAGAGGTAGTGGCATGATGTCTTGTGCAGGCAGAGAGTGGTGGCAGAGCTGCTGTAAAAGATTGGTGTACAGAGCGGAGGAAGGGTTCAATTGCGATTGCAAAGAGTTGTCCGGAGAGTGGGCAACCCTGCCGCACTCCCCGGCGGAAGGGAATAGGCGCTGTGAGAAAGGTGGGCAGCTTGACCTGGAGAACGGCGTCTTGATAGAGTGAGAAAAGAAGAGAGACGAAGGAAGGAGGAAAACCGAAGTGAAGGAGTGTAGCCGATAGATAGGAATGTGAGATATTATCAAAAGCGGATTGTTTGTCAAGAGAGAGAAGGGCGAGGGGTTCAGAGCGAGATCGGGCAAGATGGATTAGATCATTTAGTAGATGGATGTTATGAGAAAGTGAACGGCCGGGAACTGTGTAAGTTTGATTTGGGGAGAGAATGTGAGTGAGAATGGGGTTAAGGCGTTGGGAAAGAAGTTTAGTATAAAGTTTATAATCTAGATTTAAGAGGGAGATAGGGCGCCAATTCCCCAGGTCAAGGAGATCCCCTTTCTTAGGGAATAGTACAACATATGCTACTGTGAATCGCCTCGGTAGAGGGGAGTGATTGAAAGCAGCAGAAAGTGCAGAAAAGAGAAATGGTAGAAGGAGAGGTAAAAAGGTTTTATAGAAGAGGAAAGTGAGGCCGTCCGGACCCGGTGCGGCCCTAGAGTTTAAAGAAGAAAACGTAGAGGATAGTTCAGAGAACGTGGGAGGAAGGAGGAGAGAAGAGGCAAGATGGGGAGGAACTTGTGGTAGGTTAGAAAGAAGTGATGCCAAAGCTGAAGAGGATGGCGGAGGAGATTCACAGAACTTCTCTGTATAGAACTTTCGGACCTGGGAACATAGAGTGAGTGGATCATCAGACACCTCTCCAGATGCGAGGCGAAGGTGCCGAAGTGAATTCGATGCTGTTCGTGTTTTTTCCATGGATGTAAGGAAATCGTAATTGGATGCGTCTGGCGATAGATGTTGTAGCCGGAGACGTCGTAGAGCTTGTTGAGCCAGAGGAAGGAGGATTGATCGCAGTTCTTCTTGATAGTGGCAGAAGAGAGGATCACTTAGGCTTAAAATGGAGAGCATGGAACGGACATGGTTGAGACGCATGTTTTGAAGCGTTTTTGCTTTAAAAGAAAGATTGCGAACGTGGAGAACGAGTTGCTGTTTAATGTCCAACCAAAAAGTCAGACCACAAGGAGCTGATTGAAGTTGAGGTCGTTTGTCCTTAAGGAAGGAGCGTACTGAAGTACAGAAGTCTGGATCTGTAAGAAGAGTGTCGTCAAGAGTCCATGGACGAATTGTACGGGGTTGTGCTGGAACTGCTTGAATAATAAGAACGATGGCACAATGATCAGAAGAAGCTGTAGGAGTGATAATAGATTCTGTCACAGCTGTAAGCAGAGTAGATGAGGCGTAGTATCTGTCAAGGCGAGCTGTGTACGGATTTTGATTATGTTGCGAGCGCCAAGTATGTACAGTCGATGAAGGATGGAAATGACGGTGAACATCAATGAATGAGTTGTCGGAGACCACTGACTGAAGAAGATTCACCAAGTTAACACGGCGTTCTCTGGTGGAAGGAGATCGGTCCAGGGTAGGATTCAGAGTGCAATTGAAATCCCCTCCAATTAAAACATGATCTGTGGGAGACCCCTTTCGGACGAATGATCAGAAGCCATCGCTTAAACCACTGCGCCACCTGGGCGGCAGAGCAGTGTTTCCCAACCGGGGTTTGGTTCCACCAGCACCCACCAGGGATTCCGCGAAATTTTAAAAGACTAAAAATTTACACTGGAGTAAATGTATATGTTGCTTGTAAGAAGTAAGAACAACGATAATAATCAAATATAAATATGCTTTACTTTGTCTGAGGATGGAGCGCCGTCATGGCGGAGGGATTTTTGCCTTGAGAGAAATCGTTGGTCAAGTTACTCTGCGTCAAGAACAGGAACGCACTTGTGGTAACACGCCTCATGCCATCTGACACAGCACTATTAGTTCCGAGAATAGGCAAGCCGCCGGATCTTCCTTCTCTCCCGTCAGCGACAAAGTGCTAATCCTTCCTAGAAATCCCGATCCTAGAAACATCTAGGCTCATAACTGCTAAAGTTCCTCAAACATTTCAAACGTCCTTTATCGTACCATAGAGCCTTAATCAGTGATACCTACATATTAATTCTATAAGGTGTTTTACGGCTGAACGTAAAGATATGGTTGAGGTATCAAAATAAAGGTCTTACCATGTAGATATGCCAGTCGAAGAGAAAAATGGGATTGGGGCAACGGTTAGGGCGTGGTGGGGCGGCAAAGTTCCCATGTAAAGTCTATGGGAGAAGCGTGCGGTTGACATTCGATCGCCTGCTGTTAACTCACGCGCTGTTGAAAGCGCAAGCATGGAGGGACTGAAATAGCCCAAAGTCAGAAGTCTGTTTTCTGCGCGAACCGTTGCGCAAAGCAACGCTAGTAGGCATTCGTATTAAAGTTCTTCTCATCGGAACAGCGAACACTCTCGAAGACCTGATTGCGTTATGCCGTTGGACTGTGTGATGTATATATAAAATTTAATAT
This sequence comes from Macrothele yani, assembly GCA_039090855.1. Taxonomy (NCBI): domain Eukaryota; kingdom Metazoa; phylum Arthropoda; class Arachnida; order Araneae; family Macrothelidae; genus Macrothele; species Macrothele yani. Next base: position 7,475,933 of record CM076994.1, on the reverse strand, counting down.
TCATTCGATCCAGTTTATTCACGTAGGTAAGACAAACACTCCGTTGACCATTGTTAGTGAAAATATTACGGGCGACTGCTTATAGCTCACTGATGGTGGTCGTTAAACCTTCAGTCAAACAAACAAAAATCACGAACCTGGATTTGTTCGTGAAGGGTCCGGGTTCGAATCCTGGTGATACATGGAAGTTGTGTTTGTTTTACGGCACTGGCTCTGTCCCTTCCCTGGAACCAGTGACCCTAAATTAGGGACGAGCGACTGCTTATAACCCATTGAGTTGTTCACGGTAGTCGTTAAACCTTCAGTCAAAAAAAAAAAAAAAAATCAGGAACCTGGACTATTGTCTTTACTGAAATAGTTTAATGAATTTGTCAATCAAATAAAGTTTACATTTGTTGTTTCATATGAGTTTATTCTTTAAAAAAAACGAAAAAAAAACAAACTAAACGTCGATTCCGACGCGTTTCGTCTAGTTATACTTAAATTATGTTGCCTGTGTGAATACTTTGGTGAACGTGGTGCAAACAACTAAGGCGTCTCTGTTTTGAAAATGTGGAAGTTCGTAAAACGTATTCATACGTCACAGGATCAAGAACACAGTTGCAGAAAACATTCAACTTACCAGTATCCAAAGTAAGGCAAGTGATAGCGATCCGATGTTCAAACCAAATACAATCACTGAGAGCCGGGAGGTAAAAGACACTAGGAAGAATCGACTTTGTTGTAAAAGCTATTTAGCAATGTGTTTCACTTGGGCTGGCGATGAACATTGTCTCATTCCATGGTGTATTATTTATTGCAAAAAACTAAAATTATTAAGTATTCTTACTTAATATAATTTGTGTAAGAATCGTTATTTATATCTTTTTTCATCCCAATTCAATATTACTTACAGTATATCATTTTATTCTTTCTTCTAAGATAATCTGATAAAATAAAATAAATATTATGCAAATGATTTAACATCCTGTAGGCCTGTCGGAATTATGCAAGCTGGGGCTTCCGTGATGTCTGAAAGTCAACTTTAAAAGTTCCGCAATGCTTGTAGGCCTACTTTAAGGGTTACGGGACGTTTGAAGGCCAACTTCAAGAGTTTCGCGACATCTGAAGGCCTACTTCAAGGGTTCCGCAATGTCTATAGTAGGCCTACTTTAAGGGTTACGCAATGTCTATAGTAGGCCTACTTTAAGGGTTACGCAATGTCTATAGTAGGCCTACTTTAAGGGTTACGCAATGTCTATAGTAGGCCTACTTTAAGGGTTACGCAATGTCTATAGTAGGCCTACTTTAAGGGTTACGCAATGTCTATAGTAGGCCTACTTTAAAGGTTACGCAATGCCTATAGTAGGCCTACTTTAAGGGTTACGCAATGTCTATAGTAGGCCTACTTTAAGGGTTACGCAATGTCTATAGTAGGCCTACTTTAAGGGTTACGCAATGTCTATAGTAGGCCTACTTTAAGGGTTACGCAATGTCTATAGCAGGCCTACTTTAAGGGTTACCGAATGTCTATAGCAGGCCTACTTTAAGGGTTACGCAATGTCTATAGCAGGCCTACTTTAAGGGTTACCGAATGTCTATAGCAGGCCTACTTTAAGGGTTACCGAATGTCTATAGTATGCCTACTTTAAGGGTTACCGAATGTTTATAGTACGCCTACTTTAAGGGTTACCGAATGTTTACAGTACGCCTACTTTAAGGGTTACCGAATGTTTATAGTACGCCTACTTTAAGGGTTACCGAATGTTTATAGTACGCCTACTTCAAGGGTTTTTTTGTTTTTTTTTGATTTGAGGTTTAACGACCACCGTGAGCAACTCAATGGGCTATAAGCAGTCGCCCGTCCCTAATTTAGGGTCACTGGTTCCAGGGAAGGGAGAGAGCCAGTGCCGTAAGACAAACACAACATCCATGCCTCACCGGGATTCGAACCCGGACCCCTTACGGACGAATGATCAGAGGCCAGCGCCTTAGACCACTGCGCCACCGGGGCGGCACTTTAAGGGTTACCGAATGTCTATAGTACGCCTACTTTAAGGGTTACCGAATGTCTATAGTACGCCTACTTTTAGGGTTACCGAATGTCTATAGTACGCCTACTTTTAGGGTTACCGAATGTCTATAGTACGCCTACTTTAATGGTTACCGAATGTCTATAGTAGGCCTACTTTAAGGGTTACCGAATGTCAATAGGCCTACTTTAAGGGTTACCGAATGTCAATAGGCCTACTTTAAGGGTTACCGAATGTCAATAGGCCTACTTTAAGGGTTACCGAATGTCAATAGGCCTACTTTAAGGGTTACCGAATGTCAATAGGCCTACTTTAAGGGTTACCGAATGTCAATAGGCCTACTTTAAGGGTTACCGAATGTCTATAGTAGGCCTACTTTAAGGGTTACCTAATGTCTATAGTAGGCCTACTTTAAGAGTTACCTAATGTCTGAAGGCCTACTTTAAGAGTTACGCTAATGTCTGAAGGCCTACTTCAAGGGGTTCCGCTATGTCTGAAGGCCTACTTCAAGGGGTTCCGCTATGTCTGAAGGCCTACTTCAAGGGGTTCCGCTATGTCTGAAGGCCTACTTCAAGGGGTTCTGCTATGTCTGAAGGCCTACTTCAAGGGGTTCCGCTATGTCTGAAGGCCTACTTCAAGAGGTTCCGCTATGTCTGAAGGCCTACTTCAAGAGGTTCCGCTATGTCTGAAGGCCTACTTCAAGGGGTTCCGCTATGTCTGAAGGCCTATTTGAAAGGTTCCGCTATGTCTGAAGGCCTATTTGAAGGGTTCCGCTATGTCTGAAGGCCTAATTCAAGAGTTCCGTGACGTCTGAAGACCTACTTCAAGGGTTCCGCGAAGTAAAAAAGATTTGAAAATACGGGTGTAGATGGTATACAATGAGTAGTGCACAAATAACGACACAAGCAGTCCTCCTGTAGGCGGAAATGACCAGTGAATTTTTGAGGTAGACGGCCGCTGAAGAGGATTCTACGAAGTAACAGACAAGTTCTGCTACTTGAAGCTACCGAGTAGTACAACCGTGGTACCGCCCACGCAAATTGGTACGAATGGGATATAACAGCAGACTTTCCTTTCATGTATCGCTAGTCTCTGCTGAAAACCACCTAAAACGTCTGGGCAGTAGGAACGGGTGCACCAAATCTTGCGGACTGGAAAAAGGTCGCTCGGACTAATGAATGCCGTTTTCAGCTAATACACGCGATGGGCGAACCACAACATGGCATCAATAGCACGAATAATTGAGTCCCAGCTGCTTAGTGTTAACTGTACAAGCTGCTGGGGGCGGTGTAGTGGTGTGGGGTATGTTTTCACAACGGTCATTAGGTTCCTTATGTCTCTGGAAAAATATTTGGATACCACGTGGTATCTTAACATCACTGCGAACCAGGCATGTCCGTACATGTGCATGGTGTTTCCAGATCGTGAGGATTACTTCAAACAGCATAATGCCCCATGCCACAATGCTCGGATCTTCACACAGCGGTTACGAAGCACGACAGTGATTTCACCATGTTATGTTGGCCCCCGCAGTACTCAGATCTTAACCCAATTGAACACCTTTGAGATGAGATTGAAAGAGCTATTTGTAACAGACAACCTCCTCCACTGAACATTTGGCAATTAACGGACGCCATCACGTCCACTTGACTGAACATGCCTGTAGCACATCAGCACCTTGTTCAATCCTTTGCTCATCAAATCGAGGCTGTTTTGAAAGCCAAGGGCCGCCCAATGCGTTACAAGGTAGGTAATACTATTAATACGCTACTTCAGCATAATGCAAAAATAGGCAGTACGCACCCAGGTCAAATAAGAAAACCTTTCCGCGAAACAGATAAACAGCTTAGAGTTTTACAAAAGGTGCATAGTTAAGTCCTCGTACACCAACGTAACTGTCGAACGCAGATAGATACAGTTATGACCGTGATGTATAAGTATTATAAAGTGACTATGCGCTACAATGAGACCGTTTGCAGTGGCCCTAGCGGTAAAATTCGGAAGTTAGCTCTCCTATCTCTAAAACTACGGAAGATAGGGGGAAAAATTCAACTATAAAGTTGTAGAGCATCACCGATTTGGTGCCAAATGACACTCTGCGTACAGGAATAGCGTGAATAGAACGCGTGAAATACTAATTTGTTGGTATTCGATTCCTATCTAATCGCGTCACATAGCAGCAAATTGTGACAAATAATTAAGGAGAGTACAAAACCTGATATGTGTGAGCGATACACAACATACAACACACAGTAATGAAGGCAGCACACGAAAGCATAGGAAAACAAGAAATACACATGTTAGACATAAACACGTGAGAAATGAATGAGAACCCATGAATAAACACATAAGAACTACACGTTTTACTGTCTGTGTTGGATACGCCCAAGATCGGCCACAATACACATTTTTATCCGGGACAGAGCTTCTCGTTGCACGTTCAGTAACATTTCAGGTGTCACGCCGGTACAGGCATCGGTAATGCGACGTTGTACATCCTTCGTCGTCGTCGGTTCGGTCTGATATACCTGTTCTTTGAGATAGCCAAGCGATTATAGTGACGTAGCATTGACGGGATTCGAATACCGACAAATTAGCATTTCACGCGTTCTATTCACGCTAATCCCTGCACGCAGAGCGTCTTTTCGTACTAAATCGGTGATGCTCTACAACTTTGTAATTTTTTTTTCTGTATCTTGCATAATTATCGAGATAGGAGCGCTAACGTCTAAATTTTACCGCTAGGGGCGCTGCAAGCGGTCTCATCTTGTAGCGCATGCTCACTTTACTATACCTACGCATCACGTTAACTGTATTATTTGCATTCGACAGTTACGTGGGCGTATCAGGACTTTACTTTGCACCCTGTATATTAGATGGGCCGCTGATGGCCTAGTGGTCAACGTTCATGACTGCCACGGTGGAACTTCAGGTTCGATCCTGGCAGATACGAACGCTCGAACCACTAAATATCCGCCGTGCGTTGGATGGGCACGTTAAGCCGTCGGAGCTCGGGTACTGCCCTCCCCCGGTAATAAATGAGGGCGTCCCCCCCCCATTTCGTTTCCGTGTCACTTTCCTATCTAGTCCAAATCTCCTTGCTTCCTATTTCTAAGGGTTGTTTAAGACCTGGAGTCAGACACTCCCTTCCTAAAATCCTCTACATATGATCTGATATGTATATTAGATGGGCAATAATTTCATGATGATTCAGTTTTAAGATGCTTCATTAATAACGTTCCGATGTAAATCTTTCCATTTTCCGTCTTTGTACTGCCAACTTTCTCTCAAAGAGCAGCACCTAGGTGTTGAGAATCTTCCTCCTACGAAGTTAAACAGCTAAACAAGAAATACCACTTTACCTTAAAATTCGAAGACACGCCAGCTATTTTTTTTTTTTCGGGTGATTTGACAGGTTTCGCCGAGAGACAGTTCCCGCTCTTCCAATGAAGCAAGATAGAGCCGTGTTCCTGGGTTCAACCCCCTTATCATTCCCTCCTTCATTTTCCTGTTCTGGAAGTAAACAGTTCCGAAAATTTACGACATGCTGGCAATGCAAATCGGGAAGGACGAAGGACAGCTGAAAAACATCACCCCGTTATGAGGACAGTCACGTGGGGGGGGGCTGATTTCAACCGAGCAAACAGGTCCGTAATGAAGACGTTTTCCGCAGATAAAGAACTGATATGCGCAGGCGAAGAATTTTCCCAGATACAAGAGACTTTCTGAGGTCTGATAAACTACGTTTCGGTGTTTATTCACCACAGCGTGCTGCACTGGAAAATGGTGTACGAGGAAGTTGCTTTTCTTTTTTTCAGAAAAGTTTCTGGAAATAACCTGAAAATCGGCTAAATGGTTCATTAAAAATGTGATTCCTGACGATGAGTTGTCGGTTGGATAAAAATAATTGAAAAAGTGTATCTTACGTTTCCAAATTTAACTTCATATTCGGGATTATTTTCTTAGAAGATTTTGCATGAAGACATGGAAGCGTTATAGGCTGCGAATGTGTTCCGATTCCGACTAGCCGTCCCGGTAGCGCAGTTGTCTAAGCGATGGCTTCTGATCATTCGTCCGAAAGGGGTCCGGGTTCGAATCCCGTGAGGCATGGATGTTGTGTTTGTCTTACGGCACTGGCTCTCTCCCTTCCCTGAATCCAGTGACCCTAAATTAGGGACAGGCGACTGCTTATAGCACATTGAGTTGCTTTGCTCACGGTGGTCGTTAAACCTCCAATTAAAAAAAAAAAAAGATTCCGACTATAAGTAAAAATTTGGCAGCTAACCTAACTGGAATTATTTCTTGCCTCATAAGGATTTTCCTTGCAATTTTAATTTTAAAATATGACGACTGCTAAGAGTGCTGTTTTATTTTTTGCGAAGGCAGGATTTTTCTATGACTGGTGTTATAAACAATGGAAGCTCTAGCACTCGGAATTATGCTCTTCTCAGAAGATGCGTATTACTATCGTTAAAAACAATAAAGCTGAAATATATTAGACGATTTTATGTAAATTCGCACTGCAGTCTGTTTGCTCAATTGAGTTTTTGATAAAAAAAATGTATCCACGTTTACAGGAATTCTTCAGGATAATAACTATATCGTTCCTTTATTATTGTCAAACTAAGAGTCAATCCGTATGATCTATATCTTTTAAAACAAATTTTCATGGGAGAAATTTTTTTTTTCGCAATTTTATTAACATCATGAGCAAATCTTAGGGCTAGGGAGCTGCTGCCTCTCCATCATTCGGATCCACTGGTTCCTGGGGAAAGCGCCGTAAACAATCCTCCCCCCCCCGAAAATTCAAAAAATTGAGGATGATCAGATCTACCGAACACTATTCTGTTATCGTAATTTTTTTCATAAAATTAAAAAAAAATTAACTTATGATACATCAAAAATACAATAGAACCACGGTTGTACGTTTTTCTATGGGATGACCTTAACAAAACGTATAACAGAAATTTTAAATACTATTGTGAAATTTTGAAGGTCTCCAGAAAGAAAAACAAAATAAGTTAGTAAAATCATGCAATGCATTGATAATGATACGTTTTCCAACATATCAGAAATCATTACTCAAGTTATGAGGATAATGGCTGTATAACAAATCTCGCTCCTATGACATGACCTTTGACCCCATTCGATGATATTCAGCAGTAACCAGTAAAGTATACTTTTGGAGCATTTTTACGTAAGTTATAACGCATGAAGACGATGGAATGCATCCCGCTCCTATGACCTGACTTTTGTCCCCATGTCGTCCATTTTCAATAGGGTTCATTCCCACGAGGACCCCTACGACAAACTAAACTTTCATCGAAATCGAACCATATTTACGCAAGTCATGACGCATAAGAGCAATGGAATGGATCCCGTTTTTATGTCGTGATCTTTGACCCCATTTGTCCCATGTTCAATAGGGTTTGTCCCCAGGTGGTCTACCACATACTAAAATTTCATCGAAATCGAACCATTTTTACGCGAGTTATCGTGCGGACAGACAAAGCTGGAGTATATACGCTTCTTCAACCTACGGCTGGAAAGCGTAAAAAAAGGGGGGAAAAAATCACATAATTTGAAATTACGCTAATTTATAATGTAAGAGATTCTGTGACGTACTACAGAGTACGTGTTAAGACGGCAAAATTGCAGCCACATACTTCGTCGGTGTGGTTTAGCCGGTTAGAACAACTGGCTCCGGAGCAAGGACGCGCGACTTCAATCTCCGTCACAGACAAATTTGTGTTTTCACAATGGCGCCCGATAGTAGAAAATGGATCTACTGGCGGTTGGGTTCTTCGAAAAATGCGTTATGTTTCTTCCACACATTGTCTGGAATTAACGAAAATTCCTACGGAAAAAACTTAAGAAGGAGATGTGAAGCACGTGTCAAGACTACAAATCTGCAGCGATACATTCTGTCTGCGTAGTTTAGTTGGTTAGAACAATTGGCTCCAGAACAGGAAGGCGCGGTTTCGATCTCCGTCAACCACGAATTTGTATTTTCACGATTCGTACATATACAAACATACATGAATATTTTGTTTTTGCCTAGGTCTAATTTGATTTCTGTATTAATTTTTTATCCAAATTTCATTATAAAAACTAGGTTAATAAATTCTGCATTACATATTTTTAATATTAAAAACTTATCTTTGAAATACAGGTAGTAAATCAGAATATAATTTTGTTTTATATTGAACACCTCTATTACACACCCTTTACTTACAGACGGTATGAGCACCACGCAGTGCTCTATGGCACTTGTGGGACACTACGGAATGGCATTGGGACACTCTGGAACGGCATAACGACACTATGAAAAGACATATATCGGGAAAGTTCGGAGTCCAATCGATATGCTGGGAGTTTGAACTGTGTTCCTCACACTATGCTTGCACAACACTGTGGCTCGGCGCACTGTCGTCTTGGAAGATACCGTCGCCATTAGGGTAAAAAATGGAACATTACTGGGTGTACAGAGCCAGCAGTGATGTAGAAGGGGCTTAAAACTATTTTTGGAGGCTTAACGGCGCTAAGCCACTTCTCGTGGTTATATGGTAAGAGAAGCTGGGCGAAGGATTTTCTTGTAGATGATCTTGTATTCAAAAATAGGAAAATCTGTCTTCTGTCCAGGTGGTCGAGTGGTATTCAAAAATAGGGAAATATGTTGTTCGCCCCGGTGGTCGAGTGGTCTGAGGCGCTGGCCTCTGGCTATTCTCTCTAACTCTAGAGCCTGGCTCGAGTCCAGGAAGAGACATGGGTGATGCGCTTGGCCAGTGGTGCTGGATGTGTCCCCTGCCTGAAACCAGTGGCGCGAAATCAGAGACAGGTGACTGCTTATAGCCGTACGAGTTGCTCATGGTGGTAAAGTAAAAAATACTGTGTGGCTGAAACTATACACTCTGATCACAGAGCAGGGGTCACACTGATTTTAAGGGTTTAAGAGTACAAAGACAATGTGAACTCCTTTCTTCTTGAGGACAGTCAAATAGTTACAGGCAGTGGATATTTCGTGGGGTAAAGACTACACTCCCCCGAGAGAAAACAACAGTAGTGAAGGACATTTCTATGAAACTGCTCCATATCTACTAATATAAAATTAGCCCCTAAGCTCAATCTCTGAATCCTTATGGGTAACATAAAAGACATATCCTGCATCAACCTCATAACCTTAGGAAAAACTGTGCGTTTGTCACACTGAGTTCATGTAACTATGTTATTTCGTAATATCTATTATTCACAGTAAATATTTGGAACATGTTTTATTCACAATGAAGTTTCTAGAATGACAGAGCGGTATTTAAATAGAAATTTAGTATTCTATGACTCCGGCGAAACAGCCTGTTTTATTTAAATTTGCCCAAATTATGGAATTCTAATATAAATTGATAAAAATAATTAGTAATGAAAATTGAATAAAAATTGCAAAATAATTAAAATAAATCAGAAAAATCTGAGAGTATTCTTCCAGGGAGGAGGTATCCTAATCCGTTCAGTGGCAGGGCACATTTATTTATTTAGAACTACATCACTGAGAGTCAGCAAGCAATTCACGATAGGGGTCCAAGTTCCTGCCAGGTATACATGTGCCCCACACAATACAACCACCTACACTGGCTTGCACTGAGGAGACTCTGCAGAATGGATCGAATGCCTCATGTTCTTTGCGCCAAATACGTACACGACCATCCACAAAGTGGAATAATAAAAAAAAAAGTCACCCGACGTCCAACTTCCATGGTCTTCGCACCAGGCGAGTCTTTTGCGCCGATGGACTGTGGTCAGGAGAGGATGTCGTATGGGTCGTGACGCAAGGTCATGACACATACTATTCCGGGTTGACCTCTGTTGTATTGGGTAGTCAACTGTTGAACAGTGCTGCTTCTGTTGGCTTGTTCCAGTCGTCGGACCCGGGGCTCACCTCTCACATCGACCTTTCGCTGTTTTGTGCAGTTTTGCTTTCGGGTCGTTGTTTGGCTATTTTCACGCCAGTCCTAGTATACTTTAACTACGATGGCTTACGAACAACCTACCAGTTCAGCCATTTGGGAAATCCAGGCACTCGTTCTCCGAGCTCCCACAATGTGTCTTTCCTCAAAGTCCGATAAATCCTTCCTTTTACGCATCAAGCTCGGAATTTTATTACTTACTGCTCCACTCATACCTTATACACTGCTGGCCACCCAAAATGCAACACCAAGAAGGAAGCGTCCGATTGGGCTGAAATTCGCAGCATGCGTCGCCCGCGAGAGGACATGCAAACTATTAGCATTGCAGGGCATATGCAAATCATGTGCGCCCGGTACGCCACCGAGAAGCACTATAAGAAGAGTGCACAGAAGGCGGGGTGTAAGTAGTGAAAGTGTGTTGTGCTGACGGACCTGTGCGTGCAAAGCTTCCTGATGTCTCGTCGCAGAATACGGCAGTCATTCCAGCACGTTTCGGAGTTCGACAGAGGACGAATAGTGGCTTATCGCGACAGCGGTTTATCGTACCGAGACATCGGCGCCCGTGTGGGACGACATCCAGCAACAGTGAGGCGAGTATGAATTCGGTGGGTGCAGGAGGAACGGACGGACGGACCGACGTGAGAGATTGCCGCAGCCGCGGCACACCACCGAACGAGAGGACCGGCATGTTGTGCGGCAGGCATTGACGGCTCGCACCGCCACATCACGAACGTTAGCGCAGGAATTAGGGTGTGTTGCGCAACAACCTGTGTCAGCATGTACCGTTCGACGTCGTCTGCAGGAGTGGGGACTTGTCGCACGGCGCCCATTGCTCCGATTACCATTGACGTTACACCACCGGCGAGTGCGGCGGCAGTGGGCCGTTGAACGCCGCACCTGGACTACGGAATGGCACGACATTGTCTTCTCCGACGAATCCCGCTTCTGCCTGCAACACCACGATGGTCGGATCCGCGTGTGGTGGCTCCGCGGCGAGAGACTGTATGGCGCCTGCATTATGCATCGCCATACCGGTCCGTCGCCTGGCATTATGGTTTGGGGCGCAATTGGATGTAACACCCGCACCCCTCTGGTACGCATCGCCGGTACACTCAACAGCCACCGCGACATCTCCGACGTTTTGGAGCCTGTAGTCCTCCTTTACTTGCAGGACCTGCCAGCGGCCACGTTTCAACAGGACAATGCGCGCCCGCACGTGGCACACATCGTGCAACAATTCTTCACAGCCCACCAGGTGTCACTGCTGCCGTGGCCCGCCTGTTCTCCCGATATGTTGCCCATCGAACACGTCTGGTCGGTCATCGGCAACCCAGTGGCCCGGCAAGCACCACCCACGGCTACGCCTGATGAACTGTGGCAACGTGTGGAAGCAGCCTGGACCGACATACCCCAACCCCACATCCAAAGCCTCTTTCGTTCGATGCCGCGGCGTGTAGAAGCCGTTATTGCCAGCCATGGGAGCCACACGAACTATTGATGTCTGCGTGTTCCGCAAGTTGCACGGGCCTGTAAGCTCAATCGTTTCATCTTTGTATCTGTTGTTATGTGTCCAGTAAATCTGGCTTTGCTATCTCGTGTACTTCTTGGTGTTGCATTTTGGGTGGCCAGCAGTGTATATGCCGCCCCACGGGCGCAGTGGTCTAAGCGATGGCTTCTGATCATTCGTCCGAGATGGGTCCGGGTTCGAATCCCATGAGGCATTGATGTTGTGTTTCTCTCACGCCACTGGCTCTCTCCCTTCCCTGGAACCAGTAGCCCTAAATTATGGACGGGCGACTGCTTATAGCCCATTAAGTTGCTCACGGTGGTCGTAAAACCTTCAATCAAAAAAAAAACCTCCAATTAAAAAAAAAAAACCCTTATATATGCTACGTCGGTTGACTAACCACGCCCTCTTGGAAATCATGTGATCAACGGACCGCATCCACTTTTGATAATGGTGGTCATAATTCAGCACTGGAGAGGCCATGAAAAATTCAGAGCATGATGCGTAAACGAAGGATTTCACGTGGTTTATTTCAATGGAAGAAAAAAAAACGCTATCTCGATTACTTCACAGTTAGCTAGCACTACATCTTCTTGCTATTATTTTGACTAAAGTAAAAAAAAAATATCAGAGAAATAATAGTCATTAAGCGCGTAATTCTTAAACACGCATGACTGCGAAGGCAGAAAGAAAAAATTCCGAAGCATGTGAAGTGTGGAGTTTTCTAAAAGGCCAGCATGTCCTACACCCTGCGAAGAAGTGTGTAGCTATCACGATTATTCTAAAGCACAAATATTTTTCTCGAGAATACAGAAATAAAGAGAAAGGAACATATTTACTTTGCCACGCAGCAAGAAGCTAGTTTTTTTGTTTCTCGGGCAAATAGTAAGTTTAAAACCATTCTGGCACGAAAATCCGAGGCAGGAATTGACACAGAATCCCTTACCACAAGATAGGGAGATAAAAGTTTATCTTACGTGCATGGTTGTTCCGAGTTTCTCACGTGAGTAAAGCTTGAAAGTCGCGGAAGCAAGAAGGATTCTGTCACGGATACAATTCTTTCTAGCTACGTGATGTCAGTAACATCTGTCAGAAAAATTTCTCTTCCGTATAAAAGAAAATTGTAAACAAATTTTCTGTACGTAAATAAAACGGTTTTATCCTTCAGTTTACTCTTCGTTCTTTCGGAGAGTATTAAAAGATTGCAATTTAAATGATTCCGCAAATATATACTTCAAATACCAAGATTAACAAAACAGGGGCATTTTCTATCACACTGGAATTTGTTATCTAGGTAAGTAAAACATTTTTTTTATTTCAAGATTTATATTAATAACGAAAAACTGGCATTTGTTTAAGGCGAAAAAACTGGGTATTTTTACACGTTCCTGAGGACTCAAAGGGGGTATTTATTTCCTCTCATCGTCAAAACTAAGACAAATCTTGGTAAACTGGTGTGATAAATCCTCTTATAGCTGCATGTCTGATGAGAGTTTTTGTTATGAATCCTCACCTAAATATGTGCTTGATGAGTCCTGAGTGATTAATTCTGAGCTAATTATGTGCTTGATGAGTCCTAGGTGATAAATAATCAGCTAGATATGTGCCTGGTAAAGAATTTTTATAAATTTTCACCTAAATATATGCTTGATGATGCCTTGTTATAAATCCTCACCTAAGTACAAGGGCCGATTTAGGTGGCATTAGATACCGTTGGGCGGTAGCTTCACAAAAATATTTTAGCTCTGACGGTATATTCATAAAAGTACAGGGTGTCCATAAATGAAGTATACAACTTCAATATGCTAATGAAAAAAAGATACAATAAATGACAACTTACTTTTAATGTCAAAATAAATGGTAACAGTGAAAGTTTTTTTTAACAATATCAGTGGGTCTCCACATGCGGTATGTTGTTCGCAAAATGTCTAAACGATAGCCCAGTTTCTTCCATTACGTGCGGAATGTCAAGTATAACGAGGAAGAAGGCTGCAGTAGTGCATTCTTTGAGCTCAGTGATAGCTGTAACCTTTTTCTTGCACACAATGCCTTAATAAAGTCCCCCCCAAATCGCATGGGGGTAATATCAGGAGAACGGGGTGGCCATGCCGTCGGACCCCCCCCCCCCCCATGTCCAATCCAATGCCCAGGAAAATGGTGGTCTAAAGATTTGTGTACATCCAAAGACCAGTACGAAGGCGCTCCATCTTGCTGGTAAATGGTATTTTGAATATCCTGGAGTTGTGGAATTTCAAATTGTTGTAAGATGTCCAGGTACGTTATGCCAGTAACGGTTGGTTCAGCCAAGAAAAATAGCCCTATCACTCTGTCTTCCATTAGGCCAGCCCAGACATTCACCTTTGGGGGCTCTCTCGTGTGCTACAACCACGTGGGGATTTTTCCGTGCCCCAGATTCGGCCCTTATGTTTGTTCACTCTGCCAGAAACATGGAATGTCAACTCATCTCCGAAACAGATCCGTGAAAAAGAGTGTGGAGTCTTCGTCAATGCGATTAAGCATTTCTACAGCAAATGCTTTTTGACGTGGTTGATCATTTGGTCGAAGTTTTTGCACTAGCTGCACTTTATACGCATATAGGGGTAGACGTTTATGCAGAACGTTGTGAACCGTTGCTCGTGGTACTTAGAGTTCACGACTGGCGACGCAGACGGCCTTCTTCGATCTCCTTAGATAAGTCTTACGCACGTCTTCCACCTTTACGCCCGAAATGGAAGGTCTCCCAGTGCTTTTCCCTTTCAAGACACTTCCTGTTGCTTTGAATTTGTTTATCCATTGCTCGATGCTCCTTCGTGTAGGCGGCTATCTCTTGTACTCCGTTCTGAACTTAACGCTGAATTGTTGTTAGAGATTTTGACTCCGTAAACCAAAACACACACTCTGCATTCTCCACTGGGGAAGCCATGTCTGCTGTATTCCGTGTTTGACGAGATTTTTCATTACATGAGACACTTGGCGCCATCTATCATCTGAACTTAATAGACTTTAACACTTGCCACGTCTCTTGACGTTTAAAGTAAGATTTTTTTTCTATCATATTTTCTTTAATAGCATACTGAAGTTGTATACTTCATTTATAGACACCGTATTTTGAACTTTAACGGCATATTCATAAAAATGTTTTGAACTGTAATGGTTTCTTCACAAAATATTTTCAATAAAATTTTATTTTAACGTAAGTAGCATACTAAATATTGTCCTGTTTAACTAATGAGCTCTTTTTGTTTAGCATTCAGACTGTTTATTTTGCTATGAAACCAAAACAGGGCAGTTGGTGTGAAAAGTTTTTCTCTTTACATACCCGACATACCAACTGGATTTCTTGTTTACATGGCCAGAGCAATCATTTTGATGGCCGTTGCATCTGGAGAATGACATTTTGCAAGTCCTAATAAGATACTGATGATTCTACATTTGAATTTACTCCATTCTGAACCTTCGTGTACTTTTCAGGGATTTTTTTAACAACATTTTTGTAAAAATTGCTCTTAACGCAAAAATAGGTTAATTTCATAAAACTAGGTAAACTTCCACAAAAATAGGCAGAATTTTACAAAAATGGGTATCATCTTTAAAATCCTGAATCGGCCACTGCTTAAATGCGCATTGGATGATGCCTTGACAAACATCTTCTCATAAATATGTGCTTAATGAGGCCTGTGCGATAAATCTGCATACAAGATACCTGCCCCCGTAAGACCATTTAATAAATCCCTACGTTAATTTATGTCTGGTGAAACTTTTTGTAGTAAGTCCTCTTGTAAATACTTGCCTTGTGAAACTTGCGCAATAAATTCTCGTATAACAGAAGGCCCCGTGAGAAATGCATGGAAAATTTTCTCTTAAGTGCATGTTTAATGAGAACTAGTATGTATGATTAATCCACACATCAATACGTCGTTAATACATCCTTAAAATGGATCTTTGGAAGAAGGTCGAACAAAAGAATACAGAAACAATAGGGAGAACAAGAATAATGTTCAACTGTAGCAAATCGGGAATGTGAAAATCGGTTTCGATCAAACTGGTAAGCAAATTGGTCAGGCGAATTCACGTGATGAAATACCACTTAAATTAAACCAAATGAAGCAGATTACAGCTATGATGTAGTGGTCTAATACGTTTGCAATAATCGCTTGGTTTTAAGCACTTAGAATGCCAGCTTCTGAAATAGGTGGCTTTGTTCTATTGGGGTCTCGGCTAAAAAATGGACGTTTTGGTTTTTCTTCGATGCTAGCTAGATTCCTAACAACCCTTATAGGTATAATCCTAAATTTTGAATGAGAGATTCATCATAATAGCCTTCAACGGTTTCGATGATCATCTTGCTCCTATAAAAAAGCAAAATAAGAGAAAAAAAAAAGAATGAAAAGGAAATCAAGAGCTGGCTCATCCATTTTGATTAAATCTATTGAATGACGTTCAAGCAGGAAGAGGAATTCAAAGTGGTTCGTTTTAAACACGTGGAGCCGCAGAGTATTGTTACAGCACAAAAAGAAAGAACAGCTCAAGGAAGCTCATACCCGTTTCGATGAGATGTATTATGGAATGCCTTTACTCGAATGCAAATCGTTAACAATTTACGGTGCTAAATTCGTTTGTCGTTGTGGGCTAGGATAATTTCGTTTCCAACCACTATTTTTACAAAAAGGTTTTATTGGATGCAATAATTTTTTTAAAAAACATTACTAATACAAATTTTGAAGATGACAATCCGATTTTTGGCGTAAATGTGACAAGGATGGTAAGTCAGATAATATCCGAAAACTTTAAAATTTTCATCGTCCTGGAGCGGGACTCGAACCCGCGTCTCCCAAATAGCGCCCGGATATAATGTTAAATTTCATTTATTTCAAATCGCCCTTTAAGAGGATAACCGAATGAATTAAAGGACTCATATTGCCAGGTCAGAGTTTTACTAGAAATTCGAAAAAGGAATCCAAGAATTTCACGTAACAGTTAAAATTAAAATTTTCTTGCTTTTGTGAAGATAAATTCATCAATTTTTTGGTCATAACTAAAGTTTGCGAGAATTATGATTGGTTAACAAACCAATTAGCCGCTGTTATTTCATAAATCACCGTATCTAGTATGATTTACTGAAGCTCCTTTGCATAATGGCGCAGTGACAGATGTCGAAGACATACTCGAGAGCTATCTGGGAGAAGCGGATTCGATTCCCGCTCCAGGACGACGAAATTTTCAAGTTTTCGGACATTATCTGACATAACAGCCATGTCGTATTTACACCAATAAACGGATTCACATCTTCCAAATTCGTATTGTACAATGATGTAATCCCGTATTTCATTTATTGATGTCAGAGGTTTTTTAAGTCGTTTCGAGATAAAGAAATTAACTCAAGTTCTACTTATGTATCTCATTAAGTAATCACTTCAAGTTACGGTACAATTATCATCATGCTTTGAAAGTGAAAACTTTGGTTTCGCACATAATTTTTAATGGATATTTATATCACAGCTATATTTTAAAGTCAAAGAAGTTATTTTTTTATTCTTCTATGGACTTTGAGAGAGAAGTAAGCCCAACCAAAAGGTAAAAATCACAGATTTCACCTATCAGTGCCTAAAACTACCACTGTGGATGTAACAACATAGTCTCTGGTACTTCACAAAATGCAAATAACGACAACTTACCATCTTTCAAAAGTCATTTCAACAACTGAAAATGCCTGACTTTGTTACATACAAAGATTTTATTTTTACGAAAACAAAAATACCATTTTCGATCCAAGCCTCGGTGGATTTCTACACAAAGGCGACGCGAAGATTCCGGCTAGAGAGAAACCGCCCCCTTCTTCCAGAAGCTAACTTCGTTTGAATCAGATTCTTTTTACCCCAGCTGGTCTGCTTCCTTTTGAGAGATTAACAGGTTTTGATTATCAGTTCTCCTCAGCTTCTAGTTTTCTTCGATAACATTCACCCTCCCGAAGCGATAAAATTCCGCACACAAAATATTTATATACTTATAATATCTTTATAAATTTGTTCTTCCTTTTCGTAATGTACAATATATTTACTGATATTAATAAAAACTTGCAAATCTATATTCATACTTTAGTTTTCTTACATTTTTACTGCTAGTTTTGGAATTTTTAGCTGTGAGTTGTGTTTCCAGAAATAGGAACCGCTAGTTATAACACTACGCCTAAGGGGAAACAAGAGTTTAACTTGCGATGGCTCTCTGGGAACCAATTAGATCGTGAGGAGGACCACCTGGCTTCAGTCAAACATAAGAGAAAAACATCTGGCTTTTTTTACTGTTACTGGTTTCCTTCGTCTCATTACTAGAAGGTGACATAGCATTTTCATCTGAATTTTATTGGACCAGTATTTTGTGAGGCCTAGTTTAGTTAAGTGTTCAGCAGTAGACGAGTTATAATGATTTCCTGAGAACAAACATCAAACCTAGAGCAGCACTAAGAGAACTCTTGGTGTATCAGAGAACATACGTCTATCCACATTACCCAGAAAATTTTCAGGATTACGAAACTGATGGTCACAAACTTTGCAGCACAGCTGGCTGAGTGATGAGAGGCCCCCTCTTTTTTACGCTTTCCAACCGTAGGTTGAAGAAGCGTATATGCTCCAGCTTTGTCCGCCCGATAACTTGCGTAAAAATGGTTCGATTTCGATAAAATTTTAGTATTTGGTAGGGAACCACCTGGGAACGAACCCAATTGAAAATGGACGAAATGAGGTCAAAGATCAGGACATAGGAGCGGGATTCATTCCATCGCCATTATGCGTCATAACTTATGTAAAAATGCTTCGATTGAGACAAAACTTTATCATGTTGTTCCGGAAGTGTACTTAACCGGTTCTGTTGAATATCATCGAAATGGGGTCAATGGTCAGGGCATAGGAGCGAGATTCATTCTACAGCCACTATCCTCATAACTTGAGTAATAATTTCTGGTATGTTGGAAAGCGTATCATAATCAATGCATTGCATGATTTTACTAACTTGTTGACTACTTGCTAGACTTAAGTCTGGCTCGAATCCCGACTGCTCGAATTTTGCCCGAAGTCTGGCTGGAATTTCGGTGTTGTATTTATCTTACGATACTGGGTCTCTCTCCCTTTCCTGGAACCAGTGACAACAAATTATGGAGAGGCCATTGCTTACAGCTCCTAGAGTAGCTCGTGCTGGTCGTTATGCTGCGGGGAAAAAAAGGGGGAGGATTGAAAACTTTAACATGACATCCCGGTGGCCGAGTGGTCAGAAGCGTAGGCTTTTGATGAGTCACATTATCTGGGCATGGGTTCCGGTCCCGGATGAGTCGTGCGTGGTGCATTTGGCCTACGGCGCTTGCTCTCGCCTTTCCTTGAAACTAGTGGCAATAAATCAGGAAGAGGCTGCACATCCAGGAGGAAAACCAATTTCCGAATTTTTTATTTTTTTATAAATTTGGGTAGGGAATTTTTGTGCAAGAGTACGTTTTATCTATACATGTTTCTTTGTTTTTTGCCATTTGCCCCACGTCGTCAGTAGAGATTTCCAGGGCTGAACAAGCCCCAGTTTCGGATGATTTTTTCTCACCTCACCCCTCTCCTAGCCGTCCCTTCGTAGAGCGAGCAATTGTTGGATATCAGGCGTCAGGCTTAGCTGCAGGATAGCGCGTTGACCGGCAGGTCGAATCCGCCGTACAACGACGTTCCCGCGGGATCCCTGAGCGTTACCTAACTACCCAATGGGGTGTGGGTGGGGTATGTCGGTGTACGGCGGATTCGATCTGCCGGTCAACGCGCTATCCTGCAGCTAAGCCTGACGCCTGATATCCAACAATTGTTCGCTCTACGAAGGGACGGCTAGGAGAGGGGTGAGGTGAGAAAAAATCATCCGAAACTGGGGCTTGTTCAGCCCTGGAAATCTCTACTGACGACGGGAGGTAAATGGGAAAAAACAAAGAAAAACAAACATATAGAGATAAAACGTACTTCCACAAAAATTCATTACCCAAATTAAAAAAAAAAAAAGTAAAAAAATTCGGAAATTGGTTTTTCACCTGGATGTGCAGCCTCGCGGTTGCGAGCGCTGTCACAAGGCGACAACTTATAGCTCTTGAAGTTACTCCCGGTGGTCATTAAAGCCCGATTTTTTTCTTTAATAACTTGAGGTACGGTATCTTTAACATACTAGGTCTGAGACTTTCACGCCAAAGAATTCAGTGGCATACTTCTTAATACTTGTAAATAATCAGCAATGGCTTTAAATTTTTCTACGTTCAAGAATTCTGGCGGCAGTCTTCTGAATTTTAGCACTCAAGTGTACTGACATCTACATGTGACCATACTTATCTTTTCTCGGTCATTTATTTTTGCGTTCGCGCTGCTTTTTATTTCAAAAAGATTTTCTGTGTTGTTTATTCAACAGATTCAAACACTTCATGACACGCTCATCCTTGTTCCTTTGGCTGAAGTCATGTGACATCCAATTTCCTTCCTTCTTAATCTTTCCCATTGCGCGTAAACGATTGGAAATTGTTTGTTGAGTTACCCCCAATTGTTTAGCTAGTTCTCTTTGCGTTTGAGATGAATCTTCATACAGCAATGCTTGCAGTTCCTCATGTGCAACCTTCTGCTGGGTGCCACTACGTTCTCGATCGCTAGCATCAAAAACACCTGCTTTAAACCGTCTAAATCAAAACTCACACGTGCTTTTCTATACATATGGGTTCGAGGTCAACATGTGCTACCCCACTTCCTGTTGTGGCGCGTGATTCCGAACTTATACAACCAGTTTGGATACTTTTTGATCACATCTCGTATGGTCTGTCCAACAAAAGAAGAACCATGGATCTCATAGGCATCCACGGGACCCACCGCTCTTTAGTTGAACGGACTATACATGACTATTTTAACTTTACCTTTCAGTTTCTGTTACTTATGCAAATTTTGTCTCTTACGTACGTTATCTTCTTAATGTCATGTACGGCCTTCCATTCATTGCTGGATAAAGAGATAGCCATGCCTCGAACATACACAGTACCTAGCGCAACCGTTTTCAGGCGTATTTCCAATTTTTTTTTTTTTTTTTTTTTTTGAGGTTTAACGACCACTGTGAGCAACTCAATGAGCTATAAGCAGTCGCCCGTCCCTAATTTAGGGTCACTTGTTCCAGGAAAGGGAGAGAGTCAGTGCCATAAGAAAAACACAACATCCATGCTTCACCTGGATTCGAACGGGACCCCTTTCGGACGAATGATCAGAAGCCATCGTTTAGACCACTTCCTAATTTTGTCTATCTCCCATTCATCTTTCCTTCACGGGTTTTTAGTTCTGTTTCTCAACAACGCGTTTTTATCGTCACGAGTCGGTCTATTATTCGAGCAGTATACAACGCATGGCCATTCAAGTGTCCTAATGCTAGTGATGACATCCGCAAATTATGTACTTTTTCTTATTTACGCATTTCTTTTCCGATCTTTCCAAGTTGTTTCAAGCGTACATCTCTCCATTTTCCGATATGGGGGATTTTCTGTAGCCTTTGCGTACATAAGCCGTATGTGTGGAGGGTGCAACGTTAAGTCCGAAGTCACCCTAATAAGTGCTGCACGAAAGGTGGTAGCGACATAAAATTTAGGCATAGTTATAGGAAAGTGACCCTGGCCGATCAGATGACATCAATGTAAGCGCCCCTAGCGGCGAGTTTGTGAACTTAACTCCCGAACTCAGAAAATATGATTGAGAAAAAATGTAAATTGCAAAGTTGTAGATCATCATTCGTTCGGTACAAATCGGTCATAAACAGTGGGGGTCAACGAGCAGATTTAGACTAAACTCTGGGGAAGTAAAAGTATTAACACTTCTAAGCGGTGCCATATCACTGGAATGCTCTCTAGAGATGGCAGTACCCTCTAAACGGAGAAGGAGACACTTCGTGACACTGGAATCGTCCCCTCCACGTTCGTACGAAACTGTGATGACGACATACGAAAGGATGGAATTGCGCAACTCACGAAAGCAACCCTAGACTTTCCTACGAACGTGGAATGGGGATTCTAGTGTCACGGTGTGTCCCCTTCGCCGTTTAGGGGTCCTGCCATCTCTAGACAGGAATCCAATGATATGGCATTGCTTAGAAATATCCTTGGATACTTTTGCCTCCGAGGTGTACAGTCTAAATTCGTGATTTGACTCACACTGTTTATAACTGATTTGTACCAAACGAATGATGATCTCCAAATTTGCAATTAACATTTTGCCCTCTTTATCATATTTTCTGAGTTTGGGAGCTAAGTTCCTAATTTGCCGCTAAGGGCGTTTACATTGATGTTATCTGTTTGGCCATGGTCACTTCTATACCTAACTTTCACTCAGCCTGCAGATGTTTCAGTCCACGTTTCTAACAGTCCGTAAAAGGAAACTGGTAGAAACTCCTAAATCGTGAACTTGCTGTTGAAATACAGTAAGAGTACAATGCAAATTTGTTCTTTGAAATTACAATGTTATTTACTAATGCACTCCGGTTAACTTTTATGCATTTTGATTTTTTCTTGACTGATTTATTTCACCTAAAATTGCATTATTTGGCTAGGATATCAATCATTTTCAGTTTCCCTATCCAATTTCTTCTTGCGGTGGTGTTCATACAAATTTCTTCTTAGATAATTCAGTCGTTAATCTTCACTTTCTACTTCATCGGATGAATGACTAGAGTTCTGAAAGATTATTTCCTGAAATGACGTCATGGTCTGAGAAATAACAGATCCGAAAGCTCGTTTGCAAAATCAAGAATGTGCCAGGAAAATGGTAATGAGTTAGGTTATCATGTTCAATATTTATTCTAATACCATTCCTGTTTATTTGCGGAGAAATATTCCCCAGGATAACACTGAGCGTTTGGAGGAGACGCTATTCTGCCACTCCCCTTCTCCATTTTGTGTTTTCCCTCTAATAGATGTTTTCAATTATATAAATGAAAGGACCTCCACCAATGCCCTAATATGTAATAAAACAAAACCTTATAAATGCTGATAACACGCAGTCAACACCTACGTAATTATGAATGAAAGCCACGCACTGCGGGGCTTCGTAATAATTCGATGTTTCAATTAGTTCTCTTAACAGGAATATGGTCTGCAGTTCCATAGGAATCCTAAATAGGAGTACTATTTATTTGCTTAGTCTAGTGTTTCCTAACTGGAACTTGTGATTGCGAAAACACATTCCGTAAAAAATAGTGGTACAAATAAATGAACATTTTTAATTCCAGCGAAAAATTGCGAATACTCCTCGTAACCCGAAATTTCAATTAATACAGACAATTGACGTGGGTTAGGAACATCAAACAGAAGTCATCGCTCTTTCCACGTTTATAAGTGAGTCACGGAAAAATTCTCATTGGCTGCCACCACCGGGAATCGAATCCAGGGTCTTCCAGTTACGCGCCGGACATGCTACCACTGCACCACAACGGCCTCGAATTCCTCCAGACTCACATACGACTAACTGCCAAGCCACTTGGAAAGTTGCTTCTTGGGGCCCCCGCACGATGCTGGGGATTCACCAAAGATTAGGTAAGCAACAACTGAACAAATAACTAGAAGGCGAATGAATAATTAATACAGACGTGAGTATGGGAGTTTGGATGAATTCGAGGCAGCTGTGGTTGCATGTCCGGCGCGTAACTGGAAGAACTGGGTTCGATTCCCGGTGGTGGCCAATGAGAATTTTTCCGTGACTCACTTATAAACGTGGAAAGAGCGATGACTTCTGTTTGATGATCCGAAATTTCGTCTGCTAATCGGAAATATCAAAGTAATGTCCAGGCGCTACTGACAATTGACGTAGAAAATATCGAAAGTTCGCACCAGCTGTTCGCCAGATTCGATTTTATTGTCGTTTTGTTTTGTTCAGTTCTTCATTAAGGTTATATTTTATTTTACTGCGTCTGTCTTCATTTTTTATTGTTACAGAAACATCCCACCGGTGTCAATAGAAAGCTGAACCCTGTGTAGCTAATACAATAAAACCAGAGTGACGAACAAGCTTCCTGGTAGCGATATCTTTATCCAAAGGTCAAATTCCTAAAATCCTTTTCACCTACCGACTGCTATCCAGAATTCTCCGCGTTTCTAATTGTTTTTTGTTTTGTTTTTTACCGTCGTAACTGATATCAGACAGTTTGAGAAGGTTCTTTTTTTATTTTTCCGGGCAACTGAGTCAGTCTTGAGCATACACTGCGATTTCACGAATCTCGGTGAGGGTGATATTCAAAACAATTTATCTTCGTCAATGATTTCATGATTGGTGTTTTGTGTGCTTTATGGTCACAATTTTTTAGATGATCATGGTTTATCATGTTTGACAAATATTAAAAACAAAAACAAAAAGTCTGTTGTACACTGAAGTGCCAGAAAAACTGGTACAGACGAGTTTATGCAAAATGCATAGCAACGTCACTTATGCGCGTACTCTGTTGCGTCCGCCAGTGCGTATATAAAGCGACAGACATCCTTGCCAGCTGTCAGAGTTGTTTTCGGCATCAGAATGACAAGTAATAACGATTTAAGCGATTTTCAACGCGGTGTCATAGTTGGCGCTCGTGAGATGGGCCATAGTATTTCGGAGGTAGAAACGAAGTTCGGATTTTCACGGACGACCATTGCAAAGGTGGGCCGTGACTACAAGAAATCCGGCAAAACCTCCAACCTACGATACCAGTGTGGCCGTAAAAAGACATTGGGTGAACGTGACCATTGTCGGCTGTCAAGAATCGTTTCACGCGATAGGCATGCAACACTCTCGCAGGTATCATCGGAATTCAATTCTGGAACCTCAACAAGCATCAGCGTTCGGACTGTGCAACGTACCCTGCACGATATGGGCTTTGGGAGTCGACGCCGAACTCAAGTCGCCTTTATGGGTGCACGACACAGAGCTATGCGCCTCGCTTGGGCACCGCAACACCGCCACTGGACACTTGATGACTGGAAACAAGTAGCCTGGTCTGACGAGTCGCGTTTCCAACTGTATCGGGAAGATGGAAGGATTCGTGTGTGGCGCAAACCCCATGAAGCCATGGATCCCGCCTCTCAACAGGGAACTGTACCGGCTGGTGGGAGGGGGGTCCGTAATTGTATGGGGTGTGTTTAACTGGACTTCACTGGAACACCTGGTACGTCTACAAACGTCTTTGACCGGCCAACGCTATGTGCGCATCCTCTCTGACGAGGTACACCCGTTCATGTCCTGCATTCATGCTGATGGATTGGGCCTGTTCCAACAGGACAATGCACCTCCACACAAGTGTCGGGATGCGACATTATGGTTAGAGGAGCATTCATCTGAGTTAAGGGTGTTGCCATTCCCACCCAAGTCCCCAGATCTGAACGTGATAGAAAACATTTGGGATGCCATACAACGCGCTATCGAACACAGGAATCCGAGACCTCGGAATACACCCGAATTGTGGAACGCTCTGCAGGAAGTATGGTGTGCATTGCCTACAGCATATTTCCAGAAGCCAGTGGAGTCCATGCCCCGTCGTATTTCTGCAGTCCTGCGCTCACGTGGGTGACCTACCAAGTATTAGACTGGTGTACCAGTTTTTCTGGCACTTCAGTGTATGTCGAGGAAAAATTGTGAGTGTACTTGTCAAAAATTCGGCCAAGAATTCAGCTTTTTATGCACAAGAAAAATGCTCAAAAATTACGTTGGAAATAAACCTCACATCTTTTTTATACAGGGTGTCTCACTCGGCATTGGCTTCGGTTTTTCCCGCATAACATGCGAAATAACCAACTGATGGGCATGTAATTATAGGTGGGCTTACCTTAGCCCATGGGATGAATGATGCTATCAAATGAAGAGCTGGAAGTGGCTGCCGTCGGCATTCAGACATGCTTGAACGTGACGCTCCATGTTATCGAAGATCCGCACCAGCTGTTCGGCAGTCACAAGCTCCATTTCGCGGCGCATGTTGTCTCCCAGTACCGCGAGAGTCCGTGGCTTGTTCAGGTACACTGTATCTTTCAACATGCCTCACAGGAAGAAATCAGGGGTGAAAGGTCAGGCGACCTCGGTGGCCACCGTCCCTTCGAGATGACACAATCAGGGAAAAAAAGACTCGATTCAAGTCATGGTCGTTTTGGAGGTGTGACACGTTTCCCCATCTTGTTGGAAGTAGCCGGGAGTGAGCTCCTCCTCATCCATGCAGTTGCTCCACAAAAGCAGTGAAGATGTCCATATACACAGCTGTATTCACCGTTGTGTCGAAAAAGAGTGTCCCGGTGATGCGGCGCCGGGTGACAGCAGACCAGACTCCCAGTTTTTCCGCATGATGAGGTTCCTCGTGCAGTGCGTGCGGATCAGCACTCGCCCAAGCAAGAGTGTTTTGGGAATCGGCATATCCACGGAGTTGGAACCACGCTTCATTGCTAAACTCCGTTTTGTCCAGTATGTTTGAATTTCTACCGACGAGGTTCTGAAACCAGCGACAGTACTTGACTCTTTTTGCGTGATCGGTCGGTTGCAATTCCTGGACAACTGTGATGCGATATGAATGAAGCTTGCCGGCTTTGGCAGCCCTTTGGTATGTGCTTTAGGACGTTCTCATTTCTTGTCCCAGTTCCAGCAAGGACTTCGTTGGAGAGGCCAGCAGTCTTTGTGTAATGTCCTCCACTGTTGCCTGGGACATCTTCGACCGATCTCAGTCGTGCACATTCAGCAACGTTCCCGTCGTTTCCAGTTTTTTCACAAGATGCTGAATGCAGACCTTTGCTGGTGGTTTGCGACCTCCAAATTTTGCCAGGAAATGGGTTTGGCACGCCTTGATAGACCCAGTTAGTCAATAGGTCTGGACCAGAAAAACACGTTCAATTGTGTACCGATTCATGTTTCAACGGAAACACTGAAACAAAGCACAGCATTCCCGTCTGTAAGGCGCACACGACCGTTGTTAATGCCAAACTGACCTTGGCCGCGCGTCTCGCGTCTGCTAGCGAATGACGTACCTAGCGTACCGCAGCGCCACCTTTGTTTGGAAGGACCAACAGTCTCGCTCCTTACGGCGTTTCTTTTTCAATCTCTACCGCCCCTCTTCCCAAAGTTTCTATTTCGTACTCCTCTTCTTTCCAAAGTTATATGGTAAACTCCGGGGTCAATAGCGCGTGGGACACTGTATTTTTTTCATTCCGACAATGTATTTCAGATAGCACTTATTCTAAGCTTTAAAACAAGTGGTATTAGATTTCTGTATCACCCTTAGTTCGGCAGATGGCCTTTGGTGTCAGTTCATTTGCATACACTGATCCCTTGCTTGTGCTATTTGGGCTTTCACTCACAAACTTTTCACCGGGCTATCACTCGTTTTCCTGCTGCACAACTTCTTGGAACAAGTTGGTTTAGTCTGCAGCATACACGCATTTGATGATACACGCTGCCTTTGATATTAGTGTACTGAACCCACTGGCGCCAACTACGGGGTTGCTTAGGGCTTGAGCACCCCTTGAAATCATGTGAGGGTGATCCGCACCCCTCCGAATTTTTGTTATATGTATTGGATTCTTACTTAATATTTAGTTCCACTTTACGTAAAATTAAATAAGATAATCGGAATATAGCGCAAATATTTGGTTTCTATAAAAAAATCAATATCTTCAAAAAATCGTGTTATGACCACCGCTACCGAATAAACACTTAAGAAATAAGACAGCCAAGCAAGCGAGAAATTGGGGGTGTGGGGTGTGGTTTGCACACAAACTTCCTAATTGTTTAAGCTACCGATTTATTTTATTTTTTTTTTTTTTTTCGCAATCACGTTCTTTGCACATCAGTAAGTTGTCAGCAGCACCATGCACTCAATGAGCTTCGGTAGGGTCATAAAGCCATAAATGTCAGAATGGGAATAATTGATAGTTGAATCAGGTTTATCAATGACAATAAGCGTAGCGTTTCAAAACAAAAATTTATGGTTATTTTCGTGACAATGTTGGCCTATAGAAAACTTCAGTTCATAGTTCCGCAGGCATGTCTTGTGTTCCTTCACACGGAAACTTAAAGCCCTGCGGGTCTGTTCGATATATGAAAGTCCACATTCACAAGGTATCTCAAATTCCCCAAGAGCATTAAACAGGAAAAATTGTTTCGAATACGTGCAAAAATAATCCATGTAAATGCACCCATACGCCGTCTTATGCTCGTTAATAACACACAGATGGAGAGACGATGAAATATTTTATGAGTGAAGATTCTAAACTATTTACAAGTTAAAATCCCACATCATAAATAAAATTACACTAGATCTTTCGTAATGGCGTTCATTACATCATCAGGTGAAATACTAAAAGCGCCCCCCCGAGGGACAGCAGTATACAATGAACAGCAATATTGAATTAGAGACAGCTGGCGTTATGCAAATGTGGCGCTGTGGGCGGCCCTGTAAACGGAAACGACATGCCGTATGCAGCGATCCGACAATATAACGAGTGATGCGACGGGAATCAGTAAGAGTCGGACGCAGTATGGGTAAGACGAAGGATCTAAGCTCATTTGATCGTGGGCAAATTGTCGGGGTCCGACGAATGGGTCACTCCATCTCGGATGTCGTGCAGACACTGGGATTTTCACGAGCCACTGTGTCACGGGTGCACCGTGAGTACATCGAATCCGGTAAAACTATCCCTATAAAGGCCAACTGCCGTGGACAACAGCGTGTGGATGAGCGGGGTCATCGTCGGCTAGCTCGCATTGTAACAGCGGATAGACGGGCCACAGTGCAAAAAATCACTCTGCAATTTAACGCTGGTTCACAAAAACGTGTAAGCAGTCACACCACACACAATCCAGAACGATCTCCTCGCTATGGGGTACAGAAGCCATCGTCCCACGATGGTACCGCTGCTGATCGCACATCACAAGATGAAAAGATTAGCATGGGCGCGGGAACATCGCCACTGGACCCTAGACATGTGGGAAAATGTTGCCTGGACTGATGAGCCGAGATTCACGTTGGCACATTCGGATGGCAGGATACGAGTACGGCGCAAACCACATGAAGCGATGGATCCTTCTTGCCAGTAGGGTACTCTTCAAGCTGGTGTGGGTGGCATTCTTCGTCTGTGGACTGTTTACGTCGACTGAAATGGGACCCCTGGTACGTGTGACATCGTCCCTCACAGGTCAACGTTACCGGGATATCCTGGACGACCATTTGCTCCCGTTTGTGCGTCTTCAACATCCCACTGGGGGCTTCATCCTGCAACAAGACAATGCACCGTGCCATCGCTCCCGAGTTGTATCCGAATGGTTGGATGAACACTCCACCGACGTGATCTCGCTTCCTTGGCCAGCTAGGTCCCCTGACCTCAATCCCATCGAGCACATCTAGGATGCCATCGAGAGAGATGTTCGAGGCTCTGACACCCTCCATCAAATCTTCGTGAACTGTTGGAGCTTGTTCAGGGGTCGTGGATCCGTATGGCTTCCCAACGCTTCCGGTGTCTTGTCGAGTCCATGCCGAGACGAATCGCCGCCGTCATCAGGGCGAAAGGTGGTGCTACACGTTACTAGACAGGTATCTCTAATTCAATTGCTCTTCAGTGTATAGGCGGGTTTGTGACGTCGTCATGTTCGAGAGGCTGATATGGTCGGCGATAAAAAGAGTGAGACAAGATGACACCATATCTCCGAAGCTCTTTAATGCCACATTGGAAAATGTCTTTCAATCACTGAACTGGGAAAACAAAGGGATAAAGATTAATGGAGATTATCTAACCCACCTTCGTTTTGCTGATGACAGTCATTTTTGCAACTACCCCATCAGAGCTACAGAGTATGATACAGGAACTTGCTGACAAGAGTAAAGAAGTGGGATTAAAAATGAACTTTCAGAAGACAAAAGTGATGTACAATGCTTTTACAAGAAATGAAGATTTATCGATTGATGGAGAAAAGCTGGAGATAACAGACACGTACGTTTATCTTGGACAGCAGATATCAAGTGAGGGTCACATTGGTGAAGAAATTAATCGGCGTACAAAACTTGCCTGGAGAGCTTTTGGAAGAAACAGCATAATTTTCAAGAGCAATATGCCATTATGTCTTAAAAGATAAGTGTTTGATCAATGCATCCTTCCAGTGCTTACGTATGGTGCAGAGACGTGGACCTTAGCTAAAAGAGACATACAAAGGCTGCAGACAACTCAAAGCAGCATGGAGAGGTGCATGCTTGGTGTAACCAGGAGAGATAAGAAGAGGAACACGTGGATCCGAAAAATGACAAGAGTGGAAGACATCATGATCAGAGTTAAATCCCTGAAATGGCAATGGGCTGGACATACTGCCAGAAGAACAGACCATCGATGGACAGCCGAAATTTTAGATTGGATTCCAAGGGACAGGAAAAGACCCAGAAGAAGACCACATGGAAGATGGGTGGATGAAATTCGAAAGTATGCGGGAGTGACATGGAGGAGACTGGCACAAGACAGACCGTTGTGGAGGAAACTTGGGGAGACCTTCGTCCAGCAGCGGATTGATAATGGTTGACAATGATGATGATGATGATGATGATGATATCGATTAAATGTCGTGAAGTAGTTTAGTATGCCGAAACCCGTGAAGTTATCACTGCGTTCACTGAACATTACTGTAAATGTTTTTTATTTTCCTAGGGATGAATGGTTGTAAATTATTCAGAAGAGTTTTCCATATATTCGAAATAAAAGCTGGTATATCGACGTTCCCCACGAGTTTATTTCTTCGACGTACACTATACTTTGTGAATGTGGACTTTCGTATATAAAACATACCTGCAGGGCTTTAAGTTTCCGTAAGTACGGAACTATGAACTGAAGAAGTAGTCTAGAGCCCAACATTATCACGAAAATAACCACAAATTTTTTTTTGGAAACGCTACGCATATTGAAAAACATGACTCGACTATCAAGCTTAATGTATTAGAAGCTTTCCACATATACCGGAATTCATCACGGGCTTTTCAACGACATGACGTCGACTCCATTTCTTTCAAGCGCGTGGGAACAACTAACCAAAATCCGTGCCCGTCAGAATTCTGAAGATGTCACAATGATTTGAATGTTTACACTCCATTCGTCCTGATGATGATGCCGAGCAAAATGCTCTGCGAAACTACAGTCAATGTAGAATAAACATTTTATTGTGAAAAATGTTGCTATTTTTATTCTAACAAGGAGTATGATCCGGTGAGAAAACTAACCAGGTTGCGAAAATCCTCAAGAAATTGTGCGTTCACTGCAGGATATTAGACTGATCAATCCTTTCACCTGCAGACCGACATGTGGAAGTGCACCGCCCTGCATGAACACACTGGTGTCCAAACTTTGCCGTTCCTGCAAAGCGGGAATAATATTTTGCCGTAGAAAAGCGCAATACCGTTCACTCATTACAGTGCATCTTAATGGGCCCTGGGGTGTGGTAATTTCGAAGAAAAATGGTCCAATGATGAATTCTGCTGTGAAGCTCCACCATACCGCCATATATGGACTCTGAGGAGGTCTTTCGGGTATAAATAGCAGCTAGTCATGCAGTTCCCTATTTTCGACATTTCTGCAAGTTCAGTCCCAGTAATATTAAAATGTGCCTGATCTAACCTCGTGATAGCCCAACGTCACAAACTGTCAACCTCTATCCTAGCCATGAATGTGAAGTCCAAGCATTGCTCCTTATTGCCCAGCAGCAGCTCTTGCATCCCACGTATCCTGTACGGATACCATCCCATGATAGACGGCAGGATTTTCCGGATTGTTGGTCACGGAAGGTGCAACTGTCGGCCACCGCTCCTAAACTGCATTGCGAGAGTTCGTTCTGGCAGACCTATCGGCACTGGCAACAGCAAATTCAAGACATTTTCGGACACTGGCGGAGGTTCTCTTACGGACGCTATACCCAATTCTCCAGTGTTTCCGTACTTTCATATCATCCTCCGTGACAGCACGCATGTAAGGGTGTCCTCTGTAATCCTTTGACTCATCTATACTGGCGTAGTGCACTATAGGCATTGCTCTGATTTTTATATAAAAAAAAATTACCAGTAGCGCGTTCCTTCTTTGCAGGAACTATAATGACTACCCGCAGACTGACAATTGCCGGTTTTATCTTGCTGGGCTTAGCATACCAAATTTGCAATTTCTTGGATTTCATCAATTTCTTCTTCCTGAGGGATAGGGGGGGGGGGGGGGTTAACGACCACCGTGAGCAATTCGGTTCGATGACCAAGCAGTCAGCCATCCCTAGTTCAGGACCACTGGTTCCAGGGAAGGGAGAGAGCCAGAGCCATCAGACAAACACACCACCCATGCCTGATCCGGGGCTAGTACCCTGTTCGGAAGATTAGCCAGAGACTTATCTTTCTGACCGTTCGGCTACTGCGACGGAATTAAACAGTTTTGCCTATTACATCTTTTTGCTATTTATAATCAACTTTAAACATCAAGTGAGTTTGAATTTTGAAATTTGCTTTAAAATCACAAAACACACCTGTGAAACACAGTACATATACACCGATGAGTCATTCCATTATGACCACCCCCAGCCTAGGGAAATGAGCGCGCCTGGAGACCGAACGGTGGCGCCGGTGAAGTTCACAGATCAGTATATAAACAACCCGAGGACCGGCTTTCGGTTAGTAGAGAGTGTTCGGAGTCAGAATGGGAAAAGCTGTCGATTTATCGGAGTTTGGTAAAGGACAAATTGTGATGGCGCGGCGCCTCCGAACTACGACCTCTGAAACGGCGCGGCTTGTGGGTTGTTCACGTGCCGCTGTAGTGAGAACGTATCAAAAGTGGTGCACAGATGGCCAAACAAAGAACCGTCGCCCAGCCGCGTGTCTTCCGCAACTCATTGATGCCAGAGGGGAGCGGAAACTGTCGGGCATTGTTCGCAGCGATCGCAGGGCCACAGTGCGACAAATCACCCGCAGCTACAACAGTGATGATCAGGACAATGTGTCACAGCACACAGTTCGTTGCAGCCTTCTGCGCATGGGCCTGCGTACCCGAAGACCCAGCCGGGTCCCCATGCTCACTGCACGTCATCGCCAACAACGCATGAAATGGGCACAAGTTCATCGAGATTGGACCGTGGATGATTGGAAGAAAGTGGCCTGATCTGACGAATCAAGATTCCTGGTGCATCACGTAGACGGCCGAACGCGGATGCCCTGTGGCACCTGGATGCACTGTTGGGCGGAGACAGGCAGGCGGCGGCGGTGTTATGTTGTGGGCGATGTTTTCTTGGGACACTTTAGGCTCCATTATCCCAATAGCACAATCCCTGGAAGCTGTCAGGTATCTGAACATCGTTGAGGACCAAGTTCACCCATTCATGGCCACTGTGTTCCCTGCTGTTGATGGCCAACAAGATAATGCGCTATGCCACACTGCCAGAATCGTCAAGGAGTGGTTCGAGGAACATGCTGGTGACTTTCTTTTAATACCCTGGCCTCCAAATTCACCTGGCATGAACCCTATCGGACATTTCTGGCTCGACTTGGAAAAGCGTGTTCGCGCTAAATCACCACCACCCGGAAATGTACGGGAACTGGAGGACCTGCTGTTGACATTATGGTACCAGATACCCCAGGATACCTATCGTCACCTCGTCGAATCAATGTCTTGCCGAGCGTCCTCTCATTTGCAGGCTAAAGGGGGTTCTACAGCTTATTAGGTAGGTGGTCATAATGTTCATCGGTATAATTATGTTCAACTGTGAATGAACCCCATTTTTAATCATAATTCCAACTTATTTTTACTCACACTTAGGTGGAGCAGGTGTCTCTAAGCACTGTACATTCAGTGGAAAGATGAAGTATCTTCCACTGAATTAAAATATCTCCGGATCGAAAAGCGTTAAAAGATACACAATCAACCTAAGTTACGTAAATTTTCTTGGAATCTGGAGATCGGCCAGTGGCGAGTCTTCTGCGAAAACCACCCTCCTCCCTGAAGAGTAGTGTTTTGCTTTCCAGCTGGCTATAGCTTAGTCACGTGCGACATGACGTCACAGGAATCTTTGTTCCCCGAAGCGCTGAGTTACGTTTCACACATGTGTGCCGCTAACTTCTAAAAGAGAATGAAGGAAAGCAAGAAAAACCCGAACGGATGAGAAGGGAAGAAAAAAAAAACAGAACAGCTCGAGAAAGCACAGTTTCTTTTCTAAGGTGAACGGACGCACTGAGAAAACAGTCTGCGTTTTGAAAGCACAGAAGAGGCGCAACATAAATTAAAGAGAATATTCATTTCTCACTCTTGCTGGTACGTTTTTTTTTTTTCTTTTTTTTTATCTGTATGTTTTTTCTTTCAACTTACCTTCCAAGTTCTCCTTATCTCCCGAATCTGCAAATGAAATAAAAAAAAAAAAAACATTTCTTGTCATTATATTTCCAGCACAACTTTTTTCTAGCTTAGTTTGCTTTAGCATCGACTGCTTTTTTTCTTTTGGGACTCTTTCCTCGCCGAAACACGCCGGCAGAAATTGGAGCGCATCTCCAAGTGCAGTTAACACACAAAGATAAGAAATAGCGGAAATATCGGAAAATGCAAGAAAAAAGCGATACCTCTGCGCTATTTCCGATTTGCCGATAGCGTGCATCCAGATTTCAAAGCCTTAAAAATCCGACAATGAAATAACGTATCACAGGAAAACACGAATCTTGCTTTATCCGGCTTCAATTTGTTATTACCAGCAGGGAATCTCATTGGCTTTTAGGATGTGGATAGCAGCAAAACGAAATAAATAAAACCACAGATATAAGATATAAAAAGCACAGGTTGTGTGGGAAATAATTCAGAAAATTCGTGATGGTTTCAAGTTCACATTTCGCAATATATTTTAAATATGTGGCAGTAACGAAAGTTCTGTTGCTTAAGATATTGAAATTACAGCCTGACATATATACATTATATAATCAAAAGTATTCGGACACTACCCAATATTTGTATAAATGCAATGAATGGTTGTGCAGGAAGGTGCGTATAATAAACCTGAAATATTCTGTCTTGCTATCAGTGGGCCGCGGGTGGCCTAGTGGTCAACGTTCGTGACTGCCACGGAGAAGACCTCGGGTTTGATCCCAGGCAGGTATGAACGTTCGAACCACTAAATATCCGCCGTGCGTCGGATGAGTACGTTAAGCCGTCGGACCCTGGGTACTGGCCCCCGGTAATAAATACGGGCGTCTTTCTCCCCCTTTTCTACCTCGCTTCCGTGTCACTTTCCTATCCGGCACTCTATCTCAGATCAGATCATATGTAGAGGATTTTAGGAAGGGAGTGTCTGACCCCAGGTCTTAAACAACCCTTAGAAATAGGAAGCTAGGAGATTTGGGCTAGAGTGCCCGATAGGAAAGTGACACGGAAGCAAAGTAGAAACGGGGAGCAAGACGCCCTTATTTATTACCGGGGGGGGGGGGCAGTACCCGGGGTCCGACGGCTTAACGTGCCCATCCGATGCACGGCGGGTATTTAGTGGTTCGAACGTTCGTACCTGCCCAGGATCGAACCTGAGGTTATATCCATGGCAGTGACGAACGCTGACCACTAGGCCACCCGCGGCCCTGCACTCTAGCTCAAATCTCCTAGCTTCCTATTTCTAAGGGTTGTTTAAGACCTGGGGTCAGACACTCCTTTCCTAAAATGCTCTTAATGTGATCTGATCTGACTGTCAGGTGTACGGCTGGTAAACTGTAGACGTAGATGCACTCCAATACCTTGTGGAAACTTAAAACAGTATTTCTGCGCTTATTAATTTTCAACAAATAATGATAGATTAAAATTAATAAACGAAGTATGTAAAATCTTCCTATCCTCCCTTATAATACTTGTACCTTTTCCTGAAATTTATCACTAGCTTTGGCACTGGTACGAACCAGACCATCCCAGGCTCATTCTGTGCGTGGCGAAGTAAGTCTCTACGCGCGCAAGATGGCCACGAGTGATGCAACAATATTCACGACCGTGGAATCTCCTTAATGAGTGTTCTTCGGAAGTTTTATACAGCAATACAGGATAAGAAATTTAAGGTGATGGAAAATCAGCTGAGTGAAAAACAAAGTGGCTTTAGGAGTGGAAGATGTCAGGATTATACAGGGTGCATAGGAAAGTCCCTTTAGCCTGGAATAACTTGCGAAGGAAAGAGGTAGTTATGTAAGTGAGATAATGGTATAGTAACGCGACTACGCCAGATCGAATGCAACCAATAGCAGCGCCCCTAGTGGCGAAATGCGGAAGTCAGCCATTGCAAATCGAAAACGAAAAGAGATAGAGCAAAATTTCCAATTGCAAAGTTGTAGATCATCAATTAATTAGTACAAAACGACATTTGTTTCACACGGATAAGATAAATTGTCGCCTGAATACCCTAAATTGTCCGAAATCGATGCGCGTCCTTTTGTGTGAACGTTTGAAGGGGACAGGCATTGGTATGAGCAAATACACACAATTTATTGCATAAATGCGTACTTTTGTCAATACAGTTTGATGACGTCACACAAAACAAAAAAGGCAAACTGGCGCACAGTGATAAAAAGTTAATGTCGAGTATGTTCGAAGAGCTCGCCATTGCCCACGATACACATTCGTATTCGTGAAAGTAACTATGCATGCACATTCCTCAGCATGGAAGGTGTCACACTATTGCAAGCATCTCTGTAACACGACGACGTAGATCCAGCAGACTTGTAGGCGCTGTTGCATAACACCTGATTTTTTTGAGTTACGCTCACCATTCTCACACAGCGTACGTAGACCTAAACTTCTGATCAGGGTACATCCTGCTACTGGTTTTTATATCGTAGATACGGTACAACATCACAATCTGCATTTGCACACCGCTACATTTGCAAAATGTGAATATACAGATTCGAATCGTGGCGCATCGATTTCGGACATTGTAGGGTATTCAGCTATTTATCTTATCCGTGTGAAACAAATGTAGTTTTGTACTAATTAATTGATGCTCTACAACTTTGTAATTGGAACTTTTGCTCTATCTGTTTTCGTTTCGATTTGCAATGGCTAACTTCCGCATTTCGCCACTAGGGGCGCTGCTATCGGTTGCATTCGATCGGGCGTAGTCGCTTTACAATACAGTTATCTCCCTTGCATAACTGTACCTCTCTCCGTTCGCAAGTTATTCCAGGCTAAAGGAGTGACGCCATTCCATGGATTTATTCTTCGTTTACGGATCGTAAAGGTGCGCCCACCTTTCAACCCCTGCCCCCAGATTTAAAAAAAAAAACGTGTATTCATTGTCTTCAAAGGCTAAAGGGACTTTCCTATGCACCCTGTATATTTGGACCCTGGCAGCTCTTTGAAAACGTCTTTCACAATGTTTTTAAGTAACAAACTCTTCAGTATATTAAAAAGTTATGATGTGACAGGCAATTTGTTGAAATCAGTCAAAAGTCTTTAACCCAAAAATATTTCATCTGTAAGGTTTCAGAGAAATACTAGTAAGTGGTTTGAGTTTAACTTAGGGGTGCGGCAGCATGTAAATTGCCTGCACTTCCTGTTGTTTTTTAAATTAAATATGGATTAGCTTACTAAATTCCTTTTGTAACGGAGGAAAACTCAATATCATCAGTTTGTTGTATGGTTGATGAATATAGATGATGTTTATAGTATAATCTTAATCAATTGTGTAGGACTCGTAAAGAATTCAGAACGAAAATAAATGTGAAGTCAAAATCTATGGCTTCAGTTTGTAATGTTTTGGTTGAGTTGATTTGTGTTGCTTTTTTAAGCGTTAAATTACTTTTTTACGGCTTTTTTTTTACCAAAGCTTAGCGCTCATCCTTACATTAACATTATTCCAACACAACTAATATAGCTTAACTTAAACTTAATGCTTAGAGAATAGCTTGTAAACTTAAAGTTTTTTGAATTTTCTTTTCTTTGAACTAAAATACTTGGCTTTCGGTTGAAGATGGAAAGTATTTAACTACACATGAAATAAACTTCAGTTTACGGCCAAGGGCCAGAAACGAATCAAATTACTTTCCAGTTCCACTTTCATTATTCGTCATGGTCCGTCATCCAAATCACACGTACTTTATCTAGAACACTATTTAGACTTGGATAACAAACACCACATACACTGTTTAATCCCCATTCAATTCTATCCTTCCTGGTCTGAACAGATTTGGGCTTTCAAAACTTTTGCTTGTGAATTAGTTTGCGAAAGCACAGAACGTTGACTCAAAATAATCTAATCAACGTCGTTCTGGAACATTAGAATAAACAGTAATCTCTAATATCGTACTAAAAAGTGCTGTCCAATATCGCGTACATACCAGTGCTTTCTATTGGGTTGGTGCGAATGAGATGTCCGGCACGAACCAGCAGTGGAGACCTGGAGACAGGACCCCACCACAGCGGAATGGAACCACCCACAGGTGTTGCGGGTATTACGTCACAGAGTTACTATAAATAGCTAGCACGTGTGATAAGAACAAGGTTCAGGCGTGGTTTGTTTGCACTTAACGTGGCTTGCAAAAGAAAACATGCAGACGCCGGATTTGACAGTCATCTTCCGGTATGAATTTAAAACTGGGCCATTCTGCAGGAATCGCCGCTCGAAACGTTAAAGAGCTTGGGGAAAATACAGCCAATGAACGAACTATTTGGCAATAGTTTGTAAAGTTTCGAAGCGAAGATACGGGCCTGCAAAACAAAGCACGTGGTAACCCACCTGTTGCAGTTTCTGACGATGTTATCTTACGTGTGGTTGAAGCGGACCCCCGAGAAACGTGTCTCGGAGGAATGATCAGAAGCCATCGCTTAGACCACTGCGCCACCTTAGAGATATTGTTACGGGTCTCTACCGGTGTTCCATGGTTGGGAATCGCTGCGAATCAGTATTTACGATGAATCGCGAAAAGAACATTCTCCCATTGGTCTGGGCTTCAAGTGTGATATTGGCGACCCAACGCCAAGCGAGCTCGACGGGAAGCAGAAGTTAAAGAGACAAATAAATGGTCTTCGTTCATAAATGCATTGCTCACGAAGTCTTTCAGAAACATTGATCGTTAAAACCTTAGTTCCTGTAGAGTGTCCTAGCGGTGGACATCTCCCTGTTCCGTCCACCATTCAGACTCATACAGCGATAGTCTGCAGCAGTAGTGGCACTGAGACTTCCTTTTCTTGGTCGACGACGAATATCTCTTGTCTGCTGAAACTGTCTCCAGAGTCTTGACAGGACATTTTGTAGGACATTCAATGCTCTGGAAACTTCCATCTGGGGCTCACCTGCTTCCTACTTTCCAATCGCTCTCCACCACTGAAAATCGTCCATACGATGCCTTCGTGAAATAATCAACTCGACTTGCCAATGAAGGAAAAGCAAGAGTTGTCCGGAACTTTTGATGAGAGTACATTCATACGATGCCTTCGTGATATAATTAGCTCGACGTGCCACTGAAGTTAAAGCAAGAGTTGCCCGGAACTCTTGATGAGAGTACATTCATACGATGCCTTCGTGACATAATTAGCTCGACGTGCCACTGAAGTTAAAGCAAGAGTTGCCCGGAACTCTTGATGAGAGTACATTCATACGATGCCTTCGTGACATAATTAGCTCGACGTGCCACTGAAGTTAAAGCAAGAGTTGCCCGGAACTCTTGATGAGAGTACATTCATACGATGCCTTCGTGACATAATTAGCTCGACGTGCCACTGAAGTTAAAGCAAGAGTTTCCCGGAACTCTTGATGAGAGTATATTCATACGATGCCTTCGTGGCATAATTAGCTCGACGTGCCACTGAAGTTAAAGCAAGAGTTGCCCGGAACTCTTGCTGAGAGTATATTCATACGATGCCTTCGTGGCATAATTAGCTCGACGTGCCACTGAAGTTAGAGCAAGAGTTGCCCGGAACTCTTGATGAGAGTACATTCATACGATGGCTTCATGACATAATTGGCTCGACGAGCCACTGAAGTTAAAGCAAGAGTTGCCCGGAACTCTTGATGAGAGTACATTCATACGATGTCTTCGTGACATAATTAGCTCGACGTGCCACTGAAGTTAAAACAAGAGTTGCCCGGAACTCTTGAGGAGAGTACATCCATACGATGTCTTCGTGACATAATTAGCTCGACGTGCCACTGAAGTTAAAGCAAGAGTTGCCCGGAACTCTTGCTGAGAGTACATTCATACGATGCCTTCGTGGCATAATTAGCTCGACGTACCACTGAAGTTAGAGCAAGAGTTGCCCGGAACTCTTGATGAGAGTACATTCATACGATGTCTTCGTGACATAATTAGCTCGACGTGCCACTGAAGTTAAAACAAGAGTTGCCCGGAACTCTTGAGGAGAGTACATTTTTTTTTTTTTTTTTTTTATTGGAGGTTTAACGACCACCGTGAGCAACTCAATGGGCTATAAGCAGTCGCCCGTCCCTAATTTAGGGTCACTGGTTCCAGGGAAGGGAGAGAGCCAGTGCCGTAAGACAAACACAACATCCATGCCTGACCGGGATTCGAACCCGGACCCCTTACGGACGAATGATCAGAGGCCAACGCCTTAGACCACTGCGCCACCGGGGCGGCGGAGAGTACATCCATAGGATGTCTTCGTGACATAATTAGCTCGACGTGCCACTGAAGTTAAAGCAAGAGTTGCCCGGAACTCTTGCTGAGAGTACATTCATTCGATGCCTTCGTGGCATAATTAGCTCGACGTACCACTGAAGTTAAAACAAGAGTTGCCCGGAACTCTTGAGGAGAGTACATCCATACGATGTCTTCGTGACATAATTAGCTCGACGTGCCACTGAAGTTAAAACAAGAGTTGCCCGGAACTCTTGAGGAGAGTACATTTTTTTTTTTTTTTTTTTTTTATTGGAGGTTTAACGACCACCGTGAGCAACTCAATGGGCTATAAGCAGTCGCCCGTCCCTAATTTAGGGTCACTGGTTCCAGGGAAGGGAGAGAGCCAGTGCCGTAAGACAAACACAACATCCATGCCTGACCGGGATTCGAACCCGGACCCCTTACGGACGAATGATCAGAGGCCAACGCCTTAGACCACTGCGCCACCGGGGCGGCGGAGAGTACATCCATACGATGTCTTCGTGACATAATTAGCTCGACGTGCCACTGAAGTTAAAGCAAGAGTTGCCCGGAACTCTTGCTGAGAGTACATTCATTCGATGCCTTCGTGGCATAATTAGCTCGACGTACCACTGAAGTTAGAGCAAGAGTTGCCCGGAACTCTTGATGAGAGTACATTCATACGATGCCTTCGTGACATAATTGGCTCGACGAGCCACTGAAGTTAAAGCAAGAGTTGCCCGGAACTCTTTATGAGAGTACATTCATACTATGCCTTCGTTACATAATTAGCTCGACGTGCCACTGAAGTTAAAACAAGAGTTTCCCGGAACTCTTGATGAGAGTACATTCATACGATGCCTTCGTGGCATAATTAGCTCGACGTGCCACTGAAGTTAAAGCAAGAGTTGCCTGGAACAGCAAAAAGACGCGAGTACAATCATACCATGTCTTCGTGACATAATCAGCTTGATGTGCCAATGAAGGGAAAGCAAGTGTTGCCTGGAACAGCCAGATGCGACCAGACTCGCGCGTCTCTTTAATGCAATTCTAACTCGGCCTTACTTGTGGCAAAGGTAAGTGAGAGATAGTCTTCCGCATAGCTAAATTTGAACGTTCGCCAGTTTAAAACTGTTAATTTGGTTTACTAAAATAGAGATAAGGTAGCCGATATGTAAGGAAGGCTTAATAGGTGGCGGAATCGATGTCATCCTGAAGTACGTACCTCGACGAAAAACCAGTACTCGTAGTCTCTGGAGCAAACTGTCTGGTATGAGACTACAGACGAATGACAGGAGGAAGAATCGAAACCGAATGGCCGAAGTTTGTTCGGATGTTTCATGTACCAGTGTACACGATATAAAGTGTGCCATTGATTGACCTTCATTAAACTTCTCCGAATTCTCGTTTCAAATACACTCATCGTCAAAAAAATAGTTGCACCCAGAAGGACGTCTCGGATTGCAATGCTATTTGGGATTAAGGTAAAGGTTACCAGGAACAATAAATAATTAAGCATTGAGGCCGATATGGGCAATATTTATTGAGCTACACGCCAATAAGTAGTGTTTCTCAGTATGGCATCGGGCAGCTATGTTTGCTCACACAGCATGCCAGATGTCTCGGCATGGAATTGTACAGGTTCCTAATGGTGTCCTGCGGTAAGCCAACCCATGCAGCTTGAATCTTCTCACTCAGTCC
This sequence comes from Macrothele yani, assembly GCA_039090855.1. Lineage (NCBI taxonomy): Eukaryota > Metazoa > Arthropoda > Arachnida > Araneae > Macrothelidae > Macrothele > Macrothele yani. The sequence goes on along the minus strand of CM076994.1, from coordinate 7,434,180 downwards.
CAGCAGATTGTGCGGTAAGGGTGGAGTGTGGATAGCGCGTCCAATAGCATCCCACATATTTTCAATGGGCTATAGGTGTGGCGATGCGGCTGGCCATGGCAAAAAGTCAGTGCCTTGAACGTAAGCTCTCGAGACAGTAGCAGTACGCGGACGAACGTTGTCCTGTTGAAAAATCACACCGGAGTACGCGTTCAGAAAAGGTAGGGCCACTGGTTGCAGGACCTCATTAACGAAACGTTGGGCCGTCAAAGTGCCTGTAATCAACACCAAAGGTGATCTGGCGTCGTAGGCAATTGCACCCCACACCATGACTTCTGGACGTGTGACGCTCGACAACAAACTGTTCATCTTGGCGCTGGCCATGGTGCCTCCACACACGGATTCGGTGGTTGTCTTTTCCAAGACAAAAGCGAGACTCGTCACTGAAGATTACCAGCTGCCATTCTGAGTGGCTCCTTGACAGTCTGGCACGATACCATTGCAGTCTTTGGAGACGATGCAATGATGTTAAGCGCAGTCGTCGTAACGGTCTGCGTGCATGTAGTCCTACGTCGTGCAGTCGTCTGCCAGTGGTACTGGCACTAATCTGACGATGCATGGAGGGCACCACTGCTCGCTGAATATCCGCAATCGTGGCTGTTGGGTCACTCCGCGCATGTCGAGCAACCCGTCGGTCCTCTCTCTCCGTGGTTCGTCTAGGTGTCCCAGACCCTTCCTGTCGCTGCTGCGTGTCTTTTTCTATACACTGCCGCCAACAGCATGCTATGGTGATATCCACACGACCGGTATGGGGCGCGAAATACGGCGAGAAGACCATGCCGCTTCCCCCGAGCCCGACGATGCGGCCCCTCTTGAACTCCTCCAACTGCACGAATTGCTTCCGAACTTTTTTCCGAGGCATACTTCCCTTGCAAAGAATGCAACCAACACAACAGCACGAGTCAGAATGACAAGCACGCACAACGAGACGATCTTATATAGCAGCTCAGGCACAGCGCTACGACCCCTCCTTGCTTGCGTCACATGCGCGGTCGAATGTGATACTTGAATCACTTGCATGTCTCACGATGTCAAACCTATCCACCATGTTTCATTCGTGTCGGTTGCTCCCTTCTGTGTGCAACTATTTTTCTGACGATGAGTGTATTAGGAACGTGATATTAGGATCAGTTTGAAGAAAATTGTACTGCTGCAGTTAATACGTAAAACCGCACACAACACAATAGTTTCTCATTAATTGCCTTTTCCATTACTAGAACGAACGCATGAAAAACGGAACTTCTTTTTCGGGTGATCGGGGGAGGTATAGATACTGCATAATTAAATACATTCCGCACAAGCGGAAGATGCCTCCCAGAATTACAATAGAAAAAATTATTAAAGCAGGTGTTTCAAACGCACAGTGCTAGTTCCCACAAATGAATACCGAAATTCATAAAAATTAACGAAACAGAAGTAAATATTGTTCATAACAGTTTTCCGTGTGAAATTTAATTACCCAGAAAACAACCAAACACAGTGTGAGCTCCACGAGAATTTTGGCATACATCCTAACGTGGCACGGCTGATGTCATGTTCAATGATTTTCAACTCAGAAGGCTTAGGTTGCCGTCATTTTATTATTATTATGAAGCACTTTATCAGAAAGGGAGCGTGGAACACCTAACTCCAAACTGCACCGATTTCCTTTGTACTGCGTAAAAAAATCCAGGAATGTGTTGAACAGTTGCTTGAGTATTTTACAGGCATCCAATATATTTAAGTTTCTCAACATTGTAAATATCTTTTAACTGATAATAAAACCACCAATCGATGAGGCATTTATCATCAGATGGTTCACAAGATAGATTCCCCTAAATTTTTCGTGCAATAAAACGCATGCACTGGAAAGAATGCACTCCCTTCGACCTGGAGAATGTAAACTTTCTCGATTTTTACATCAGTGAATGAATTCGTTTTTTGTCGTTGCTACTGCATTTACAATTTAAGAGAAAAGCAAGGAAAAATCTTAAATATTAAAAAAGAGGGAAGAGGACTATGGAAGACCTCCGATTTTATTCTACCAAAGGAAAACGTGGTTGCATAAAACAAAAATACCTTTAAGTCCATTTATGATAACTAATTACTTCATCGGCAATGAATACAGCTAAAAACTTGTGACTTGCAATTCTTGCGCAACTCCAGTGTTTTCGATTCCGTTTATAATTAAATAATGGGATGAGGAAATCAATAAACTGATAAATTGAGCGACCACAGTGAACCGGATAAAGTGCATTTACTTTAAGGCCAATTTCTCTTTTCAATCTAAAGAATGGCCGTTTGCATTGCTATCTCTGGTTTCGAGACAAGACAGGATTCTTCGGTATCATGTTCCCCAAGGAAGAATAGATTCAGTTTCCGATATCTCTAGGTTTCCGGCATCGACTGCCAGAGAGCTCCGTCCTTCTTCTGGTGAGGAAGTCAGTGTGCCTTATTTCCTCTATCTCCCTTCCTCCTCCTCTTCCCCCCCCCCCCCAAATAGGAGGAACCCACCTGCAGACGACCACCATCTTAAAAGATAGGTAGCGTGTAGGATAGGCGCTTCACAGTCAACGATTAAAGATAGTGTGAAGCTCAAATCACACCTCCTCTTCTGGAGAAACAACACGCAAGGCAAGCGTCCTCTAAGGACATCCAACCATCCATCAGCTAGCATGTAACATATAATACTGGTCTACGTTTGCTGAAAGCCGTTGGGAAGAACATCTTATCGACTGTTGCATTTTATCGGCCAAAAGGGCATTACCATTTTATGTGGAAGAACATGATATCCCACCTGTTCTTACTACACGATCCTAAGCAAAACTGTGGACCAATGAAACTTAAGGCTGTACAGTAAATTATCGATTATTTGGCGTTCTAGGTCGATCCGGCGAAAGCGTTGGACGGCAAACTTTACCATGAAAACGATGAAGAAACGAATTATTACATACATTAGCTACAGACCGAAAATACTGAACATTTTTTCCTAACTATGAAGTCGAAAAACAAAGTTACAGAGCGATGCATGCTGATTTAGATGACAGGGCCCCAAAATGCGGTAATGAGGAACAAACTTGTATGTGCGGAGGGGTAGGATATGAGCTGCGATAAAAAAGCTTGTAAAAGTCCAAATATTTAATCCAACAACCTAAGTTTTTAGATTATCCAGTAGAGAAATGTATGTGGAGGCTAGAAAAGCTGATCGCATTTTCTTCCTGTTTACTGAGAATTAATCATGACATGCGGAATAACGGAAATGATCACAGCTCCGTGACCAGTTTTGCTCTCCTTCATAAAAAACACGGGACACTGAAAAGTAGCATGTCTGCCCTAGATTCAAAACAGAAGTTTAGGAAAAATAGAAGTAAGGAATCCCTAACTTTTTGTTCAGCAGGAATGAAACAGTGAGACGAAGCTACTGACACAGAGAAACTGGCGCCCAGCAACAAGGGTCGCGCTGCCGAATGCATTCTTCGCAATGTATTAGGTGTAAAAATAAGTTTTAAAGCGTTTTTTGCGTGACGTATACCGCTAATTTACATATCCTACATTCCCCGCGTTTTCGTGTGACCGTAACTGGTCCAGAATATAAAATATGACACAGAAGTTTGCCCAACAGTCAAACGCATTTGCACATCACCGGTGGGTGAAAGATGGCAAGCGATACTGCATTTATTCGACACTGCATTCGTTACGAATTTCATCAAGGAAAAAGTGCTGTAAAAGCATAGGTGAATCCATGTGTTCTATTCTGGGGCAGAATATTGTATCGAAAAGCACATGTGAGTTTTGGTTTAGACGGTTTAAAGCAGGTGATTTTGATGTTAGCGATCGAGAACGTAGCGGCACCCTGCAGAAAGTTGCACATGAGAAACTGCAAGCATTGCTGGATGAAGATTCGTCTCAAATGCAAAAAGAACTAGCTGAACAACTCGGGGTAACTCAACAATTTCTAATTGTTTACGCGCAATGGGAAAGATTCAGAAGGAAGGAAAATTGGGTGCCACATGACCTGAGCCAGAGGAACAAGAATGAGCGTGTCATGAAGTGTTTGAATCTGTTGAATAAACAACACAGAAAGTCTTGCCTGTGGAAAATCGTTACGGTTGATGAAAAGTGGATATGGTACGACATTCCCAAACGCAAAAAAACACTGGGTACACCCCGGTGGCGCAACGACTTCGACACCGATAAGCAATACTCACTCCAAAAAAGTTCTGCTGTGCATCTGGTTGGGATATGAAGGGTGAGATCTATTATGAACTATTGAAACAGGGTCAAACTGTTACTGTTGGTTACTACAAGCATCAATTGTTGCGACTGAACCAGCAAATCTGTCGGAAACGTCCATTCACAGGCAAAGGATTGCGTCCCGTGAAATTACTGCATCACAACGCTAGGCCGCATGTCGCGAAATCGGTCAAGGAAACGTTATTGACGCTTGCTGGGAAGTTTTGGAGCACCCGGCGTATAGTCCCGACATAGCCCCTTCAGACTATCATTCGTTCTGATCGATGCAACATGGTGTGTTTGCTGTACGGTTCCGGATATGCGACGAAGTGCAAAAATGGGTTGACGACTTCATCGCGTCACACGACGAAGTATTCTTCATGGCTGGAATCCGTCAGCTGCCCGACCGATGGCGGAAGGTGATAGATAATGACGGAGCATTTTATATTTGTAAAGGTATTGTTGTTTTCTTTCAAATTACATGTTCGTTGTCTTAAAACGCTTTATACGAAAAGAAATCGTTTTGGCGATGGAAAAAAAAACTTTTGGTAAAAATAGTGGCAATTTCTTTTTTGTACTGTTATAATACTTTGGCGAAAAAAAATTAATTTCGAGAAAACGTTAAAAGAACCAGAGCAACCGCTGCAGTAGGGTCGGATTACGGCCTTAGTGGGCCCCTAGGCTAAGACTTCGGAGTGGGCCCCAAAGAACTTATGACGGAAAATCATTGTGAAGTCCGTAATAATATGAAACTGTAACATATGACTGTGATAATTAATTCTTCAATTTAATTAATTATCTGCAGTTTTCAGAACAAGTCACTTCATTTTCCATTGTCTTCACAAGAACATCAGTTAAAAGCTTAAGATTCTTAGATTTTGTCTTGGGCTTTTTTTAATGATTTATCATTGCATACTTTTCTTAGTGCATCTTTTTTGTTATCAAATGTGAAGCCACGTGGGACTTTAACCATTAACAGTCCCACGTGCAAGTAGCGAGATGTGGGTGGATTGTAGTGCGAAAGCTGAAATACTGTCTCGTTGACTCCGCTATAAACAGCAACATGAAATTTTGACCTTTAGTGAATCACTGCCTTAAAGTAATCTGTTCGTCTTCTAGCCTTTGTTTGCGATAGGGTGAAAATCATATGAGACAAACTATTTTAATATTCTCTTCCCTCTTATTCGTTATGAATCCATCCTTGCAAACCACGTACGACTATACATGCTGATTGTCTTAATTGAGGCCGATAGGATCTTCCAGCACGCCAGGGAAGTACTTTGAAGTCTTCATCGTTCTCTTCCAACCGTTCTCGGTTAGTTAGTTTGTTGGTGATTTTTCTATGGCGCAAGGGCCATGTGTGGCCAAAGAGGGCCAGACACACGACAATCAAACAAACAGTGTTAAAAACGTGGTATAATTCTTAAAAATCAGGCTGATTCGGTAAAAGTGAAAAATGAGAATGAGGCAAAGTTTAAAAACTAGATACGATTAAAAAAGCCAATTTGTTTAAAGAAGCAAAATTATCGCAGGGGTCGTCTAGGAGACGCTGCAACGTAGCTGCATCGTCGTTCTACAAATGAGAATGAAAAAAGTAAAACGCACATCACGAAAACGAACACAACTACAGAGAAGATGAGTGAAAGTGAGTCTGCAGTTGCTCGTCTCACACATTGGCGCAGTGTCGCCACACAGCAAGAAGCGGTGAGTGAAACGACAATCCCCAATGCCGATACGCGCAAGAACAACTTCCTCCCTACGGTTCCGAAAACATGATGATCTCCAAACTCCAAGAATTGACTTGATACGATGCAGTTTATTTTCCACCTGTTGTTCCCACAGACCCTGCCACGTCCGCGGGATATGATCATGAACTAGAACGCAGAAATCACGATGAAAAAGTGGCAAGGGTGTGCCAACCGCTCTCTGACATTTCTAGCTGTGTGACACGTCGCATTGTCGTTCTGGAAGATCCCATCCACCCCAGGAAAGACAATCAGCATGTATGGGTGTACTGCAAGGATGGATTCATAACGAATTCGGTCCATAGTGCCTTCCACAGGTATGAGTGGACCCAGAGAATGCCACGGAAACATTCCACAGAACATAACGCTGCTCCCCACCAGCTTGTGTTTTTCCCAGGAGGTTGAAGAATGTTTGTTCTCCGATGTTTCTCGCCTTATACGCCAACGTCTATCTGTCCGATGAAGCAGGAAACATGACTCATCGGAGAAGGCAATCCTTTGCCAATCAGCGGAGGTCCAAATCCGATACAGCCGTGCAAATGTAAGGCTTTTCTGTCGGTGCACCTTCGATAGTATAGGTGCAGTGACCATCCATCTGCATCGGATCCCCATACGCAGCAAGGATCACTGAACTGTCGTTTTAGACACACTTTCGGTAGCCTCCTGGTTCATTCGGCCAGTGAGTTGCTCCACTCTAGCGTGTCGATCGGCCTCCACGCACCTTCGCAGACGACGTTCACCTCTCACATCAATGGCACGTGGTGCTTCTCAGTTTCCACGTCGCTTATTCACAATGGTGCCATTTCTCCAATCATGATACACTTTAACCACAGCAGCACGCGAACAGTTCCCAAATTGCGCTGTTTTAGAAATACTGCCACCCTTGGCCCGAAAGCCGATAATCATCCCTTTTTTGCAAACCTGATAAATCGCTCCTTTTATCCATGACAGAAACGAGTGATATGTTTTCAGATTGCCTACAGCACACCTTATATACCCTCTACGCCAGCTCACGACACGTGCCTTCTTTCAATGGCTACGCGCTGTTGACATCAAAAGTAGGAGATGGTCACAATAATGTGACTCGACTGTATGTATAAGCTGTGTATCATATCATTTGTGGTGGGAGCCGCGGATGGCTTAGTGGTTAGCGAGTCAGACTATCAATGCAAGGTCTCAGGTTCGATCCTGGTCTGATCTTTCAGAGATGGTGTGATTTACTAACAATCGCTGAATATCCGCCGTGCATCGGACGAGCACGTTAAGTGATGGCCCCCAGGCTGGACCCACTGGTTAAATGGGTATCCTTTCCTATGCCCCCCCCCTGAAAATTCTCTCACCACTCTATGTGCAACATCGTACTTGTACGGTGGCGCCATCTACTGTACTCTAATCTCACTACAAACTGTTCTGTCAAAGTCGCTAGACTTGCTCTCATTCCTTCCGTTTCTGTGTCCTGCCCAAAAGGCGATCTCGCTGTAGGTGGCTGGGACCTAAACTCTACTTACTGTGGACGGAAGTCCTACAAGAAAATGACAAATACTGTGGTCATTTGTGGTGTAACAGGATGGGTCCCGGGCCCTTGGTAATGGTGAGTCCCTAGGCTATAGCCCAGTTAGTCCCCCCTTAATCCGGCTCTGGCATCCAGCAAATTCTCGTAAAGTTTTCATCCACAGAGAAGGTTTTGACGCAACTACCTATGCCCCAGGGAACTTTTGCGCTGCTTATCAGAAATGAAGTTACATTAGATTGAGCCTAGAGGCTCAGGAGGTATGACAAAGAGTTGACAGGTGGGAGAATAGGAGTGCCAGATTGAAATTACTAGAAGTACTAGTCCACATATTTGGGAGTGCCAGGTTATGACGTCATAACAAGCACTTCCCGGGCTACTGGTACTGGAAGCGGCTTAATGCTTCATAGGAAAGAACTGCTCCAGAAATGTCTCAGTTATAATGCTGCTTTTTGGAAATTCTGTCAAACCAAGAGCTATTCAAGGTTGTGTCCACGGACTGCTCTTGGCAGATTAACAAGGGGGGCTAACGAAGCCTAGGTGCGGGGCCCCGCGATTTTGGAGGGTCTCAAAACACGATTTTTTCATTTTTTACTTTTTGTTTTCCAAAAAACAAAACAAAAAAAACAGCAAAACAAATTGAGCTAGGCATAAATTTGCTGTTTTGGAAACGGAAATATGATTCTGCCAGAACTCGAAGTGTGCTGTCTACAAGCATGAATCTACTAACTTAAATGCAGGCTCACTAAAATTTATTTTGAGAGTAATACTACTTAATAATAATCTTAGCTCAGAAATTGGTGTGTGATTTCTACACAATTTTCTTTTTCTTTTTTTTTCTTTTGATTGGAAGTTTAACGACCACCGTGAGCAACTCAATGGGCTATAAGCAGTCGCCCGTCTCTAATTTAGGGTCACAGGTTCCAGGGAAGGGAGAGAGCCAGTGCCGTAAGACAAACACAACATCCATGCCTCACCGAGATTCGAACCCGGACCCCGTTCGGACGAATGATCACTTAGACCACTGCGCCACCGGGGCGGCTACACAATTTTCTTAGAATGTAATAAGCATTTTGCTTTTTTAATATGACTGCCCATATTTTCCTTAAAATATCTTTACCTCATTCATTCCAGTTTAAGAGGCAATCCCAAGACTTACGTATGAGTAAAATGGTATTGGAAAAGCTGGTTTTACGCGACACGTTAATAATTTTTATCCCTGTTCGGGATCTTTAAGGGAACTGTCAGTGGGATTAGAATCTAATTATATGCCACACCGCGTGTAGCACGAATGTCAATTAAAGCAGTACCGTAAACTAACCTAACGTAACACATTAAATGGTAGCATTGTGCTTCAGTGACCATCCTTATAAAAAAATTCGAACTTTTCTTCTTAAGCAAAGGCTTTCGCGCTTGTGTGCGTGCGCGCGCGCGCGTGTGTAACTTCTTCTATTTCTCCCTTCTTAGGATATTACAAAACTTCTAAGTACTAAATTTCGTCTTCAGAGCTATAGCAGCTTTTGAGTCATGCAGATAAACACACACACACACACACACACACACCGCGAAAATTTCCAGATCATGTTCAAGAAAACCCTAAATGCCTATTTCTATTGAAATCTGGAAGTCAATTTTGTTTTGCGATTACAATACTTTCTCATACATTAAGAGAGTAAAATTTGGAAAGGGTGCGGCAACAAAAAAAAAACGCTGCTTTCCGAGAATGCCGGGCAAAGTAGGGGGACAGGCAAAACAGATAATGTGCGCAGGGTCTCTGTAGCTTTAAAGCAGCCATTGTGCTCTTGCATTACTACACGTATAACAACAATGCTGCTTGGTTGAAGATCGATAATTACTGTGAACAATTTTTTACGTGTATTCTGTGAGTGGGATCGTGACATTCAAGAGGGAAAAGAGCGTGCTGCTAAAGGAACTGAAGTTTACATTTTGAAAGAAAGCGTCATGTCTTCTCATCACAACCACTGTGGATATCAAAAGGCAAACTCTAGAGAAACAAACATGATTTCTCTTCTCAAACAGTATAACTATACTAGAAATTCGGCAGCTTCCTACTTATTGATGATTTTTCTTATTAGACTTTGAACAAGAGCATTTCAGAGACAATAAATAAACTATGCAGAAAGAAATTCATAGAAGTTGACAGTAAAGATGAGATACCAAAGAGCAAAGACTAGCAGTAAATAATAAAGCGTATTTCACTGAGGATGCATTACATAACTTGTCACGTTCTAGCAAGGACTTTACTATCATTGCAACACAAAATGGCTGGGAATCCTGATGCATCGATGGGTTGTTTTCGAAAATTGTGAACTGTAAGGACACTGAGGAGAAATTCCGGCGTGACTACTGTCGATTTAAAAGACAGACTTGAAGAGGGTGAAAAAAATCTGGAAACCTAAATTTATAGAATAAAAAAAACCCCAACGTAGGCTCAGTTCTGATTGGGCCGTCTGTTTGGAACGTAGGACTACGACTTGCAGATCGGAGAGTTGAAATGAGCTAGTCGAGTATGGTTACAGTCAACACAGGTCTACGATATGAAAAGTAGCTTACATTATTTTTTACAAATAATGCTAGATACATTGCGAACACAAAGCAGATCGATACATGAATTACCCAACTTGGTGCTCTGTCTTCTTGGGCTTCTTACATTCCTTATCACATGCTCTTGCCTCTCGTTTTCATTTTTCTCCACTTTTGCTTACGTTCATTCTGCCAATTCCGCGGCATTGTCGAAAATGTTAACCCCTTCACACGCAATTTTTTTATTTTATTTTAGTTTAAACCACTGCGATATGTTCTTTATATATTTGAATAGATCTCGTCGAGAGCCAGGGCCGGTTTAAGGGAGAACGGGGCTATAGTCAATAAGCCCACCATTACCAAGGGCCCGGGAGGCATGTCGCTACACCGCAAATAAATACACAGCTTATATATTTATATCCAGAGAAAAGTGATTAGTTTTAGTTTTGTCTCGTACTATTTCCACTCGATCACAAGCAGTGGCTAGAACACGAACAGATTTCAAGGCAGTGACTCACTAAGGGTAAAGGTTCCATGTCGCTGTGTACAGCGGGGTCGGCGAGACAGTTTCAGATTTTTTCACTACAATCCACCCACACCTTCCTGTTTGCACTTGGAACCGTTAATAGGCGAAATCCACTGTTGACTTCACATTTCATAACAAAAAAGATGCACCAAAAAAGTGTGCAATGATAAATCATTAAAAAATTATAAGAATCTTAAGCTTTTACCTCATGAGATAAACAGTACGAGATGAGCACAAAAATGCACCAAGTTAATGAGGTTAGGAACAAATCCGTAGGTTTTTTTATTGGTGTAGTGTGACGTGCCTGCCCAGTAGGAAGCACATGACATAAAGGCAGATAGCAGCGATAACGGACGTCCTCGTAGCTCAATTGGTAGAGCGACTTATTCCGGAATGAGGGGACCCGGGTTCGAACCCCGGCGTGGACAAAAATGACGGAGAAATTTACTTCGTTAAAGTAGGAAAACAAGTTGGTATGGCCGAGCTTTCGCACTCAAACGTGTGGATTTGTCCAGGCTGATTAATATCTAACTAATGCGGAGAGAATCAACATTGATCGTTAACATTTGAAAGTATACACATACATATACTTGCATTGAGCTAAGTTCACATTGTTCAGAACGGGAAGAGCGCGAGACAAAATATCAACAAAGTAAAAACAAAACGTAATGAAAATTCGGTCTTAACATTACAAGAAATCCCGTCTACAGAGGTTGCACGTCACAGGAAACAGTATCGTTGCATGCGGACGTCGCTGTGAAGATTTCAACTGATTCTCTATAGGCGGTCTCAAAATGAGTGGTGTATGGTGCTATCTGTTTATAACTTGTCCATTGTGGTATTGCGTTTCTCAGGCAAACTTCTCTGGAGAGGACAGAGTTGAGGGCCTCGTATCTCACGTTCCGTTTGTGCTCTGTTACCAAATGATCTTTTTAATGGTAGAAGTTTGCCTAAGAAACGCAATACTACAATGGACAAGTAATAAACAAATAGCACCATACACCACTCATTTTGAGACCGCCTATAGAGAATCAGTTGAAATCCTCACTCACGACTTCCGCATGCAACGATACTGTTTCCTGTGACGTGCACCCTTTATAGACGGGATTTCTTGTAATGTTAAGACCGAATTTTCATTACGTTTTGTTTTTACTTTGTCGACATTTTGTCTCGCGCTTTTCCCGTTCTGAACAATGTGAACTTAACTCAATGCAAGTATATGTATGTGTATACTTTCAAATGTTAACGATCAATGTTGATTCTCTCCGCATTAGTTAGATATTAATCAGCCTTGACAAAGCCACACGATTGCGCGCGAAAGATCGGATATACCAATTTGTTTTCCTACACCAATAAAAAACCTACGGACTTGTTCCTAACCTTTTAACTCATGTTCTTGTGAGAACAGTAGAAAATACAGCGACTTTTTATGAAAACTCGATAGATAATTTATTAATCGTAGTTTAACAATGCGCTATGTATTAATTATCACAAGCATATTGCTAGAGGGATCTTTCCTGTTATCTGCCCGCCACTGTTTGCTTTTGTTCATTGTTACATAAAATGACACTATTTGACTTACGAATAAAAACGCTTTCAAGCAGTTTCCAGATTTTGAGTGTATCGTTCGACTTTGTTTACATTAAACCTGATCACACCCAACATGGGAGAAAGTAGTACACGATAAATGTTACGGGATTTTTTTTTATTGGTATATAAAATGGCACTATAAATAGCAAAAACCTACTTATTCACTTTTTAATAAAATTTAAACTGTTTAAAAATTTATATAAAAGAAAAACAATTATACAGCACAAGAAAACAAATAGCTACACATTAGGTACCAATATCACTCTGGGGGCTCAATACGCTACGATATCTTTCATAACTTCTAAAAATGAGTGCCCCAAAGAGCTCGATTTTTAAATTTAGCGCAGACAGTCAAAAGAACGTGATCACTGCGCATAGGTGGTACGCATAGAGAAACACGTGATCACTGCGCATCTGTTGCCGAGGGCTCTGTGTTCTGCTTTCGAAATTGGGAACTACTTGAAAGCGTTCTTATTCGGAAGTCAAATAGTGGCGAGCCGATAACAGGAAAGGTCCTGCTAGAGTTTCATGTTTTTACAGACTTTAATAATGATTCTCCATCATACGTTCTTTAGGGTCTACTCAGATGTCTTAGCCTAAGGCCCACTAAAACATTAACCCGGCCCATGTCGAGAGCTTTAAAACAATACCATGCACAGTCGTTTTGCACTCACGGTTGTCCAGATAAATCGCGATATACACTGAAGAGCAATTGAATTAGAGATACCTGTTTAGTAACGTGTAGCACACCTTTCACCCTGATGACTGCAGCGATTCGTCTCGGTATGGACTCGACAAGACACCGGAAGCGTTGGGAAGCCATACGGACCCACGGCCCCTGAACAAGCTCCCACCGTTCACGAAGATTTGATGGAGGGGGTCAGAGCTTCGAACATCTCTCTCGATATCATCCCAATGTGATCGATGGGATTGAGGTCAGGTGACCTAGCTGGCCAAGGAAGCGAGGTCACGTCGGTGGAGTGTTAATTCAACCATTCGGATACAATTCGGGAATGATGGCACCGCGCATTATCTTGTTGCAGGATGAGGTCCCCAGTGGGATGTTGAAGACGCACAAATGGAAGCAAATGGTCGTCCAAGATATCCCGGTAAGGTTGACCTGTGAGGGACGATGCCACACGTACCAGGGGTCCCATTTCAGTCTACGTAGACAGTCCACAGACGAAGAATCCCCAGCTTGAAGAGTACCCTGCTGGCAAGAAGGATCCATCGCTTCATGTGGTTTGCGCCGTACTCGTATCCTGCCATCCGCATGTACCAACGTGAATCTCCACTCATCAGTCCAGGCAACATTTTTCCCACATGTCTAGGGTCCAGTGGCGATGTTCCCGCGCCCATGCTAATCTTTGCACCCTGTGATGTGCGGTCAGCAGCGGTACCCTCGTGGGACGATGGCTTCTGTACCCCATAACGAGGAGATGGTTCTGGATGGTGTGGCTGCTTACACGTTTTTGTGCACCAGCGTTTAATTGCAGAGTGATTTCTTGCACTGTGGCCCGTCTATCCGCTGTTACAATGCGAACTAGCCGACGATGACCCCGCTCATCCACACACTGTTGTCCACAGCAGTTGGCCCTTGCAGGGATTGTTTTACCAGATTCGATGTACTCACGGTGCACCCGTAACACAGTGGCTCGTGAAAATCCCAGTGCCAGCGCGACTTCCGAGATGGAGTGACCCATTCGTCGGGCCCCGACAATTTGCCCACGATCAAATGCGCTTAGTTCCTTCGTCTTACCCATATACTGCGTCCGATTCTTACTGATTCCCGTCGCATCACTCCTTATATTGTCGGATCGCTGCATAGGTCATGTCGTTTCCGTTTACAGGGCCGCCCACAGCGTCACATTTGCATAACGCCAGCTGTCTCTAATTCAATTGCTCTTCAGTGTATGTCAAGTTTTCACAAGAAAACCAATTTTTAAAATTTTCAGTTCAAACCACTGCGAAATGTTCTTATAATTTGAATAGATCTCGTCGACAGTTATAAAACGATACCACGCACAGTCATGTTGCGCTCACGGTTGTCGAGATAGACTGAGTCAAACGCGGCAGCACACCTAGAAATATTGCATCATCTCCCTGGCGCACAGGCAGAGAGCGGATAGGAGCGCGCACAATGTATTGCGCAGTATGTGATTTGAACTCTATGCTGCTTACGAATATGCTAACGCGATTAGTGTGCGGGGAGTATTTTTAACGCTATAATGATTTCAATTGGGACTTATTTTTGTCACAGGCGGTCAGCCGTAAGTCGCCCCATACTATCCGCGGAGTTAGACATAGTCCTACGCCAAAAGTATAGGTTTTTGCTTTCGTTAATTCTCCAGTTTTGGTCGTGCCACATTACTTTTGACTACTCCTCGAATCACGGGAAAGAATAATAATGTTTGAAGAACCTGAAACTTTTTTTAATAAGTATCTCCCTTAGTTATGTTACATTCTTTAACCAATGAATGATGCAAATCACTCAAACTCCACAGCATTTAACCTTTCCTTCGAGTTTCATTGGATAGCGTTACATCTTTTCAGACGTGGAAGTTTTCCAAGATTTTAATGCCATAATTGCCACAGTTCACGCCCTCAAGTGAAATAGCAGACTTCTTTTAGGAGTGAAATAGCAGACTTCTTTTAGGGAACATAATAGTTCCTAAAAGCTTCCTGACCTCCCAATTTTTTTCACTAGCTGAAGGTCTGAGAAGTATGCAGGTGCATCACTAACGTAAAATACATCAAAACTCCTTTATTAAACGCCAATTATTTATTACATTATAATTAACAGCATCTTCGTAATACAAAATCTGTTCTCCATTAAGGGGATCCACCTAAAATGTTCGCCTTATATTTCCAATGGGTAAACTTCTGTAGCCATTTTCTTCCCAATTAATGAGTTTCCATGGATGAAAATTTGAACATCGATAAAATAGACTTCATATTATAGCCTAGTATACTTAATATTGTCTAATATTTAATCATAAGTAAGCATTCTAACATTTCTTTGTCTACTGACGTCATCAATGTACAGGCTGCGCCATCTATTTTCTAGTCTCAACACCACCAAAGGAAAAGTTAGATTTTTAATATAATTATGGTTACGTTTTAGAAAATATTAAGTATGCTAGGCTATAATATGAAGTCATTGTTTTTGATGTTCAAATTTTCATCCTTGTGAACGCATTAATTGTGAAGAAAATGGCTACAGAAGTTTGCCCATTGGAAATACAAGGCGAAGATTTTAGGTGGATCCACCTTAAGACGAAAAGCAAATTACATATTTTAAACATATTCACAAGGCAGATCACCAAATAACAGCGCTCTCAATTACTGAGCATTTCGCCGTACAACAAATAAGATAACACAGTTTCAACCAACATCAAAATGGTTCCCGCGGTTATGTCGTTTCGAAGGAACTCTATTGAAAGCAACGTCGTGTTACCAGCTCCACGACTCCCGAGTCAAGTGGCGCAGTGGTCTAAGCGATGGCCTCTGATCATTCGTCCGAACCCCGGTGAGGCATGGATGTTGTGTTTGTCTTACTGCACTGGCTCTCTCCCTTCCCTGGAACAAGTGGCCCTAAATTAGGGACGGGCAACTGCTTATAGCCCATTGAGTTGCTCACGGTGGTCGTTAAACCTCAAAAAAAAAAAAAAAAAAAAAAAAAAAAAAAAGGAGGATGCGAAATTTCACGCTGTCACGGTACGTCCGTCTCAGTCTCAGTCAGGTGTCATGATTGTCGTTAGCAGTGCCCCCTGTGCGAATCAGTTATTCGCCCCGTGTGATCCGCAAAGTTAATTTAGAGTTATCACGTGTTATGTTCTTGAAATTAATTCAATATATAGATATAGAGATTCTTTGGATAATAATTTTTAGTTCAGAGTTATCACGTGTTATTTTCTTGAAATCAATTCACATATACACTGGCGGAAAGTGAAAAAAGGACACCAAGAAGGAATTGGCGGACGATCATGAAATTTACATATGTTAATGGGCTCGAGTTTACGTAGGTGTGATGTTAATTTCGGGAACAACCGGTGAGCGCTTACGCCACAGCACGGCATAATATGCAAATTATCGACGGTGGTATTTAAGGAGTACGGCGAAGTGAATGTAATCAGTCGTCGGCGTACGGACACGTGCGAAGACCCTGACAAAGCTGCAATGCCTGGACATGGAAGACGTGTACGATTTCAGCAGTTATCGGACTTTGAGCGAGGTAGTCTAGTCCGACTCCGCGAGGCTGGGTGGTCGTATCGCGGAGCGAATTGGACGGGAAGTATCGGTGGTGGTACGATGGTGGCGTAGATGGTCCGAGGAACATTCCCACACGAGAAGACGTGGAACCGGGAGTCACAGACGGACTGATGAGCGGACCGATCGACGCATAAGAAGAGCGGCGTTGTCAAGCAGAACATCCAATGCGACGCAAATCTGAGCTGCCGTTGCACCTGAGGTGACTGTGCGAACAATCCTCAACCGTCTACTGGATGCAGGACTACGTGCACGTGTGCCTCTGGCATGTGTACCTCTGACTCCAGCCCACCGTCAGGAACGGCTGCAGTGGTGTCGCCAACGTCTGCACTGGAGAACGCAATGGCGATCTGTCGTGTTCAGCGATGAAAGCAGATTCCGCTTGGGAGCCTCCGATGGCTGTATGCGTGTTCGCAGACGCACAGGGGAGCGTTTCCACCCTTCGTGCATCCGCCAGCGACACACAGGGCCTACACCTGGTTTCCTGGTGTGGGGAACAATCAGCTAACACTCCCGTACACAACTAGTGTTTGTAGCTGGTACGTTAAACAGCACCTCTTACATCAACATCATCATTCAGCCCGTTGTTGTGCCATTTTTAAAGTGGGTCCATCGTGGTGTTTTACAGCAAGATAACGCACGTCCACACACGGCACGTGCAACGCAACATGCACTAAAGGGTGTGAGACAACTTTCCATGGCCTGCACGTTCACCGGATTTGTCCCCCATTGAGCACGTGTGGGATTTTATGGGACAACGACTTATCCGGTCTCCACGACCAGCCACGACCATCCCCCGATTTACGCGTCCAGGTTGAGGATGTTTGGAACTCAATACCCCAAACTTACATCCAACATCTGTACGACAGACTCCATGTCAGAATTGCACAGTGTGACGCAGTTCATGGCGGTTCAACCTCGTACTAACCATGTTACATGGAAATGTTATTTTTTCAGTTTACCAGCAAATACAGCTGTATTTTGCCATAATGTTTTGATCACGTTATCCTCTGTATTCCGTTATTATGCTGTATAAATTTCGTTGGTATCAGACGTCTCCTTCTTGGTGTTCTTTTTTCACTTTCCGCCAGTGTAGATATATAGATTGTTAACATGTTTTCGGGCCCTAGGCGCTAAAAGATTCAGCCCCCTCCCAGCTCCTTCCTTCTTATCGCCTCAGAGATTTTCATCCGTCAGATTAAAAAAGAAAATTAAAGCCATGAAAATAGTTTCTTCACTTTTTAAGATGCGTTTCTCATAACAAAGAGTTGACCACGCCATTTTCTATAGTCTACGCGACGTTTCTCATAAGAGTTGACCACGCCATTTCTGTAGTCTACGCGACGTTTCTCATATCAGAGAAATGATCCGAAGCCATTTCTATAGTCTATGCGACGTAGTTTAGGGATTTGTTGGCTCATATTTAATGGAGAAACAGCTTCCACGTCGTTCCTGTTCGCCATCAATGATATTTAAATACTATTGACACTTATAAGCGCACCACTGACAGCAGACCAACCACTATATCACCCACCGTTACATCGTACAGATAACCTCGTGCTATAGTACTATCAATAGCATGCATTTCTCTACGTGCGCACACGAACACCGATGGCATGCTGTGCAAGTATGGTTTTAGGAAGTACTGGAAATCACAGAAGGGCTACTTTTCACCACTCTCCACATGCCCAAAAAGTATTATAATAGTAAACCTAAAGCTTTTCATATGCACCATGTTCATACTCCTTAGAACTTTACTGAATGTGTAAGCCGATATTGCGACCACTGTGGTAGAGTGTTCTGAAGTGCTGGCTTCATCAAGTGGTACCGATTGGAAATAAGTGGTTTGCTGCTCTGGCGCCACTGGCTCTATCTCTTACCGGAACCAGTGTCCCTAAATTAGGGACGGGCGATTACTTATAGACCTTTTTTTTTTTTTTTTTTTTTTTTTTGATTGGAGGTTTAACGACCACCGTGAGCAACTCAATGGGCTATAAGCAGTCGCCCGTCCCTAATTTAGGGTCACTGGTTCCAGGGAAGGGAGAGAGCCAGTGCCGTAAGACAAACACAACATCCATGCCTGACCGGGATTCGAACCCGGACCCCGTTCGGACGAATGATCAGAGGCCAACGCCTTAGACCACTGCGCCACCGGGGCGGCACTTATAGACCTAAGAATTTCTTATGGTAGTCGTTAAACCCAGTAAGAAAACAAAACAATTACGAAAAAAAACAGGGCCGGATTAAGGCCTTAGTGGGGGCCCAAGGCTAAGATATTTAAGTGGGCTCCATAGGCTAGGACATTTGAGTGGGCCCTAAGGCTAAGACATCTGAGTGGGCCCCCAAAGAACTTATGATGGGGAAAGCCCGTTAGAACACGAAACTGTAGCAATATGCTTGTGATAATTAATAAGTTGTGCATTCTTGAAACCAATAAACTATCTGCAGAGTTTTCACAAAAAAGTTACTGTATTTTCTATCGTTCTCATGAGTTAAAAGCTTAAGATTCCTAGATTTTGTCTTTGATTTTCTAATCAGTAATGATTTAGCATTGTATGCTTTTCTTAGTGCATACGTTTTGTTATGCAAAGTGAAGCAACGAGGGACTTTAACCATTAGCGATTCCAAGTGGGAATTGGGAGGTGTGGGTAGATGGTAGTGAAAAAACTGAAACTGTCTCGCCATCCCTCTGTGCCCGGCGACTTGAAACCTTTACCCTTGGCGAGTCACCGTCTTGAAATCTGTTTGTCTTCCAGTCTCTGTTTCTGACAAAGTGGAAATCATACGAGACAAAAGTAAAACTATTTTATAAACCACCTCTCTGTCTTATTTGCTCAGGCATGCCTCTTGGACCCTTGGTAATGGTCGGCCCCAAGGCTATAGCTTCTGTAGATCCCCCCCCCCTTTGATCCGACCCTGAACAAAAGAAAAGCAAATACAATTTCGAAACCTCATTAGACGATGCGCGCTTAAAAACACAGAATTTTAAACACGTTTTTTTTTTTTTTTTTTTTATGATCTAGCCCATTCATGTTTTCAAACTTATTTTGTGGGAAAGCACAAAATGGCTGACGATATCAAACGCCCACCCATGACCTTTGAAGCCTTTTGACATTTTAATGCCAGGATTTATACTCTTCCGTTTACCCTTAGGTTCACTTCCTCTGTTTTCACTTGCTCCTCGTTTGCAGCTACATAGAGGGGTGGATTTTTGAATAGGCGCGCGCCGAGGGCCCCAGAGCTTCAAGGTGCCCCTAAATCTTATAATTGGATTGCCAGTTTTGTTTTGGTTTTCACGGACTGAAACAAATCAATCCTTAAAGCGGCCACTTTATTTGCATTGTCAATTTGTATTTTACTTTTTCACATTAGTAACATATATACAGGGTGTCCGAAAAGTCTTTCCCTGATTACAAACGTCATTCGTATCCGCTGTATGTACGTTACAGATGTCAAACTGGTGCCAAAATGTTGGAAAGCTAACTAAGTTTTTTGTTGCAGGCTTCCGCAACGTGGATGTAGTTTAGCAGTGTCAGTGTCCAGGAAACCGGAAATGTTCACAAATCATGAACAGAACTTTTTATCATGAACAGAACTTTTGGCATCTGTAATTCACGTGAGGCCCTACGCACTGATTTCGTGGGACTTCGCACAAAAGACTGTCTCACTGCTTCCACCCTTTCAGCTGAGGTTGATGGTCTGCCAGTTCTGGGTAAGTCAGCAACAGATCCTGTGGTCTTCAACTTGTCGTACCACGACTTAATGCTCTTTACTTCGGGCGGCTTGTTTCCATACGTTGTTTGAAAGTTCCTCTGCACTGCTTTTGGTGACCGGGTGTCATGATACTAGAGGACACACTGAACTTTTTCCTGATTTGTGAACATTTCCGGTTTCCTGGACACTGACACTGCTACACTACAGCTACTTTGCGGAAACCTGCAACAAAAAAACTTGGTTAGTTTTCCAACATTTTGGCACCAGTTTCACATCTGTAACGTACATACAGCGGATATGAATGACGTTTGCAATCAGGGAAAAACTTTTCGGACACCCTGTATTTTTTCTTCCTCTTGCTAGCACTCCACATTTTTAAGTTCTTATCGATGTTCTTCTTTTGAAAGCAACAGTTGAAATAATTTAACCTCCCTGCGGGGTAGGTGAAGGAAGAATTCGTGCTTGCCATACTTTTTATTGTTTAAGGCCTGCTGTGCTATAAATTACTTTCATGCTACTTCAAGCCAAGGGAAAACATCTGTGTTGGAACCGTTTTCCCTGAGTTGCAAGAGGAGTGGCTTGTGAAAACTGCCCGATGATGGGAGATTTTTCTGTTTATTGCCTTTTCCCTTTGCGGTAGAGTAATCAAGATCTTCCTCAGTTAATAATGCCCTTTAATTAGGAAATTTATGAACTAGTAGTAAAATTTAAAATGGGCAAAATTTAATAAATTTTTATGCCCTATCATTCGCAAATTTGTTTTAAAAATCTGTGAAAACTAAATCTTTTGGCCTACAGCGCCTCTAGCAGGATACTAACGAATTATTTGGAAAATTTAAATATTCCAGAAGGAACAGATAAGCTTAATCTGAGAGGCACAAAAATATTTCTTTTTTCTCTAAGTTGAATAGTTTCTTCATAACAGAGCTTTAATTTTTTGAAAAAAATTTTCGACTTTTATAGACCTTAGCAGTGAATTTATGATGTATGAGTATATATGGGATATTTAAAGTGTCAAACTTAATATCCTTTGATTTCCTATTAACCGCAAAAATATTTTTTAAATATCTCTAAAAACAAGAAAGATCGATATGCACTGACAGACAAGGTGATTACATTACCACTGTTTCTTGCAAAACGTTTTAGAATTAGGAAGAGAAAATAGCATTTTAAATACTTTTTACCTTTAGCAGATTCTGCCACCCATAGGCGCAAATCCATATTTATAGCTTTTGGCTTGGCTTCTACACTATCTACTAACAAGTAATTGGACACCTGTGATAGCAAAGGAAAACGAAGTTTATTCACCTTCAATAGTTGGTGGAGCCTCCACGAGCGGCGATTACAGCTGCGACCCTCCGGGGCATACTCTCAACCAGGCGTTGTACGACGGCTAGCGGTATTTTCTTCCACTCGGCTTGGAGAAGACAGGTCAGTTCCTTCACCGATTTCGGACGGTGGGGGCACCCCTTAAGTCGACACTCCAACTCGTCCCAGAGGTGCTCGATAGGGTTAAGGTCCGGGCTCTGCGCAGGCCAGTCCATTCGATTAACCCTATTGTCACCATACCAAGCCATGGTGGACCTCGCAACATGGCAGGTGGCATTGTCATCCTGAAAGTAACATGGGTCCAATCCGTAAAACTGCCACCACGTAGGAAGCGCATGGTCATCCAAAATGGTGCAGTAAGTCTCGGCGTTTAGTCTACCAGGAATTGCGACCAAGGGTCCCGTGCCATACCAGGAGAAACACCCCCATAGCATAATTCCACCGCCGCCGAACTTCACAGATGGCGCAATACATTCCGGCAGGAGGCGTTCTCCTGGCAGACGCCAAACCCAGACCCTGCCATCCAAACGGTAGAGGGTGAACCTTGATTCGTCGCTCCAGAGAACCTGTTTCCACTGTTCAACGGTCCACTGTGGACGTTCTTTGCACCACGTTAGAAGAGCAGCGCTGTTGGGCTTGGTGATCAAAGGCTTGTGGGCGGCAGCACGTCCATGATAACCGAGCAGATGGGCTTCCTTACGGCTGGTATTCATCGAAAGAACACTCCCGGATGCCTGTTGAAACTCCTCGCGGATGCGGCCCATTGATTTGGTGTGGTTCTTCCGAATTTCTCTGGCCAGCACCAGTCGGTCTCTACCTCCCAGTTTTGTGGGTGTGCCGGGTCGGGGCACATTCCGACAGTCACCTCTCATCTTCCACTTGCCAATCACGTAGGCCACTGTCGGTTTTGGGTACTTCAACTCGCTGGATATGTCACGTATGGATCGGCCATTTCTGTGATACCCGACGATTACACCTTTCTCGAAATCGGAGAGCTCCGAACTGCGTGTCATCTTGCATGCGACTGGTTGCGTTGTTGTTTCCCACACGATATTTAACGGCGGCGGCCGTGACGTGTATCAGGACCGCAGATATCGTCGATTGCAGGGGTGTCCAATTACTTGTTGGTAGATAGTGTATATAAAATATCAATGGAAATATTTTTTCCTGTTTAGGATACCAGTTATAAAACAAACATTTACCTGCATAAAGTAGCACTGATAGGACGAAACAGATGAAACTATGCCTGCAACCAGGGTTAGGAAACGAATTACTGACCTCTTGAACCTGAGAGCTTCTGATATTTGCACAAGAATAAAACTATGGGAACTCCACGACTGTCGTAATTACGTAACGGTTCTTTGACACAGATGCATTCACAGAAAAGCACCCGTCTGATAGATGTATTACCTGTCCTTTACAGTCTCAGTAGGGAAATGAATTCACGTATAGATTGTTGCAAGAAAACAGAATGGTCAGACTAGACATTAATACTCGCAAGGCATTAATTAACTCTTTATGCGGACGATGTACCTAAACCAAATGGTGCCCAAGAATTTTTGCGCTTCCCATTGAAATGTTGACATAGATGCTGGGTTTTACGAAAGTTACGGCAAAAGACTTCCCTATCCTCCTGTCGTCTCAGAAGTGCCAACCATAGACCTGTTCGGTGGGACGTGAGCTCCTATTTAATCCTCTACTATAAGCTTCATTACCAAAGGTATGATGATGAAGGGCTAGTCCCCTGACACGGATACTACGCAACGGTGCAGAAACAGCGATGTAGTTCTAAATAAAAAAAGTAGCTTAGCGGTGAAATGTTTACAAAAGAAAAAACGGGGAAGAAAATTTTCAAAAGCCATGTGAAATCAGACTTGTTTATATTATTGTTTAGTAAATTTTCAGTACTAATCACTTTCATCAATATACAGTCATTTGCAAAAGTTTCAGAAAGAGGAGATTTAGAGGAGATCTGTTGGTTAGAGGAGATCTGTTGGTTAGAGGAGATTTATGCCCTACTATCTTTATCACTCAACTTCCTGTCGATGTTACATCATGCAACAGCGGTAGCTGTTGATAGAGTTAACGGAAGCGTGCGAGCTTCAGTTTTCTTCTGGTTTTCATGTCGAGAGGTTTTCTACGTATTTTCTATACAGTGAAAAATGGGCAAAAAAACGCCATTAAGTGTTACTTAGAGGGCACAAATAGCGACTTTATATAATGAAGGATACTCCGAACGTGACATTCAGCGATGGGCCATTACATTATGTCCACCCTCAGCCTAGAGAAATGAGCACGCCTGGAGACCGAAATGTGGCGAAGGTGAAGTTCACAGAGCAGTATATATCCAACCCGAGGACCGGCTTTCGGTTAGTCGAGTGTTCGAAGTCAGAATGGGAAAAGCTACCGATTTTTTTTTTTTTTTTTGATTGGAGGTTTAACGACCACCGTGAGCAACTCAATGGGCTATAAGCAGTCGCCCGTCCCTAATTTAGGGTCACTGGTTCCAGGGAAGGGAGAGAGCCAGTGCCGTAAGACAAACACAACATCCATGCCTCACCGGGATTAGAACCCGGACCCGGTTCGGACTAATGATCAGAGGACATCGCTTAGACCACTGCGCCACCGGGGTGGCCAGTCGTGTGTCGTCCGAAGCTCATTGATGCCAGAGGGGAGCCGAGACTGTCGTGCAATGTTCATATCGACCGCAGGGTCACAGTGCGACAAATCACCCACAGCTACAACAGTAGTGATCAGGGCAATGTGTCACAGCACACAGTTCATCACAGCCTTCTGCGCATGAGCCTGCGTAGCTCAAGACCCAGCCGGATCCCAATGCTCTCTGCTCGTCATCGCCAACAACGCATGAAATGGGCCCAATTATCATCGAGGTTGGACGATGGATGATAAGAAAGTGGCCTGGTCTGACGAATCAAGATTCCTAGTGCATCACGTAGACGGCTGAGCACGGATGCGCCGGTTACCAACGGAGGCTATGACACCTGGATGCACTGTTGGGTGGAAACAGACAGGCAGCGCGGGTGTTATGCTGTGGGCGATATTTTCTTGTGACACTTTAGGCCCCATTATCCAAAAGCACAATCCCTGGCAGCTGTCAGGTATCTAAACATCGTTGCGGACCAAGTTCACCTATTCATGGCAACTGTGTTCCCTGCTGGTGATGATCATTACCAACGGAACAATGCGCCATGCAATACTGCCAGAATCGTCAAGGAGCGGTTCGAAGAACATGCTGGTGGCTTTCTGTTAATGCTCTGGCTTCCAAATTCACCTTCGCGCTAAATCACCACCAGCCCGAAATGTACGGGAACTGGAGGACACGCTGTTGACATTATGGTACCAGATACCCCAGGATACCTATTGCTACCTCATCGAATCGATGCCTCGACGAGTGCCTCTGTTTTGCTGGCTAAAGGGTGTCTTGCAACTTATTAGGTGGGTGGGCATAATGTAATGACTCATCGGTGTAAGCAGAAAGGTGAATGTGAGCAAGCTTACTATTCATCATACCATCATGAAATATCGAGATGCGGGTGAATTTAGCGACCGAAAGGGAAGTGGACGTCCGAGGAAAACAACCCCACGTGATGATAATTTCCATAAGGTGAATAGTTATGCGTTCTCCGAGGAGTTCGTGCAAGAAAATCAAGGCCTTTCTACATTCAAAAGGGTCTGGTATTAGTATCAGCACTGTTTCCCGACGTCTTAGCAAAGATTTTCGATTAACGACTTATAATCCTGCACATAAACCTAGACTAACTTCTGTCATGAAAAAGAAGAGACTCCAGTTTGCGAAGCGTCATCAATCGTTGAATGCTGAAAATTGGAGCCAAGTTCTTTTTCCCGATGAATCAACTGTGCGTCAACTTGGATCACGTGATGCACATGTTCGACGACCAAAAGGTTTGATGAAAAATACATCTTTAGGACCGTAAGACATCCGCCTAATCAGATGATATGGGGTGCTATGTCAGCATTCGGTACTGCTTCATTATCCTTTTTGCCGGCAAACACTATCATGACTGGTCCTTTTTATGTGGAAATGTTACGCGAGAAGCTGTTAACTCATATGCAAGTGCACAGATGCACAATCTTTATGCATGATGGTGCTCCGTGCCACAGATCAAAGACAATAAAGGACCATCTGCAGAGGGAAAACATAACTGTGCTTGACTGACCCGGTAATAGTTCCAACATTAACCCCATCTAAAATTTGGGGACCATTTTAAAAGACAAGGTAGCAGAGAAACAGCCATCAAATTCCCAAGCTTTGACGCGATAAAATACGCGTGACATTTCAAGTGACTACTGCAAATCCCTCATTGAGAGTTGCCACATCCGTATTCTGTTCGATATAAAAAACGAAGTACTGATTTCGGTCTTTTTGTGTTCTAAAGAATGTAAGTATTCATCTGTTTTTCAAATATCTCTGACTAGTGATTATTTCTTTGAAAATCTAAATTTTCAATAAATTAGCAGGTAGGCTTAAACTTTTGAAAATGACTGTATATTAAAATTGTTTGACTTCAGCAATTTTTAATAAAAGGAAGAATGTTACATGACAGTCAGATGCTAAGAATATATAATTTTTATTTAAATACAGCTCTGTCTTTCTACGAGATCACTTTGTGTGTGTGTTTGGGGGTTTAACGACCATCTTGAGCAATGCAATGAGCTACAAGTAGTGGACCATTCGTGCATAATTTTGGCCACCGGTTCCAGCAAGGGAAGAGAGCAAGCCCTGTAAGACACGTACACTACCCATGCCTCATAGCGGACTCTAACCCGGGCTCAACTCGAGCGAATGGCCAGAAGCTAGGGCATCAGACCACTCACCCACTCGTTTTTTGTCTGTTTGTTTTAGAGTTTAACGTCCACAATGAGCAACTTGTAGGGCTATAAAGTAGTCGTTCATCCTTAATTTGGGCTCACTAATTCCAGGGAAGGGACATCCTGCGTCATCAGACAAACACACCACCAATACCTCATCCGAGTCTCCAGCCCGGGACTAGCTCGGACGAATGGTCGGAAGCCAGCGCCTCAGACCACTGGACTGCTGGGATGGTCATCTCTGTAGTAAAAACATTCAGTTCAGATATTACAGCTGAAGCCTGTTATAATGCGAGTATACGGGGACAATGTGATAACATTGTTATAGATACGCGCGGTATATCCGAATCCAAATGCTTTGAGAGCCCTAAGCCAGAGATGATTGTTTCGGGGGCCAGAGACGGAAACAGATCATGAGGTCAGCGGGTCAACAATTTCTACCGGCTCAAACGTGTCGGGTCAAGGTGTTCCTGACCCGATTTCGACCCGGTTTTATTTCCGTTTTATTTTTGAAGTTACGGATCGTGGTCATTTTATTTTTTGAAGTTACGGATCGAGGTCATTTTATTTTTTGAAGTTACAGATCAGTGTTTTATTTTTGTCAGTTACAGATCCGGGTCGGGTTCGGGTCGCGGTCCAAAATGTTTGACCCGTTTCCAACTCTGTGGGGGACACGATCTGAACAGAGTTATATCGAGTCCCACGGCATAAGTGACCGCGTTATATCCGGCTTTCACTGTATAGTTTCCATACAGAACACAGTTTTCCCTATTTTTGCATACATGATTATCTAAAACCATTCCTTTGCCCTGCTTTTCTTTCTAACTAACCCTCAAAAAGTGCCTTGGTGCCGCTAAGCCTAGGAAAGTAGTGCCTTAGTGCCGCTAAGACACGCTAAGCTCCTACATCACTGGGCAAAAACAAGTGATTCAAACATCTCTCTCCTTCCTTTGGTTCATCTATATTGTTTTTAGCAGGTTATGAGTCAGAAAGGACTAGTGTCATTCATCCCCTAAATAACCACTTTTAATAGCAAAAAGTAGGGGAAAAGCAACGCTTTCTAGTGCTCAGACTCACTCATTCCAGCCGCGTACGGCCCTCTTCTTAGACACCAAATATATTCGAACTAATTTCAGCTCATTTTGCTAACCCCGAGTAATTGTTCCAGTCGTTTAAAGGGTTAAAAGGAACACCCCCCCCCCCCCCCGCAGAACTTAAATGACTGCCTGTCATTTGTCGTGAAGACCAAATATCTCTCGATGCTTTGTTTACATTTTTCTTCCTTTTGTTCATTCTGTTTTTGATTTCGAAAATTTCTTTAAAATGTGCAATCTGAACTTTAATACTGAAATGCAATGTGAAACATGTAGTATTATGGTGCACGTTTTGAAAGAACTGTAGAAGTTGCAGTCTCTTTGGTGAACTCCAATCCATTTCAGTAGGCTAACTTTCTGAAAGGTTTTTTGAAAAAAAACCTTAACAGTTGTATTTAAAAAGTTTCTTAACGGCTGAATTTCGTTCATTATTCCTCATAACAAAAGATAGTATACGTTTGTCTGTGTGTAGATTTCGTTTCCAGAAAAGCCCAGAGCCAGGATACATCCAGCTAGGTACAAAAATTTAAAAGTCATCTAGCAGATTCACCTAGGGCAAAATCTTTTCAGAGAGTCCAGAGTACAGTGCAGAAAAACCCATGTTCATGATCTCTCTGCGTCAGGCAGCCGCTTCAAGAGTTCAACACAGTCTCCAATAAGAAGAAAATTCTTTCCTCCAATAAGAAGAAAATTATTTCCGCCAATAGACACATACATAAGGTATGACATTTATTTCATTTGTGCAGCAACCCAATTTTAAAAATGCAGCATTTTCGCTGACTTAGGAAGGCTTTATAAAAAATAGGTACACGCGAAAGCAAAGCTTTAAAATAAATTCAAAACCTGACCTAGAATTTTTTTTTTTTTTTTGTGATTACTCCGTTTTAAAAACAGTAACCGGAACAAAACATTTTTTAATAGAATTGTTACACCAGTAAACGAAATATCCAACGTTATTAACATTTGTGTGATCGATTGTGAACTTGGTATATTGCTTTACCTCATTTCATTACCGACAATAAACCGAATATGTGATCAATAATGAACCGTCGAGCGAACTGAAAGTGCGTTCAATATTTGTGTGCCGCAATGATAGAATAATAATTGAAGGGAATACGTTTCCGGAGTGAAAAGGCTGTCTTTTTCACCGCTTGACATCAGACTTGATGAATAGCAGGAACGCTTGATGGCACCATCTGTAGCGTGTTCAACGGTTTAGGCTTATCACTAACATCCAAATCCAGTTTTCTTAAGTAGTACAGAGCAAAAAGTTTTCTTATAAACGTTATGAAAAAAAGTAAAAGATTTCAATGATAAGAATGGACACCAGAACAGCAAAAGTGATTCAGTATCGAAATCTATTTAGAGAAAATAACATACGTACTTATGTAATTTCCCATGTATTTGTAAATAGTATTTCTTCATTAATTTCTGTGACGATATCTCAAGCATTGGTGGCTTGTAACCTGGTTCGACTCTTGGACTAAAATGGACATCGATGTTACAAGGAAGCATCGGGTGTCATAGGATGTTTCCACAAGCGAAAGTCTGCAATTGTTCAGATTCATGAACTATAATTTTTTTTTCGGGGTTTAACGACAACTGTGAGCTATTCTAACGGCTGTAAGCAGTTGCCCGTCCCTAATTTCGGGCCACTGGTTCCAGGAAAGAGAGAGGGACAGGTGCCATAAGACAGAGCACCCATGCCTAATCCAGGACTCCAACCCGGACTCGCTCGGACGAACGATCAGAGAAGCCAGCGTTTAGACTACTGCGCCACCGGGATGGCTAGCTTCAGTTGCTCGGAAGTTCGTTGTCCTGATTGGTGCAACTGCAACATGATCAGACAGAGATCAGGAGAAGCGGGTCCAATTTCCGCTCCAGGGTGAGGTCCTTTTCAAGCTTTCTGAAGAGATGTTACATGGATAAGAGTGAACTACAGTACTTGCAATTCAATTCAGTACCGAAATCTGGTTGTCGAAAATAATATAGTACAGCAGAATTGTTGTAATGGCTTATTCTCATATTTCCGGTAATTTCCTCGACCACAAGTGGCTCTGAGAGAAAGCTATTATACCAACAGGCTCCAAAGATTCTGCTTATACCGTCAATAAAGAGCATTTGCTTTCACTATCGTGCAACACCACATTTGGAAATCTGCCAAATGAAGATTATACTGTCAGTGAATCATCAACGGAATTAGTCATTCCTTTGAAAACACCGAAGGTATCTTTCAAATGGATAGAAACTAAAAGGTGGAAGAGGCGGTAATGATAATTACAAAACTAGTTATCACGTTCCTAATCATAAGTAGATATCTATTAGATATGGAAATGTCTTCAATCATAGACAATTGTTTTTAATCATAGATATCTATTCGATATGGAAATGTCTTCATCGCTGAAATTTCCACAATTTTAGCAGTCCTTTTGCGTCACACTTCAAGATAATGCATGTCACCCTGACTATATTTTCTGGTGGCCTTCAATAAGACACAGATTCTCTCAATAAAAGCTATGTTTGTAACAGCCACAGAACTGAAAACAGGAGAAATCTTCATATCCTAGTACCAAGCTGATGGTAAGATCCCAATGCCTTAGTCCTGTTTTCCTGACCTAATAAAAAGAATTGTAAATCAGTTCATTCCAAAGAAAATCTTGCTGTGGGCCCAAAATTTACAAAATATAAAATTTCTGATGTACGTACATTCACTCATCGCTTAGAGAATTCGATATTGCATTGTACTGTATTTCTGACAGCCGTGTAATTACTGCGAACTGAGTGTAAGTGTCAAATAAGATAAATATTGATCACTCATCTTGACAACTTTGCGTGAAATTATAAAAGCAAGTTTGGAAAATCCTAATATATGCTCATTGAGATCATAAAAAATTCATTTTCTGCATTTACCTTAAACAAACAAACCATACATACATATTTTCAGAAAATCAGAAAAGGTTAACCAAATTCATATCCAATGATAAAGTTTTCTTTCTGAGTTCGAATAAATTCCGCCATCAGGATATCAGTTGCCTGAACTCACCCAAACGTTAATAATAAGTGGTTATTTCTTTACATGATTGAAACAAGGGTACACTCTAAAACAGTTTCTGAAATTCACCAGCCATTTCCGGTGATTCCTTTCATGAATCAACGAAGCAAATTTCTGAAACAACCTTTTCCGTAGAATGACTGAAAGAAACCTGAATTTCACGGATTTTTCGTGCGGCAGGAAAATTCTGAATTTTCAGGAACCTCTCCGCAATTACTTTCTTGTATTGACGGTAAATTGTCGCTTTGAAGATGTGTTAACGGGAAATTCTAAATTTTCAAAAACCTTTCCTTAATTCCTTTCGTACATTAACGGAAATCTCTGTTCTCACTTTTTCCATATCCATCTGACAAAAAATGTTCGGTAATAGGAGTGATACGCGGGAATTCTTGAGGTTCGATTAACTGTTATATTTCAATCGTCTGTCGAAGAATCTGACTAAAGTTCTGTAGCGATATCTGATTTGTGGATAGCATCAGAGCACAGACGGACTGAGCCCGAAAAGCCCGAAGCAGAGCCAGGGCCCGGGCTGTAGAATATTTACTGCGGTTCGGGCTCTTAGAGAGAGGGAGAGCGAGAGAATATTTTTTATATATAAATGTGATTTTATATGATTTAGCAAATGAGACACTTTATAGTTGGTAAAGGGAATTCTTCGGCAACTGGTTCTGGTTGGGGCATTCGAGATGACTATTTATTCCGGGTTTGGGTAGAAAGTGCCATAGAAGCGCATTAGTGTGTTTGTGCAGAGAAGAAAAAGCTTTTTCCAAGAACTATAGATATTGGATAGTTGATAGCATGCCGACGATAGTTTACCCTTACCTCTCCACGCAGTAGCTCCCTTAGCAATGTACATATTGCAGCGCATTATGGCGCCATAATATTAGCATTATCTCCCGATCATTTTGGATACCCAGCCGCCCGAAGCACTTCTGGTGGAAACGAACGGTCAAAGAAAATCGTACAGTTACACTGTAAAAATAGATTGAGGTCCCTTCCCCACTCCACATTTGGGAAATATATTGGTTAATTGCAGGAGGAGGAGAGAGTGGAAGTGTGGAAAAGGATTTTTTTTTTTTTTTTTTTTTTATTAGTGGTTGAACAGGTTAGCCAGTTTTCGGGCTCGTTTGGGCCCGGGCTCTATCTTGCAATGTAAAATTTGGGCTCGGGTGGGCTTGGGCTGACATACCACCGGTTCGGACGGGCTCCGGCACCGAAAATTGAGCCCGAACTCAGCTCTAGCATACCGCATGAATTTTAGTTATAGTGGCACCGGATATTCCTTATTTTCTCCTCCATTTTGTGCTCCAGCTATTGTGTATTGTGTTACCGTATGAAACAGGTACTTAAATTAGTGTACAGGTGATTGATTGTGGGATGTCTTTGTATCAATCTGTGGAGTCCTTAAGACAAAAGCTATTATAGATAGCTATTAAGAGTAAATTTTCTAGTTAGAAGTTCTGTGAAATAATATTATAAAACAGTACATTTCACCTTATCTTAAAGGTAATTGAAAGTAATTGTCAGTTTAAAAAGACCAAGTTCCAAAGCATCTGTTGCTTCGAAAAATAAAGAAAAAGAAAACTTAATTTTTGTTGTAAGTTCTCCTGCAGAAAAAATAAAATTATTACAAACCTATTCAGAAGAAAAAATAAGCTCCAACAGAAAATAAAATGACTAATTCACTCGCATTAATGACAAAAAAATCATCGCCGCTCAATCAGCTTGAACGTGAGACTGACTTCCCAGGCCTTCCCTCTCTCAGTGGTTAAGACGCGCGGTTTCTGTTGAGCCAACCCAAACGATCGCAGGTCAAATCCCACCGCTGCGAAAGGATTACTTGGTGTAAGGGATGAAAAGTTAAGGGTCTTCGATTTTGCGAAATTTCTGTATAAATACGGAAAAACTTGAAACTGGCTTTTCTGAAATAAACTGAATTACTGACTACGGAAAATCTGTAAAAATACGGAAGTTAAAAAAACGGGAACTTTTAAAAACGGAAATTTCGTTAAAAGATGGGCACTTGCCGGCAACTTTGCTACACGTTATTTTCAGAAATTTCCCGTGAATTCAAACCACTTATTTTTTATAGTGTATGACATGATCTCTTGAGTGAAGAACGAGCCTCCAAATTTTAAGTTTGCACATTCCTGTTAACAACTCTCGCTAAGTAGGTGTGTTTCAAATCATTTTTTTTAAACAGACTTTCTTCTGCATATACTGTATATATTTGTTCTGAAATCATTAATTTCTGTGGCTTAATTAACATAAGTGTTGTGTCGGTGTGACAAACTTTCCAAAACGAGTATAGGGAGCCAAGGAGTGGGTTCCATGGTTCCACACCCCTCTCGAAAATTTTCACTTGCAATATTTCTTGATTAGTTTCATTACAAAAAACATATTTTTACGACATGATTATGTACATTTTGTGCACTGTTTTTCTCGTTAGGTTTGTAAGATTAATCAGGTTAACTGTAGTTTTTACAACTGAATTTGAATATATTTTATGTAACATGTTCAGTATTTTTTTCTCTGATCACACTTTTTTACGCTTTCCAACCGTAGGTTGAAGAAGCATATATACTCCAGCTTTGTCCTTCTGATTACATCGTCCATTTACATTGATCGTCCATTTACATTTGTCCTTCTGTCTGTCCGCACGATAACTCGCGTAAAAATGGTTCGATTTCGATGAAATTTGAATATGTGGTAGGGGACAATTGGGGACGAACCCTATTGAAAATGGACGAAATGGGGTCAACAGTCAAGACATAGGAGCGGAATCCATTCCTTCGCCGTTATGCGTCAACTTATATAAAAATGCTTCTATTGCGACAAAAACTTTAGTATGTTGTTCTGGAGGTATGCTAAACACTAATTCTGTTTAATATCATCGAAATGGGGTCAAAGGTCAGGGCACAGGAGCGAGATTTATTCCACAGCTATTATCCTCAGAACTTGAGTAATAATTTGAGTAATGATTTCTGGTATGTTGGAAAGCGTATCATAATCAATGCATTGCACGATTTTTACTAACAAACTTGTTATGTTTGTGTTGCCTTCTGTGTCTCTATTTCCCTCTACTCGGCAAGAGCACATCGGATTCTGAGCAGCAGAGATAAAAAAAAAAGTATCGCGGAGCAAAGTTAATTTACTGCATCACTTAGAGCCTTATTTTGAAAACATGTGTTTCGCATAACAGCAAAGCCATATCCTTACGTGGTGTGAGAAATGAAGACGGAAACACACCCCAGAAAAATTAATACCTAAGCAAGTTACTACAGCTGTTGTTGTCTATGAATAGGAATTCTACCCAAGTATTCGGAGGCAATTAAAAATTCTAGGTTAGCTCTCAGACTCAACAGCAAACAAACGGCCCATTTTGATGATGAAGAGAGTTAAATTCCTTTTAAAAAATAAAACTGGACAGCAATGACTTAATGGTTTGACTCTTCTTTCAGGGTATTCAGATGTTCCTCTTAGTGCAGACGAAGTCTTACATGCAACCCAAGGAGTTTTTCTTCCTTTTGCTCTCAAATAAAATACTTTTATAGCAGTGAAAATCTTCTAAACAATTAATTACAACATAAAAGATGAAATGCATAAAGTTACTTCTGGTAAGTTCATACATAAACTAAGCTTGTGAGATAGAACCCTCAGCGGGGCCGTGGGTGGCCTAGTGGTCAATGTTCGTGACTACCACGGAGAAGACCTCGTGTTCGATCCCAGGCAGGTACGAACGCTCGAACCACTAAATATCCGCCATGAGTCGGATGAGCACGTTAAGCCGTCCGGCGCCGGGTACTAGCCTCCCCGTAATTAATAAGAGCGTCTTCCTCCCCCTTTCTCCCTCGCTTTCGTGTCACTTTCCTATCGGGTACTCCAGCCCCTAGTTTCCTATTTCTAAGGGTTGTTTAAGACCTGGTGTCAGACACTCCCTTCCTAAAATCCTTTACATACGATATATATAGGATCCTCAGCCCCCTCGAAATAAAAGCTTGGCTATGTCATTGACCGAGTAATACATATTTCAAGTAGCAATTCTTACGTTTCGTTTACGTTGAATTGGACAAAATAAAGTATGAATTATTTATCCCGATACAGTTGCTGAAAACGTATTTCCACAATATGACGAACTTTTCTTCTTCTTTTAAGTTACACCCAGAAACGGAGAGTAGTCATGCACACGAGCTTTAACATTCAGCAAATTCGCCCAGCAAATAACTTTCAGCTTCAATTTCATTTCGAATCATAATGTTTAGGATGGAAAACAGATTTCGTAACTTCGAGCTTTCATGTTTTTGTACTTTGATAAGCAGTTATGTTAAATAGCGGCATTTCAGAATTTATTTTATTTTCTAAGCACATTTCTCTTTCACAGTTTTTATCTTCCGGTACACAAGCGCGCGCGCTCGCGAAAAAAAAAACCCGTCCTTTTGATGTTTTCCCTCCAGAACTTAAAAGACGCTGTTGAGATATAAAGATATAAACAGGGATTGCTGCAGAAATAGCATTGTTATTTTTTATCAAATGAAAAAAGGCAAAACGCAGAAATAGCATTGTTATTCTTTATTAATGAAAAAAGCAACACCGTAGTGCTATATATTAAACACACTATTGTGGAATATAGAACTACGGTGTTTACATAATTCTAATTCATTTCTTGATCAAAATTAACCACATAGATTCGAAATAAAATTAAAACCTTGTTTATTCGAATATTTGTGGATTCTCCAGGAAAAGGTAAATTTTGGGTACGCGCGAACTTTTGTTGATGAAGAAATGTCGAAATTTCATTCGAATTTCGAACGAAATTTAGATATTGAAGCGCCCATTTATGAAGTTACTGCATGTTTACAGCTCTTTCCATTAATTCAGTCATTCGTGATTTGATTTCAAATCCAATGTTTTTAATCACGTGCTGAATTTGTACAAAAGTGCGAGTGTGAAGGACTTCATTAATTCATCACTTCACCAGGAAATCGCCAAGGTTACAACCGAAAACTTACCAGCTGGTGCAGATGTTGGCGCTGAGTAATGAATCTCGTACGAGGCATCCGTTACTTTAGCAACAAACGGACGACAAACTGTTAAAAAGTCGCAAGCGCTTTGGACGGCCGTCAACCAATGGATGGAAACGATAAATCGGTAGCTAGAGCGTGCACATGCGAAATGAGAGACGATTGAATACGAAAAAAACTTTTGAAAAGACTGAAATATTTCCTGGATAGGTCCAACAGCCTTGGATCAAACCTATTTTAACAGAAGATTTAGGAATGACAATTCTTGAAGGTCAAATTCGTTTCATGGCTGCAGTCGGCGCAACAGAAAAAAAAAACTATTCTCTGTGTTCCAACGTGGTCGAAAATACAGAAATTGATGAAAAATTCTTCACAGCATCGTTAGAATATATAGTACCCCTGTGACGTTTGGTTTAGTTTTATAGAATTATAACGAAACAGAAAAGAAAAAAACTTTAAATACAACATTTGATGGTGCAGAATATATTTTTATTGTTCGGTGTCTTGAAGTTTGAGAGAATAAAAATGATTTTCAATTCATTTTCTTTCTCTCGTTTCTTAGAATGAAGAAAAATCTTTTTTTTTTTATTTAAATACAACAGCTGTTATAGCTCTTAAAATCGATTCGTAGATATTTTCCACTGAATACTGGCAGAATGTTAGTAATACTAAAGGAGTCAACCTAAAATCGAACGTCTGCTCGCATCCCGGTTTTTTTTTTTTTTTGTTATCGTGATTTCAATACACACATGCATAATTTAAGATGTTTTCCAGTTATGAGTCTTCTGAACAGCGTTTCTATACTTTTTTACGAAGCAACCTGTTCGAATAAGTGCGAGTTCCTGATACACCGAGAGCGCGAAAAAAGCCTGCAAATTTAGTTGCCAACGGTGCGACAGATGACAAAGTAAAAGATGCTCCTTACCTGCTACAATCCATAGTCCCACTGTCAACAAGAAACACGCCGTTCCTCTTTCAGTTATCATCATCTGCGTCCGTTCTTGCAAAACGCCGAGAAAGTCAAAATACACAGTCGCAAAGCAACGCCACCCCGAAAGGCCCCTGCATCCTCAAATAGGTGTAATATAGGTCCAGGGTCTCCGTCTGTAAGGGCCTCATATTCCTAAAACAGACCCTCTTCGGTCCAGCATCCACAAGACACAACACGCACACGCAAACACACTGTTTCTCACCTCACCTTCCTCGCTTCTCCACGCTGTAACTTGCTCTGAGAGCCAACGCATTTCTGTTAGAGAATCGGCGGTCGATCTCAAACGGAACCATTTGTTCGCGGCACACACCGGGAAACGCACCAATGGGAGAACAGAAAAACTCGTGACGTCACGGCGCTCGTGGAGTTTGGGGGAAGAGGGAAGAAACGCCAGCGACCAGACAAGGCTTAGAAACCGAATGTAAACAAAGCTGCGGCTGCTGAACTGCTCCTCTTTTTTCTTTTCTTTTTTTTCTCTCTCTCCAGAAGGAGAATGACTTTGAAGTTTACAAACATTGACCTCTTTCGCAGATGAAAGGTACGAAAAATCTCTGGCTTTCTTAGGAAGAAATCAAGATAGCGATTTAATAGCCTGCCGCGAAATTATGTCTTTCAGGGGGCGACAGGTTTGGAAAGTTTATCGCATCTGGAAATGCGCTGTGGATCCCTGGAGAGCTGTGTGATTGAATTATCTGAAGATCGGTTGATATAAATTCAGCCATTGTGTGCGTTGGCCTTGTGCTTAAGACAGCTCATTTAATTAGAAATGCTTTTGCTTCTGTTGGCTCTCGATAAACGATCCTCGTTAAAAACAGAGTTCCCCGACCGCAATCAGTATTTTCTAAGGGAAACAAGGTTTCCCTTGTGGTTTCAATTGCATGCTGACGAGGAGGGGGCGTGTGATTTGTTTTCTTCAGTTGTGGTAATCTGCCCAGCGATGAATTAAAAGTCGGAAAGCAGGGATGAAATCACGCTGATCATCGAAGGCTTGCCTCCAAAATGCAGTTAAAATCATAGATTTTGAAAAAAAAATCGAGACAACATCCTGGTAATCTTTGTAGATAATTTATGCTATGCATCTTTGGCATGCCTAGATCTTCGTGGGTGTGAAACAAAAAGAGTGATTCGAGAAAATGTATTTATTTATGTACAACACATTGCATTTATTCGCGTCACTGACGACCACACCCAGCCACAGTCCGGTACATACCAAGTGGAATTAAATTGAAACAAACAATAAGGTTTGCTAATTCCTGACACTGAACAGCACTTAGGTAGGTCGGTTAATCAATGTTATTGTCTAAAAAACAATGAAAGAATAGGAGTCATAAAAGCAAGCATTTACTAAATTATGACGCCGGCAATAAGTATTTCAGCTGTTTTTCAAAAACAATATTATTATTATTCAGATTTAGACGAACGTAAGAAACGACCCTGATATTATCGCCCGGGTTCCTAATTGGGTTCACCCGGCGTAATATTGGGAGCCAAGGGGGTGTCGAGTGGATTGTGATTCTGCGATTCCCTGATTTAGGGCTGACGCAGTTTCAGGATCCACTGACGGGGCGTTGTGTTTCACACAGCAGATTTTCCTTTGGGAGTCAAAGGGTCCGCTGTGTGCCGCAATGTTTTTGTGAACGTCTAGATTTAAAATAAAAAACATAAGTGAAGTGATTCTCTAAGTTCCGGTTCCAAAAGTTATATATATTCTCCAAATAATCTAGGGTTGAGCACACATATTGTAGTTAACAACACACTCATCATAGAACTTAGACAAAATTAAGTAACAAAAACACTTTATTGGTTATGATTTGGCATAATAAATATATTGGTTATGATATTAGCAAAAATGATTTAAGACTCTCTGACAGGAACCTGTACTCAATTAGCTATTTGCTTATAAAAAGTATTAACTATGTGTGGACTGATCCGATAACGATTTTATGAGGGGACACCAAAGAAAGAATAGGATGGATTTCCTACCTTAACATCCGAATCTGATCTATATATCGCGCTGCTGACCACTCCTGATCCGGGAGAATTCTCGTCCGGTGGTTATTATAGCTTCCATCCGCAGCTGCGACCGTCGTATGGGCCCTAATGGTCCTTAGTGGGGGTCCGTTCATCCGGAAACCTCGGATTCGATCTTACATCGGCAGCTTGGACAATTGTCTGCCGCTTCTTAGGTGACAGTCATGGAGGACAGTGCACGCGATGCACGCCGCGAAACCAGCCAAGGTAAAGTTTCGTGCAAAAACTGTAAACGTGAAGTGACCAAAATTTTACAAGGGAAGAGAAGAACTTGACGACCCCCAAGAAGACCCACACTACCTCAAAATATCCCATCATCCAATCACTTGCTGGCAAACGCAAGCCTCCCTGAATTAAATTCCCCAGTGTAGATCTTACTGGTCGGAAAATTAACATTTTGATCTTCCATTCGTTAGGGGTTCAAGATTCCTACCCGCTCCAGTGAAAATTCTGAGAACCCCTCGTTACGTTTGCCGCGTGATACAACCACCGGCCATAAATTCTCTACCCAATTAAACTGTTAGCCCCGGTTCCAACAAGTCTCCGGTCTGCCCAACACGCATTGTGGATTCTATAGACAGTGGACACTTCTATTGCCCCAAATAAAACATACTACAAAGCCAGCTCGCCGATGGCTGTCGCCAGCGTTCTCTTACAATGTCTGTCCGTCCTGTGACGCCTTGTGTTGTCTAGCTAGTCTTACGCCTTGTGCTGGGAGACTGGGGACGGAGAGAAAAAACACAAGAAAAGATTCACCCGAAAGTATATGGCAAAATAAAACATACTCTTTCTTCAAAAATACACGAATTAATAAAAACGAATAAATTAATAAATAAATGAATAAATAAAATAATAAATAAATAAGTAAACTAGGGAATGGGTTCTCGACTAAATGTGCAGCGCTCGAGTTTGGGCGCTGTCACACTGACACCGATGAAATGTGATGTAACTACGAAAGTCCATCTAGTCATGCGCAAGGTAAAAACTGACCTCAAGATAGAAAGAAAAATTGAATCGCAAGTGTTACTGAGGGGGATTGGTAACGTTTTGTCTGCTTTGTAATTATGTAACAAGTGGGCTTTGAAATGGGGGCTGTCGGAAAAATATATTGCAAAGAAAAAAAAAAAGGGGGGGAGGTGTAAATGCTTTCATTCATGGTTTTTTTTTTTTTTTTTTGTACTTTAGTGTTCTGGTGTGCTTAAGGCATGAAACCACCTGAGTTAATATTAGGCAGTGTAAAAATAAATTCCATGACATTTTCTGCGAGTAGTTAAAATAAAAAAATAAATAAATAGAAAAAAAAAACAAAGAATGGAGGTGTATAATTTTCTGGGTCATGAAGTGATAGATGATATAATAAGTATATTAAGATATTTCGGAACGAACAGCCTTCCAAGACCTGTATTTCCATTAAGAAAAATTTAACTCATTTTGTGCTCAGTGATTTTTGTATTTGTGAAGTAGAATTTGTATTTATGAGCTTAGTGTAGGTGCCATGTAGTTGGGAATTTTTCTTGTAGGCTGGTAATTATTTTGGTTTAGTGTTTTAGTAAATTTAAGTGCTTAATTACTCTTTAAAATTTACTTTTTGTAGTAGTGAGGGCTAATTTCTAGTTTCA
The DNA here is from genome assembly GCA_039090855.1 of Macrothele yani. NCBI lineage: Eukaryota > Metazoa > Arthropoda > Arachnida > Araneae > Macrothelidae > Macrothele > Macrothele yani. The sequence goes on along the minus strand of CM076994.1, from coordinate 7,394,043 downwards.
GCCCGTAGATTAGAAAAACAGGTTTTTATGGTGGAAAGAATATAGGAATTGGGCATACAGGCAGATATGAGCATATGTATAGTGTGACTGAAAAGAACCCGAATAGCTGCTATGTTCCTTCGAGAAGTGATGATTTTTCAGGAAAAGAGTGATTGTGGAAATATGGTGATTTATAGAGTTTTCTGGAAATAAAGTAAGGTTTGGTATAGTGTGTCAAGTATGGTGTTATTGAGCTTTCTGGGAAATGAGTGTGTTCCTGGGAAAATAAGGACATGAAGTGTGTTCCCGGGAAAATGAAGATATGAAGTGTGTTCCTGGGAAAAATTGGATATGAAGTAATTATCTGGGATAAAAGGGTGATGTATTGAATTTTCTGGAAATTAGGATGGTGAGTTAGCTTTCTGGAAAATAGATGTTGAGATATTTTGGGGGCACGTAAACTCTTGTGGGAGACTTTACCCTATGTGGACATGACTCGGGTCTGAAAGGGGGCACGGAACAAATTGGGGGATTTGTTTTCTGCCCGAATAAGCTCGTTGGCCCATAGGAGGTGGTTCCTACGAAGGAGTGGATGTGAGTTGTTCCCAAAATCAGAGTGAAGGAACAGTAAAGGGTTAGGTCGCACTATGCTCCACTACACTGTATAGGCTGGGAATGGATTCACGACCCATTCTCGCCTTCAGACTCAAACTTTGTTGTTCTCCCAGGGAAATCGTGTTTTTTCTAGAGATGTGGGACTCATTGGTTGAGATGATTGTTTGGCTTTTACGCCCGAGTGGTTACTACATGGGTGCCAGTAGATTGGAAAACTTATTGTATGGAATTTTGAAAAATTGGATTTGCAGGATGATAGTGTGAATTAAGATTCTTGTGTCGGTGTAGCAATTTAATGATAACTTTGAGTAAATAGAATAAAATATCTAGTATATTAGGTTTTGTATGGTGTATGGAAATGGTTGAGTATCCGGTAATGCTAGATATGTTGATTTTAAGACATGTTGATTTAAGACAAGGTTATGTTGATTTTAAGACAAATTTTCCTGGAAGTGTAGAATCTTGTAATAAAAATAACTTACCGTTATACGTAAAATTTTGGTAGTTGCTATGGTAGTTTAAAATAAAAAGTGGATTCAGAAGGCTGGTCTGAGAAGGTTGGTTCGAGAAAATTAGTAGAACAACATAGTGTACACATATGCATATAAAAAAAAAAATTTTCGAGAGAGAGAGAGAGAGAGAGAGAGAGAGATTTACCTTCCGCATACCCAAATTACACACCATGTTAAATCAAGTGTTTGTGCTGTGTAATTCAATGAAATTCTGGTATTTATATTTTTATCAGTAGTGTGCCTGGTGCCAGTTTTTCTTTGAAAGAAACTAACCTGTCAGCCATTTGGGGGGGGGGGGGGCAGTGGCCGGGTTTGAAATTGTGCCCAAAATTTAATCTCACCCTTGTTAAGTTTTACAAATAAATATAGGCCAAGTGGCCTTTCAAAAACCTAAACCTCTTAGTGCAGTGAAGTAATAGTTGTCTCGTGAATTTTCATCACATGGTTCAAGTGCATCCCCCTCAGCAATGACTGAGGTGGGAAACGAAATCTGAGTTATTTAATTGTGGTATAAAAACAAAGTTTTTGTCCTAACCATTATATTTGACTTCTTTACCTCCAAAAGTTATTACACGTGTACATTGTATACCATTAAATTTTAGTGTTTACAAATTTGGTACATATGCAAACAATAGTTACGTTTCTTCCACTTTCAGCTGTATCTACTCATCAAACGCAAACAATACAATAGTAACTTTTGGGAGTTCCCAAATTCAGTTGTGCATTTTATTTTTCTATTTTGTTTCATGGCCTTATTCAAAATTTCAGTTTTGTTTCGAAATGCATCCACCCATCTCCCAAAATTTAAATTTTCTATAATTTCCATATAAGTTTTAATATTAGCGTAAACCCTTCACCATAACATCGCATCGTTACCGGGTAAGAAGGGGTGTCGAGAGGAAGCCAAATTTCGCTACGACACACCGTTTTCGAGATATCTGAAAAAATCAACCTAGGTGGCTCAACCGACTACAGCATCAAAATGCATTTTTGTAATGGCTTTTATCACATTTAGCATCAGGTTCTCGTAATTTACGCAGACTGCAATGAGATATTCTTACGTGCATGTAAACCCCGTTGAAATAATATTCAGCGATAGTTTAGCAACATACAGTATATTGTTGAGTAACAATGAAATTAACTATTGTTGCGTCCTTTCATGGGAAAACATGCGTCACGATCAGATTTGAACAATGGTCTTTGCAGTGACGCACCGTTATCCATTTCCGTTTCATCGAAATTTTGTACTGCCGGGAAAGATGCGTATCATCAAAACTGCTACTTTCCGTAGGTGTAACGTATATTCTATTTTGAGTTTCTTTTTCTATGTAAATTTGAGTTCGCTCTCTTAGACATTTAACGTTATGTCTTTTCACTCAAACGCGAATGATGTTGGCAACACACTGAGGTCGGAACAAGTGACGTATGTGTGGCTGGATAAGAACGATAGATAAAAAGGCAATGCAGCGGTTGCTTAAGGGGATTGGTGTTATTGATGATAGACGTGCTGTTATACTGTGTTTGGATGATAAATCACTGATACTGTATTGAGTACGCCAATAAACCGGATGTGAATGTGGAGTACAAACAATGCAAGCAAAATAAACGTATTTGTAATTACTACAATTGACCTCTTTCTTGTAATGCGTATGGTGGATGCCTTCTAATATTACATTGACTTTAGCATACATAACGTAATTACTGACGTAAGAACTAAGTTACAGCGGAAAGAAAATTACGTTACATAGGCACAGATACAGAACGCTTTTGCAGCTGGATGTCGATCAAGCGTCAGTACCTATATTTGAGATGACCACGCATTTGGTCAGCGCCAGGTGCTCAATTAAATACGAATTAGGATGGTCGCTACCCTGTCACGAGACACTAGCACTTCTGTTACCCATCTATTTACATCGAAATTTGCTGCATAAGTTTTACTTTACTGCTGTCGGGAAAGATTCATAGCATCAAAAAACAGTTTCGTGGGAGGCGGGGAGGATTGCCCTATATCCAAGCTGAGCAAATCCGTATATAATTTCTGAAGTCGCAGTATGGTGAAATAAATGTCCCCCAGGTGGCAATATCAATCGATAACTTCTAAAGCAACTCATTCATTAGGAAAAAATTGCACGAGCCAAGTTTAAGGAAATACATCTTTAAAAAACTGATTTAATGTTAGTTATCAGATTAGTGAAACATGGGAGGCCAAACTACTGCAATAATTTCGTGAAACAACTGAATTTCTCTTCTGAGTTTGAATTAGAAGCAGAAAAGGTGTTATGCTCTCTGAAGCTAAGAAACTGAAACGTGCTCCACACTTCAAGAAGTTACGAAGTGTCGACATATGACAAAATCTCTGTAGCCTCGTACCATACACGCCGGCAAATATCGAACAAGTCAGTTTCTGCTGAACATGTAAGAAACATCAACACGGAAACTTGAAAATCGCATCTCCCGGGAGCGGGAATCAAACACGCATCTCCCTATTACCGTTCGAGTATGTCCTGGTTTTTGTATTACCCTTACAAAAACCAGGACAACGAAGTTTCATCGAAGGAGATGCGAGTTGGATTCCCGCTGCAATTTTCAAGTGATGTTTGTCAATTGCAGACCAATACATTTAGGCAATTTAGGCTATTCTGATTGTTGTGTTAATAATTCTGTAGTTGTTCCTTGTACTTGTGAGGAATATTCCTTCCATAATTTCCAACGCAGTTTCTTTCTTACCATTCAAAAACAAAGTCACAACCTGATGCTTCAGATTCAGAATCATACCTCCATTCTTGAATTTAAAGACTACAGTCTTGTGACGATTATATACCCTATATTGACAAAAGTCACCGGACACCAAGAAGAGAAACACAACATAGCATTTATTGACATGCATTAGTACGGTGTCGGTCCATCTTTAGCTTTAATGCATGCACTGACCCTTCGAGATATGCTTTCGACAAGGTTTTGGAACACAGCGATAGGTATGTGCTTCCATTCAGTACATAATGCTGCCGCTAACTGTTGCTAGTAAACCTTGGTTCCAAACTTCTCATGCGGCACTCTAATTCATCTCATATGTGATCTATGGGATTACGATCAGGGCTCTGTGCTGGCCAGTCCACACACGATACAGAAATACAGAATTATCGTCAAACCACGCCGTAACAGTCCTTGCTTTATGGCTCGGCGCATTATCCTGCTGGTACAAACAAGGCTCGGTTCCATAGTATTGCCACAGAGTTGGTAGTGCACAATTGTCTAGAATACCAAGGTAGACGTGCTGGTTAACAGGCTTGTCCACGATAATCAATTGGCCGGGACCATACCACGTAAAACACCCCCACAAGAGTACACTGCCAGTTCCAAACTAGGCCGTAGGAACAGTACACTGTGGTAAATAGCGTTTCCCCGGCTGCCTCCATACCCAAACATGGCCATCAGACTGATGGATCGTGTATCTGGATTCATTAGTCCATAGGAACCCGTTTCCATTGATCTACGGTCCACGATAAAAGTTTTTTACACCATTTTAAATTACGAGTAGCATTCCGAGTGGAGATAAAAGGCTCATGAGCAGTCGCACGACCACGGTAACCCTTGGAATGAAGTTCTCTGCTAATGGTACGTGTACATACCGAGATTCCAGCATTTTTACTCACCTGTACACTGAGGTCTTGTGCAGTACTCCGTCGATTATCTGTAACGACTCTTCCTGAGGCTTCGATGTTCTCTATCACTGATTTTCTTTGGTCTGCCGGTAAGTTTAGCTGCTTCAGGCACGCCATGTGTCTTCCACTTATTCAGAACATCCAAAACAGTTGACTTGGGTATGCTTAAACGCCTTTCGGTTTCTCTTATGGACAACCCACTAATATAACACCCAACAATCTTTCCTTTCTCAAAGTTAGTTCTCTCCCGCCGCAAAAGTTTCACTAAACCACACAGAGCGATTTGATCGCGGTCTGATGCAGGCATGTTTTTATACCGTTTGCAGTTGTACCGCGCATCTTAACAAAGCAGCGGGCGGATCAGTTCATTTGCTTCTGAAGGGTGTTCGGTGACTATTGTCAGTATAGTGTATATTAAGATAATGCAGCGTTTGTCGCAAATATTTATTTTTTCAAGTCAACCATGGTTTCACTGGGTATGAGGCCCGAAGACCTGAAAGTCGCACGGCGCCAGATCGGTGCTACAAGCAGGGTATGGTAACACCTCAAACTTCAACTCTGTAATTGTTGGTTGACAATGCCGTATGTGGACGAGCTTTGTCGTGAAGCAATAACACATTTTTGGATAACATTATCCGTCGTTTTGTGTGAATTGCTGATCTCAATTTGTCTTTCAGCAAGTCACAATGTGACCGACTGTTAATTGAGTCATCTTGTGCTTGATAGTGTTCAACGATGGGTAGTTTCATGTCAAAAGAGAGTCAGCATTCATTTCCGTGCCGACGTGACAACTTTAAACTTGATTTTGCTTGGGTAGCTCGCATGTTTCCACTCCATGCTTTAGCTTTTGCTCTCGGGGTCGTAACGATGGACCCATATTTCGCCCCCAGTGAAAATCCTCTCTAGAATACTGGGATCTGACTCATACAGCTACAAAATATTTCTGCCAATTTCCAGGCACTGCTGTTTCTGCGCATCAGACAACTGCCGTGGCACCCATTTGGCACACATTTTTATGATATCAGAGAGCGTCATGCCCTATTGAGAATGCAGAATCATAGTTAATATTTACCTTTTGGGCAATCTCAGACAGAGTAACCCGGCGATCTTTTTTAGTGAGTGTATCGATGCTATCCAGATGGTCTTCTGTGGCAGCGGTTGACGGACGGCCCAAGAGAGCATCAAACAGATTCGTTCTACCAGCTTAAAACTTTTCTATCCACTTGTACACATGTCTCTGGCTCATATACTTGTCATCTCTATATTGCACAAGCATCCTACCATGAATTTCAGCGGCCTGCACACCCTCAACTCACAAAAATCGCACTACACTTCTCTGCTCGACGATGGAACATTCCGAAAAACAAGCTGCCATATTTACGCCCTTACAACTACTGGGTAACTGCAGTTAGAAGATTAGCGACTGCATCCGCCACGTGTCAAGGTCGAGTGCCCTCTCTTCCCCAAATAGCAATCTGCCGCAGCTCTGCTTGCCTGCGTAACGAGAGCACTGACCTTACTTTTTAATTCCCCTTCTTATATGTCAGAGGTTACAAAATTTACATAAGAAAAAGAAACTAGAAAGGATTTCTTTTTGTTTGGTGGTGAGGAGTTGATGATCACCGTGAACAACTCAGTGTCCTGCCGTAATTACTGTGATGACCACCGTAATTACTCAGTGTCCCTAAATTAGCGACGGGCGTCTGCGTCGCTAATTTAGGAACACTGGTTCCACGGAAGGAAGACAGTGCCGTACACCGTTAAAAAACTTTGTGGTAGGTTGCACCAAAACAATTGGTACTAAACTAGTTGCACCACTTCCTGAGAAAAGACACCATTATGTGATGCAAACAAATCCCCAAAACATGGTGCAACCCTGCATTACAGTGTAATGCAACTGTGCACCTCAACGTGGGGCAAAGTTGAACCATGTCGTTGGGATTTGTTTGCAACACATAATGGCGCATCTTTTCTCAGAAAGTGGTGCTGTTAACGTATGGCACCACTTGTTTTGGTGCAACCTACCGCAAAAGTTTAAACAGTGTAAGACAAACAGGTCATCGATGTTTCACCCGGAATTTGAACCCGGACCCATCTCGGACGAATGGTTAGAAGACAGAGCATAGTACCACTCGGCAACTGCACTTAAAAATTTTGTATTAGGTTGTACCAAAAAGTGGTGCCACACCAGTTACACCACTAAGAAAAAATATACCATTGTGTGGTGCAAACAAAATCCAATAACATGGTGAAATCTTGCACTGTAATGTGGTGCAACCTTGTACCATAACGCGGTGCAAAGTTTCAGCATGTTGTTGGGTTTTGTTTGCGCCACACAATAGTGTATTTTTCCTTAGAAAGTGGTGAGCTGCTGTAGCACCACTTTTTAGTGCAGCCTTCACAAAATTTTCAAAAGTGTGGAGTTGCAAAAAAGGAAGTTAAAATTGTTGATTACATCACAGAATGCTCACAGAACGTATACTTATTAAGATAACTATATTTTAAAACACTATTGAGCCATATAGAATCAACATAAAATACTCCGGATCAATAAAACATAATACAAAAATGTGGAAATTATTCTGTTCTAAAATTTGATTAAAATCGGAGGGAAAATAATGACATCGTGCCACCATCAGGCCTTGATCAACGCTTTGAGGAGCCCCAAGCCCAAGTGGATTTGGGATTTCTTATAAAGTGTCCCCTGTGTAGAGTCAAAACTTAAACTATTTCCAGTTTCATATTTACGTGTAGAAAATCCATTGTAGGTTATTTATGACATCTTACCATGGAACAATATTTTATTTTTAAAAATACATACATGAAAAATATTTTTTCACTGTGAAATTCTTAGTCACCCCTGAGCAAATTACTTACTGAGAAGTGGGGTATGTGATGCACAAATCACAAAAATTATCACTACACATTATAGGTAATTGATTGCTGAATATTCTGAGTGACGCACGAACACCGAACCGAATTTTCAAACAAATTTTTTTTATTTTAAAAACTACTCGCTTTCACGTCATTTCTACCTGAGTCAAAACAAACCGCATAACACCTAAATATTATTATAAAATACTTCTTTTTAATAATACTTATATGAAAATACATATAGTTATGTATCTGGAGATGTATGAGACATGCAATTTATGCAACTGACATTGCAACTGGCATTTAATGAAAAAAGAATATTTCTAGCAATAATTTCCCTCAGAAAAGAACGATGCCTAATTTTATTTGAAGCATTACATCAATAAATCATGTTTTATCAGTAAATTATTTATTATTATTATTATTATTGTAAAATGCTTTTGTACGCATACTTGTTCTTCTGCTTTTCCACACATAGCGAAATTTCTTGTGACGCATATCTAACTTATCCTTCCTTTTGAGTTTCTATTCTTAGGAAAATTTTGTGCCGCCCCGGTGGCGCAGTGGTCTAAGGCGTTGGCCTCTGATCATTCGTCCGAACGGGGTCCGGGTTCGAATCCCGGTGAGGCATGGATGTTGTGTTTGTCTTACGGCACTGGCTCTCTCCCTTCCCTGGAACCAGTGACCCTAAATTAGGGACGGGCGACTGCTTATAGCCCATTGAGTTGCTCACGGTGGTCGTTAAACCTCCAATCAAAAAAAAAAAAAAAAAAAAATTTTGTTACTTCTCCGCTTGAATTTCGTACTGAACGCACGTCACTTCCCCGAATTTCCTCGTGCGTTTTGGCAACACTGGCAGTCACTCAAAGACAGTGAAGTAACTGTTAGTAACCCTTTAAGCGGTCAACATACCTGAACAAAATGTTGCTCAAAGTTTCCTGCTCTCCCCAGAACAGAAAATTTCACAGAGCGCCCGGGTTTTACGATAGTCACGACAAAATAATTTCTTTCCTCCTTTCATCTCGGCGGTAATGATCATAAAGCTGTCACAGATTATAGGCGTTAAAGTACATGTGCAAACGTGTCTGTAACCGTAATGGAGCCGTGACTAAGAGGGGATTTACGATTTTTGAAAAAAGTTTTGATGAGTGGCAACACAGCTGATAAAAAGTTCTCCAGAGTGAAATTACCGCTGGAAGAGAAGATATTTGGCGACACTTCGGACATTCAAGCTAATGTGACGACCCAGCTGCAGAAGATAACAGGACTTTTTCCCCCTCTAGCAGTTTTACGAACGGTGCCAAAAGTGTATTGTATACGGAAAGAATCATTTTGAAGGCCAATAAAATAAGTTTTCTTAAACATCACCTGTTGTTCATTTTTACTGCGTATTCTTCATCTTTTTTTTTATTATTGGTGATTTAACGACCACAATGATCGATGGACTAAAAGCAGCAGTCCGTCCTTAAATTTAGGACTATGGTTTCAGGGAAGGGAGAAAATCAGTGCCGTAACGCAAACACAATAGCGATGCCTTACCGGAATTCGATCCCGAACCCATCTCGGACAAATGGGCCGAAGCCAGCGGTTATACCACTGCGGCTTAAAGTGCATTCACCAAATTTGTGTGTTTGTGCGTGCGTGTCTGTGTTTTCCCAAAACTAGTCATGACGAGCTCTTTTTGAAACCTTGGTTTCTACAGCAGAAATATATCAGTTATGGAACGAGAGAGATTCACTGGCTGTTTGCGGATGATATACGGAATTTAAATGGAATTCACAAGAATAAAGTCATTGTAGGAATCCTATTAAAAATATAAGATCGGATTTATGATTTTTGCAAAATTTTTCGTTGTGTGGCAACACTGACAAAAAGTCGCGCTAAATCCACTGTGTCAAACTTTTGATAGCTGAGATCGAGGGTCTCGCGAGGATGTTAGTATCGTTTTTTCGTTTTTGTTGTTGGTGGTAAGGAAGAAAATTTTCTACGATTTAAATGCAAGCAGTTGAGGGAAGTTTACCGGGGTGGGGGAGGGGCAATGACTCTTTAGCATTTGCAGAGAATGCAGAAGCGAAAATCTGAGAGCTTGTGTTGAACAGCTCAATGAAAAACGATCATATCTACAAAAATGATGAACTACTTTGGAAAAAAATTGCGTTTTAGTTAAACACGCATTTAGAACCGTCCACAGTATTTCAAAACACCGATTTCTTTAATCTCGTACTGAGATGGGAAATATATATATATATATATATATATATCAGAGCCCTTGGAGATGACTTCAAAACATAATTTTTTGCAAAAATAATGTCCTCAAAGTGCAGTGAAATGGCCACAACAGTTCTTAAACACAAAAGTGCGAAATACGAAACCTTCTTGGGGAACCATGTGTAAGTGATTCACTCTGGACAATACTTTCTCAGCTATACTCGTATATACAGTACATACATCTCACAAATGGCAATGGTCTGGACATATTGTCAGAAGAACGGACCACCAACGGAACAACCGAAACTTAAGACTGGATTCCAAAGGACAGGAAAAGTCCCAGAACATTTTGAAAGCAATATATATACACTTACCAACAAGTAATTGGATACCTGTGATAGCAAAGGAAAACGAAGTTTATTCACCTTCAATAGTTGGTGGAGCCTCCACGAGCAGAGATTACTGCTGCGACTCTCCGGGGCATACTCTCAACCAGGAGTTGTACGACGGCTAGCGGCATTTTCTTCCACTCTGCTTGGAGAAGACAGGTCAGTTCCTTCACCGATTTCGGACGGTGGGGGCACCCCTTAAGTCGACGCTCCAACTCGTCCCAGAGGTGCTCGATAGGGTTAAGGTCCGGGCTCTGCGCAGGCCAGTCCATTTGATTAACCCCATTGTCACCATACCAAGCCACGGTGTACCTCGCAACATGACAGGTGGCATTGTCATCCTGAAAGTAACATGGGTCCACCCCGTAAAACTGCCACAACGTAGGAAGCGCATGGTCATCCAAAATGGTGCAGTGGGTCTCGGCGTTGAGTCTATCAGGAATTGCGACCAAGGGTCCCGTGCCAGACCAGGAGAAACACCCCCATAGCATAATTCCACCGCCGCCGAACTTCACAGATGGCGCAATACATTCCGGCAGGAGGCGTTCTCCTGGCAGACGCCAAACCCAGACCCTGCCATCCAAACGGTAGAGGGTGAACCTTGATTCGTCGCTCCAGAGAACCTGTTTCCACTGTTCAACGGTCCACTGTGGACGTTCTTTGCACCACGTTATCCGAGCAGCGCTATTGGGCTTGGTGATCAAAGGCTTGTGGGCGGCAGCACGTCCATGATAACCGAGCAGATGGGCTTCCTTAGGGATGGTATTCATAGAAAGAACACTACCGGATGCCTGTTGAAACTCCTCGCGGATGTGGCCCATCGATTTGGTGCGGTTCTTCGGAATTTCTCTGGCCAGCACCCGTCGGTCTCTAACTCCCAGTTTTGTGGGTCTGCCGGATCGGGGCACATTCCGACAGTCACCTCTCATCTTCCACTTGCCAATCACGTAGGCCACTGTCGATTTTGGGTACTTCAACTCGCTGGATATGTCACGTATGGATCGTTCATTTCTGTGATACCCGACGATTACACCTTTCTCGAAATCAGAGAGCTCCGGACTGCTTGACGTCTTGCATGCGACTGGTTGCGTTGTCGTTTCCCACACGATATTTAACGGCGGTGGCCGTGACGCGTATCAGGACTGCAGATATCGTCGATTGCAGGGGTGTCCAATTACTTTTTGGTAGATAGTGTATATCATCATCATCATCATTGTCAACCATTATCAATCCACTGCTGGACGAAGGTCTCCCCAAGTTTCCTCCACAACGGTCTGTCTTGTGCCAGTCTCCTCCATGTCACTCCCGCATACTTTCGAATTTCACCCACCCATCTTCCATGTGGTCTTCTGGGTCTTTTCCTGTCCCTTGGAATCCAATCTAAAATTTCGGCTGTCCATCGATGGTCTATTCTTCTGGCAGTATGTCCAGCCCATTGCCATTTCAGGGATTTAACTCTGATCATGATGTCTTCCACTCTTGTCATTTTTCGGATCCACGTGTTCCTCTTCTTATCTCTCCTGGTTACACCAAGCATGCACCTCTCCATGCTCCTTTGAGTTGTCAGCAGCCTTTGTATGTCTCTTTTAGCTAAGGTCCACGTCTCTGCACCATACGTAAGCACTGGAAGGATGCATTAATCAAACACTTTTCTTTTAAGACATAATGGCATATTGCTCTTGAAAATTATGCTGTTTCTTCCAAAAGCTCTCCAGGCAAGTTTTGTACGCCGCTTAATTTCTTCACCAATGTGACCCTCACTTGATATCTGCTGTCCAAGATAAACGTACGTGTCTGTTATCTCCAGCTTTTCTCCATCAATCGATAAATCTTCATTTCTTGTAAAAGCATTGTACATCACTTTTGTCTTCTGAAAGTTCATTTTTAATCCCACTTCTTTACTCTTGTCAGCAAGTTCCTGGATCATACTCTGTAGCTCTGATGGGGTAGTTGCAAAAATGACTGTCATCAGCAAAACGAAGGTGGGTTAGATAATCTCCATTAATCTTTATCCCTTTGTTTTCCCAGTTCAGTGATTGAAAGACATTTTCCAATGTGGCATTAAAGAGCTTCGGAGATATGGTGACACCTTGTCTCACTCCCTTTCCAATTTTTATGTGTGTTGTATTTTCAAACAGCCGAATCTTTGCACTTGCATTTTCATAGATGTTATTAATAATATTAATGTATGCATCTTCAATACCGCAGGATTTCAGAGCCATTGCAACTGCTGATGGTTTCACCGAATCAAAGGCTTTTTCATAATCGATAAAAGCCATGCACAATGGAAGCTCATATTAGTAGTAGGGGGGGGGACTTGGGCGGCGGAAGTGACGTCACAGGTGGGCGTGGTCAACTTCCGGAAGTGACGTCACGATTGCGCTTCCCGTAGACGTTCACGGGGAAACTTTTCTTCCGGTGACAACGGTGGGCGTGGTCGTTGGTGTCCGCCATTTTTTACTGCATGACGTCACCTTCACGTCGATGTTGACGAAGCCATTTTTAATTCTGGGAAATTTCTCTGCCATTTTTATTTTTTTGGGAATTTCCCAATCTGTTTTCGGGTGATGGTGGTAAATTTAATTGTAAGTGGACTCGGGAAATTTTTTTCAACCATGGATAATTATCGAAAAAGAGCGACGACCAGGTTTGGAACCAGTTGGATTCGAACTCGGGCCGTTTAGATGGAAGCCAAATGCTCTACCGCTTCGGCCGCCAAATCTTTGGTAGGGTTGGTCGAAAGGATTAAGACATGTGGTTGCGTATGGGGGAAGACTGCCTGAGGGGATTTGCAGTTGGCCGTCTTACGATGAATACAGGAAGGAGGGCGTATTAGGAGTTGACGTCATTTGAGATTCTGTTAGACACATTAAGCTCCAAGTCTGATTATTTTTTTCAATAACTTGATCATTTTGCAACGAATTTAGCCCTTATTTTTTCCCCATAATTTCCCATTTTATATACATAATTTTTCAACGTAACGATTTTTTTTTTATTTTCTTTGAGGAGATTTCACGCTTTTTAAACGGACGTACCAACATAAAGCCGTTTCCCAAAGTTTTGTGCTGCAGACATAATCTTAAAACACGAATGTTTATTAATGTACTTACGTGTTCATGGCATTTTCTGTTACATTTGTTAACAATGTACCTTTTTCCGCCATAAAAGCCGCAATGTTTTATACATAATTAAAATATATTTTTTTTTTATGTTTTCGTATTTTCTTTTATGATTAATCAGTGAAATGTACCTTTTAATGCATTATCTTAATCTACTTTTTTTCTAAATGCTTGCATACTCGTTAAACTTCTCGATGTACCATCATTATTTTATTTTCTTACTTTTCAATCTAACAACTACTTTTATCGAGGCTTTATTTTTTTCTGATTTAAACAAGCAAACGTTTCTTCATTATTATTTCTTTTTCCTACGCAAAGAACTTTTCTTACTTGGTTTTAATGTATGACTTAATCTGGTTTTCTATATAGCTGTTTCATGTTTGCGCAAGAAATATACAGATCTATAGCAGATATACATAAAATTCGCTCGTAACAGTATCTTTTTTCAGATTTAAACCAACATACGTTTCTTAACGACTTGATATCTGTTCCATAAGATGTGACAAAACTTCAGATTTTTAATTTTTTCCCTCTGAAACTGTTTTTTTCTTACTTGCTTTTAATGTATGGTTTAATCTATTTTTCTATCTTACTTTTCTATATGTGTACAAGAAATATACGGATCTATGGTGGTTAAAATTCGATTGAAACAATATTTTCTCCATTCTTACTGTACTTTTACATTTCTTTCTAACAGACGTTTTTTCTTCTCAATTCCCGCTATCTAACTTAATCTATGTTTTGAATATCATTCTATGTCCGCGTATTCGTCCATTATTTTATTTCAAACTTTGCTAACTGCTTCATACTTATATTCTGACTTTATTTTTTTCATTTCAAGCAACGTTTCTTAACGACTTGAATTTCTGGATGTGACAAAACTTCAGATTTATTTTTTCTCCTCTTAAACTATTTTTTTCTTACTTGCTTTAAATGTGACTTAATTTATTTTTTACATCGCTGTTTCGTGTATGTACGAGAAATATACAAATCTATAGCAGTTAAACATTCGATTGAAACAGTATTTTCTTTATTTTTACTTTATTTTTACATTTCTTTCTGACAAACATTTTTTTTCACATTTTCCCCATATTTAACTCAATTTTGTGTTTTCGAATATCATTCTATGTTCACGTATTCGTCCATTGTCTTTTTTCTAACTTTACACTTCATTCTTACTGTATTTTTTCCATTTAATTTCAACCAACGTTTCTTAACGACTTGATATCTGTTCTACAAGATGTGACGAAACTCCAGATTTTTAATTTTTTCCCTCTGAAACTGTGTTTTCTTACTTGCTTTTAATGTACGGTTTAATCTATTTTTCTATCTCGCTTTTCTATGTGTGTACAAGAAATACACGGATCTATAGTAGTTAAAATTCAATTGATTTCTTCATTCTTACTGTATTTTTCCATTTCTTTCATTTACAGTAGTTAAAATTCAATTGAAACAATATTTTCTCCATTTTTACTGTATTTTTACATTTCTTTCAAACATAGGTTTTTTCTTCTCAATTCCCGCTATCTAACTTAATCTATGTTTTGAATATCATTCTATGTTCACGCATTCGTCCATTATTTTATTTCAAACTTTGCAAACTGCCTCATATTTATATTCTGACCTTATTATTTTTCATTTCAACCAACGTTTCTTAACGACTTGAATTTCCGGATGTGACAAAACTTCACATTTATTTTTTCTCCTCTTAAACTATTTTTTTCTTACTTGCTTTAAATGTGACCTAATTTATTTTTTTCATCGCTGTTTCGTGTATGTACAAGAAATACACAGATCTATAGCAGTTAAAAATTCGATTGAAACAATATTTTTTTTATTTTTACATTTCTTTCTGACAAACATTTTTTTTTCACATTTTCCCCTATTTAACTTAATTTTAGTTAAAAATTCGATTGAAACAATATTTTTTTATTTTTACATTTCTTTCTGACAAACATTTTTTTCACATTTTCCCCTATTTAACTTAATTTTGTGTGTTTGAATATCATTCTATGTTCACGATTCAGACTTTATTTTTTCATTTCATTTCAACCAACCTTTCTTAACGACTTGATATCACAAGAGGTAGCAAAACTTCAGATATTTTTTTTTGTTTCTTCAATTTTTCAAAACTCACATTTAAGTATTCCTAAAAGCTTACATTTATGAGGAATATACAGATCTGTAGTGGTAAAAATTGGACTGCAACAGTATTTTCTTTATTCCAACTTTACGTTTCTATTTCTTTTCAACAGGCGTTTCTTCATTATTATTTCTTCTTCATATGTAAGCAACTTTTCTTTCTTTCTTTTAATGTATAACTTAATAAATTTTTCTATCTTACCTTTTTCGTGGGTATACGAGAAATATACAGATCTATGACAGTTAAAATTCGATTGTATTAGTATTTTCTTTACTATGACTTTATTTTTTCATTTCATTTGAGTAAAACGTTTCTTAACAACTTGATATCACAAGATGTACCAAACACTTCAGATTTTTTGTTTCCCTCACTTTCCAACTCACTTTTAAGTATTCCTAAAAAACCTGCATGTATGTGAAATATTCATATTTTTCTTTAACTAACCCAACAGGAAAAGCATTCATTGTCAAGACATTCATTCTAAAGCATTCTTTCTTACGATAAAATTTATATTCTTTGCAATATATTTTCAGTATATTTTTTCTAAATCAACAGAAAAAAAACTTTCATTCTGGAGACATAGCGACCAAGTCCGTACTTCCACTAAACATCATATTCTTAGCAAACATTTTTTCCCCTACATAGCAATTTCTAAACTCACCAGAAAAGCAGCTATTCTCAACATGTAGCTAAAATATCGAATTTCTCCAAACAAATGTAATAATTTTTTTAAGAAAGACTTAGTTCTTTTCTCTGTATAACGACTTAATCTATTTTTCGAAAAACTGTTCTACGTTTACGTATTTTGTTTAACTTTGCTTTACACTGTACTTCGATTTTTTTCTTCGTAGTACTTTTTCCTGTTTCATTCCAATAAACTTGTTTCTTTTCGACTCGATCACTCTCATATTTCCATACAAACTTTCCTAATATCAGAAATGTAACAAAAACTTCAGATATATTTTTTAACTTTAGAATAAGTCTCCCCGACATTTTTTATCATGACATAAACTAAAATTTCATACTTTCCCCCAAAATAATTTTCTTAATGAGTTGTTTTTACACCTTTTTCATGTAGACAGGAGAAAAATAAAGAATGCTTAGATAATAATATAATTTCTCAAACATAAAAGTACGTTTAAATAGAAGTCAGCATTCTGGTCGTTTGAGTTATTTCAGCATACAGAAGGAAAAAAGCAATTATAAAAATTAATATACGTATGGAAAATAGATCTCAGCAATGGAACAAGGTTGGATGATATTAACATATTCATTTTAGTAAAGTTGTGAAAGATTTTTAGTTCTCTAAAGATACAATGCGAGAAAAAATGCTGTTGGGTAAAAGTTGCTGAATAAGTTAAATGATTTTTTTATATTTTGCAGGAAAAATGCAAAGAAGCTGATCTTAATGCATTTTTTATTAAGAAACAAAATACAAATAAACAAAAACGTTGACAATAAAATAAAGTTTTGTGACACAAAGGATGAAGACATGTAAAATAAAAAAATAAATGAATAAGAAAAGAACAAATATTGGTGATCAAGCCAAGCTGAATGATATAACCACAATCCTGTTAATGAAACTGTGGAAGATTCTCAAAATACACGGTGAGAGAAAAACAATACTTCTGAAGAACAAATAAAATCAATAAAGATGTCACGTGAGAGACAAAAATTATGGCTCAAAAGCAGTGAAATTTCTGAACAGTTGAGCATAGTTAGAGATAAAACATTTGCAGTACTCACAAAAGCTTCATATTTTGTGTCACTTGGACGAAAATGGCAGTCCTCCTGTGCTTGTCTTTAATCTTTCGAGAGAATTAGCATATACCGCACTACGTATGAGCTTCGTTTATCGAGATGTATTTGCTCAATCAGTGAGAAATGGGCAAAATTCTTGATTGTATCTTTACTTCCAAGTTTGCACGATTTTAATTTTCTTAGAAACAACACGGACATTTACAGTCCACAATAAATTTCATTCGCACAAATTACATTTCTTTTGGATGAGTTCGGGTTTTTTAAAATCAAAAACGGGTGCGAAAAAATTTTAAGTTGAAAACATTGCTGATTGTTAAGATTCAATGGATTTTCTAAGCGAGGATTTGCTGTGTGTGAATGAAAAGATTTCGAGTTCCTAGAGAAAGTGATTTTCCTGAAGACGGTTGAAACCACAGTCTTTATTACCTTATTAGATTGAAGATGAACTTGTCTCCACTGAAAATTCTTGGTCAGTCAAGGAAGGATTCGGTGACAATAAATTGATTCAATCAGGGGCAAGAAGAGTTCAACACAATAACAGAGTATATCTCAAATGCTTTAAAAGTTTTCTCCTTTGTAAAACTGCCTGTAGTTTTCGTGAAACTTCTTTTTTCTAACATTCGCGCTTGAAATTTGTGGAGCCTTTTTACTTTTTTCTGAAGTTTATTTGTCGAAAATTTCCTTTGTTCTTTTCATTTTGGTAAACGTTTTTCCTTTGAAGGCTTTCATTTTTGTAAATTTTACTGTTTAAAACCTTTTTCCGAAACGTTTTCTCTTTAACTTTTAATGGCTATTTTACTGGGCTTTTTAATCATTTTTTCCGCAATGTCCTTCCTAAAACATCATTGTAAATCGTTTTTACATTTTCTCTTTGAGACTTATTTTTCGTAATGTTTTTCTTAAAACTTTTGGTAAACACGTTTTTTTACTTTTCTTTATAAACGTTACTCTTTGTAAATTATTCTTTCGTACTGCTTTCCTAAATCTTAAGTTTACCCTTTGAACTCTCCGTACGAACGTTTTTATTTTTATTTTTAAACATTACTGTTTGTAAATTATTTTTTCGTATTGCTTTTCTAAATTTTCTGTTTTTTGCTAAAACTTTTTTCGAAATCTCTTACTTTTTGAGGAAAGCTTATTTCACAAAATTTTTTCACTTAAGTTTTGGTAAACACATTTTTGTTTTTAATGGCAAACCTTACTATTTTGTAAATATTTTTTCTGTAATACGTTTTTACCGAATATTCGTGCTTAAAACATTTTGGGAATACCTTTTTTGCTTTTTTATAACGTTTATTTGTCGTAATATTTTCTTCCAAAGCTATTTTTGTTTCTTCTTTTTCGTAAACTTTTTTCCTTTGCCAGTTTTCGTTTCATATACTTTACTGTTTTAAAACATTTTTCCGAAAAAACTTTTCTAAACCTTTAAATGATAATATTACCGTTTATGTAAATCATTTTTTTCGCAAAGTCCTTCCAAAAAACGATTTTTTTTACCATTTCTGTTTGTGACTTATTTTTTTGTTTTTCCTTAAAACTTTTGGTAAGCACGTATTTTATTTTTCTCTGTAAACGTTACAATTTGTGAATTATTCTTTCGTACTGCTTTTCTAAACCTTACGGTTTTCCTTTAAAACTTTCGGTAAGAACGTCTTTATTTTTTTTTAAACATTACACTTTTTACATTATTCTTTCGTACTCCTTTTTCTAAATCTTCTGTTTTTCTTAAAACTTTTTTTGAAATCTTTTACTTTTTCAGTAAAACTTATTGCATAAAATTTTTCACTTAAGTTTTGGTGAACACATTTTTGTTTTTAAATGCAAGCACTACTGTTTTGAAGATATTTTTCCTGTAATAAGTTTTCACAATTTTTGTAAAAACTTTTTCCATTTTTTATCGCAAAATATTTTTACAAAAATTTAAAATTTTTGGCAAACCATTTTATTTTATTTTTAAACTTTACTGTTTTGTAAATAATTTCCCTGCAATGTGTTCACATTAACTTTTGTAAAAACTTTTTTCGACAAAATTTATTTTCGTAAAGTTTTTGTTTTACTAAAGTTTGTAGGAAACGAATTTTATTTTTGCTTTTAAACTTTACTGTTTTGCATATTTTAATTCTTGTAAAAACCTTTTTTTCCGATAAAATTTAATTTCGTAAAATTCTGTATTACTAAAAACTGTAGGAATCATACTTTTATTTTTTGTTTTAAACTTTACTGTTTCGCACATAATTTTTTTTGTAATGGGTTTTCGTAAAAACTTTTTTCAGTTAAACTTATTTTCCCTAAAAATTTCGGTAAACACCTTTTTTACTTTTATTTGCAAATTAAATAATTTCAGTAAAATGTTTTTCAGTAAAACTAATTTTTCTTAGCCTTTCCACTAAACCCTCAGTTAGCCACTTTATTTTAAGTAAGCTTTTTACTGTTTTTTTATTTTCTGTATTGTGTTTTCATAATTTTTATACAAAATTTTTCAGTAAAACGTTTAGTGAAATACCCCGTAGCCATTCAACTTAAAAGTTTCAATGTTATGCATGCAGTCTGAATTAGATCGCATGGCTGGTGTTTTAAAGAAAACTGTTGACGGAAAGAGATCTTAGTTTTAATCAAATAGTTTCCTTTATTTTTTAACAAAGGAAATTAAATGGAAAGTCAACACACTCGCGGGAAATGTTTTGTTCCATGATATCAGTCCATCTCCAGAATGATGTGCTAACAACAACAGCAAAAAAAAAAAAAAAAAAAACACAAAAATTACATACCCACAGATTCACAATTTATCGATGTACCCCTGCACTACATAAGATTCCGGGTCTTGGTAAAACAATGCAGCACAGCACCGTTGGATTCCTCTAAGAAAATCCCAATTCCTTTTCCCTTGCCTGTTCTTTATTCGAAAGCTGACTTCATAAAAGCGAAGAACTGTTGCCAAGGGAAAGGGAATTGAGATTTTCTTAGAGGAATCCAACGGTGCTGTGCTGCATTGTTTTACCAAGACCCGGAATCTTATGTAGTGCAGGGGTACATCGATAAATTGTGAATCTGTGGGTATGTAATTTTTGTGTTTTTTTTTTTTTTTTTTTTGCTGTTGTTGTTAGCACATCATTCTGGAGATGGACTGATATCATGGAACAAAACATTTCCCGCGAGTGTGTTGACTTTCCATTTAATTTCCTTTGTTAAAAAATAAAGGAAACTATTTGATTAAAACTAAGATCTCTTTCCGTCAACAGTTTTCTTTAAAACACCAGCCATGCGATCTAATTCAGACTGCATGCATAACATTGAAACTTTTAAGTTGAATGGCTACGGGGTATTTCACTAAACGTTTTACTGAAAAATTTTGTATAAAAATTATGAAAACACAATACAGAAAATAAAAAAACAGTAAAAAGCTTACTTAAAATAAAGTGGCTAACTGAGGGTTTAGTGGAAAGGCTAAGAAAAATTAGTTTTACTGAAAAACATTTTACTGAAATTATTTAATTTGCAAATAAAAGTAAAAAAGGTGTTTACCGAAATTTTTAGGGAAAATAAGTTTAACTGAAAAAAAGTTTTTACGAAAACCCATTACAAAAAAAATTATGTGCGAAACAGTAAAGTTTAAAACAAAAATAAAAGTATGATTCCTACAGTTTTTAGTAATACAGAATTTTACGAAATTAAATTTTATCGGAAAAAAAGGTTTTTACAAGAATTAAAAATATGCAAAACAGTAAAGTTTAAAAGCAAAAATAAAATTCGTTTCCTACAAACTTTAGTAAAACAAAAAACTTTACGAAAATAAATTTTGTCGAAAAAAAGTTTTTACAAAAGTTAATGTGAACACATTGCAGGGAAATTATTTACAAAACAGTAAAGTTTAAAAATAAAATAAAATGGTTTGCCAAAAATTTTAAATTTTTGTAAAAATATTTTGCGATAAAAAATGGAAAAAGTTTTTACAAAAATTGTGAAAACTTATTACAGGAAAAATATCTTCAAAACAGTAGTGCTTGCATTTAAAAACAAAAATGTGTTCACCAAAACTTAAGTGAAAAATTTTTATGCAATAAGTTTTACTGAAAAAGTAAAAGATTTCAAAAAGTTTTAAGAAAAACAGAAGATTTAGAAAAAGGAGTACGAAAGAATAATGTAAAAAGTGTAATGTTTAAAAAAAAAATAAAGACGTTCTTACCGAAAGTTTTAAAGGAAAACCGTAAGGTTTAGAAAAGCAGTACGAAAGAATAATTCACAAATTGTAACGTTTACAGAGAAAATAAAATACGTGCTTACCAAAAGTTTTAAGGAAAAACAAAAAAATAAGTCACAAACAGAAATGGTAAAAAAATCGTTTTTTGGAAGGACTTTGCGAAAAAAATGATTTACATAAACGGTAATATTATCATTTAAAGGTTTAGAAAAGTTTTTTCGGAAAAATGTTTTAAAACAGTAAAGTATATGAAACGAAAACTGGCAAAGGAAAAAAGTTTACGAAAAAGAAGAAACAAAAATAGCTTTGGAAGAAAATATTACGACAAATAAACGTTATAAAAAAGCAAAAAGGTATTCCCAAAATGTTTTAAGCACGAATATTCGGTAAAAACGTATTACAGAAAAAATATTTACAAAATAGTAAGGTTTGCCATTAAAAACAAAAATGTGTTTACCAAAACTTAAGTGAAAAAATTTTGTGAAATAAGCTTTCCTCAAAAAGTAAGAGATTTCGAAAAAAAGTTTTAGCAAAAAACAGAAAATTTAGAAAAGCAATACGAAAAAATAATTTACAAACAGTAATGTTTAAAAATAAAAATAAAAACGTTCGTACGGAGAGTTCAAAGGGTAAACTTAAGATTTAGGAAAGCAGTACGAAAGAATAATTTACAAAGAGTAACGTTTATAAAGAAAAGTAAAAAAACGTGTTTACCAAAAGTTTTAAGAAAAAACATTACGAAAAATAAGTCTCAAAGAGAAAATGTAAAAACGATTTACAATGATGTTTTAGGAAGGACATTGCGGAAAAAATGATTAAAAAGCCCAGTAAAATAGCCATTAAAAGTTAAAGAGAAAACGTTTCGGAAAAAGGTTTTAAACAGTAAAATTTACAAAAATGAAAGCTTTCAAAGGAAAAACGTTTACCAAAATGAAAAAGAACAAAGGAAATTTTCGACAAATAAACTTCAGAAAAAGTAAAAAGGCTCCACAAATTTCAAGCGCGAATGTTAGAAAAAAGAAGTTTCACGAAAACTACAGGCAGTTTTACAAAGGAGAAAACTTTTAAAGCATTTGAGATATACTCTGTTATTGTGTTGAACTCTTCTTGCCCCTGATTGAATCAATTTATTGTCACCGAATCCTTCCTTGACTGACCAAGAATTTTCAGTGGAGACAAGTTCATCTTCAATCTAATAAGGTAATAAAGACTGTGGTTTCAACCGTCTTCAGGAAAATCACTTTCTCTAGGAACTCGAAATCTTTTTCATTCACACACAGCAAATCCTCGCTTAGAAAATCCATTGAATCTTAACAATCAGCAATGTTTTCAACTTAAAATTTTTTCGCACCCGTTTTTGATTTTAAAAAACCCGAACTCATCCAAAAGAAATGTAATTTGTGCGAATGAAATTTATTGTGGACTGTAAATGTCCGTGTTGTTTCTAAGAAAATTAAAATC
This sequence comes from Macrothele yani, assembly GCA_039090855.1. NCBI lineage: Eukaryota > Metazoa > Arthropoda > Arachnida > Araneae > Macrothelidae > Macrothele > Macrothele yani. Next base: position 7,371,122 of record CM076994.1, on the reverse strand, counting down.
GTGCAAACTTGGAAGTAAAGATACAATCAAGAATTTTGCCCATTTCTCACTGATTGAGCAAATACATCTCGATAAACGAAGCTCATACGTAGTGCGGTATATGCTAATTCTCTCGAAAGATTAAAGACAAGCACAGGAGGACTGCCATTTTCGTCCAAGTGACACAAAATATGAAGCTTTTGTGAGTACTGCAAATGTTTTATCTCTAACTATGCTCAACTGTTCAGAAATTTCACTGCTTTTGAGCCATAATTTTTGTCTCTCACGTGACATCTTTATTGATTTTATTTGTTCTTCAGAAGTATTGTTTTTCTCTCACCGTGTATTTTGAGAATCTTCCACAGTTTCATTAACAGGATTGTGGTTATATCATTCAGCTTGGCTTGATCACCAATATTTGTTCTTTTCTTATTCATTTATTTTTTTATTTTACATGTCTTCATCCTTTGTGTCACAAAACTTTATTTTATTGTCAACGTTTTTGTTTATTTGTATTTTGTTTCTTAATAAAAAAATGCATTAAGATCAGCTTCTTTGCATTTTTCCTGCAAAATATAAAAAAATCATTTAACTTATTCAGCAACTTTTACCCAACAGCATTTTTTCTCGCATTGTATCTTTAGAGAACTAAAAATCTTTCACAACTTTACTAAAATGAATATGTTAATATCATCCAACCTTGTTCCATTGCTGAGATCTATTTTCCATACGTATATTAATTTTTATAATTGCTTTTTTCCTTCTGTATGCTGAAATAACTCAAACGACCAGAATGCTGACTTCTATTTAAACGTACTTTTATGTTTGAGAAATTATATTATTATCTAAGCATTCTTTATTTTTCTCCTGTCTACATGAAAAAGGTGTAAAAACAACTCATTAAGAAAATTATTTTGGGGGAAAGTATGAAATTTTAGTTTATGTCATGATAAAAAATGTCGGGGAGACTTATTCTAAAGTTAAAAAATATATCTGAAGTTTTTGTTACATTTCTGATATTAGGAAAGTTTGTATGGAAATATGAGAGTGATCGAGTCGAAAAGAAACAAGTTTATTGAATGAAACAGGAAAAAAGTACTACGAAGAAAAAATCGAAGTACAGTGTAAAGCAAAGTTAAACAAAATACGTAAACGTAGAACAGTTTTTCGAAAAATAGATTAAGTCGTTATACAGAGAAAAGAACTAAGTCTTTCTTAAAAAAATTATTACATTTGTTTGGAGAAATTCGATATTTTAGCTACATGTTGAGAATAGCTGCTTTTCTGGTGAGTTTAGAAATTGCTATGTAGGGGAAAAAATGTTTGCTAAGAATATGATGTTTAGTGGAAGTACGGACTTGGTCGCTATGTCTCCAGAATGAAAGTTTTTTTTCTGTTGATTTAGAAAAAATATACTGAAAATATATTGCAAAGAATATAAATTTTATCGTAAGAAAGAATGCTTTAGAATGAATGTCTTGACAATGAATGCTTTTCCTGTTGGGTTAGTTAAAGAAAAATATGAATATTTCACATACATGCAGGTTTTTTAGGAATACTTAAAAGTGAGTTGGAAAGTGAGGGAAACAAAAAATCTGAAGTGTTTGGTACATCTTGTGATATCAAGTTGTTAAGAAACGTTTTACTCAAATGAAATGAAAAAATAAAGTCATAGTAAAGAAAATACTAATACAATCGAATTTTAACTGTCATAGATCTGTATATTTCTCGTATACCCACGAAAAAGGTAAGATAGAAAAATTTATTAAGTTATACATTAAAAGAAAGAAAGAAAAGTTGCTTACATATGAAGAAGAAATAATAATGAAGAAACGCCTGTTGAAAAGAAATAGAAACGTAAAGTTGGAATAAAGAAAATACTGTTGCAGTCCAATTTTTACCACTACAGATCTGTATATTCCTCATAAATGTAAGCTTTTAGGAATACTTAAATGTGAGTTTTGAAAAATTGAAGAAACAAAAAAAAATATCTGAAGTTTTGCTACCTCTTGTGATATCAAGTCGTTAAGAAAGGTTGGTTGAAATGAAATGAAAAAATAAAGTCTGAATCGTGAACATAGAATGATATTCAAACACACAAAATTAAGTTAAATAGGGGAAAATGTGAAAAAAAAAATGTTTGTCAGAAAGAAATGTAAAAATAAAAAAATATTGTTTCAATCGAATTTTTAACTAAAATTAAGTTAAATAGGGGAAAATGTGAAAAAAAAATGTTTGTCAGAAAGAAATGTAAAAATAAAAAAAATATTGTTTCAATCGAATTTTTAACTGCTATAGATCTGTGTATTTCTTGTACATACACGAAACAGCGATGAAAAAAATAAATTAGGTCACATTTAAAGCAAGTAAGAAAAAATAGTTTAAGAGGAGAAAAAATAAATGTGAAGTTTTGTCACATCCGGAAATTCAAGTCGTTAAGAAACGTTGGTTGAAATGAAAAATAATAAGGTCAGAATATAAATATGAGGCAGTTTGCAAAGTTTGAAATAAAATAATGGACGAATGCGTGAACATAGAATGATATTCAAAACATAGATTAAGTTAGATAGCGGGAATTGAGAAGAAAAACCTATGTTTGAAAGAAATGTAAAAATACAGTAAAAATGGAGAAAATATTGTTTCAATTGAATTTTAACTACTGTAAATGAAAGAAATGGAAAAATACAGTAAGAATGAAGAAATCAATTGAATTTTAACTACTATAGATCCGTGTATTTCTTGTACACACATAGAAAAGCGAGATAGAAAAATAGATTAAACCGTACATTAAAAGCAAGTAAGAAAACACAGTTTCAGAGGGAAAAAATTAAAAATCTGGAGTTTCGTCACATCTTGTAGAACAGATATCAAGTCGTTAAGAAACGTTGGTTGAAATTAAATGGAAAAAATACAGTAAGAATGAAGTGTAAAGTTAGAAAAAAGACAATGGACGAATACGTGAACATAGAATGATATTCGAAAACACAAAATTGAGTTAAATATGGGGAAAATGTGAAAAAAAATGTTTGTCAGAAAGAAATGTAAAAATAAAGTAAAAATAAAGAAAATACTGTTTCAATCGAATGTTTAACTGCTATAGATTTGTATATTTCTCGTACATACACGAAACAGCGATGTAAAAAATAAATTAAGTCACATTTAAAGCAAGTAAGAAAAAAATAGTTTAAGAGGAGAAAAATAAATCTGAAGTTTTGTCACATCCAGAAATTCAAGTCGTTAAGAAACGTTGCTTGAAATGAAAAAAATAAAGTCAGAATATAAGTATGAAGCAGTTAGCAAAGTTTGAAATAAAATAATGGACGAATACGCGGACATAGAATGATATTCAAAACATAGATTAAGTTAGATAGCGGGAATTGAGAAGAAAAAACGTCTGTTAGAAAGAAATGTAAAAGTACAGTAAGAATGGAGAAAATATTGTTTCAATCGAATTTTAACCACCATAGATCCGTATATTTCTTGTACACATATAGAAAAGTAAGATAGAAAAATAGATTAAACCATACATTAAAAGCAAGTAAGAAAAAAAAACAGTTTCAGAGGGAAAAAATTAAAAATCTGAAGTTTTGTCACATCTTATGGAACAGATATCAAGTCGTTAAGAAACGTATGTTGGTTTAAATCTGAAAAAAAGATACTGTTACGAGCGAATTTTATGTATATCTGCTATAGATCTGTATATTTCTTGCGCAAACATGAAACAGCTATATAGAAAACCAGATTAAGTCATACATTAAAACCAAGTAAGAAAAGTTCTTTGCGTAGGAAAAAGAAATAATAATGAAGAAACGTTTGCTTGTTTAAATCAGAAAAAAATAAAGCCTCGATAAAAGTAGTTGTTAGATTGAAAAGTAAGAAAATAAAATAATGATGGTACATCGAGAAGTTTAACGAGTATGCAAGCATTTAGAAAAAAAGTAGATTAAGATAATGCATTAAAAGGTACATTTCACTGATTAATCATAAAAGAAAATACGAAAACATAAAAAAAAATATATTTTAATTATGTATAAAACATTGCGGCTTTTATGGCGGAAAAAGGTACATTGTTAACAAATGTAACAGAAAATGCCATGAACACGTAAGTACATTAATAAACATTCGTGTTTTAAGATTATGTCTGCAGCACAAAACTTTGGGAAACGGCTTTATGTTGGTACGTCCGTTTAAAAAGCGTGAAATCTCCTCAAAGAAAATCAAAAAAAAATCGTTACGTTGAAAAATTATGTATATAAAATGGGAAATTATGGGGAAAAAATAAGGGCTAAATTCGTTGCAAAATGATCAAGTTATTGAAAAAAATAATCAGACTTGGAGCTTAATGTGTCTAACAGAATCTCAAATGACGTCAACTCCTAATACGCCCTCCTTCCTGTATTCATCGTAAGACGGCCAACTGCAAATCCCCTCAGGCAGTCTTCCCCCATACGCAACCACATGTCTTAATCCTTTCGACCAACCCTACCAAAGATTTGGCGGCCGAAGCGGTAGAGCATTTGGCTTCCATCTAAACGGCCCGAGTTCGAATCCAACTGGTTCCAAACCTGGTCGTCGCTCTTTTTCGATAATTATCCATGGTTGAAAAAAAATTTCCCGAGTCCACTTACAATTAAATTTACCACCATCACCCGAAAAAACAGATTGGGAAATTCCCAAAAAAATAAAAATGGCAGAGAAATTTCCCAGAATTAAAAATGGCTTCGTCAACATCGACGTGAAGGTGACGTCATGCAGTAAAAAAAAATGGCGGACACCAACGACCACGCCCACCGTTGTCACCGGAAGAAAAGTTTCCCCGTGAACGTCTACGGGAAGCGCAATCGTGACGTCACTTCCGGAAGTTGACCACGCCCACCTGTGACGTCACTTCCGCCGCCCAAGGCCCCTACTACTCATATTCCCTCGCTCTTTCAATTAGTTCTCTCAGTACGTGGATATGATCTATTGTGCTGTAGCCACTCCTGAATCCAGCTTGTTCTCTTGGTTGAGCCATGTCCAGTGTCACCTTCAAGCGGTGTGAAAGAACTTTAGTGAAGATTTTATAAACCGCTGATAGGTCTGTAGTTCCTGAGATCCTCAATGTCACCTTTTTTATGAAGCAAGATCATTGTAGCGTTGTTCCAATCCTCAGGAATTTTCCCTTCATTAAGGCATCGAGTGAAAATTTGGGCGAGTACTGTTTCGATTTCTCCACTTGCTTCTTGTATGATGTCTATAGTAATTCCATCTTCTCCTGGAGCTTTTCCCCGCTTTATGTTCTTGATTGCATGTGCAACTTCTGCTGGAAGGACTGGAAGAACTCTGGTACCTTTCATGATGTCTGGAGTACTACTCCTTTTGATTTTCACACAGCTGCACCTAACAGTGACCATTGCACGACTTCCGAATCTTGGTTTGTGTTTTTCACCTTCTGTCGTGGCTTAGTGATTGTCTCTTACAGCCTTCTGCTTCTGTTTCGTATTGCTTGAGGTGGCCTAGGGAACACTCCGGCGGGCTTTTGGTTTGTTCCAGCTCTTGCAGTGATTTGAAAGACCACGCGCCATCGGTGTTCCCCTGATGAGAACGAATGGCTTCATAAATTTTGGGGTTGGTATTTTGATACGTTGTCCTCTTTTACTTCTGTCAGGTTAGGGCCAAGTATTTCTTTCATACTACGATTTTCTGACTTTCTGATTTTTCGTGCTTCATGTTTTGCATTTACGGGGTTTCGGGAACATGTCTTTTAATGATGCCTTTGGGTTGTTTTGGCATGTTTGTTCTGCTGCCCTGAAATTAATTACCATGTTTTAATCTGGGATTTAAGGTGGGGTTTTTGGGGTTTTCCTTTCTATGTTTCATGTTTTGTATTTATGGAGTTTCGGGAATATGTCTTATAATTTTCAATGCTGCTTTTAGGTTGTTTTGACACGAATGTTCTGCTGGTATGAAGTTATTTACTTGGTTGTTTTGACATGAATGTTCTGCTGGTATGAGCTTTTAGGTTGTTTTGACATGAATGTTCTGCTGGTATGAAGTTATTTACTTATGGGTTTTAAGTGGGTGTTTGTTTTTGTTTTTTTCGTGTAGAATGGGCTGTCCATTATTACGGTGATCTGTTTGAATCTTTCTTTCTGTGCTCATAGTTTGCATGGTTTGGTTAAACTTTCGTGTTTTAGGCTTACGATACTTTAGTGTATACTATATTTTTGTCTATTTTGAGACATGTTCTGGTGTGCTGCAATTGCGCAGCTGAGCGTTGGTCTCCTATTTCGCAGTCTCACTATGTCAATCATTCTAGTATATATATATATATATATATATATATATATCATCATCATCATTGTCAACCATTATCAATCCACTGCTGGATGAAGGTCTCCCCAAGTTTCCTCCACAACGGTCTGTCTTGTGCCAGTCTCCTCCATGTCACTCCCGCATACTTTCGAATTTCATCCACCCATCTCCCATGTGGTCTTCTGGGTCTCTTTCTGTCCCTTGGAATCCAATCTAAAATTTCGGCTGTCCATTGATGGTCTGTCCTTCTGGCAGTATGCTCAGCCCATTGTCATTTCAGGGATTTAACTCTGATCATGATGTCTTCCACTCTTGTCATTCGGATCCACGAGTTCCTCTTTTTATCTCTCCTGGTTACACCAAGCATGCACCTCTCCATGCTTTTTGAGTTGTCTGCAGCCTTTGTATGCCTCTTTTAGCTAAGGTACACGTCTCTGCACCATACGTAAGCACTGGAAGTATGCATTGATCAATGCATACTTCCATAATGGCATATTGCTCTTGACAATTATGCTGTTTCTTCCAAAAGCTCTCCAGGCAAGTTTTATACGCCGATTAATTTCTTCATCAATGTGACCCTCACTTGTTATCTGCTGTCCAAGATAAACGTACGTGTCTGTTATCTCCAGCTTTTCTCCATCAATCGATAAATCTTCATTTCTTGTAAAAGCATTGAACATCACTTTTGTCTTCTGAAAGTTCATTTTTAATCCCACTTCTTTACTCTTGTCAGCAAGTTCCTGGATCATACTCTGCAGCTCTGATGGGGTAATTGCAAAAATGACTACGTCATCAGCAAAAGGAAGGTGAATTAGATAATCTCCATTAATCTTTATCCCTTTGATACAGACACTTAACGTGGACCAGGAACATCAAACAAAGATCTTCGCTGGTAAGAGCGAAGATCTTTGTTTGATGTTTATCCCTTCGTTTTCCCAGTTCAGTGATTGATAGACATTTTCCAATGTGGCGTTAAAGAGCTTCAGAGATATGGTGTCACCTTGTCTCACTCCCCTTCCAATTTTTATGTGTGTTGTATTTTCAAACAGCCGAATCTTTGCACTTTCATTTTCATAGATGTCATTAATAATATTATTGTACGCATCTTCAATACCGTAGGATTTCAGAGCCATTGTAACTGCTGATGGTTTCACCGAATCAAAGGCTTTTTCATAATCGATAAAAGCCATGCACAATGGAAGTTCATATTCCCTCGATCTTTCAATTAGTTCTCTCAGTACGTGGATATGATCTATTGTGCTGTAGCCACACCTGAATCCAGCTTGTTCTCTCGGTTGAGCCATGTCCAATGTTACCTTCAAACGGTGTGAAAGAACTTCACTGAAGATTTTATAAACCACTGATAGGAGGCTGATAGGTCTGTAGTTCCTGAGATCCTCAATGTCACCTTTTTCATGTAGTAGGATCATTGTAGCGTTGTTCCAATCCTCAGGAATCTTCCCTTCATTAAGGCATCGAGTGAAAATTTAGGCGAGTACTGTTTTGATTTCTCCACTTGCTTCTTGTGTGATATCTACAATAATTCCATCTTTTCCTGGAGCTTTTCCCCGCTTCATGTTCTTGATTGCATGTGCAACTTCTGTTGGGAGGACTGGAAGAACTCTGGTACCTTTCATGATGTCTGGAGTACACGTATCATCCCTTTCATATAATTTGTCAAACTTTTTTTTTTTTTTTTTTTGTTTTTGATTGGAAGTTTAACGACCACCGTGAGCAACTCAATGGGCTATAAACAGTCGCCCGTCCCTAATTTAGGGTCACTGGTTCCAGGGAAGGGAGAGAGCCAGTGCCTTAAGACAAACACAACATCCATGCCTGACCAGGATTCGAACCCGGACCCCTTACGGACGAATGATCATAGGCCAGCGCCTTAGACCACTGCGCCACCGGGGCGGCTTGTCAAACTTTCGCCTCTATTTCTTGTTACAGAACCATCTTCTTTTCTCAGTGATATAATCTGTTTTCTTCCCTTACAGAGATGTCCCTTTGATATTTTTAGGCTTTAGTTGTTTTCAATTGCTTTCCTCACTAGTTCACAGTTGAATTTCCTTACGTCTTCAGTGATACTTTTTCGTACTGTCTTGCATAGCTCTATATATTCCACTTTGGAAGTCACATCTTCTTTAGTTGTCCTCATCTCTCTTCTTTTTTGCATCAACATTTTGGTTTTTCCTGATAATTTGTTCACATGCAACTTGTTCTTAGTCCCAGCTAATTTTGTTGTTGTTTCCATAAGAGCTTTTGTTACTTTTCTGTTAACTTCAGAAATATCCACTTCTTCCAATGTTAAGACTTCTAACGCAGAGAATCTGTTCTTCAGTTCCAACTTGAAAGTATTATGGTGTTTTTTAAGGTTGGTAATGTCAATACATTTTGTTTGTCTTATGAGCTTGCCACGTTCGAGCTTAGTGATGAGGTGCATCTTACATCTCACCAATCTATGGTCACTACCTGTATTGAACTTGCTTAGCTCACTGCAGTCTTCTATGACAAATTTTTTGTTACACATAATAAAATCAATTTCACTTGTCTTTCCACTTGGATGTCTCCATGTCCATTTCCTGTGTGGCTTTTTCTTGAAAAAGGAGTTCAAGATGAAAAACCCTTGTGCCTCTGCAAACTCTACGAGAGTATTTCCGCGCTGGTTTCTGTTGCCGTGACCGAATTTACCTACTGAAGTTTCATTCTGTTGCCGTTGCCCTATTTTTGCATTGAAATCTCCCATAATTATCTCCAAGTGCTGCTTATCTTTATTATTTAGATGACAAATTTCCTCATAAAGTTCTTCAATTTCTTCTTCAGGATGACTTGTGGTGGGTGCATAAGTTTGAATAATCTGAGCCTGGTATCTTTTCGAGAGTTGGATAACGAGTCGTGCAGCTCTGTCAGAGGAACTTCCAACTTCTACAACTTTATCCTTCAGTTTCTTGTTTATTATAAATCCAACACCACTAGTTCTGCCAGTATCTGTCCCACGATAGTAGAAGAGATGTCCACTTTTCAGTTCAATGAGATCTTCTCCTTTTCTTCTTACCTCACTTAGCCCGACGATGTCCCACTTGATCCTTTGTAGTTCCTCTTCCAATTCAAGAAGCTTTGAATCAGAAGATAAGGAGCGTCCATTATACGTAGCCAAGGTCCGCTTCAGATGGCAGCCCAGTCCGGTTCTCCGGGTATTCTTAGCACCCTCTGCCTTCATGTCGCACTGGCCGCTGCCTTGGCCAGGTACATTCCAGCTGCCGGAGACTGAGGGCCACGATTTAAGTTGTGGAGTCATTTTGGAGGGGTTTGGCCATAACTCACCACGCTGGCCAAGCGGGTTGGTGAGTGTGGGATAGCATTTCCTCTAATACCGGTGGTATATTTATACCGCTATTGGCGGTCGTCAAAGCCCCTTTAGCGGGAACAGGATGCACCACGAGAAGGCAGGTATGACATTTGTGAAGGAGAAGCTGTGATGTTACGCATCACCTGACCTTACATCCCATATACATATATATAGCAAAACATGTTTGGCATTTATGGGGTTCTTCTTTCTGCTCGTACCCAGAATTTTTTGTTATTTTCCTTTCATTCAAAATTTGCTCATTCGTTTCACATTTCTATATACACTGCTGGCCACCCAAAATGCAACACCAAGAAGGAAGCATCCGATTGGCCTGAAATTCGCAGCATGCGTCGCCCGCGAGAGGACATGCAAACGATTAGCATTGCAGGGCATACGCAAATCATGTGCGCCCGGCACGCCACCGAGAAACACTATAAGAGTGCACAGAAGGCGGGGTGTAAGTAGTAGAAGTGTGTTGTGCTGTCGGACCTGTGCGTGGGAAGCTTCCTGATGCCTCGTCGCGGAATACGGCAGTCATTCCAGCACGTTTCGGAGTTCGACAGAGGACGAATAGTGGCTTATCGCGACAGCGGCGCCCGTGTGGGACAATATCCAGCCACAATGAGGCCAGTATGGATTCGGTGGGTGCAGGAGGGAGGGACGGACGGACGGACCGACGTGAGCGATTACCGCAGCCGCGGCACACCACCGAACGAGAGGACTGGCATGTTTTGCGGCGGGCATTGACGGCTCGCACCGCCACATCACGAGCGTAAGCGCAGCAATTAGGGTGTGTTGCGCAACAACCTGTATCAGCACGTACTGTTCGGCGTCGTCTGCAGGAGCAGGTACTTGTCGCACGGCGCCCATTGCTCCGATTACCTTTGACGTTACACCACCGGCAAGTGCGGCGGCAGTGGGCCGTTGAACGCCGCACCTGAACTACGAAATGTCACGACATTGTCTTCTCCGACGAATCCCGCTTCTGCCTGCAACACCGTGATGGCCGGATCCGCTTGTGGCTGCACTGCGGCGAGAGACTGTATGACGCCTGCATTATGCATCGCCATACCGGTCCGTTGCCTGGCGTTATGATTTGGGGCGAATTGGATATGACATCCGCACCCCTCTGGTACGCATCGTCGGTACACTCAACAGCCACCGCTACATCTCCGACGTTTTGGAGCCTGTAGTCCTCCCTTACCTGCAGGACCTGCCAACGGCCACGTTTCAACAGGACAATGCGCGCCCGCAAGCGGCACGCATCGTGCAACAATTCTTCACGGCCCACCAGGTGTCACTGCTGCCGTGGCCCGCCTGTTCTCCCGACATGTCGCCCATCGAACAAGTCTGCTCGCTGATCGGCAAACCGAGTGGCCCGGCAAGCACCACCCGCGGCTACGCCTGATGAACTGTGGCAACGTGTGGAAGCAGCCTGGACCGACATACCCCAAGCCCACATCCATAGCCTCTTTCGTTCGATGCAGCGGCGTGTAGCGGCCGTTATTGCCAGCCATGGGGGCCACACGTACTATTGATGTCTGCGTGTTCCGCAAGTCGCACGGGCGAGTAAGCTCAATCGTTTCATCTTTGTATCTGTTGTTATGTGTCCAGTAAGCCTGGCTTTGCTATCTGGTGTACTTCTTTGGTGTTGCGTTTAGGGTGGCCAGCAGTGCAGAAGCTAACGGAGAATCTCAAAGACAAAAACAACTTCGTTTGGTGAAACAGTGTTTCTGTACAACACGTATAACTCGTCTTTCAAGATACATGTGCCACCTCGGTAGCGCAGTTGAAAAGTCTCTAAAGTTTCTCCACTGGCAAACGTCACGAAGAAATCTATAGTTTTTGATATTGCAGAGGATCACGGCAATCCTAGAACAATTATTTACGAGGTTCTTAAGGGATTGGAGAGGTCTGAATTGTCCAATTTAAAACACGATACTCAACTAAATAAATGAGTGGACTCTGTCGATCCCCCCCCCCTGCGATCTCTATAACCCATTAAGAAATGCTTGCCACAGAAACCATTTGGATTTTGGAATTATAACTTATAAAATTCTGTCACTGGTTAAAAATGATTGTGGCATTAAACATTTTGAAGGAAAATATGGTGCATACGGGATCCCAATGAGACCTGTGGATTCGACCAACGCACAACAAGTTTATATACACAACAAGTTTATATTTTATGTAGGCTCCACCACCCATTCAATTAACACTAGACTCAATAAGCACAAGTACAATGATAGATCGAACTCCCAATCCACAGCTCTATCGCGCCTAACCAGCACTGAAACTCATTTCCCACAGTGGGCCGAAACCTCCATACCAGCGGCTCCGCATTATAAATTTCAGATCCAGTTTACGGAAAGTTTATTCATATTCAGTTCTATGAATTTCTGTTGCAACGACGACGTACCGTTTAACACTCCTCAACCCTGGAGACAACTGTTAAGAAGGAATGAACAATATTTTGTCATGTATTTTCTTATTTTTGGATGGTAAGATAGACGTTTCTTAATTATTTTTAGAACTTTAACAACAGCATTGGTTTTTCTTGTTTTAAATATTCAACTGTGCTTCTATATTAGTGTTATAGCATGAGCAACGGGACACTTTGACATCATGTGTCTTCATTTCCCTATATATATATATATATATCTTTACGAACCTGTGAAGTGTTTCAATGTCAGTACATCTGAGGATGGGCTCAGAAGGCCTGAAATATCTTATGTTGTGTAATTTTTAGTCTTGATCCCTTTTTATTATGGTGTGTGAAATTAAATATTTTAACGGATCATAGTTTTTAGTGCATCACTTTTTGACATCGTAAATAGACTTATTTTAGCTTACAGTTGGTACAGTACGAGAGAACGACTTCAGAAATCACGGAAAGTGGCTCGTAAATTTCAGAAAAATGTTTACAGTGCAGAATTAATTCTTTTAACTTAAACCAAAAATAAAAAATTGCGAACGCAGCTACATCTAACAGAAAGTTCACTTAAGAAACTTTTAGTAGGTTGCACTAAAAAGTCGGGGTACACCAGCTACACCAATTTGGAGCAAAGATAAACCATTGTGTGATGCATGAACATACATAAACATGGTGCAGTGGGAGCAATTTCGCTGCATTTATTAACTACCAGCGGCGTTCCTCGGTTTAACGAAAAATACATTAATCAAATGAATCAACTTCTGGGCCAGTGCTTTCCGAACATTTTTCTTGGATTTTGGATTGATTTGTCAAATAGATTTTCCCCTTTTTCGGGAGCATTCTTGAATTCACGCTGATCAGGGGATCTCAGTTTCTCTTAATAATTTCTCTTGAATTTTGGACTGATTTGTCTAACAGATCTTCGCTTTTTCGATTTAAGTTAAAATTACATAAAAAACAGAGGTTTACAGTAATTGACTGAAATTGATTTTGTTCTTAGACCAATCCCGTTTGTTCCTTTATTGCAGCAATTATATTAAAACATATTTTTTTTTCTAATTAACTGGCGCTTTCATGCACTAAACACAAATATCAGAAAGTGTCAAGGCGATGAAATCATGGGTAGGGAGTGGGGTGTCCAGGTTTCGTGGTAGCCTATATTTTTTGCAGGGTCCTAGCGAGTAACTATGCAAAATTTAGTCCAGATCCTGGTCAAAGGGTTAGATACAAATTGTCAAGGGAATGAAATAAGGGGAAGGGGTTAGGTGTCCATGTTTCATGACAGCATATATTTTCCACAGAGTCCTAGAGAGTCACTACATAAGATTTGGTCGAGATCTGTCAGAGGATTTAGGCACAAAGTGTCAAAAGGATGAAATCAGGGGAAGGGAGTAGGGTGTCCAGGTTTCATGACAGCATATATATTTTCCGCAGATTCCTAGAGAGTCACTATGCAAAATTTGGTCCAGATCTGTCAAAGGGTTTAGGCACAAAGTGCCAAAAGGATGAAATCAAGGGGGAAGAGATGAAAGCAGGGGAAGGAATTGGGGTGTCCAGGTTTTATGGTAGCCTACATTTTTTGTAGGGTCCTAGAGAGTAACTATGCAAAATTTGGTCCGGATCAGTCAAATAGTTTAAGCAGTGTCAAGAGGATGAAATCAAGGGGGAGGGACGAAATCAGAGGGAGAAAGTGGGGCGTCCAGGTTTCGTAGTAGCCTGTATTTTTTGCAGGGTTCTAGAGAGTAACTACGCAAAATTTCGTCCAGATCGGTCAGGGTTTCAGACAGACATTCTATGATCGGTCATAGAATGTCTGTCTGTATGATAACATACAGACAGACATTCTATTTAATATACACTGAAGAGCAATTAAATTAGATACACCTGTCTAGTAACGTGTAGCACAACCTTTCGCCCGGATGACTGCGGCAATTCGTCTCGGCATGGACTCGACAAGACACCGGAAGCGTTGCGAAGCCATACGGATCCACGACCCCTGAACAAGCTCTCACAGTTCACGAAGATTTGATGGAGGGAGGTCAGAGCCTCGAACATCTCTCTCGATGGCATCCCAGATGTGCTCTATGGGATTGAGGTCAGGTGACCTAGCTGGCCAAGGAAGCGAGATCACGTCGGTGGAGTGTTCATCCAACCATTCGGATACAATTCGGGAGCGATGGCACGGTGCATTGTCTTGTTGCAGGATGAGGTCCCCAGTGGGATGTTGAAGACGCACAAACGGGAGCAAATGGTCGTCCAGGATGTCCCGGTAACGTTGACCTGTGAGGGACAATGTCACACGTACCAGGCGTCCCATTTCAGTCCACGTAAACAGTCCCCAGACGAGAATGCCTCTCCCACCAGCTTGGAGAGTACCCTGCTGGCAAGAAAGATCCATCGCTTCATGTGGTTTGCGCCGAACTCGTATCCTACCATCCGCATGTACCAACATGAATCTCGACTCATCAGTCCAGGCAACATTTTTTCACATGTCTAGGGTCCAGTGGCGATGTTCCCACGCCCATGCTAATCTTTGCCCCCTGTGATGTGCGGTCAGCAGCAGTACCCTCGTGGGACGATGGCTTCAGTACCCCATAGCGGGGAGATGGTGTTGAATGGCGTGGCTGCTTATACGTTTTTGTGCACCAGCGTTAAATTGCCGAGTGATTTCTTGCACTGTGGCGCGTCTATCCGCTGTTACAATGCGAGCTAGCCGACGATGACCCCGCTCATCCACATGCTCTTGTCCACGGCAGTTGGCCCTTGTAGGGATGGTTGTACCGGATTGGATGTAACACAGTGGCTCGTGAAAATCCCAGTGCCTGCAAGACTTCCGAGATAGAGTGACCCATTCGTCGAGCCCCGACAATTTGCCCACGATAAAATGCGCTTAGATCCTTGGTCTTACCCATACTGCGTCCGACTCTTACTGATTTTCGTCGCATCACTCCTTATATTGTCGGATCGCTGCATACGTTATGTCGTTTCCGTTTACAGGGCCGCCCACAGCGCAACATTTGCATAACGCCAGCTGTCTCTAATTCAATGCAGAAGACTTTGTGCTACGTGAGAAGAAGCATTAACATTACAACCGTCTGCACACGATACAAAAGGTGAATTTAATGACACACTTGACATAGTTAAAAATATTTAAAATGCGTGAGAACTTTCGGGTCCTGCCTGCAGGTACCCATCATCAGACGCGATAAAAGAAACCACACACCATGGGAGGCAACATATATAAATAATTACACAGTTAAACAAATGACGTAATAGTGAATAGTCGAATGAAAAGTAATTACAATGATGCGTAAATGACGTGTCCGTGAATGATCAAATGAACCACGTGTGCCATGTCATCACAAGAAAGGGGTGAGAGAATGGGGGGAGGGGGGATTCAAAGAGGTTGAGATAATATGGAAGTGGGAGAGATCAGGTGTTTCCAGGAGTGGGGAATATTTCTGGGTAGCTCATCGTTGCAACAAGTATCAGAAAATGTGTCTATGTATAGGCCTTCAGTGAACAATAATTGAGATTTGGTGTGAGGAGTTGTGTGGATTTTAGATTCTTCCCAAATGGGGGTGTGATTCCCCTTGAGTAAGAGACGGGATAGAGCAGTACAGGAAGATTCATTGCGACAGTCATATTGATGTTCTTTTAAACGAATCCCGAGTGCCCTGGTTGTGGAGCCAATAAAACAGGTGTCACTAAGGTCTGGGGATTGGTATTTAAGGGGGACAAGGTAAATCCCATGTTTTTGAAAATTCATGAAACGATCTCTGTCGTTCTTAATGAAAGTGAACAAATTAGAAACTTTGATCCCAAAATTTAAATTATGACTATGGCAAATGGTCTTTAAAGGTTTGGCTAAGGAGGGAACAAAAGGTAAAGATCCGACAAACTTGTGATTGGGACTATTACCAATCAGGGTGGAAGAGGTGGAGTGGAGAAATCTATTGGTCAGACTGTCAATCAATTTCCTGGAATAACCATAAGACTCTGCCAGGTCGCTGATGGTTTGTAGTTCGTTCCTACGGATTTCATAAGATGAGGAATGCGAGAAAGCACGGCGGATTAAAAAGTTAAAAGCTGAATGTTTGTAAGCCGTGGGGTGAGAGGAGGAGTCCGGAATGATAATGGGGCAAGAACTGGGTTTGCGAAACACACTGAATGGCAGATGGAGAAAAGAACGGTGAAGGTTGAAGTCTAAAAAAGGTACAAGGTTGTCCACCTCCAACTCCACGGTAAACTTAATGGAAGAGTGTTTGGACGAAAGGTGGTCTCGACGAAAGAGTAAAGTTGTTCTTGAGTGGAGGGCCAAAAAATAAGAATATCGTCAACGTATCGAAGGAAAAAAAGGGGCTTGATGGGGAAAGGAGTCAATCAGCTCAGTTTCCAAATCCTGTAATTAAATTTCTGCCAAAAATGGCGATAGGGGAGAACCCATAGGGGCTCCCGAGCACTGTTTATAGATAACTTGCTCAAACTTAAAAAACGAGCGTTTATATACCAGTAGTAGGGCTGACATGATGGCCTGAATTTCAGAGTCAGAAAGGGCACCTTGAGACTTGAGCTTGTCAAAAATGAGATTGTGGACAAACGGTACCGGGACATTAGGGAAAAGTGAAACGACATCAAGCGATGCCATAAAAAATGGGGTGGAGTTGGAGGAGTGGAAAACTTTAATTTTGTTTAATGCATCCACCTAACTGGAAGTTGAATAAATGTAATGTAAGATCAAGGGCTGAAGGTAACGTTTTAAGGCAGATTCCAATGGTTGGGTGGGACTGGTGGAGGCAGAAACTAGAGGTCTTACTGGAAAGTCAACTTTATGGAGTTTGACCTTTCCGAATAGCTCGGGAACTCAAGGACCCATGGGTGGGTGCATGTGAGTTGAAATGGCTGATGGTAACGAAGAATGATTACGCAATCTACTGAGGGCTGTAATGGTAGATTGTGTGGGATCCTTTGACACAACCTGGTGTTCAATGGTAGTGATAGCTTCTTTTCCACATTGTTGTGCTGGTTAAGCACAACAATGTGGTTAGATTTGTCGGCCGAGGTAATGGCAAGATCGGGATTGCCTTTAAGAAGCTTGAGTTCCCTTAATTCCGCACGAAGTTCACCCGGAACTCGGTTTGCGAGTCCATAGGATTTATTGTAAGAGTTCAGAATTTTATACCTGGCACAGTCTTGGTCGGAAGGAGGCAGCGACTGTATAATGTTCTCGAGTTTTGAAATGTCCTGTAGTTTCCGAAGTCCATGGTGAGGATAGACAAACTTAGCAATACGGTTCAAGGCAGTGATTTGAGTGGGGTTTAATTGCGTGTCACTCAGATTATTGAAAAGTGGTACAGTCTCTAAATGTCTGCGACGAAAATTCAAAGCTCGGTCAGTAGGTCTGGAACTGACCTCGGACGACACAAGTTGTCGAAGTTTTTTTATATGAGTGACGCTGCGACGCTCAGACACGGTGATGCATGATGCTCAAATAGTAGTTAATAAACGATTAAACTGAATGGGACGAGTCACTGGAACAAGCCTTTGGTATGCAGTATATAACTTACAGTTCAAAATATCCAAAAATCCTCGTTTTAATCTTATTTCAGCTGATAAGCGTTTACATTGGGCTGTATGAAGAATACGTTCGTCTCGCCAAGATATGGGTCGAGACCTTAAGGTAAGATATCTAGGGAAAACACCAAGATCTCGGAAATTGATGAGGAAGGCAAAGTGTGTGCCCTCTGTAGCGAACTTCAATTTGAGTTTACGAAACAATAATTGTAGCCAGTTCCATAGAATGCGAATAAAAGACGTACAAACGTACCAGAGAGCAGTTCCTCGGGAATCCAATGCAGAAGACTTCGTGCTACGTGTGTAGAAGCATAAACATTAAAACAGTCTGCATACGATACAAAAGGTGAACTTAATGACACACTTGAACTAAGATGACATAGTTAAAAATGTTTAAAATGCGTGAGAACTTTCGGGTCCTGCCTGCAGGTACCCATCATCAGACGCGATAAAAGAAACCACACACCATGGTAGGCAACATATATAAATAATTACACTGTTAAATGACGTAATAGTGAATAGTCGAATGAAAAGTAATTACAATGATGCGTAAATGACGTGTCCGTGAATGATCAAATGAACCAAGTGTGCCATGTCATCACAAGAAACGGGTGAGAGAATGGGGGAGGGGGAATTCAGAGAGGTTGATATAATATGGAAGTGGCCGAGATCGGGTGTTTCCAGGGGCGGCGAATATTTCTGGGTAGTTCATCATTGCAGCAAGTATCAGAAAATTTGTCTATGTACAGGCTTTCAGTGAACAATAATTGAGATTTGGTGTGAGGAGTAGTGAGGATTTTAGATTCTTCCCAAATGGGGTGTGATTCCCCTTGAGTTAGAGACGGAATAGAGCAGTAGAGGAGATGAGGAATGCTTTCTCGCATTCCTCATCTTATGACATCCGTAGGACCGAACTATAAACCATCCGCGACCTGGCAGAGTCTTATGGTTATTCCAGGAATTTGATTGACAATCTGACCAATAGATTTCTCCGCTTCACCTCTTCCACCCTGATTGGTAACAGTCCCAATCACAAGTTTGTCGGATCTTTACCTTTTGTTCTCTCCTTAGCCAGACCTTTAAAGACCATTTGCCATCGTCATAATTTAAATTTTGGGATCAAAGTTTCCAATTTGTTCGCTTTCATTAAGGACGACAGAGATCGACCCATGAATTTTCAACGACATGGGATTTACCTTGTCCCCCTTAAATCCCAATCCCCAGACCTTAATGACACCTGTTATATTGGCTCCACAACCAGGTCACTCGGGATTCGTTTAAAAGAACATCAATATGACTGTCGCAATGGATCTTCCTCTACTGCTCTATCCCGTCTCTTACTCAAGGGGAATCACACCCCCATTTGGGAAGAATCTAAAATCCTCACAACCCCTCACACCAAATCTCAATTATTGTTCACTGAAGGCCTATACATAGACACATTTTCTGATACTTGCTGCAATGATGAGCTACCCAGAAATATTCCCCACTCCTGGAAACACCTGATCTCGGCCACTTCCATGTTATCTCAACCTCTCTGAATTCCCCCTCCCCCCATTCTCTCACCCCTATCTTGTGATGACATGGCACACGTGGTTCATTTGATCATTCACGGACACGTCATTTACGCATCATTGTAATTACTTTTTATTCGACTATTCACTATTACGTCATTTGTTTAACTGTGTAATTATTTATATATGTTGCCTACCATGGTGTGTGGTTTCTTTTATCGCGTCTGATGATGGGTACCTGCAGGCAGGACCCGAAAGGTCTCACGCATTTTAAATATTTTTAACTATGTCATCTTAAGTTCAAGTGTGTCATTAAATTCACCTTTTGTATCGTGTGCAGACGGTTGTAATGTTTATGCTTCTGTTTCTAATTCAATTGCTCTTCAGTGTATATAGATTAATCACACGATATAAATTGCCCATTAAGCAAAAGTTTCTATCCATCTACTACATAGAGTGTTGCAGTAAAACACAAAACTGTTCCGGAATATTTCTCAGTTTCTTCTTACAATGTGTAGGGAAGTGGTAAAAGGAACTCTTACTGATTGCACGTAACATATGTAGCGAGACCTCACAGAGCGTAAGACAGAGGGGGTTTCACAGGACAAAAGAGAAAATGATATCTGCGTGTTGCGGACAGCGAGAACAAAGTTGCCTGGGCTTAACTCCGAATGTATTTGTGTCCACCTGGTAGCATCTACGTTCACGGAACACCTAATTACAGCGCTGTCGGTGCCACAAAGTCTCTGTTTCTGATTCACCGGTGCGTGATTATCACTATGAGTCAACCAACCCCCATGTGATGCTGACCACCTTGGTTACCGCGGCACACATTGATCTGCCCCCCCCCCCCACACACACACACACCTGTAAATATATCACCGGATCACGTCCTACGCACCCTCAATCATGCACTTCGGCAAAATAAAAGCAGCTAATGGGATTTTACCTTAATTTCTTTCCTCGCCTTCTCCCTCTCCTCCCTTTTTTATTATTTTCATTTGGACTCCCCTTAAGTTACAATGCGGCGGTATGTTATTCTACTACCCCTGACTCTTGCTGGATTTCACCATTAGGAAACATGGTGGAGAATCTACTTCGCCCCCTCCCCTCCCTCCTTTTTTAACCGGTAATTTACCTCATACATATTCATGGTGCCACTTCAGTAGAGAGTCTCTTGGGGTCAAAACAACTCCGGAAAATTGATCTCTTGATATGTCGTTTTGCCTTCCACTCTTTGATGCTTTGACAGAGGTGAATGCTCAGTAAAATCTCGCGTGCTCTGGGTGATCAGATCCTCGAATTCTTTCACAGCGGGGATTTTCAAGAGCATTTGAAAGGTGTATGGTAGGTGGCAAAACTTTACCTTCAGTTCAGGGGTGTCGCTAGACCATTTAGGGAAAGGGGGACTCTTCTAATAGTATCTGAACCCCCCCCCCCCCCAATAATCTCAAAACAAAGTTTTCGTTTAAGTTAAAAAACTTAATTTATAAACCTTTATTTCAAATCAATGAACAATCATCAACAAAGAAAAAAGAAAGACATAAAAGTTAATGACAAATTCACATTTGACCATCATATGCAACTGAAGGGTGTAAGGAACCGCCTCTTGCTTAAGGCCACACCCTGAGGATTGTTGTATGATATAGTTTGTAATTTTTTTACATTTTAGTCATAGGCTCTTTTTTAAGAGTTGGCAACATTGTACGTATATGCGTAATGGACGTGGAGATCAATTGGATGCTCGAAGATTTGGGGTCTCGTACGCCAGGGGCGGATCCAGGACTTTTTTTGTGTGTGTGTGGGGGGGAGGCGCAGAAACGCAGCATGAAATTGCCGAATGGAAATGGAAAATACAAATTCGTTTCGAATGATAAAATCGATCGTTGGCATCTTCCAATTAATTAATGAAGAAGTACATAATATACTTTTAAGTAATACTTTCTTTCACGAAAGAATACTCAACTTTTTATTAAAACCTAACAAACCGAAGCTTTTCCTTGGTTCCTGAGGAAGGGGCGCGAGCCTTCCCCTCCCTCTGGATCCGCCCCTGTCGTACGCTGCATTTGGTGTTACAGGACTAAATTTCTCGGCCTGCAATAAGTCTCTTTATTGCCCTTGATTTAGGAGGTTCTGTGTGTCTCCGAAGCCTAGCACCCCATGGCGTCGCCACCTCAATAAAACAGATCACCCAGTCAGAACGCAGAGAACACATAGGATCCACTATTCACTATGTCCCTTGTTTAAATGTGGGGGGCTATAACACAGACTTTGGCTTCTATACTGTCCGCATACAGAATCTGTTGCTCGACATAAGACCACAAATAAAAATCCTGAACAGAAGATAAGCGAACCCACTGCAGTATTGATCAATACTCTTCTCCGCAGTAAAGCAACCTAAATATTCTCAAAATCCCACCGATGATGAGAAGATCAGCATTTGAATACTAATAATATTAACAATATTAATAAAGTTATTGCACTTACACTGAAGATCTCGGGGTTACATTGGTTGTAAATGAAATTAAAATAATTTAATTATTTTAAATTTAAAATGCAATTAAATCTAAAGTGACAATTTTCAATTTTAAAATTCTTCAGGTTTTTTTTGTTTGTTTTTTTTTCATTACGGAAGAGGGAGCATAGAATGAGTAGGA
Organism: Macrothele yani; assembly: GCA_039090855.1. NCBI lineage: Eukaryota > Metazoa > Arthropoda > Arachnida > Araneae > Macrothelidae > Macrothele > Macrothele yani. The sequence goes on along the minus strand of CM076994.1, from coordinate 7,349,321 downwards.
GGCAGTGCTCGAAATGGGCCGGTATACGCCGGTATGGCATACCGGCACTTCCTTTTCCCTAGAATTTCATACCGACACTTTTTTTGCCCGGAATTTACATACCAGCACTAATTTTAGTAGTGGGAACTGCAGAAAGGATTTTTTTGTTGTTGTTGTCCCTGACTTACTAGTGCGCGTTCCTAAAAAATATAGAAACCTTAAATGCCTCGTGCCCTTGAGAAATAGCTGTGTGGGAACAGTAAAGGGTAGGGGAATGCCGTACACATGAGCTATAAGTTCAATCCTTCAAACGATGGAAATGAATATCAAAAGTAAGTCATCGCTCTTTCCACGTTTATAATTGAGTCACGGGAAAATTCTCCTTGACCGCCACCGGGAATCGAACCCAGGGTCTTCCAGTTACGCGCCAGACATGCTACCAATATGGCCTCGAATTCATCCGGACTCACAAACACTAACTTCCAAAGCACATGGCAGGTTGCTTTTTGGAGCCCCGCACAATGCTGGGGATTCACCAAAGATGGTAAAGCAGCAGCTGAACAAATAGCTAGGAGGCGAATGAATAATCAGTTGCTGCTTACCATCTTTGGTGAATCCCCAGCATTGTGCGGGGCTCCAAAAAGCAACCTGCCGTGTGCTTTGGCAGTTAGTGTTTGTGAGTCTGGATGAATTCGAGGCCGCAGTGGTAGCATGTCCGGCGCGTAACTGGAAGACTCTGGGTTCGATTCCCGGTGGCGGCCAATGAGAATTTTTCCGTGACTCACTTATAAACGTGAAAAGAGCGATGACTTATGTTTGATGTTCCAAATCCACGTCAATTGTATGTATTAATGATGGAACTGAAGTTACCCATAGCGCATGATCACATCTTGCCCAAGCCCCAGATCATCGCACTGAAGATGTCTGGAACTTTTTTACATCATTAATTTAATATATTCAATTTGAAGAGCTTCTTCATAGAACGAAGAATTAGGAGTAATAGATTAAACACAAATTTTAGTTTTGCATAAACTTTTCCAGTTCTGATTTTGTGTGTGTGTGTGGTGAGATTGCTATTAGGACTAAACATTCATTCTGAGATTCTAAATATTCATTCACAGATTCCAATTATCCGAATTTCTACTTCATGGAAGTGTCCCTATTGGAAGGGAGCTGCCTTCTCGGTTTAGGAACTTAAAGTTCTAGATTCAAGTCCATCTGAATCACTAATGATTAGCCGAGGTTTGGAAGTTTCGTTAATCGTGGGGTAGAGACTCCTGGTTATAAATAAGTCTAACCCCATTCCTCGGTGTAGCATATGTAGTGCCCGCTGAATCCACAAACCAACCAACTGAATCGACCGCCATCGTTTTTGACTTATGATGCAATGGTATTCCACGGAATTGTCAATTATATTTTCGGACAAAAGAGTTTTTCTTTCAGGAATTATTTATATTTTTTCAGTGTTGGAGATTTTCTGGCGAAGGTATGTTTTTCCGGATAATTTTTAGCTAAATATGAGCATACCGGCACTTCAAAATTTACATTTCGAGCACAGGTAGGAGGTAGTGGGGAAAATAAGCCTTGTTCACCCCCCATGTTCTTAATCCAGCGACGCCCCTGCTGCAATTCTTTTATCATATTTCTTGCCGATTCCTTGTAAAGCAAATAATGAGATAACACATAGAAGATAGTGGTGTCCATTATAATACCAACGTAGCAACTTGCTAATCACTCCTAGTGTTAATTAAATCTCTCATGACACTCACATTGGTGTTCAGTAAAACAGAATTTTTTTTTTTTTTTTTTTTTTTTTTTTGATTGGAGGTTGAACGACCACCGTGAGCAACTCAATGGGCTATAAGCAGTCGCCCGTCCCTAATTTTTGGTCACTGGTTCCAGGGAAGGGAGAGAGCCAGTGCCGTAAGACAAACACAACATCCATGCCTGACCGGGATTCGAACCCGGACCCCTTACGGACGAATGATCAGAGGCCAGCGCCTTAGACCACTGCGCCACCGGAGCGGCAAAAAACAGAAATTTCTCTCACATCATATTCCTCATTAGACAAAGAAAACTGAAAGGGGAAGCACATTTCCGCCTTTCGTACTTAAAAACATCAGATCGTCATTAAGGCAGCATTTTGAAGAGCCAAACCACATGGATAACAAACAGCAGGTAATATGTGATCTAAATGCGTCGACATAAAGTTTCCTGGATGCAACGTAACCTCTTTTACCAGAAATTTGTGAGTTTAGCTCTGAAAGAAAAGTGTAAACACTACTAAAAATTTCATTACAACAATGACCTAAATTCATGCCAAGTGATTAAAAAAAGTCCATGTGCTTTTCGTACAGTTTTTTAATCAATACGAATGCCCTTTTTTTTAATAAAATCGCATCAAAAGGATGTCAACTTCCAAAGATTCTTACTCAAATGCAGCAATTTTCGTATCTTCTCTCTGAAACAAAGGCAGAGACTGTGGGGTAGAAACAGCGAAGCGCACAGATCTCCTTCTTTATTCATATCCTTAGCAATACAAAGGACGAGATAAAATTCTTAGAAGAATGAATCGCTTAGCGCCGAGACCATTAATGGATGCCAAGAGTAGATCCCAGTTAATATACTTTGGAAAACTAGAAGTTTCTATCCGTTATAAAAATTCACTGGTGAAAAAAAATTTTGTACACATAACACAGAGCTTTCGCGCGTCAACTGGACTACTTTCTCAAGGTCGTAAATTATAGCGTACATACAATGTAGAAAAAACAAAACTAAATTCATTAATGGAATACGGGTTTACATCATACAACACAAATTTTGAAGATGACAATTCGTTTTTTGGTGTAAACATGAGAAGGATGGTAAATCAGATAATATCCGAAAACTAGAAAATTTCGTCGTCCTGGAGCGGGAATCGAACCCGCATCTCCCAGATAGCACCCGGGTATGCTAACCGCTACACCACCGGAAACTTGAAACTTGGTAGTTCTGGGAGGTGCAGTGGTTAGCATATCCGGGCGCTATCTGGTAGACGCGGGTTCGATTCCCGCTCCAGCACGACGAAATTTTCAAATTTTCGGATATTATCTGACTTACCATCCTTGCCATGTTTACACCAAAAAAAAAGATTGTCATCTTCAAAACTAAATTCATAGACGTGTTTACAGTATTTTAAAAACATTCAGCGCGCCCATCGCGTTTAGATATCTCCCGTGCGAAAGTCTGCAAAATTTACACCAATAAATTTTAGAACGGATGGAAGCTTCTAGTTTTCCGAAGTATATCTTTAAATGATGTATTTTCGCTTTTGATCTCAGTTAATGTAAGCGGAGTTAATGTAAATTTTTTTGGGGGGATTTGAAATTTAACGACCATACCGTGAGCAACTCAATGGGCTATAAGCAGTCGTCCGTCCCTAATTTAGGGCCACTGGTTCCAGGGAAGGGAGGGAGCCAGTGCCGTAAAACAAACACAATATCATGCCTCACCAGGATTCGAACCCGGGCCCATCGCTTAGACCACTGCACCACCGGGGCGACACCCTAGACTGTTCGTCATCGTTCATTATTATCAGTGGTTGGAGGACAATGTATAATAAAAAAAAAAAAGTTCGTAATGCAGTTTAAAGATCCAAATTTTGTGACATTTACAGAGAAACTATTTCTAAAAATTACCTCCCACAAAAGAAAATATGTTTACAGTTTTTCTTCCCCCTCCCCGAAGAAAATCTTATCCGTGCTTCACCCTCAAATGTTTTGGTCACGCTACGCCTTTAGGCGTGCTTAAGTGTCCTACCTTGGAGCACTTTTTACCTATTGAGATCACCATCTGCGCACAACGCTGTGTTGACCTACTCGCCGATCACCTACCCTCATTCAAGGCTATCCATTTCCAAAAGTAAGATGCTTTCTTTCAACAAGACAATGCCAGTCTCACCACTTCCTTTTGGTGAAGGACTGATCAGAAAAGCATTCCAGTGAGTTTGCAACCCTAGAATGGCCCCTCACTCTCCGGATTTGAACCCAATTGAGCATGTATGGGGTGCTGCATTTGGGCGCAAAACCCACCTCCAGCAACTCTCTGCGTTTTACAGGCGGCTGTCGGGGAATCATGGGCTTCAATACCACTCACAGGTTTTCAAAATAACATCAATGTATATCAATATATTTCAATAATATCAATGATAGAGTCCATGCCACGACGTTTGCTGCTATTGCGATGGCTAAGTATGAGGCAACCCATTGTTCTGTGGGTGTGTAGTATAAATTAATTAATATATCTGTTAGGAACTTCTACCTTGAGTTCCTTAACAATCAAAATGTTTCTTCCTACACATTTTGTTTAGGTACTCTTCCTTTCATCTTTGCAGCAGAGTAACAGCATGTAGCTGGAAGGTAAAAGAAAAAAATTAAAATTCTTTTAGATTCTTCATTCCCGTTGTAAAGTTTCATTTCATTCAATCTCTGCAAAGAAAATGGTGTTTTCATCTCTAAAAGTCAGAAAGTCAAATCTTATGCTGCTTCTGACACGATGGCAGAAAAATGAGGCAAACTTTATGTGTAATTCCTACTAGCAACTGATTTTATGAGGTTAATAAGCAGCATAATATCGTCCTCAGCTTCACACGTTGATGCTTTTCACAATTGGTTAAACATACAACTACACTTTTTTTGTGCTGCTAGAAAACCCAAAATAATCAGGATTGGGGGGGGGGGGTTCTGTTTTACTATAACAATATTTGCTCCTGCTTTTATCTTTATTTAAATCTACACCAACATTTTTCTGGGAAAGATCATATGTAGAGGATTTTAGGAAGGGAGTGTCTGACCGCAGGTCTTAAACAACCCTTAGAAATAGGAAGCTAGGAGATTTGGGCTAGAGTGCCCGATAGGAAAGTGACACGGAAGCGAAGTAGAAAGGGGGAGGAAGACGCCCTTATTTATTACCGGTGGGCTAGTACCCGGGTTCCGACGGCTTAACGTGCCCATCCGACGCACGGCGGATATTTAGTGGATCGAACGTTCGTACCTGCCTGGGATCGAACCTGAGGTCCTTTCCGCTTCACGAACGTTGCCCACTAAGCCACCCGCGGCCCCTTTTTCTGGAAAAAGTGCTACGGTTACACGACATCAAACACCTTTTTTTCTGATACTTTCTTTTGACCAATCAGGGGTAAAGTGGAATTTAATCAAATTTTGCTACAGTGGGTGAAAATTCCCCCATGCCTTAGGTTTGTAATTGGTTCAAATTTTTTTCATTGGTACTATTTGTAAAATATTTAGTTAAAATAATGGCAAATTTAATAAAAACATTTTTTTCTTTCATATAAAAGGCAGTAGTTATTAATCCATAATTAATTATAACTATTATAAGACGTGGGTGAATATTCACCCGTATTCACCCAGAGTAGCAGTAGCGTTTGAAAAATATGAGTAGCATGATAGAGTTAATGATGACGAGAAAGTATATTTTGAAAAATCACTTAATAACTTCCTCTGGCTCCACAGTAACTATTCGAAAAAACCTGAAAGTATACAGATACAAAAAAAAATTATTTCACTCTACATAAGGTGCTTTCACCCGTATCAGTTTGTTTCAAAATTTTCGAATTTTAGTACAAGCAACACGAAATCTACAACGTGCATGCTGATAAAAGGAACTAAGATGTCCTCCACAACTGCAATTCCGAAAATGTCTGACATAAACTTAATAACGCCCATGGAGACAGACCCATTGTGAAATGACGCGTCCTATGTATCAACATCGGCAGTTTTACAAAACGCGCTAAAAAAACCTTGTTGAGCAAAGTTTAAGGAAAGATAAACATCTTACGCTGAATACTTCAAAAGCAAACAAACATCGTGAGTGTTGAAAGCTGAAACAAATTGAAAAATAAAAAGGGTACCTTGGAAACGGAGTGTAATGTCTTCCCGTCTGGAACAAGAAACAAATGAGCTGACATCGCAGACGACAAATTGAAAGGCTAAAACTCCTCTTCTTAAATCAGTAGGAGGAGGAAACAAATTCTGGTGCAAAGAGAGCGAAAGGAACTGAACGGCAATGAGTTATGGGAAGAACCGCGTAAAAGACAAGAGTGTCGTATAAAAGGTCACTTCGAGACACGTCGTTATAAGATTATACGCATGTGCTTCGCATTCACAAAAAGCAGTTTCTATATGGATGAAATGTAAGGAAGCATTCCCGCGGCATTTCTATTCAAATATAGCATTCTCAAAGCCTCACAACTTGTTGCAACAGAGATGTAACTATTTCAAAATTTTGAATTAACAGCTGAATAATTCAACAAAGCAGCTCTCAAATTTAACATTACTCACGAAACTGATTTCAATATGCCCAAAACAACAGCATTTAGACATGCGTTATTTCATCACAGATGTTCCTGTGAGTACTTTTTTTCTAACGCACTGCAGAACTTCACATGTGCCTAGATTTTAATTCAAAACTAATTTCCTCGTTAATATAAGGGTATTAATGATTCTAAAGCTTGGAAGACAGGCCAAGAGCTGGTAATTTATAATTTGTTTCATTGGAACTGTAAAACAACTTCAACACCTTTGTCTTATTTCAATTGGAATTTGAGTTCAAGCCTTAGAAGCAAAAAATTGAGCACTGAAGGAAACACCTATGTCATATTGTGTCTACACGAAATTGTTTATTTCCTTGACAGTGCTTACATGAAGTGCTCCATTCCGTATATACAATGTCATATTGTGTCTGCATGGAAAGGAGCACTCATGTGACATTTTAAAAATGACAGAAAAAATGCACTGAAGACAGGGTAAACTTCATACAAAACACCTAAAAGCACATAAATATGGCAATTATTCCTTATGAAATTAAAAAATTGTTGGAGTTGAAACATCCTGTGCCAGTTTCTCTAGGGTAGAAATTTACTTTGATTTTCGATAAACCTTCCAAAATGGTCACCCGTTCTATCATGTGTATTGATTTGACACAATGTGATGAATACGCGATAATGAATGTGAGTGTTTCGGATACGTTTTTTTTTTTTTTTTTTTAATTGGAGGTTTTGACGACCACCGTGAGCAACTCAATGGGCTATAAGCAGTCGCCCATCCCCAATTTAGGGTCACTGGTTCCAGGGAAGGGAGAGAGCCAGTGCCGTAAGACAAACACAACATCCATGCCTCACCGGGATTCGAACCCGGACCCCGTTCGGACGAACGATCAGAGTCCATCGCTTAGACCACTGCGCCACTGGGGCGGCTACGTTTTGTCTGGCTCACCATTTTGGAAGCACATTTCTTGCGCGTGTTTCAACACCACCTGTAAGTATTCCTTTTCGTAGATATGAAGATTTATGGCCGCCCCGGTGGCGCAGTGGTCTAAGCGATGGCCTCTGATCATTCGTCCGAACGGGGTCCGGGTTCGAATCCCGGTGAGGAATGGATGTTGTGTTTGTCTTACGGCACTGGCTCTCTCCCTTCCCTGGAACCAGTGACTCTAAATTAGGGACGGGCGACTGCTTATAGCCCATTGAGTTGCTCACGGTGGTCGTTAAACCTCTAATCAAAAAAAGGAAAAAAAGAAGATTTATGCAATTAAATCGTCAATCTATATGTGTGTTCGCGCAGTAACAAAGGTCTACACCTGCTGGTGAGACGCAGGCAGAACATCCGGACGTACAAATTAAGAATGCCAGCGATTGGTGTAGGCACGAGACAAGAGAAGACAAAGTTTGTTTTGCGACTTGGGTTTACAATGTACGAATATCAAGGGACATTTTCAGCAGACTAAAGAACTTACCCTTCGCAAGCTAGGAGTAAAACAGTTGTCGATCCAGTACACACTTTTACGTTGAAGTGCTTTTTTTTTTTTTTTTTTTTCTTTTTTTTTCGAGGTTTAACAACCACCGTGAGCAACTCAGTGGACTATATGCAGTCTCGCGGCCCCCGATTTAGGTGCACTGGTTCCAGGGAAGGGAGAGAGCCAGTGCCGTAAGACAAACACAACATCCATGCCTACCGGGATTCGAACCCGGACCCATCTCGGACGAATGATCAGGAGCCATCACTTGGACCACTGCGCCACCGGAGCAAGGAATTTAGAATAGATGAAGTAAGGGCCAGCCATTCCCGTCGTGTAAGCAAAGTGAAGCCACCGAAACGTCACGATTATGACGTCACAGCCAGTCACAGCCTCTGCCGCCATGTTGGTGAGACGTTTGAGACGAGTCGCGACCAATCACAGACTCTGCTGCCGTGTTGGTGAGACGTTTGAGCATTAAATTCGTCTGCTCCAAGTGCTTCAAGTTTGTGACGTCATCCTTACTCCATTTATTCTAACCTCCTTGCATCGGAGCGACTGTCAAAGAGTTGACTGTCATTGTTTCAGGAACTGGGCAGTTGACAGTCTGGTGCAGACCAGTGGCGAGTTTCGTGGACCCGGAAATCTCTTGTTTGAATGTTTTAGAACACTATTTCTTAAGCTTTTTCATACCATGGAACCTCAAGCAATAAATAAATAATTTGTATACTTACACATACATACGTATTTCATATATTCGTGGAAAGCTGCCCCTCCCCAATGCATGAGTAGTCAGATATGTAGGCTTCTGGCTAGTCGTCCGAGCTATGCCTTGGTTCGAGTCCCGGATGAGGCATGGGTAGTGTATTTGCCTTACCCTGCTGGCTCACTCCCTTCACATTTGTGGAACCTGTGGCTCCAAATAAGGAGCGGGCGACTACTTATAAGCCATCAGATATACTCGTGGTCTTCTCTAAATGCCGAAATAATATATACATATAGGCTAGGTTGTGAATGTGTTGCACTTTTTTTTTTTCGTGATTTAACGATCACCGTGGGTTCCAGGTTCCAGGGAAAGAAGAGAGTCAGTGCCGTAAGAAATGCACAACACCCGTCGGAAGGGTGTTTTGAGACGGGTGTCGGACGAACGGTCAGAAGCCAGCAGTCCCGGTTGTCCCGGTGACGCAGTTAAACCACTGCGTCACCGGGACGACAGGCGTTACACTGCAGTAGGTTATCTAACCGAATTTGTCTTCATTACTGTTATCTCCGTACCGATGGCTGAATAGTCTGAGGCGCTAGCATATAATCATTAGTAAGAGATGGTGCGGATAATGCATGGTGGTGTGTGATTAATGGTGCTGGCTCTTTATCTTAACCAGTGGCCCTAAATTAGGGACAGGAGACTGCTCATTCATAGTCCGAGTTGCTCTTGTCGTTAAACCCCGAGACAAAATAAAAAACAATTACTGTGTCATTCGGGATTCGAACCCTGGTCCATCTCGGACTAATAGCCAAAAGCCAGCGGCTCAGACCAATTGGCAACCGAATGACCCCGAAACAAAATGAAAGAACCAAAACTGTTTTCGTAAAATAGCAAATTATATTAGATTTTTTGTTTTCAAAGGTCTCGTGGAACACAGATTTTTGTTTATATCGGAATTTGATTACCGCCATGAGCAACTGTAAAGGCAGTCTCTCGCCCTCTAATTTAGGGTCACTGGTTCCAGGAAAGGGAGAGATCCAGGACCATTAGACAAACACACACCCATGTGCCAACCAGAACTCGAACCTTGACTATCTCGGACCATTCGTCAGAAGCCAGCGACTCAGACCACTCGGCAACCAGATATCAGGAACACAGATGAAGGACTGCTGTTTCAGACATGAATGCTTTTAAAATGCCACGTGATGGCTCTGCGCAGTGCTTTAATTGGCCGGTATGGCATATCGACACTTCTTTTTATCTAGTATTTCATAGCGGCACTTTTTTTTACCAGGAATTTACATTCTGGCACTACTTTTATTAGTGGGAACTGCAGAAATGAATAAGTTTTTTTTTTTTTGTTGTTCCTGATTTACGAGAGCGCAATCTTAAATATAGATACCTTATGTACCTCATGCCCTTGAGAAATACGTACATACATTACATAATATAATGCTCATGAGCAAGGCTCTAGTGGCTTCCCCCTGTTGTCCAAAGCAGCTCAAAGTTTGTATATAAACATATCTTATGATCCTCTATCTAAACAACATACTTTGATTTTACAATCAGCGACAACCATATGTCCGTTTCCATGTTAGTTTTCAAGAGGGAGCAAACAGGAATTACAACTACGAATAACGCACACAAACACCGTACCAGATTTCCACTGTGTCTTTTTGTTATCTAACCGTTTTTACTACACTATTAAAACGAAAATTTAATTGGAAATCAGAAAAACCAAAAACGCCCAGGTAAAAAAAGATGGATAAATGAAATTAGACAGCATATTACACTGCTGGACAATTGCTAAGGCCGGATCCTAAACGGCTATATAGCGCATAAAAAAGTAAGTGTGGTTGGATGCCAAGTGAAATAAAATAATGTCAGAATGCCAGGACATTACAAGAAAGACAATTTATTGTGCTCTGAAATCCAGAAGGCTTTGGAACGTGTTCAAGGGACAAACAGGTCATTTTGTGCAGAATACGTAAACGTGAAAAAAATGCAATTACCGTCCGCAGGCGTTCCGGCGTAAGATGTCAATACGGGATAATGCCACCATGGAGGGCGATGCAAGATTCCACACGTCGTGTCATGCTTTGCACAACATTATCAAGCAGCTGTTGGGGTAATTTATCCCATTCCTCTGTCAGTGCACGGATGAGGGTGTCCTTGTTTATTGGAGGGCAAAGCATCCCACACATTTTCAATGGGATTCAGATCTGGAGAACGTGCTGGCCATACGAGGCGTTCAATATCTTCGCTCTCAAGACACTCCTGGACAGCGACTGTTCGATGACATGTTGCGTTGTCGTCCATGAAAATGAATCTATCACCGACAGCACCACGGAACATGCGAACATGAGGTAGCAGAACATCATTAATGTATCGTTGGCCAGTCATAGTCCCAGTTGGAAGCACATAGAGGGACGTACGACCATTGATCATGATGCCAGCCCATACCATGACACTACATGTCGGATATCGGTCCCTTTCCTGTATGTTTGCTGGACAATATGCAGTACCACTATCACGCCAGATCAGTTGTCGTCGACAATCAGACGATAGACTGTATCTACTCTCATCTGAGAAGAGGACAGCAGACCAGTCGTTATCAGTCCAATTGCGATTTTGATGGCACCATTGCAAACGGGCGGTACGGTGACGTCTGGACAATGGGATGCACACAACAGGACGGCGGGCGTATAGTCCTCCTTCATGCAAACGTCTGGCTACAGTTTTTCGGGAGATCCGCTTGCCAGTAGCAGCCATAAACTGATTTGCTACCTCACTAGCTGTGCTGCGCCGGTGTCTTTTTGTTGATAGCACTATGTACCGATCTTCTGCAGGTGTCGTACTGCGAACACGACCTCCCCCGTGACGTTTGCTACACTCTCCATTTGTTTGAAATGATTTCCAAAGCCTTGAAACAACACTGTGGCTGACGTCGAACTCCCTGGCAACATCTGTTATTTTTCGCCCTTCTTCAATCTTGCCAATAATACGGCCACGCGTAAAATCATCTAGGTGATGTCGGGAAGACATACTGAAAATTGCAAGTTCGTCAATTGATTCTTTCCCTTTCAACTTTGCGTTTGAACAACAACGGTCAATACGCGTCAAATCCTTTATATCTCTTATCAGCGCTATGACGTCACGAACAAGTTCGACAATCCAAAATTTGCATACGCACAACACGTCTTACTGTATCCCGCACTTATGCTAATTTCCACATTTTCCTGCCTACCATTTTATGGTTTTATGGTTGCTATCGTTGCTATGGTCATCCGTCCTTAGCAATTGTCCGGCAGTGTAGAATAATAAGGAAATTTCTTCGTTGTTCTTTTGGTTCTTTCGGCCATTTGGATCGCATGCGACACGAAATTCCAGAGACCACTAAATTGGTCATCAAGAATGCAAGAATACCCTCGCGATAAAGTTTTGGGGAAAATATCAAAAGATCTTTGTCCAGTAGTGAATAGCTGACTCAGAACTTTCAGGTCCAATGTTGGAATTCTTTGCCGGTCCCCTAATCCGAAATATTTTATTTCTTTTCATTTCATATTTTTTTATACTGTACGTATGTATGCTGTTCTCCAGCATACAGTGGGAAGTATTATTATTACTTTCTACTGGAAGTTCCCAACATTTTTCTTATTTTAACGGCAAACACACGCATCCAGAAATTCCGCAGAAAAATTAGCAATCATAATGAGTGTCATCACCAAACTATCTGTAGTGCCGTGTATAACCTGAAAGGACATAACTGGATTTCCAGGGGAGGCCAAATGCTCCCTCTTGCCTCCCTAAATGGGCGCCCATGTGCCCACCCATTCAGCCAAAAGTCTCATTGTAATTCAGCGATCTTTCTTTAACTGATTCCGCACCTCTTTGATTTTTTCCGCTTTCAGCACTCTGGAGGAACGCCCGGATCTCGGATCATCATCAAAGAATTCCCGCCCGTCACGAATCCCTACATAACATTCGAAAACTCTGCTGCGGGATAATGTTGTGTCTCAATAAGCTTCTTTTAACATTCTGTAAATTTCTGCATCTGACTTACCAAGTTTCCAATAAAAACGGATGTTTACTCTCTGCTCTTCCATGGCTAAAATGAAATGGAACGAGAACGCTTGCTATGACTCCTTTAATGCCCGCCTGCCGGTACTGGTATAAACCGGTTTCCAGCTGTTCACTGATTGGCTAAGGACTACTGTCTTCTGGCATGCACGTGATATTTTTATCCCATTACTGTTACGTCAGTAGTGCGGTCAATCCTAGGACTTTCTCGGCGTAGGTTGCATGTAGTTTGGTTTCTTAAAAATCCTCAGTTTCGTTTTAATCCAGCTATTCCAATTTCAGTATGAATTTTTATCAAATTCATACTGAAATTGGAATAGCTGGATTAAAGTCCAGTGTAGGGCTGAATCTGTCTTTTTGAGAAACATGCACCATAGCGACTAACGCATTTCTGTGAAAAATATAGTTCATGGATTTCTACTAAATAAATAAGTTAAATTATTATTATTAATTTCATCTTATATCTAACACCGCATTTTATTTGAAATATAAGCAAAAATGAATTTCAGTTCCATTATTTCCAAAACAATGAATGAGTAAAAGGAAATGTCACAGAAGTACTCTTTTTGTGCCACTTCTCAGCAAATTCCTTAACTCTAATGTCACACTTGAAGATGTGTTCTACGGTTTCAGTATGGCAGCATTCAGCAAAATATCAAAGAAAAGGATCGCACAGAAGTTGAAGTTTTTACTTTAGTCGTAAGAGCGCCCACCACTGGGGACTACGCAACAAAACGAAAGAACGACGGCTCACAAACGTAAATTTGCGAACGCTATTCAGGCACTGAAGCAACTTAGTTTCGTGTTATGAATGAAAAGGACATTGTACTCCATTTCCGACTGAATGCTTTAGGATGTGGCGTTTAAAGTTTCCTGTTAGGGGGTTTCTCTGCGGACAAGAGCGAAACGAAGGAAGAGATTTGAGTTTAGCGGCTCTTTGTACTTTTTTCTCTCTCTCTCCCTGATAGTTCGATCTAAACACACAGACTGCATCTTTCGTCCTCTCTCTGTTCCTCTTCTTTCGTTTCTAGGCTCTTGAGGGAGGGTGTGTCTATCGATTGGAGGATTGCATTGCTGTTACGTAACGGATAACGAGGGAAGGCAGATGGGTATGGCATCTTTGCCTTCGAGATATTTATCACGCTGGCTTCAAGAGGAAGAGGGCTCGAGGGGGGGACAGTCTGAACCCCTTTCCCCCATTATTTCTGTTCTTTCCATCCATCACCCACGTATCAACGGAGCAGAAGACGTCCATACCGTTGGAAGCATCACTCTCTCTGGATATTGATGAGTGGGAAATCGCCAGGGATTGCTCTTCGTTTTCCAAAAGATGCTCATCTCTCCTTCCCTTCTCTTAGAAGCAATCTGAAAGCAGGAAAGATGAATGCTGTGAGTGCGAAAAAGACCCTCTCCCCCTACTGACCTTACAAAATTATTAGGTACGACACAGTGCTACCAGTTTAATTCACTGATTACTGTGCTTGAGAAATTATCGAAGTTCATTACAACTTCAGCCAAATCTTTTGATACGTGGAAGGTAATTGGTACGTCCGGTCTTAACAACAAGGTCTGGTCATTGAGTTTGTTTGTTGCTTTCATGTGTTCAAAAAGAAAGCGATAATGCACGAGGGATGATTGGGAAGTTTGTCCATTAAATTATTGTACGCACGTGTGATGCCAGACCAGCAAATGACATTTTGAGGATACTAAAGATCGCTTTTCCGCATAATTTCTCTGCGTATGGAGATTCCTATCCCACACATCTTCGTAGCATGTCTGATCTTAGGAACTGATTGATACGAATGACTCTGGATAGGCCATTACAAATTTACCGGTTCATCAACGCGACTAATCACAGCAGCGCAGTGTGTATCTTTTCCCCTTTTCTGTAATGATGGTCTCCCCGACGTCGGTACATTCGTGACACTCTCGGAACCAGTCTTGAACTTAAGGTACTGCTCGTGAATTCTGGTGATGTGCAGGAAGGAAAAGAATCGCTATTTGAATATACACTACTCAAAATAATTACAGGGTATTGCGGTAGCGTCCATGAGCGGACAGACACATGACGGATTGATATCGAAAACATGAATGTGAGACAGTTGGAGCAAGAAACAAGACAGAACATAATCCATTTGAGCAAACTGATGGCAAGCTGTGGTAACTCACACTGGTACTGAAGTTACGTATGTACAAACGGAGGAAAGCGGTGCGTACTGACCTCGGGAATGATATATGGTTACCAGATACTCCTAATACACTGGCACATCGGTGAGGTTTCGAAAGGATGAGATTATCCAGAGTTGTGAATAACAATAATTAAATAGTGGATGGATAACAGTTGTGAAAACACAAGTTTGTCCGGAACGGGCATCGAACCTGTGTCCCTTCACTCCGGAGTAAGTCGCTCTCCCAACTGAGCTACGCGGATAGAATGTCGCTCGGTAGATTTCCCGTCTCGACACATGTTTTCACCTTTGTAGTACGTCACACAGTAGCATAACAAATGTTAATAAAAATAATAATAAGGAACTAAATACCAACTGTACTTTTTTTCTGATTGGAGGTTTAACAACCACCGTGAGTAACTCAATGAGCTATAAGCAGTCGCCCGTCCCTATTTTAGAACCACGGGTTCCAGGGAAGCGAGAGAGCCAGTGCCGTAAGACAAACACAACATCTATGCCTCACCGGGATTCGAACCCGGACACCTTTCGGACGAATGATCAGAGGCCGTCGCTTAGACCACTGCGCTACCGGGGCGGCCCAACTGTACTTAAAACAGTATAACTATACTAGTAATCCAAATTTCTTGCCGTAGAATAGAAATCAAATTTTCCAAGCTTTCGCACATGAACCAGATGGCTTTTTCAAAGAAGGTAGACAGCTAATTGCAAACTGAATAATAGAACACTTCAGCAATTTGAACGCGGATACATAAATGAACAGACGCGGATATGATTATTCACTCGAAGAAACGAGAAGTCGCGTTGGTTGGGCACGCGGTACCGTAGGAGAAAACGCGACATTATTTGAAGAATTGATTCCAAATGCGTGCCAACTTTAGCGAGACCCTATCATTGTAAGCCTCGCTGTTGGTTATGAACTCTAAGGTTTCGCGAATGGCGGAAGATTTGGGTGTGGAGTGTGAAGCTAATTTTTTGGTATCATTCCACATAGTGTCAGCGGACTTGAACTTGATTTCTCTGGACAGGGCAGTGGTTATTTTTCCGCTCTTTGTAACTCTTTTATGTTCGTTGATTCTAATCGTAAACGAACCTTTGGTCATTCCAATGTAGTATAAATAGTGTATGTAGTGTAGTACACTTTAGGATCAATTTCACTATGGAGCTTGAACACAATGGTAGCTTACGTTATCTCGACGTCTTAGTGAGCAAATCGCCTGACAGCTGCCTTCGTACAGAAGTCTATTATAAACCCACGTCAATTCCCAACCTGATGCTCCACATTTCATCGGCCTTCATGATTATAAGACGGCCTTCTTCCCTGCTCGAATTAGAAGAGTCTTTGCCGTTTCCTCTGATGTTCGTTCTAGACAATGCGAACTAAAAAACATCGTCGAATTGGCCACTTACGGTAGGATACAGTACACGTCGAACCAGATGCATAACTTTATCGAAAAAGCCAGAACCAGCCCTGTTAATCTCTCTATACCGCAATTTCACTACCTGGGCTCTATTCCCTACGTGCCAAGTGTTTCCTATCAACTCAAAAACCCGCTCAGGAGGATGAACTTCGGTTTCGGCATAAGGACTCCTGCATTTTTACACACTGGGTGGCCACTTTATTATGACCACCCCTCAGTACATCGTTGGGCCACCTTTTGCCTTTAATACTGCGTCGATTCTTCGTGGCATGGACTCCACGAGATGTTGATAGGTGGTTTGTGGAATCTGAGACCATGCTTGATGAATAGCACTTTCCAGGAGTGTGAGATTGCAGGGTTGTGGATCCAGCTGTCTGATGGCTCGTTCAACTTCATCCCACAAATTCTCAATGGGGTTGAGATCTGGAGATTGTGGTGGCCACTTAAGCAAAGTAAACTCACCGGCATGTTCCTGAAACCAATCCTGTACAATACGAGCACTATGGCAAGGCGCATTATCTTGTTGAAAGTAGCCATCGCCATTGGGGTAAACCATCCACATGACAGGATGCACTTGGCCCGCAACGATGTTTAGATACGATGTACCAGTCAGACGTTGATCAACACGAATTAAAGGGCCCAAAGCATGCCAGGAAAACATTCCCCAAACCATAACGTTGCCTCCACCAGCTTGAAGAGCTGTAGCAATGCATTTGGGGTCCATGCTTTCGTGCTGTTTCCGCCAAATTCTCACTCGGCCATCGATATGGTGCAACTGAAAACGTGATTCATCGGACCACATAATTTGTTTCCAATTATCGACTGTTCAATCCTTGTGCTCCTGTGCGAACTGGAGACGTTTTTTCTTGACAGCAAAGGTGTTCGAACAGGCCTTCGGCTGCCATATCCCATCCGATGCAGTGTACGGCAAACAGTGCGTGCAGAGATCATTTGAGGGGATCCTTGATTAAGATGGTCTGTAATTTGCTGCACTGTTGCCCTTCTGTTGTCTGTTACCAGTCTTGACACTCTCCGTTCCGCCCGAGCAGTCACTAGTCGATGACGACCACACGTTGCACGTAGGGACCCAATTTTTTGGCTGACAGTCCAGTATATAAACACTTTAACAACAGCTTCTCTGGAACATTTCACGAATGCGGTGGTTTCGGTGATACTCGCTCCATGACTCAGAGCTCTTACAATCATACCACGTTGAAAGTCCGTCAAATCGCATTTTTTACCCATCTCGTCACCCAAAAATCACTTCTACTACTGTCGCAAGCACTAAGCTTTCCCTTTTTATACTAGCCTCGCCCTCTGGCGGCAACAGCGTGCAGCCATAGCTCATTTGCTTGAAACTGTCAGGTGGTCATAATAAGTGGCCACTCAGCTGTATAGGATGCTTACGAGAAATATTGACAAGCATCCTCTTCTCAATGAGGCAGGTGTCTATGCCATCCCACTACAGTATCCGGATGGCTCCAGGTGATACTACATCAGAATAACCAAACGTTCGTTTACGATTAGAACCAACGAACATAAAAGAGATACAAATGATGGGAAAATGACCACTGCCCTATCCAGAGAAGTCAAGTTCAAGTCCGCTGACTCTATGTGGAATGATAAAGAAATTATCTTCATACTCCACACCCAAATCTACTGCCATTCGCGAAACCTTAGAGTTCATAACCAACAGCAAGGCTTGCAATGATAGCGTCTCTCTAGAATTGCCACGCACTTGGAATCAATTCTTCAAATAATGCCGCGTTTTCTCCTATGGTACCGCGTGCCCAACCAACAAGACTTCTCGTTTCTTCTAGTGAATAATCGCATCTGCGTCTGTTCATTTATGTATCCGCGTTCAAATTGTTGAAGTGTTCTATGATTCAGTTTGCAGTTAGCTGTCTACCTTCCTTGAAAAGGCCATGTGGTTCATGTGGGAAACTTGGAAACTTTGATTTCCATTCTACGCCAAGAGATTCGGATTACTAGTATAGTTATACTATTTTTAAAATGTTAATCTGCTGATCAAAATTACTACGGGTGCGCGAGAGAATTTCTTAGAAAATGTTTGCCAATTTGTGGCATATACTCAAAACACCTGCTGCCGGAAATCACCCGACCCTAAATGACAACCATTGATTCCAAAGTAGGAAGAGAACCAGAGACGGAAGAACAAACATAACTCTGGTAGCCGAACCGTCAGAGGCGTTGGCTTCTGGCTAATCATCCAAATTTGTTCCGGGCTCGAATGTCGTACCAGTCCTGTAGCGCTGGCTCCATTTCTCTTCCCATGAACCAGTGTTTCCAAATTAGGAACTGGCCACGGCTCACCAGCTCAACAGAACGAAAAGTCAGAACCCCGCGCCCAGACATCTGAACGAATGTTCAGCCAGCAACGTTAGCAATGATGGTTGTGAGAGAGTTCCCTTTACTTGGGTGTTTAACGATTTCCATGAGCATCTAGGGCCATGAGTCTCATTCTTAATTTTGTATCACTTGTTTGAGGAAAAGGAATAGAACCAGCGTCGAGAGGAGAAACATAATATTCATGTCTTGTCTCAAAATTCGAACACAGACACAGCAGAACAAGAATTAAAAGCCCACACCCTGGATCACTCGACCACTGACTGCAAAAGTACTGATGAAACTCTCAAAAAAATTCGCTGCCTGTTTATTCTTCACGATTCACTGACATTTCAGCACAAAATATTTCAACTTGGGGCCTACTCTTAGGCCCGGGATACGAATCCCACTTCGAAAACAAAATTTTTACCTATATTATAACCCTGAATGTAACATGGGCCCTTCTCTGGGGGCCCCAAAAAGTTACACCTAAATTAAACAATTGTGCTGTCCACTATCAAAGTAATTATCAACTATTACGTCAGTATGACAGCATCTAGAACTTTACTTTTAGTTACTATTGCCATACCAAACTCAGGATAACTTTCCTGAGTTTGGTATGGCAATAGTAACTTATTTTAATAGTGTCTTTTGATTCATTTCCGATAACTGAATCAAAAGACACTATTAAAATAAGCATAACTAAAGTGCCATTCGATCTAGTCAGTCAGTACATTTTGCTCAATTAATTGGATGCACAAGCTTAAAGACCACGAAGTCCTTAATATTAGATTAAATATGATTAAACAACAGATATCAGATTAAGTGATGATAAACATGTACAGTATATAAAACTATAGAGTCGCATAGAGCTAGTTCTTTCATTTGGTAAGCAATATTTAGAGGAACTATCTCCCCAAGCATGCAGACGTTAACACTATTATTCGTTCAGTTCCACATTAAGCTGTAATTAATGCCTCAGGATCTCGCACTCACTAAGTCTCCCCAACGCATCACATGTCTGGTAAAAAGTACAACCAATTTCTGAAAGGAGCGTTATCAACAGATATGTTGACACGCACCTGAAGTTTATACACAGAGTATGTAGCACTAAATTGGGATGACGCTGGTACGTAAATCGCATGTGAAAACACAAATTTGCCAGTGGTGGAATTAGAAATCACGCCTCCTCGCTCCAGAGCCAGTTGTTCTACCGACTAAACCACACCAGTCGAATTTATTGCTGCAGATTTGCCGTTTTGACATGTGCTTCACCTCTCTAGTACGTCACATCGTCTCCCTCTTAATTTTTTTTTTTTTTTGAAGAACTCAACGACCAGGAAATCCATTTTCTTCAATCGGGCGCCAATGTGAAAACACAAATTTGCCGGTGGTGGAATTAGAAATCACGCATCCTCGTTCCGGAGCCAGTTGTTCAACCGACTAAACTACACGGACAGAATTTATCGCTGTCGATTTGCCATCTTGGCAGGTGCTTCACCTCTGTAGTGCATCACATTATCTCCCTCTTTTTATTATTATTATTATTATTATTATTATTATTATTATTTTTGTTGTTGTTTTTGAAGAACTCAACTGCCAGAAAATCCATTTTCCTCAATCGGTGGCCAATGTGAAAACACAAATTTGCTGGTGGTGGAATTCGAAACTACGCCTCCTCGCTCCGGTGCCAGTTTTTCTACCGACTAAACTACACCGGCCAAATTTATTGCTGTAGGTTTTCCGTCTGGACATGTGCTTCCCCTCTGTAGTACGTCACACACGCAATAAGAGCACTGTACACACATACCGTGAAGATGTTCCTCCGAGGAAGCGATCGAAATTATCTCTCATTTTTTCAGGGTCCAGTAGTATTGAGCCGTGCATTACCGCAGAGCCTTCCTCGACGCCAAAATGCGCATTCATTTCACATCCATAAGGCTCCCAGAGGATTTGCGGCTAAAGAGCTGCTGCCATCTCAGCCTTCATCTCAGTGCATCTCCGCCAACATTCTCGTCGCCGTCTCTTCTCCAAACATCACAACATTCCTCATCCTCGTCTGTACATCAGGACAGACTACGTACCCTTGTTTGCTGTCCTAGCGAATTCCAGCCGGCAACTGCGATTGCCTGGCTCTTCTTGCAACAGTCGCACATTGGAGAGACCACTAAAAGGCTGGGAAAGCTTCCAAAGTCCGCGTCTGTTTCAAGAGACACTTTTCTCAACTATGTCTCCGATTTCGCTTCCGACAGCGGAGTTTCTTTCGCATCGGCGTTCTCAAAGTCGGCAACACATAACATAATGACATTCTATATAGTGTGGAAGAAATATTTTTCTCATAATTCGTGGGAAATACGTCATGATAATAAAACACAGCAATCAGACATCTCTGAATTGAATGTATTTACTGTTCTTCACTTAATATCAATCACATCAGAAAGACGACTGGTGATATGCTTAAAAGTGGGGGCCCCAGGTACGGGCATACTGGGCAACCGGCCAGGGCCCCGCACCGCCGCCAATTGATTAGTAGTTTTTGCCGGGCGTCACCTAAGTTCACGATAATATACAAATCAATGACCAATTTTAATATTTGTTTACTGCTTTTAATTAATGACATCAAAAAGTTACTCTGTTAGAATTTTTTTTTTAATTTTTTGGTCAGAGACATTTTTTCAGGGGCAAAGTTGTGGAGAAATGTTTAAATTTAATTTTGTTTTCAAGATATTTTTCATAGGAGTTTTGCCGCAATTTCGAGTACAAGTAGTGAGTTGCAATGTACTCGCTCCTTTTGTCCAAAAAAAAATGGCAGCTACTCTGGGCTATATAGTGATTTGATTGAAGACTTCAGACACAAGAAAAGTCGCAGAATTCTTTAAACAATAGGCTTATATAATTATACAGCTATCCTTGTTTATTTAGTAACAGGTCATTTTGGAACGGGTAATATTTTGGATTCCTAATTATATTAATAAACAATGTATTGTATTACATCGTGTTTATTTCATTTAAATCAATACCACAAATCCCGATAAAAAAAACAACAAAAGATTTGCTTTGAGATATATCATCATTGTCAACCATTATCAATCCACTGCTGGACGAAGGTCTCCCCAAGTTTCCTCCACAACGGTCTGTCTTGTGCCAGTCTCCTCCATGTCACTCCCGCATACTTTCGAATTTCATCCACCCATCTTCCATGTGGTCTTCTTCTGGGTCTTTTCCTGTCCCTTGGAATCCAATCTAAAATTTCGGCTGTCCATAGATGGTCTGTTCTTCTGGCAGTATGTCCAGCCCATTGCCATTTCAGGGATTTAACTCTGATCATGATGTCTTCCACTCTTGTCATTTTTCGGATCCACGTGTTCCTCTTCTTATCTCTCCTCGTTACACCAAGCATGCACCTCTCCATGCTGCTTTGAGTTGTCTGCAGCCTTTGTATGTCTCTTTTAGCTAAGGTCCACGTCTCTGCACCATACGTAAGCACTGGAAGGATGCATTGATCAAACACTTTTCTTTTAAGACATAATGGCATATTGCTCTTGAAAATTAGGCTGTTTCTTCCAAAAGCTCTCCAGGCAAGTTTTGTACGCCGATTAATTTCTTCACCAATGTGACCCTCACTTGATATCTGCTGTCCAAGATAAACGTACGTGTCTGTTATCTCCAGCTTTTCTCCATCAATCGATAAATCTTCATTTCTTGTAAAAGCATTGTAAATCCCTTTTGTCTTCTGAAAGTTCATTTTTAATCCCACTTCTTTACTCTTGTCAGCAAGTTCCTGCATCATACTCTGTAGCTCTGATAGGCTAGTTGCAAAAATGACTATGTCATCAGCAAAACGAAGGTGGGTTAGATAATCTCCATTAATCTTTATCCCTTTGTTTTCCCAGTTCAGTGATTGAAAGACATTTTCCAATGTGGCATTAAAGAGCTTCGGAGATATGGTGTCACCTTGTCTCACTCCTTTTCCAATTTTTATGTGTGTTGTATTTTCAAATAGCAGAATCTTTGCACTTGCATTTTCATAGATGTTATTAATAATATTAATGTATGCATCTTCAATACCGCAGGATTTCAGAGCCATTGCAACTGCTGATGGTTTCACCGAATCAAAGGCTTTTTCATAATCGATAAAAGCCATGCACAGTGGAAGTTCATATTCCCTCGCTCTTTCAATTAGTTCTCTCAGTACGTGGATATGATCTATTGTGCTGTAGCCACTCCTGAATCCAGCTTGTTCTCTCGGTTGAGCCATGTCCAGTGTTACCTTCAAGCGGTGTGAAAGAACTTTAGTGAAGATTTTATAAACCACTGATAGGAGGCTGATAGGTCTGTAGTTCCTGAGATCCTCAATGTCACCTTTTTTATGTAGCAAGATCATTGTAGCGTTGTTCCAATCCTCAGAAATTTTCCCTTCAATAAAGCATCGAGTGAAAATTTGGGCGAGTACTGTTTCGATTTCTCCACTTGCTTCTTGTATGATGTCTACAGTAATTCCATCTTCTCCTGAAGCTTTTTCCCGCTTCATGTTCTTGATTGCATGTGCAACTTCTGCTGGAAGGACTGGAAGAACTCTGGTACCTTTCATGATGCCTGGAGTACATGTATCATCCCTTTCATATAATTTGGAGTAGAAATCTTTCACTCTTGTCAAAATTTCGCCTCTATTTCTTGTTACAGAACCATCTTCTTTTCTCAGTGCCATAATCTGTTTTTTTCCCTTACTGAGATGTCCCTTTGCTATCTTTAGGCTTTGGTTGTTTTCAATTGCTTTCCTTACTAGTTCACAGTTGAATTTCCTTACGTCTTCAGTGATACTTTTTCGTACTGTCTTGCATAGCTCTATATATTCCACTTTGGAAGTCACATCTTTTTTAGTTGTCCTCATCTCTCTTCTTTTTTGCATCAACATTTTGGTTTTTCCTGATAATTTGTTCACACGCAACTTGTTCTTAGACCCAGCTAATTTTGTTGCTGTTTCCATAAGAGCTTTGGTTACTTTTCTGTTAACTTCAGAAATATCCACTTCTTCCGATGTTAGGCCTTCTAAAGCAGAGAATCTGTTCTTCAGTTCCAATTTGAAGGTATTATGGTGTTTTTTAAGGTTGGTTATGTATATATATATATATATATATATCGAGAAGATACCAGCCCCAGATTATTCAAGCTTATGTGCACCCACCACAAGTCACCCTGAAGAAGAAATTGAAGAATTTTACGAGGAAATTCGTCATCTAAATAACAAAGGCAAACAGCACTTGAAGATCATTATGGGTGATTTCAATGCAAAAGTATGGCAACAGCAACAGAATGAAACTTCGGTTAGTAAATTCGGTAACGGGAACAGAAATCAACGTGGAAATACTCTCGTAGAATTTGCAGAAGCAGAAAGATTTTTCATTATGAACTCTTTTTCAAGAAAAAGCCACACAGGAAATGGACATGGAGACATCCGAATGGGGTGACAAGTGAAATTGATTTTATTATGGGTAACAAAAAATTCGCCGTCGAAGACTGCATGCAATGTGCTAAACAAGTTCAACACAGGTAGTGACCATAAATTGGTGAGATGTAAGATGCACCTCAACACTAAACTCGAACGTGGCAAGCTCATAAGACAAACAAAATGTATCGACATAACCAACGTTAAAAAATACCATAATACCTTCAAGTTGGAACTGAGGAACAGATTCTCTGCTTTAGAAGGCCTAACATCGGAAGAAATGGATATTTCTGAAGTTAACAGAGAACTCACCAAGGCTCTTGTGGAAACAGTAATAAAAATAGGTGGTACTAAAAACAACTAACATCTGAAGAAAATTTCAAAAAAAGCAAAAACGTTGATACAAAAGAGAAAGGAGATGAGGACAAATGAAGACATAACTTCCAACGTGGAATATACAGAGCTATGCAAGACAGTGCGGAAAAGTATCACTGAAGACATAAGGAAATTCAATTGTGAACTAGTGAGGAAAGCAATTGAAAACAACCAGAGCCTGAAGAGAGCAAAAGGACATCTCAGTAAAGGAAGAAAACAGATTATGTGAGAAAAGAAGATGGTACTGTAACAAGAAATAGAAGCGAAATTTTGACAAGGGTGAAAAATTTCTGTTCAAAACTATATGAAAGGGATGATACATCTATTCCAGACATTACGACAGACACCAGTGCCAAAGTCTCTCCAATCCTCCCTGCAGAAGTTGCATATGCAATTAAGAACATGAAACGGGGAAGAGCTCCAGGAGAAGATGGAATTAACATGGACATTATACAAGAAGCAAGTGGAGAAATTGAAACTACACTCGCCCAAGTTTTCACCAGATGTCTTAATGAAGGGACGATTCCTGAGGATTGGAACAATGCTACAATGATCCTGCTCTATAAAAAAGGTGACGTTAAAAATCTCAGGAACTACAGGTCCATCAGCCTCTTATCAGTGGTTTATAAAATCTTCACTAAGGTTCTTTCACATCGCTTGATGGTAACACTAGACATGGCCCAACCAAGAGAACAAGCTGGATGGATTCAGGAGTGGCTACAGCACTATAGATCATATCCATGTACTGAGACAACTAATTGAAAGAACAAGAGAATATGAACCCCCATTATGCATGGCTTTTATTGACTATGAAAAGGCCTTCGATTCCGTGAAAACATCAGCAGTAACAATGGCTTTGAAGTCCTGCGGTATTGAAGTTGCATACAGTGGCATTATTAATAACATCTATGAAAATGCATGTGCAAAGGTTCGGATATTTGAGGGTACAGCACAAATAAGAATTGGAAAGGGAGTGAGTCAAGGTGACACCATATCTCCCAAGCTCTTTAACGCCCCATTGCAAAATGTTTTTCAACCATTGAACTGGGGAAACAAAGGGATAAAGATCAATGGAGATTACTTAACTCACCTTCGTTTTGCTGATGGCGTAGTCATCTTTGCAACTACCCCTTCAAAGCTGCAGAGTATAATCCAAGAACTTGCTGACAAGAGTTAAGAAGTGAGATTAAAAATTAACTTTCAGAAGACAAAAGTGATGTACAATGCTTTTACAAGAAACAAAGATTTATCGATTGATGGAGAAAAGCTTGAGACAACCGATTCCTACATTTATCTTGGGCAGCAGATATCAAGTGAGGGTCACATTGATGAAGAAATTAATCGGCGTATAAAACTTGGATGGAGATCTTTTGGAAGAAACAGTACAATTTTTAAGAGCAATATGCCATTATGTCTCAAAAGAAAAGTGTTTAATCAATGCATCCTGCCAGTGCTTACGTATGAAGCAGAGACATGGACCTTAGCTAAAAAAGACATACAAAGACTGTGGACAACTCAAAGAAGCATGGAGAAATGCATGCTTGGTGTAACCAGGAAAGATAAGAAGAGGAACTTGTGGATAAGGAAAATGACAGGAGTGGGCGACATTATAACCAGAGTGAAATCACTGAAATGGCAATGGGTTGGACATGTTAACAGAAGAACGGACCACCGATGGACAACCGAAATTTAGACTGGATTCCGAGGGACAGGAAAAGACCCAGAAGAAGACCCCTTGGGAGATGGATGGATGAAATTCGAAAGTATGCTGGAGTGACATGGAGGAAGCAGGCCCAAGACAGACAAGTGTGGAAGAAATTTGGGGAGACCTTAATCCAGCAGTGGATTGATAATGGTTGATGATGATGATGATATACAGTTATATATATATATCATCATCATCATCATTGTCAACCATTATCAATCCACTGCTGGACGAAGGTCTCCCCAAGTTTCCTCCACAACGGTCTGTCTTGTGCCAGTCTCCTCCATGTCACCCCTGCATACTTTCGAATTTCATCCACCCATCTCCAATGTGGTCTTCTTCTGGGTCTTTTCCTGTCCCTTGGAATCCAATCTAAAATTTCGGTTGTCCATCGATGATCTGTCCTTCTGGCAGTATGTCCAGCCCATTGCCATTTCAAGGATTTAACTCTGATCATGATGTCTTCCACTCTTGTCATTTTTCGGATCCACGTGTTCCTCTTCTTATCTCTCCTGGTTACACCAAGCATGCACCTCTCCATGCTTCTTTGAGTTGTCTGCAGCCTTTGTATGTCTCTTTTAGTTAATGTCCACGTCTCTGCACCATACGTAAGCACTGGAAGGATGCATTGATCAAACACTTTTCTTTTAAGACATAATGGCATATTGCTCTTGAAAATTATGCTGTTTCTTCCAAAAGCTCTCCAGGCAAGTTTTGTACGCCGATTAATTTCTTCACCAATGTGACCCTCACTTGATATCTGCTGTCCAAGATAAACGTACGTGTCTGTTATCTCCAGCTTTTCTCCATCAATCGATAAATCTTCATTTCTTGTAAAAGCATTGAACATCACTTTTGTCTTCTGAAAGTTCATTTTTAATCCCACTTCTTTACTCTTGTCAGCAAGTTCCTGGGTCATACTCTGCAGCTCTGATGGGGTAGTTGCAAAAATGACTACGTCATCAGCAAAACGAAGGTGGGTTAGATAATCTCCATTAATCTTTATCCCCTTGTTTTCCCAGCTCAGCGACTGAAAAACACCCTCCAATGTGGCATTAAAGAGCTTCGGAGATATGGTGTCACCTTGTCTCACTCCCTTTCCAATTTTTACGTGTGTTGTATTTTCAAACAGCCTAATCTTTGCACTTGCATTTTCATAGATGTTATTAATAATATTAATGTATGCATCTTCAATACCGCAGGTTTTCAGAGCCATTGTAACTGCTGATGGTTTCACCGAATCAAAGGCTTTTTCATAATCGATAAAAGCCATGCACAATGGAAGTTCATATTCCCTCGCTCTTTCAATTAGTTCTCTCAGCACGTGGATATGATCTATTGTGCTGTAGCCACTCCTGAATCCAGCTTGTTCTCTCGGTTGAGCCATGTCCAGTGTTACCTTCAAGCGGTGTGAAAGAACTTTAGTGAAGATTTTATAAACCACTGATAGGAGGCTGATAGGTCTGTAGTTCCTGAGATCCTCAATGTCACCTTTTTTATGTAGCGAGATCATTGTAGCGTTGTTCCAATCCTCAGGAATTTTCCCTTCATTAAGGCATCGAGTGAAAATTTGGGCGAGTACTGTTTCGATTTCTCCACTTGCTTCTTGTATGATGTCTACAGTAATTCCATCTTCTCCTGGAGCTTTTCCTCGCTTCATGTTCTTGATTGCATGTGCAACTTCTGCTGGAAGGACTGGAGGAACTCTGGTACTGGTATCTTTCATGATGTCTGGAGTGCATATATCATCCCTTTCATATAATTTGGAGTAGAAATCTTTCACTCTTGTCAAAATTTCGCCTCTATTTCTTGTTACAGAACCATCTTCTTTTCTCAGTGCCATAATCTGTTTTCTTCCCTTACTGAGATGTCCCTTTGCTATCTTTAGGCTTTGGTTGTTTTCAATTGCTTTCCTCACTAGTTCACAGTTGAATTTCCTTACGTCTTCAGTGATACTTTTTCTTACTGTCTTGCATAGCTCTATATATTCCACTTTGGAAGTCACATCTTCTTTAGTTGTCCTCATCTCTCTTCTTTTTTGCATCAACATTTTGGTTTTTCCTGATAATTTGTTCACATAAAACTTGTTCTTAGACCCAGCTAATTTTGTTGCTGTTTCCATAAGAGCTCTGGTTACTTTTCTGTTAACTTCAGAGATGTCCACTTCTTCCGATGTTAGGCCTTCTAAAGCAGAGAACCTGTTCTTCAGTTCTAACTTAAAGGTATTATGGTGTTTTTTAAGGTTGGTTATGTCAATAGATTTTGTTTGTCTTATGAGCTTGCCACGTTCAAGTTTAGTGTTGAGGTGCATCTTACATCTCACCAATCTATGGTCACTACCTGTGTTGAACTTGTTTAGCACACTGCAGTCTTCTATGACGAATTTTTTGTTACACATAATAAAATCAATTTCACTTGTCGTCCCATTTGGATGTCTCCATGTCCATTTCCTGTGTGGCTTTTTCTTGAAGAAGGAGTTCAAGATGAAAAACCCTTCTGCCTCTGCAAACTCAACGGGAGTATTTCCACGCTGGTTTCTGTTGCCATGACAGAATTTACCTACTGAAGTTTCATTCTGTTGCCGTTGCCCTATTTTTGGGGCAACGGCAACAGAATGAAACTTCAGTAGGTAAATTCGGTCATGGCAACAGAAACCAGCGTGGAAATACTCTCGTTGAGTTTGCAGAGGCAGAAGGGTTTTTCATCTTGAACTCCTTCTTCAAGAAAAAGCCACACAGGAAATGGACATGGAGACATCCAAATGGACATGGAGACATGGAAATGGACATGGAGACATCCTTCATATATATATATATATATATATATATATTCTATTAAGAAGAGACCGAAGCAAAAAACAATTTTTTTGACTCATACCAAGTACAACATAGAAAACGTTATGTATCTACCGGTGTGAGTAAAAAGAGAAAAAAATAAAAAATAAAATAAAACAACTGAATGTAGAAAGTGTCGAGAATACTGAGCCTTGGCTTTATCAAGGACCAGCAAAAACTCTGCATTTTCTCAGTTCCACAAAGACCTAGTTGGAAATGGGTTTCTGCAAAGCCATAGATGCAAGTAATAAGCCCACCAAAATTTTTTTTTAAATATATATTTTTTTAAATTATATATATATATGTCATGACCTAGCTTTAGTTAACAATTTAGCTTGCATCCATAACTTTCCTGGCCCAACCCATGCTCTTCATCTGTTACTATTTAACAGAAAGAAGAAGATTATAGAAAACTCAATTTGTGAGTGACATAATAATTAGAAATAATATTCAGCAATAACAAAAAGCCAAGTTCGCCTGAGAGAGAATTTAAACCTGTATAGCAATGCAAAAGTATTCCAAATTCTTACATTGTAATTAAAAAAGGAAATATTAATTATTTAAAACTCAGATTCTTGAAAGAAAACTTGATTCTAAAACCCCCTACTCCACAACTTCTGACAACACAAAAACGAGTATAAATTAAAGACAATAATTAACTAAAGAAATGCTTTGTGAAGGTTATATGACATAAACAATTAGTTGCAATATGTACAAAGTATTTCAGAAGTGCTTTAAGTGCATAATTAAGTAGTTATTAAGAACTTAACTACCTTGAAAACACAGCGCAAAGTACAAGAACTATGAATGGCCAGTTGCTTGGCCTAAGTTTTCTAAAAAACGCGCAAAGTTACCACGAAAAGAAAGAGTTAAAATCCGCAAAAAAGTTAACAGAATTGCCAGTGCCTAAATGCTAAAAAGCAAAAAAAAAAAAAAAAAAAAACAGAGAAAAAAGTACAAGAAGTACAATCATTGAACTTGGAAAACGTAAAACCCAAAGACAATGAAGAGAGCTTACCTCTTATGCAACTGAACTTTCTCCACACAAGAGGAAACATATATATATATATATATATATATGTGTAAATAAATTATCAGGAAAAACGAAAATGTTGATGCAAAAAAGAAGAGAGATGAGGACAACTAAAGAAGATGTGACTTCCAAAGTGGAATATATAGAGCTATGCAAGACAGTAAGAAAAAGTATCACTGAAGACGTAAGAAAATTCAACTGTGAACTAGTGAGGAAAGCAATTGAAAACAACCAAAGCCTAAAGATAGCAAAGGGACATCTCAGTAAGGGAAGAAAACAGATTATGGCACTGAGAAAAGAAGATGGTTCTGTAACAAGAAATAGAGGCGAAATTTTGACAAGAGTGAAAGATTTCTACTCCAAATTATATGAAAGGGATGATACATGCACTCCAGACATCATGAAAGATACCAGTACCAGAGTTCCTCCAGTCCTTCCAGCAGAAGTTGCACATGCAATCAAGAACATGAAGCGGGGAAAAGCTCCAGGAGAAGATGGAATTACTGTAGACATCATACAAGAAGCAAGGGGAGAAATCGAAACAGTACTCGCCCAAATTTTCACTCGATGCCTTAATGAAGGAAAGATTCCTGAGGATTGGAACACCGCTACAATGATCCTGCTACATAAGAAAGGTGACATTGAGGATCTTGGAAACTACAGACCTATCAGCCTCCTCTCAGTAGTTTATAAAATCTTCACTAAAGTTCTTTCACACCGCTTGAAGGTAACACTGGACATGTCTCAACCGAGAGAACAAGCTGGATTCAGGAGTGGGTACAGCACAATAGATCATATCCACGTGCTGAGAGAACTAATTGAAAGAGCGAGGGAATATGAACTTCCATTGTGCATGGCTTTTATCGATTATGAAAAAGCCTTTGATTCGGTGAAACCATCAGCAGTTACAATGGCTCTGAAAACCTGCGGTATTGAAGATGCATACATTAATATTATTAATAACATCTAAGAAAATGCAAGTGCAAAGATTCGGCTGTTTGAAAATACAACAGACATAAAAATTGGAAAGGGAGTGAGACAAGGTGACGCCATATCTCAGACGCTCTTTAATGCCACATTGGAGGGTGTTTCTCAGTCGCTGAGCTGGGAAAACAAAGGGATAAAGATTAATGGAGATTATCTAACCCACCTTCGTTTTGCTGATGACGTAGTCATTTTTGCAACTACCCCATCAGAGCTGCATAGTATGATCCAGGAACTTGCTGACAATAGTAAAGAAGTGGGATTAAAAATGAACTTTCAGAAGACAAAAATGATGTTCAATGCTTTTACAAGAAATGAAGATTTATCGATTGATGGAGAAAAGCTGGAGATAACAGACACGTACGTTTATCTTGGACAGCAGATATCAAGTGAGGGTCACATTGATGAAGAAATTAATCGGCGTACAAAACTTGCCTGGAGAGCTTTTGGAAGAAACAGCATAATTTTCAAGAGCAATATGCCATTATGTCTTAAAAGAAAAGTGTTTGATCAATGCATCCTTCCAGTGCTTACGTATGGGGCAGAGACGTGGACCTTAACTAAAAGAGACATACAAAGGATGCAGACAACTCAAAGCAGCATGGAGAGGTGCATACTTGGTGTAACCAGGAGAGATAAGAAGAGGAACTCGTGGATCCGAAAAATGACAAGAGTGGAAGACATCATGATCAGAGTTAAATCCCTGAAATGGCAATGGGCTGGACATACTGCCAGAAGGACAGATCATCGATGGACAGCCGCAATTTTAGATTGGATTCCAAGGGACAGGAAAAGACCCAGAAGAAGACCACATGGGAGATGGGTGGATGAAATTCGAAAGTATGCAGGGGTGACATGGAGGAGACTGGCACAAGACAGACCGTTGTGGAGGAAACTTGGGGAGACCTTCGTCCAGCAGTGAATTGATAATGGTTGACAATGATGATGATGATGATGATATATAAGGGGTTATTGCGATTGGGAAGGGCCCCGTGAAGAGCCATCGCCCGGGGCCCCACAAGGACTAGGACCGCCACTGCTTAACAACGCTAAATGGCAGCACAGTTTGCTTCGATTGGGAATGCGGTCGAATTACATTCCGATGCTCTTGACACTCAGATACTTGTGACTTAACCCTTTAAGCGGCCGGTATTTCTTAACCAAATGGTGTCCAAAATTTGCTTCACTCCCCAAAGAGAAATGCTCACAAAGCGACCGGGTTTGGGGAAAGCTAGGGCAAAACAGTTCATTCCCCCTGTCATCTCAACAGTACAGACCATAAACCTTTCACAACCAACCATCATCAATACCCACCAAAACCCTGGTGCTACAAGCTTCCTTCTAGTCCTTTGTTCTCTGGTCCATGACCCAAGGCATGATGGGAAATGACAAGTACCTCTGACATGAGCATCATGCCACTGGGTCGAAACAAGTGACTCAAACATCCTCTTTCTCCTTTCCTAAGATCGTAGCCATTATTACAGCTTTCAGGTAATCACTCCGAAAGGATTAGTGTCAATCGTTCCCATAAATGAGCACTTTGAATAAGAAAGCTAAGGGGAAAGCAACGCTTGATGAGCAGGTTCACTCCCAACGGCGTTCGGTCCACTTATTAAACAGAGAATAAATATATTCGTGAGAGCTGATTTCAGCCCATTTTTCTAACCCCGAGTTAACTCGTTTCAACCGGTTAAATGGTTTTAATTAGCATACTTAATCGGGAGATGCGGGTTCGATTCCCGCTCCAGGGCGATGAAATTTTCAAGTTTTCTGATCTGATTGATATTACGTGAAGAACAGTAAATACAGTCGATTCAGAGATGTCTGATTGCTGTGCTGATTATCATGAGATGATGGCATTCGATGCTAAAAGCGAATTCATTGTCTTTTTTGTTTTCTCACATTAGTGCCTTTTCCTTTTGCGGTACCTATGTTTACTTCACACATGTGCCAAACAGAAATAGACATTCGCATTTATATTGCCTAGTAATCGCTGAAGTTTCTTTGACACCGAATGCGTTCTGCGAAGGGGACGTTGTGTAACGTACCAGGAGATGTGACGTACCTGCCAGCAGGACGCACACGACATAAAGGTAGATAGGAATCAGAATAAACGTCTGCGTAGCTCAGTTGGTAGAGTGACTTATTCCGGAATGAGGGGATCCGGGTTCGAGCCCCGGCGCGGATAAAAATGACGGAGAAATTTACTTCGTTATAATGGCGCCCGAACTATCCGGATGACCCGACCGTTCAAAATCTCGCAATGGTGTGATGTTATTTCCACACCGCGAGATAGGAAAAATAAGAGAATCCCTTCTCCAGCACTTCGAAAAAAAAAAAATAATAATAAGGGGGAGATGATGTAACGTACCAGGAGATGTGACGTACCTGCCAGCAGGACGCACACGACATAAAGGCAGGTAGGAATCAGAATAAACGTCTGCGTAGCTCAGTTGGTAGAGCGACTTGTTCCGGAATAAGCGGCCTCGGGTTCGAATCCCGGCGTAGACAAAAAATGACGGAGAAATTCACTTCGCTATAGTTGTTTTACCTTGTGCTGTACGGCTAGGGGGCATCTTCATATTTATAGTTTAAAAATTCTGTCTGCCACCCGCGGCTTGTCCCAAGTTCCAAAACACTCTTCTTTTTTTTTTTTTACCATTTAGATATCCTATTTTGAAATCATTTTCAAGCAAAGTTCATTCTTAAAAAGTCATTTTCGCAATAATATTTATAAGTTTTGGATTAAAATAAGAGTGAGAAATCTATAAGTGCATTTTGTACGCACATTTCGTAAAACAATTAATTTGGTAAAATGTTTTTTTAACAGCGTAAGAATTCCTTTCAAAAATTTATCCTCCGGTTTACAATGCGTATTTTAGTTCCAAAATTCCGTTACGCTCCGAAGGTTACTTCCAGCATTTCCTTTTTCAATTTTATCAATTTCTTCAAAAATTAAAAAAAAAGCTTGTTTTTAACTTTTACAAAACAGTGTGAATCCAGTTTTCAAAAAGTGACCCTGTGCTGGAAACGCGACCTCGTTCGGAAATAAGGATCCCTAACTGCCGATTTTTCTTCAAAGGAATTTAATTAGCACTTTTTTTGAGGGTTTTCTTTTTCTCTCTCTCTCTCTTCTAATATGACGGGAATCTATCCATCACTCCCCAGTGAGCGAGTTTCTAGTGTATTTAGCTTTCGCTGAAGAAGTGCCTCCCTGAGGACGGTTTTATTTCTATTATAATAATTGGATACCTCCCTTAGGTAATAAAGAAGTTGAATTATGGAAATTTAGAAGAACCGTCTTATAAAGGCGGCTATTCATCGTGCGCGATAAAATCCGTAGGAGAAAATAAAAAGGGATGTGAGAAAAAATCCCCAATGAAAAAAAGAAATTAGTGAAAAAAATAAAAGAAGACCTGGAAGATCTCTGGACTATTCCTCTGTTCCAATAAGTAGTGATGTGTGAGCAAGTCCCTGGATTCCCAACTCGCGTTAAGCCAAGCGAAACTAAGTCCCAAAACCTGCAGGCAAAAGTTTCTTTTCTTTTTATCTCTCTCTCTCTCTCTCTGTCTGTGTGTGTTCCTCTACGCACTTGACCCCAGAGGAACACTCCGGGATTGAAGCCGAAAAGACGGTACGGAAGTCAAACAGGCAGGCAGTGTAGGCAGAGAACGATGCGAATGCGTGTTCTCCAAGTGTAGACGAGATAATGGCAGCCGAATCCCCTGTGTCAAGCAAGATACTAAGCTCTCACAAAAAACAGATTTCACTTCATCGGGGTTTACGGATGAGTAAGTTTTAGCCGAGAATGTTTTCTTTCGAACGCTGTAAGCTCTCGCAAGTAAAGATTTGGCTGCGAGTATCAGTTTTCCGAGTACACGGATAAATTCAAAGCCAATTTCCTTACTTTTCGCGTATTTTCAGTACATTGGTTGTTCTATTACTGGTAGCATATAGCATAGGTCGGTCTCATTCCGAAAAACTCCGGATTCTCTTAAAATTGGAAATTGTAGTATACACACTGTTTATTTCTGCGTCAGAGTAAAGCCAAACCAAGTAAAGTTCTAAGGTAATTGCAGCGCATTTGGAACGACATTTGTAATGCAAACGTTTCGCTGGATATTTTACATAGCACCCGAGAAAGAATAGATGCATTTCAAACATATTTCATGAGCGGAAAAAGATATTACGAGGAAATTAAGAGAATACAGATTCAACTAAAAAAGGTTATAGCACTTCAACCGAAGAACCGTTTATTGTTTAAATCATTTGAGAGCCCCCGTCCGCCTAGAAAAATTAGTTTTGCAGGATTTCGATGATTTGTACTAGATCGTGGCACCTTTTAATCACACATAGACAATGTAAGTTAATATGTTATTCATGCTGGAAAAATACCCTTCTTCCGCAAAAAAAAAAAAAAAATGCCTCTGACAATGGATCTAGGTGATGATGCAGCAGACACTGTTAACAGACTTGACATTCGAATCAATAATATAGATAAAGCAGTAGCGGCGTTAATATGTTATTATTTATGCTGGAAAAATACTCTACCTTTGCAAAAAAAATGCTTCTGACAATGATCTAGGTGGTGATGCTGTATAAACTGCTAACAAACTTGACATTCGAATCAATAATAAAGATAAAGCAGTAGCGGCGTTAATATGTTATCGTTGATTCTGGAAAAATATCCTTCTTCTGCAAAAAAAAACATTCTTCTGACAATGAATTTAAGTTGTGATTCTGTATAAACTGCTAACAGACTTGACATTCGAATCAATAATAAAGATAAAAACAGTAGCAGCCTCCTCTTCTCTTTCTTATGCATGCGCACACGCGCTTTTAATATTCCGATATTAATAACATGAAAATGACCTCATCGACACATCCGTCCGGTTGGCCATATATACATATATATATCACTAAGCTGTTCTCTGAGATTCAGAGGTTAGCTCCAAAAAGAAATATAAACTTCCAGATATTTTTACTTATTGTTGTCGTATCAAACTTCGCCATTTACAGCGATCTTGACATACAACTCGTGCTTCACTGATATCCATTACACGCCGTACACAAGATCTTTTATACTTCATACTCATAATCTTTTTCTCATGCAGACACTCCTGAATCTGATCCACCCATGTCTTCCTTGACCTTCCTCTGCCTTTCCTTCCTGCCACTTGGGCTGAAAAGATTTTCTTAGTAAGCATTTCATCACTCATTCTTTCAACATGGCCAAACCACCAAAGCATATTGGTCTTCACCTTGCTAACAACATTTTGCTTTACATCACACAACTGCAATACATCTTCATTCCTCACACAATCAGATCGTGTCTTGCCACAAACCCCACGTAAGTAACGCATTTCTAGAGCACACAAACGACTCCTATGTTTCTTCTGCAGTACCCAGGTTTCACTGCCATACATCAGAGTAGGAACAATTACTGTTTCATACACAGCCATGTATAACGAAGTAAATTTCTCCGTCATTTTTATCCACGCCAGGATTCGAACCCGGATCCCCTCATTCCGGAATAAGTCACTCTACCAATTGAGCTACGCGGCCGTTTTATTCTGATTCCTATCTGCCTTTATGTCGTGTGCGTCCTTCTGGCAGGTACGTCACATCTCCTGGTACGTTACATCATCTCCCCCTTATTATTATTTTTTTCTGAAGTGCTGGAGAACGGATTCTCTTATTTTTCCTATCTCGCGGTGTGGAAATAACATCACACCATTGAGAGATTTTTGAACGGTCGGGTCATCCGGATAGTTCGGGCGCCATTTATAATGAATAAATTTCTCCGTCATTTCTGTCCACGCCAGGATTCGAACCCGGATCCCCTCATTCCGGAATAAGTCACTCTACCAATTGAGCTACGCGGACGTTTTATTCTGATTCCTATCTGCCTTTATGTCGTGTGCGTCCTTCTGGCAGGTACGTCACATCTCCTGGTACGTTACACATGCGGGACTCTCTAGAGAACCCATCATTCCTGTGAAAACCTCCCAGAGCAGCTATTGAATTTCAAAGAAGAATTCACTCGCCTACTGATTTCACCATCCAAGTTGTTCTCTCTGTCAAACATGTTTCCTAAATACACAAACTCACTCAACTGGTCAATCACAGTGCCATTTATACTTACATTACATTCAGTGCTACCCATTCCTCTCTCAAACACCATAACTTTGGTTTTTCCCTTATTTACACTCAGTTTGAATTTCATGCAAACTTCGTGCATCCGAGTCAACATACTCTGCAACTCACTTTTGCTCTCTGCCAACGGACAGTGTCATCAGCATACAGCAATCTGCACACACGGATATCACCAAGACATAAGCCGCTATTATCTATTTTGGCCTCACGCATGCGTGCGTCCAAAAATACATTAAACAGCCATGGTGACATTACACAACCTTGTCTAACTCCTGCATCAATGGAAAACCATTTTGATAAAACACCATTCACTCGTACACAAGTTCTACTACCAGCATACATGGCTTTTATACTATTAAGTAGATTCCCAGTAACACCATATTCATTCAATACCTTCCACAAAAGTGTCCTATTGACTCGGTCGTAAGCTTTCTCTAAATCTATGAAGGCAGTAAAAACTTTCTTCCCAACAGATAGATACTTTTCAATCATCATGCGTAATGCAAAAATCTGGTTAGTGCAGCCTTTATCAGGCATAAAACCACTCTGAACATCCCACACTTTCTCTGATGTAAGACCCCGTAGTTTTTCAATAACAACCTTACCAAACACTTTCCCTGGCACACTCAGTAGGCTAATACCACGATAGTTCTTGCATTTAGTCTGATCACCTTTTCCCTTATACAAGGGAACAATGATAGCATCCTTCCAATCCCTAGGGACCATTCCTACTCCCAGCACAACTGGCAAATTTCAGTTAACCAGTCAATTATAGAGTCACCAGCATACTTCAACATCTCTGCAGTTATGCTATCAACTCCTGGAGCCTTACCATTCTAAAGAGATTTTAGAGCTTTACACACTTCTTCTCTTGAGATCCCTCCTGTGCTTTCATCCCTCATTGTGACATCATCTGCATCTGTCTCAGAATCATTTTTGCTCTCCTGATCTAATAACTCACAGAAGTATTCGCCCCATCTGACACTTACCTCATTGGGCTCCCATATCATTTCCCCAATCTCATTCTTCACACAACTTACAACTTTGTTTCCCCTATTTTTCCTAAGTCTCATGTACTTCCAGAAGAACTTTCTATCTTACCAAAAAGCCAGTTCATGCCTTTCCACTTTCTCTTTCCTATCTTTTGCCTTACTGTGGCGAACCAGCTTAGCAGCTTCACGCTTCTTACAGCGATATTCATCCACAGAGACTCTACCTTGCAACATCCCCAAATAGGCTTCCTTCTTTTTCTTTACTGCCTCATCAATCTCACTATTCCACCAAGCATCACCTCTATTGTTACCCACTATTGTGGTGCCACAGACCTCTTTAGCAGCAGTAACAACACAGTTCTTAAAACATTCCCACTTCTTTTCTACATCCCTCTCACAAGATTTCAGATCCTTCAGTCGTTCTCTGAGTAAGTCAGAATACCGCTGATGATCTTCAAGGAGCCTATCAACCTTTATTCTTTCTATCCTGGGTCTCTTCCTATTCCTTTTCCTCCAACCAACATTAAGTTTCACTCGTGACACTACCAAGTAATGATCAGAACCAACATCCGCACCTCTCATCACACGGGTGTCAACAACTAAGTGTTTCAAACGCTGATCGTAAACAAAATAATCTATCACACTCTTTTGACCAAGAGTACGATTTTCCCAAGTATATGTGTGTATATACTTGTATTTGAAAAATGTATTAGATACACACAAATCATTCTCAATGCAGAGTTCAATTAATCTCTCACCATTATCATTCACACAAGGATCATTAAACTTACCCAGAACATTGTCAGAAATTGCATTCTGCACACCTACTTTAGCATTGAAATCCCCTGCTATTATAACTTTTTCTTTAGCACCAAACTGGCTCAAAACAGCTTTTAGCTCATTCAAGAAATCTTCTTTCTTATCAGAAGGTTCCGAGTCACAAGGAGCATACACTACAACAATTACAATTCTCTGAAGTTTCACTTTCAAACGAATCCAGAGAATTCTCTCACTTATGCAACTATAGTGAATCAAGTTGTTCTTCATCTTTTCACTTAAAATCACACCTACACCAGCCTGTCCTCTCATATTATCCAATACTCCAGAACACACACTAACCGTGCCATTCACTTCTTCTACCCCAATTTCCTTCTTTTTGGCTTCACTTACACACAGCACATCCAGTCTATACTTATTCATCTCCTCAATCACCTTACTCATCTTGCCATTTATACCTCTAGTATTCCACACACCAATCTTACATTCACTCAGCCGAGATCGCTTTCTCATACGTCGTTTAGAAAGTCCAGGTCGATTCCGTGGTGGACCGTCCTTCTCAAGTGTGGTAGATCCACCATATCCCACTCTTGAGTCATTCTTAATATTTTTTTGTCTTTTTAATCAGGTAAGTACATCAGTGTGGGGGATTAGCCCACAGCTGAGGGTTCCAGTTGTCATTCAACCTAAGGATTCTGGAACAAAACCCAGTGAGTTGGGGTCTTTTCGCCAATGTCACACAGAACTAGCTTGCACCTCTCCAAGATTCACAGAGGCCCCAGTTGCTGTTGTGTGTGCCATTGTTACCACGGAGCGCCCCGAGGAGGCAAACCCATCGCTCACTACAGTTTCCACTAATATTGGTTTTAAGCGTTGCTTTTATATTGATCGAATAAAAATTTCCTGAGTTACTTGATTTAGACGGGAAGTGGAGCAGCTTTTTCCCATTTTCCGATTTCAAGCAAAATCTACTCTGAATATTATCTTACGATAACGTTAGAAAAGCTACTGTGAATTTTATCTTTCGATAAAATAGCAAAACAATAGTTTACTCGACCAATTAAATTGAATTCTTATAATTCAAAATTGCACAAAACAAAATGTTGTGACGTATACTCTATTTTAAAAAAATCCATAAATTAACTATATTCCACCGAAGTACAGATTTAACTGTCTCGTCTGTTGCCTTTCATTTAACAACGGGAGAAATGCATAATGAATGTGTCGTATCTTAAGGAATATAT
Organism: Macrothele yani; assembly: GCA_039090855.1. Taxonomy (NCBI): domain Eukaryota; kingdom Metazoa; phylum Arthropoda; class Arachnida; order Araneae; family Macrothelidae; genus Macrothele; species Macrothele yani. Next base: position 7,309,266 of record CM076994.1, on the reverse strand, counting down.
AACTTTGAGCTGAAAAAATTCCAGTAAATAAGTTTTAAAACAAAAATTTACCTCATAGTGTTATTCTCATGATTCTTCTCGAACGTCTTCCGTTCTTCAAATCAAATTCTTCAACAAACTTGTCGATGTTATAGATTCTCGAGCTCTTTCCATATAATTATATAGGGTGCATAGGAAAGTTCCGTTAGCCTGAAATAACTTGCAAACGGAGAGAGGTACAGTTATGCAAGTGAGTTAACGGTATAGTAAAGCGACTACGCCCGATCAAATGCAACCAATAGCAGCGCCCCTAGTGGCGAAATGCGGAAGTTAGCCATTGCAAATTGAAAACGAAAAGAGATAGAGCAAAATTTCCAATTCCAAAGTTGTACAGCATCACTTAATTAGTACAAAACAACATTTGTTTCACAAGGAAAAGATAAATTGTCGCCTGAATACCCTAAAATCTCCGACATCGATGTGCGATGATTCGAATCTGCATATTCACATTTCGCAAATGTAGCCGTATGCAAATGCAGATAGTGACGTTGTACCGTACCTACGATATAAAAACTAGTAGCAGAATGTACCCTGATAAGAAGTTTGGGTCTACGTACGTTGTGTAAGAATGGCGAGCTTCACTCACTCCCAACATTGCGAGATGGTGCTTATTTGCGGCGAATGCCAACGAAACGCGGCGCTAACTGCACGGGAATATGTCGTCGTGTTACAGATGCTTACAATAGTGTGACGCCTTCCATGCTGAGGAATTTGCATGCAGAGTTACTTTCACGAATACAAATATGTATCGTGGGCAATGGCGAACTCTTCGAACACACTCGACATTAACTTTTTATCGACATTAACTTTTTATCACTGTGCGCCAGTTTGCCTTTTTTGTTTTTGTTTTGTCTGACGTCATCAAACTGTATTGACATTAGTACGCATTTATGCAATAAAATGTGTGTATTTGCTCATACCTATGCCTGTTCCCTTCAAACGTTCACACAAAAGGTCACGCATCGATTTCGGACATTTTAGGGTATTTATGCGACAATTTATCTTATCCGTGTAAAACAAATGTCGTTTTGTACTAATCAATTGATGCTCTACAACTTTGTAATTGGAAATTTTGCTCTATCTATTTTCGTTTTCGATTTGCAATGGCTAACTTCTGCATTTCGCCACTAGAGGCGCTGCGATTGGTTGCAATCTATCGGGCGTAGTCGCTTTACTGTACCGTTATTTCATTTGCATAACTTTACCTCTCTCCGTTCGCAAGTTATTCCAGGCTAAAGGGACTTTCCTGTGACCCTGTATATACTATACTAGCGACCCAGCCCGGCTTCGCACGGTAGCAATTTATAATTTACGGAGAATCTAAAGAGAGACGATTATTACGTTCAACAGGTGACTGTCTTTCTCTTTGTAAAGCCATTCTTCATCTGCCATTTGCCAATCGAGATTCTGTTTCATGGAAAGTTTCATTATGACGAGATAAACTCATTCTTTTAGCGTCCCATGTAGTACGACCTATATTTGATTTTCGTCTCGGCATAGTGTTAATATAATATTTAAATTTTAATTAAATACTCAGAGAGATACATACTTCTGGACGAAAACAACTACGCATTTAGTCTGTGCGAGCGCCGATAAACCAGTTCTCTTTCAGCGTCCGATGTAACTACGCATTTAGTCTGTGGCCTTACATGCTGTCAGACCGGCCGCCGCGCATGCGCCTCGCACCTTTTTCCTAATGAGCAAAAACGTTTCGTAAACCGGTCGACGCGCATCGTTGTTTAGGCAGTGGAAGCCACGAAAGAATGCGAACGGAGGTTTTTTTCTTTGATTTGTCACTAATATCATTACTGCTCGGTTCCCTTCTGTCATATATTAATGTTTCATACACCTAAACCTTCCTCGACAAATGCTCTATGGAATGGTGAAAACCGCATCACAATCCGTCCAGCGATTCTCGAAATTAGCCCGACAAACAGACAGACGCATACCAGGGACTTTATTTTATACTATGTATAGATAATCAAAAGCATCGGTACACCCATTTTGAGTAGTGTATTTGCCCATGAGCATCACAACCATGGCCCATACATGTATAAAAAGACGCACTTGGCCTGGCAAACTTCATAGACAAGTACAAAAAGTATAATAGACAGTACAGAAGAGCTCAATAAAATTTAACATGGCACAGTCATAGGATGTCATCTGAGAAACAAGCTCAATTCGGGAAATTTCAGCCCAGCTGCAGCTGCCACGGTCAATTGATGTTATTGTGAAGTGAAAACGCCTTGGAACAATAACTGCGCAGACGCGACCTGGTTAGCCGCGCAAAATGACAAAGCGGGACAGCAGAGTGCTGTAGCGGGTGGTAGAACAAATTCGCCTATCCTCAGTTGCGATACTCACAACCAAGTTCCAAAATGCCTCTAGAAGCAACACCAGCCAGCAGCATAACGGTTCGTCAAGACCTGAAGGGAATGAGTTTTCATGGGCGAACAGCCACACCAAGCCTAACATCGACGCCAAACGTTAGTTGACATTACGACGCCAGTGAGCTCTGTAGCAGTTTGAACGCGTTCTCCGAAGCGATTAATGACGCTTCACCATCTGGCAGTTCAGTAGATGAGTCAGAGTGTTGAGGATGCCAGGTGAACCCCACCTGCCTAACAGCGTTGTGCCAACTGTGAAGTTTGATGGAGGAGGCATCATACTCTGCGGCAGTTTTACATGATTTGGCTCACCCATCCAAATTCCAGTGCCCGTGAAACTTAACGCTGCTGCCTATAATGGCGTTTTCAATAATTCTGTACGCCGAGCATTACGGCAACAGTTCGGTGAAGGCTCTTTCTTTTATCAACAGTACAATGCCCCGTCCTCAAAGCGAGGTCCGTGCAGGAATAGTTTAATGAGATGGGTGCTCAAGAACTTGACTGGCATTCCTAGAGCCCCCGATCTCAGCTACATGGAACACATTTAGGATGAACTAGAACGCCGACTGCGAGCTAGGCCAAATCGCCTGACATCGATGACCGACCTGACTAACGCCCTTTTAGCAGAATAGAAGGCAATTCCCGCATCAACGTACCAAAATCTAAATGAACTGGAACGCCGACTGCGAGCTAGGCCAACACGCCTGACTTCAGTGACCAACCTGACTAATAATCATGTGATCGTTTATTCTCTTTAGATCCGAACACTTAAATTACACTTAGTACCGTCTATGCACGGTAAAAAGAGATATGCGAAAAACTAATGACCTGCTGAAACTTTATTTACACACGTCGCTGTTAAAAGGAATCACTAGTAAAAAACAGAAAACCCACACACAAGACCTTTTGGGCTCACTAGTCCCATCCTCAGATGTAATCCATTGTCAATGCCCTTTTAGTAGAAGAGAAAGCAATCCTGCAACAATTCACCAGAATTTAGTGGAAAGCCTTCCTAGCAAAGTAAAGGCTGTGAATGCAGCAATGTACCAGAATCTAGTGGAAAGCCTTCTCAGCAGAGTAAAGGCTGTGAATGCAGCAATGTACCAGAATCTAGTGTAAAGCCTTCTCAGCAGAGTAAAGGCTGTGAATGCAACAATTTACCAGAACCTAGTGGAAAGCCTTCCTAGCAGAGTAAGGCTGTGAATGCAGCAATGTACCAGAATCTAGTGGAAAGCCTTCCCAACAGAGTAAAGGCTGCGAATGCAACAATGTACCAGAATCTAGTGGAAGGACTTCCCAGCAGAGTAAAGGCTGCGAATGCAGCAATGTACCAGAATATAGTGGAAAGCCTTCACAGCAGAGTAAAGGTTGTGAATGCAGCAATGCACCAGAATCTGGTGGAAAGCCTACCCAGCAGAGTAAAGGCTGTGAATGCAGCAAAGGGTGGGCAAACTGGAAATACGAGTAAATTCCTTTCGTGTTGCAGAGAATTTGCAGATAGGCTACTGTCCCAATAATTTTGATCAGAATGTGTACTTATATTATCTATGCTAATAAGGCTCAACGCTGATAGTTTATTCTGCATCACTGAGGGTAAGCATAATTTTCACAAATTTCAGTTTGGAAAATGACTACTCGGAGTTTGCAGCTGTCACTGGTAGAGTTAAAAAACTTTAAAAGCCACTACAAGGTTCGGAAATGTGGGCAGTCAAACAACTAGGAATGTGGAAAGGGTGATGCCGGCAAAAAAATCAAAGAAGTTAATTTTTTAAGATGGAACAGAAATGGCTCCACTGGCCGTTTTCAACGACCAGTGGATCCATTTGTCTCGGTGTGTTCTGTCTTCCAAACTGACACCATGCTTCAACAGATCCTTTAATGAAATCCAAAGTTTTCGATAAAATGACCCTTCGGTCAAATGACCTTTCGATGAAATGAACTTTTAGGCAAAGAGATCTTTCGGTGAAATGACCTTTCGATGAAATGAACTTTTAGGCAAAGAGATCTTTCGGTGAAATGACCCTTCGATGAAATGAACTTTTAGGCAAAGAGATCTTTAGGTGAAATGACCTTTCGATGAAATGAACTTTTAGGCAAAGAGATCTTTCGGTGAAATGAACGTTCGATGAAATGAACTTTTAGGCAAAAAGATCTTTCGGTGAAATGAACTTTTAGGCAAAGAGATCTTTCGGTGAAATAAACTTTTCGATCAAGTGACCCTTCCGTGAAATGTGCCTTTCGATCAAATGACCCTTCGGTGAAATGAACGTTTCGATCAAGTGATCTTTCGGTGAGACAATCTTTTCGGTGAAGTGATTTTCGGTCAAGTGACCCTTAGGTGAAATAAACGTCGGGTAAATGAACGCAACCCGTCTCAAAATCACCAGAACCTGTTTGTAGTAGTGCTGGTTTGCTCCATCGGAAACCACTCAGCCAAAATTACACCCTTAATCTCAACGAAAGCAATTTATATGGCCTTGGACTTGCTTTGTCGTACTTAATTCATCCTTCGTGGTGTTGGTGTTTTCCAATGCATTGACTGTTTTATCGTTTCAGGGTAGCATTGGAAAATCCAGGTTTCATCACAAGCACTTTCTAAAAGATGTAATGTTTTTCGTTTAAAATGTCACTACTTAAAACGTTACTATTCTACTATCTGTCGGTGTAATTAGTAGCATTGTAACTTCAAAATCTTAAGCACCGAATAGCTAACACACAAAAATCACTAAATATACATTGAACTAAATTAGACGACCCAACGGCTGGAAAAGAGTCGATTTCAACTTACGAAAATCACTGTCCTTTATTATCCAGATACTCCAAGTCAAATAGGCATCTACTATAATAATGAACCGCCCAATAACGTGTATCTCCACTTCTCAATGAAAACCACCACTTCTCAGTGAAAACCACCACTTCTTTACATATAGAAAGTCGTAAAAGTACAACGTGACGCAACATTAATCTGTACACAACATCGCAACACTACCACACGTTTCGCTGCTTACTTCGACATTTATATATCTCTCGATGTTATCTGTCAACACGCACACTTCACGCACTTCGACCATAAGACTGTTGCCAACTTCATTCAGCGAGTGATAAAATATAACATTAAGGCAGAAAACGCTTAAAGAGAATAAACTCTGTGACGTACCTGCCAGCAGGACGCACATGACATAAAGGCAGATAGGAATCAGAATACATGTCTGCGTAGCTCAGTTGGTAGAGCTGCTTGTTCCGGAATAAGCGTCCTCGGGTTCGAATCCCGGCGTAGACCAAAAATGACGGAGAAATTCACTTCGTTATAACTCAAGTTTACATAGAGAGAGAAACTAAAAATGAAAGTTAAATTAGAGTATACGTCATAAAAGTTGGAAGTTCGTTTGAATTTGCCACAGAATGCCAGCACAGATTCGCTTGAGATTTTCTTTTTGTTCAGGCGTTAGAAGGTTCAACACAATCTCGAAGCAGCCCGTTCTTCATATTTTCATGTAAAATTTGCCTATTAGTCTCTTGATCGATATTTGCCATTTCTGCTATCATTCTAATACTCAGTTCGTTGATCGCTCGTACACACAGTTCGTTGATCGCACGTACACACAGTTCGTTGTACACACAGTTCTTTGATCGCACGCACACAATAAAGCATATCAAGCGCGCGCGCGTGATATGCTTTATTCCCCGAACGTCTCGCTAAACATACGAAAAGATCCAGTTGACACTTTCTTTTAATTTTACCAGAAGCTTCGTGTCTAATCGTTGTGCAATGCTTGAACTGAGCATTTTCCCGAAGCGCGACAAACAAAACGTCTGTTTTTATTAACAAGTGTCATCCAAATAATGCAGAGTGAGATGAACCCCAGCAAAAACAGTCTTGCTGGGCCAGCACGATGTTGCCGCTGCCGAACCGTCAATAAAATGTCCAGGCGGCCAACAGAAGGGCCAGAAATTCAGGCCAACAGCTGGCCAACAGTTGGCACCCCATCACTTGTCATATGTCACAGTAGGGCCATCAGTGGTCCATCACAGGCAGTAGTTGCCACAAGTGGCCCTTCAGTGGCCCTGCAAGCACGTGCCAGAAACGATGGCTAGCCTAATGTGGTCCGCTAGTGTACCGTTAGTGGCAGCCGGCAACCACGTGACGTAACTGGTGGCTTGCCGAATCTTGTCCGCCAATTTCCCAGTAGTAGCCATAATAATAATAATAATAAAAAAAAAAGCAAAGATAACCGCAGTTTTCCAAACCGAATTTTTTTTTCTACTCTTACGAAGCTTGTGAATTAACGCACTGCGATGGGAAAATTTTCTCAACAGATCGGGAAAACACCCGTTCGGATCTGAGTAGATTTGAACCTGGGCCTTTGGCGTGACAGCTAAACTCTCTACCGACCGAACTGATTTGCCACGCTCGAGCATATGCCTAAAGCTGTATGGTATGCAATGTGTAATCGGATGCTTCCCTCTTTCATTTTACAATATTGCGAAATATTTTTTATAAAAGTCAGTTTCATATAATTGATAAATTAATTTTTTCAACGTAACGATAGTTTTTGTTTTTTTTTACCTTAAGGTAACTTCACTCATTTTCAAGGCGTGTACATACTTAGAGTCGCTTTTCAAAGTTTTGCACTGTCCTTGCCGTCTTGAAAAGATATTGTTGAATAAATATATATTTACCCGGGTTCATGTTACATTCTGTTACATTTTTAATGTTGTTTCTTTCCTTTCCGTTGTCCGAAGCTACATTTGTTTTAAAGAGTAAAAGATATTTTATTTTACTTCTCGTTATTTTTAGAAGTGAATTCCTCCCAGTCTTGTGTATTCAACCCATGGATGAGTACACCACATAGCGTTGCTTTTTTTTTTCTTTCAAATAATTAATAAATTTTGTACGCGTATAATTCTTTTTTTTTTTTTTCCAACAAACGTTGTTTTAATGGTTTTCCAGGATATTTGTTTCAAGCGGTTTCAATTTTGTTCTTGTTATTCATAGGAATGGAGTGGGTGTATTTCATGGCTATAATCTGATATCTTCGTCGACGTAAAATTTCATTAGGAAATTAATTCGCCTCTCCACATATGGATTTTTTTCTTAACATCCACTAAAATAAGGCGATGGCGATAGCGTCGTCTTCAACTAACTGGTACCATGAGAGGCACAGCAAGTGTTGCTTCTGCGCATGCGCAGTCCCGTTGCTTCCACCTGCTGTTGGGAGGGTTGCGTTGGTTGCCAGCAACGGGCCACTAGTGGCACTTGCTTGGAGGCCCACAATTCACGGCGATGCTGCAGGGCCATCAATGGCTCGCCAACTGATAGCGCTGCCACCAACGGGCCACTACCGGGCCGTGAGTGGCAGATTTCAGCCAGCAGTGACCCATCACTGCCAGCTGGTGGCCAGCAGTTTCCCAGCACTTGTGTTTTTGCTGGGACTTCGCGTTTTCGGTTACGTAAAGTGTTCAAGGTCAATAGCTTCTCACTTTCGCCTTACACCCCCGCCTTTCATTCGCTTTTAAGCACAGTCTCGGTATTTCATAGCCGAAGCTCATAAGTTGTGGTGAAGACCGCTAAAACAAAATGGACAAAGAAGGATTTAAGATGATATCTATTTCCCTAAAGTAATTAAGAACGACAAATGTAAACTGAAGGTGAAATTTCCCAGTTCATTAACTGTAACACTACCATCCACTGGGACAGCACTGAGTCGTTTGAGTCCATGTTAAGGCATGGGTGGTGTTTTAAATAACTGCACTGGCTCACTCCCTTCGCTGGAATCCGTGGCTCTAAATTAGGAATGGGCGACTAATTACAGCCATTTGAATTGCTCATGGTGGTCGTTAATCCCTATACCAAAATAAAACGTTGGGCTTCGAGGTCTCGTTTTGTTTACGTTGGCCTAACGTGCTTATGGTGTTCGAATCCCGGTCCTGTCGGCCATCTACTCTGCGGTTTTTCCGCAGACTCCCTGTGTTTGATGACGAAAAAGCGTAGATGGTTCCCTGTGAGTTCAGCCCCGGACACACTTTGTCCCTTACCCGCATGCAGCAGAGGAATGGCAAGCCGACTCCATTAATTTACCAGTAATCGCCAAGGGCGCAGGGTCGTCTTTGTGGAACTCAACCAGCCATAGATAGACGAGATAGGCAGAGAGAAAGAACGTGCTTATACTATTAAGATCGTGTAAGGACTTTTCTTCTGAGTTCTATCAGAAACAGGGAGGTAAGATTTCGGGTGTTGAATCTAATTGACGAACAAAAGATAAGATGCGATCTCCTCTTGAGGCGTTCTTTCCTGTATCTTCTTGTAATTTTTCCGTGACTCACTTATAAACGTGAAAAGAGCGATCACTTCAGTTTGGTGTTCCTGGTCCACGTCGGTTATGTGTATTGGTTATTCATTCGCTTCCTAATTGTTTGTTCAGTTGCTGCTTTCCATCTTTGGTGAATGCCCAGCATTGTGCGGGTCTCCAAGGAGCAACATGCCATGTGGTTTGGCAGTTAGTCGTATGTGGGTCTGGCAAATTCGAGGCCGCTGTGGTGCAGTGGTAGCATGTCCGGTGCATAACTGGAAGACACTGGGTTCGATTCCCGCTGGCGGCCGATGAATTTTTCCGTGACTCACTTATAAACGTGGAAAGAGCGATGACTTCAGTTTGATCTTCTTGTAAAAGAACACTTCACAATTCTGTTTAAGAAAAGAACACATCCCTTCTAAGTGCCATTTCAACATGACTGAAAGCTGTTTTACATTATATACGTGTTGCAGCAGAATCCTTCTGTAACTTTAATCTCACAACATGCAGCGAAACTATTTTTCATTTCTCCTCATAACGAACGCACCGAAGGAAATGGCTGTTCACGATACTAGGTTAATATACCTCATAAAGAATGTCTACGGAGAACGCAATCTCTCCACGTAGAGCTAACAAAGTAAGCTTCGAGCAGCGAAACGTTTTGGGGAGGAAAAGCTTAATTGATCGCTACGATCGGTTAAGATAATATCTGAAATTATCTCACTGCCATCATTCTATCGAAGTTCTGCAAAATAATCTTAACTTTATGCAGGGATATTTCGGATGCACTTAGTTCAGAGAGAAGCAGCGATGTTTCACTATATATCCGTCACTCGTAATTGCAAGCGTTCAAATTCGCTGTAAATATTTATCATCGCTCGAAATGGTTATCTGGGAAGAACCGTGCTGTCACGATAGGAAAATTGCTCCATGTATCAACAAGCAGGCCCTGCCTTCAGGCGATTGTAATACAGTAGCTAGTAATAAATTATTAGGTACCCAAAAAGGCAACATTGTTTGGTTACTCCACTTCGGCTTTCGCAAAATAATCCTTAGCTACTGAGCTTTCATCGAAGGCGAAAACAAAACACAAAAACGTTGGTTTCGTGGAGAAAAAACTGAAGAATAAAAGCTGGCGTTTGATCGATGTAACTCTTTTATTTCGGAAGACAACAAGCGCGCTTTAATAAAGATGAGGTCTGAAGTATAAATCCCTGGCATGCAAATCAAGAGTTCTGGTTTTTCATTCGTTCCGAAACACTTCGACAAGATCTGGGCGCAGCAGAAAAGCGACAAGACCCATTTATTTTTCTGACACGCACGCAGCTCAGCGATCCATTCAGTCAAATGCACTTTCAAAGAACAAAGAGCTTCAACGTTCTAAAATATTCTCTCTCGCTAGCTTGCGCTCTCTTTCTTGGTGAAAAACAAAAGAAAGGTAAAAAAAATGTTCTGGAATGCAAAGAAGGTAAGAAAACATTTGGATTTAGAGCGTTCTGCGGTTAATTAAAGCTATTGCCCCTAACCTTAAGTTAGGTGGAAAGTTTTCAAGACAATCACGAAACGCAATGAATGGAGCTGTTTTTCTTGCCTTCAACTCCTTGTTTTTTAAGCTTTTCTTCCTATCTTTTAAATCCTTTTTCATTTAGTGCAATACGAAAGTTTTTCTTTTCCAAAAAAAAAAAAAAAAAAAAAAAGAAATTTTTATGAATTCTACGGACGCATTAATCGCATCTCAAACAACGTTAAGTTATTAAGACAGGCTTCCATTAAAAGGTAAGTTATTAAAACATTTTTCAATAAAAAGATGGCTTATTAAATAAAACGTACGTTGATTAAAATCTAAGATATGAAAATGCACTTTCATTAAAATATAAGTTTTAAAAACTCCCAAGATGCAATTATTAAAACATACTTTCCTATGGATGATTTTATTTACAAGGAAAAATAAAATGTCGCAGAGAATATGTTCGCATCGGCCAGAAGACCGATAAATGGATGTTGCTGAGATACTCGCAGTAGGATATCCTTTCAGTAACGACACAAAACTATCAGTGGTGCAGTGCTAATTGAAAAAGTATAGGCCGTTACGTCTTCAATACGTAACGGCCTATACTTTTTCCCTTCTTAAGCCCCACCCCTCCCCCATCCCATTCCGCCTCACCTTTGTTTTGTTTTTTGTTTTTTTTTTTTTGTTTTTTCACTTTCTTATATTTATAGTATGTCGGTGGTCTAAATAGAGATGGGTTTACCTCCTCGTGGCGCTCCATGGGCAACAATGGCACACAGAACAGCAGCAAGGGCCTCTGCGAATCTTGGAGAGGTACTAGCTAGTCCTGTATGACATTGGCGAAAATATCCCAACTCACTGGGTTTTGTTCCAGAATCATTAGGTTGAATGACCAACTGGAACCGTTAGCTGTGGGCTAATCCCCCACACTGATGTACTTAACTCATTAAAAAGACACAAAGAAAGAAATTAAAGCTCTGTAGTGTGGGATATGGTGGACCTACCACACTTGAGAAGGATGGTCCATCACAAAAACAATATGGAAATGGAAAAAGGCGAATGAGAAAGAGATCTCGGCTGTGGGAGTGTAAGATTGGTGTATGGAATATTAGAGGTATAAATGGAAAGATGAATGAGGTGATTGAGGATATGAATAAGTATAGATTGGATGTGCTGTGCGTAAGTGAAACCAAAAAGAAGGAAATTGGGACAGAAGAAGTGAATGGAACGGCGAGTGCGTGGTCTGGAATACTGGATAATGTGAGAGAACAGGCTGGTGTAGGTGTGATTTTAAGTGAAAAGATGAAGAGCAACGTGATTTACTATAGCTGCATAAGTGAGAGAATTCTTTGGATTCGTATGAAAGTAAAACTTCATAGAATAGTAATTGTTGTAGCGTATGCTCCTTGTGACTCGGAACCTTCTGATAGGAAGGAAGATTTCTGGAATGAGCTAAAGTTGTTTTGAGCCAGTTTGGAGCAGGGGATTTGAATGCCAGAGTAGGTGTGCAGAATGCGATTTCTGATAATGTTCTGGGTAAGTTTAATGATTCTTGTGTGAATGATAATGGTGAAAGATTAATTGAACTCTGCATTGAAAATGGTTTGCGTGTATCTAATATGTCTTTCAAATACAAGTCTATCCACACATATACTTAGGAAAATCGTACTCTTGGTCAAAAGAGTATTATATATCTTATTGTTTATGATCAGCGTTTGAAGCACTTAGATTTTGGCACTCGTGTGATGAGAGGTGCGGATGTTGGCTCTGATCATTACTTGGTAGTGTCACGAGTGAAACTGAATGTTGGTTGGAGGAAAATTAATAGGAAAAGGCCTAGGATGGAAAGAATAAAGGTTGAAATGCTCCCTAAAGATCATCAGCGGTACTCTGACTTATTCTATCATCGGCGTTACTCAGAGAACGATTGAAGGAGCTGACTTCATGTGAAAGGGATATAGAAAAGAATTGGGAATGCTTTAAGAACTGTGTTGTCACTGTTGTTGAAGAGGTCTGTGGCACCACAATAGTGAGTAACAATGGAGGTGATACCATTGATAGAATAGTAAGATTGAAGAGACAGTAAAGAGAAAGAAGGAAGCCTGTTTGGGGATGTTACAAGGTAGAGTTTCTGTGAATGAAAATCGCTGTAAGAAGCGTGAAGCAGCTAAGCTGGTTCGCCAGATTAATGCAAAAGATACGAAGGAGAAGGTGGAAAGGTATGAATTGGCTTTTTGGAAAGATAGGAAAACTTTCTGGAAGTGCATGAGACTCAGGAAAAATAGGGGAAACAAAGTTGTAAGTTGTGTGAAGAATAGGATCGGTGAAATGATATGGGAGCCCAATGAGTTAAGGGAAAGATGATGTGAATACTTCTGTGAGTTATTAGATCAAGAGCAAAGGGGATGCTGAGACTGAAGCAGATGATATCACAGTGAAAAATGGAAGCACAGGAGGGATTTCAAGAAAAGATAGGTGTAAAGCTCTAAAATCTCTTCAGAATTGTAAGGTTCCTGATTGCTGAGATGTTTAAATATGGAGGTGACTCTGTAATTGACTGGTTGACTGAAATTTGCCAGTTGTGCTGGAAGTTAGGAATGGACTTTCGGGATTGGAAGAATGCTATTATTGTTCCCTTGTATGAGGGAGAAGGTGACCAGACTGACTGCAAGAACTACCGTGGAAATAGCCTACGGAGTGTGGCAGGGAAAGTGTTTGGTAAGGTCATTATTGAAAAGAGAAAGTGTGGGATGTTCAGAGTGGTTTTATGCCTGGTAATGGCTGCACTAACCAAATTTTTGCATTACGCATGATGATTGAAAAGTACATGTATCTGTCTGTTGGTAAGAGAGTATTTGCTGCCTTCTTAGATTTACAGAAAGCTTACGACCGGGTAAATAGGACACTTTTATGGAAGGTATTGAAGAAATATGGTATTACTGGGAATCTACTTAATATTGTAAAAGCCATGTATGCTGGCAGTAGAGCTTGTGTACAAGTGAATGACGTTTTATCAAAACGGTTTTCTATTGGTGCAGGAGTCAGATAAGGTTATGTAATGCCACCATGGCTGTTTAATATATTTATGGATGCGTGCATGCCTGATGCCAAGATGGACAATACTGGTTTATGTCTTGGTAATATCCGTGTGTGCACATTGCTGTATGCTGATGACACAGTCCTATTGGCAGTAAAAGTGAGTTGCGGGGTATGTTGTCTTGGTTGTACGAAGTTCGCGTGAAATTCAAACTGAGTATAAATAAGGGGAAAACCAAAGTTATAGTTTTTGAGCGAGGAACTGTTAGTACTGAATACAAGTCTAAATGGCACAGTGATTGACCAGGTGAATGAGTTCGTGCATTTAGGAAGAATGTTTGACAAAGAGAACAAATAAATAAATGCATCGCTCTTTCTACGTTCCAGAAACACATAGCAACTGAAAAATTGTTTTCATCCGCCGCCGTGGAATTGAACCACGAATCTCTCTATATCTAGCCGAGCGCGTTACATTTACACCAAGGTGGCCAACAATCCACGGTGCTATGTGTATTTTTAAGTCAGCTTCTGACATCATAAATCCGTAAGATGGACTCAGCTACTGAGACGTCTCCATCTGGTGGGCATTAACAACGGCACTGGCTATATATACTATAGATATTAAATCCAAAGGGCGAGATCCAAGCTGAAAATCCTCCAAATACGTAGTAAGTAAATAAATAAATACATCGCTCTTTCCACGTTCCAGAAACACATAGCAACCGCAAAATTGTTTTCATCCGCCGCCGTGGAATGTGAAATTAGTAGACGAGTGGACTCTTTATTGAAATCCATAGCTGCTTTGGGAAGTTTTCACAGAAATGATGGGCTCTCAAGAGAGTCCCGCACGGCTATGTATGAAAGAGTAATTGTTCCTACTCTGATGTATGGCAGCGAAACCCTTGTACTACAGAAGAAACATAGGAGTCGTTTGTGTGCTGGAGAAATGCATTACTTACGGAGGGGGGGGGTCTGGCAAGTCACGTTCAGATCATGTGAGGAATGATGATGTGTTGCAGTTGTGTAGTGTGAAGCAAAATGTTGTTAGCAAGATGGAGACTAATATGCTTCGGTGGTTTGGTCATGTTAAAAGAATGATTGATGAGATGTTTACTAAGAAAACGGTTTTAGCCCAAGTGGCAGGAAAGAAAGGCAGAGGAAAACCAAGGAAGTCATGGAAGGACCAGATTCAAGAGTGTCTGCATGACAAAAAGATTACGAGTATGAAGTATAAAAGGTCTTGTGTACATTGTGTGATGGATGTCAGTGAAGCCCGAGTTGTGTGCCAAGATCGCTGTAAATGGAGAAGTTTGGTATGGCAACACTAAGTAAATAATCAATTAAAAATTTATCTAGTAGTTTGTACTTCTTTGTGGAGCTAACCTCTGATACTCAGAGAACAGCTTAGCGATATGTATGTATTTATAGAATAAGAAAGTATAGTGATCGGTCGAAATCCGGATTTACAGTTTTTGGCATTCAAGGAACAAGATTTTAACCATTTTGGTAAGAATACACGGAAATGTTGGGGTCCGAATTGGGACCGTTTTGGTGTGGAAAAACTAAAATCAGCCCCATATTATCCAGTAATATGCCGTTGAAACGGAAACTACTTTAATGTGCAATAGTGAAAGCCATTTACTACTGGGAGTTTTAGTTCTCGAGATCTTTAGATAGGGGCAGTTTAGGTACTGCACGGACAATTCCATAGTCCGCCTGAAAACGAGCAGTAGAATAGCCTGGTCTTTCATATATAAGGGATCTGGTGGAGTCGGTTCCTTGGCTTGTGCAGGTGATATTCGTGCTAGAGGGAGACCAACACGCTATTAGGTAGATATCTCTGTTTTGTCCATTGGGTAGAAGATTTACATGCAGAATAGTTTATTCTTTTGAAAAATAAGCAGCTTTGCCATGTGTAAACCAAAAACTTTTAATGTTTGCTCTATCGATTGATTCTACTGCTGTTTTCATTTTACTCTTTCTTTTTCTGGATTACCTTGCATATATCCTAACGATTTAAGATCCGAATTTCGAAAAAACAAAATTGGTTTATATCAGCTTTTCCTTGGGCTCTATAGCACAAACCCATCAGGAGGCACACCTAAGGTTATTCTTTCAGACGTATGCTAATACTTATGCTTGATTCATATATCTTAATAGTTGTATAACTATTATTTTAACTGTTTCACACGTTATGACAGTTTCCGTGTTGAGTGCTCCTTTGTCACGTAATCTCCGCTGTTGTATGAAATTATAAAATTCAATAAATTAACATTCAATGAATTAAAATTCAAGATATTGTAATAGGCACTTACCTACCATGATATATTCTGGAAGTACAGTTGTAGGTACAAATTTGACGACTGCATATAACGATAAGGATTTTAAATTTTAAAAATTTTTATAGACATTCTTTTAAATTCTGAAGATTTGGATTTTAATGAATATGTTAAGGAATATAAATCTCTTACTAAGTAAATGTTGATTTCTTGTTTACGTTGAATTTCTGTGTTGATTTCCACCGTCTTTACACGATCATTATTCTAAAAACAGAAACAAATGAACACATTTGACAGTTTAGATGATTTATTGTGATTAATATAATTATTAAATTCATATAGAAGACATTAGAATTTTCAGGCCCGCAACGGACCCATCTTCAGATGTTATTAACAGAATAGAACTGAGCATGATTTAAATACATTAATGTTATGTGGTTTTCTTGATATTGTGACCTGCTCGTGATAGACATCATATCTTGTGAAAAGTTTGTTAACATCGATAAATATATTACGTGTCAAGCAACGTATTAAGAACTACGTTTGAAGGAAATAATTGGTGTAAGTCTCTACATGTTATAACTCATTAAGCACCGTTTTCCAAGGTAAAGGGATGTGACAAGGAGTATCATCATTGCAGCATTCTTCACCATATTTGTGAATAAATAGACTTTCTAGTAGTAGGATTGATGCTTTTGAGTAGGGCGTGGCGAGGATGTTGGCTTCGTTCCAGCATGGGTAATGAGATCCTTTGCATGATAGCCTTGATAGGGAAGTCCTTGATGAGTTTGTCTTTATGTTATATTGGTGCTCTTTTACACGAGTTTTTAATGAGCGAAGTGTAGATCCAACATATAATAACATCTGAAGATGGGTCCGTTGCGGGCCTGAAAGTTCTAATGTCTTTTATATGAATTTAATAATTATATTCATCACAATAAATCATCTAAACAGTCAAATGTGTTTATTTGATTCTGTTTTTAGAATAATGATCGTGTAAAGACGGCGGAAATCAACACAGAAATATAAATCTCTTGTTGATAGTTTTTAATTCTGACTCTTTTGAACTCCATATATCATATTCATTTCGAACTGGACTTGAATACCTTTTGTTTTGTTTTTTAAATGCTAATTCAGCGAACAACGACAGCTCAACAATCAACTATAAAACAACCGAATGGAATGTACTTAACATTGGGACCTACAACTGTACTTCCAGAGTATATTATGGTAGGTAAGTGCCTATTACAATATCTTGAACTTTAATTCATTGAATGTTAATCTATTGAATTTGATAATTTCATACAACAGCGGAGATTACGTGACAAAGGAGCACTCGACACGGAAACTGTCATAACGTGTGAAACAGTTAAAATAATGGTTATATAACTATTAAGATATTTAATGGCCACGTAAACCAAATGGCTAGTTAAAACTAACAACTTTATTTGATTCATATAGATCTGACATTTCTGCAGAATATTCAATTTCTTCAATTTTCTGAACATGGAATAACGTCATTTTTAGTGACAATTTAGTTCTTCCGCCTGTAAGAGTAAGAAATATTCTTCACTGGTTTTTTCTGTTTTCTCTTTGCTAAACTAATTTTCATTGAATTTGACCAATCCCGATAAAACGACATTTCTTCCCCTTATATCTGAATTGTTAATATTCTGACATATCCCCACTTTTTAATCGTTAGTTTTGTTTATCGTTACGATTCTGACATATCTCCACGTACTGTGAGAAAAATATTTCTTCAAAGAATTTACAGAGGGTGAGTCGAAAGTTATGCAATATTTACATAAACACATGCGCTGCGGCGGGTATGTCACGTGTTTAAACTACACAATTCAAGTCGCACACTGCAGTCAGTAACGAAAGGAATATAAAGTGGCAGTCGTTGCTGCAAACAGCACTGCATGTCGTCCTTCTGTTCGGGGTTGGAACGTCTAAAAGACGAACAGCCACAACCGGCTAATTAGGGAACTTTTGCTTTACGAGTTTGAACTCGGCCATAACGCTGCTCAAGCAACACGAGACATTTGTCATGCGAAAGGGGAAGGTTCCGTGGATTACAGCACCGCGACTAGATGGTTCAAGAAATTTCGCTCAGATGACAGAAACCTCGACGATCATCCAAGGTCAGGTAGGCCGCGAACGGTGGATTCGGAGGCCGTGGGCCAGGCTGTAGAGGCAAATCCGACAACCAGCACTCGGAGATTATCAGGCGAGCTAGGCATATCAAAGACCAACGTGGTTCGTCACCTTCAGGACCTCAGCAAGATCTACAGGAGCTGCCGCATTGTCCCTCACGAACTGACGCCAGCTGAAGCAAACCGCCGAATGGAAGTGTGCACGAAACTCCTAGAAAACCCGCGCGATGTACGTTTCATCAAATGAATTGTTACGTGCGATGAAAAGTGGGTTTATTTCCGTAATCCTAACATACAATGGCAGTGGTTGAGCCCGAGACAGCTTTCTGAACCTGTTTCCAAACGTGGGCGCTTCGAGTACAAGATGGTGCTCTGACGGAATTTCGAGGAGATAATCCGTTACGCATTTGTTCCAGACGATCGGACTATCAACGCCAACCTCTACTCTGAACAGTTGGAGAGGATGTATGCCGTTTTTGAGGAGAAGTACCCGACACTGGTGAACAGAAAGCGCGCTCTCCTACAGCAGAACAACGCTCGTCCTCATACCGCGCAAACGAACCGAGCAAAACTCCAGGAACTTGAGGGCATCGAACTGATGCCGCGCCCAGCATATAGTCCGGATGTTGCCCCGTCAGATTATTATATGCTCCGATCGATGGGCCACTTCCTTCACGGGCGGTACTTCGACAACCAGGAGAATGTGGCAGCTGGGGTGAAGGAGTTCTTCGCCTCGAAGTACAAGAACTGGCACCGCCGTGGAATCGAAGAACTGGCAGTCAGATGACTAAAGACGGTGCAACGCGATGCCCTGTACTTTGAATGCTAATCAGCTTTCGTCATAAACGTACGTATGAATATATAAAATGATCCAAATATTGCAAAACTTTCGATTCACCCTCTGTACTACATTCTGATTTAAAATCGTATTCTGCAAAAGTGTCTTTAACTGCTGTGTAATCTAATTCTTCCTTATCTCTTTGTTTACGTAAAAAAAAAAAAGTTTGTATCTGGATTGACTTAATTGCTTACATAAAAGAAAACCTTGCATCCGAAATATTTAATTGATGCAGCTTAGGCATGAGTTTTTCGGTAACACAAAAGGGGTTACGTTGAGTTTTTTTTTTTTTTTTTTTTTTGCTGTCAGGTACTTTATCAATTCCTAATTTACGTAGCCTGTATTTTACCATCTGTTGTCATAAAAATATAGAACTGAAAATTCTGCAAATTGTATAATAGTCACAGAAAAAACTTCAATTCATATTCCCTAAGCACAAAATCAAGAAGTTACAACAGTGCAACAGCAAATTTTTTTTTAGGTTTCACTAAAAACTCACTTAAGGTATCCCACTACGTTGGTGGCACTTTTTTTGAAAAAATGCAAGAATGGGTATTTTTTTTTTTTTTTTTAGGAAGGCTGACACACAAAAACACATAAACGTTGAAAAAAATATCAATATCAATTTTCAAGAAATTGGGAAATTTGTGAAAGAATTTAAGGAAATATGTCGCTTACGGTAAGGTCTTTAAATAAAAACGTTAGAGATATATGATGGCATTTTTTGCATCAGTATATGCGCATGAATATTAACTACGCAGTGAACTAAAAGGTAAGTGATGTTCCTAAACGTTGCTAAGATACACTCATTCCTACATTCATTAGTGTGAATTTTCGGCAAATTTCTTCACTATGTTGAATGTAAATAGCTATAACCTAACTTTGAACTGACAAACAGCAAAGCTTTTACTTCATTGCATGCACAACATTGAAAGAAAGATGTACACCAAGTTTCATCAATTTATTTAGATATCTTTTGCAGTTATCAGGTTTTCCGTAAAGAGTTCGGGACGAAAATCTCATCCTGTAAAAAACGCGTTTCGAGTGTCACTTCCCGTTCGTTTGACACCTGGGTTCAGATATTCCGATTGCTATAACTCTGTATCTATTCATCGTAGACAAGAAACAAAGGCAGTTTTGGAATCCTAAATAATGGGGCTTTAAAATGAATTCATTTTTACAAAATGTGAAATTTGGCTCAAAATGACCTTATCAACGTTGTGGGATACCTTTTAATCTGGAATGTCAGCCTTAATAAAATGAACAGAAAGAGATCATGACTACCTATATTTTACCTTCTCAAAATGAATATATTAAATCATATACAAAAATAATTTTATAGATAATTTATAGTTCAAGTTTAACAGTCTTAATACTGTTACACTGTACTGGTAAGCATGCCTGCCTCAGAATATTGCAACTTGTTTTACAAATAACCTGCAATTAGGACTACTTCTCTGTCCCCAGAATGACTTTGGCAAATTTTCATGTATTGGCATATATCTGTACATTTCTACCAGCAAACGGTTTTCCTTTCGACAACTTAATTTTGGGCTGATGAGTAAAATACAGCTCTCTGGTGTGCTGTACCTTCGTTTGCTAAGTACTTTTCAACTTCATTACTATTCCGCCAAGTCCCTTATGGGAGATCGGAGCATTAGTTTCCAATTAATTTAGATCGTCAAATATTAGTGGCAAACGATTGCACTGCATTTACTTAATTAAGTCGACTCAGCTGCATGTTCTGAATGCATTCTGTTCATACGAGCCCTTATAAAACCTCCTAAAAACTGATATGTCGCTGTTGAGTAACTTAAAAACTTAATATGTTTAAAGCATGATTATGTTTAGTGGTACACACACTTAGATAATTCACATTTAACAAGCATGTCTAAGTTAAGCAGTACTGAGTAGCAGAGCTGAAAAAAAAACCAAGAAAGATAACACCGATTTCTCGGGTGTAGTGAGCAAGTCTTTGGAATCATTTTCGGCATCACATAAAAAAAAAAAAAAAAAAAATTCAAGGCGATTTTTAGAAAAAGAACAAAAAAAAAATAACGAAAAAGAGAATGCATTTTTGCATCATATTGGCAAAACTCCTCATTATTTTAAAGTTCAATGTTGTAGTGTTCTTCATAATAAATGGAACCAGTGACAAAAAAAGAAAAAAAAACCTCCCAATTTCTGAAGTCGGTAAAACACCCTGAAATAGAAGTAGATACCTATGCCTTCACAAATCACAAAAATGTTGCACATAGCGAAAGACATCCCAGCCGCCCCCGGGGGCGCAGTGGTCTAAGCGATGGCCTCTGATCATTCGTCCGAAAGGGGTCCGGGTTCGAATCCCGGTGAGGCATGGATGTTGTGTTTGTCTTACTGCACTTTTTCTCACCCTTCCCTGGAACCAGTGGCTTTAAATTAGGGACGGGCGACTGCTTATAGCCCATTGAGTTGCTCACGGTGGTCGTTAAACCTCCAATAAAAAATAAAAAAATATCCGAGGCTGAAGGAATTTTTTAAACCGAAGAATTAGAAGAAGAGATGTGGAGGAGAAAACGTAATATAACTTTCCGCCCCCGAAGATAAAGCCGAACGTTATAATTGACGATCAGCATAAGCGCAGAATATTATTCATAGTGAAGGCTATCCTACCAAAAAAATAATTTTCCAAGGAGTATTTGAAATCGAGGATTCTTTTTTCATATATATTGGGAGTTTAACGACCACCATAAGCAACTCATTGGGCTATAAGTAGTCGGCCGTCCCTAATTTAGGGCCATTGGTTCCAGGAAAGGGAGCGAGCCAGTGCCGTAAGACAAGCACATCATCCATGTCTCACTGGGATTCGAACCCGAACCCTTCTCGGACGAATGATCAGAAGCCAGCGTTTAGACCACTGAGCCACCGGGGCGACGATTTATGCAAAATTAGAAAATCTGCTCAAAATATTCTGTATTGCAAAACTATGCGATGGAAAAAATATATTTAAAATATGACCTCTAGAAGCCGAGATAACGAGAAAAAGGTTTTTATATACACGTCAACTATAGTAGGAAAACTGAATTATTTAAAGTGGGTAATGCTATCTTTACCGCAGCGAATGGTATACAGCAGAAAAAAACAAAAATTCAGTAAATTTTTAGAAGCGGAGACACTGTTCCAAATACACATACAAACTAATGCCATCTGGCGTGAAAACTATGCGTTATAAATATCCAAAAGTGCATGCAAAATGTTCCACAAAGTGAATGGTATCTGGTGTCTCAAGTATTTTTTACATCGGACTTATAGAAGCAGAGATATAAATTTACACCCCCTAGCAAGTAAATTGCATATTATTTGGGACAGAAAATGCGCATAAAATGTTTTCGTAGTTAGCGATAGCTGAAAAAAACATATTTTTTTCTATCGTGTTCTTAGATGAGCGGCTATAGCTGCAAATATGTTGAAAACAGAAACTTGAACTTAAGCCCACTAGCAGTAAAACTGTTCAAGACAAATAGGAATTATACGCAAAATATTCATCCCCAGAAACGTTGTCCGGCAAAGAAAAAATTTCCAAATCGGACTGTTAGAAGCAGAGATATCGAAAAAGATATGGTACACATCTACGACCCTGGCAGAAAAAAAACTGCGCATTATTACGAGCAGAAAATATGTACAAAAGGTTTTCCGCGGTAAGCGGCATCTGGTAGAAAAATAACTTGTTAAATTGAATTTTAGGGAGCGCAAATATTAGAGCAAATACATCGGAAACAGAAATACACGCTTACAAACCATAGTGGCAAAAGTGTTCGTTACGAAAAATTGGAATTTATACGCAAAACATTCCTCACCACGAAATCTATCTGATGTAAAAGGATTTTTTAAATATGGCTAATACATGGTATTCACAAGTGGAGGACTGACGGATATAGAGATAACATAAAACAACCTTTCTTTTTTTCCTTAAAAAAAAAAAGACGCTCTATAAACAAAGCCAGTCAAAGTTAACTTTAAAAAAATATTCTTCTACATTTCTTACTCAAATCACATGAGAATAGCGGGGACAGATAGGCTGTTTTTAAATTCCGTCCTATAGTTTAAAAAAATGAAAACATGCAAAACTTGCCTTTAAACAATTAGCAGAGTCCTGTCCTACCGAATCCAATTTGTGCGCTACTTGTAGAGCCTAACTACTGCGATATCCAGTAAGTATTATACGAATACATTTATAAAAGGCAAGGGACTGAAAATTATCGAAACCCCTCAGTCGTCTTCTTGTGTCTCTTCGGTTGAAGTTGCAAGCTATGGTACGTCCACTCACTCCAGTATCCCAAATTGTGACTTTCGATACCCCAATCCTGTCTCATCGCAAGAGCTCTACAGTTCTCCCACGCTTCCAGTGGCGTGCGGTCGCTGTATGCAACATGCATTGCACGCCCTAATTACGTACAAAAATTTACTCTCTGAGGGGAAAAAAATTATTATACGAAGAAAAGCTTTGTGCTGCAGTTTTTACGGGAAAATTTAAACTAAGTGTTTGTTTTAGAAGAATTTTATTTAAAATCAAATTCACATATTTGTGATGCATTTTTGCCGGAAATGAATGCGAACCTAACTTCGTATTTCGGTACTGATGTGAGATTGTATCGTTGAGTGAGCGTATCCTTGCCAGGTAAGTACGAACGGCAACGAAGAAACCCACTGCATGTAAAATTTCTGTTGCATTCAGGGCTTGGGCAGTCAACCAATCAAAGAACCGGTGTGCGTTCGCTCTGTCCGCAATGTTTATTCCCACTTGGGTTGGAGCCTTCGTTATTTACCTGGTCGAAATGCGAAACAGAGAGTTGCATCAGCCAATGGAAAACTCATATATAAATTATGACTACAAAACTTGCGATGTTGAGATAGAGTGAAAACAGCAAAGTTTCTCACAATTAAATGTTTATTACACACTGGTTTTGATATCGTTAGGTTAAAAGTGAAGTGTGTTTTAGTCTTCCCTGGATCAAGTACTTAAAACAATGTACAAATTGTTCAAAGCTTTGTGTGAACTTAGTTTGGACAAATGTATGAGGGACATAAAAGTATCTTGTGTCATTAAATTGTGCGAATAAAAACCTATTCACGCAGTATACGCAAAGGTAAGATATATTTTCTAAAAAAAATTTAATAACAATTGAAAAAGTTCTACTGAAGATTTTGATGTCAAAGTCAAAGTAACGAAAGAATGAAAAAAGTCGCAGAATGGAATTCCGCTACAAACGACGTATGTTTTTTTTTTTTTTTTTTTTTTTTTTTTGCATGCCTACACATAACGTTCACGGCACGCCACTACACTCTCTGTATACCTCTACTATTTTTAGCACGTCTTTTGTATAAAAAGATCGTGCTTCTGTTATCGGTTTTTCCGTCCGCCTGTACCCACGATATCTCTGCAACTATTAGTCCGATTTGAAAAATTCTTTTTGCATTGGGAAGCTTGAAATATGCAAATGATGATCCTTTATTTCGTTTTTTTTTACGATGTACAATTTCGCCGGTAGAGGGCGTAAATGCAGATGATGTCGAATTCAAAAATACGTTTTATTCCACATATTTGCTTCTAAACATCCGATTGAATTTTTTTTTATCTTTTGATTCCATTTATGTCGAAGAGTATTTTAGATACAGTTACTTTTTCAAATTACGCCCAGATTTTCCGCTAGGGGGCGTAGAAGTAAATTACATTTTCCCCGATAACTCTTCTTCTAAAACTCCGATTTGAAAAATCTTTTCTTCAGCGGATACATCTCCTGATGGAAAATCTTTTGCACCTAATTTCAAATTTTTGGTAAAGAATACTTTGGCCACCAGGGGGCGTAAGTGTTAATTTTTGCTTCTGTGTATTTGCCATAAAATCGTAGCTTCTAAAATATCGATTGAAAAAATTCTTTCGTGGACTGATGCCGCTCACATCGATAAACCTTTTCGGAATATTTTCTTCTTAAAATATTGCACAGTTTCCCCGCCAGGGGGCGTAGATGTACATCTCATTTTTGTCAATATCTCTACTTCTAGGAGTCCGATTTGAAAAATTCTTTCTTTGTTAGATAGTGCTTTCCGTGTGACATGTTTTTCATGTAATTTCAAAATTTTCAAGTAGTTCATAGACTTTTCGCTAGGGGGCGTAGTGGTAAATTGCGTTTCTCCCTATATCTCTGCTTCTAAATCTCCGATTTGAAAAAAAATTCTGCACCGGATACAGTTCCTGGTGGGAAATCGTTTGCACATAATTTCTAATTTTTGTAAAAAAAAATGGTTTGGCCACCAGGGGGCGTAAATCTTAATTTCCGTTTTTGTTGTATTTGCAGCAAAATATGAGCTTCTAAATCTCGATGAAAAAAGCGTCGTTTGTTGACCGATACTAGTCATGTCGGCAAACCTTTTAGAAACATTTTCTTTTTAAAATAGTGCATGGTTTCTACGCCAGGGGGCGTAGATGTATATCTTATTTTTGTCAATATATCTACTTCTACGAATCCGATTTGAAAAATTCCTTCTTTGTTGGATAGTGTTTCTAGTGTGACATGTGGTTTATATATTTTCAAAATTTTCAAGTAATTCATAGACTTTCCGCTAGGGGGCGTAAATGTAAATTGCGTTTTCCCCTATATCTCTGCTTCTAAATCTCTGATTTGAAAAATTCTTTCTGCACCGGATACAGCTCCTGATGAGAAATCCTTTGCACATATTTCTAATTTTTGTATGAAATGGTTTGGCCACCAGGTGGCGTAAGCCATAATTTCCGCTTCTGTTGTATTTGCAGCAAAATATGAGCTTCTAAAATCTCGATTGAAAAAAAAGTCGTTTGTTGACCGATACTACTCATGTCGACAAACCTTTTAGGAAAATTTTCTTCTTGAAAAAATGCATGGTTTCTACGCCAGGGGGTGTAGATATATATCTTATTTTTGTCAATATCTCTACTTCTGAGAGTACGATTGAAAAATTCCTTCTTTGTTGGATAGTGTTTCCGATGCGAAATGTTTTTCCTATAAATTCAAAATTTTCAAGTAAATCATAGACTTTCCGCTAGGAGGCACAAAGGTAAATTGCGTTTTCTGCGTTATTTCTGCTCCTGAAGCTCTGATTTGAAAAAATTCTTCCTGTATCGCATACAAGACCTGATGGAAAGAATGGTTTAGCCACCAGGGGTCATAAGTGTTAATTTCTGCTTCTGAAGTATTTGTTGCAAAATCTGGGCTCCTGAAAACTCGACTAATTTTTTTTTCTTGGACCGATACCGCTTATATGGATAAACCTTTTGAGAACACTTTCTTCCTAAAATAATGCATGGTTTTCCCACCAGAAAACGTAAAGTCACATCTTATTTCTGTCGATATCTCTGTTTGTAAGTATTCGTAAGCTCACGATTCCGTTTACAGCAATATCTGAGGGATTAAAAACCCGATTGAAAATCTTCATTCTTTCGTCAGATCTATTGTTTTGCATACCGGTTCCATTGACTTTGAATAGCTTTGGTAAATTTAATTTGCGTCAGAACGGATTCAAAAGACGTGCTTATTACACCCGAACATTCGGTGTCATCTTTCTTGTTTTTTTCTCTTTTTCAAATTCCGGAGTTCTGTTTTTTATTTTCTGACACTCTGGCCTTTCCCTGCTTCCAGGTGGAACCACCTCATAATGGTGCTGCCTGCTGCCTTATTGATTTTTTACCCTCTACGCCTCTCTCGATTCGCTCTTTCAGCTAACGAAAGACCAGTGGTCAGCTGGCTGAACATCTGCAGAGTTAAACGACTTTAAAAATTAATTTCGTCATAATTGTCAGTTCTACCGGCGTCCTATTATTTGAGTATTCACCCTACCTAGCCGTGGCGTCATAGAATGTTCCTTGTGTATTGGATTTTGCCAATTCTTTCCTTTTTTTCCCCCTCATGTGAGCATATCACTCGGCATCAAAGTGTGGTATAGTTACATCTAAGCTATTTTGCTACAAATCCAAGAATGGAGATCACTTGGTGCTAAACGGATAACCGTGCAGGCAACGCTTTGCCTTATGTTGATTCTTTAGACTCTAAGGATGCGCAAGAATCATTTGTAACTTTCAAGTTTTCTTAGGAGCTTCCCTTTTCTATTCTTCAACTTTTGCAAGGAGAAGGAATGCCTTTGAAATGTTTGGTCTTTTGGTCTGGAATTATCCTTAATTTACAATTCCGGAGACTTACACCTGGCCTGTTCTCGATCCTTCTGACTCTGTCGTGAATCAAGATAAGGAGGAAGGGAATCTAAGAGAAATAACATAACGAATGAAGGTGAAAGTAAGGTTTTGTCGTAAAGAGAAGGATTGGGGTGATGCTTAGGGTAAAACATACAACGAATAAAAAAATTAAAAACAAACATAGTTAATCCAGGTCATTAACATGTGAAAACAAGGGTGTGTCCGTGACGACGTCGAAAACGCACCCCCTCACTCCGGAGGAAGTTGCTCTCCCAACTAAGCTACACGGATGGAATGTGTCGCTGGAGATTTGTCGTCTTGACACGTGCTTTACCTCTGTAGTACGCCACATCATCTCCCTCTTAATTGTTTTTTTATTTGAAGCGAAGTACGAATTTCTTCATCAATTTCAGACGATGTGTGAAACAAACATCACGCATTTTTCGAAGAACCCAACAGCCAGTAGATCCATTTTTACGTTCGGGCACCAATGTAAAAATACAAATTTACCCGTGACGAGATCGAGTTCGCGTCCCCTCACTCCGGAGTAAGTTGATCTCCCAACTAAGCTACACGGAAGGGAAGTATCGCTGCAGATTTGTCGTCTTGACACGTGCTTTACCTATGTAGTTGATCACACTCTAAATTAACTTTTCTCTTTTGACTTTCTGTTCTTACGCAAATTATGTTTCTTCTTCGTTATATTTCTTTCTGAGCAGCACATCAGAGCTCCAAATTTCTTTATACGTTTTGGCAACGGCTCACAGTGAGCCAGAGCAAAGGAAAGGCGACATACTGACAACACACTGTCAGTGTTTAGAAACACAATACACTGATACGAGTCAAACTGCATGTTACCTTCGATATAACTTCATTGCTGGAATGGACGACGAATTTTAAGTCGAATGAAGGATGAAGTGCTATCCCATGATAAATTGCTACGTTTTTTGTGTTCTTGTTTACAAGTTGATATAAAGTAGAAATTTGTTTTTTTCTGTAAACTGGCTTTCTAAGTTAAAGGAGCTCGCACCGTTAGTAGAAGCAATATAACAAACTAGATTGTTTATGGAAGTTTTTAATTAATATTAAATAACTTTTTAACAAAAAATAACCTGGACAAAATAATCAAAACATAATGAGCATACCATAGCACTTTTGCTGCTTGTGTGGCCTTTAATGTAGGAAAGCATTCCCTTAATAAAATGGGCCTGGAAACATCACCACAACATATGCGTCAGGCTACGTTTTTGTCGTCGTATACATTCTATACTTCATTACTTTGCAAAATTTGAACTATCTCCATAGACTAATTCATAGTATTAAACTTTTTGTGCCCGTTCAGTGAACACATATAATATTTTACGATTTAAAATAAATCCTCTCATCTAGACTGGAGTTTACACTAGAGTGATGGAATCTAACGGTGGTTGCCGAGTGGTTTGAGGCGCTGGCTCCTGACCATTCCCCCCGATATGGGTCCGGATTCGAGTCCTGGTGTGGCATAGGCGATGTTCTTGTCTGATGACGCTGTTTATGTCGCTTTCCTGGAAAAAGATAGCCCTAAATTAGGAACGATCTTCTGCTTATAGGCCTTAGATTTGCTAATAATTGTCGTTAACCCCCCCCCACCCCAAAATAATAACAATAGTATCAAAATGTTTGCATATGAGAAACATTTGATGTGGTGTAATATAGAATATTGGTTATGATACAACATTATCCTGAAGGTACTTGAAGGAATCCAGCAAAATACACTATACTGACAAAAGTCACCGGACACCAGTTCAAAAGCAAATGAACGGATCCGCTGCGTTGTTAAGATCCGCGGTACAGCTACAAACGGTATAAAAACAAACCTGCAGCTGTCCATGAACATATCGCACTGTGACGTTGAGTGAAAATGTCGCGGCGGGAGAGAATTGACTTTGAGAAACGAAAGATTGTTGGGTGTTATATTAGTAGGTTGTCCATAAGAGAAACCGAGAGGCGTATAAACATACCCAAATCAACTGTTTTGGATGTACTGAATAAGTAGAAGACACATGGCGAGCCTGAAGCAACAAAACTTACCGGCAGACCGAAGAAAATCAGTAATAGAGGACGTCGAAGCCTCAGGACAGTCGTTACAGCTAATCGACGGAGTACTGCACAAGACCTCAGTGTACAAGTGAGTAAAAATGCCGGAACCTCGGTATGTACACGTACCATTCGCAGATAACTTCATTCCATGGGTTACCGTGACCGTGCGGCTGCTCATTAGCGTTTTATCTCCACTCGGAATGCTACTCGTCGTTTAGCATGGTGTAAAGAACATTTACCGTAGACCGTAGATCAATGGAAACGGATCCTATGGACTGATGAATCCAGATACACGATCCATCAGTCCGATGGCCGTGTGTGGGTATGGCGGCAGCCAGGGGAACGCTATTTACCACAGTGTACTGTTCCTACGGTCAAGTTTGGAGCTGGCAGTGTACTCGTGTGGGGGCGTTTTTCGTGGTATAGTCCCGGCCCATTGGTTATCGTGGACAAACCTGTTAACCAGCACGTCTACCTCGATATCCTGGACAATTATGCCCTACCAACTCTGGCTATACTATAGAACCGAGCTTTGTTGGTACCAGCAGAATAATGCACCGAGCCATAAAGCAAGGACTGTTACGGCGTGATTAGACAATAATTCCGTGCCGTGTGTGGACTGGCCAGCACAGAACCCTGATTTTAATCCCATAGAGCACCTATGGGATGAATTATAGGGCCACATAAGAAGTTTGGAACCAAGGCCTACTACTAAAGTTAGCGGCAGCATTATGTACTGAATGGAAGCGTATACCTATCGCTGTGTTTCAAAACCTTGTCGAAAGCATGTCTCGATGGGTCAGTGCATGCATTAAGGCCAAAGGTGGACCGACACCGTACTGATGTATGTCAATAAATGCTATGTTGTGTTTCTTTTCTAGGTGTCCGGTGACTTTTGTCAATATGGTATACTTTCTCTCTCAAACAAAATTAAAAAAATTCATCGTGATTGTAGAAAAACAAGCTATTGATAGGTTGATAGGATGGACAACGATTGACATCTGGTGTATTTCATAACAGTCTTGTTGATCATGAAAGAAATACGGGATTACGCCATATAATACAAATTTTGAAGATGACAATCCATTTTTTATATTCAAATTGATCGGAAACTTGAAACTTGGTCGTTCTGGGTATTGTAGTGGTTAGCACACCCGGGCGTTTCGTGGGAAACGCGGGTTCGAGTCCCGCTCTAGGACGATGAAAACTTTCAAGTTTTCGGATATTATCTGACTTACCATCCTTGTCCCATTTACGCCAAAAATCGGATTGTCATCTTCAAAATCTTGTTGATGCTTCTTTAATCCTTCAAGCTGCCGAAGTGTCTGAACCAAATGATGCCCAAAATCTTTCTGCGCTCCATAAACAGAAATGTCCGCATAGCGGCCGGGTTTTACGAACGCTATGGTAAAACAATTCCTTTCTCCTCTCATCTCTGCAGTACCGAACATAAACCTGGCACTGATGCTAAGAGCTGGATTCTAGTCCTTTTTTCTTTGCACCATGACCAAAGTATGACGCGGAAGAGCTAGTGTCCGTGACCCGGCTGTCATGTCACTTGGTAGAAGCAAATGAGTTAAGCATCTTCTTTCTCCTTTCTTAATTTCGTCGTCATTGTTATAGCCCTTAGCAGGAAATCAGTCAGTAAGGATTAGTGTTAATCATCCCCCTAACTGGCCACTGTGAATAGTATAAGGATAAAGGAAAAGCAATGTTTTCTGATGAGCAGGTTCATCCGTTCGAGTCACGTTCGATCTATTTCTTAGACACGGAATATGCGTATTTACTCGAGTTACTTTCAGGCCATTTTTCTAACCCCGATTTAATTCGCTCTAGAAGGTTAAAGGGTTAATGTCTTTCAAGTCCTGTTTTTGGCTCTCGATTTTGTTCTACAAAGAAATTTTCGTCGCCCAGTCTTTTACAAGTTAAACAAGAAAGATGACACCGGCTTTTTGGTCGTAATGAGCACGTCTTTTGAATCCTTTCCGACGTGAATTAAATTTATCAAAGTTATTCAAAGTCAATGGAACCAAATTGATAACGAGGAACAGTGCACCAATTAAGTAATAAATAGTAACACTATACTAGTGATCCGATTTATTGGCGCAAGAAATAAACACATAAGCGTTTCCAAGCTTTCGCACATCAACCAGATGTCTTTTTCAAGGAAGTTAGACAGAAACTGCAAACACAATAATAGAACGCATTAGCAATTTGAACGCGGGAACTTGACTTGACAATAAATAGATACGACGTTATATTCAATTAAAGATACGAGGCATCACGTTGTTTGCGCGCGCGATATCCTGGTAGGGAAAAGGCGTTACTTGAAGAATTGGTTTCAAAATCGTGGCAACTCGAGTGAGACGCTATCATTGCAATTATCGCTGTTGGTAATGATCTCCAAAGGTTTCCCGAATGGCTGTATATTTAGGGGTAAAGTAGGTAGCTAATTTCTTTATATCATACCACATAGGAGTAGCGGATTTGGATTTGAATTCTCTGGATAGTGCCGTGGCTACTTTTATATTCGTTGACTCTTATTCCAAACAAACGCTTAGTCATTCCAATGTAGTATCATTTAGAGCCGTCGGGACACTGTACGGGGATCGTATAAACACCCACTTCGCAGGAGAGAGGTGGTTTTTCACTATTTCTCTTTAGCATAGTAGTATATAAAGATGCAGACCTTATGCCGACACCGCAGTCGTCTTCTTGAGAGCGTTTTTGAATTTGTAAGACACCTTTGGTATGTAGGGAATTGAGCCTAAACAACGAAGCTGCGGCACAGGAAGATGAATGTTTGACCCTGGCTTTTTGGATAAAGTTACGTATCTGATTCAGTAAATATCCTGCATCAGTGGCCAACTTGATGATGCTTTCAATTTCGTGTGAATGACGTTATGAATATAACGTCGTATCTATTTATTGTCAAGTCAAGTCCCTCTTTCAAATTGTTAAAGCGTTCTATTATTCAGTTTGCAGTTTCTGTCTAACTTCCTTGAAAAAGCCATCTGGTTGTTGTGCGAAACTTTGGAAACGCTTATGTGCATATTTCCCACGTCAATAAATCTGATCACTAGTACAGTATTACTATTTGTCAATGGGATCAATTAGGAAAACAATCATCCGGGTTTTTACAATCAATAAAACATCCAGAAATAGAAACAGCTACTTACTGCCACCAGCGAATAAAAAGTATGTTACGAAAATCAACAATTGGCATATCGGAGACAAAGAGATTTTCAAATCGAACAGTTAAAAGAAGAAATGTACATGTAGAAGGAAACATGATATAACTCTACGCCTTCTACCGGAAGAATATTTCATAATGGAAAAGTTGAAAATAGGTGAAAAATATCTTCGTGGAAAAAGCTATGCTAAGGAAAAAGAGCTTTCCAATACGTCTCCCGGAAGTAGAGATAGCGAGAAAAAGGTTTCGACCTTTACGCCCCTTAGCGGGAAATCTGTGCATTATTTAAAGACGATAATGCTCCACATCTCTATTGTAGCGAATGGCATCCAGTAAAAAGAAATTTCTCAATACGGTTTTTAGAAACGGAGATACAGCTGCAAGCTGAAGTACACAAATACCATCTACCGACAGAACTGTGAATTATATAACCTCATATACTAACCTAAAGTGTTCTACAAGGTAAATGACATCCGTTGTTAAAAGAATTTTTCAATGTAGAATCAGCGATATTGAGAAAAACAGATTTAGCATTTGCGCCACTAGCGGCGAAATTGTGCCTTATTTTGGGAAGACAATATACACAGAGAGTTTGCATAGATAGTAGTATCTGACCGAAAAAGAAGATTTTCATTCGCGCTTTTGGTCCCACAGATATTTCTGCAAACAGAAATGTGAACTTACGTCCTCTGGTGTCAGACTTGGGCGTTAAGAAAAATTTTAAATTATATGAGAAACATTTCGCACTGAAAAAATAATTTTTCAGATTGAACTCTTAGAAGCTGAGATATCTACAAAAATAAGATATATATCTTCACCCCTGGCGGAAAAACTATGCATTACTTTGGAAAAAAAGTATTATCAGAAGATTTTCCGCGGTGAGCGATATCAGTCCACAAAATTTTTTAATCGAGTTTTCGGAAGCTCAGGTTTTGCTGCAAATACAGCAAAAGCAAAAATAAACACTTATGCCCCCTGGTGGCCAAACCATTCATTACCAAAAATTAAAAATTATATGCAAAATATTTCTTATTATGTGCCGTATGCGATGCAGGAAGAAATTTTCAAATCAGAGTTTCAGAAACAGGGATATCGGAGAAAACGTTATTTACCTTTACGCCCTCTAGCGAAAAGTCTATGCATTACTAGAACAACTTGAAATTATATGAGAAACATTTCACACCGAAAACGCTATCTAACAAAAAAGGAATTTTTGAAATCGGATTCTTATAATCAGAGACATTGAAAAAAATAAGATATACATCTACGCCCCCTGGCGGCGAAACTATGAATTATTTTAAGAAGAAAATATTCCAGAGGATTTATTGACATGAGCAGTATCGGTACGAAAAAAATATTTTAATCGAGCTTTTAGAAGCTCAGATTTTGCTGCAAATTAATCAGAAGCATAAATTAACACTTACGCCCCCTGGTGTCCAAATAGTTCTTTACCAAAAAATAGGAATTATATGGAAAACATTTCCCATCGGGAGTTGTATCCGGTGCAGGAAGAATTTTCCCAATCAAAATTTTTAGAAGCAGAGATCTCAGGGAAAACGCAATTTATTTTACGCCCCTAGCGGAAAATATATACATATCTTGAAAAAGTGACTGTAACTAAAATAGTCTTCAATACAAATGGAATCGAAAGGTAAAAGCATTTTTTTCAATCGGATATTTAGAAGCAAATATATGGAATAAAATATGTTTTGAATCCAATATCATCTGCATTTACGCCCTCTAGCGGCGAGATTGTGCATCTTAAAAACAAACGGAATACAAGGATCATCATTTTCACATTTTAAGCTTCCCAAGACAAAAAGAATTTTTCAAATCGGACTGATAGTTGCAGAGATATAGTGTCCACAGACGGACGGACAAACCGGCAACATAAGCATGATTTTTTTTTACAAAAGACATGCGAAAAAGAAGCATTTCTTGATATACATTGTGAGCATTTTTTTTTTCCTAGTTTTGCAATTACCTTTCTGAACTTACTTTAAACAATTTAAATATCCCGTTTATGCATATAACTTTTCTTTTTTTTTAAACAGAGAAAAACGCATGTCGAAGAAAAAAAAAACGCAGCTGATACTTTGGGATGAAAAAAATTCTGTGTGAGAAAACAATCCGTTGAAACAAAAAGTTAATTCTGGGAGAAGCAAAAATGGCGCTCCTGATTATGTGGCGTAACCCAATTAAAATAATTGCTCCTGCTCGGAAAAGCTCATTTTCCATTAATGTCCCAAAACAAAAAGTTGAGAAACACTTTTAAACTTTGCCCTCCCGTAATGCAATGAAAGGCGAAGTCTAAATGATGCCTTTAATTCAAGCTAACTGTCTACAAGCAAAACAACAAAGAATATATGCTTTCGCTGCAAAATAGATAATGAAAAAATAACTGCGTCCTTGATAGCAACGATTCTTCTAAATCTGCATAGACTGCATTTATCGTCTAAGCCAGGTGTTTTTTGTCCCAAAGAAATCTGCGCAAATCCCCGAGACTCTGCAAATGAGCCCATTGTGTTACGTACGAGCAATTAGCAAGTTTTGCTGCTCTTTTATAAAGGGTTTTTCGCTTGCCTTTTCTTTCCATTACGGTTGAAAAATATTGCTCCTGTCCAAATGGAACAGGATTTGTTTATTCATTAGGATGCACACGTCGTCCCGTCTTGTAATTTCTCGTGTTCGATTGCGTTTTAATCTCTGAGCTGATCTTGCTTATTTAGTTTACGCCTGAAGAACTTTTTAAAGGTCGTGAAGAATTCCCTGCTAGATGTGTGGAATCTGAAAAAACAGGAAGAGAAGAAAACGAAAGCTGGAATAAATTACCGTATTAAAGATAAGGTAACACACAACGAACTTCTCTTTAAACTGAAGAAACCTGGAGGGCAAAAATTAAATTCCTGCAACATCT
The DNA here is from genome assembly GCA_039090855.1 of Macrothele yani. Taxonomy (NCBI): domain Eukaryota; kingdom Metazoa; phylum Arthropoda; class Arachnida; order Araneae; family Macrothelidae; genus Macrothele; species Macrothele yani. The sequence goes on along the minus strand of CM076994.1, from coordinate 7,274,336 downwards.
GAAAAAAAACGAAGGAACATAATTAACTCTTGAACTTTTTTCTTCTCTGCTTGTGCAGCAATAACCTTGGAGATTCCCACTGTTATGAAAATAAATTTATTCATTCATTTTACTTAAAACACTGAAGTCAGGAAATAATCAGGTAAAACGAAATCTCGAAACCACCAAATTTTTGTCCTGATATTCATCGATTAAATTCCATCTGAATGAAAAGAAAAATTATGCAAAAGTTCGTTGGAACAAATCGAAACTGAATTTAACTAACTTATGAAACATAAATCATCACTCTTTCTATGTTTATAAGTGAGTCACGGAAAAATTCTCTTGGCCGCCACCGGGAATCGAACATCGGGTCTTCCAGTTACGCGCCGGATATGCTTCCACTGCACCACAGCGACCTTGAATTCCTTCAGACTCACACACACCAACTGCCCAGCCAATTTGGCAGGTTGCTTCTTGGAGCCCAGCACAATGCTGGGGATTCACCAAAGATGGTAAGCAGCAACTGAACAAATAACTAGGAGGCGAATGAATAATTAATACACACAATTGGCGTGGATTAGGAATATCAAACAGAAATCATCGCTCTCTCCACGTTTATAAGTGAGTCACGGAAACTGGAAGACCCTGGGTTCGATTCCCGGTGGCGGCCGATGAGAATTTTTCTGTGATTCACTTATAAACGTGGAAAGAGCGATGATTTCCGTTTGATATTCCTAATCCACGTCGATTGTGTGCATTAATGAATTTAAGTTTTCAAAAAGTATCCACAATTTATTTCATTGGTAACCCAGCTGTAGTACAAAAGTCATGCAACATAATCGTCCTACTTTTTAACACACTTGACTTTGCATACCCTGGAGCTATTTATTGCACACCTTCAAGAAAAAGTATGTTACGAAATGCCACGTGTGCACCGTCTCCTTCATTTCACGTGACAAAATAATTGCCTCTTACATCCTCTGTGGAGTTCGATGAGAAGATATCGGATGAAACAAGATCAGGATATACAGTACACAGTCGAGTCACATTATTGTGTCCACCTCCTACTTTTGACTTCAACAGCGCGTAGCCAATGAAATGAGGCACGTGCTGTGAGCTGGCTTGCACGGTATATACAGTATAACGTGCGGTGTAGGCATTCTGAAAGCATATCGGAGCCGCGGGTGGCCTATTGGGCAACGTTCGTGACTGCCACGGAAAGGACCCCAGGTTCGATCCCAGACAGGTACAAACGCTCGATCCACTAAATATCCGCCGTGCGTCGGATGGGCACGTTAAGCCGTCGGACCCCGGGCACTGGCCCCCGGTAATAAATAAGGGCGTCTTCCTCCCCCTTTTTACTTCGCTTCCGTGCCACATTCCTATCGGGCACTCTAGCGCAAATCTCCTAGCTTCCTATTTCTAAGGGTTGTTTAAAACCTGGGGTCAGACACTCCCTTCCTAAAATCCTCTACATATGACCATTTGATCTGAAAGTATATCACTCGTTGCCGTCATGGATAAAAGGAACGATTTACCAGATTTGCAAAAAGGGATGATTCTCGGTTTTCGGGCCAAGAGGGGCATGTCTTTCTGAAACAGCGCACTTTGTGAACTGTTCACGTGCTGCTGTGGTTAAAGTGCATCGTGATTGGAGAAATGGCACCATTGCAAATAAGCGAAGTGGAAACTGCGGAGTACCACGTGCCATTGATGTGAGAGGTGAACGCCGGCTTCGAAGTTGCGTGAGGGCGGATCGACACGCTACAGTGGAGCAACTCACTGGCCGAATGAATCAGGAAGCTACCGAAAGTGTGTCTAAAACAACAGTTCAGCGAACCCTGCTGCGTATGGGGCTCCGATGCAGATGGATGGTCACTGCACCTAAGCTAACGAAGGTGCATCATCAGAAAAGCCTTACATTTGCACGGCAGTATCGGAATTGTACCTCCGCTGATTGGCAAAGGATTGCCTTCTCGGATGAGACAGGTTTTCTGCTTCATCGAACGGATGGACGTTGGCGTATAAGATGAGAAACATCGGAGAACAAACATTCTTCAACCATTGCTCGAAGAACACAAGCTGGTGGGCGCAGCGTTATGGTCTGGGGAATGTTTTCGTGGCATTCTCTGGGTCCACTTATACCTGTGGAAGTCACTATGGACCGAATTCGTTATGAATCCATCCTTGTACACCACGTACACCCATACATGCTGATTGTCTTCCCTGGGACGGATGGGATCTTCCAGCGCGACAATGCGATGTGTTACACAGCTAGGAATGTCCAAGAGTGGTTGGAAGAGCATGACGAAGACTTCAAAGTACTTCCCTGGCCCCCTGATTCCCCAGACTTAAACCCACTTGAGCATCTGTGCGACCACCTCGATCGTGTTGTTCGCTCTATGGATCCTCCACCACGCACCCTCCAGCAGCTGTCAGATGCACTGCAGTTAGAATGGCTCCCCATACTTGTGAACACCTTGCAGCACCTTTTTGAGTCACTCCCAGCCCGTCTAGCTGCTGTTCGCGCTGCACACGGTGGTTACTTTGGATATTAGTTGGTGGTCACAATAGTGTGACTCGACCGTGTATACGGTGCATGTTTTAAAATGCTGATGGGAAGTCTCTGCAGTGTTTCAACAGAATCGGATGCACTAAGGCATCGGCCACAAATTTTGCTGAGGTACCTGGCAAATACATAGCTTCTCCCAAAACAACTGAGAATGTTTTTATAAAAATAATGTGCAATACTGCGTTCGACCTTGGCATGAGTCTCGAAAAAACGCTAGTCGTTGTAGTAATCATAGCAACCGGCCAAATCTGTTTACCACGCGCGCGTCGTCGGTATACGCAGTTTAATACGAGTTGTTTCGTGAACCCCTAACAAGTGATTTCGCGCTCTGATTTTTCAAAAGAGAAATGGATGTGAAAGAAGAATAAAGATGCGCCATTAAATTTGGCTGTCGTCTTAAGAAGTTTGTCGGAGAGACTTTGCGTCTTATGCAAGAGGCTTATGAAGATGAATGTCTAGGAAAATCAACAATTTGCAGGTGGCATAAAAAATTTATGGATGGTCGTGAGTTGGCAGCTTTAATAGCGTATGGAGGAAGACCTTCAACGAGCATTAGAGAGGTGAATATCAATACAACAGGTGTCATTATACGGGAATACAGACACCTATCTCTTAGAGATATCGAAGATATGATTCACTTTTCAAAATCACCAATTCACAGAATTTTAACCGAGAATTTGGGCATGAAACGAATTTGTTCAACTTGGGTTCCCCTTTTCCTTTCATGTGCGGCCCAATGCAAAACCGCACGTGGCTAATTCTGTCGTTTCTTACTTGGAGAAAATTAATACACTGGCGGAAAGTGAAAAAAGAACACCAAGAAGGAATTGGCGGACGATCATGAAATTTACATGTTAATGGAGTCGAGTTTACGTAGGTGTGATGTTAATTTCGGGACCAACCGGTGAGCGCTTACGCCACAGCACGGCATAATATGCAAATTATCGTCGGTGGTATTTAAGGAGTACGGCGAAGTGAATGTAATCAGTCGTCGGCGTACGGACACGTGCAAAGACCCTGAAGAAGCTGCAATGCCTGGACATGGAAGACGTGTACGATTTCAGCAGTTATCGGACTTTAAGCGAGGTCGTCTAGTCGGACTCCGCGAGGCCGGGTGGTCGTATCGTCGTATTGGTACTGCTAGAACAGAAATGTTTAAGTCACGTTTCTACCCAGTGGCATGACCTCCGTGTCAGTGGAACTAGCCATTCCATCATGCTTCGGTTGATGCAGCAGAGAATAAAGAATCAGAAGGAAGAATAAAGAACTAGACAGACTCGCATATCACACGTGATAGGTTCATGGTCGATAGTGCTGAGATGAGAAGGGGAAAGTAATTTTTTTTCCGTAGGTTTTGTAAAACACGGCCGCTATGTGAATATTTCTATTTGGGGAGCACAGAAAATTTGGCCACCGTTTGGTTCAAGTACATCATCTTATTTTGGTTCTGTCCCTTCCTTAAACTTGGTAACGATGGCCTCTGATCATTCGTCCGTAAGGGGCCCGGGTTCAAATCCTGGTGAGGCATGGATGTTGTATGTGTCTTACGGCACTGGCTCTCTCCCTTCCCTGGAACCAGTGACCCTAAATTAGGGACAGGCGACTGCTTATAGCCCATTGAGTTGCTCACGGTGGTCGTTAAACCTCCAATAAAAAAAAAAAAAACTTGGTAATCCCTAATTATGAATCAAATATTCCCCTTAGCCTTCGATGTTCATAACAGTGATTACAACAGGATCGATCGAAACAAGTTTCATCATAGACACCGACTATGTGTGAGGGGCAAGGTTAATCTTGCCTCTCCAATAATTTTACTGAGGGGGGGGGGGGGGCAGTGCGCTCTCAATATTTTTTGCCCTAATTAAATAAATAAGTTTTTGTTTTGTGTGTGTGTGTGTGTGTCATTTTCTAAATACGTGAGTTGAAATATTTTTACAGAGGAAAAAAATGCTTTCCCCTGCTATTCAGGCTATCGTTTACTGTGCTAATTGCAAAGAATACGTTTGTTTCCTTTATAGAATTGTATTAGTCTTTATTAGATGGACCAAGCTCCTACTTATGAGGCCAAAGCGATTTATTTCCAAAAAAATAATAAATAACAAAATAAGTGAAAACTTTTTCCCATATTTGGCATTGCTCATTTGATAAGAAATTTGGCTGCCAACCCCGTATTGTGTTTGACGTGTTCTCCTGATAAGTGGTAAATGTTTAAGACAATTATCAAAAATAAAATTAATAAAAATTATAGAAACGTATAATCTCTAGCGCCTTTATTTATCTATTTATTTTTTGCGCTTTTTTTTCTTTGTTTGAGTAATCGCGCTAATTTCTCATTTTTTTATAAATGTTTGGAAGTAAAACCTCCGTGTATATTTTTATAAAATCACAAGCTGAATTGTATTTTTTTTAATATTAATATTCAGCAAGAGAATATTACTGTTGCCTTGTTCATTTTTGCTGATGAGCGATTACTATTGTATTTTAAAATGTACGTCGCATATCATAGTTTATTTTTTTCCCTTTTTTTTATTATTATTATCCTCCTGGAAATGGAAGAGACCCCTCTTCCAAGTCTGATCTCTTCACGCCTATCCCCCAATAATTTGGTGAAGTCGGCGCATCATCGCATCATCGGTAACGAAGTTTCATCATCGCATTGAGAGGATGCCAGAATGTTATAAAGTGAATGCTTCTTAGAGATGTTTTGACGGCTCTAAAATAGCAATGAAAAATCTTTCGTTACCGAGATTTAATCCATTTTATTTTATTTTATCGTACATTATTTTATTTATTTTTTTCATCGTGAAATTCCTTACATGATGAAAACTTCACTCTACTAGTGCTGGAAGCACAATGTCAGTGTGTATCGGAATTACTGAATAAAGCATTTTTACTTGCCAATAGAATTTCCGATATACCGATCTCTCACTGTTGCCTGTTCTTTATCGAAAATAATTCCAAATAGGCTGCCACAATTATCAGTATGACAAGTAATAATACGAGCGGATAAACAGTGCTTTCTCGACGACAGAAAAAGACAATGAAACTGTTCGATATGACTTTAATCAACATGCACCTCTAATTACAGCGCATTTTAATCTGTATCGTATCTCGGATATTTGGTAAGGTGTGGAACACGACCTCTTAGTTATCCAATACGTAAACGTTTCACGAAAATCACTAAGTACATTCAAGAGAAAATCACAGTTCTGGATGAAAGAGTTTCCACGAAATTTTTCCTTCTCCGATTTTAAACTGAAAGCTTGTAACTCTCAAGATTATGGTGCGATTTTCACGAAAATCATAATTTGCTTTCCTGATTCGAATGTAAAGTAAAAGTAATAGCCTGAAGTTCTGCAGGTCAGTTCGGTAGACCTCCTCAAGAAGAACATTTGTCAATTATCAGATTTCTCATGTTGGACGGCTTTCATAAAATCAGAATAATACATGTATTGTCTTCTGTTCAAGCTTAAAATGACAACAATGATTTATCAGCGAGATAGACATCTGAAAAATGACGACAGTGTTCAGGCACCACCCATCAAAGAGCAGAGGTCCTCACTAGGCCAAGTGAATGAATAACGCGGTTTCCACTCTGAATTTTGAAATTTAAAATTAGTTTTTAAATAGTAATTTCAGACTTAAAGAGGGATTTTAGATCAATCTAATGGGCCCAGTTGCCTTGTAATGTTCGTAGCAGTATAGTGCTGTCGGAATACTACAGAAATCCGTTATTAATAGCTTCACTTTAAACGTATCAGATTAATAGTGAACTTCAGAACTAAACTGGTAGAACTCTTAACGATAAATATATAAATATCAGCACAACACGCAGCCTTTAAATAGACACAACTTTAACTAAACAATGTCTCTTTTACAATTAGCATTGACTTCCACCATCAACAAACAAACACACACACACACACACACACACACACACACACACACACACTCAGATCAGATCAGCTCATGTGTAGAGAATTTTAGGAAGGGTGTGGCTGACCACAGGTCTTAAACAACCCTTAGAAATAGGAAGCTAGGAGATTTGGGCTAGAGTGCCCCATGGGAAATTGACACGGAAGCGAGGGGAGGTCGAAAGGGGGAGGAAGACTCCTTTATTTATTGCCGGGGAGGGCAGTACCCGGGGTCAGACGGCTTTAATGGGCCCATCCGACGTACGGTGGATATTTAACTGTTCGAGCGTTCGTACCTGCTTGGGATCGAACCAGAGGTTTCTCGGTGGCAGTCACGAACGTTAACCACTACCCCCCCCCCCACACACACACACTGCTGCTTCTCAAATATTATATTTATATCATTCAGTTCTCATCTCAGACATCCACACGTCATTCGTTCTGACCTCAGAGTGTTGCCAACCATAATATCTTGCGAGAGAGAAAATATCACGTTAAGTTTGAGAAACGCGAAGGAGAACGAACTCAAATTTACATAGAGAAAGAAACTAAAAAGGAAAGTTAAATTAGAGTATACGTCACAGCCTCGTATAAGAATTTCGGAGACACCAGGTATTAGAAATCAGCAGCGGTTTTGCAGATCAGGCGGTTGAATGCCTAGGACTCGAAAATATGAGAGTTATCTTCCGATAAGTTCTACCTTACATATTTGCCTTCAATCGTGTCGGTAAAGAGTGTAACTAACAACCTCTAGAAAGTGGAGCGAAAGAAAAAGAATAAATGTCTTATCCAGTTCTCTAATAAAACAGAATGGCAGATAATTTTTCTTTTTTCATGATCAGAACCCGTTTACAACGAGCCTATATTTATAATCTGGCCCGTACAGCACACTTTGTTATTTGAAAACTTATTCGTGGAACCAGTCGACCTTTTTCCAGTCTTCAAGAGTGCAGTTTCGGTTCTCAGCACCCACTGCAGATGGAGCTGTCGGGGTCTTTTTAGCAAGGACGAGCGGTACACGAAGGAGACATATTCTGTTATAGCCCAATGGCGCCAATGTGCGGCAGGCTGCCTACGCTCAAATTCGCCTTTTGATACCGCTGTTGTACTGCACGGTTACATAGCGCAATGACGCTCGTCTGTTACCTCGCACAATCCTCTTCACCCGCTGTTTCCCTCGATCATCGACCAGTCATTTCCTCCCAAAGGAAAACCACTGACTGCTTGTTTGCTGTTTGTGCAGTACTCATTGTACGCCCACGATACAGTAATTCCTGCATAGCAGAGAAGGTTTACCGTTTCTGATAGGCTTGTGCTTGCCTTCCTAGAACCCACTATCATATCTCTTTCAAAGTCGCTTAAATCCGGAGTCTTTCCTATATTTCCCCAATCTACGTCTCGTAAATGTCTGAATCCTTTTCAGTGAGCTGCTTGTAAAGCTATTTCAGCGCTTCAGTTAAGTGGGGATGGCGCGTGTTCGATTACTATTGGCTGTTCCTATTAATTTGCGACTTCAGTGTACACTGCTCGACATAGAAAATGCCACACCATGAAGGAATGCACAAAATGAGACAGAACTTACCACACATATAGACATTCAGGTGGGAAAGAACTGATTTAATTTCTCAGTGATTACATGAATGCGATAGGTGAGGAGACAGTATAATGTCAAAAAGGTAGTATTACAACCTATCAATAGATTGTGAATCTTAATCAATAGGTTGTATTACCACCATCCTGGGCTATACATTCGGCAAAACGACGTGGCATCGAGTGGAAAATTCCTCGTATGGTGACCTGACGTATCGCCGTTGACTATGCGCCATTGACCTGTCTCAAAGCCTTCTATACGTAGAAAGCCAGGGCTCACGTGACACGCGCCCTCTTTGCATGCAGCTGAGCTAGTAAGCCCATGGATCTCCCTTCCGTTGTAGTTCTATTGAACTATTCAATGAACCAAATGCTTGAAACAATTTAAGTGACGAGACGATTTAAACACAGGGAGGTATTTCTGTTCATGCATTTTCTGATTGATACTACAGTCTATATAATTTCTCGTACAAGTTTAATATAACTGACAGATATTGAAAACGAAACACTTGAATATCGATAAAACCACATCTTCACACATATACACGGTCGAGTCACATTATTGTGACCACCAGCTAATATCCAGAGTAACCGCCGTGTGCAGCGCGGACAAGCTGGGAGTGACTCAATAAGATGCTGGAAAGAGTTCACTTGTATGTGGAGCCATGCTGACTTCAGTGCATCTGCCGGAGGCTGCGTGGTGGAGGATCCACAGAGCGAACGATACGATCGAGGTGGTCGCACAGATGCTCAAGTAGGTTTAAGTCTGGGGAATTAGGGGGCCAGGAAAGTACTTTGAAGTCTTCATCGTGTTCATCCAACCACCCTCGGACATTTCTAGCTGTGTGACACTTCACATTGTCACTCTGGAAGGACCCATTCGTCCCAGGGAAAACAATCAGTATGTATGGATGTATATGGTCTGCAAGGATGGATTCATAACGAATTCGGTCCATAGTGCCTTCCACAGGTATGAGTGGACCCAGGGAATGCCAGAAAAACATTCCCCAGACCATAACGGTGCCCCCATCAGCTTGTATTCTTCCAGTAATGGTTGAAGAGTGTTTGTTCTCCGATGTTTCTGGCCTTATATGCCAGCGTCCATCAGTTCGATGAAGAAGAAAACATGACTCATCGGAGAAGGCAATACTTTGCCGATCAGTGGAGGCCCAATTCCGATACTGCCGTACAAATATAAGCCTTTTCTGTAGATGCACCTTCGTTGCATAGGTGCAGTGTCCATTCGTCTGCGTCGGAGCCCATACGCAGCAGGGTTCGCTGAACTATCTGTCGTTTTAGACACACTTCCGGTAACCCCCGGTTCATTCGGCCAGTGAGTTGCTCCACTGTAGCGTGTCGATCGGCCCTCACGCAACTTCGAAGCCGACGTTCACCTCTTACATCAGTGGCACGTGGTGCTCCTCAGTTTCCACGTCGCTTATTCGCAGTGATGCCATTTCTCCAATCACGAGACACTTTAACCACAGCAGCACGTGAACAGTTCACAAACTGCGCTGTTACAGAAATACTGTCCCTTTTAGCCCGAAAGCCGATAATCATCCCTTTTTGCAAATCTGATAAATCGCTCCTTTTATCCATGACAGCAACGAGCGCTATGCTTTCTGATTTTCTACAGCACACCTTATATACCCTCCAAGCTAGCTCGCGACACGTACCTCCTTTCATTGTCTACACGCTGTTAACGTCAAAAGTACGAGGTGGTCACAATAATGTGACTCGGTTGTGTATATATCTTATTACAGTATTAACGTGCACAACACCTATACTTCCGACGAAGCTTTTCGACCAAAAACTAAGTGCGCAATAACTTACTGACGTCAGCAGAGCGGTATCCAGGCAACGCTCGCTACCGCAAACAAAATAAAGACTACGAGCGCAGCGCCATCTGCAATTCGGTTAAGCTGGAAAAACATTTTGGGCCTTCCAATCTCCTGCATAGTCTCCTGAGCCCAGCCTTCTGCGTGACGAGGGCGTTGTCTGTGTCTACAATTCATTGATATTGCGAAGAGGTCGTGCAGAGGTGTTAGGTCGTCTGCCAGTGATGTCCCACACGTTCCCTTTTGGAGAGAAGTCTGGGGATCGCGCTGAACGTGACAGCACCTATACACCTTGCAGGCACTGTCTGCTTACGTTGGTAGTGTGCGGACGGCCGTTATGTTGCTGAAACTGGGCGTGAGGGATACGACGGTGATACGGCGACAAAACAGCCTCATCGATGTATCATCGTGCGGTCATTGTACTCACTTCACGTACGAGCGATAAAGCTCAGTTGAAACTGAAAGCTGTTCAAATCATGACACCAGGCTGAAGAGCCGTATGACGCTCACGGATAACATCGAGATTAGCCCGGTGACCACGTCGTCTCCATATTCCCAATCGGCGAACGTCGGTGCTGAAACAGAAGCGAGACTCGTCGCTGGATACGAAGTGGTTCCATTCGTCCCGCCAGGCATGTCTGATACGGCACTGATACAACCCTTAACGACGATGTGCTACGGTGAGTGGCAGTCGTTGCAATGGATGAAGAAAGCGCAAATCTGCCTCTGCCAATCTGCAATTTACAGTACTTGTCAATACTGGGATGTTCATATCTGTCTGTACATCTCGTCGAATGTCGTCCGCTATGGAGCCGGGCAACTACGGCTGTCCGTCGAATGCGTCGATCGAAACATTCGGACGTTCGCCTGTGTGTGTACCAGTCCCACTAAGGCGACACACGTTACCTTCCTCCAACTACTGTTTCCCCATTCGGATGACAATTGTCGCATCCCTATGCGTTTCTGCCGCAGGCACCAACCAACAGCACACAGCCCTGTGACAGCCTGTGGTAAAGATGTCCGTGTGATGATAAAATTCCAAATGACGTCTCCCAGGCACTCTCACTTCTTACACGTGCTTTTGTCACCGAGATCACTCCGATGCAGTGGTCCACTCGGTCAGGTACGGACGTGTCGTAAGTCAAAAATATACATAACCCTGTGATGAAGCCTCAGGTAAAGGTGTCCGTGTGATGGTAGGATTCCCGATGACGTCGTCCAGGCATCTCACTCCTTACACGTGCTTTCTCCACCGAGATCACTCCGATGCAGTGGTCCACTCGGTCAGGTGTGGGCGTATCGTACGTCGAAAAGATGCATATCCCTGTGATGAAGCCTCTGGTAAAGGTGCCCGTGTGAATGCAGGATTCCCGATGACGTCGCCCAGGCATTCACACTCCTTACACGAGCCTTCGCCACCGAGATCACTCCGATGCAGTGGTCTACTCAGTCAGGTGTAGACGTGTTGTAAGTCAAAAATATACATAGCCCTGTAATGAAGCCTCTGGTAAAGGTGTCCGTGTGATGGTAGAATTCTCGAAGACGTCGCCCAGGGATTCTCACTCCTTACGCGAGCTTCCACCGTCGAGATCACTCCGATGCAGTGGTCACACGCCCGGGTGAGTACGACACCAAACTTACCTACCCGAGCCGTTTTTCCCGTTTATCTCCCACACCTACCACGTGATTGGCTCGCAACTGCAATCATGCACATACTCACCAATCTGCATAGCGCTCTAAAAATACACTGCTGGCCACCCAAAATGCAACACCAAGAAGGACACGAGATAGCAAAGCCAGATTTACTGGATACATAACAACAGATACAAAGATGAAACGATTGAGCTTACATGCCCGTGCGACTTGCGGAACACACAGACATCAATAGTTCGTGTGGTCCCCATGGCTGGCAATAACGGCCGTTACACGCCGCGGCATCGAACAAAAGAGGTTTGGGTATGTCGGTTCAGGCGTGTTCGATGGGCGACAAATCGGGAGAACAGGGGGGCCACGGCAACAGTGACACCTGGTGGGCCATGAAGAATTGTTGCACGATGGGTGCCACGTGCGGGCGCGCATTGTCCTGTTGAAACGTGGCCGCTGGCAGGTCCTGCTGGTAAGGGAGGACTACAGGGCGTCGGAGATGTAGCGGTGGCTGTTGAGTGTAGCGACGATGCGTACCAGAGGGGTGCGGGTGTCATATCCAATTGCGCCCCAAACCATAACGCCAGGCGACGGACCGGTATGGCGATGCATAATGCAGGCGTCATACAGTCTCTCGCCGCAGTGCCGCCACACGTGGATCCGACCATCGTGGAGTTGCAGGCAGAAGCGGGATTCGTCGGAGAAAACAATGTCGTGCCATTCCGTAGTCCAGGTGCGGCGTTCAACGGCCCACTGCCGCCGCACTCGCCGGTGGTGTAACGTCAATGGTAATCGGAGCAATGGGCGCCGTGTAACAAGTCCCCGCTCCTGCAGACGACGTCGAACGGTACGTGTTGACACAGGTTGTTGCGCAACACACCCTAATTCTTGCGCTAACGTTCGTGATGTGTCGGTGTGAGCCGTCAATGCCCGCCGCAGAACATGCCAGTCCTCTCGTTCGGTGGTGTGCCGCGGCTGCGGCAATCGCTCACGTCGGTCCGTCCGTCCCTCCTGCACCCACCGAATCCATACTCGCCTCACTGTGGCTGGATGTCGTCCCACACGGGCGCCGATGTCTCGGTACCATAAACCGCTGTCGCGATAAGCCACTATTCGTTTTCTGTCGAACTCCGAAACGTGCTGGAATGACTGCCGTATTCTGCGATGAGGCATCAGGAAGCTTCCCACGCACAGGTCCGGCAGCACAACACACTTCCACTACTTACACCCCGACTTCTGTGCACCCTTCTTATAGTGCTTCTCGGTAGCGTGCCGGGCGCACATGATTTGCATATGCCCTGCAATGCTAATCGTTTGCATGTCCTCTCGCGGGCGACGCATGCTGCGAATTTCAGGCCAATCGGATGCTTCCTTCTTGGTGTTGCATTTTGGGTGGCCAGCAGTGTACTTCCTGGTGTGGCATTTCCATTTTCTCCAACACTGTATATTGTCCCTAATTTAAAGCATACGGTTGGTTTATATGCTTTTGTTCTCATTTTTTCTGTAACATCTCTAACATTTTTATCGGTCTTAAATGTTAATGAGGACAAATATCTGAAGTTGTGCTTATCCAAATTATAGAAATGCCTTGTGAGGTATTAAAATCGGAAAATGGGCTGAAGTAAACCTGAACGAATATGTTCTCTGCCTAAGAAGAGGGTCGATCGCGGTTGGAACGAGTATACCCTCAGCATCAGAAATTGTTGTTTTTCCTTTAGCTTTGTTATTCAAAGCCAAGGGGGAAGGCAGCTTTTTTTTCTACCCAGTGGCATGATATCCCTATCAGGGGGACTAGCACCATGCCTTCGGTCATAAGTCAGAGAAAAAAAAAGGGCTAGAAAGAAGCACTTACTAGCATTGACAGGTTTTGGGTCAGTACTGCTGAGATCAGAGGCGGAACGAAATTTTTTTTTGCCGCAAAAATAAGCAGATTTCGTAAAAACATTCGTATTTGGGGAGCACAGAAAATTTTGGGCACCATTTAGTTCATATAAACTAAAAGGATAAATATGCACAAAGAATGGGAGACAGGGCTGATAAATAAGAATTATTCAACAATATGTATGTAAACTACAATCGGGAAAGAAAATGGCATGAGGGTATATATATTTGAAGTTGAAGCATTGATAATTTTTAATTGTAAAATTCGGTGAATAGAGAATTTTTTTACATGTGGAAGTTGAATTTTGCCTTTAGAGAACTTAAGTACGAGTTCTCTGAAGGCAAAATTCAACAATTCATTGAATAAACATTTTCATTTTCCCTTATCAAAAAATGTACTCATCTCGAATAAAAAGAGGGATTATTTTACATTTCTGAGCCGTAAGTACTAAATTAAAAAATGCTGCTAGCGTGCGGAGTAATGAACGGCACAGGTTCAGAACAACACGCTCGCTTTAATGTATCATCATAATTTAATTAAAGTAATTGTGCCACCACATAAGGTAGACCTCTTTTTGTTTACTATTCCAATAGAAAAGCCAAAAGCAGGCCTTAAACTTTCCTTTGCAGCAACTCTCAGAGGTCCAAAACCCCAATTCGAAAGAGCACGCGGTAAACACTCCATCCTTATTAGACGACCTAAGTCGAAAAAACAACAGAAAGAAACAGAGCGATTAATTGCTCCGATCTTTCTATTTCTGCCCATTAGCAGGTGCTTTTTCTCCCAAGGAAATCACCACAAATTCTCAGTTTCTGGAAATTAGCCCCATTGTCCTATGTTCAAGTAATTAGCGAGTTTTGCGTCTCTTTTAAAAGTGCCTTTTTTTTTTATTCCTTTTCTATTCACCTTTTCTTTTGTTCACGGTCGAGATATATTGTTGCCGTCGTTGGACTTGTTTATTCATTAGAGAATACACAGTCCCTATTGTAATTTCGCGCGCTCGATTGCTTTTTAATGTGTTCTGCTGATCTCGTTTATTCAGTTTACGCATGAAATACTTTTAAATCAACGTAATGAAGTTTCGCTCATTATTCCAGCAGAAAAAGTGAAATCTGAGGATAAATTAACGGAAGAAAGATACAATTACGCATTAAGGGTGATAGCGACGACTTTTGTTTTGTCTCAAGATAAATACGAGAAAATAAACTTGCTCCACACGCTACGTTTGAATAATAAGGGAAGAAGTGCACTTACACTTTTTTTATATCTTTCTTTTCTTTTTTATTCTCAACTCCAGCAACGACTGAATGAATTGGCTTTGCGCACAGAACTGCCATGCTTTACGAGAAATGGTGGTAGAAGAGTTCTTACTGACCGTAATAAATCTGAAATACGAAATTTTAAATTTCTCCTCCAACGATTGAGAATTTGGTACAGTTTTCTAGAAATTAAAAAATAATTAAGATTACACAAGGCATGGCTGGAATGTAACCACTAGCGGTGTTTGCTGCGGTTCGGATCAGGGCCGGATTTGGGGTCTATAAGGGCTTGAGGCCCACCATTACCAAGCGCCCAGGATCTGCCTGTGTAAATAAAAGGTAGATAGATAGAGAGAAAGAGAAGTTTATAAAATAGTTTTACTCTTTTGTCTCGATTTTTTGTCTTGGTCAGTCATTGCCTTGAAATCTACTTTTTATAAATTACATTTCAAGGCAATGACTGACCAAGAGTAAATAAAGTATTCGTCTCACTGTGTACGGCGGGGACACGAATCCTTTACTTACCCAGTCATTTAGGTCAGCTATTGCCTTGAAATCTACTTTTTATAAATTACATTTCAAGGCAATGACTGACCAAGAGTAAATAAAGTATTCGTCTCACTGTGTACGGCGGGGACACGAATCCTTTATTTACCCAGTCATTTAGGTCAGTCATTGCCTTGAAATCTACTTTTTATAAATTACATTTCAAGGCAATGACTGACCAAGGATAAATAAAGGATTCGTGTCACTGTGTACAGCGGGGACACAAATCCTTTATTAATCCTTGGTCAGTCATTGTCTTGAAATTCGTGTCACTGTGTACAGCGAGACAGTTTCAACTCTTTCACTACCATCCACCCACACCTTCCAATTTGCACTTGGAACCGATAGTGGTCGAAGCATCTCGTGGCTTAACATTGCATAACAAAAAAAAAAAAGATGCACCAAGAAAAGCATACAATGCTAAATCATTAAAAAATCCAAGACAAAATCTAAGAATCTTAAGCTTTTAACTCATGTTCTTATGAGAACAATGGAAAATACAGTGATCTATTATGAAAGCTCGGAAGGTAATTTTTTAGTTTGAAGAATGCACTACGTATTCTTCAAACTACGTATCACAAGCACTACGTATCACAAGCATATTACTACAGTTTCGTGTTTTCACGGACTTCATAATGATTCCCCGTCGTAAGTTCTTTGGGGGCCCACTCAGATATCTTAACCTAGGGGCCCACTAAAGCCTTGATCCGGCCCATGTTCGGACCCCAAAAAATACAATGAACGTATAGGTTCTTTCCCAACCTGCACCAAGACAACTCGCCATTCCAGCTGCCATGCCTTGGCTCTCTTATCTCTTCCATACTCCCAAATCCTCTCACCAGTGGTGAATCTTCAGACGGGGCTTTGCAGTGAGACACTGTCCCCCACACTCCGGAAAAAAGAAAAACATGAGGAATGCTCAAAAGCACAGAGAACAGGCATATACTTGAATGATTTCAAATTAATGCAGCTTTGAACATGCTGGGCACTCGTTCAATGTATTTATTCTTCTCTCCCCCAAAGCCACACGGCTATAGTTAGGAAAGAAGTTCACGGTTGCTGTGCCATCCCCCACCACACCAGGTGCGACGCTACGGATGGGCAACTTTTTTCTGAGACCAACCTTGAGCCCTCCCTAAAAATATTTAAGCAGTTAAAACACATAGCGAGTTCAACCATCTAAGATTTGGGGAACTTAGATAAACCCGTGCAATTTTTCCGCATTCAGAGAGATTTTGTTATACAAAATGAATTTTCTGTTAAATTTAATGTTTAACTATTCTGTAAAACAAAGGAAGTCCCCTCAGTGAAAGGCAAAAGAGTGTGGTACAAAGACACTATTTTCATATTTATAGTTTAAAAAGATAAAAGGGAAGGAGATTCTTTGCCAGGTTACAAATTAAAATTTATTAACAGCCTTATGATAACAAATATTTAAAAAACAAGAACGACATAAGCTAAAATTGTGAAGACCCTGGGGTTCGTATATAAGGTTCCCAGTACTACATAAAATGAACAAATTCTACGTACAGTTTGTAGCTGTAAATGCTACGTCGTTAACATCGGGTAAAATCTATATGAACGAAATGTTTTTTGGCAAAATCTTTGTCAAGAACTCCAAATTTTGTAATCATTCGTCGTACGATACTTCGCCCCCTAATAGCCTCCCCCAGTTTGGAACTTCTGGCATCGCCACTGTCCTACCCCCTTCTAATCTCCAAAACAAATAGTTTCAAAATTTAGAGTCGCCCTAGTGGCGCAATGGTCTAAGCCCTGGCTTATGACCGCTTGCCCGAGATGGATCCGGGTTTGAATCCCGATGAGTCATGGATGTTGTGTTTGTCTTACGACACAGTGTGACGTGCTTGCCTCGCAGGAAGCACATGAGATAAAGGCAGATAGCAGTGAGAGCATATGCCAGTGTAGTATAGTGGATAGCACTGGGAGCTCCGGAGCTGAGAGTTCGAATCCCGTCCCTGGCATGAAAATGATGGAGGAATTTAGTTCGTCATAACAGGTTCTCTTCTTTCCCTGGAACCAGTGGCTCTAAATTAGGGACGGGCGAATGCTTATACCCACTGAGTTGCTCACGGTGGTCGTTAAACCTGCGATTAAAGAAATAATAAAATTTGGAATTTTTCTTCGGAGCTAATGAAAACTGCTTCGATGTTTCATTGTAATCCTAAATATTTTACCTCATTTGTTCTTGTACGAACGTCTTTCTAATGAAAAATTCTAATGAAACAATATAAATAATGGATAACACGAAGGAAATTTCGACTTCTCCAGTGAAACAACGGTTGTACCAGTAATTCTCTGTCGCATGGCAACCGTGCTTGTTAATGCTATGGGTCAGAGGAGGGAAGTACTTCAATTTCCCAAAGAGAATAAGTATGAACAGTTGTACCAGTAATTCTCTGCCTGCTGAAAGCCTAAGTTACTGTTGTAAACCTTCCAAGGGGTTAACTGCCCACATAGAAGTGTATCATCATCATCAACAACAACAACCATTATCAATCCACTGCTGGATGAAGGTCTCCCCAAGTTTCCTCCACAACGGTCTGTCTTGTGCCAGTCGCCTCCATGTCACTCCTACATACTTTCGAATTTCATCCACCCATCTCCCATGTGGTCTTCTTCTGGGTATTTTCCTGTCCCTTGGAATCCAATCTAAAATTTCGGCTGTCCATCGATGGTCTGTCCTTCTGGCAGTATGTCCAGCCCATTGTTCATGATGTCTTCCACTCTTGTCATTTTTCTGACCCACGAGTTCCTCTTCTTATCTCTCCTGGTTACACCAAGCAGTCCATGCTTCTTTGAGTTGTCTGCAGCCTTTGTATGTCTCTTTTAGTTAAGGTCTACGTTTCTGCACCATACGTAAGCACTGGAAGGATGCTTTGATCAAACACTTTTCTTTTAAGACATAATGGCATATTGCTCTTGAAAATTATGCTGTTTCTTCCAAAAGCTCTCCAGGCAAGTTTTGTACGCCGATTAATTTCTTCATCAATGTGACCCTCACTTGATATCTGCTGTCCAAGATAAACGTACGTGTCTGTTATCTCCAGCTTTTCTCCATCAATCGATAAATCTTCATTTCTTGTAAAAGCATTGAACGTCACTTTTGTCTTCTGAAAGTTCATTTTTAATTTCACTTCTTTACTCTTGTCAGCAAGTTCCTGGATCATACTCTGCAGCTCTGATGGGGTAGTTGCAAAAATGACTACGTCATCAGCAAAACGAAGGTGGATTAGATAATCTCCATTAATCTTTATCCCTTTGTTTTCCCAGTTCAGTGATTGAAAGACATTTTCCAATGTGGCATTAAAGAGCTTCGGAGATATGGTGTCACCTTGTCTCACTCCCTTTCCAATTTTTATGTGTGCTGTATTCTCAAACAGCCGAATCTTTGCACTTGCGTTTTCATAGATGTTATTAATAATATTAATGTATGCATCTTCAATACCGCAGGATTTCAGAGCCATTGTAACTGCTGATGGTTTCACCGAATCAAAGGCTTTTTCATAATCGATAAAAGCCATGCACAATGGAAGTTCATATTCCCTCGCTCTTTCAATTAGTTCTCTCAGTACGTGGATATGATCTATTGTGCTGTAGCCACTCCTGAATCCAGCTTGTTCTCTCGGTTGAGCCATGTCCGATGTCACCTTTAAGCGGTGTGAAAGAACTTTAGTGAAGATTTTATAAACCACTGATAGGAGGCTGATAGGTCTGTAGTTCCTGAGATCCTCAATGTCACCTTTTTTATGTAGCAGGATCATTGTAGAGTTGTTCCAATCCTCAGGAATCTTCCCTTCATTAAGGCATCGAGTAAAAATTTGGGCGAGTACTGTTTCGATTTCTCCACTTGCTTCTTGTATGAAGTCTACAGTATGAGAATGAACGGATTTACTTAGCGAAAATTCACTTTTCACTTTTATTTATTTTAATGTGCAAACAACAACTGTCTCTGTACTTCAATATTTGACGGAAACATTTTATTGTTTTATACGGAAGAAACTAGCTTTTAGTTTAACAAACGACAAAATTAATTAAAAAACTTTTCGTCACGTACAAGTTTAGAAAAAAAATATTTTAATCATTCTAAAGCTTCTTTATTTTTCACGCCAAAAGCATTCATTTTAGTAAACGAAATTTATAGTAATAAAATGGACTGCCTGCATGTCTCTCTGCTGGTGACGTACAGAGAGTAGCTGCTCAACGTAGAGGTTTGCAGCAACTCGCAGTTAACAGAAGTATCTTCGAGTGTGATTTCCGAGCTCTTTTATTTGAAATTCGAACTTTTTTTTAGGTAATTCACCTAGGAATTAAAGCGGATGCCACTGTCAGATAATACGTAGCACATTCCATGCCTGTAAAACAAGCTTAAGTTTTCAACAGATTTTTTTTCAAATTTCAAGATAACCGCAAGCAATTGCATCAGAAAAACACAGTTATCATAACTATTTGTTTATTTTAAGACAAAATAAAATGTGCATGTCGACTTAAAAAGAAATAGCTTATTACCGTATGAATCGAATTTCTGGAAGAAGGATCGTTGTCACTGGGAGAGGCGTGGGTATGAGTTCCAATCGCAACCGAAACTTGATCAATAAATAAATAAATCGCTCTTTCCACGTTGTAACCACACACAGCAACCGAAAAATTGTTATACGGCCACCGCCGGGGAATTGAATCCACGGATAAACAATTTTTCGGTTGTTGTGTGTGGTTAAAACGTGGAAAGAGTGGTGTATTTATTTATTCAACTGACGCCACGTATTTAGAGGATTTTCACTTTGAAACTTGGTCATTGCATTAAGGTTGTGTAGCAGGGCTGTTTAACGTTGTACTGACCTGATTAGGTTATTACAACGTTAAACAGTTGCGAAGCAAACGCTTCGTAATTTGCCACAATATAAGAAGGTTGTACCGAAAATAATGCAAAAGTGGGCACAACTTTTTTATTAACTGACAGAGGTCGTTTAAATTGCACATGTTGGAAGAGGAACTCTTCCTCTAAGTAACCCTTCTTCTTCATTGCAGATCTGAAGGAGAGAAGAGTGGAAGTCTTCTCTGATCTGCTGGAGTTTTTTTTCTATCTGGTGACAGGAGATGAAACGTGGGCGTATCTTTACAATCCGGAAACGAAGGATCAATTCATGGAATGGCATCACACCTCTTCACCTAAGAAGATCGAGAGACAGCGATCAGCACAGAAAGTCATGGTGACTGTTTTTTGGAATGACAGGAGTGGTGTCATTCTCCTTGATTTTCTGGAACGTGACCGTACAGTGACAGGGATATGGTACATTGAGACACTCAAGAAGCCATAAGGAGGAAGAGACCGAACAAGAATCTGAAAAGGATTCACATTCACCGTGACAATGCGAGACCACACATATCTTTGGCAACAAATCAGGCGATCAGCAAATTAGGCTGGTCAGTGGTACCCCATCCAACGTAGAGCCCAGATCTGGCGTCCTCCGACTTCCACCTGTTCGGTCCAATGAAGAACAGTTTCCGGGGAAAACGATTGGATGACACAGACGAGGTGAAAGTGACTGTGAAAAAGTGTGTACAACAGTCCGCACCTGAATTTTTTCAAAGAGAATTCGAGCTTTGGATTCAACGATGGCGTGAATGCATCGCTTGTGATGGAGAGTATGTTGAGTAGTACCTTTGTACAGAGAAAGAGTTACTCTACGAACATGTGCAATTTTAACGATCTCTTCCAGTTATTAAAAAGGTTATGCCCACTTTTGCATTACTTTCGGTACAACCCTCGTTTATGTATATATATCTCATCATTGTCAATCATTATCAATCCACTGCTGGATGAAGGTCTCCCAAAGTTTCATCCGCAACGGTCTATCTTGAGCCAGTCTCCTCCTATACATACATATACACTGAAGAGCAATTGAATTAGAGATACCTGTCTAGTAACGTGCAGCACACCCTTTCGCCCCGATGACGGCGGCGATTCGTCTCGGCATGGACTCGACAAGACACCGGAAGCGTTGGGAAGCCATACGGATCCACGACCCTGAACAAGCTCCCACAGTTCACGAAGATTTGATGGAGGGGGTCAGAGCCTCGAACATCTCTCTCGATGGCATCCCAGATGTGTTCGATGGGATTGAGGTCAGGTGACCTAGCTGGCCAGGGAAGCGAGGTCACGTCGGTGGAGAATTCATCCAACCATTCGGATACAATTTGGGAGCGATGGCACGGTGCATTGTCTTGTTGCAGGATGAGGTCCCCAGTGGGATGTTGAAGACGCACAAACGGGAGCAAATGGTCGTCCAGGATATCCCGGTAACGTTGACCTGTGAGGGACGATGTCACACGTACCAGGAGTCCCATTTCAGTCCACGTAAACAGTCCCCAGACGAGAATGCCACCCCCACTAGCTTGAAGAGTACCCTGCTGGCAAGAAGGATCCATCGCTTCATGTGGTTTGCGCCATACTCGTATCCTGCCATCCGCATGTACCAACGTGAATCTCGACTCATCAGTCCAGGCAACATTTTCCCACATGTCTAGGGTCCAGTGACGATGTTCCCGCTCCCATGCTAATCTTTGCACCCTGTGATATGCAGTCAGCAGCGGTACCCTCGTGGAACGATAGCTTCTGTACCCCATAGCAAGGAAATGGTTCTGGATGGTGAGGCTGAAAACACGTTTTTGTGCACCAGAGTTAAATTGCCGAGTGATTTCTTGCACTGTAGCCCGTCTATCTGCTGTTGGAATGCGAGCTAGCTGACGATGACCCCGCTCATCCACACGCTGTTGTCCACGGCAGTTGGCACTTGCAGAGATGGTTTTACCGGTTTCGATGTACTCACGGTGCACCCGTGACACAGTGGCTCGTGAAAATCCCAGTGCCTGCACGACTTCCGAGATGGAGTGACCCATTCTTCGGGCCCCGACAATTTGCCCACGACCAAATGCGCTTAGATCCTTCGTCTTACCCATACTGCGTCCGACTCTTACTGATTCCCGTCGCATCACTCCTTATATTGTTGGATCGCCGCATACGTCATGTCGTTTCCGTTTACAGGGCCGCCCACAGCGCCACATTTGCATAACGCCAGCTGTCTCTAATTCAATTGCTCTTCAGTGTATAGTTGGACAAATAATGTGAACACTACGCACAGAGACGTGTTTTTTAATGCAGCTGCGTACGCCGTAATACGCAAAGATATCCACCACTTTTTGGTTGTAATAACTTTGTTTAGAACCTCAAGGTTCTGTTTACGTGCATTTAAAGTCAAATATGTAGAAGGGGCTTAGCGCACCTTAGCGGCGCTAAGGCAATATTTTTCTAGGCTTAGCGTCGCCAAGGCATTTTTTGTCGTTACATAGTAATAGAATGTGGGCAAAGGAAATTTTTGAAATGATCATGTATGCAAAAGTAGGCAAAACCGTGTTCTGTATGCAAACATACTCGTATCTTAACTGAATGTTCATACTACAGGAATGGCCACAACGGTGGTAGAGTGGTCTTAGGCGCAGGCTTCTGACCATTCTACCGTGCTAAGACTGAGTCTCAATCCCAAATGAGTCATGGGTGGTGTACATTGCCACAAAAGTGTTGGATCTGTCTCTTCTCTGGAACAAGCGACCCGAAATTAGGGACCGGCTACTATTTGTAGCCATACGTGTTGCCCATGGTAGTTATTAAACACAGAAACAAACAAGCAACCTGGATAACGCAATAGCGTATCTTATAGTTAGATAACACAGCATCGCACCCTATATTATCTGATAGTTGGATAACGCAAAAGCGTGTCTCACAACTCATAAGATCCCATCACAAAGAGAATGTGAACTCCTTTGTCTGGACAGTCAAAATAAATTTGTAAGAGATGGCTACTCCATATGGTGAAGATTGCAGTGCTCAGAGAGAAAACGGTAGTTATGAACATTTGTATTAAACAACTCGCCACTTGTATCGACTCCAATAAAAGTAATCCCCTGAGCTCACTCTCTGACTCCTCACGGACAATACAAAAATCTTCCACATGTACCACACAATCTTAGTAAAAACGGTGCATTAGTCATATTGAATTGATGCTACTCTGTAAATTCACAAATACTCTCAAAAAATATTTAAAATCGTATAGAACGATACAGAGCCGTATTTAAACAAAAAATTTATAATCTTAGCATATGTCTCTCAAGTTACATTCTTCCTGTTATGTAAAATTGCTCAGATTACACCGTTTTAAGCAGTTTTAATATAAATTGATATTGGTAATTAGCAATGAAAATATAAAAATAAGAATAAATAATGAAAACAACGAATCAAATTTTGAAACTTTTAAGGGTATTTTTTCCTAGTCCGTTCACCGCTAAGGCCCTTTTTTTATTTAGAACTGCATCACTGTTTAAAGTGTCTTGTTGCAAAATTCTTTCAGAGTGACGACGAAATGAACGACCTAACGGACTTCGAAAGAGGGCTAATTGTTAGTTGACGGATGCGCAGGGAACTGCATAAACAAGATATTCATGGCAGAGCTGCTGTTGCAGAACCTCTGGTGACCCGAGTCAATGCACAACGGCGACGGCAGGGATGCTAGGAGCATACAACGTGGACTGCCGATTCATGGAAGTGTGCAGTGTGGTCGGATGAATCCACATTCTCACTATTCCCCACCGCAGGACGTGCTTACGTGTGGAGAACAGTCAGAAGCGTGCAACGCAGACTGTCTGCTCCCAACAGTGAAGCTATAACGAAGTGAATTTCTCCGTCATTTTTGGTCTACGCCGGGATTCGAACCCGAGGCCGCTTATTCCGGAACAAGTCGCTCTACCAACTGAGCTACGCAGACGATCATTCTGATTCCTATCTGCCTTTATGTCGTGTGCGTCCTGCTGGCAGGTACGTCACATCTCCCCCCCCCGAAAGAGGGCCGGGGGCATGGCCCACGGATCAGCCGTGACCATGAATCGTTGCAGGCAGCCATCCACTGTAGAACGTGCACTTGAGAACTCCCAGTCAATCTGCTGTGTGGAATGCATCACACATTATTATTTTTCGAAGCGCTGGAGAAGGAATTCTCTGATTTTTCCTGTCTCGCGGTGTGGAAATAACATCACACCAATGCGAGATTTTGAACGGCCGGGTCATCCGGATAGTTCGGGCGCCATTATAACGAAGTAAATTTCTCCGTCATTTTTGGTCTACGCCGGGATTCGAACCCGAGGCCGCTTATTCCGGAACAAGTCGCTCTACCAACTGAGCTACGCAGACGATCATTCTGATTCCTATCTGCCTTTATGTCGTGTGCGTCCTGCTGGCAGGTACGTCACAAAGCATGGTGATGGTTCTGTCATGCTCTGGGCAGTCGTATCGTGGTTTTCAGCAGGTCCCCTGATCACTTTGAAAGGGCGGATCACTGGAAGGGCGTATAAAACCATTTTTGCCGACTAAGTCCATTCAATGGCTCAAGCATTGTTTCCCGCAGGGGATACCATCTATCAAGATGATAACGCCCCAACTCGCAGAGCTTGGAATGTCCAATCATGGTTTGAAGAACATGACGAACTTTCACACCTTCCTTGGCCTCCCCAATCACCAGACTTAAACATCATCGAGCCACTGTGGTCTGCGTTAGAAAACAAAGTAAGATCCCGTTATCCTCCTCCTGCATCTCTCAAGGACCTGGAACAGTTTCTGCATGAAGAATGGGGTAACAACCCACTAACTACCATCCAGAATTTGTTTGCGTCCATTCCAAGGAGGATTCAGGGGCTTTTTAATGCCAAAGGTGGTCTCACACCTTATTAGCTACGTAAAACCTTCTTTTCCTAGGTGTTCACATAATTCTGTCCAACCCCTGTATATTATTTTTTCGAGATGAAGTCCTAAATTGTGAAGCGTTCTTGGCCTAAGAATTTCTGTGGAATCCTAAGGAGATTTTTTGTTAGCAGTCGGCCGTGCGCGTTGACCAAAATCAACTGTAGCTCTGTTTAAAGGGTTTCTCTCTTCGCGAATGCTGTGTTTTACTGCAAATGTATTAGTATCTGTAGATAATACCTCTAATGACAGGTAAATGTGCCGGAAAAAAACATAGTGTCTAATTTTTTTCTCTCATTGGCAAACATTACAATTACTTATTTACGCAAAAAATGGCCAATTGGTAAACTTAGGAAAATCCAGATAACTCTAGCCACGTGGACTGATTGATTTTAGCGAAGTTTCATGCTAGTAAAACATAGTAATAGAAAAAACGAAAAGCAATTTACTCAGTTGCATTTGCGAAAAAAAAAAAAAAATAGTAATTCACAATTCTATCAGGATTCCCCAAAGTCACGGTTGAGTCCAGTACCGGATTTAAGGCTTTTGAGACCCTAGGCCACATTTTGTATGCGCACCCCCACCCCCATCCGGCCACCCATATTTGAATTTGCTCCTATAAGATTTTCTAATAAACTTATCTTTAAGTTAAGAATATAATAATTGGTAGTATAATTTTATTGTTGAATAAGTATTATTTAAATAAAAATTATTTTGATTTAACTTGTTATTAAAATTAAAGGCTATAAAACAAATATTTGTAAACATAGACAAAGAGGTTCATGCTTATCCAGGAACAACACTTTACATTTTGAAACCTTAGACTTACATTTGAAACCGACACACGATGCATTCTTATAACACAAAAGTAAACAATAGTATTTCTTGTTTTGATTCTTTAAAATTGCATTACAACAACAAAAATTAATAAAGTATATAAAAATTAATTGCAATGTGTTTTGGGAAATGATATAAACTGACACATTTTTTTACAAGTTTGATTTAGTTGTACATAAGAAAAATGGAACCATATAAGCTTAAATAAGTAATCTACTACATCAAGTATGAGTACTCAGCTCTTGCTATACTTTATAAAATGAAACCCTTATTTCTAACATTTACAAATACAACTAAGCCTAATAGACAAAAGTAGTTATGAGTGAGGTTGCACAAAAAATTACCACTACTTTATTTAATTCAAATATATTAAAATAACGGTACCTCCCTTTTTTAAGTATTTCTGTTCTATTCTCTACGTTTTTCTGGATTTTTAACCTGCGGCCTAGTTGGCCTAATGGTAAATCTGCCGCTGGTTGAGCCTTTCCTCGTCTCCATGAATCTAGCAAAGATCCCCTAAATTAGGGATTGCATACGCTTATTAACATTCATTAAAGTTCTTCAACTAAAAAAATTATTATATGTGCATTCTGTGAGAAATTATTGCTATGCCACCGGAGTTCAACGTTCTTCAGTATTCTCGCTAGATTTCAGAAGCACGATTTACGCTAAAAACAAAACTATTGGAACAATTTAATTTGATATTTTCAAGCAATTGGCACTCTGGTGTCATTTGGTACACACTACATAAACTAAGTGCTCTGTTCGTAAAGTATCCTTTTATATTACGTTTCCGGGAAGAAGCTTCAAAGCTTCAAAAACACCCAGTTGCTATGCCAAGTTTAAAGAATGTTGAACAATATAAAAAAATCTATATAGCACAATCAAATTTATCATAGCCTGTTTACCACGCTTCAAGAATATGGGATCTTACTCATATTAAGTCAGTTTCCTTTCTCTCTGTTCTGATACTGAATTATAAAGGCAGAAATAATTATTTTTGTGAATTATGTAAAAAGTCGTATTTTTAAAGTTTCATTCGAAATCACGGAGAAAATTCTTGTGCTTGAAAAAGTGGTTCGAAAAGCTTCCATATCTTTCCTGTTAAAGAAACAACTGAGGCCATATTTCTATGCTTTAAGAAGGTTCTGTTGAATTCAACATCTCTTCAACGAGTTCTCTCAAAACTGTTATTTAAAATGTTACGCTGCCTTTGAATGTTTCTTTCCATAGGTGTGATACAAAGGTGTAGTTACCGCTTAGTGCGCATGACAGTGGTCGGCAACTTAGGCACGCTGAGCGATTTTTAATTGCGTGCGGCAAGTTTCAAGAACAGAGCATAGAGAAAAAATAAGTGATGGTAAATAATCATTATATTTTTCAGGTAATATTTAATATTTTGCATCATATTTTACCTTTAAAGTAAACTACGATATCAAAAGTTAATCCCGTTTGCAGCTAAAAAGTTTGAGGATGCAAGAATGCCGTACAAGCTCACCTCATTCTGCGAAGTTTAAGTCGTGTTCTACAGCCTTTTGCCAACGTTGCATCAGAGCCACGATTCCACCGCAGTGCCACTTGGCAAATTTCGAGGGCAGAAATTCTTCATTGCCAGATTCCAAATCCACCACTGCCGTCTTTGTAGGAAATGGGCCATGGAGCAAAACAGGTGGTATTCTGATGGTCAAGATCCGGACTGTATGGTGGATGGGATAGGATCTCAACGCCTTCCAATTCCTATAGTTTTCGGCGGACCACTTTGAAGGCGTGGCCTGGGGCATTATCCAATTGCAGCAACGCCCGCTTCCTATTAATGAGTGTTGGGTAGCATTGGCGCAGAGCATCATGAACCATTCTGGAGGTGTGACTTGGGGCATTATCCACTTGCAGAAATGGCCGCTTTCTATTGATGAGTGCTGGGTAGCATTGACGCAGAGCATCATGGACCACTCCGGAGGTGTGACCTGGGGCATTATCCACTTGTTGCAACGCCCGCTATACCTATTGATGAGTGCTCGGTAATATTGGCGCAAAGCATCATGGGCTTGCAGCAGATGTTCGGCATAGACGTTCCCGCCCACAGCCTGACCATCTAGCATGAGTTTCCAGTGTAGAGAACGCTCACAATTGCACGAAATGCACAGCATAACTTTCCTGTCGAATCACCCTCTTTGCACCACTGGCTGTGTTTCCTGGCGTGGTCTCAACCACTGGTTCTCAGATACACAACTGAAGTATATATCCCAGTTGTATCTCGGTTGTATTACTGAGAACCAGTGGCTGAGTTCTCAGTTATACAACAACAACAAAAAACTATCAACTTTTCATTACCTATGGCAATTCGCTTCCAACAGGGGCGGATTGACTCGACGAAACCAGACCGGGAATTTCAGTCTTGTGTTCCACTACAGAAACACGTGTACCCACAGGGGAACACCTCATAAATCCCAGAATGAAAAAATTTTGTTAACTCCTGGATGAAAGAGAACTGTGGAAATATACTCTGTAAAACTAATTCAGTCGTGAACAAATTTTAACAAAAATTTAAGGGTGATTTTTTTAAATCCACTTATGATTGAACGTGTTATATCAAATAATACTCAAAAGGAGGTGTACTAGATGATTATATTTATTAAGTCGTTGATAGTCTACTGAACAACCGCATTTGTACCATCTGCTTGAATAGACACCTTTTTTGTCTACCCATTATTTAGACTCATGAAACATCTTTTCAATCCATGAACTGGCACCGGCAAATCGTTCTTTCTTTTAAGATAAATGTGGGTGGGACACGAATTTTGAAACATTTCTGCCGAAGAATCGCTTTGTGCTCTATGTCTGTACCTGGATAAGGGCGTGGGGATGATGGACCATCCAAATTGTTACTAGTTTCTTCTCCAAGATTACAAAAGGAGGGTAGGGCCTACCAATCTCCTTTTGGCACCAAGTACAGCGATTTAAGCTTTTGCTTACTTTATTAAGCGCAGCGTGCTTGGTCTAGAGACAAACTTTTCACTGGCGTAGAGAGAATTTTGCTCTGTCATTTTAGAGCAAACGCTTAACATATATACAAATAGAATGAAACGCAAATTTTATTTTAAGACATTAACGCTATAGACAGGTAATATACTGCTCAAATGAATTTAAGGATTTTTGTTCATAAGTATCAAAATAATAACTCGTTCTTTCCAAACCAATCTAGACAAAGAGGATTCGAGAAAATGGGCCATTTGACCGTGAAATGTCTTGGTGGGCCGGTGGGCCAATCCACCTCTGGCTTCTAAACCCTATCGTCCTAAGTGGATCTGACAGCAAGTTGCGACAGAGTGCGACACGTTGTTCTGCCTGCTATGCCAATTCATGGGAATCGAAGGTGCCTACAATACACTTGCCCAGGCTAAGTGTATTGTAATATGATTCTAACTAGAGGTCTGCACGGGCCTTAATTTGGAAAGCCCGGCCCGGCCCGTATATTTCTCCTGTTCCCAAGGCCCGGGCCGGCCCGTAAAATTTCAACAATTACCAAAACACGAATTTGACACCTGGTGCGCTCGGTCATTCGACTCCTGAAGTTTTTATTTTCTTAATTGCTACACGTATTCTATTACAATAAACGTTAATTCAGAATATTTCTGAGACTCTGTATAAGTCACGTGACGTCCAAGGAGGGGGGGCTTGTATGAGAGGAGGGTGCATATTGCATGAAAAGAACAATTTCCATGGCTTTCAAATTTTCTGGGTTTTAAAACCGGAAACATCCTTGAGAATAAGGAAAGGGGGAAGGGTTAATTCGAAAAGTACGAAATATCCAGAATTATGAGTCCGATGGTTTTACTGGGAGAAGATTTTATGGCTTTATAAACTGCACCTATCTCTAATGGCATATCATATCGCTGGAACCCAATATGTCTCTCGTGTGTGTGTGGGGAGCACATTTGTGCCGCTTAAGATGCGATGTTCCAGACTTTGTGCTATCGTAACTCAAAAAGTTTTTGCGTTCAGTGCACTGCACAACGTTTACCGGCCGACTAGTTTCAGAACAGGACAGTAATCTAAAATATTTCCAAATATCGCTTTTCCCCTTTACATTGTCTACAAGCACATATTCTCCGGAAGCGATTTTTTCGCGAAAATCTTTCGCTTTCTTAAACTTCATAATAATTATGGAAGAGTATTTATCAGCAACACTCAACTGAGCATATACTAAAGGAAAACAACGACAGACTTCCCAGCTAATCAGTGTCACAGAAGTTTTGAAAACGGCTGCCTGTTAGTACAAATGGGGAAAATACGGCACAGATTTATACACTGAAGTAAGTTTCTCTCAGCCCATTTCTCCCGTGTCATTTAAGACAACTTAAAAGCTTTTCACACATCTAAAGAACAAAGTGCCGTCGACCAGAACAATAAAAAAGATCGTCTGTGACAGCCCTGGTCTGCGAGCGGATGGCTCGGTTTAGAAATGCTGCAGTTAATAGCCAGCCCTGAAGCATGAGAGGAGGGTAAAAGTTAGGGAGAGAGAGAGAGAGAGAAGGGACCACATTCACATTGAAAAACTAAGGGAGCTGACCCACTCCAATTGTTTTGTAGGAGGGGAGAATGTCGTAAAACTTCTATTTTTTCCATCAGCGGAAATTATTAAATCTTATCCTGCTGATGTATGCTGCGAGTTTTCCAAACGAGAAAGTCATCGTACAGCATCCGAAAGGGGTCCGGGTTCGAACACCGGTGAGGCATGGATGTTGTGTTTGTCTCATAACACTGGCTGTCTTTCTTCTCTGGAACCAGTGGCCCTAAATTAGGGACGGACGACTGCTTTATAGCCCATTGAGTTGCTCACAATGGTCGTTAAACCTCCAAAGCTCCAATGAAAAAAATAAAAAAATGGACACGTACCTTTTTCCTTCCCCATTTCCCATCTTCTCCAAGGAGCAGTTCTGCTTTGTCAGCAGTTGAAAATAGGAAAGGAATGTCTGACGTCTGTCTCAAACCTGTTTTCCCGTTCGGTGGATTTGGGACGATTTCTTCCGATTAATGCCAGTGAAAAAAAAAATTAAAATCATACCTCAGAAACAGTATGGGAAATGGCAGACTAAATGGTGCTCTACACTCATCAAACATTTCTATAAATGTAGATGAACTTATTGACGAGCTTGCTAAAATACCAAGATTAGAACTTATATTGTGATTTTTCTGATTTTTAATTTTTTTTAATTATTTTTTTATTTGTGTTATATGAAGGATTCTCACCTAATACCAATTGTTGAAAGCACGCATTATGGAATTTATTCTAAAATACGTTCTCTGAAGCTATAATATAGCAACAGATAAAATAGTTACATTTGTGGTTAACTCCTTTTCTGAAGATGGGACCTTGAACGAGAACTCGACTGTACGGCGAACAGAAGTAAAGATAAATAAACGGTTTTTCGAATTAAAATGGCGGAGAAATTAAAAGTGCGCGTGTGAATCGGAAGTAATAAATTTTAAACGTTTTTAATGTTTTAGTTCGTTGTAAATACGCATATCACAAATTGGATAAATGTATCGCTATCTACCTGTCTCTACATATCTATCTCGTTCTCACATGTTTTCCCAGATATGTTGCCATCTAGCTTCAGAAATAACACTGCGCACTTAAATAAACAGCCGTCAACGAAATTCATCACGAATTTCACAAGCATTTTAAGATTATGAGATTAATATCTGTAATCCGGATTATGAAACTAGTCTATCTCTAATAAATATGTAAAATATATTCAAAGCAGTATGTTAGTATTTAAACTTGAACTCTACAATTACCTCCCATTAGTATTATTTATTAACAGCATAGTTCCATAGTTTACTACAGAGGTGGCGTACATGCCAAGGTGGCAAGTAGCAGTGATAAGCCCTTTTCAGTACAGGTTAATTGATAAAACATTCGGCCCCGAAGCAGAAGGATGCGAGTTTGAGTCCTGGCAAATTTGGGTTTTCACATAGTTTAAAATTGAAACCTTAAGAATGACGTCGGCAAGTTATATAACGAAGTAAATTTCTCCGTCATTTCTGCCCACGCCAGGATTCGAACCCGGATCCCCTCATTCCGGAATAAGTGACTCTACCAATTGAGCTACGCGGACGTTTTATTCTGCTTCCTATCTGCCTCTATGTCGTGTGCGTCCTTCTGGCAGGTACGTCACATCATCTCCCCCTTATTTATATATATATATATATATATATATATATATATTTTTTTTTTTTTTTTTTTTTTTGAAGTGCAGGAGAAGGGATTCTCTTATTTTTTCCTATCTCGCGGTGTGGAAATAACATCACACCAATGCGAGATTTTGAACGGTCGGGTCATCCGGATAGTTCGGGCGCCATTATAACGAAGTAAATTTCTCCGTCATTTCTGTCCACGCCAGGATTCGAACCCGGATCCCCTCATTCCGGAATAAGTCACTCTACCAATTGAGCTACGCGGACGTTTTATTCTGCTTCCTATCTGCCTCTATGTCGTGTGCGTCCTTCTGGCAGGTACGTCACATCTCCTGGTACGTTACAAAGTGAGATTGCGTTCAACGGTGAAACCAAGCAAACAAAACTATCCGTTATGTGAATTTAAACTGTAATATTAACTGAAATACCATCAAATGTAAAATGCATTAAAACGCTTGCATTGGGTCTGCAAGTTTTAGCAGGAAAGAAGACACTACGAGATGCTTTTCTATGAACAGGGAAAATATTGGCAGGACCACAAAGAGTTTGCAAAAAAAAAAAAAATAAAAAAAATTGTGAAACTACGAGCCGTAGGTGAGGAACTCTATTCATCTAGGCGCAATGATCTACCGAATACATCTATTTATCTTGGTAATGGCAACAAAGAATGCTGGAATAAAAACGCATACAGAAAAGTCAGCGTACAAGCTGCATAAAATACGCATTGCAGTGCCAGCCAATATTCCCTCAAAGCGGCCATGGGCGCTTAACCCAATGAGCTGGGCAGGCATCAAAACCACTTTAGGATACCGTGCAAGGTACCAAAGGGTACTCTCACCGGCCCACTGATACTGGCTTCGGTCAGAACAGAGGGTGGCATGAACACTGCCACCTTGCAGGAAACCGTGGATGCGCTCTTGAGCCACCACTTTCCGGCCGATGAGGAGTCCGGGGACTTCCCTGATCAAAGATCGATCGGAGAAAGATGCAGAGATCCACCGGACGCTGGAGACGACCCGCCGTTCACGGAGGCGGAGGTAGGTTCCGCGATCATGGCCTTAACCCTGGTAAGGCTCCGGGAAAAGATGGGTTGGACTTAGCGGTTATCCGCGAAGTTTTTCTTGCCAACCCGGGGTGTTTCGTTGCTCTTTTGAACAAATGCCTCGAAAAAGGATGTTTCCCTGCATTGCGGAAGACCACGGGGCTCGTTCTCTTCAGCAAAGAAAATAAGAGCCGATCAGATCCAGCGACGTACAGGCCGATTTTCCTGCTCTCTGCATGGAGTAAGATGCTGGAAAAGGTCCTTGTGACCAGAGCAACCTATTACCTGGTCGGACAAGGTAAGCTCTCCAGCCGCCAATTCGGTTTCCCACCGGAGAGGTGTACTGGCGAAGCGCTAGTCAACCTTACTCAGCAGGTAAAGATGAATCGAGCACAGGGACTTCACACCTGCCTCATGTCCTTGGATGCAGCCACTGTGTGACGTACCTGCCAGCAGGACGCACACGACATAAAGGCAGATAGGAATCAGAACAAATGTCTGCGTAGCTCAGTTGGTAGAGCGACTTGTTCCGGAATAAGCGGCCTCGGGTTCGTATCCCGGCGTAGACCAAAAATGACGGAGAAATTTACTTCGTTATAATGGCGCCCGAACTATCCGGATGACCCGGCCGTTCGAAATCTCGCATTGGTGTGATGTTATTTCCACACCGCGAGACAGGAAAAATCAGAGAATTCCTTCTCCAGCGCTTCGAAAAATAAAAAAAAAATGTGTGATGTTGCATTCCACACAGCAGATTGACTGGGAGTTCTCAAGTGCACGTTCTACAGTGGATGGCTGCCTGCAACGATTCATGGTCACGGCTGACCCGTGGGCCATGCCCCCGGCCCTCTTTCGGGGGGGGGGGGATTGACGTACCTGCCAGCAGGACGCACACGACATAAAGGCAGATAGGAATCAGAACAAATGCCTGCGTAGCTCAGTTGGTAGAGCGACTTGTTCCGGAATAAGCGGCCTCGGGTTCGTATCCCGGCGTAGACCAAAAATGACGGAGAAATTTACTTCGTTATAACTGGTGTTAGACCGTATGAAAAAACTTGGCATCCTCAGGAATTTTTTCCTGTTAATTAGCGATTTTCTCTCACATAGGAAAGTAGAGTTCGAAGTTGGTGATAAGGCAAAGTAGAGAATACACAAATGGATGCCCTCAAGGCTCTTGCTCGGGCCCTTTGTGGTGGAATGTGGTCGCTGATACTGCACTCGTTCTTCCCTTAGAAGATGGGGTGCAAATGCAGGCCTATGCGGACGACCTCGTCCTCATAGTGACTGCATACAGAAGGCATGTGATCGAGCGTAAAGTTCACATTGTTCTGTCACAACTCGATAACTGGAGCAAGGAGTGCAACCTTTGCTTCGCTCCCGAAAAGATGACTCTCTTGATGATAGCGAAAAAGGGGGAACTGGTCACTCCTCCCAAGTGTGGTTTCAATGGGCATACTATCAAGGAGGTGAGGGAGATGCGGAACCTAGGAGTTATTCTAGATACTAAGCTGTCGGGACTCCCTCACCTGAGATACTTGCATGAAAGAAAAGTGCACTTCTATCCTGAATAGGATCAACGGGATGCGGTTAACTGGGCCAGCCAAAAAAGTGCTCTATAAGCGAGGGGTGAAGCGAATTCTAACATATGCGTTTTCCGCTTGGTGGTCGGACATTGTTAGAATGCGCAACTGTCTGAATCAAATTCAGCGCAGAGCGCTGCTGGGAATAACGAGATGCTTCCGCACGACCTCCACAGCAGCGCTGCAAGGGCTGGCTGGGTGCGAACCGGCGGACTTTGTGGTAGCGAGGGAAGCAGCAATGCAGTCCCTCCGCTTCGGTTGCGATGCCGTTCTACTCGGACACCACTTTCGGTCTTCCGATGTAGAACTGTTGAAAACTGACTGGGCTTGCCACCTGGCCAATGAACTCTGTCCCACATGGGACAAAGCTCTCCCAACGGGGAAGGGAAGGGAGCTGTTTACGGACGGCTCCAAAATAGGTGGAAGCGTTGGTGCAGGGTTCGGCGAGCTCTCGGATGGCAACGAGACCTTCGCAGAGCAGTTGAAACTATCATCCAACTCCTCTGTCTTCCAAGCAGAGTTGCTATAGCGATTAGAGAAGCGTTGCGATGGGCTCTGCCCAGTTGCAAAACAAGGAAACTAAGACTTTTCTCTGACAGCCAAGCGGCATTGAAAGCGCTTGGTCAGTTCAGGAATAAGACTCCTCTTGTCAGGGAAATCACGTTTCCACTCGAGACTGCAGGCAATGCGGTGGTTTCTTTCCACTGGATCCGAAGCCATATCGAAACCAATGGAAACGAGAGTGCGGACCAGCTGGCTAACGAAGCAGCTGGGAAAGGGACACTTGATTTTCAGCTGCGGACGCAGTTGCAAAGCGAGCTGACACAGCTGAAAAAAGGCCACGATAACGGAGTGGCAACATAAGTGGGACGAGAGGGATACGGGTAGATGGACACACCTTATCTTTCCCCGAGTCTTAGTAAGGCGTATTGAAAGTGATGGGTTCCTAAACCAGGTACTCACCGTGTCGCCGAAGTACCAACGCCGTTTTGAGGTTCGGGAACCAGTGTGCGGCTGAGGGGCCCAGAACGCGGATATCGCACACATAATTCTTGATTGTGTCTCTCTTGCAGGTAAGAGACAAGCACTCGCCCCATTCTTGAGAAACACGAAGGACTTCTCGGTCCTGCTCGTGCTCCCCGAGCTGGTCAAAGACCTCGTTGCGAGGCAGGAATAAATCATGATAGAAGGATGAAGATAGAAGACTGAAGACACGAAGAAAAATAAATGCGATCTAGCCCAAGATCGATCTCGCAGCACGAGGCCCAATTGCTGCACTGTAAATACCGTGTAATTTTTTCCATTTTTTCTCTGTGAGGAAGCTCGTGAAAATAAAGGAGTTTTTCACATTGCACGGGACCCCCAGTGCATATATGTGTTTGTTTCTATCTAGCCAGGAACTAATAAACGGCTTTTTCCATATTTCAACATCGCGCTGGCAAATAAATCTCCCAGCCAGACGCAAAATTAGAGCCCCGGCCCATTAGCGCGTCACACAGACGGGCTATGGTAAAGGGGCGGGAAATGTGGATCCCTTGGGGGTGGCGGATCCCCGCCGGTCTCTGGGCCGATCCTGTCCGGATGATGGATTGTCGGATCCTGGCAGTATTGCTCTCGCAATGCCTCCACTACTATTTTTCGAAAGAGTTCGTTCTTTCCCTGCGGAGTCTGCATTTGGACGGTGCAGGTAACGGTAATCAGTTAGCTTACAGAAAAAAAATAATTATTACAAACGTATAAAAAAATAGTAAGCTCCAACAGAAAATAAAATGACTAAATCACTCGCATTAATGAAAAAAAAAAAAACTTCATCATCGGGAGTTTATAGTTTTACCTTGAACGTGAGTGCAATTTCCATGACGTTCTGGCTCGGACGTTAAGACGCGCGGCTTGTGTATAGTGCTAACCCCGCCACCTGCGCGAAAGGATTCTCTAGCATAACGGCTGAAAAATTCAGAGTCTTCGATTTTGAGAAATCGTTGTACAAATACGAAGAAACTTGAAATGGACTTTCCGGAATAAACGTACGGAAAATCTGTAAAAATAAAAACAGGCACTTTTAAAAACAGAAATTCCGTTAAAAGACGGACACTTACCGGAAACTTTATTGCACGTTATTTTCAAAAATTTTCCGTGAATTTACACCACTTATTTTTTACAGTGTGACATAGAGTACACATCGCAGTTCCCCACAGAAATATTCCGAAATCAGCTTTCTACCGATATTTTTCTTGAAAGAAGGAGCGATTTACCTCCGGTATTGGTTCATGGGTAAAAACAATGGGAAGATTTCAAAAAAGGTGTCGGTCTACTCAAGGAGGAGATACAAATCCATTGCGCAGTAGACGATTAGTGATCAAATAAACACGATTTTTTTTTTTTTTTTTATTGTAGCTTTAAGGACCACTGTGAGCAACTCAATGGGTTATAAGCAGTCGCCCGTCCCTAATTTAGGGTCACTGGTTCCACGGAATGGAGAGAGCCAGTGCCTTAAGACAAACACAATATCCATGCCTCATCGGGATTCGAACCCGGACCCCTTTCGGACGAATTATCAGAAGCCATCGCTTAGACCACTGCGCCACCGGGTCGGCTGAAAAAAGTTATATGAGCAGGAAAATTGTTATGTGGTATGTGCTCTCATTTTAATTTTTGAAGTACTTTTCGTGATGATCTAGTTGGAAATGCGGTCTAAGAAGAGGCTTGAGTTGTTGTTGTTGTTGTTTTTATTCTTATGTTTTTTTTGGGTTTTTTTTTGTGAAAATCAAATTTTTCAAAGTTAAATAATTATCTGGTACATCCTATTTTGACTATGGTTTGATGCTACATACAATCATGAGCTGATTTCTAAAACTTTTTGACCATTAAATTGTTGTTCACGACTAAATTCGTTTTACAATGCATATTTCAACACTTTTTTTTTATTATTCGGAATCTAACAAAAAAATTCCAGGCGGGAATTTATAAAAATAGATGTAGATAGTATGTGCGTGTGTTTTTATAATTTCCATCTTGGTTTCGTCGTCCCGATCCGCCGCTGAGTACGGGGACTTTATTTACCGAAGACAACGATGCTTGCGTCACGAAAAACTGCTCTGGCTTTCAGCATTTTTGTTGACAGTGGCCCATCTCTAAACCAGCGCCTCTGACACCTCAACCATCGGGGTACCCGGCTGACTTTACCAAATCTTGTATTTGTGCTAGCTAGCGCTCTAAGCGTATGACACCTTGATGACCAAATATTTAAAGTCACACCCGGAACAACCCAAGTAAGACTGACAAAATAATGCAATTTATGGACTGAACCTAAAAGCTTTTACTGATTATGAATCGCATATGCTGCTTTGTGAGAAGTTATATTATAGATACGCGTTACATACCTCCTGCCCACACTGCTTCAATGTACAAAATGCCATAATATACCCTGCTCCCTCAACGATGTGGATCTACAATTCCTTTTTTCGGGTTTTATCACTACGAAGGTCATCTGGAAAAGTGCACTTAAAATTGCCTGCCTAAAAGAAACGAGCACTGAGAAATAAAAACATCAAAATGAAAAAACGAAATAAAAATAAAAACTTCTCTGATAATGGGAAAAGTACAAGTCACTGGCTTCGGGGAAGTCCCAAATAATGCAACCTCCGCTGTTCTGGAAAAAAAAAATGAAGATAACAAATATAAAAGCTTAGTTCCCTTCCTTCCTTCTTCTCCTGGTGCTATTATTTGTCTGCAAAGCTAACGTATTTTCTTTCTCCATTTTTATACTTATTTTTCTTCACATCCGTTTTTTAATTTCATAGACTTTTTTTTTTTTTTTTGTTATCTTGCTGCATTTCCAACAGATTTTCCCTAACGGCCCTGCATCTCGTGGTCTGAACACGTTTTGCCCTGCACGTGACGCCAGGAAAGTTTCAAGGGAGAGTGACTCCTCGCTGCCTGCCACTTTCTAAGTGATCCTGGAACTCATGGATACAGCTCTCGATTCCCACCCTACTTTCTTTTTCTTTCACATCCCTCGCTTCATCATGAAAATTTCTCCCTGAAACACCAGATTTCCTTCATGGGAATAGCAACTTTCCCTCTTCTTGTAAACACATTTCATTTCCTCTTTGCCTAAAAATGTTTGGTTTAATGAGAATAATTAAACAATAATGACTCGAATTTGTAAGAAATTTGGCCACTGTAGCCATCAGGGGCATACATAAAAAAAAAAAAAAAAAATGCCGGATAGGCGACAAAAAATGGAAGTTTTTGAAATCTACTAGGACAAATAAAAGTTAATGAAAAATAGAAGAAAAAGGTAAAATGTTCTTTGTAAGTTGACGCATTTTTATTAAATTAACGCACTTTTATCTAAGGTAAATCGCATTTTAGTTTTTAACAAAGAACAAAATTACATGTTCGAGGGGCAAGGGGTGCCTCTAAATCTCCCCTGATAGCCATTCTTCAGTTAAGTTGAATGAAGTACTTCAGGACAGAAGCCATTCATTCATAAGACAAACTTTGTAAGATCAAATATTTCCGATTTATAACAAATCTGGAAAATCAGAGAAATCATGCAGCTAACTAATACAGTATGAAAACTTCCAAAGTAAGCACGAAGCATTTTCCCTCTGTCTTTGTTTTTTTTTTTTTTTTATGCACAATAGAAACCTAAACTGGAAACGAAAAGATAATTACTGATTTCACACACACACACATACATACAGACACATATTTTTAATTTGAAATTAAATTTTGTTTTATCTATGTCATCAATAAATCAATCTAAAGAAATGATGGCGCCGTGTTTGCTGTTATCCAATATGACGTCACAAGTATTGAACACCGACCGAGCAGTTGAGAATCACACCTCTCGCTTCAAAAGTTTGTATATATGAACCTAGAGTAAGACAGGGGTGTATACGTCGTGCGACTTTTCTGCTTCTCTGATTTAACTGGATCTAGAAATCAAAATTAAGGATTAACTACTTTTCTTAACTACAACGGCCGTTCCATAAAAACTGAGAGTAAAATCACACAAAATGAAGAAATGTAGGTACATCAAAATATATGTTATTCTTTCGCAAAGAATCTACCCTCGGATGATATGCAACGGTCCCATCGTTCAGTCCACTTTTCAAAGTATGTAGTGAAGGCATTTTGCGGAAGCTACTTCAGCGACCCCTGCACAGCTTGAATAACGTCAGCATCTGTGTTGAATGTTGCCCCGCGGAACTTCTCCTTCATTGTTGGAAACAACCAGAAATCGCACGGGGCGAGGTCAGCATTGTAGGCAGGCTTTGGCATGATTTCAATACTGCATTTCGTAAAAACTGTTGAACACGTTGAACACAGACAGCCACATGTGGGCGGGCGTTATCATGGGGTAGGGTCCACTTGCCCACCAGTTCCGGTCGCTTATTCGACCGGAACTGGTGGGCAAGTGGTTCTGGTTTTGTTATTGCGCAGTTATTTAAGACGTACCTTAAATAACTGCGCAATAACAAAACCAGAATCGTCTGCCACGGCTAATAACTGTTGCCATAGATACATACTTTCTTAATTCAGTTAGTCGTCTGCATGGTTATTTTTCCCCTTCGAACTGTTCCCAACTCAAAAAAAAAAAATTACTCTGTTTGTATGGAACAGCCTTTGTTGGTCAAACCGTTCTTGTTCCCTCTTCCATCGCCAAAACAAAAATAAAAAAAAACTGCGGAGTAGAGAATCTTAAATTTACATTTATAGAACGGCTTTTTTTTTTTTTTTTGCTTTATTTTGTAGAGATTACCTTTAGTAATTACTAAATTTTAACGCACCTTGTTTGTCCGTAAGTTAATGAAGATGAAACTCAGCAAAAAAATAATGCTGCGAGAAGATTCACTCGTTGCAGCTACGTCAGCGAAAAGAACGGGCTTACGTATAATTGGCGTAAAGTAACTGTTACATAATTTTGCAACGGCAAAGTATTCATAAAAGGAAGATTTGCACACTTAACACGGTTATAAAAGAACAAAGCGTAAACAAAATTACAAGTTGATCATTCTTTACCCGAGAACCTCAAAAATCCGAAACGTATTTCGAACGCCGACATTACATCACAAATGAAAAATTCCAGAAGCCTTCCAGGCGT
Source organism: Macrothele yani (assembly GCA_039090855.1). Taxonomy (NCBI): domain Eukaryota; kingdom Metazoa; phylum Arthropoda; class Arachnida; order Araneae; family Macrothelidae; genus Macrothele; species Macrothele yani. The sequence continues at coordinate 7,233,532 of CM076994.1, read as the reverse complement.
TGGGCACGTCTTTGCGCAAAATACCCAGGGTGGGACTCTGACGCTCTGCTCTGTTGTAGCGATGAGCAAATCGTATCTTTTGAAAGAACCGATCGATTCACTGAAGCAATTCATTCGCACTAAATTTGATCGTTGACACTTCCGGTGAACGATTCTGCAGGAAACGACTCTCGCGAATTGGTTCACAATGGGATCCGTTTGTGTCGTTCTTTGACTCTTCCGGCGAACGATTTCCGCAGTGAATGACTATCGCCAATCGGTTCTGAATCGGATTCGTTCGTGCCGTTCGTTACCTCCTCCGGTGAACGATTTTTGCTGAGAATTGCTCTCGCGAATCGTTTGTGAATCGGACCCGTTCGTGCCGCTCGTTAACTCCTCCGGTGAACGATTTCCGCAAGGAATGACTCTCAAGAACTGTTTGGGAATCGGATCCGTTCGTTGACTCATCGGATGAACTATTCGTATTTTCTCAAGGAATAACTCTGGCCAATCGGTTCTGAATTGGATCCAGTTATGTCGTTCGACGAATCTTTCTGCTTAGTGAACGATTTCAGTTTAAATTTATTTTTTAATCATACGGAATATAAATTAATTAATGTTTTTAGACTTGGCTTCATCCCCACATGCTATCTCCTTATATAGGTATACTGTAGGCAGATCCTGGCTCCATCCCCACATGCTATCTCATTATATAGGTATACTGTAGGCAGATACTACAAGAACAAAAAAATCCGAAATCCGTGACACCTCCGGTCCCAGGCATTTCAAATAAGGGGTACTATAGCTGTACTTACAACGAAGTAAATTTCTCCGTCATTTCTGTCCACGCCAGGATTCGAACCCGGATCCCCTCATTCCGGAATAAGTCACTCTACCAATTGAGCTACGCGGACGTTTTATTATGATTCCTATCTGTCTTTATGTCGTGTGCGTCCTTCTGACAGGTACGTCATATCTCCTGGTACGTTACATCATCTCCCCCTTATTTTTTTCTATTTTTTTGAAGTGCTGGAGAAGGGATTCTCTTATTTTTCCTATCTCGCGGTGTGGAAAGAACATCACACCAATGCGAGATTTTGAACGGTCGGGTCATCCGGATAGTTCGGGCGCCATTATAACGAAGTAAATTTCTCCGTCATTTTTGGTCCGCGCCGGGGCTCGAACCCGGATCCCCTCATTCCGGAATAAGTCACTCTACCAGTTGAGCTACGCGGACGTTTTATTCTGATTCCTATCTGCCTTTATGTCGTGTGCGTCCTTCTGACAGGTACGTCACATCTCCTGGTACGTTACATACTTTAAGCAACAAACAAGCATAAAGCTACTAAGAAGTACTGCATTAATCACCCTCTTTTACTCACAGATGACTTGGAATCGAGCCCTGTTGTATGGCTGATATTTCTGAGACTTTCATCCACTTGCAACATAAAAAGCACTCTGGAATCAGAAACCGTTTGTTGCGTTTGCCATAGCATCTTGAGTTTGAGAATAAGATGATATCAAAATTGTGTCTTCGAGAGTTTTACCGCCGTCTGGAGTCATGATCTTCTTTAACACAATATCGATAATATCGTTCTTCGTGACAATTCGGATATCATCAAACCGTCATCAGTGCGAACGAAATTTGCAATAATCATTTCTTCAGAACTTCTGTGCATACCTGGCTTAGAAAGTCTAGGAACACACCATTCCACCAGAGAGGGGTGGGGGTCGCAATGGGAATCGGCAGCTTTACTGGCTTATATGCAGTGTTAAACACTTGCCTGCGATTTTATGGTTTTGAACCGTTAACGAGGTTGCCACCCTAAAACCGTAAAATTAGCAGTTTTATGCTGCATTATGTATAGAAAATAACTGCGAAGGAACAGTTATGAATCATAAATCTTACAATTATATACCGTGCAATTTACAGTGAAGGAACAGCTATAAACCGTAAAACTGACAATTACAAACACCCTGGATATAACTCTGTACAGCAAGAATCGTGAATCGTAAAACTGACTTTATATAATGTGTTATTTACTGCGAATAAGTGTCAGGCCAACGCTTGGGAACAACGAAACTGGTTTTGTAAATAGTGTGCCAACACAAAATGAAAAAAAACCCTATACTGATAGAACGTATAAAAATGATTGCAAATACGCATACATCAAATTACAAACTGTTTTATTGCTTTTATATTATGTGACGTACTACAGAGGTGAAGCACATGTGAAGACGACAAACTTTCAGCGATAAATTCCGTCGGGGTAGCTTAAGTGGGAAACCATTCGGCTCCGGAGTAGAAGGATGCGGTTTCGATTCCAGCCACCGGCAAATGGCTGTTTCGCTATATTGGCGCCCGACTGTGAAAATTGATCTAATGGCCGTTGGGTTCTTCGAAAAATGGGTAAACTTCCTTTCACACATCTTCTGGAATTAATGAGGATTCCTTCTTCTTCAGTGAGCTACTTCAAGCATGGTTAGCCGTCTGACCCGAAAACTATTGATTCCGTCCTAGCTCTTTCTCAAGGTAGGACATGTGTGACGTACTACAGAGATGAAGCACATGTCAAGACAGGAAAGTTTCAGCGATAAATTCCGTCGGTGTAGCTTAATTGGGAAAGTATTCGGCTCCGGAGCAGAAGGATGATTGGTCCAACCTGCGTCACCGGGGGCAAAAAGTTGTTTCGCTACAATTACACATACGTCACTTACAAAATCTCCTGTTCCATATGTTCAGCATCGTCGGTCGTTCTAAACATCGATCAATGAAAGCGCTTGCAAAAGTTGTGTATGCAGGGCCTGACTAAGATAATCGGGGACCCAGGGCCAGGAAGATGGCAAGGTTCCCATCGAAACAAAAATTTTCACCAATGTATAGCGCTGGAAATGTCACGTAATACACACGATATACAAGGGTGATTCAAAAGTTTGGTACAACAGTAAAATGCGATTAAAAAAGATCTATAGGTCGGAGAGACATGCAGTTTGCAGACTGATATTCACCGAGGTGCGGGATTTTGTATGGCATCAAGAAAAAAATAGTTCAATATCTCGACAATAGAGGGCGATGCTGCAAAGAAAACAACGAGAGGTGAGAATTGTGAAATGAGATCTACGTTAAATTAGTGAAACTTACTTTATTTCAGCACGATCTACAGACAGCAAGTGCTCACTATGTCCACCACCAAATTCTAGCCCTGCGTTTAGTCATGGTATTACGCCTGATACAGCATTGAACAACATGTCAACGGGAATGGCTGATACCTCCTGGCACCTGCCGTATGGCATCTTTCAGCGATGGTCAGGTCTGGGATTACCTCTATAGACACGGGTTTTCAAGTAGCCCCACAACCAGAAATCAGCGGGTGTGAGAATTGGAGATCTAGGGGGCCATTCGTGTGCACTATACCTGCTCAATAGACGATCGGCGCTAAACGTGCACGCCTGATTTCACGTTATATGCAAATAATTAGCTTAAAAAAACAGTGTGGTTTTGCAATCAGAATGACAGCACGAACCTTTATTATTTTCGCACATTGAAAATGTGACTGCATTTCTCCGTAATGGTTTTTATGTCTTACCCTAACGTTGCTTTGTGCGAGTAATGGGCAAACGTCACTTATGTGGCATTCTTTGCAGCAGCGCCCTCTATTGTCGAGATGTTGAACTTTTTTTCTTGATTCCATCATACAAAAACCTGTACCTCGGTGAATATTACTCTGCAAACCGCATGTCTCTCCGACATTGGCGCACCCACGGAGAGGGCTTTGGTGGCTTAGTGTAGCAAACGTCACGGGGGAGGTCGTGTTCGCAGTACGACACCTGCAGAAGATCGGTACATAGTGCTATCAACAAAAAGACACCGGCGCAGCACAGCTAGTGAGGTAGCAAATCAGTTCATGGCTGCTACTGGCAAGCGGATCTCCCGAAAAACTGTCGCCAGACGTTTGCATGAAGGAGGACTATACGCCCGCCGTCCTGTTGTGTGCATCCCATTGTCCAGACGTCACCGTACCGCCCGTTTGCAATGGTGCTATCAACATCGCAATTGGACTGATAACGACTGGTCTGCTGTCCTCTTCTCAGATGAGAGTAGATACAGTCTATCGTCTGATTGTCGACGACAACTGATCTGGCGTGATAGTGGTACTGCATATTGTTCAGCAAACATACAGGAAAGGGACCGATATCCGACATGTAGTGTCATGGTATGGGCTGGCATCATGATCAATGGCCGTACGTCCCTCTATGTGCTTCCAACTGGGACTGACTGGCCAACGATACATTAATGATGTTCTGCTACCTCATGTTCGCATGTTCCGTGGTGCTGTCGGTGATAGATTCATTTTCATGGACGACAACGCAACATGTCATCGAACAGTCGCTGTCCAGGAGTGTCTTGAGAGCGAGGATATTCAACGCCTCGTATGGCCAGCACGTTCTCCAGATCTGAATCCCATTGAAAATATGTGGGATGCTTTGGAGAGGAGTCTTGCTGGTCGCCAATGCCCTCCAATAAACAAGGACACCCTCATTCGTGCACTGACATAGGAATGGGATAAATTACCCCAACAGCTGCTTGATAATGTTGTGCAAAGCATGACACGACGTGTGGAATCTTGCATCGCCCTCCATGGTGGCCATATTCCGTATTGACATCTTACGCCGGAAAGTCTGCGGACGATAATTGCATTTTTCACGTTTACGTATTCTGCACAAAATGGCCTGTTTGTCCCTTTAACACGTTCCAAAGCCTTCTGGATTTAAGAGCACAATAAATTGTCTTTCTTGTAATGTCCTGGCATTCTGACATTATTTTATTTCACTTGGAATCCACCCACACTTACTTTTTTTGCGCTATATAGCCGTTTATGATCCGTCCTTAGCAATTGTCCAACAGTGTATATATACAGCCCCTTCCAACAAGAATTCCTGGGTGCGCCACTGCTCTCCGACCCATAGATCTTTTTTAATTGCATTTTACTTTTGCACCGAACATTTAAATCACACTGTATATATTTCACTGTGATCTTCAAGTGAGGGAGCGATTTCAAAGAAGAGTAATGAAGGCTTTGGTAAAAACCGAAACTGCTTCTTTGATGAAAGAATTGGAGATTGACGGATAAGAAGGTGCAACAAGACCTCACATAATTAAGAAAATTATAACAATAATATTAATGATAATGCACAATAACAACAACAATAATAATGAAATCACTGGCTCTCTCCCTTCCCTGGAACCAGTGACCCTAAATTAGGGACGGGCGACTGCTTATAGCCCATTGAGTTGCGTCGGTAAACCTTCAATAAAAAAAATAATAATAATTACAATTAGGTCATTTCCAGAAACAACTTTTAAAATTTAATTTTACAACTTTTAAAAATTAATTTTTATAAGTTGTCAGTATCTACTGTTATTGTGCAAATTTGTACCAAGCCTCGATACACGTAAGCCCTACCACATGTTCTGGAAAAAAGGGAAATTTTACAACTGTACATGATCTACTTCAAAAACAGATAATTATGTGTTTTTAATTATTATAATAATAATAATTATATGCGTACCATACCAAATGAACAAAATATTTCATTTGCACGTAGCTTTTCTACTGTTTTGGGGTCTGTACTTCACGAAAAGGGTTAGTAGCCACGATAGTTCAAGCAATTAATGAGCACGCGCATTTCTCTGTTCCATTCCTGTTGATGATCACTTCGTGCTGCCAACCCCATAACTGTACATTTTACAGCTGTAAACTATCCAGTTATAGTACATTTTACAGCTGTAAACTATCCAGTTATAGTACATTTTACAGCTGTAAACTATCCAGTTATAGTACATTTTACAGCTGTAAACTATTCCAGTTATAGTGCATTTTACTATAGCAGCATGTAGGAATTTTCAATTAAAAGTTTTAACTAATAACTCCTTTTTTTTTTTTTTTTTTTTTTTTTTGGTACAGTGTGGAGATTTAGAAACCATGTACGTCTAACATTTTTTCCTTCTTTTGATTGGAGGTTTAACGACCACGGTGAGCAACTCAATGGGCTTATAGCCCTCCCTAATTAGGGCCACTAATCCCTGATTTAGGGTCACTGGTTCCAGGAAAAGGAGAGAGCTATTGCTGTAAGACAAAAACAACATCCATGCCTGACGGGATTCGACCCCGGACCCTTCTCGGACGAATCTGCAACTGCTGGCAGGCGACAGTAAAATAAAAAAATCCAGTCTGATAGGGGGGGGTTAACGACAACTGTGAGCAACTCGATGGGATATAAGTAGTCTGCCGTCCCTAATTCAGAGTAACTGGTTCCAGGGAAAGGAGAGAGCCAAGGCCGTAAGACAAACAACGTCCATGCCTCACGGACGGTCAGAAGCCAGCGCTTAGACAAGTATGCCACCTGTCTTTTTTTCTGCGTTTTCTCTAATTGCTTACGAAGGAAGAAAAAATGAAATGAAAAACATTGAAAAATGTTAAATCCACTAAACACACTGAAGAGCAATTGAATTAGAGACAGCTGGCGTTATGCAAATGTGGCGCTGTGGGCGGCCCTGTAAACGGAAACGACATGACGTATGCAGCGATCCAACAATATAAGGAGTGATGCGACGGGAATCAGTAAGAGTCGGACGCAGTATAGGTAAGACGAAGGATCTTAGCGCATTTGATCGTGGGCAAATTGTCGGGGCCCGACGAATGGGTCACTCCATCTCGGAAATCGTGCGGGCACTGGGATTTTCACGAGCCACTGTGTCACGGGTGCACCGTGAGTACATCGAATCCGGTAAAACCATCCCTGCAAGGGCCAACTGCCGTGGACAACAGCGTGTGGGTGAGCGGGGTCATCGTCGGCTAGCTAGCATTGTAACAGCGGATAGACGGGCCACAGTGCAAGAAATCACTCGGCAATTTAACGGTGGTGCACAAAAACGGGTAAGCAGCCACACCACCGAGAATCATCTCCTCGCTATGGGGTACAGAAGCCATCGTCCCACGAGGGTACCGCTGTTGACCGCACATCACAGGGTGCAAAGATTAGCATGGGCGCGGGAACATCGCCACTGGACCCTAGACATGGGGGAAATGTTGCCTGGACTGATGAGTCGAGATTCACGTTGGTACATGCGGATGGCAGGATACGAGTACGGCGCAAACCACATGAAGCGATGGATCCTTCTTGCCAGCAGGGTACTCTTCAAACCGGTGGGGGTGGCATTCTCGTCTGGGGAGTGTTTACGTGGACTGAAACGGGACCCCTGGTACGTGTGACATCGTCCCTCACAGGTCAACGTTACCAGGATATCCTAGACGACCATTTGCTCCCGTTTGTGCATCTTCAACATCCCACTGGGGACCTCATCCTGCAACAAGACAATGCACCGTGCCATCGCTCCCGAATTGTATCCGAATGGTTGGATGCACACTCCACCGAGGCGACCTCGCTTCCTTGGCCAGCTAGGCCACCTGACCTCAATCCCATCGAGCACATCTGGGATGCTATCGAGAGAGATGTTCGACCCTCCATCAAATCTTCGTGAACTGTGGGAGCTTGTTCAGGGGTCGTGGATCCGTATGGCTTCCCAACGCTTCCGGTGTCTTGTCGAGTCCATGCCGAGACGAATCGCCGCCGTCATCAGGGCGAAAGGTGGTGCTACAAGTTACTAGACAGGTATCTCTAATTCAATTGCTCTTCAGTGTATATCGTGCCATTAGTCGTTGATCGCTTTTGATTATTTGATTATTCAGTATCTTGAATTAAACTGATTGAACACAGAACACACTAAATGCAGTCTATCCGCGCTATTCGCGCATTCTTTATTCACGGATTCGTTTATTAGCGCGATATAACCATTTTTGCCATTGGCGGGCACGTGGCAGGTATTCATGGCCACGCGCAGTAGGCAAAAAATTTCGAGACGCCCACTGCGCAGCTTATGGATGGGATTCAGCAAGGAGAGGCTGTCTCCTTGTTCTTGCGGCTTTCGTTGTGTTTACAAGTGTCTTTGTCGCGCATCTTTTTATTCGCGTTTTTACTGTTTTAGATTATTTTTGTAATTAATAATTGCATCGAAGCATAGTGCAAGTGTGTTGCCGAGTGTGCCTAAGCCCAACGCCAAAAGATTTTACATACTGTACTGTTACAAAAAAAACAGTGTGTAAAATACATTTATAAAAGGCACAGTATAATAAATAAGCTGGTTTTTTTGTTTTTTTTTTTACAAGAACGGCACACGTGAAATGATGAGTTTAAGGTGATCGGTAGCAAAAGTGTATGGTGAACAAGGTCCCGTAGGAATCTAAACCCCCTTCTCCCCATAGGATCAATGACTCCGTAATCACGGGGTTTTCAAGGAACCTAACCCCTGCGAATAGCGACAACTGAGTGTACTTAAGTTGAAATAAAACGGCCAGGTTCAACGGAATCAGCACTTACATTAACATTAACTGTTTATTCTTCAAACATTGTAGCAACCACCCTGTGAGAGAACTTGATGTAATCACAAGGGGCCGCCCCTGTGGCGCAGTGGTCTAAGCGATGGTCTCTGATCATTCGTCCGAAAGGGGTCTGGGTTCGAATCCCGGTGAGGCATGGATGTTGTTTGTCTTACGGCACTGGCTCTCTCCCTTCCCTGGAACCAGTGACCCTAAATTAGGGACGGGCGACTGCTTATAGCCCATTGAGTTGCTCACGGTGGTCGTTAAACCTTCAATTCAAAAAAAAAAAAAAAAAAAAAAATCACAAGGGTAGGCAGTCAGTAGTAATCACTCTTTGGTACTATGCAATTAGCAGTAGCAATCAATAAATCATCTGGCGATAATATTCACTATAACGTAAGTGTTTGTTCCGCCCCGGCTATCGAATCCGAGTCCCCTCACTCCGGAGTAAGTCGCTCTCCCAACTGAGCTACGCGGACATGTGATCTCACTGCTATCTGCTTTTATCTCATGTGCGTCCTACGGGACAGGCACGTCACACCACACTCTATACAACTCTATGCTTTCGGTTCAATCTCTATACCGCCGCCCCGGTGGCGCAGTGGTCTAAGCGATGGCCTCTGATCATTCGTCCGTAAGGGGTCCGGGTTCGAATCCCGGTGAGGCATGGATGTTGTGTTTGTCTTACGGCACTGGCTCTCTCCCTTCCCTGGAACCAGTGACCCTAAATTAGGGACGGGCGACTGCTTATAGCCCATTGAGTTGCTCACGGTGGTCGTTAAACCTTCAATTCAAAAAAAAAAAAAAAAAAAAAAATCTCTATACCCCACATCACATTCGACGTAGAGTATTTATTTTCTTGTGTCAGTGTTGCCAAAACGTACAAGCCGTTCCGGCAAGTGATATGCCGTTCAGTGAGGAGATCTACAACCGAGAAGTAACGAAATTTACGTAAGAAAACAGAAACTCAAAAGGAAGGTCAACTCGGAGGGTCAGGGGGATACGTCACGAGTAGAAAAGCTGATATCCCAAAGATTGAGTTTCCAGGTTCTTCATGTAAGCATTGGTTTGGGACTATGGTATACAAGTATCTGTACTGCTTAAGGAAAGGCTAAACTTCCCACTCCTGTAAGTAAGATTTCTTTATAATTTCTACTAATGATTCTTTGAACTTAGGAGCAGTTGACATTTTATGAGATCATGCCATCTTTCATGCAGTTTATCTAACTTGAAGAAGAGTTCACGTTTGACTATTTATGAAATAATGTGGTACAAAAGGTTTCATCACATTCTACGATGATTTTGAATACCAGCTTTATCAAAACGCTTTGAAAAGTGTCTGAATTTGCATTCAGGAAGATTAGAAACACAGAATGGTGTTTTTATTATGTAAATTTACAGCAAAAGAAATAAAAAAAAGGGTTTTCATAAAGCATGTATTTAAAGTGTGTCTTCTCCAGCGGTTGTCGTTCGTTCACATCACTTCCGTTCTTTTGATCACCGGAAAAAAAGCGTCCCTAAATTAATGTATGAAAGTACTTTCTCTTTTTTCCTTTCCATTTTTTCCGCATAAATATCATAAATATCACTTCGTACTCCGAGATAAGATCAAAAAGTATCCAAACCAGAAAGAGAAGCTACATCTTGCAGTCGAAGTTCAATTATTAAGTAAGAAACCAAAGGGAATCTTGATAAATGCGCAGGGCCACTGAGCTGTATCTAGAAGAAATAAATTACAGCCAGATCCCATTTTTCAGTTTTAAATGAGGTCAGAATTGCCATTATAAGGTCTCCATTGGAATTCAGAAATCGGATTAGTTGTACGACGCTGGCAGCACTAATGGCGCTGGCTGGTTAGCTGACACGGGGGTCGCACTGAAACCTTTCTTCGGGAACACGGCAACGAATATCGTTTTACAAGGAAATAAATTCGATATACACTTACCACGAAAATAAATGCGAATTGGAAAGGGCTGCGAGGGGGGAGTGCAAATCTTTAGACGAATGAGTCCTTCCGTTCCTCCCCTTGATGAATATGCAATGCGAAAAAAAGAGAACCAGTTATGCCTTTCCTTGAGAAGTCTTGGCGTCCAGCTATATATGGATTTCTAAGAGAGTCGATACGTTTGTGTGTGTTGCGCATGAATTTTTATAAACCTCTGAAAAGAGCTTTCAAACAGGACGCAAGTGGGGACGAAGGGAGATTTAATTTAAAGACCCGCTGATTTATTGATATTCGGCGTTGTGGAAGGTTTCCATGAACGCTCAAGTTTAACAAATTCTGTGCGTTTGGCTTTGATTACCTCGTGCTTGTTGAGCGTGGCAGATTTCATATATCTTAAGGCGCTATACAGACGAACGAACACCGACGATCCACTCAAACAGCACTTTACTTTCTTTAATTTTGGTTGAGAGTATATTCTAAGCAATGTAAACTGCACTCTCAAGAATCATTTAAACGCATTCCACTTCATTTGAACAATGATTTGAGAGCGTAGTCATGGTTTACCCTTATAAATTGTCTGAATAAAGATAGATGGATGTTCCTGCCTTGCAGATGCAATTTCTTGATCACACTTCATTTAAGGAAATTCTGCTTTGCCTCAATCAATCATTATGCATTCTGTTTTCAACGAAATCAATTCGTGTTACCCCTGTTATCAACGGGTATCATACGTACGCGCGTCCGCTGCTTTGAGGCACTGCGTGGTCTTTAATTAGAAAATGCCTTATTGCACTCAATTTTGCTGTAACGTCAGTTAGTAGCGCGAGTTTCAATGCAATTTTTGGCTTTCGGTAGAAAATTAACTGTAGCTCGGTGTCACGATCGTTGTTGAATTTTTCTCAGATTATTTATTTGGTGTGGGACGTATTGCATGGTGAATGATATTTCATTATGTTTCACTGCGATACTCTTACCATCCAGGTGCACTTACATTTTCTCGCTGCCACCAGTCTAGATTCGGGTAAGGTCTAGACGCCTTAGTTTGATCCACTTTATTAGAGAGAGACGTGGCGGAAGACCTCCAAGCTGGTGTTGAAATGCGCTGAAGCCATTTAACAAACAATAACAATATTATTTTTTCCTTGCTTAAGGTAGGATGAAGTAAAATCTGGCACTAGAACATACAGTAGATACTCGTCAAACAGAGCTTCAGTTGACAATAGAGCTTGAGCTGAACAGTTAGAAATATTGTGCTTCCTTGATAGATAGCACCTTTCAATTTCACCAGAGTTCAGTGACGTTAAATTCAGTTCTTGTTTGAGTTCACCCGGTAACAGTATTCAGCACACATGGTACTCATAATGACGTTCCATCTGACATTAGATTGTCCGATCTCAATTATCATGGATCTAAACCGCAGCCTGGGAACAAAATATAGATATTTATGACCAACCTCAGTTAGTCGACATCTACCCATAGCTAACTCGACCACAGCCGAGTGCTTTTCTTAAGTCGAAATCATCCCACGCGATGATAGTTCGTTTTTTAAAAAACTCGGCAAGGTTTTAATTCAGTTACACATTTCGTTGTTGTTAAAAGAATTTTTTACCTTCATTGTAAAAATTCATCTTGTTCAATTTTATCTGGTGCAGATTTTACAAATCATGAATTTTATTTTTTAAACTTCACAATTGAAAAAAGTTCACATTCTTTGAATGAGTCGGATAGTTATGGCAATGTCTTGTGAATAAACACATTACAGGCGTTCATAAGAAGTCCCGACAGCCACTACGAGTATAGTAAGTACATATATAGTTTATTGTTTCTTGATATTAAATGCCGATATTATGCCCCATACGTATCTAACATCATTTAATAATCTCCCGATTGCCGAACTTGCATAACGTGTGAAACAGTAATGACGGACATTTAATGTCAATCAAGTGATATTATCGTAGCCACGTAAAAAGTATGTTCATCGCAAATCAGCGAAATTTGAACAACGATATATTTTAACTTCCTACATGCTTGGGCAAGCTTAATACAGAATGTTAAAAATGATGTCTGCTGTAGCTAATCAGAAACTCGGGTTTTTAGTTCCGCAGATATTGCTGTAAATGGGAAAGTAAACTTACGCCCTCTAGTGGCGCACTTGTGCATTAAGAAATATTTGAAATTATATGAGAAACATTTTGCACCGAAAATGTTCTCCAACAAAGAAAGAATTTTTCAAATCGGACTCCTATAAACAGAGATATGGACAAAAATAAGATATGTGTGTACGCCCCCTGGTGGAAAAATCATGCACTATTATAAGCAGGAGGTATTCGGAAAAAGTTTTCCGAGGTGAGCGGTATCGGTTCACGACGGAATTTTTTTCAATTCAGTTTCCAGCTCAAATTTTGTTGCAAATACATCAGAAGCAAAAATAAACACTTACGCCCCTGGTGTCCAATCTATTCTTTACCAAAAATGAAAAATTATGTGCAAAACATTTCCCCCAAAAAGCTGTATCCCACGCAGAAAGAATTTTTTAAATCGGACTTTTAGAAGCCGAGATATCGGGAAAATCGCGATTTACCGTTACGTTCCCTAGCGGAAAATTTATGCATTATTTGAAAAAGGGACTAACTAAAATAGTCTTCGATATAAATGTCATCAAGAGAAAAAATGTGTTTTTTCAATTGGATATTTAAAAGCAAATATGTGAAATAAGATGCATTTTAAATTCGATACGATCTCTATTTGCGCTCTCTAGCGGCGAAGTTGTGCATCGAAAAAAAACCCGGAACGCATGGAACATCATTTTCACATTTTAAGCTTTCTAATACAAAAATAATTTCACAGATCGAACAAATAATTGCAGAGATATGGTTTTCCCGGCTGAACAAAGTGATAGCATAAGAAAGATGCAAAAGATGCTATAACGCAGCTTCAGTATTAAGAGTTAAGAAAACCAACAGCCCCCCGCCGCATTTAGCAGGGGGTGGGGAGGGAAGTTTTTCAGACATGTTATGTCAGTAGAAAAATCCTCAACTGCAAAACATCGCGCAGGGACAAAAAGGCAGGAATAGATAAAATGTAATAGAATTTTAGGACATTTCCAGGACAAAATGGAATTCCACGACTTTCCCAGGATTTCCAGGACGCGTACGAACCATGATATAGCTCCTGTGCACAGCATTCCCCTACCCTTTACAGTTCCCAAACAGCTATTTTTCAAAGGCAGGAGACACACAAGGTAAAGAATGGGCGCTCGTAAGTCAGGGACAAAAAAAATCATTTCTGCAGTTCCGGCTACTAAAATTAGTGCCGGTATGTATATTCCGGGTAAAAAAAAAATGCCGATATGAAATACTTGGAAACAAAAAAAGTGCCGTATGCCATACCGACGTATACCGGTCCATTTCGAGCACTGATACAACACAGATAATTAATTACACAGATTTCGATGCGGTCTTTTGCGCCCGGTATTGAGTTAGCCTTCGCTTTGCACCTAAAAACTCTGAATTTCAATTTGCGAGCTTATGTACCTGGAAAAATGAAAACGTACAAAGAAATGGTCGTCGAAACGTACTAAAAGGAAGTCAGTACCATTTATTGACAAAATTTTAGTCATCAACTTCGGAACTCAAATTTCAAAGCCGTGAACTTTTTTTTCCATATTTGCACGCATGTATGAAGATCGCTTTTCTTGTAGTTTAACACTGCTGTACTTACAAATATTGAAAGGGAAAATGTGCCTACGACTGTTGTTCATGTTTTGTGCCTGTCTTCGTTTTCGTCGTGAACGTACTCGTTTTCTTCTTTTTTATTTACTACTAGCCTGTAGCCCGTCGTAGGACGGCTGCTTTTAAGCTTTAAATAAATATTAATACAGTATATAGGGGATGTTGCCCGACCTTAGGACGGAATTAAATTTTTAATTGAAGCAGATTTAATGGGCTATAAGCAGTCGCCCGTTCCTAATTTAGGGCCACTAGTTCCAGGGAACGAAGAGAGCCAGTACCGTAAAACAAACACAGCATCCATGCCTCACCGGAATTCGAAACCAGACCCATCCCGTACGAATGGTTATAAGCCATCGCTTTGACCATTGCGCCAACGGAGGTGGCAAATGAAAAAATAAGTGCTCGAATAAAGCATCTCTACAGCTAATTTGGAATAACGCAAATATATCAAAGTTATGGTCATACTTTTACAAAGCTGCTGCTACCTAGAGGCCAATTTGAGAAACTGAGTAATGCCCTCGGACTTACATGCAACGAATAGTGGAACACAGCGCCAGTATTTTCACCGTTTGAAAAAATGATGGAAACTTCAATTGCTAACTATAGTTCCTGGAATTGTGCCACAAAAAGGTGCAGCAGATACTTTCTTTCGTAGATGACATTCATGACAGCAAACCTGAACTCAACCTGACATTGGAGAGCACCTTCTAGAGACTCTTAGTCTCTAGAAGATACTCTGCAAAGGAAAAATCGCCGCCCCGGTGGCGCAGTGATCTAAGCGATGACCTCTGATCATTCGTCCGTAAGGGGTCCGGGTTCGAATCCCGGTGAGGCACGGATGTTGTGTTTCTCTTATGGCACTGGCTCTCTCCCTTGCCAGAAACCAGTGGCCCTAAATTAGGGACGGGCGACTGCTTATAGCCCACTCAGTTGCTCACGATGGGCGTTAAAAAAATGTATCATGTATATTTTTTAAAATTACCTGTAGAAACAATTTAACTGTACGCTACTGATAATAATGTCCCTCGGTAGCGTTTATATGTGTTTACCACAATATAAGTACACATTAAATTCACAAAGAATTATCCACACTACGTGAATATGTCGTACATGTTGTGTGTTTCAGTCTTTACTGAAATTGCTTTAACTGGTTCAAGCAGAAGTGAGTAAAACTATATTTGTTCACCCCTTATCGATATTATCACGCATATGAACAGTATTTCATTACTTTTTTATTATTATTTGGGGGGGAGTTAACGACCACCATGAGTAACTCTAGGGGCTATAACAGTCTCCTGTCCCTAATTTAGGGCCACTGGTTCCACGGAGCGGAAAGAGCCGGTGCTGTACGACAAACACACCATCCATGCCTAACCCGGGATTCGAACTCAGATCCATCTTGGACTAATGGTTATAATCCAATGTTTAGACAACTGCACCACCGGGACACTTTTTTATTTTCCTACTGTATATCAAATCTTAATGCTTATTTCTTTACCACACGGAATTCGCTTGGCCATTACTTGATATATAGGGTAATAAGCGTGACAGTGAATTGAAATTCACCTCACGAGAGAAATGCACGAATTAACTTCTATTAGCCTCTTGCCACGACCGATATGATTGCCCGTGCGTATTCTTCAGCTCAAAGCGGGTATATTCTCTTTCAAATTATATGCACATATCAGGGGTTGCGCTGGCTTTTTTAAAGTTTTCGCAACATATTCGCCAAATTCAATTTTTTTTTCGCCAATGTATTATAACAGTACAAAAGGTAATCGCCAAAACGGTTTCTTTTAAGCAATTTAAAAAGAATGCGATCGGTAGCGTGACCCCTGCATATGCATACTTATAAAGGAGTTAATTTGAACGTCGATGTAACTGAATTATTTCTGAGAAATTAATGCACAGACTTCGCAACAAAATATGCTTTACTGCAGAACGCCACGACCATACACTTTTTGTCAGAGCCCATTTAAGAGGTGGGCTACGGAGGCTGCAGCCAAGGGACCCCAGAATTATGCAGGACAGGATGTTTGAAGAATTGACAGAGCTCTACAATTTTTTTCCAGATAGCAGAGCAAAACCTATAAGAAACTCCCTTGTAAAAAAAAATTCTATTTGTTTCTGCTTTTTTTAAGAGGAGTCCACAAAAAGTATAGTCTACCCTAGTCCATCCTCAAATCTTTCGAAAGCATTACAGATGTTTATTTTATTTATTTATTTGTACACATCTGTAATTCGGGGATGTTTTCATACATTAAGAATTCGTTTGAATTATATCAGCTTGCCCATTACTTCGATATAATTTCAACAAGCTGAACCCTGAGAAAAGGATGGGGGGGGGGGGGGGGGGGGGGGTAGAGCAGAACTGAACTGGCATTCATTTTTCAACCATGCATTTTTGCATTTTCTAGCTAACACTGATTCGTCTATGAATCCTGGGATACACACTTCAATACGGCGGGGATATTTTTATAGCTTCCTCATCATATTTTGGAAATGTTTTCTTCTGGGCATTTTTATTCATCGACCCATAGTGAAATCTCAGATGTGCCACAAATACTGCAGCCCCTGTCTCCTTAAATGTGCTCTGCTTTTTGGGCATGGGAAGAGATATCATTAAATAGTTGACAGACATTGTCACAGGTACTGAGATGTGGTTTTATTGCTATACAAATCCTAGAAAGAGCAACAACTGCGTTTGGGTTGCAGAAAAATGAACTGCGTCCCAAATCCTCCAACATGACTTTGGCTCAAGAGAGAGGACGTAGACAACCGTTTTCAATTCCTGGATGCCTTACATGAAGAAATGACAATAAATGGCCAATACTATTTACATCAACATTGTTTTCTCCAAAATAGTTAAGGACATACACCCTCTCTCTCTCTCTCTCTCTCTCTCTCTCTCTCTCTCTCTCTCTCACACACACACACAAGAAAAAGAAACGTGAAGAACACTGAACTGACTATGAAATTGAGCTCATACCCATAACATTAGGCTTCTGATCTGGGTAAGAAAATATGTCAAACTACCAATTTTGTCACACTGGTCACAAAATTTCGAATTGCCATCATTCAGTCATATTACTGATAACATAACAATTTTCAAAAACTTTTGCTTCCTTTCCATTGTTTTAGAATTTGGGGAAATTCCATTTAAAGCGCCAGGAAGTTGCTTTTGTGACATTCAATGCTCACTACTCCTCAATTCTGCTTTAAGGCTTCCCATTAAGAAAACATAGGGAACTCACCAAAGGTTAGTGGCAACATGATTTGAACAAACAAGAGATTTTTATTAAAATATTATCGCACCCATACTTTTTCTGTAAATGACACTTTCAATACTTTAAAATCAAGACTTCACAAAACACAACTTATCACTATGTTTATTTACAAAATCAACATAAAATACAACAAAGATAAAAATGACTAAACAACCATTCAAACATAGATTTTTTTCTTGCATTTCAGTATCGAAAAATATAAAATACTCTCTGTTGACTAGATTTCATTTTACAACACTTTACTTATTACTTTTTTGAATCAAACATAATCACTCATCATTAACTGATAATATATCTCTGAAGGGTTTTTTTTCTTAAAAGTTTATAGATTGGCAGTATATTCAAAACTGAGCAAATTAGCTTTATCCAATATTGGCTGTCCACATCAGCCAAATGATACAGATAAAAAACCAGTATATTCCACAGAATATTCGTTCTTTTACTTTTGATGTTGTTTATTTTCTTTATTCCACTGTTACACACAGTTACAAAGAAGAATTTTCATTCAAAAATCCTCATACTTTCATTCAAAAATTCTAAATTACTGTTATAGTATTCCTATCGCTCCCCATTTAAAATCCGTGCTTCAGTGTTTGTGACAGGTGTAAGTCAAAGTAGTTATTATGAAACACTGTTTTATCACTGAAAAGCAATGGGCATAAAACTAACTGTGACAGGGCATCATGTAGTTTCACAGAAATTATATAATTCTGGTATTTTGATCTGAATTGAGGAACTTTATCCGATAATGATTGTCATCTTATAGATTGGTTGTTTAGAAAGTTTTTGTGATTCAAGGGTGACAAATAATAACAAGGTGTTCAATTTGGTGTTATAAGTGTTCACATCAAAATTGTATTTTCAGAAGTTTATTTCAAACTCACTACACTCTTTTACATTCCACAATGCCTGAAATAAACCTGTCAAAGCGCATTTTGTAAATTTCTCCAATTTGACAAGATATGTCTTTCGTGTTCCATTTAATCTTTCATTTGTTACAAGCAACTAAATATTTATTTGATGTGGTAGAAGTGAAAAATTATTCAATACATATAAACTGGGAAACTTCCTAGAGTAGAGATGCGTCTATTCATAACACAATGGCAAGATTTTTTTTTATGTCAAAGAGAGACAAATTTTTAACAAAATCTATTACTACCTGAAGGACTTTTCAATCACTAAATTAGGAATACTGGTTTCAAAAAAGTAAAGAACCAGAACTGCAGAGGAAGCACATCAACAGAACACACACCCAACTGCTTATATGCACTAGATGACATTCTTTTGACAACACCACTCGAGTCCTTCATAGATTTTCACTGCACTACTTTTATTCCAAAGATTAAAGGAAGCACAGTGTTACTAAGTAGAACCTCTTCCAGTATTGTCAAAGTACTATACATTCTCATGGCATACAGGTCATTATTGTTGCTTTCATATGTCTTAAATCTTTACATCCAGTTTCATCACAAAAAGCAACATAAAGTTTACAGACTGCACTGTAACAAGAGATAAAGCTGCACAGATGTTTTCACAAAAGATCATCTGAAGTAAAATCTAATACATCTTTAGTACTTATTTATATGATGGGGAAGTAGCTGCATAACAAGTGATATTACCTAAAACTGATATATTTCCCTTTGCATCCAATGGATGCTGTTGTCAGTGCCTATGCAAAACATAAGTCAGGAGTTTCAAGTGTTGACAGAGGCTGAGGCCACAGCATGTTACAAAATATTGGTTAACATGGAAGCACAATGGTACATAAGTCTAACAGAACAACCTCCATCCTGTTTTGTTGAATGGCTCAATGAATAGCATAATGGGAGAGATGGAAATCAGTTTTATACAGTAACGAGTCATGCTACACTCTTTTCTGGTTCTGTGGGCAAGTGTGAATGTAGTGGATGTTTGCACTGTGTCAACATTGAAGTTCAGGCAAAGAATATCTCACTGAGAAGAAGATAAGGCTCGGAGTGACGTAACTAGTGCTGACATATCCTGGGATACAAGATGCACTGCACAGAAACCAACATACAGGCTGATGTGGAGCAGACTGCGCATGCGTGTTTGTGTTGTTTTGTTGACTTCAATTCTGGCGATGAACAGTCAGCGGAGCTATTCACAGCACATGATTATTAAATTCTTGGTAGCATAATAACTTTGCAAATCGGATATGTTAGATTTCTTGCGCCAATTGGATTAGTTAAGGCTTTTGTTTGCTCTTCAGTTTTTCAGAAACATTTTCAGAAATGCCAAATACTACAGATTGTCTGCAGTTTGTACAGATTCTTAGGCCTAACTATAATATCTGCTAAAATTTAATTTAAATAGTAATATTAATTGTTATTGTATATTTGTTTCACCAAAATAAGGGATGGGCAAGAATCGGAAAACAACAACAACAAAAAACTGCTCTAAGCAAATAGTCATCAGGTCGAAGGAAACAATCACGGATCAAAGAAAAGCTCCCTAACGACTTTTGCTCCCCGGCAGAGCACAAAACCTTCCAGCTTGTGGACGTGCTGTTGTTGCCTGTTTTATGTTATATCAATGAGAGTTGATGTTCTTCATGCGAAGCTTTATATTCTTTGGTTCAAGGGTGGTAAGGTGATGGTGTGAAGCTCTTTTGCATGGCATGGCAACTGAATACTAGTTTGCATTTTGTACGGATTCTTAGGCCTAACATATCCTGGGATACACGATGCAGTGCACTAGTCACCAGGAGCAGCGAAGGACTGTCATTAAACCATCATTCATCAGTGGAAAGCCTACTTAAGAGGATAGAGTAAGATTTTATGGCAGCCAAAAGGGGGCTGAAACTCTACTGAAGTAAGTATCATAATTGAAATGTGAAAGTAACATGTACCCATATATTTTTTCAGGGTAGAGTACATGGAACTTCATGCAACTGTTTCTTGATAACTATGGTTGTTATAATGCTTAACATACAGCAAGTTCTTTAAAAGACTATTCTTGCAATTTCTTTTGTTATTCAGTGGCTTCAGCAAAGAAGATCTTAATATCCATGGCAGCACCACACACAGCACTAAGTACAAAAATGTACGATGAATGGTTTGAAGTGAAAATAAATTAAAACAAATGCATTCAATCCTCATGAAACGCATATAGCATATTAAATTCCTTTATTTTTGTGGTGTAGTAAGCATAAAGATTCACCAAGCTTTCTCACTCCACTAGGAGGCTTTTTCAAGGCAATGGTAGTCATAAAATTAGACATAAAAATTGTCTACCATTGGCTTGAAAAAGCCTCCCAGTGGAGTGTGAAAGCTTGGAAAATCTTTGTACTTGCTACACCACAAAAATAAATGAATTTAATATGCTATATGTGTTTCATGAGTATTCAGTCTGGTGTATTTAAAATAAAGTAATGATGATTTCATTCACTTAGAATCACCTCATTCAAGAACATTTTACTAAACTTTCAAAGTTGTGTGGAAAGTTCAAAACACCCTGTGAGATATCAGTGTTATGTATACACCTGTTAGTTAACACTAGAAAAAAAAAAAAGCCATTGCATACATAACCGCAAATCTGTAACTGAAGAATCAAGTGTAGCAAGTTTATAGAAATGATCAAAATTTGTAGCTACAAGATCTACTGAGATCATGAAGATATCACCTATTAAACATATAGTACAGCTGACACTGTGAGTATTAGATTATTTAGTAAAAGAATTTTGCTTTTTTACCTACACTATTTATGTTCTTTCAAATCCGTTTTTACCTACATTATTTATCTGCTCCCAAATCTGATTTTACCTACATTCCTTGTCATTTCAAATCTTTTTTTTTTTTTTTCTATAATATTTATCTCTTTTCAGATCTGGTTTTTTTCTACATTGTTTATCTCTTTTCAAATCTGCCTTCACCTATAGTATTTATTTGCTTTCAAATTTGTTTTATGTACATTATTCATTTTCTTTCAAATTTTACTAAATGCAACAATTGATTGTGTAGTCATACATATGGGATGTCCAATTCTACAAAAATAACAGTGAATTATATTAATAAGAATAACAATACTGGCACACATGCATAGATCAAAAATTGCACAAAGAAACCAAAAGCACAATTAACAACCAAATTTATGATGTCCTACATAGATATTTGTTGGCAGTTTTACTTTCAAAACATAAATCAAGCTGTGACCTTTAAAAATACTGAAATACCAGCTTTTAATCTAGTATTTTAAACTCACAATAAAAATAAACATATTTTCTTTATTCTCAAATGCAATAAAGTAATATTTTGGTATATATGTATTTAATAAATAAAGTTCTAACTTGAATTCATTAGCCTTAATTTCAGCTATTTACAAGTTCCACTGCGACAAAATTTGGATGAAATTTGTCCATATTTCACAATGCAGCAGACTTAATACCATGTGCCACATGCTGCAAAATGTACAAGAAGGTATTAGAAAATTACTTTCATTATTTTATTGAAGAAAAATCTATTTGTGTTATGTATTAGTATGGTATCAGCTCATTTTACAGTTGGCAAGTGCCAGCAGCTGTTTCAAAATGGTGGTGCAATTGCACTAGCAATCCATTTAAGCAATTCAAGTAGTGATTTGTTTCCAACATTCCAAAAGGCTTTGTCGCTCAGAAAGTTATTGGTATGTTATTGTAACACATAGCACCTATGCCATAACGTCCCAATAATAATCTGAGTTGATACATTTTAGTGTCACAGATAACCTGTTATCACATGCCGCTGTAGTGAGCATGTATATACCATAGCATTAAGCATGGAGACACCAATCAGTTGATGCAGCTCTGATCGTTTGGGTTGGATGACACATGAAAAATCGAGAACTGCCTAGACAGCTCAGCATCCACGAAGATCATGAAAAATTGAGAACTGCCTAGACAGCTCAGCATCCACGAAGATCATGAAAAATCGAGAACTGCCTAGACAGCTCAGCATCCACGAAGATCATGAAAAATCGAGAACTGCCTACACATCTCAGCATCCACGAAGATCATTTGCAAAATGTCAGTAATGTTAGAGCTGAAGTATTTGACAGAGGACCATGAACATAAGACTTGAAATGCAGATTCATAGTGGTGACCTACTATGATAAACAGAGAACCCAGCATTCTTAGAAATATTGTTACAAGTACAGAATTTTGTGTTTATGAATACACGCTGACAATCATCTATTAAAATGGGATTGAAATGAGGGCTCGATTTTGAGCAGTAGTTAGTAGCAAATTGCTAGCATGCAAATGCATTTTGCTAGTGATAAAAAGTGGTTCTAGCAAAAGTTGCTAGTGGAAAAATTTTGAATGTTTTAGCGTTAACTGTAAAGCGCCACTGCATTGCGTGTGTGGAATATTTTAGACACATACAAAAAGGAACAACTGCTTTCTGGAAACGAATGTTTCTTGAAAAGTACAAACATTATAAAAACATTTTGGCACTAGTAGAAAAATCCAGTATATTTCCCTTATCTACTTCTGCATGTGAGGTTGGGTTCAGTTTCACGAAGAGAAGCCAGGGTGATTGGAGGAGCAGTTTAAACTTACAAAACATTGAATGCTCTCATGAGTATTGAGGTTGAAGGTCTGTCTGAAGATAAGCTTGACCCCAGGCCTGCTGTTTTAAAGGGGTATCATAAAAAGACCCGAAATCCAGATTGTCAACCATATGGAAAATAACCTGAGATTTTGAATAGTGTTCTTGAATTTTGTGAATAAAGTTAAATAAAAAAAAATGGTTTTTAAATATTTGCATTCAAATTAAATTGTTAGAATTAATCTGTCAGGTCACGAAAAGGTGAGTTATATCTAAATATGTGTAATCTTTTCAGCATTACAATGTCAGTTACAATGGGTGAATTCAAAATATGTCATGATTGACTGATGGAGGGTGACATGTTAAAGTTTCTTTTGTATAATGTTAGTAAACTTTCGAAAGTAAATAATGCAATTTGCTAGTAAAAAATAAGACCACTAGCAAGTGTTGCTACTGCTAAAAGAAAAATGAAATCAAGGCCTAATTGAAATCATGTAGCTTCTTAAAAATGCAAAACAAAATGGCCATGCCCATTGTCCTTTGAGATAACAGAGAAAGAATTTTTGCTGAACCTTAAGTATGAGTTTACACTGAATTAGGAACCTTGCAAAAGTTGCAATAGAAGATCAAAAGATAATGCCCAACTCTCTTTTCCGGTTATGTCATCTTGCTCTATGAAACATAATAAGTCATAACGAACAGTGCACTTTGAGCAAAATTTCGGCCAGGACGTTTCACATCAACCACATCACAATTTTGTGGACACTCACGTGACTACCATTCTTTTCGTATGTTGAAGAAACATTTCACTGCTGTGAATTCAAATGAGACGCAAATAACAAGGATGTAACCCCAAGATTAAGGAGCTGAAATCCTTTTACAGATGGTATCAACAAACTAGAGTACAAGCAGGATTAGTGTTTCAATGTACAGTAAAATACATGGAAAAAGAATGTATGGTATGGATTCTACATCTAAATATGCTATTCCCTGCTTGCCTGATTATAATTGTCTGAAAAAAAAAATGACGAAAGCAAATTTTTAATTCTTTATTATATATAGAAATAAACTAATTCATTCTTAAAAATAGCCACAGAAATATTATCATATTCACTTCCTCTTTTTTTACGCTTTCTAACCGTAGGTTGAAGAAGCGTATATGCTCCAGCTTTGTCCGTCTGTCCGCACGATAACTCGCATAAAAATGGTTCGATTTCGATGAAATTTTAGTATGTGGTAGGGGACCACGTGGGGACGAACCCTATTGAAAATGGGACAAATGGGGTCAAAAATCACGACATAGGAGTTGGATCCATTCCATATGCGTCATAACTTGCATAAACATGGTTCGATTTCAATGAAATTTTAGTATGTGGTAGGGGACCACCTGGGGACGAACCCTATTGAAAATGGGTGAATTGGGGTCAAAGGTCAGGTCATAGGAGCAAATCATTCCATTGCTCTTATGCGTCATAACTTGTGTAAAAATGGTTCGATTTCGATGAAATTTTAGTATGTGGTAGGGGATCATCTGGGGACAAACCCTATTGAAAATGGACGAAATAAGGTCAAAGGTCAGGACATAGGATTGGGATCCATTCCATTGCCCTTATGCGTTATAACTTACGTAAAAATGCTTCGATTCAGACAAAACTTTATCATGTTGTTCCAGAAGTATACTTTACCAGTTCTGTTGAATATCATCAAAATGGGGTCAACGGTCAGGCCATAGGAGTGAGATTTATTCTACAGCCATTTTCCTCAAAATTTGAGTAATGATTTCTGGTATGTTGGAAAACATATCATAATCAATGCATTGCATGATTTTATTAACTTGTTTCTATTTCAGTACTGCATATTTACATATTACGTTCCTTAAAAATTTAAAGTTTCCCTCGTCCATTGAATACTTTTTATTGTGAAAAAAAGGGTGGATATTTTAGAAGAAAAAAAAAGCAAAACATTTTAATATAAAGGGATCAAACCCCTACATAAAGAGGACATCTGGAAAAATCATGTCTAAGCCTTGAAGCACAAAAGCAAAGCAGACAGGAGCTTCTTTTTCCTTATTTTTTTAATGATTGTTTAAGGACAGTTTACTTTTTACTTAGACATATACTAAAAATTTCAGATTTTTTTTCATCATTATTTTAGACATCTAAGAAATCATGTATAGCAAAAACTGGTGATACCATGAATTGCAATGCATATAAGCATGGTAATTTTCATTCTGCACAAGGATGTTTTTTACTGTAATAAAAGAAAGGGGAATGCACAAAGAGCAGAAAAAGATGAAATATATAATGTCATGTGATTGTAGCATGTTTGTTAGAAACATAAAAAAGATTGAGCTTTATTGAAAACTTAAATTTCTGTAGGTTTTTGTGAATGAATATGAACATTTATTAATGGTTTCCCTGATCTGTACTCTTATGGAAGACACATATAGTGTTCTTGTTCAGAACATGAATTTTATGCTCAAGTTATGACACAAAATGGATCAAATTTTACTGAAACCTTGATTTTGCTTATCTCTCATGAGATGGATTCCAAATATTCCATGCCTTCTTTTCTGCCACTACGCCACATTGGGACTTTGATGTTCAATGAACAATGCAACCCTATGATAACACCAAAGACTCCACTACAGTGGCACACATAAGTTTTCTTCATGAGGGTGGCCCAAAATATTGAAAAT
Organism: Macrothele yani; assembly: GCA_039090855.1. NCBI lineage: Eukaryota > Metazoa > Arthropoda > Arachnida > Araneae > Macrothelidae > Macrothele > Macrothele yani. The sequence goes on along the minus strand of CM076994.1, from coordinate 7,207,908 downwards.
GCAAATAAAAATATGCCAGATAAAACATCTTCTGAAATACTGGGAAAAAGTAAAAGTATCTTCACCATATTAAAATGCATTTCTGATGATTCATGAAATATATATTTAAAATCATATACAAATATATTTAAAAATAAGCAGCTAATAACAAATAACAAAAGACCAAGTGGCACCTCATGGGAAGGGCCTGGGATCCTGGGCAACCCCATTGAGTGTGCCACCACTCCACTACTATCTGTGACTACATCATGCAGTGTGATTTCTAAAGCTGATTACCTTTCATTATGTGCAGTAATGCCAGTAGTATCTCAGATTGTTCTCAGAATTCTCCTCAGTGTGTGAGCCAATTACAAGCAGTCTGAAGTGTTATCCTATGCAAAATAACAAACACCAGCTTCTTGAACCAACAATTTGGTTTCACAACACACAAAAGACATCTATCACCAATGTAGCTGAAAAGCTGCATTCCTTTGAAATCAGTTACCAAGATGCTCAGCTGTGGAAAAGAAGTGGAATAACTAAATAAGAAAGTTGAAGCTCACTCCTTTTTAAAAGGAAAAAAAAAAATCTTCCATGGCCAATTGTAGACAATCAAGTGTGTAGTGTTTTCATGACCAACTGCGCCATTCCTAATTCAGGTGAGAGCAGAAATGCAAAACTGTACATTCAGGAAGACTGTGAGAGAATTTGAGAAGCTTCAAATGTACAGGGTGTCCGAGAATTATTGGACACATTACAAAATTATATAAAACAAAACATTAAACAGATAGAAAGAAACTGACTGTACTAACTTACAATGTAACTACACAAGTAAATAAATTTCGATGTGAGATCCCTTGGTTGCTCGTGGTACATCCAAGCGATACTCAATTTCATGCCATGTATTGGCAAGCATCTGAGGAGTTATGTAATTAAAAGCAGCTGTGATACACTACTTCAGTTCCTGCAAATCAGTACAAGGCGTCTGATAGACACAATCATTCACATAACCCCACATGAAATAATCCAATGGAGTTAGATCTGGAGAGCGAGGAGGCCACGGAATGGGACCATCATGCCCAATCCATCTGTTGGGGAAATGCTCATTTAGCCACTTATGTACACACGTTGACCAATGCGAAGGCGTGCCGTCTTGTTGGAAAACAACGTTGTCATATCTTTTGATCTGGGGTATAGCAAAATTTTCTAGCATATCCAAGTAAATGTCACCACTTATGGTTTTTTCGCAGAAGAAGAAAGGGCCAATCACTTCTCTTTTTGATAGGGCGCACCACACATTAACTTTTGGAGAATCACGTTTCAGTTCAATAGCAGCATGAGGTGGTTCACTGCCCCATATCCTACAGTTGTGATGATTCACAATACCTGATACATGAAATGTGGATTCATCACTAAAAATGACAGTACTGAGAAAATTTTTTGTCATTTTCCACTTGATTCAGCATATCCACAGCAAAATCGTATCGCAGAGTGTGATCATTTACATGCATCTTTTGCACTATTTGAATTTTATAAGCATGAAACTTTAATTTCTTGTGCAAGATATCGTGAACTGTCGATTTCAGAATGCATAGTTCTCTGCTTGCTTTACGAACGAATTTCCTGGGGCTTCGTTGGAAACTTTCATTAACTTGGTCAACCGTCTCACCGCTGGTGCTAGGCCCACCGGCTCCTCCACGATGTTCCACATTGCCAGTTTCTTTAAACTGTTTCATCCACCGCTTAAGTGAATTCAGACGGAGGATTACAACCATACTCTAAACGATACCGTCTTTTAACTTTAATGACAGACTTTAATTCCGCAAGACATAACACACACATTGCCTTCTGCTGTATGGATGACATGACTACTGATTGCACACTTTTCATACATTCCTCATCAGGCCACACCTAGCACCATCTATCGGATTCTGGGAATAACAATTCTGCAAAACAAAAATATAGAAACCGTGTTAGTAATATGTGACATAGAAAAACAGACAATGCTCATAGGTTTTTTTTTTACATAATTTTGTAATGTGTCCAATAATTCTTGGACACCCTGTATTTCAATGCTATCATTAGAAACAAAAGAAAACTAGCACTGCACCACTTATATAGACTGCATCTCATCAATCATGCCCTTCCCCCTCCCCAGCTCTTAATTTCAATATTGAGATATGTAGTATATCAACTCTAACAACAACATGAATAATTATTAAACTGTTCATAGAATGAAATTTTGTTTTACAAAGGATAAGAGTCATTCTCTAAGTGCTACTCTTTCATATTAGTAAGTTATTCAAAACATGAATGTAGCTGCACAAATGCATTTACTTTACAACACTGCATTTGTTTACAAATCAAGACAAAATATTTGCAACAATGCAAGTGCATTCGCTTACATTGTATTTACAAAAAACATGGAACTTAAAATACTGAAAGAATACATAACGACTTACTTCCAAAAAACAGAACATGTAAAATAAGTTCTTTTATCACACATGGTGATCACAAAAATATATGACTAAAATTTCAGAGGCTCACTTTTTATCTTCTAAAGACATCTACATAGTTATGTTTATGGTAAGCATGTGCTTTCTCAAAGAAAGTTGTTAAAGTGGTGCCTTTATTGCAAAGAACTCTGAAAATGAATTTTCATATTTCTTCTCTAATGACCACAGTTATAAAAAATTTGTACAACACATCATTCAGAAACAATAAAAAACTGCAAGACCATTTAAAAATTTCTTGCCAATGGCACAATTTTTAGTTGATACTATGTGTCACATAGTCTCATGAATCATCATCTTATCACAGATCAAAACTTATTTTTACAAACCAGTTTTATTAGTTAATGCATGATTTTGTCCACAATTTTGATTTCAGATGCCACCTTTTGTTTGAAGAACTCTGATTTTTTAAATTAACTTTTTAACAATTGAATTTTAATTTTTTGATGCAATCTATTAATAAATACTCAGAGTTAAATCTATCATATAAATTTTATCTGAGACAAAATTAAGTACACATTTCATTTGCAGCAATTAAACAATGCACAGAAACTATTTTTTAGATATTAGATTACGATATCTGCCATTATTTAGGACCTTTTCCCCCATTTTTTTCAATAAAATGAAAAATTAATCTTTGGATCTACTACCACATGTGGCTAAAGTCTACAAAATTTGAGAAACAAGATGCTTTTAAACACACACAGAATTTTTTTTTCTGGCATTTAATCACAATAACACGACCTTTTGCAAATGTGTGGCACTATATAATAATTATGACATACCATTTGTTTTGCAGTATAAATCAATTATTTGAAATCCAAAATTTTAAGTTTCTCTTACAAAAATAACTGCTTTTGGTAGTTTGATATCCAAAAGTGACTCATGGCTAATCACAAATGTTAAGTGCTATAACCTGTCATGCTTACGTATTTTTTGATGCATGCCCTGTATCTTGGCCAGCCATGCCTCTAAATCTGATTTGATATCCTCCTCTGAAAAAACTGTTGGCCTGAAATATGCATGGGAAGAAAGATAAAAAATATTTTTACAAATAACTGATCATAGAAAAAAGCAAATTGAAACTACATGTCTGTCTCTGGTGAAATAACAGAACACAGTTAAAAATAAACACAGGATTTTCATAAGTACCACATGAAGTACTTACTACCACTAACAAGTAATGAAATTTGCAGCACCCCCATAATGAAAATACTAAGTGAAATATGAATATAAAAAAATGACATACACCTAAACCTCTGTACTTGCAAGGAATGTATTCCTAAGAAGAAAAAGCAACAAAGAGAATTCACAATATTTTTATGCTAAGAATTACATCCTTTCCATTCATTTAATACACACTATAGGAACAAGTGCAAACCACCACTGGAATGTTTTTCTCAATAAGCTACACACCTTTAAAAATAAGCTTCCTACACTGCAGTAGCAATGATATAATACTAATATTAACTCCATAACTCAAGAGTTATGGAGTTAATATTGTTATGGAGTTAATATACTCCATAACTCTTGAGTTATGGAGTTTTTCTACAACAGTGACAGTGCTGAGTGTGAAGCAACGTCTTGTTATTGGTTAGATGTGTTCAATATAAAAGTGGTAAGATAAATATCAGAAAAAACAAAAAAAATGGAATGATTCATTGTGCGCGACATACAGCATTAGTAATGGATATGTAGGTCATTCAATAAGTTCTAAGCGAAACATCCAAAGACAACAACAACAACAAAAAGTCAAAAACGAACCTTTGTTTTTCCACATAGTCTCCCCTGACTGGATACACTTGTTGTACCAATCACAGAGTTGATGAATCCCAGCTGCAAAAAATGTTTTATCTTTCTCCTCAAACCAACACTTTATTGCTCTTATAAGCGTTAGTAAATCTGTTTATTTTCGTGGTGTAAATTTGTATAAAGATTCACAAATCTTTTACACTCCACTGGAAGGCTTTTTCAAGGCAAAAAAAAAAAAAAACAACAAAAAAAAAACATAAAAGATAGAAACACGTCACAGCACACTGCATAATTGCGTGATAAAAACCCATGTAACATGGCTTATGATGTCACCCACGTTATTGTCAAAAAATCATCTTTATTTCTTATGTTTAAAATTCCCTACACTTTATGTCTACATTGCCTTGAGAAAGCTTCCCAGTGGAGTGTGAAAACTTGGCGAATCTTTATACAAATTTACACCATGAAAATAAATGGATTTACTACGTTATAAGCGTTCCTTGCGTATTCACTTCATTGCTTCTTTGAGTTCAGAATCATCTTCAAAATAACTACCTTGAAGATCTTTTTTCAGACTTTTAAAGAGGAAGAAGTCCCAACGGGGTGGGGTGAGGAAGCAGTTGTAAGCCACATTCTGTTACAACTTGCATGGAAACACCTATGGTCTGGATTGGAGCACTGTCCTGGAGAAGCAGAACACCCTCTTGCAATGTTTCTTGTAGTTTACTCTTGATGGCTTTGTGCAATTGTTGCAATACTGCAGCATAATAGGCATTATTCATAGTCCTTTTATGAGGCAAGTAATCAATTAACAGCAACCCTTCTGAGTCCCCAAAAATGGTGGCTATAATCTTCTCTGCAGATGGTTGCATTTTGAACTTTTTGATGGTGGTGACCCACGTTGTTTCTACTACATGCACTCTTGTTTAGTACCAGGGCCCTAATGGTGAAGCCACGCCTCATCACCAGTCACGGTACAGGAATAGAAGACAACTGGATCATAGTTAATGTGGTCAAGTTGAACCCTACTTGCTTCAACACGATCCTTCTTCATTTGAGGTGTCAATATTCGAGAAACCCATCTGGCACAGACCTTTGACATCCCTAACCTTTCACACAAAATGATCAGAACACTGCCAGTACTGAACTTCATTCAGTTCCTCAGCAATCTGTACAACATGGATTTGCCTGTTTGACATCACCAGGTCCTCAGATTTTTAGCACATTTCATCTGTGGTCACCTCCAGTGAGTGTTACTCATAAGGGTCACCTTCCATTGAGCCTCTTTCCCATTTAAAGAGAGCAGCCCGTCTTTCGACTGTGGCATATGAAGGTGCACCATCGATATACACATGGACTATTCATTCATGAATACTGCATTGCGTATCACCTTTCTTTTTCAAAATTCAATCACCACTTGGTTCAGCAATTTCATCTGTCACTCATCCATTACCACCTTATAGACTTCAATACACTGTGGCGTCAACTTAAATGCTGACACAGCAACTTGGCATGGCTGTTATATTACTGAAGGATGATGCATTATTTTGCAATACTTGTGTTAGCCAACAACCATTACTTTCAAGGCCAAGCTTAGAACTTATTGAATGCCCCTCATATATCAGTTCTGTGTCAGGTATTTCTTCCGTGGAAGACAATGTTAATGAAAACATATTTATGTGGTTTGGGCACGTGTGTCATGTGGAAAGGACAAGAAATTTATGTTGCATTTTACATTCTAAAGCAGCTAGTTACAGACCAAAAGACAGACCTAGAAAAAGATGAATTGATGGTGATTTATCAGAGGCAGAAAATCTTTCAATCAGATGAGAGAGAAAGAGAAAATTTGTAGGCAAATGGCATTAATTTTTACTTTGTCCTCATGGTCAGTGTTTATAATGGGTTGGTGCAAATAAAATGTCCAGCACGAACGAGCAGTGGAGACAGGCCCCCCACCATAGTGGAATGGAACCACCCACAGGTGTTGTGGGTATTACATCATAGAGTTACTATAAACAGCTAGCACGTGCGTGAAGAACGAGGTTCAGGCGTGGTTTGTTTGGACGTAACTTGGCTTGCAAAGGAAACATGCAAATGTCAGATTTGAGAGTCATCTTCCTGTATGAATTTAAACTGGGCCATTCTGCAGGAATTGCTGCTCGAAACGTTAACAAAGCGTTTGGGGAGAATACAGCCAACGAACGAACCATTCGGCGATGGTTTGTGAAGTTTCGAAGTGGAGATACGGACCTGCAAAACAAAGCACATGGTCACCGACCTGTTGCTGTTTCTGACGATGTTCTGTTACGTGTGGTTGAAGCGGACCCCAGAGAAACATGTCGTGAGATAGCAGCAGAGGTATGTGTCCACCACAGGACAGTTGTTCGGCATCTGCCTGCACTGGATAAGGTCAAAAAGCTGGACATGTGTCTGCCGCATGAGTTGACAAATGCCAACAAGACTAGGCCTTTGGAAGTCTGCATGTCGCTGCTTTCCAGGAATAAACAGGAACCTCTACTGCATCAAATCGTCACCTGCGATGAGAAGTGAGCCCTTTATGATAATTGGAAGCGATCTGCACAATGGTTAAGCAAGGCACAGCATCCTAAGCCTCCCCTACATACCAAGAAAATGACGCTCCTTGTCTGGTGGTCCACAGCTGGGATAATTCATCGAAGTTTCTTAGCAAGAGGCCAAACCATCACTGCAGAATGTTATTGTGCTCAATTACACCAGATGAATCGGAAATTGCTGCAGAAACAACCAGCTTTGTACAATAGAAATGGTGTTCTTCTGCTCCAGGACAACGCTTGCCCTCAAGTTGCACAACGAACGATGCTGACACTAAGTGCTTTGGGCTATGCAGCACTACCTCATCCTGCCTATTCCCCGCACTTGTTTCCGGCAGACTATAATCTGTTTCGTCGCCTGGATCACTTCCTGTTCGGGAAACAGTTCACGACAGACAACGAGGTTCAATGTGCAGTCGATGACTTCTTTGGGTCCCACCCACGTGACTTTTTTGTTCTGGGATCATGGCCTTTCCAGACAGATGGCACTATGTGTCGAGGCCTAGGAAGGATCATTTTCCCTAGGTAAGTTGTTGTACTTTTCCGTTCTCGCTGTCCACATGTGCTGGCCCTTTGCCAGACATTTCATTCGCACCAACCCAATATATGGTACCTCACCAGTCCAAACACCCACTTTTGGGTAAACAGCTGTGGTCCGGTAATGAACAAATGAATAAATGAACTCCTCAACCCACCAGACATCTAAACCTAAAAGATCTGTAACCTGAAAAGATTCACATAAGTCAGCCACTATGCTTTGAAGTTATATAATATCAAAATTAACCTTCTTATCTATGTGTTAGATTTACCTGAATTTGTTTATTTCATTTGAATCTATGAAGTAGTTTTACATATAAGGCATATCCATGTAGTATGTCATACATGTTTCAAGCTAATTAATTTCTTCTGTGATGTATTCATTTATGCATTATTTCAAACAATTAGCAGCAATTTTTTTGCATCTCTAGGCAATACACTCCCATAACTGTTTGCACAGCAGATCCAATCTTTTCAATAAATTTCACACAACATCATGCGTAACTCTTCTTGAGTTTTTAAAACTAGTCTGTGCTGTTGTTAAATATGTTTGAACCACCCCTCTCTCACAACAATATCACATTAATCAAGTTGAAATGGTCATCATTATTACTTCAAAACTGTTTGAAAGTCACACTCCGATAAACTACTATTACCAGGTAATGTCCTCTATTCATACACTAAGTTTTTTTCTCTTTTACATTTCAATCAGGACTCTTCTCATGTAACAGTGATGATTGTGTGCTTATTATATTAGGATACTTTACACAACACATACCCCATTAATCTGTATCTCATTTTTCTTAATGCAGTTCAACAAAAAGTTAACTAATAAAAAAAATGTTAAATCATTTGTGAAGTTAAAAACTTCTGTACTTTTCTTGCTTTGTGTTTTTTTCCCCATCAACTTACATTGCTATCATAACTGAACTTTCTTTTGGAAACCACAATGGAATGATTGAATACTGAGTTAAGTGCTAATAATGTAGCAGGTAACGTTTAAAAGCACAACTGTGATCATGTATAGGTGCATACACAATTCCAAATAACTAAAACTGTAAATAACACAAGAGGATTAGTGTAGATACAACTGAAAAGCCATGCACATACACACAAAGTTGCTTCTCTAGGCAAGATTTGCACACATTTAATGAAAAAATAATGGAAACAAATAAATGTCAACACAAGTTTAATCTTATGCAGACACTACCTGTCTGTATTCATAGATATACAACTAGTACCAAAGAGCAAATACAGCATGGCCACCCCAGTGAATGAATGTGTGTGTGTGTGTGTGTGTGTGTGTGTGTGTGTGTGTGTGTGTGTGTGCGCGCGTGCGTGCGTGCGTGTGTGTGCGCGCGTGCGTGCGTGCGTGTGTGTGTGTGCGCGCGCACGTGTGCGTGCGTGCGTGTGTGTTCTCATTCACATTCATCTGAGATGGGAGTGCATGAGTGGATTTGTGTCCCAGATAAGGCATGGGTTGTGTTTTTGTCTGATGATGCTACTCTCTCCCTTCCCTAGAAACACTGGTACTAAATAAGGGATGGGTGACTGCTTATAGCTCTCAAAGTTGCTCATGGTGGTCACTAAACCCTGAAAACAAAACACACACAAAAATAAAACTTGCTTTTTAGCACATCAGATAGATACAGATATCCACCATGCCAAGTGAAAGCTGGAAAAGAAAAAGAAATCCTGAAAAATTAAGCAAATGATCAATGATATTGAAGCTGATACTCCTGTCATATGGTGAGTGTGAGGTTTAAGTAACCTCAAGTACTAGAGCTATAAGTCAGCACCCTCTGTATTCAACTGAATCTGATAAATACCTATAAAATGGCAGGATCAGATGATTTTCTAGTTGATTAGGTATTGGCATCCCCAATGCTAGATGCAAACTTTCTGTGTATATGCAATGTGTTACAATGATCTTCAGCCAAATGTAGTCCATGCACCAAGAAATTTTTTATGCATATGCAATGTGTTACAGCGCTCTTCAGACAAATATGGCCCATTTCCAATAAACAAGCAACACTGAAGTGAGCAGCCGAACACAGGTAGGAAAAAGCAAATAAAAAAAATAACATTAATAAAAAAATAAAACATTTCATGCTTTACTTCACATTCAGATAACTTGGAACTCAGATAGTGTACAAAGGTTGTTCCAAAAGTAAAGAGACTGACGCCATGGTGCCAAAACAAACCAATGCAAAAAAATGCAGCTGCCTGTGTCAGAACATCTGCAAAGTCAGTCGTTACAGCACTACCCTAGTTCGTTCTTGTAGTAGATGGTGTAGAGTTGAGACATGTTTCTGTACCCCAGCATGGATTTAAAACTGGAGCAAAGAAACAGCTATAAAATTTTGCATGCATTTGAATAAACACTCTTGTTCCACTCAAAAACTCTTGCATTCCACAGAAACGCATGAAATGATTAAAACAGCCTATAAAGAACATGCTTTGTCCTGTACAAAAGTTTTTGAGTGAAATGAGAAATTTTCGAATGGCGAAGAGTGTCTGGAAGATGTGCCATGCTCCAGTAGGACTTCGACATCAATTACGGAAGTTAATGTCAATTCCATTGAGACATTCCTGCGTGAAGACCACCAAAAGGCCATTGAGGAGGTTGCTAGTGTGATGCATATGTCCACTGGTTCCACTGACGACAATATGAGAAATCAGTTGGAGTACCGAAAAGTTGCTGCAAAGTGATTCCCAACTTGCTCACAGATGAACACAAGGCAAACCGTGTTATCACTTGTCACCAATGGAAGTGCTGGCTATGATATGAGCCACACTTTTTGGATCAAGTCATCACACGTGATGAAATATTTTTTCACCATTTCGATCTAGAAACAAAACAACAGAGCACCCAATGGAAACACCAACAGAGTCCTCAGTCCAAGAGAGCAAAGGTTCAAGCAAGTGTGGGGAAGGTCATGGCACCTGGTTTTCTACGATGAAAAGGGAATTGTGTATGGCCATGTTGTTCCACAAGGGAGAACTGTTACTGGTGCCTATTATTCTGAAGTTCTCAAAAATCATCTAAAGAAAAAAATTTCCCCAAAATGCCCAGAATATGCACAAACTGGTTGGATTTTGCATCAAGATAATGCCCCTGTACATCGTGCTTTGCTTACCCAGCAGGTTATCCAAAATCTAGGCATCAAAATGATGGTGCACCCTCCATATTCACTGGACCTGGTGTTGTACGACTTTCGCATATTCCCTGAAGTGAAAAAACAACTTTGTGGGTGTCAGTTTGCATCAAATACAGAACTGAACAATGTTCTGATGGGTACCCTATCCACATATTGAGGAAGGGCTTCGAACACACCTTCCGGAAGTGGATAGAAAGATGGGAATGAAGCATTCAGGTAGAGGGAGAATACTTTGAAAGTATGTAAGTGTATGTTTACCACATTACACATCTGTCTCAAGTAAAATCAGTCTAAAGTAATCGAGGTAGTTGCCTTCAAAGCGCGATCTTAATAACAAGAGTCACTCACAATACAAATTTAAATTTGTTGGCTGAACTTAAAGATTTTATTGTATAAGAACTTTCGGGTTTCCCTAGAACCCATCATCAGATACATTTCTTCTTCTGTATCTGATGATGGGTTCTAGGGAAACCCGAAAGTTCTTATACAATAAAATCTTTAAGTTCAGCCAACAAATTTAAATTTGTATTGTGAGTGACTCTTGTTATTAAGATCGTGCTTTGAAGGCAACTACCTCAATTACTTTGGACTATTTCTGCACGAATTTGCATTCTCCTAAAATCAGTCTAGTTACTTTTTGAATGACCCTTGCAGGTATTTTTCAAATTATTAATTTCACATTTGAATGTTGTATATTTTGCAAAGTTTCCTTATTTATTCAGTTCCTTTGTTAAAAGGAAGTGTGTAACAACTAACAGGACACTAAATAAATGGGCATGTGGCATAATCTCAGCTAACTGGGGTAGGAAAGGAATGGGATGCAAAAAGAGCTAATCCACTTGGGTCATTTTTCGTGCGATAATTATTCAAACAGATACACTCTCAGTAGGCACAACAATTTAATAACAAGAAAACTATCAGAGCACATTAATAAGCTAAGCAATGGGCTTGTCAGCCTGCCTGTAAAAACACAATAATAATAATAATCCCTAACTTGCTGATCCATCTGCTTTGTCTGTTGCTCAAAACCTCTCCGATGCTCTCCTTGTTTTTCAAAATAGTCCTTGCATTGCAAAGCATGCCAGCAATCCTTGTGCGCTACATGCAGTTTGTATCATGCAATGCTGTATAAACAAATATGTATTAAGCTACAACACTATCCCAACAGATACTTGATCCTGAAAGCTAAATGATGTTGGGGAAAGTGTGCTTTACAATGTTACAACCTGATGTCTCAAAACTTCAAAAGTGAAAACAGAGGGCAAAAAAGAGATTCTTTTGCATGACATACTTTATATCTAATTATTCTAGCTGAACTGGACAGAGATTATGACCTATAATACATGCACCCTGATATTGCTGCATGGAGAATATTACAATTCATTCTAGGCCAGTCCAAAAGGTTATTTTTATTAAATAATTAATCTTTTGGACTGATTATTCATTTAATTAATTTTATAACACATATGAACAATAATAATCTTTGTGACAGTTAACAGAAATGAAAACATAATTATCACATTATTGTTACCAATCTGTTGATCTTCAACACTGATAAAGAGCAAACTCTACCCACATTATTTAAAGCATAAATAAATATTTGTCATTATTTGAGTTTCCGTCATAATAGTAAAACAACCTTTTTAATAACCTCTGTTTTTTCTTTGCTATAACTGAATTTTTTGGAATTACAGTGAGAAGCTGTCAGTTCAGGCTAAAAATTATTTCTGTTGCACTAAAAGCTTTTGCTGTTCTATTGGTCACATTTATCCCTAAAAAACACTTTACTCTTTTGTCACATAAACATGTTTTTTTAGGTAAACATTTACATTACCTCAATTTTTGTACATCATTATACAGTGCTTTATTATTGAATAAAAAATGCAAGAAAAATAATTGCATGTTGAATATGCAAGCAAAATTGTAATTTCAACTTGTGCATGACAGAAATCATAAATAACAACATCTAACTAAAAAACATACCTGGTATGTCCAAAATGCATCCCAAATCCAGACGATACAGAAGGTTCTGTAAAACATAAGAAAAAGCAGTCATTGCAAACACAATTTTTTTTTTCTGTAGATTTTGTGAGTGCAGACATGTCATTCAAAATGCCTCATGAATGTGTGAACAGAGCAGATAATTTTTGTTATATTTATGGACAAATTACTTTGCTATCACAAAGACGACCCATTATAACAATGATAAAGAAAGCTTACAGCCTTTATTTTGGTTGTGAGATTGGTGACCAGGACCAGTATTGGGCCCCACACATATGCTGTCAATATTATGCAATGAATCTGTGCTGCCAGCTGAACCGAAAAGAACAGTCAATGCATTTCGCAGTTCCAATGGTGTGGAGGGAGCCGACAAACCATCTAATTGCCATTTTTGCATTACTTCTCTAATTGGACATGGTATTTCTAAGAAGAAAAAGCACCCTTTGACCTATCTGAATATTCCCTCTGCTATGTGCCCAGTGCCTCACAGAGAAGGGCTTCCTGTTCCAGATCCACCACATTGTTATACTCTGGATGATGAAGAAGAAAGTAAGGCCAGTGAACATTCGTCACCTGTGAAAGCATGTATATCACGTCACGAGATCCTGATTTCATGCCAACTCAAGATTCTGCACAGCCATATAAAATTACTCAAGAGTGAATTGAATGATCTAGTGAGGCATCTGGAATTGCCAAAAAGTAAAGCAGAGCTGTTGGAATCCAGACTGCAGCAATGGAATCTTCTAGAAGAGAATGTGCATGTGTCTGTATTTCTGTTAGCAACATTTATCACTAAGATCTGTGTTTCTATTGGCATTTTTCTGTTCAATATAAAGTAAGGCTACATTTATCATATTTATAATTAAAAAAAAATTATCAATTAAAACCAAGTGGTTCCAAACAATCTTTTTTCATAGTGTCTACCCAATTGTGAAAGGGAGATTTTCTGATCTGCCTTTGATTTTTGCATGGCTTCTCATGCATAATTCACAAGCTATAGAAACAACTGGATGTTGCATTTTCAGTCAGATACTGCAATGCACAGTGCCAAAATAAAAATACTACTTAAATAGTCACAGTAATTATATACTATGAGTGGAACATAATTTGATTGTAAAAAAGACAAGAAGCAATCTATGTGCCAACTTCTCAAGATATAACCTTTTCATTATAACATGTTCAGAGGACATACATCATAAAATAAAACATACATGGCTAAAGTACACATAACTAAACTGACATGCCAATTTCATGTGTCATACTTGTTGTACAAAGGTAGCACATGGATAGTTTGATAAAGAATTTGACAACAGAATCAGTACAGTAAGTTTTTTGTTATCCGCACAAAAAATGTTAAGTGGGCAGTGGTTATAAATTCAACTCACCTAAAGGAGTGATTTGAGCAGCTGTAGGATACTCATGATGAATGATGTATTTAGGCACTTCTGAACCAGTATGAGAACCCTGGAATGAACCAGAAATAAAATTAAGAAAATTAGAAAGAATCAATTGCATTTAAATTAAATATTGCATCATTTAAAAGATTATTTTTTCCCCTAACACTAGTGGAAGCACTTCTTTAAAACACTTGACATATGGAATAGTTATAAGCAAACATGAAGCAGATTAAAAATGTTGTATGTGCTGCCATGGATGCTGGTCACTGGCAGTGGCAAATCAAACACCTTTCATGTCACAAGTTCTTAGTCAATAGGAAGTGATCATAAAACATCACAGGTAAATATGTAACATGTGTATCACCTACAGCTTGGGTCTTCATATCAATCATTTAAAAACTCTCTTGCTACAATTATATCATTTCATATCAATCATTTAAAAACTCTCTTGTTACATTCAATTATGCTTTTCATGGAAGGAAAGCATATATTTCATCCATGAAATGTTTTTATTATTGGAAATTTTAACATTGTCAGCATTTTATTGCTTTCTTCTTTTTTTGTGCTTATGCTAGTGTGTGTGTGTGTGTGTGTGCACATGCGTGTTTGTGTGTGGGTGCATGCATGCATGTTTGTTTGTTTCACAGCTTTTTACCAGACTAAAAACAGAGATATTATCCTACTAGCATATAGCCCATCCTAGGAAGGTTGTTTTCAAGCTTTAAATAAATATTCATATGTAGGGGATGTTGCCAGTCCTATTATGGAGTGAAATTTTTAATTGAAGCAGAGTGGAAACAAAGTAAATAGATGCCGGATTTCTGTAAGGAAATATAGTAAAAACTTATAAAGTAAGAACTCATTCATGTTAGAACTAAAACTTATATGCTATTTACTTCCATTTTTCAAAAGACCTTGAGATAAAATAACATTCTGTCTAAAATATTTGTTGCAACAATTGTAGGTTATAGCATTTAGATAGATCCATATTTTGCAAAATGTGTGATATAATCAGCACTAAACTCGGAAAGTTGCTTTTGTGCAAACTTACCTTAATAACTTTTACTTTGATTTTTCACATTAAATTACTTTTTCCTTAGCACACTTGTTATTCCCTTCACGGTTTGTTTTAGACTGTTCTATTTAGCAGTTAGTTTGAAACTTCATACCGAAGCTTTTTCTACAAAATAATGCGACATCTGGTATTACAAATTGGAACTATCTAAATTCTCAACAATGAGCTGTTGGGGTGACATCTGCTTTTAGGTGCAATTTCGTTCACTTTGACATCTCAAGATTTCAGTTTTTATTGTAGGTTAGAGTGTTTAGATCGACCGATATTTTGCAAAATGTATAATATAATCAGCACTAAACTCAGAAAGTTAGTTAAATTAAAAAAGTAAAAAATAATTAAAGTGTACAAATTAATATTTGAATTGTGCTAAATTAAATTAATATACCAATGCAACTTGCCATGATATTAAGAATTCAATTCGAATTTTGTAGATCAGATAAATAGAACTCGAGCCACACATTGATATAATCCAGTGTTTTTAAATTAGCACGCAATCACCTTGACATCTCAATGTGATTGCGTGCAAACTCAACTTGCTGTGACATTACGAATTCAATTCAAATTTTGTAGATCGGAAAAATAGGACTCGAGTAATTGATAATCCAATGTTTTTAAATTAGCAAACGATCACCTTGACATCTAAAAGTCATTGAGTGCTATTATATAGCAGGCAATAACTTTAACATCTCGAGAGCACACACGAATTGATCGATATGTGATGGCGCAACAATGCAGACGTTGCTATGACGTCAAGCATTCTAGACACACAGAGAGAGAGAGAGAGAGAGATCTGCATACATTCAATTAAAAAAAGGTTATATGTATAATTATATTCCAAATCTTATTTATTCTTTTTAACGAACAAACAGATAAGGGGAAAGGGCAGAGGGTAAAAATTCACATTTACTAAACACCACATCAAACACATAACTCATACAGTCTCCAGTACTGCACGCAAATTAAAGAATGCATATACTTTCTGTAAATTACAAATAGGAACAAAGATCAAAAACTGGGGATAATGATAGATTAATATGATTTCTTAGAGAAACAAAAGGTGTATGTAACAAGAATCACAATTTTTGATAAAACAGCTCAAAAAGTTCAGCAACATTTTTGACATCGCAAAAAGTAATAACATAAAAATAAACCATGACCACATTCAACATATGAAAAGGAAAGCATTGTAAAAATATGTGAAGTAAAATAAACTATATGGAAAACTTACAATATGAGTAATTTATCTCAGCAGCATCTACTTACCTGAAATAAATATCTTTTATAAAGCAGAGGTGGGTGTCTTGCAAGTTGTTGCTTTTGTAATCGAGCTCTTTCTTGCTCTTGGCGAACTATCTCACGAGCTCGTAAGATATGTTCTTCATTGGCACTAAAGCTGCAATGACAATTCAAAAAACATCTAATTGCATTAAGACTCAGCAACACAAAATAAAAAAAAAATAAAAATGAAAGTACATATCAAGAATTTTGAAAATTTCCAGGTAACCTTTCAACACCCAAACACTAAAAGCAGTAGAAACAGGCAGAAATACCAGCTTAGAGATTGATGCAAAATAGTTTGTCAGTAGTGAATCAAGGCCCATACCTATGCAACAAAATCACAGCTTGTCCAAACTTTAGTTTGCTTATGTTCCAACATAAGTACACTACAAGTCACTGAAGTCAATGAATACAATCTGCTGACAACTGATTGGTAGCTGAAGCTGAATAAGAGATCACTGAAGAGACTGGGTGATTAAAGTGAACCTTTTTTTCTGCCATCAGCCTGGAGATCAATTGACCCTTATGCAACTGCTGAAATCCTGCCAAAATTACTCTACAATGATGGAGGGAAACTACAGATACAATTTCTTAATAAACACACAGATGAAGGACCCTTGCACTGGTGAGACAAAATAAGTGAACATATTTGCATGCAAAGCCGGAATCCAAAAGTCTGAGTTCCAGTTTCAGTAGCCATAAGTCAGCATTCTAACAACTTGACTACCAGGCAACAAACTTAACCTACAGTTAAAACTTCTGTTTGTTCATAATCATACAACAATGTAGTAAGGACCAATTCTAATTCTAATAGGAGATAAACTGCAGTGTACAGATAGTTAAATTTTGTCTTGCTGGCACTAAAAAAAAAAAAAAAACTGTTTGCCAACAGTTAAAATTACTGGTGGTTAAATGCATGCACACTACAGGTGACTGAACTGGTACCAGCTTACTACCTAACTGTAGAACCATAATCTACTAAATATCAAACAGCAATATTAGTGTGCAGACAATTTTCAAAACAGTCCTTTACAGATTAAACAGGCAACAACTGCTAGAAACTCAACATCAGCCAACTGAGAGAGAATGGTTAGTTGTTTCTTACTAACATTTAAACTGCATCCTGTGGACAGTCAAGTTACTGTCAGCAAGCAGCAGGTAGTCAAACTACAACTTTCAAATTACTGAGCTGTCTGCTGATAGCCAAACATCAGTATACTGGAGGTCAAACTGAATCTGAGAGATGAATTGAATTTGATGTCTGATGAAAATATAAAAGGAAAGTTCACCAAAAATTGAACACTGAAAATTCAACAACTGCTTTCTAGCAGTAAAAAAAAAAAAAAAAGGTAAATCAGTTCTAACAACAGCAAAAACTGTAGGTATATTCAAAGTCAAAATTCAATATGCATTTATGAACATTAATAGATTTAACAGCTAATCAGTTTTCTTTTCTATCTTGGCTTTTCTTTTTTTTTTTTTTTTCATTTCTTTCCAGCCTTATAATTGTTTTTTTTGCTATGTTTTTATTATGTCCCAACTAAATTTCTTGGGTACCTAGCAGTTTCTGTACCTTCATCTGTCTTTGTTCCCAACATTGGTTTGTCTTCTTCTTTTAATTATGATTTTTGTGTTTCCTTTTCTCTGTTTTATTAATTTATAAGTATATTTCCCCCTTATTTTTGTTACAGAATTTCACAGTGCTAATAACTCAATTTCTTGATTGCGTAAGTACTTTACACTATTTGGCCCTTTCATTAGAACCTCATATTCCATGTACAAAAAGCAAGAGTTATTATGTGCAGCAACTACTGAAATAACAGTTTCAGGTGAAGAATGTACTTACGAAATGTTTAAGAAAAATTTGCGTTCAAATTTCAAGAACAATTTGAACGTGGTTTAAATTGTTGAAGCATTCTATTATACAGTTTGCAGTTTGCTGTCTACCTTCCTTGAAAAAGCCATCTGGTTGATGTGCGAAAGCTTGGAAACTTTTATTTTATCTATGCCAAAAATTCGGATAACTAGTATAGTTATACTATCTTATGTTGGTGTACAATTCTTTGTGTTATTATTTAGATTTTCTTTTTAAACTGTACATCTCTTCAATGATTGAAGTGTCAGTGCACTCAGTGAAAAAATGTAATATTAGATATCACTACATGTGATGCAAGTATCTGGATAAATGTTGTGATAAGTGTTATTTTGTAACTTTTTTGAGTGATAGCTGCACTGGAACTATTATTCAAGATTGAGCCATTCATCTAAGGTAGTTTAATTTTTTATTTCATATACAGGGTGTATAGGAAAGTCCTTAAACAGGGAAATAACTTTTGAACACAAAATGCTAGAGTTGTGGAAGTAGTGTGTACATATAGTAAAGTGACTATGTTCTATCAGATGAGACCGATTGCAGAACCCCTAGAGGCACATTTTGGAAGTTAGCAATCCTATCGCGAGAACCAAGAGAGATAGCGAAAAAAGTCAATAGCAAACGTTTAGAGCGTCACCGATTTAGTATGAAATGATGCCCTACATTCACCAAAAACTCCAATAGAAGATCACTGACATAAATACGTCACTCATCGCATGCAGAAGTGTGACATTATAAGGTGATGCAAATTTACTAATAAAACTAATACATGTATGTGTCAGCAAGGTACAATTTATTATGTACTGTACAGTAAAGTAGTAAGAAATGCATACAGCAGTAGGACATTATGAAGAAGAAAAACACAAAATAATGTTCTAGAAATACTAAATGTCAGTACTAATACTTAAGCATTCGTGATGTGTCCACTATTGGCAGCAATACACATCTGTATTCGAGCTAGAACTTGGATGTTCTGCAGCATTTCAGGTGTTACGTTACTGCATGCTTGGATAATACGGGCTTGTAGATCATTAACATCACGGGATGGCAAGCTGAACACCTGGTCCTTCACGTAACCCCACAAGAAAAAGTCCAATGGGGTTAGGTCAGGTGACCTTGGTGGCCACTCCACATTACCTCCATAACCGATGATCCTGTGCAGGAAAGTGTCCGACAAAAAGCTTCGCACTGACACCAGCTGATGTGGTGGGGTGCCGTCATGCTGAAACCACACAGAATGCAGATGGATTAACGGCAAGTTATCTAGGAAATCAGGTACTGTTGTTCACAATAGCTCCAGGTATCTTCGCCCCGTTAAGGTTTCATCGTAGAACACAGGTCCTATGAGGCGAGTGTTTCAAATCCTGCACCAGACATTGAGGGACCACCGTACCTGATGATGAACTTCTTGTTGCCGTGATGGGTTTTCAAGTGCCCAATCGTGCGCGTTGTGTCAGTTTAAGACCCCATTGCGATCGAATTTTGCCTCGTCTGTCCACAAAATGTTAGTCAAAAAATCCAGCTGTTCATCTAGTGTGCTCATCGCGAAGTTGTACCAGTCGCAACATCTCTGATAATCTCCTGGAAGCAACCCTTGCGTTAGTGTTGCACTGTACGGTTGAGCTCGGAATTCACGCAAAATTTGCCATACACGACCAAATGTAAGGCCAAATGTCGCACTGATGTCTCTCGTACTGCAGTGTGGGTGGGCTAGCGCATAGGCCAGGACGTCCATTGGCTGCACGTGCACAACCTGCAAGTGTCAGCCTACCTGAACGGGAATGACTTGTAATGCTCCCAGTTTCTCTCAGCTGGCGAAGGACATTGATGATACTGACCGCAGTAGGATGAGAACGATAAGGGAAATGTAATGCATATTGGCATGCTGCCTCTCTTGCCAGACGACTGCATTTCCCATACAACATAACTATCTCGCAGTACTCGTTGGAATAACTAGCCATGTGTAGACTCGAAGATCCAGTCCACGCACTGTCTGACAAATCTTCCCTGACTGCCAATTTATGCTTCCCGATGAGGTATGATGTAGCGTTTCCATTTGCATACTTTCATCCATCCTTCGCTGTTTTGCAGGCAAAATTCGTTTACAGAATTTACGCTTTGCGATGCTATTCGTGACGTATTTATGCCGGTGATCGGATATCAAGATATCTGCATTTCCGGACTTCTATTGGAGTTTTTGGTGAATGTAGGGTGTCATTTCATACTAAATCAGTGATGCTCTACACGTTTGCTATTGACTTTTTTCACTATCTCTCTTGGTTCTCGCGACAGGATCGCTAACTTCCAAAATTCGCCTCTAGGAGTGCTGCAATCGGTCTCATCTGATAGAACATACTCACTTTACTACACTGCTGGCCACCCTAAATGCAACACCAAGAAGGAAGCAGCTGATTGGCCTGAAATTTGCAGCTGCGTCGCCCGCGAGAGGACATGCAAACGATTAGCATTGCAGGGAATATGCAATTCATGTGGGCCTGGCACGCCACCAAGAAGCACTATAAGAAGGGTGCACAGAAGGCAGGGTGTAAGTAGTGGAACTGTGTTGTGTTGCCGGACCTGTGCGTTGGAAGCCTCCTGATGCCTCGTCGCAGAATACAGCAGTTATTCCAGCACGTTTCAGAGTGACAGAGGACGAATAGTGGCTCATTGCGACAGCGGTTTATCGTACCGAGACATCGGCACCCGTGTGGGACGACATCCAGCCACAGTGAGGTGAGTATGGATTCGGTGGGTGCAGGAGGGACGGACGGGCCGACGTGAGCGATTGCCGCAGCCGCGGCACACCACCGAACGAGAGGACCGGCACGTTCTGCGGCGGGCATTGACGGCTTGCACCGCCACATCACGAATGTTAGCGCAGGAATTAGAGTGTGTTGCGCAACAACCTGTGTCAGCACGTACCGTTCGACATCGTCTGTAGGAGCGGGGACTTGTCGCACGGCGCCCATTGCTCCAATTGCCAGTGACGAGTGCGGCGGCAGTGGGCCGTTGAACGCCGCACCTGGACTACGGAATGGCATGACATTGTCTTCTCCGACGAATCCCGCTTTTGCCTGCAACACCACGATGTCGGATCAGCGTGTGGCGACGCCACGGCGAGAGACTGCATGACGCCTGCATTATGCATCGTCATACCGGTCCGTCGCCTGGCGTTATGGTTTGGGGCACAATTGGATATGACACCCGCACCGCTCTGATACGCATCACTGGTACACTCAACAGCCACCACTACATCTCCGACGTTTTGGAGCCTGTAGTCTTCTCTTACCTGCAGGACCTGCCTGCAGCTATGTTTCAACAGGACAATGCGCGCCCGCACATGGCACGCATCATGCAACAATTCTTCACGGCCCACCAGGTGTCACTGCTGTCATAGCCCGCCTGTTCTCCCGATATGTCGCCCATCGAACACGTCTGGTCACTGATCAGCAACCGAGTGGCCCGGCAAGCACCACCCGCGGCTATGCCTGATGAAGTGTGGCAACGTGTGAAAGCAGCCTGGACCAACATACCCCAAGCCCACATCCAAAGCCTCTTTCATTCGATGCCACGGCGTGTAGCGGGCGTTATTGTCAGCCATGGGGGCCACGCGAACTATTGATGTCTGCGTGTTCCGTAAGTCGCACGGACCTGTAAGCTCAATTGTTTCATCTTTGTATCTGTTGTTATGTGTCCAGTAAATCTGGCTTTGCTATCTCGTGTCCTTCTTTGTGTTGCATTTTGGGTGGCCAGTAGTGTATATGTACACACTACTTCCACAACTCTAGCATTTTGCGTTCAAAAGTTATTTCCCTGTTTAAGGAATTTCCTATACACCCTGTATATAGTGACCTTATGTTAAGAGGTACTTGATGACATTTATTTGTGTTAGCTTCATTTTGGTGTTTTAATCAAGTGACTTACATGATGTAGAGCAATGTAATAGTAATATAGTTGAAGTTATCATGTGTCATGCAAAGTGTCTCATAATGTGCAACATGAATATAATAACTTGTAGAGAGTGTGTTTATGTGCCCAAAACTGAGATATCATTTGAGTGCTGAGGTCTTTTTAGTTGCACCTGATCTCATTGGTGTAAACTCCTTTTTGGTCACATGCTTGACATTCACCAAAATTGATTTTGAAGAATTTTTAATGTGGTTTCTGGCCTAGAAACACAACAAAACACTTAAAATAATTTATATCTAAACTACAAGGTGTGCAATAACCATAAAACACTGCCTTAATTAATAAAAGATTTTAAGAATGGCTAACCTTGCAGATGAACTGGGCATCCAGTTATTGTAATAGGTAGAAATGTTTCTGAAATTTGATTGATCACTATTCCTTGATTCTGGCACATCTCTACTGCTTCCTGTAGATGAAAAATAATGAAAAATGAAATTGGCAAGATATGAAACACGAAATAACTGCGACATCAAGCTGACAAAAAGTTACTGCAAACAAGTGCAAGGGGTAATTAAATATATCACACAGAGTACATTTGCATCATCTCTATGTTACATTTAATCACCTATACAGACACATAGATCTGAGAACAATCTGAGACAAGACTGGAACTGATGAATGAGTGCAATAGTCTGTAGTAAAAAAATAACAATCTTTAAAGTATTGTGATGATGTATGTGTAGATTTGTTTCCCCTTTAAGAGCTAACTTTTTCAGATGGAAAGAAAGATCCAAAATTCATCTAGGAAGAAATAAGAGGGAAAACTTTAGAATGAACTATCTGAGATTTCTCTAAAATTAACTGAAATAAAATCTTAATACCACACGACC
Organism: Macrothele yani; assembly: GCA_039090855.1. Classification (NCBI taxonomy): domain Eukaryota; kingdom Metazoa; phylum Arthropoda; class Arachnida; order Araneae; family Macrothelidae; genus Macrothele; species Macrothele yani. Next base: position 7,184,973 of record CM076994.1, on the reverse strand, counting down.
AGAATCATCTAATCAGATTCATAATATAAACAAAATCTTACTTGAACTTTCCCCTAAAAGCTCACATGTCAGAATGAGCTTCCCTAAATTAAAGAATAGTAAATCAGAAACTATCATAAGCAAATTAGGAAAGCTGGAACTTGATCAGATTTTTCCTTCCTTTCTATAGGAAACCTGGAGGTGATATCCAAGTACATAAACAACATAGAAAATTGAACAGGATATTTACCAGAAGCCCCATACAGAACAAATAGTATTTCATGAATAAGACACAGATAAACAAATTGGCATTTAAGAATTTCCTCTCTTCTTGGAAAATATATATTTTTTTTTTTTTTCAGTTTTCCTAAAAACAAGTACCATGTGCAGAAATCAGGTCCAGCAACAGATTTGCTATTTGCCCTATTATTTCCAAATATTGGGGAAATAGAAAATGAAGTTCTATGAAAAAGAAGTTCGTTGTTTATGAACAAATCCAAGGATTCAAATTGCTGTTTTATTTACATAAAAGTCTTAAATGTTTTGAAACTTTTGATCAAAATTAACTGAGTTTTCAAGTTAATATCAAGAAAAAGATGAATTGCCCTTCATTTTCAAACCACAGATTTTGGGAAGGGACAGGCAGCCTATGAGACAATACCTCTGAATAAGTTGGCCAAGAAGTACCTGAGTTCATCAGTTTTGGAGGTAAGAGAAAGAGAAAAACCCATTTTCAAAGATCAGACTGAAGACCTTCCAGAAGCATTCACAAGAACTAGATTATCTAACAAATTACTTTGACAGACACATAAACCACTTCTAGCCAGATCTGGAGTGCTGTGGTTCCCTAGGCTGCAATTGCTTACCTGGAGTGGGGCTGAGATTTAAAGGCTCACTGAATTGTCTGTCTTAGTTCTGCTCATTTTAATAGCATCACCACTGCTGCTATTAAAATGAGCAGGACTAAGACAAACAAGTCAAATGGAGGCTAGAATAAAGATATATCTCTTTTGATTTGTATTGAAGCAGTTGAAACATAAAGCTATTGGTCATTTTCTCATTCTAAACTTCATATGGGGGGGGGGGGGAGACATGCAGAAAGCAAGACCCATTTGACAGATATGTATGTCATGCACAGGAGTTTTGCTTTTTGAATGTTGTTCTTCTAATGCTTAGAATGGAGAACAAACCAATAGTTCTGGCACCTTGCAGGACAGAAGACCAGGAGAGAAAGAGCTGACTCTACAAAAGAGAGATGCTTTACAAACACTAATTGCAACACAAGGTTAGTAGATGATAAGATTATGCTCATCCTGCGCTTCTGGTGATTGCTTTCTGACATCACTGTCTAAATTGCCATCATAAGATTACCTAATCGCTACGTTTCTTTGTATCTGCACCATAGCAGTGTGATGGGATTATAATTTGTAAACCAGCTGGAATAATCTTCATAAATTCTACAGGATTTTTTAATGCATATGGTTTTCAATTTTTAAGTTTAAAAAATTGGGGAATGTTGCCAAGATGCTTTTCCTATTCCTCATACAGAAAGTTGGCTGTACTACCAAATCAGAACACTTTCCAGTAGTTCCCAATTTCCTGTGTATCGTTCCGCTTTTTCGCTTTATTTACATACAACCTGATCACACCCAACGTGAAAGAAACTAGTTCACGATAATATAAGGATTTTTTTTTTACTGTTTTCATCGAAATTAATCGTATTGTAATGGAAATAACTATAGGCATTTATTTTATTATGGAAAATAATACATTTATTTTCATATCACAGATTTATGCATCATATTTCTAATAAAGTAAGTGATATGAATGCCCTTTTCACGAAATTAATGTGTCAAACATTCACTTTTTCCACTCGGTAGAACAAAGTACTTCAATGAACTGTTATAATGGATCTAAATTTTGTTTTTTTTTAAATTGTAGAAACAAATATTCTATTAGACTATCAGCCAATAGTTCTTCCAATTTATTAGTATGGCTTCTGAGATTTTGCTTGAGAGCTCTCCAGTTGGATTCAATACTTTGAATATGAGCTCCACTGTCAGGATTTATGAAAAGTTTTGTGTGATTGACTATTAAATGAGTGAGTGTTACCATTAAATAGCTACAATTCGGATTTACAATTCACATGTTAGGACGGTGATGTAACTCAGTGACGTCATGATTATTCATCTGTGAGGAAGGCGGGATGGGCAAGCCTTACTGTCCATTAACCTCGATTGTAACACACAATTCTCGTGTTTGTGAAGGCAGTATGAAAGCCCACTGTTATCATAAACCCAGTGTTCATCCTGTGTTCAGTGAGTATGGATAATAGGTAGTTTCAATGCAATAATGCCTGTATACCGGACTGGCTGTTCATCACATGAATATCCTTCCACAACTCAACTGCAATATCACTAGATCTGTCTGCAATCAAGCATGCCTGAGATGTGATTTGAAAGTGCCTGACCTCAGATTTTACATATAATTTTGATCCTTCATTTCAGAACTCAAGTCAGTCAAATCCAAATGACATACCACAAGATGACACCTGACACCTTTTCAAACAATCATTGCCAGTATTCAAAACACATGAAGTCCTACACAATATTAATTTTCAAAGATTTATATATTTTGCATTGTTATTTGTATTTTAAATTAGCCTTATGATAATCATTTGAAAACTTAATCATTCAATCATAAAATCACCAACTGTGCTTTGGGTTGCCCTCTTAATGAATTTTACCAGAAAAAAAAATCCCCATAACAAAATAGATTTCCAAAGAATTAGGTATAAACATAAACCTACACCACTAACTAATAAAAAGGAGGGAAAAATTTATATGAACTAAGCAAAACTAACATACTTATTACTTCACTGAAATTAAATATTTGCAATGTAAAATGAGCAAACTTATCTCTGAGAAATGTGAGTGTGGAAATTTTAGGTGTCAAGATTCCAAACACATACATATCAACTAAGCTGTTCTCTGGGTTTTGGAGTTTAGCTCCTCAAATCACAATCATCTACCAAATCAAAGTTGCCGACAATGTTACATTTTACTTAGTGCTGATGTTTCAAAATTCTTCACTTCCAGCAATCTTGGCACACAACTTGGGCTTTACTGCAACCCATAACACACTGCACACAAAACCTTTTGTGCTTCGCATTCATCATCTTTTTCTCTAGCAGGCATTCCTGAATCTGGTCCTCCCTAAATTTCCTTAGCCTTCCTCTACCTTTTTTTCCTGACACTTGAGCTGAATAAATTCTGTTAATTAGTAGCTAATCACTCATTCTTTCAATATGGCCAAACCACCATAAAATATTTGTCCCCACCCTACTAACAAAATTTTACATCACATTACACAACTGCAGTAAACATTAATTCGACACATGATCAGAATGAGTCTTGTCACAACATCCCCATAAGTCACGTATCTTTTCAGCACACAAATGACTTTTGCATTTTTTCTGCAGTACCCAGGTTTCCCTACCATGCATCAAAACAGCAAACATCACACTTTTATACACAGACATTTGGGGACTTTTTTGACAACCCATTAGTCCTGTGAAATCCTTCTAAAGTAACTACGACTTTTGGGCTGAATTCATTCACCTACTAATTTCAGCATCTAATCTGTTTTCCCTGCAAACATCTTCCTAAGTACACAAACTAATTCTCCTGGTATAACTCTGCATCATTTACACTGATTTTGCATTAGTAAACCAACTCCATATATTTCCAAAATGTTCATAAAAGAAAGGACATAAATAACTTTCCAGTCAGGAGTAATGATCTCCCCCTTAAAATTGTGGACAAAGGTCAGTATCTTGGTGTTTGGTTTGACGAATTCTTTAACTGGAATACGCATGTTCAGTTTGTTTTAAAAAAGTTTCCTTACAGGTTGGCCTACTTGGTAAAATTAAGCATCTCTTCCCTAGCAATGTCCTAAAAAACATTTTACTATGCTTTTATTTACAACCATCTCTCCTATTGTGTGGAATCCTGGTATTCAAATATAAGTGCAAACAATAAGTTATGCTTGCTCAAATTACAGAAGAAATCTGTTGCTATATGCTGAACACAGATTACATGTCTAATTCAAAACCATTATTTCTAAAACTAAATATTCTAAAAATTCATGAAATTTTTACCTTGAAACAGGTATCATGTTTTTTAAAATAATGTATCTTAAACTGCCTATTTTTCAATCTGACATCAAATATCTGGATTATTCTATATTCACCAGATCTGTTGCTAACAACAAATTATGTCAGCCGTGTGTTGGACTTAATTACGGTTTAAATAGCATACTTTATAAAGCCATTATCCTCTGGAAAATATCAAAAAGTTTTACTTGTCTCTGCAAAATTACATTGTAAATCACCCTGATCTCCATAACAAATCTCAATCCTATCATTCAATTGTAGTACCAAGCATGCTGCTAACAGTGGTGCTTCTGTTATAACCATCTTACTTGCTTTCATATATGCCATATGTTTTATTCCTTTTCTTACATCTAATAGGGGGAATCGCCTTACAACCAATGTGTTCAGATTCCTCCTGGTGGGTTGCATTTTCATATAACGGTAAGTTTTAAATGTGTGCAATAAAATAATTGTAACAATTGTAAAAAAAAACATGACTTTGGCTTTCCCTTTATTTATATTCAGTTTCAATTTAATACATTATGTTCTCATCATGGACAACATACCCTACAACCAGTGGTGGCTTTTCAGGTGAAGTAGGTGAAGTGCCTCTTCACCTATTTTATTTGAAATAAAGTTTCATTTAATAATTTCGTATAATATATTCTTTTTTTGCCTTTATTGCGTGCTAAAATACCCAAAATTTTGATTAGATATCAATTCACAATGCGCGTCCAATACGGAAAACAAGTCCTTATACGCAAAACAGTTCAAGTGAAGAGCTGAAATGAGAATGCTTGGAGGTCTGCAGTTTTCGTCCGAGTTGCCATGGTAACTGTGACGTCACCCTCCCCTATCTGCCGGGCAAGTGAAGTGTTTTAGCTTGAGACACCAAGCCTCTGCACCTGAAGTTGTGACCTTCCGAAGAGATCGCAGTGGAATGGGAATCATTGGCAATCCACTAGGGCTTTGCGGTGTTTCGGTACATACTTTCCGAAAGAGATTTTTTTTTTTCGTGTTTTGTGATTGTTTGTTAAAAACTTCATTAGTTACTTTAGTTTTGTGTACAGTTTAACTGACAGTGATAGTATTAGTTTTGAGTATGTATCCTGTGAACAACATTTTCTGTAATTTATTGCAAACTCCGTTCAATCGGTGGAAAGATGAAAATAAAAGAGACATTTTACTTCAACGACAACCGACGGATTCACTGACAATTGTCGTCAAGAAAGAAATCAAGAAGAGCGGCAAATCTTACAATATTAATTTTGAAAATTGTTGGTTTGCTGAATATAAATGGCTTTGTAGCCCTTCTGTGTTACAAAAACTATTTTGTTGGCCCTGCTTATTTTTTGGTGATAAAATCCGGCGTGGAATTTCAGATTTCTTAAATATAAAACGGTCACTTCACAAACGTGGGGATTCTAGCGAACACCTGAAATGCGAATTAATGCTAAATAATTTTGAAAAGGATCAGAATACCATTGCCGATGCCCCGAGGGAGAATGCTAGGGCTTTTGAAAATGCATTTCAGCGAAAGCGTTCGTTTAAATAGACTTTTCCTGCAGACAATGATTGATGCAGTACTGTATTTAAGTAAACAAGAACTAGCATTCCGTGACCATGACGAAGGCATTGACTCGATAAATCATAGAAATTCAAGGAATTGCTTTCACTGTTGATATCAAGAACTCCTTTAAAAATTCAAAATCAATTGGAAACGATAAAAAATGTCTTCACAGGTGACTCAAAAACTATTCAAAACGAATTAATTGAATGTATTTCTGAATATATAAACGATCACGTCAAAAATGAAATAAATGAAGTTCAATGCTTTTATATTCAAGTAGATGGGAAGCCATAACCAGACTTCCGAGTGCTCTTTAATATAATAATACGATCTGTTGATTCGGAAGGTGTATTGGTTGAGCGATTTTTGGGTTTCCATGGTGTGAGTGAAGATAGAACGTCAGAAGCTTTATACAAAATGCTAGACAAAGTTTTGGAACAGTTTGATTATCAACACAAGTCAATAGGACAATGTTACGATGGGGCAAACGTAATGTCTGGACACTGGACTGGGCTCCAGAAAAAAATGAAGCATAAAGCTTCTCAAGCTGTTTTTGTTATTGCTTAGTACATCGTTTGAACCTTGTATTACAGCAGAGTTTTTCTAAAATTTCTAAGTGTCGAATATTTTTTGCAAGCCTCGGTGTAATTCCCTTGTTTTTTCACCACTCAGCAAAGAGATCACTTAGCTGAGTGGTGAAAAAACAATACACTCACATCAACAACCGCAAGATGCATGCAAACCATAACGGAAACTCGATGGTCCTCCACTTCGAAGTTAGTATGTGTAATAGTTGAAGATTGGGAAAAATTGAAGGAAGTATTCGAATTTCTCACAAATAGTGACCAGTCGGAAAAAAAATCAATTCAACTTGCCCAAGGGTTTTTAAATGATATGAACACTTTTGAATTTACATTTTTTGGGAATAGTATTTAATGAAATATTTGACCTCACCGATCTATTGTTCGAAATTTTGCAGAAAAAATCAACAGACATAAAATACTGTGTTACTCAAATTAAAAACAACTTATGAAATTTTGAGCCATAAAAGGAACGATGAGGTTGTTTGGAAAAGCTAGCAAAATCACAGAAATAAGCAGATCTAAACGGGAATATGCTGCTCTTACACCAGAAACAATTTTTCAAAATTATAAACAATTGTATTTTGAAATTTTGTACCACATTCTTATGGAAATGCATATAAGATTTCAAGACTGTGAGAAACTTAAACTTCAATTTGCCTGGCTTGCTGACACAACAAAATTCGACCAATTTAATTCATGCTTTCCCTCTCACGCTTTTGAAAATCTACAACATTTTTACGGAAATTTTTTACTAAACACCAGCGCCTTAAAGATGAACTGAGTCTTGTATATGCTGATGAAAAATTAAGGAATATATCGACTCATGAACTTCTTCGAGTGCTTCATGAAGATAAAGGCATTTTTACAGAAGCTTATAAATTGGTTTCCCTGATTTTAACAATTGCATCTGCAAGTGTTTCAGTGGAAAGAAGTTTTTCTTGCCTTAAAAGAATACAAAGTTACTCTAGAAACACTATTTCTCCAGATAAACTTGCTTCTTTGGCAAATTATTCTATTCAGAAAGACATTTTCTTGATGTCATGAAGAAACAGCCATTTTCTGACGACATAATCTACACATTTCCAGCTTTAAAGGGAAGAAGAATTGATCTAATATATAAAAAAATAGGTAAGTTCTCATTAATTGATTTTCATTGAAGACAGTAGATATCTTTTCATATTGCTCTTGTAGCTTTTCACCTATTTTTCCTACAATGAGCCGCCACTGCCTACAACTCATTTTTGCTCTCAGACAAGACTGTGTCATTAGTATAAAGCAGTGGTTCTAAACCAGGGTTACGTGTGCCACAGAGGGTACCCCAGGCACTGCATCATCCAAAATGGTGCATTTTCATACCCTTAGTTTTTAGTAAAATATTTATTAGCAATTGCAAACTGACCAACAAGAGATGGCGCCACAACGCCCAAGAAGAAGCGATAGCCGATGACAGAAGCAGCCCGCGAGAACCACCGAAATGCCCAGCTGACACGGTCCGTGCTAGTCGGAGCAAAACGTCCCCTTGAAGACGCTAATGGAGTATTACCGAAAGTACTAGGGTTATGAATAAGTATTGAAGTAAATGAAGATGCAGCAAAGGAAAAAAAACTCATTTGGTGATGAGGCAAAATAAATTCCAACGAAAAAAAAAAAGAAGTGGACCCGTGGCCAAATGAAAAACCCCCATGCCGCATCCACATAACGGAAATATGAATTGAAAGCCAAGCCCCACGTGCGGTAAGTGTTCATCGAACTTTACCAACTAAAAGTGAAGTTCAAAAATGCAAATGCATTAATGCACGTTAAAAAATATAACCTCCAATATCGGAAGTAAATTGAAAAATTGCAAAATAATTTAGATACTAAATGATATCATCATCATTAAGCTGTTCTCTGAGATTCAGAGGTTAGCTCCTCAAAGAAAGACCATGTGCCAAGTACACCTTTAACTGATAGAACTAGAATTTAGTCTACTTACTGTTGGTGTATCAAATGTCTCCATTTACAACAATCTCGGCTGACAGCTTGAGCTTCATTAACATCCATCACACGCCGCACACAAGACCTTTTGTACTTCACAATCTTTTTCTCAAGCAGACATTCCTGAATTTGGTCCTCCCATGATTTCCTTGGCCTCCCTCTACCTTTCATTCGACTGCCACTTGGGCTGAAAAAAATCTCTTAGTCAGTACCTCATCACTCATTCTTTCAACATGGCCAAACCATCTAAGAATATTAGTCTCCACCTTACTAACAACATTTTGCCTCACGTGATCAGAGTGGGTCTTGCCACAAACCCCCTGTAAGTAACGCATCTCCCCAGCACACAAACGACTCCTATGTCTTTTCTGCAGTACCCAGGTTTCACTGCCATACATCAGAGTAGGAACAATAACACTTACTTTCATACACAGCCATTCAGGACTTTCTTGAGAACCCATCATTCTTGTGAAGTCCTGCTAAGGCAGCCATGACTTTCAATGAAGAATTCACTTGCCTATTAATTTCACCATCCAATTTTTCTCTCTCTGTCAAACATACTTCCTAAATACACAAACTCATTCACCTGGCCAATCTCTGTGCCATTAAGGGCCATCTTGCATTCAGTATGAACACTTCCTCGCTCAAAAACCATAACTTTGGTTTTTCAATGACTCAACATTTAAACCATAACTTTGGTTTTTTCAATGACTCTCAACATTTTCTCCAGGAGGTACATTGGAGAAAATGTTGAGAGTCATTGGCATATAGCAACCTGTACATAAGGAAATTGCCAAAATTAGTAGGACAGTGAATTCTTCATTGAAAGTCATAGCTGCCTTAGGAGAATTTCACAGGAATGATGGGTTCTCAAGAAAGTCCTAAAATAGCAGTATATGAAAGTGTAATTATTCCTACTTTGATGTATGACATTGAAACCTGGGTTCTGCAGAAAATACATAGGAGTCGTTTGTGTGCTGGGGAGATGTGTTACTTACTTTTGTGTGCTGGGGAGATGCGTTACTTACTTTTGTGTGCTGGGGTCAGAAATACATAGGAGTTGTTTGTGTGCTGGGGAGGTGCGTTTGTGGCAAGACACATGCTGATCAAGTGAGGAATGAAAATGTGTTGCAGATGTGTAATGTGAGACAAAATGTTGTTAGTAAGGTGGAGACTAATATTCTTAGATGGTTTGGCCATGTTGAAAGAATGAGTGATGAGATGCTGACTAAGAGATTTTTTTCAGCCCAAGTGGCAGGAAAGAAAGGTAGAGAAAGGCCAAGGAAATCATGGGAGGACCAGATTCAAGAATGTCTGCTTGAGAAAAAGATTATGAGTATGAAGTAACAAAAGGTCTTGTGTGCGACATTTGATGGATGTTAATGAAGTTCGAGCATTGTGCCAAGATCATTGTAAATGGAGACATTTGATACACCAACAGTAGGTAAATTCTAGTTCTATCAGTTAAATGTGTACTTGGCACATGATCTTTCTTTGAGGAGCTAACCTCAGAATCTCAGAGAACAGCTTAATGATATGTATGTACATTAGGAAATTTTCAGTACACAAATCAGTACTTTTTATTTTGGCATCATGCATACATACATAATTATATATTGCACAGCCATGGTGATTATAGAACCCCATCTGACTTCGGCACCAGAGGAAAACCAATTTAATAAAATATAAAAATCACAATATAATATTACACAAAACCCAATGTAATATTTCTCATAAAACAGTTCAAGGCATCTAATGCTCTAGGTACTCTAATGCCATACTTAGCAAGACTCCACCTGGAATCATAAAACATCAGCTACATTTTTTAAACCTTAATTTAGGGTAATTCTCAATAACACTAAAGTTGTGCCACTATTGATCATCATAGCTGGAAATTGGACTTAACTTATAGCAATTCATTTCAGTAAAAATTGTGCAAATTTTGTTTTTTTAAGTTACCACGGGAAATTAATTTCATCAATTACAACTAATCCATGGTCTACAGTAAGTGTACTGTAAGTGTAGAACAGTTGATAGCATAATTTTTTTCAACAGTCCTTCAAAAAAAAAAAAAAAGAGTTTGTTGCTAGCGCTCTAAGCAGGTGTTACTTATGCTACAAAATGGACTACAGTAAATGGCCCATGCCAACACCCTATGGAAAGAGGGTAGACTTATTTTATAAAAAGGAGTCTTTACAAAGGGATCTTTAGCTTAATATGACTTTCGAACCACAACAGATATTTGGCACCATGGGACATAAACCAATGACCCTTGAACCTCATTTCAGGTATTCTGACTACTAGGTCACCTGTGGTCATTTGCAATGCAGGTCTGGCATTTCAGACATCGAACTAACTCAATTACTGCCAAAGTACATTGTTTCTGTGGTCCTTATACAGCTGTGAGTCCAACAGTTGTTCTTTTCACACACAGCCACAAAAATTTGCTGTTTGTTTCCATACCACATACATCTTATATTTCAGCCTAATAAACAAAAACTGCCAATTATGGATAGCCAATATTATAAACGTATTTTACATATCCCCATCATGTGAGCAACACATGCCCAGCAGGGAGGAGCCACCAAGGAAAATTATGTGACTGCAGCTTGGGATACAGAAACAAGTGGGTCTTCAGAGATATAGGAACATCTTTCTTTTTTGTTTTCTAATTGAAGGGTGATGATGTCATTAAACTTCTCTGTGAGCACTAAATGCAGTATTAAAGAGGTATTCCACATAAAACTGAACATCTGGATAAATGTTGCTGTGCTGTATTTATCACAAAATGCTATACAAAACAAAAATTATGATTTCAAAAAATGTTACACAAGGGAATAATGCTCACACAATCTGATGGATAGATTCAGATGCATAAATATGCAACATTTTGACATTGATTCAATGCAACTAAATACATGAAAAAATTTGACTCAATATCCACTTGTGAATTACCTCAAATTTTCACTGACAGCCATATTTAGAAATGTTCACTGTTACTGTGGTTAAAATGCATTAATTATGCTTTCATTCATACATCATTTATGCCTTGCTCCTATCACCAATGCATCCAAAGTTATTTAAGATTGAATTAGGACTTTATTCAAGATTCCTGTGTCTGAATGAAAATGTACTTGTCACAAATTTGGCATTTCGCCACTGCTTCCAATTATTAAGGTTAGTCAGTTCCACCCATCAATATGACTGCAATGTGTTCACTCCTTTCGAAACAGATAGTGAAAAATAAATCTCTAACTAAAAAAAAATTTTTTTACCAATGTTTTGAACTTACCAGGTTCATGATTAGGGGTTGTAGAATCCTGCTTGGCAATCTTCTGCTCCAAATGAAGCCTCAGTGATGAACTGTGATTTCTATCACGTATATCTCTCAGTTCTGAGTAGAATTCTTCAAGGCGCTTATCCCTTCCTGGAATGCCTGAAGAATGAAACCGCCTTTGTGGTACATAATTAGTCCATGGTGGTACATACACCTTATGTACCTGCTGCTGTAAGTGATGAAGGGAATGCTTCAAGTCTAGAAGGATTTCACAAGAATCACCAAGCTCACAGTAACAGGATTTGCTGTTGGTTGGAGTCACATACAGAGGAGAATCTATGGTGCTAGCTGCAGCATGCAATGGGAATGGTATCTGAGACATTCCTGTGGACTGCTGCATGCTATCAACATATTCAGCTTTACTGTCAAGGGCCTGATGAATGTTAGCACCTGAATATTCAGTACCAATGTTTCTGCTACCCTGGATACCCAAAGCAGGTGCTTCTTTGATGCTGTTGTCGTTTGAAATTAACCTTTCTTCCAGGGATCTAAAAAGATATCATACACATAGTTTACACAACATTTATCTAAAAACTGACATCAATGAAAGCAGTAGTTCTCAGATTAAGAAGAAGAAAACCCAATGGAGATTTTCAGCTCCTCCATAATAGTAACACTGATTTTTAGAACAGTTTACAAACAAACATAAAAATCAGATCAGGGTGCTTATAAAGACCTTGCTAAAAACATCATCACTATTCAACAAATGTAGAACAAATTAATTTTTAAGAACCTGATCAGAAAATTATTGAATTGTTTTGGTACATTCTCCTTGGGTGTGCATTTTATTTTTCACTTATTGATAAGATGAAAAAACAAGTCAGTCATGGTGTGTCTGCATTTTCCTTACTCCCAAACTTCCTCTAAAAATATTACTTTTATATTGTAATGAAGTTTAACAAGACATAAACTAAATACAATAAATACCACTAGAAGTATCAAGCATAACATACACAGTCTGACAGTGATAGAATTTTCTCAACTAAACAGAAAGACACTGATTTTTAGAACTAAGGTTCATTAATCAAAGTTTTCTGCAAATATAGAGATGTTAGCATTTGGGTGATTTTCAAACTTCATACCTTAAGAAAACCAAATGATCTGGCTGATAACAAAGCAATAGGTGTCCACATCTTGGTTCAGGTGTCAGTTCTGCATTTAATGAGGGCACTGTATAATACACTTGATCACGTATTATAGAACAGTATGGTCGGTGTCCAGGAGAAACCTGGAACCTTTTCCCCGCGATGAAAATGATAAAACAGAGATGTATTCTCAAAAGTAGTTTTGGTAACAAGAATCACATGATGGAGTTGAAAGTCCAAAATTCATTGCATACAAGTTTTATTCCTCATTCTTAATATCACTTCAATTTTTCATTTAAAATATTCTTTTATTTTCTTTGTTCCAGTAATTTCAGGAATATTGGTAAATTGATCGTGTTGTTTATGTAGGATGCACTTTTTTTTTCTACAGCAAACAAATAGTCACATATATTTCAAATTGATCACAGGGTTTTGTGATGGAGACAGATTACACCTTAGTGACATTTCAGTAACCTGATACCAGTTCTTTGGGAACTACAAGAGTGTAAACATATTGTAGTTACTTTCAGTACTTAACATACACAAAAGAGGAGGCAATGCAGTTATTTATTTAATTAATTTTTTAAACTGTCAACATTTATATCACACTAAAATTATGATATATTAAAACAGTAGGATTTGTGGAGTGTGTAGTTTTGTCAAGAAAACAAGTGCCTATTTGGTGTGCACAATTTAAATCAAGTTATGAAATCACAGCTCGTGAATTTCAAAACGTTAAGCCCCCAAATAAAACAAAAGAAAAGTTAGAAAAAAAAAAGACAGCCATTTTACTTACATCTTATGTCTCTATTCTAAAAAAAAGTAACTGCCACCGCTGCTGCTGCCGCTGCTTTAGAAATTTTGTGACACTCTTGCTTTCCTAGCTTGCAGCGCAAAACGTATTGAACACAAAAATATGAAATTTACATCGTTTGTAGAGAATTGTTTAGAGAATACGCTGAAATAAACCGTTCCTCGATTCCAGCAATACTTCAAGAGCTATTGTATTTCAAAGTTAAGGTAAGCAAAAAAGTGCTATCAGGTCACATTTCTGGACACACTAACAGCAACAGAACCACGAAACTTTGTAGGCATGTAGTGCCATGACTGAATTTTTGCACCTCGTCGCCCTATTTTTGAATTTCGATTTAGTTTATGAGAAATTAAATATCTAAGTTTCACAAATTTCTCTATTTTGCAATGGGATCCATTTACAAAAACGGATATATGGCAAACTATCATAATGCATTGCAATTTTTGCAGCATAAACTCACAACTATCATCCCGTTTTCACAAAAAAAAAAAAAATTTAAGAAAGTCATTTTCTGATTTTTTAGCATTTTTTAAAGACGCAAAGGAAAGAAACGAACGACTTGTCTGTCTTCACGATAACCACAGAGGAACATTCTGGTCCCGTGACCTGCTGCCATGGTGACGCAGAGAATTTGTTATGCATATGTTTTGTTGGTAAAGCTATCTCAGTTGTTTAAGGTGGACGTCAAGTAATTTTGCTTCCTATACTTCCAATGGAAAAACTTCTGTACACATTTCCTTCACAATTAGTGTGTTCCCAAGAATGAAAATTTGAACATCGATTAAAATAGCTTCATTTTATAACTTGGAATACTTAATATTTTCTAAAACATAACCATAATTATGCAATCCAACATTTGTTTGTCTACTGACATCATCAAAGTACAGGTCTCGCCATCTTTTTTCTGGACAATTAATGTGTTCCCAAGAATGAAAATGTGAACATCGATTAAAATAGCTTCATTTTATAACTTGAAATACTTAATATTTTCTAAAACATAACCCTAATTATGCAATCCAACATTTGTTTGTCTACTGACGTCATCAAAGCACAGGTCGCACCATCTTTTTTCCGGACAATTAATGCATTCCCAAGGATGAAAATTTGAACATCGATTAAAACAGCTTCATTTTATAATTTGGAATACTTAATATTTTCCAAAACATAACCAGAATTATGTAATCCAAGATTTGTTTGTCTACTGACGTCATCAAAGTACAGGTTGCGCCATCTTTTTTCCGGTTCCAACACCACCAAAGGAAAAGTTCTTGATTTTTTATATAATTATGGTTATGTTTTAGAAAATATTAAGTATTCCAAGGTATAATACAGTATGAAGTTATTTTAATCGATGTTCAAATTTTCATCCTTGGGAACACACTAATTGTGAAGGAAATGTGTACAAAAGTTTTTCCACTGGAAGTATCGGAAGCAAAATTACTTGACGTCCACCTTAACGGTTTAGCATAACGGTTTATGGTTTACGGAAATGCTTTTTGGACCGCTTTTGCTTTCCTTAGTGGTAAATTTAGTAAGTGCTATAAGTTCAAACGACAAAAGTCCGACCTTCCAAAAATTAACGACAGTAAAAAAACCTCTGAAAGTTCAGAATAACAAGCCTTATTTTATTTGCTTAGACATGCAATAAAAATTGAAATTTATATGAATTTTCCAGTTTTTATTTCCTGTGATATACTTGGAGATCGGGCTGCAGGGCCCGGGCACTACTCTGGAAACGAGTGTAGCAAGCCTAGAGGCGCAGCCCCTAGTCATTTAAAATTTTGAAAATTTGATTGTCTTAAACAGACAATTGAAATTTCAGCTAAATTAGACATCCCCAAGAAAAGTGTTCATGAAAATGTTCATAAACAATTAAATTTTCAGAAACCCTGTGTTTGATGGATGCCAAAGCATTTGACAGAAAACCAAAATAAAAGGCATATGGGAATTTATATTGAAAATTTGTGATGCCTCAAACTGAAATAAAAAAATGTCTCAAACATATCATAACAGAAAACAAAAATGTGAATGCATTATGCCACTCCTGTTTCAAAGAGAGATTCCAGGACATGGAAACATCCTGGAATTTTAATGAAAATCAGTAGTTTGTGATTGTGAGTAATTGTTGTGTAAGCTTCATGTCAAAATAATTATTAATTCTATGGTTTTTGCTTGATGAGCATGTCTTACGCATGGGGAAAACCTCCTGCATTGCAGTTATGGAGAGTATTTTGTTTTTTCATTTACCACACCTTTGTCTGTTACAAATTACATCTGTTTTTTTTTTCCTTTTGTGCATATATGCCTGTTTTACAATGATAGGTGTTATATTTAAGGCTGGTTTACAATGACAAATGCATTTTACATTTTCAAAGTATGGAATAGTACTATTATTTTTACAATATTGTGTTAAAGCCATAGTTTCTTGAAAAATAAGAAGGTATATCTTCGGTAAGTACTAAATATTGAATGCTAATTTTCTGGAAAAAACTAATCCATCATCATCATTTGTTACAGAGACAACATACATTAGCTACTGCAAAACTGCATTTTCAAAACTGAAGAATATACATATATGTATATATATACACTGGCGGAAAGTGAAAAAAGAACACCAAGAAGGAGTTGGCGGACGTTCATGAAATTTACATATGTTAATGGGGTCGAGTTCATGTAGGTGTGATGTTAATTTCGGGACCAACCGGTGGGCGCTTACGCCACAGCATGGCATAATATGCAAATTATCGTCTGTCGTATTTAAGGAGTATGGCGAAGTGAATGTAATCAGTCGTCAGCGTACGGACACATGCAAAGACCCTGAAGAAGCTGCAATGCCTGGACATGGAAGACGTGTACGATTTCAGCAGTTATCGGACTTTGAGCGAGGTCGTTTAGTCAGACTCCGCGAGGCCAGGTGGTCATATCATCGTACTGCGGAGCGAATCGGACGGAAAGTATCGGTGGTGGTACGGTGGGCGCTTACGCCACAGCATGGCATAATATGCAAATTATCGTCTGTCGTATTTAAGGAGTATGGCGAAGTGAATGTAATCAGTCGTCGGCGTACGGACACATGCAAAGACCCTGAAGAAGTTGCAATGCCTGGACATGGAAGACGTGTACGATTTCAGCAGTTATCGGACTTTGAGCGAGGTCGTTTAGTCAGACTCCGCGAGGCCAGGTGGTCATATCATCGTACTGCGGAGCGAATCGGACGGAAAGTATCGGTGGTGGTACGATAGTGGCGTAGATGGTCCGAGGAACATTCCCACACGAGAAGACGTGGAACCGGGAGTCACAGACGGACTGATGAGCGGACCGATCAACGCATAAGAAGAGCGGCATTGTCAAGCAGAACATCCACTGCGACGCAAATCCGAGCTGCCATTGCACCTAAGGTGACTGTGCGAACAATCCGCAACCATCTACTGGATGAAGGACTACGTGCACGTGTGCCTCTGACTCCAGCCTACCGTCAGGAACAGCTGCAGTGGCGTCGCCAACGTCTGCACTGGAGAACGCAATGGTGATCTGTCGTGTTCAGCGATGAAAGCAGATTCTGCTTGGGAGCCTCCGATGGCCGTATGCGTGTTCGCAGACGCACAGGGGAGCATCTCCACCCTTCTTGCATCCACCAGCAACACACAGGGCCTACACCTGGTCTTCTGGTGTGGGGAGCGATCAGCTACCGCTCCCGTACACAACTAGTGTTTGTAGCAGGTACGCTAAACAGCACCTCCTACATCAACAACATCATTCAGCCCATTGTTGTGCCATTTGTAAGGTCGGTCCATCATGGTGTTTTCCAGCAAGATAACGCATGCCCACACACAGCACGTGCAACGCAACATGCACTTCAGGGTGTGAGACAACTTCCATGGCCTGCACGTTCACCGGATTTGTCCCCCATTGAGCACGTGTGGGATTTTATGGGACAACGACTTATCCGGTCTCCACGGCCAGCCACGACCATCCCCGATTTACGCGTCCAGGTTGAGGATGCTTGGAACTCAATACCCCAAACTTACATTCAACATCTGTACGACAGACTCCATGCCAGAATTGCACAGTGTGACGCAGTTCATGGCGGTTCAACCTCGTACTAACCATGTTACATGGAAATGTTATTTTCCAGTTTACCAGCAAATACAGCTGTATTTTGCCATAAGGTTTTGATCACATTATCCTCTGTATTCCGTTATTATGCTGTATAAATTTTGTTGGTATCAGACGTCGCCTTCTTGGTGTTCTTTTTTCACTTTCCGCCATTGTATATACGCAGGGTTTGAAAAATTTAATGCTGGTTCACCAGTCAGACAAATATCTCACTCACCAGCTGAAAATTGACAGCCCCGTCTGTCGATTCGATTTTTAGCCAAGTCTGTCGATTTTGTTTCATGTTTTGAAGTTTGATTTGTGAAAAATTTATACACATCTCTTGGATAATATTTTATCGATAACTTAATTTAAATGATCAACCATTGTATTATAACCAAACTCAATGTTCTCCCTCTAGAGTAGATGATGCAAGAATCCTTCAATAATTTAGAACTTTCCTAACAGCTCCACAGAAATATAAATTCCCGTGTTTGCCCTTTGACCTATGACAGCAACTGGCTAAGCAAGCAGCATCTCGCGAGACACGTATGACTCTTACACTGCTTATCTTTTTACACAGCCTTTGGGGAAATCATTCAACTGGGCTTGCAGATTCTTGCCTCGTGTTCCTTGTTAAGTTCAACGTGCCCGGATGTTTAGCCCCATGACATTCGCTGTCCAATTTCTTTTGTAGAAAAACCAGTTTCTCATGCTGGCACACAATCATGCATCGCTTCTGTGAATTAAAATAAGCTTTATTAAGAAACTGAGGGTTTTACATATTCAACAATAGCCATAATAACATATGAATAATTGCCGACTGAATTTAAACTGTATTGAATTTTTTACTCGTCAACTAAAATGTTTCACTTGTCACAGATCAGCACATTTTTCAAGCCCTGAGTACACACATTATCATTAAAAGGTCCTTGCTTTCAATTGTTACATCAGAAAAAAATTTTGAACTTAACATCATCTTGCAGAGATTGAAAATGCCTGTATTAACATTGCAATTGGTTCTCTCCTCAGATGGAAAATTAAAGTAAATTTTGAAATACTTCACTCATAATTTAAGCACCCATTTAACACATTCAATTTTATAATGGATTGATCTGGGTATGAAACAAATTAGCTATCAATGACAAACCCAATCTTATTAATTGAATGAATATGTACTGTGACAATTAAATTTTTTGGTTTGGCAAAAATTACCTGGCATCAATCATATAATCAAAGAACTTTTTTTTTTCACCTGCAAGAATTCTGACATCATGCAAAGTAAAATTTTGCATAATGGTGATGTCGAAATTGTCAATGTAGAACACAAGCATTTTGAAATTCTTATAAAAAATTACACTGAAGTAGTACATATGCACGACAGTTTGTTAGCGGAAGATCTGAATGACTTTACGAGTTATGAATCACAGCCATGAGGTCTTTTACTTGACACACATCTATTTTCAACACAATAATGGCAGCAGTGAAATTACGCATTTATGTGAAATGTGAGATAAATTACACACTTTTAAAGCATGTGGTATCACAAAAAGAAGAAAGACTTACTTAACATGTTTCTCCATTAAATCCATTCTACTATCTACTTGAAGCATTATCTTTTTAACTATATCTTCCAGGCTTTTACTGAATATAACTGACTGCTCAGATAAAGCTGATGATGGTGGAGGAAGGTTTGTCTCCTGTTCACTCAGTTGTGAACTCTTTCTCACTGTGATTTTCTCCTCATCTTGAAGAGAAGAACAATTCTCCACAACCACATCCTCCACTTCCTGAGTATCACTAATACTTTTATCAACAACATTAGTTTCAGTTTTTGTTTTATCCACATTGCCTTCATCAGACTGGTTTACGTCTTTGATCAATTCTACTTGGCATGATGCATCCGTATAGATTAGTTCAGTACACATCTGCTTATGTTCAAAAACTGGTTTCACTTGAATTGATTTTTCAACCTTGTCCAACTTTTCCATTGAAAGTTTATCTTTTTCATTATTCAAATCGATGATCACTGATTTGGCATTACTGATTTCATTTTTCAGACTAGTTAGTTCATTAAACATATCTGTTTTCTCACCCCGTAACATGTCAAGATCATTCTCCATCTTTTCTGCTTCTTCTTGAAGATCTTCATTCTCTTTCTGAACTAGTAGTTTCTCCTCCTGGAGTTCCTGTAATGCTTGGCGTTCCTCTTTCAAAACATTTTTGAGATCATCAAGTTCTTTTCCAACACTAATCTTTTGGCCTTCAAAAGCAGAAATTTCTTTCCGTAGCTCAAGATTTTTTTGCTCTTCTTTCTCTACCAACTCTTTTATTTCTTGTAGTTGTGCTTTCAATGACTCGGTTTCCTCAGATAATTGTTTTAATTCATCCTGGAAAATAAATAAATAAGACTGTCATGAGAAGAAAAAAAGCATTCTTTTTTTCACTAGTTCAACAAAAGATGTCACACATGGTTTATATACACCACCAAAAATATACTGTTATATAAACAAGAAGGAATATACCGTACCATGCTCAGTAAGTTTCTCAGAAAAATGGCACAGAAAATAGCTTCAACTAAACAAGAAGAATGATACACAACTTTTTATTCTTTATTTTTCTACTGTATAAATTACAGAAATGAAAAATATTAGCAAACTTCAGTTCATTTAGACATAATGGTCTTGACTTCACTGAGAATAATGATTCAAGAGATCACATGATGCAATTTTTCTTCTCTGTTGCCAGAAGAGGTTTTCAGATGATGTCGGAGTTGTAATGTGTGTCCATCTTACAAAAGTCAGACATAAGGAAAACCTCAATAGTAAACTACTGTGTTATTTACAAAGACCGTATCCCATGACATATTTCATGGCATGGGATATTGTCTTTATAAATCCCATGACATATTTCATGGCATGGGATACTGTCTTTGTAAATTCCATGACATATTTCCTGGCATGGGATACTGTCTTTGTAAATAACACAGTAGTTTGCTATTGAGATTTTCCTTATGTCTGGCTTTTGCAAGATGGACACATATTACAACGGCAACAGTAAGTAAAAATTATCTGGTAGCTTGTATTTCTTTTTGGAGCTAACCTTTGAATCTCAGAGAACAGCTTAATGATATGTATGTATGTATGCAGTATCCCATTTAACATTGTCCCAATCTGGTGAAGCACACACATATGTCAGGGCAAGAACAGAGAGGGAGGCAAAGAGGATTCTTTTTTTGAAAGATCTCTTTTAAGTTTCATTATCCAAAAGATCAAGCAAAAAAAAGTTGTGCTGCCAATATAGTATATATCTCCAATAATTATTCAGGTAGGAACAGAGTAAACTCAGAGATTCCAGTGGGTTTACAGTGTCTCCATTTTTGGTTGCTATGTTGAAACCAAATACATTAGCCAAAGATAACCATTTTGAATCCCTTGGACTTTACCTTGAGCTAATCTTGAAAAGTGCAGTGGATGCATGCTCTTTTAGCAGCATCGTACATTCAATTTGTTCCTAAATAACAAAATATCAATGAAGTGTTTAAAAAACAGGGGATCCCTTCTAGCTCCCTCTCAATTCATATTCTTTATATTTTGAAACATGCATCTACTTTATCAGATTACAACAATATTAAACATATTGGTTCCTTTGCAAATAAAAAAGCAGTTTGCTACTACAATAGCATAAACATTTTCCTTAGCTCTACAAATTCCAGTTATATAGATGTATCTTAAAACATTCCCATCACTCTGAAATCTTGTTTGGCAACAGACAAATATTTCACTATGTGAACTCTGGCACTCTCACACCATTCTCCATCTTAATAAAGCTAGTATGAAGTTAGTGATTATTTTTCTGTAATGTATGCACAAAAAAACTTACCAAGAGTGCCACATTTTAGCACTTTCTAGTCATTATTAACATTATACAAAACTTTCTCAGATTATTATTCAGCTAATTAAAATCCATCTAGTTCTTTAAAAATTAGTAACTGTTGTTTCTTAATTTAGATGAATGAAATATTAAGAAAAGAGAAACAACAACTATGAATATATCAGACATAAAAAGGAACAAAAAAATCTTAAGTTAACTACCTTGTTCACCATATGATTGGGAACAGCTGTGTGCTTTGCTGTACAGATTACAAATACAAACCAATCTGTCCCAAATAAGTATGTTAGAGGGTACATTTTTCACTTTTAGGCACACATACCTTCCTTTCAGCAAATACTTTCTTTCTATTTGAAGTCAGAGAAAATGTTCATAATTTCATTATTTAGGAGTAGATCTTTATGCAAACTTATTACTTATCCTCTTAGGTTTTCCAAAGAGGTGTACACTTTTTATTTATTTTTTATGGAAAACTGGTGATGAAAAGTAAAGCATATAGTGCATAGCACCACAAAAAGAATTGTTTTCTTTTAAATGAGGAACTGATCAAAAGTAGTTCACATTTGCCTTTGATTCATGTAATTCATGTAGTTGAAGTGTTCTTGCAAAAGTAATCAGGTAGCGATTTTTGAAGTTTTGTTATAATAGCAAATAAATCAATTGGTAAAGCAACTGCAGTTTCACTAACTCAACCAGATACAAACTAGGCAGTGGGTAGTACAACAAAATACTTCAGGAGGTTAAATGTTTGAAACTTGTTAATTCATTCTAGTCTGGTTGAAAAAAACTGAAACAGTAAATGAAAGTATTTGTGCTGAAAAATTGCATGTCTCATGACTTAACCTATCACATTAGTCACTGTCTGATGTTTTCATAGTTATGTATTATTGCCTGGTATTTCATTGATGTAAGGTCAGGTGATGCGTAACATCACAGCCTCTCCTTGACAAATGTCAACCCCGCCTTCTCGTGGTGCATCCTGTTCCCACTAAAGGGGCTCTGACGACCGCCAATAGCGGTATAACTATACCATCGGGATCAGAGGAAATGCTATCCCACACTCACCAACCCGCTTGGCCAGCGTGGTGAGTTATGGCCAAACACCTCCAAAATGACTCTACAACTTAAATCTTGGCCCTCAGTCTCCGGCAGCTGGAATGTACCTGGCCAAGGCAGCGGCCAGTGCGACATGAAGGCAGAGGGTGCTAAGAATCCCCGGAGGACCGGACTAGGCTGCCATTTGATGCTGACCTTGGCTACCTATAACGGACGCTCCCTATCTTCTGATTCAAGGCTTCTTGAATTGGAAGAGGAACTACAAAGGATCAAGTGGGACATTGTTGGGCTAAGTGAGGTAAGGAGAAAAGGAGAAGATCTCATTGAACTGAAAAGTGGACATCTCTTCTATTATCGTGGGACAGATACTGGCAGAACTAGTGGTGTTGGATTTATAATAAACAAGAAACTGAAGGATAAAGTGATAGAAGTTGAAAGTTCCTCTGACAGAGCTGCACGACTCGTTATCCAACTATCGAGAAGATACCAGGCTCAGATTATTCAAACTTATGCACCCACCACAAGTCATCCTGAAGAAGAAATTGAAGAATTTTATGAGGAAATTCGTCATCTAAATAATAAAGGTAAGCAGCACTTGAAGATAATTATGGGAGATTTCAATGCAAAAATAGGGCAACGACAACAGAATGAAACTTCAGTAGGTAAATTCGGTCACGGCAACAGAAACCAGCGTGGAAATACTCTCGTTGAGTTTGCAGAGGCAGAAGGATTTTTCATCTTGAACTCCTTTTTCAAGAAAAAGCCACACAGGAAATGGACATGGAGACATCCAATTGGGACGACAAGTGAAATTGATTTTATTATGTGTAACAAAAAATTCGTCATCGAAGACTGCAGTGTGCTGAACAAGTTTAACACAGGTAGTGACCATAGATTGGTGAGATGTAAGATGCACCTCAACACTAAACTGGAACGTGGCAAGCTCATAAGACAAACAAAATGTATTGACATAACCAACCTTAAAAAACACCATAATACTTTCAAGTTGGAACTGAAGAACAGATTCTCTGCTTTAGAAGGCCTAACATCGGAAGAAGTGGATATTTCGGAAGTTAACAGAAAAGTAACCAAAGCTCTTATGGAAACAGCAACAAAATTAGCTGGGTCTAAGAACAAGTTGCATGTGAACAAATTATCAGGAAAAACCAAAATGTTGATGCAAAAAAGAAGAGAGATGAGGACAACTAAAGAAGATGTGACTTCCAAAGTGGAATATATAGAGCTATGCAAGACAACACGAAAAAGTATCACTGAAGAAGTAAGAAAATTCAACTGTGAGCTAGTGAGGAAAGCAATTGAAAACAACCAAAGCCTTAAGATAGCAAAGGGACATCTCAGTAAGGGAAGAAAACAGATTATGGCTCTGAGAAAAGAAGATGGTTCTATAACAAGAAATAGAGGCGAAATTTTGACAAGAGTGAAAGATTTCTACTCCAAATTATATGAAAGGGATGATACATGTACTCCAGACATCATGAAAGGTACCAGAGTTCTTCCAGTCCTCCCAGCAGAAGTTGCTCATGCAATCAAGAACATGAAGCGGGGGAAAGCTTCAGGAGAAGATGGAATTACTATAGACATCATACAAGAAGCAAGTGGAGAAATTGAAACAGTACTCGCCCAAATTTTAACTCGATGCCTTAATGAAGGGAAGATTCCTGAGGATTGGAACAATGCTACAATGATCCTGCTACATAAAAAAGGTGACATTGAGGATCTCAGGAACTACAGACCTATCAGCCTCCTATCAGTGGTTTATAAAATCTTCACTAAAGTTCTTTCACACCGCTTGAAGGTAACACTGGACATGGCTCAACCGAGAGAACAAGCTGGATTCAGGAGTGGCTACAGCACAATAGATCATATCCACGTACTGAGAGAACTAATTGAAAGAGCGAGGGAATATGAACTTCCATTGTGCATGGCTTTTATCGATTATGAAAAAGCCTTTGATTCGGTGAAACCATCAGCAGTTACCACGGCTCTGAAATCCTGCGGTATTGAAGATGCATACATTAATATTATTAATAACATCTATGAAAATGCAAGTGCAAAGATTCGGCTGTTTGAAAATACAACACACATAAAAATTGGAAAGGGAGTGAGACAAGGTGACACCATATCTCCGAAGCTCTTTAATGCCACATTGGAAAATGTCTTTCAATCACTGAACTGGGAAAACAAAGGGATAAAGATTAATGGAGATTATCTAACCCACCTTCGTTTTGCTGATGACATAGTCATTTTTGCAACTACCCCATCAGAGCTGCAGAGTATGATCCAGGAACTTGCTGACAAGAGTAAAGAAGTGGGATTAAAAATGAACTTTCAGAAGACAAAAGTGATGTTCAATGCTTTTACAAGAAATGAAGATTTATCGATTGATGGAGAAAAACTGGAGATAACAGATACGTACGTTTATCTTGGACAGCAGATATCAAGTGAGGGTCACATTGATGAAGAAATTAATCGGCGTACAAAACTTGCCTGGAGAGCTTTTGGAAGAAACAGCATAATTTTCAAGAGCAATATGCCATTATGTCTTAAAAGAAAAGTGTTTGATCAATGCATCCTTCCAGTGCTTACGTATGGTGCAGAGACGTGGACCTTAACTAAAAGAGACATACAAAGGCTGCAGACAACTCAAAGAAGCATGGAGAGGTGCATGCTTGGTATAACCAAGAGAGATAAGAAGAGGAACTCGTGGATCCGAAAAATGACGAGAGTGGAAGACATCATGATCAGAGTTAAATCCCTGAAATGGCAATGGGCTGGACATACTGCCAGAAGGACAGACCATAGATGGACAGCCGAAATTTTAGATTGGATTCCAAGGGACAGGAAAAGACCCAGAAAAAGACCACATGGGAGATGGGTGGATGAAATTCGTAAATATGCGGGAGTGACATGGAGGAGACTGGCACAAGACAGACCGTTGTGGAGGAAACTTGGGGAGACCTTCATCCAGCAGTGGATTGATAATGGTTGACAATGATGATGATGATGATGATTTCATTGATTTATAAACTTGACTGTGGCCACACACATATGGTCATGCAATATGATTGCAACAACAAATTTTCTTTTTAAGTATCAGTAATCACAGTAATGGAAAAATATACATATTTCTTTTTCATAGTCACCTCAGTCTCAGTTTGCTCTGTGGCTTTTTCTAGTTCCACTTCATGCAGTTCCTTGAGTTTCTTCATATTTTTTTGGTGTTCAACATCTAAACTTGACTTTTGTTCACTTAGCTCTTGCTGCATCTGCACAGAATCAATGGGGAAATTTAACAGAACATTATTACATAAACAAAAAAAAACTTTAATAACAAAAAATTAAGAATTGCATGCTAACATAGAACTTTAAATTGTCCTACATAACACATACAAATTCCCATTTTATATAGTTAAATTTGTTTACATCACATACACGCATGAACATAAATAAAGAATTTGAGGAAAATACTAAGCAATAATGCTCCAGCAATGTAATTGTATGTAAATGATTATCCCTGACATTAAAATGACATTTACTGTGACATATACACACCATCAACAACAAAATAATTCACACAAGTTCATGCTTCCTGGTGATTAAACCTATCATCATTTTAATTTAATGTATGACATAAGCACAAATTTATTGATAAAATTATATGCATTTTTGATTAAACTTATTGATATGCAGCATAGCAATCTGCACATACAGAAATATACACATGTAATTTTAATCACGTAAGTATACACATGTATTTTTAATCACGTAAGTATACACATGTAATTTTAATCACGTAAGTATACACATGTAATTTTAATCACGTAAGTATACACATGTAATTTTAATCATAAGCACAAATTTATTAATAAAATTATATGCCTTCTTGATTGAACTTACTGATAGTGCAGCATAGCAATCTGCACATACAGAAATATACACAAGTAATTTTAATCACAGAGAAAAATAAGCTTAAAATACATCTCTATTGTTGCCCACCTGTGGGCAAATATATCCAATTCCAGAGTCAGATTGGAAAACAAAATTTTCTGTTAGACAAACATACACATAAGCAAGATTTTACACACACTTTTGTGCTCCTTCTGGTATGCAACTCCTATGTTAGGTGGCTAAGCTACATATGGGTATTTGCTGTGACACTGACACTTTGTCAAACAGACAAGGAAAACCCTTTCTTTGTGGACTGAATAGAGAAAAACATGCACTGGATTTTTTTATGTGTTCCCCATCCTTTCCTTGTGCAAATTTTCTTGCTAAGTAGTGCAAAGAACAGATATATTTGTATTTGTATCATAAACGTTTCTAATTTTTTATATTGGTAAAAATGACAGATCTCTAATGTCATTTTATTTTTATGCAGTAATAAAGTTTGCACAAAAGCCCTTCAGTCATTTAAAATACTGAAAGCAGAATTAACTTTTCACCAATATGGATGATTGACTTCTGTCTGATTTCTTTATAACTTTATTTCTGATTGGTAACCATGTAGTGTGGTGGGCAGAGAGAACATGAAAATAAGTTTAAATTCTAGATTATCTACTAGTGTTTAGCAGTATAAAAGTCTTTGACAGGTTTAATAGGAAGAAAAATGCATAATACACTGATTTTTAAAGTAGTATTTGTTCTGATAAAGTTGGGTGAAAAATAAAATTCTGTGAAACTTTCTAAAATCCTTTTCAATTTTCTACAGCATTAATGCACAATAATGTTTTCCATTCATCTCATCATTATCACTATTACTTGATAGCATGATATAAATATTTTTAATGGCACAAGAGACTAAAGTGAGCAAAACGTTTATTATCAATAAACTTCAATACCAGAGATGTATTTTTAGAACCAATAAAGTCTGTCTGAATCACACCTGCATGCCCACAAAAATAACTGCAACTTTTGCAATTGCAAAAACAAATGTCAAAATGCAGGCTCTATGGAAATTGCTTTCCTTAGCACACATTGATACAGAACACCAACTTTAAAGCCTATGGAGAATAAATTTGAAAAATGTGGAGATAACGCAAATAGACGATGACAACGCTCTGTCCACGTTATTCTATAAACAACGCATAGCAACTGAAAATTTTTTCATCCGACACAGCTGGCATCGAACTCCAGAACTCTCGATAACTAGCCAAGTGTGTAAAAGGAAAAAAAAAAGCTGACGCACTCGACTAGTTATCGAGAGTTCAGGGGTTCGATTCCAGCAGTGTCAGAAACAATTTTTCAGTTGCTATGCATTGTTTATAAAATAACGTGGACAGAGCGTTGCCATCGTCTAATTTAAGCATATGCTATACCTTGGAACATGTGTGGTGTCTACAACAACTTGTGTACCCTAAACATTACAGTTTACAGAAGAAAATCATGATTGCTTGTCATATTATTACTTCGTATATTAGCAAACAATTCACAATCTCATTATGCAAAACACAGATAACACACATATATAAATTATAAGAATTCCTATGCTTCACAACAGTAAGTTAAGAACAATCTCAATATGAGCTTATGGTGTGAACTCTTCTCTAACAGGTAATAGTGGTTTTTAGTTTTAGGCATTTTCTGTAAGGTGAGAAACACACACACACTATATCGCATATCTAAGAGTCCTGTTGGTGGCACCTATAAGATTAGAATCAGTATCCTCAAACTAAATTCTTTACTCAAGCAAATGGAAAGTATTTTCTTTTCTTTCGAACAACATTATGTTATTGCTCAAAAATTACTGTTATACGCGTTGTAAGTAATAATGCTATTTGGTACTGGATGCATTTCATATAACTATTGCATAATAGAATAATATAGTATAATTATCTAAATAATTAACTCATAAGATAATGTTTTAGGTTGTCATTTTTATTCATGCACTTGGTTTATGTATTCAGAATTTTCTTTTCTTGCTTTCTCAAAAAATATATCCAACTATCTGTCTTATCTGATCCGGTGCATAAACGGCATCCTTTGTTGATTTAGACAAGCTACGTTTGGAAAATATTGATTTTTCTTTCACTTCTTTTTGATCCAAAGTTCAAATAGTTCAATGAACGTTCATGTCGAAACATTTGATTTCTTGAATCATAATTCTTTTTCTTCTTATCCGATTATCCTTGTCATTCGATCCGGTGCATCAAGGAGTGATCAGAGTCACTCCTTGATGACTCTGATGTTCCATATTCCGCAAATTTTTTACCAAAATCGATGATTAGCATTTATAAAATGGAGTCCACCTCGCAAAATCATGTAATAGCAATTTAAAGCTAAGGAATTGTAACAGTCCTATTAAAGTATTTAAAATTGTTAAAAATAGTTGAAAAAGGCGCATTTTACATCCAGCTACCATACGTTACCAGACTAGTTTCAACAATATATTTCCGCTGTCATCTTCAGTGGTCATATATGCCGACTGTGACGTTTATGTGCCGGATCGAATGACAAGGATAATCGGACTTTAAGAAGAAAAAGAATTACGATTAAAGAAACCAAATGTTTCGACATGAACGTTCAACAAACTATTTGAACTTTGGATCAAAAAGAAGTGAAAGATAAATCAATATTTTCCAAACGTAGCTTGTCTAAATCAACAAAGGATGCCATTTATGCACCAGATCAGACAAGACAGGTAGTTGGATATATTTTTTGAGAAAGCAAGAAAAGAAAAATTCTGAATGCATAAACCAAGTGCATGAATAAAAATGACAATTAGCCTAAAACATTATCTTATGAAAAAACCATGAGGAATAACCACTCACCATAAAGATCATGGTAACCTCCTTATGGTGAGTGGTTATTCCTCATGGTTTTTTCATTTATGAATTGCACGTAAACTATGCGCACTTTGCAAGAGGTTAATACCTTAAAAGTGCAAATATAATAATTATCTTATGAGTTAATTATTTAGATAACTATACTATATAATTCTATTATGCAACAGTTATATGAAATGCATCCAGTACCAAATAACATTATTACTTACAACGTGTATAACAGTAATTTTTGAGCAATAACATAATGTTGTTTGAAAGAAAAAAAAATACAATATCACGTAATAAATATGGTTAAAGATATTACAGCAACCATTATATAATTATTAAATGGAAAGTAATTGTGCCACGAAGAGGTATGATGGGCCATCCTCATTCAACCCACAGACCTTTGAAAATTTCTATATTTAGTCATACAATAAATAAAGGTAACTTGATCACGCTAATTACGTTACATGAAAAAAAACTTTTACAAGAAAGTTCGTAAGTTGGGAGCTTTCGACCTTATCTTAGGTCTTCATCACACCAATGGAGGACTGAGATTGTTGCCAGATTCTACATTTGAATTTTTTCTATTTTTGTTGCCAAAACTTAGAATTGATCTCCAGATCATCGAAACATAGAGAGGAGATTTGGAGTTGCAAGTCATTGAGTTGAAAATAATTTCCAGGCTTTCACGGTAACAGAGAGCAAAACGATTGTCAAAAGAAGCAATTCGTTTTGCTTCGTTCCAGTGGGGAACTGCAGATGTGTCTTCCATTGTCAAAATAGACAAGGCTGTATTAGGATTGGCTTTCAAAACATCTTTTTTATGTTCTAAAATTCTGTGGTTAATGCTCCTCTATGTGTTTCTAATGTATAAGTTATCACCTGTTGAAGAAGAGATAAGAATGCAGTAAACTCCTGGGAGGTCCAGATTTTCAACTTTGTCCCTATCCCTTTATAGAAGTTTCAAGATGTTTGGGGTGGATTTAATGGCAAGATAATAACCAAAACTTCTAAAAAGAATCTGTAACTTATAAGCATAGGAAGGATGGTAAGGAACAGAACCAGAGAATTTCAGGGTTTCTTTCTTTTGAGGAAGGAGGCATTCAGTTTTCGAATTGTTTTCATATTTCTTTAAGAGGGAGTTGACTGTAAGAGCAGGGAAACCATGAGAGAGGGATATTGTAGAAATTTTGGAGAATTTTTCTTGAAGAGAAAGTTGGTTGTTGCAAATGATATGAGCTCTGTGGATGTAAGACTTCAATGCTGCAAGCTTGTAGAGATGCAGAGTGAAAGATTTGTAGGGAATGATGTTAGTGGTCGCAGAAGGTTTACGATAGACGGAACGAGTGATGGTGAGATCAGCGTTTCTGCAGATGGATACATCCAGGAAATCAATTTTGTTGTTTACTTCCTTAGATATAGTGAGATTAATGGAAGAAAATTTTTCCGTAATGGAGTTGATCAGTGTCTGTAGTTCAGACTCGGTATGTGGCCAGCTAATGAAAATGTCATCTACATATCTTAACCACAGGGAAGGTTGAAAAGGGTGGTGAGGAATGATGGAAACTTCAATATGCAACAATGCAACATATTGAATGGTATGCATACAATGCATGGTATGTGAAAGCAATGGTTGTTTTTGAGTATATTTTTGAAGCAAGGAAATTTACTTCTTACACATAAAAGCTTCAAGTGGTAGGGAAACAGAATGGGTCAGTATTTGATGTAAAGACACCTGAAGTATTACCGCTAACAGTGGCATAACATGGTCAAAAATCTTTCATCAGTGCAATAAAGTAGACATGTTGACCAAGCACAAGTCCTTAACAAGAGATAATACACATTCAGTTTCCTGTAAGCATATAATAAAAACCCTACCTTCAAGGTAAACTGGGTTTTTCAAGGTGTTATTCAAACAGAACATAATGTTTTAAGAAGAACATGCACAGAAACTAACCTTCTGCTTCTTCTCTTCAATTTCTTTCTGCAGGGCTTCCAGAGATTGATTTAGTTCTGCCTCATGCTTCTTCTGTTCTTCTACCAATTTCTCAGCATTGGAACTCTTCATTTTGTCCAATGAAAGCTTCACAGCTGTTTCCTCTGTTGCCATCTCTGCAACTAACTTTTCTTTGAGCTCTTTCACTTTGTTTTCATGTTCTTCCCTATCAAAACAAAATACTTCAGAAGTTATTCAGGCTATGCATTAAATGCATAAATTATTTAGGTAATGCATTAAATGTGTAAACAGCAATATCTATACATAATATATCTGTACATATTAATAAATTATATCTGCTTTCCAATACTTCATGAACAACACATATAATTACACTTTTAATAAAAAAGGAGAAGTTAGATAACAGAATAAAATGGATTAAGAAACTGGCTTTGGTAAAAGATATTGTCTATCAATCAAGCTAAATTTTGAGTTGAAACTAGAATCCACACACGTGTGTGTGTGTGTGTGTGTGTGAGAGAGAGAGAGAGAGAGAGAGAGAGAGAGAGAGAGAGAGAGAGAGGGAGGGAGAGCGAGAGGGAGAGGGAGGGAGAGGGAGGGAGGGAGGGAGGGAGAGAGGGGGGGGGACTCCAACCGCCGAATTTCTATCAAAGGGAAAAAACAATAGATTATTATTGAAGAAATTTTTGGAAAGTGAAGTGAACTAAGGGGGTTTACATCAGCAGAACATCCAAGTGCCAAGAGATCCGAAGTGAAAGATTTAAACCAATGGTAAACATTTCCAGAATTTGCCATAATCACCAACTTGGTCATCATATAACAAGGTGGACAAAAGATAATACAAGAATTAAAATGATGAACAACCTTTTTAAATACACCTCCATTAGCAAAGCCTTACTGCTTAACAAAAAAACCTGTTTAGCAGGAAAAGCTGGAAAATTAATGATCAATTCTGGATATATTTGCTTATATCAAATTCAAAGGGAATTTTTCTGATCTGTCATGTAGAAATATTTTGAACATTTTGACAAATGAACTTACACATTATGCTACACAGCATAAAAACTACATCAGAAAAAACACAAAATATGTTGAAATTTTTTTGTTTTTGCAATATGTTTTTTCATTATAATTTCTAGAAGTGGTGCTATAGGTACAATCAAAACATGAAAATATAAATGCTGCAGATAGACTAGCTAAATGATAACATGAATATGTAACTTTTTGACTTATACATGTAGGTCAAAAAAAAGAAATGAAATTTTAAAAGTCACACACTGTTATTAGATCTTAAGTTAAATAATTAAACATTTTGCAGGCATGTACAGAGTGTGGCAATACAGTAATGACACTGTTTTTGTTTTGTTTTGTTTTTTTTAATTCTACAAAATGTACGGATCAGGAAGGCATGGTTTTTTAATAAGTCAATTATCATCTATGCGGTGGCAACAGAGTTTGCATGAGAATTGCGCAGATGATTATTAACGCTGTGCATGATGTCATTCAGTGGGAAAACATTGTCACAGCTCTGTCATGGAGCAGAAAGCAAATACCTGGTTCTGTTTGAAAATCGGGAAAACTGCCAACTGCCTACCTCATACATAAATATTCTGATGGTATGCACATTTCAAGGATGGGTGGGAAGATCTGGAAAATGACGAATGGCCTGGATGCCCTTGAATATCAGTGTGCATGTGTAAACTCATTGACAAAGTTCACGAATGGACAAAAAGTGATCGTTGTCTGACCTTGATGATGCTGGAATGTGAGCTTGGTGTTAATAAGGAGATGATTCATCAAATTTTAGAGCAAGATTTGTGGGAATAGAGCTTTTTACTCATTTTGTTCCGCATGCTTTGTCAGGCGACCAGAAACACGAATCAGTGGAGTACGCAAAAGACATCCTGGAGACTGCAGAAACAATGCAAAGTTTTCTGCAAAGCACTGTGGCAGGTGACACGACTATAATATTTTCATTATAATCCTGAAATGAAGCATCAGAGTGCTCAGTGGAAGTCACCACAGTCACTGAGAATCAAAGGAAAGCAGATCAGGTCACAGAAGTCCAAAATCAAGGCAATGCTTGTGTGCTTTTACAATATAAATGTAATTCTGTATCACGAGTTCATTCCTGAAATTACAACTGTCACTAGCAATGCTCACACACTCATTTCAGAATGATTGTGAAAGAGGATTGTTCGTGTCAGGCTTAAATACAAAAACGGGCAATGGTTCCTTCTTCATGATAATGCACCTGCACGCAAAGCAGTCAGTGTACAGCAATTTCTGGCACAAAAACAAGTGTGTATACCCAACCATCCTCCCTATACTCCAGATTTGTCACCATGTGACTACTTTCTATTCCCTAAATTAAAGCTGCCTTTAAAAGGAAAGTTTTTCAAGACATTGAAGACATCAGCTCGTCAGACCATACCAAAAGATGACTTCTGCAGGCCTTTCCTTTCATTGGCTGATCATGCTACTTCTTGTAATAATGCAGGGGGAATGTACTTCGAATAAAATATATTCACATACATTTTCCTGCTCTTTCATTTTTTTTTAAATTCAGTCTCATTACTTAATTGCCACACTGTATATAGGAATGCATAGAGCCACAGAATGTCTAAACAAAAAATATGAAAACTTATGATTTGATTCCTTAATAACAAAGAAACATGTCCATGTTTAGCACAACCACAACACCAGAAGCTTCCTTCTATGCTAAGAATTTTTGTTATACTGAAAAATGTGTGGTACCCTGAAGAAAAGTTTTAAATCTTCACATTCCAATTTCTGGACTACTAAGCTGCAGCCTTTACATGGAATCATCATCATAGTTTGGTGTTGGGTGCTCACAAAATTCCTCTGCTTAGATGAAAGTTGGGTGGAATTTTATGCACCCAGGCAACATCAGTCATGGTCCTGGGTTGAAATTGGTACTTCCACAGCATCTCTACCCATGTAGAGTTGCATGAGTGTAAAATCTTACTGGTCATTGGTGAAGATGTTCATGGCATGGCTTTTTCAAACCATGCAATGAGAACATCGCCATGATGTTACTGCGATATATGTCATTTCTAGAGGAGCATATCCCTGACAGGACACTGTGATATCATGTACAGCGACATGCCCTTGTACACAACAATGCATGGCCACACAGCCCAGATAGTTTGACTATTCATTGAGCAGAATGGTTGTGTGAAGTTGCCCCACCCATCATATTCACCGGATACGAACCCCTGTGATTTCAAATAGTTAGACCATTTGAAAAAGATGTCTGGTACTTGCTACAATAACAAATAAGAATTGGATCTCCAAATCACGGATATTTTCCACAAATCTAATGACACTAGTACTTTTAACGTTGTTCGTGAACTGCCCACAGTTTGGGTAGGTATTATTGATAATGAGGGTAAACACTAATAATTCCCTTCAAATATTGTTATCATTGCTTTGGTATTATAGCATTATGGTAAGTGGAAAGTATTCAC
Source organism: Macrothele yani (assembly GCA_039090855.1). Lineage (NCBI taxonomy): Eukaryota > Metazoa > Arthropoda > Arachnida > Araneae > Macrothelidae > Macrothele > Macrothele yani. The sequence continues at coordinate 7,150,196 of CM076994.1, read as the reverse complement.
TTACTTCCCACATGATCTAATATATCTTTTATTCCAGCCAAATCCTCTTTTAACTTAGCTCCTCATCCTTCATTCTTACAACATGGCAAAACCATCTGAAAATGTCATTATCTCTATTTTTGCAAATAAAATTTTGTTTCATATTACACATCTGCAACAAATCTTCATTCTGCACATGGCTCAAGTAAGTCCTGCAACAAACATGAAGTATGTTATATGTCTCTCCATCACATGAAAAACTCCAATGTTTCTTTGTAAAATCTAGATCTCAGTACCATAGATCTCAATTGGAATAACTGCTTTTTCATACACAGCCATCTGGGATTTTTTTGACAACCAATCATCTCACTGAAATCTTCCTAAAGAAGCTATGACTTCCAGAACCTAATTCACTCCTCTACAAATTTTGCCATCTATCTCTGTTAAACATGCTTCCTACACACACAAAACTCATTCATCTGGTCTATGTTACCATCATCCCTCATGGAAAATCTGTGACTTTGATTTTCCCCTTATTTATGCTAAATTTAATTTCATTCATTCTAGACAACTCTCTGCAGCTCATCCCATACAGCAGCAACATATCCTCAGTACACAGCAACCTGCATACACACAGATTTTCAAGGTGTAAACTAGTATCATCAACCGTGGCATCACATGTGAATGCCTTTCACACATCCTTGTCTGACTTGTTCATAACATTCCCTTCCTTTTTCAAGACGTACTCTTGATTTTTTTTTCTGATGCGTTGCAATTTCTGACACCAATCAAATTTTATTGTTCATGATTACATCTTTGGTTAAGAGTCAGTTGCAATTAGAGATGAGTGATATTTCACTACCAGTGATTTGATCATGGATATTGAAAAACCACAGATGACAGCACCTGCTACTGTAAACTGTAAATCACAGTAATTGTCCAGCCAACAGCATAAACTTCTCATTCTGACAATGCTACCCAGCATGATTTTTGTGATTTATTACAGCTCTGTGTTAACAGTTAATGGTTGAATTCTGCTCCTGTTACTTGCTGTCTACTGTTCAGATTTGGACTCCTGCTGCCTGCAGTAGATGGCAGCTTCTGCTCTTAGTGATTTTTTTTACAGCGTCATTTATCAGCTGAATTTTTGAACTTGCTATTACTTCGTTCTCAAAAAAAAAAAAAAAAATTAGTGATATACGGCAGAATTTCAATGTTCTGAATAAAGACTACACACTTTGTAATATGTTACACCAGAAACTGTTATACATGACAACTACATCTAACTTAAAAAATCATATTTTTTTTAAATATCCAACAGTTAAACTAAAACTACCAATGGTCCATTCTTTAGATTTTCAGCACACAGCTATACTCTTATTTTAGGGGTTTTTTTGTTTTTTGGGGGATGGGATTGCCTTCAGAAACCAAACCAAATTAAATTTAAGAATTTGTATCAGAATTATACTTGAAATCTGTGAAATGAGAATACAACTGGGTGCTGGAAATCTAAACCAAAAACCGCAAAAAAAAAAAAAAAAAAAAAAAAAACCTAAGTTTTTTTTTTTTTTTTTGCATTCACTCAGCTGTAAGGCTCAAGTGTACAACTGGAATGTGATTTACATTATTTCATCTCAACTCGGCATTCTTTCACAATGAAGACCAGTCCACAATTCTAATGTTAATTATTAACTGCCAACTTAGTTTTGTACCAATGTGGTGATTCCCTCTAAATAATGTGCAAACTATAAATGTACCTTCATGGAAATCCCATCCATGGTGAGGTGATAAGTTGTTAAATTAAAGTATCCAATCTTTCTTTACTTACAAAGTGTGCTATTTGATTATAATTATTTCTTTGCCCATAATTTCCGTGATCATCCTCCCCCTGATCTCCTACAAAACGTATGCGGTATTAATTACTTTGCATAATCCGATATTAGGAGTTATTACAAGGGGGTACAACATAACGCCTGAAATTTCTGTCAGGCAACTTTACATGAGCTGTATCTGTATCTTCTAAATCAGAAAATTAACAAGTTCATAATTTTGTAGTCTGTCTCGGCCAATAGTACATATATATGGCCACAACATACACATGCTAAATTATATGTATGACAGCACACTCACACACTCATCATTTTAGCTGATTCTGCTACTACTTTTATGGAACACAGAAGTGAAGGAACTAGTCCTAAACTGTGATTCCAGTCATGGTCAAAAATCACTGTTACTTTTAAGTAGCAGTCACAGTTTGCACTGCTATTACTATGCAGCAGTTAAGCTCATCTCTAGTTGCAATGGATATAGAAGTAATGTCTATAAAAAGGATTTAGAATTAAAAGCTCATTTAGTGAGAAATATTTTTTAAACTCATATCAACTGAAGTATTTGAATCTTTGAAAGTGATACATTAACATTTCCTTCACTTTTATTTACACACTTATACAAAGGCAATTTTTCTCACTGAGTTTAATCAAGAATATACAAGGTGTCCATAAATGAAGTATACAACTTCAATATGCTATTTAAAAAAATACAATAAATAACAACTTACTTTTAATGTCAAAACACAGGGTAACTGTGAAAGTTTTTTTTTTTTTTTTAATTTTAATTTCAGCAGTCTCCACACGTGCTGCGTTGGTTGCTCGCAGGATGTCTAAACAATAGTCCAGTTTCACCCATGTATGCTGCAGAATGTTGGCTGTAACATGGAGAAAGGCTGCAGTAATGCATTCTTTGAGCTCAATGATAGATGTAACCTTTTTCTTGTACACAATGTCCTTAATAAAGTGCCAAAGAAAAAAATTGCATGGGGTAATATCAGGAGAATGGGGTGGCCATGCTGTCAGACACCTACGTAAAATTCAACGCCCTGGAAAATGGTGGTCTAAAGATCGAGATTTTCCATTATATGAGACACCTGGCGCCATTTATAATCTGACTTAACAAACTTTAACACTTGCCACGTCTCGTGACGTTTAAAGTAAGTTTGTTTTCTATCGTATTTTTTTTAATAGCATGCTGAAGTTGTATACTTCATTTATAGACATCCTGTATTATTTGGCTACGTTTAGCTATTAAATGTAAATCTCATGAATAGTAGTTACCTGAAAAAATTATGCGACTCTTCAAAAAGACTTACAAGAAACTTCAGAGTATCAGCATCACATAAAATGATTTAATTAATTAAAGTTGCAAATTTAACTTTGCATTTTTCAGAAATGAAATCTTTTACATTTATGCATATAGTGATCACAATAGTTCCTAAGAAATATATGATGTCAGAAACATACACATGCCACAAAGGTTAGCCATCACCTACTTCCTACCTCATTTTCTCTTGTTCTTCCTTTAGTTTAATATCCCATTCCTGTTTTATTTTATCAAACTTAGCTTTTTCTTCTACTTCTAACTCATCGTGTTTGATTTTCCATTCCTGCCTTATTTTCTCTAACACAGCAATTTGTTCTTCTTCAGCTGCCAATTTATCTTCCTCACTCACTGTAACTTTTGACTGCCTTGAGGTTTTCTGTTTTGCCTCATCTGAACTTACAGATACGTGAGACTTGGGGCTTTCAGTGGGATCAATTTCCAACCTCAGATTATTTCCTAAAGAAAACTTTTTTGCATCAGGTGATTTCACAGGTTTCCTGTTAAAAAACAGCAACAAAGGTATGCAATGAGAAATTATTAAAGGAAAACTAAATAAAGAAAAGATGAAGACAAAAATACAGAAGGAAAACACATGCTACAGTGTATGGAATATGAAGCCTTTTGAACTGTAACAGTAATACAAAACATTTTATAGCAAGCAATATTTTGAACAAAATGCTAAAAGAAATTCACTCTTTATTGTTAGAAGATTCTAAGCAACACTGGAAATGCTTTATATTTTTGTTTCTGTATATCCATCCATTTCATGTTGCTGTAAAACAAAGAAGGTGTGGATTTGTTTATGTTTTATCTTTTATATGTGGGTAAAGCATTATATCATGGAAAACTTGAAAGGTTCCTCCAGTTGTTGGTTCTCTGTTCAAGTGACAGATCCCCTCCCAGGAGGTCAGGCAGTGGTGCAGTCCTGAAAAAAGAAGTGGCCTGGTGCTCTGAGGACAGACTTAGACATTATCAACCTTTTTTTGGAGGGAGGGGGAGGGGGGCAAAAAACCTTTGAAATCGAATATATATGCCTGTATATATGTAATATATCTACTGCACCCCTGTGTACAAACACCATACACAAATTGCCAGTGTTCCTTCTTTTTATCTAAAGTGGACTTTAATGGGTGATGATTGAATAAATAAATTTTAAAAAGTCCAATTCAGTTAGGCAAAAAGTAGCCTGGTGAAGCCAGGCCTCAACTGCACCCTTAAGGTCAGGGGTTAAAAGACACAAGTCCCCAGCAAAAGCTGGGTGCTTTTTTTTTTATTCTTCTTCTAAAACCTGGGCTTAGAAAAATTGATGCAAAGTAATTGATATTGGTGTCATCCCTGAGAATTATTCATTTGGAAAGTGTTGTCACCAGTATTTTGAGCAGACACTGCCAGGCTGCCTAAAGGCTGGCTGGTTCATCTTCCTTTAGATCTAGAAAAAGGAGATGGTAACAAATACACCATGCCAGCTCCAATGAACTCTGTGTGTGTGTGTGTGTGTGTGTGTGTGTGTGTGTGTGTGCGTGTGCGATAGTAACAGGGAGAAAAAAGAGTGACAACAATATACAGTATAACAAACAAATGCATATATTTGTTCGTTATATCAAGGTACTGTTTTTTTGTCTCATTCATTTTTCTTTTGCTGTTGGTCTACAATAACACAATAGAAGTATTGTTCAAAAAAAAAATCTTAATCTAAAGATTTATTTTAAGACCAAATTTTATTGAGTACTCTTTTAACCAAGGCAGTTGTCCTGTTCCTTCAGTTCATTTAACTTGTTAAGTGGTTAATTTTCACTTACAACACTCACTATGAGACTTGATTTATTTTGAGTAGAATGTCAACTCTAACATCAATAAGTTAAAAAAATTAAGTTAATGATATTTACAGGAAAATACCTCATGTTGTCACCATGACTTAAGTTTCGGTTCTAATATTTATAATGAGGTTGAAAGACATATTATTATCATCATCATAGAGCATGAGTACTAAAAGATTTTTGTGGGCTAGTTAAAATTTGCAAAAGTAATAACAGGCAAAGACATTACACAGAAACATCTGTAGGAATAGAAACAGAGACCAGCTACTATTAGCATAAAAATTACTGAAACACAAACATTCCAGAGACACTCCCAATCATTCTTTTACAGAAAGCTACAGCAAGATAGTAACATATAACATGATCAATCTACAATGCAGAAATGAAAAATTGCCCCCCCTTCACATGCACACACTGTAAAGTCATTAATGTACAAGACCCATCTAGGGGCAGAAGAGGAAATTCATGTGCAGTACGTCAAAAAATAAACAGAATCACATTAAACAATTAAACTTCTAATATGGGTTTTTTTCTAGGAATTTATTTAATTTAAATTGCAAATTTTTGGAGAAAGCTCTTCTCCTTCCTCAGGCAGTCTCTTGTTGTCACTCTTTTTTCTCCCCGTTACTATCGCAGTTATGGTTAACCATGACAGTTACAGTTACTTTTCATCAAATCTTGCCCGATGTTAGGAAATAACAAACCTCTGCAGCCACTAGTGATGAAATTCTGATTCTTCTCAATTTCTAGTTCTTTCAATTTTGTTTTTAGAAAGTTGCTTTGAAAACTGATGACTTTAATGTAAGCCACATTTAAAAAAAAAAAAAAACATTAAAAAAATTAAACACTTTGGAGGCCCTTTTGCCACTCTCTCCCTCTAAACAGGCCTCTGGTTGCAATTGCCAAAGCTACTGTTTTAATTGTAATAAAACTCCAGCCAGCTAATTGCACTTTGGAACACTAACACAAAGCTTCCTTGCCAGGCAACCCTAAATGACAAGAACTTATATTCTTATCCAATAATGATTTTCACTCAAAAATCTAGCCATGGTGAGTAGAGGACTGTGGCCAACTGAAAGGTCCTCAGTATTTTGCAATAGGAAAAATTGTGTTTCTTAATCCCAGAATCATTAATACTTCAAATTTAAAATTACAAATATCAACACAATGATACATTATTCCTACCATTGGCATCATTACTCTCCACCATTGGCATCATTACTCTCCTCATGTAGGATATGTTACCCTGAACAATATATGGTGTCGTTTATGTCTACCTGTTGTGAGTCTTGTTGCTTTTTCCTTGGGAAGTTCAATCAACGACAGCAATTTGATCAATCCATTTGTCATCAAGTCTACCTATTTTCCTGGTTCCCTCAATTTTGGCACGTATAATGATTTTTTCAAGTTCTCCCTCTGTCTTCAAGATGTATGTCCACAATATAGAAGCATTCTTTTTGTGGTCAGTTAACCTGGGGTATATCTGGATGGTTTTGATGATGCTGCCATTTGTTCTTCTCTTGGACCAAGTAAAACTAAGAATATTTCTTTAGCATCAGAATTCATAAGAGCTGTGTTTTTGTTTCTCCCTCTTATTCATAATCCATTATTCTGCACTGTAAAGCACAAATGAAAAAACAAGAGTTGAGATTAGGTTTATTTTTGGCAATTTTTATACATTTGCCTTTCAAAATGCTATGAAAATGCCACAAAAGTTTTGGTAAAAATAAATACACTAAATTCTTTAGAATTTAAAAGATGTGTGAAGGAAAGAATTAAAGGTATGCTAGGGGAAATAATTACCTTTCCTTACACAAATAATGAATAGCTTTAATAAAACAACAGAAAAAGAAACTTAAAGTAAGTTGTCACTTAACAAGAAAAATTACATACCATAAAAAATGTTTGAAAAACTTCATGAAGACTGGTTCGAGGATTATACAAAAAAGTAAAAAATTATATTCCTAACATAAAGCAAAAAAAAAAAAAAAAACCACCCTGTTGCAAGAAGGTGTCATCTACAACATAAAATGTGAATGTGGTTTCAGCTGTGTGGGAGAGATGGGCAGGCAACTTAGAACAATGGTAGCAGAACATAAAGCTGCAATAAAGACATTTCAGGCAAAACAGCTTTAGACAGATATGTAAAAAAATACATGACATAAAGTGATTTGGGACTCTTTTGAAGTACTGGTGCACCAACAGCACATTTTGAAAAAAAAAGAAGCAGGTCTATTTAATATAGTGGAACTATAATAAATGGTCAGAAAGGTTGGATTCTATCACAGTAGTGGCAACACTTACTTTAAATCCTGATAATGGATAGGTTTACTGCCCAAAAAATTTAACAGGTAAGTGAAAAATAATATATTCCTATGGAAAATCTTGATACTTAAAGTTTATGAGGCACACAAATTTTTTTAGAGTATCATGGCTAAACAGGTTTGAACTTAACAGGTGTAACAAAGCTTCATAAATCATACTCACATGGCACTCTGTTCTTGTTTCCTTTCTGCATTTCTTGAGTTTGAAGAGGAAGATATTTCATCATCATTTAAAATGACTTTGCCTTTTCCCTTCAAGTATGGATGTGGAACTTGAAGAGCATTATCATTTAACTTCATCTTCAACTTCACAAGAGAGTTCACATCTAATGGCTGAAAAGAAATTAAAAAAATCACAAATGCACTGTAGTCTGCAAATAACAGTTTTCTTGGGTCCAGGAAAATATTGTTTATATAAATTATATGCTATGAGCAATCAGGAACCAAAATATTCATTTCCTTCTGTAAATGTTTGACCAAAACATTTTTAAGAATTTTACACAGGGTGTTTGTCTACCCAAACTTTGTTTCGAATTTCCTTGACTTTTCCATGTTTTCCATACCAATAGCAAAAAATTTCCAGGTATTGTGTTTTTGCAAAGTTAGACACACAGAACATACTGTTTTCACATGTGTTCTGTGCATCTAACTATATGATTTTCACATGAAAGCATTTAGTCAATGGCTTCAATCTATTTGTTTTAAAGAATTAAAAAATCATAATGTGAAGTATTTTATGCAGAAATCCAGTTGATTTCCATAAGTCTCATTTTTTTCTTGTTTGACGTTGACTGTGTTTTGTGTAAAATCCTGCTTTGTGTAGGAGAATGCTTTTTTTTTTTTTCTTTTTTCAATTTTATTTTGTCGCTTTAGTGAATGTTGCATGTGATTTTCCCCTCTTTTCTCTTTGACCTTGTTATTAGTTTTCTTATGAAATCTAGTGTCCTGTGATGTCATTGATTTAATATTCACCTGTGCTCTTTCTTGATTTTTTGGGAAAAGTCAGTTACAGTAATCATTCAATGTCTTAAAGTTAGTGCTATGTTGTTTTTTTAACACTGCGCATTTCCATTTGACTTTATTTTTTTCTCATCATATTGCGTAACACATGTATATTGTATATGCTTTCTTTGTTCCTTTCCTGTAGTTGTTTAAGATTTTGGTGCATTTGGTGTACTTATGAATCATACTGTGATATGCTGTTTGTCTTTGTATTGAAGCTTTTGGCCTGGAACTGTAATACCAGTTGCTTGCACTTTTGTATTTTTTTTTCTTTTTCTTTCATTTTGTACTGTGAATCATGTGCAACCAGTTTTGACAATGTGGTTTTTGCTTTATTATTTTGAATAAGTGGTTTACGTTAGTTCTGTTTAATTATTTTTATGGTTTATATAAGTGTTTGTAGCATACCCATTGCCACTACAATAAACTAGGTGTGGCATGTTTGTGGGATGTTTTTCCCTTGCCTATAAGTGTTTTACCAATACCAACAAAGAGAGAAATAGACTAATAGCAGATTACATATCAAAGCAATAAAATAGAACAAGACAATGAACAGGTCAAAAGTCAAAACCAGTTTTACCACTACTGAGAAAAGCACAGCCTGAACCAAAGCAGGTGGTAGGAACTGGTTTCTCATTTTAGCAATGTCTATTTCCTTAATCCCTGCCACCCTACCCTCCTGTCTTTTTTTGTTACTACGGGAAGAAAGGCTGTATTCTTGTTTGGTTTGTACTGAAAAAACCTGGTCTTATTGTTGATTTTCTTAATTCCCCCACCCCACCCCATTGTCTTTCTTTGTTACTAAGGAAGGAAAGATTCTATTTGTTGTTTGGTTTGTACTGAAAGACACTGGTCTTATCACTAGGAGGGATTGGAATGGAGTAGACAAAAAGGGTAAAAAATTGGGTTAAAGGAAGAAACATACCTTTCAGTAGTTTAAACTTCTAGAAAACCAACTTAGATTTTATCTGATTTTATTTAATATAGGAATTTAAAATTTTCCTTACTTTTTAAATCAGAAAAATTTCCTTGACTTTCCCTCTGAAATTTCAAATTTCCATGACTTTTCCAGTATAGAAAAATTTCCCTGACTTTTCCAGGTTTTCCAGGTGGGTAGACACCCTGTTTATATATATGATTATTTTAACATATTGTCTTCTCTTTTCCAAATGCATAAATAGTTTTCCATACATAGTTCTAAACTCATATATACAGTTCTAAACTTACATACATAGTTCTAAAGTTATTAGGTGTGCAACTTAATTCTCGGCCCCTAACCACAAGCAATCATAGAATGTCGGCAAATGCAAATAGCTGGATGTGATAATGGCTGATTGCAGCGCCATCCAACAGCTTTCCAGGCAACTGTAACCGCTCACAGCTGTAGTGACAGAAGAGACGAAAGTTGACGGTGAAAGCAATGTCGTTCGAGAAGCAACATTTGAGGCACTGCCTCCTGTTCGCATTTCAGCTGAAAAAAGTGCCGCGGAAGCCCAGCAAATGATCTGTGCTGCTTTGGGTGAAGCTACTGGGTCCTACAGTATGTGTAAGAAGTGGTTCCAGCGATTTAAGCAGGGAAATTTTGATTTCCTTGATGCAGAATGTCCAGGACAGCCACAGAAAGTTGACGATGAGGAACTGGCACAACTGTTGGGTGCGAATCCCTGTCGCACACAGTCAGAGCTCGCCCAGGAACTTGGAGTAATACGGCAAGCCATTGCAAAGCTCCTGCACAAGCTTGGATGGATTCACAAGGAGGGCTGTTGGATGCCCCACCAACTCACAGCTGTGAACAAGTCTAGGCGCTACGATGTGCCTTGCTCTCCAGATTCAAGAAGGATTTCCTCCACAAGATTTTGACCTGTGATGAGAAGTGGATCCTCTACGATAATCCTAAGCAACGCAAATTGTGGGTCTATCCAGGTCAGCATACCACTAGTACCACCAAACCAAATATCCATGCCAGGAAGTTGTTGCTGCGCATATGGTGGGATCAGTGAGGTGTCGTACACTATGAGTTGCTCAAACCTGGTGAAACGGTCAATGCTGAGCATTATTGTCAGCAACTCATTCGTGTGAGTGATGCAATGGAGGCGAAAAGGCCATACACCGGCAAGGGCAGAAGGTTGGTCCTGTTGCTTCAGGATAAACATGATCACGGACCTGGGATGGGAGATTTTGTCCCACCCGTCGTATTCTCCAGACTTCGCCCCTTCGTATTATCGCCTTTTTCGCTCCCTGCAAAATCCCCTGAGTGATACGCACTTCACTTCTGTCGAGGAGGTCCACACAAGTATTGATGACTTTATCAACTCTAAACAGCCCTCTTTTTTCCACAGTGGCATTCGGCAGTTCCCTGACCATTGGCTGAAATGTATCCAACACGACAGGGATTATTTCCCTGATTAGGTACGTATTCGATTTGCTATAATTTGCTGTCAACGTGTCATGCCTGTGGCCGAGAATTAAGTTGCACACCTAATACATACATGGTTCCAAACTTAATGCACACATTTATATTCCAAAACAAACTAATTTTGAATGAAGCACAAGTATAAAATGGGAATTACCCTTGTTTGAGGTAGACACAAAAGATGATAATATGGTTCATTTAATTACTTCAAAAAAATTTTAAATCTTTTTTGTCCAAAAATTTCACAATGCATACACATAGTTGCTACTAAAATATATTTAAATTCTCATTACAATTAATATCATGTGCAGGGTAAGCATATATGTTTTGAAACTCCCTGCAGCAACTTTCAATGTTATTAGAACACTGTTACTTCCACAAATAAGCATCTTCCTCTTCAGATTTAGATTCTTCAGCAGAAACATAATATTTTTATGCAATGAAGGTAACAATTTCATTACTTGTTGACTGTTGTCCAGTCAAAATAAATAAAAAAGCTTCAGCATCACCTTTAAAGATAGTGTCAAATGTATCGCTCTCTTTCACTCTTCCACATTAGTTTTACAATGATTAATTTTCCTCGCCATCAGGTAAATAATTACACATCTTCAAACTCTATGAAAAACCCTGCAAGCAGCAAACAATTTCAGATGTCTCTTGCTTTATACCACACCACCAATTCCTGTGTCAACTTCAAAATGATTGCCATTATCTAATTTCAAGAGAATGTAAAATAAATCAAGTGTTGTGCATAACATTTTCAGGTTATTTCCATATCTAGAAGCTGACGTTTGGATGTTATACTGTGGAGAAAGATTTCAACCAAATCTAGGAAAAGAACTATGCAATAACTAATTACTAGTGTTTGTTTTTTTCTTTCTTGTTAACCTAACATCATATTTTTACAGCCATTTTCAAACTATGCCACCATTATCTAAGCTTTCTTATTAGATCATCATAAAATGATAAGCAAGTTTTTTTTAAATAACATGTATTCTCTGACTTTCCAATAGCTGAAATTTCCAGTTTCGTCTGCTGGTCAGAACTATGCATATCAGAGGTGAGCAATGCCATTAATTAAATTAATAATGAGGTACTGTACACCAGCTATACATAAAATGGCAAAACTATCCTAGTAATTGAATTCATTGGCATAAAATATATATAAATTAATGTTTCCAAGCTTTTGCACATCAACTAGATGGCTTTTTCCAGGAAGGTAGACAGAAAACTGTCTACCAGCTTTTGCACAAGGACAGGATGAAACTCCCCACAAAGTGAGTGGTTCAACTGTAACTGAAAGGTACAACTTGGCAACCACTCATGAAGAAACAAATACAATTATTGTCCAACAAGCTATTCAAGTAGGAACTGATGGATACACATGTATTATAGCAGTGTCAGATGATACTGATGTCTTCTTGCTCTTACTACATCACTACTTCAAGCAGAATATTTCAGTGGAAATGCTTATGAAATTGCCAGTTCAAGGAAGAACTGGGATTAAGATTGGTGCATCTGTTGCAAAGCATAACAAAATCATACCACATTTGTAAGCTGCTCATGCATGGCTGTGATAACACTGCTTCTTGTTTTGGCATAAGAAAAGAAAAAAAAAGTATAAGCACTACAAGGTCATTCTCTCCCATTGTTGGTGAAAGAAACTGCATAAATTAGCAATGTCAATCAGCAAGCTTCAAAATTCTTGAATGCATGTTATGGTAAAACTAAATGTGTGCCTACCATAGAGGCAAGAATCAGGTCATGGTCAGTGAAAATGGAAAGAAATCATTCTCAACCTCCACAGCTTTGCTCACTACCCACTGACAGATAGAGCTTTTCTGCAAAATGTGAAAAATGAACATCTTCAAACTTGTGCCTGGAAAAACTCTCTAAATCAGGGGTGACCAACCTTTTTTGAAATTGGGATAGTTAATTCTTGGAAATCGAAGGGCCACCGTAACCAACTTAAATATTGACAACTATTATCAGCTAAAAATGGGGTTATTTTATATGTTTTTGTAAAGTATTGAAACTCATATACATTTTTAAACAGTCATTTTATTAAATTATTCACATAATATTAAAATTATTATTAGGCAAAAAAAATAAACTGAATTGTTACAATATTTTTTTTTTTTTGCTAGAGAAATTAAAGAGACAAAATTAATTAAAAAATTAAAGTTCCTATGAACTTGACACACCTGCAACACTAATGTGATTTTTGAACCTGCTTTTCATGTAATAATTTGTCAGTATTGGGTGTAATTCTCGATGTACTTAAAAAGAAGCATATAACCAAGGTGTGCCTCTGTGATAGTTGAACAATATTTACTTTTTACAACATTCATGGATGAAAATGTTTGTTCACAAATGTATGTGGATCCAAATCTGCAAATAAACCTCACAGCAATGGTCATGAATCTCGGGAAACTGTTCTTTAGGGACGTATTTCCAGAACTCAATGAAATTAGGAGCAGTGGGTTGTTCTTTAAACTTAACACCAAATCCTGAGTGGCTTTGGATTTCTAATATTTTGATTTGTGTTGATGGGGAATATTTATGTGCATCAGACTCTGAAATATAAAATGGATTTATGAATAAGTCTATGTTACTCCTTTCAGATTCAAAAGCAGAAAATCGAGTTAAGAATGCCTCGTACAAAGATATAACACCTGATTTGTATTTTAACTGATCCACGGTAAAATTTCTGTACTTACTTAAGATTTGCTGGATGGTTGGGAAATGATTGAAATCGCGACCAATTCCACATGGGCATAATTTATAAAATTCGAATAAATACTGTCAAGAATAAAATAAAATAAAAATAATAAAATAAAATGAATCCAGAATAAAATAAAATAAAAAAATAATAATAATAAAATAAAGATAATTATTACTGTCAATAAGAGTTAAATTAGAAAAACATTAGTGCTTGGACTACTGGGGGCCATTCAAAAATGTCCTGGTGGGCCAATGTTTGGCCCACGGGCCTAGGATTAGCCACCCCTGCTCAAAATAATGCCCCTGTATTAGAGCCACTGCAAAAATATTACTTTCAAATGCTTGCTACCAGTAATTGTGCCTGATATGTTGCATTAACACTTGCTTATATTTTGAAATTAGTTAAGTGCTCATGTGAAAGTGATACACCCTGCCCCAATAACGAATGTGGCTGTGCAAAGACAAGTTAACATCGAATTAGGTTTTGTAATTGTACCAGTATTAGTTGTTTGAACACTTTCACTCATGCAGTTACAGAAGATGATAGATGAAAAAAAAATATGATGTGAATTGCCACTGCAAGCTTAAAGTGACTGTCAAATCAAACAAGTGTAAACAAAACTTTATTGCACTTCCCATACAATTTCGAGATGACAGCAGATACCATTTTGATGAAGAATTATTCACAACCTTCCTTGGTATTCCGTACATGTTCCTGAAGCCATAATTTGAAAAATAGAAAAAAATTTGGTCCAAATCCGATTATTAGTATTTAGATAAAATATATCGTGCAGAAAACATTAGCGTGGTTTAGTTAGCCGTCAGTACATGATTATAAGTGAAGCTTTTTACACATATCCATCCTCGGTTTAACATAAATTTAATGCGAGTCTCTCTCTCTATATATATATGTAGGATTTCTGCTTATTCAAACGGACTAACTACTTGTAATGACAATTCTGCCTCACAGATGGCGCCACAGTACCGTCTACACGAGAGCTTCACAGATGAGGATAATGCCCAGAGAGCAGCAGAGAGTGAAGAGAGGAAGTGAAGTTGGTCATTAGTGGTTGTTCGTTGTGTGAAATGAATTCGTTTAAGTTGTTAATTATTGTCTTGTGTTGTGTTCTGTTGTGTGTTCGAATAAAGTATTCAGAATATGATGGCTGATTGTAGTCATAGTGCAAGATTGAATTCCCCTAGATGTCACGAGTTCTACATATATAATGTACAAGATCTTTCGAAACACAGTGTGTTTCATCATCAGGTATAACAATAATATATAGCTTGTGGGACACCAACACCAGAAAACTAATTACAAAATATAATGATCCGATTTATTGGTGTCTAAAGTAAGAAATCACACAAATTTCACTCCGCAAGCTTTCTCTGTCAACGGACGGCTTCATCAGGCAGTTACATAGAGAATATAGAATCAAAATTGTAGACAGAGCGTTAATTCTAATATGACAAATGAAATCACGCGTGAAGACCGCGCGCATAAGTAACCACGAACGTGGTGAATACAATATCTTAAAAGCTAATGCAAAAGCAAACAATGTAAACTTTAGGAAGAAACTAGAATCATGAAGACCATCTTGCGATACCTAGCAGATGGTTCCAAGCCACCGGTAGTTCTAAAGAGACATCGGTGTTGCATACATCCTGTTTCGTTAATATCTCAACTGTTTCCCTTATGGCGGCTGTTCTTGCGTCTCCATATGGTGCGATCTTCGAGATATTCTGCCATTGGGATTGAGTTTGATGGTTGGCTACTTCTTTGGCAAGTGACGTAGAAAGTTTCTTTTGTGCAACATCCCTCTTATGCTCATTCATTCTCTCCTCAAATGACCTTTTTGTGAGACCTACGTAAAATTTAGTTGAGGAGTCTGGGTATAACAATGGGATGCAATAGATGCCCGCATCTGTGAGCTTCAAGGTACTATTACTTCTTGCTGTGCTGAGGATGGTTGCCATGTGTTTAGAAGCTTTAAGGCCAACATCCAATCCTTTCTTCTGAAAGTGATTTTTAATAAAATAAGATATTTTTGGGATGTACGGGATCGAACCAACAAATTTTAAAGGTGCTCTTCTGTTCGGTGTAGCAAGTGTGTTGGCTTCAACTTTCGCTATTGTGTCCTCTACGCGGGAGACTTCAAACCCTCCAGCAAAGGCAAGATCTTTCAAAGACTTAATTTCGGCATCATAGTCAGATTTTAAGGTGCAAAAATCTTTGGCTCTTTTAGCCCGGTATTTGAATAGAGCATACTTGTGTGTTGTTGGGTTGGCTGATCCTGGTGGAATAGGGTTAGGTACGTGCATGGGTTTATAGTAGACTTTGGTAGTGAGTGTACCTGAAATCGATTTCTTCACAAGTACATCTAAATATGGTAACTCTCCTTGATTTTCTATTTCCATCGCAAATTTAATGTCTTCATGTATGTTGTTTATGTCTACCATAAAGTCTTGCAAGTAGGCTTCTCCGTGCTCCCAGACAAAAAAGATATCACCTGCATAGCGTAGCCATACTCTTGGTGTCCTGGGAAGAGTGGTGAGTATGATCTCTTCAATAGGTCTCATGATGGCTTCAGCGAGTATTGGAGACAAGGCTGAACCCATCGGGACTCCTTTTGATTGCTTGTAGACGTGGGAGCCATAGATAAAGAAGTTGGAATCTACAGCTCCCGTGTAGAGGACACAATAGCGAAAGTTGAAGCCAACACACTTGCTACACCGAACAGAAGAGCACCTTTAAAATTTGTTGGTTCGATCCCGTACATCCCAAAAATATCTTATTTTATTAAAAATCACTTTCAGAAGAAAGAATTGGATGTTGGCCTTAAAGCTTCTAAACACATGGCAACCATCCTCAGCACAGCAAGAAGTAATAGTACCTTGAAGCTCACAGATGCGGGCATCTATTGCATCCCATTGTTATACCCAGACTCCTCAACTAAATTTTACGTAGGTCTCACAAAAAGGTCATTTGAGGAGAGAATGAATGAGCATAAGAGGGATGTTGCACAAAAGAAACTTTCTACGTCACTTGCCAAAGAAGTAGCTAACCATCAAGCTCAACCCCAATGGCAGAATATCTCGAAGATCGCACCATATGGAGACGCAAGAACAGCCGCCATAAGGGAAACAGTTGAGATATTAACGAAACAGGATGTATGCAACACCGATGTCTCTTTAGAACTACCGGTGGCTTGGAACCATCTGCTAGGTATCGCAAGATGGTCTTCATGATTCTAGTTTCTTCCTAAAGTTTACATTGTTTGCTTTTGCATTAGTTTTTAAGATATTGTATTCACCACGTTCGTGGTTACTTATGCGCGCGGTCTTCACGTGTGATTTCATTTGTCATATTAGAATTAACGCTCTGTCTACAATTTTGATTCTATATTCTCTATGTAACCGCCTGATGAAGCCGTCCGTTGACGGAGAAAGCTTGCGGAGTGAAATTTGTGTGATTTCTTACTTGAGACACCAATAAATCGGATCATTATATTTTGTAATTAGTTTTCTGGTGTTGGCGTCCCACAAGCTATATATTTGTTTGCTGTTTCCGGGCATATAATGGACGCATATCATAAACTTAGACGATTTAGAATCAAGCTTGAGATGGAACGATCGCACTTTGACTTCTTGCAAGAATGCAGAGCGCTGGACCTGATTCCTCCTTTCCTCAAGTTTAAATCTACTCTTGACAATCCTTGGTTCCGACGTAAAAAGTTGATATTCCAGCAGCAAACGCTGAAGCACCTCATTCGCTCCAAAAGAGTTAGAATCATGGAGCTGGAATCCAAGTCCTTTAGCCTGCACGCTGATCTAGCGCATCTGGTCTCACCTTTGGAGCTAGATATAATGCTAAGAAAAATAAACATGCTGGCCAGCAGAGAGCGTAAAACCCACGGAGCTCGCCACAGGAAGAAATTAGATAAGCTCTGGGCAGAACAGCATCCGAACGTTCCTCAACATAAAGATTTTATTATTCCAGTCGTTAATGTTTCTTCTAAGACACTTACCCATTCGGAGCTTGTGATCCTGCAGAAAGGCCCGAAATTTACATTTGAGAGACCTCTTAGGTACAAAGAAGTGGTGCCACAAATCGAAAGTGTCCTACGACATTTGCCAGTTTCTGAGCGTGACCCTATCAGATAAAATGCGCAGCCATGCTTACAAGTATCGCGAAGGCACGGAGTAGAAATTACATTCAGAAGCTCCCTAATGAATTAAAGAGGCTCAAAAATGATAGAGACATTGTTTTCCTGCTAACTGATGAGTCGGGGCAGATCGCCATAATGGACGAGCAAGATTACGACATAAAAATTTGTTCTTTCATTGATTCGAACGCCGTTATGCAGACAAAAGACCCTCTCACCAGATGGAAAGCAAGAGTCAGGAAAGCTTCTAATTTTAAAGCCCTTCCAGACGCCATCAAGCGAGCAGCGAAACTCCCTCCTGGGGCATCCATACCCAAATTATTCGGGAGATTAAAGCACCATAAAGAGGGCAACCCAATCAGACCGATCGTTTCAAGGAAGAAAGCACCATCAACACACCTTGAGAAAGCCCTGGCAACTTTTCTTATGCCATTCCTTCCGAACACAGACAGAGTCCTTAGATCCTCAAATGACTTCATCTCCAAGCTAAAAGGTATCACCATTGCACAACATGAACTTATTGGCAGTTTTGATGTTATCTCCCTCTACCCCTCTGTTCCAATACCAGAAGCAACGCAAAACATCAAACGAACCCTGGCTGGAGCTAACCTTTATGATAAAGAAGCTCTGAAAGATATCTTTGCTGTTCTTGACTTAGCTGTAGATTCCAACTTCTTTACCTATGGCTCCCACGTCTACAAGCAATCAAAAGGAGTCCCGATGGGTTCAGCCTTGTCTCCAATACTCGCTGAAGCCATCATGAGACCTATTGAAGAGATCATACTCACCACTCTTCCCAGGACACCAAGAGTATGGCTACGCTATGCAGGTGATATCTTTTTTGTCTGGGAGCACGGAGAAGCCTACTTGCAAGACTTTATGGTAGACATAAACAACATACATGAAGACATTAAATTTGCGATGGAAATAGAAAATCAAGGAGAGTTACCATATTTAGATGTACTTGTGAAGAAATCGATTTCAGGTACACTCACTACCAAAGTCTACTATAAACCCATGCACGTACCTAACCCTATTCCACCAGGATCAGCCAACCCAACAACACACAAGTATGCTCTATTCAAATACCGGGCTAAAAGAGCCAAAGATTTTTGCACCTTGAAATCTGACTATGATGCCGAAATTAAGTCTTTGAAAGATCTTGCCTTTGCTGGAGGGTTTGAAGTCTCCCGCGTAGAGGACACAATAGCGAAAGTTGAAGCCAACACACTTGCTACACCGAACAGAAGAGCACCTTTAAAATTTGTTGGTTCGATCCCGTACATCCCAAAAATATCTTATTTTATTAAAAATCACTTTCAGAAGAAAGGATTGGATGTTGGCCTTAAAGCTTCTAAACACATGGCAACCATCCTCAGCACAGCAAGAAGTAATAGTACCTTGAAGCTCACAGATGCGGGCATCTATTGCATCCCATTGTTATACCCAGACTCCTCAACTAAATTTTACGTAGGTCTCACAAAAAGGTCATTTGAGGAGAGAATGAATGAGCATAAGAGGGATGTTGCACAAAAGAAACTTTCTACGTCACTTGCCAAAGAAGTAGCTAACCATCAAACTCAACCCCAATGGCAGAATATCTCAAAGATCGCACCATATGGAGACGCAAGAACAGCCGCCATAAGGGAAACAGTTGAGATATTAACGAAACAGGATGTATGCAACACCGATGTCTCTTTAGAACTACCGGTGGCTTGGAACCATCTGCTAGGTATCGCAAGATGGTCTTCATGATTCTAGTTTCTTCCTAAAGTTTACATTGTTTGCTTTTGCATTAGTTTTTAAGATATTGTATTCACCACGTTCGTGGTTACTTATGCCGCGGTCTTCACGTGTGATTTCATTTGTCATATTAGAATTAACGCTCTGTCTACAATTTTGATTCTATATTCTCTATGTAACCGCCTGATGAAGCCGTCCGTTGACGGAGAAAGCTTGCGGAGTGAAATTTGTGTGATTTATTACTTTAGACACCAATAAATCGGATCATTATATTTTGTAATTAGTTTTCTGGTGTTGGCGTCCCACAAGCTATATATTTGTTTGCTGTTTCCGGGCATATAATGGACGCATATCATAAACTTAGACGATTTAGAATCAAGCTTGAGATGGAACGATCGCACTTTGACTTCTTGCAAGAATGCAGAGCGCTGGACCTGATTCCTCCTTTCCTCAAGTTTAAATCTACTCTTGACAATCCTTGGTTCCGACGTAAAAAGTTGATATTCCAGCAGCAAACGCTGAAGCACCTCATTCGCTCCAAAAGAGTTAGAATCATGGAGCTGGAATCCAAGTCCTTTAGCCTGCACGCTGATCTAGCGCATCTGGTCTCACCTTTGGAGCTAGATATAATGCTAAGAAAAATAAACATGCTGGCCAGCAGAGAGCGTAAAACCCACGGAGCTCGCCACAGGAAGAAATTAGATAAGCTCTGGGCAGAACAGCATCCGAACGTTCCTCAACATAAAGATTTTATTATTCCAGTCGTTAATGTTTCTTCTAAGACACTTACCCATTCGGAGCTTGTGATCCTGCAGAAAGGCCCGAAATTTACATTTGAGAGACCTCTTAGGTACAAAGAAGTGGTGCCACAAATCGAAAGTGTCCTACGACATTTGCCAGTTTCTGAGCGTGACCCTATCAGATAAAATGCGCAGCCATGCTTACAAGTATCGCGAAGGCACGGAGTAGAAATTACATTCAGAAGCTCCCTAATGAATTAAAGAGGCTCAAAAATGATAGAGACATTGTTTTCCTGCTAACTGATGAGTCGGGGCAGATCGCCATAATGGACGAGCAAGATTACGACATAAAAATTCGTTCTTTCATTGATTCGAACGCCGTTATGCAGACAAAAGACCCTCTCACCAGATGGAAAGCAAGAGTCAGGAAAGCTTCTAATTTTAAAGCCCTTCCAGACGCCATCAAGCGAGCAGCGAAACTCCCTCCTGGGGCATCCATACCCAAATTATTCGGGAGATTAAAGCACCATAAAGAGGGCAACCCAATCAGACCGATCGTTTCAAGGAAGGAAGCACCATCAACACACCTTGAGAAAGCCCTGGCAACTTTTCTTATGCCATTCCTTCCGAACACAGACAGAGTCCTTAGATCCTCAAATGACTTCATCTCCAAGCTAAAAGGTATCACCATTGCACAACATGAACTTATTTTAGTTGTAAATGCATTTATGGCACCTCTATTCATAGTGATTGTGGAATAACTTTTTACGGGTCTTTTAGAGGTTATTTTTAATGAAAGTTGGTTGTCAAATTTTCGAACTAAAGCCTAGTTCGTCATCAGGACTATGTCACTGGAGTAGTTGCTGCCACTCAATTGGAAGAGACCATCCGCAATTATCGTTAATTGTGGTACTTCTTCTTCTTGCTATTTCGATCCCTTCTTCTAGTTTTCTCTTTACTAAGTTTGACTGGTGGGCGATTATTTTCACTGAGTCCCAATTTATGGAGTGTCCACTTGCTTGTACATGTCTGTCTAGCCCTGTTTTGTTCCCAATGTTCCTAATAGCAGCTTACCCTCTCAGATTCTGGAAGAATTTAACTTACTAGAGAATACCTTGAAGTACACCCTGGAACAGGAAAAAGACCATAGCATCAATTACCTGGATTTAACCTTGACCTCAAGAGAAGGGAAAATATTCACTCAGCTTTTTAGAAAACCCACCAACACAGGGAAGATGTTAGACTTCTGCTCATTCCACCCTGATTATATTAAATCGAATACAGCGAGACAATTTTGGAAAAAATTGAAATCCTGGTCTCTTCAGCTTCTCAAAAAGATCTTCACAAAGAAGAATTAAAGGAAATGTTGGCAGAAAACAATTACCCCTCCCCATATGTTGAGAAAATATTTAAACAAGTGCCACAGGAAAAAACCAACTTCAAATTCACCAGCAAAATTACGTACCACAAGGGACTTTTCGAGAAACTGAAAAGGATCGGAGCAAAATATAATATCAGGCTAGCTCCAGATCTTAATAACAAAATAAAGAAATTCTTGCCAGCTTTAAAGCAGAAAGAATTGGACATCCAATTGCAGGAAGGAGTAATTTACTGCATCGACTGTAACTGCGGACTCAGCTATATAGGAGAAACAGGGAGAAGTATTAAGGTCCGAATGAAAGAACACCAAGCAGCTATTAGGAACATTGGGAACAAAACAGGGCTAGACAGACATGTACAAGCAAGTGGACACTCCATAAATTGGGACTCAGTGAAAATAATCGCCCACCAGTCAAACTTAGTAAAGAGAAAACTAGAAGAAGGGATCGAAATAGCAAGAAGAAGAAGTACCACAATTAACGATAATTGCGGATGGTCTCTTCCAATTGAGTGGCAGCAACTACTCCAGTGACATAGTCCTGATGACGAACTAGGCTTTAGTTCGAAAATTTGACAACCAACTTTCATTAAAAATAACCTCTAAAAGACCCGTAAAAAAGTTATTCCACAATGAACTTATTGGCAGTTTTGATGTTATCTCCCTCTACCCCTCTGTTCCAATACCAGAAGCAACGCAAAACATCAAACGAACCCTGGCTGGAGCTAACCTTTATGATAAAGAAGCTCTGAAAGATATCTTTGCTGTTCTTGACTTAGCTGTAGATTCCAACTTCTTTACCTATGGCTCCCACGTCTACAAGCAATCAAAAGGAGTCCCGATGGGTTCAGCCTTGTCTCCAATACTCGCTGAAGCCATCATGAGACCTATTGAAGAGATCATACTCACCACTCTTCCCAGGACACCAAGAGTATGGCTACGCTATGCAGGTGATATCTTTTTTGTCTGGGAGCACGGAGAAGCCTACTTGCAAGACTTTATGGTAGACATAAACAACATACATGAAGACATTAAATTTGCGATGGAAATAGAAAATCAAGGAGAGTTACCATATTTAGATGTACTTGTGAAGAAATCGATTTCAGGTACACTCACTACCAAAGTCTACTATAAACCCATGCACGTACCTAACCCCTATTCCACCAGGATCAGCCAACCCAACAACACACAAGTATGCTCTATTCAAATACCGGGCTAAAAGAGCCAAAGATTTTTGCACCTTGAAATCTGACTATGATGCCGAAATTAAGTCTTTGAAAGATCTTGCCTTTGCTGGAGGGTTTGAAGTCTCCCGCGTAGAGGACACAATAGCGAAAGTTGAAGCCAACACACTTGCTACACCGAACAGAAGAGCACCTTTAAAATTTGTTGGTTCGATCCCGTACATCCCAAAAATATCTTATTTTATTAAAAATCACTTTCAGAAGAAAGGATTGGATGTTGGCCTTAAAGCTTCTAAACACATGGCAACCATCCTCAGCACAGCAAGAAGTAATAGTACATTGAAGCTCACAGATGCGGGCATCTATTGCATCCCATTGTTATACCCAGACTCCTCAACTAAATTTTACGTAGGTCTCACAAAAAGGTCATTTGAGGAGAGAATGAATGAGCATAAGAGGGATGTTGCACAAAAGAAACTTTCTACGTCACTTGCCAAAGAAGTAGCTAACCATCAAACTCAACCCCAATGGCAGAATATCTCAAAGATCGCACCATATGGAGACGCAAGAACAGCCGCCATAAGGGAAACAGTTGAGATATTAACGAAACAGGATGTATGCAACACCGATGTCTCCTTAGAACTACCGGTGGCTTGGAACCATCTGCTAGGTATCGCAAGATGGTCTTCATGATTCTAGTTTCTTCCTAAAGTTTACATTGTTTGCTTTTGCATTAGTTTTTAAGATATTGTATTCACCACGTTCGTGGTTACTTATGCGCGCGGTCTTCACGTGTGATTTCATTTGTCATATTAGAATTAACGCTCTGTCTACAATTTTGATTCTATATTCTCTATGTAACCGCCTGATGAAGCCGTCCGTTGACGGAGAAAGCTTGCGGAGTGAAATTTGTGTGATTTCTTACTTTAGACACCAATAAATCGGATCATTGTATTTTGTAATTAATAACAATAATAATTAAATATTGGGACAAAAGCATATTTTGAATTTAATGGTATTATGTTGCAGGCTCATGGGATGACAAAAATTATCATAGAATAAGCATATATACACATGCAGGATCTGCATATGAGTTAACGTTGTTGTCACATCGAGTGCATATGGATGAGAAGTATCATGTTGAAGTGCACAAATTACATTATAGTAAATGAGTACTATCCATCATTTCTTCAATATATATTTTATATCATCATCATCATCAACCATTATCAATCCACTGCTGGACGAAGGTCTCCCCAAGTTTCCTCCACAACGGTCTGTCTTGTGCCAGTCTCCTCCATGTCACCCCTGCATACTTTCGAATTTCATCCACCCATCTCCCATGTGGTCTTCTTCTGGGTCTTTTCCTGTCCCTTGGAATCCAATCTAAAATTTCTGCTGTCCATCGATGATCTGTCCTTCTGGCAGTATGTCCAGCCCATTGCCATTTCAGGGATTTAACTCTGATCATGATGTCTTCCACTCTTGTCATTTTTCGGATCCACGAGTTCCTCTTCTTATCTCTCCTGGTTACACCAAGCATGCACCTCTTCATGCTGCTTTGAGTTGTCTGCAGCCTTTGTATGTCTCTTTTAGTTAAGGTCCACGTCTCTGCACCATACGTAAGCACTGGAAGGATGCATTGATCAAACACTTTTCTTTTAAGACATAATGGCATATTGCTCTTGAAAATTATGCTGTTTCTTCCAAAAGCTCTCCAGGCAAGTTTTGTACGCCGATTAATTTCTTCATCAATGTGACCCTCACTTGATATCTGCTGTCCAAGATAAACGTACGTGTCCGTTATCTCCAGCTTTTCTCCATCAATCGATAAATCTTCATTTCTTGTAAAAGCATTGAACATCACTTTTGTCTTCTGAAAGTTCATTTTTAATCCCACTTCTTTACTCTTGTCAGCAAGTTCCTGGATCATACTCTGCAGCTCTGATGGGGTAGTTGCAAAAATGACTACGTCATCAGCAAAACGAAGGTGGGTTAGATAATCTCCATTAATCTTTATCCCCTTGTTTTCCCAGCTCAGCGACTGAAAAACACCCTCCAATGTGGCATTAAAGAGCTTCGGAGATATGGTGTCACCTTGTCTCACTCCCTTTCCAATTTTTACGTGTGTTGTATTTTCAAACAGCCGAATCTTCGCACTTGCATTTTCATAGATGTTATTAATAATATTAATGTATGCATCTTCAATACATGCAGGTTTTCAGAGCATTGTAACTGCTGATGGTTTCACCGGGAATCAAAGGCTTTTTCATAATCGATAAAAGCCATGCACAATGGAAGTTCATATTCCCTCGCTCTTTCAATTAGTTCTCTCAGCACGTGGATATGATCTATTGTGCTGTAGCCACTCCTGAATCCAGCTTGTTCTCTCGGTTGAGCCATGTCCAGTGTTACCTTCAAGCGGTGTGAAAGAACTTTAGTGAAGATTTTATAAACTACTGATAGGAGGCTGATAGGTCTGTAGTTTCGAGATCCTCAATGTCACCTTTCTTATGTAGCAGGATCATTGTAGCGGTGTTCCAATCCTCAGGAATCTTTCCTTCATTAAGGCATCGAGTGAAAATTTGGGCGAGTACTGTTTCGATTTCTCCACTTGCTTCTTGTATGATGTCTACAGTAATTCCATCTTCTCCTGGAGCTTTTCCTCGCTTTCATGTTCTTGATTGAATGTGCAACTTCTGCTGGAAGGACTGGAGGAACTCTGGTACTGGTATCTTTCATGATGTCTGGAGTGCATATATCATCCCTTTCATATAATTTGGAGTAGAAATCTTTCACTCTTGTCAAAATTTCGCCTCTATTTCTTGTTACAGAACCATCTTCTTTTCTCAGTGCCATAATCTGTTTTCTTCCCTTACTGAGATGTCCCTTTGCTATCTTTAGGCTTTGGTTGTTTTCAATTGCTTTCCTCACTAGTTCACAGTTGAATTTCCTTACGTCTTCAGTGATACTTTTTCTTACTGTCTTGCATAGCTCTATATATTCCACTTTGGAAGTCACATCTTCTTTAGTTGTCCTCATCTCTCTTCTTTTTTGCATCAACATTTTGGTTTTTCTCGATAATTTGTTCACATGCAACTTGTTCTTAGACCCAGCTAATTTTGTTGCTGTTTCCATAATAGCTTTGGTTACTTTTCTGTTAACTTCAGAGATGTCCACTTCTTCCGATGTTAGGCCTTCTAAAGCAGAGAACCTGTTCTTCAGTTCTAACTTGAAGGTATTATGGTGTTTTTTAAGGTTGGTTATGTCAATAGATTTTGTTTGTCTTATGAGCTTGCCACGCTCAAGTTTAGTGTTGAGGTGCATCTTACATCTCACCAATCTATGGTCACTACCTGTGTTGAACTTGTTTAGCACACTGCAGTCTTCTATGACGAATTTTTTGTTACACATAATAAAATCAATTTCACTTGTCGTCCCATTTGGATGTCTCCATGTCCATTTCCTGTGTGGCTTTTTCTTGAAGAAGGAGTTCAAGATGAAAAACCCTTCTGCCTCTGCAAACTCAACGAGAGTATTTCCACGCTGGTTTCTGTTGCCATGACCAAATTTACCTACTGAAGTTTCATTCTGTTGCCGTTGCCCTATTTTTGCATTGAAATCTCCCATAATTATTTTCAAGTGCTGCTTACCTTTATTATTTAGATGACAAATTTCCTCATAAAATTCTTCAATTCTTCTTCAGGATGACTTGTGGTGGGTGCATAAGTTTGAATAATCTGAGCCTGGTATCTTTTCGAGAGTTGGATAACAAGTCGTGCAGCTCTGTCAGAGGAACTTTCAACTTCTACAACTTTATCCTTCAGTTTCTTGTTTATTATAAATCCAACACCACTAGTTCTGCCAGTATCTGTCCCACGATAGTAGAAGAGATGTCCACTTTTCAGTTTGATGAGATCTTCTCCTTTTCTCCTTACCTCACGTAGCCCCACGATGTCCCACTTGATCCTTTGTAGTTCCTCTTCCAATTCAAGAAGCCTTGAATCAGAAGATAAGGAGCGTCCATTGTAAGTAGCCAAGGTCAGCATCAGATGGCAGCCTAGTCCGGTCCTCCGGGGATTCTTAGCACCCTCTGCCTTCATGTCGCACTGGCCGCTGCCTTGGCCAGGTACATTCCAGCTGCCGGAGACTGAGGGCCAAGATTTAAAGTTGTGGAATCATTTTGGAGGGGTTTGGCCATAACTCACCACGCTGGCCAAGCGGGTTGGTGAGTGTGGGATAGAATTTCCTCTAATCCCGATGGTATAGTTATACCGCTTATGGGCGGTCGTCAGAGCCCCTTTAGTGGGAACAGGATGCACCACGAGAAGGCAGGGGTTGACATTTGTCAAGGAGAGGCTGATATGTTACGCATCACCTGACCTTACATCCCATATTTTATATATATAAATAAATATATATATATATATATATATATATGGGATGTAAGGTCAGGTGATGCGTAACATCACAGCTCTCCTTGACAAATGTCAACCCCGCCTTCTCGTGGTACATCCTGTTCCCACTAAAGGGGCTCTGACGACCACCAATGCGGTATAACTATACCATCGGGATTAGAGGAAATGCTATCCCACACTCACCAACCTGCTTGGCCAGCTTGGTGAGTTATGGCCAAACCCTCCAAAATGACTCCACAACTTAAATCTTGGCCCTCAGTCTCCGTCAGCTGGAATGTACCTGGCCAAGGCAGCGGCCAGTGCGCATGAAGGCAGAGGGTGCTAAGAATCCCCGGAGGACCGGACTAGGCTGCCATCTGATGCTGACCTTGGCTACGTACAACGGACGCTCCCTATCTTCTGATTCAAGGCTTCTTGAATTGGAAGAGGAACTACAAAGGATCAAGTGGGACATCGTCGGGCTAAGTGAGGTATGAGAAAAGGAGAAGATCTCATTGAACTGAAAAGTGGACATATCTTCTACTATCGTGGGACAGATACTGGCAGAACTAGTGGTGTTGGATTTATAATAAACAAAAAACTGAAGGATAAAGTTGTAGAAGTTGAAAGTTCCTCTGACAGAGCTGCACGATTCGTTATCCAACTCTCGAGAAGATACCAGGCTCAGATTATTCAAACTTATGCACCCACCACAAGTCATGCTGAAGAAGAAATTGAAGAATTTATGAGGAAATTCGTGATCTAAATAATAAAGGTAAGCAGCACTTGAAGATAATTATGGGAGATTTCAATGCAAAATAGGGCAATGGCAACAGAATGAAACTTCAGTAGGTAAATTCGGTCACGGCAACAGAAACCAGCGTGGAAATACTCTCGTGGAGTTTGCAGAGGCAGAAGGGTTTTTCATCTTGAACTCCTTTTTCAAGAAAAAGCCACACAGGAAATGGACATGGAGACATCCAAATGGGACGACAAGTGAAATTGATTTTATTATGTGTAACAAAAAATTCGTCATAGAAGACTGCAGTGTGCTAACAAGTTCAACACAGGCAGTGACCATAGATTGGTGAGATGTAAGATGCACCTCAACACTAAACTCGAACGTAGCAAGCTCATAAGACAAACAAAATGTATTGACATAACCAACCTTAAAAACACCATAATACCTTCAAATTGGAACTGAAGAACAGATTCTCTGCTTTAGAAGGCCTAACATCGGAAGAAGTGGATACTTCTGAAGTTAACAGAAAAGTAACCAAAGCTCTTATGGAAACAGCAACAAAATTAGCTGGGTCTAAGAACAAATTGCATGTGAACAAATTATCGGGAAAAACCAAAATGTTGATGCAAAAAAGAAGAGTGATGAGGACAACTAAAGAAGATGTGACTTCCAAAGTGGAATATATAGAGCTATGCAAGACAGTAAGAAAAAAGTATCACTGAAGACGTAAGAAAATTCAACTGTGAACTAGTGAGGAAAGCGATTGAAAACAACCAAAGCCTAAAGATAGCAAAGGGACATCTCAGTAAGGGGAAAAAACAGATTATGGCACTGAGAAAAGAAGATGGTTCTGTAACAAGAAATAGAGGCGAAATTTTGACAAGAGTGAAAGATTTCTACTCCAAATTATATGAAAGGGATGATACATGCACTCCAGACATCATGAAAGATACCAGTACCAGAGTTCCTCCAGTCCTTCCAGCAGAAGTTGCACATGCAATCAAGAACATGAAGCGGGGAAAAGCTCCAGGAGAAGATGGAATTACTGTAGACATCATACAAGAAGCAAGTGGAGAAATTGAAACAGTGCTCGCCCAAATTTTCACTCGATGCCTTAATGAAGGAAGATTCCTGAGGATTGGAACACCGCTACAATGATCCTGCTACATAAGAAAGGTGACATTGAGGATCTCGGAAACTACAGACCTATCAGCCTCCTATCAGTAGTTTACAAAATCTTCACTAAAGTTCTTTCACACCGCTTGAAGGTAACACTGGACATGGCTCAACCGAGAGAACAAGCTGGATTCAGAAGTGGCTACAGCACAATAGATCATATCCACGTGCTGAGAGAACTAATTGAAAGAGCGAGGGAATATGAACTTCCATTGTGCATGGCTTTTATCGATTATGAAAAAGCCTTTGATTCGGTGAGAACCATCAGCAGTTACAATGGCTCTGAAAACCTGCGGTATTGAAGATGCATACATTAATATTATTAATAACATCTATGAAAATGCAAGTGCAAAGATTCGGCTGTTTGAAAATACAACACACGTAAAAATTGGAAAGGAGTGAGACAAGGTGACACCATATCTCCGAAGCTCTTTAATGCCACATTGGAGGGTGTTTTTCAGTCGCTGAGCTGGGAAAACAAGGGGATAAAGATTAATGGAGATTTTCTAACCCACCTTCGTTTTGCTGATGACATAGTCATTTTTGCAACTACCCCATCAGAGCTGCAGAGTATGATCCAGGAACTTGCTGACAAGAGTAAAGAAGTGGGATTAAAAATGAACTTTCAGAAGACAAAAGTGATGTTCAATTTCCATAAATTATATTAATTCAACATTTGTCGAAAACATTACGTGGTTTCAGAAATTATTAACTATATGTCAACAAAATAGTTTCCATATCATCTACTGTTTCAAGACGTTACTAGAAATTCGAGCACGGGAAAAAACGTCCATATAATAAGAAAATTTTTTATTTCAACTTGTCACTAATATTCCTTTTTTTTCTTTTTGATGTTCTTTATAATAGTTTAGAATTTTATTATGAAGATTACAAATTTATATGAAAAAATGTTTTAATATGTGCAGTCAAATGCATCATAAGTTGTCAAAGTCCTCCAATACGTAGAGACAATATGTATTAAAAGATTAATATTATTCCAGTTTTTTAAGTCATGATTTACGAAATTAATACAATAGAAAAGAACTTTCGAACCTTTTGATTATGATGCGTTGAATCAGTAATAAGCCATCTTGTTATCGAAGAAGGCATGATTTTCCTTTCCTGTGGTATCAGCTTCCAAGTTGAACTTCGATCTTATAATTTCTTATTATAGATGATGGTTGCATGTTTTATTTTCCGTGGCTCGATATCCCAAACTAGTTTCAATTCCTTCTTTTTGGAATCATCTTCAGTGGGTATTATGATCTTCTCATACATGTTGTGTTTCGGCCACTTACATCGATTCTACTGGCAGCGTCCGACTTTTCACGGCAGTTGTACTCTTGTGCATGCTATTTTTGGTATTAATGCACGTTCTTAGTCGTGTTTTGATATAACCGGATGACATGAATTCCGACTCCAAATTAATTGGTGTTGCCATTCGTTTGTTGAAAATAATTACATAGGAAGTACAAAAAGAAGATTTAAGACCAGATTAAAAGAACATATATCGAACTGGAATAAAAAAGAAAACAAAACATCATTAATAAATCATTGTATTGAAAATGAAGCTTATCCTGTTTGGTATGATGCAAAATTAATAACCTCGCATAAAACTAAAAATCAAATATTAACCTCAGAAGCGATAATGATTGAAAAAACTAAAGAAATAAATTGTAATAATAATGATCCAATGAATCTACCGTACGCTTGGAAATATTTTATCGAAAAAGAAATTAACGATAAAAAATATAATAAAAGACCTTATTAATTATTTTCAACAAACGAATGGCAACACCAATTAATTTGGAGTCGGAATTCATGTCATCCGGTTATATCAAAACACGACTAAGAACGTGCATTAATACCAAAAATAGCATGCGCAAGAGTACAACTGCCGTGAAAAGTCGGACGCTGCCAGTAGAATCGATGTAAGTGGCCGAAACACAACATGTATGAGAAGATCATAATACCCACTGAAGATGATTCCAAAAGAAGGAATTGAAACTAGTTTGGGATATCGAGCCACGGAAAATAAAACATGCAACCATCATCTATAATAAGAAATTATAAGATCGAAGTTCAACTTGGAAGCTGATACCACAGGAAAGGAAAATCATGCCTTCTTCGATAACAAGATGGCTTATTACTGATTCAACGCATCATAATCAAAAGGTTCGAAAGTTCTTTTCTATTGTATTAATTTCGTAAATCATGACTTAAAAAACTGGAATAATATTAATCTTTTAATACATATTGTCTCTACGTATTGGAGGACTTTGACAACTTATGATGCATTTGACTGCACATATTAAAACATTTTTTCATATAAATTTGTAATCTTCATAATAAAATTCTAAACTATTATAAAGAACATCAAAAAGAAAAAAAGGAATATTAGTGACAAGTTGAAATAAAAATTTTCTTATTATATGGACGTTTTTTTCCCGTGCTCGAATTTCTAGTAACGTGCGAAACAGTAGATGATATGGAAACTATTTTGTTGACATATAGTTAATAATGATGTTCAATGCTTTTACAAGAAATGAAGATTTATCGATTGATGGAGAAAAGCTGGAGATAACAGACACGTACGTTTATCTTGGACAGCAGATATCAAGTGAGGGTCACATTGATGAAGAAATTAATCGGCGTACAAAACTTGCCTGGAGAGCTTTTGGAAGAAACAGCATAATTTTCAAGACCAATATGCCATTATATCTTAAAAAGAAAAGTGTTTGATCAATGCATCCTTCCAGTGCTTACGTATGGTGCAGAGACATGGACCTTAACTAAAAGAGACATACAAAGGCTGCAGACAACTCAAAGAAGCATGGACAGGTGCATACTTGGTGTAACCAGGAGAGAAGAAGAGGAACTCGTGGATCCGAAAAATGACAAGAGTGGAAGACATCATGATCAGAGTTAAATCCCTGAAATGGCAATGGGCTGGACATACTGCCAGAAGGACAGATCATCGATGGACAGCCGAAATTTTAGATTGGATTCCAAGGGACAGGAAAAGACCCAGAAGAAGACCACATGGGAGATGGGTGGATGAAATTCGAAAGTATGCAGGGGTGACATGGAGGAGACTGGCACAAGACAGACCGTTGTGGAGGAAACTTGGGGAGACCTTCGTCCAGCAGTGGATTGATAATGGTTGACAATGATGATGATGATGATGATGATGATATATATATATATAATATATATATATATATATATATATATCGTCCAGCAGTGGATTGATAATGGTTGACAATGATGATGATGATGATGATTCTTCATCAATGTGACCCTCACTTGATATCTGCTGTCGAAGATAAACGTACGTGTCTGTTATCTCCAGCTTTTCTCCATCAATCGATAAATCTTCATTTCTTGTAAAAGCATTGAACATCACTTTTGTCTTTTGAAAGTTCATTTTTAATCCCACTTCTTTACTCTTGTCAGCAAGTTCCTGGATCATACTCTGCAGCTCTGATGGGGTAGTTGCAAAAATGACTACGTCATCAGCAAAACGAAGGTGGGTTAGATAATCTCCATTAATCCTTATCCCTTTGTTTTCCCAGCTCAGCGACTGAAAAACACCCTCCAATGTGGCATTAAAGAGCTTCGGAGATATGGTGTCACCTTGTCTCACTCCCTTTCCAATTTTTATGTGTGTTGTATTTTCAAACAGCCGAATCTTTGCACTTGCATTTTCATAGATGTTATTAATAATATTAATGTATGCATCTTCAATACCACAGGTTTTCAGAGCCATTGTAACTGCTGATGGTTTCACCGAATCAAAGGCTTTTTCATAATCGATAAAAGCCATGCACAATGGAAGTTCATATTCCCTCGCTCTTTCAATTAGTTCTCTCAGTACGTGGATATGATCTATTGTGCTGTAGCCACTCCTGAATCCAGCTTGTTCTCTCGGTTGAGCCATGTCCAGTGTTACCTTCAAGCGGTGTGAAAGAACTTTAGTGAAGATTTTATAAACTACTGATAGGAGGCTGATAGGTCTGTAGTTTCCGAGATCCTCAATGTCACCTTTCTTATGTAGCAGGATCATTGTAGCGGTGTTCCAATCCTCAGGAATCTTTCCTTCATTAAGGCATCGAGTGAAAATTTGGGCGAGTACTGTTTCGATTTCTCCACTTGCTTCTTGTATGATGTCTACAGTAATTCCATCTTCTCCTGGAGCTTTCCCCGCTTCATGTTCTTGATTGCATGTGCAACTTCTGCTGGAAGGACTGGAGGAACTCTGGTACTGGTACCTTTCATGATGTCTGGAGTGCATGTATCATCCCTTTCATATAATTTGGAGTAAAAATCTTTCACTCTTGTCAAAATTTCGCCTCTATTTCTTGTTACAGAACCATCTTCTTTTCTCAGTGCCATAATCTGTTTTCTTCCCTTACTGAGATGTCCCTTTGCTACCTTTAGGCTTTGGTTGTTTTCAATTGCTTTCCTCACTAGTTCACAGTTGAATTTTCTTACGTCTTCAGTGATACTTTTTCTTACTGTCTTGCATAGCTCTATATATTCCATTTTGGAAGTCACATCTTCTTTAGTTGTCCTCATCTCTCTTCTTTTTTGCATCAACATTTTCGTTTTTCCTGATAATTTGTTTACATGCAACTTGTTCTTAGACCCAGCTAATTTTGTTGCTGTTTCCATAACAGCTTTGGTTACTTTTCTGTTAACTTCAGAGATGTCCACTTCTTCCGATGTTAGGCCTTCCAAAGCAGAGAACCTGTTCTTCAGTTCCAACTTGAAGGTATTATGGTGTTTTTTAAGGTTGGTTATGTCAATAGGTTTTGTTTGTCTTATGAGCTTGCCACGTTCAAGTTTAGTGTTGAGGTGCATCTTACATCTCACCAATCTATGGTCACTACCTGTGTTGAACTTGTTTAGCACACTGCAGTCTTCTATGACGAATTTTTTGTTACACATAATAAAATCAATTTCACTTGTCGTCCCATTTGGATGTCTCCATGTCCATTTCCTGTGTGGCTTTTTCTTGAAGAAGGAGTTCAAGATGAAAAACCCTTCTGCCTCTGCAAACTCAACGAGAGTATTTCCACGCTGGTTTCTGTTGCCATGACCGAATTTACCTACTGAAGTTTCATTCTGTTGCCGTTGCCCTATTTTTGCATTGAAATCTCCCATAATTATTTTCAAATGCTGCTTACCTTTATTATTTAGATGACAAATTTCCTCATAAAATTCTTCAATTTCTTCTTCAGGATGACTTGTGGTGGGTGCATAAGTTTGAATAATCTGAGCTTGGTATCTTTTCGAGAGTTGGATAACAAGTCGTGCAGCTCTGTCAGAGGAACTTTCAACTTCTACAACTTTATCCTTCAGTTTCTTGTTTATTATAAATCCAACACCACTAGTTCTGCCAGTATCTGTCCCACGATAGCAGAAGAGATGTCCACTTTTCAGTTCGATGAGATCTTCTCCTTTTCTCCTTACCTCACTTAGCCCCACGATGTCCCACTTGATCCTTTGTAATTCCTCTTCCAATTCAAGAAGCCTTGAATCAGAAGATAGGGAGCGTCCATTGTAAGTAGCCAAGGTCAGCATCAGATGGCAGCCTAGTCCGGTCCTCCGGGGATTCTTAGCACCCTCTGCCTTCATGTCGCACTGGCCGCTGCCTTGGCCAGGTACATTCCAGCTGCCGGAGACTGAGGGCCAAGATTTAAGTTGTGGAATCATTTTGGAGGGGTTTGGCCATAACTCACCACGCTAGCCAAGCGGGTTGGTGAGTGTGGGATAGAATTTCCTCTAATCCCGATGGAATAGTTATACCGCTATTGGCGGTCGTCAGAGCCCCTTTAGTGGGAACAGGATGCACCACGAGAAGGCGGGG
Source organism: Macrothele yani (assembly GCA_039090855.1). Lineage (NCBI taxonomy): Eukaryota > Metazoa > Arthropoda > Arachnida > Araneae > Macrothelidae > Macrothele > Macrothele yani. The sequence continues at coordinate 7,115,383 of CM076994.1, read as the reverse complement.
TTGACATTTGTCAAGGAGCGGCTGTGATGTTACGCATCACCTGACCTTACATCCCATATATATATATATATATATATTGAAATTCAAAAGTATGTTGGAGTGACATGGAGGAGACAGTCCCAAGACAGAAAATTGTGGAAGAGGCTTGGAGAGACCTTCATCCAGCAGTGGATTGATAATGTTTGATGATGATGATGATGATATATATATATATATATATATATATATATATATATATATCATCATTGTCAACCATCATCAATCCACTGCTGAATAAAGGTCTCCCCCCAAGTTTCCTCCACAATTGTCTGTCTTGAGCCACTCTCCTCCATGTTACTCCAGCATGTTTTCAAATTTCATCCATCCATCTCTCATGTGGTTGTCTTCTCTGTCTTTTTCCATTCCTTGGTATCCAACAAAGTTTTTGGTTGTCCATCTGTAGTCCATTCTTCTGGCAACATGTCCAGCCACTTCCATTTCAGAGATTTTACTCTGATGATGTCAAAAATTTAAGAAAAATAAAAAAATGTCTGGCTGCCGGACTAGAAAAACATTATCACTAAAAGCACATTTTCAAGCATGTATTCCTTCTGCTCATCATTTGAAATAATTACCACCCATACACTAAAAAACAGACGAATGAATCTGTGAGTGAAAGGGAAAGGTGGGTAACATTCACTAACAGTTGTATTTAAAGACTCTTAATATCTTTACACAAACAAACTCTTATAAATTTTGATAAGTTTTTTTATGAACTAATCAACACATAAATTTTGAGATGCATGTACATGCCCAAAGATGTGTTGAAATGGGAGGGAAAGAATAGAATACCTCAGGTGAACCTTCTGCAGAATGCACTGGAGATAACTGAGATGCATCTAAAATTCCAAATCTATCTAAAATCATATCCTCCACATCAGGAAAGTCTTCTCCCTCATAATCGGTTTCCTGCAAAGAAAGAGAAGTAAAGTAGGAAGATTATACTGATAAAATTCTTGCATACAAGATTTTATCTTTTCCAATCTCTGTCATCTGGGAATGTTTTATAAATACAGTCTTAAGATCCCAGAAACCTCCTTAATGCTTGTTTAACTGCAACCAAAATGCATGATCTAGTGGTAAATAGCAGCAAGTTCAGTTTATAAAATTGCTCATTAGTTACGAAAAATTCATGCCAGACGATTTTGATTGAAAATCACACAGAAATTCATTTTAGCTTAGAATTTTTGTCCACTTTTTACAGAGAAGTAAATATAAAAATGCATGTTTGTAGATTCTGATTAAATGTTGTTACCAATCTCCTGGTGTAACCATGAGCTCTTCACTTTCAGGTAGTGCCCCTAACCCTCCTCAGGACTACATACAACTTGAGGAAGGGTAGATCTGAGAAGGGAATAGCTGTAGTACTGAGGAAGGGTAGGGGTACTACCCAAAAATTTGACATATAAATATCCTTTATTCCTTAGTCAAAACTCATAATTTTGATATATTTGTAGTTCAAATTTGGTGTATGAAGTGTGCTACTAAGCCTTAGGACATATGCAAAATTGCATTGAATTTTGAATACAAATACCAAATACTCCATTGAGTTTTGAATTACAAATACCCTGTTTTTTCACTTGTGGGAGAAAGAAGGGCATGGGAAATAGGCTGATGACAAACATAGACAGAAGATACAGATGTCATTCAGAGCTCACTGGAAAAGTCTTCATTAAGTTTTTTGGAATCTTTGATGCCAAAAACGTTAAAAATTCTTAAAATTACGGATACTGTAACTGAAAAGATAGCCAAGTTTAGTCTTTTTTGCTCCCAACTTTTTCAGCAAAAAATTGTCTGATTGAAATTTAGTTTTACCTAACAGTTGACAAAGTTGCCACTATGAAGTGTGCAAAATTCAATAAGACTGCAACAAAGGATGAATCAACTTCAAATTTTGTATACAAGGTGTCCTATTGGACATCAGTAAGTTTGCATAATTTCATTTGAAATGCTCCAGTTTTGAGATACAAATACCCTATTTTGTAACTTTTTGGGAGACTTCTGAAAGGTGTTGCTGCTCCTAACATAATAATTCACCATAGAAATTTAGGAAGAAATATTCTTCACAAATACATGGGAAACTCAGAGGTATATTATTTTCAGCAATAAGATTGTAGTACTGAATTGCTTTTATTTCACTGTTCACCATGTAACAATTCCTCAAAAAATTTGAAAATCGCTTGATTTCCATGATTCTTCACAAATCAACAGTTTCTTTAGGAGTTAATTGGTAAACAGTGAACTAAAAGCAATTCAGTAAAAGTGCAATAAGTTTTCTTAGATTTCTGTGGGCCCATCTTGGCACACTGATCTGAAAACCACTTTTCAGACCGCTCATCTGCCAAGGTAGCATTGCAGACAAGAATGCATGAGAATGCACAGAAAAACGAATGAACCCCATGATGAATAAGTGAACATCTAATGCTCAAAAGATATGCCTTCCTATCAATATTTTTACATATTTCAACCCTCAGAAATCTGCAATATTGGGATCAATGTGTTAAAATATGTTACAAATAATGATAAGAGCTAAAAGGCAAATGCAGGGATAGATTGCACAAATACTTTAAAAAATACTCTTAATAGGTTTATAATTTAAACCTGTCTAATAAAAATTAATTATACAAGTAGTCTCGTACGAATATGAGTATAACTCACCTTCTTGTTGATCTATTCTTTTACCGCATTTATCACACATTATTTCCTTCAACTGTTCTTCATCCATTTTTATGTCATCGGAGGAGGGACAGGCTTTCAAACAATTTAGTAATACATAAAAGATTTAAACTATTTAATTTATGATATTTTTTTATTATAAGCTTGTGTCACTTTAACGATCTTACTACACTTCCAAAATGAATTTTAGCGATCTTACTATGCATCTGAAATGAAATGAATTTCAGAAGAAATGAATTTAAATGATCTTACTATACTTCAGAAATAACATGAATTGCAGAAGAAATTCATTTTAACGATCTCACTATACTTCTGAAATGAAATGAATTTCAGAAGTATAGTACAATCGTTAAAGTGATGCAAGCTTATAAAAAAATTATCATGAACTAAATAGTTTAAATTTTTTGATGTATTACTAAAATGTTTGAAGGCCTGTCCCTCCCCTAATGACATAAAAAAATGAATGAAGGACAGTCGGAGGATATAACGTGTGATAAATGTGGTAAAAGAATAGATTGACAAGAAGGTGAATGCATTTATGGCACCTCTATTCATAGTGATTGTGGAATAACTTTTTTACGGGTCTTATAGAGGTTATTTTTCATGAAAGTTGGTTGTCAAATTTTCGAACTAAAGCCTAGTTCGTCATCAGGACTATGTCACTGGAGTAGTTGCTGCCACTCAATTGGAAGAGTCCATCCGCAATTATCGTTAATTGTGGTACTTCTTCTTCTTGCTATTTCGATCCCTTCTTCTAGTTTCCTCTTTACTAAGTTTGACTGGTGGGCGATTATTTTCACTGAGTCCCAATTTATGGAGTGTCCACTTGCTTGTATATGTCTGTCTAGCCCTGTTTTGTTCCCAATGTTCCTAATAGCTGCTTGGTGTTCTTTCATTCGGACCTTAATACTTCTCCCTGTTTCTCCTATATAGCTGAGTCCGCAGTTACAGTCGATGCAGTAAATTACTCCTTCCTGCAATTGGATGTCCAATTCTTTCTGCTTTAAAGCTGGCAGGAATTTCTTTATTTTGTTATTAAGATCTGGAGCTAGCCTATAATATCAGGCTAGCTCCAGATCGTATATTGGAAGCACATACCAAAGCATCAAAACAAGACTTAGTGAACACAAAAAAGATTATGAAGTAAATTGTAGTTGTGGACTATCTTACATAGGTGAAACAGGTCGCAGACTAGAAACTCGTATAGCTGAGCATAAAGCAGCTATAAAAAATTGCTCCAACAAGACTGGATTAGATAGGCATGTTAGAGAAACTGGGCACAGCATGGATTGGAATTCCCTTAAAGTAATCAGTTTCCAAAGCAATTTCCAAAAAGAAAACTGAAAGAAGGAATAGAGATTGAGAAAAATCAAAATTCCATCATCAATGACTGCAAAGGATTTTCCCTGCCTAACAACTGGCAGGATTTGTTGAAAAATAACCTAAACCGTCAAGGTTAACCGTAACCGTGATAGTGACAAGGAAAAAGTTACAACAACAAGACAGCCTGAAGAAGGAGAAGAGTTTTCTCCGAAAATTTGCTATTAAAGAAAAAAATTTCCTAGTAAAATCCCATAAGTTGCTTTAGATTATTAATTCAATTAAACTAGGAAGCCATTTCTCAACATGAGCTTTATACAAAAAAGATGTTTCCAATGGTCTTCCAAAGACAGCTTTATCTGCACTAACCCTAGAAGACACCTCTGCAGTTCCCATTTAGAAAGAAACCAAAAAAGTTGCCCCTTTCATCAACAAGGCATCTCTGTGTTTCCAAGAGAGCATTGAAATTTTGTTCATCAAAAACTGCAATTCAGAAACCCCTCACCAAATCCTATTTATGTGGATCTCTCTTCCAAAATCTGGCAACAGTTCCAACACCCCAACTTCAAATTGTAGCCCTGACAACCAGCCCATCCAGTTGATCGCGGATGATCAAGGTCGTAGAATGACCGAAAGCTACCTCTAAACGAACCTTTTATCGTACGTGACTCTGTGTGTTTTGTTTGTTTTATATGTTTACATAATATTTACCAAAAGAATTTAAATCTTTCAAAATTAACAAAAACAAAATATTTCTCACTTTAGTAACTTGATGCATATTAATTATTGAGCTGAAATCAAAATTATATTGAGCACATTATAAAATCAAAAATAATTTTACCTCATATGAATAATGAGATCCTTCCTCTGAATTATCATCAAGATCAAACTTCACAATTCTCTGACTAGTTGAGGCCTAAAGATGAAAAATCAAGAGCAAAAAAATTACATCACAAAAGTTCTCTCCGTTTTTTTTTTTTTTTTTTTTTTTTTTTTTAAATATGAGACCATGCATTTGCTTAAAAAGTGTATGAACCAAAATATGCCATATTAATATCAATATATTTTTTCCAAAAAAAAAACTGACACCGATTCCAGAAAAAAAATGTGTTTCTTGGAATAAATGTCAAAATATTTAGATTACTTCTTGGTTGGGAAATGTTTCTTCGCAAGTGAACTCTTAAGGTGTTAGAAAACGTGATATAGTTTGTGAGTGAAAGATTTAAATGTCTAAAGCACAGTTTAATACCTAGAACTGTTCAACTCTCTTCTGGAGCAATTCATGAAACATGAGAGTCATTGACATAGAAAAAGATTGGGCATCTTTGAATCCCACAAGCCAAAGCCAAGCCAACTTCTTCAGAACAATGACTAGTTCATGACAGCTCCTTCCTACCATGACAATTTTTCCAAGTTCAAGAAAGGTAGAGTGAAGGACACCTGTTGCAGCCCACCAGACCATTACCATCTTCTTCTAGTGAAAACTGGGTTTTACAAAGTGTTTGGTACTTTGTTCCTTTCATGTCACAGTGCTAATCATCTCCAGTTACTATAAAAAATCCCTTCATTACGCTTAATAATTTGGTTAAGAAATTGGATTTTAAGATAAGCAGAAATATTTTGAGTTGATGATTTTGTTCTTTTTCATTAAATTCACTGTACATTTATTTACTGCTTAAGTTTCTTCATTTTTTTTACTGCATCTAGATATCAGAAAAAAACTGCATGATCACTCTAATGTCTTCTATAATTTTTCTCACACCATCTGCACTTCAATTGGAAAGAATACTTATCAGCTGTAAAGAATAGTCATCATGACAGCTGGAAGAATATTGATAACGGTCACTATCATAGAGGTTCACATCTCCTCACTCAAACTTTTTAAACTATCATTATACTGTACATTCATTAGTAATGTTCTCATTCCATGATCAGTTCATGTTACTTTTAGCCTCTCCTACTTAGTGTATGAGTTTGAACTCATGGAACAAACTCGCATAATCTTAAATACACAAGGAATGCTTATAGTGTAGTCAATCAGCTTATTTTCATGATGTAATATGCATGAAGATTCGCCAAGCTTTCACACTTCACTGGTAGGCTATCTCAAGGCACTGTAGACATAAAATGCCTACATTGCCTTGGCACAATATTTTTATCCCTCCAGAATCCTGATATAGACACCATCTTTAAGTTTTTGAAAAAAGAAAAATATAAATTTCACATAATAATCCATAGATATATTTTGGGTAATCCAGGTTAATCGTGAATTGCAAGGAATTTCAAATAATAAAAAAACATATTAAGAGACATGCAAAGTCATTAGATTTGACTAAGAGATAATTTAGTCTCACAATCAAGTGCTACAGCACAGTTATGGAGTACTATGTCTTTGCTGACTGATGATGAAGACTTGACAGTGAGAAACACATCATGTTGCTTAGTAACAGGGTAGGAAAGTGTAAAGTATTACCTGCGCATGAATCTCCAAGGCTTTGCTGAGCAAAGAGCTAGATTCGCTGTACTATAAGAAAACATGTCCCTGATCAAGAAAAAATGTGTTCTGCTCAAGGTGTTTTATAGTAGCTGTGTGCCACATGCTATTAGTAAGTTAGTGGATTAAAATTAGCATCATTTTTGGGTGTAAAGTGCAATGAGTATGTTTTGAATTAAAATGAGTGCTATCATTAAAAAACTGTTGGAAAAGACACAATTTTCTCAGCTCAGACATGATGATAAAATACAAAGTATGGAAAAATTACTGCCATGAGCAACTCATTGGGCTATAAGCAGTTGTCCATCCCTAATTTAGGACCACTGGCTCCAGCTAAGGGAGAGAGCCATGCTGTAACAAAAACACACCATCCATGTCTCATGCAAGTTCAAACCCAGACCTATCTCAAACAAACCTTCATACCACTCGTCCACCTGGATGGCCCATCTAACTGTTCATTTTTCATTTGTTTATGCTAAAATGTTCAGAAGAATACAATATGTTAAGTAACAAACATGTTGAAAAGAACTTTTTTAATTTATCTTCTTAGAACTTATTGCTTTATCTTCCTATAAAACAATAAGTTCAATTTTAAGGCACTAGCCTTAAAATTGAACTTATTGCTATATGTAGCTTTCTAAAATTTCATTGCATTCCTTATTTCGCTTACAAATAATAGTAGTAAGCAGTGCCAGATACTGTTCATGTAACTGCTACACAATGCAAATCTATTAAAGCAATATTTCAACAAAATAATAAAACAAGAACTTTCCCAAGAATTGTAAGGTATTTTGTCTTCAAAAATCATGCTGATGAAGTTCCTAGATTATAAGAAAGTTTAAAACATGCTACTGCTTTAAAAAATATCAATGGAAAACTCATCCATGAGCAATGAAATCATGTGCTATATCTCAAACGGAAAGCAAGAAAACATATCATTGAATGGGAATTTAGAAGAAAATTATTAGGTACTGGAGTGGGAGATCAATTACTGCACATATCAAATTACTATGAATGGAGAAACAGCAGGATGGCACTTACACTGCTCAGGTTATTCTAAGAAATTTACGAAAGGGCACTCGACAAAAAATAAGTAAAAATATAAAGTAAACTTATCTACTTTCCTTCTTTATAAAATAACAAACATTATTTAAATATCCTTGTGCCTGATAATGAAATAAAAAACGAATAATTAAATAAACATTTGTTACAGATCTGTAGCATTTTTTTTTAATTCCACAAGTTTTTGTTTATTTAGCAAAATTAATTTTCCCTTCATTCTAGATAATAAAACAAGAACCTACTATAATATATATGGCAATTGCTGTTGATAATAAATTAAACAAAGAAATGCATTTAATTTACAGCCATTCCTTGATCAATGAGTATCATACAAGCATGAAAACTTTTTTCTATTTTAATTTTGTTTTCTTTTACTTACAAATTCAAGTTCTTTTTTCTTCAATTTTGAGGGGCTTTCAAGTTTTCCTTTCTTTACATTCTTCATGAGAGAACCTTTGGGAAAAACAGATGACTTGCTAGTCAAATGGTCTAAACCTGAAGACTGTGACCTATTTAAACTATCTAGTTTCATAGGTGCAAGTTTGTGGCTATCCAATCCATGGTCCAACTTTCCAATGCTAGCATTTTTACTTGAAAATATGGTCTTTGTTGTGTCCTTTGATACAGATGCCTGAAGAACAAAACAAAAAATCAGTGAAAATAAAACTTACTTTTGAAAATAAGTATTTAACATGCAAGTGATAACTACCTTACATACTGTTTGTGAAAGAGCTAGATAAAAAGGTGGGTAAGGTAGTCATAACTTGCACACAGACAAATTATGAAATGTGTGAAGCATACTATAATTTGACTTTCCTTGAAATTAATTAATTCAAGGCAGTCCTCAAATTTTGATATTAAATGAAAACTAAAACTTATGTTTTCTGAATTACGAATTAGCAATGAAGAATACCTGCTCTAACAACAAAATAACTACACATACATACATATCACTAAGCTGTTCTCTGATATTCAGAGGTTAGCTCCTCACAGAAAGAACTCACTGTTGCTGTATCAGGCGTCTCCAATTACAGCAATCTCGGCCCACAGCTCGAGCTTCATTAACATCCATCACACGCCACACACAAGACCTTTTGTACTTCATATTACTTTTTTCTGGTCCTCCCATGATTTTCTTGGCCTTCCTCTACCTTTCTTTCCTGCCACTTGGACTGAATAAATTCTCTTAGTAAGCATCTCATCATTCATTCTTTCAACATGGCCAAACCACCTAAGAACATTAGTCTCCACCTTACTAACAACATGTTACCTCACATTACAGATCTGCAACACATCTTCATTCCTCACAAGATCAGAGTGTGTCTTACCACAACCCCCCCATAAGTAATGCATCTCCACAGCACACAAATGACTCCTATGTCATTTCTGCAGAGCCCAGGTTTCACTGCCATACATCAGAGTAGGAACAGTTACACTTTCATGTACAGCCATTCCGGGCTTTCTTGAGAACCCATCCTTCCTGTGAAATCCTCCTACAACAGCTATGACTTTTAGTGAAGAGTTCACTTGCATACTAATTTCCCCATCTAATTTGTTCTCTCTATTAAATATGCTTCCCAAATATAGAAACTCATTTACCTGATCAATAATGGTGCCATTTAGACTTATCCTGCATTCAGTACTAACAGTTCATCGCTCAAAAACCATAACTTTGGTTTTTTCTCATTTGTATTCAGTTTGAAATTCATACAAACTTCATACATCTAGACAAGCATACTATGCAACTCGCTTTCTCTCTCTGCCAACAGGACTGTGTCATCAGCATAGCAATCTAAACACACGGACATTACCAAGACATAAACCAGTATTGTCCACTTTGGCATCATGCATGCATGCATTCGTAAATATATTAAACAGCCATGGTGACATTACACAGTCCTGTCTGACTCCTGCTCTAATAGAAAATCATTTTGATACGACACCATTTACTCATACACATGCTCTACTGCCAACATACATGGCTTTCACACTATTGAGAATATTCCCAGTGATACCATATTTATACAGTACCTTCCACAGAAGAGTCCTATTTACTCGATCATAAGCTTTCTCTATGTCAATGAAGGCAGCAAAAATTTTCTTACCAACAGACAGATACTTTTAAATCATCAAATGTAAAGTGAAAATTTGGTTAGTGCAGCTCTTACCAGGCATAAAGCCACTCTGCACATCTCACACTTTCTCTGATGTACGACCCTGTACCTTATCAATAACAATCTTTCCAAATACTTTCCCTGGCACACTCAGCAAACTACCACGAAAGTTCTTGCATTCAGTCTGATCACCCTTTCTCTTATGCAAGGGAACAATGATAGCATCCCTCCAATCCTGAGGAACCACCCAGCATAACTGACAAATTTCAGTTAACCAGTCAATTACAGAGTCACCAACATATTTTAACATCTCAGCAGTTATGCCATCCACTCCCAGAGCCTTGAAGAGATTTTAGAGCTTTACACACCTCTTCTCTTGAGATCCCTCCTGTACTTCCATCTCTCACTGTGGCATAATTGCTTCTGCTCTAATAACTTACAGAAGTATTCACCTCTTCTTTCACTTAACTTATATATCTTCCATGTCATATCTCCGACCCTATTCTTCACACAACTTAGAATTTTATTCCTCCTATTTTTCCTATGTCTTATGTACTTCCAGAAGGATTTTCTATCTTTCCAAAAAGCCGATTCATGCCTTTCCACCTTTTGCTTCCTATCTTTTGCCTTACTCTGGTGATCCAGCTTGGCTGCCTCACACTTCTTACAGCAATATTCATCCTCAGAAACTCTACCTTGCAACATCCCCAAATATGCTTCCTTCTTTTCCTCAACTGCTTCTTTAATCTCACTGTTCCACTAAGCATCATCTTTGTCATCTATCACTGCAGTACCACAGTCCTCTTCAGCAGCAGTGAAAATGCAGTTCTTAAAATATGCCCATTTCTTTTCTACATCCCTCTCACAAGATTTCAACTCATTCAGTCATTTTCTGAGTAATTCAGAGTAACATTGATGTTCTTCATGGAGCCTTTCAACCTTTATTCTTTTCATCACACGCCTCTTCCTATTCCTCTTTCTCCAACCAACATTCAGTTTCACTCGTGACACTAACAAGCAATGATCAAAGCCAACATCTGCACCTCTCATCACACGAGCGTCAACAACTAAGTGTTTCAGACATTGATCGTAAACAACAAAATCCATTACACTCTTTTGTCCCAAAGTTCGATTTTGATTTTTCCCAAGGGTATGTGTGAGTATACTTGAGGTTGAAAAATGTGTTGGATACCCACAATCCATTTTCAATGCAGAGCTCAACAACTAGCCTTTCACAATCATCATTTACACCAGAATCATTAAACTTACCCAGAACATTAGCAGAAATCCCATTCTTAACACATACTCTAGCATTAAACTTCCCTGCTATTATAACTTTCTCTTTAGCACCAAACTGGATCAAAACAGCCATTAGCTCATTCCAGAAATATTCCTTCTTAGCAGAAGGTTCCGAGTCACAAGAAGCATACACTACAACAATAACCATTCTCTGAAGTTTCATTTTCAGATGTATCCAAAGAATTCTCTCACTTATGCAGCTGCAATGGATCAAATTCTTCTTCATCTTTTCACTTAAAATCACACCTACACCAGCCTGTCCTCTCGCATTATCCATCACTCCAGACCACACACTCACCATTCCATTCATCTCTGCAACACCAATTTCTTTCTTTTTAGTTTCACTTACACACAGCACATCCAATCTATACTTATTAATTTCTTCAATTACCTCATTTATGTTTCCATTCATACCTCTAGTATTCTATGCACCAATGTTATACTCACTCAGCCGAGATCTCTTTCTCATGTGTGTTTTGCCAGTTCCGTATTGTTTCTGTGGCGGACCATCCTTCTCAAGTGTAGCAGATCTGCCATATCCCACACTTGAGTCCATTTTATTCTTTCTGAGAGTCATAAAAATCATAAAGGTACATCAGTGTGGGTGATCAGCCCAAAGCTAATGGTTTATTCAACCTAAGGATTCTGGAACAAAACCCAGTGAGTTGGGGTCTTTTTGCCAATGTCACACAGAACTAGCTGGTACCTCTCCAAGATTCACAGAGGCCCTTGTTGCTGTACTGTGTGCCATTGCTGCCCATGGAGCACCTCAAGGAGGCAAACCCATCTCTAACTAAGACCGCCCACAAAGCGCACTAAGACTGCTCACAAACCATGCTAAGACTGCCCGCAACTGCACTAAGACCACCCAATAACTACACCAATTTTGTAAATGCCAAAGGTAATCAAAGTACTGTCCTTTAGAATTTATACATGAATATTATAATCTGTTTGGTGTACAAAAACACGGCTACAAATCTTTTTTGGAGAAGTTAAAATGAAAGGTAATCATACCACTATGATTAATTTCATGTTCCTCACTATGTTTTGCTTCCTTTTTTTATAAATTTTATGCTTTGTACAAAACAATACATATATGGTATGTTTGGCCAAGATATATAAACAGCAAAAAATTGCAATGTTTAGAGAAAATGTGAATATGATAAAGCAAGAACAAATAGATTAGTAAAGCCACCTGCATAGATAGCACTTTTGAATTTCAGTGTTAGGTGAGGATAATCATGCTTCTGGTAGTATGACAGAGGTGGGACAAGAACTGACAACCTCAGAGAGCCATAATGGTAATTATAAAAAGCTATGCAGAATGATCAAATAAAACTAGAACATCACAACAGTTTAGAAATTAATGGTAACATAAGGCAGCTTACCTTTTGAGGTTTGCCTCATTGACATTTTTTGCACGTCGTTAGCAGGTTTTTTTGGTTTTTTTTTGTAGCTTCCAGCAGGGTAAGTTGCTGTTTTCTTCTACTGTTCTGTACATCACATTCTGATATGAACATGTCAGGTACACAAAGCATCTTTGCACAGGCTTGTACTTCATTTATACCTCTTGAGTTTAACTGCCCTCCACTGTATTCCTTCTCCCCCCCCCCTTTTTTCTCCTTCCCTTTCTTAAAAAGTATACAATACGTACATACTTCTTAAAAATATTTACAACTCAGCTCAATTCATATGGTAACACTTACATTGAACTCAGGTGATTTAAAAATGCACACACCAATATTCACACCACCTACAGTACCACCAACATTACTCACACATAATTCTAATCCAACACTTTAACACCAAACAAATTGCAACTCAAGGCTAAAAAACTTATGTACAATATTTACAATACATGCTGGCCTCAACTCTATGTCATCCAATCTCTATCTCATGACACATCCTGTACTTGCCTAGTGCTCAAACACATGTTCACTCAACCTTTTACTTAACCATACTTTTGCCACAATTTTGCCTCAATTACTTTCAGCTACCCTGCAGCCATCCTCAGGAAGCCCTTGTGATGTTACCTTGTCTACAGCCACAGAATAAGTGAGCAAAAGAGTCAACTCCTGGGCCAGCTCATCATCAATCCTCTACCGTGGCTCCATCTATTGTTTGATTCTGGTTTTTCCCTTTTTTCTTCTTCTGTTGCTTTGATTTTTATGTTCTATTTTAATTAATTCTTTCCATCTACCGTTAAAGTTATTCGGACCATTAACATTACAAACTTTATCTCTATTTTTTCTATTAACACTGATTCTGTGGTACATAGGTGTCTTTCATTTTTACAATATTTAATAATTTTAATTTCTTCAAATTTTGAAAGGAATACAGAGGAGGGCAGTTAAACTCAAGAGGTAAAAACGAACTACAAGCCTGTGCAAAGATGCTTTGTGTACCTGACATGCTCATATCAGTATGTAATGCACAGAACAGTGGAAGAAATGGCAACTTACCCTGCTGGAAGCTACAAAAAACCATGATAGTCAAGAGAGGAAAACCTAAAAAGGTAAGCTGCCATATATTACCATTATTTGTTATGCACACGAATTAACGATAGCATGGGCATTAGGCAGCCCAACAAGCTATTATATGGTATAGTTTAGAAATTGTTTTATCCTGAAAACATGTCTACTGTCTGTAAGCAGTTAAAGGCTTTGTTTTCGTGGCCAAGCTACAGTGCACAAAATAATAGTTAGCATTAATGAATGGATAACCAAAGAAAACTAAAACATCCCCCCCAAAAAATTAGAAATTGTTTTTTCCTGCAAGCATGTCTACTGTATGTATGCAGTTACAGCCTTTATTTTCGTGGCCAAGCTACAGCGCACAAAATCCTACATAATACCAATGAATCGTAAATGGCATCCTGACGGTGCATTGCCATTTTGATGAAGTATAAGATGTTTTTTTTTTCTTTTCTGCCCAGCAAAAACATAAAATGCAGTATTACAAAAAAGCTGTCTTTCATTTTGAGGCATAGTAACTTACTTTCCTTTTCTCATCTAAGTATCATCTTCAGGATACTACTGGTACTTATAAACACATTTATGGAATTAACTTAAAATTAATTCAAATATCCAACAAAATAAGATATAGTACCTTGCACATACCAAGTGAGCCACAGACTCCTATTCCTTACTCTTGCTTTATTTATTGAAATATTTCTTAAGCAGTTAGTAGTTTTTTCATTTTGTTTTGTTCTTCTGATCTAAGAGCTTTGATTATTTGAATTTTGATACACCACCTTAAGTGAGTTCATGATACATGTAGTTCACCATGTGACTAAAGACGGTCTTCTTTTCATGGATAAAGATGTAAACGTGATTGAATATTTGTCTAAGTGATTTGTTAGTTGTCATAATGAATACTGGAAGAAAGCTAAACTGTGTTCTAGTGAAGGCAATCAGTATGGTTGAAGGTAATGGCATATTGACCTGCTGTTTGTTGCTAGTTTTAAAATTAGGAAAGAATCAACCTGGTAATCAGATTCAATCCAGTTTTCTTACATGGCCCACCACTAACATGCAGATGTTTTGAATCAGCACATTAATGTCACTACAAACACTCTTGAGAAATATATGTCACGAACAGTTTCTCATAATTTCAATCAGGATCACATATGGTTAGGTGAGCCACAGAGAAGAGTTTTAACAATGACTCTTCATGACTGCTGTTAAAAATCTAAAAAAAAAAAAAAAAAAAAAGCAAAATAAATGTAATCTAAAATAAAACAATACAATCTAAGAATGAGACAATAAAAATATAAAATAATGCAAGTAAAACTAGGTAAACACAAATGTGCTACAATAGACCACTATTACAATATAAAAAAATTTCAGTTTCTGAAGAAGCTTGGAATTGGGGACTTGGAGAATCATTACCAGAATCTCCACACTCATGCAGTCTTGATTTGTGAGCCAACAAAATGATGTTTCTAGGGGTCAAAGTCTGGACCAAATGTCTGATCAGAATCTCTTGAATGATTTCCATCCCTACGTTACCAAACTATTGGGTTTACTTTGCATTAAAAATCAAAATCCCCTGACTCAGGATGAAATCTGTATAATCACTTCTGCAGTGCTCAGAATCAGACAGATTTCTATCCAGAATTTTGGGTTGATTTGGTATAGGCACCTCAGCTTAATGAGCTACAGTACAGGTCTTATAGCAGACTGACAGTTTAGACACAAAATATTGCCCTTATTTTTTTTCTTCCATATCTGCATGTTACACACACACACACACACAGCGATCACCAAAATTTCAAGATCCATTCAAAGTCAATGGAATAACAAATGGTAAGGGAACACATATCATATCATATCATTTGTAGAGGATTTTAGGAAGGGAGTGTTTGACTCCTGGACTTAAACAACCCTTAGAAATAGGAAGCTAGGAGATTTGGGCTAGAGTGCCCGATAGGAAAGTCACACGGAAGAGAGGTAAAAAAAGGGGGAGGAAGATGCCCTTATTTATTACTGAGGGGCCAGTATCTGGGGCCTGACAGCTTAACGAGCCCATCCAACGCATGACGGATATTTAGTGGTTCGAGCATTCGCACCTGCCTGGAATCGAGCCAGAGGTCTTCTCTGTGACAGTCACGAACGCTGACCACTAGGCCACCCGTGGCCTAAGGGAACACATTATTTATAACAATATACATACACATAAAATTAAAAAAAAAATACTGAAACTTTGCAAATAGCCCATAACCTGTCACAATCCCTAAAATTTTACTCCAAAATATTTACATAAGCCTTTATCACAAATGCTGTGTTTTGCCTTTGTTTCTTCATTACATGTACTTAAATGGCATTTCTCATTGGTTCCTAAAGGATCCACAGCATCTTACTATTAGTGGCCTATGGCTGGACTTACACCAGGTTGACTAAAAGGAAGCTGTGAATGATCATGGACATTCTTACATTGCTATTCTTCCTGGGAAGTCAGTAACCAGTAATTTAAAACATTTAAACTACAATGGAATTTAACTCATTTTTGCTTCCTATGACTCACAGGGAGTGTGTATACAAAAACATTTTTGTGATAAATCTGTATGTAATGGAACAAGTGAACCATAATTTTCAAAATCAGCCTGAATAAATTAACAAAATCACTATGCTCAGTGGCGTAACCATGTTTCAAAAT
This sequence comes from Macrothele yani, assembly GCA_039090855.1. Taxonomy (NCBI): domain Eukaryota; kingdom Metazoa; phylum Arthropoda; class Arachnida; order Araneae; family Macrothelidae; genus Macrothele; species Macrothele yani. The sequence continues at coordinate 7,099,222 of CM076994.1, read as the reverse complement.
CTGGGGGGGGGATCACACATACACACATTATATATATATACTGAAGAGCAAAGCTGAAAACAAAGGAAAAACTTTTGAATTTAAAACGAAAGTTGCAAAATAACCTGAAGATCAAAACGCGCAACGCAGCAGTTATGAAAATTCAGAATTCACATTCTATTAAGAAGAGACCGAAGAAAAAAATTTTTTTGACTCACACCAAGTACAACATAGAAAAAGTTATGTATCTACCGGTGTGAGTAAAAAGAGAAAAAAATAAAAAATAAAATAAAACAACTGAACGTAGAAAGTGTCGAGAATACCGAGCCTTGGCTTTATCAAGGACCAGCAAAAACTCTGCATTTTCTCACTTCCACAAAGACCTAGTTGGAAATGGGTTTCTGCAAAGCCATAGATGCAAGTAATAAGCCCACCAAAATTATTTTTAAAAAATATATATTTTTTTAAAATTATATATATATGTCATGACCTCCGCAGAGCTGTATGACCTAGCTTTAGTTAACAATTTAGCTTGCATCCATAACTTTCCTGGCCCGACCCATGCTCTTCATCTGTTACTATTTAACAGAAAGAAGAAGATTATAGAAAACTCAAGTTGTGAGTGACATAATAATTAGAAATAATGTTCAGCAATAACGAAATGTCAAGTTCGCCTGAGAGAGAATTTAAACCTGAATAGCAATGCAAAAGTATTCCAAATTCTTACATTGCAATTAAAAAAGGAAATATTAATTATTTAAATTTCAGATTCTAGAAAGAAAACTAGATTCTAAAACCCCCTACTCCACAACTTCTGTCAACACAAAAACGAGTATAAATTAAAGACAATAATTAACTAAAGAAATGCTTTATATATATATAAGGACCCCGACTCTGAAAATCTGGGGGGTTACCCCACACACACACACACCTCCAGTGGTTATGCCTATGCTATGCTTTAGCTGCATCATGCTGACAGCCATCCCTATGCACTGGAATACGGTCAATATTTATTCTACATGTGGCTTGATAAAGAACTGAAAAATTATACTGTACTTCCTTATCTTTCATATTCCCCAGAAGCAATTATTTAATCAAACATCATTGAGACAACAGCATTAGTGAATATAAAATTAATGAGCAAACAGCAGATAGCTAGCAATATTGTCAACATCTTCTTATCCATAGAAAAACATCTTACTCAACATGTGAAGAAATATAATTTTAATGCTTGGTTACTTATTTTGTGTGTATGTGTGTGAGAGTGTTTTTTCCCTCATAACTTGTAAAACTTGATATACAAACTTTTTTCCTGCACTGTATTATGCAACAATATTTTATGTCTGTTGATTCCTTATTATAAAATATTTTGCAAAAAATGTTCACAATGCTAAAAAATGCTGAGCCCCACTTTCAACTGGACAATGATTTCCTTTCTCTCTTGAGGAGAAAATATATGACTTCCATGGTTTCCTGTTGTAAGTGCTAGGTGTAGTGGCAGAGTGCCAAATATATTATAAAATGTTTTTTTTTTCACTGCTATACCTTTAATTAACAGTAATAAAAGATGACAGACAAAACTTGCACAGTAAGAATCCAAGCAAAGATCATTTTACTGTGAATGATCTGGTTAGAATTGCATACATATACACATGTGTAAGCAACTGTTTCAGAATTCCTGAAATGCGTGAAACAAAGAATCCCCCCCCCCCAAAAAAAAACAACAACACTGTATTCCTTTTTCTCTTGTAGGTCTTTTATACATAGAAAAACTATATCCAGTGGTACATCTTATTCAAGGCAAAATGTTTGCTAAAAATGCATATTTTATTCCTTTAGTGACAGTTTGAATGCAATTCAAATATACATACAAGTGATAAACATAGAAAACGAGTGAAAATACACAGTCACTTATGGTAAAAGGTCCATTTAGCAGTACCAGCCCATCCAGTCGATCATGGGTGATCAAGGTAGTAGAACGACTGAAAGCTACCACTAAATGAACCTTTTACCATACGTGACTGTGTGTGTTTTCGCTTGCTTTCTATGTTTATGTGTTATTGTCGCGTGAAGCCTGAGTTTTAAACCATAAACTACATACAAGTGGTTTCATACACCTCCACTGTTAAACAAAAGTAGTAATGCCAAACATCTTTAAAATGGATTATATGATGTTAAAATAAAAAGAAATTGCTACAAAGTGTTATTATGGCAGTATTGTTGTTCATTTCATATATCATGTGAAGCTACACAGATTTTTATTTCCGACATTTTCAGATGGGTAGACTTTCACACATATTCTGCATTTCTGCAAGCATGGTACAAATATGCAAGTAACAAAATGAAAGAGCATGCACAAGTAATCAGATATTTAGCAAACACCGTCAAAATCACACACACAATGTGAGCTTATAAGTGCTCAAATATATTCACTCCACATAATTGGTCTTCATAAATATTCACTTCATAAAGAAATAACATAAATGGAAACATTATAAAAAAAATTACTTACTAATGTCTTATTGCCACCAGAGGACAAAGGGGGTGCATCAGCAAGGGATGAGAGCTGTATGTAAAACACATAAAAGACATATTTGCATTCTCAAAAGACCATAAGGATGTCTAGTGATGCACAGGATTATATAAAAACAGAGAAAACAGTTTATTCAATGCAAAATTGTCCATAATAACAGGAGAAAGAAAGAAACACAATGTAAAGTAATGGCAGAATAATGCACATTATGGTACACTATATAGCATTATTTTGTACAGTGAATATATATGTATTTATTATATCATTACTAATTTTTCTGTGTTTCGAGTGCTTTCTTTTTGTTTTGTGTGTGAAAGTTTTTTCTTTTCTTTTGGTACTTTGTAGTTTGGGTGTTTTTTGCTTTGTTTTTCACTTTTCCGCTATTCTTTTTCAGCAATTTTCTCTATAATTTTAAACCCACAGAAAACAAGACAAGTGTAATTACCATTGCTGAATCTATATTAAAAAAAGGGGGAAGGCTCCTCTCACAAACTTCTTATAGTCTCAGATCTGTGCATCAAACCTATTGAGTTGCAAACCAAAGAAAAAAGCTTAAATATACATTATCAAAGGTATTATTTACCTGATATTGGAAAAGTATTTCGGATGTTGTTGCTGAGTTAGGCACGTGTTCCCAGCCCAAGAGGTCAATTATGTTAAGGGTTTAATGTGTAAAATACTTTGCCAATATCAGGTAAATAATACCTTTGACATTATGTATATTTAATCTAAAGCATGTTTATAACATAAAACAACCCCTAAGGTTGTCTCATGAATTACATATTTCGTGAAAAAAGCTTGGTAAAATTCAAATTAAATCATTTCGGTTTTGCCAGATTTCTACAATGTGAACAAATTAAAATGAAAACAGGGTCTACTCGGTTGGCCATTTATTTTCAGAAGTTCACATTCTGGTGTAAGGTCAGGTGATGCGTAACATCACAGCCTCTCCTTGACAAATGTCAACCCCGCCTTCTCGTGGTGCATCCTGTTCCCACTAAAGGGGCTCTGACGACCGCCAATAGCGGTATAACTATACCATCGGGATCAGAGGAAATGCTATCCCACACTCACCAACCCGCTTGGCCAGCGTGGTGAGTTATGGCCAAACACCTCCAAAATGATTCCACAACTTAAATCTTGGCCCTCAGTCTCCGGCAGTTGGAATGTACCTGGCCAAGGCAGCGGCCAGTGCGACATGAAGGCAGAGGGTGCTAAGAATCCCCGGAGGACCGGACTAGGCTGCCATTTGATGCTAACCTTGGCTACCTATAACGGACGCTCCCTATCTTCTGATTCAAGGCTTCTTGAATTGGAAGAGGAACTACAAAGGATCAAGTGGGACATCGTTGGGCTAAGTGAGGTAAGGAGAAAAGGAGAAGATCTCATTGAACTGAAAAGTGGACATCTCTTCTATTATCGTGGGACAGATACTGGCAGAACTAGTGGTGTTGGATTTATAATAAACAAGAAACTGAAGGATAAAGTGGTAGAAGTTGAAAGTTCCTCTGACAGAGCTGCACGACTCGTTATCCAACTATCTAGAAGATACCAGGCTCAGATTATTCAAACTTATGCACCCACCACAAGTCATGCTGAAGAAGAAATTGAAGAATTTTATGAGGAAATTCGTGATCTAAATAATAAAGGTAAGCAGCACTTGAAGATAATTATGGGAGATTTCAATGCAAAAATAGGGCAATGGCAACAGAATGAAACTTCAGTAGGTAAATTCGGTCACGGCAACAGAAACCAGCGTGGAAATACTCTCGTTGAGTTTGCAGAGGCAGAAGGATTTTTCATCTTGAACTCCTTTTTCAAGAAAAAGCCACACAGGAAATGGACATGGAGACATCCAATTGGGACGACAAGTGAAATTGATTTTATTATGTGTAACAAAAAATTCGTCATCGAAGACTGCAGTGTGCTGAACAAGTTCAACACAGGTAGTGACCATAGATTGGTGAGATGTAAGATGCACCTCAACACTAAACTGGAACGTGGCAAGCTCATAAGACAAACAAAATGTATTGACATAACCAACCTTAAAAAACACCATAATACTTTCAAGTTGGAACTGAAGAACAGATTCTCTGCTTTAGAAGGCCTAACATCGGAAGAAGTGGATATTTCGGAAGTTAACAGAAAAGTAACCAAAGCTCTAATGGAAACAGCAACAAAATTAGCTGGGTCTAAGAACAAGTTGCATGTGAACAAATTATCAGGAAAAACGAAAATGTTGATGCAAAAAAGAAGAGAGATGAGGACAACTAAAGAAGATGTGACTTCCAAAGTGGAATATATAGAGCTATGCAAGACAGTAAGAAAAAGTATCACTGAAGACGTAAGGAAATTCAACTGTGAACTAGTGAGGAAAGCAATTGAAAACAACCAAAGCCTAAAGATAACAAAGGGACATCTCAGTAAGGGAAGAAAACAGATTATGTCTCTGAGAAAAGAAGATGGTTCTATAACAAGAAATAGAGGCGAAATTTTGACAAGAGTGAAAGATTTCTACTCCAAATTATATGAAAGGGATGATACATGTACTCCAGACATCATGAAAGGTACCAGAGTTCTTCCAGTCCTACCAGCAGAAGTTGCTCATGCAATCAAGAACATGAAGCGGGGGAAAGCTCCAGGAGAAGATGGAATTACTATAGACATCATACAAGAAGCAAGTGGAGAAATTGAAACAGTACTCGCCCAAATTTTCACTCGATGCCTTAATGAAGGGAAGATTCCTGAGGATTGGAACAATGCTACAATGATCCTGCTACATAAAAAAGGTGACATTGAGGATCTCAGGAACTACAGACCTATCAGCCTCCTATCAGTGGTTTATAAAATCTTCACTAAAGTTCTTTCACACCGCTTGAAGGTAACACTGGACATGGCTCAACCGAGAGAACAAGCTGGATTCAGGAGTGGCTACAGCACAATAGATCATATCCACGTACTGAGAGAACTAATTGAAAGAGCAAGGGAATATGAACTTCCATTGTGCATGGCTTTTATCGATTATGAAAAAGCCTTTGATTGGGTGAAACGATCAGCAGTTACCACGGCTCTGAAATCCTGCGGTATTGAAGATGCATACATTAATATTATTAATAACATCTATGAAAATGCAAGTGCAAAGATTCGGCTGTTTGAAAATACAACACACATAAAAATTGGAAAGGGAGTGAGACAAGGTGACACCATATCTCCGAAGCTCTTTAATGCTACATTGGAAAATGTCTTTCAATCACTGAACTGGGAAAACAAAGGAATAAAGATTAATGGAGATTATCTAACCCACCTTCGTTTTGCTGATGATGTAGTCATTTTTGCAACTACCCCATCAGAGCTGCAGAGTATGATCCAGGAACTTGCTGACAAGAGTAAAGAAGTGGGATTAAAAATGAACTTTCAGAAGACAAAAGTGATGTTCAATGCTTTTACAAGAAATGAAGATTTATCGATTGATGGAGAAAAACTGGAGATAACAGATACGTATGTTTATCTTGGATTAAAGCAGATATCAAGTGAGGGTCACATTGATGAAGAAATTAATCGGCGTACAAAACTTGCCTGGAGAGCTTTTGGAAGAAACAGCATAATTTTCAAGAGCAATATGCCATTATGTCTTAAAAGAAAAGTGTTTGATCAATGCATCCTTCCAGTGCTTATGTATGGTGCAGAGACGTGGACCTTAACTAAAAGAGACATACAAAGGCTGCAGACAACTCAAAGAAGCATGGACAGGTGCATGCTTGGTATAACCAGGAGAGATAAGAAGAGGAACTCGTGGATCCGAAAAATGACGAGAGTGGAAGACATCATGATCAGAGTTAAATCCCTGAAATGGCAATGGGCTGGACATACTGCCAGAAGGACAGACCATAGATGGACAGCCGAAATTTTAGATTGGATTCCAAGGGACAGGAAAAGACCCAGAAAAAGACCACATGGGAGATGGGTGGATGAAATTCGTAAATATGCGGGAGTGACATGGAGGAGACTGGCACAAGACAGACCGTTGTGGAGGAAACTTGGGGAGACCTTCGTCCAGCAGTGGATTGATAATGGTTGACAATGATGATGATGATGACATTCTGGTGAAAAACAATTCACTTGTAATTTCCATCTGTTGGAAGCATTTGTTAAGAAAGGACTGTTCCTGGAGACTAAACCATTCTGAATATTCCAAAGAATGAAATTTCTTAGATCTTATTTTTGTACTGTTTCAACGAATTAAAACAGTCAAATGTGAACTTTTCGTTATAACAGTCTGCAACTTTTGTCATCAATAAACTTTTCAATTTAAAAAAAAATGTAATTGAATAAATTATTTTAAAGTGTTCCATTACTGCTCCAATCAAACAGCATACCCACATTTGGAGTTACTGTTGGCATCTACACATGCAGTTTCTGTTCTTGCATCATAGTTTGCATGATTTACACATTACGGAAAAACAAAAAAGTGGGAAGAGATACAAGTAATTTTCAAAAATGTTCATTTATACAAAAAGAATTAACCTATTAATGATAATAATTGATGTCGTGGCTATTGCTGGACTTGAAACACTATAAATTTCACTAAATTATGGGTTTTACACAGGAATAAAGGAAATTACTTACAGTCAAATTTTTGGAAAGAAGTAAAAAACATCCAAAGAAGAAAGCATCCTGTTACAGGAAGGAGTGGTCTACAACATAAAATGTGAGTGTGGTCTCAGCTATGTGGGAGAAACAGACAGACAGCTTAAGACCAGATTGGCAGAACATAAAGCTAATTAGAAATTTGACAAACAAAACAGGTTTGGACAGAGATGTTCAAAATACAGGACATAAAGTGCTTTGGGACTCTGTAGAAGTTCTGACACATCAACAGCACTTTTTCAAGAGAAAATTGTCAGAAGGACTGGAAATAGAGAGAAGAAGAGGTACAACATTAAATGATGTGAAAGGTTGGAATTTAGCTAATGACAACCTTTCACATCATTTACTGTTGTAGCTAAATTCCAACACCAACTATAGTGTAGTCCTGAGGAACTTCGGGTGCTACCTGAAAATTTGACTGTAAGTAATTTCCTTTATTCCTGTGTAAACCCCATAATTTAGTGAAATTTATAGTCTATTAATGATGCTAAGACATACAAGTTATGGTTATTAAATAACAAGACTGATCCTAAATCTTTCTTTAAATAAGAAGCTTACATTTTTTTAACTCTTATCACCTTCAACATACTCTTTTTTCACATGAACACACCACCGAATTTTGATCTTCCACTGGGCAAAGCAGTGCTGTAGCTTATGTGGTGTGATCCTTTTGAGAAGCTTGGTCATTACCTTCTTCATCACAATAAATGACTCAAAATGGGACTCCTGGAGTAGAGATTCGACTTTAGGGAAAAGAAAAAAATTGCGGGCCAAATCTGACAAGTAGGTAGGATTTACAAGCACTGTGATGCATTTCTTGGCTATAACTATCTGCAGAGAGTTGCACGGTGTGGGTTACTATGGTACAGCCGCGGCACACAAGTCACACGTCAGTACCGTGAATACGAAATGCCATTTGGAGTGGTGTATCTCCTGTCGTTCCTGGACTGTGGATGACTAGAAAGCTGTTCTTGGGAGTGATGTGTTACGCTTTTCACTCTTCCAATTTTATGGACGTGTCTGAATTTAGTGACATCCTGGTGAACAATTTTTGTCGGACTGTTTCTTCCAGCTGTTAAGTTCGGTGAAGGCTCTATCATAGTATGGAATTGTTTTTTATGGATGAGACTCGGACCGTTGGTTATTTTACCGTAAACCACGAACTCTGAAGTGTACCTGAATGTTCTGGATAATTCTGCCCTACCAACAATGTGGTAGCATTATGGAAATGACCATTGTCTCTTACAACACGCTCCAGCTCCCTGCCACACTGCATAGCGTGTGCAGGACTGGTCTCTTGAAAATGAGGTGGAATTGTTAGCCTGGCCTGCTCACAGTCCTGATCTTAATCCCATAGAACACCTCTGGGATGAACTAGAATGACAGATATGAAATCGACCACAATGACTGGCTTCACTCTCCACTCTAACAGCACTTTTGCAGAGCAAATGGCGAGCCATTCCTGTTGAGACCTACCGGAAATTGGTTGATAGTATGCCTTGATGTGTTGCTGAGCTGTCATACAAGCAAAATGTGGACCGACTAACTACTAACTGTGATAATGAAGCCATTTGTACCAAAACATTGTGCTGTCCAAATACTTTTGACGATATAGTGTATATATATATATATATATGATGATATATATATATATGCTGCAACTGAAATATTAGACTAGATTCCAAGGGACAGGAAAAGACCTAGAAGAAGATCATGTGGGAGATGGGTGAATGAAATTCAGAAGCAGGTAGAAGTGACACGGAGAAACTGGCTCATGACAAAAAGTTGTTAAAGGACTTTGAGGAAACCTTCATCCAGCAGTGGATAGATAATGATTGATAATGATGGAAATGATTATATATGCTGCACTGTGTTTGAATTTGTAGCAGTATACATGAATCATCTCTAGAATTTCTTGGTGCTGTGTAGAAAAGAGCAGTTCACACAATTAAATAGAAGTCATCAACTCCTTTCAGTCACTTTTCTACAGAAGGGGAGTGTGCAGTGGCAGCATGGTTACTATCATGGTCACAGATTTCAAGAGCTGTCAGCCCTTTTCCTACTTTCTGCAGTTTCTTGTCATTATAATGCTGGTCACCTGACACTCTGTGTCCAACTGAGTAAATGCCACATCAATTGCTTTGTCAGTGTGTTCATTTCTACAACACCCAAAGCACTGGAATTCCCTCCCAGGCAAGCAAAAGCACATGATAATATACCTATTATAAAATTATGGAAAACTTTACAAGATAGCAATATTAATACTAAAATTATCAAAGCAGTCAAAACACTTTATAAAGGATCAATAAAAAAAATTAAAATGGGCAAGAAAAACTTCAAAAGGATTCCTAGTGAATAAAGGACTAAGACAGGAATGTTGCATATCTACAACATTATTTAAGAACAGGCTTTGAAAGAACGGAAAAGGAAGTGTTGAGCAACTGGGATAAATTTAAATGGAACGATGGTATTTACTTTACAGTTTGCTGATGATCAGGTACTTCTTGCAGAAGATAAATTTGATTTGGAGTATATGACTAGAAAAATAAAAGAAGAATATAAAAAATAGGGATTAACTATGAATTTAAATAGAACAAAATATTTGTGCATTGGAAGTAATGAAACAAACCTACAGCTAGAAGATAACAAAGAAATTGAAAAATGTGATCATTATAATTACCTAGGTGTTAAAATTACACACGAAGGTAAAGATGCAATGGAATTAAGAAATAGAATTGCACAGGGAAGAAAAAGCTGTTAAATACCTGAATGGAATCTGGTGGAGTAAAGAAATAACCAGAAAAAGGAAATGGGGTGTTTATAATAGTATTGTTAAGAGCATCTTACAATATGGGGCCGAGGCCTGGCAATTAACAGAAGTAGACAGAAAGAAAATAACAGTCGTAGAGGATGCTTTCAGAAGATCATGTAGAGTGTCAAGAAGACAGAAAATAACAAATGAAACGATTAAAGAATTGATGAAAGTGAAAGAAACAATTTTAGAGACATACAGAAGAAACAACTGCATTGGTTTGGTCACTTAAAAATAATGACCAATGAAAGACTGCCTAAAATTGCCATGGAACTTAAATCAAACAAACAAAAAAAGAGAGGCCAACCTAAAAGAACATGGTCTGATGGAATAAAGAGAGCACTTAGTCAAAATGGCCTGATGGAAGAATGGTGCTTAGATAGAGAAAGATGGAAAGAACTCTTGGAGATTGGGAGGTGACGTCAGACACCATAAACCGAATATATATATAAAATAAAATTGTTCATGCTGCTATGTAGCATAAGTTTTGACTTTTATGATCCCCTTTCGGTTAAAGAAAAGTTGTTCATATAACTGGCATAAAGTACTGCTCCTGTTTTCTACATAAATGTTGTTTTACTCCAATTACTGTTATTTGTGAAATTTTACATGTTAAGATGTTAAAAACTCAGTAGAGTTCTGACATTCCCTTTCCATACAAAATTCAAAATCTTCTGAAAACTATGCAGGCAATAACTAAAACAGAAGTGAATGCCGAATATCAAAACAACTGCTCGTATGTTACATGTTGCACACCAAACATACATACCACAGACAATATAACAGGAAAGTATATAAATATATACCCCCCCTCCCATTTTTGAAGATTTTCTACAAGGTCAACAAATAATTTTACAGTTCACAAATTCTTCAAGAATACTGAGCAAAGATATGAAACCCTGTTTCACATTTTAAATGGCAAAATAGGATGGCAAATAGCTGAAAACCCAGCTTTCAAAATAATTTTAAACAACTAAGTACATGTACATCAAAACAAAAGCATAATATCTAGTAATACTAATACATGACAGCATTATGATAAAAACTTACAGAACACAAACTTACCATAGGTAATGGGTTTTTATTAAACCGTGGTGCATCCTTTATGTCATATATTGCCTCTAATGGCATCTTAAAAAGGATGGATGAAGAATTAAAACATTTTCAAAATCTCTGTTTTTGACACATTCAACATTTAATGAAAACACAGGATAACTGGGAAGTAGTGCACAATTATAAGAAAATGGTCAACTGAATTTGTTTTACCTTTACACACAAAGGAATGTATCCATGCACTATCATAATTATATGAATCATACCTTTCTTTGCAAAGTAAACACATAATGAAATTGCCATTTACAAAGTATAAAGGATGTCAAAGGCATAACAAAATTTCTAAGTGCTCCTTAAGCAAATTCATAAGCAGAAAAGCAAAACTATACAGATTAAAAAATAATAAAACTTTGCATGAATAAAGTTCTTTCGATTCTCTTTAATGCAAAAATTAGAAGAATCGCATAAGAAAACTTGAAACTTGATGTGTGGTATCCTCACTTGTAAAAACAAATTTAATATAGCACAGCAAATAACATAGCTACAAACATGAAAATTAAATGTTTCATAAATATAACATGCCTAGAGAAACAAATCTACAGTATTACAAGTATGGCAACTGTGTAAATTGCAATATTACCATTGTGTATGTATGGTTCTTTAATCTGTTAGACTGGTTGGCTGCTGCAGTACAAAGATCTGACCACAATTTTCTATCCTCTACCAATCTCTTCATATCTCCATACTTTCTCATGCCAGTGTCTTGACAAACATGTAGTTATTTAACAAATACCCTTCTTGGTTTTCCTCTCAGTTCCCCCTCCCCTCCCACTCAAGGTCTTTCCTTCACTCAGTGTTTCTTTCAGAACTTTTTGGCCGGGGGAGGGGGTCAAATGGAACCTTAGAGGGGGAAAGTTTTCCATTTGCTATATATATAATTTTAACTACTATATTTATATATATAGAAGTAATTACTATATATACTATATATCTAGCACAGGGGCACATTTAGAGAGGGCCTTGCCCCCTCCCAGAAAAATGTTTCATTTTGGGGGGTTGGTTAAAATGCGACTTACATTAGAAAAAAATGCCTTAATTTTATAAAAATGTATCAATTTACATTAGAAAAAAAAGTGCTTTAATTTTTCTTCAATTTTTCATTAACTTTAATTTTGTTTCAGATGGTGGATTTCAAAAACTTACTTTTTTTTCGCCCCCCCCTCCGAAGAAAAATTCTATATACATCCCTGTCATAGTAATTACTTCTTCAAACATTTCAGGAATAACAAACTTTTTCCAGTAAAGGAGGGAGGGGGGTCCGCAGGCTTGAAATTTTTGTCTATTAAAATGCATTCAATGCACTCTTGATCCTGAATCACGATTCCCAGACAATTAGGTATGATTAGTCTACTTATATATTTTGAAGAATATCATGGGTCATAATACAATTTTAATAAAATAAACTATAACTAGCACCATTTGAACAAATATTTAAAAAAATATAATTGTAGAAATATTTGTAGCATAAAAAGAAACAAAACTTCCTTTTTCATCATAGCCTGAATTTATTAAAATTTGGTTCAGTAACCTAAAATGTCTCCGGGGGGGGGGGGATGGTTGTTTCCGGGAGGGCTTCGCCCCTGAATGTATACCTGAAAGAAACACTGCCCTCACTAATTGTTTTGAGAAAATTGTTGTGTTGCAGATGTCTCATTCATTTCAGTCACCTTCGTTTAATAATCTGCAGTAACTTCTGTCTTCGCCTGCTTCCCAAAGCATCCTGTCATTGCTCTTCTTTTCTGTCCAGTTCACCCTTAGCATTTGTCTCCAGCACCAAAATTCAAAGGACGGCAGTTTCTTTTCTTATTTTAGAAGTGTCCAGGTTACTAATGTACATAATGCTATGAGCCATACATAAGTTTTGTAAGTCCTTTTCTTAGTTCCATATCTACGAGGGTTGTGCCAAAAGTAATGCAAAAATGGGCAAAACTTTTTTATTAACTAACATAGGTCTTCAAATGGCACATGCTGGGAGAGTAATTATTTCTGTATGATACCCTTTCTTCTTCATTGCAGGTAAATAATGGATTCCAAGTAGAAGCAACGTGCCGTCATTGAGTTCTTGACGAAGGAAGGGTGCAGGCTGTCCGACATCCACAGAAGGCTACAGAATGTTTACCAGGACGACACCATTGACAAGAGCAATGTGCATAGATGGATGAAGAAGTTTAAAGAAGGAAACCAACAGTGAAGACAAAGCATGCAGTGGGAGACCATCATCTGCAACCACTGACATGAATTGTCAGCCAGTGGATGAATTGATTCGTGCGGAGAGATGAGTCACAATCCATGAGCTTGTAGCACAATTGGACTGTGAGCACAAAACCATACAGAAGATGGTGGAAGACTTAGGGTATCGGAAAGTGTGTGCAAAGTGGATACCTCGGCAGTTGACACCCAATTTGAAGGAGAGAAGGGTGAAAATCTGCTCTGATCTGGTGACAGGGGATGAAACATGGGCATATCTTTACGATCCGGAAATGAAGAATCAATCCATGGAATGGTGTCACACCTCTTTGCCAAGGCCTAAGAAGTTCAAGAGCCAGCAATCAGCACAGAAAGTCATGGTGGCTGTTTTTTGGGATGACAGGGGTGTCATTCTCCTTCATTTTCTGGAACGAGGCCGTACCATGCCCAGCAAGCGGAACATTGAGACACTCTAGAAACTTAGAGAAGCTATAAGGAGGAAGAAACCGAACAGGAATCTGAAAAGGATCCACATTCACCATGACAATGCAAGACCACACACATCTTTGGCAACAAATCGGGCGATCAGAAAATTAGGCAGGTCAGTGGTCCCCCATCTACTATACAGCCCAAATCTGGAGCCCCCCAACTTCCATCTGTTTCATCTAATGAGGAACAGTCTCTGGGAACAACGATTTGATAGCACAGACGAGATGAAAGTGGCTGTGAAGAAGCAGGTACAACAGTCCACACCTGAATTTTTTCAAAGGGGATTCGAGAGTTGGGTTCAACGATGGCGCAAATGCGTTGCATGTAATGGAGACTATGTTGAGTAGTACCTCTGTATAGAGAAAGAGTTACTCTACCAACATGTGCAATTTGAATGACCTTTGTAAGTTAATTAAACTACAACCCTTGTATTTCATTTGATGTCGATGTCAAAAGTTGGTATTTATCACTGAATGCTCTCCATGAAAACTTATTTGCTTGGCCATCCACAAACTTTATAATATTGACTCATTGTCTGCTAATCTCAATTCCATATTTACTTTTCAGTGCTCCCCCATCATTTTGTTTATCACACTATTAAAAAGTACTGGGAGAGTAGCTCTCAGTTTAATGAGAGCTACTCTCCCAGTACTTTTTATGAGAGCTACACCTCTCAGTTTAATGTGGTTTTGTCCAACCTCCATGTAATGACCCTGTTACAGTTTGTTCTTTGTACACAAAATGTCAGATCAGAACTTTCTGCTCTGGTTAGAATTTTGCTTTTTTTTAGAAATTCAGCTTAAAAGAAGAAGTTTATTTAACTAAGGCAACAGAAACCAGCGTGGAAATACTCTCCTTGAGTTTGCAGAGGCAGAAGGGTTTTCCATCATGAACTTCTTTTTCAAGAAAAAGCCACACAGGAAATGGACATGGAGACATATAAATGGGACGACAAGTGAAATTGATTTTATTATGTGTAACAAAAAATTTGTCATAGAAGACTGCAGTGTGCTAAACAAGTTCAACACAGGTAGTGACCATAGATTGGCGAGATGTAAGATGCACCTCAACACTAAACTCGAACGTGGCAAGCTCATAAGACAAACAAAATGTATTCACATAACCAACCTTAAAAAACACCATAATACCTTCAAGTTGGAACTGAAGAACAGATTCTCTGCTTTAGAAGGCCTAACATCGGAAGGAGTGGATATTTCTGAAGTTAACAGAAAAGTAACCAAAGCTCTTATGGAAACAGCAACAAAATTAGCTGGGTCTAAGAACAAGTTGCGTGTGAACAAATTATCAGGAAAAACCAAAATGTTGATGCAAAAAAGAAGAGAGATGAGGACAACTAAAGAAGATGTGACTTCCAAAGTGGAATATACAGAGCTATGCAAGACAGTACGAAAAAGTATCACTGAAGACGTCAGGAAATTCAACTGTGAACTAGTGAGGAAAGCAACTGAAAACAACCAAAGTCTAAAGATAGCAAAGGGACATCTCAGTAAGGGAAGAAAACAGATTATGGCACTGAGAAAAGAAGATGGTTCTGTAACAAGAAATAGAAGCAAAATTTTGACAAGAGTGAAAGATTTCTACTCCAAATTATATGAAAGGGATGATACATGTACTCCAGACATCATAAAAGGTACCAGTACCAGAGTTCTTCCAGTCCTCCAAGCAGAAGTTGCACATACAATCAAGAACATGAAACGGGGAAAACCTCGAGGAGAAGATGGAATTACTGTAGACATCATACAAGAAGCAAGTGGAGAAATCGAAACAGTACTCGCCCAAATTTTCACTCGATGCATTATTGAACGGAAGATTCCTGAGCATTGGAACAGTGCTACAATGATCCTGCTACATAAAAAAGGTGACATTGAGGATCTCAGGAACTACAGACCTATCAGCCTCCTATCAGTGGTTTATAAAATCTTCACTAAAGTTCTTTCACACCGCTTGATGGTAACACTGGACATGGCTCAACCGAGAGAACAAGCTGGATTCAGGAATGGCTACAGCACAATAAATCACATCCACGCACTGAGAGAACTAATTGAAAGAGCGAGGGAATATGAACTTCCATTGTGCATGGCTTTTATCGATTATGAAAAAGCCTTTGATTCGGTGAAACCATCAGCAGTTACAATGGCTCTGAAATCCTGCGGTATTGAAGATGCATACATTAATATTATTAATAGCATCTATGAAAATGCAAGTGCAAAGATTTGGCTGTTTGAAAGTACAACACATATAAAAATTGGAAAGGGAGTGAGACAAGGTGACACCATATCTCCAAAGCTCTTTAATACCACATTGGAAAATGTCTTTCAATCACTGAACTGGGAAAACAAAGGGATAAAAATTAATGGAGATTATCTAACCCACCTTCGTTTTGCTGATGACGTAGTCATTTTTGCAACTATCCCTTCAGAGCTGCAGAGTATGATCCAGGAACTTGCTGACAAGAGTAAAGAAGTGGGATTAAAAATGAACTTTCAGAAGACAAAAGTGATGTTCAATGCTTTCACAAGAAATGAAGATTTATCGATTGATGGAGAAAAGCTGGAGATAACGGACACATACGTTTATCTTGGACAGCAGATATCAAGTGAGGGTCACATTGATGAAGAAATTAATCGGCGTACAAAACTTGCCTGGAGAGCTTTTGGAAGAAACAGCATAATTTTCAAGAGCAATATGCCATTACCTCTTAAAAGAAAAGTGTTTGATCAATACATCCTTCCAGTGCTTACGTACGGTACAGAGATGTGGACCTTAAGTAAAAGAGACATACAAAGGCTGCAGACAACTCAAAGAAGCATGGAGAGGTGCATGCTTGGTGTAACCAGGAGAGATTAAATCCCTGAAATGGCAATGGACTGGACATACTGCCAGAAGGACAGACCATTGATGGACAGCCGAAATTTTAGATTGGATTCCAAGGGACAGGAAAAGAAAGACCACATGGGAGATGGGTGGATGAAATTCGAAAGTATGCGGGCGTGACATGGAGGAGACTGGCACAAGACAGACCATTGTGGAGGAAACTTCGGGAGACCTTCGTCCAGCAGTGGATTTATAATAGTTGATGATGATGATACAGAACGAAAAAAAAAATTATTTCTTCCTCAGTTGTGCATAACGCCCATAAGTACCAATAAATTGCTAGATTTGAAATCATATTCTTCTTTCATGATTACAAGTATTGATAGTCAATTAATTTAAAAAATAAATAAATTTGATTCAACTGAAGACTTAAAATACTATGTTGAATCAAGAGAAATTTCATTCAAAAAACAACTATCCAGATGAAATTACTTTAAAAATATTTAATAGCAAAAGAAAAGGAGATCCCACTTATTAAAGAAATGAAACCATTCAAAATTTTAAAAAGCTACCTGCCAGAGAGGTTTATTTGAATCTTTGAAAAAAATATTAAAATGTTCAAACAAGTCTTAACAAAAAAAAATTAATTCCATTAACTGAATAATTTAAAATAAAAAAATCTTACTTATGCAAAAAATTATTTCTGACATAAAATGTAGTTGTCAATTTTATTACATTGGAGAGACGGGTCATCAATTTAAACACAAGTAGTGGAGAGAGAGAAGATAAATCAACAGTAAAAAAAGCATGTGTGTAATAAAATTGAATTAGAGAAAACAACACACACAGGCCATAAAACAAATTGGGATGGCTCTTAGCATTATTGGAAATCAACAAAACATCATAAGAAAATATAAAAAGGAAAACAAAGGTGGGCCTGAAGCTGCAAATATCAAGTTTTCTGTTGTAAATTATCACATGGGTTTGTCACTACCAGAAGTGTGGTCCCAAGTTCTTAACTATGGCCCTTATGGTGATACTGAATTGCAGTGATAAAATCCTCAGGGAGAAGAAAAGAGACTTCCTCAAAAGTTTTAACGTGAATAAAACCGACAAAATTTTTGAAGCCTAAGTCCCTGTGCTGGCATATATGAAACAGAAATATTAATGAAGATGGGTATAATTAAGTTAGAAGAATCACACAAATTTCTGTTTGTTGTGCTGATACAGTAAAACCTATCAATTTGGACACCCATTTGCATTGCGCACAGTTGAACTAAACTACACACATTCAAATCCCTATTTTTAAACATCTATAATACTCTGCATCATTGAAATCCATCTATCTTGGAAGTTGGGCAATGTTTTATTCCTTAAATATGCCTTTGTTTACTAACCCTCGGTTGTGAATTCACCAACACAGCATGTGCAAAACCTAGTAACCTACCCCTTCCAAAATAAAGTTGTCTGCCCCACAGCAATTTGATCAAGAGGCGCATACTGTTGCATGTCCATGAGCAGAGAGTGAAGGATGTAGCTATGGAATTTCCCCTTCTTGCTCACTAAAGTCTACTGTCAAACCACTCACTCACAACTCATGTTATGACAGTAAGCATATAAAAGTGGCTCCCTTCTGAAAAGAATATTCTGTCTCGGGGTGCATGCTGTGAAGGTTTTTGCAATTTAAGCAGGTGTGCAGGTTAAGTTTTCATAACTAAGGGTCACGAAAAAATTTTTAATTAGACATCAAAAAGAAAAAAATTATTCTTGACCATCTGGCTAAGGGCAAAAGCTGCAGGAATTAGCAGAATTTGGAATATCAAAATCAACTGTCTCTAACAAAAGCAGTAAAAGATCCCGTATTATGAATACATGGTAGCTGAACTGCTGTGCAGGGAGAAAAAGAGTTGGTAAGAAACCCCATGATGGGCTTAATGACAAAGTGCTTGAGTTGTTTTTTTAATGTTGATAAAGTAAAAATATTCCAGTAAGTGGGCCACTTCTTCAGGAAAAGGCAAAAGAAATTGCTTCTCATTAACACACTGAGATGTGTTCTGCAAGCAACAAATAGCTGGATTGTTTTAGGAAAGGGAACTACATAAATTTTAATGTGCTATGTAATGAATCAATTGGTGCTAGCCTTGAAATCACAGAAAATTGGAAATACATGGTTTGAAGTCTTACATTGCAGTATGCAGAAGAAAACTACTTTAAACACTGTTGAAACAGGGCTGTTTTATTGTCTATTGCCTATATTTCGTTAGTTGAAAAAGATTAAAAATTGAAAGGAAGAAAACTCAAAACAAATGACTGCAGTTTTGTTGTGCTGCAGTGCTTGGGGGGTGGGGGCAGTCAAAACCTCTAGTTATGCTGCTAATCCTAGAGCTTTAAAAAAAACGTGAAAAGAAGCAACCTTCTTGTGATTTGGCATAACAACAAAAACAGTGTGATGATTGCTAAACTATTTTCAGATTGGTTGACTGAGTTCTATCAAAAAATGAAGCACAGAGATAGAAAAATTATTTTGGTTTTTAATAAAGTCACATAAGCCATATCGATTTAATTTATCAAATTTTGCTGTAAAATTTATACCTACTAATTTAATAAGTGAAGTGTAGCCTCTAGACAAACAAATAATTTATTTCATGAAAATGCGGTACAGGAAACAAAGTAATGTGAGCCCTAATCAATGCTAGGAAAACGAGTGAAATATGAAAAAAAAATTGAAAAATATGTGAAGATTTCAGGCACAGTTCATTGAATTCATGAATATTGGAAAAATATTTCAGAAAATACTATTGTGAGGTTAGAGTTATTAATCTAGCAATCAGATATGTCTAAATTGCCAGTTTTACTGTTCAAAATCGCCTTGCCCAGCAGCGGAAAACAAATGCACATCTCCCGATTTCCATTTGAACATGCTACTTGTTACATGTAATTTTTCAAGTTTTCTTATGTGATGATGCTATGTATTGAACAGCAAAACTGGAGATTCAGGCATATCTGATAGCTAAGTTAATAATCCTGAACTTGTTCTACATAATCAGCAAAAAATATTTCTTCCACGGAATTCATACAATTGTGAGGTGTTTCTATTCTAATATACTGGTTTTGTATGTGTTTTGGATTCACCTCAGGGAGAAGCAGACTGTTTAGAAAAAGTTATGATGGATAATGAAACTGCACAATGTCTGCCTAAAATGTATGAAAGAGGACTTCCTAATCGCATAATTTGAGATTCTGAAACATGTGATGATACCCTGTACCCTGGATATTCATGACAATGGGTAATGAACTGTTGAGATGGTATTGGGAAATGTTATGGCTTCAAGCAATAATGATTGTGCCAGAATATCTTCAGAAAGAGGAAGAAGAAACAAATGTACATGAAAAACTACTTACACATGAAAAAGCTGCAGAATGTGTACAAGAATTACTGTGTTATGCTTTCTCACAAAACCAACCAGAACTCACTGAAACTGTATTAAGCCTATGTACAGCACTAAAAAGAGAATGGGCATATTCCAGGATCACGAATACAAAACAGTGGATTCTGACACTTTTTTCAGCAAACTATAAACACTTAACTTCTCTAGGCTACAACTTCTTCCAAAAGTTATACTCATGTATTGTGATGCAGGTAAGGGTATACAGTGCCACTGTATTTGTTTGACTGATGGTTTAAACCAATTTTAATGAGGCACTGCTGCTGTTAATTAGTGTGCAAAATGTTTATGTACTAAACTATAAAATGATTTTTAACGATTACAGTACTATTAAACCATCTACATATATTATTCATATATTTATTTGGATGTTAGAAAAATACGTATCTACAGTATCTGTGGACATTTTCTTGCTGCAAAAAATTTCATTTACTCTATCTTGGACACATTTTAAAGGAACCACAGGTGTCCAACTTCCTGAAGTTTTACTATACTTGAATAATACAATGTAGCCAAATCTCCTTTAATGATTTCAATCCATTTTAGAAAACTATCACTAAATGGAACAGTCATTATTTGGAAAAATAATTTACATGTCCATGACCTATTCTATTCCAGAAGCTCACACAGCTGACCTTTTTACACCCAAAAAGCCTACTTTTAAATACTTATTCAATGTATATTTATAAGTGCAGTATTTTACATATAATTAGACATAGACTGAAATAAAAAAGATAAAGATGACTAATAACTGAAGCATGAAAAAGTTAAAATAAGACCAGGAGTCTTTGTTCATAAGAATCTCTGGTGGTTCTGGGATGGCAAAAGTTGAGAGTAATGCAAAAGACCTGACTGTAGAGGAATGATCAGAAGATGGTCAATCCAACAGAGGTTTCTTTTTGGATATATGGTCTACAGTTGTTTGTTCATACATTTGTGTGTGTGCGCGTGCGTGCGAGAGCAAGAGAGCAAGAGAGAGAGAGAGAGAGAGAAAGAGGCTACTCCTTATCTCATTTAAAAAGCTCCTGATATCTAGGAAATTGTTAATTCTTTAAATGCCTCTCTTTACTAGTCATTAACTGAGGCACACTGCAACAAATAGGCTCTGATAGGTTAGGCTTATTCCTTTTTTTTTTTTTTTTTTCTATGAATTCCCAACAAAAAGCACAAGTGTTGTTTATACTGTGAGAGCATCTAAAATATGTTAACAAAATAAAACCGTCACTGACTGGTTGAGAGCTGTTCAAATTATTTCGAAGAATCTTCAACTCGGAAAAGGTGGAGTCTACATGTAGGTATACAGTGAACATTAATGGATTCACCCAAGTTGTATGTCAAGATCGCTGTAAATAGAGGAGTTTGATACAGCAACAGTAAGTAAATAATCAGTTAAAAATTATCTGGTAGTTTTTTTTCTTAGTGGAGCTAACCTCTGAATCCCAGGGAACAGCTTAGTGTATGTATGTATGTATGTATTACTGGTAATTGTATCAATGTAAGCCTGTGAGAGAGACAGACCAGTCACTAAACAATTTTTACATTAACAGATTACATCAATAGAGGAGGTTTGACTTTATGCCATATATAGATTCTTTAAACAAAGAAACACTGTATTCAAATAAGCATGTGCATTGCTTTACCAAAAAGCATTATTATACTGTACATATCATCATCGTCAACCATTATCAATCCACTGCTGGACGAAGGTCTCCCCAAGTTTCCTCCACAACGGTCTATCTTGTGTCAGTCTCCTCCATGTCACTCCAGCATACTTTCGAATTTCATCCACCCATCTCCCATGTGGTCTTCTTCTGGGTCTTTTCCTGTCCCTTGGAATCCAATCTAAAATTCCGGCTGTCCATCGATGGTCTGTCCTTCTGGCAGTATGTCCAGCCCATTGCCATTTCATGGATTTAACTCTGATCATTATGTCTTCCACTCTTGTCATTTTTCGGATCCACGAGTTCCTCTTCTTATCTCTCCTGGTTACACCAAGCATGCACCTGTCCGTGCTTCTTTGAGTTGTCTGCAGCCTTTCTATGTCTATTTTACTTAAGGTCCACATCTCTGCACCGTACGTAAGCACTGGAAGGATGCACTGATCAAACACTTTTCTTTTAAGACGTAATGGCATATTGCTCTTGAAAATTATGCTGTTTCTTCCAAAAGCTCTCCAGGCAAGTTTTGTACGCCGATTAATTTTTTCATCAATGTGACCCTCACTTGATATCTGCTGTCCAAGATAAACGTACGTGTCCGTTATCTCCAGCTTTTCTCCATCAATCGATAAATCTTCATTTCTTGTAAAAGCATTGAACATCGCTTTTGTCTTCTGAAAGTTCATTTTTAATCCCACTTCTTTACTCTTGTCAGCAAGTTCCTGGATCATACTCTGTAGCTCTGATGGGGTAGTTGCAAAAATGACTACGTCATCAGCAAAACGAAGGTGGGTTAGATAATCTCCATTAATTTTTATCCCTTTGTTTTCCCAATTCAGTGATTGAAAGACATTTTCCAATGTGGTATTAAAGAGCTTTGGAGATATGGTGTCACCTTGTCTCACTCCCTTTCCAATTTTTATGTGTGTTGTATTTTCAAACAGCCAAATCTTTGCACTTGCATTTTCATAGATGCTATTAATAATATTAATATATGCATCTTCAATACCGCAGGATTTCAGAGCCATTGTAACTGCTGATGGTTTCACCGAATCAAAGGCTTTTTCATAATCGATAAAAGCCATGCACAATGGAAGTTCATATTCCCTCGCTCTTTCAATTAGTTCTCTCAGTACGTGGATATGATTTATTGTGCTGTAGCCACTCCTGAATCCAGCTTGTTCTCTCGGTTGAGCCATGTCCAGTGTTACCTTCAAGCGGTGTGAAAGAACTTTAGTGAAGATTTTATAAACCACTGATTGGAGGCTGATAGGTCTGTAGTTCCTGAGATTCTCAATGTCCCCTTTTTTATGTGGCAGGATCATTGTAGCGTTGTTCCAATCCTCAGGAATCTTCCCTTCATTAAGGCATCGAGTGAAAATTTGGGCGAGTACTGTTTCGATTTCTCCACTTGCTTTTTGTATGATGTCTACAGTAATTCCATCTTCTCCTCGAGGTTTTCCCCGTTTCATGTTCTTGATTACATGTGCAACTTCTGCTTGGAGGACTGGAAGAACTCTGGTACTGGTACCTTTCATGATGTCTGGAGTACATGTATCATCCCTTTCATATAATTTGGAGTAGAAATCTTTCACTCTTGTCAAAATTTTGCCTCTATTTCTTGTTACAGAACCATCTTCTTTTCTCAGTGCCATAATTTGTTTTCTTCCCTTACTCAGATGTCCCTTTGCTATCTTTAGGCTTTGGCTGTTTTCAATTGCTTTCCTCACTAGTTCACAGTTGAATTTCCTTACGTCTTCAGTGATACGTTTTCGTACTGTCTTGCATAGCTCTATATATTCCACTTTGGAAGTCACATATTCTTTAGTTGTCCTCATCTCTCTTCTTTTTTGCATCAACATTTTGGTTTTTCCTGATAATTTGTTCACATGCAACTTGTTCTTAGACCCAGCTAATTTTGTTGCTGTTTCCATAAGAGCTTTGGTTACTTTTCTGTTAAATTCCAAAATATCTACTTCTTCCAATGTTAGGCCTTCTAAAGCAGAGAATCTGTTCTTCAGTTCCAACTTGAAGGATAGCATAAATAAATAAATTGAAAGTTCAGTACTATCTCTATGGTGTACGTGAATACACATGTATACAGTGGTACTCAAAATAGTGTCACTGGCAATGACAATTTAACAAAAAGCACTGCTATTATCTGAGAGGATAATTATCTTTTTAACAAATGTCTTTCTTCAGTTCATTTATTTTTACTAACCCCACCATTTTTTACTGGAATGGTAGATGAGAGATGCGATGCCCCATTGCAAGCTAATGACAACTGCATTTCAATTAGTAGGTGATCTTACAGAAATTCTGGCTAAAATTCAGATATATGGAATTTGGATCAAGATCTATTGCTGTTATAGAAATAAAGAACAAAGACAACATCAGGACTCACCAAAGTCTCAGTCTCCAGCTAGAAAAATTACCAACAAATTTGCTTGGGCAATAGCAATATATGCTCTCAGTATCTACTCTAAAATACCTGACAATTGTTTCTATTACATACGTGGCCCCTAACAACCTAAATGAGAAAAAAAACCTTGGTTTGATAAACAACAGTTTCATTACCTCAGGAATTTGGTGTCTTTCAAAAAATAAAAAATTGATTATAAACCCATCACTTAAATAATGAATCAAAAACAAAGTCTTTACATCATGAAAATTACCTGCACTTTGAAAGAAAGAGTTGTGTTGAACTCCATAATATGGGAGAACAAGTGATTACCCATGAAACAAAGATGTTCTTTAAAATTAAAAATATAAGGTGTGCACATCTTTTCTTCTGTTCAAGTGTGGAAGTTATGCATTTTGATCACATCCAAAAAAGGAACCCTTTCTTCAAAGGCCATGTTTTATCATCATTCCAAATGGACAGTACCTTGTACGTGGAAAATTTCTTGGTAACTGTGTACACATTTTAAATCGAAGTCAATCATAACTACTGCTTTCCTCATAGAAACTGTTTTCAATTTTTCCAGTTCATTATAAACTACATGCTGAGTTATTAAAAAGTGGATGTCTGGATAATTATTGACATCACTTGGGCCAAGCTGATTAAAAAGTACATGTCATTTAAAAATGTTGACAGAAGCATGGAAAAACGAAATAGAAAATCCCAATTCTCTTATTAAATATGACAACAGTAAAAAGTAAACAGAATAAAGGAATGCAGATTCTTTTTCAATTTTTATTTTACAATATTATCAAAGTTACCTAAAACTTCAAACACTTTAGAAAATAGGTGCTTGTTTTCAACTTTGTCAATGTAAGAGTCCATATTTAACACTGATTCAAGTTTCTATCCCTTTTAAAGTGTCATCAGCTTTGTGATAACAATGAGCTAAATCGATTAAGCTTTTATGTATTTATCCTGTTCATTTTAGAAACCATTCAGTTGGGTTAAAGTAAGGATTCTGTGAAAGCCCCAGGCCATTTCAACCAGGCTTATTCTACACAGTATACAAGTCAGCTTGTGGAAGAGATGTTATTATCTCAAAAACCACAGGAGCCATTTCTGAACATTGCTACAGCAGTTCATAACTTTCCAGAATATCAAAGTTAGTGACAGAATTTCAGACTCCAGATTCAGGGAAAACATAACCTAGTCTGAGCTACAAAAAAGACAACTTCACACACTGACACTACCTTTAGCAAACTTCACTGTTGCGTTCTCTGACACTGTTTACACCTACATGTCATCCAATGAAATATGACTCCAGCATTCATGATTTGAAATGAGCAATATACCAGACTAAGAAATAAATGCAACTTAACATGGTATATGTGTACAAATTTGTAGTAATATGTAGCAGCTTCTATACGAAAAGCAAAGCCATATAGATCTTCAGAAATAGTGAAGAAATAACTTCACATGTACACCTATATGTGCAACAGATTGCAGGGTGCAGCACAAGTTATCATTGTTTGGTTCAAACAACTCTTTTCAATGATTGCTACATTGTCAAGTTTTCATGGCTTATCAAAACATGTGTACAGCTGTAACACTAAACCTCTTCCACTCACTTGTTGACTTTGAAAAAATTTAATGAACATCAGAATAAATCATGGAGTAGCCAATAACAATGATTTAGCATCCACTGATCATAAAAATTTCTCAACAATATATTATACTGGCCACCAATGAATTCACTTTCTACATACACCTCTCTATATGAACATTTACATACATTTTGAACTGGTACACAACTAAGTGGAAAACACACATTCAAATCAGAAGGAGTGTCTAGTTACATGGGACAAAAAGTGACAAGACACTCCTTTAATTTGAATAGGTGGCACGGCCCAAAACAAAAATTAAAAATTATTCACTTTAAACTTTAAATAATAAGCAGATGCTTGTATGCATGCACATGCATAATGAGTGCAGTGTAGTACAGTGCAGTGCAGGGCAAAGAGTGCAATGCATCCCTAATAGACAGTGACGAAAGTAGGGATGAAAAGTTTTACCCAATTTTTTTTTACACACCTTCATGTCCGACTGTCCTTCCTGTGTTTTTTTGTAACGTGCATACATCGTGGTGGAGTCACTACAAAGATATCTGTAAATGGTACAATGCTCCATTCAACCAAGTATAAACATACAAATTTTGAATGTCTTTACAATAACAGTGTTTTTCTTTCTCTTCATTGCATTAAAGCACAACTAAATGCAAAATTGAAAGACAGTAACTTCAAAACAAAATTACAGCATAGTGAGCAATCAGTGATCTAAAATCTGCAGATAAGACAACAGTCTTTTTTATAGGTTAGGACTAAATCCTTCAGTGATGGAAAACAGCATAATTAAATCAGAAAACATTTTTTTTTTTTAAACCATCAGGCCTAATAATGGCAAGACCATTTCTATGATTTCCAGTTAATTCACATTCCAGTAAAAGTAAAAAAAAAGTTTTTGTCAACATAATGAGGTAATAAAATAGATAAATGTCTGTTATGAAATCATGAATAAAATAGTTGCAAAAACAGCCTGTACATGAATACTCCTGCTTAGGCCATAAAAATTCAGCCGAAACTGTATCACCACAAAAGTACTATTTCAGCTATCATTCATACTTATTTATGTAGAAAACTCATGTATTAGATTTCATTAAAAAAGTTATGGCACATGGCATCAATTCCATTAGAAATTCAACTTCTTACAAACTATTTATGACATAGTTTGAATAATATTAAACTATGTCATGTATAGTTTGATATTGTCTAAAACAGCACTTCAGAATTATTTATGAAAGGGCTGCTTATAATAAATTTCAATGAAATCACTCTTAACAATGAAACTAGTAGAAAGGCTAATAAAGATTATTTTGTTAATCTGAGCTGTTCATCATTTTCTGGTGTTTCCGGCCTCTTGATGTCTATTAAGGCCTGTTATCATAGGTTTCAACCTCTAGGCCTACAGCAAGTTTTATAGCTACTCCACTAACAAAGTACTGAGCAAGACGGATGACTGGCCTGCTGACACTGTTTTTACAGATTAGCTGTGCAACTTCTATGGAGGTTATGACTAGTGGCAATACGTCTTGACAATCAAGATATTACTAGAGATTTCAGGAGATGATAAGGAATTCAAACATAATGGTCTTTGCTAAAATTTCTCCTTGTTCCATCCACTTTAATTATGTCCTCTGTATACAGCAAAAGCAAGTGCTTAAAAATCAGTCTTTAGATACTAACAGTGCACACATGCAGCACTCATATTAACATCTTTGTACAAATAATTTTAGCCCTATTTGTTAGAGAAGATTATTTATACAGTTTACACTTACAGTGAAGATTTTCACAAAATCATTCCATATATTACCACTTACAGCATAAGTGGCATATTCAATTATAGGTATACTGTATCAGCAAAATGCTAAAACTGTGTGTAAGTATACACATCTACAATGGTGCTTTAAATCTAACATGGTCCAAAACAACTTTTTAGACATAAGTTCATGTAGAATTTCCAATAGTACATTTTACAAAAATTAGTTTACGATTCATTGAACAGAACATACATAGTATTCCAATTTTCAGCAGTTGACAAAAGTTTTAAAGCACTATTTTTTAACTAGGATTCGAATAAAGGCCTCTTGTACAAGATTTCATCAAAGTTGTTTTACATCTTCTTAATTTATGGCATCTATGTATATAGTATCTATGCCTACTTGACCAAACCAGTTCTATAAAATTCTAAAGGGCTTAAAAGCAAAATTTCTGACACCTATTTACAGGTACACTAAATTCAAACTGAACTACTCCATACATTTTCAACTTGTTGTTATTTTCAGTACTGGACAACAATCAATTAATTAATATGTGTACATAAGTACATATGCACACACGATTTTTTGTTGTTGCTTTTTGAGTTTTTGATTGGGGGTTTAACAACCACTGTGAGCAACTCAATGGGCTACAAGCAGTCGCCCATCCCTTATTTAGTGCCACTGGTTCCAGGGAAGAGAGAGAATCAGAGCCATAAGGCAAACACAACAGCCATGCCTCACTGGGATTTCAACCTAGACCCATCTCGGATGAATGGTCAGTAGTCATCGCTTAGACTACTGTGCCACTGGGTCAGCTACGTACATATGTGCATACGTTTATTTCATTTTTCCACAGCTATGCTACCTGGGCTCAATTCCCTGCATGCCAAATATTTCCTATCAATTCAAAAATGTACTCAAGAAGATGAACCTCAATTGTTGGCAGAAGTTATCTGGCATCTTTATATGCTATGCTTACGGGAAATACTGACAAGCCCCTCTTTCCAATGAGGCTGGCATTTACACCATCCCTCAACAATATCCGGATGGCTCCAAGCGATACTACATTGGAATGACCTAGCATTCATTTAGAATTAAAATCATTGGACATAAAAGGTGCACAGAGCATGGTAATGTAACCATGGCCCTATCCATAGGTCAAGTTTAAGTCCGCTGTTCCTATGGGAGATTACATAAAGAAATTATCTTCGTACTCCACCACTAAATCTACTGCCATTTGAAAAAACCTTGGAAATCATTATCAACTGTGAGCCCTGCAATGATAGTGTCTCGCTAGAGTTGCCATAGATGATAGGATACCATTTTCCTTTGATTCAGTTCATATTTCGATACTGTTTTATGAGACCATGACCAGCAAAATTTAAAATAGAACAGAAAAATTCTGTTTTACTGAGTGTACATCATCTAGATTTCATACAAACCACTATCTATATTAATTGTTCCACAATCAAAGGAGAGCATTTATTGCACTTGAAGATCTAAAAGCTACAGTACTAGCACTGATGTAGCGCAAGTCCTACAGCAATGAAATGCCTCATTTTTCTATTCAACAGAAAGATGCCATTACCAATAATTACTTTGTAACTGACTGAAGTCATACTATAAATAAAAAATAAAAACCAGACTACAAAATACAAAGTAATTTCAAACTCTTTTGAATCAAAACCAAGTTCCCCTATGTATGTGGAAAGAATATATTTCAAATAATCATCACGTATGACATAACTTTCTCTTAATCCAATATTTCTTCCTCAAGTGTGTCAGTGAAAGGATGGAATTCAAAACTGAAACCAAGTAATCTAAATAATGAATTTAATAGCTACAAAAGCGATGCAGAACCCTATCTAGTCAGTCAGATATCTCTTTAACAGCACTTTCATTTTTAAGAAATAATTGCTGTAATAGTCAATTTTATTTCTTCATGCAAAATCTTAAAATCACTAAAGCTGTATAGCTTGAGCTCACACACAGAAGCAGCTTGAGCTCACACACAGAAGCAGCTTGAGCTCACACACAGAAGCAGCTTGTGCCCCTGAGAATGCATGTGCTACAACTTGCATGCAATCTGAGCTCTCCCCCCCCCTTCCAACACACACACTTTCAGCAAGTATTCTGGAATACGGAATCAATGGCCCCACCACAAACAGAAAAAAAGGAGACTAATAAAATAAAAAAAATAAAAGCAACACCAGAAGTTTTCCATAATTATATACAAATATATTAATTATCATTCACTTTATTTTTTTAACCTCCATGATTAAATTTATCACCCTTAAGGCATTAGTGGTTAAAGTGGTTAAATTTACAACTGTGTATTCAATAAAATATTGAGCTTAATGTTTTGGTAGCAGGAGATCCACGCTGTTGTGGTCATGCTAACTGAAAGATAGCACACACTGCTAAAGAGAGCATGAATTAAGGTTACAGCCCAGCTCCAAATCAGATTTTGTGCTGGCAGGAAATAACATGCATCAACTCTCAGCAACATTGAACAATGCTAATCATAATTCACATCCTTTTTTAATGTGCTACAGCATGGTAGCATGTGTTAACCAGCTGCCACTGCTTTAAATCCATTCCCTAAGAATTTTTTACCACTAGTAGAGGCACAAACTGACATCACATGATTCTAACACCACACTACCAATCGCTACTGAGAAATCAGCTTATCAAAAATGATACTAAAATAATGTGCTTAAGTATTAAGAACAAATATTACTCCACTTGATCAAAATGCTCAAAAATAGGCAGAAACATTTTCTTTTGATGGTAGAATAAGTAAGGCAGAAGTTTTAAAAGAATTTTTAGTGATTTTAAACTAAATAAGTCAAATTGAATAATTTTTTCATAGATGATAATGAAAATAATTGGTCTAAAAAATCAAAAGATGAAGCCACGAGATGTGTAGTCAATCCCTTTACCATAGTCATAATTTTCACCAAGGCAAAATTTCGTTAACAATTTAACAGTAAAATCTCACAGAACTTAAAATCTGTAACACATTGGATGGGCAAATTACCATGATTGTCAGCCTAAAATTAATTTGTAACTCTGGATCTGTTTTAAAATAAGCAATTTAAAACACTTAAAAGCTATAGGAAAAAATACTCTTTCATATTCCTTTTATTGCCTTTTAGAAGATTACGATAAATGCATGAAAGTACCATAAGAATGTCACCTTGATAATAGATTTATTTGCAGTGAGATTTATCCAGAAGTAAGAACAGATCAGGCACAGACTAATGTAGCATCAGATTTCAGAGGTGTAAAAATTACTACATAAGTTAGATGAGAATCTGTAAATGATCAAATCTGGGAACAAGTTTTTAAATACGAAGGCACAGATTCGAAAGCTATGGTAATTTCCATACCAGTGGAAGTCTATGAACTGCCTTGAACAAATAAATGCACACACTCGTACATTGCAAAAGATATGTTTCAGTTCACAGTAAAGACTTCCTCTATCCAGTGCATATCATACCTGTCTAAATAATCAATACACGATGACAAACACAATCAGAACAGTACAAACTATATACTAAACTGGAACCAGCTGTTATTAATCCTTTTAAAAGATGTCCATGCCTTCTTTTATATAGCAAATAGAGTAAAAATTCACAAATAGATACTTTTGAGTATATAAATTATATGCATCTAAAAAGGAAATCTTCCTTTTCCTTGAAAAAAAAAAAAAAAACATGAATGTACCAGAAGCATAGAAAAATTGATGGGGGGGGGGGGGAGATAGATACCACAGTGAGTCCAGGAGTGACTTTAACTGAAAAAATGATATATGAATTCACACAAATGACCATAAAAATGATGAAACTACCACAAGAAAAAACAGTTGGTGAATCAATCATATGGAGTCAAATGAGTCCCACAAATGTCAGAGGCAAAACAGTAGGCCATCATAACATGCATATATGTATTCCTATCTACCAGGATTAGAAAAAAGCCCAGCCATGTTTGGAAAATACCCCCATTATAATATGCACTGCCAGAAATTCTGTAAGCATATAATCAATAACAAGCTAAAATACAGTGCCATGGAATAAATCAGACATTATTGCATTATATAAAACAAACATTAAAATATGTTGTAACATTGAGTAAAACATATTTTTCAATACATCATCACATAGAGTACAGCTTATGAAGTGAGTAGGGCAAACCATGTAAATTTCTAATATCCATGTAGCTAAGACCTATATGTAGTATACAAAATTCAATGACAAACTTTCTATGAGTTCACTGGATTTCTTCCTGTCTTTAGACACCATAAAATATCGCTTGAAACAGGGAATCATAGGATCCTAAGAAAGCAAATCACCACTTGGTAGCTGAACTTCTAGAAGATACACCACTCATGTGATGTAAAACATGGGTGTCATGCTTATGAAACAGGATATGCATTTCCAAGAAAATGAATGAAGATCAGTAGCAGATTCAGGAAACAAGTAAAAAATAGATAAGAAAAAAATGCTTATTTCAATCTTTTTGATTTTCACAGTAAACTACAAAATCATTAGCACTGATCATATAAATGAAATATTATCAGTAAAATAAACTCAGTTGACCATTGTAAACAAAATGTTTAATTATGCACTTTAATATAAACTCTTCATTCACCATACATTGAAGATGTGTTCTTTTAATATGTTATGATTGTAAGTGAGCATTTGTAGCCGAGACTATTGCAGCAGTTCCCATTTTTATTGGCCTGAATTTTTTAAGTACCACATCAAAGCAAATGGTAAAGTATTTTTCAAACTGGTATACGATTGGCTAA
This sequence comes from Macrothele yani, assembly GCA_039090855.1. NCBI lineage: Eukaryota > Metazoa > Arthropoda > Arachnida > Araneae > Macrothelidae > Macrothele > Macrothele yani. The sequence continues at coordinate 7,066,933 of CM076994.1, read as the reverse complement.
AATGATTAAAACACATTATAAATGTTGAAATTAATAATCTTGATGTAATCTTAAACACCTTAATACAGAGTTTTACATGCAATAACTAAGCCTTCTCAGATTAATACATATATATGTGATTGACTAACACATACTGGCTAGTTGGTTGGTTGAGAAAAGCTTATTGAAAAAAAAACTTAATGGAGATAGAAAGAAGAAGAACAATCTCAGGCAGTGTCGACCTTTTAAACTAAATGGTGCACAAAGATGTTACGACTGATTACCACTCTTTAATGGTAAGATGACAGATGGAACAATGATAGAACAACAACCTATATACTCCTTCACTGACATTTTCATACCAACGGTAACCAGAAGAATGACACCAAATTATTCAGTGTAATGAGCACGCCTCTTGAATAAATAAAAGTATGATACTAAAAAATGTAATAATCATCCAACATTTATTAGCATATGAAATTTCAAAAATAAAGGCTTCTGATAATTAACAATCTGTTCATCACAGGAAATGCAGTAAAACAAAAACATATATATAACATTTCAAATCAGTCTTTCAGTAGCAGAGAAATGGTTGCAAACTAAGATATCCATTTGTGCCCCAACTAGAAAACTGAAGTATGAAATTAGAAAACACATACAATGTGCTATTCACATCTGCCTGAAGCAAAAGAAATGTTTTCTTCAGTCAGACTTTCATAAAGAGAAATGTTACCACAAACATAAACACTTGCACTCCCTAGTGGGATAAAACTGTGCATCATTAGGAGAAGGTAATGTATTTGTTAGTCAATGGTATCTCACGTAAAAGAAATTCTTTCAGTCAACATTTTAGAAAGCAAAGCAATGACTTCAGGTGCAGATATTTTCTACCTCTTATTGGCAGAACTGTGCATTATTGAAAAGTAACAAATACACAAAAGTTTCCCTTAACAGGAGCTTTCCAACGCAACATATTTTTACAAGAGCAGATACCTGGACAAAAAACAAATATGCATTTATGCCTTTTTGTGGGAAAACTGTGCATTTTTTGAAACATACAATGGGCAGAAAGTTCATCACAGCAAATGGTGCTTGGTACACAGATAATAACTTATCAACTTGAGGTTTTAAAGCTGAAATATAGAGAAATATGAACTTACAACCACTAGTAGCTGAAATGTACACTATGAAGAATTCAAAAATATGAGCAAGATATTGTTCATAGTAGAAGACAGCTGACAAAAGAATAACAAAAGGTTTTTTGAAATGAAAATTTCAGGAGAAATATTGAAGAAAACAGAATTTACATGGTATGTACCCTAGCAGAAAAACTCTCCATTATTTGAAAAAGAAAATGTTTATAAAATGTTCTTTGCTGTCAAGAGTATCCAACCATGAAATAATTTTTCAACTGGATTTTAGAAGGGCAGATACTCTTGAAAACAGAAATATACAGTGAAGCCTCCTAGCAGAAGTGCTCTGTATTGTCAAAAAGTAGAAAACGTGCACAAAACATTCTTCCCGGAAGCTATATGATGGAAAAAGAATTTTCCAGGTAAGACTTTTACATGCAAAGATAGCATTTACATCCCCAGCCAGGAAAACTCAATTTTTTGAAGTCAAAAATATGCATAACATGGTTTCATGGCAAATGATATCTGAAGGAAATAAGATTTGCTTTTCAGTATGATTTTTAGATGCAATAAGAGAAAAATATGTTTTGAGATCAATAGTGTTTGCATTTAGACCCTCTAGTGACAAAATTATACATTGGAAAATGACAAAAACAAAGCAGTTTGTCTCATTCTTAATGGTAATGAAATGGATTAATATGCTAGACTGAGGCTCCACTTGACCAACAAACAACTTACCACCACCACAAATATTTTTATGAAAAAAACAAAAGCAAGAATCTAGTTACCATGAAAAAAAAAATTGAGCAGATGAAACAATTTAAACAGGAATGTACCTGAACTTTTTAGCAAGGAAATATGTTTTTTTTTTTTTTTGGGGGAATATTATAATAGTATTGACAAAATTTCTAATGATTGTGACATGCAAAGACACATACACTGTCCATGTTTTGTTTTAATGAACTTCATCCTTAAATAAGTATTTTCAGTAAACAATAATGAAATTTCATACCTTTGACTCAAATCCAGGATCTGAGCATGTTGTGTTCAAGCTTTTGTTTCGTAAATGGAATTCCCTTTCATCAATGACCAGAGAGCAGTAATGTGCATCAGAAGGATGTTCCCACATTGATTCACCAGTCCTTTGGTTGAAATAATAAATATTTCCTTTTTCATCTTCCCTAAAAATAATTAAAAACAAAAATAAACAATTATTTGTACTATACTTTCTTTTACTCTTTTCAAGCCAAGCATTTCTACTGCCACCCCTGCCAATGTAGTATGCACACCAAAATCATTTGATATTATGAGCAGATGATCCAAAGTAGTTTTGAGATTATGCTCCAAAGTAGGGTGTGGTTAAAATTTAAACAAGACTGCAAAAAACACAAGAGTGGTTCAAGGTTACAAGAACTTTTTTTACAATGTCTGCATCAGAACAAAGAAAAACTATTTGTGGTAGATGGTAAAAAGCAATGACTTATAATGAAACATAGGTACACACTTCATGGTGGAATTGAAAAAATCCTGCATGGAATGGCACCACAAAGGATTCCTACTCCTGAAAATATTCAAGATGCAGCCTTCAGTTTGCAAGATCGTAGCAAGTATCTGTTTGGGACTTAAATGGGATAATTCATATTCATTTTCTACATCATGCAATAATTAATACTCAGTACTTCATCAACTTGCTTTCAATTATGTGCACATAATGATTTCCTAAAAATACCCACAAAAAAAAAAAAAAAAAAAAAAGGAAATTAACCACAAATGTTCTGCTTTATCAGCCAAAATAGGTGAAAATTGATTATCCCTTGTCTAAAAAAATTGATTATCCCTGTAAGGGCAAAATTTAAGGTAGATGCAAACTGCAACATAGTGACTTGATTTTGCTACTACACATGTTTTTAGTTACTGGTTTATGTTCTACAAGCAGTATTTTTAATTGCTGACAATTCATGTATAAAAGCCTTACATGTTATAAATAACTCGTGGCTGAAGTAAAATAATTTTCTCATTTTGTTAAAATTTATGGGGGAAAATTTTTTGTAAGCCTTATGCTGAACATTTTATTAATATTTTGGGAGAATTTGAATATATAAATTGAGATAACAAATTGGGGTTTTTTCATGGGTAGGATTTTATTTTTATTTAAACAACTTTGTAATAACTGTATTTGATACTTATTTTCTGAAAAACTTTTTTTTATTTCTTCTTAAGAAAACAGAACTCTAATAGGTTTATACTACACTCTGAGTTATTTAATTAAAGTTCACAGACAAACTTGATATACAGTTCAAAGGACTTCTAGACAAGCATACTGGAATAACAGCATCAAACACAAACCCCAACAGTTATCCTGGGGCTCAAATAGCCTGTGAACTTTAATTAAATAACTTAGAACACAGTGCAGTATAAATCCATCAGAGTTCAATTTCATTGATTGGTTGATTTATTTTTATGGCGCAAGGGCCATGTTTGGCCAAAGAGCACCTCTATTTCCTTGAGACTAAACTCATGCTGTTAACTCTGGTAAGTGAACCTTTGATATATTACCAATCATTTCTTCTTTCTGTAATTTTTCAATCCTTCTGATGGGTAAGATTTATTTTTTTAATGAATTGGCATATTATTTTTTAAAAATTATTGCAACATAGATCAGACTTTAACAAAGAATACATATAAAAATTTAAGAAATTAATTTTTAAGTAGAAGATATGACTTTATTATCAGGAAAATACATCTTTACAGAGATCTCACTATTATAAAATTCGAAAAAAATGGTAACATGGTGTTATTTTCTGAAAATCAGATCAATATATCATAAAATTTGCAAAAATAGTAAAAGTGTGATCTCTCCACATGAAATTGGTAGAATTCATGATATATGTATTACAATTGTTTTTCATGCATTTAGATTAAAATGTTAAATGAACTCTTTCCACACAGTGCAGAGCTTGAAGTTGGTCTAACAGATGTTGAACAACTATTCATCTACGAAGTAATTACTTTATTTTTTTTTCTACAGTTTGAAAATTTAAAACATACCACCTATCCCCAATGCTACAAGAATAATGTGTAGAAAGTTCAATAATTTCAGCACTACAGAAATTAGTGTTGCAAAACTGATTAAGTCCGACTGTTAACAGTTTATTTTAAAAGGTGATGAGACATGTGTACAATAAACTGTAATGCTACTGTCAAAGATATACATAGCTACCATTTTTAAATAGATAACAGTGATTGTAAAATTACAAGCAATACTACTGTTTTACATTCCTACATACAGTTTGTTATGATTAAACTGAATTATTCTTAGGTTTACTATAGGACAATAAAAAACTGTAAAGCTATACTTAAGAGTTTTTACAAAAATTTTAATTTAAAGTATCCACAGGTACTTTAAAATGTTTCCATCAATTTCTTAATCTTGATTACTCCACAGCCATCATCAACAAACTTTCTCTAATATTTGCCATGATAATCTAAAAAAATTATTATTAAAAATGTTATCAAGATTTTTCTAAAGTTGATAAGAGTTATAACAACAAGTGGAAAAGGAAATTCAATAATCATTCTTTTAATGTTGACAATAGTCATTACCAGAGGATAGGTACTATATGATACACTAGCAATGACTTCATTTAGTATGTTATATATTCAATAGGGATGTAAGGTCAGGTGATGCGTAACATCACAGCCTCTCCTTGACAAATGTCAACCCCGCCTTCTCGTGGTGCATCCTGTTCCCACTAAAGGGGCTCTGACGACCGCCCATAGCGGTATAACTATACCATCGGGATTAGAGGAAATTCTATCCCACACTCACCAACCCGCTTGGCCAGCGTGGTGAGTTATGGCCAAACCCCACCAAAATGATTCCACAACTTAAATCTTGGCCCTCAGTCTCCGGCAGCTGGAATGTACCTGGCCAAGGCAGCGGCCAGTGCGACATGAAGGCAGAGGGTGCTAAGAATCCCCGGAGGACCGGACTAGGCTGCCATCTGATGCTGACCTTGGCTACTTACAATGGACGCTCCCTATCTTCTGATTCAAGGCTTCTTGAATTGGAAGAGGAACTACAAAGGATCAAGTGGGACATCGTGGGGCTAAGTGAGGTAAGGAGAAAAGGAGAAGATCTCATCGAACTGAAAAGTGGACATCTCTTCTACTATCGTGGGACAGATACTGGCAGAACTAGTGGTGTTGGATTTATAATAAACAAGAAACTGAAGGATAAAGTTGTAGAAGTTGAAAGTTCCTCTGACAGAGCTGCACGACTTGTTATCCAACTCTCGAAAAGATACCAGGCTCAGATTATTCAAACTTATGCACCCACCACAAGTCATCCTGAAGAAGAAATTGAAGAATTTTATGAGGAAATTTGTCATCTAAATAATAAAGGTAAGTAGCACTTGAAAATAATTATGGGAGATTTCAATGCAAAAATAGGGCAACGGCAACAGAATGAAACTTCAGTAGGTAAATTCGGTCACGGCAACAGAAACCAGCGTGGAAATACTCTCATTGAGTTTGCAGAGGCAGAAGGGTTTTTCATCTTGAACTCCTTCTTCAAGAAAAAGCCACACAGGAAATGGACATGGAGACATCCAAATGGGACGACAAGTGAAATTGATTTTATTATGTGTAACAAAAAATTCGTCATAGAAGACTGCAGTGTGCTAAACAAGTTCAACACAGGTAGTGACCATAGATTGGTGAGATGTAAGATGCACCTCAACACTAAACTTGAACGTGGCAAGCTCATAAGACAAACAAAATCTATTGACATAACCAACCTTAAAAAACACCATAATACCTTCAAGTTAGAACTGAAGAACAGGTTCTCTGCTTTAGAAGGCCTAACATCGGAAGAAGTGGACATCTCTGAAGTTAACAGAAAAGTAACCAAAGCTCTTATGGAAATAGCAACAAAATTAGCTGGGTCTAAGAACAAGTTGCATGTGAACAAATTATCAGGAAAAACCAAAATGTTGATGCAAAAAAGAAGAGAGATAAGGACAACTAAAGAAGATGTGACTTCCAAAGTGGAATATATAGAGCTATGCAAAACAGTAAGAAAAAGTATCACTGAAGACGTAAGGAAATTCAACTGTGAACTAGTGAGGAAAGCAATTGAAAACAACCAAAGCCTAAAGATAGCAAAGGGACATCTCAGTAAGGGAAGAAAACAGATTATGGCACTGAGAAAAGAAGATGGTTCTGTAACAAGAAATAGAGGCGAAATTTTGACAAGAGTGAAAGATTTCTACTCCAAATTATATGAAAGGGATGATATATGCACTCCAGACATCATGAAAGATACCAGTACCAGAGTTCCTCCAGTCCTTCCAGCAGAGGTTGCACATGCAATCAAGAACATGAAGCGAGGAAAAGCTCCAGGAGAAGATGGAATTACTGTAGACATCATACAAGAAGCAAGTGGAGAAATCGAAACAGTACTCGCCCAAATTTTCACTCGATGCCTTAATGAAGGAAAGATTCCTGAGGATTGGAACACCGCTACAATGATCCTGCTACATAAGAAAGGTGACATTGAGGATCTCGGAAACTACAGACCTATCAGCCTCCTATCAGTAGTTTATAAAATCTTCACTAAAGTTCTTTCACACCGCTTGAAGGTAACACTGGACATGGCTCAACCGAGAGAACAAGCTGGGTTCAGGAGTGGCTACAGCACAATAGATCATATCCACGTGCTGAGAGAACTAATTGAAAGAGTGAGGGAATATGAACTTCCATTGTGCATGGCTTTTATCGATTATGAAAAAGCCTTTGATTCGGTGAAACCATCAGCAGTTACAATGGCTCTGAAAACCTGCGGTATTGAAGATGCATACATTAATATTATTAATAACATCTATGAAAATGCAAGTGCAAAGATTCGGCTGTTTGAAAATACAACACACGTAAAAATTGGAAAGGGAGTGAGACAAGGTGACACCATATCTCCGAAGCTCTTTAATGCCACATTGGAGGGTGTTTTTCAGTCGCTGAGCTGGGAAAACAAGGGGATAAAGATTAATGGAGATTATCTAACCCACCTTCGTTTTGCTGATGACGTAGTCATTTTTGCAACTACCCCATCAGAGCTGCAGAGTATGATCCAGGAACTTGCTGACAAGAGTAAAGAAGTGGGATTAAAAATGAACTTTCAGAAGACAAAAGTGATGTTCAATGCTTTTACAAGAAATGAAGATTTATTGATTGATGGAGAAAAGCTGGAGATAACGGACACGTACGTTTATCTTGGACAGCAGATATCAAGTGAGGGTCACATTGATGAAGAAATTAATCGGCGTACAAAACTTGCCTGGAGAGCTTTTGGAAGAAACAGCATAATTTTCAAGAGCAATATGCCATTATGTCTTAAAAGAAAAGTGTTTGATCAATGCATCCTTCCAGTGCTTACGTATGGTGCAGAGACGTGGACCTTAACTAAAAGAGACATACAAAGGCTGCAGACAACTCAAAGCAGCATGGAGAGGTGCATGCTTGGTGTAACCAGGAGAGATAAGAAGAGGAACTCGTGGATCCGAAAAATGACAAGAGTGGAAGACATAATGATCAGAGTTAAATCCCTGAAATGGCAATGGGCTGGACATACTGCCAGAAGGACAGATCATCGATGGACAGCCAAAATTTTAGATTGGATTCCAAGGGACAGAAAAAGACCCAGAAGAAGACCACATGGGAGATGGGTGGATGAAATTCGAAAGTATGCAGGGGTGACATGGAGGAGACTGGCACAAGACAGACCGTTGTGGAGGAAACTTGGGGAGACCTTCGTCCAGCAGTGGATTGATAATGGTTGACAATGATGATATTCAATAACTTTTGAAATGAACTATTCCCAACTTATTACTTGGTTTTGAAAGTCTGGGACAAACAACAGCTGAAAAGACACAAGAACAAAAACAAATCATGATGTCTAAGAGATCAAACAGGAAGAATTTTTATGAATATAATGTTTTCTTAAAGTCCTTTAAGAACTACTAGTTTAAACAATGGGTAATTGTTTGGAATATGGAAGCATTTGTTTTCATAAATTCTAAGTAATCCATTATGCCCATTTTGGCATTTTGCTTCACTTCATGACTCAAAAACATTTCTGATAGTGGAAATAACCTTTCTTTCATGTGTATTTTTTATTCACATATAACTTTCTTAAAAATATGCCAAGCATACTCAGCAGAAAAGTCAACAACCAGATTGTCCACCTTTGTATGCTTATCAAAGCCATTGACTATCAAAGGCAACACTTATTATCAACAGACCCACCTATCCCCAATGTGAAAAGGAGCACAGCTGCAATATAATTGGTAAAACATCACAAAACTATCATACAGTTGCCTTTTTTACTGATCTGGATTTGTTCTATCACTTATTATTGCATCTGTAACCACACTAGGCTAAGTGAGCCATGGTAATGCATTTTGTAGAAAAAGCTGACAGCTCCTGAGATTTTCGCTGTAAATTTATTTTGTAGTTTTCAACTCCATGCCTTTCCCCCATTGGTGGGGCACAGCTGAGGATGATGATTGGCATTTACAAATAGTCATGAAATGCAAACCAACTGGATGTTGGCATTTTTTCCAAGCATGCTCTACAAATTTTTAACAGTTATTTGAATTTTTAAACATATGAAATGTCATTTCTGCTATCTGAAATCTTTACTTAAATAGCAAAATGAAATAAAATGCTAAAATGAACTCACAGGATTAGTTTGAATTTGTGAAAATGGGTGCCCCTGTCTTCTAAAAGATTTTACCAAAAAATGTTTGAAAAAAAAATGCAATTGTTGATCTGGTGTGTCAAGACGCTGCTTTGATTTTTTTTTTATCAGAACTCATTTTTTCTACATTAGTTGGAGTTTTCCTTTCATTCCAGAGTACATAGAAATTATTTGACTTGTTTTCCCACTCATATGGAATCATTATTGATAAGAACTCAAGGGCTATCCCTTATTTGTGAAACAGTTTTGCTTCAGTCAGAAGCATCTGTTCTGTTTCCATGTAATGATGCTTCGCTAGTAAGGATGATGTGTTGAAACTGTATCGTGACATAGAATATGCAGCCACATGTTTTTGATCTTCTCAGTGTGGATTTCTTATCTTTTGAATTACAACATTACTCAGTGTAAGCTCTGAACATTGTAATTATAATTAGAGTCTGTTTCATGTGCATGATGATGTGTCAGTAACATTATCATGGCAATGGAAGCACACATGCATGTTTAAATATTTTCAGTATTGATTCCTTTAACTTTTAAACAACTGACATGTTCACTGAAAAGCCTAAATGGATGCTGATTGATTTCTGATCACCTCTTCTGCACTAAGTGGTGATGCTCACCAATCTGCTTTTTTTTTTTTTCCAGGCTTGCCTGTATTTAAAATAAGTTCATGTGAACACAAAAATATGTATTATTAATCACATAATGCATTTCACTAAAACTTCATATGCAATCATATTTTTCTTGTTTGTGTGTTTGGTCCTTAACTTTTGAGAGCAAATATACTAACCCACTTTGGTTTGTGTCTGTCTGTCTGTGAACTCTTTTTACAGTCACGTCCGGCTATAGGTATCTCCCAATTCTTGATTTGGGGGTTAATGGTCTAATTTCCCATACTAACTCTGACATCTTAAGAAATGCATTTTCCTGCAACTGCCAGCATGAGGAGAAAGAAACAAAAAGCCTCCAGGCTGACTTGACAAGAAACCATCTATGCACTCACATCCCCAAGCACAGGGAGGCTGTGGAAAACCCCGGAAAAGCTGCAGACTTGATGACTGACCGGCAGGACTGGGATTTGAACACCCGACAGAAATGTCCGCCTCCCACACTGTACACAGCGTGTTAACCAACTGCACTATGCTGATGGTTTTGGTTTCTGTACTTCACTTAAAAAAAAAATAATAATAATTTGAAAATGTATTACAGGCTTTCCATTACAATAGTAATTTTTATGATAATAATGATATTGGGTATATAAATAAGTTTTGAGGGATTTGAGGTGAACAAAACACGTTGTTGGTGAACAGAAACAATATTTTAATATTAATCGAAGTATGCTTCCTCTGAAGCTACAACTTTACAACATCTTTCGGGCAGTGAAAGTATGCCTCGAAGGAAGAATTCCGGTTTCTTGGAAGAGATCCAGTTGTCCAGCCAATTTTTGATGTTTTCATAAGAACTAAACCGTTCTCCAGAAAGTGCTGACTGCATCGACCAGAACAAATGGTAATCCGATGGTGCAATATCTGGCGAATATGGCGGGTGGGGTAGAATTCCCAGTCGGATCCTTCTAAGTACTTTTTCATAGGTCGAGAAACATGTGGTCTAGCGTTGTCATGCTGTAAGATGACTTTGTTGTGTCTATTCTCCCATTCCGGCCATTTTTGCATGAGCTTGTTTTAAACACATTAATTGGGTTCGATACCGATCACCAGTAATAGTTTCTGACAGTTTCAGCAGTTCATAGTGGATCACACCCTTCTGGTCCCACCAGATACACAGCATTACCTCTGAACCATGGATATTGCGTTTTGGCGTTGAAGGACTTGGTTCACCTGGCTTCACCAATTGCTTTCTGCCATTTAGGGTTATCGTACCATATCCATTTCTCGTCGGCAGTAATAATACGATGCAAAAAAAAATTTCTTTTTTGCTTTTGAAGCAGCAATTCGCAAATGGTTTTTCGATGTTCAAGGTCTCTTTCCCGCAAAGCGTGTGGAACCCAATTCTCTTCTTTTTGTGCCATTCCCATGGCAGCTAAACATTGTGAAATGCTTGGTTGACTAACATTTAATGCTGCTGCTAGTTCTTTTTGGGTCTGGCATGGGTCATCGTCGAGTAAAACTACCAATTCGGCATCAGCAATTTTTTTGGGTGGTCCAGAACGTTCTTTATCACTGACATTAAAATCTTTCCATTTGAATCGTCTAAACCAATACTCACATGTTTTTATGGATGGGGAATATTCACCATAGATTTCTGACATTAAGCGATAGCTGTCGGCAGCACTTTTCTTGACAATAAAGTAATGCAGTAACACTTCCCGCAAATGCTGTTTTGTCCGGACGAAAGTTGCCATTTTCCATCGAGTAAAACAAATATGTCTTCGCACCTCAATCAAATATCGTATACTGACTCTGACAGCTGGCGTCTTGTACTGCGATATCGCAGTGTTGCCCCCTTAAAATACATGCGAGCAGTAATAAGCACGACACCAAACGGAAATCCCTCAAAACTTATTTATATACCCAATACATTTTTTAATAATTGTTTAAAGGCTTCCTGTAGTGTTACTTTTTAAAGTTATCAAAGGGGTCAGAGTACAAACAAAAATTACCAACAGGTTTGGGGAAACAAAAATATTTTAACAATGAGTTCTGCTAAACTTGTGCAAACCCCTAGGGTGACACAACTATAGAAAAGTGAGGTAAGATTATTCTAGTTCAATAAACATTATCACACAACTTACACTGGGCACCACGGCAGGGGAACTGGAGCTTGTATTCCTTCATAAGCAATCCACATCAAATGACCCTCATTTTCTACATCAATACCAATCTGTCTTGCATACTCTGTAATCTCTATAAATGCAAAAAACAAGAATTCAATAAAAAGCCAAAACAAATAAAACACTTTTGCATTTAAATAAAATCCATCCTCAAAGAAATTAATCTGAATACAGATATTGATGTAGTTGACATAGTTACAAATCACACACACAACTAACTCAAATGACATTTTTTATAACTTCATTCAAAACACAAATCATGTAATGCTTACTAATGTTAAATATATAAAAAAGTGTTTTGGCAGAATTTTTGTTCTAGGTATAGTGATCCTCTATAGATGATGTTCCTGGCAGTTATTTCCTAATTTTGTACTCTAATAACCAGGGGTAGACAAAACCCCAAAACAACTCCATTTTGTCAGAAGCCCACTTTTTAATGACATAAAAGAAAACCACAACTGATCTAAGCAAAACCAACATGTACAGAATTGTGATGAACGGTCAAAATGAATGTATTCTTTCTTAGACATTGTTAAGTAATTCAGTGCAAAATGCATACCTAAAACTAGGGAACATATATGTCCTTGTATTAATAGTCATATATCAAAACAAATTTTCATTTCAGAAAGTTCAGCTTTGTCTCACGATGTATAAAACCACTAATAAATAAATACACTTATAAGCACCCCATGCGAAATCAATGCCATTGCTATAGGCATCTTTGATACTTGCTCTGCATGTGTGTATATATATCTATCTTGAGTTGCACCATGAAACTTTAACTTGAGTCACTGTTGCCGATATCACTGTAGAATTCATAGCTCTGCTGGATGGAGTGCCAAAAACAGATATTGGTAACTTCATTACTCTGATTTTGAAGTATGAAGTCCATAAATAATATACAAAAAGAAAAAAATCTATATACTGTACTTGTTTGTTTATTAAAGAGACTAGCATATAACCTGTCCTAGGATGGTTGTTTTTAAGCTTTAAATAAATATTAATATATAGGAGATGTTGGCCATCCTATGACGGAGTGAAATTTTCAATTGAAGAGACTGAAAACAAATCAAATAATGCTAGATTTCTGTATGCAAATATAGTAAAAACTTATACAGTGAGAACTCATTCATGTTAGAACTAAAAATTTTCCCTTTTTCAAAAGACCTCGCAATAACATTATGTGTAAAATATCTGTTGTTTAACAATTATAGGTCAGAGCATTTAGATAGATCAATATTTTTCAAAATATGTAATATAATCTGCACTAAACTTGTAAAGTTGTTTTCATTTGAACTTACCTTAATAACTTTGACTTAGATTTTTTGCGTTAAATTACTTTTCTCCAGCACACTTGTTATTCCCTTTACAGCTTGTTTTAGACTGTCTTATCCAAAGTTTAGTTTGGAGTTTCATACCGAAGCTTTTTCTACAAAATAATGCGCCATCTGGCACTACAAATCGGAACTATCTAAATTATCAACAATATGCTATTGGAGCGACATCCGCTTTTAGATGCAATTTTGCTCACTTTGACAATTCAAGATTTCAGTTTTTATTGTAGATTAGAGCGTTTAAATAGATCGATATTTTGCCAAATGTATAATAAAATCAGCACTAAACTCCGAACACTGTGCTAAATTAAATTAATATACAAATGCAACTTGCCATGACATTAAGAATTCAATTTGAATTTTGTAGGTCGGATAAATAGAACTTGAGTCATTGGTAATCCAATGTTTTTAAATTAGCATGTGATCACCTTGACATCTAAAAGTAATAACGTGCTAGTATATAGTATGGGCAATCACTTTGACATCTCAAGAGCGCACACAAATTGATCAATATGTGATGGTGCAACAATGCTGTGACATCAAGCGTTCCAGACAGAGAGAGAGAGAGAGAGATCTGGGTGCTTATATGTATAACGAAAACTTTGTAACAGAAATCAAAATTTTGCGAAATAAAATTTCCAGAACAGAATTTGAAAACTCAGGCACCAAGAAAAAATTTTCAGGTGCCATGTTGACTGGGTGTCTTGGGTCTGTCTATCTCTGCTCATAATCTCTCCCAGCAGTATATTCCCAAATTAGAATTATTTGCTCCTAGAAAGTGAAATGGCCAGAAAAGAGCAGCCACAACACTCATTTTTTAACTGAGATTTCAAAGAGTGTCAAGGCAATAAGCCACTATCTCACCCACAACCATCAAGCAAGACAAATGAATAACAAGACTATGAACATCATACATACAGCCTATAAAAAAAACATATCATCGGCACTACACCAAAACCACAAATCTGAATTTTTGGCCGTTTTCACATAACTGCAGTTGCTGAATGAGTATATGCCTCTTTAAACTATGCCAAAGGACGCTTAAAGCAAAAGTGGACCAAAACATATGTATGATTTTGCGTAACTGCAGAATTTTCTATTTTTCAGTGAGCTGTGAGTCTTTAGGCGCGATTTTCTCCAAGCTCGTATTTTGCAGATTTGTGGTTTTGGCGTAGTGCCGACGATATCTTTATGACAAACTCACAGTAACTATAATTCTAAATAAATATTTCCATGGCAAAACTTCAGAAAAAACAACAACTTCCAATTACATACTTAAATGGAAATTAAGAGACATGGGACTGATTCCCACTGCACAGCATTGCCATTTTCAAGTTTTCTTAAGAGATGGCCATATGGAAAATAGGGTAAAAAGGCTTTTGTGTTAAATGTCTCAGTGTCTGCTCAAAAAGGGGGATTTTTCAAATATACACATTAGATACTTCTGTTCAACAGGTCAATAATTATTTTGGTGTAACTACCATAGCTCAGACTTTGCTGACTTATATTCGCTGACAACAAGACCGTTACGATATCTCAGTTGCAGTATTTATTAAAAGTACTAAAAATAGTTTCAAAACATACCTTATTGTTCTCAGGTCAGCCTGTTTAAAATCCATTATTCATCAACTCCTGTGTTGGAGGTTGTCATATGAAAAACTTGGTCCTGCAGGTTGTTGTATGACACGTTGGTAATAAAATGAAAGTGGCCTCGTATTAAAAGTGAGGGTATTCAGCAGGTAAATACAAAGAATAACAAGATTTGAAATGAGAACTTTCCAATTAAAAATGAACCAAAAACCTAGATGTACGATAAAAACACCATGCTGAATCGGTCATGAAAGCCAACGAATCTTCGTCGTATTATCCAAGCCACGGTCAGGCCACCATGCTACGCATTTCACCAGCACTCACTGGCATCCTCAGGCGTGAAACGAACTGCAGATCACTCAGGATTGTACTGATTGGGGGTACAAAGATTTTCTTTTACCACCGAGTCTCATTTCCCCATCATCATGTCTTGTTTCTCCGTCATCATGTCTTGTGCACATCTGCCACGCCATCTGTTGGCAGTCTTCGCATTATGTCTTTGCGTGCATCTCACATTTTCTTCCAGATCTTTTTATTTACAGCATTCTCAGTTTCAATTAAATTCCACCACGCATATGATAAGATTTATGGGGCTGTTATTGTTACATACATATCACTATGTTCATATATGCATACAGCTTCTGATGTTATTATTTATCCCCAAGTTTTATGTTGTGCCATGATTTTTATATTTGCTCAGTCCGGTGTTACATTATTTTTCATGCAGTAATCAATAAGCACTGCTTTATTTTAAAGCTTATTCCAGTTATTGAGATGTTCAAATAATCTAGTTTCAAAATTACATTTTGTGCTACCTATGTATGATGTTGTCTTTTTATTATTGTTCCCAGTCATTGTAATGCTGTACACTCTGGTCCTTTTCAATAAAGGTGTATTTTCATGATTCTGCATCATTATTTTACCTATGTCATTAGTTGTAACACCAAATTTTAGGTTGGTCTTCATACATATGTTCTTCAGAATGTTGGTTATCCCTGGTATGTATGGCAGTGATCCTGCATATATTGTGGTCGTCTCTTTTCTCCCAAGGTTTGGAGGTACTGTTTTATTTGGGTTATATTTCATGATTAATTTATTTATCATTTTCTTGTTGTCATAACCGTAAGATTGAGCAATGTCACGAATCCAGCGGATTCCATTATTGAACGTATTTTCATCAGATGAATGTGTGTATGCTCTCTTTATGAAAGATACAAAAGCAGCTTGTTTGTAACAGAATGGATGCAACGAATCTGCAGGAATAATAACTGGTTGTTATATCAATTTTCAATATACTGGTGTGAGATGTTATTTATATTCCTTTTTAGTAAAACATCAAGATATGGAAGTTTATTTTCTTTCTCTTGCTCTACTGTTACGTTTATGGATGGATATATGCCTGCATATGCATTGATAAATGCCTGAAGATCATCATCATCGTATTTCCAAAAGATTAATATGTTGTCTACATATCGCATACATAATGGAATTTTTATGCTATTACCATTCATTATGCGATTTTCAATGTCTTGTAGGATGACTTCTGCCAGTATACCAGATAAAGGGGATTCCATCGGTGCCCCCTTTAGTTGTTTATATATCTTGCCTTGGAACATGAAATAGTTGTTCTTCATGATGTATTGAAGACATCTGACTATGTTATTAATCTCGGGTCTTGGGATTTTATGTTGAATCAATTTGTTCTCTATTAGTTCTATGGCTTTGTCGGCTGGGGTATTAGGATATAGTGATTCAATATCCAAACTCACCATTTTGATGTTAGCTGTAGCTTCCCAACACTATGGATTTTATTTATTGCTTGTTCTTCATTAGTAATGGAATAGCTATGATTGGAGTAGAATGGTTTTAGGTATTGGAACAAAACTCTTTCACGGTTGATGGTTGGTGCAGTATTTTTAGCAACGATCGGTCGAATCGGTTGATTTTCCCAAAGATTTGTGGTATAGAAGCTCCACTGGGCAGATAAGCAGCTTTAATGATTTGTTCCGAATGGTAACTATGATTTCTGAAACTGGATAGGTCTCTAATAATTCTGCTGGTGGGATCGTTTACTATTTCTTCTGTTTCCAACTCATTAATGGATGTCATCATTTTTTGTTTATATTCAGAACTATTTAAAATAATCATTTGCTTTGCCTTATCAGCCATTATGATATTAATTTCTGGGTTATTTCTCAGCTCAAGCAAAGCTTCTCTCTCATATGTTATACGTGTTGGTCTGGCCCTTAACTTGTCTACCATCACCTTAGTAATGGCTCGATTAATTTTGAACCTGGTAGGTTCTTGCAGAGACTGTGGTAGCTTTTGTATAACTTTCTCAAATTTAGGAATATACCTTTCAGTTTTATTCAACTTCTGGGTATATGCATATTTTGTGTGCCAAAAATGGATATGTATCAAGTGTAAGGAAGAATGTCAAATGAAAACTTCAAAAATATGTTCCTGCCTTGTACTTTGCAGATGGGTATGATTCATATGGAAATTATGGAAGAAATAAAACTGTATTTGTAATAGCAAATTCTTACTACAAAATGTGCTTAAAATGATCTATATGTTCAGCTTAAATAAATAACTAAAATCTCAAAAATCTAAAAAAGTCATCTAAAATTTAATGCACATTAATCTGAAGTCTAAAGCATTGTTTTGATGGAAAAAGTAAGAGAGTCAGTTGGAGCACACTTACTTGATGACAAAGTCATCAGAAAGAGTCATCAATTGAACCTTAAAACATTTTGAAACATTTTTATTAGGTAAGATAGAAGAAATAGTTCCAATCTAATCAATATTATAATAATGTTAGTTCGTCATCATATAATTCTTAGAAGTTTGGCGTTTATGTCCTTTCGTACTGTAATCTTATTAAAGGAGATGGAAACCGACCTGGCTCACGCCGGTCTGAACTCAAATCATGTAATTGATTAAATCAGAAAGAGTCATCAATTGAACCTTAAAACATTTTGAGATGGTTGAAGTTCAATTATTAAAACCAATGATGAACTGCTAAAAGAAATGTTAAAACACCGGAACTGCTAAAAACCTCTTGAAGTAAAAAAGCCCAAGTTCTAATGTGGCTATGCATTTCAATACACCCAGTGTTATCTTCAGGCCGGTAGTAAATTGCTGAACGTATGTTCAAGGAGTGAAGACCTTGACCACAAGTTGGGGTTTCTGCCATATTCACACTGTTCCACGTGTAGAGTGTCCACAGAATTATCAAACCTGATTTCCCTGACCAAATATATAAGAAATCCCTGACCTTACACAAATAGGTTTATTTGAGTTTTTCAATACATGTGCCATGATAATAAATAAAATTGAATTGGATAATTTAGAAACTTATATTATTTAAAAGTGTTTCTGTTTGACATATAAAGATTCCCAAATAACTGATTACTTTTTTTTTCTTTTTTTTTTATCGGCTTCCACCTTCCCCATAGCCGTCCAACTCACACCTTTTTACTTTTAAGTGCATTCTTTTTTTCATGGTTTTACATTTATTGAAGAAACAAACAAACCCGTACACAATATTCAGAACAGTTACTATAAAAATATTACAGTAGGAACACAGCCACTGTTTTTATATTACACACTACTTTTCTTCTTTTCCCAATCTGAAATCTTTGCCTGCAATGCCGCTTCTTCCAACTCTAGTTCTTTCTGTACTCTTTGTCTTTTTTCCTTCAATTCCTTTATTTCATGATCAATTTTTCTTTTTTCCTTCAGTTTTCTTTCTTCTTCGTTTTGAAGAACACTGTTTTTCTCAAGATAATCCTGATATCTTCGTCTGGAGGCTCTTACAGAAAGAAGAAGCCTTCTATTGATGGCAATGTGTTCTACTCTTCCCACATTTTTAATAGCATCAAAAACTGTTCTCTGACAAATCTGGGATTCTTTCAGGAGATTGTCCACAAGAAGAGACTTATTGACAGAAAATCCACCTTCCACTGAAGCATTTCCACGAGACATAATCAGACAAATTTTTATTACATCCCAAAGTTCACCGAATTGTTTTTGGTTGTCAAGTAGAGCACTGTAAAATTTGTCTAATCCAATGGAATCATCATGACTGTCTAAAAATTCATCAAACTGAGACTTTAAAGCAGATTGAGCTTCTACACACAATGAAGCGTACTGTTTATTAGCTTTTTCAGCACAGTCATCTGAAATCCTGTTTGCAAAACCTTCGAGCACAATTTCCACTCTCTTCTTGCCTAGACTCGGCTGCTGCACTATAATATGTGGGTCCAAACAAGTTACCCCACGGACAAACTTAAATTTTAGTGGGCTTTTCTCACGAAGTTTTTCAATCATACTGGTCACAAGTTTCCTAAATTCAAGCTTAAACTCTAATTTCTCCCTTTCTGAGCACTTCACTTCTTTTAATAGCTTTTTAGCACTAAATCCAATATCAACTTTCTCAATTGAAAGAAGATTTTCACTTTTTGATACATCTAAAGTTAACAGTTTTGAGACACTATCAGCTTCACTTATTTTATCAGGCTTCAAGCTTCGTGCCATCAAATTTTTCATCAGATCCAACAAACCAGTGTGTAAGAAAGGAATTAAAGGCTTTGGGCTCTGGAACCTTCTCAAAAAGGATTCACACTCTGAAGCTATAGTTCTAAATGCAGCCAATTTGCATTTCAACAGTGGACTTTCCATGAATTCTGCACGAAACATGTGCTGTTTGCTAGAAACCGATGATTCTTGAACATATTTCTTGATATGATCATAGACAAGCAATGCCCTAGTCAAACAATTAACATTTTCTAACCACCTTACAGTGCAAAATTTCAAAGGGAAATCTTTACATCCAGTAACCATAGTATAATTTGTACGGCGAGCAGGACTATCTTTTAAAAGGTAGTACAAGTTACACAGAAAGTGATGTATATCCCATTTCACTGCTTCAAGTCCAGTTTTCATAGCTCCATTGACAACGTGAAGACCACATACTCCAATGTCAACTAATAATTTACCATCTGGATTTTCAGTTCTAAGTTTATCTTTCATCTTTTGAAAAAAGCTGAGATTAACGTTAGGTCCATCCATTGACACTTGTAGCATGTTATCCAAGGGAAGAGGTGCACCTTTAATGAATTTCTCTAAAAGGTCATTAGCTGTTGCCCATCCTAAAAACACACTACTTAAGTATCTAGTGGAAACTTTTTGCAGATTGACGTCCCAATAACGAACAAACTGATCCATTTGCCCACGCTGAGCAATTTTGTTTAGTGATTCATCAAAACAAATTTCAAAGTCAGTGCACTGCTTCAGATCGTCCATTAAACACTCTTTGAAATGTGGTGCCAATCCATGGTTTATCACATAAGATGCTTTGCTTTTGCCAAAAGTAAATTTTGAAGCTATTGCACTGTCAGGAAACATTAACTGAAATGTTTTGTTAATCTGTGTACAAGAGTTCAGAGACATTCGCTTGGACAACACTTCCATGGCCCATATTATTTCCAACTTTGTTACATCATCTTTCACTACATAAGCATTAAGGTCACTGGGCTTCACATCATCTTTCACAACATAAATATTTGAGTCATTAGACTTTATATTTTCTAGAAGTACTGATTCTGCATTTCCTGAGCTTGTCGATGGCAGGGGTTCCTTATTACAAAGAGAGTTATTTTTCACAGAGGAAGTGAAAGAAGCAAGACTGGGCTGAGACAATTTAGCACAAATATTTTTCAAATGATTAGGGCCATTTCCGTGGCTGGAGGCTGCCTGACGCCCCATGTTGCTAAGCTTGAAAGTTTTAGAGCACACTTTACAAAATGCTGATTCATTGTTGCCGTTCACAGCAGCTATCCAACCAGAAAACTCAGGATTTAATTGGTCGTCCAACCATTGTTCATTAAACACACAACGCTTTGACAGTGCTACAGTCTTAATTGCCTTTTAACAAGGTATAACTTATATCACAAATTTTCTTCTACTCCTTTGACCTCAAACAAAAAGAGAAATGTTAACAAGTAATGTAACACAACTTACAATAATAGGCAGGAAATAAAAGGTTACATTAGTAGGAAGGGGAAGTTAGTGACTGTCTGCAACACCAAGTGCAAGTGTGTTCGGCGATGAGGGTGTCACTCCCCGACGCCGGGTTAAAACTAGTTGTAGTCTAACTGTGATTGAAATTTCCCTTACTTTTTTTAAATGTCACTGATTTTCCCTGACTTTTACCAACATTTCAGGCATTTGCCTGACCTATTTTCATTTCCCCAACTTTCCCTCATTTCCCCCAACTTTCCAGAATGTGGACACCCTGACGTGTCATGTCTTATGTACTACATACACCCTGGTAATTGGTCACATGTGTGCTCGTATCTGATGACTTATCTTGGCAAACTATCAATTTGTTTCTATGACAATGATCATGCTCATGTTCATGCAGAGAGTGCTATATTGTTTTTTCTTTTTCTTATTTTATTTAGTTTCTCCTTCTGCTTGCTCATTATAAATGAGTAACTTCCAAGCGGTACGTCAATCATATCAAGTTATTAGTATTGCTGAATGCTTCAAAGTAGGCAAAATGCAAAAAGTGAACTTTTGAGAAAGGAGATCAACAAGCTGCATCATGAACGCCAACAAAAATGGCAAGAGTTTGCAAAACTGAGAGTGGTGCAATTGATTCTGTGGTTTTTCCATTGGTTAAATTCAGTCCAATCAAAGAAGATTACTGTTAACAGCCCTCTGATACAAGAGAATCAGTTAAAGTCAGGGTGTAACATAGCTAATTGCTGTGTATGCATTTTGCAGCATACATTGAAATACATAAATTGCATGTACTGTATTTTAAAATACAAATACTGTATATGTACTGAATCTGTGTACACATATTGTATTGTTTATCACTGTTAAATGATAGCAAAAAAATGAAGCATTTAATTGAAAAACATAATTTTAATTACATATAAATACGTGTTTAGTATGTAGTTTTTCATACTGTGAGCATAGGTGAGCTCAGAGAAGAAAAATTCTTGAATAGCGAACACCTCTGAATAGCAGACTAATGTTGAGGTTTTAGTGTATTAAAATTCTGGAATTTAAATTTGAGTACAATTGCTGGATTAACAATAGCAATCCATTTGACAAATTCCTTAGCATCATGAAATGCACAAACCAAAAGCATTAAATGGACATATACCTTTATTTTATATAATAAAGAAAATGAAAATCACAATAGGAAAAAGTATTTTTGTATTAAATGCACTATAATTCTGGAATTTCTACGCTTCTTTTTTCCAATGCCTTCTTCTCATCTTCGAGTTTTGTGTAAATATTTCTGCATCACTTGTATTTTTCTCTTTTTTTTTTAAGAGGGAGGCTAGTCATATGCATCCACTTTTTGTACTTAATCTCACGTCATTCACTGAACATTTCTTTGCTGTTTTCTCTTGGTTTTTTTAGGTTTTCCTTTCATAACAGGTCTACGTTTTGGCCGATGTAAGTAAGGATTGAAGCAGATGCCATGTTTATTTTTTAACATGCAGAAGAACATATCCAAATGCAAGAAGGACAGATATGCCCCTGGCTGTGGCTACTACATAGAGTGCAACATATGGAACTTCTGAGATTCAGTTCTCCCTCCAGAAAAAAAAAAATATCAACTGAATTTTGAAAAGCAATTCTTTTTTTTTTAATTTCAGAAATATTTGTATAAGTTAAGAAATGGCAACTGCTTAGAGAACATTACAGGAAGAAAGTTTTGAATTTTCTACATCTAATGAATGAAATCTGCATGCAAAAAAAAAAAACAATTTCTGGATGCTAATGAAAGATCTTAAGGATAAAACCCAGTTTCTGCTTAACTTATGAAAGTATTGCACTGAGTTGCCTATAAATAAATATCTGTTACTAGATGCTGCACAAAGAAAAAATACCAAAAAAAAACTGTACCACTTTTTACTCACAAAAAGGAATTATATTGTAAATTCTTACTTCTAATGAAGAATCCACTTACACTTTGGAATATGGCGTTAGATCACATGTCGTGTTATTCACTTTAATCACAGATCATAAAATCTAAGCCCTTACCAAAAAGGGGCTTTTTTTTTTTTTTCAAAAAAGGTTTTGGATTTTTTTCTGCAATGCAACTTGAAACCATTATTAAGTGCCTTGATCTTTCCATTTCAGTTAACAAATTCTTAAAACCTAGAACCTTACTGATGTAGCTCTTGTGAACAACTATCATACATTTTTTTTTTTTTTTTAATTGGAGGTTTAACAACTACCATAAGCAACTCAATGGACTACAAGCAGTCGCCCGCCCTTAATGTAGGGCGGCTGGTTCCAGGAAAGGTGGAGAGCCATTGCCGTAAGACAAACACAACATGCATGCTTTACCGGGATTCGAATCCGGACCCCTTTCGGACGAATTATCCGAAGCCGTCGTTAAGAGGCCTGCGTCACCGGGGCCGCCAAAAACTTCCATCAACAGATACTACGAAACTGATGTGCTCTTAGATTTTAAATCGTGGACATAATTCCATAATGATATCTTACCTTCTTCGGGTATATCTCCGGGATTTTCCAAATCTTCTACGAGTAATTTTTGGTTAGCCATCCAGTTACATATTCCAAAGGCCACAGATCACACAGTTTATATGTATAATCCTTATTCTGCACGTACACTCGACTTCACGAAAAAAATTCGTTTCGTTTTCCAATAGTTCTTTCATCAATATTTTAAATTAATCGTAATTACAACAATTGGAATAAAAAAAAAATGGCATGCCGGTTTACCCTAAAACGAACAGCATCTTATCGCATGGTATTTGTTTTGATTAAGTAACATAGCAACAGAGTATTGCCAGATCACAATTTTTCATTGAACTGCTTAAGAATGAACCATCTTTTACCCATCTTAGTAAAGAGCAAGTTGTATGGACCTTATTTACGGACGTCATATGACGGCGGTTGCGTACTAATATGGCTTTTTTTTTTTTTTTGATTGGAGGTTTAACGACCACCGTGAGCAACTCAATGGGCTATAAGCAGTCGCCCGTCCCTAATTTAGGGTCACTGGTTCCAGGGAAGGGAAAGAGCCAGTGCCGTAAGACAAACACAACATCCATGCCTGACCGGGATTCGAACCCGGACCCCTTACGGACGAATGATCAGAGGCCAGCGCCTTAGACCACTGCGCCACCGGGGCGGCACTAATATGGCTGGTAATTCGTGTAATTCAATGTTGTCCCTATGAAATTTCCCCTTAAAGTTGACTAATTTTGAGAATCTGCCAACGAAAATTTGTTGAACTGCGTGGAGGCGCAGGGGTTCAAGCACTGGCTTATGACCATTCGTCCGTGAAAGGTCTGGGTTTGAAACCTGGTGAGGCATGGATGTTGTGTTTGTCTTACCGCACTGGTTTTCTCCCTTCCCTAGAACCAGTGGCCGTCAAGGTCTTTAGATATATCTCATGGGAGTGGCCGTATATTAGGATTGGGCGACTGCTTATATAGCCCACTGAGCTGCTAACGAATGGTGGTTAAGCCTTCAATCAGTCAGAAAAGAAAAACTTCTAGACGAAAGACACGCACTCATTTTCTTAAAAGAACAAATTATGAATACAAAAATGCATCAAGGCAACCTCGTACTCGATGTCTCTTCCAAGAAGATTGCTGTGAAGAATTTTTTTCCAATCCCCCTCCCCCCCCTTTTTTTTATAGTTTATCACAGATACTGAGCTTTTCAGATTTCAAATGATTTTTATAACCACCTTAATATTTTCTGCATTCATTAAATATCAAATTAAATTTCACCATTTTGTGGGCCCTGCTTTTATATATTCAACAATTTGTGTATAAACCACGGTGTATGATAGTCAGGTGAGCCGCCCCGGTGGCGCAGTGGTCTAAGCAATGGCCTCTGATCATTCGTCCAAACGGGGCCGGGTTCGAATCCCGGTGAGGCATGGATGTTGTGTTTGTCTTACGACACTGGCTCTTTCCCTTCCCTGGAACCAGTGACCCTAAATTAGGGACGGGAGACTGCTTATAGCCCATCCACTAAAAAAAAAAAAAAAGATAGTCAGTTGATACGACTCCCGGGAAAAAAATCGTCCGTTAATGTCACTAGATGGCGCAAGTAACGTGTGGGCCGATGATTTCAAACAACCTATGCTTTCTTATGGGAGGAAGCGACAGAAACAGTCGTTTTTTACAAATGCTATTTTGTTTGGAATTAAAAAAACGATCTAGAACGCTTCGCAGACATGTACTTTTGTCCTTATGACGTGAAAATATATCAAATAAGCCATATATTTATCATTTTTAGCCACGAAATGAGTACTCGAACGTGTAGATTTCTGAGCAGACGATGCTGAGTTTTTTTCTCAGGCAATAAGGGAATAAACCTTTTATCATAAGAAAAACATGTATTTCTTGTAAAACGAGATGGTTCTGTATATTTGGAGGAGCAATTATTCACATGGAATGTTAATTTTTCCATTATAAGTTTTGTTTTTGCTGCACTCGTTGGAGCATCATAAACGGAAACTATTCGTTTGGAAACACCGAATTTTTCGCAAAAAAAAAAATAATTTTTATTACCCTTCGCCTCGAAAAATCATTCACTAATGATGTTTTCATTTACTAACATTCAAGATGTCTTTCGCATGTGTGCTATTTTTGTACCTAATCATACTAATGAATAAGGGTCTTCATCTGTGCTGGCGATGGTGGCAGAGAAAGTGTATCGCGGTGAAATGGTCGATTTTTCCCGGCTGAGCTTTCTCAGACCTGCGTGCATATATTGTAGTACGATCAGAGCCCATTTAAGAGGAAGGGGGCTTGAGGGTCTGCAGCTCCGGGCCCCTGTTTTTCAAGGGGCCGCAGAATTATGCAGGATGCTTGAAGAATTGGCAGAGTTCTAGTTTTTTCTTTTCTTTTTTTCTAGATAGCACAGCAAAATTTATAAGAAACTGCCTTGTGAAAAAAAAATTATATTTCTTTCTATTTTTTTAGGAATGTGCAAAAAGTAAGTCGCCCCCTAGTCCATCCTCAAATTTTTTGAAAACATTACAGATTTTTCTTTTTTTTTACACATCTGCAATTGGGGGAAATTTTCCTACATTAAGTATACGTTTGAATCATGATATTTGGATCATATTATTTTTTTTATTGGAGGTTTAACGACCACCGTGAGCAACTCAATGGGCTATAAGCAGTCGCCCGTCCCTAATTTAGGGTCACTGGTTCCAGGGAAGGGAGAGAGCCAGTGCCGTAAGACAAACACAACATCCATGCCTCATCGGGATTCGAACCCGGACCCCTTTCAGACGAATGATCAGAAGCCATCGCTTAGACCACTGCGCCACCGGGGCGGCTCATATTATTTCGCCCACTACTTCGATATAATTTCAACAAGCTGAACCCTGGTGCTGGGAGGAATTAAAGCAGAACTGAACTGGTATCCATTTTTCTACCATGTATCTTTACATTTTCTTGCTAACACCGATTCTCCCATGAATTATGGGAAACATTTTCAATTCCTCAATGAGATTTTCAAATTTAATATTTTCAGCTGCTGATACAGCAGAATTAGTATCCAGCATTGGAACTTCCTTTACAATTGCGCTTCTCGACATTCCTTGCTCCCGGTGAGATGAGGCCTTTCGTGGGCTTTTGATTGGTTTTGACAAATACGCTGGACAGCCTGGGAAAATGGATGGAACTGCCTTGGGTGACAACCTAATTCTTACTGGCACATCATACGAAATTTTCCCATTCGAAGTGTCCGTCTTATGAGCAATAATGTCTGAAGGCAAGAAGTGTTTTTGACAAACACCATCACTGCTTTGCAGTTCTCGATCCTTACGTGGGATAGCTTGTCGCCATTTTTCCAACAGCTTTTCATCTGTTGGGGCTTTAAAGGTTGATACACGTTCTTTACATGTAGCATAACCTGTCCGACAGTTCAGCACAAAATACTTTCCATATCAAAAACCTAAATATTGAACAGATTCTAGTCTGACATTTAGTTGCACTATAAATTTATCTCCCGCTTAAGTGAAACAAAAAAAAGGTTGACGTACTTACCTCCTGTGCAGAAACTTCGTTTCTGGAACTTCATACAATATAATTGCACAAAGTAATAAATTAAAAATACCTAAGATAAACACCAATTTAGCACTGATGAAATGTTAACTACCATGTAATCCTACGACGGTTAACATGAACTATCGGCCCACAACTCCTCAACGCCCTCTGGTGACCTATGACATTAACAATCCGTTTTCAAACTATTAGCAGTACGGAGAGTTGTATCACCTGACTTATCATGCACCGTGGTATAAACCAAATACTTAAATTTAATAAAATAAAAAATCAATCACTGCAACATGTATATGAGAGAAATTATTTTTATGAATTTATTTTAGGAGATTCCTTAATATTTTCTACCCAAAATAATTCGGAATGCAAAAATATTCGCTACGCAGGTATCTTTTTATCATTTTGTTGGGAAGTTTTTATAAAAGTCACAATACAACCTCGACCGCCCTCGACCTGGAAAGAAAATCGTGGACACTTTTTACTCTCTCTCTTTCTCTCGGAATTTTCAATCCATGTTACAATAATTATGTCTTTAGGACAGTATTCGTGTGTGTTCTTTACGAACGGCATGTTTCAGGTAACGATTTTATTAAAATATAAGACTTATTTTCTATTGCCAGCAATGAAATTTTGCCACGGGTCCCGCAATAAAATTTTACCACGGGCCCCGCAAAAGCTTCATCCGGTCCTGCGACGGAGACAAAAAATTAGGGCCAATTTATTTTTCAATTTAATGGAAACATAAGACGAGGCAGAAAATTCGAACGCCAGTGAGATGGACAATGTGTTTATTAATACTTGCAATTTTGCTATAACGAGGAAGAAGCCATACGTGCCGCCCGGTGGCGCAGTGGTCTACGAAATGGCCTCTGATCATTCGTCCGAAAGGGGTCCCGGTTCGAATCCCGCCCGGTGAGGCATGGATGTTGTGTTTGTCTTACGGCACTGGCTCTCTCCCTTCCCTGGAACCAGTGACCCTAAATTAGGGACGGGAGACTGCTTATAGCCCATTGAGTTGCTCACGGTGGTCGGTAAACCTTCAATCAAAAAAAAAAAAAAAAAAAAAAAGAAGCCACACGCTATTTTACTGGATATTTAGCCTTCCTTCACAAGGATAAAGAACTGGAAACGTTTTCCTACTTAACGGGGAACCAAAATGAAAGCTGGATTGAGACTTTATCAAAAGGTAGGTAAATGATACCAAACAACATTTGGATGCAAACAGTTTGAATCAGTTATTTTTCAGAATTTCATGGAGCTAGCATGTATAAATCCCAAGAAGCCATAAACAAACTTCAATCGAAATTGAAATTAAACTTTCCCGAAGTTGACGTGTGTGGCATTAAAACCTATGCGAGAGCAAGAACACTTTTCGTATTAAATATATTAATGATGTCAACCAACAAAACTTAATGAAGAGAAAAAACCAACCACATGCATTGAATTCCAGGAGTTAAAAAAAGGAAACAATGGAAGGAAATTTCCAAGTTTTAGTAATCAGTAAGTTTTGTTTTAAATCTGCAATTTTTATTTTAAAAAATCCTGCCTATGCATTCTTAAAAGCTTCTAATTTGAACTAAGAATCACGCATTTTGCCATTCTTTACCACCACGAAAGAAGACTGCTGGTGAACAACTACGTCACAGGCCTCCACGAGGGGACACCACCCGATGTTTGTTTACAATCGTTGACCTACCTCTCTCATTCTTACGACCTTGGACCACTGTGCCACAGGGACGACAAGGAAGCATAATATAGTCGTCAATCATGGCGATTCGGGGGAAGCCTTTGTCATACACTGAAACGTTAAACCCAAAATGAATTAAAAAACTAACTTGGGGAGTGTAAATTATCCAAAAAGGTAAAGATGTGTTCTTTAGTGTTTAAAGGCCGTAGTTGGGTCTCGGAATCAGGAGGAGACTGAAGAGTTTGAGGAGGTCAGTGTTCAACTACAAACTAACTTTTTTACACGAATACACATGAAATTTTCTTTGTTTTTTCGACTTTTTTGCTAATTTATTTTTATAGAAAATAATTTATCCATGCCAAAAATAAAAATAATAGTTGTTCTAAAGAACGATAAAATATGAAAATAAAGAGGGAGTAAAAGCCTAATACTCTTGAAATATAAAAAAATAAATCACATTTTTTGAATTCGCTGGATGTGGTTTCATTAGTCACTATTTCTTCCTTATCGATGGAGCCAAAGTAGCTTTTTTTTTATTGGAGGTTTAACGACCACCGTGAGCAACTCAATGGGCTGTAAGCAGTCACCCGTCCTTAATTTAGGGTCACTGGTTCCAGGGCAGGGAGAGAGCCAGTGCCGTAAGACAAACACAACATCCAGGCCTTACCGGGATTCGAACCCGGACCCCGTTCGGACGAATGATCAGAGGCCATCGCTTAGACCACTGCGCACCGGGGCGGCGCGAAGTAACTTCCAGCACGGAGAAACAAATTTAACTTTATTATTCTGGTCCCTTTCCTTGGATCCACGCAATGGCATACAGAACTTATTGACGTCATATTTCGATAATTGCTGCAGTTCTTCTTCGGTTCCACTTTTTCGTCATTTTGTTTGGTTGGGTCTTTTTTCTGTTATTGAAGGTTTAACGACCATCGTGAGCATCTCGATGGGCTATAAACAGCCCCCCCCCTCTCCCGTCCGCAATTTAAGGCCACTGGTTCCAGGGGAGGGAAACAGCCAGTGCCGTAAGACAAACACAACATCCATGCCTCACCGGGATTCGAACCCGGACCCCGTTCGGACGAATGATTTTTTTTTTTGATTGGAGGTTTAACGACCACCGTGAGCAACTCAATGGGCTATAAGCAGTCGCCCGTCCCTAATTTAGGGTCACTGGTTCCAGGGAAGGGAGAGAGCCAGTGCCGTAAGACAAACACAACATCCATGCCTCACCGGGATTCGAACCCGGACCCCTTTCGGACGAATGATCAGAGGCCATCGCTTAGACCACTGCGCCACCGGGACTGCACTTCTGGAGATGCCCTGGTCTCTTAACCGTGAAGCCGCAATGTGTGGGAATTTGCCCTTGCTTACATGATGCCAATGTAATTTCATCTGTTCGTATTTTGGAATTGCGTGGTTTTTGGTTGCAAAACTGTGTTAATATCAAACCAGAATGAATTATACTTCTTACACGAGTGAAGTTTACAATTTTAACGTCATGTTTTGTTTAGAATTCGCATCAATGTTCGCGTATTTCAATTTAAAATAAAAATGAAAAGGAGCCTCAAAATAAGTAAGAAATTTATAAATTCAGCATTCTCTCACACATTGACAAAAAGTTACGTTGCGAAATTGGAAATATTTGCTACGAAAGAAGGCGATTCGGCCAACACAAAACGCATGGCAATAGCTTTGAAAACCATTAGGCCGCCCCGGTGGCGCAGTGGTCTAAGCGATGGCCTCTGATCTTTCGTCCGAACGGGGTCCGGGTTCGAATCCCGGTGAGGCATGGATGTTATGTTTGTCTTACGGCACTGGTTCTCTCCCTTCCCTGGAACCAGTGACCCTAAATCAGGGACGGGCGACTGCTTATAGCCCATTGAGTTGCTCACGGTGGTCGTTAAATCTCCAAAAAAAAAAAAAAACCCATTAGTTCTCCCACACTTTGCTAGCCAAGCCTCGCGCTTCGTTTTTATGCTCGCGGCTTCACGCAAAGTGGTACTGCTTCATTAACAAGGGCATCTCCAGATATCTTATTCTAACCTCCTTGTATCTAACGCGACGGTGATCTCCCGTACTTAGATGATTACGAAACTATAACAATTGAAACTATGTTCTTTCCAACTATTTGAAACAGATATTTGCGATGGTAAAAAAAAGGTATCTGTATTGAGTAAATATAAGAAGATCTGTAAATTCAATGTTTTAAACGCGAAGCTAGAGCAACAGCAATCTACTACAAGAGAAATGCCTCCTTGTGTGATTGGTTTGAAACAATTTTTGGTGCCTTCAAAAGGAACAGAAAATTCATTAGCAGAAAGAATAGTCGAGCAAACACATTTCAGTGTTGATAAAGACACTCCTAGTGGTGAAATTTTTGCAATATGTTATGATTTAGGCCAATATTTGGATTATTCATGTTCATATGTTTCAGATGATGTAAAGTACCAACTGCTAACAAATCCATGGGTAGTTTTTTACTCGCGATTTTAAGAAAAATGTTTTCACTTTTGGTAAAGATAAACGCCAATTTCAGAAGAGCTGGTTGAACACATATCCCTGGTTGGTATATTCTCCTTCTTTAAAAGGCAGACTTTGTAAGTATTGTGTGTTGTTTAAGCCGACTTTAAAAGAGGTGTTTTTGGTGCCTTTGTGGCTAACGCTCGAAAGGACTTTAAACATTTCCATGAAGATGCAAGGGCACATGCCAAATGCCAGTGGCACCAAGAAGCTGTGACTGACGCCAAACTCTTCTGCGATTTTTTTTTTTTTTTTTTGATTGGAGGTTTAACGACCGCCGTGAGCAACTCAATGGGCTATAAGCAGTCGCCCGTCCCTAATTTAGGGTCACTGGTTCCAGGGAAGGGAGAGAGCCAGTGCCGTAAGACAAACACAACATCCATGCCTGACCGGGATTCGAACCCGGACCCCTTACGGACGAATGATCAGGGGCCAACGCCTTAGACCACTGCGCCACCGGGGCGGCCTTCTGCGATTCCGTGGAAAAGAAAAAAAAAAAAAAAAAAAAAAAAAAAAAAATATGTAATTGAACAGCTGAACTAATTCAGAACAGAACCAAATTTAAATCTATTTTGCAAACAATATAATATTTTGTGGAGTTCATGATATTTCACTTCGCGAAAAACTATCAAAGTTTTTCGCGAAGTGAAATATCATGAACGTTTCTGCTTTGATGCGGAAACGAAGACCTACTTCGTTTCCGCATCAAAGCAGGAGATCAAATTCTTGAAGACCACCTTAGGACACACTCAAGAAAGTCTAAATATACTTCTTACAGAGTCCAAAATGATTTGATCAACATTTGTGGATCTATAATCCAAGAAACGGTTGTTAAAGAGATCAGTGAATGTGAAGCATTTTCTTTGCTGGCTGATGAAACTGCTGACATTAGCAGCAAAGAGCAAATGTCTTACGGAATAAGATACATCAAAGAAGAGGATAATATTTGTTGTATGATAAAAGAATTCATGGGTTTTGCCGAGCTTGAGAAATTAGATGCAGAAAGTGTAACAGATGCTATTTTGCAATTCACGGAAAAGCGAGGACTAGAAATGACTAGGTTTATTGGTTTAGGGTTTGACGAATGCTCCACGATGGCTGGTAATGATACTGGTGTTCAACAAAGGATCAGAGAAATATCCAGAAGCTGTATATTTTCATTGTGCATCCCATCGATTGAACCTAGTGGTGAATGACCTGAATCATGTGCCAGACATCAGAAACACAATTGGAACAATAAAGCAAGTAATTAGGTTTTTTGGGGAGAGCATTCTTAGAATGAAAAAAGTTCCAAACATTCCTGGTCTTTGTGAAACAAGGTGGTCTGAAAAATACAAGTCTATACATTTTTCTAAACATTTTGTAACCATCAAAGAAGCTCTTAGTAATCTTTCTATTGATGATGAGCTGAACCCAGAAACATGCTCACAAGCCTTCCACTTCCAGTTAGACACTGCAACATCATCTGCAGTGTTCATTGTGTGTCTCAAAATCATATCCAGGTATTCTTCATATCTGGAGCCAGTTGTGAACAAATTACAGCCTGTAGATTTGACTTGCATTCTGTACATCGACACATAAAGAAGGAACTTCTGGAGGTTTTCCGGAAGCACAGGGTGGAATCAGAATTTGCTAAATTTTCATGGAAGTAAGATATACATGTGATTTTCTGGAAACTGACATCAAAATGCCTAGAACGTCTACAAGACAAACACATCGTTCGAACATTCCTGTGACCACTCCACTTACCTACTACAGAGTAGCTGTTTTTATTCCTTACTTAGACTCTCTAATTATGTTGTTTGAATCAAGATTTACAGATCTCAATGAGATGCCATTCAAAGCAATTTTAATTCATCCCAACATGAAAAAAGATATTTGTGTCAAAGCTATGAAGGAACTGTCTCAGTTTTATGACATAGAAAATCTGGAAGCAGAAGCTAGAACCTGGTATGATTTATGGGAAAACAAAGACTGTGGTGAAAAAGTTAACCTAAGTGACCTCTCAGAAACTGCGTTTTCACCTTCAGTTAAGAGGGCTCTACTGAATTACATCACAATTACGCTAACAACATGCACTGTGGAAAGGTCATTTAGCACCCTCAGGCAAGTGAAGACGTGGCTGAGGAGCACTGTGAGGGAAGGAAGTTTGTGCTTATTAAGTGTTCACAGAGACAGAATAAAAGAGAAAGAGCTGAATTTGGAAGAATTGGCTATAGATAAATTTTCTAAAAACAAGCAAAATCTGCAGTTTGCTTTATCTGAAAAGTACTACATATCATGGTGGAATTACCTTTTCCCATCACAATGTTCTAAACTGTAATTATAACTTTAATTGTATAGTTCAGTCATAACCTCTGCGTTGACAAAAAAAAAAATTGCTACACGCTTCTAATTCATTTGAAATGTAGTTTTTATATACCATCGTCACGCATGTAATATGAAGTTGCAATGACAATTTTTAAAATCAGCTAAAACATTTATTGGTTGTTTTTTTTGCTTTTTTTTTGGAACTTTATAAATAAATATAATGAACAGAACAGAAAAAAATGATGTGAGTTTTTGATAGACCTTTCACATGTTCAAATAAGGTACTTGTTAGCTATTTACTAATTGTCAAACAGTATAAATGATTTTTGTTGTATTTTAGTATCTTGTACATTTACTAAAATGTTTGTCAGCCTTGAAGGAGGTAAGGATTTTTCTTAGCCCCCCCCCCAGTACTCATATGGGCACCCCTGTGTAGTCCTGCTTCTCACGTGAAACAACTGTGCACGGAAATCCTAGGCTTCGAGTCATGAAGACGGAGCACCCATCTTCCTCGTGGGCAGGGCCGTAGCCAAACTCTATACTTAGGGCAGGCTCAATAAAATTTAGGGCATGCTCAAAATAGCTATATACTTTTACCTTTTTTTGAGCATTACTGAAATTTTACAAATTTCAACCCAGACTAAGTACCTTATTTAGGTAAATCACATGGGCGCCGACAGGGTGGTCACTTGACCCCCTGTAGAATTACCTTTCCCTTTATTTTATTTTATTACTTTTTTCTTTACACTCACAGAACTGGACCACAAGGAAAGATGAAGTTTGGAGCATTTAATTTAATATCCCAATTTCATTGAAAATTAGGGATTGGAAAACGATAATGTGAAAGCGGAAAACCTAGCAAATCGTAAGGTAGTACGCCCGAACAAGTTCCGCTCAGGGTGGTGTGCGCTGAACATAAAAGGCTTGGTGTGGCCCTGCTCGACACTGTTCATTATTTTGAAAACAGTTACCAATATACATGATAATACGTGACTATTACTAACATGTACTTTCTTCAAGAGCAGCATCAATTAATAATAATAGTAGTAGTGTTCTAGTGTAGTAAGTAAGTAGTAGTAATAGTATTAATCTTTCATTTTCACGAATTACTGCTTTCTACATATTAGCCAAATCTTAATTAATTACACTTGAGCCCCCTTGAAAAATTTCCTGCAGGCGCCCATGGTACATCAGGTACAAAAGTACCATTTTTGATTAACATAATAAAAAAACAACAAGAAACATTTTGTAAAAAAAAATACATTTATAATTGTTGCTTACCAATAGAAAATCAAAATAGTTGTAGTGGTCGGTTCTTTTGACCATTACATTTCCTCAAAAGTAAGTCCCCGACGGAAGCTTTTGTGCGGTTTTGTTCGAATGCAAAAAGGGTTAAATTCCACATTCATTGGGGGCACATCGAAAGTCGTTGTCGGATGTATATTCCCGTCAAAACAGAAAATGTGGTTTCACAAATAGCTGTGCTTGTCATTTCGAAATGATTAAAAGAATTAAGGGAACTTACCACATAGTTTAAGACAACGACATAGTCTTCAAACTCGCTTCGTGTGTGTGGAGTAATTTATCAGCATTCCTTCCCAATAGTTTGTAAGATTATTTTCATGAATGGTACTCATTCTGCACGATAATGCCTGTGTGCTAATACATACAGGTAACCAGTAGCGTAACTAGGGCCGGGTGGTCGCCCAAGGTGCAGGCGAGCCAAGGGCGTAAGAATCTGCACATCAGCCAGCCCCCCCAAATATATGTGCGTAGCATATATATGCACACTAACCAAGATATTGAAACATGTTACTTATGCCTTGTATTTTCTTTTTCCCATATGTAGATATCATGAGGAATATAAGAACATTATGACACATAGAAGGAAAGCTACCTATCATAAACATTTTAAGGCCCAGGAATCTAATCTTCACAAACAGCCTTATATTGTGAATTTTTCTTTCCAACTTGCAGATACAGAGATACCAAATGACAAAAGGTTGGACAATGTTAAGTAACTAGTATTTAAGTACTTCCTTTTTCTTTTACAAAGGAAGTGCTAAAACAGAAAGGGGGGAGGGTACTGCTACTGAGTGAATTTTAGAGGAAAGAAAAAACGTGCAGCTAGTAAAGAGAAAATACATATACGAAAAGTAAAACAAACTTTTTAAAGTGTATTTTCTTTTCATGCACAAGTAATAAAAATATTAACAAAAAGGAGAAAATATACATTTTATAACAATGTTTTATTTACAAAACAGAATGCTAAAATGCCTAAGATGTCAATGGATTCCCCAAACTTCCTCAAAGGCAGTACATAACTTTGAACATGTGAGAGCTGCAGATAAAGGATATGCACTTATGGACACGGTCTTTTCAGTATAATCCACATTAGCCTGTAACAATTAGAAATATGGTGTGAAACATTGAATCACAAATACAGGTACTCAAACTGTGTTATCTATATTTTAAAGACAAAACTTCTTTACCCAATATGTGACATAAATTATATTACAGACACATGATTCATACACTTTCAATAATAATAAAAATTCAAGGCATTTCAAGGGGGAATGATGTGACATATACTTCTAATTTAATCTTCCTTTCGAGTTTTGTTCTTATGTCAATTTAGTTTCCTCTTGTTAAAAAATTTCTGACTTAACGCCAAATTTTTTCTGAACAGTTTTCTACATTTGGCATCACTGGCAGTGGGTCAGAAGTCAGTATAACATAATCACAGAATGATTTGTTGAGCAGACCAGTTTGAGATAGTAATCTGTACAGAGGGAAATTTTTTATAACAATTTGTTGAGCAAAGAGTAGAATGGAGATAATGTCTTATAAACATTAAGCTTATTTTGGATAAAGTGACTTGATAGAATTGAATTGTTAAGAAAGCATCTTGATGATGTGGATTTTTGAGACAACTTGGCAGACAGAAGTGTATTATTTTGATAGAAGCATAGAAGCATTTGATGTTGTGATATGATTTAAAGCCAACTTTCTGTGATGATGTGCCAGTGAAGAAAGAATAAAGAGAGGGCAAGGAAATGTTTTTTTTTTTTTTTTTTATTGAAGGTTTAACGACCTCCATGAGCAACTCAGTGGGCTATAAGCAGTCGCTCGTCCCTAATTTAGGGTCACTGGTTCCAGGGAAGGGAGAAAGCCAGTGCCGTAAGACAAACACAACACCCACGCCTCACTGGGATTCAAACCCGGGCCCCTTCATGGACAAGTGATCATAAGCCAGCGCTTAGACCACTGTGCCACCGGGACGGCCAAGGAAATGAAAAGTGACTTCATGATCATTCCTTACTCTAGACCGCACATGCGTTCTGTAATTACAAGTGTTCAGTAATGCCATTCCAAAGTTTATAATTAAGCATTTAAACCTAACTTTAACAAAATCCACAGTGGAACATTAAATCTCCATAAACTCCACAACGGTTTGGAGAAATTCCTTTTTGTTCAGAAAGGATATCAAAAGCTTTTTTTTTTTTTTTTTTTTTTTTTTTCAGAATGTTGTAGGTTATTCAATCCGTCACCATCAAATTCTCAAAGAGATTCTTTTTTTTTCTCCTCAGCATAGTTCAAGTGAAAATAAATAGCTGCCAAATAATATGTATTTGAAGCACAGGCACATCATTTCTCTAACATAGCTTTAGGGCATCCTAGTTGCATTGGCAGAGCTAGCAGTTGATGACTAACAAGTGCGCACGATGTGTCAAGCCTGGCAATACCATTCTACACTCCATTTATAAAATTTGCAGCAACTAGCAAAAAATTCTTGTGACTAGTAACATTCGGGTGTAAACTTACTAGATTTTCATCCACGATCTTTCATGTAGCTAGCAAATTTTTAATTATGCAAAATAATCCCCATTGCGCACCACCTAGTGTTATAAGGCAAATTTCATGCAACTTTCCCTAAAATTCAAAAAATGATGTTCAACATTTGGATCACTAAATACATTTAGAATGCTTGTGACTTATTGCAACCAGGGTACAAAACTAAAAAAATTTGCCATGTGCTAAATGGCCTGTGCAGCTAAATATTTAGGAGCCATTAACAATTTTTTAGGAGCCAAAAATAATTTTTTTTTACATACACAATTGAAGTGTAAATTATTCTGGACGGCGATTTCGCACAGTATAAACTTGTCAGCAAGTACCACAGCCACATTTGTCTTTTGTTGACTCTGCAGCTAAGCAGCATCCAGTGCTTAAATTTTCATTTTATTGATATCTTTGTTACCCTTCCAATTTCTTTATTGTCACTTTTTTTTCTTTGTTTTATGCCCTTAGATGACAATTTTATCCATCATGCTGAAAAACTTTCAGTCTGTGAGGATCATGAATGCATGATAGCTTTCACTATTTTTGATAAGATAAAGTGTAACTTTAAGGATATTAATACTTTTTGAACACCATGCATCGATTCTTACAAACTTTTCAGCTTTGTCACTTTCGTTTTTGGACCTCCTTCCCTCACCCTTACCAAGAAGAAATGCAAACCTTTTTTGGGGGAATATTTAAGAACACAAGACACATGTTCGGAACATCGTTGGGAAAAAAATTACAGTTAAGGGAGAAATCTTTGCTACGTCTAATTTCCGTTTTCGAACATTTCCCCTCCATTTTCAAAGTGAAATACAAATATTTATGAAATAAAATAATATTTAATAGCAATTCTAGGCAGAGGAAACATCACGTTAAAAATAAAATTACGATTACGGGAAACATCTTCAATGTGTCTAACTACCGTTTTCAAAAGTTTTGAAAGACAAAATTTCCGTTTTCGAAAGTTTCAGGTGGAAAGCATCCTTCACCAGTACCAATTGCTCCAAAATTTCTGTTCAGTTATGCATCGATCTCGAGAATAACGCAAATTCAGACGAAAAAGGAGAAATTCTAGAAGCCTGAAGATTACAGGGGAATTTTTGCGTTGTTGAATTTCAGTTTTCGGAATTTTTCCCTCCAGTTTCTAACTGAAATTCAAATATTTGTGGAATAAAATGATATATAACAACAATACTGGGCAGAGGCAACATCGCAGGAAAACGAAATTACGATTACGGAAAAACTCTTTATTTCGTTTACTTCCGTTTTTGAAAGTTGAAATACCATCCCGTTACGTATGTTTACATGTTGGTAAAACTCTTCGGAGTGTATTTTACGCATTTCTCGATGCATATTTTTACATGTTGAGAAAAATTCCTGATGTGTATTTTCACGCGTTGGTAAAATTTCGATGTGTAAACACACTTTTCCATGCGTACTAGACGTGTAATTACGCATTTTGGCGAACTCTGGTTAGTGCAACATGTTAAAAATGATGCGCCATAAGCCAAGAAGTTATATTGACGCTAGATTTACAATGAATCGATTCAAAGGACAACCGACGTGTAAAGCGATGAACAGAACAAATAATCATACAATTCTTCAGTTGCAATTACGGAATCTCAGGCACGCCGTAGCTCTGCTCTGCTTCAGGTTGAGAGGGATGCTCGCAATGGTCCAATGATCACTGTGGGAGGATCCTACTCATTGTTCAAGGTCGCTTCTTTAACATGCTTGTGTGACGTCAGTGCGGATGAGAAGGGGAAGCCAGCAACGCGAGCGTGCACGATTGATACACAGTTCTATGTGTTAAGAGCATCTTGTAGATGAATTAAGAAACTGAGCAGGGAAAAGGGAACAATTCTTGCAAACCACTAAGAATCACAAACAAAAATAGTCATTCAGATTAAAAAGAATCATAATAAAATGCAGTAGAAAATACATGTAGTCTCAATTTGGTCCCTGATGTCAAATTGCTGGTCGCCAAATGCAAAAATGCTGTCGCATTTCGCTCATGGCCCCCGTTAATTTCGAACCCTGATTGCAACTGAATTTGAAGCTACCTCCTTGGCTAAAAACTGAGCAGTATGTGAATTGCAAGTTCAATGCCAACTCACTTGATGAAATGCATGTTGGTTGCGTTGTCTTCTGTTGCAGTATATAGGTGTGATGAATGCTTTTCCTCAGTCTATATAATAGAATGGTTCCAGTGCTTGCCAATTTTCCCCATTTCTCTGTTACTGAAAAATCCGATTTATCAAAGAAGACTTCTCTGGGCGCAGCATACAGGATACACATAAATATTTGTATACTAACTAGTACTTTCATTTTACCAGCT
This sequence comes from Macrothele yani, assembly GCA_039090855.1. Lineage (NCBI taxonomy): Eukaryota > Metazoa > Arthropoda > Arachnida > Araneae > Macrothelidae > Macrothele > Macrothele yani. Next base: position 7,027,557 of record CM076994.1, on the reverse strand, counting down.
GTTTTAGTAACATATAAGGTAGGTTAAAAAATCCTGAAAATTCTTATTTATACAGAAAGCAATGACATTCCCATTATTCAAATCACATTTCCTTCGGCAGCTACCCACTTTTACCAATGCCCATAAAGCTGTTAGAAGCATTCCTGGAATTCATTCTTTGAAACCACTTTCACCACCTTTGTCACATTTTTTATTATGTCCTGAACACTTGTGAGTCGTCGCCCCTTTTAGGTAGTTTTCGACCCTGGAGCTAAGCCAGGAGAATATGTTGGATAATCCAGTGGCATCATATTGTGCTTTGCCAGATACTGTTTGATCATAGGGATCAATGTGTCATGAAGAAGTCAATTGTTTGTGATCAATTTTTCTAGATGTTTCTTTAGATTGCATCCCTGAGATGATGGAGGGTATTGAAGTACATTTGTTTTATTCACAGCCCTCCCTTCTGGAATAAATTTATAGAGGACAAGGCTCTGAGATTCAAAGAAAACTTCCAGCAATACTTTTTCTTTACTCTTGTCCAAATGGAGTTTCTGCTTTTGAGGGATGATGTCAAGTTCCATTTACAGGATTAGCATTTCCTCTGTGGATCATACAAAAAGCATTATGTCTCATCTCTTGTGATTATGTTGCTTAGAAAATTATTGTCTTGATCAGCCATAGTAGTCAGGTCACTGGCAAGAATCATTCATGTTTTTTTTAGTGCTGGCAGATGTAGGGCATATTTATTTATTTTTTTATTTTTTTTATTGGAGGTTTAACAACCACCATGTGGGCTATAAGCAGTCGCCCATCCCTAATTTAAGGTCACTGGTTCCAGGGGAGGGAGAGAGCCAGTGCCACAAGACAAACAACATCCATGGCTCACCGGGATTCAAAACTAGATCCCTTCCGGATGAATGGTCATAACCATCGCTTGGACCACTGCACCACCGGGCCTGGCATATTCCAATCATGGTGGAGAATATTGTAAAAACCTCCAACTGATATTACTACCTCTGATGATATTTCCATTACAGTTTTTCTTAGGTCAAGCCAGGCAATGTTATGTTTGGCAGTTCAAGAGGTACACAGGTGCCCACTACAGAGATCATAATAATCACTCACATGGCCATCAAGGAAACAATTATGTCAGGTCTAAACTTGTGATCTCTTCATTGCCACTTTACTGTATGCTTGCCAAAGCGTGGCTGAAGTCTCTGACAGTGCTTTTCGAAGCAAAACACAAAATTTGATGTTTGCACATTGCTCAGTTGCCAACATTTTCAAGTGTGATATTACTAAATGCACAGTTAACAAAGAAACTACTGGTGCTCCACACAGACAGAAAATGGGATGATGCCACTTGCATAGCTGTCAACTAAATTTAATGAAAAACTAGAAGATTGCCAAAAAAAAAAAAAAAAAAAAAAAAAAATCCAGAAGATTGCATAATAATCAGGAAGATTTTTCTGACGTTAGTTTGTTATACAATATAAAATGTCCATACAGAGCTAACACTGTATATCTTGTTTTGCAATACTTACATACAAATTTTTATATGCACTTCAACAAAACAAGAGAAAGATTAATAAAGAAGTACAATTTACTAGATTTTGAAACACCCCATCGATACAAGCCAGCAAGAAAAAGAATTATATCCTTTTGGATACCTAAACAGAATTTCACTTTTTTTCTTGCTGCTCTTCATCTTTTTTTTTTTTTTTTTTCCAATATGTGCCAGGATATTGGACATTTTTTGTTTTTGATTCCTTAAGAAATACCTGGCCACTTTCAATGTCCACATTTTTTCCTTTTCAAACCTATACTGTTTTCTTAGCTCCTTTATTTAACAGAAAAGTTCTTCCAGCCGAAAAACCAGAAGAATGTATAAAAACTTGGAAAACTTCCGCAAAATCCGGAAGAGTTGGCAGGTATGTTATGGTAATGATGGATGTCTGATTACACTGCAACTGCACCGAGTTTTAAGGGTATAAGGAACGTCAAAGTTTTGAATGGATAATTTCCTTGTAAAAGAGAATTAAAACAGAAGTAGTTCCATGTGCACAACACTCACACTAAGGTAAACAACGATAATAAGAAAGGGACAGCTATTATGTATCAGAAGAAAGGAAATAAGATCAACAGTTAGGAACTGTTCATAACAGTTTTCAAAGCAGTGCCATTGGAGTATTAAAAACCTATATTCTTCAGTAGTTAGTCACTATCAGTAGTAAGAAAATGGTTGAAATTATCATCCAGTTCTTGAGACTAATAGCTCTTTCTTTACAGTCAAGGTTATTTTCTCTTTTAATCTTAACCTTCTGCCTGGTACATTGTGCTTCGAATGCTATCTCATTCCAAACCTTGGCTTGAGGCATGATGATTCCCTTTTATTATTATGTACCTTGTGCAAACACTGCTCCAACACCTGTCTTAATTCTGTGTTACTACAGTAGGCGAGTCGAAATTTTGCAATATTTGGATCACTTTATGTCTTCATACGTACCTTTATGACAAAAGCTGACTAGCATTCAAAGTAAAGGCCATCGTATTGCACCGTCTTTAGCCATCTGTCTGCCAGTTCTTTGATTCCACAGCGGTACCAGTTTTTGTCATTTGAGGTGAAGAACTCCTTCACCCCAGCTGCCACCTCCTCCTGGTTGTTAAAGTGCTGCCCGTGAAGGAAAGTGGACCATGGGCCAGAACAATCCAACGGTCAAGGTCCGGACTATATGCTGGGCGTGGCATCAGTTCGATGCCCTCAAGTTCCTGGAGTGTTGCCTGGGTTGTTCGCACGGTACGAGGCCAAGTGTTGTCCTGCTGTAGGACAGTACACTTTCTGTTCACCAGCGCTGGGTACTTCTCCTCCAAAATGGCATACATTTGCTCCAGCTGTTCAGAGGAGAGGGTGGCGTTGATGGTCCGACCATCTGGAACAAATTCGTAATGGATTATCCCCTCGAAATTCCACCAGACGCTGAGCATCACCTTGTGCTTGAAGCGCCCACGTTTGGCAACAGGTTCTGGAAGCTGGCCCGAGCTCAACCACTGCCGTTGCGTGTTAGGATTACGGAAATAGACCCACTTTTCATCACACGTAACAATTCTCTTGATGAAACGTACATCGCGTGGGTGTTCTAGGAGTTTTGTGCACACTTCCACTCGGCGGTTTGCTTCAGCTGGCGTCAGTTCGCGAGGGACAATGCGGCAGTTCCTGTATACCTTGCCAAGGTCCCGAAGGTGACGAACCACAGTGGTCTGTGATATGCCCAGCTAGCCTGATAATCTCCTAGTGCTGGTTGTTAGATCTGCCTTTACGGCTTCTGAATCCACAATCCGCAGCCTACCTGACTGAAATTTCTTGGACTATCTGGTTGCAGTGCTGTGGTCCATGGAACCTTCCCCTTTCACATGACAAATGTTTCGTGTTGCTTCAGCAGCGTTATGGCCAAGTTCAAACCCGTAAAGCAAACGTTCCCTAATTAGCCGGTTGTGGCTGTGATTTCTGGGTGACGATTGTAGAGAGGTATAGAGGAATAATGGAATGGGGATGTGGTCTGAGGGAAACAGGAGATAACAATTCCTGTTATGCTCAAATGGATGTCAGGAGATGCGGGTTCAGTTCCCACTCTAGGGCGATTTAATTTTCAAGTTTTCAGAGGAGATGTTAATGGACGAACCACAGGCAATTTAGTTCATAATTCTGATTGCTTTGAATAATCAAGTGAATTTCCCTTGTATTTCTGAAGAATATTTCTTCCTTAGTTTCAATTCCTGGAATTATGTCCATTTCCCCTTTTGCTCTCCAAGTGAGTGTTGCATTGGGAAGGTAGGTGCTGCCTTTGCTTTATGTGTGCAGTTAAACAGCAGTTTCTTATGCACCATCAAGTAGGAAATCCTAAATTTTTGTAAGTGACAAAATGACTAAGAGAAAAGTGTTATCCGTAAGCAACAAAGTAGCCACCACTAGAGAGCCAGAAAATGGCAAAAAAAAAAAAAAAAAAATGTTGCCATTTGTTATTATATAAATTGATATGTAATATAAACATGCATGCATATTTTTACATGGCAAGATTTTTCACCTCAAAATGGATGTAGTGAGGATTTCTGTCAGTCCCAAGCTCCTTATTATAAGTGCATTGTACTGTATAAAGAAATACATTTAATTATTGCACTGAAACAGCAAATTGTTTTTAAATAAAGTGTTATCAAACACAAAATTTTTTTGCCAACTCACTTGTCCATGTGCCATTGCTCCAACCACAATAACAATTGGTTCATCAGCAGGCACTAAATCTCTTGGATTAATTATATCATCAGTGTGATATGATGTTCCAATTTTTGCAGCCAACTGGAAGATGGTCACTTATTGGATTTTTAATTACCTACACACAGAAAACAAGAAAATGAGGGTAATAACATGAAAAAACAACACATTTACATTTACATACAAATTTATATTCTTTAAGGAGATAGTTTTATCAATGTTTCACATGCCAACACTGATGATATTGTATGCTGAAATAAAATGTCAACAATACATACACATACAACCCTACACTTTTGTCATAATGAAAACAAAATACAGCTGGCAGGACGGAGCAAAATTGAAACCTGTTATTCCCCATTCTAAATATCACTGCTGTGTTTATAGTGGGATGCAAACACTGTATACTGAAATAATATTAAGTGCAAAATTTGTCATTTCTGTCAAAAGATCTAAGTGTGTCCCTATAAATTTTCACAAAGAGAAACTTGGTGCAGCGATTGCGCTGCTGATCACATTCTTCGCAATTTGTGGAAAAAATTTATTTTGGTGAAAATATTGGTGATTACCTTTTTTAATTACGTCTGAAGAAAAACAATATTTTTTGTAAAGATCATTTTTGCTTGGACACCATATCAAATTTTGCTTTGGCAATGAAAAGAATATTTTAAAAATGAATATACAATCTTTTAAATGCAATCATATTTGTAAATTTCTCACCTACTGATGTGAACCATCAACAAATATTGCATGACTTATATGAAACTAGTTATTAGCTGAAAGTTTTATGAGAAATAAAGTGCAATTTTTCAACATCTGTATTTGTTTTCTTTATAGGGGCCCTTTTAGAACCAAACCACAGAATAAATGTAGAACCCAATTTTTCAATTAATTTGAAATTTATCCTGTCAATAATTCTTTGTTTAGAAATTATATCATCATCAACATTGTCAACAATTATCAATCCACTGCTGGACGAAGGTCTCCCCAAGTTTTCTCCACAACGGTCTGTCTTGTGCCAGTCTCCTCCATGTCACTCCTGCATACTTTTGAATTTCATCCACCCATCTCCCATGTGGTCTTCTTCTGGGTCTTTTCCTGTCCCTTGGAATCCAATCTAAAATTTCGACTGTCCATCAATGGTCTGTCCTTCTTGCAGTATGCCCAGCCCATTGCCATTTCAGGGATTTAACTCTGATCATGATGTCTTCCACTCTTGTCATTTTTCGGATCCACGAGTTCCTCTTATCTCTCCTGGTTACACCAAGCATGCACCTGTCCATGCTTCTTTGAGTTGTCTGCAGCCTTTATATGTCACTTTTAGTTAAGGTCCACGACTCTGCACCATGCGTAAGCACTGGAAGGATGCATTGATCAAACACTTTTCTTTTAAGACGTAATGGCATATTGCTCTTGAAAATTATGCTGTTTCTTCCAAAAGCTCTTCAGGCAAGTTTTGTACGCCGATTAATTTCTTTATCAATGTGACCCTCACTTGATATCTGCTGTCCAAGATAAACGTACGTGTCCGTTATCTCCAGCTTTTCTCTATCAATCGATAAATCTTCATTTCGTGTAAAAGCATTGAACATCCCTTTTGTCTTCTGAAAGTTCATTTTTAATCCTACTTCTTTACTCTTGTCAGCAAGTTCTTGGATCATACTCTGCAGCTCTGATGGGGTAGTTGCAAAAATGACTACGTCATCAGCAAAACGAAGGTGGGTTAGATAATATCCATTAATTTTTATCCCTTTGTTTTCCCAGTTCAGTGATTGAAAGACATTTTCCAATGTGGTGGCATTAAAGAGCTTCGGAGATATGGTGTCACCTTGTCTCACCCACTTTCCAATTTTTATGTGTGTTGTATTTTCAAACAGCCGAATCTTTGCACTTGCATTTTCATAGATGTTATTAATAACATTAATGTATGCATCTTCAATACCGCAGGATTTCAAAGGCATTCTAACTGCTGATGGTTTCACCGAATCAAAGGCTTTTTCATAATCGATAAAAGCCATGCACAATGAATGGATGTTCACATTCCCTCACTCTTTCAATTAGTTCTCTCAGTACGTGGATATGATCTATTGTGCTGTAGCCACTCCTGAATCCAGCTTGTTCTCTCGGTGGAGCCATGTCCAGTGTTACCTTCAAGCGGTGTGAAAGAACTTTAGTGAAGATTTTATAAACTACTGATAAGAGGCTGATAGGTCTGTAGTTCCTGAGATCCTCAATGTCACCTTTTTTATGTAGCAGGATCATTGTAGCGTTGTTCCAATCCTCAGGAATCTTCCCTTCATTAAGGCATCAAGTGAAAATTTGGGAGAGTACTGTTTCAATTTCTCCACTTGCTTCTTGTATGATGTCTACAGTAATTCCATCTTCTCCTGAAGCTTTTCCTTGCTTCATGTTCTTGATTGCATGTGCAACTTCTGCTGGAGGACTGGAAGAACTCTGGTACCTTCCATGATGTCTGGAGTACATGCATCATCCCTTTCATATAACTTGGAGTAGAAATCTTTCACTCTTGTCAAAATTTTGCTTCTATTTCTTGTTACAGAGCCATCTTCTTTTCTCAGTGCCATAATCTGTTTTGTTCCCTTACTGAGATGTCCCTTTGCTATCTTTAGGCTTTGGTTGTTTTCAATTGCTTTCCTCACTAGTTCACAGTTGAATTTTCCTTACGTCTTCAGTGATACTTTTGTCGTACTGTCTTGCATAGCTCTATATGTATTCCACTTTGGAAGTCACATCTTCTTTAGTTGTCCTCATCTCTCTTCTTTTTTGCATCAACATTTTGGTTTTTCCTGATAATTTGTTCACATGCAACTTGTTCTTAGACCCAGCTAATTTTGTTGCTGTTTCCATAAGAGCTTTGGTTACTTTTCTGTTAAATTATATAAGTAGTGATAAATTCAAAATTGAAAATAAGGGTCTATATTTCTTTCTGCTAGGATTTGGGATCTATAACATAATATTTTGCTGCTGAATTGTAAGAAATCTATAACCTATTGTTTTGGTAATATCAAAACACTTTAATTCTTATGGTTTTTATATTTCTAATGGAAAGTGACAAAAATGGTGATTTCAGATTACATTTGGCAAAAAAAAATTGAATTTGGTGAATGGCTTTGCAAAAACTTTAAAAAAGCCAGAGCCACTGCTGTTGGTGGAATTAGTCAATACATACCAGTCAACCAATATTAGTAAAAATCCAGAAAATATGGAATAAAACTGATTTTATGAGTGCAACCTACATACTTAAATGCATACTTTGACTTTTTTTTCAGCCCAAGTAGCAGAAAAGAAAGGTAGATAAAGGCCACGGAAATCGTGGGATGATAAATTAAAGAATGTCTGCTTGAGAAAAAAGATTATGGCTGTGAAGCACAAAATGTCTTGTGTGAGATATGCGATGGATGTCAGTGAAGCTCGAGCTGTGTGTCAAGATCGCTGTACATCAAGGCGTCGGATACACCAACAGTAAGTAAAATCTAGGTCCCAGTTAAACATTTATCTGGCAGATTGCCTTTCTTTGAGGAGCTAACCTCTGAACCTCAAGAGAACAGCTTAAGGGCATGTATGTATTCTACATACTTAAAAATTAGAAAGAAAACTTTTACTTTTAACTTTTTCTAATAAATAACATTACATATACAAAGTCATATCAGAATAACATGACCACCCCTGGCATCACAGTGTACCTGCCCAGGTGCGGCACAGAGTGCACGTGACAAGGTCGACCACACGGAGATATAAGCGGCCGGCCAGGAGTGTGTGACGTGAACACAATGGGCAGTGGTGTTTTAACGGACGCTCAAAAAGAAATGTTCATTGGCTACAGCACCAAGAGTGGAAACATATCAGAGACAGCAGACTTTATGGGCTGTTCACAAGGTGCTGTAGTAAGGGTGTACCAATAATGGACCGCTGACACACCGAGTACCTCCCGACGTCATAACTGTAGAGCCCCAAAGGCCATCGACACGAGAGGAGAACCTCGACTAGTAAAGGGCAATCAACACGCAACAGTGCAGCAATTAACAACACAGATGAATGCTGGAGCAGCCAGATACATCTCCCCAATAACAGTAGAGCGAACCCTGTAATAGGCATGGATCTCCGGAGTCGATGCTGTGTCAAGGCGCCCATGTTAACCCAGGTCCATCGGCAACGACTGCAGTTTGCATGGGACTGCTGTCATTGGACAGCGGGAGAGTGGGAAAAATTTTCAAGGTTGCCTTCTCCGATGAATCGAAGTTCCTACTCCACAGAAGTGACTGATACAGCGTCAGACACACGAGAACCAACACCCAGAGACGCTTGTCGGCCAAGTACAGGCCGGTGGTGGCAGTGTGCATGTCTGGGGGATGTTTTTCTTCTGTGGAGTAGAATCGAGATTTCTACTCCACAGAAGTGACTGATACGGCGTCAGACACACCAGAACCAAACCCGGACATGTTTGTCCATCAAGTACAGGCCGGCGGTGGTAGTGTGTATGTCTGGGGGATGTATTCCTGGTTGGACCTGGGACTGCTGGTACCACTGGATGGTTCCCTGAACACCATTGGCTACCTGTACATCCTCACTGACGACATGCATCCTTTCATGTTGGACGTTTACCCTGGTGGTGATGGTGTCTACCAACAGAGCAATGTTCTCTGCCGCGTCGCTAAGGTGGTGCATGACTGGTTCCAGGCACACGACAGCGATGTCTCCATTCTCCTTTAGCCAGTGAAATTGCCCGACCTCAATTCAATAGAGCACTTGACTATTTGGTTCGACGTGCTGACCTACAACCACATCATCTCTGGGACCTCCATGCTCTACTGCAGTCCGAATGGGCACGTGTGCCTCGGGCAACCTTCCAGGGCCGCATTGCATCCATGCCACGCCGTCTCGCCTTTGTCATCCGGGCCAAGGGTGGTTATTCCCATAGTGAGAATAATTGGGAGTGAAACACGTAACACACAAAACATTAGAAAAATTCTTGATGTCGACATATCACACATAAGTTACGTTAAAATTAAAACTGGTGGGACATTTCAGTAGTGACTTCTACCTTCATCAGCCATGAAATGAAACACATGGTATAAGCATCAGTTGTTGCCAGATTTCAAAATAGCTTTCCAAATGATAGGTATGTTAAAAGATACACCTGTATTGCAGGTGTTAGGAGTAAGGAAGATTTCAATGCTTTCGTGGTACCTGAGGGCTTTCCGATTGCTAAACGGAGCGATACGTTTAACATTTCGCCAATCGGGAATCGAGGACGTATCGCTGATGGTTAAAATTGAAAGGGAGGTGAAAGGTTTGACTTTTTTAACATCAGAAATATGTTCCATCCAACTGCCGGTTGATGCTTCGGTAAATACTACTAATGTAGTGGGTAACGCATGTGGAAGTGTTGACAGGGATAGAGTAGACACCTTGTAACTCTAAGAGTTTATTGGGATCTGTCTTTAATGTTAAGAAGACATGGAGGTGGTTCAACAGCAATCCTGTAGCCAAAAGACTTGAATATGGAGCAAACTTTGTGAGTGAAGGCCAGGCTAAAGGGCAAAGTGCCAACAAACTGATGAGTGGTGGGAAGTTCAGGCAGTAAACTAGTAGATCTATATTGCGATTCAAATTCCTTAATTAGCCTTTGAACTAAGAGGGGTGGAAAGCCATGCAATTTGCCAATGTTGATGATGTTCTGATATTCTTTAATGAGAGAAATGAGAAACTTACCTTTACTAGAAGGTCTGTTCTCTTTGAAAAAGGTACATTTCATTCCACTTTTTCCCATTTTAATTTCTATGGTTGGTTTGGGCTTCTGGTGCGGCGGTTTTATGTTGTCTTAAATTTGTTCATTTATTTGACTTTAAAATAAATGAACAAGTTGAAGACAACATAAATAAATAAAGAGTCAAATAAATGAACAAGTTGAAGACAACATAAAACCGCTGCACCAGAAGCCCAAACCAACCGTAGAAATTAAAATGGGAAAAAACGTGCAATGAAATGTATCTTTTTCAAAGAGAACAGACCTTCTAGTAAAGGTAAGTTTCTCATTACTCTCATTAAAGTAATTGTAGGCACATAAAGTTTTGAATGGTTATATAGTAATACTGTGACTTTTCAAACAAGGAGTTCTGATATTCGTTTTGAAGAGCAGAAGGGCTGTTTGCAAATAAGGTTAGCTCTGTGGATGTACGCCTTAAAGCAGCCAATTTGTATTTACCAAAGATGCAGGAATAATAACGGATGATGTTATGGATAGCAGAAGGTTTCCTGTAAACAGAGAGACCAAGTGAGAAGTCTGGGTTGATGTTGATGTTAACATCCAGAAAACTAATATTGTTGTCGATCTGTTCTTGAGATGAGAATCCTATATGAGGGAATTTGGAATTTATAGCGGACATAAGTTCAAACAGAGAGTGTTTCTGGTGTGACCAAATGATGATGCTATCAACATACTGTAACCAAATGGTGGGTTTTAAAAGGTATGGGGCAAAGATTAATTTTTCAATATTCTGCAAATAAATTTCAGCAAGTTTCAGAGAAGAGCCCATTGGTACACCTTGTTTTTGTTGGTAGTAGATACCATTGTATACAAAACAGGAATACTTATCCAATGAATCAAAACAGTCAATAAGATCTTTGATGAGTTCTCCAGGAAGTTCTTGGTGCTCCATTAGTTTTTTGACCATGAGCATGTAGGCATCAAAGAAAGAAACAGAAGGAAATAATGAATCCACGTCAAAGGTGTACAAGAAATCTTGAGGACTGATGGATGAAGGGAGTTTCTGGATAAAGTCCTTGGTTGACACAACAGAATAAGGACGATTTTTTGTCAGAACATTTCAACATCTGACTAATTGCCTTTCAAGATTGACTGCTGGAGAAAAAGTATTTTCAATTAAGGGCCTAATAGGATGTCCAACTTTATGTAGCTTGATCTTTAAAAACAACCTTGGAGTACAATAATAAGCTTTGGGGGGTTGGGTCTCCTAAGATTTCAGAGAAGATTTTTTAGAAAGCTTGGCAATAGCTTTACATAGTTTTTCAGTGTTGTCAACGTTGAGTCTTATGCAATTGGTTTTTTCCAGTAACTCAGCTACATTATTGTCCAAATAATTCTTATGGATGAAAACAGGACATCCTGCCGTGTCTGCTTTACAAGGTTCAAACCCCAAGGCTCAAATACTCTTCTGCCTTTTTGAGGAAATTTAGAAATTTCACCCAATGTAATAATCTTGCAGTTTGATATCTAGTCAAAAGACATTTCAAGAAATTGACCCAAAACAAAAAGACATTTCAAGAAATTGACCCAACACAAAAAGACATTTCAAGAAATAGACCAAACCCATAAAGAAAATATGCCAATCAGACCTATTGTTGCAAAAAAAAATGTTGCACCAACAATAAACTTTGAAAGGTTTTTTTAAATACCTCCAGCCATTTTATCAGAATCATAAATACTCTGTTAATAATGCCCAAGAACTTTTGCAATTGATTAAACAATATCATGGTTCTTCTAATTTCATTATGGCCAGTTTTGATGTGATCTTGCTATATCCCACCACACCAACAAAAACAGCAATTCAATTAGAAGAGAATAAATTAAAGAGTTTCAACATTCCAGACCCAGAAGTTGAAGATGTCATTAAGACATTATACTTTATTGATGAGAATAACTTTTTCAGATTCCAGAATATCATATACACTGAGTGGCCACTTTATTATGACCACCTGACAGTTTTAAGCAAATGAGCTATGGCTGCACTCTGTTGCCGCCAGATGGCGAGGCTATTATAAAAAGGGAAAGCTTAGTGCTTGCAAAAGTAGTAGAAGTGATTTTTGGGTGACGAGATGGATAAAAAATGTGATTTGATGGACTTTCAATGTGGGATGATTGTAGGAGCTCGGAGCCATGGAACGAGTATCACCAAAACCGCCGCATTCGAGAAATGTTCCAGAGCAGCTGTTGTTAAAGTGTTTAAGGACTGGACTGTCAGCCAAAAAACTGGGTCTCTATGTGCAACGTGTGGTCGTCATCGACTAGTGACTGCTCGGGCGGAACGGAGAGTGTCCAGACTGGTAACAGACAACAGAAAGGCAACAGTGCAGCAAATTACAGACCATCTTAATCAAGGATCCCCTCAAATGATCTAAGCACGCACTGTTTGCCGTACACTGCATCGGATGGGATATGGCAGCCAAAGGTCTGTTCGAACACCTTTGCTGCCTGCAGTTAACAAGAGAAAATGTCTCCAGTTCGCACAAGGATTGGACAGTCGATAATTGGAAACAAATTATGTGGTCCGATGAATCACGTATTGGAAACAATTATGTGGTCCAAACCATAACGTTGCCTCCACCAGCTCGAAGTGTTGTAGCAAATGCAATGCTACAACCCTTCAAGCTGGTGGAGTCAATGTTATGGTTTGGGGAATGTTTTCCTGGCATGCTTTGGGCCCTTTAATTTGTGTTGATCAACGTCTGATTGGCATATCATATCTAAACATCGTTGCAGACCAAGTGCATCCTATATCATGTGGATGGTTTATCCCAATGGCGATGGCTACTTTCAACAAGATAATGCGTCCTGCCATAGTGCTCGTATTGTATAGGATTGGTTTCAGGAACATGCCGGTGAGTTTACTTTGCTTAGGTGGCCCCCACAATCTCCAGAACTCAACCCCATTGAGAATTTGTGGGATGAAGTTGAACAAGCCATCAGACAGCTGGATCCACAAACCCTGCAATCTCACGCTCCTGGAAAGTGCTATTCATCAAGCATGGTCTCAGATCCCACAAACCACCTATCAACATCTCGTGTAGTCCATGCCACGAAGAATCGACGCAGTATAAAAGGCAAAAGGTGGCCCTACGATGTACTGAGGGGGTGGTCATAATAAAGTGGCCACTCAGTGTATAAGCAACAGTTAGGTGCACGCATGGGTTCACCACTCTCCAGCATTCTATCTGAAGCAATACTTCAGGATATCGAAGAAAGAGTAATGTCTAACAGTGGTGCATTAATACCTACTGTCTTTTGTAGATATATTGATGACATCTTATTTTGGCAACATGACATCACAAAACTAAAAGAATTTGGTGAAATATATAATAGCATATACCCAGAAATAAACATAACTATTGAATTAGAAAAAAAAACAGAAAGTTACCATACTTGGATATCCTTTTTCATAGAGATGATACAAGGAGAGTACAGTACAAAGTATATAGAAAGCCAATTTATACACCAATATAATAATACCTGCTAACTCAAACCATCCAATGTTATAAACTCTCAGCTTTCTGAGCATCTATAAAGTGCGCTTATACGCATAGCTCTAATACAACATTTCGGTAGAAGGAACTACAATGGATTATGAATTTAGCAATTGAGTATGGGTACAGTAAAACTGCAATTGAAATGTTTTATTAAACAATTCAGTATAACAAACAAGAATTTGATAACCCTTCAACATAATGAAAAAAACTACAACATTCTGCGGATCATTCCCTTATATACCGCAAAGTACAGAAGTATTGTGGGGCATATGTAGAAGATATGATATGGATATTGGAGTCAAGGTACAGGATATATGACATATGCTTTCTAGTACAAGTGAAAAAATATCAATATAATGAAAACAGCAGGAGTTTATAAAATGCCTATTCAAGATGACAACCTTAATAGACCTATGTACTACAATGGTAGTACCAAACATAACATCGAAACTAGATTGTACGAACATATTAAAAACTGGAATAGGAAACAAAATAAAACTGCATTAGTAGACTATTGCATTAAAAATCAAGCTTTACCCATATGGACTGGCATTGAATATGTCGGGCAACAAAAAAAGTGGACAGAGATATTGACCGCAGAATCGTTTTATATTGAGAAAACACGAGAACACATTTGTAATAATAATGGTCCTGTGATCTTATCCTATGCCTGGAAGAACCTTATCAATAATGAGAAAGAAAAACAAAAAAGAAAATTATGTGAACATCTAGAAAATAGAAAATATGTGCCTACACTCACTGCTAGGAGGAACATCAGCAACATGAACTGTGATTGATGACGTAGTGGGCCAGGTGAGTCGGCGTCAAAATGGAACTTGCAGTTGATTCATGCTTTCCGTTAAAGATGCCGTGCGAAATTGCAGGCGAAATGCGTCCGGTGACATGTTGGTTCACGAGACGTTGAATGATTCCATGGTTTTTAAGATTCTTTTAACGTTCGTCCATTTATTCAACTTCTTTATTTAATTTTCATTTTCAGTGTAGATACCACCCAGTGGTTTAAAGTATCATTGTCTTTTAGCCAATCTCCATAGCCGTTTTTTAATAGAAAATTCTTTGTTACATCGAATCACAGCTATTTCGCCTTGAACAAAATAGCATAATTTTACATCGTTAAGTAATGGATATAGATTCGAGAATCATTGAAACTCAGTCAAAAGATTGACAGAACTCAATATACAATAGCCTTTGTTCGAACAGCGATTAGGCTTAACAGCATGAAGAGCTTAGGCCTAATAGAGACAAGATGTGCTTCGATGAAGAATTGTGACTACATTTTGCGAACATTATTTCTATGGAATACTGACTATCATGCTACATTTGAGCATCATTTGAATTAAGGTATGTACAGCAAAACCTTCTTTAATATTTATTTAGTTATACCATGGAGTTTATTCAATTTCTTATAAACAATATAGAATGTATTGAACAGAATACCATGGTACATATTACCACAATGATATTTCATTATTTACATATTTTGTTTCTGTGGTAATCACACAGGGGTGTTTATAGATACTTTGACTGAATAGGGAAAGATTATCAGCAAAGAGACCCAATATGTACAATTTACTACATTCATAAATTTCAGCAAATTTTTTTGGACACCTGCACAGGATTTAGTTTTTTAACCAATTTTTCATGATCTTTGTTTTTTCAACACATGCCAGAACAACAGACATTTTTGCTTGGATTGTTAACTAGGTTGCACCAGAAGGTATATGGAAGACATGCATGTTCACCAAGGTCACTACATACACACGAAAAAACCATCACCCGTGAGCAGCTGGGTTCATGATGACCCTTTCCCAAGTAGAAAAGGTTGGGAGTGGTTGAATATGCAATTGTAACATGTTGCAACACTATGCCAATATTGTGAAGATAGGAGGAAGAGAGATACATCTCTTACTGCATGAGCTGAAGCGCTTGGGGCACCAAACAATGGATCAAAAGGGGACTGGGGTTGGGGTGGACGAGGAACATTATAATAAAAACCAGCAATAGCGCAGAAGAGTGACTTCATGTTCTAATTATATAATAAATTTTCCTACTGAGTACCTGTTGTGTTATTCCTTATACTTCCTTCTTACTATATTATTCAACACAGCAAGCATCTGTACTGTTTTTAGGGGTCAATCTACACTGCATTTGATACCATCAAGCGGTATCTTCACACATTATTATTTTTTTTTTTTTTTTTTTTTTTTTTGCTCAAACAGAATTTTTACAAAAATATTTTGAACTGTGATGGTATTGTCACTTTTAGTAAAAATTTATCTTGAAAATATTTTAGTGTTAGAGGCATCTTGAATATTCTGTTTTTCATCGATATGAACAGTTTTCAGTAAAATGGCCTCTGACGGATGCCTATCAATCACTGCCTCATCACTACAGGTGGTGGCTATGCTACCGGCAACTGAGGCAATGCCTGCTGAAAGGAACCACAAAGCATTATGAGAGAGCTTTTTCCCCCTTCTGGCAGCCTCACTTTGCATTCAGTTTCCAGGGCTAACTGAGAAGTAGAGATGGGCACATTGATGTTGGACATCAGTGAATTCTAATTCCCGAAACTTCCATGTATCGGTAGACATTTTCGATGTATCAGTGAAAGCCTCAATGTTTTTCCCTAAAAGGCTGAAGAGCTCATATCTTTTCCATTTGCAGCAGCAATGGGCACATTGATGGGTAAAATTACTGTTCAATATATCAGTGGAAATCTTGATGTTTCTTTAATGTACGAGTTGTAACATCGAGGATATGAACACGATTTTCAGCAACGAAACACGGAACAAAACAGCAAAAAACTGGCTAATTCATGACATAGAATATTATATTCTCTTTTTTAAAAGAATGCAACAAAAAGAAATTCATTTACTTCACGTAGAAGGTGTTTTTTGCAGTTTCAAACATCGATTATCACTAGCAAAACAGCAATGCTCAAAAACATTGCTGTTTTTCTTTTGTTTGCTTGTTTTTTTGTGCCCAAACTTTTTTTTTTTTTTTGCCCATCCTTACCCAGATTAGTCTTTGCTGTACCAGCCAGTATTCCAGGAAACATATTTACAATGAGAAGAATGATGGGGAAGTGTTGACCATACGCTTTATAGGGGATAGCGCTGCGATATATCAGATTTTTTTTTTTTTTTAAATATTTTAGTGAGTTTATTCCCTTTTGTCCAGCACTTAAAAATTTTGATCTTTGATGACTTTCCTGGTTTAATACAACCTAGAGTGTTTGTTATCCCCCCCCCAGGAATTCAGATGGAATATAATCACAGAGTTGTATTTCAAAAATAAAACTGTATCTGCATACCCAGTCATCAGAACAGAAAACTTGCAGCAAACTGGGAGAACGTGATTAGTAATAATAAATAAAAAATAACTGAAAACATAACAAAACAATAATTACTATCAAAAAAATTATTATAAGAGATTGAAATTGCTATAAACTCAAAAATAAGCAAAATTCACAAAAACAGGGTAGATTTCACAAAAATGGGTACCTTTAAAAACCTGGATCAACCCCTTGTTTTCTTTACAGCAAAATTGAAAAACATTACTCTGCCGATGTTAGAAATGACACTATTTTTGTGACCAGTGCAACAGTTTTCACAGCAGTGTGAGAAACTGCAATATCACTTTTTTAAATTTCCCATTTCTAAAAGTGAACATTTTCCCGTTTCTTAATGACTTCTTGCTGTAGCAAGAAACAAAAAGGAGCAAGCATTTCCCCCTTCTGTTTAATCTGAACTCCTCATGTCAGTCACCAACTTTTGTGACTTGTGAATTTGTTTTCTCTGAGCCAAGGCTGAACTGGATGAAGAACAGGCTATAACATTAACGTTGAAGACAATAGACTTTTGGTGATTGGCCAGTGGGCATTAGAGACGATTTCAGCTGTTAGATGGCACTGCAACCCAAGGTATAAACAACGCAATTTCCACGTTGTTTGAATTGCTGGATTGTGTATGTTCTTTGTTTTTTCTTGTTTCTTTTTAAAAAAACCTTACAGTTTTAAAACCAAACTTGTTTTCACAACAAAATCTAACCCATTTTCAAAATGGTTTACTGTTGTGTGCTGATGTGCACATCTTCTGAGAAGAAAAGCGTGGTATTTTCATTCCACGAGTTCCCCTCAAATCAGAACCTAAAGCAACTGTTGCTGAAAGCAATATCTCGTCAGGATTTTGCTCCAAATGACAAGTCACCTTCAACTGTTGCTTGTGGTAAGCATTTTCATTCTGATAATTACGTGCCTAATTTTATTTTAGAAAACAACCTCAGCTATATAAACTCATATTAAGTAAAATAGTACGTAAATGTGTAGATTTGCGTTTTAAATTATTTTATCAGAAAAATGTTAGTACCTGGGAAAAGTGCGACGTACAGATTTTAGAGTATGGAAATTAATGGTAAATGGTGCAGAAATTTCCTGTTAAAAATGCTTTTTAAAGATTTGTATTGTAATATTTACGTGTAAGTGCGATGCTGTGAAGAGATGCTAAGTTAGGCCTATGGCAGCGTCTCTTTACGGCATCGCACTTGCATGTAAATATTAAGATAAAAATCTTTAAAAGGCATTTGGAACAGGAAATGTCTGCACCACTTACCATTAATTTCCATACTCTAAAATCTGTACGTCGCACTTTTTTCAGGTATTAACATTTTTCCTGACGAAAGAATTTAAGACGCTAATCTACACATTTAACAAACTCTCAGCCCTAGATCGTTGAAGAATAAAGGAGAAATGAAATTTACACATCAATTGCACCAGTTCCTAGAGAAAAATTCTCTTGCCCAAGTACTATGAATTCAGAATGTAAATATCCATCTGTTCACGTGAAAGTGAATATAAATAAAATCTCAAATGTAAATAATGATACAGAATCAGTTTGTTTATGCGAACTACGTCAATAGATGGCATTGCGTCCCAACTTATCTTTTCTGTCCTTGCTGTTTTTGCTTAATGTTATAGCCTGATAGGATCTAGTTCAGACTTGTCTGAGCAATCAGTAGTGCTTTTGAACTTCAATTTCATTAAATAAAAGAAACAATTATTTATCCAGCAAGTGGTGACTAGAGAGAGAGAGAGAGAGAGAGAGAGAGAGAGAGAGAGAGAGAGAGAGAGAGAGAGAGAGAGAGAGAGAGAGAGAGAAAGAAAGAAAGAAAGAAAGAAAGAGAGAGAGAGAGAGAGAGAGAGAGAGAGAGAGAGAGAGAGAGAGAGAGAGAGAGAGATTATTTTCAAGCATCAGCACTCTGCTGTGAAAACAATTTTATGGGTCACAAAAATACTGCCAGTCCATCATGCGTATTTTAAATAGTGAGTTTAAAATTTAACTTTGATTAAAAGGAAGGGGGGGGCTAACTCCATTGATTCAATTTGAAAAAGAGACCATAGTGAATAAAAAAACATGCATTTCATTAGGAAAACCCCTTACAAAACTATGAAGTCACTCTTTTGAGCACACATTATTTCCAATGGGAGGAAAGATTAAGAATATCAGAAAACAATTAAAAATGAAAAATGTAATCAGAATAAAAAAAAAACAGGACTTTTGTCCGTAAATTTCAAAAAGCATAAATTCGTTGAACATTATCACAAGAACTGACGTTTCTGCTGACAACAAACATTGTTGGCCAGCGCATGTGCATTTTCTCACAAGCTTCCCTGACTTCTCTCCAATTTTTCTTCATGAACGAAAAATCTCTCTTTTTTTCTGGTTTTCATGATCGCTGGTCACCCTGAGTTAATAGGTCAATTAGAATTATGTGCCATTATCCAACTAGTAAAGTGATCTTTCTTTCTTCAGATCCAGTAGGAAAGAGAATTAAACCTAATCTCTTCCCATCCTATATTGAATTGACTCACTGGCAAGAAGAACAATTCACAAGAAGAACTTCCAGTGCTGAAAGTCACACAATAATGATTGCTGCAGTTTTGACACAAAATTTTCCTCTTGTAGCAAGATTTCCATTTTGGCATAGGATTCCCATCTCTGAACATAATAAAGACAACTGACCACCTGACATTACCCACAATAAAAAAAAAAAAGAAAAAGAAAAAAGCAGACATAAACTTCAGCCACCTCTTTGTGCACACTTAATGAAGGACACATTCAACAACATTGTTCTCTTTTTGTTCTGCAAATATTCAGTACAGAAAGTTTTTTTTTTTTCCTTCTGGACAAAATAACCTTAAATTAAGAGACATACACTGTTCTCATTAACCAAAACCTGCAAAAAAAAAAATAATAATAATAATAAAATAATTATACTGAAATATAATTATTCAAGCATAAATGGTAGTTGTCCAAGCTAATGAAAAAACAAACAAAATAGCATTAGTCTGAACATGAAAATCTCTGGCCTAGGGTTGTTGGACTAGTCAAGTTTTAGAACTCAGGTCCTGGAGTATGCAGAATCTGGTAAAAAAAAAAAAATCTAGACATATTTCTTCACTTTATGATTTTCTTTACTTACTCATTTATTTGTTTTTCCAGATATATTTATTTATTAACTCAGATGAAATTGGGGGAAAAAAGGATTTTTCTGGCTGGGAAACCAGAAGACAACAGTAAAATCTGGAAAACTTGGAAGGTATGTAAATGCTATAAAATGAGCTTTACTTACTTTTAGTAATTTGCAATGGCCTTCTGTGGCACGAATGCTCATCTTGAACAGCAAAGTCACTGAAAATAGAATATTATACAAAATCAATATGTGAACAATCATTATTTGGAAATGCAATAAGTTTTTAAGCAATACTCTAAAATTCTACTCAGAGAGAGAGAGAGAGAGAGAGAGAGAGAGAGAGAGAGAGAGAGAGAGAGAGAGAGAGAGAGAGAGAGAGAGAGAGAGAGAGAGAGAGAGAGAGAGACAGAAAAACAGAGTTTCAAAGCACAAATACATTGTAATACAAAAAAAAATATTGTGAAATACATGATTTTTTTTTAAATAAAAAATCATGAAAATATGCCAATAATAGCATTACAATGCCTACTGTGTATCTATGAAGAATTATTTCTTCACGGAAATTCATTTCCCAATTGTGTATGACAATTTTAGCATGATTACAAAAATCTTCTAAGCTTTCTTTGGCTGTCCTGGTGCACTGGTTCATTATCAGAATTGCTTTGTAAGCAAGACTATTTTTGAACATCTTTCTGCTTTACCAAGCAGAAGAATTCAACATATTAACCAATGAAAAGCAGCCTGGTTCCCCAAGCTATCTTATCAGCCTTCCAAATTACAGGTAGCTTCAGTTTCACAAAACCTTTAAGAACCCTTGGATTTTCCAAATCATAAACTAAGAGGTTTTAATTTAAATCACACACAGTGTTACCACCCGGCAGTAAAGTTAAATGATCCTTTGCCACTTTATAGTCTCTCTGACGACACAGCATTTTTTTCTTTCAATACAAAACTTCTTTTAGACATTCATCTTCAGAAAACTCAAGATTCATCATTATTCTTCAGACCTTCATATAGGCTTTTATTGAATAACAATCAGACATAAAAAAAAATTATGCCGGGTATTTATAATCTTCAATAAAAATATCTAGATCTCTCTCCATTTCCCCGTAGCAGAATCGTAATAAAATTTCTGCAGTAATTGGGGGGGGGGGGTGTCTTTCTTTCTCACGATGTCCCCTTTGACCTGTATTGTTATTGTCATTTTGTTCCATAAATCTTTGCGTTCAAGCCTGAAAATGGAGGCAAAAATTTCCGATGATGGAGGTTGGACAGAGCAATGATTTTTCCCAAAATCTTCTTTTTTCTTCTGTTGGTGAGGGCTGAATGCACCTATACCCCCAACCCCTTCAGATTATTTTGACCACAATATCAGTTGCAGACTAATTGTGGGAACTTTCTGCAGTGGGGTCCATTTTCCTCATAAGAGTTACCCCAGTCTTACTAACTGCATTGGCTGCAGTAGAACAGCTGACTTGCTCACTATAAAAATTTATTATTTATTTTTTATAATTGTTCTTACAGTTTAAACTGCCAGTCCTAAATTACTGTATGCATCCACTTGCTATTGACTGGAATCAATTCACTTCAAAAGATTTCAGTGTCTATACTCTAACTTTTCTCTTCCTTCATAGTCTGCATATCAGCTCCAGACACAGGTGCCTTCTTACTTTTTAATTGGCATCATTAATCCTAAGGACTGTAGCAACTCATAGAACTAAAGCCGCATCCAGACAGGGGGCAACACGTGTCACAATTTTAAACACTAGTAAGAGAAGCAACAGTAGCAAAATATGTGTTTTATTCCTTCTATATATCATAGAAAAGGTATACAGTTTGTAACTGCTGTTACAACTTTTGATATACAAGTAAGTCAACAGTTGCTAAATGTTTCTTCATGCTGCAAGATTTTTTCTTTGTGTTGATGTTGGATAGGCAATGCTGCTGGCTGATAACTCAAATTTTTTTGTGCATGTGCAAAACTCATACACAAGAGGAAGCAATGCGCAATTTTACATCACAATTAAAAAGGGAAGAGACATTACTTTATTTTTTCAAGTAGAACCATTTAATGGTAGTTTCAATTCCTTTGAGTGGAAAGCAATTTCTCGGTTGGAAGTTATTAATATTCGCTGCGAATATATATCGCGTGTAATCGAATGTGATTCGAGGAAAAATCTTTCACGTACCTCTCGGTTGTAGGTGGTCGATGTTCAAATAACTTCCAACCGAGAAATTGCTTTCCATTCAAAGGAAATACTATATAACATGTAAAAAGTTACAGCAGTTAAAACCACCATTAAATGGTTATACCTGAAAAAATAATGTATAGAAAACATGTTTTTTTAAAGCTCAATACATCGAGAAATACGTGCGTAGGTAAGAGACATTTTAACGTATGGATACACTCAGCCTTCACCTGAATAATAACAAATATCTATATTAATTTTGTTCACATTAAGATTTTTTGTACTGTTACCATAAAAAAGCATTATAATGAGTTGTGACAGCATTACAGAGATTACTAATTTACTACAATAGCAATGTAGTAAATTAGGGCTTAATGAACCATACTATAATGAGAGCTAGCTGACTGAACACAAACTATTTCAATTATTTCACAAAACAAGCAATAAAATTTCCAAATGGAAATTAATTACTTCTGCCTCAGAAATTTAAAACAAAACGTACAATCCAGCAAATGATGTACAGTTCTAAAGCTTGTTTTAATCTGGTTATGGTCAATGAACACTCATGGGCAATAAAATTTGCACACCAAGAAGGAAGCATCGGATTGAACTGAAATTTTATGGATGTAATGATATAGATGATGGCTAAAACAGAGGGATCTGTGGCACACAGTCTGGTCATCTTTGTCAATAACGCATCGCACCGCCTCGTGCGGCGATACATGCTGCATTACAGTCCGGCATGAAGGCAAACAGACGCCTGATGTTGTCCTACAGCAGACTGGCCCAGACGTCATGATAATTAACACAGCAATCAGACATCGCTAAATTGACTGTAATTACTGTTTCACACGCGAATACAATTACATCAGAAAACTTGAAAATTTCATCACCGAGTTCTGATGCGATTGTGTTCACATGTGAAACAGTAATTACAGTCAATTTAGCAATGTCTGATTGCTGTGTTAATTATCATGACGTATTTGCCACGTATTATGAGAAGAACATTTCTTTCACTCTGTATGGCCCACACGTGTTGGACGGTGTATTCCAAATCCCGGATAATGAGGCACGGCGGCAGCTAGCGTTTCAACTGGTCCCACAAATCCTCAATAGGGGACAAGTCCGGGGAGCGGGCAGGCCATGGAAGTGTCTGGACATGACGTAGGCAGTCCTGGGCAACCCGAGCCGTGTGTGGGAGGGCATTACCCTGCTGGTATAGCGCACCTGGAATCACGGCCAGGAATGGGAGCACATGGGGCCGTAGGATCTCATCCACATACTGCTGGCCCGTCAATGATCCACGTACCACTACTAGAGCTGATTGGCTATCGTAGGCAATGGCTTCCCAGACCATAATGCCTGCAGTGGAGGAGGTGTGGCGCTCGACAGTGAGGTTGGGATTGTGCCATTGACATGGGGACCTCCACACCCGGACACGATGATAATCTGTCCCCAAAACAAAGCGGCACTCTTCGCTAAGCACCACTGCACACGGAGCAGGGGATGTTTCAGTGTTAATGGCAGCAAATGTAAATGGTGCTAGGATCACAGATTCGCTTCCGCGAGGCATCGGAAAATGTCATAATAATTAACACAGCAATCAGAAATCTTTGAATTGACTGTATTTACTGTTCCACACGTAATAAAAATCGCATCAGAAAACTTAAAAAAAATGTTCATCGCCTTGGAGCGGGAATTGAACTTGCACCTCCCTATTGCCGTTCGAGTATGCTATCCATTACACCACCCAGGACGAGAAAGTCACAAGTAAGTGTATGTCAGGAAATGGTTCATGGGCACACAGAAACTGTTACATCTGCCTGTATAGTGGACCGGGTCCCCATGAGGTCCGTTCGTGCCCGGTGCACGATCCATTGATCCTCTCTACCGGCGGTCCTCCTGGTCCGTCCAGAGCTGCTACGCCATGTGGCAGTGGTGTCGCGTGTCCACTGCTTTCAACACAGTCGGACGGTATGATCAGAACGATCCGCACGGCGGGCTATACGGCGCATCGATCACCCTGCAGTTTTCAGCATGATGTTCCGGCCTCTCTCAAAGTCTGTGTGTCGCATAAATCAATGTCTCTGGCATCTACCCGGCATTCTTGTCACTCTGTACTCTTGCTTGCGTCAGCAGGTGCTTTTCGTTTTCATGAGGCATCGACTACACGCCAGTTTATAAGGCTGCCGGTTTGTGCTTGCAGCGCAACCATAGGGTGTGCGGTCATGTGAACTCGCACTAGACATGGATCATTTGCATACCAGCAGGCACTCTAGCTATTTGCAAAGTTTTGCAGTTGTAGCATGTTTTCTTCTAAGTGCGCAAATTTCATTGTCCGTGAGTGTATATAACACAGTAAAATAAAAATAGTCACATGTGTGTGCTGTAAATCAGCACAAAAAACAGTAGCTACAAGAAATCCATATGAACAGAAACACATGGAGGATATGTGGAAATATAACATGCTACCCATGTGATAAGACAGTACACACTAGAGGGACAGACAACACTCAGCAACCATTTAGCATATCCAGTTACAGATGTAGAGACAGAGAGATAATATAGTGCACACCATATCACATAGGTGTGATTAAGAGTGCAAGCAATGACCATGATATGGAATGCACTTTCTTTTATTACATGATGTGCACTTTCAACAATGAAAGACCTGGATTCGGGGTACACAGTTCACATGCAATCCCTCACTACTTCTCTTTCTCAAGAGAGAAAAACTTAAGTTTCCTATAAGAGCCACTGGCCAACTTGTAAAGCCCACTGATATAAACCCAGAAAACTCCCCTATATATCTTACTCCTCAAACTAGAACTTCTTTTCTTGTTCAATTCTGCTCCCTTGTTCAATTGCCATTTACTCATTAAGCACCCACACAAATATCAATTTCTTGATTACTGGTTTCCACTTCCCTACTTTGACTTCCAGTGGAGTGGACTTCTTCATAATACAGAATCTGAAGCAGAACAGATTTAAAAATTATCATTACCCGATTTCTGAGATTTAGGACTGTAAGAGCACCTGCAATGTAAATGCTCCTACACCAAGCCCAGCGTAATATATATCTGATATAAATTTCAGGGTAAGGGTCATATAAGCAAATAAATAAAATTTAAATTACTGATTAATTGCACCTCTGTTGTTAACTGTTGAAGTTCATGTGTGTCAATTACATGTAAAAAAAAAACCCTGTCAAAGTGCAAAACAAATTTATAATCAAAATGAAAAAAATCATGTTTACCCCAGTTTGAATTTTACTTTTTATAAATGTTTAGTGAAATGAAACTTACAGTAAACTCAAGGAATCAAGCTTTAGTGCAAAGGGGAAACCAGAGGCAAAATAACTTCATGGATCAACAATACACTCAGTTTACCAGTAAAATCTATCATAATAACTCAAAATTAACACACTATAGAATGTTATATAAAAAAATCTATTTTGAACTCATAGTTTTTATTTTCCTGTTTTATAAATGATAGAGAGATAAAGAACATAAAAATCATGATGAGGATTACAAATCACAAGTAAATGCCCATTCATTATTTTGATATTAGTTTCACACCTCACACCACTTTTCCAAATAGTGGCCATGGGCAAGTGTCACATACAGGGTAAAGTGACAAAGATAAAAAATAACAGTGAGGGATTTGCAAGCAAACACTAAACAGAATTTAAAAGTATTTAGATATGTTCAAAAATACATAGTACTCACCCATTAAACCAGAAAACCTTTTAAATGTCCTAGGTACCCTTGTCTGAGGATTGATTTCAATTAAAACATTCTTCTCAGTGTGAACATATACTTGCAGAAGACCGGCTCTGTTTAATGGACTATCAAAAAGCATGAGCAGACACTGAAATGAAATTGACAAAGCCACACATAAACACACATCTCAAAACAGATAATAACATATATTTCCTAAATGAACCAAGGACTTATCAGAAGAGCTTAGGCTAAAAAAAAAAAAAAAACCAGAAATTTGTGATAAAAGTGTAAAACTTTGCAATTTAGATGAACTTGCATTCGACAAACGTTTTCAGATATGGAGGCATTCGAACATCACTTCAGAATTCAAAATGGCATTCATGTGTGTGGGGGGGGGGGTGAAAATTAACTGTCTTTTTTGTTTATTCCAGGTTTCAAAATAAAAGAGAACTAAAGAAACCTTCTGTAAAAAAAAAATACATAAGGAATATATTTTCCAAAATAGCATTCAAAATCGAACTTTGTGAAAGTTAACTTTCTTTTTGCTTATTTCAAGTATAAAAGTGAAAGAAAACCAGGAAAACCTGTCAAAAATGAACAATGAAGCCACTCTCCAAAATGGTGGCCATGATTCAAAAAAAGTATTGGAGAATCTCTCTTTTCACACATCTTTTGATTTAGCCATTTTTGGTCAATCTTTACACCTTACATAGTTTGAAATGCACACGCACTATCACAAATCAATAACTGAAACTCAGGCATCATATGTAGATGGTGGCCATTTTTGTTAGTTTGCCTCTATTTGCTTGATCTTTGCATTACACTGGTTAATGGATGTGATGTCACAGCATCATTATATTTGAGAATGGGCATCTCTTGTTCACCCACACTCTTCTTCCCTAGGGCAGCAGGCATTCTCATCATTGTGGTGTGTGTTGGCTGCCATGATATCTTCATTCTGAAATCTTGTTGGTGTATGCTGGCTTCCATGATGTGATGTGACAAGAAAGCACACATCAAAGACTTGGACATAGGTGGGACAATCTACCTAAGAATGTTGACTTACCATCAATGCAGGAATGAGACTGGACACTAATTAAAGAAAAACACATGCCTGTTTGGTCAGTCCTACCAGAAGTTTCTCCTGAACTATAGAAATTTGTTTGTTGCCAGTGCAAAAATTTTTGTACACATAAAACAAGTGGATGCCACAAAATTGGACTCACCTGTACAACAGTGCATAAACATTGCAATAGTAACAGTAACTTAGCTGTGTAAAAACTTTCATGACATTAAAGTAAGAGTAAAACTGCTTTAATTTTGAAATCATTTCATTCACACGGTATGTCAACAGATGCTTTATAAATCCGTAAAATACATGAATAACATTTTTAAATATTAGAAACTGACATTCCTAGTCACTCATTCAGAATAATTTATAAGCCAAACTTTGAGAGAATTAAAAAATGTATTGCTTGTAGGGCTGTTTTCTTTTCTTCTCTCAACCCTTTTTATAGCCAATTAAGGTAATAGGTGTTCCCTCATTTTTATGAGGGATTTTCTGGTCTAATTTCCCACGATGGCCAGTTGTCTTGGGAAATTGTATGTAGGTTTGTATTTCAAAATATAACACAATTTTTAAATTATTTGTTACAAAAAGATAAATATATAATAAAATATATTTATCTTGAATATTATTATTATTCGTTATGTAAGATAAAGATGTCACTGTCGAATACACTACATAAACATACACCTGGCAGCCTCAATTTCAGCTGCGAAATGGCAGACTTACATTTATCACTGTTTAGCTTGCAAACTGTATAACTACTGACTAGCAGCCTAATCATCATCATCATCATTGTCAACCATTATCAATCCACTGCTGGACGAAGGTCTCCCCAAGTTTCCTCCACAACGGTCTGTCTTGTGCCAGTCTCCTCCATGTCACTCCCGCATACTTTAGAATTTCATCCACCCATCTCCCATGTGGTGTTCTTCTGGGTCTTTCCCTGTCCCTTGGAATCCAATCTAAAATTTCGGCTGTCCATTGATGGTCTGTCCTTCTAGCAGTATGTCCAGCCCATTGCCATTTCAGGGATTTAACTCTGATCATGATGTCTCCCACTCTTGTCATTTTTTGAATCCACGAGTTCCTCTTCTTATCTCTCCTGGTTACACCAAGCATGCACCTCTCCATGCTGCTTTGAGTTGTCTGCAGCCTTTGTATGTCTCTTTTAGTTAAGATCCACGTCTCTGCACCATACGTAAGCACTGGAAGGATGCATTGATCAAACACTTTTCTTTTAAGACATAATGGCATATTGCTCTTGAAAATTATGCTGTTTCTTCCAAGAGCTCTCCAGGCAAGTTTTGTACGCCGATTAATTTCTTCATCAATGTGACCCTCTCTTGATATCTGCTGTAAAAGATAAACGTACATGTCTGTTATCTTCAGCTTTTCTCCATCAATTGATAAATCTTTATCTCTTGTAAAAGCATTGAACATCACTTTTGTCTTCTGAAAGTTCATTTTTAATCCCACTTCTTTACTCTTGTCAGCAAGTTCCTGGATCATACTCTGCAGCTCTGATGGGGTAGTTGCAAAAATGACTACGTCATCAGCAAAACGAAGGTAGGTTTGATAATCTCCATTAATCTTTATCCCTTTGTTTTCCCAGCTCAGTGACCAAAAGACACACTCCAATGTGGCATTAAAGAGCTTCGGAGATATGGTGTCACCTTGTCTCACTCCCTTTCCAATTTTTATGTGTGTTGTGTTTTCAAACAGCAGAATCTTTGCACTTGCATTTTCATAGATGTTATTAATAATATTAATGTATGCATCTTCAATACCGCAGGATTTCAGAGCCATTGTAACTGCTGATGGTTTCACCGAATCAAAGACTTTTTCATAATCGCTAAAAGCCCTGCACAATCGAAGTTCATATTCCCTCGCTCTTTCAATTAGTTCTCTCAGTACATGGATATGATCTATTGTGCTGTAGCCACTCCTGAATCCAGCTTGTTCTCTCGGTTGAGCCATGTGCAGTGTTACCTTCAAGCGGTGTGAAAGAACTTTAGTGAAGATTTTATAAACCACTGATAGGAGGCTGATAGGTCTGTAGTTCCTGAGATCCTCAATGTCACCTTTTTTATGTAGCAAGATCATTGTAGCGTTGTTCCAATCCTCAGGAATCTTCCCTTCATTAAGGCATCAAGTGAAAATTTGGGCGAGTACTGTTTCAATTTCTCCACTTGCTTCTTGTATGATGTCTACCGTAATTCCATCTTCTCCTGGAGCTTTTCCCCGCTTCATGTTCTTGATTGCATGTGCAACTTCTGTTGGGAGGACTAGGAGAATTCTGGTACTGGTACTTTTCATGATGTCTGGACTACATGAATCATCCCTTTCATATAGTTTTGAGAGAAATCTTTCATTCTTGTCAAAATTTCGCCTCTATTTCTTGTTACAGAACCATCTTCTTTTCTCAGTGCCATAATCTGTTTTCTTCCCTTACTAAGATGTGTCCCTTTGCTATCTTTAGGCTTTGGTTGTTTTCAATTGCTTTCCTCACTAGTTCACAGTTGAATTTCCTTACGTCTTCAGTGATACTCTTTCGTACTGTCTTGCATAGCTCTATATATTCCACTTTGGAAGTCGCATCTTCTTTAGTTGTCCTCATCTCTCTTCTTTTTTGCATCCACATTTTGGTTTTTCCTGATAATTTGTTCACATGCAACTTGTTCTTAGACCCAGCTAGTTTTGTTGCTGTTTCCATAAGAGCTTTGGTTACTTTTCTGTTAACTTCAGAAATATCCACTTCTTCCAATGTTAGGCCTTCCAAAGCAGAGAATCTGTTCTTCAGTTCCAACTTGAAGGTATTATGGTGTTTTTTAAGGTTGGTTATGTCAATACATTTTGTTTGTCTTATGAGGTTGCCATGTTCAAGTTTAGTGTTGAGGTGCATCTTACATCTCACCAATCTATGGTCACTACCTGTGTTGAACTTGTTTAGCACACTGCAGTCTTCTATGATGAATTTTTTGTTACACATAATAAAATCAATTTAACTTGTCGTCCCATTTGGATGTCTCCATGTCCATTTCCTGTGTGGCTTTTTCTTGAAAAAGGAGTTCAAGATGAAAAACCCTTCTGCCTCTGCAAACTCAACGAGAGTATTTCCACGCTGGCTTCTGTTGCCGTGACCAAATTTACCTTCTGAAGTTTCATTCTGTTGCCGTTACCCTATTTTTGCATTGAAATCTCCCATAATTATCTTCAAGTGCTGCTTACCTTTATTATTTAGATGACGAATTTCCTCATAAAATTCTTCAATTTCTTCTTCAGGATGACTTGTGGTGGGTGCATAAGTTTGAATAATCTGAGCCTGGTATCTTCTCGAGAGTTGGATAACGAGTCGTGCAGCTCTGTCAGAGGAACTTTCAACTTCTACAACTTTATCCTTCAGTTTCTTGTTTATTATAAATCCAACACCACTAGTTCTGCCAGTATCAGTCCCACGATAGTAGAAGAGATGTCCACTTTTCAGTTCAATGAGATTTTCTCCTTTTCTCCTTACCTCACTTAGCCCGACGATGTCCCACTTGATCCTTTGTAGTTCCTCTTCCAATTCAAGAAGCCTTGAATCAGAAGATAGGGAGCGTCCATTATATGTAGCCAAGGTCAGCATCAGATGGCAGCCTAGTCCGGTCCTCCGGGGATTCTTAGCACCCTCTGCCTTCATGTCGCACTGGCCGCTGCCTTGGCCAGGTACATTCCAGCTGCCTGAGACTGAGGGCCAAGATTTAAGTTGTGAAGTCATTTTGGAGGGGTTTGGCCATAACTCACCACGCTGGACAAGCGGGTTGGTGAGTGTGGGATAGCATTTCCTCTAATCCCGATGGTATAGTTATACCGCTATTGGCGGTCGTCAGAGCCCCTTTAGTGGGAACAGGATGCACCACGACAAGGCGGGGTTGACATTTGTCAAGGAGAGGCTGTGATGTTACGCATCACCTGACCTTACATCCTAAACAGTATTAGCAGCCTAATACTGTTTCTTATTTATCCAGTTTAGTCAGTAAGTTCTTGTAGACTTGAGTCCTACATTCCAAATTATATTTCTTTTAGTGACAGTTAAAAGTAATAAAAGTTACTGTACTTACAGCTTGCGCAGTGTTGATTAAATCCAAGTTGCAACCCAATGCTAAAATGTGTGGGCACTAATTATGAGCACACCGTCGATTTAAGCTGAAACACGAACCACAACACACACATACACACCACAAACATGTCGGTAGATGACACTTTGTTTACACACGATGACACTCACAGGATGTGGATGCAGTTGTTTTATGAAGCTGGGTTCGTGTTGAATCTCCAGCTCTTGCTTCGGGATAGATAGATGGTTGTTCTCTTCCCCAGTACTCGGATGGGGAGCTGGGTATTCTCCTTTCCTCCCTTCTCCTACGACAGCTTGGTGATGCTAACTGGATCATGGCTGAACATTTGGGTTTTTCATCTGTACACAGTGTTCGAGCCTCCGATTTTTTTTCCCTGTTCACCATAATTTTTGGATGGCCTTAGTTCTTTTTGCTGGCGGTCTACTAACACCTGCTTAAGTAGGATGCAGATAATTTGCCATCGTAATTTGTTTAAAATGAAACTGGGTGACCCCCAGTTCTGTATGTCATGTCTGTCCTGCCACTATTTACTTAAATGAGACAGAATAGCGTTCTCTTTAGGACTGATAGCTGCTGACCGCACACTGAACTTTCAAGGATAGGCTTTAACGGTCCCCCTTTTCCTTTCTTGTCGGGAAGACGCTATCTCTTCCCACTTCTCAAGATTTTAGTTTATTGCTTTGGAATGCTGGTTGCATTTACCACCAACCATTATGCTAACACCCCCCCTTTCATGTTTCCTGAGCTACCAACTAACACTTTATTATGACTTCCAAAATGATTTAACAATTAATCCTCTTAATCAATTTAGCACAATTTACACACATCCAATTTATGTAATTAATTCACTGCTATTAACTTGATCTATTTACACTTATTTACATACCTGTATGGAAGCTCAACCTTGTGGCTAAATAATTAAACAACCCCCAAAATTATGCATCAATATATTGTGTACATATTAAAATGGCTTAAGTAGTTAAAAGAGCATACCCAGTGCACAATTAAATGCATAAATACAATCTAGAAACTTTGTACCTTTACCAGGGATGAGAATTTTTTATGATTTTTGAAATTTTGAATTTTCCTGATCAAGTGTGCTCCCCTTTCCTCCTATTTCCTATTTTTTGCTTGATTATATCCTTATTTTTTTTACTATGTTTCCCATTTTTATTACCTTCCGTAATATTTTTAAAAAGCATGTCTTCGTATTTTTAAAAAAAAAAATTTAAATTAAGTGTATGCTTTCTTGTCTTTTCTTTAAAACCAATTAGTACAGCAATAATTTTGGTCGCCTTCCCCATTTTTAAAGCAAAATTAAATTTCAATATAAGTGCTTGATCTGCCCATGATGGAATCTGAGGCAATTTGGTGACCAGTAAAATTATTTTCATGGCAGAGTAAACAATGCAGTACTGACTTTTGATATTTAATTTCCCTTAAAATGTGTTTTCCCATTCCTTAGCAACTTTTTTTTTTTTTTTTTCTATATTAGGGGGCAGAGCAAGAATTCTGTAAAAAAAATATTTGTTTAAACTGAAATTAATGTTCTAAAACGTTACTGTGGTCAGTCCCACTGTGCAGAGGAAATGACTCTTCACAGGGAATGAAAGAGTGTGACAAAAAGTTGAAGTTCCAATTTCGATCTTCATTTTTTTTTTTTTCTGGAAAGATGCTTTTTTCAGAACCTAAATAACGCAATTTTTATTCCGATCTAACCATCAGTTTAACAAGGAGCCAGGAATGCTACCGTATGCAACTTACTTCCATTCAGACCGGCAATGTGCAGGAAGTTGGCTTGTGAAGTCAGAGTTCCATCAAGCCCCAGGTTCTACTTTTTGAGCCCCAACTTCAGTGGGGGGGGGTAGCCTTTCCCTTTCTTGAAGAGTAAATCTACATAGATCGTACCAACTTATTTACTTTGGAGAGAACTGTTTTTCTTTTTCTCCATGTATGAAGTGGACATAGAAAATGTGTTTGCTAATTAATGGGTGAGTTAAAAAAAAAATTGAAGTAAATTCTTAAGTTGGTAATGAAAAAATAATTTGGCCCTAGTTCATGTGAAAACACAATTTTTCGAACCTGGCAACTAAGCACCTTTTACTACTGGCCAGTTTGTTTTACCCAGTTGTCACATGATGACCGCTAATTTTCATCTTCATGGTTATATGCAAATTTAGTGACTACTGGCGATAGGGTAGCTACATCATATTTAATTAGTATGGGTAGCTACATCATATTTAATTAGTATGGGTAGCTACATCATATTTAAATTAGCATCATGAAAACAGAGCAAGTGGCATGCAACCTAAAAACTAAAAGTACCCTGTGAGAAGTGGAAAAAGGGTCATTTCACAGCTTGGTCTAGTAGTTTGCTAATAATGTATTGCCTTCAGTGTGGGATTAACTTGAAATGATGTCCAGACAACGTTTAAGCATTGACAACAGAAATAGGGCTGTTGGCATATTTCCAGCAGGTGTACAGCAGAGCTATGAGGCTGCTGCTTAAGGAGTTTCGCAAAGTAAAAAAAGGAGTTTCACAAAGTGTTAAAGCATATTAGTCAGCTACACACAAGATTTCTATGGAGTGGAAATGTTACAAATTGACCCAGAGGTAGTCACCCACGCACAACCACTGGGAGGCAAGATTGCTACATGACTGTAAGTGCTCGGAAAAGGCATACTATCACCAGTAGCCAACACCGGGAATCATTTTGAGCTGCTTATGGAGTCACAGTATGTATGTAAATGGTATGAAACCGTGTTCACAAGTACAGAATCAGAGCAAGGAGGCCGCTGAGATGTATAGCATTGACATCAGCAGGCATGAAAATGGTCATTGAAGTAAAAGGCTGAACTTTTCCCACATAGGAATATGAAAAAATAATTAACTTTTCAGCATTTATTAACTACCCTAAGCACCATATATGCATATATAAAAGCCATAAAATTGTCTAACATTTCTTTAGGAACGAATAAGAATTTTATTTTAGTCAATGTGCTTACACCAAACCAATAATGTCAATCCCATATTTATAATGACCTATTTACACTTCAAGTGATTGAAATACCAGCATACCCTTTACTTCCATAAATTAAATCTGCACATAAAGTGCACAAAACTTTCTCACTTACATCCACTTTCTTGATATTCTCCAACAGGGTTTAAAACTCCTGAAGGTTTTACGCGACAATAACACATACACATAGAAATCGAGAGAAAATAAACAGTCACATATGATAAAAAGGTTTGTTTAGCGGCAGCTTTGGGTCATCCTACAACCTTGATCATCCGCGATCGACTGGATGGGCTGGTTCCCAGATTTTAGTAGAGATCCAAATCCCATTTATTTGGATCTCTCTAATTCAGAGGTGCCAACCTCTAGCAGAACCTATCAGTAATCAATAGGGTATTTTTCAGTAATGTTTCATTAATGGAACACAAACTTTCAGTAATATTTTCAGTAATGTAAAACGTCATTTTTTTTCAAAGTTAAGGACAATATTATAGTACTACTGTGTAACCTGTAATACTTTTATGAGGTGCCTATCGGTAATCACCATATGAAGCCTCATCGTTAACACGCGGAAAGCTTATTTCATGAAAAATTAATGTGTGAAATGTGCAATAACCTTATATGTTTACACTATCCTGACAAAAAGTTATGAAATGAAATTATCAATATTCTACTTAACTCATGTCACAAAGGTGCCAACCTTCTGCTGTGCTTATCAGTAATCACCATACGAAGCCTCATCGTTTACTCAAGGGAAGGGTATTTCATAAGAAATTAATGTGTGAAATGTGTAACAACCTTATAAAATCAAATACCTTTAAACATGACCCTTCTATTTTAATGGTTAATATTTTTTAATAACCCAAGTGGGAATGAATATCGGCTAGATATCAAGCTGATATTGGTTATGATGGCTGAATGTCAGTTAATATCAGACACATACCTGCCAACCAAAATTTTCCTAAATCAAAAAGATTGCTTGCAAAAATCAAGATTTACCATAAAATCAAGAAGATTTTCCCTAAAATTAAGAAAATTTGCAACAGTACCAGAACTGTTAATTCACAATTATCTATTATCAGGGGAGAGATGGTTATGTATGGGATGTGCTAGCAGTATGTTTTATGATACTTGTTTTCAATTATTTTTCTGTATCAGTCACTCATAGATGGAGTTCAGAAATTGTGATGATTTTAAAGGTTTTGATTTTTTTTTTAATTGAATGATGCAATTTTAGAAACAACTTGATTTCATTTAAGCAATGACAAGACAGTGACCTTTTCTTTTTTTTTTTTTATATGCCCTTGGATGACAATTTCATCCATTATGAATGCATGACAGCATTGTTTTAGATAAAAGATGAATAGTGTAACTTTGAGAATATGAATACCTTTTGAACACAAATTTTCAGCTTCGTCACTTTCGTTTTCGACCCCCTCCCCATCCTTTCTTTATCAAGCTGTGAAATGCAAACCTTTAGGGAGAGGGGGAAATATTTTAGAATACAGGATACATGTTCAGAACATCGTTTTGGAAAAAAAATAGTTATGGGAGAAATCTTTTCAAAGTCCAATTTTAGTTTTTGGACATTATCCCTAAATTTACAAGTTGAAATACAAATATTTATGAAATAAAATTATATCTAACAACAATACTAGGCAGAGAAAACATCACACAAAAAATAAAATTACGATTACGGGAGAAATCTTCACTGCGTCTAACTTCCGTTTTAGAGTTTCAGGCGAAAAACATTCTGCCCCACTACCAATTGCCCCAAAATTTCTGTTAAGTTATGCATCGATCTAGAGGATAACTCAAATTATGACGGAAAAGGAGAAATTCCTCAAATCTGTTGCACACTCATGCCTGAAGATTACAAGGAAATTCTTGCGCCATCGAATATCCATTTTCGGAAATTTGCCCTCCACTTTCACACTGAAATAGAAATACTTTTGGAATAAAGTGATGTATAACAGCAATACTGGACAGAGGCAACATCGCAGGAAAACGAAATTACGATTACGGAAAAAATCTTTCTTTCATTTACTTCCGTTTTTAAAAGACAAAATACCGTCCTGATGCGTATTTTTACTCGCTGATGTGTATTCTGTGCGTTTCCCGATGCGTATTTTTACGCGTTGGTAAAATTTCGATGCGTAAACACTTTTTGATGTGTACTAGACGCATAATTACACATTTTGGCAAACTCTGCACAGCGCAGAATTAAAAAATTTTTGAACTTCGGCGCAATTACCGCAGCTATTCCAATACTGAGAGAGACGGAATTTGGAAGGATTGGCCGGGGGAAGGGGGTGGGTGCGATCTACAAATAAATATCGCTCACTGCTAGAAATGTGAAATAACATAAGGTTCAATCGCTATGAGATCATAAAAAAAAAAATGCAGTAGTTTACATTAAACGACAATAACAACGATATTGATTTCCATCAATAATAAAAAAAAATATAAAAAATTCACGAGTCGTTTCGGCGAAAATCCGGAAGAAACTATCTTCCGACCGTAAAACCACCCCAAAAAACGTTCTGGGAAATCCGGAATACTTGGCAGGTA
Organism: Macrothele yani; assembly: GCA_039090855.1. Lineage (NCBI taxonomy): Eukaryota > Metazoa > Arthropoda > Arachnida > Araneae > Macrothelidae > Macrothele > Macrothele yani. Next base: position 6,990,845 of record CM076994.1, on the reverse strand, counting down.
TGCGGACGTCATTGCGCCGATAACGGCTTTTCTGACATATTACGCAACATCACCTTGACGTTCTTCACCCGATATCCATCCAATATTGGCTTTACCAATGCATCCAATATCTGAATTTCAATGGCGCTTACTTAGAAACAACACCAATTAAACGTTTTTGCATTTGTGCGAAAAGAACTATAAATGTATTTGCAAAATGCGATCGCAGTTTAAACTGTGATTTTAACGGAAAAGGACACAAAATTCAGAACTTTTACGAAATACTCTGAAATCTGTAATTCTTTCAACCTGTCCGTAATTCTGTAATCAGGCAGCCGAATCGGTAATAATTACAGAAAATCCGTAATGGTTGACACCTCTGCAGTAATTTAGGACCACTGGTTCCAAGTAAAGATAAAAATTAGCAGTCATCACTAGCAGTGTGGCGACTGGATAAAACACAGCAGCCAGTATGAAAAGTTGCTTTACTCACCCAGCTTGAAAATTTGCCTTTCCATATGGTCTAGTGGGCAAATTATTTTTTCATTACTAAAGAATTTATTTGCATTTTTCAAAAACCTATAAATTTGCAAGGCATTTTCTACCATCCAACTCACATGTGGGAAAAAAGCTCAGTAAATAAGCGGGTGTGATCTATTTACAGATTCACTCTTAAAGAAAGGGGAGACGTTTTTTACCCCCATTGAAGTTTGAGCACAAAGTAATGATAATGGACATCTGAGCTGCAGCTGAAGCTCTGACATCACAAACAAACTTCAGCAGCTCGCTTTTATTACGTTTATCTGAAGTGCATGATTTCGCATTGATTAGTCACTTCCTGCTTATCAACAAAGAGCAATAATTATTACTTTTGTTAACAAAAGAATTGAAGTTTAAAATGGGAACTTTAACTTTCCGTTGCAGTCTTTTGTGCCCCATTGAGTCGTGTTTCTTCTGCACGATGAGCACACAATAGTGTCTTTGGAACCGGGGTACGAAACTAAAAAAATTTGCCATGTGCTAAATGGCCCATGCAGGTAAATATTTAGGAGCCATTCACAATTTTTTAGGAGCCAAAAATATTTTTTTTACATACACAATTGAAGAGTAACTAAAATTCTGGACAGTGATTTCACCCAACATAAAGTTCTCAGTAAGTACCACAGCCACATTTGTGTTTTGTTGACTCTGCAGCTAAGCAGCATCCAGTGTTTAAATTTTCATTTTGTTGATATCTTTGTTTCCCTTCCCATTTCTTTGTCACTTTTTTCTTTCTGTCTTTTATGCTCTTGGATGACAATTTTATCCATCATGCTGAAAAACTTTCAGTCCGTGAGGACCATGAATGCATGATAGCTTTCACTATTTTTGATAAGATAAAGTGTAACTTTGAGGATATTAATAATTTTGAACACCATGCATCAATTCTTACAAACTTCTCAGCTTCGTCACTTTCGTTTTCGGACCCCCTCCCCTCCCCCTTTATCAAGATGAAATGCAAACCTTTTTGGGGGGAATATTTAAGAACACAGGAAACATGTTCAAAACATTGTTCGGAAAAAAAAAATATTTGCTACATCTGATTTTCGTTTTCGAACATTTCCCCTCCATTTTCAAGGAGAAATACAAATATTTATGAAATAAAATGATATTTAACAACAATTCTAGGAAGAGGAAACATCGCATTAAAAAATAAAATTACGATTACAGGAAAAATTTTCAATGTGCCTAACTTCCGTTTTCAAAAGTTTTGAAAGACAAAATTTCCGTTTCCGAAAGTTTCAGGTGGAAAGCATCCTTCACCAGTACCAATTGCCCCAAAATTTCTGCTCAGTTATGCATTGATCACGAGAATAACGCAAATTAAGACGGAAAAGGAGAAATTCTAGAAGCCACAGCACTCTCATGTCTGAAGATTACAGGGGAATTTTTTCGCTGTCGAATTTCCGTTTTTGGAAAAAATTTCTCCAGTTCCAAACTAAATTCAAATATTTATGGAATAAAATGATATATAACAACAATACTGGGCAGAGGCAACATCGCAGGAAAACGAAATTACGATTACGGAAAAAACCTTTATTTCGTTTACGTCCGTTTTTGAAAGACGAAATACCGTCCCGATGCATATCTTTACACGTTGGTAAAACTCTTCGGAGTGTATTTTACGCATTTCTCGAGACATATTTTTATGTGTCGAGAAAATTCCTGGTGCGTATTTTTACGCATTGGTAAAATTTCGATGCAAAAACACACTTTTTGATGAGTACTAGACGCGTAATTACGCATTTTGGCGAACTCTAGTTAGTGCAACCTAGACCCACATGTGATTAGAGGTAAACATATGTGGGTCTTTAAAAAACAAGCTGCTGAAGATGAGTTGTGATGCCATTTGTTCCATCTAAAGCCACAGGTGTCCATTCCCGACGTGGTTACTTTGTGCACCAACTTAAGTGGAAAAACAAACAGTTCTTGAAGAGTGAATACATAAATAGATTCGTACCCACTTATTTGTGGAGGAAAGGGCTGTTTTTCACTGCGCACGAGTTGGATGATTTGAAAATACATTTCCTATAACAGGAGTGTTTTAAAAATGCAAATTAATATTTTAGGAATGAAAAAAGGCAAATTTTCGAGTGTGGCGACTAAAGTTATTTTTTCTACTGGACATTTTATTTTATCCAGTCGCCACGTGGCGAGTGGCGACCGCTAATTTTAATCTTTAGTCTAGGTGCAACAAGCTACAAAATGATGTGCCATAAGCCAAGAAGTTATATTGATGCTAGATTTACAATTAATCGATTCAAAGGACAACCGATGTGTAAAGCGATGAACAAATAATCATACAATTCTTCAGTTGTAATCACGGAATTTCAGGCAAGCTATGGCTCCGTTGGGCTCTGCTCTGTTTCAGGTTGAGAGGGGGGGGGCACTTGCAAAGGTCCAATGATCACTGTGGGAGGATCCTACTCATTGTTCGAGGTCGCTTCTTTAACTTGCTTGTGTGACGACAGTGCGGGCAAGAAGGGGAAGTCAGCAACGCCAGTGTGCACGAATGATGCACATATGTGTTAAGTGCATCTTGAAGATGAATTAAGAAATGGAGTGGGGGAGGAAACAATTCTTGCAAGCCACTAAGAATCGCGAACAAAAATAATCATTCAGATTAAACAGAATCATAATAAAATGCAGTAGAAAATACATGTAGTCACAATTTGGCCCCTGATGTCAAATCGCTGGTCGCCAAATGCAAAAATGCAGTTGTATTTCGCTCATGGCCCCCGTTAATTTCGAACCCTGTTTGGAACATTAATTTTGCTTTAAACAAACTAAAATATTTTTGCTCTGCTCTTAATACAACAAAATGTTACTAAAGATTGAGATAAACACACTTTAAGTGAAATTAAATGTAAAAAAATTGTTATGTTGTTCCGGTTATGGAAGAAATAGATCAGATTCTTATTGAGTAAATAAATGTTGTTAATGAAACCATTTCAACTATTGAAATCAATTTTAATTTACATTCTTTGGTTTTCATAAAATAATATATTAAATACAAAAAAATATATATTACAAAAACCATAGAACGCGTTAAAAAAATTACTCCTACTTCACCTCTGTATGTAATGGTATTATGCTTAGGATGAAAACAGGGTCAGAGGTTAATTTCAGGAAGGTGGGATAGCGGGGTCTACAGCTTATGAATACATAAAATGCCCCCTTTTTTCCAGATATGACCTGTTGTCATCCCAAAGTACTTTTTTTTAAGATCTTACAATGTTTTGTACACATAACATGTCCTTTTTTTTTTATACAAATGTGCCCCTTTTCAGAAAATTACCCTGCCCTTTTCAATTTCTAGGGTGAACACTATCCACCTTTACCAGCGGCAGTTAGTTCTGGTTTGGGTGGGAGTGTGCTTTAATGGCTGTACTTACATGTTTGCCAAGGCAACATGAATGTCTATTTGACATGCATTCTTTTTTCTCGAAGACAATGCAACCCGTAACCATTTCTGGAGCATTTTTCAGAATCTGGAAAATCATGGGATTGAATCATCACAGCTGTCTCTGAGGTCTAGTAACCATAATCATTTCGAGAATGCTTGGGATGCTGTACAGTGACACCTGGCTTGCCATATTCCATATCCCAGTACACTGGCAGACATCCATAACATGTTGCCCATAATATGGGGCAAGCTACTACAGACACTCATCAATAATGTCATTGCAAGTATGTCTCGTAGGTGTCAAGACGTTCTTCGACACAGAGGTTGCCTGTAATATAGAATGAGCAGCCCCAGACACTCATCAATCAATAATGTCATTGCAAGTATGTCTCGTAGGTGTCAAGACGTTCTTCAACACAGAGGCTGCCTGCAATATGGGATGAGCTGCCAAGACACTCATCAATAATGTCATTGCAAGTATGCCTCGTAGGTGTCAAGACTTTCTTCGACACAGAGGTTGCCTGTAATATGGGACGAGCTGCCCCACACACTCATCAATAATGTCATTGCAAGTATGCCTCGTAGGTGTCAAGACTTTCTTCGACACAGAGGTTGCCTGTAATATGGGACGAGCTGCCCCACACACTCATCAATAATGTCATTGCAAGTATGCCTCGTAGGTGTCAAGACTTTCTTCGACACAGAGGTTGCCTGTAATATGGGACGAGCTGCCCCAGACACTCATCAATAATGTCATTGCAAGTATGCCTCGTAGGTGTCAAGACGTTCTTCGACACAGAGGTTGCCTGTAATATAGAATGAGCTGCCCCAGACACTCATCAATAATGTCATTGCAAGTATGTCTCGTAGGTGTCAAGACGTTCTTTGACACAGAGGTTGCCTGTAATATGGGACGAGCTGCCCCAGACACTCATCAATAATGTCATTGCAAGTATGCCTCGTAGGTGTCAAGACTTTCTTCGACACAGAGGTTGCCTGTAATATGGGACGAGCTGCCCCACACACTCATCAATAATGTCATTGCAAGTATGCCTCGTAGGTGTCAAGACTTTCTTCGACACAGAGGTTGCCTGTAATATGGAATGAGCTGCCCCAGACACTCATCAATAATGTCATTGCAAGTATGCCTCGTAGGTGTCAAGACTTTCTTCGACACAGAGGTTGCCTGTAATATGGGACGAGCTGCCCCACACACTCATCAATAATGTCATTGCAAGTATGCCTCGTAGGTGTCAAGACTTTCTTCGACACAGAGGTTGCCTGTAATATGGGACGAGCTGCCCCAGACACTCATCAATAATGTCATTGCAAGTATGCCTCGTAGGTGTCAAGACTTTCTTCGACACAGAGGTTGCCTGTAATATGGGACGAGCTGCCCCACACACTCATCAATAATGTCATTGCAAGTATGCCTCGTAGGTGTCAAGACTTTCTTCGACACAGAGGTTGCCTGTAATATGGGACGAGCTGCCCCAGACACTCATCAATAATGTCATTGCAAGTATGCCTCGTAGGTGTCAAGACTTTCTTCGACACAGAGGTTGCCTGTAATATGGGACGAGCTGCCCCACACACTCATCAATAATGTCATTGCAAGTAATCCTCGTAGGTATCAAGACTTTCTTCGACACAGAGGTTGCCTGTAATATGGAATGAGCTGCCCCAGACACTCATCAATAATGTCATTGCAAGTATGCCTCGTAGGTGTCAAGACTTTCTTCGACACAGAGGTTGCCTGTAATATGGGACGAGCTGCCCCACACACTCATCAATAATGTCATTGCAAGTATGCCTCGTAGGTGTCAAGACTTTCTTCGACACAGAGGTTGCCTGTAATATGGGACGAGCTGCCCCAGACACTCATCAATAATGTCATTGCAAGTATGCCTCGTAGGTGTCAAGACTTTCTTCGACACAGAGGTTGCCTGTAATATGGGACGAGCTGCCCCAGACACTCATCAATAATGTCATTGCAAGTATGCCTCGTAGGTGTCAAGACTTTCTTCGACACAGAGGTTGCCTGTAATATGGGACGAGCTGCCCCAGACACTCATCAATAATGTCATTGCAAGTATGCCTCGTAGGTGTCAAGACTTTCTTCGACACAGAGGTTGCCTGTACTATGGGACGAGCTGCCCCAGACACTCATCAATAATGTCATTGCAAGTATGCCTCGTAGGTGTCAAGACTTTCTTCGACACAGAGGTTGCCTGTAATATGGGACGAGCTGCCCCACACACTCATCAATAATGTCATTGCAAGTATGCCTCGTAGGTGTCAAGACTTTCTTCGACACAGAGGTTGCCTGTAATATGGGACGAGCTGCCCCAGACACTCATCAATAATGTCATTGCAAGTATGCCTCGTAGGTGTCAAGACTTTCTTCGACACAGAGGTTGCCTGTAATATGGGACGAGCTGCCCCAGACACTCATCAATAATGTCATTACAAGTATGCCTCGTAGGTGTCAAGACTTTCTTCGACACAGAGGTTGCCTGTACTATGGGACGAGCTGCCCCAGACACTCATCAATAATGTCATTGCAAGTATGCCTCGTAGGTGTCAAGACTTTCTTCGACACAGAGGTTGCCTGTACTATGGGACGAGCGGCCCCACACACTCATCAATAATGTCATTGCAAGTATGCCTCGTAGGTGTCAAGACTTTCTTCGACACAGAGGTTGCCTGTAATATGAGACGAGCTGCCCCACACACTCATCAATAATGTCATTGCAAGTATGCCTCGTAGGTGTCAAGACTTTCTTCGACACAGAGGTTGCCTGTAATATGGGACGAGCTGCCCCAGACACTCATCAATAATGTCATTGCAAGTATGCCTCGTAGGTGTCAAGACTTTCTTCGACACAGAGGTTGCCTGTAATATGGGACGAGCTGCCCCACACACTCATCAATAATGTCATTGCAAGTATGCCTCGTAGGTGTCAAGACTTTCTTCGACACAGAGGTTGCCTGTAATATGGGACGAGCTGCCCCACACACTCATCAATAATGTCATTGCAAGTATGCCTCGTAGGTGTCAAGACTTTCTTCGACACAGAGGTTGCCTGTAATATGGGACGAGCTGCCCCACACACTCATCAATAATGTCATTGCAAGTATGCCTCGTAGGTGTCAAGACTTTCTTCGACACAGAGGTTGCCTGTAATATGGGACGAGCTGCCCCAGACACTCATCAATAATGTCAATGCAAGTATGCCTCGTAGGTGTCAAGACTTTCTTCGACACAGAGGTTGCCTGTAATATGGGACGCAGCTGCCCCAGACACTCATCAATAATGTCATTGCAAGTATGCCTCGTAGGTGTCAAGACTTTCTTCGACACAGAGGTTGCCTGTAATATGGGACGAGCTGCCCCAGACACTCATCAATAATGTCATTGCAAGTATGCCTCGTAGGTGTCAAGACTTTCTTCGACACAGAGGTTGCCTGTACTATGGGACGAGCTGCCCCAGACACTCATCAATAATGTCATTGCAAGTATGCCTCGTAGGTGTCAAGACTTTCTTCGACACAGAGGTTGCCTGTACTATGGGACGAGCTGCCCCAGACACTCATCAATAATGTCATTGCAAGTATGCCTCGTAGGTGTCAAGACTTTCTTCGACACAGAGGTTGCCTGTAATATGGGACGAGCTGCCCCAGACACTCATCAATAATGTCATTGCAAGTATGCCTCGTAGGTGTCAAGACTTTCTTCGACACAGAGGTTGCCTGTAATATGGGACGAGCTGCCCCAGACACTCATCAATAATGTCATTGCAAGTATGCCTCGTAGGTGTCAAGACTTTCTTCGACACAGAGGTTGCCTGTAATATGGGACGAGCTGCCCCAGACACTCATCAATAATGTCATTGCAGGTATGCCTCGTAGGTGTCAAGACTTTCTTCGACACAGAGGTTGCCTGTAATATGGGACGAGCTGCCCCAGACACTCATCAATAATGTCATTGCAAGTATGCCTCGTAGGTGTCAAGACTTTCTTCGACACAGAGGTTGCCTGTACTATGGGACGAGCTGCCCCAGACACTCATCAATAATGTCATTGCAAGTATGCTCGTAGGTGTCAAGACTTTCTTCGACACAGAGGTTGCCTGTACTATGGGACGAGCTGCCCCAGACACTCATCAATAATGTCATTGCAAGTATGCCTCGTAGGTGTCAAGACTTTCTTCGACACAGAGGTTGCCTGTAATATGGGACGAGCTGCCCCAGACACTCATCAATAATGTCATTGCAAGTATGCCTCGTAGGTGTCAAGACTTTCTTCGACACAGAGGTTGCCTGTAATATGGGACGAGCTGCCCCAGACACTCATCAATAATGTCATTGCAAGTATGCCTCGTAGGTGTCAAGACTTTCTTCGACACAGAGGTTGCCTGTAATATGGGACGAGCTGCCCCACACACTCATCAATAATGTCATTGCAAGTATGCCTCGTAGGTGTCAAGACTTTCTTCGACACAGAGGTTGCCTGTAATATGGGACGAGCTGCCCCACACACTCATCAATAATGTCATTGCAAGTATGCCTCGTAGGTGTCAAGACTTTCTTCGACACAGAGGTTGCCTGTAATATGGGACGAGCTGCCCCAGACACTCATCAATAATGTCATTGCAAGTATGCCTCGTAGGTGTCAAGACTTTCTTCGACACAGAGGTTGCCTGTAATATGGGACGAGCTGCCCCAGACACTCATCAATAATGTCATTGCAAGTATGCCTCGTAGGTGTCAAGACTTTCTTCGACACAGAGGTTGCCTGTACTATGGGACGAGCTGCCCCAGACACTCATCAATAATGTCATTGCAAGTATGCCTCGTAGGTGTCAAGACTTTCTTCGACACAGAGGTTGCCTGTACTATGGGACGAGCTGCCCCAGACACTCATCAATAATGTCATTGCAAGTATGCCTCGTAGGTGTCAAGACTTTCTTCAACACAGAGGTTGCCTGTAATATGGGACGAGCTGCCCCATACACTCATCAATAATGTCATTGCAAGTATGCCTTGTAAGTGTCACGACGTTCTTTGACGCAGAGATAGTGTTGCCAGGTACTGAAATCCAGAGGTATGAACATTTCCGGATTTACTATTGGTACTAGTTTCCTTTAGCGACCATATAATTTACCTGAATTTCTTTATAAAACTCATGTTTTCATGTTATTTGTGGGCCTATGATACCATGTTCTCTGGAGCACGCACTTTTGGTGTTTAAATTGGTCAAACTGAAATTTGAAAGTTGGTACACATCTGCTGCGATGCTTCGGCAACCACCATTTGCAATACCACATAAATTTGTTTTCACAGCATAGCTGTCATCTGCTATGTGGGACTGCCGGTTGCCAACCAATAACCTGTGGATGCTTAAAACTCTGAGTGTCGTATTACAGCCAAGTGCAAAGAGCATTCAACTACCAAATGTTACATGGCACAGGAAAACGGATTGTGATTCTTCCAGCTAAATGTTAATCCATATAAACAATTTTTTTTTTGGGGCGGGGCCACGCACGGACATTTGCTTGACTTTACGAATTGATCTTGTGAAGATTAAGTAAGATAGGATCAATGCTTTTAAAAATCAGTAAATATTTTCTTCCGACTGCAGAAAGGGTATGTGGATTCTAATGAAATACCAAAAGTTCCAGTTGCCTTGGTAATTGTTGCTGTGCAGATCATTTCCACATAATTTGTTTTGTGCTATCACGCAGGTGCAGTTTGATTGGGTAATTCTCGCTTCCAGCCAAAAGCTCCATATTTTGTGGGCTGTATATTCAGTTAAATTTTGTTTTGAAGTTTTGGAAATTCTGCTTCATTATGCCATCTTGCCAATGTTGTTCATGGAAACTTCTACAACAGCATGGGGCTTCTAGTTTTACACATACACTGCTTATCGGTTGGCAATCAGAAGTTCCACATAGCAGACAACACCTACTGTATGTCGCGAAAACAATTTTACGTGCTATTGCAAATGGTGGTTGCCGAAGTATTGCAGCAGGTAGGTACTGATTTTCAAATTTCATTTTGATTAATTTAAATGCCAAATGTGCCGTGTTCCACAGACACATACGGTATCATAAGCCCACATATAATGGGAAAACACGAGTTTTATACAGAAATTCGGGTAAATTATATGAAGCCGCTAAAGTAAACTAGTACATTTCCATTTTATCTAAATTGAAGTGCTACTTTGTTGTTTGCAGAAATTGCACAATAAATTCTTTTTGTAAACACAATCTTTATTGTTCATGTTACATAGCTTCACCGATGTGATTTCAATGCGTGTTACCTTGAGTCAGAAAACATTGAAACATCCTCCATTTCACGAGTTTGGAATTTTGCATGAAACATCCTCCATTTCATGCAGTATCCCAAACTCTTTGTGACCAGTGTATATAGAGACTATGTCACAAAGCTGTACATACTGGCTTGAATTTATCAGACTTTTCATATGCCAGGTTTTCCCCACTTTTATAAAGATTCTAGAGGAAAAGGGTATTGCTATATTTTTGCTCTGGTTTGTATTGTGACAATACAGCATTATTCAACCTCTAATTATGTGCCATTTAAAATATGGACCACTATCCTACCTGCTCATATTTACAGTGTGATTACTTATCTGTCACTATCAATACATTTGCTTGTATTTACAGTATGATTTATTCCCAATGGGAATGCTATAAACCAAAAAATTTTGCTTTACCTGGTGAGTTATGTCAGGCCTGCAGAGCGATGGATCCTTGCTATACTTTTTCATTTGACCACGATGATCATCACAATTTAAGAGTTCAAACTTTTTGCCAGCCTATAAAAAAAAAAAAAAAAAAAGCCAAAAGAGATATTTACCTTTTAATAACACTTAATATTATCAATTAAACAATATACAGCTACTTGCAATAAATTTTATTTACTACATACAGGCCTGCTCATTTTTTAGGACTGTACTAAGTTAGTGCAGCTTTATAATGCAAAAGACGCTAATCAATGAAAATAAATGAACAAATAGCTTTCCTTACATTTTTTCTGGGGTATTAAAAATCAAAGAAACCCCACAGTTGGTGGTTATCCAGATAACTACTCTGCATGATACGAGGGCCATCCAAAAAGTAGGTACTGTGCACGCAACACTCTCGCACAAGTATTCACTTCAGAGTCACACATGTGCACAGTTGTGTTGCTTCATTCATTAGCCATGCTGTGATGCCATTTTGTGAGGTTGTACTCAAGTTAAAGGTTTGTACTGTACATTAATAATGTTTTAAGTTAATAGAACGGCCCACAGACTGCAAAGTTCGGTTTGCGATAAGGTTTCTGAGTGCAAAAAATGCCAGAGCAAGTGATTCATCGGAAAATATGAGAAATTTACAGATTAAATGCAATGAGTGCAGAAATGGACTTGAATGTTTATTGAAGAATGACAGAGCGTTCACGATGAATTGCGCAGTGGCAGGCCTTCTCTGGTCACAGATTTGGTGGAGAGAGTGAATAAAAACATTAGGGAGAAACGACGCTTCACAGTTTCTGATCTTTCGGAACATATCCCTGAAGTTACAAAATCATTACTGAAAAGCTTCAGTACCGCAAAGTGTGAGCACAATGGGTGCCAAAGATGTTGACACAAGAGCACAAAAGGAAGACGATGGGATCTGCTTTGGAATTTTTCAGGTGGTACGCGGAAGGAGGCGATTTTTTAAGCCGTGTAGTGACAGGAGATGAGACTTGGATCCCTCACATCACACCTGAATCAAAACAGCAGTTCCTGCTATCGTTCGACAATGGCCTGAAGACAACGGCTGAGCAGGGCTCAAAACCCAGGTGGCAGACTTCTCTGGGGAAGGTTTCCAGAAACCTGTGCCACGATATGACAAATGCCTTAACATCCACGGGGAACATTTTGAAAAATAGATTAAGGTACTTACAATTCATCGTACATAAAAAAAAATTAGTTATCAATATACTTTTTTTTTAATCTTCAAACAGTACTTACTTCTAGATGGCCCTAAAGATTAAAATTAGCGGTTGCCACTCGCCACGTAGCGACTGGATAAAATAAAATGTCCAGTAGAAAAAGTGATTTTAGTCGCCACGCTCGAAAATTTGCCATTTTTCCATTGCTAAAGAATTAATTTGCATTTTTAAAACGCTCCTGTTATAGGAAATGTATTTTCAAATCATCCAACTCGCGCCGTGAAAAACAGCCCTTTCCTCCGCAAATAAGTGGGTTCGATCTATTTATAGATTCACTCTTCAAGAACGGGGGCGGCTGTTTGTTTTTCCACTTAATTTGGTGCACCAAGTAACCATTTCAGGAATGGACACCTGTGGCTTTAGATGGAACTGTGGCATCAACTCTTCTTCAGCAGCTGGTTTTTAAAGTTTGGTTGCTCTGAAAATGCACGTTTTTCCATTGCTTAGGCCCTTCTTGCTTATCGTCAAATAAAATGGGCAAGCATTTTCCCTTTTGTTTACAAAAAGAAATCAAAGGTAGAAAATCGGGACTTCACTCTCCGCGCCGCCTTTCAACCCACGCAGAGTCGCGTTTCCTTTGCACGTGTGAAGTTGGCTTTAAACAAAATAAAAGAAAAACTCTTGTCTGTAAAATGTTACAAAGAAATGGGTAAATATAAGTTTTTCAGCGAAATTATATATAAAAAATCAGTACTGTATTGTTCACTTTGCCGTGATAGTCATTTTTACGGGTCACGGAAAAGGCAAATTCCATCACGGGCGTTATAAGTACCGATTTTGAAATTTATTTCATTTAGCTTTAAAAAAGCGGAAAAGAAAATCACACTTTCCGTATTGATTGGTTTTGAAGAACAGGCGGTTAGAAATAACAAAAACTGTGCTTCACTAGAAAAAACTTTTAAAATACGAAAGTGTTATTTTTCACTATTACTGAAGCTATTAAAAACGAGAAACATAATCAGAAAAAAATATAACATAAGAATATAACCAGAAAGTGCATCTTGAGGTAAGAAAAATTTGAAATTTAGAAAACTACGGAACATTTTCTTCTGTGCTAAAACAATCATTTTCAGGCGACGAATGGCATGAAAGATGCTCAAATTATATCAGACAAATGTCGCAACATTAAAAACATCCAATAAAACAGTCCCAAAAATGTTTGATGAATGTTAGAATTTTGAAAACCTGAAAATAAACTTTGAACAAATGATTGAATAACATCATTTCGTAGATTTTTTATTTCCGTAGTATATTTGATGTTTTCCGTATTCCGTAGTGACTATGGTGAATTCGTAGCATTTGGAAGATCTTAGGTGGACAAACAGGAAAAAATGACAAATCATTAAAATTCTACCAAAACAACGTTTTCTGAAGGGGAAAAGACCGACAACCAGATTTTTTTATTTCCGTAGTATATTCGATGTTTCCCGAACTCCGCAGCGATCGACGATTTTCGTAGTGACTATGGGGAATTCGTGGTATTTGGAAGGTCTGTGGTGGGCAAACAGGAAAAATGATAAATAATTAAAATTCTACCAAAACGTTTTCTGAAGAAAAAAACCCCCAAAAAAACCCGACAACTAGATTTTTTATTTCTGTAGTATATTCGATGTTTCCCGAACTCCGCAGTGATCGACGATTTTCGTAGTGACTATGGGGAATTCATAGTATTTGGAAGGTCTGTGGTGGGCAAACAGGAAAAATGACAAATCATTAAAATTCTACCAAAACTGAACGTTTTCCGGAGGAAAAAAAAAAAAAAAAAAGCTTACACTGGGTTCGAAAACCGGAATCAGGATACTCTGCAAGCGTTCTTATTTCGTCATGACTATTTTTCACCACCTGTGAAGGTTTATCAATGTTTTTAATGTAATATTCATTAGAACAACCCTGGAAATTACTGAATATTTTTTGTTAGTGGTCAGGAATCATTGCGAGTCTGTAAAATAAAGTGACCAGGTTGGTATCACATTTCTCCCAATCTCAGCTGTACCCCAAAATGATTCTGCTATAAGATATGAAATTCATTTTTGAAAGCTATACAGCCAGTTTTCATTTTGACACCAAGAAGAACCTAACCAAAAATAAATGGAATGAAAGAAAAATTTAGCAGAATGGAAGCAGCTTCGAAACATAATGTCTTAACATTTTTGACCATCAATAACTCACTAAAAACAAGCAATTTTTAGTACATGAAGGTCATAGCACAAATTGTTGAAATACTCAATATTGCTAACCAAGCAATGCAGAAGTTAAGAGAATGCAAGCATTGTGGGCAATGTTCTTGATGACAAGACGATGCTCATGCAAAGAATGACTTTAGAAAATACGGCAAATTAAATGAAGTAAGCAAAAGTAAGTACTCCTTGAAAAATTTGACCCATCCACTATCAATTTATGGTGGAGAGATTGAGAGATTTTTTTTTTTTTTGTGTGAACATAGCGAGAGACCAAATAAAAATGATTAAATTATCTTTCCAATAAAAACTGTCTTGAAAATTTGATTGATGTGGTTGATTGATATTTATCCATTTAATTGCACTGGACAATAGACAGTGTGCCCTTGTAACTACTAAGCTTAAATTTAACTATGTCTAAATAAATGAAAGGTATTCAGTGCAGTGATAAAATGTGTATACAACACGAAATAGCCGTAAGGAAAGTGGCCACTAGATTTTGTTCACCCACTAGCCAATGGCCACTCGAAAAAATCACCAATTTTAATCTTTAGATGGCCCCAGTATTTTGTATTAAGTTTTTACATAACACTTGAGTATTTGTCTACAATAATGTAAAGCATGAATGGAATACGGGATTACCCCATACAATACAAATTTTGAAGATGACAATCCATTTTTTGGTGTAAATTTGACAAAGATGCTAAGTCAGATATTATCCAAAAACTTGAAAATTTCGTCATTCTGGAGCAGAAATCCAACCCATGTCTCCCAGATAACATACCCGGGATTTATCTGGGAAACGCAGGTTAGATTCCCACTTCAGAATGACAAAATTTTAAGTTTTTGGATATTATCTGACTTACCATCTTTGTCATATTTACACCAAAAAATGGATTGTCATCTTCAAAATTTGAATCTTTTTTTTTTTTTTAGGTTTAACGACCACCGTGAGCAACTCAATGGGCTATAAGCAGTCGCCCGTCCCTAATTTAGGGTCACTGGTTCCAGGGAAGGGAG
This sequence comes from Macrothele yani, assembly GCA_039090855.1. Classification (NCBI taxonomy): domain Eukaryota; kingdom Metazoa; phylum Arthropoda; class Arachnida; order Araneae; family Macrothelidae; genus Macrothele; species Macrothele yani. Next base: position 6,975,721 of record CM076994.1, on the reverse strand, counting down.
AGAGCCAGTGCTGTAAGACAAACGCAACATCCATGCCTCACCGGGATCCGAACCCGGACCCCTTTCGGACGAATGATCAGAGGCCATCGCTTAGACCACTGCGCCACCGGGGCGACAAATTTGAATCTTAAGCACGTTATGTGCAAGGTTTAAGCTGTCAATCACTTTTTTCCAAACTACAATAGGCAATAATTTTGTGCCAAAAAACGAATGTCAATTTTTTTATTTTTTCTCACTGCTAGTTAGAAAAATCTTTAGCACTTGAAGGAATTTGCATTTTTAACCAATGGAAAAAAAAAAATTAGAAAGTTTTCCTTGACATCACTTATTTTAAGTACAGCCAACAATAAACCAAGTATTGATGATGCTGCCTCGTACAGGCCACAGACAATTGTCTATGTATACAGGCAATATGCAGAATGGAAGAGCGACAATCCTGCAAGAATGATTTTCCGGAAAAGACGTTTTTTCTTAAATATGGGAAGAAAGAAATTACATAAATTATAGATCACTGAAAAATCATTGTAGCTGAAGTGACAGTTATAGTTGAATGAAAACTTTTAAACCATTGATGCATTTGAAATGCCAAAACTTGAGACTGCTGAATGTTTCAGATACCATAGAAAAAAAACCCAACTTAAAAATGTTTTTTCCAACTGTTAGAAGTATGCTAGAATTTTCAGCATGTTTGCCATTGTATAACATCGACTGTGAGATGGAATTTAGTGTGATGAACCTGATAAAGACTCCTCTATGTAGCATAATAGATGTTAGGAATTTAAACTAGTTGATTGTCAATTTCCATTAATGAACCAGAAAGCAAGGAATTTGAATAGCTTTCATTACAGGGCAATAAGAAAATCTGGATGACTTTTATGGTGGCCAAAAATGAATGTACAAAAAATCTGAAGTACATAACTTATTCAACTATATCAATGAGCAAATAGTTAATATTTCTATTAAAAGCAATGGTGTAAAATCCTCAATGTGCAAAATTTAATTTAGCAAATACCTTTTTTCAATAACAACAGAGAAAAAAAAATGGAGAGAAAGAAAGGAAGGAAGGGGAAAATATAAACTTTTGGCAAAACTGTTTTGCAACAACGTTTGCTGACCTAACAGCCAAAATTATTACACAGAAGAGGAATAAAAAAAATACCTTTATTGTTTCCAAATTAGCTCTCTCCAAAACTACAATAAGTCGTTTTTCTTGCTTGCGAATATGCTTTGGGATACGTTCGTTGGTTGCTTTTTTATTTTCTTCGTAATCATCAGCAGAATCGACATGCTTTCTCTTAGCCGCCATGCTTGTTGAAATTTTAGTTGTTGACTATTTATCGGTTGCCAAACTGTACCTATAAGATAATATTCTGCTGACGGAATATCAAAACACAACTATGGTACATTCAGAAAGTTCCTCCGCGGTGACGGGACAGGTCATATTTCAAGGGAAACGCTGATATTTTTATTTTAATAACACTTTATGATTTGACTGCATTACATTTTATAGATGTTCGCTACTAACGTTTCCCATTCTGAAGAACGAAATTTATTATCCATTGTTATCAAATTTATTTGCCGCCCCGGTGGCGCAGTGGTCTAAGGCGCTGGCCTCTGATCATTCGTCCGTAAGGGGTCTGGGTTCGAATCCCGGTCAGGCATGGATGTTGTGTTTGTCTTACGGCATTGGCTCTCTCCCTTCCCTGGAGCCAGTGACCCTAAATTAGGGACGGGCGACTGCTTATAGCCCATTGAGTTGCTCACGGTAGTCGTTAAACCTCCAATCAAAAAAAAAAAAAAAATTATTTATTTTTTTGATTGGAGGTTTAACGACCAACGTGAGCAACTCAATGGGCTATAAGCAGTCGCCCGTCCCTAATTTAGAGTCACTGGTTCCAGGGAAGGGAGAGAACCAGTGCCGTAAGACAAACACAACATCCGTGCCTCACCGGGATTCAAACCCGGACCCTTACGGACGAATGATCAGAGGCCATATCTTAGACCACTGCGCCACCGGGGCGGCTCAAATTTTTGGGTACAGTGCCGGTGGCGCAGTGATCTAAGTGCTGTCTTCTGACAATCGTCAGAGATGGATCCGGGTTCGAATCCTTGAAGCATGGATGCCATGATTATTTTACGGCACTGGCTCTCTTCCTTCCCGGGAAACAGTAGCCCGAAATTAAGAACGAGCGACTACTTATAACTCACTGAGTTGCCCCCGGTGGTCGCTAAACACCCCAAAAAAAATTAAAAAAAGATTTTTCGAGTTACACACCAACCCGTAGCCAAGGGTTACGTAAGAGAGTTGTTGTTGATTGGAGGTTTAACGACCACCGTGAGCAACTCAATGGGTTATAAGCAGTCGACTGTCCTTAATTTAGGGCCACTGGCTCCAGGGAAGGGAGAGAGCCAGTGCCGTAAGACAAATATAGCATCCATGCCTCATCGGGATTTGAACCAGGACACATCTTGGACGAATAGTCAAAAGCCATCGCTTAGACCACTGCGCCACCGGCGCAAGGCAGTAGATCTTGACCAAGGTGGTTAAAATAATACTTCTGGAGATTCCCGGAGTCTCTTCACCGTATATCCGCAAAGTGTGGGAATCTGAGGTTGTTTACATGTTACCCATGTAGTTTCAACAGTGCGTATTTTGAAATTGCGCAGTTTTGGGTTGCAGAAATCGTGTTAATATTAAACCGAAATGAATTATACTTCATACACGAGTGAAGTTTTCAATTTTAACGTTATGTTAGGTTTGGAATTCACACTAACGTTCATGTATTTCAATTTAAAATAAATATGGGAAGGAGCCTCAAAATACTTAATAATTTTACAAATCCAGCATTTTCTCACACATATCGGCAGCAAGTTACGATAGAGTATTAAAAATATTTTACGACGAAAGAATGCGATTCGGCCAACACAGAATGCAATGCAACAGCCTTGAAAACCATAAGCTTTCCCACACTTTAACGGCCATCGTTCGCGATTATAAGCTTCACGAAAGTGGTTCTGCTTAATTAAGAAAGGCATCTCCAGATATGTTGTTCTAACCTCCTTGGCCTTGACCACCGTGGTCTTGACACTCGTTCAGTAGTATCCAGCTTTCTATTTGTTAATCATGGCTCTTCTTCTTTAAATGTGTAGACTTTCTGCCAACTTCCTTTTCACAAAGTGCTGTTGATTGATAGAATTTTGATGTAGTCGCAGCTGATTGAATGCCCGGTGTTTTAAGTGTACCTGTCAAGACCTGTTTTGTCGGTAATATTCTTATAGCGGCTCTATATTCCCCTATACGGGTTCGAAGTTGTCTCTCAGTTTTCCTACATTGTGCAAGCCGAAAATAAGTTTTATCCAAATAATCTCTGCAATCGTGAAGTCGGATTCATCAGTAGGATTTGCCACGACTTTACTAATGCATTCATAGGCATAATGCACGTATTCTGCACTTGTTTTCGGACACATCTTTTTAATTTTCCGTGTAATGGAAGCAGTGTACGCGAATATAGCTGGGTTTTTTAAGCGCTTTCGGGAGGTCCTTGTACTTGTACACAACACCTTTTGCTTCTCCCCAAAAGTAAAAATCGAGAGCTGAAACCTTGAGTGATTGTGCATGCCAAAGTTCCATCGAAATAGTCTAATCCCCAAACACATCTTCAACTAGCGCCATCGAGGAGCGAGCAGTGTGAATGGATACAAAATGTGCGAACAATATCGCTCCAATTTTATCGTGTCCGTGAAAAAAAAAATGAGATGCACAATTCGTAGTCTTGAAATTCCGATCCAAACACCAAATACCTGAGCGCGCAACGGTTTTTCACGAATTTCGGGTGGGGTTTCTGAGCTCCATAAACAAGTGTTTATGGAATTTAATGTATCCTGATTACTGAAACCAAGCCTCCTCTGAGTGAAATGATTCATCCAGCCAGAGGCGTAATGAAACAGTGGCGTAACTACCACCTCCGAAGCTGCGGCGGGGGAGGAGGCGCAGGTAACAAAGGGGCTGCAGCTGCCAGTTCTGGTTTTATGAAAAAATTCGCACACGCGCAAAATTAACCCAAAGATTCATATTTTGCTTTAAGATATATTTAGCTTTGCCTAAATCAATGCCTAGTTTCACTTTTAAAACACTGAATGTCCTACAGATCGAAAGTGTTCGGCTCTTTGACTTCGGGTTGTAATGCGATTGCTCTGCAATGGGTTGTAAATAATACGATCGCTCTCCAATCGCCCTCTCTCTGCGCTGCTGAAGAAAAGCGCGAGGCCACAGTGGGATTCCCCGTGGAAGATGTGGGAAAACAGTTAGTTACATAGGATTACGTGCACTAAAGGCGTCAACATTTATTCACAGCAGCCGCAGATCAACCCCATGTAAGAGGGTGAATTCTTCAAATGATTTGCTTTAGTTTGGGACAAAGCAATAACACGTATTGTCAATTCTATTACTTAAAAGTTAAAACTACAGGGCTCTAGGTACCACCATTACTTTTGCAGAAACTCCTCCCTGAATTCCCCCCCGCCCAACCACCACACACACACAGCGAAAAATGCATCCTCCCTCGTGTTCGAAATCCTGGGAAAATTATTGTGGTTAGAGGTGCTGAAGTAAATCTTGCGCGGGGGGGGGCGTACATTGTGCTAGTTACGCCACTGTAACTAGGGCTAGGCAGCCCCTGTTGCAGCTCAAAAGAGGGCGCAAAACTCACTGCTCACAATCTCATTAAAACTGGAAATGAAATTTTTGCACTAGTTTATGGTACAGTTTTGTCGCACCAGCTCTGTTATTTGTCCATTAAAGGAATTTGCTTATGTTTTGCCAGTTTCGGTAACCTTGGCAACTTAAAATTAGCATCTCTTGCTTAAAATGTTCAGGGGATGTTCAGAGACGCCATTAGGGATGTGCGACTGGTGCCGTCGCACGCATATGGGGGAGGGGCTCACACCCTAAGAAAAAAGAGGAAAAGAAAGAAAATGGGAGGGAGAGAGAAAGAGAAAGCGAGGGGGCGAATTTCTTATTTTCAATTATTCTAATTTTATTTTTTAAACTCCGTCTCGTTTAATTCTTCTTCTTTTTTTCAATACCGATTGCTGAATTTATATTTACCCAAATATCGGCAGCAAGTACATAGGTAGATACGGAGCCACTGTGAGGGAAGGATATATGCTGGTGTGCTTGTTTTATCTACATCATTTAAAGGACATTTAAAAAATATCAGTGGTGTTCAAAAAATTTAAAATGCTGTCTTTGGTTAATTTCAAACGTCTTGACGTTTCATTGAACTGTACAGATAACTGTAATAAACTATGTTTTAAGTTTAGTGTATTTTTTATGTCTAGTATAATGGGGGGATTAAAGCAAGAAGTCCGGCGGCTAGGTTTGCACCTAGCCCCCTGGGCTGCTAAGGGTGGCTCTGGGGATGTTCGTTGTTCGCATTAAAAAGTGAAGGAGCTGTTGTACGTACGTTGCTAAAGACGGATGTCGTTCACATTGTCGAAGATTCTCTGGAAGCCATTCGATCATATTACTGCAACTTGGAGCCACGACTGCCAGTTGAATTCTATCATTCTGATGCGGTGTCGTAGGTCCGGTCTCCGAAGCAGTTCCAAAAGCAGTCACAATTTGATTGTGCCTCTCATATAGAGATAACAGATAACATTAGGGTGTGGCATTAATTTTGTTTTGACGAGCAGTGTACATGTGTGTGTGTGCGTGTGTGTGTGCGTGTGTGTGTGTGTGTGTGAGTGCGCGCGCGCAGAAGCTCCCACCTTAGAATGGCCTTCCTGTTCACCGGACATGAATCCCGAAGGAAATATTTGGGATGCTGCTGAAAGGTCAGTTCGAGGTTTGAATCCTGCACCCAGAAATGCACTGGAATATGGACAGCGGTGCAGTAAGCATGGGTAGAAATCCTTGTGTAGCTTTCGTGACCTAGTGGACTCAATACCTCACTGTGTAACTGCTCTTATCCTGGCAAAAAGTGGCTAAACCCGTTACTAAGTAGGCATTCTATGATTTCTGTCCACTCAGTGTATATTTTTACGTCGTTCATGGCCCACTATCCGAATCAAATTTGAGAAGCCACACAAAGAATGGGAGTAGAACGTCTGAGTTCGACCTCTGAATATGAAGTGCAATTAAAAATGTGCGAACGCAAATACTTCTCAGAGAGCGTTAATACTAAATAAATAAAACATTTAATCACTTAAATACAGCTTGACACAGAACAGTTCGCTAATACAATTGAACTAACGTAGAATGTATGTAAATTGGTATTCCTGCCGATAACTTCTGAGTTCGTATACACAAGTTATAACTTCTGAGTTAGGATGAACAGTTTTCTTTCCACTACGAGCGTTCTATTTCATTATTTCTGGCTTTGAACAGGATACACTGCAACGGTTTTCGGCATGAAACAACGCCTTACCTTTCAAATTGATGAGCATGTACCCACTTATTTCACTTGGATATGAAACATTGTAACACACACACAGGCGGTTAAATATGTATATATCTCCGTCTCCGCACATACTCTTCTTGCTTCGTCCGTCATAAAGCCCGAGTGTCATAAACAACTTATTACTTTTCTTACCTGCATCCACCATTAATCACGTGACCAGTTCTGAGCAGACTGAGCAACACGACTTCAAAATGCACTAATGGATTTTTACGTAAGCATTAACATACTAGGGGAATGAATTCTTTATCAGACTTCAGAGAGACCAGTGGTAACGTTTCTCTTGCCAAAAGATACAAAGTTCGACTTCCAACAAAACATTGTTTCCAGAAACGCCATACGTAAAATGACTTCTGAAACGTCGCCTTTCTACTCGCACTTTGAAATAAAAAAAGAATAATCACATTCGCAACAATACGATACGCTTACTAATTGATATACACTGTACGATTAAAAGTATCCGAACACCAATTTAGACTAGCGGATTTACCCATGTACGCCACAGCCATGGCGGGTTCAAAAAGATGCACGTGGCCTCGCAAACATCATAGACAAGCATAAACCGTAGAATGGACCATACGGAAGAGCTCAGTGACTTTCAACGTGGCACGGTCACAGGATGCCATTTTAGAAACACCTCAGTTCCTAGGCAAGCATGAACAGCAGAATAGACCGTACGGCAGAGCTCAGTAACTTTCAACATGACACGGTCACAGAATGCCGTCTTAGAAGTAACTCAGTTCCTAGACAAGCATGAACAGTAGAATGGACCGTACGACAGAGCTCAGTGACTTTCAACGTGGCACGGTCACAGGATGCCATTTTATAAACTCAGTTCCTAGGCAAGCATGAACAGTAGAATGTATCGTATGGCAGAGCTCAGTGACTTTCAACGTGGCACGGTCACAGGATGTCATTTTATAAACTCAGTTCCTAGGCAAGCATGAACAGTAGAATGGATCGTACGGCAGAGCTCAGTGACTTTCAACGTGGCACGGTCACAGGATGCCATTTTATAAACTCAGTTCCTAGGCAAGCATGAACAGTAGAATGGGTCGTACGGCAGAGCTCAGTGACTTTCAACGTGGTACGGTCACAGGATGCCGTCTTAGAAGCAACTCAGTTCCTAAACAAGCAAGAACAGTAGAATGGACCGTACGGCACGGCTCAGTGACTTTCAACGTGGCACGGTCACAGGATGCCATTTTAGAAACAACTCAGTTCCTAGACAAGCATGAACAGTAGAATAGACCGCACGGCAGAGCTCAGTGACTTTCAACGTGACACAGTCACAGGATGCCATCTTAGAAACAACTCAGTTCCTAGATAAGCACGATCAGTAGAATGGACCGTATAGTAGAGCTCAGTGACTTTCAAATTAGCACGGTCACAGGATGCCATCTTACAAGACAACTCAGTTCGTGAAATTTCTGCCTTGCTGCAGCTAGCTGCCCCAATCAACTGTAAGTGATGTTATTGTGAAATGGAAACGTCAAAGAGCAACAGCAGCTCAATCGCGATCTCATAGGCAAAATAAAAGAGCAGAGCTGGGCAGCCGAGTGCTGAAGCTGGTGGTGTGAGAAAATCGCGTGTCCTCGGTTGCAACACTCACCACCGAGATTTTTATTAGAGGTTTAACGACCACGGTGAGCAATTCGATAGGCTATAAGCAGTCGTCCGCTTCCTAATTTAAGGCCACTGGTTCCATGGAAGGGATACAGACAATGCTGTAAGACAAACACAACATCCATGCCTCACGGGATTCGATCCCTGAACTATCTCGGACGAAACATGGGAAGTCATCGCTTAGACCACTGGGCCACCGGGACAGAACCACCGAGTTCCAAAATGTCTCTAAAAGCATCGCCAGCACCAGAACGATTCGTCGAGAGCTATACAGACAAAAAAAACAGCATATACATTGAGGGATATATTCGCTGTTCTGGATATGGGGAGTATGATTCCACTGTAACATGAAATTCTATAGTTTTAAGACTTCAAACTATTGAGTTTCATATGAACAAATGATACAGATTTTAAAGTATATCAAGACACTGAAAATAAAAGAAAATAATCTATGGGGAACGCCCACTTCCGGTTTCATGACTTCAACCAATACCTAATCAGTCCTAATATATACACTATATTGACAAGAATTACCGGACATCCCTTCAAAAGCAAATGAACGGATCCGCTTCGTTGTTAAGATGCGCGGTACAGCTGCAAACGGTACAAAAACAAGCCTGTACCGCGATCATATCGCACTGTGAGGTTCAGTGAAAATGTCGCGGCGGGAGAGAATTGACTTTGAGAAAGGAAATATTGTTGGGTGTTATATTAGTGGGTTGTTCATAAGAGAAACTGATAGGCGTTTAAACATACCCAAGTCAACTGTTTTGGATGTATTGAATAAGTGGAAGACACATGGCGTGCCTGAAGCAGCAAAACGTACCGGCAAGCCAAAGAAAATTAGTGATGGAGGACGTCGAAGCCTCAGGAGAGTCGTTACAGCTAATCGACGGAGCACAAGACCTCAGTGTACAGGTGTGTAAAAATGCTGGAACCTCGGTATGTACAGGTACCATTTGCAGAGAACTTCATTCCATGGGTTACCGTGGTCGTGCGACTGCTCATAAACCTTTCATCTCCACTAGGAATGCTACTTGTCGTTTAGCATGGTGTAAGGAACATTTATCGTGGACCGTAGATCAATGGAAACTGATCCTACAAACTGATGAATCCAGATACACGATCCGTCAGTCTGATGGCCGTGTGTAGGTATGACGGCAGACGGGAGAACGCTATGAACCACAGTGTACTGTTCCTACGGTCGAGCTAGGAGCTGGCAGTGGGCTCGTGTGGGGTTGTTTTTTGTGGTATGGTCCAGGCCCATTGGTTACCGTGGACAAACCTGTTAACCAGCACATATACCTTGATATTCTGGACAATTATGCCCTACCAACTCTGTGGCAATGCTATGGAACCGAGCCTTGTTGGTAACAGCAGGATAATGTACCGAACCATAAAGCAAGGACTGTTACGGCGTGGTTTGACGATAATTCCGTATCGTGTGTGGACTGGCCAGCACCGAGTCCTGACCTTAATCCCATACAGCACCTATGGGATGAATTAGAGCGTCGCATTAGAAGTTTGGAACCAAGGCCTACTACTAAGGAACAGTTAGCAGCAGCATTATGTACTACATGGAAGCGCAATCCTATTGCTGTGTTCCAAAACCTTGTCAAAAGCATGTCTCAAAGGGTCAGTGCATACGTTAAGGCCAAAGGCACAGGCACTGTACTAATGTATGTCAATAAATGCCATGTTGTGTTTCGCTTATAGGTATCCGGTGACTTTTGTCAATATAGTGTACATATATATACACACTCACGGACAATGAAATTTGCGCACCAAGAAGGAAGCATCGGATTGAACTGAAATTTTATGGAGGTAATGATACAGATGAATGATACACATGATGGCAAAAACAGAGCTGCAGGACAAGTACGTAGGAGATCTGTGGTACGCAGTCCGGTCATCTTCAATAGCGCGTCCAATCGCATCGTGCGGCGACACATGTCCTGCGGCAGACTGGCCCGCACATGTTGGACGGTGTTCTCCAAATCCCGGATAGTGCGGCACGGCGGCATATGGCCTTTCAACTGGTCCCACACATGCTCGATAGGGGACAAGTCTGGGAAGCGAGCAGGCCATGGAAGTGTCTAGACATGACGTAGGCAGTCCTGGGCAACCCGAGCCTTGTGCGGAAGGGCATTATCTTGCTGGTATAGCGCACCTGGGATCCCGGCCAGGAATGGGAGCACATGGGGCCGTAGGATCTTATCCACATACCGCTGGCCCGTCAATGATACATGTACCACTATACTAGAGCTGATCGGCTATCGTAGGCAATGGCTCCCCAGACCATAATCCTGCAGTTGGAGAGATGTGATGCTCGCTAGCAAGGTTGGGACTGTGCCCTTGAACCGGGGACCTCCACACCCGGACACAATGATCATCTGTCTCCAAAACGAAGTGGCACTCATCACCACACGTCGCTGGTCTGTGGAGTTCCACGTCGCTCTGGCCTGGAACAACTGCACACGGAGTTATCGATGTTTCGGTGTTAATGGCAGCACACGTAAGGAGCGCTGGGATAGCTGTTTCTCTTCCGTGAGGCTTCGGGAAATGTTTCGTGGGCACACAGAAGCCGCCACATCTGCCTGTATTGGGTCCCTGTGGGATACGTTTATGCCTTGTGCGCGATCCGTCGGTCCTCTCTACTGATGGTCCTCCTGGTCCATCCATAGCCACTACGCCGTGTGGCAGTGCCGTCACGTGTTCACTTCTCCCAACACAATCGGACGGTATGGTCAGAACGATCCACGTGGCAGGCTATACGGCGTGCCGACCACCCTGCGGTTTTCAGCCCGATAATCCGGCCTCTCTCAAAGTCTGTGCGTTGCGTAAATCGACGTCTATGGCGTCTACCCGGCATTCTTATCACTGTACTCTTGCTTGCGTCGGCCGGTACTTTTCACTTTCGTGGGGCATCGACTACATGCCTGTTTATAAGGCTGCCGGTCCTTGCTTCGCCACCACAGGATGTGCGGTCATGCGCACTCGCACCAAACGTGGACCATTTGCCGCACTCTAGCTATTTGCAAAGTTTCGCGCTTATAGCATGTTTTCTTCTAGGTGCGCAAATTTCATTGTCCGTGAGTGTATATATATATATATACACACAGTCGAGTCACATTATTGTGACCACCTGCTACTTTTGACGTCAACAGCGCGTAGCCAATGAATGAAGGTACGTGTCGTGAGCTGGCTTGGAGGGTATATAATGTGTGCTGTTGGCATTCTGAAAACATATCACTCATTGCTGTTATGGATGAAATGAGAGATTTACCATATTTGCAAAAAGGGATGATTATCGGCTTTCCGGCCAAGGGTGGCAGTATTTCTGAAACAGGGCAGTTTGTGAACTGTTCACCTGCTGCTGTGGTTAAAGTGTCTCGTGATTAGAGAAATGGCACCATTGCGAATAAGCGACGTGGAACACCGCGTGCCATTGATGTGAGAGGTGTACGTCGGCTTCGAAGGTGCGTGAGGGCCGATCGACGCGCTACAGTGGAGCAACTCACTGGCCGAATGAACCAATGGGGTACCGGAAGTGCGTCTAAAACGACAGTTCAGCGAACCCTGTTGTGTATCGGGCTTGAATGCAAACGGATTGTCTCTGCACTTATGCTGAAGATGCATCGGCAGAAAAAGCTTACATTTGCACGGCAGTATCGTAATTGGACCTCCGCTGATTGGTAAAGGATTGTCTTCTCCGATGAGTCACGTTTTCTGCTTCATCGAAAGGATGGACGTTGGCGTATAAGACGAGAAACATCGGAGAAGAAACACTCTTCAATCATTGCTGGAAGAACACAAGCTATTGGGGGGCAGCGTTATGGTCGGGGAATGTTTTCGTGGCATTCCCTGCGTCAATTCCTACCTATGGAAGACACAATGGTCTGAATTCGTTACGAATCCATCCTTGCAGACCACGCACACCCATACATGCCGATTGTCTTCCCTGGGGCGGATGGGATCTTCCAGCACGACAATGCGACGTGTCAAATAACTAGAAATGCCCGACAGTGGTTGTAAGAGCACGATGAATACTTCGAAGTACTTCCCTGGGCCCCTAATTCCCCAGACTTAAACCCAATTGAGCATCTGTGGGACCACCTCGGTCGTTTTGTTCGCTCTATGGGTCCTCCACCACGCACCCTTCATCAGCTGTCAGATGAACTGCAGTCAGCATGGCTCCGCATACGTGTGAACACCTTCCATCACCTTACTGAATCACTCCCAACCCATCTAGCTGCTGTCCGCGCTGCATACAGCGGTTACTTTGGATATTAGCTGGTGGTCACAATAATGTGACTTGACCATGTATACAGGGTTACAAGGCAAGTCCTTGATCAGGCCAATATCTCACGAACTATGGCAGTTAGCGATTTACTTCTTTTGTAGTTGTGTAAGAAACTCCCTATGGTACACACAATAACATAACGAGGGAATCCCCTTTGGGGGAGGGATTGAGGGGGCGACAGCGCCGCCATTTGCAGATAGGGCAAAAATGACAATTACAGACTTGCTCAGCGAGGCGAAAATAGTACATAAATGTTTTTGTCCCATAACAAAAGATGAAATGGGACCGAAGATGTGGTCTCAAGAAAATCACAACATCTGGAAGCAACGACAGAGTATTTAGACAAGAACTTATTACTTAGAACTTATCTAAAGTGGTAAGTTCTTAAGTAAATGAAAGCACAAAGGAAAAGTTTTCCTTCAAACCTTATCAACAGTTCTTGTTGTGAAATAAAACGCAGTTCCTTGACATATTCAATATCAGACCTTGATGTCCAATACAGTAAAAAATGAACTGAGATAAGGAGAAATAGCGTGGCGAAACACTCAACCAATAAGAAAACTGTATGCACATCTAATTGACTTGCGTACGTGGCAAAGCTTTCAACATCCTGTCATTGGTTCACGAAGTGTTGGCATACCGACCATGCATATCATTTTTGTATTCTGACGTCGGAGTAGAAAGCGCATTTGAAATCCATGCAAATATGCTTCGGACACAGCGACTCAGGTAGCTTTCTGCTTTTTCGCATTTGGAGAGTCCCCTTCTATCGTTTGTTATGGGACAAAAACATTTATGTATTATTTTTGCCTAGCTTATCAAGTTTGTAATTGAGTTTTTTGCCCTATCTGCAAAGAGGGGCGCGTAGCCCCCCAACACCCCTCCAAAAGGGGCGAGGGCCGCCCCGGTGGCGCAGTGGTCTAATCGATGGCCTCTGATCATTCGTCCGAACGGGGTCCGGGTTCGAATCCCGGTGAGGCATGGATGTTGTGTTTGTCTTACGGTACTGGCTCTCTCCCTTCCCTGGTACCAGTGACCCTAAATTACGGACGGGCGACTGCTTATAGCCCATTGAGTTGCTCACGGTGGTCGTTAAAACTCCAACCAAAAAAAAAAAAAAAAAAAAAAAGGGGGCGAAGGTGGTGTTATTGGTGTTATTGTGCGCGCCATAGGGGTTTCTTATACAACTGCAAACGAAGTAAATGGCTAACTACCATAGTTCGTGAGATATTGGCCTGATCACGGACTTTTCTTGTAACCCTGTATATTATATATATACAATTATACATATAGACACATCGAATGATCACTGAATTACGACCACCTCTATCAAAAGTGGATGTGGCCCGTTGACCATGATATTTCCGAGAGAGCGCGATTAGTCGACCGACGCAGCATATACTGTATAAGGTGTGAGAGAAGCAGTTGGTAATAAAATTCGGAGCGCGATGGGTAAACGGAAGGATTTTTCGGACTTAGAATAGATTGTGGGAGCTAGGAGAACGGATGCCTCGATTTCCCAAACGGCTGAATTGGTAGGTTGTTCGCGAGCTGCGGAGTGTATCAGGACTGGCGTGAAAAGGGTTAAACAAAGACCCGGAGGCAAAACTGCCCAGGACAGCGAAAGGTTGGTGGGAGAGGTGAGCGCCGAGTCCGACGACCCGTACCCGCCAACAGAGGCAGTACTGTTCAACATTTGACTACCCAATACAACTGAGCTTAACCCGGAACAGTATCTGTCATGGTCATGCGTCACACGCTTGCACGACTGTAACAGCACACGACCCCGACGACATCTTCTTCTTACCGCGGTTAATCGGTGTAAAAGACTCGTCTGGAGCAAAGATCATGCAAGTTGGACTTAGGGTGAATGGAAAAAAGTGTGCTAGTCTGACGAGTCGCGTTTTTTACTCCACTCCGTGGATGGTCGTGTACGTATTTGGCGCAAACAACATGGGCCACTCGTTCTGTGCTGCATAGTCTCCATAGTGCAAGCCGGTGCTGGCGGTTGTATGATGTAATTTATGTTTACCTGGCAGGAACTTGACCGCTGGTGTATGTGGAACTGTGCGTGTAATGCATGTGAAATGTGTTTATGTACGTCGATTGCAATACACTGTTGGAAAGTCCTGTTGTCCACTTTTTTTATCGCCTGCGTTCGGTTTGGGTCTGTTTCAGACTGGTGCCCACTATCGTGACTGTCTGTATGACTGGTGCCCACTATCGTGACTGTCTGTATGACTGGTGCCCACTATCGTGACTGTCTGTATGACTGGTGCACACTATCGTGAATTGCTCGCTGACTCTGTATACCCATCAATGTTGCACTTTTTTCCGAACGGCGACGATGTCTTCCAATATGATCATGCGCCGAGCCACAGGTCCAATGTTGTGCAGGAATGGTTTGAAGAACACAGTTCAGACTTCCAGCATACCGACTGGCTTCCGAACTCTCCCGATATCAATCCCATAGAACACTTGTGGGACACTATGGAACGGCATACCAGGAGTCTGGGTACACCAATAGCCCCCATACCTGCATTAAATGCCGCATTACACGCAGTTTGGTTGGTCATACCTTCCAACTGCTTCCAGAATCTTATTGAATCGATGCTACGTTGGATAGCTGCTGTACTGAGCGCAAAAGGAGAACTTACGAGGTATTAGATAGGTGGTCATAATTCAGTGATCACTCAGTGTATACATATACGTATAAACACTCAATGGACAAAACATTAGCGTGTTGGCCCTCCTCTAGCGCGAATAACAACGCTGTACACCCCGAGGTATCAACTCCACCAGCCGTTGGAGGGTTTCCGGAAATAATGCCAGCCATGCCTGCTGCAGCATTGTCCACAACTCCGCCAGAGACGTTGGTCTAGGATCTGTGGATTTGATGTTCCGTTCGACGGCATCCAGAGACGTTGGTCTAGATTCGTGGATGTTCCGTTCGACGGCATCCGTCAGAGACGTCGGTCTAGGATCCGTGGATCTGATGTTCCGCCAGAGACGTCGGTCTAGGATCCGTGGATCTGATGTTCCGCCAGAGACGTCGGTCTATGATCCGTGGATCTGATGTTCCGCCAGAGACGTCGGTCTAGGATCCGTGGATATGATGTTCCGTTCGACGGCATCCGCCAAAAACATCGTTCTAGGATCCGTGGATCTGATGTTCCGCCAGAGACGTCGGTCTAGGATCCAACGTACTCAAGAGACGTCGGTCTAGGATTTGTGGATCTGCCCGCGACGTCGGTCTAGGATCCGTGGATCTGATGTTCCGTTCGACGGCATCCGTCAGAGACGTCTGTCTAGGATCCGTGGATCTGATGTTCCGTTCGACATCATCCCAGAGAGCTTTTATATGGTTTAAATCTGGGGACCTTCTGCGCCACCGGATGGTTCCAAACTCACATGAGTGTCCCTTGAGCTATGCTTGGGTGGTAGCGTTTCAGTGGGGCGGCGTATTATCCTGCTGAAACAGACCATCGGCGACAGGATGCACGAAGGCCATGAAAGCGTGTAAGTGGTCAGCCAGCACATGTTGTTAGGGTGCAGCTGTTAAGGACCTCTCCAGACATATTATGGGATCTAACGTGTCAGAACCGACCTGGCACGACGGTGCCATGGCTTCATCGACATCGATACCACACCCGCACCCTCCCGTCAGCTCGGTACAGCTAAAAACAGGATTTATCTTACCACACGACGCGGCACCATTCTGCAGAGGTCCAGTTTTGATGTTTCCGGCACCAGTCGAGACATAATGTCCGATGACGAGAAGTGAACAGTGGGACACGAGCCCAGGGTACAAGTGAACAGTGGCTCCCGTAGCCCAGGGTACAGAATGTGGGCCGTGCCGTTTGCTTGCTCACCCTGCTAGGCCTCTGATATTTAACCCGGATGTGATTTGCGTCGCTGTTGCCAAGCGGTTGATCTGTACGAGCCTGTATAGTCTAATTATTCACCCTTGATACTGTTGCCATCGAGAACCCCAGGGTTCTTAGCACTTCAGCGATAGAATGACCCATCTGTCTTGCGCCGACAATGCGTTCATGATCAAAGTCACTCAGATCACCTCGTTTACCCATGTTCGTCGATTGCGATACACTGTTGGGAAGCCTTGCTGTGCGCCTGTTTATCGCCTGCGTTCGGTTTGGGTCTGTTCCACTCTGTGCGGAGGGAGGGAGGGATGCCCATGTGAACTGCCCATCATCCCTATCTCTAAAGTTTTGTCTACTGAGTGTATACCTGCAACAAAAAACGTTATTTTTCAAGAAAGTCGGACAAAGTGAAAGGGGCCGCCCCGGTGGCGCAGTGGTCTAAGCGATGACCTCTGATCATTCGTTCGAACGGGGTGCGTGTTCGAAACCCGTGAGGCATGGATGTTGTTTGTCTTACGGTACTGGCTCTCTTCCTTCCCTGGAACCAGTGACCCTAAATTAGGGACGGGCGACTGTTTATAGTCCATTGAGTTGCTCACGGTGGTCGTTAAATCTTCAATATAAAAAAAAAGTGAAAGGGTCCCATAAATCGATGCTGTGCGAGCAGGACCCCAGTAACTCTAAATCAGACACTGCACGATGATCAATCACGCTTAATAGAGATTTTAACGTTTTGTTTAATGTTTTCGATAAGCCTTCATCTTTGCATGCTTTTTTTCTTCCACTAAACCAAAATAAAAGTTGTCTCGGACTTTTCAAGGAAGAAGAAAGGCTGAGAATTTGCTTTTCGTGGAAGAAATTATTCAGTTTCGTCTCTGAAAAACCGAAATGAATCATTGTAACTTGTGAAAACACAAGTTTGTCCGTAACGAGGATCGAACTCACGCCTCCTTACTCCGGAGTAAGTTGCTCTCCCAACTAGGCTACAAGAGCGGAATGTATCTCAACATATTTGTCGTTTTGACACGTGCTTTACCTCTGTAGTACGTCACAAAATGTTTTTCCGCTTCTGTTAACATCCAGTGGTGAGTTGATGCAACCATTACCCATTGATTTACGGAAATACTATGAAATTTATCAAGCACTTTTTTTTTTTTTTTTTTGTAAGCAGACGTAAGTTCTATAAAGATTCCCATTTAACTTATACTGTGAAGCAGCGCGGATTAGCCTTTAATTGCCTTTGTCTACTACTATAATAAAATCAGATAGCGCATCATTTTGTTTTTACTTTGTGTTTGAATTAGAGACGTTCGCCATTAGATCACACAACAAATAAACTCAACTGTACATTAAAAATCTAACAATTCCCAAGTGGCCGCCACTTGAAGAAATATGTTATATTCTGTTTTGAGGAGATAGTCCTGAAGGGTTTTCTTATCTCTATTCAGTCTTAATCGTGAGAGGACTTTCATTAAATAAGCAAATATCTGTCACCTGTTTCACAAAGATTAGGAAATTTCGTGGTGCATGTGAAATGAAGCATCTGACACATCTTTTAAATAAGACGATTTTACTGAATGAGATTTTAGTATTCTAACAAGAAAGCGACTTTCCTGCATCAGTTTGATCCGACTTTTCTCACTTTGTGCATCATGAAAGTCTTATTCTTCTTGTGTGCCGTGGCACTTATGGTAATTATCATATTTCATTTTACTGCCTTACAGCACATATCCCGTATTTTCTACTTATTTTTTTTTCCTTTAGTGTGTTTTATTTCTTATCTATTTTCATGCTTCTCTCTACTATCTCATAGTAGCAGCTGGCTTGGGCCGTAGCTACCGGAAGAGCATGGAGGGCGGTTGCCCTTCCAGAACGGTCAAAATTGGGGCGCAAATTTCTGCTCTGAGGGACACAAAAATAGATATGCACAATGTGTGAATAAATGTACTGGAAATTTAAACTAAAAAAAGAAAGTTGAAAATATTCCAAATACGTGACGACAGTGAATAAATAAATACATCGCTTTTAACCACGTTCTAGAAACACACAGCAACCGAAAAATTGTTTTCCAGCCGCCGCTGTGGAATTATTATTATTATTATATTTATTTAAAAAAAGTTACACGCTTTACTATTTCCTTTTTGAAGATTTTAGTTAGCAGAATTGAGTATTCTGCTGCCGGGCTAATGGTCTGAGAGCTTGTTTCTGACGTTTGCCCGAGATGGGTCCCAGTTCGAACCCCACTGAAGCATTTTTTTATTGGAGGTTTAACGACCACCGTGAGCAACTCAGTGGGCTATAAGGAGTCGCCCGTCCCTAATTTAGGGCTACTAGTTCCAGGGAAGGAAGAGAGCCAGTGCCGTAAGACGAACACAACATCCATGCCTCACCCGGATTCGGACCCGGACCCATCTCGGACGACGCTGAGGCTTGGATGTTGTGTTTGCCTTACGGCACTGGCTCTCTCTCTTCTCTGCAACCAGTGACCCTAAATCAGGGAACTAGGCAGCTGCCTAAATTTCTGGGGGTAAAATCTAATGAGTTAATAAATGAGAAAAGGTCATTAAAGCGATAAAAACAAAGGCAATTTTATTTTCTGTTGTCCTTTGATATTCGATGTAACTTGAGAATTCTTATTCCTCGAGTATGTGAGAAACTGATACCTACGCTTACAGACTGGGAGCTTGCGGTAAATCCGACGCGGAGTGCGCATCTGTCGAACAACTGCCATAAATCAGGCTCATTCTTATGTAGCAGGCATATCAGGCGACGACTGAGAGTCGTGCAAATTTTTTGAAGAATAGGGATTCTGTATTATCCGGCTTTCAATGGAATTATCAAGACTGTGCACTTCTATCACAAATAGTGGCAATGCACAAGCTTAAAGATTAGCAGCCGTCCGACTCAAACCATTTCCTGATGAGAACAGGGACAAAAGAAAGAGAGGCTCTACTTTTGGCCCTTTTCACTATATTCATTCATTGAAATTCTTCTTCTTCTTCTTTTTTTCTATCGGTGGATCTAGGAAAGAACCTTGTTGGGTTATCGATCGAACCAGAAATAATTGTCCATGACATAGGACATTCCATTTGTTGGGCATTTTGCTAGCAATGAGGCACGCAATTTTAATTTACTATAATTTCCATTAGTTTCTTGCTATTTAGTTTTTATTGTATTTTTGCATCTCATTAAATAAATTCAATTAGTTTAGCCACGTAAATGATTAACTGATAAATATGAATTTTTGAGGCGCTAGGTTGGTTGCCTGCCTAGAGCGCCAAGCACTGCACCATTGGTCCTGTATATATATAAATTCATTCCACTGGAATTCTCCTGTATTTATATATCGTCATCATTGGAAATCATTATCAATCCACTGCTGGATGAAGGTCTCCCCAAGTTTCTTCCATGACGGTCTGTCTTGTGCCAGTGTGCACCATGTTACTCCTACATCCTTTCGAATTTCATCCACCCATCTCACATGTGGTCTTCTTCTGGGTCTTTTCCTGTCCCTTGGAATCCAGTCTAAAATTTCGGTTGCCCATCGATGATCCGTCCTTCTGGCAGTATGCCCAGCCCATTGCCATTTCAGGGATTTTCCTGTGATCCTTCCACTCTTGTCATTTTCCTGATCCACAAGTTCCTCTTTTTATCTCTCCTAGTTACACCAAGCATACAACTCTCCATGCTGCTTTCAGTTGTCTGTAGTCTTTGTACGACTTTTTTAGATATGGTTCACGTCTCTGCACCATACGTACGCACTGGAACGATGTATTGATCAAACATTTTTCTTTTAAGACATGATGGCATATTGCTCTTAAAAATAGTATTATTTCTTCCCAAGGCTCTCCATCCAAGTTTTATACGCCTATTAATTTCTTCATCAATTTGACCCTCACTTGATATCTGCTGTCCAAGGTAAATGTAGATATACCTTTTTCTACGCGTTACTTCTTGGCTATGTTCATCATGTAATTTAGTTCGTATTCCTCTGGTTTTTGCTTAGTTATATTGGGAGGGGTGGGGGGCGGAAAGTAATGTCGTTTTTGGAAATGAAGAGAAACACTGTTTGTAAGAGAAGAAATTTATTTCTTAATCAGTTATATAATCGCCATCATTATCGATCACCCTTGCCCATCGTGAAACCGAACTTTCAATGCCGTCTTTATAAAAAAGGACTTTGGCTGTGATGCAAATAAGTTCGAGAGCCCCGTTTTGACGTCATCAATATTGTGGAATCTTTTCCCATTAAGAAAGTGCTGCAGAGATCTGTACAAATGGTAATAAGATGGTGCAATGTCAGTGAAATAAGAGAGATGGGGCAGCACTTCCCAGCCAAAATTTCTGATCGTCTGCTGGGTCCCTTTCGCCATGTGAGGTCTCGCGTTGTCATGTTGAAGGACAACACCTTTTCTGTAGACCAGAGCTGGATGTTTTAGAGTAAGAGTTTGCTTAAAACGGTCCAGTTGTTGACAATAAAAGTCTGCCGTTACGGTCTGTCCGGGTTCCAAGAGCTCAAAGTGAGCTATACCAGCGGTAGTCCACCAAACGCAGAGCAAAACCTTGGTGCCGGGTAGGCCTGGTTTTGGCGTAGAAACTGATATCTGACCTGGAGAAAGCCACTGGTTTTTGCGTTTGTTGTTCACGTAAAGAACCCACTTTTCATCTCTAGTGACAATTCGATGAAGAAATGGATCCTTTTCCTGTCGTCTGAGGAAAGAGTTTCCAGATGGTAGAACGCTGGGCTTTGCTGTCAGGTGAAAGTTGGTGTGAGACCCAAACTTCTTGTCTATAGACCTACCCTATTTGTTGCAAGTGCTCTTGAACAGTAGGCAACGATGCATTAAGATGTTGGGATAATTCATCAATGGTTTGACGAGGATCTGCTTCAACGCAGCTGGCCATTGTCCAGCTCCATGGGCCTTCCTGCACGAGTGGCATCAGAGAGGTCAAAATTGTCCGACCGGAATTGGGCGAACCAACGCTGGCACTTGCGAGCGTTTAACGCATTCGGATAAACAGCGCAAATGTTATTGGTGGCCACGGTTGCAATGTTCCCTTTGTGAAATTCATACAGCATACAATGACGAACATGGCTCTCCTCGGGTTTCATGTCACTCATTTTGTTCTTCAAACCTGGAACACAAAAACACCTACATAAGTTAAAGGCGAATAGTTCATTCACTTGTACATACGCTTACTTTACGTTGAACGTGCATACCTCACGACTGCTCCCCATATATCACCGCAGATCCTCGTCAAACCATATATATATAGAGAGAGTTTTGCTGATCTTTGATAAAGCCAAGGCTCGGCATTCTCGACACTTTCTACATTCAGGTTTGCTATTACTTTATTTTATTGTTTACTCATGCCTGTTGGGCTTTGAAGTTTTCTATATTGTTTTAGTTCTTGTTAAATATATTTTTTTACTGTCTCTACTTAATAGTATATATATGTGTTCTTGTCCTTCGAGGCGAAGAACTCATTCACCTCAGCTGCCACCTCCTCCTGGTTGTTGAAGCGCCGCCCGCAAAGGAAGTGGGCCATGGACTGGAAAAAGTAATAATCCGACGGGTAAAGGTCCGAACTACATGCTGGGTGTGGCATCAGTTCGATACCCTCAAGTTGATGGAGTTTTGCCCGGGTCCATCGCGCGGTATGAGGCCGAGCGTTGTTCTGCTGTAAGAGAGAGTCCTATATGTTCGCCAGTACCGGGTACTTCTTCTCCAAAACGGCATACATCCGCTCTAGCTGTTCAGAGCAGAGGTTGGCGTTGATGGTCCGACCATCTGGAACAAATGCGTAACGGATTATCCCCTCGAAATTCCACCAGACGCAGAGCATCATCTTGTGATCGAAGCACCCACGTTTGGAAACAGTTTCAGGAAGCTGTCCCGGGCTCAAACACTGCCGTTGTATGTTATAATTACGGAAACAGACCCACTTTTCATCGCACATAACAGTTCTCATGATGAAACGTACATCGCGCGGGTTTTTTAGGAGTTTCGTGCACACTTCCACTCGGCGGTTGGCTTCAACTGGCGTCAGTTCGTGAGGGACAATGGGGCAGCTCCTGTAGACTTTGTCGAGGTCCTGAATGTGACGAACCACGGCGGTCTGTCATATGCTCACCTCGCTTGATAATCTCCGAGTGCTGGTTGTCGAATCTGCCTCTACGGCCTGACGCCCGGCCTTCGAAACCACGGTTTGCGTCCTACCTGGCCTTGGCTGATCGTCGAGGTTTCTGTCACCTGAGCGAAATTTCTTGAACCAACTAGTTGCATTGCTGCGGTCCACGGAAACTTCCACTTTCGCATAACAAACGTTTCGTGTTGCTTGAACAGCGTTATGGCCGAGTTCGAACTCGTAAAGCAAAAGTTCCGTAACTAGCCGGTTGTAGCTGTTCATCTTTTAGCCGTCCTAACCACAGACAGAACGACTACATGCAATGCAGCAACGACCTACCGCTTTATATCCCTTTCGACTGACTGCAGTGCGCGACTTGAATTAGTTTAAACACGTGAAATATCCGCCACAGCACATGCGTTTATGCAAGTATTACAAAACTTTCGACTCACTCTCATCTGTATATATATACAGGGTGATTCAGAATAACTGTTCAATAATTTGCAGGGAGGTCAGGAACACAAAACCAAAGCAAAAATAGCATAGGAACATGGAGTCGCAAATGCAAAACAGAGGCGTTACACGGTCTCAAAGACAGAGACAATTATCACAACGTTGGATGAGCAAAATGATTTAATTCTAAGGCTACAAAAAATAAGACATGATTTTAACAGACTTTTGGACAGCAATTAACATTTCGCAGTAACTTTACAGGAAGTGTTCGAAGTTGCGGCCTTGCGCAGTAGTACACGCTTCACAGCGACGGCGCATCGACCGGCGGACGTGGGCAAACATGACTGGTGTGTCAAAACAGAGTCACAGGAGGGCACTGTGTGTCGGCCGGTGCTTTGGGCAGGAGGAATCAGCGGAGATTGTCAGTTGTGTCAGGACTGTGAAGAAAGATGTATCGCTACACGAAAAGCGAGTTGGCGGTTATGCATCTCATGTATGGTGCAGCGAACTGCAGTGGACCCGCTGCCAGGCAATTGTATCAGGAACGGTTTCCCGACAGACACATTCCGGCTCATACAATGTTCAAACGGCTGCATACCCGATTGTGTGAAACGGGAAGTTTCAATGTGCGAAGGCGCGATGCTGGAGCTGACACAACGACGCGGACAAATAACTTGGAAGAAGCCGTCTTGGATGAAATCGCACGCAATCAGGGGACCAGTACCCGGGCTATTTCTGCTCGCTTACATGTGTCGCAATCCACCGTATGGCGCGTCGCACACGAGGGTAATTTACACCCATTCCATTTACAACGTGTGCAGTCTCTGAATGCCAGTGATTACCCGCAGCGTGTGGATTTCGCACGTTGGTTTTCACAGCAGATTGCCGGGGAGCCGAACTTCGCATCCTATGTCCTCTTCTCTGATGAAGCGACTTTCACACTGGAGGGCATCTGTAATTTGCACAATGTGCACGTGTGGGCACATGAAAATCCCTGAGCCAAACGACCGCATGCCGTGCATCGTCGCTGTAGCGTCAACATATCGGCAGGTATGGTTGCCGACTGTCTGATCGGTATTGCCATCGAGACTGGATGGACACAATTACCTCATCTTCCTGCAAGAGGTTCTGCCGGAATTGCTGAGTGATGTACCCGTCCAAGTGCGACAGCGCATGTGGTTTCAACATGGCGGAGCTCCTGCGCATTTATCTAGCAATGTTCGCCAGTATCTGGACGCAACATTTCCGGGGCGATGGATTGGTCGCGGTGGACCCGTTCCATGGCCACCCCGTTCACCTGCTTTGTCCCCCATTGACTTTTTTGGGGGGTTATTTGAAAGGTATGGTGTATGATACCCCTGTTGATTCCGACATGGACCTGGTGGCACGAATCGTTGCAGCAGCTGGAGTTGTTAGTGATACACCAGGCATGTTCGCCCACGTCCGCCGGTCGATGCGCAGGTCGATGCGCAGTAGCTGTGAAGCGTGTGTTACTGCGCAAGGCTGCAACTTCGAACACTTCCTGTAAAGGCACGGCGAAATGTTAATTGCTGTCCAAAAGTCTGTTAAAATCATGTCTTATTTTTTGTAGCCTTCGAATTAAATCATTTTGCTCATCCAACGTTGTGATAACTGTCTCTGTCTTTGTGACCGTGTAGCGCCTCTGATGCATTTGCGACCCCATGTTCCTATGTTATTATTGCTTAGTTTTGTGTTTCTGACTTACCTGCAAATTATTGAACAGTTATTCTGAATCACCCTGTATTTATATATTCAATCTTCGTTGTTTAAATAAATAACAATGACGGAGGACACATCGCCATTTTTGTCCGGTGTTTCATATTGTCTTTAAACGACGCTGGTTGGTTTGTTTCTGTATCCTGTTTTAATTTAATTTTCGTTGAATAATTTGTAGAATGGGGAAGAAATATTGTTTTTCGGCATCCATTTTCTTGTAATTTACTAAGGAACTTAATGTTAATGCATTTGGTACACTTCATGGAGTTCTACAATTTTTGTCATGTACCATTTTTCATTTAAGTGGTATTTAAAAAGTTGCTAGATATTGAATGTTTTTTTTTCTCAATGGGATAACATCGTGATGGTGGTATATATAATAAATCGCATATGTTGTATACAAATACATACGTTGTATATAATAATACCGTATTGTAATAATTCCATATGTTGTAGTATTATAAAGCATTTGGATGTTAAACTGAAAGAGAAACGACCGTAAAGCGAATGTGAGACAACTATAGGATACTGCTTTCCACAGTTCATCCATTTTAAGTTACCGAAGTGTGCTTAATTGAACGAGAAGACTGCCATTATACGAAATCATTGCCATGTACTAAATATATAGATAACAAATTATTTATCTAGTTAGCCGCGTTAGCTTGCTCATCAGAGCTGCATAGTGCTGTCTTTAGTGGGAAAACACAAAACACAGCAATCAAAGTCGTGATAAAATTGATTTTCTGATATTATAAAAATGAACGATTGAATTTAAAATATCCTGGCAAGGTATATATTTTTGTAGTGACATGTTTAAGGATACCTGATTCAGCTTTTCTTTGCAGGTGTGTATTTCAGACGCCGATTACTGTGGTTCCCTAGCAAGATGTGGAGAAGGTCAGTGCTGCACAGGGGGATTCTACCATCGATACTGCAAACTCCTCGGTGAAGACGGTAAGTACCAGATGAACTTTAAACACAAGCAAAGTGAGAACTCTTGCAATAATAAGAAAAGTTATCTGAAGGTTTTTTCATATGGACCGTGAATCAGAAATTACACTTGAGGTCCACGATTAATAATCACGTGGTCCAGCTCGTAATGTTATACGCCTGGTCTGCGAGAAACTAGTGAATTTATTTATTTTTCTTTTGAATTGAAATGGAGTCAAAGTAAGAGAAAATCTAGATCTAAATTTTTCTGAACACCTGTCGCGGAAGGTTAAAGGAAGCTTGGATCGCTAATCTCTTCACAGAAGACCTGAATTCTTGCAGACTAACTCACCAGGAAAAGAAAAACTTTGTTTTACTTCCTTCTGATGCCAGTATCAATATTTAGGTCCAAATTTCTGACTCACTTTTGGGGTATTATAGAGAAATAATATCCAAGTTTCAGAGACAAAGTTCTAAAATTATTGGTAACTTTTTCGACGACGTATTTATTGCAAGAACACCTTTTCAGCCGTTTCGGCAATCAAAACAAAGCACAAGAACATAATGGACATTAATGCTACACTGCGCCTTGCGCAAACGACGATGGAACCACGGATCGAGAAGATGATCGCGAAGCAGCAGCAGCAGCAGACGTCGCATTGACCCCAGAAAAAGTAATATTAACGGTAAGGAGAATATTATGGTATATTGGTTATTATGGATTGCACTTATTAATCATTAAAGAATATTAACAGATTAAATTATATCAGCTGTAAATAGGTGACCTGGAATAATCTGGTATATAAGTTATGGATTGTACACAGTGATCATTATAATTCAGAATATTAGGAAATTAAATGCTCGGAAATAGCCAGAAGGTTTTGTTTCGGCATCGCCGGTCCGCGAAAGTTTCCCCAACGTATAGAATATCAGGAGATTAAATGCTCGGAAATAGCCAAAAGGTTTTGTTTCGGCATCGCCGGTCCGCGAAAGTTTCCCCAACGTATAGAATATTAGGAGATTAAATGCTCGGAAATAGCCAGAAAGTTTTGTTTTGGCATCGCCGGTCAGCGAAAGTTTTTTTTTTTTTTTTGATTGGAGGTTTAACGACCACCGTGAGCAACTCAATGGGCTATAAGCAGTCGCCCGTCCCTAATTTAGGGTCACTGGTTCCAGGGAAGGGAGAGAGCCAGTGCCGTAAGACAAACACAACATCCATGCCTGACCGGGATTCGAACCCGGACCCCTCACGGACGAATGATCAGAGGCCAGCGCCTTAGACCACTGCGCCACCGGGGCGGCCAGCGAAAGTTCCCCCAGCGTATACAATATTAGGAGATTAAATGCTCGGAAATAGCCAGAAAGTTTTGTTTTGGCATCGCCGGTCAGCGAAAGTTTCCCCAGCGTATAGAATATTAGGAGATTAAATGCTCGGAAATAGCCAAAAGGTTTTGTTTCAGCATCACCAGTCCGCGAAAGTTTCCCCAACGTATAGAATATTAAAAGATTAAATGCTCGGAAATAGCCAGAAGGTTTTATTTCGGCATCGCCGGTCCGCGAAAGTTTCCCCAACGTATAGAATATTAGATTAAATGCTCGGAAATAGCCAAAAGGTTTTGTTTCGGCATCACCGGTCCGCATAAGTTTCCCCAACGTATAGAATATTAGGAGATTAAATGCTCGGAAATAGCCAAAACGTTTTGTTTCGGCATCGCCGGTCCGCGAGAGTTTCCCCAACGTTTGCCCGGTCCGCGAATGCAAAACGGTTGGGAACTACAGCTGTAACCCATGAGAAATATTGTATTTGATGTGGAAGTGAAAGACGCACAGTCTCTTTCGAAGTTCTCTGGTTACCTGTGGAAATATAGAACGATTTACAATGAATATTAGATCTGGATTTGTGTGACCAAACTCCTTCTACGCAGTGATTTCTGTTGCATTTCGGTGTCTTGTGAGACTTAAAACGGCATTCACGTTAGATCTGGAAACTAGTTTTTATCAGAAAGTAGACATTTCGTGTATATATGGCTGACTGGACACTACATAAATCAGTTCTTAAATACTTCAGCTACGGTGAAATGGGAGTCATCCAAGAACTTCAAGAAAAGGTTATTTACGGTTAGTCTTTATTCAGCTAAAACTCTTTTGACACTTCAACAAAGCACAACTACAACTTACTTTTCAATAGTATTAACTTAATCCAACTAATGTGAGTTAATAATCAGAACACTTTGTGATGCACTACAGAGGTGAAAACGAAAAATCTGCAAAGAGACATTCGGACGATAGACAGTCAGGACGATAAATCGGCAGTCAGGACATTCAGCGAGACAATCAGGACGATAAATCTGCAGCGAGACATTCTGTCCGCGTAGCTCAGTTGGGACAGCGACTTACTCTGAAGTGAGGGGACACAGGTTCGATGCCCGTCGCGGACAAACTTGTGTTTTCACATTGGCGCCCGATTGTGGAAAATTGATTTACTGGCCGTTGGGTCCTTCGAGAAATGTGTGATGTTTGTTCCACACATTGTTTGCAATAAACAAAGACATCGCTCGTTATTCACTGACGCCACGTATTTGGAGGATTTTCACATTGTTCGGAATTAATGAAAAATTCCTACTTCGCTTCAAAGAAAAAAATTAAGAATGAGATGATGTGACGTACTACGGAGGTGAAAACATATGTCAAGACGACAAGTCTTCAGCGAGGTATTCTGTCCGTTTAGTTCAGTTGGGAGAGCGACTTACTCCGGAGTGAAGGGGCACGACTTCGATGCTCGTCACGTATAAATTTGTGTTTTCACAACTTGGTTAAGGAAAAAGACTAACATTAAAGATATAACACGCAGACTTTAAATGGATCAAATTTTAATTAAACAACGCCGCTTCCACGATTATAGCATGATAATATTCACCATCTCCACCTCATTGCTGCTGCTGCTGCTGCTCAAACATTATATATCTTCCAGTTCTCATCGAACACATACACACGCCATACGTTCCGACCTCAAGGTGTTGCCAACCATACTCTTTCGAGAGAGGAAATATAACGTTAAGTTTGAAAAAAAAAAAAAAAGGAGAGTGAACTCAAATGTACATAGAGAAAGTTACTAAAGAGGAAAGTTAAATTAGAGTATACGTCACAACATTTTTGAACTTTTTTGTGACACCAGTCGTTTGTTGTTGTAATAACGCTTGATTTGGAATGCTACGTCGTATAGTATGGCCTGTTCAAGAAATTAAAGTTTTTAGTTCTTTAAAGTGTATTTCCTGTTCAGGAAATTAAAGAGTTTAGTTATTCAAAGTGTATAGCACCATTACTTCAGTATAACAGGAAAATGGGGAAGTTGGGTAAACTTCTCACTAGTCTCAAAGCCTAAGTAATGAAGATTTTATTCTCACAGTAATACCTCCCGTCGCATAATTCTTTTAAACTGTACGTAGCCTCAAGATATAATCCTAAGAATCCGGTGTCATCTCATATCTTATGGTATTACGTTACCCGATAATCCTAGGTATCCGGAACCGGAATAAACTCGGATTAAGATGAGTAATTAAATATGAAATAAGAAAATTGAATGTACGTATGCATACATAAATCTTTTGCAAAAAAAAATTAACAATGAAAGTATAATAGTAAAATAAACGTTAGGTTAAACAAAACAGTGTAATAATGTAACCTTGCATTACTCGATTTGAACTTGTCAGACTAAAGTTCAAGTCCGCTGCACCTATGTGGGATGACGTAAGGAAATTAGTTTCCTACTCCACCCTGAAATCTACTGCCATTCGCGAAACTTTGGAGATCATAACCAACAGCGAGTCGTGCAATGATAGCGTCTCACTGGAGTTGCCACGAGTTTGGAACCAGTTCTTCAAATAATGATTACCTCTTGGTTTTCCTTCCATAATTCCGCGTGCTGAACGAGTAAACGCCTCGTGTCTTTGAATACCTTATTACGTTCATATCTCTTCGTTATTGTCAAGTCAAGTCACCGCGTTCAAATTGTTGAAGCGTTCTATTTTTCCGTTTTGCAATTTGCTGTTTACCTTCCTTGAAAAAGCCATCTGTTTGATGAGCGAAAGCTTGGAAACTTTTATTTCTATTCTACACCAAGAAATTTCGGATCACTAGTATAGTTATACTATTTAAGTACAGTTGGTGTATAGTTCCCTGTTATTTAATTAGCCAATCAGCTAATTGTTGCCAAATGTTCGGGGTACATGTTACTCGAAATGCATTCAGCTTCACCTTGATTTCTGAAAATAAAAAACAAACTCTATACAAAGGGAATTTTTTTTGTTCATGTACCGTTTTTGAAAATAGCAAAAGAAAGAAAAAAAGAAAGAAAAGAAAATCCGTTTTAATAAAATAGTCTTTCCTGTGGGAAACAAGAAACAACATTCTTTATTTTATGTACTAAATGTACGGTCTAAAATAGAAGGGGGAGGGAGTGGGGGGGAGAGGTAATATAGAGAAATGATGATTCCCTTCTCTTAGGCATACACGTTTACGGGTACTGATAAAAAGCACCAAGACTGAATTTGTAAAATGTAAGATAAAGAAGTAGCTGGTGTGGGGGATAATCTTTTAATAGCATTCATTTGTCACTGTAGACGTAGTACATAACAGACGGCGGAGCGCAATTTGCTTAGCCATATTCTGATCAGCAAATCTTGTGAATAAATTATCGTGGAAAAAAAAAGTATAGAAAAAATCAACACCTCATATATCGAAAACAAGTAGACACTTTTACATCGAAAAAAGTAAAGAAAAGCAAGGGAAAAAAATAACTTTAAATAAGCTGTAGTGTAAGAAAGAGTGTTGCAGCAACGTTTTACGAGGACAACGAGTTCGCGTTGTAAAATCCCCCTAGTGAAAGATAAATACTGTAGTTGGATATCGCTATCCTCGTGAATTTTCAGTTAACAGAAGATCGTCGGTGTTACTTCTATGAAAACTATTTTCAGTTTTTGCATTTGCATTTGTATTTCAATATTGTTTGTGTCTTGAAACCACTGTATTATGTGCGTATAAAATTGTTTCTCTTTCTAGGTGAACCATGTCAAGCAAAAAATGACTATGACGAGTACAAATTCGGTTGTCCTTGTAAAAAAGGCTACATATGTAGTGTAAGTACAAGCACTTTTTGTTATTAAAGTTAGTTAAAGCATGAGTAGCTTCTCTAATATTATAGTTAAGGACAATTGTTTCATTGCTATGAAAATAATTTTCCCTAGTGAATGCCCATATCGACCTCGTCATTTATGTGTGGCGGGGTTTCTCTGTATTCCAAGTAAATATTTGTAGTGCAGTTTCTACTTTAGAGACAAGCACTAAAGTATGATCCAGTCCCTTAAATATCATTGCTGAAAACTGCGTTGCAGTTTCAGGAAAACGCCAACGCCTATGAAAACCCTTACACCAAACTGAATGACTGGATGTTAATCCAGCTGCAACCAGAAGCAGAAATAAGACAGAATAAGAGCACATTCAACCAAATGAAAAACATTCTTTGTGAAGGGATATTTAATCTGCAACTTTAAAACGAAATCCTGGGGGGGGGTGCATCTGGCTATATTTTGCCACATGGATGTCAGAACACATGCAAGCATGTGTCGTAATTTTCCAAGCCATCCACGCTCTCCAAGCACTAAACAGATCTTATTTATTCTTATATATAGATTGATCCGTAACTCACAATGTTATCAGAAGCCAGTCAGTGACCACTTTCTGTTTGCCCGCCAGTGTTTGATTGGTATTCAACATTACTGATGTTTACTGATGTTTAAATTATTCCTTGAAAGTGCTACGTGAAAAGGTGTGTTGAGCTTGAAACAAGTAAAAAAAAATAATAAAAAAGAGTCCTACTAATTGTGTGCCGCAGAAAAATTTCTCAATTTAAATCAGCATATTTGCCTCTGAAGAACAACCGGATGTATCCCACTACTTAGGATCACTCTTACTAAGGAAAAACTGTATTCATACCATTCAGCCAGCGTATTTAGATATTATATTGAACACTAGGTATCTGGCAATAAAAGTACATTAATGTTTAAGTTAGTTACTCAAATGAGTTCACACATAAAACTGATTTGCAGTGTCGTTATCAGAATATTTTTTCAAGGGGTGGGACGACAGTATATATATATAACAGCAAAAAAAAGAAAAAAGAAAGAAAACCAATAATAACTCCAAAGCCAACGTGTAGGGAGAAAAAAACTAAAAAGCAGGGATGCAGAAAGTGTTGTAATATATGTTTTTTTTATTGGAGATGTAACGACCACCGGGAGCAACTCAATGGGCTATAATCAGTCGCCTGTCCCTAATTTGGGGGCCACTGGTTCCAGGGAAGGGACAAAGTCAGGGGCGTAAGACAAACACAAGATCCATGCCTCACCGGGATTCGAACCGGGCCCCTTTCAGACGAACGATCAGCGGCCATCGCTTAGACCACTGCGCCAACAAGGCGACGACGACAGCATAAAAATATTTTTTTGTAAATATTATTGATCGAAAACTTCGGTCAATACTATTTGTTTTAGGGAAGTTCTCTCAATTTCCCTAAAACATGCATTTCACAAATACTGTGCGTGTGTGTATGTGTACGCGCGCTTGTTTAATGGGGGAGACAGGATGAGGGTTTTCTCCCTTTTTGAAAAAGCAACAACAACAAAAAAATTTGGTCTTGTTTTTGAAGGAGCATGTTTGGCATTCATTCCCAGGCAAAAACTTTCTTCGAAGAGTATAGGCTATTTCACAGTACACTACCGTGCTTTTTCTATTTTTTTTTTTTTTTTTGTTGAAGGTTTAACGACCAGCGTGAGAAATTCAGTTGGCTATAAGCAGTCGCTCTTCCCTAATTTAGAGCCACTGGTTCCAGGGAAGGGAGAGAACCAGTGCCGTAAGACAAACACAACATCCACACCCCACCACTAGTCAAACCCGAACACATATTGGACGAATGGTCAAAAGCTAGCGCTTAGACCACGGCACCACCAGGGTGGCATTTTGTCTTTTCAGTTTAATCTACATTTTTCTGCTTTTTATTTAAACTGTCATTTGTCATGCATTGCCTGACTGCGGACCCCCTTGGAGCCCGGTTTCCGTAAAGAAATGAGTTGGAAACCACTTTCGTGCTAATCTTTGCAGGCGCTGTTTCGAAAGGAGATCTCAGAGGCATTTTAGTGTAAACACACAAATCCATGATATTTCTGTTCAGAGAACGAAAAGTGATATCACAGAAATGCATCTCTATCAAAGTGTGGTTATGTAATACAGGGTGTCTCAAAAGTCTCATTTAAAAATGTTAAACATTCTTAAAAAAAACCTGCTCGGGATACGAACATAATTTTTGCAGATTTTATTAACTTACTTAACAAAGATATATTTCGTAAAACTAGAAGAATTATTTGACAAAGTTTGTTTCTATTTCCCAAATAGGTCACTAGGAGGCGCTACTGATCTAATAGCAAGATCAACTGAAAAAATGTCTACACCAGCACACAAAGCGATACGTGTTGGTTGGTTTTTCGAAACGAAACCTCTTACTCAAATGCAAAGAAATTTTCTTTTGAAATTTGGGAAAGATCCTCCAAGTGGTTATAGCATCTTAGATTGGCACAAGAAGTTTCCGGAAACTGGAAGTGTGATAGGCCAAGATGTGGAAGATTAAGCACGGGTGAAGGCGACGTCTGAAGAATTCGTGAAGCCTTTCTTACGTTGCCCTACTAAATCGATAGGAACTGCCGCAAAGGAATCGGCGATTCCTCGTGCAGCAGTGCATGGAGTCTTACACCCAAAGCTCCGCCTATATGCCTACGAAATGCATATATTGCAAGCTTTACATCCGGACGACACGCCACGCCGTTTTAACTTTGCTGTGGACATGCTAAATTTGCTAGAGTGAGATAATGACTTCCAATGAAACATTATTTTTATAGATGAAGCAATTCATGTTTCAGGTAAAGTCAACCGCCACAATATCAGAATTTAGGGGTCTGAGAATCCACATCACTTCATCGAACATGTCCGGGAATTTTCTAAAGTGAATGTGTGGTGTGGCTTAATGACTGATCCTGTAATCGGACCTTTCTTTTTGCAGAATCCACTGTCACAAAAGAAATTTATTTGGATATGATTCAAATCTTTTGCTGTCCTTTAAAGTTGCCATTTTCATCCTAAAATCATTTGGCAAAAAGATGGCGCACCGCCACATTGGGGTAAGGTTGTCTGAATTTTTTAAATAAGGAAAATCCAACCAGATGGATTGGACGGGATGGACCCATCCCATGGCCTTCCCGCTCTCCAGATCTCACGCCTATAGATTTCTTCTTGTGGGGATATGTGAAAGACAAAGTTTAGTCATCCAAAGTGCAAAATGTTGACGAACTGAAAACTGGCATAGTTGCTGCAATTGCATCTGTTACAGAATCCACTTTGGCACGTACATGGACAGGGATTGAATATCGGCTTGATGTACTCCGTGCAACAAAAGGTGCACATATTGAAGTTGCCGCCCCGGTGGCGCAGTGGTCTAAGCGATGGTTTCTGAACGTTTGTCCGAAAGGTTTCCGGATTCGAATCCCGGTGAGGCATGGATGCTGTGTATGTCTTACGGCACTGGCTCTCTCCCTTCCCTGGAACCAGTGATCCTAAATTAGAGACGGGCGACTGCTTATAGCCCAGTGAGTTGCTCACAATGGTCGTTAAACCTCCAATCAAAAAGAAAAAAAAGAAAAAAACATATTGAAGCTCAACTTTTTGGAGTAAGTTTACAAGATCTGAATTTTTTTGTTCCTATCCCGAATAGTTTTTTTTTTAATAAATTTTTAAAATGTGTCAAGGATTTTTGGGACACCCTGTATATAAAAAACTGTGTGAGGAAATTTCGGACAATATGGGAATTCCATAAATTACCGTGTGTGTGTCATAATGATGTAAAATGGGAGGATTATATGTATATGTATGAGTGGGATTCAAATTTGGCCTGGACTTTTTTTAATCAGATATTTATTTACCATACAGCTGATGTTATTTCACTTACTTTTCGAAGTAATCTCCTTCGTGGTCCATACATTTTTTCCAGCGCTCTGAAAGCTTCCGGATCTCAGTTTCATAGAATTCAGTACTCTGTTGTTTAAACCATCTCAGGACGACATTTTTCACCTCTTCATTTGATCTGAACTTCGGCATTCTCAAAAATTTATTTAATAGGCCGAACAGGTGGTAATCACATGGTGACATATCCGGGTTGTACGGAGGGCGTGGAAGCTCCCCATGTAGAAGCTACCCTCTAAGGCAGAATATTTTTAGCTTTTGTTTTTCTAAAATTGGGTAGCTATAAACATTCCATCCCATTTCCTGCAATGTTTCCATAGTCACTTTAGCGGTGTGGGGCCTAGCGTTGTCTTGGAGAAGGCATACTCCACTGTTGGGGAGTCCTGTTTTCTTCTTCTTTTTCAGTGCTGCCTTAAGGGAGTTTTTGATGAGATCGCTGTAATAGGTGGCATTAATTGTTTGACAATCTTCCAGGAAATCCGTAAGAATAATACCGTTAAATTCCCAAAACACCGTAGCCAATACCTTCGTGGCTGATGTCCTGATCTTGAATTATTGGGGAGGGGGGGGGGGATCACTGTGTCTCCACTCCATGCTTGCACGTTTGCTTTCCGGCGTATGGTGATGAATCCATGTCTCGTCCACTGTCACCACACGTCTGAGAAAGTTGTCTCCTTCTCTCTGATGTCTTCGGAACAACATGTTCACAATTTGCAACCTGCTGGCTTTCTGCTCGTCGGACAGCTGCTTCGGTACCCATCTGACACACACTTTGCTTAAATGCAGCTTATCATGGATGATGGTATGCAAGCTGCCGGCGCTGATGTTCAGTGCAGAGCTCAGATCACTTACAGTAATCCTCCTGTTATTCCGCATGAGCTCATTTACGCGCGCAGTCATGGCGTCGTTAACAGCAGTTGCGGGTCGAGCCTTGTGTGGTTCGTTGTCGACTCTTTGTCTGCCTTCCTTTAAATCTTCACACCATTCGAAGGCAGATGAACGGGACAGACACGAATCACCAAACTGTGTTTGAAGTCTCTGGGGAGTTTCAGTACCATTCGCACCTTCATTGCAAAGAAATTTGATAATTATTCTCTCCTGCACCGAAGTCGAAACATCTTCACTCACCATTTCTCTTTTTGCAATGCGGGAGTTGTCATGGCAACGAAAATTAACGAAACACGTGACGTTCCGGTAGCGTGATATACCAGTGTTGCCAAACGCACAATAATAATACGCACAATTTTTGCTAATGTATTAGAAACAAAAGCCAAGGTCAAATTTGAACGCCCGTAATATACATGCATGATCATTACATACAGACATGATAAATACCATGTAAACGCGCTCGTATTAATTCATAGTGATTGAAATCACAATGTGCCACCCCGAAGGGCGAGTGATCAGTGGCGTAGGTTCCTGACTCATCCTCTGATGTGGGCGTGGGATGGAGTCTAGGGTAGACATGGGTTATATATGTCCCTTCCATGTGTTTATATATGTCCCTTCCTTAAAATCAGTTGCCCTAAATTAGGGAAGGGAAACTGCTTATAGCCAGGGGCGGATTGGTCTACCGGGAACCCGGTGGACCACTTGATAAATTGTCAACTATTTCTTTAATCCTCTTTGTCTGGATTGTCTGGAAAGAACGAATAATTATTTTGGTACTTATGAATAAGAATCTTTAACTTCATTTGAGCTTTATATTATCTGTCTAAAACGTTTCTGTCTCAAAAAATGGCACTTCATTCTGTCTATATATGCGGTGGGCATTTGCTGTAAATTGACAAAGCAAAATTGTTTCAACTTCAGTAAAAAATTCGCCGTCGAATCAAGCACGCTGTTATTAATAAATCAACCTAATTACGGTTAAGGGTAGGTCGTTGGATTAGATATATTGTTTAACTACGGTTAAGCGTGGGCCAAAGGGATGTTGGTCGGCAGAGGCGTAACTAGGGCTGGAAGAGGGGTAACTAGGGCTGGTAACTAGGGGCGGCTGCCCCGAACGTAACTCAAGAGAGGGTGCAGAAATCACTGCTTGCAGTCTAATTAAAATTGGAATTGTAACTTTTACACCAGTTTCTGGTACACTTCAAAATTCGAATTTCTTCCACAAAATTATCAGAGAATTCTAGTTGTTCACCTTCAAGAATGAAAGAATAGTTATATGGTCCGTCGAACTAAGAAAGAAATACGGCCTTCGTCGACAACAATGGGGTTCAACAAGTTATAACGAAGTAAATTTCTCCGTCATTTCTGTCCACGCCAGGATTCGAACCCGGATCCCCTCATTCCGGAATAAGTCACTCTACCAATTGAGCTACGTGGACGTTTGTTCTGACTACTATCTGCCTTTATGTCATGTGCGTCCTGCTGGCAGGTACGTCACAAAGTTGTTGCGATTTTGACGAATTTTCGGTCTCAACTTTGTCCTCAGAAAGTCACGATAATATTGTTCGTTGACATTTTACATTAACGGCACTCGATTAGACCACAAGACCCTGGGTATCGTACGCAAAAATCATCATTTGTTTCACTTTGAATTGTTGCCGACGACACTTTGAGACGCGTGGAGAACTTGGGTGCCTCCATTCCACCGATTGTGACTTCAGTTTCGGCTCAAAAACGCGGGTCCAAGTTTCATCAAGTGCGACAATTCTGTTTAGGAAGGTGTCGCCCTCTCTTTCGAACCTGTGGAGGTGGTCCTGTGCGATGCTTAATCTGGCATCCTTCTGCTCAGGGGTGAGTTGATGGGGAACCCACCGCGCGGTGATTTTTCCTTTTTCCCAATGAATCGGTTTTAAATTTTGTGAACAGACATGGTGGACAAATCTGCCTGATGAGCAATCTCCTAGACTGTCACACGCGATTCTCTTCGAGAAGCTTTGCAACAATGGTGACAGATGTTTTGTCTGTCGCCGTTTGAGGTCGGCCTGAGCGCTGATCATCTTCAATGCTGCTTCGGCCCTCCCCAAAAGCGCGATGTTCAGCGAGAAATTGTGCTTCGATCAAGAGTTCCTTCGATCAAGAAAGGTGACTGCTTATAGCCCATTGAGTTGAAAATTGGTTGACCACGTGACTGAAATCACATTCACGATTGCTCGAGATCAGTTGCTTCGCGGGTTTGAGGTTGTATTATCAGCACAGTACCAGCAATATCAAATACCACGCTTTTTTTCTTTTTCTTTTTTTTTTTTTTTTTTTGCTTCAAGGTAAAAATCGGATGTTATGCCGTGTAAACTGGACCAAGAACCAATGAACCAAATTTATGGTTGCGTTAATGTTCTGATATGAATGATAAAAACGCTGGTTCTTTTAAAATAATTATTAACGTGTCTGTTTTTGTTTTTCCAGATAATCAACCGTTGCCAGAAAGAGGAACTTGACTATCTATTCTAATGGTATATATTAACGATGAAGACTAATGGTATACATTAATGATACAATGATGTAGACTAAAGCCGATGCTATCGTCGCGAACTTATTCAAAATTTCTGACTTTTCACCGTTTCAGAAGAAATTGTGGAATTCAGTTATGTTGTTTAGTGAATCGTAATTTTCATTTAATGTTATAAACAAATACTGTGAAAGAAATATAATACAATAAAAATTGAAATGGTGTCATGTCTCTCTCTCTCTCTCTCTTCCTCTCTCTCCCTCTGCCTGTGTGTGCGTGTGTGTGTTCGCGAGCGCTTACATAAAACAAATAACCGACAAAGAGAATTGCATGAAATAGCTTAGCTTCGTGTTAACTTGAACATCAAATCAATTGCTTCACGAAGATAGGACAGGACGCACTCTTTTCCCCAAGTTATTATTACATTTTGTAAAGAATACATAATTGGTTTTCATTCATTTTTTACGCTTTCCAACCGTAGGTTGAAGAAGCGAATATGCTCCAGCTTTGCTCCTCTGTCTGTCCATCCGCCCGCACGATAACTCGCGTAAAAATGATTCGATTTCAATCAAGTGTGTAATAGAAGACCACCAGGGGACGAACCGTATTGGAAATGAACGAAATGGGGTCAAAGGTCAAAACATAGGAGAGGGATCTATTCGATTGCCCTTATGCGTCATAACTTGCGTAAAATTGGTTCGATTGAGACAAAACTTAATCATGTTGTTCCGGAAGTATACTTAACCGATTCCGTTGAATATCGTCGAAATGGGGTCAAACGTCAGGGCATAGGAGCGAGATTTATTCTACAGCCATTATCCTCATAACTTGATTAATGATTTCTGGTATGTTGGAAAGCGTATCCTAATTAATGCACTGCATGATTTTACTAACTTGTTACTACTAATCAAAGAAACATTTGAAATGGATGTGTCATATAATCATACACATGTAATTATATGACAGTGAACATTTTGCAATTATACACTGAAGAGCAAACATTACAAACATTATGACCAGAGCATGTTTATGCAAATCGAAACAATTGCAGGCAAACGACAGCACGTGTGAAAGTCATTCGGTATAAATAACACCTGATACTGAGCTCTGTTAGTTAATCAGTTTTATTGTTATTCAGATGAGAAAGGCAGCGGACTTAAGCGAATTTAACAAAGGCCAAATTGCAATGGCTAGACAACTGGTTCAGAGCATTTCCGAGACGGCAAGGCTTGTGGGCAGCTCACGGTCAGGCCAAATTGCAATGGCTAGACAACTGGTTCAGAGCATTTCCGAGACGGCAAAGCTTGTGGGCAGCTCACGGTCAGGCCAAATTGCAATGGCTAGACAACTGGTTCAGATTACTTCCGAGACGGCAAGGCTTGTGGGATGCTCACGGTCAGGCCAAATTGCAATGGCTAGACAACTGGTTCAGAGCATTTCCGAGACGGCAAGGCTTGTGGGCTGCACACGGTCAGTTGTGGTTAGCACCGTAAAAAACTGGTTCAAGGAGGGGAAAGCCACGAACCGCCGCCCGGCAAGGTACGGGCAGACCACGGCTCATCTATGCTGGAAGTGAGCGAAGGCACAACTCGCCCGTAAGTTACGAGGGCAACCGAAGGGATACTGGGGCACAACTCGCCTGTAATTTGAATTCTGGTGACGGGAGTAATGTGTCACAACACACAGTATATCGAACCCTACTGAAAATGGGGCTGAACAGCCTCAGGCCGCTCATAGTGCCCCGTGCTAACCTCGATTCGCGGTCGAAAGAGCCAACAATGGGCACGTGAGCATCAAAACTCTACCTTGAATGACTGAAAAAAGGTTGTTTAGTCCTATGAATCTCTTTTCCGTTGCACCATGTGGACAGGTGGGTACGTGTGCGTCGATTACCTGGGGAAGTGTTGGCAACAGGATGCACCGTGAGACGAAAACATACCGGTAGAGGAAGTGCAATGCTTTGGGCAATGTTCTGCTGGAAAATCATGTGTCCAGTCATTAATGTGCAGGAAACTATAACGTCTACCACATACTTAAACATAATTGCAGACCAGGTACATCCTTTCATGGCAACGGTATTCTCCTCTAGTAGTGCCTTCTTTCAGCTGGGAAATGCACCATGCCACACTGCCCGGACTGTTTGAGAATGGTTCGCGGAACGTGAGGAAGACTTCCAGGTTTTGCGCTGGCCTCTGAATTTCCCAGAAATCCATTCGAGCGTCTGTGGTATGTGTTGGAAAGTAAATTATCTGGGGAGGCTCAACCACGTGTCTTACTAGATTTAAAGGATCTGCTGGTACTGTGTTGGTACCAGACACCACAAGACACCTTTAGAAATCTTTCAGTGTCCATCCCTCGCCGGGTAAGAGCTGTTTTGGCGGCACGTGGGGACCGCATCATATTAGGCAGATGGTCATAATATTTTGGCTCCTCGGTGTATATGTAAATAAACAAAGTCATCGCTCTTTCCATATTTTTATTTAACCAACACATAGCAGCTGAAATATTGTTGTTCGACACCTTTGGGATCGAGCCCCAGATCTCTCGATAACTAGCCGAGAGCGTTCGCTTTACGCTACGGTGCCAACAATCCACGGTGCTATGTGTACTTATCTGTCAGCATCTGACTTCACAAATCAGTAGCGATGGGCTCAGCAACTGAGATAGCTCCATCTGGTGGGGCTTAACGGCACAAGCTATTTAATTATAGCTAAGAAATCCAAAGGGCCGTCCTGGTGGCGCAGTGGTCTAAGCGATGGCTTCTGATCATTCGTCCGAAAGGGGTCCGGGTTCGAATCTCGGTGAGGCAAGGATGTTGTGTTTGTCTTACGGCACTGGCTCGCTCCCTTCCCTAGAATCAGTGGCCCTAAATTAGGGACGGGCGACTGCTTATAGCCCATTGAGTTGCTCACGGTGGTCGTTAAACCTCCAATCAAAGAAAGAAAGAACTCCGAAGGGCTAGAGAAATGGTGAAAATCTTCCAAATACGTGGAGACAATTTAAAAAAATAAATTTGAACTGCAAAAATGTACAACTTTTTAAATGTTTTGACAATTTTTCGGCTGTTGTGTGTTTTTTAAAGAAAAACGTGGAAAGAGCGATGACTTTGTTTATTTACATTGTGTCCACGTACTCGAAATATTTTCACCATCGGTGTATATGTAAATACATCTTCCCCTCTCACTTGGTAAGCAACGAGGAACCAACCATTTAAACAATTTAAGGACAAGAACGTCGGTATGTGCACTAGGTACGGCAGTAGATGATACATGATGCTGCATAGCAATGTATAGTACTATAGTATATAAAATATGTATAGCAATGTAAGTGACGCGAGGAACACATACTTTTTAAGATAAACTGGCGTCTGTCAGTTATGCTCAGAGTAAACTAAAGCAGAT
Organism: Macrothele yani; assembly: GCA_039090855.1. Taxonomy (NCBI): domain Eukaryota; kingdom Metazoa; phylum Arthropoda; class Arachnida; order Araneae; family Macrothelidae; genus Macrothele; species Macrothele yani. The sequence continues at coordinate 6,934,343 of CM076994.1, read as the reverse complement.
CACACCTTAGAATACCAGTAAGAAATACAGTATTCTTTAGAAAAACAACAGTGAATCACGGCTATTCTTATCCAGTGCCATGCTTTTTTCCTTGAACGCGGGAAGAAAGCTTAAACTGGTACCTCTCATTTTGAAAGGGGAGGAAGAAAGTTTGGCTTTTTATCTCCTGGGCGTAGATGCGCCAAAATCTAAAGACAACCCCCGAAATTGGACAAAATTGCAAAGTGTCGGGGTATAACGAGTAAATCTCAGAATTTATGAAGTTCTGTCTACGCTTACCTGAGAAAGTCAAGAAATAAACTCTGTGAGAAAACATTAGGACTGCGTGCAAAACAGTTTCGAAACACGATGATTGGTGTTTCAAAATGCAATGTACTGTTTCTTGAATTTTTTAAAATTATAATATATACGTAGTTTTAAGGTATTTAATAGAGTGATAAACAGGATTTTGTTAAGTGTTAAAATTATATCGAATGTAAAAGCAAAATCAATGCGTTTCGAATTCAAACGTTGTAACAAAATGGTTTAACTCCGTTGTGTTCTCAATATAAGTTTACTTTAACAAGTTTACTTGTGGCATGCAGAGAGTAAAAAAACGGTACTTAGAAATGCTTATCAGTTTCTTCCTTTCCCTCTCCATTTGCTCGTGAAACCTTTAAACTGACATGGGTAGCAACTATATCTCTAACTATAAGTGCCAAAGTTATTCTAGCTTTTGTCTTGTGGACCAATACGCGTACGACTTTTACTTCCTCTATTTGGAACATCCTTTTCATTTCTAGTACTACCATTTTCTTCCACTCAACTGGTTTTTAAAAGGGAGAAAAAGATAAAGAATTAAAAATATCGTCTAAAGTACCGAGTTCGTGAAAACCAACCAACTTCGGACGGATGCTGAAGGTCCTGGAATTCAACCTTATAATGAATTAGTTTTATTTTGCTTTCCGCTAAGCTAATTATAATGAATAAGCTCTTCCTACCAGCTAGCTAATGATATACTTGTACTAAGCTTCAAAATAGTGAATTCAAATGGTTGTTGTTACTAGTTAATTACGAACATGAATAAAGTCTTAACGCTGGTTATTTATGGTAATAAACTAATGTTATAAACCTAACAGCCAGACAGAGGTCTGACAAAAACTATGAATTGAGAAAGACTAACTTACGGCAACTTTTTTATTCGGTACGCTTGATCATCCAAAGCACACACACAACTTGTTTTACAATAATGAAGAATCTCTCCTCATAACAACAAAATCTCTCCTCGTATAACAAACGCTCTCCGTAAACAACAACGCTCTCCGTAAACAACAACGCTCTCTCATAACAACAACAAAAGCTCTCCCTAAGTATCGATGAACGCGCCTATATACTAGCTACCACCACGTCATGACTTACACTCATTGCCAGATCTCATTCAGCGGGTGAAATAATATTTCGTTCAGTAAGAAGATAATTTACATAGTAAAATAAATTAACCAGAGATAGTAAAATCAAAAGGAAAGTGAATATAGAGTATACGTTACAACCTGTGCGTTGTCCACTTGTATTCTGGAAACATGATTACACCTTTTCTTTTTACTTATATTTTGGTAATTCCCTTGCACATTTATTGTTCAGAAGTGAAGCCCAATGTAATATAAGTCTTCTGCTGGTTCCAGGGAAGAGAGTAAGTCAGACTCGTATGAAGAAACGTAAAACCCCCGTCCAATCCAGAATTCGAACATATACACTGAGTGATCACTGAATGAAGACCACACCTCTATGCAAAGTGAGTTACAGCCGATAGGATAGCATGGCCTGTAGTTTAAAGCTTTATATCTGATGGTTCAGTTGCGAGCGTCGTTACGGCCGTGATAGGTAACACCAAAGATTTATCGGAGCTTACGGAAGACTAAATGCTGGGCGCAAGAATGGTTAATGCATCCATTTCGGAAACGGTGACGCTTGTGTGTTGTTCGGGTGGTGGCCATTCACCGATTAAAAGGGGGCTCACGAAGTATTCGGTAGATGGTCGTAATTCCTTGAGCACCCAGTGTATACACTGCGCACAAAAAGTTAGGGATATTGCATGAAGTGAAGGATGTATGAATCTGACTGAAGTAACACACACTGAAATAACATCATTGAAGCTACTGTGACGTGACTGCTACGCAGGACGCACATGAGATAAAGGCAGATAGCAGCGAGAACATATGTTTGCGTTGCTCAGTTGGTAGAGCGACTTATTCGGGAATAACGGGACTCGGGTTCGTTGCCCGGCGTGGACAAATATGACGGAGAAATTTACTTCGTTATACTACGTAACACAAACGATAAAGAGTGTGTTTACAAAAACAATTGATTATGCAATTTCTGCACACAACAAAGTAGCAAGCACTGCAATGCCGACAAAATGGTAAATTCGGAAATTCTGTACCGGAACTGTGGACCGCATATACAAAATCTCGAAAGAACATTTCGCTGTCCAAAAAGTGGGCAGAACGCGGCAGGAACGAGTAAATCTGAACTTCAGAAAGCTTTGCTTTCCAACCGTAGGTTGAAGAAGCGTATATGCTCCAGCTTTGTCCGTCTCTCTGTCTGTCCGCACGATAACTCGCGTAGAAATGGTTCGATTTCGGTGAAATTTTAGTATGTGGTAGAGGACAACCTGGGAAGGAACCCCATTGAAAGTGGACGAAATGGAGTCAACAAAGGTCAAGACATAGGAGGGTATCCATTCCATCGTCCTTATGCGTCATAAATTAAGTAAAAACGCTTCGATTGCAACAAAACTACCTCATGTTCTTCTGGAAATGTACTGAACCTGTTCTGTTTAATATTATCGAAATGGGGTCAAAGGTAAGGGCACAAAAGCGCGATTTATTCCACAGTCATTATCCTCATAACTTGACTAAAAATGCTTCTATTGCGACAAAACTTTAGTATGTTGTTCCGGAGGTATACTTAACCGGTTCTGTTGAATATCATCGAAATGGGGTCAAAGGTCAGGGCACAGGAGCGAAATTTATCCCACAATCATTATCCTCATAATTTGACTAAAAATGCTTCTATTGCGACAAAACTTTAGTATGTTGTTCCGGAGGTATACTTAACCGGTTCTGTTGAATATCATCAAAATGGGGACAAAAGTCAGGGCACAGGAGCGAGATTTATTCACAGCCATTATCTTCATAACTTGAGTAATGATTTCTGGTATGTTGGAAAGCGTATCATAATCAGCGCATTGCATGAGTTTACTAACTTGTTTTAAAGATAACTGCAAGTCATTGTCAGTATAAAAAGTCAAGTTGCAAAACATTTTGTTGCTTCGAAAAATCACGATGAGAAATGCTTAATTTGTCAAAACTCCTCTTACAGAAAAAATAAATTATTACAAACTTATTCAGAAAAAAATTAGCTCCAACAGAAAATAAAATTACTAAATCTTTCGTATTAATGATAAAAAAATTCATCGTCGCGCAATTTGCTTCACGATGTACGTGAGTCGAACTTCTCAGTTGCTAAAGGCGTGCGTTGTTTGTTCAAACGGCCTTGGTTCAATTCTGACTGGAGCAGAAGGACAATCTGGGGAACGGGCTGAAAAATGCAGATTCGTCGGTTTTGCGGAATTTCAGTTTAAATACGGAAAAACCTGAAATGGACTTTTCTGAAATAAACGTAATTTCTGACTACGGAAAATCTGTGAAAATATGGAAGTTGAAATAAATGAGCACTTTTGCTAACGGAATCTTTTGAAAAACACAGATACCTATGGATAAGTTTGCCGCACGTTTTTTTCAGAAATTTTCCGTAAATTCACACCACTTATTTTTTACAGTGTACCGTGTAGTATGATATCCGTGTCAGGGGGAAAAGCCCTTCCCCATCATGTCTTGGGTCACCACTGAGAGGTTTATAATCAGTAATGCAGAGATGTGAGGGCTAAAGGAATTGTTTCACCGTTGCTTTCGTAAAACGCGGCCGCTATGCGAAACTTTCTGTTTGGGAAGCACAGAAAATTTTCGGGACCGTTTTGATCAGGTACATCGATCACTTAAAGGATTGAGCACAATTAAAGAATTAGGGTTGAGAACACTTAAGGGGTTAAGCAAAATTTTGGGCTTGTCGAACACTGAAGCAAGAAAATCGGGAATCACAGTATGCACGGGGTGAACAGCAAAGCTGAAACACCTACATAAATAGCATCCCACGTGTTACGTCGTATTCCGCGCCACCTGGTGGACAGCCTGCATGGATCTTGCAGTCGATCAACGAGAGCGGAGTGTGAAGGTTGCGTTAGTAGCACAGCAGTAGCACAGCTGGATGTCAAAAAGTGCGATCCACACAACATAATGGGAGACATATCCAAGTTTCGATTGTTGGAGGGCAGATTGTTGGTGCGCGTCTCCCCGGTGCATCTGTGTCTAAGGCAGCAAGTCTTTGTGATGCATTGTGACGTACTACGGAGGTGAAAACATGTTTCAACATCAAACAGAAGTCATCGCTCTTTCCACGTTTATAAGTGAGTCACGGGAAAATTCTCATTGGCTGCCACCGGGAATCGAACCCAGGGTCTTCCAGTTACGCGCCGGATATGCTTCCATGAGATTTTTTCCGTAACTCACTTATAAACGTGGAAAGAGCGATGACTTCTGTTTGATGTTCCTAGTCCACGTCAAATGTCTGCATTAACATGTGTCAAGACGACAAATCTGCAGCGAGACATTCTGTCCGCGTAGCTCAATTAGGAGAGCGACTTACTCCGGAGTAATGGGGGGGGGGGACGGATTAGATGTCAGTCGTGGACAAACTTGTGTTTTCACAGTATCGCGAGCCACTGTATCCAGGGTCATGTTGGCATGCCAGTAAGGGGGAATAACCACATCCAATAGGAGTAACTGTCAAGGTAAGAGGAAGCTGTCTGACAGGGACGTCCGTGTGCTAACACGAATGGTAGCCAAAAAATAACTCATCGCAGAGTTGTATACGCACCGCAACTCACCTGTTTCTATCAAAACTGTTCTTTGGGAGCTTCACCGGGTCAACATTCACGGTCGTGTTGCTGTTGCCAAACCTTGGATCACCTGTGTGAATGCCAAACGTTGGTTGCAATGGTACCAGCAGCACAAATCGTGGACGTTGGACAATGTAAAAAGCGTATTGTTCTCCGATGAATTCACTAAAAAGCGTATTGTTCTCAGATGTCCTTCACTGTCTTTCCCACAACCGGGAGAGTTTACGTGTGGAGGCATTCCTCACAGGCTTACCACCCTAACTGTTTATTGTCCACAGTGAGGCATGGAGGTGGATCGGTGATGGTTTGGGCAGCAATATCGTCGCAGTCTGTCGGCCCGCTTATTGTTCTTGAGGTGCACATCACTGCCAAGGACAATCTGACTATTCTAGAGGACAGGTGCACCCAATGGTTCAAACATTGCACCCTGACGGTGGTGTCGTGTATCAGGATGATAACTCACCGTTGCACAGAGCCAAACTGGTGGAAGAATGGTTTACTGAGCATGAAAGTGAGGTTGAACATCTCTCGTGGCCTGCACAGTCACCCGACTTGAGCATTATTGAGTCACTCTGGGGTGTTCTGGAGGAGCTAGGTTTTCCTCCACCAACATCACGTCGTGAAGTAGCCACTTTTCTGCAAGAGGAATGGCTTCAAATCCCTCTGCCCATTGTACAGGACTTTATCGGTCCTTTCCACGAAGAATTGCAGCTGTATTGGCCTCCAAAGGAGGCCCTACACCGTATTAAGAAGTTGTTGTGTCCTAAACCATGTATTTCAGTTTTGTTGTCTCGTTGTCCACTCCCTGTATTTCATTTGTTAGTCTTCCAGTGCTGGAAATTCTCAAGCTCAAAGGGCAAACATGTGCAGCAAGAAAAGCGTCAGTCGCATTTTGGATGCAACGCAAAAATCTAGTCATGATCAATACGTGTTGGAGGTTTTTATGACTAGAGGTAGTAATGGACTTTTACACCTGCCCTTTTTGACTGACCTATAGAAACAAAAGACACTTTACAGAGTATTGATAAAATCTGACATGAAGGCTTCGCAGACATACCAATCGAAGAGGTGCAAGAAACCGCAGAACTGAACTGCTGAAGGGGGTGCAGGAGTGTAAGCTATGTCACGTGAGAAAGAAGCACGAAGTTAAGTGCAGGATGTTGCAAAAAATCCCCAACATAACGCAAAGCCGTTGAATATACAATTCAATTCGCAGTCATTTTTCAGCTTATACAGCTACGGGGTAGGACCACAAATCGAACGTGCTGTTAGATTCCAAGCGGAGGCTGAAGATCCAACTCAACACCTGCAGTTTCAAATAGATTTGCAACAATGTCAAAGAGATATACATAACACAATTATTTTCGTACAAAAACTCCACGGCAATTCCAGGAAGCACGCGCCTCTTATTTCGAGCAATAGCGGAAAACACGATTCGTCGGTAATAAGGAGTTTTGTATATTTTTAAAGTCGTTCTTTCAGGTATAAAACCTTGCGAAAGTAACATGCTTGTCTTTTACTTTGTGTCATTGCAATAAAGTATTTGCATATGTATCTATATTCACGGCACACAATTTTATGTAAAAAATTGTTCATTGTATAAAATATTAATAAATATTAGATTGCTCTTTCTGTGCTTGGCCCAGCAATCTAAACGGCCCTTTTTCTTTGAAAATTGTACTCCGTCTCCGAAAATTTTGGAATGGAGAGTTTTCTCGAGCGTAGACCTCACAAATATCGGAGTTTTTCCTAATCTGTATGTGTGTGTGTGTGTGTGTGTGTGTGTGTGTGTGCGTGCGTGCACGGGCGGCGGAACGTATACATATACATAATCGTTCATATCATCCAGGGTAAATGGGCCGCGGGTGGCCTAGTGGGTAACGTTCGTGACTGCCACGGAAAGGACCTCAGGTTCGATCCACTAAATATCCGCCGTGCTTCGGATAAGCACGTTAAGCCGTCGTACCCCGGATACTAGCCCCCCGGTAATAAATAAGAGCGTCTTCCTCCCCGTTTCTACTTCGCTTCCGTGTCACTTTCCTATCGGGCACTCTAGCCCAAATCTCCTGGCTTCCTATTTCTAAGGGTTGTTTAAGACCTGGGGTCAGACACTCCCTTCCTAAAATCCTCTACATATGATCATCCAGGGTACTTAGGTGGGCAAGGGGCCTTACCCCCCACCACCACCACCACCAGCCTCAAGTATTTAATTATTATTTCTTTAAATGCGATTTACATTTTAAAAAATGCTTTAATTTAATAAAAATGCATCAACTCACATTAGAAAATAATGCTTTAATTGTAATTTCTATTTTTCATTAACTTTTACTTTATCCTGATGGATTTCAAAAACCTCTGAAAAAAAATTCCATATACGCCTCTAAATTATCATCAGTCATCATCAATCCAGTGCTGGATGGTCTCCTCAAGTGCCTTCCACAGCTTTCTATCTTCAGCTTGTCTCTCCAGCATTCCGAATTTCATCCACCCATCTCCCGCGTGGTCTTCTTCTGGATCTTTTTCTGCCTCTTGGTATCGAATCTAAAATTCCAATTATTCAGCAGAGGTCAGTTCTCCTAGCAATATGTCCAGCTCATTGCCACTTAAGGGTCTCGCAGCAAAAGCACACATACACTCGTCACAACTCGTTTATCTTCTATGTGACAGAACTCAAAATAAGACCTGTGTAAAACAAGCAGCAGTATACTTACCGCTTAATTTGAGTTCGAATTTTTTTTCTTTCGGTTATTTATTTGGCAGGTGTATTGGGTTTTCTGATCTCGAGTGAGACACATTCGGTTTTGGAAAAAAAAAAAAATTAAAAAGGAAAAAAACACAAAGTGGAAGAAAAAAATTCGCCCTGGAATTATTTTAAATAATTTAAAGAATTCTTGAATGATCTTTTTTGAGAAAAGTACAACGCTGTGTTAACTGTTCATCTTATTTGGGTTTTTAATTGCCCTTGAAGCGTTTTCCAAAAAACTGCATAGCGTGGTGACGGTTTCCAGGAAATCATCCTGAAAAAACGGCAACTCATAATATGTGAATTAGAAATCTTTCGTAGAAAGAACCCCAGTAAGGGAGATCCTGAAATTTCAAGAGGGGTCCAAATCCCCGTATCCCCTACCTTCCGCCGCCAGTGTGTGTGTGTGTGTGTGTGTGTGTGTGTGTGTGTTTTAGCTCTTTGATCTACACATATTAGCATATTCATATAATACTTTCTCTTCAGAAATAAATTTTGAGAACTTACGCATAATATTTTCCATAGACTGCAAAAAATGCTGCTCGAACTATGTTTTTACACTTCAATGTTATTGTGGATATAAAAATTTTATCTTGGCTGAAAAAAGTTTTACTTTCTCATTTATTACGAAACACTCTTATTATTGTGATGATGCGTACGAGGTGTGATAAAAAAAGTATCCAGACTGGTTGCATAAGTTGCGAATCGCGTGACAGAGCAGGAAGCGGTATCGCACAGATTGACGTTGGAACCTACTAGTACGCATGTGCCGTGAGTCGCGTTTCCCCTGCTCGTCCGGATCTTTTGCAGTAGTGCTTTGTTCTTACGTGCATGAAGCTGTTCGTCGCATTTGACATGTCGGAAAAATTGATCAACGAATTTGCATCAGATTTTGCCAAAAACTTGGGGAAACTTGCAGAGACACATACTTAAAGTTACAGAAAGTCAATGGGGAGGATTGCATGTGTTGTGCACAAGTTTATGAGTGGTATAAACATTTTAAAGTTGGTCGTGGAAGTGTTGAGAATGATGAAAGGCCTAGGTGGCCGGCAACCAGCAAAAGTTAAAACAATGTCGAACTTGTGTCCACACCGTTCGGGAAAATCGCCGAATCACAATTCGAGAGTTATCTGAAGACTTCAACATTAGTTTTGGTTCAGTTCAGTCGATTCTTTAAACGCGGAGACTTTACTTGACAATAAACGAACAGTTGCGAACGTACGTAATTAGGCATTCAAAACACGAGGCGTTATGCTCGTTTGGCACGCGGAATCATGGAAAAAAATGAAATAAAAGGTATTCATTGCTTGAAGACTGGTTTTGAACACGTGTCAACTCCAGCGAGACGCTATCATTGCATGACTCGTTGTTGGTTATGATCTCCAAAGTTTCGCGAATGGCAGTAAATTTTGGGGTGCAGTAGGAATCTAATTTCCTCATGTCATCCCATATAGGAGCAGCGGACTTGAACTTCACTTCTCTGGATAGGGTCGTGGTTACTTTGCCGTATTAAATGTCCCCTTTTATGTTCGTTAACTCTAATTCTAAACGGACTTTCTGTCATTCCAACGTAGTATCGCTTGGACCCGTCTGGATATCGTATAGAGGAATGGTCTAAACGTTTATTCAGAATTAGAGTTAATAACCCTCTGATGGTTGTTAGCCGCCCCGCGCAGTGGTCTAAGGCGCTGGCCTCTGATCTTTCGTCCGTAAGGGGTCCGGGTTCGAATCCCGGTCAGACATGGATGTTGTGTTTGCCTTACGGCACTGGCTCTCTGCCTTCCCTGGAACCAGTGACCCTAAATTAGGGACGGGCGACTGCTTATAGTCCATTGAGTTGCTCACGGTGGTCGTTAAAAATCCAATCAAAAAAAAAAAAAAAAAAAAAAAAAAAAAAGATTGTTGTTAGAAACTCAAAGATAAGATATTTTGTCTTCAGTATGTGACTACAGATAAAATCTTTCAGACTTTCTTACTAAGTAAGCCTTTGAGTAAATCGAAACTTAACAATTTCCTAAGACTTTTAAATGCTGTATAAGTTTTATGAACTCTTAGAACTGTTGCAGGTGACTACAGATTGAGAATTAGGGGGAATTTGTTGTACATTTTTTGTAATTTTCAATCTTTTATACATATAATTTTGATTAGAAGATGGCGCCAGATGCGCACCGCACTGCAGACTCTCCGTGCATGACGTAACAGCGTGACAAGGAGAGGTTGTGGTAAAATGTGGAGTGAAGAGCTCATATGTCCTCATATTATGTCATTAATAAATGGTTGTGTTTTCTAATGTGATTGTAATAAGTATTCAAGGTGGAGTAGTGCTTTGATTATATCACAGCAAAATAAGAAAAATACAATTTAATCAACCGAACCATCCCCCCTACCACTGCGCAACCAAAAAACCATCACGATCGCGATTCGACTATGTTTATGTATGATTTATTCTCGCGGTTTCTGAAAGACGAAGAAGGTGAACATTTACGTTTTTAGTGAAATTCGGCTTTTATTTATTGTTCAGATCTAACTCCGCTTGCTTTTTTCAAAGTTTCTTGATGATGTTCGACATTCATGCTTCCATGAACAAAATCACAGCACCTAAGCAGCGTTATCATTAGAGTGGAACCGTAAATTCGAAGATGATAAAGTATTATTATTATAAAAATATTATTTTCAAATTCACGTCTGCACGAATATACACTGCTGGACAATTGCTAAGGCCGGATCATAAACGGCTATATAGCGCATAAAAAAGTAAGTGTGGTTGGATGCCAAGTGAAATAAAATAATATCAGAATGCCAGGACATTACAAGAAAGACAATTTATTGTGCTCTGAAATCCAGAAGGCTTTGGAACGTGTTCAAGGGACAAACAGGCCATTTTGTGCAGAATACGTAAACGTGAAAAAAATGCAATTACCGTCCGCAGGCGTTCCGGCATAAGATGTCAATACGGGATATGGCCACCATGGAGGGCGATGCAAGATTCCACACGTCGTGTCATGATTTGCACAACATTATAAAGCAGCTGTTGGGGTAATTTATCCCATTCCTGTGTCAGTGCACGGATGAGGGTGTCCTTGCTTATTGGAGGGCATTGGCGACCAGCAAGACTCCTCCCCAAAGCATCCCACACATTTTCAATGGGATTCAGATCTGGAGAACGTGCTGGCCATACGAGGCGTTCAATATCCTCGCTCTCAAGACACTCCTGGACAGCGACTGTTCGATGACATGTTGCGTTGTCGTCCATGAAAATGAATCTATCACCGACAGCACCACGGAGCATGCGAACATGAGGTAGCAGAACATCATTAATGTATCGTTGGCCAGTCATAGTCCCAGTTGGAAGAACATAGAGGGACGTACGGCCATTGATCATGATGCCAGCCCATACCATGACACTACATGACGGATATCGGTCCCTTTCCTGTATGTTTGCTGGACAATATGCAGTACCACTATCACGCCAGATCAGTTGTCGTCGACAATCAGACGATAGACTGTATCTACTCTCATCTGAGAAGAGGACAGCAGACCAGTCGTTATCAGTCCAATTGCGATGTTGATGGCACCATTGCAAACGGGCGGTACGGTGACGTCTGGACAATGGGATGCACACAACAGGACGGCGGGCGTATAGTCCTCCTTCATGCAAACATCTGGCGACAGTTTTTCGGGAGATCCGCTTGCCAGTAGCAGCCATAAACTGATTTGCTAATTCACTAGCTGTGCTGCGCTGGTGTCTTTTTGTTGATAGCACTATGTACCGATCTTCTGCAGGTGTCGTACTGCGAACAAGACCTCCCCCGTGTGGTTTGCTACACTCTCCATTTGTTTGAAATGATTTCCAAAGCCTTGAAACAACACCGTGGCTGACGTCGAACTCCCTGGCAACATCTGTTATTTTTCGCCCTTCTTCAATCTTGCCAATAATACGGCCACGCGTAAAATCATCTAGGTGATGTCGGGAAGACATACTGAAAATTGCAAGTTCGTCAATTGATTCTTTCCCTTTCAACTTTGCGTTTGAACAACAACGGTCAATACGCGTCAAATCCTTTATATCTCTTATCAGCGCTATGACGTCACGAACAAGTTCGGCAATCCAAAATTTGCATACGCACAACACGTCTTACTGTATCCCGCACTTATGCTAATTTCCACATTTTCCTGCCTTCCATTTTAGGGTTGCTATCGTTGCTATGGTCATCCGTCCTTAGCAATTGTCCGGCAGTGTATAATAATACTAACAAGTGGAACCATAAACATTTGTTCACAAAAGCCAGCTCGCCAGATTAAGCGTTGTTTCGTCATCAACTGAAAAATTACTTGCGGTCAATGCCCTGTAAAATATTTTCTTGCCATTCTATCCTTGACACCTTCTCTCCCTTTAACGATATGTAGGTTCTACTGTTAGAACGAGGCACCACACATAACACACCCTTTAAAGTTGATGCATAGTTAAAAGTCCCATTTCGAAAACATTTTGTACTAAACTAAGAAATTTTAATTTTGAAAAAAAGTTCAGTTCTTTTTCAAAGTCTCATTTTTTATATATTTTTACTGCGTCTCATTTTTCTATATAATATTCAGAAAGAATTAGAGAAGTTTTTCAATCATCGTACTGTAAATGAACGGTTAGTATGTTAGCTTCTAAGACAGAGGTTCGTGGATTTGCTTTGCGCGAGTGAAAAGAGTGTTGTGTTTATTATGGTTGTGATTCTTTCCCTAACCTGGAACCAGTGTTTTTAAAGTTTTCTGGCGTAGAGCGGACGTTAAAAAAAAAAAAGCAAAAATTAAATATGTGAATAAAAAAAGAAAAACTAAATACATAAATAAAAGAAATGCTCAGTGTGAGAGTTGAAGTTTAATTGATTATAAATATCAGCTTCGGAACGATTGCTTTACATTCTTATCTCATTATCGGCTAACCCGTGTGAGAAGTTTCACTAAAGACGGCATGCTTTTCAGCTGTTTTCGTAGAGTCTAGGATACACCTCGCTGATAAATTCTTAGAAGTACATGAGAAAGTAAGCACCTGACAGGAATTTCAATAAAAAGATTTCGTTTTCCTATTCCAACACCCAGAAGCTTCTATAGTTTCCCCGTGATCAGTTTGAGCCTGGTATTTTTTCAGTGTACAGTATGAAGTTCCTTCTCCTTATTTGCGTTGTGGGACTTGTGGTAAGTTGCAGATCTTTTACTCTGCCACATTTCGTAAGCAGGTGACGGAACGAATAACATGCATTCGTAACACACTCAGTAGACAAAACATTAGAGCTAGGGGTTATGGGAAGTTGACATGGCATCCTCTGCGCAGAGTGGAACAAACCCAAACCGAACGTAGGCGATAAATAGGCGGGCAGCAGGGCTACCCAACAGTGTGTCACAATCGACGAACATGGGTAAACGTGGTGATCTGAATGACTTTGATAGTGGACACGTTATCGGCGCAAGACGGATGGGGTTATTCTATCGCCCAAGTAGTAAGGACTCTAGTATTCCCGAGAGCAACTGTATTAAGGGTGTACCCTGAGTATACTATCGACGGACGTACATCGATGGTATACTCAGGGTACAACCCCTCACCCCTGAAAAAGCTTAGTTGCCGAAAGTTTTTAACGCAACGCAAAATGTAGGAATGTCACACACTCAGGTTCGGAATATTGCTGTTTGACCCCCTTTTTTTTTTTTTTTTTTATCGAATTGAACATAAATTCCGTTCTGTCATCTTTAATCCATTTTCTGCCTCAAGTAGAGCTCGATTTACCGGAGGCGCGGACGGCCCCTTTTAGATGAATGTGGTTTAGGATGTGCGGCAAGTTATAGTAATCTTATTTACACCACTGAGAAAAATTTCCTTAGCGTGTAATCGCAGTTGACATCTACATATATGGGCTAATTTTGTTCTTCAGTGCCCTCTCTGAGTGATTCCAAAAAGCATTTAAGAACAATGGAGGGGGCTGAATGCTGAATTCCCTCTTATCCTACATCTCTCCTTCTTTTTCTTTTCTTTTCTTTTTTTTTTTTTTTTTTTTTATTAAAGGCTTAACGAGCACCGTGAGCAACGCAATGGGCTATAAGCAGTCTCCTGCCCCTAATTTAGGACCACTGGTTCCACAGAAGGCAGAGAGCCAGTGCCGTAAGACAAATAACATCCATGCCTCATTGGGATTCGAACCTGGACCCTTCTCGGGCGAATGGTTATAAGCCAGTGCTTAGATTACTGCGCTACGAGGGCGGCCCTTCTTTTTCTTCTGCTTGCAGTAATTACCATTTATTTCAATATTCTCACAATTATTTCCAAAATTATCCGCTTAATTTATTTACAAATTATTTATGATACAATTTACTCCCGGCAAATTATGTCATTAGGAGGAACAGTGGCGCCCCCAGGATTTCTGTATGGGATGGCTCGAAATATTGAAGATGCAAATAAAAATACCTCAGTGAAAATACCTCCCATAATTTTGGGAAGAGGGAAAAAGTATCTCCGTCACATTAAAGTGAGTAATGAAATAAACATATAAAACACCGAAGATTGATTGAAATGAATTCATATTTATTTCAATCACTCTTTAATGTTTTATATATGTTTGTTTCCTATTTTTATCATGCTTATATATATATATATATATTTAAAAACGTTTACAAATACACAGTGGAGTCACATTATTGTGACCACCTCCTGCTTTTGACGTCAACAGCGCGTAACAATGAAAAAAGGCACGTGTCGTGAGATGGTTTGGAGAGTATATAAGGTGTGCTGTAGGCATTCTGAATACATATCACTCGTTGCTGTCACGGGTAGAAGGAGCTATTTCCCAGATTTGCAAAAAGGAATGATTATTGGCTTTCGGACCAAGGAGGGCAGTGTATGTGAAACAGCGCAGTTTGTGAACTGTTCGCGTGCTGCTGTGGTTAAAATGTATCGTGATTGGAGAAATGGCACCATTGCGAATAAGCGACGTGGAAACTGCGGAGCACCACGTGCCATTGATGTGAGAGGTGAACGTCGGCTTCGAAGGTGCGTGAGGGCCGATCGACCCAGTGCAGAGGAGCAACTCACTGGCCGAATAAACCAGGGGGCTACCGGAAGTGTGCCTAAAACGATAGTTCAGCGAAACTTGCTGCGTATGGGGCTCCGATGCAGACGGATGGTCACTGTACCTATGCTAAAGAAGGTGCATTGGCAGAAAAGGCTTACATTTGCACTGCAGTATCGGAATTGGACCTCCACCGATTGGCAAAGGATTGCCTTCTCCTATGAGTCACGTTTTCTACTTCATCGTACGGATGGACGTTGGTGTATAAGACGAGAAACATTGGAGAACAAGCACTCTCCAAATATTGCTCGAAGAACACAAGCTAGTGGTCTGGGGAATATCTTCGCAGCATTTCCTGGGTCCACTCATACCTGTAGAAGGCACTGTGGACCAAATTCGTTATGAATCCATCCTTGCAGACTACGTACACCCCCATACATGCTGATTGTCTTCCCTGAGGATGATGGGATCTTCCAGCACGACAATACGAGGTGTCACACAGCTAGAAATGTTCAAAAGTGGTTGGAAGAGCACGGTGAAGACTTCAAATTACTTCCCTGGCCACCTAATTCCCCTGACTTAAACCCAATTGATAGTCTGTGGGACCACCTCGATCGTGTTGTTCGCTCTATGGATCCTCCACCACGCACCCTCCATCAGCTGTGAGATGCATGGCAATCAGCATGGCTCCACATATCTGTGAACACCTTCCAGCACCTTATTGAGTCACTCCCAGCCCGTCCAGCTGCTGCCAACGCTGCACACGGTGGTTACTCTGGATATTAGTTGGTGGGCACAGTAATGTGACTCGATCGTGTATATTTTAAAATAAGCAGCCATTAACAAAGTACGAAGGACCAACTGCTGATACCTCATGGGTATGGCCCAGCAGGGCCGTAGCTAGTGGTAAATTCTAGGAAGGTTAACAGCAATGCAGGGAAGGCTAAAAAATTATTAGTTACTTCGATAAATTCATTTTAACCCAATATCACAGTATGTACTGAAAAATTAATGGGCATAGCAATACTGCTGGCCAACAGTTGGCACCCCATCAGTTGTCATATCCCAGAACAGGGCCATCAGTTATCCATCACTGGCAGTGGCTGCCACAAACGGCCCTTAAGCGGCTCTGCAAGCACGTGCCATAAATGATGGCAAACCTAATGTGGTCCGCTAATTTCCCGGCAGTGGCAGCCGGCAATCACGTGACGTAACTGATGGCTTGCCGAATCTTGTCTGCAAATTTCCCAGTAGCAGCCACAGAGAAAAAATGATAACCGCAGTTTCCCAACGGCACAACTACTTTTTGTCCCCCTACGAAACTTCTACATTATGGTACGGCGCTGAGAAATTTTCTCAACAGGTCCTGAAAAACGCCCGTTTGGATCCGGCTGGAAACGAGCCAACGACTGTCTGCTTGTTAAGAGGGAGCTCTAGCAACTACACTTGCTTGCCACTCACGAGTTTTTGCTTGAAGTTGAGCCTCTTTCCTGCGCGATGTAAAACGAATGGTTCTTTTTTTAATTTTACAATATTGCGAGGTATTTTTCATAAATGTCCGTTTCATATAATTCATAAATTTATTTTTTCAACATCATGATTGTTTTTATTTACTTTAAGGGAACTTCACTTATTTTCAACGAGTGTACCAACTTAAAGGCGCTTTCCAAAGTTTTGTGCTGTCCTTGTGGTCTTCAAAGGCGATTGTTTAGTTAATATATTTGCCCGTTCATGTCACATTCTGTTACATTTTGAACGTTGTATTTCTTCTTTCCGCGAGGACCGAAGCTACATTTGTTCTGAAGAGGAAATACATTTTTTTTACTTGACGTTATTTTTAGCAGCGAATTCCTCCAGTCTTCTGTATTCAACCCATGGATGAGCACAATATGCCCATATGGCGTTGCTTTTTTCTTCTTTTTTTCAAATAATTGATAAATTTTGTACTCGTATAATTCTTTTTTTTTTCCAAAATAACGATTTTTTAATGTTTTTTCTGAACTTTTGTTTCAAGTAGTTTAGTGTATGTTAAAACGAAAGATTACACAGAAATTATTTCTTGTTGTTCAATGGAATGGAGTGGGCGTGTTTCATGGCTGTCTGTATTCTCGATTCTTTGTGTGTTAGTGCAGGAATTTTGCTATGAAATGAGTTTCTATAAATACATGAGAGTAATTGACTATTTCTTACAGTTCATTAATAATTATTGATATAATTTTCTTGCGGCGGCAATCTTCGTCGACGTGGCATTTCATTAGTAAATTAATTCGACTCTCTACATATGGCTTTTTTTTTCTTAACATCCACTAAAACAACACGATGGCGATAGCGTCGTCCTTAACTAACTGGTACCACGAGAGACACAGCACGCGTTGCTTTTGCGCATGCGCAGTCCCGTTGCTTCCTCCTCGTGTTGGGATTGCTTCGGTTGCCAGCTACGGGTCATTAGCGGCACTTGCTTGAAGGCTCGTAATTTACGGCGATGCTGCAGGGCCATGAATGGCTGCCAACTGACGGTGCTGCCACCAACGGACCACTACCGTGCCGTGACTAGCATATTTCAGCCACCAGTGACCCATCGCTGCCAGCTGGTGGCCATCAGTTTCCCAACACTTGTGTTTTTGCTGGGATGTATATACATATATATTGTTGTTTTCAGACTGAAATGACTCAGAAACTGATTAAACTGATCAAAACAAAATTTGATATTTTCAAGCTTTGTTTAAAAAAATGTTGGTAGTCGATTTGGTTGCAATTGGACAAAAATATCCTTCATATAATGCGATGCCGATGTTTACTTCCGGTTATTTTAAAATGAAATTCGGACGAAATGTTTCTGAGAACTCCAAACGAAAATCATTCACGGAAGACCGAAGCAGCATGCTGATTAATTTTCATAAGATGAATAGTTAATGAACTATTAATTTAAAATTGTATACACGGAAACTCAACAGAATTTAATTTATTCCACAGAGAAACGTATTTTTAAACTGATACAGGTGTCTGCAAATACCATGCATGCCTAATAGTGGTATCTTTTGCATTACGTTTCTGTTGTGTCTAAACTTTTCAGACCTGCTGATATTCTTCATTTCACGCCGTAACTATATATACAGCTATCTACACTATATTGACAAAAGTCACCGGACATCTAGATGAGAAACACAATATAGCATTTATTGACATACATTAGTACAGTGTCGGTCCACCTTTGGCTTTATGCATGCACTGAACCTTCGAGGCATGCTTTCGACAAGGTTTTGGAACACAGCGATAGGTATGCGCTTCCATTCAGTACATAATACTGCCGCTAACTGTTGCTTAGTAGTAGGCCTTGGTTCCAAACTTGTTATGCGACGTTCTAATTCATCCCATAGGTGCTCTATGAGATTAATATCAGGGCTATGTGCTGGCCAGTCCATACCCGATTCGGAATTATCGTCAAACCCCGCCGTAACAGTTCTTGCTTTATGGCTCGGTGCATTATCCTGCTGGTACCAACAAGGCTCGGTTCCATAGTATTGCCACAGAGTTGGTAGGGCATAATTGTCCAGAATATCGAGGTAGACGTGCTGGTTAACAGGTTTTCCACGATAACCAATGGGCCGGGACCATACCACAAAAAACACCCCCACACGAGTACACTGCCAGCTCCAAACTTGACCGTAGGAACAGTACACTGTGGTAAATAGCGTTTCCCCGGCTGCCGCCATACCCACACACGGCCATCAGACTGATGGATCGTCTATTTGGATTCATCAGTCCGTAGGACCCATTTCCATTGATCTATGGTCCACGATAAATGTTCTTTACACCATGCTAAACGACGAGTAGCATTCCGAGTGGAGATGAAAGGCTTTTGAGCAGCCGCACGACCACGGTAACCATGGAATGAGAGTTCATTCCAAAGGAGTTCTTCGACTCGAAGGACAAGAACTGGTGCCGCCGCGGAATCAAAGAACTGGCTGACGGATGGCTAAAGACGGTGCAACACGATCGTCTGTACTTTGAATGCTAGTCAACTTTCGTCGTAAAGATACGTATGAAGACATAAAGTGATCCAAATACCGTATATTGCAAAACTTTCAACTCACCCTCTGTATTTATGGATGCGTGCTCGCATGATGCCAAGATGGACAATACTGGTTTACGTCTTGGTAACATCCGTGTGTGCAGATTACTATATGCTGATGACACTGTCCTGTTGGCAGAGAGCAAAAGTGAGTTGCAGAGTATGCTGTCCTGGATGTACGAAGTTTGATGAAATTCAAACTGAGTCTAAATAAGGAAAAACCAAAGTTGTGGTTTTTGAGCGAGGAACTGTTAATACTGAATGTAATGTAAAGTCTAAACGGCACGGTAGTTGACCAGGTGAATGAGTTTGTGTATTTAGAAAGCATGTTTGACAGGGAGGACAAATTGGATGGTGAAATTAGTAGGAGAGTGAATTCTTCATTGAAAGTCATAGCGGATTTGGCAGGTTTTCACAGGGGTGGTGGGTTCTCAAGAGTGGCTGTGCATGAAAGTGTAATTGTTACTACTCTGATGTATGGCAGAGAAACCTGGGTACTACAGAAGAGACATAGGAGCCGTTTGTGTGCTAGACAGATGCGTTACTTACGGGGGGGTGTAGCAAGGCACGTTTAGATTGTGTGAGGAATGAAGATGTGTTGCAGTTGTGTAATGTGAAGCAAAATGTTGTTAGCAAGGTGGAAGCTAATATTCTTAGGTGGTTTGGCCATGTTGAAAGAATGAGTGACGAGATGCTTACTAAGAAAAAAATTCAGCCCAAGTGGCAAGGAAGTCATGGGAGGATCAGATTCAGGAGTGTCTGCATGAGAAAAAGATAATGAGTATGAAGTATAGAAGATCTTGTGTTCGTGTGATGGTAATCAGTGAAACCTGAGTTGCGCATCAAGAACGCTGTAAATGAAGAAGTTTGATACGGCAACAGTAAGTAAATAATAAGTTAAAAATTTATCTGGTGGTTTGTATTTCTTTGTGGAACTAACCTCTGAAACACACTCCATACACGGTGAATTGAAAAACAGCTCTACAATTGTCAGATGCACAGCACTTCATTCAAATGCTCGGACGTGTGTGTGGGGGGGGATGAAACTGTTTTTCATAGCTCAGAGGAGAGAAACTGTCTTTGGAACGTGTGGCACGGACTCATCCTTTTCTAGATTGGCGATGAGAATCAAACTTGGCCAAATCGCGCTTCAATACTTTAGAGAGAGCGCTGAGAGTAAAACTTGGAAGAGAAACAAAGCCAAAATATCATTTTTCAAGCTTCAAACGACTTAAACAAGCTCAACAAAAAACTTACTGGCATTTAAAGGAAAGGAACAAATCTGGTAACAATTAATAACAAATGACAGACTAATTTTCAATATCTCTTCCTCACTAGGAACTATTTCAATGTGAAACATCGGGTTTTTGAACTAAGGAAAGAGCATTTCACAAGCGAGGAAACAAAAATTCGCCGATTGTAAGAATAAACTTCATTCAGTTTCTTTCATAAAAGCAAACGATATCAGGGGATGTCCATTTCGTTTTTTACTTCTGTGCTGCTGTTGATTGTTGCTTAGCTTGTAATGGTCGTGTATATATGACTTACTGAACACCACAAAGCAGGAGTCACTCGAAAAAAAGGTCTAAAGAAATAGTTACTTACAGATTGTTTCCTTTATACTTTCAACGCATCTTACGCATCGTTCATGCCGAACAGTACATTCGAACAGAACACTTTAACTTCAACTCCAAATGTATATCACATTAGTAGCATACTTCTGAACTAAATAGCAATGTTAGTAAGAAGAACACCCAACTCTGAACGATAAATGTACACTCATCGTCAAAAAAATAGTTGCACTCAGAAGGACGCGTCGGATTGCAATGCCATTCGGGAGGAAGGTAGATGTTACCAGGAACAATAGATAGATGATTAAATATTGAGACTGATATGGGCAATATTTATTGAGCTACACGCCAATAAGTAGTATCTCTCAGTATGGCGTCGGGCCGTACACACAGCATACCAGACGTCTCGGCATGGAGCTGTACAGGTTCTAATGGTGTCCTGCGATAAGCCATCCCATGCAGCTTGCATCTTCTCACGCAGTACCTGCAGATTGTGTGGTAGGGGTGGAATGTGGATAGCGCATCCCACACATTTTCAATCGACGATTGATCTGGCGATACGGGTGGCCATAGCAGAGTGTCAGTGCCTTGAAGACAAGCTCTTGAGACAGCAGCAGTATGCGGACGAGCCTTGACGTGTTGGAAAATCGCGCAGGAGTGAACGTTCAGAAAAGGTAGGGCCACTGGTTGCAGGACCTCATTAACGTAACATTGGGCTGCCAAAGTGCCTGCAATGAACCCCAAGGGTGATCTGGTATAGTTGGCAATTAAACCCCATACCATGACACCAGGCTTTCTGGACGCGTGACGTTCGACAACAAACCGTTCACCTTGATGCTGGCCACGGTACCTCCACACACGGATTCGGTGGTCGTCTCCTCCAAGACAAAAGCGGAACTCGTACCCCCTGCCATTCTGAGTGGCTCCATGAAAGTCTGGCACAACACCATTGCAGTCTTTGGCGACGATGCAATTGTGTTAAGGGCAGTCGTCGTAACGGTCTGCGTTCGTGTAGTCCTACGTCGTGCAGCCCTCTGCCAATGGTGCTGGCAATAATCAGATGATGCATGGAGGGCACCACTTCTCGCTGAATATCCGCAATCGTGGCTGTTGGGTCACTCCGCGCATGTCGAACAATCCGTCGGTCATCTCTCTCCGTGGTTCGTCTAAGTTTCCCAGACCCTTCCTGTCGCTGCTGCATGCCTTGTTCTATCCACTGCCACCAAGAGCGTGCTATGGTAATATCCGCACGACCGGTATAGCGTGCAATACGGCGATAAGACCATCTCGCTTCCCGGAGCCCGACAATGCGGCCCCTCTCGAACTCCTCCAACTGCTCAAACTGCTTCCGAACTTTTCTCCGAGGCATACTTCACTTGCAAAAGATGCAGCCAACACAACAGCACGAGTCATAATGGCAAGCACGCGAAACGGGACGACCTTATATAGCCGGTCAGGCACAGCGCTACGACCCCTCCTTGCTGGCGTCTTGAATCATTTGCGTGTCTCACGATGTCAAACTTACCCAACAAGTTTCATTCCTGTCTGTTGCTTTCTTCTGGGTGCAATTATTTTTTTTAAGATGGGTGTATATACCAGCACAATACGCAGCCTTCAAATAAACACAATTTTAATTAAACAACGCCGTTTCCACTATCATATCATATTACGATCTCTCTTTTTTTGGGCTGCTACAACATTATATCTCTTCCAGTTCTAATCTGTCACATTCATGCGTCATACTCTCTGATCTCATAAGTGTTTCCAACCTCATTCCGCCAGAGAGAAGATATAACTTTAAAGTTGAAAACGCTGAAGCCGCCCCGGTGGCACAATGGCATAAGGTGCTGGATCATGATTATTCGTCCTAGTTGGGTCCGGGTTCGAATCCCGGTGAGGCATGGATGTTTCTGTTTGTCTTTCGGTACTGGCTCTCAATATGTTACTTGCCCAACACTGGTTATCTGCGTACATTGGTCATTTAGTATTCTGTTAAATCCATGTTTGATGTAAACTTGTTCACAATGTGTTACATGATCGACACTGTCTATATCTGTGTAAAATTATCATTTGGCATGCTGTCAACCATGTATGCTTTGTACTTGTTGCTGTGTAACCTCTGTCTCCTGTTTATGTCTGCCTGTATGTCTTTGTACCACCAGGTCCAATAAATCATTAAAAAAAACGCTAAATGAAAAGGAATTCAAATTTACATAGAGAAAGCAACTAAAAATGAATGTTAATTTAGAGTACACGTCACAAGCTTCAGTGCGAAGGTCCAAAGTTAGGGTCCAAATCCACCGAGTGTTCGTGAAAGTGTTTATTGTCTCGTCGAAGGACTAAACCGTTCAACAACAGCAGAAAGAGATCTTACATCAGTTACACACCAAAACGGAACAACATAAACGACAACGATCATTATCAGTACATAGATATCCTATTTCCACTGCTTCGCGTGGGGCCATCCCTTCAAAAAACTTGAAAATTTTATTGCCCTGGAGCGGAATTCGAACCGGGACCTTGAGGTTTGGTTCAAACATGTTACCGTTACACCACCTATGACATTTTAGCTCCAAGCAACTGAAGCTAAGTAGTTATGGCTTAGTAATCTGAATCTATTTAGATTTGCACTCGTCGAAGCAATCAATTACCTCCTCGTGTCAATGACCAATTTCTCATCCAAGTATGGATATACAGTAGATTACAAATTCCAGTGCTTCAGAATACATAAAAAATGACGATATCAGACACCTCCACGGTAGGTAAAACGGCAACTAGTCAGCATTCAGCGGCAGTACAGAAGTAAAGAAAAAAGTGGACAGCTTCTATCACATTCCTTGTTTTTATTAAAATTGTATAAGAGCCATGTTTAAATCCGTACGATTATATAACTATTTCAAATGTTGTTTATACAGCGTACATTTTGTGTACAATGCGATTTAAATTCATTTGGCTCCACCTTTTGTTATAGGTATGTGCCTCAAATGCCAATTACTGTGGCAGTGTACCACAGTGTGGTGAAGGCCAGTGCTGTAAAGGAGGATCCTACAATCGACACTGCGGAAGGCTTGCTGAAAACGGTAAGCTGAAATATGAAATGCAATACCAATATGAGTAAAATGAAAATGTTATATCTGACAAAATAAATCATGTTATGTTTTCGCGTACGTTAATTTGATTCCAAAGACCTACGACTGGCATTATTTGTTTCTTTTGTGAATTATTTTAAAGTTGTTTTATGATTTCACAACAATAAATTAAAAAAAAACGTTTGTTGTTTGAGAAGACCCACACGAACATCCGTTCCTCTTCGTAATTCGCATGACTCCAGCATAGGGCATTTTACCATCCTTATGCAGAATAATAAAAGCAGTTAAAGACATTCAGTACTCCTCGAGTTGTGAGTAACGTGCAATTATTTTTTGTTCCGTGTTTTTCAAATTATCAGTTTCGTCCAGTGCGACGTCTCTTTAAAGTTTGGTTTCAGGAAAGAAAGAATCTCTAACGACGCCCATAGACGTTGGAAAAATCGATTTGATCGTTTTTCTGCAGTACTTGGAATTGTGTGAGAACTCTAGCACACCTGTCTTCAACTCTTGGAAGACAGAAACAAAAGTGACCAAAGTGGTCTTCAACATTTAGGTGAATGGAACAAACTAAGTTTAAGCACGCTTCAGAGCTCGAAAGAACGGGAACAAACTTGCCTGGACCATCCTTCCTTCAACTCCTAGAGTACTGGAACAAACTCGGTGTACATCGGTATATGTACACTGATATGCCATTTTATTAACCATTTGATGACTTCGTCCTGCGCCATCGTAATGCTGACTCTGCAGGGATAAATAGAACTCTCTCAAAATTATTGAAAAGTGAAGTCATTTCGAGAGTATTCCTGCCAAGATCCGACGTGTCCTGGCAGGAATACACCCCTGACATGATTGGTTGGGGGAACGTTGGCAGGAATACGAACGGTCATCTTACACTGCCCCAGCAGGACCACTATTTCCCGCTCCTCGTACCATTGCCTGTACGTGCGACATGCTAATGAGCAGGGATTCCAATTTCCGACTGGCTGGTAGATTTATTCGCCGTCGCGAAACCGATGTGGACCACTCGTCCTTCATTGTGTCTACGCTAACATGATACATGCATATGAAATTAAGACTGAGATTCTCGTGGATCTGGGAATTGAATCCTTTATTTTCAGGAAATTTCTCACAAGGGTGAACTGAGACAATGAAAAACGATAATTACACTGAAATATGTTACAAACCTGTAGCACTGGGCGAGTGCTATACGGTGATAACTATATGGGACCGAGTCATCTTTCTCTTCCTGTCTTCTGTCTTTTGGTATTTCTATAAACTCTTCTTGTCTCGTGACGAGGTCTTTGGCCATCTCGATGAGTCCCTGTCTCCCTCTGGGAAAACCGAGCAGGGTCGAGATGTCCCTCGTCTTGTCCATTTCTGGAGCGACGACTTTTCTTCTTCCTGAAAGAAAACTGCATTCGAGAATCTATAGCGTTCTTTACTATTTGAAATGTGTGTATATAACTTACTGAACACTACATACAATCAGTTCTTATGCACTTATTTTAAGTGAAACAGGAGTCACTCAAATAAAGTCCAAGAAATAGTTCCTTTGAGTTCTTCCCCTTTATTCTGTCAACACCTCATAAATACTGATCGTGCAGAACGTTAATATTCCAACACACTTAAACTAACCCCAATGGTAAGGTTGATGATGTCGACTTGATCCGTCAATAGACTGGCTCAGCAAGGATAACTGGAACTCTTTTGAGTGTTTTATTAAGAAGACACTGCGATGGCAACCCCGTCAGACTCTAAACCCTTCTGTCCGAGCATCTGGCTGTGATCAGCTAGGCAACCAGCTGACTGATACTACCCCCGGGGGACCATCACCAGACTCCTCCAGCCCTAGCCCTGTTGTGTGACGTGCTAATGGGCTGAGGGCCAAAATAGTGGGACGACTGGGCGAATTCCTCTGCACCACGAACAATTTTCTTCTCTTTTCGTTGGGACGGGGTGGTCCTTTTATTTCATTCACAAATACAATATCGAATATTTACATATTTTCTATAATTCCCTTGCGGGATTACAAAGTATAATTTACATTTTTACATGGTATTTACATTGTACATTGAAGATCTGAACATCGAAATTCTTCGTTCCTCATCTAAGACCTTGGGATGAATTTCCCGTCTTAATCCGCAGTCTCGCCGTCTGTCCTCCGTTCTTCATCTGTGTCCTCTTCCGCGGTCCGTTATTCGTCTGTGTCTGCATCTATCTTGCGGAAGATGGTGTCCTCCGAAGCGATGATTTTTTTATCATTTCAATGAGGCTTTGCCTTGCCTCGCCCTTGGTGATCTCATAAAATCTCCTACGTCTTCAATCTTCTCTGTCTCTGGTAGATGACTTCAAAACTAATTAACAAACGTAGGTTGGCAGAACACTTTAACTCCAAACGCTAACTATATGTAATCAATCTTCAAATCGACACAACTTCAAGTAAACAACGTCGCTTACACAATTATTACATCACACCACCATACCACGCTTTTGGCTGCTGCTTCAACATTATATACTGTATCTCTAGTTCTTATCTGTCACATGCATACGTCATGCTCTTCTGACCTCAGAAGTGTGGCCAACCTCATTCCGCGAGAGATAAGATATATAACGTCGAGGTTGAAAACGCTAAAAGAGAATAAACTCAAATTTACATAGAAAAAGCAACTAAAAATGAAACTTAATTCAGAGTATACGTCACAAATCATGTGGGCCAAGTTCGCATATTGGACTCCGCATCTGCACGCCCTTTCCTTAATAGCAAACCTGCTGAAGTATTCCGGCGATACACCATGCCCGGTTAGTACTTGATGCCATTTTATTAGGTACACCTCCATCGTCAAATAAACGGCTCGCTCCGACACATAAGAAGGCACGTGAGCGTAGTTTTGCGGTAAAAATCAGGCAGATCAGCTCGTCGAGCATGAGTTGGCTCTATTGAGAGTCGAAATGAGCGAAACGAGTGATCTGAGCAACTTTCAACGTGACATCACATTTGTCACTAGACGAGCTGATTCGAACATCTGCCAGGCGGCCGACTCCTGGGCTGTTTACAACCGTAACAAGGGTTTACCGTATACGGTGTTGCACGCAAAAAAAAAAGAAAAAATACTCAGCCCTTAGATGACCAACAATGAACTGTATTTAAATTGCAAATGAAGCCTATCTGGGCTAGCTTCTTAAGTACTCAGTAGCAAGACAAAATATTGGAGACAAAATTCTTTACTTACATATCGATTATTTGGCATCATGACCCAGTATCTGACTCATTACCATTCCTTCTGCCGCGTTGAGACACTACGCAAAGAAAATGCTTGTGTTCTCAGGATTTCGTCCAGTACGCGTAGTTGAGAAATTATTCTCATTTGGACCAGACTTAGACATATAACGAAGTTCTGGAACCACTTTTAAACCGGGGTGGATCTCCATATTTGAACAAAACACATAGATTAATACATTTTCGAACAATACTGTGCACTTGTGTTGCATCACCTGTAACGCAAGCACGTTTTGACAGACAAGAACGCCACATTGCACTTTCTTGGTAAGTTACGATAATTACTGTGGATATACAGTATAAATCAATGAAGAATGAAATATTCTCCATAATACATGGAAAATTCACAGAATATTCAATAAAAGCAAACTGAATTTTCTTGTACCACTTACTGTATGTATTTATGAAGGAATATTTCTTCCTTCATTGATTTATCTGGGGTACTGTTGAACTCCGACCTACATCCGTCCGGATGGGAATTGGATCAAAGCACTATGAGGAAGCATGGATGCTTCGACTAGCGAAAATCTGAGGACTTTCAGATTACTATGTCTCATTTGCTTGGAACTTAACTGTCCTGGGTGGTGTGATGCTTCGCATACTCGACCGATAATCAGGAGATGCGGGATTCGTTTCCTTTTCCAGGACGATGAGATTTTCAAGTTTTCTGAGAAGTGTAACATGGATGACCAGTAAGTGGTACAAGCAAATTCAGTTTGCTTTGCTTAAGTATTGTGGATATACGTATATGCTTCATTATTGTTATCAGATTTTCAAAAACTTTCTTGCTTGTTGAATATTCTTCATTTGTTCAAATTATTATACATTCCTCTTTAGTAGATAGAAATAAGGCAGAAAAAAAAAAAGAAAGAAAAAGAAAGGATTTTTTAGTGGCGCAGTCAGGGGAGATGGTCCAGGGTCCAGTGTCCCCCTCCCCCTCCCCCCCTGTGGCATCACTTTGTCCTTCGTTCTTTGTCATCAGCTGCTTATTTTTAAATATATTCATATATGTTTTTAATACGTGTTTTACGAATAATTGTAAACGAACTTTAATATGACTGAGATATTTTTATCACTTCTCAATATCTTGAGAGATGTTTTCTCCGGTGCAGTTTTTCTTGAATCCTTAATATTTTGGGCCATCCAATGAAGAAACCCTCGGAACGCCACTGCACACACAACTCGTAACGCAAGCGGTAACTCGTAACGTAAGCACATTGTTGCAAACCGGTAAGTATCGGTTTCTGTTTTTTATGCAGATTTTCTCCATGAAATAAATCATTATATACAGGGCTCAAAGAACGATTAATGCTCCTACACTTGAAGTGGTAAAACTTTAGTGGGCATGACATACTGAAAGAAAAACGAAAATGTTAATCCATTCTCGAGCATGATGTTCCACTGATAGAAAAAAGAATCTGAATTTTTATAAAATGTAAAATTGATTGTTCTCTTTCGATTCATAGTTACATCACTGTATCTTCTCTGTCTTTTATTTCATATTTAAATAACAAATCTCAAAATTTCCGATGTAAAAATCAAGAGCTCATTTCGCCCTTTTTTTTTTTCTTTTTTGTAATGTGATTTACTCACATGCTGGTTTTTTAATCTGAAATTTTGTTCGAAATAACCACTTTAATGATTAATTTAGACGTTGCTTAAAGAACACCAGCTCGAAGCCTAAATAACTGGGTTTAATTTTTTCTTGCATGGAAGACTGAATGTATATAGTACATTTATAAATTATACAGGGTGTATAGGAAAGTTCTTAAACAGGGAAATAAGTTTTGAACGCAAAATGCTAGAGTTGTGGAAGTAGTGTGTACATATAGTAAAGTGACTATGCTCTATCAGATGAGACCGATTGCAGCACCCCTAGCGGCGAATTTTGGAAGTTAGCTATCCTATTGCGAGAACCAAGAGAGATAGCGAAAAAAGGTCAATAGCAAACGTGTAGAGCGTCACCGATTTAGTATGAAATGACGATTTACATTCACCAAAAACTCCAATAGAAGTCCGGAAATGCAGATCTCTCGGTATCCGATCCCCGGCATAAATACGTCACTCATCGCGTGCAGAAGTGTGACATTATAAGGTGATGCAAATTTACTAATAAAACTAATACATGTACGCGTCAGCAAGGTACAATTTATTATGTACTGTACAGTAAAGTAGTAGGAAATTCATACAGCAGTAGAACATTATGAAGAAGAAAAATACAAAATAATGTTCAAGAAATACAAAATGTTACTACTAATACTTAAGCATTCGCGATGTGTCCACCATCGGCAGCAATACATATCTGCATTCGAGCTAGAACTTGTTGGACGTTCTGCAGCATTTCAGGTGTTACGTTACTGCATGCTTGGATAATACGGGGTTGTAGCAATTTACCGTACACGACCAAATGTAAGACCACACGTCGCACTGATGTCTCTCGTACTGCAGTGTGGGTGGGCTAGCGCATATGCCAGGACGTCCACTGGTTGCACGTGCACAAATCCAAGTGTTGGCCTACCTGAACGGGAATGACTTGTAATGCTCCCGGTTTCTCTCAGCCGGTGCACGACATTGATGATAGTAGCCGCAGTAGGATGAGAACGATTAAGGAAACGTAATGCATATTGACGTGCTGCCTCTCTTGCCCGACAACCGCATTCCCCGTACAACATAACCATCTCGCAGTACTCCTCGTTGGAATAACTAGCCAAGTGTAGACTCGAAGATGCAGTCTACGCACTGTCTGACAATCCTTCCCTGATCGCAAACTTATGCTTCCCAATGAGGTATGAAACAGCGAAGGATGGATGAAAGTATGCAAATGGTTGCATACTTTCATCCTTCCTTCGCTGTTTTGCAGGCAAAATTCGTTTACAGATTTTACGCTTTGCGATGTCATTCGTTATGCCGGTGATCGGATACCGAGAGATCTGCATTTCCGGACTTCTATTGGAGTTTTTGGTGAATGCAGGGCGTCATTTCATACTAAATTGGTGACGCTCTACACGTTTGCTATTGTCTTTTTTTCGCTATCTCTCTTGGTTCTCGCGATAGGATTGCTAACTTCCAAAATTCGCCGCTAGGGGTGCTGCAATCGGTCTCATCTGATAGAACATAGTCGCTTTACTATATGTACACACTACTCCTACAACTCTAGCATTTTGCGTTCAAAAGTTATTTCCCTGCTTAAGGACTTTTCTATACACCCTGTATAACAGAGCATGGTTTTCTAACACAACTTTTTTCCATATTTTTTTCTTTCTCTTTTTAATGCCAAGCCTGCTAAGACATCCCTAAATTCCAATTTTGCTGTGAGGTCATTTCCAATTGCCAGCAAGGCAAAATCTGTATGTTTTCTTTCTCTGGAAAAGCGTTGATGTGAAAAATATTTACCGGCGGAACTCCAAATTTCCTAATAACATAATCTTCGTTCTTGGGTGCAACGGTAGTTACTTGTCCCCAGTATTAGACTTTTGGTTCTTAAGAAAAGGTAGAATTTTCTGTGAAAAACCAACACAACAGCCGTATCTCACAAGGCACTCAAACCCATGCCTTCAGGTATAGAGGAGACTATCTCGCAACTAATCGGCCAACTATGGATAAACTATCTGTAAAAAAAAATTCAACTTGCAGTGTAACTATAGGCGAACTGTAGAACCTGAAGCCTGATGAGTAACAAAGATTGCCTAGAAATGAAAACTTATCTTTACGAAGGGTAAACATCTCGCTACTTTCAGGGGGTTTGTTTACAGTAGTAAATAGAGCATATACATAGTATGTGTGTGTTTGATATTATTGTATTATTTTCATCGTAATCACTTTTCATATTTTTGTGTTTGCATTCTGATGCTGAATAAATAATATAGTTTTGCTTATCGTTTCTCTACTTAGGTGAGCCATGTGAAAGACAGAATCAAAACAACTACTATACAACTGCTTGCCCTTGTAAAGAAGGTTACATGTGTAGCGTAAGTACCAGTCTTCCGTTTTCTACATTTCCACATAAAGCAAAATCACTTTAACATGAATAACTTCTCTAAAGGCAATGAGGTTATAACGAAGTAAATTTCTCCGTCATTTCTGTCCGCGCCAGGATTCGAACCCGGATCCCCTCATTCCGGAATAAGTTGCTCTACCAATTGAGCTACGCGGACGTTTTATTCTGATTCCTATCTGCCTTTATGTCGTGTGCGTCCTTCTGGCAGGTACGTCACATCTCCTGGTACGTTACGAGGTTGATTTCCCCCTGTAAGAAATCATTATGGAAACGATTTTCCATATCTCCTAAATTTTTTACGCTTTCCAATCGAGGTTGAAGAAGCGTATATACTCCAGCTTTGTCCGTCTGTCTGTCAGCACGATAACTCGCGTAAACTGGTTCTATTTCGATGAAATTTTAATATGTGGTAGGTGACCACCTGGGGACGAACCTATTGAAAATGGGTGAAATGGGGTCAAAGGTCAGGACACATGAGCGGGATCCATTCCATTGCTCTTATGCGTCATAACTTGCTTAAAAATGGTTCGATTTCGATGAAATTTTACTATGGGGTAGGGGACCACCTGGGGACGAACCCTATTGAAAATGGGTGAAATGAGGTCAAAGGTCAGGACATAGGAGCAGGATCCATTCCATTGCCCTTATGCGTCATAACTTGCGTTAAAATGCTTCGATTACGACAAAACGGTAGTATGTTGTTCCGGAGATACACTGAACCGGTTCTGTTGAATATCATCGAAATGGGGTCAAAGATCAGGACACAGGAACGAGGTTTATTCCACAGCCATTATTCTCATAACTTGAGTAATGATTTCTGGTATGTTGGAAAGCGTATCATAATAATCAATGCAATGCATGATTTTCCTAACTTCTTTCGAAATGCTTTTGCCCGCGGTCCCCGGGCACACAAATCCTCATATATCACCACAGGTGGCGTTTCACCCGTTTCCGCTGTCTTCTTTATGTAGAATTGAGATCAATTCTCATTTCGGTAGTCACTTAGCATGTAGCGTTTGTGTGTAACTAACTTACTGAAACACTACATAGACCAAAACTTCACCTACAGTGAAATACGAGTCACTCAAATAAAGTCAGGAAATTGTTACAAGTTGAGGTCACGAAAACTTAGATTAATATCCACAATCAATTAACTATGAAACACAACACTGGAACATCCACAAGAACACAATACTGTTATTAAAGTAGAACACGTAGCCTTCACAAATTCTTAAACGATAATTAAGCAGTCGCGTATCCAAAAAGAAGCATTAACGTTCACCATCCAACATCTCCCCTTTAATCAACCGCTGCATTGCCTTTTTTATCTATCGTTCTTATCCGGCCACACATACATCCGATTGGCCTGAAATTCGCAGCATGCGTCGCCCGCGAGAGGACATGCAAACGATTAGCATTGCAGGGTATACGCAAATCATGTACGTCCGGCACGCCACCAAGAAGCACTATAAGAAGGGTGCACAGAAGGCGGGGTGTAAGTAGTGGAAGTGTGTTGTGCTGCCGGACCTGTGCGAGGGAAGCTTCCTGATGCCTCGTCGCAGTATACGGCAGTCATTCCAGCACGTTTCGGAGTTTGACAGAGGACGAATAGTGGCTTATCGCGACAGCGGTTTATCGTACCGAGGTATCGGCGCCAGTGTGGGACGACATCCAGCTACAGTGAGGCGAGTATGGATTCTCTGGGTGTAGGAGGCACGAACGGACAGACGTGAGCGATTGCTGCAGCCGCGGCACACCACCGAACAAGAGGACCGGCATGTTGTGCGGCGGGCATTGACGGATCGCACCGCCACATCACAAACGTTAGCGCAGGAATTAGGGTGTGTTGCGCAGCAACCTGTGTCAGCACGTACCGTTCGACGTCGTCTGCAGGCCCCGCATTCCTCTGGTACGCATCGCCGGTACACTCAACAGCCACCGCTACATATCCGACGTTTTGGATTCTGTAGTCCTCTATTACCTGCAGAACCTGCCAGCGGCCACGTTTCAACAGGACAATGCGCGCCCGCACGTGGCACGCATCATGCAACAATTCTTCAGGGCCCACCAGGTGTCACTGCTGCCGTGGCCCGCCTGTTCTTCCGATATGTCGCCCATCGAACACGTCTGGTCGCTGATCGGCAACCGAGTGGCCCGGCAAGCACCACCCGCGGCTACGCCCGATGAACTGTGGCAACGTGGGGAAGCAGCCTGCATCCCCACATCCAAAGCCTCTTTCGTTCGGTGCCGCGGCGTGTAGCGGCCGTTACTGCCAGCCATGGGGGCACGCGAACTATTGATGTCTGCGTGTTCCGCAAGTCGCACGGGCCTGTAAGCTCCATCATTTCATCTTTGTATCTGTTGTTATGTGTCCAGTAAATCTGGCTTTGCTATTTCGTGTCCTTCTTGGTGTTGCATTTTGGGTGGCCAGCAGTGTATATTTTTCTTTTCCTCTATTTCTTCATTTTGTGTGATTTTACTCTCAGTTTTTATGGAACGGCCGTTGTAATTGCGAAAAACTCTCTTGAGAAAAATTGAAAATGTTCAGAATTGCAAGAATTTCAGAGTAAAATTGTAAAGTGAGAGAAATTTAAAAATGTGAAAATTTATTTTTATTTAATTACTTCCAAATGAAAAAGTATTTTTGCCGTAGCTGAAACACTTTCGAAAACTGCAGGTCAAGAATTCGTGTGAGTGTAAGGCCCAGAAAGTAGTTAATAAAATGCAGATCTCCTGCAAATAAAAAAAACAAAATAAAAACAAGAAAGTTGACACCGAATTTTCGGGTGTAATAAGCACGTCTTTTGAATCCGTTCTGACTCAAATTAAATTTATCAAAGCTATTCAAAGTCAGTGGAACCGGTATGGAAAACAATAGATCTGACCAAAGAAAGAAAAGAAAGAAGATTTTCAGTCGGGTTTTTAATCCCTCAGATATTGCTGTAAACGGAATCGTGAGCTTAAGAACACTTAGAAACAGAGATATCGACAAAAATAAGATGTGACTTTACGTCCCCTGGTGGAAAAACTATGCATTATTTTAGGAAGAAAGTATTCTCAAAAGGTTTATCCATATAAGCGGTATCGGTCGAAGAAAAATAAAATTAGTCGAGTTTTCAGGAGCCCAGATTTTGCAACAAATACTTCAGAAGCAGAAATTAACACATATGACCCCTGGTGGCTAAACCATTCTTTAAGAAACATTAGAAATTACGTGAAAAATATTTTCCATCAGGTCTTGTATGCGATACACGAAGAATTTTTCAAATCAGAGCTTTAGGAGCAGAAATAACGCAGAAAACGCAATTTACCTTTGTGCCGCCTAGCGGAAAGTGTCTGATTTACTTGAAAATTTTGAATTTATAGGAAAAATATTTCTCATCGGAAACACTATCCAACAAAGAAGGAATTTTTCAAATCGTACTCTTAGAAGTAGAGATATTGACAAAAATAAGATATATATCTACGCCCCCTGGCGTAGAAACCATGCATTTTTTCAAGAAGAAATTTTACCTAAAAGGTTTGGCGACATGAGTAGTATCGGTCAACAGACGACGGTTTTTTCAATCGAGAATTTAGAAGCTCATATTTTGCTGCAAATACAACAGAAGCGGAAATTAAGATTTACGCCTCTGGTGGCCAAGCTATTTTTTTTTTTTTACAGAAATAAGAAATTATGTGCAAACGATTTCCCATCAGGAGCTGTATCCGGTGCAAAAAGAATTTTTCAAATAGGAGATTTAAAAGCAGAGATATAGGGGGAACGCAATTTACCGCTATGCCCCCTAGCGGAATGGCTATGAATTACTTGAAAATTTTGAAATTATATGAAAAACATGTCACACGGAAAACACTATCCAACAAAGAAGGAATTTTTCAAATCGGACTCCTAGAAGTAGAGATATTGACAAAAATAAGATGTACATCTACGCCCTCTGGCGGAGAAACTGTGGAATATTTTAAGAAGAAAATATTCCGAAAAGGTTTATCGATGTGAGTGGCATCAGTCCACGAAAGAATTTTTTAATCGATATTTTAGAAGCTACGATTTTATGGCAAATACATCAGAAGCAAAAATTAACACTTACGCCCCCAGGTGGCCAAAGTGTTCTTTACCAAAAATTTGAAATTATATGCAAAAGATTTTCCATCAGGAGATGTATCCGCTGAAGAATTTTTTTTTCAAATCGGAGATTTAGAAGAAGAGTTATCGGGGAAAATGTAATTTACTTTTACGCCCCCTAGCGGGAAATCTACGCGTAATTTGAAAAAGTAACTATATCTAAAATACTCTTCGACATAAATGGAATCGAAAGATATAAATTTTTTTCAATCGGATGTTTAGAAGCAAATATGTGGAATAAAACGTATTTTTTGAATTCGACATCATCTGCATTTACGCCCCCTAGCGGCAAAATTGTACATCGTAAAAAAAAACGAAATGAAGGATCATCATTTGCATATTTCAAGCTTCCAAACGCAAGAAGATTTTTTCAAATCGGACTAATAGTTGCAGAGATACCGTGGGTACAGACGGACGGACGGACGGACGGACAAACCGATAGTAGAAGCACGATATTTTTACAAAAGACGTGCTAAAAAAAAAGCAGATACATTTATAAAACAGCAACCCAAAAAATTTGATTGGAATTGAACTCAATGCGTAAACGTACCCAATGAATCTCGAGTTTGTATCCCCAGACTATTGATAGCATATTTGCATATTTGATTAGATTGTGTTGGTTGTTCGACTGCAATTGGCAAAAACGAACTGTGGTAAAGGATATGGAAGAACAGGGCTAAAATTTTGAAGTCCACAAAGAGGAAGGGGGTGTATGGAAAACACTGTTTTGCTGAACAGAACATTGCTACAACACCCCCCCCCCCCAGCCTTTAAAGCGGTAATCAAGCTTTGCCGTTTTAGTATTATTAGATGTGCAACTTAATTCTAGGCCACAGACACGATACGTGTTGACAACAAATTATAGCAAATCGAATACGTACCTAATCAGGGAAATAATCCCCGTCGTGTTGGATACATTTGAGCCATCAGTCAGGGAGCTGCCGAATGCCACTGCGGAAAAAAGAGGGCTGTTTCGAGTTGATAAAGTCATGAATACTTGTTGGACCTCCTCGACAGAAGTGAATCACTCAGGTGATGTTGCAGGGAGCGAAAGACGTGATAATCCGACCTAGCGAAGTCTGGAGAATACGCCGGGTGGGACAAAATCTCCCATCCCAGGTCGGTGATCGTGTTTAAAGTAGTTTTCGCGGTGTGAGGATGCGTGTTATCCTGAAGCAACAGGACCAACCATCTGCCCTTGCCGGTGTATAGCCTTTTTGCCTCCATTGCGTCACTCACACGAATGAGTTGCTGACAATAACGCTCAGCATTGACCGTTTCACCAGGTTTCAGCAACTCATACTGTACGACACCACACTGATCCCACCATATGCACAGCAACAACTTCCTGTTATGATTATTCGGTTTGGGGGTACTGGTCAGTGACGTAGCCAGAGGGGGGGGGGTTTAAACCCTTCTTTGATGGCAGACTGAGCACGAATTTAAAGCGACATATCCGTGTATACGAGGCTTTCAGCAATGAACCAAACCCATGGACCCCCATCCCTTTAAAAAATTCTGGCTACACCACTGCTAATGGTGGTACGCTGACCTGCACAAACCCACGATTTGCGCCGCTTAGGACTATCGTAGAGGATCCACTTCTCATCACAAGTCAAAATCTTGTGGAGGAAATCCTTCTTTTTGAATCTGGAAAGCAAGGATACAGCAACATCGTAGTGCCTAGACTTGTTCGCAGCTGTGAGTTGGTGGCGCACCCAACGGCCCTCCTTGTGAATCCGTCCAGGCTTGTGCAAAAGCTTTGCAATGGCTTGCCGTGTTACTCCGAGTTCCTGGGCGAGCTCTGACTGTGTGCGACAGGGATCCGCATCCAACAGTTGTTCCAGTTCCTCATCGTCAGTTTTCTGTGGCTGTCCCGGACGTTCTACATCACGGAGATCGAAATTTCCCTACTTAAACCGCTGGAACCACTTCTTACACGTACTGTAAGACGCAGCAGCCTCGCCTTTAAGCAGCACAGATCATTTGCTTGGCTTCCGCGGCACTTTATTTTCAACTGAAACGCGAACTGGAGGCAGTGCCTCAAATGTTGCTTCTCGGACGACATTGCTTTCACCGTTAACTTTCGTCCCTTCTGTCACTACAGCTGTCAGCGGTTACGGTTGCCTGGAAAGCTGTTGGATGGCGCTGCAATCAGCCATTATCTCACACAGCTATTTGCATTTGCCGACGTTATATGATCGCTTGCGGTTAGGGGCCGAGAAGTAAGTTGCACACCTAATAATTGGTTTTCTTCTACAAGAATATTGAAGTATAGGTATGTATATGCTTTTTCCTTGAGTTGGTATAAGGTCTACCGGCCCAGAATATGGCGGCCCACCGGGATTCTCCCGGTATCCCGGCGTCACAGTCCGCGCCTGTTTAAAAGATCTGATTACATAACGATGAAATTGGGACGAGAACTATGTACAAGCATTTATAACATAAATGTTGAGGCAACTCTTCCTCTGAACAGAACGCTGGGATGTATAATCAAGTATGAATACAAGACACTCATTCAGTGTAGAAGGCGAACTGTGCCACTGTCAATTGTGAATCAAGAGTTCCCGGTGAATTC
This sequence comes from Macrothele yani, assembly GCA_039090855.1. Lineage (NCBI taxonomy): Eukaryota > Metazoa > Arthropoda > Arachnida > Araneae > Macrothelidae > Macrothele > Macrothele yani. The sequence continues at coordinate 6,896,848 of CM076994.1, read as the reverse complement.
CTAGTTGTGTTAAATTGTTCTACTGCATTTTTCAGCTTTGCAGAGGAATATTTCATTTTAAGACGGGAGCACGTACGCAATTTGAGCAGAAGCAAACTGCAGATTTCGTCAGTGACCAGGCCCTTAAGATGGAAGCAAAATAGGACATCTATTAGTAGCACAAAATGCTGCCCCGGTGTTCAAGTTGTCTTAGGCACTGGCTTCTGTCCATTCTACCTAGTGGGCCCGCTAGGTAGAATGCCTGTTCTTTTTCTTTTCTTTTTTTTCTTTCTGAAACTGGCAAAGGCTCAGAAAGAACTTTTAATCAAAAAGTAAAGAAAGAACTTCTTGAAAGATTTTTTGTTCTTTCTTGAAAGAACTTTTTACTTTTAAAAAGTTAATTTAAAACGTATTTTTGGGAGTTAATTTTTGTTTGTTGAAAGAACATTTTACTTGTTTTTTCTTTCTTGAAAGAACTTTTTACTTTTCTTTTTCTTTCTTGAAAGAGCTTTTAACTTTTACAAAGTTAATTTATAACGTGTTTTTAGGGAGTCAATTTTTCTTTCTTGAAAGAACTTTTTAATTTTTTTTTCTTTCTTGTAAGAACTTTTTTTTCTTTCTGAAACTGTCAATTGCCCAGAAAGAACAATTAACTCCTAGTGTAACTGTAAGGCCGAGAACGAACTTTTGTTTTTCTTTCTGAAACTGTCAAAGTGGTAATCAAGCTTTGCCGTTTTATTATTAATTGGTTTTCTTCTACAAGAATGTTGAAGTAAAAGCATAGATATGCTTTTTTCTTGAGTTAGTATAAGGTCTACCGGGCCAGAATATGGCGGCCCACCGAAAGTTCACGCGTTATCCCGGCGTGTCAACCAGCACCTGATCAGGCCACAATTTCCCCATAAACTCCAAAACTTGCCTTAGTTTTTTATTGCAGTCAAAACATCCTCATACAAAGGATTTTAGTTCATGGGCTTTCATCTTTAAGATACTTATACTTCAACAAGCTGATTATTTCCCCGGATCCTGTTGTAATCATAGCGTGCACCAATGTTTTGCCCTAAACAATAATGAAATTATGCGGATGGTCTATCGAGTTCCTTTCGACTTTGGAGGGTTAGTCGCTGATGAAGGCGGAAGTCGACATTGCGCTCTCTGTTCGCATCCGGCAAGTTTGTGTGCGATCTCGAAATCAAGGAAGTATATCAGGAAATTCCCACTGAAATGCACATAAAACTTCTTCTGCATCTTCTTAGGCAGCTTAGATGCACCTTTCCTCCCCGAAATATGAATTTCCGCGAAAAAATGTCGGAGCATCTGTGAATTTCATGGAGTATGTATGGTAAACGCTATTGAGAATATCCAGTTAGGAGCACATAGGTTTGACTCTACAGAAGAAAATTCTTCGTGTCGCTTTTTAATGCAATTATTTTTAGGCAGTTTATTAGGAAAGCTGAATTTGTCTCATGGTATTATTTGAAAAAATGACCTCAGTATTCTGCGTAGATTCTGTTGATATTTCCTTCGGGATACTGGAATAATTTCACGGACAATTATTCCAGTATTGCAACGTAAAGGAACCAGATTTGTTACGGCATTTCTCACACAATACTCAGTATAGTACTTTTCGAACTTCAAATGCCAACTTCTCAGTGCAATATTGATTAAAAAATGGAATCCATTTTCAGTGGAAACATGTGTCCTTCTACTACGCGAAGCATGATTCCGGTCAGGCTTCCCAAAAACTGGGTAGCTAAGCGTTTCAATGCTCATGTGCCTCACTAAATGTACGTTGAAGTCCACCCCACCTCCTAAGACGATTCCGTGCAATCTATTGCTGAGAAGGTCTCTGGTGAACCAGCACCTTCGAGAAAAGAGGGAGAGCGTAGGCTGAGTTGCAGTTGTTATTGACGACCGGCTAACATAAAATATTTCTCTCATTTTTCCCTTTGACAGAGTTCTGCTACCTTACAGATAAATAAACAACATGATACATTGACACCAAATTCAGACGCTACGAGATTTCAATTCAAAGGTTTCTGTAAAATGTTTAAATGCATCTTTAAAATTGGGAGGAGGCGCGTCCCTTTCCTGGATCCACCAATGCAGTGACACTACAGGGAGGTCATTTACTCTAACGTATCGTGATATAAAGCAAAGAGGGAAATATGGTGTTAGATCAATGGCTGGTGAGTTGAGACTAAGATAAATACTGCAAAAGGTCCCAAATACAAACGGAACTCCAAAGGACCGCAGGTTCCGTGGGATGCGTTCTCAACCAGCCACATGAAAGCACTGCCGTCTATGTATCCACCAGGCCTGAGAGACAGCTTCGCGATCTCACGAGAAGAGGTTATAATTTGTAACACCATTGGTTAAGTCTGTGACTACTGACCTAGTGGCGCAGTGGTCTAAGGACTGGCTTCTGACCGTTCGTCCGAGTGGACTCGGGTTCTAGAACTGGATGAGGCATGCGTGGTGTGTTTTTCTTATGGCTCCCTTCTCTGGAATCAGTGGCCCTAAATTAGGGACAGGCGACTACTTACAGATCTTAGAGTAGCTCATGGTGGTCTTTAAATCCCCTGCCCCTAAAAAAACCTCTCTGACATGCAGAGAGAAGTCAGAGCCGACCACTAACCTTGGAGATTTCGTCCGACGAAGTCACTTGGGTATGGTGGACATCAGATGGTTGTGGTGAAGACCGGAAGGTTTTCACATTGGACTTTACCTGCCACATTGAAATGCAACCTGCTGCCCCGGTGGCGCAGTGGTCTAAGCGATGGCTTCTGATCATTCGTCCGAAAGGGGTCTGGGTTCGAATCCCGGTGAGGCATGAATGTTGTGTTTGTCTTGCGGTACTGGCTCTCTCCCTTCCTTGGAACCAGTGGCCCTAAAGTGGGACGGGCGACTGCTTATGGCCCATTGAGTTGCTCATGGTGGTCGTTAAACATCCAATCCAAGAAATGCAACCAGGAAATAGATGCAGAATTGAGTCACATTGCAATAAAACCTTTATTTGACGTTGTGAGGTCACAAACTTATTACTCGTTCTGTGTCACGACCAAGAGCTATTTGTCCCTGCCATAATCCAAAATTCTTTTGTTGCACTATGGATTCCTCAATCACATTTCCTCATTCAAGTAGGGAAAGTCTTGCTGAACAGTTCTTTTGTTGCGTCGAACAGACATGAAAGCTTCATTTTTATAATTTGATGATTACTGATTCTTTCCTCAGATATATCTCGGAATTTCCAAGAACTGATAGGTGCATTTTTGGAAGGAAGGCCGCCCCGGTAGCATAGTGGTCTAAGCGAAGACTTCTGATCATTCGTCCGAGAAGAATCCGAGTTCGCATCCCGGTGAGGAATGGATGTTGTGTCTGTCTTACGGCGCTGGCCCTCTCCCTTCCCTGGAACCAGTGGCCCTAAATTAGGAACGAGGGACTGCTTATAGCCCACTGAGTTGGTCACGGAGGTCGTTAAACCTCAAATCAAAAAAAAATTGGAAGGTCAATATATAGCTCTTCTTCAATCGCCTCGGAAGCTCAGGAATTTCTACTAGGATGGTGGGATTGCTAAGATTACCTTCACGACACCATGGAAACGGTACGCGTTTCTCGATTGCTTTTAAAAAGGTGAAGAGCTCCTCTTTGCATGGTAGTTAGTTAACACAATAGCTGCTTTATGAGATGATCAACATAAGAAAAAAGTGCGACAGCATCTACACTGTAAAGAATAAGGAAAATAACAATCGGTACCTTGTTACCTAAATTCAAAAGTTTAATTATTTATTACTGAGTAATACTTTACCTCATATTTGTGGTATTGAGATCAGCAATATTAAGTTCGGCAATGTAAATATTGCAAACATGATACAATATATCTAGTATCAACTAAGTATAATTCCACGTAACAAAAAAAAACTTTTACCGAAGTTAAATTCTCGTAGGTAACCAAAAGAATCATATGCCCACATAAAATACAGTATAAAGTCGTTTTTCTTGTACAGGGTGTCCCAATCGCAACCGAACCCGGCACTTCTTTAATAATACGTCTTAACACTGAAGAAGATATTGCAATGAAATTTGAAATGGAATTACCTCATTTCGTGCAAAATGTTATCACACCACAGCATGTGCTGGAACTCGGCGCACCATTGTGGAAAGTCCTTGCCAGTACGTCCGCCGTCACTGCCTGAATTTCTTCGGTGATGTTTGCTTTTAAGGCATCAATGGTTTGTGGTTTCTTTTGGTAAACTTTCCCTTTAAATATTCCCGCAAAAAGTAATCAGGAGGCGTCAGATCGGGCGAGCGCGATGACCCTTCAAAATCACGCGGTCGCCAAAAAGGGACTGAATTTCGGCCATACTGGTGTGTGATGTCACTCCATCATGCTGGTAATATCCAATGGAGAGTTCTTCGTTGTCCAATCGATTTACAAAGGTGTTCAAGATTTCCATATATGCAGATGTTGTGATGGTTGTATCGAAAAAGGTGGGACCAATTATGCGTTGCCGGGTCATTCCATACCAAACACCAATTTTCTGTGAATGAAGGGGTTCTTCATGCATCGCGTTGGGATTTTCACTGACCCAAATATGGCAATTTTGAGAATTGACGTATCCGAACAGGTGAAACCACGCCTCGTTCGAGAACCACGTGTAGTCCAGAATGGCGGTATTTTCCTGTAGAAATGTCTGAAACCGTCGACAGTATGTCACTTGTTTCATGTGGTCAGGCTCTTTCACTTCGTGGACCATGGGAATACGGTACTCATGAAGCTTCCCTTTTTTCACAGCACGCTGACAAGCGCTTTTGGACAACCCTGTTTCGTGTGACAGTCGGCAAAGTGATTTCCTGGGAGACGCAAGTAATCGGCCCTTTACATTCTGGATCGCTTCCTCGGACATTTGTGGACGACCTCCTACATGGTCGTCTAATAAAGTCCCCTTGGTTTCCAATTTCTTCGACAATGCCTAACTGGTGAACTTGCTCGGCGGATGTCTGCCTACAAACCTCCACAGGAACTGCTGTTGACAAGACTTTATCGATTCTGTTTTCCGATAAGTGCAAACAATAAACACTCGCTCCTCTAAAGTATACCGATAATGACACGTAAGCGAACAGCCACGGGCACGAGCACGAGCACTCACTATCAACAACCGTATTGTGTAGACATATGCTTAGCGAAATGGTATAACAAAGCAGCAGAGAGGAGTATCCGGCTGGCTGGCGGACTGCTCCTCAGTGGCGCAACACTTGGGAATGTGTCTGCGACTAAGGAGCACTCTGGCTGGCTGGCTGGCTGGCTGGCGTACAGCGCTGGGTTCAATGCTGTCTGGACGCAAATGGTGGCCACTTCCAGCACATGTGATGTCATAACATTTTGCCCGAAATCAGGTAAGTCCACTTCAAATTTCGTTGCAATATCTTCATTGGTGTTAATATTTTTAAAGAAATGCTGGGTTCGGTAGCGAGTGGGACACTTTGTATATAACACGCGTACGCAATCATTCTGAATGAGTAATATGCTGGCAGGGGGCAATGCGATCCAGGTAATAGAATTTTCCAGAAAACCAGAAAATTTATGAAAACCTAATATATAAGCTTACCAGAAGTATGGAATTCTCGAGGACAGCCCTCGAATTTAGTTTACTGTCCCCCAAAACGTCTGATCCCTTTGCGGACGCAAATTGTTCTCAAATTTTGATGTTTGTCCTCAAGTGTCTTCGAATTTACACTTCCGCATTAGCTCGTTAGATGTCTAGTGAAAAATGTTCTTAAAAATAGTTTTCGTTGTACTAATTTTCCAACATCCTTCTTGTGAAAACAAATGTTGACTGTTTTTTTCTTTTTCCGAGTTTAACGGCCACCGTGAGCAACTTTAAAGACTATAAGCAGTCATTTACCCCGAATTTTGGGACATTGGTTCTAGGAAAGGGAGACAGCAAGTACTGTAAGACAAACACACCACCAATACCTCATTCGGGACTCGAACCCGTACCAACTAGTACGAATGGTCAGAAGCCAACACTAAGAGCACTGCACTACTGGGGCGGTCAATTTTCGACTGTGCTTGTTCTGAGTTTCTCCAAGAACTTTGGTAAAATGAAAAATTCAAAATTCAACATGCAATTCGCTCATTAGTGTGCAACTTGATTTTAATTCAGTACACATGCCAAAACATTTTCTTTTGCTATTATGTTATTCCCATTATAGCTTTACTTTTTAGTACAAATTACTATTACTCTACAAGATATATCCTTTAAAGACATGAATTTTCGTATGTAATATAACATTTATGAAACAATTAGTTTTGTGACAGAAGGATTTGCGTATTTATTTTAAGCAGGTATGTGTCTTCAAATGATCTGCTGATTTGCGGACGCCACGCCAATTTGTCCTCAAATCAGTGTTCCAATATCTGGTCACCTTACAAATATACCGAACTCAAACTTAAAAAAAAAAATAGCTTGACTCTTGAAGTGTTGCACTGTCGTTTTATCACGTGTTGCCTACTGATAAAAACAAACCCTACATTTGGGACTGTTAGCTGTTAGATCGTAGAATTCATTTGTCCAGTGAGCGGCTAGCATTTGTAATTGTACAAATAAGAAAAATTCAAAGATGTGTTCACAAATTTTATTCATAAAACGCTTCTGGCGCAGATGTAGAACACGTGAACAAACAGTAACAGTTCAGCAAAAATGGCCCAGAAAAATTCGTTAAAGTCTTGGTTACATTGTGGAAACATCAAGAGTTCTTCAACATTATCAGCTGACAGAAATTCAGAGGCAGAAATCAGATGTGACTGGGGCGGTAGAACTTTCCAATGCACCCGAAAATAACTTATATGCATGATGTTCGTGTGCCTCACTCGCATCACTAAAAACTCGTTGAATCCTATGATGTTATTTCAACAAATGGGAAATCCAAGAATTTCTCGTTTATACGACGGAAAGGCACATAAACTGCTTCACCAGAATGTCAGGTCCTTTATCGTATTGTGACGTGACAAAGGAGGTGAGATGACGTCCGATTAGCGATAGTTGCTTAAAAAAATAGTCATATCAAAAACTGGACTGCTTAACAGCACGTGGAATGGTCAAAAGTTCAACAATTTCTCAATGCCATTCTTGAAAGGAAAATACGTGTTTTCATGAAAACTTGGATTTATTACTTTTTCTCAGCAGCATTGGAAGAGTCGAAATACGTTTTTTCTCCCTCAAGGCAAGTATCAAATCAAAGCCGTTGTTTACTAGTAAAATATTGTCGACAATATTTCAGAGACAGCAACATTTTGTTCACTGAATTCTAGGATGATGAGAGAGTCAAAGCAATAGGCTCTTCCGAGTAACTGCGGAAATTAAAGAAATTGTGTAGAGGAAAGTCACTGCTACGGAGTGCACAGTATCCACTGTAATTCGTTTATGCCAATTTCGGTGCTGAAGAAGTCAAGCTGGAAATTTTCTGCACATGTTTCATGAAATTCAAACCTTGTGTTTTTTTCTCTTCGTTTTCTTCTTTTCAAAGGCATTTGAAAAAAAAATTCAAATTTAATTTTGCCGTATGAGTTGTTCAATATAGGTATAAATTATTTATGTATTACTTTATAGTATTCCTCAAAGTTTTAGCAAATTCTATGTTCATGAATGCGCACATGTTTTTCTTGAAAAAAAACGACTAAACAGTTTTCTATTTAGGAAAGTATGATCATTTGAACGTCTGTCTTTTCAGATTATCAACCGATGCCAGAAAGCCTAATTTACTACTGAAATGATGTAATCTCCGTGCTTCTGTCTCATGTAGTGACTCATTAAAGTGGTTCATAAATGTTGAATTCTTTTGTGATCCATCAGAAATTTCCATAAGAAAAACTTCTGGAACTCAATAAAATGTAATAAAATGCCACATGGCATCGGTGATGTCTCTCTTTATTTCCACATTTCACATAAAAGAGAAATATGACTAAAAACAACTGAAATTTTTATACAGCTCCCATGAGTGACCCACTGGCTTCTGACTGTTTGTCCGGGTCGGATTAAGACGAACTGTCATAGTCGAACTCGGACATAGATTTGTTTGTATTACGGTGTTAGATATCTTCCTTCCTTGAAACCAGCGGCAGCAAATTGCGAACTGGCGTAGGGGTAGTCAATGGCGACTCCTTCATGTAAGACGTGTGTGCCATCCAACACTTTAATTTAAGGTAATCATACTCATAATATAATGTTTCAACTCAATTTATAAACATGGAAGAAAAAAAGACGAAGAAGAGGCACAACTGCAGTAAGAATCATCCTCGAGGCGTTTCCGTGCGTACAAATGAAGATCGTGTGTGAAAGCTCTGCTCTGAACAGAGACTGGGGGTTTCTGCCAACCGTCCTCGCTTACCAGCTCTACCCACTGAGTGCATAGGTGGTTGGGTCGAGGGTACACAGACAGAAAGTCACAGAATTGAACGACGTGCTTAGGGTGTATCGAGTTATCCTACGAGCTGCTACACGTCGCTTACTCTCTTTCCCATATTTGTTGTTCCCTCTTCTGAAACACACAGAATTAGCTGGTGTCACGTGACGGTAACACGCAGTTCAAGTGAAAGAGCTCAGTAAGGAAAAGGAAATGTTAATGTTTCATTAAGTTTTTTCGAAGTTTCAACGTGTGTTCGATTTTGTGTTTTAATTTATTATTCAATGTATTTATTGTTGTGTTCTAGTAAAGAAATGAGCTTTTCTGCAACGAAACGTATCAAAACCAACAGTCGGAACTCAACACCTGAAGATCGTCTCAATTAATTAGCTTCAATATCCATCAGAGAGAATTTCTCAAGGAGCTGAAAAATTGCCACAACTTCCATGATGTAATAATCGATATCTTTACCTTCAAGCAGGGGCGGATTGGCGGTCGCAAAAGGGCACGGGAAATTTTTGAAAATGGACCCCTTTCAGTTTTAGTTCTGCGGTACTATTGTATTTGTATCACAATTGAAAATCACTTTTCTTATTTAAGAAACAAAGCAAAAAGTACAGTTGCTCTAGAAACAGTGGCAAGCGTAATACTGCGTGAGGGGTTTTAAAAAAATACACCCGTTCATGGCAGACTCACTTAATCGACATGGAAAGAGCGAATAACCAGGCTTAAATCACTAGTTTAGTTAGGTATGTATGTAATTACACTGGAGAAGTAACTAATTTTGGACACACTCAATGTTTATATTTGTTTAAAATTTTCTCTTAAGAACGCGGAAGTAAGAACATTAAATTTTTTTAACAACATTGCTTATATAGTCTTCTCATGTTTGATAGATCGTAAAGTAATCTAGATTTTCATACCTTTGAGATCCACGCAACATACGATACATACATTCTCATTCCTCAGCTACTAAGTGAACCCAGAAGTTCGCAAACAAACATGGCCCATCTATTCTAGTTGAGATTCTAGCAGTTGCCTGTTAAAGGGATTTTTTTTCGTTAATTTAAAACAGAAGGTTTTTTTCCCCCGCTTGTTATAATTACATTATGTGTGATTGTTTTAAAAAAGGTGTTGTAGTTCAGTTGTGTGTTTAAAACAATTGAGCTGAAAGAAAGAAAGAAAGAAAGAAAATAAAGTAAGAAAGAAAGAAACAAAATATACGGAAGGGGCCTACCGGGAAATGTCCCAGTGGGCCAATCCGCCCCCGCCTCCAAGAAGAATTGACTTCTACAAATAACGGTCGTCAGTAAAGTACATTGTTATTTAGTTTCATGTTTTTATTTATTTAATTGAGTTGTCTGGTTTCTATGAGTTTAGCTTTAGGATATACTGCACTCGTTTTTAAGATTTTCACATATTCTCCCTCAAGCCTTATCATCTGAGCTCCGTCCCTTTACTTCTTACACGCCACGTCGCCCCTGGGCGTTGTGTCGGTAGGGAGCATGCGACACCCAACTTTGCCACTCCGGTGGCACAGTGGTGGCTTCTGATCCAGTGTTTCTTTCAGACATACATGCAGGGGGCGACGCCCTCCCGGAAACGACCCCCGAAGACATTTTAGGTTACCGAACCAAATTTTTATGAATTCAGGCTATGATGAAAAGGAAAGTTTCATTTCTTTTTATTCTACAAATATTTCTCCAATTATATATTTTTTAATATTTGTTCAAATGGTACTAGTTATAGTTTGTTTTATTAAAAAGTGTTTTACGACGCATGATATTCTTCAAAATATAATAAGTAGACTAATCATTTTAATAGATAAAAATTTCTAATTACGATATCAGAGATGTATATACACTGCTGGACACCCAAAATGAAACACCAAGAAGGAAGCATCCGATTGGCCTGAAATTCGCAGCATGCGTCGACTGCGAGAGGACATGCAAACGATTAGCATTGCAGGGCACATGCAAATCATGTACGCCCGTCACGCCACCGAGAAGCACTGTAAGAAGGGTGCACAGAAGGCGGGGTGTAAGTAGTGAAAGTGTACTGTGATGCCGGACCTGTGCGTGGGAAGCTTCCTGATGCCTCGTCGCAGAATACGACAGTCATTCCAGCACGTTTCGGAGTTCGACAGAAGACGAATAGTGGCTTGTCGCGACAGCGGTTTATGGTACCGAGACATCGGCGCCCGTGTGGGACGGCATTCAGCCACAGTGATGCGAGTATAGATTCGGTGGGTGCAGGAGGGACGGACGGACCAACGTGAGTGATTGCCGTAGCCGCGGCACACCGCCGCCCCTGGGCGTTGTGTCGTTGACCGAACGACAGGACCGGCATGTTGCGTCACACCACGGAACGAGAGGACCGGCATGTTGTGCATGGGGCATTGACGGCTCGCACCGCCACATCACGAACGTTAGCGCAGGAACTAGGGTGTGTTGCGGAACAACCTGTGTCAGCACGTACCATTCGACGTCATCTCCAGGAGCGGGCACTTGTCGCAGAACGCCCATTGCTCCGATTACCACTGCCGATACACCACCGGTGAGTGCGGCGGCAGTGGGACGTTGAACGCCTCACCTGGACTACGGAATGGTACGCCATTGTCTTCTCCGACGAATCCTGCTTCTGCCTGCAACACCACGATGGTCGGATACGCGTGTGGCGGCACCGCGGCGAGAGACTGTATGACGCCTGCACTATGCATCGCCATACCGGTCCGTCGCCTGGCGTCATGGTTTGGGGCGTAATTGGATACCCGCACCCCTCTGGTACCCATCGCCGGTACACTTAACAGCCACTGCTACATCTCTGACGTTTTGTAGCCTGTAGTCCTCTCTTTCCTGCAGAACCTGCAGGCGGCCACGTTTCAACATAACAATGCGCGCCTGCGCGTGGCACGCATCGTACAACAATTCTTTACGGCCCACCAGGTGTCACTGCTGCCGTGGCCCGCCTGTTCTCCCGATATATCGTCCATCGCTAACGTCTGGTCGCTGATCGGCAACCAAGTGGTCCGGCAAGCACCAACCGCGGCTACGCCTAATGAACTGTGGTAACGTGGGGAAGCAGCCTGGACCGACATACCCCATCTCCACATCCAAAGCCTCTTTCGTTCGATGCCGCGGCGTGTAGCGGCCGTTATTGCCAGCCATGGGGGCCACACGAACTATTGATGTCGTCGTGTTCCGCAAGTCATACGGGCCGCCTGTAAGCTCAATCGTTTCATCTTTGTATCTGTTGTTATGTGTCCAGTGAATCTAGCTTTGCTATATCGGGTCTTTCTTGATGTTGCATTTTAGGTGGCCAGCAGTGTAGAATTTTTCTTCGGGGGGAGAAAAAAGAAAGTTTTTTTTTTTTTTGGTTGGAGGTTTAACGACCACCATGAGCAACTCAATGGGCTATAAGCAGTCGCCCGTCCCTAATGTAGGGTCACTGGTTCCAGGGAAGGGAGAGAGCCAGTGCCGTAAGACAAACACAACATCCATGCCTCACCGGGATTCGAACCCGGACCCCGTTCGGACGAATGATCAGAGGCCATCGCTTAGACCACTGCGCCACCGGGGCGGCGAAAGTTTTTGAAATCCATCATCTGGAACAAAATTAAAGCTAATGAAAAATTGAAGAAAAGTTAAAGCATTTTTTTCTAATAAAGGTTGGTACATTTTTATAAAATTAAAGCATTTTTTTCTAATGTAAGTCGCATTTTAACAAAAAAAAAACTGAAACTATTCCTGTGGGGGGGGGGGCAAGGCCCCCTCTAAATGTTCCGCTGTGCTAGATATATAGTAATTACTTCTATATATACAGCAAATGAAAAACTTGCCCCCTCTAAGGTTCCATTTGCCTCCCCGGCGAAAAAGTCCTGAAAGAAACAGTGTTCTGATCATTCGTCCGAAAGGGATCTCGGTTTGATTCCGGTGAGGCATGAATGTTGTGTGCCGCCCCGGTAGCGCAGTGGTCTAAGCGATGGCCTCTGATTATTCGTCCGAAAGGGGTCCGGGTTCGAATCCCGGTCAGGCATGGATGTTGTGTTTGTCTTACGGCACTGGCTCTCTCCCTTTCCTGGAACCAGTGACCCTAAATTAGGGACGGGCGACTGCTTATAGCCCATTGAGTTGCTCACGGTGGTCGTTAAACCTCCAATCAAAAAAAAAAAAAAAGAATGTTGTGTTTGTCTTACGGCACTGACTCCCTTTCCTAAAACCAGTGGCCCTAAAATAGGGACGGGCTACTGGTTATAGCCCATTGAGTTGCTCACGGTGGTCGTTAAACTTCCAATAAAAAAAACTGGAAAATTTAAATGCAAGGGCAAGCGTACGATGGTGTGGGGGGGGGGGCTAATTTGAGTTGGAGGCTTAATGGAATCTTTATGAAATTGAGAGAGGAGACATCAAGAGCTTTATAAACGCACAAGCTTTTTACAAGTTTAAAAGTTAATTTGTTAGCAAACCTGACTTTTAGTCAAAATCAAATCTCTGGCTCTTCTGTATTTTTTAGATCTCGATCACACCGTTAACCTGACTCACTTTTTTTTGCGAGTTTCGGCTTTTCACTTTTAAGGTTATTTGGCTGTCTGTGTTGGAAGTTTTTAGTTTAGTACTTTGTTCTATATGATATCCCCCCCCTCTCCAACTACCGTTGATTTTTTTAGTAAGCCTGGATTTTTACCTGGAGGTTAAGCCCACTTTTACAAAATAATGCAAATAATGGCTAAAATTATTGTCCAAATAAAATCCTTTTTGGTGTCTAGGTCTGTTTACAGGTCAATGTTATGCTACAAAATTGATTTACGGATAAATAAATTATAGGGCACAAATCGCAGCAAAATTATTTTATTTTTTCACCATAATTTTTCGTAAAAAAAAAAAAAAAAAAAAAAGATTTTGCTCATTTTTCTAAGGCTTGGAGATCGCTTTCCAGAGCTTAGAAAGACACTTTTGTTGAAGAGTTAAACTCTCAAAAGGCATAGAACCAACGAGATAGCATAGGACCTTTCAGGGTGAGTAGTATCCAAAATCAGCGATTCGTAGAAAGAAAGAAAACCTATCTTTTTTTACTCAGATCTGCGCACCTGGGAGGGAAGAGAACCTTACTTATTTCATTTTTTTTTATTGGAGGTTTAACGACCACCGTGAGCAACTCAATGGGCTATAAGCAGTCGCACGTCCCTCATTTAGGGTCACTGGTTCCAGGGAAGGGATAGAGCCAGTGCTGTAAGGCAAACAGAACATCCATGCCTTACCGGGATTCGAACCCGGACCCCTTCTGGACGAGGGATCAGAGGCCATCGCTTAGACCACTGCGCCACCGGGGCGGCTTACTTATTAAGGCAGCGTACCTATTTTCTCCATAAATTACTGATTACTCACGAATTTGTGATCGTTCTAAATTACCCTGTAAAAGAATACCGACGACGAGAAATTGTTATATGCCTCGAACTGTTCTGCAGTAAAGGCGTTCGACCAAAGACGAAGTAATCGAAAATATTTACTATTTGCACTTTCGAAAAAACGTTTCCATCACCTTCGAAGATACTTACATTCCGCATATAAGGATCTATTCCTTCAACTTTTTAATTTTTTCCAAATACCACATTTTGTACTCGGAAGTTAAAGTTTCAAAGTAAGAAGCCATCATTTCAACGAGGTTGATTGTCCTTCAGTTACGTTACTAAGGCTCGTTGCCATGCTGAGAGTCACGTATCTGCTACATCCACATGCAGTACAGAAAAAAATGCATGCTGCTTCAGAATAAAAGGTCAAGTTTTTGTGAACATGCACACACTAGGAAAGATAAATAAGTAGTATGCGATGAAGACTATCTGCCTTTTAACTTCATTTTTTTTTAAATAATAGATGCATTAGGGTCGCATACTCCTGCTTCCAAGTGTCCCGTCTATTTTTTGGTTGACTTTTAGTTGATTTTCCCATTCGAATTAGTTGATTCTTGGTTAAAGGGCTGGCAACAGTGTTTGTGGCGCGCTATCCGCGCGCTGTGTTATTCGATCGTCAGTCATGAAGTGATTTCTGTGGATTTGCGTTGACTGTTGGTAAATAATTTATAAGTTGTGATTCGTGATTATGAGTTAAGTAAAATGCCATTTGTACTATACCAAGGGAAGGCTTTTGTTTCTTTGGGACCAAGTTGATCGCCCAACCCAAATTGTAAGTGATAAAAATAACTGACTTCCGATAGCTTGTAATTTTCAATTTTATATATGAATTCACTGTTGCTGCATGTCTGTTTATTTTGTCTAGAAAGGTTTATGTAATTACGCACATATTCAAGTATCAAAACAATTGAAAATCTAGAATTTCTGTACGTAGTAGTTCTTTTATACAAAACGTGTCACTGTGTGGCAGAAACAATGTTGATAATCTAGCTTCATGGGGGGGCACCGTGATGAAAACCCGGACCCATGGCTTATACCATTGCGCGCCGGGCGGCCAAGGTTCAGGGTTACCAGATGACTTTATGGAGTGGGAGGACATTTTCATTAAAAAAGGAGGGCACAGTACATGTGTACAAAAGTAAATATGAATGCACAAACTTTAAATTTTACAGTTTGAAAGTTTATACATGTAAAACTTAAAAAAAAAAAAAAGCTTTTATTCTGCTGGACATTTTTCAGGGCTTAAAATTCAAATTTTAAATCTCTCCACCTGTGTTGGTAAATGGAGGGGATTAAAAATTTCAGGACTGCCCCAGTGACGCAGTGGTCTAAGCAATGGCCTCTGATCATTCGTTGGAAAGGTGTCTGGGTTTGAATCCCAGTAAGGCATGGATGTTGTGTTTGTCTTACGGCACTAGATCTCTCCCTTCTCTGGAACCAGTGGCCCTTAATTAGGGACGGGCGACTGCTTATAGCCCATTGAGCTGGTCATGGTGGTTGTTAAACCTCCAATCAAAAAAATAAAATTTGGAATGGAGAGTTATGAATATGTGACATAATAATATTAAGACTGGAAAAACAGTAATAATTTTTCAAACAATATAAATTATACTTGAGTTTTCTCCGACCCCATCCAAAATTTGTATTGAGCCCCTGGGCTCCGACCCCATCCAAAAAACTTCTTACGATCTGAGTTAGAATATCATGAGATGGTATACCAATTTCGGTGGTTCTAAATTGAAAACTAGAATTTTTACGAAAATTTTGTATGGGGCCCTCCTGACTTCCCCATTCAAAAAACCTCCTACGGTCTAAGTCAGAGCCCATTCAAAAAACCTCCCACGGTCTAAGTCAGAGTAGTACCATGGCACAGTATACTAAATTTAGTGGTTCTAAATTGAAAACCGTAGAATTTTTTATGAAAATTTCGTATGGGGCCCCTTGACAACGGCCCCCAACATCATCCAAAAAACCGCCTATGGTCTAAGTTAGAGTACCATCAAAAGGTATACCAAATTTGGTGGTTCTAAATTAAAAACTGTGGAGCATTCTACAAAAAATTTGTTTGGGAACCCCCCCCTCCCCGGGCTCTGATCCCAATAAAAAAAACACTTATGATCCAAGTTAGAATATCATGAGATGGTATACCAAATTTGGTGGTTCTAAATTGAAAACTGTAAGCATTTTAATGAAAATTTTGTATGGGGGGCCCCCTGACACACATCCCCCCCCCCCCGGCTCCGACCCCATTCAAAAAACCTCCTACGGTCTAAGTCAAAGCATGGCTTTCTGCAATTAGAAAGCCATGGTCAGAGTACCATGACATAGTATACCAAATTTAGTGAGTCGCCCCGGTGGCGCAGTGGTCTAAGCGATGGCCTCTGATCATTCTTCCGAAAGGGGTCTGGGTTCGAATCCCGGTGAGGCATAGATGTTGTGTTTGTATTATGGCACTGGCTCTCTCCCTTCCCTAGAACCAGTGACCCTAAATTAGGGACGGGTGACTGCTTATACCCCATTGAGTTGCTTACAGTGGTGGTTAAACCTCCAATCAAAAAAAAAAATTTAGTGGTTCTTAATTGAAAACCATATATTTGTACAGCGGACAAACAAGCATTCAACTTTTATATATTAGATCTCACCTATTTCAATTGGGGGTGGGGCAAAATTAATGGTTTTTCACCTGGGCCTCGATAAACTATGTACTGCTCTACTACCTTGGAAGATAATACTGGGTTGCTGGCTGACCAGCAGATCTTCCACCTTCCCCTTCACAGAACTGAAGAATGTATTGATACCACTTTTATTGAGATCCGTCGAAAAACAGAAGAGAAATGCATTAGAGAAGCTTCAGTCTTTAGAGTCGAGTGATACCCATACTTTTCATTCTTTACAGCTATGTTTAAATAATGAATATTCCATAACTGCATCTTCATTAATTTTTGAAAAAAAAAACTCGTTAGCAAGTCTTTTGAAAGACTGTATCGAAACATCTGTATGTGAGTTTCTACACACTCAAACTTTGGAAAAAGTTCTATTGTAGAGGAAGGAAATCTGCAGTCCACCTCAATCACAAACGATGATATTAGACCAGTTTCACACTAGTTTTTCCGCCGAAGCAATAAATCTCCTGGCAGTCTTACTGCTTGTTTTAAAGCACATTATAGAATTTATACCATGACTTTCAGACGCGGGGAAGTGGTAGAAATTGCAACGTGGTAGTCGCTTAGCTTCCGAGGGGTTCTCTACAAACTGGACGGCGAAAATACCATCCAAATTAAGAGAAATAAAGCTGTAAGGCAAGATGTTCACACAGGTGGCCAGCCGATCGTCCGCTAGTGCAATAAAACAATCCCTCCTGTGAGAGGCAGTGGGAAACAAAGTGCTATTGAACAAAAAACCACCAATAGTTCTTGCTCATCTTTCAGGCATTTTCCCTCCGTTCTAGCATTAAAACAGCTTGTGTAAAAGCAGGGTTCATTCTAGGCATTTTTCAAGGAGCGGCATGCCCTGCCCACCTTCAGGTTTGAAAAATTCTGCCCTGCCAGCCCTCACGCTAAAATTATGCGCCCTACTGCCCTTTAAATTTAAAATATTCCATCCTGACCGCTCTAAAATGGAAACTGCGAAACGTGCGCTTGCGGACCTGCCCTAATCAATCCTACACTGCTGTGAAACCAAAATAGTGCACCCACTCTCATATTAACCTCTCGTCTACGTCTAGAAAGTCGTAATAACCCCCATTGGTTAGGATTCCTAGAAGACAGGAACCGATAAGATACAATCACTTATTGTTTGTTTCTCTATTCCTGCAGGGAAGGAAGGAAGCGTGAGATTTAAGACAAAAGGACCTGCCTTCTGAACTACTGAGAGAGGAACGAGTTTGTACAAATTACTGACAAAAGAGGTGACCAGTATTTGCTCCCTCTACTCCCCCCCCTCCTCCACCTGTCTCTACAACCCCACCTAAGCGCTCCCACCCTTCGTGTTTCCCTTCCCAGCCCGCCTACAGGAAATTTGTACGATCCTTAAAACCTCTCTAAGTTAACCATCAGTATTCTAATTATAACCTTCAGTCACTGCGGCGAGTGCCGCAGATTACTTTAATCCTTGCAGATTGCTTTCACAAAGTTTCAAAAGTTCATATTATTTATTTCATTAATTACTTACTCAGCTCAACCCCAGGAACAAACACGGCTACGCTCGTCACTTTTGGAAAGGTGCGCAGACTGTTTTTTCTGACTAACTTTAACATTCATTGTTTCTAGCATTCCTTTCAATTTTAAAGCAAAGGAAGGGGAATTTTTTGCGCGCTTTAAACGTTGGATTCCGCTTCCAGACGTGCGTCGATAGATCAAGTAGCAATTGAATTTTGAAGGTGTGAATCCGTTTTTTGGTGTAAATATGACATGGATGGTAAGTCAGATAACATCCGAAAACTTAAATTTCTTCGTCCTGGAGCGGGAATCAAACCTACTCTCCCAGATAGGGCCCGAGTATGCTTCCCACTACACCACCCAGAATGCTGAAGTAACACTTGTTCAGTTTTATTTCATTGTATTTTCATTTTCTCCGTCTTCCTTGTTTCACAAACAGGTAACTTTGACTTAACAAGAATATTACTTTCTTTCAATAATGAAGCTAGGAAGTGATACTTTTGCGCACTTTTTAACAGCTCTCATTCCGGAAACTGGTGACCGCAATTTTTCTATTGTAGCGTCCACATAACATCGTGTCAGTTAGATATATGTGATAAATTTTTTACGAGAACAGTATTTTTTAAGCCTTTTCAACGTTCCCTCCGTTTTTGCGGCTGTCAGCATTTCAGAAGTTAACATCCAAATTTTTTTTTTGCTCTTCCAGATGGCTTCACCTCAGTAAGATTTGTGAAGTTTTTTTCATTTGTTTTTTTCCAAAAGTCATTTTTGCACATTTTTTATTGTCCCTACTCCGTTTTTATAGGCATATTATGCTGCGGCATTCCAGAAACCGATGGTCGCAAATTTTCCCTTTTTAACTTCCAGATAGCTTTGTTTCACGTATATTAAAGGTGTATGTGTTTTTTTCAAGAGCCATATTTTTTAGCGTTTGCAGCATTTTCTTCTCCGTTTCCGTGGCATTCCGGAAGTTGACGGTCGCAGTATTTTTTTTCTCCCAGATAACTCCATCTTAGTTAAATTCAGGTGAAAAAAAAAACTATTTTTTCTCAGTAAAATCATACTTCTACGCATTTTTAACGCCCCCTATTGCATTTCCACAGTTGTTTTGTCATACATGAGATTTTTCAGAGGAATCCTGCTGTTTTGGTCATTCTCGAGATCGATGCAGAACTGAAGATAAATGGGGGGGGGTAGGAAGGGGTTGTTTTCTGTCTGGGAAGGTATTTTGTCTTTCAAAACTTTTGAAAACGGAAGTTAAATGGAGCGGAGATTTTTTCCGTAATCGTAATTTCTTTTTTCTCACGATGTTGTCTATGTCCAGTATTGTTGTAAAATATCATGTTATTGCATAAATGTTTGTATTTCAGCAAGAAACTGTGGGCAACGATTTCTGAAAACGGAAGTTGAGACAACGCCAAGATTTTCCTGTAGTCTACAGGCACGAGATTCTTCCGTGGATTGGAAGAATTACACCATTTGCGTTATCAGTTTGGGTATTCTCGAGATCAATGCACAACTGAACAGAAAGTTTGAGAAGAATGGGAGGGGGTGCACTTTCCGTTTGAGGATGGAATTCCGTCTTTTGAAACTTTTGTAAACAGAAGTTAGATGCAGCAGAGATTTCTCCCATTGTGCATTGTTTCTTCTGCCCAGTAGTGTTCTTAAATTTCATTTTATTCCACAAATACTGCATTTCAGCTCAAAAACAGAGGAAAGTTTCTGAAAACGGAAGTCGGTCAAAGCGAAGATTTCTCCCGTAAACGTAATTTTTCTTCCTGCAATTTCTCACTATCGTGTGTTGTTGTTAAATGTTACTTTCCCCCATAAATGTCTGCACTTAAGCTTGATAAGGGAGGGAAAATTTTTCAAAAACGGAAATGACTAAGTTTGAAAATTTGTTCGAATTGATGCATGGTGATGATGCATGGAAAATTTGTTCAAAAGTATTCATGTTCTGAAAGTTGCACCATTTATCTAAAGTGGTGACAGCTTTGATATCATGCATTCAAGGTCCTCAGGCTGAAAGTTCTTTCAGCAGGATGGATAAATTATTGTTGTCTGAAAGAATAAAAGGATTAAAAAAGTGACAATGAAGAAATGGGAAGGGAATGACATCAACAGAAGGAAAAACTAAGCAACTGTTGGGCAGCTGCAGAGTTAATGAAAGAAAAATATGGCCGTGGAACTTTCTGAGAAGAAAGCAACAAAAGAGGAAAATTGAGCTGATGTTCTAGCAAGTACAAAAAAAAAAAACAATTGCGTTTTAAGCAATACCTTTTAAAACAATTTTATTTTGTTTTGAATTCAGTAATTTGATATAGCGAATGCAGCGGTGTGTACCAGTTTAATATCTGTTCGTACATAAATAAATTACAGTGAACAATTCCATCTTGCTCATGCTGTGTTATATTCAGTTTCTTGCTACGCGTTCTGATTTTTCACCTGGGCAAAAAGTTCAGCTTTTTTTGTCCTATGGTCGGTTTGATATATATGTATTATGTACAGTGGTCGAAGTGGCACAGAGCTACTGCCGGTATGGTCGATCGACACCAAGATTTTAAATTGAATGCCATTCTGCTTCAGTATGTTAAGTGCTCTGCTGCTACACTAAAACTGTAGTGCAGCAGCAGAGCACTTTAATGTCTTTTCAGTCCCAGCTGCTAATCATTTATCAATTTTATCCATTAAAAATGCCATTTGCTGGTTTTTGCATTAAAATTTGTGCTTTCATCCTAATTTCTTTCCGCAGTTTGTGACGGGTTTATAATTTATTACATACCGGGATGGTAAATAATGTTTTTCTTAACTGTGGCGGTATGCTCACTTCCATGTTTGTTAACTACCAGTATGGCATACTGGCCCACTTCAAACACTGATTATGTAGCATTCCAGTAGCTGATGGTCACAATTTTTTCCTTTTTTATTTACTTCCAGATAATTTAATTTCACATTGACAAGGGGATTTTTTTTTTTACTTTACAAGAAGTTTTGCCTTGTTCTTTACTTCAATTTTATAATTTTTTTGGATTTAATTGTATCAATGAAAATGCTTCCACCACATTTTCACAAATTCAGTAAATTTTTCTCAAAACCTGTAGTCAGTGCACAAAAGGTTTTTAAACAAAAATTCTATATGGGCACCAGTTTTACAAACAAATGAAATGTGATATATAATATATTTACTATTATTTCCAAAGTTAACATGATCATGCACAGGCTGATATTATCTCAGATTTTTTTTATTTTTTTTACTGAAACCATATTTTTATGCACTTTTTAACACCCCATGCTTCATTTCCATGGCTGTATTTCGGAAGTGGCAGTAGTATTTTATTATTATTATTATTTTCCAGATTGTTTTATCTTAGATCGATAAATGAAAAGCTCCATTCAAATTGAATAACCAGGGTTCATTCTAGGATTAAAAAAGAGCAGGGTGCAGACTTTGAAAAAGGGCACTTTTTTAACTGAAAAGGGCTTAATTTGTTTTTATTTATTTTGTTATCTAAAGGAGTAAATTTGCACATAATAATATGCAAAGGTTCAATTATATGAAAAAGGGACATGCTTTTACTGGAGTTTTGAGATAACTGGAAATGTTAGTGTTTATATCAGTAATAATACCAGAGGAAGTACCCTTCAAGTAGTATATTTTCATCAATATTGTGTCAGAAGCACATACAGAGAAGTTTTCAGACAGTCTGAAGTTCATATACACTTGTTGTCTGAAAGTTAAGGACGGATCACATTTTTATGTAAAAATGAAAAAAATTATGTCTGTAGCTAAATTTGGCAGTAGAATTATCACCAGCCCTGAAGCAGAATTTTTTTCTGGAGCCTGCAATGCAGAAAGGAAAAGCTAAAAACTGCAAGATAAAGGGAAGCCTAAATATTATTTTTTAAATAAAATTTATAGTCAAACTAGCTTCACACTGATAAGAAAAAAAGAAAGATGCTATTTTATGCAGAATTTAAACATCATCCCTTAAACGGTTTTGAATTTTTAAAAATAATAATCTGGAAGTATAATTAATAGTAAATAATTTAAATTCATAAAATGATTATTATTATTTTTTTTTTTTTTGCCTTTAGTTGATTGATTTAACTTTCAACTGCCTCCTTTAAAGGATGATGTATATTGTGCTTTTATTAGTTCCTGCAGCAATTCTGTTTTATTGGGGGCCTCATCAGCTGATGATTTAGTGATTTAGACAGCTGTGTATGATCATGTCACCTTTGGAAATGATAGTAAATATATATATATATACATCACATTTCATTTGTTTGTAAAACTGGTGCCCATATAGGATTTTTGTTTGGAATCCCTTTGTGCACTGACTACAGGTTTTCAGAAAAATTTACTGAATTTGTGAAAATGTGGTGGGAGCATTTTCATTATACAATTAAATCCCAAAAATAATATGAAATTAAAGTAAGGAACAAAGCAAGAAAGACTTCTTTTAAAGCAAAAAGAAAAAAATTCCCCTCATCAATGTGAAATAAAATGATCTGGAAGTAAATAAAAAGGGAAAAAATTGTGACCATCAGCTACTGGAATGCTACATAATCAGTGTTTGAAGTGGGCCGGTATGGCATACCAGTAATTAACAAACATGGAAGTGAGCATACTGCCAGTTAACCAATTATTATTTACCATCCCGGTATGTAATAAATTATAAACCTGTCACAAACTACGTAAAGAAATTAGGATGATAGCACAAACTTTAACTCAAAAATCGGCAAATGACATTTTTAACTGATAAAATTGATAAATGATTAGCAGCTGAGACTGAAAAGATGTTAAGTAAAGTGCTCTGCTGCTACACTACAGTTTTAACATACTAAAGCAGAATGGCTTTCAATTTAAAATCTTGGTGTCGACCATTGTACCGGAAGTAGCTCTGTGCCACTTCGACCACTGTACATAATACATATATCAAACCATAATACATATACATAATACATATATCATAGGACAAAAAAGCTGAACTTTTTGCCCAGGTGAAAAATCAGAACGTGCAGCAAGAAACTGAATATAACACAGCACGAGCAAGATGGAATTGTTCACTGTAATTTATTTATGTACGAACAGATATTAAACTGGTACACACCACTGCATTCACAATATCAAATTACAGAATTCTAAACAAAATAAAATTGTTTTAAAAGGTATTGCTTCAAATGCAGCTTTTTTTTTTTTTTATGAACTTGCTAGAACAACAGCTCAATTTTCCTCTTTTGTTGCTTTCTTCTCAGAAAGTTCGACAGCCATATTTGTCTTTTGTTAACTCTGCAGCTGCCCAACAGTCTTTGCTTAGTTTTTCCTTCTGTTGATGTCATTCCCTTCCCATTTCTTCATTCTCATTTTTTTTAAATCCTTTTATTCTTTCAGACAACAATAATTTATCCATCATGCTGAAAGAACTTTCAGCCTGAGGACCTTGAATGCATGATATCAAAGCTGTCACCACTTTAGATAAATGGCATAACTTTCAGAATATGAATATTTTTGGACACCATGCATCAATTCGAACGAATTTTTAAACTTCATCACTTCCGTTTTTGGAAAATTTCCCCACCCTTATCAAGCTTAAGTGCAGACATTTATAGGGGGAGTAACATTTAACAACAACACACGAAATTGAGAAATTGCAGGAAGAAAAAATTACGTTTACGGGAGAAATCTTCGCTTTGACCGAATTCCGTTTTCGGAGACTTCCCTCTGTTTTTGAGCTGAAATGCAGTATTTGTGAAATAAAATGATATTTAAGAACACTACTGGGCAGAAGGAACAGTGCACAATGGGAGAAATCTCTGCTGCGGCTAACTTCCGTTTACGAAAGTTTCAAAGGGCGGAATCCCGTCCTCAAATGGAAAGCCAACCCCCCCCCCCCCCCATTCTTCTCAAACTTTCTGTTCAGTTGTGCAATGATCTCGAGAATGCCCAAAATGATAATGCAAATTGCGGAATTCTTCCAATCCACGGAAGAATCTTGTGCCTGTAAACTACAGGAAAATCTTCCGCATTGTCTCAACTTCCGTTTTCAGAAATTGTTGCCATAACATGATATTTTACAATACTGGACATAGACAACATCGTGAGAAAAAAGAAATTACGATTACGGAAAAAATCTCCACTCCGTTTAACTTCCGTTTTCAAAAGTTTTGAAAGATAAAATACCTTCACCAGATGGAAAACGACCCCTTTCTCCCCCTCCCCCTCAATTGATCTTCAGTTCTGCATCAATCTCGAGAATGACCCAAATAATCACAAAGAAGGGGAGGGGGACTCGGAAAAATCTCATGTACGACAATACAGTTGTGGAAATGCAACAGGGGGCGTTAAGAATGCGCAGAATTACGATTTTACTAAAAAAATATAGGTTTTTATTTTTCACCTGAATTTAACTAAGATGTGACCATTAACTTCCGGAATGCCACAGAAACGTAGCACGAAACATTGCAAAAGCTAAAAAATATGGCTCCTGGGGAAAAAAAAAAAAAAAAAGCACATACACCTTTTTTAATATAACTGAAAAAAGCTATCTGGAAGCCAAAAAAGGAAAATTTGAAAATTTGCAACCATCAGTTCCCGGAATGAGGGATGATAAAAAATATGCAAAAGTGATTTAGGGGAGGGGTTGAAAAAAAACTTCATAAATCTAACTGGAACAAAGCCATCTGGAATAGCAAAAAGAAAAAAATTGGATGTCAACTTCCGAAACACCGACAGCCGCGAAAACGAAGGGAACGTTAAAAAGGCTTAAAAAATATTGCTGTTGTAGAAAATAAAATAAAAAATTAATCACTTATATCTAACTGACACGATGTTATACGGACGCTAAAAAGAAAAATTGCGGTCACCAATTTCTGGAATGCATCTCAAGATAGAAGTGGTGGAAACAGAGACGACGTTTAAAAGTGCGCAAAAGTATCGCTTCCTAGCTTCATTATTGAAAGAAAGCAATGTTCTTGTTAAGTCAAAGTTACCTGTTTGTAAAATGAGGAAGAAGAAGAAGAAAATTAAAATATTAAAATGAAATAAAACTGAACAAGTGTTACTTCATCATCGTTCTGGGTGATGTAGTGGCTAGCATACTCGGGCGCTGTCCAGGAAAGTGGGTTCGATTCCTACTCCAGAACGACAAAATTTTCAAGTTTTCGGATGTTATTTGAGTTACCATCCATGTCATATTTACACCAAAAAATGGATTCACATCTTCAAAATTCAATTGTTACTTGACCTATTGACATAACTTCACTCTGGAAGCTAGATCCAATGTTAAAATTACGCAAAAAAAATTTCCTTTCCTTTGCTTTAAAATTGAAAGTAATGCGAGAAACAATGAATGTTAAAAAAAATAGGCAGAAGAAACAGTCTGCACACCTTTCCAAAAAAACTGCGACGGGCGTAACCGTGTTGCGCTGTGTCTGTTCCTGGGGTTGAGTTGATTGAGTAAATAGTTAATGAAATAAATATAAACTTTTCAAACTTTGTGAAAGCAATCTGCGGCACCCGCCGTATTGACTGAAGGTTATAATTAGAATGCTGATGGCTAACTTCGAGAGGTTTTTAGGATCGTACCAATTTCCTGTAGACGGGCTGGGAAGCGAAACACAAAGGGTGGGAGCGCTTAGGAGTGGATGCAGAGACAGAGTTGGGGCGGGGGAGTAGAGGGAGCAAATACTGGTCACCTCTTTTGTCAGTAATTTGTACAAACTCGTTCCTTCCCAGTAGTTCAGGGAGCAGGCCCTTTTGTCTTAAATCTCACGCTTCGTTCCTTCCCTGCTGCCGTAGAGAAACAAACAATAAGTGGTTGTATCTTATCGGTCCCCGTCTTGAAAGTCGTAATGAGCCCCGTTGGGTAGGATCCCATCTTATAGGAATCCTAACCAACGAGGGTCATTACGACTTTCTAGACATAGATGAGAGGCTAATATGGAGTCGGTGCACTATTTTTGTTTCACAGCAGTGTAGGATTGATTAGGGAAGGTCCGCGCGTGCACGTTTTGCAGTTTCCATTTTAGGGCGGTCAGGATGGGATTTTTAAATTTAAAGGGCAGTAGGGAGCATAATTTTAGTGTGCTGTTTCCAATCCAAGTCTCCATCCAAAATGACTCACAGGTACTTAACCTGTGTGATGAGAGGAATTGTTTTTCTAAAGAGAGTAATACCTCCAAGGTCTCCAAGATTCCTCTTTCTAGTGAAAGGCACAAGGGTGGTGTTTTGTCAGGGTTTACTGATAGACCAACCTTCCTGCACCAATCCTCAACAAATCCCAGTGTTCTTTGCATTGCATTCGAGACTGTTTTAGGGAATTTTCCCTTGACAATTATGGCCATGTCATCTGCATAGCCAAAGCAGTCACAACCAGACCCCTCTAGGATTCTCAGCAGTTCATCCACCACCAGGCACCACAACAGGGGAGAGCAAACTCCTCCCTGAGGGCAGCCCCGGAAGGTGGAGACCGACAGAGTCTCCCCGAGTAGCGAGGCCACGACCGTTCTGCTTGTGAGCATGACCTTAATCCAATGACAACAGGTTCTATCAACACCATGTCTTTCCACAGCTCCCACATTGGTCCCCATAGAGACCCTGTCAAAGGTACCTTCAATATCAAGGAAAGTGGCTAATGCCACCTCCTTAAATTCTAGTGCCTTCTCCAGGTAACAAACAATGCCATGGAGAGCTGCTTCTATTGATTTGTCTTGTTGATAGGCAAACTGAAATTTTGAGAGGGGGGTTTAGGGAGTAAAACCACCTCCCTAATATGCCTATCCACCATTCTCTCAAGAGCCTTGATTTTCTACAGAAGATACGTCGACGACACACTACTCTTTTGGAATGCCAGTTCTTTAGAATTAGACAAGCTGAAAAAAGATTTCTGTGAAAAATATCCAAGTACCAACTTTACAATGGAATCAGAAAATGAAAATGCGATTAATTTCTTAGATATTACAATAATAAAAACTCAAATATCCTGCAAATGCCATGTGTATAGAAAACCCATCTACGTGCCAATACTTATACCTGCAAACTCATACCATCCAAAGGCATATAAAATATCGGCAATCAGAAGTTTAGTGCATAGAGCATTCACACATTCCAGTAATAACTTTTTCAAGGAAAAAGAACTTCAGTGGATAATAACAACAGCCAAAAAATTTGGATATACCACCTCAGATGTCAAAAAAATAATTTACATGTATAAACATCCTAAAAATAAAACCAAGCAAAATATAAAATATTGTGGTAAATTTCAATACATAAAACAGGTTACAAATGTAATCAAAAAGGAATGCAAAAAACAACATCTTGATATTGGAATTTCAGTAAAAGACTGCAAGAATATCAATAACAGAGCAAAATTTTTGGACAGTGCAGGAGTATATAGCATTCTAATTAAGCCAACCAACAACAACAATAGAGTGAGATACATAGGAAGCACAAGAAACAAATTAAAAATAAGATTGACACAACATATGAAGAACTGGGAAAAAAAGGAGGAAAAAACAGCACTTGTACAATATTGCATAAAAAATAACACAATGCCAGAATTTGAAAATATTGAAATTATCTGCAAACAGCCATCCGTTTCGTCGAAGCAATCGTAATTGAAAAAGCCAAAAAAAAAAAAAAAAAACTGCAACATTAGTAGTGGAGTAGAAATGCCAATTCCAGGGAAGATACTGATAGAAGAAGAGAACAAAAAATGGGAAGGCAAACAGAACAGAAACAATGCAAACACGCAGACATTAAAAAAAAAATCCTGAGTCTTCAAATCACAGGAGTGACAACGCAACACATCCGATGACGTATAACACACAAAGATTCTCAAACTGAGCATGTCCCATATTCAACGTAAACTGCAGAGAAAACGGACAACCAGAGGTCCCAGAAGATGGCAGACAGATCTGCCGAAATGCATCGGACAATACATTCAAGAAGTCTGACGAAGTTTTTTTGGTGATTGCAATTCCTCATCAAATATTTTTTCGAGTGATTCATTTTTCCGTTTTTGAAGTTTTCCAGTGTCATTTTCACATCTCCTTTGTCTTCATGTGCCTCCCGTAGTTCAACTAAAAAACATATCTTACTCAAGAAATGAGCGGATTTTTTTGAAGTTAGTCAAAAAAAGCCTACACCCAAGAACCTGATGAGAACAACAGTGCAAAGATTTGATAATCGACCAACTACAACCGAGAGGTACGTGAAAGATTTTTCCTTGAATCGCATTCGATTACCGCGATATATATTAACAGCAAATATTAATAACTTCCAACCGAGAAATTGCTTTCCACTCAAAGGAAATATAACATGTAAAAAGTTACAGCAGTTTAAAACCACCATTAAATGGTTCTACCTGAAAAAATAACGTATTATATTTTCTGTTATTGCTCCAATTATAAGTCCCCCCCCCCTCCCTCCCTCCCTCCCTCCCTCTCTCTCTCTCTCTCTCTCTCTCTCTCTCTCTCTCTCTCTCTCTCTCTCTCTCTCTCTCTCTCTCTCTCTCTCTCAATCCTCAGACAGCAATGTTGTCCTGTTTTTCTTTAATTTAAAAAATGAAGGGAAGTCTGCTTCTCAGCACTAATTACTGTGTTTATATTTTTTCTTTTAATTTGGATGTTTAGTATTTGTATTATAAATATTACAATATTTCTTTTTTTACTTTTTATAAGTTTTTTTCCCCTGAAGGGAAAACGTTTTAATATTTGTCTCCGAAATGTAGTTTTAAGATCAGTATTTGTAAGTGTCATTTGGTAACTTGTGTTACATTCTTGCTTTTGTTCTGTGTCTCATTTTTGATATTGTTTTAGAAACAAACATGGCAGAGTATCTGAATATTACCATTGCCCAAAATATTACAGACTGATTTGTTTCTTGTTTATTTCAGGAATTCGTAATGGAAAGTGCTTGTTCAAACCAAATGTTGTTGCTCAATGTTTACTGTGTCAAATACATAAAAAATGAGCCATGTGAAAGTTCCCTTTCAAGTAGTACACCCTCTGAAGGTAAATTACATGAATGCACCATATGCTTCAAGACATTCAGTAAGAAAAATTGTCTTTCAAAGCATATGCTTTTCCATTCAAAGCCATTTGAATGTGAGATATGCCATAAGACATTTGCATACAATTGTAATCTTACAAAACATATGCTTCTTCATGAATGTGATGAACATGTCTGTAGTATATGTTCTAAGAAATTTACTAATAGAAGTAACCTTGAAGTGCATATGACATTTCATAAGACTCATGAATGTACTGTTTGCAAAAAAAAATTCTCATCCAAAAGTGTCCTGAAAAGTCATTTTTTCATACATTCTGGTGAGAAGCCATACAAGTGTAATTTTTGTGTAAAAAAATTTGCCCATAGAATTAGTTTATCAAGGCATGTTCTTCTCCATACAGGTGAGAAACCCTATGAATGTGATGTATGTAGCAAGAAATTCGCACATCAAAGCTCACTTACAAAGCATATGGCCCAGCATTCAGATGCTAAGCCATACAAATGTAATGTATGCTTCAAAGCATTCAATAGAAAAGATAATCTGACAAAGCACTCTTACCTTCATGGAGACGCAGAACACAAGTGCCAGTTATGTTTAAAAACATTTTTTCGGAGATATGACTTAACAAAACATATGGTCCTTCATTTAGATAAAGATAATTTTAAATGTGATGTATGCACCAAGAAATTCACAGTAAAGAGTCGGCTTATGAAACATTTGCATATTCACACAGGTGAGCAGCCTTACGAGTGTTGCATATGCTGTAAAAAATTCACTTTTAAGAATATTCTTACTCAGCACATGCTGGTTCATACAGGTGAGAAACCTTATCAGTGTGATGTCTGTAACAAGAGATTTGCAAATAAAAGTTACCTTTCACATCATCAGCGTGTTCATACTCGTGAGATGCCACATAAATGTGATGTGTGTTTTAAGAAATTTATGTTCAAAACTCATCTTTCTGAGCATATGTGCATTCATGCAGATGAGAAGCCACAGACTGTATCCACAAAAGTAATGTTTCATCATTTAAGTTCACTTGTACAGACTTAGACACTCCACAGGTATGCCAAATGCATCCTGAAATGTGTTAAGAAATACTATCATGGAAAAATTTTACAGCTGAAGAGTATTTTGTGTGTGACAAACACCTCAAGAAATTTATTGGCAGGTGTGATATGTCAGGGCATTAGCTCCTGCATGTCAATAAAAAAGCCTTAATAACTGCATTCTGGTTGATTCCGGCGGTAACGGAAGGACACTTTGTACAACAAAACAGATACGCTTTAAGCTCTGCCTGATAAAATTAATGCTTATTCTGAAATCTGAAGGGTGGACTTTTATCCTTGTTGTGAAGGCTAACAAAAAATACAAAATTTGAAAAAAAAAATTAACAGCTTCATTTTATAACCATACTGAAAACATGGTAACGGAAGGGCATTTTTGGGACATGACATACCACATTTCGCTCTTCTGCTCTGAAATTCAGCTAAACCAGAAATGAAAAAAATCGGCAAAAAATAAGTACCACTGCGTATCCCTTCAGTTTATATTTCCAAATCCAGTTTGTAAAAAATCTCTTATACATTGCTACAAAAATTGTCATTTATTACGGTAACGGAAGGACAAAATTTCCAGAAGTTTAAATTGATAAAAATTACAAGTTTAAGTTCCAAATATTAATATAGCTTACTTGAAGATTTTTCATTACATAATTACAAGTATTCATGAACAATGAGAAAATAATTACTGATTACTCTGCACATATAATGTAAGAAAATTTAAATCAACAGTGAAATCTGGTGCAGGAGCCATTGAACAAAATTTCTGGTTTTTCCTAATCTCTTTTCCAAATCTGTGTAGAATCAATCCAACACTTGTCTTTCTCGGGGAAACCAAAAATAAACCCTTTACTGTCTTGTTTTCTTAAACAAGACACCTCCACACCATCACCATCTGCATTTTGCACTTGCCCAACATAGTGCCGTCTTGATTTTTTTCCTCGCCATTCAATCAGCAAAAAGTCTCCTACTGCCACGTTATCATGCTTATCATTTGAAACTAAAGGTTCTTCTCCATCATCATCAGCTATGTTGATGTTTATGTGTTTGCCTTCTTTTAAGTCTAACTTTTTCGTTTCTGGGGAAAAGAAATATTCCCAATACTCAATAATGTATTTGTCAAGTGGTTTTACAAAATGTGTGTTGTGTGTGTTAGGAAGAGCTTGAACATCATTCCATCTTTCTTTCAGCTCTTGAACATACCCATTCATAACATCTGATGAAATAAACTGAACTTTTATATTTCGGCTGTTTTCAGCAGCAACTTCTGCAAATCATTTAGCTGTTGTCACTGATCTTCCACTTAACATATGGCTCCATACCATGCGTTTACACTCCCGCCAATGCCATCAACTGCCCCTTTCCCGTGACTGGTGGCAAAATAGCTCCAAGATATCATGATATGATATTTTTCAAACATAAAAGTTAAACTGGCAAACAAATACTGCTGTTTGAATTGGCTTGCGGCTCCATCGCTGAAAAATATAACTTTTTCCAACTCTAGATATGATGCCAATAGGCCAAGGATCAAGGCATCAAGAAATGCAGACTGCAACCTTTCCGTGATCCATGTCATCACTTACAAACGAATAACCAGTTCCTGTTTTACTTATACACCAAACATATGCTCTGAAAATGGTGACTTGTTGGTGATGCCAGTGAGCTGCCTGAATTTCATTTTGCATCTTAATGGAGAAGTTTTCAGCAAAGTCAACTTGTACAACAAGTGACTTACTAGAGAAGCTTTTTCTTTGCTTTCTTGAAAAACTTATGCTGCTGCCGTTTGATGAAAGTGTGCCTCAAACATTGAGCCAATTGTCCCTAAGAAGGCGAAGGCAGTCTTGTACTGAACCTTCATATCTGCTTTTAACGGCCTTTTGGTTTTCTTTGTCGTTGTCCCACTGTTCCCACTTAACAACTATAGTGTTCTGTTCACTGCTAGTAATACATTTTACATCAAAATAATTTTTGCAGATTTCACATTTCCTAAACATGCACTTTTCATTTTCTTGGCTACATACAAGAGTTGAAATGAAGTCACAGAAATGCTTAGGGAAATCTTCAATTATTGATGACAGGCTTTCAATTAATAATCTTACATTTTCATGGTATTTGCATACACATGTTGTGGGGAATATCTTTTTTTAACAAAACAAAAGGAGGTCTCATTTCACAAAATTTTGATAATGACTCAAGGTCATCACTAAAAATCGCTTTTGAATTTTCTCTTTCTTCCTATTTTGATGAATTATAACACAGTCATTTTTTCCTGGAGCTTGCCATGAAATATCTGTTTTATAGAACTTCAATTATACGTTTTTCAATTTCTGTAAGTTCTTTTCCATCATTTTCTGGCTTCTCTGCTAAGGGAATGCTCAACTTCGAAGCTATTGTTTCGATAACTTTTATTCTATTACTAATCTAAAGCAACTATTCTGGGAATTTTACTAGGAAATTTTTTCATTTAAATTGCAAATTTTTAGAGAAAACTCTTCTCCTTCTTCAGGCTGTCTTGTTGTAGCTCAAATCAAGTTCCTGAAAAATTGCAAGGTAAATAACTTTATTCCAAATTCATTTAGACTTAGAAAACCATTTAAAGATTTAGACAACAACAAGACAGCCTGAAGAAGGAGAAGAGTTTTCTCTGAAAATTTGCAATTTAAATGAAAAAATTTCCTAGTAAAATTCCCATAATAGTTGCTTTAGATTAGTAATTGAATTAAGAAACTAGGAAGCCATTTCTCAACATGAGCTTTATTCAAAAAACTTTTATTCTTTTTCGAGGACTTGTGGGTAGCGCTTTTGATGCACATTTGACTGCTTTACTTAGAGTTTGTGGGGAGGTATAAGGTTTCAGAGCATTATTAGACTCCATGTCATTACTTTTCTTGGACATTCTTCTATTTCTTTTTCTGATTTTCTCCTGCATTTGGAGTTTTTTTAAGTCATTTGGCATCAGGTTTTTGCGCTTATCATATTTTTGCTTCCTATCTTTTTCTTTCAATTGCTCATGCAAACCTTTAGCTTTCATATGCTCTCTGTAGAGATGTTGCTTTTCTGCCGCAGTCATAGGCATTTTTTAAAAGTAGTAGCACAATCAATATTATATAACAACCTTTTAAGACCTTTCACAAAGTTCAACAAACAATAATCCAAATATAGATAAATTAAAGCATCTGCTTATGTGTGGTGAAACATAACAGCATGTAGCACATGGTTGCACAGATTGGTGTCTGAAGTTATGGTCAGTTGACTGACAGTTACGGTTATGGTCAATAGGCTGACAGTTACGGTTAAAAGTTGCCTTGTAAACATATCCAGTTAAATAATGTTGTGATACAAAAGCCTTAATATTCATTCAAAACAGAAAAAAAAATGGTGTATGATAATTTGTTTTCCCAAATTTATTTAATATGCATTATATATATATATATATATATATATATATATATATATATATATATATATATATATATATGTTAAATTTGTAAACTTAATAAAACAATTTTAGTTTAAAATAGAACCTAATCTTTGTACATCTGTAATCTTAGGTCAAAATGAGTTGATTCTGAATTGTCCTTCCGTTACCGTATTTGATGTCCTTCCGTTACCACTAAAAAACTATCTGAATCAAAGATGAATTAAAATGTAATTGTTTCTAACTAAAAGGGACCAAAAAGCTGCTATGTAAAAAAAAAAATGAAGTTCTAGCCTTAATGGTTTATTGTTGATACAGTTTACATGTAGTATTTTGGTAACGGAAGGACATTCATTAGTTATGTTATTAAGCAGTCCCTCTGATAGTAAAAAAAGCTATCTGCACATATTAGTTAATAAACAAGTTAATTACAACATTAAATGTTAAAAGTTAGCATGTTAGTAACAGGTATATTAAAATATTAACCCAATTTCTGCTATGGTCAAAATTAGTGTTTTTCAATGATGCAGCTGCATTAGAAGAACGAGCAACTTTGACCTTACTATTATCAAGGTCATTGTATTATTCATCAAAATTATTGGCAGATATAAAAAATTTATATTTTCCTGAAAGAATGATATATAACATTCTTAACAAAAACGAATTTTAAAATTTAAGTGTTGTGTCCACTTTTTCCCGGAATCCACCTTCTGTGCTTCCAAAACTAGAAAGTACTTTTCTTTTTGGGTTTTTTGTCTTGTTGGCAAAAACTATTGTGTTTGGAAGAAAGGGGATAGTTAAAATGTTTGTATTTGTGAAAAACCTCTGCAATGGGACATGCTAATTTTTATGCAGGTATGGAACTTTAAGTGTACAATATGTGCTCCAAGAAATTCATTGTCTGTATAGGTGTACTTTTCGTTAAACAGTGTGTGCCTTCATTCACATCTGAAATTTTAGGAATGAATTTGTGTTAAAAAAAATTGTCTGTGCATATGCTGTGCCAAATAAAAAGAACACTTTTAATATGAAACTGAATACATTGTCTTTGCTATTGATTATGGAATGTCAGAATGAAAGATAATCTTATGCTACTGGAACACAGCTGAAAATACATCTTTGTAATAAGAAAACATTTAATTTAGTGTGCTTTTCATAGTTCAAAAGTAGTTTCTGCCTTCAGATTTCTAAAATACTATGTTTTTTACAGTTAAAACTATTTTTTCAATTGTATTCACTAAGTTTTCTGTTTCAGATGTTTTGCATACAAATTAAACTATAAAAATTTACACTGTGAATATGCAAATATTTTGTAGTGCTGCAAAGCATTAATTTATTCTTGCTGATACATACTTATGGGCAGTGTCAACAGTGCCCTACTCTAACTACAATATCAAGAGAAAACGATCTAATGTTTATGGTTTAAAAAAGGCATATGTTGAATTGACTGTTAGAATAACATGAATGCTGTTAAAACTTATTCCCATCTGCAGTAAGTTATTCTAAGATACTATATTACACTATACATAAACATAACGAATGGGTGAAAAAAGTGTTTAAAGAGAGTGTTTTAAAGCCTTAAATATTTTTTGTAGACCATAAATAACCCTTAAACAAAAACCATAGGATATTTCAAAAGATCCTACAAATTCTATTTGTCGGTGATGATGTAAATATTTAGTTTTGTAACAGGAAAGCAGTATTTTTGAACCCAAATACAAATGATGCAGAGGTTTTATGTTTGTTTGTTTTAATTGCAGAAACCATAGGTTTTCACTATAAGTGTGTTTTGTGGCATACTCTGTTTTTACTCTACATGTATACATTGCTTGTCCACAAGAATTATACATCCTGCTAGCAGTTAGTTGTCTTCGGAGAGTACATTTTTTGTTTAAGTTCTTAAAACAATGTTAGGTAATCATGCAGAACAGCAACTTCACATTTTTTTATTTTTATTATTATTTTCCTGTAAAAATGCTTTCCATTTTTCTATAAAAATTAACACAGCAAGCGTTTCTGCTTTTTTTTTTTTAAACCCGAAATTGGTTCTTACCCCATATAAAGCCAGAACCATTTCAGTGACTGGTAAATTTGTTTTCAGAAGAAAGTGAGCAGCAGCAGTGCCAATTTTTGAATTTAAATTACTTAAAGTGCATGTTTACCTTAGTCACTTCTTACTATATCGAGGGACAAAGCAAATACACTGGTGTGCAAAAATTAAGAACGAAGAGGAGAAATTAGCATAACAGCGGAACAAGCAGGCAGAACGGATCGAAAGACCACTCAGGAGATATACTAGGGTCCGGTACGGTAGGGCATGTGCATATATGCAGCATGACGGGGGGGGGGGTGTTGTCAGAAGGGTATAAAGCACACGGGCAGTGTACGCTCAGCAATTCAGTGAAAACTATTGCACAGTGTACATCGGTTTGAACGATGTACACTGTGAACGATGTCGAATTGCTGCCACCGTGTGATATGGCCAACAGGCAATCCAGTAGACGACATCTGGATGACTTTACCCGAGGTCGCGTCATTGGGAAGTTGGAACAAGGTCAAAGTGTGGCCGAGGAGTTCGGGATCGCTCACAGCATTGTTTCACAAGCTTGGAAAGCATTTCAAATGACAGGAACAGCTGTCCGGGAATTTAGCAGTGGTCGTCCACGAGCAACCACGGCGGCGGGCGACTGGTATATTGTCCTTCAGGCGAGAAGAGGCAGATGGAAGACAGTGGGAGAAATCGCAAGGCAAAAGCAACTGACAACTGGACATCCGTTATCGCGTTTTACCATGGCCAAGAGGCTGCACAAAGGTGGTCTATTTGCACGGCGACCAGTACGGTGTGTGCCATTAACGCCTGCTCATCGGAGACAGCAGTTTCTGTGGTGCCAGGAACACAAGAACTGGACACATCAGCAATGGGGTCTAGTTCTCTTTACCGATGAGAGCCGATTTAGTCTGACGAGCGATTCTGGATGTATGCACATCTGGAGAGAGCAGGGAACACAATCACACCTCCAACATTATCGAAAGGGACCGGTTTGGAGGTGGCGGAGTTCTCGTTTGGGGCGGTATCGTGCTTGGTAGCCGTACTGACCTCCACATCTTCCAAGGAGGTTCAGTCACTGGTGTCCGCTATTGTACCGAGGTTCTGTGGGTCCTGAGTTCCTCTTCATGGACGACAACGCTACACCTCATCGTACAGTGGCTGTCGCAGAGCTGTTGGAGAGTGAAGATATTCAATGCATGGATTGGCCCGCAAGGTCCCCGGACCTAAATCCAATCGAACACGTGTGAGACCTTCTCGGGAGACGCTTGGCAGCACGTCACCAGCAACGATTCCGCAGCTGCGATTGGCGCTACAAGAGGAATGGGCTGCGATGCCTCAACAGCTCCTTGACAACCTTGTCCTCAGCATGGACAGACGTTGTAAATCCTGCAGCGCAGTCAGGGGTAATCATAACCCCTACTAAAGACTGGATTTTTCTTGGCAGCCGCCTGTCACATGGACGTTTCTGTCTTCTGTCCAGTTGTGCTCGAAGCTACCTTTTCAATAAAGTGCCTTTGGATTCCTTGTTTGGACGGTTTTGCTCACTTGTCCCATATTCTTACATCTTGGGGATCTTATGGTATGATTTGAGTCGATGTGGAGCACTTCTGCACTATGTTACATTGGAAAAACCGCCTCTTCCTTAATTTTTGCACGCCAGTGTATATCTCTTGTTTCAATTGTAATTAAAACTTAAATAAATGCATGTTTACTTTAGTCACTTCTTACTATATTTAGGAACAAAGCAAGCACAGGGTTTGTACGCCTCCTGGAAAAAAAGCAATTTTTAATTACTCCTGGAATTATTGTGCTTCTTTTTATACTGAACTACACTATCTACCAACAAGTAATTGGACACCCCTGCAATCGACAATATCTGCAGTCCTGATACACGTCACGGCCGCCGCCGTTAAATATCGTGTGGGAAACAACGCAACCAGTTGCATGCAAGATGCCACGCAGTTCGGAGCTCTCTGATTTCGAGAAAGGTGTAATCGTCGAGTATCACAGAAATGTCCGATCCATACATGACATATTCAGTGAATTGAAGTACCCAAAATCGACAGTGGCCTACGTGATTGGCAAGTGGAAGATGAGAGGTGACTGTCGGAATGTGCCCCGACCCGGCAGACCCACAAAACTGGGAGTTAGAGACCGACGAGTGCTGGCCAGAGAAATTTGGAAGAACCGCACCAAATCGATGGGCCACATCCGCCCATCAACAGGCATCCGGGAATGTTCTTTCGATGAATACCATCCGTAAGGAAGCCCATCTGCTCGGTTATCATGGACGTGTTGCCGCCCAGAAGTCTGATCACCAAGTCCAACAGCGCTGCTCGGCTAACGTGGTGCAAAGAACATCGACAGTGGACCGTTGAACAGTGGAAACAGGTTCTCTGGAGAGACGAATCAAGGTTCACCCTCTACCGTTCGGATGGCAGGGTCTGGGTTTGGCGTCTGCCTGGAGAACGCCTCCTGCCGGAATGTATTGTGCCAACTGTGAAGTTCGGCGGCGGTGGAATTATGCTATGGGGTGTTTCTCCTGGTATGGCACGGGACCCTTGGTCGCAATTCCTGGTAGACTCAACGCCGAGAAATTATTGTCATCTGAAGGTATAAAAAACAATGAAATGAGAAGGGAAATATGTCGGCAGGAAAAAGAATTAAGCAATGGATGCTGCTTGCAGTGGTCTAAGCGCTGGCTTCTGTCCATTCTTCTGTGATAAGTCCGGGTTCGAATCCCGGTGGGGCATTGATGTGTTTGCCTTGCAGCACTGGCTCTCTCCCTTCCCTGGAACCATTAGCTTTAAAGTAGGGGCAGACAACTGCTTATAGTCCATCAAATTGCCCACAGTGCCCCTCCCCCACCCCCCAAAAATTTCATGGGAAGAAAGCATGGCTTGCTTGCAAGAGGAAACTTGAGCTGATACTCTAGCAAGTACAGCAACAAAACAAAATAAAAAACGAACATTCTTTTTAAAATCATTTTGTTGTTTTTTTCAATTCAGTAGTTTCATATTGTAAATACAGTGATGTGTCCCAGTTTAATATTTACATAAAATAAATTACAGTGAACAATTCCATTTTACTCATGCTACATTATATCCATACTTTCTCGCCATGCATTCTGATCTTTCACTCGGTTGAAAAACTCATCCCCCTTCCCCAGTCTCATGTATTTAGCCAAAGATTTCTTCAGGATGTAGCACTAAACAAATAAACAGTAAGTAGTTAAGTCACAAAAGTGGCAGTATTAATGACAGGCCTGGTAACTGTCAGAGCGTGTGAAATGGTGAATGATATTGAGCAATGTCAAGTGAAGTAATCACAAAAATCCCTTCAATGGCACTTTTTTGTTCATTGACCACACTATAAGCAATATGCAGTCACTCAACTAATTTGGCGCAGTGGTCTAAGGCGCTGGCCTCTGATCATTCGTCCGTCTGGGGTCCGGGTTCGAATCCCGGTGAGGCATGGATGTTGTGTTTGTCTTACGGCACTGGCTCTCTCCCTTCCCTGGAACCAGTGACCCTAAATTAGGGACGGGCGACTTCTTATAGCCCATTGAGTTGCTCACGGTGGTCGTTAAACCTCCAATCAAAAAAAAAAAAAAAAAAATTTGGCACCACTGCTTCCAGGGAAGGGAGAGAGGCATGGGTGGTATACTTGTCTTATGGCCGTAAGACTGGTATACTACCCATGCTGTGTCCAAGACTCAAACTTGGATGCCTACTCAAAGTTATGCCTTTGACAACTTACCCACTGGGGGCAGCAACAGCTATCTCAGCATGTTGCACTTCCAAATGGTTTTGTCCAAAGGGCAGTGACCGTAAGGGGTCCGGGTTCGAATCCCGGTCAGGCATGGATGTTGTGTTTGTCTTACGGCACTGGCTCTCTCCCTTCCCTGGAACCAGTGACCCTAAATTAGGGACGGGCGACTGCTTATAGCCCATTGAGTTGCTCACGGTGGTCGTTAAACCTCCAATCAAAAAAAAAAAAAAAAGGGCAGTGAAAAGCTTTGGTTTCTTTCTATGCATACCAAGAGAAAGTAGTTCAGGAGCTGAATCCACCTGTTAAGGACAAAGGGATTCTTTTTATTGCTGTTGGTTTCGTAATTTTACATGACATGACAGGCACATTCTAGACTGTTCCTTTTCATTAGTGTACAAAGCTTCGATTTAATGAAGCAGGTATATTAATTTTCAAAAAAAAAAAAAAAAAAAAGCAGTCAGGAAAGAATCTCCATTTGGTGTATTTGTGTTAGTGGTAGATTTAAGGTGGCAATCTTGCTTTGAGTTTCATTCCATATCAGGGTTAGGGGTGAAGTAGGTCAGTCCATCATACTGAATTAACCCCTGTCTGCCACCCTGGTGGCTCTGTGGTCTAATTGTTGCTCTTATGATCATTCTTCCAGTGAGGCATGGATGTTGTGTTTGGCTTGCAGCACTTCCTGGAATCAGTACCCGTAAATTCGGGACGGGGCCTTACGGTGGTCAGTGGTCTGAGCGATGGCCTCTGATCGTTTGTCCGAAAGGGGTCTGGGTTAGAATCCCGGTGTGGCATGGATGTTGTGTTTCTCTTACGGCACTGGCTCTCCCTTCCTTAAAACCAGTGACCCTAAATTAGGGACGGGCGACTGCTTATAATAAACCCACTGAGTTGCTCACTGTGGTCGTTAAGCTTCCAATGAAAAAAAAAAACCAGTCAAAAAAAAAATATTTTCCAGACAGCTAAGATTCTTCCTTAGCCTTGTTTAATTTTTCAGAGTTGCTTAAACTTTTTCTAAGATGATGTATGTGCAACAGAATAGAAAGATTGCGTTTCGGTGCTTAAATAGAGTTAATGGACCTCATAAGGAAATTAGGAAAGTGTGCGATCAGTGCGTATTTTTTGTACTACATTTTTTTTTTTTTAACATTACAGACATGGTAAAATTACTGGAAATTTCCTTTTGGTATTTCTTAAGAAGGAAGAAATTATTCATTAACAAATAGCTGCGCTTATGATTTTCTTTATAAATAAAACAGAGTAATAATAAAGTAATAGACATTTTTTTTTCTTTTCAAGGTTTATGTGCCAAGAAATAAAAAAAAAACCCGCGCTTTTTCGAAGTTTGCATAATACAACTTCTAATCGCGATGATTACCAGAACTCATGATTACGGTTTTTTAGCCAGCCTTCTGTTAAAAAAAGTCGTGCATATGTTACCGATTAGTCCGTCTGTCTGTGGACACCATATCTCTGCAACTATTAGTTCGATTTGAAACATTTTTGCATTGGGAGACGTGAAATGTAAGAATAATCCTTGCATTCCGGTTTTTTTTATTTCGATTCAAAACTTCGCCGCTAGAGGGCGTAAATGGAGATGATATTGAATTCAAAGTACATTTTATTGCATACACAGTCGTATCAGAATAATAGGACCACCCCCGGAATCACAGTGTTCCCTCCCAGATGCGTCACAGAGTGCACGTGACAAGGTCTACCACACGGAGATATAAGCATCCAGCCAGGACATATGAGTCATAGTGCATTACGTGAGCCCAATGGGCAGAGGTGGTGATTTGACAGACGTTCAAAATAAAATGATCTACTTCCGCGCCGTGAGTGGAAGCATCTCACAAACAGACTTCGGGGTCAATTTGCGAAGTGCTATAGTAAGGGTGTACCAAGGATGGACTGCTGGCACCAAGTACCTCCCGGCGTCATAACTGTAGAGCCCCAGAGAAGAAAGTCTCCGCTAACTGGTAAAGGGCAATTGACCACGCAAATGAACGCTGGGGCACCCTGGTACGTGTCCCCAATGACAGTAGAACGAACCCTGTTACGCATAGGTCTCTACGCAGAATCAAGGCTCCCAGATCAATCTGCAACGATGCCTGCAGTTCGCATGGGACTACCATCATTGGGCAGTGACAAAAAAATTGTCTTCGACTAATCAAGGTTTCTACTCCTCAGAGGGCCGCCCCTGTGGCGCAGTGGTCTAAGCGATGGCCTCTGATCATTCGTCCGAACGGGGTCCGGGTTCGAATCCCGGTGAGGCATGGATGTTCTGTTTGTCTTATGGCACTGCTTCTTTCCCTTCCCTGGAACCAGTGACCTTAAATTAGGGACGGGCGACTGCTTATAGCCCATTGAGTTGCTCACGGTGGTCGTTAAACCTCCAATAAAAAAAAACATTCGTCGGAAAGGGGTCCGGGTTTGAATCCCGGTCAGGCATGGATGTTGTGTTTGTCTTACGGCACTGGCTCCTCCCTTCCCTGGAACCAGTGACCCTAAATTAGGGACGGGCGACTGCTTACAGCCCATTGAGTTGCTCACGGTGGTCGTTAAACCTCCAATAAAAAAAAAAGAAACTCCACAGAGGTGGCGGTTACGGCGTCAGACACGAAAACCAACACCCGAACACGCTTGTCGGTCAAGTACAGGCCAGCGGTGGCAGTGTACATGTCTGGGGGGATGTTTTCCTGATATGACCTGGGACGTTTATCCTGGTGGTGATGGTGTCTACACTGTTAAAAATTTGGGGATAGGTTGCACTAAAAAGTGGTGCTGCACCACTTTCTGAGAAAAGATTTATCATTATGTGGTGCAAACAAAACCCAACAATATAGTGCAACCGTACACCACTTTATGGGATAAAGTTGCACCAGAATATGGTGTGAGAATGCATCATTTTATAGTACAACCTTACACCATAATATGGTGCACCATTTGTTGGTGTAACTTCTCCAAAATGTGGTGCAATTGGTGTAATTCGGCTTACTGGTGTAACATATCACC
The DNA here is from genome assembly GCA_039090855.1 of Macrothele yani. NCBI lineage: Eukaryota > Metazoa > Arthropoda > Arachnida > Araneae > Macrothelidae > Macrothele > Macrothele yani. The sequence goes on along the minus strand of CM076994.1, from coordinate 6,854,572 downwards.
AAAATGAAGTGTTGTCTTTTTATATCACTGCTTTATGGATAAAATATTTTGAAAACAGGGTTTCTGTATACAATTCCAAAAAGTTTGTTTACTTCATCAATTTGGGAATAAAATGTTCCTTTTTTTTTTTTTTCTTTTTTTTTAAATATTTTTCACATATTCGGGAGATTTTAATCTTCATTGCTTCTGTTAGCACATATAGTCTCAATTTCAAGATCAATACACTGGGCCATTTGATGTCGCAATTTGAGGTTGTTATGCTACATTAGAAAATACTTCCATGTGAATAACTTCCTGAGAAAACTAAAATTGCATTGTCCTACAGTTGGCTAGGCATATTTATACCATCAGAAAGTTTCAACGTGAAAATAATTATGTCAGGAACACAAGATATACAGGTATATGTGCTACAAAAAAAATGTCTTCACTTACGTTATTAACTTGGGTGAACATTTCTTTAAAATTTTCCGAACTCGCATTAAGCCGCCCCGGTGGCGCAGTGGTCTAAGGCGTTGGCCTCTGATCATTCGTCCGTAAGGGGTCCGGGTTCAAATCCCGGTCGGGCATGGATGTTGTGTTTGTCTTACGGCACTGGCTCTTTCACTTCCCTGGAACCAGTGACCCTAAATTAGGGACGGGCGACTGCTTATAGCCCATTGAGTTGCTCACGGTGGTCGTTAAACCTCCAATCCAAATAATAATAAAAAAAAGAACTCGCATTAACTATGACGACAAAACCAACATGACGGCACAATATCTCTGTCGGATTTCGAAGACGCATGCGCCGTCTCCTTCACTGCCCTAAAATGTGGTGCAAGGTAACGCCGGTCCTGCTGCATTTGGTAATTTGCACGAAAACTTGGTGCAAGTGTGAAAATTGCTAACAGATCATGGTGTAAGTGTCAGATGCTGCACGATATTGTGGTGCAATGTTGAACTGAAATTTTTAACATTATACCAACAATGCGCCCTGCCATGTCGCTAAAGGGGTGCGTGACTGGTTCCAGGAACACAACAGCGATGTCTCCGTTCTCCTTTGGCAGGCGAAACCTCCCGATCTCAATCCCATAGAGCACTTGTGGAACTGTTTGGTTCGACGTGCTGACCCACAACACGTCATCTCCAGCCATGGGCGGCGGACCCTAATATTTACAGGGGGGTCCAACTGCTCCGAGAGCGAAAACAATTTTAAAATAGTAAAGAGAAATAAAACAACGTAGGGTAGTTGAGTACATATCATCATCAACCACTGCTGGATGAAGGTCTCCACAAGTACCTTCCACAACTTTGTCTTGAACCTGTCACTTGAGCAGGCTTTCGTATTTTAACCACCCATTTTTCACGTGGTCTTGTTCTGCGTATTTTCGTGCCCCTTAGTATTATATCTAATATTGCAGTTTTTCAAGCATGGCCAGTTTTGCTAGCAATATGCCCAGCCACTTGTCACTTGAGCGTCTTCACTTTGATCATGACGTCATCAACATTTTTCCTTTCTCTAATGCATGTGTTCCTCTTCCTGTCTTTCTTGATTACAGCAAGCATGCACCTTTCCACGTTTTGCTGAGTTCTCTTCATCCTTTGTATGTTTTTTTTTTCAGTTAAGGTTAATGTGTCTGCTCCATATGTAAAAAATGGAAGGATACATTGATTAAACACTTTTCGTTTAAGACATGGTAAACTGCTCTGGAAAAATGTACTGTTTGTTCCAAATGCTCTCCAACTAAGTTTTGTATGCCTACTTACCTGGGCGAGTCAAAAGTTCGTTCCATTTTTATCTCCGCATAATGTTGAGCCTCCATTCCTGTGCAAAACGAGCTCCACCATCGACTGCATACAGCGATGACGTGAACACAAAAGGCTAATGATGTGTGTTTGGCACTGAGCCACATTGCGTTATTAGGTGAGCAGAAGATGGAGGTCGATAAACGCCCTGTTTGAGTTCACCAACGCCATTATTGGAAAAATGGGTTAAACGCGACAGCAGCGAGACAAATTTCTGCACTTAAAAGCGAGAAAACAGTGAACAGCAGCACTGCACGAAAATAGTTCCGGCGTTTTAATGCTGCAGACATCAGTGTCGAACACAAATCGAGATCAGGAAGTCCATCGATCACCACGGCGGAATCTGTGACAGCGAACAGCCCTACCAATACACTACATATGGCGCTTGAGGTGGTGTCTTCCCAATCCATTTTTGTTCGTCATCTGCACAAGCTTGTTTTCTCGTCCCGGTGCCATCGAATGATTCCCATGCATTGACACCCCAGAAGGCGAAACAAGTCGAAGACTTGCCAAATCCACAGGACGTTAGGTTCTGGCGTCCTATCGCCACAGGCGATGAAAAGTGTAATCCTACGTTATCAACTGGGATCCTACATTATCCGGGCACCTGTGGCTGAAAACAAACCAGGAAGCACAGCCAGTAGCACAAAGAAGGAACCTCGAGTGGAAAGTCATTCTGTACATTTAGTAAAATTGTGAAGGGTCTCCAACACTGGGAACTTGTACAAGATATTCAGGCTCCAGACGGAATCTCTATGCAAAACAACCGCCGTCACTCAGCACTCATCAATAGAAAGCGGCCGTGGATTGGGGTACTACCCCTTCTCCCATACAGCTCTGACTTGGCCCCATCCAAATGCCACCTGGCCGCCCCGGTGGCGCAGTGGTCTAAGGCGCTGGCCTCTGATCATTCGTCTGTAAGGGGTCCGGGTTCGAATCCCGGTGGGGCATGGATGTTGTGTTTGTCTTACGGTATTGGCTCTCCCCCTTCCCTGGAACCAGTGACCCTAAATTAGGGACGGGTGACTGCTTATAGCCCATTAAGTTGCTCACGGTGGTCGTTAAACCTTCAATAAAAAAAATGCCACCTGCTTCGATCCGTAGACCATTTCCTACGAGGAGGGCAATTCGCTTCATTGGTGGATGTGGAATCTCACATCAGATAGTTTCCGTCCTCGAAACCTGCCGAATGGTACCACCATGGGAATGTGGCTCTCGTGGAACGTTGGCAAATCCCAACTGGGCGGCGGCACTTAGCTATCTGTAATCCCCTTTGGATTCCATTGTTCAGTGGGCTTCTTCCTGGGATTTACGTCTCTCTCCTTCTAAAAGCTTTGCGGTTGACTTCTCTCGTAAGCGCCGGTCGCCGGCCCCTGCTTTCCGGCTGGGCTCCGACTCAGTGGCCTGGCAGTCCTCCATCAAGATTTTAGGGGTCTGGCTTAACTCCTCCCTGACTTGGTCTTCCCACCTCACGCACTCAAGAAGTCAGTCTTCCGAGCCTTGTCAGCTGTTAAAGTTGTTTGTCATCGCCGGTGGGGTCTTGGCTTCCCCAACGCTCTTGCCTTTGTCGTTGCTGTGATTCGGCCAATTCTAGAATATGCGGCTCCGGTCCTGTTCGCATCCCCCACCTATCTCTACGACCCTCTAGAAGTTCTGCTCAATCATGCACACCGTGCAGCTATTCACCTCCCTCGTTCGACGCCTGTTACGGTCTTGCGTGCTGAATGTGGAATCGGCCGCCCCGGTGGCGCAGTGGTCTAAGCGATGGCCTCTGATCATTCGTCCGCACGGGGTCCGGGTTCGAATCCCGGTGAGGCATGGATGTTGTGTTTGTCTTACGGCACTGGCTCTTTCCCTTCCCTGGAACCAGTGACCCTAAATTAGGGACGGGTGACTGCTTATAGCCCATTGAGTTGCTCACGGTGGTCGTTAAACCTCCAACCAAAAAAAAAAAAAAAAAAAAAAAAAAAAAAAGAATGTGGAATCGCTAGCGTTCGTTCTCGAATCACCCTCCTGACAGTCCCATTTTTGTACCGCCACATGTCGATGGATCAGCGTTCGCCTATCGCTAATCTTCATCTGGAAGAAGACGCCTTGTCATTCTACGCCTGGAGATCCCATGGCTTTCCCTTGGAATCGTGCTTAGTCGTTTCCGACAGGAGCCGTTTTCGTCAACAGCGATCTTCTTCAGGATCTGCCGGCCCCTCCTGTTTCGTCTGCACCCTGCTACTCGATTATCTACTTGGGTCTCCCTTTCCAGCACCGATATCTGCATCCGATGCTTCTCAGACATCGCTTTGAGGTGTTCTTGGCCCAGTACTCAGCGTCGCACCACATCATTGCAACTGACGTTTCGAAGATTAACTCCTCGGTGGCGATCGGGCATTTTTTCCACGGAACAATTCCAGCCGTTCGTTCTCCTTCTCGACTATTTCATCAGTGTTCTCGACTGAAGCGTGGGCCCTAATAACAGCGCTTGAATTTGCTCCCGGCCCGTGCGGTGGCCTCTTGCTGCTTACTGATAGTCATTCTGTTCTGCAGGCTTTGTTTGCATTAAATCGCAAATCTCAAGATATTATCGTTCTTCTGCAAGATTCTCCTCAACGCCTCCGCTCTTTCTACGAGGACATTGTGTTCGTTTGGTGCCCGGCTCATGTAGGTCAACCGGCGAATGAGGCCGTTGACGCTGCCGCCCGACGCGACGGGGCCATGCTGAGGGCCTGGCCCTGTCCCCCTTACAGCCTCCGACGCTGCTCGGCACAGTGGTAACATGATCATCTCCGCTTCTGATTCAGCCTGGCTCAGAGCGATATCCGTTCATCAGCTTCCGTTACAGATGGCCTAGCGAACATTGTTATCGAAGTTCCTCAGCGGTCATCATTCAGAAATTACGCACGGACATGGCACCTTTAAACAGCTACCTCTTTCTGATTCGGAAACGTTCTTCCCCGATGTGCCTCTGTGGCTCCGGGCCTAAGACTGTTCCTCACTTCCTCCTCTCCTGCCCTGCGTACAGCGCATATCGGAGGGTTTGTTTTGGTGTGACAACCCCTCCTTCAGCAACTTCCGTCTCTGCTCAAACGTATTGCTTCTTGGACTTTCGGGACGCTTCCGTGGCAAAACGTAAAGTTCGGGACTATAGGAGAAATTTATAATTTTCTCCAGACGCTTCTCCCTTTGTTTTGTGATGCTGCCGTGGCTTCACGTGCCTGTCGCAAGGAGGTTCACTTCCTTGGCTGGTTGTACATCTTCGAGATTCATAGTGATCAGGAGACATTTTCGCTAATACCGCATATGCCGCCCCGGTGGCGCAGTGGTCTATACGATGGCCTCTGATCATTCGTCCGAACGGGGTCCGGATTCGAATCCCGGTGAGGCATGGATGTTGTGTTTGTCTTACGGCACTGGCTCCCTCCCTTCCCTGGAACCAGTGACCCGAATTAGGGACGGGCGACTGCTTAATTCCCACTGAGTTGCTCACGGTGGTCGTTAAACCTCCAATAAAAAAAAAAAAAAATACCGCATGTCCAACTAGTTGCTGTGAGTCACAAAGTCTATAGGCCTCACCGTCTTAAAAAAAAAAAAGAAAAAAAGAAACACTGTGCGTTTTCCTCCTCTGATGTGTACAAAATGTTAGGAATCGAGTTTCGGTCAAGTGTGGCGTTTAGGTGGTCATCCAGATTTTGGTAATGTTTGTCAAATGGTTGTGTTGCACGTTATTTGAAAATTTTTAAGTGTAAATTTGTCTGTAAAACTGACGTCATATTTGGTTAATTCAAATCAAACGCAGTACATACTTAATCTTGGACTGGGTCATTCCTTTCCAAATCAGCCCAAGGTAGGTTGCAGGACCCATTTTGAAAATTATTTTTTGATCACATGCTCCTACATATTCTAGTAATTAAAAAACTAATTTTAAAAATTCTTTCTCCAGCTCGTTTTTATGGGTATGTTCTTGTTTCTTGATTGGAGGTTTAAGGACCACCGTGAGCAACTCAATGGGCTATAAGCAGTCGCCCGTCCCTAATTTAGGGTCACTGGTTCCAGGGAAGGGAGAGAGCCAGTGCCGTAAGACAAACACAACATCCATCCCTCACCGGGATTCGAACCCGGACCCCAGACGGACGAATGATCAGAGGCCTGCGCCACCGGGGCGGCTTTATGGGTATGGCCGACGCTAAATTTGATGAATTTTGGTGTTCACGGAAAATTAAGCCTTGCAAAGTTTGTTAGTGATCTGATGGCTTACTGTGTAGGTGTGGTAAGCTTCAGATGTGTGAGTTCTCATGAACTTTGATACCGTAACTTGAAGAACTTCACATACAGGCCTTTATTTTTACAACTGAGCTTTTCAGTTACAGCATGTCACCGCTGTTCATAAAAACGGGCCATGTAGTTCAAAATTTGAAACCTTTTTATATTTCTAAAACACGATTTTAGAAAGCAAAGGTTTGTAGTATTTGAAAGTGTTTTTTATGTTCCATAGAAACAACTGAACGCATTTTCTTGCCGCCCTGGTGATGCAGTGGTCTAAGCATTGGCTTAGGACCATTCATCCAAGATGGGTCCCAGTTCTAATCCCAGTGCGGCATGGATGTTGTGTTTGTCCTACGGCACTGGTTCTCTCCCTTCCCTGGAACCAGTGGCTCAAAATTAGGGATGGGTGACCGATTATATAATGTGGTTGTTAAACCTCCAATTAAAAAAAAAAATGTTTTCTCCATAAAGACGACGGTATTGCAAGGAGTGGAGGACCAGGATGTCCCATTGCAATGAAAAGCCAGTAAATGGAGATGGCTACTGATAATTCGTCCTCGATAGGGTTCGAATCTGGATGAGGCATGGGTGTTGTGTTTGTCTTACGGTGCGCTGGCTCTCTCCCTTCCCTGGAACCAGTGGCCCTAAATTAGGAACGGGCGACTGCTTATATAGCCCATTAAATTGCTCACGGTGGTCGTTAAACCTCCAATAAAAAAAAAATCAATAAATGGATATTCTGAAAGTTACTGTAGAGACAAGGCAATGCCAAATTTGAGTTCCATGACTTATTTCAGATTTAAAGCATGATGAAAAGCCAGGATTTTTGATTAAAATACCAAAGATCACATAAAAACAAAATCAACCCTGTAACATAAACACAGGAGCAGGATTTCAATTTATGTACCATGTTTGGACATGTTTATTGGTGCATTATAAAATTGATTTCTCGCACACAAATCGATCTTGTCAGGATTCCAGTCACTTTTCCTAACGAATCCCAATGTGCCACCATCTTTTCAAGATATTGATGTCTTTAAAATAACTGAATTTTATACAGGTAACTTGAATGGCTCACAAGAAGAACTAATTGCAGAATTGAAACTGTGGCACTGTTGGCCCATCTGCAGAGAAAAGAGCACGGGCCAAAAGATGCATTAAGTGCTTTAAAACTGTGCTACAGTGAGGTATTGCCTAATATAAAAACATCGTTTCATATACTAAGTACTCTCCCAGTGACAACTTCAGAAAGTGAGTGTTTGGTTTTAACACTGTGTCTCTTAAAATCAGGTTTACATAATACCATATCAGAACTGAGACTCAATGGGTTAGAATTACTTCACATTCATCAAGAATGTACACCAAAAGCAAAAGTTTTAGATGAACTAGCAAAAAAGCCCAGAAGGCTGGAAATGCAACTCAAGTAAATAGTAAGTAAAAGTAACATAAAAGTGGAATCAAATAAAAAAAATAGTTGTTGAAATGAATGTTGTCAGCAATTGTTATGTACAATGAAGAAAAGTGCCGTTATACGTAAGAATGAAGAATGTTTCACTAGTAGGTAAATTTTTATTTTGTTCTAGAATTGTATCTTTTAATCATTTAATAGTAAGTAGTGTAGTATTCTTGTTTTCTGCACAAATGAGTAGCAAAATATAAGTGTGGTGATGAGAATATAGGTAATAAGAATATTGATTTCCAACAATATTGATTTGAATATTTTTGCATGGATGTTGCATACATTTAAAAAATGCACTCATATTTAATTGTATAAAAAAATTCTAGGCATGCCATTGGTGCCATATTGCTACTAGGATCTTCACATTCAAAAGATGCAGTTGTTCATTAACATGTTACTATAGACTTGCTGCAAGATAAAAAATCAGTGTTTTTCCCTTTTGAGGTACATATTTGCATTTTTCAAATGTAGGTTTCAGTACTTCCTCATTTTGTTTTTACTTCTTCTATTGAAACAAAAATGTAAGATATCCCTTTGATGTTTTCCATGGCAAAATCATACAAATCTGTGGGGTGAAAATCTGATTTTTTTAGGGACTTGCTTGTGTGGCTTCTCATCTCATAGTACCTCCTACTCCATCACTGAAATAAACTTTCTTGACTGATAGAAGTTTCTTTAAGGTGGTTTCTGGCATACTTCTGAAATGTATGAAGTGCTACTGTGTTGTGTTCTGGGTGATCACATATGATGCACGTGCTATGGCTCTTCAAAACACCATCTGACTTGAAGTAATGTATAAAAAGATGAAAGGGTAGCCTGTATGCTTACCCAACGGAAACTTCGGATTTTATCCTGAATTATAAAATTGTAATCACAGAAAAATCTGCTAGAACTATACATTTTATGTTACGTTTTCTTTTGTGGTTTTCAAAAACAGTTTTTAAAACAAAGTGGTGTTTTTTGGTGCCACCAGCTTCTTAGTGATATTTTGAATAAACTCACTGGAAGTTTGAACAACAATTGATATTTTGGTAATGTAAGGATGCTTGTTATGATATTGTGATTACTTTTTTTATTGTTGTATATATTAATGCCAGTGGTACTGGGCACATTCACAAAGTTTTACTGACATTAGTGCAGGGTAAGCGCTGGGTCCGGTGGTCCCGTATGCCTTAGGAGACGTAGGGACAACTCCCGAGGAGAGAACTGAATTGGGCTTGGGGAGATTAATTAGCATTAGACGCCGACTCAAGAACATGAGGCATGGGGAGTGCTGGTCGACGTTGAGTTATGGAGACACATAACTGATACGTGCTGCCATATTATATATACACCTATGAGCCATTACATTATGACCACCCAAAGCCTAGAGAAATAACCCGCCTGGAGACCGAACGGTGGGGCACGTGAAGTTCAGAGAGCATTATATTTACACAGGTTGAAAAATGCTGTCGCCTAGCCGCCCAAGGTGACCAAAAAAAATGTCCGAGCCACCACGGAAAACATAATTGATTTTTGTCTTATAATCCGCGGATTATCTGCTAAATAAGTTTAAAATTTAAGTTTTGCAGATTATACACTAGGGATGAACGATGATTTAAAAAAAAAGTTTTTGTGGTCATTTGATTTTTAAAAAAATTTCAGTGTATTAGTGCAGGAGAGGGGGTATAATCAAAAAAGGAACTCCCTTGGAAAATTTTTCCTTAGTTCAGAAGTTTATATGGAGCGGGGGGCAGGGATTTTATAAAAGACCGCAAAAGTTGTAGGTTGGGATGGTGGGAGTTTTTTGTCTTTGTATTGTTAGGAAAGACAAAACGCTGAATGTGCTTGTGCCCCGTGCCCCCTCTTCATCAATCGGCCTATAAAAATGTACGCACAGCGCTCGCTGCACATGCCTCATTTTAAAGTTCCATGTTCTGGATCTTGTGTGCACTGTGCCTTGTATTTTAGTTCATCCTTCACCATTTTGACCAAAGGCTTTGCTGCTGATATTTTCCTTCATTGCTATTTATGATGTCTCCGAAAAGGAAACGTTTCAGTTACACTGCCGAGTTTAAACTTAAAGCAGGGCCACAGCTGAGGATATGATCGTGTCACTACGCGATAGTTTTCAAAAGGTCAGAAAACTAGCACGCAGTAACCAGTGGCGGCTCGTGGTAGGAAAAATAGGTAAAGAGCTACAAGAGCAATATAAAAAGGTATCTACTGTCTTCAATGAAAATCAGTTAATGAGAACTTACCTATTTTTTTATATATTAGATCAATTCTTCTTCCCTTTAAAGCTGGAAATTTGTCGATTATGTCATCATAAAATGGCTGTTTCTTCGTGACTTCAAGAAAATGTCTTTCTGAATAGAAATCTTTGCCAAAGAAGCAAGTTTATCTGGAAAAATAGTGTTTCTTGAGTAAGTTTGTATTCTTTTAAGGCAAGAAAAACTTTTTTCCACTGAAACACTTGCAGATGCATTTGCTAAAATCAGGGAAACCAATATATAAGCTTCTGTAAAAATGTCTTTATCTCCGTGAAGCACTTGAAGAAGTTCATGAGTCGATATATTCCTTAATTTTTCTTCAGCATATACAAGACTCAGTTCATTTTTAAGGCGATGGTGTTTACTAAATATTTTCCCGTAAAAATGTTGTAGATTTTCAAAAGCGTGAGAGGGAAAGCATCAATTAAATTGGTCAAATTTGGTTGTGTCAGCAAGACAGGCAAATTGAAGTTTAAGTTTCTCACAGTCTTAAAATCTTATATCCATTTCCATAAGAATGGGGTACAAAATTTCAAAATACAATTGTTTATAATTTTGAAAAATTGTTTCTCGTGTAAGAGCAGCATATTCCCGTTGAGATCTGCTTATTTCTGTGATTTTGCTAGCTTTTCCAAACAGTGTTTCAAATACCTCATCATTCCTTTTATGGCTCAAAATTTCGTAAGTTTTTTTTTAATTTGAGTAACACAGTAGTTTATGTCTAGTGATTTTTTCTGCAAAATTTCAAATAATACATCGGTGAAGCCAAATATTTCATTAAATACTATTGCCAAAACTGTAAATTCAAAAGTGTTCATATCATTTAAAAACCCTTGGGCAAGTTGAATTGATTTTTTGTCTGAATGGCACTATTTGTGAGAAATTCGAATACTTCCTTCAATTCATCCCAATCTTCAACTATTACGCTTACTAACTTTGAAGTGGAGGACCAATGAGTTTCTGTTATAGTTGGCGTGCATTTTGCGGTTGTTGATGTGAGGGTATTGTTTTTACTGCTTCGCTGAGTGGTGAAAAAACAAAGGAATTACACTGAGGCTTGCAAAAAATTTTCAATACTTAGAAATTTTAGAAAAACTTTGCTATAATACAAGGTTCAAATGATGTACTAAGCAATAACAAAAACAGCTTGAGAAGCTTTATGCTTCATTTTTTCTGGAGCTCAGTCAAGTGTCCAGACAATACGCTTGCCTCATCATAGCATTGTCCTATTGACTTGTGTTGATTATCAAACTGTTCCAAAAATTTGTCTAGCATTTTGTATAAAGCTTCTGATGTTCTATCTTCACTCACATCATGGAAACCCAAAAATCGCTCAACCAATACACCTTCCGAATCAACAGATCTTATTATTAAAGAGCACTCAGAAGTCTGGTTTTGTCTTCCCATCTACTTGAATAGAAAAACATTGAACTTCATTTATTTCATTTTTGACGTGATCATTTATATATTCAGAAATTTATTCAATTAATTCGTTTTGAATAGTTTTTGAGTCACCTGTGAAGACATTTTTTATCATTTCGTGTCGATTTTGAATTTTTAAAGGTCTTCTTGTTATCAACAGTGAAAGCAATTCCTTGAATTTCTACGATTTATCGAGTCAGTGCCTTCGTTATGGTCATGGAATGCTAGTTCTTGTTTACTACAGTACTGCATCAATCATTGTCTGCAGGAAAAGTCTATTTAAACAAATGCTTTTGTTGAAATGCATTTTCAAAAGCTTAGCATTCTCCCTCAGGGCATCGGCAATGGTGTTCTGATTCTTTTCAAAACTGTTTAGCATTAATTCACATTTCAGGTGTTCGTTAGAATCACCACGTTTGTGAAGTGACCGTTTTATATTTAAGAAATCTGAAAATTGTCTTTATTCCACACCAAATTTTATTACTAAAAAATAAGCAGGGCCAACAAAATAATTTTTGTAACACAGAAGAGCTCCAAAGCCATTTATATTCAGTAAACCAACAATTTTTTAAATTAATATTGTAAGATTTACCGCTCTTCTTGATTTCTTTCTTGGTGACCATTGTCAGTGAATCCGTCGGTCGTCCTTTATGTAAAATGTCTTTTATTTTCATCTTTCCACTGATTGAACGGAGTTTGCAATAAATTACAGATAAAGTCGTTCACAGGATACATACTGAAAACTAAAACTATCACTATCAGTTAAACTGTACACGAAACTAAAGTAACTAATGAAGTTTTTAAGAAACAATCACAAAACACAAAAAAAACAAATCTCTTTCGAAAAATATGTACCAAAACACCGCAAAGAAAAAGCCCTAGTGAATTGCAAAGAACCCTTGACAATCCATCCTGTTCCACCGCGATCTCTTCGGAAGGTCATGACTGCAGGTGCAGAGCCTTGGCGTCTCAAGCTAAAACACTTCACTTGCCCGGCAGATAGAGGAGAGTGACGTCACAGTTACCATGGCAACTCGGACGAAAACTGCAGACTTCTAAGCATTCTCATTTCAGCTCTTCACTTGAACTGTTTTGCGTATAAGGACTTGTTTTCCGTATTGAACGCACATTGTGAATTGATATCTAATCAAAATTTTGGGTATTTTGGCACTGAATAAAGGCAGATAAAAAAAAATATTATACGAAATTATTAAATAAAACCTTAATTCAAATGAAATAGGTGAAGAGGCACTTCACCTACTACACCTGAAAAGCCGTCACTGGCAGTGACACGCGAAAAGCCGCTGTCTGAAATTCAAACCCGTCGGTAAACTCCGCGGGAGAATTTACGAAAGTCCAGCCCTTTTTTTTTTTTTTTTTTTACCTGCATGTAAGCCGACTCCCCTACTTTGAAAGCAGGATTTCTTTCAAAAACTTTTGACTTACACGCAAATATATAGGTATTTCTATGAATTGTTCTGTATCAGTGTTTCATCATTGGCAATGTGTAATTGCAATCAGAGCTGCAGCATCGGCATGATTAAAATTTGTGCTCTATGGATGCCACGCCACTAAGCTTCTTTTGTGTCCGAAAATAAAAATATATTTAAAATTTTTCCTTTAAAAATGAATTTCTTTATTTAACAAGATCGTTTTTCTTTATTTTTTCGAACTCCGGGGTCTTTATGTAACCGACTTTTCTGCCGAAAATTCCGCTTCTGGATCAGCATTTGTGATGTGCGAATTATACTGTGATATTTTTTCCCCCTCTGAATGTCACAATCTTCAAATTATACTCTAACGCAGATTATACGATGGTAAAAAAAAATGTACGAATTCCAGGGTCTGGGGATAAACAACGAAAAGTACGGTATTTCAAGAATTTGCGAGACCCAGATAAAGAAAAAGAGAGTTCCGTTAGTGTTGTTTTTTGCCAGGGAGAGATAAGCTGAGGGTAGAAATTTTTTTGGACAGAAGTGTACAATAACATGACTTTGATATTATACATATACACCCCCCACCCTCTGCAGGTCCAAGAAGTTTAACTGGCCACAAGATTTCAGAATATTTTTCTACCCCTGGTTATAACGGATTTCTGGTTATAGCTGGATCATACAAATATTATGTACATGTACGTACTATGCAACACACAAAAATAACAGTATTACATAATAAAGAAAAGTTATCAAAACAATACATATTACATACTTGATGTTTGTTTTTAATTCTGATTGGAATTTTTACAAAAATAAGAATTGAGAGTGTTTTATTTCCTCTTTGACATTGATGATTGTAACTCTTGACTATACGAAAATACGTAACTCTCTACTTTGTGGAGGAATTTTTACAAAAAATAAGAATCAAGAGTGTTTTGTTTCCTCTTTGACATTGATGATTGTAACTCTCGACTTTATGGAAAATTGCCGTTTCTTCAATAGGTGCATTTGACACACTATAAAATTGTACATCCATCTGCTTCCTGTTCTGCAGGTTTGTCGGCAACAATTTTCTTATTCAAATCACCTTCGGTAATGATGCGAGCATGTCTAAAGCCTGCTTCAGTTCGTTCCATGCGATGGCAAGAGCTTTAATGGCCTCGAGGTTGTTCCATTTCACTGGTTTATCACCTGATGACGTCTGCCTGATTGTGTCATTTACCAGCTTACAAAAAAAGCTGGTAAATGATTGCTTCATTTACCAGCTTTTTTTTGCTTTATCAGTTTCATAATTCCTTGACCAAGAGGCTGAAGTACACTAGTGAGGTTAAGTGGCAATGATATTAGTTCAATGTTATTGATCCAATTGAATACCTTTGGGACTTGTGTGTGCAGGACAATTATCGATGTATAACGCTATTTTTCTGTTCTGAAGTCCAACTTCAACATCGAAAGCCTTCACCAACTTGATATATAATGGCATTCATTGTCATTCATGCCTTCTTATTAGCTTCATATGTGCGCGGTAGCAAAGCACCATGAAAACATATTGGCGTAATATAGAGAAGTTAAACATTCTTTACTGCATGTAATACGTAAGTTCGAATTACACTCGTTGCTGATGAACTCAATTTACGTGGCTAAATAATAATATTATATGTATATTTCAACCAAAAGGTTTAGATTATTTTACTGTTTCACACGTTGTATAAGGTGTAAAGCATGCACGGGAGAAAATAATGTCTATATGTCATGAAAACATCAAATTATTAATATTAAAACAGTGAGGTTTAGCTAATTAAGTCTGGATGAAATTTTTAACTTACTGTTTTGTCTTCTGTGGTATATCCTCATATATTGCACATATTTTCTCGATATTATTCTATATGAATGATGGGCTAAAACTCTGACTGATTATCGATGTTTGCCGCCATATACCAAACAAATCCTTTGTGAAGATGTAGTGTTTAAGTGTTCACATTTATGCATCTTCACAAAGGATTTATTTCATATATGGCAGCAAACATCGATAATCAGTCAAGAGTTTTAGCCCATCATTCATATAGAAGAATATCGAAAAATATGTGGATTATACGAGGATATACCACAGAAGACAAAACAGTAAGTAAAAAATTTCATCCAAACTTAATTAGCTGAACCTCACTGTTTTTAATATTAATATTTTGTTTTCATGACATATAGACATTATTTTCTCCTGCACATGCTTTTTTACACCTTATACAATGTGTGAAACAGTCTCAACCTTTTGGTTGAAGTATACATGTGGTATGATTCTTTACTGCGTTTTCCTGCTTTACATGGATCACCTTTTACTGCTAAAGTCCTGTCTGTCAGGTAACACATTATAAAACAACGCAGCCTCATCAACATTGTAACTGTCTTTTGTGTTGTATCGAGCTAGACTTTCTAAAAGGATAAACAAGCAGTCATGAACCGCTTTTGTGCTAACAGAATCTAATTCTCCATTTCTCTTTTCTTCTTTTCTCCCCAGAAATCCCTTTCCTAGTTTTAAATCTGTTTAGCCAGCTGTCCGAACAACTAAAATTCTCAATCGTCATTTCAACGCTTAATTCCTTGGTTTTTGCTTTTTTCATCGGTCCACTAAAAGGAATGTTTTTGGCTCAATTATGGCAAAACCATGTAAACTATACTTTCTCTTACTCCTTATGTTCACCACTTCATTACTTCATGGATTTTGTCGGTACGTTATTCTGCATAGCCACCTCCTTGATCTTCTCTGTGTTCTTTAAAACTATAAACAGTGTTGATGATGCAAAGCCAAATTTTCTTGCGACCTTACTTTTTTACTTAAAACTTTTCTAACATTCATACAAAAACTTTCATACAAAACTTTTCTAACATTCATACAACTTTGTTTCGAAAGTCAAAACTTTCCTTTTTTTCTTCATTTAGAAAAAAGAAAACACACGACATACGCGCATGAAAAATGTTTCAAATTCCCACTGTTGTGGAGATGACTGGAAGAAAGTGGGAGACACCAAGAAAACTAATCACTGGTTACTCATCTTTGCATCCAGCTGTACACGCTTATCTTCCCACCATTTCCTGGAATTTCAGGGAAAGATATATTTGGAAATCTTTAAAAGAGCAAAGATTGACCATGAAAACCTCTCATTATAGTGGGAGCTCCTTAGATTTACAACTCGTTATACACAAAGATTTTTCCTATCTTTAACATTAACAAATTGATGCTGCATTTTGAATAAATAGCTTGATTCTCGCATAATAGCTTGATTCTCGCTATAAGCTGTACTCATAATATCCGAACTGAAATATGTAGGAACGTGCAAAAATAAAAGAAATTTGAAATAATTATTCATACTGCCAAATATTTTTTCTTCTGAATCGTAATCATACTTGGATACCAGTTTCAATGTGAAACACCAATTTGGTTCAAAAGCTTATAAATTGCCTGTAATAAAAACATAAATTGTTCTAAAAAGGTTACAGTTTGGAACTAAATGTAAAATGTTTTGGAAGCATAAAATGCATTAAATGATTGAAGGTTGTCTATTTCCATGAAGATGGTCTGTAGTTTATCTTCACCACAAATTTGAAATTTTCATAGAAATTGAGGGCTTTTATTTTTCTCAAGTTATTATCTTTTTGATGCTGTTGTTGTTGAAACAACAGGGGTTGGTTTCAGTCTGACTTTAGTTAAGTATGAAAGACCGACTGACTGAAAAGTCTTGCAAGATGTATAGGAGTTGTCTTTTAGTGGAGCATTCTGTGTGATTGTCTTGATGGAATCTCACAAATGTGGTTAAACAGTTACAACTTTCATTTTTGATGTAATCGCAAGTTTGGAAAAGCTTTCAAACAAGGCATCATAGTTCATTAACTTCGAAGGAATGACTGCAAGAACTTTTGGAATGTCCTTTGTAACAGCCCTTTTATCATGTCAGAATTGTGGGTGGCACATCATTCTGCCACTATGTGTGTGTTAGGTTAGATATCATCCACTGTTAGATATTACCATTTCCACAGTTGTTTAGAGCATATACTCAAGATATCAGGTTCTTGTGCGGAATGAGTCAATCATAAAAACTTAAGGTAGCAATCTTAAAAGCATAATAATTAAAACATTACGCAGGCTTCCGATGAAGCTTTAGTACTTCCATCTGATGATAGTCTTTAGGAAGACCGAAAGTTCTTATGGCTTTATTTTTAATCTTTTAACTTATACATTAAATAAGTTCTCCAACTTCATCAGAAGCCTGCGTAGTGTTTTAATTATCGTGCTTTTAAGATTGCTACCTTAAGTTTTTATGATAGAGCATATACTGTTCATATTCAACCAGATTTGATCACAGCATCATTTCCCCTATTCTTGATGTATGGATTCTGTTCTTTTATCCTAATTCCTATCAAAAATACGAAGATTCTTTGTAAATTCTGGTTTATTTCTCCGAATTAGTTCCTACTTGTGGAAATCTGCAGCTACTTTTCACTTTCACAAAAGCATCTTTCCTCATTATTTGCCTTTGAATCACCTTCTGCTCTTGGAAATATTATATTTGTTCATGAAATGTTTGCATGTAGGCAGCACCTAGTAACCATCCTTTTTATCATTTAAAAGTCATACGACTAGAGATAAATTCAAACATAAGGTCTAAAAACTTGCTGTGAGCTTTTGAACTTTATATAAAAATTATATTTGTGATCTTAACATTAGAGAATGCTATTTAACTTCATAGCATGTAGTGACTCTAGGAGTAGAAATGTTCTAGGCAAATGTTACTTTTTTGCAAACTTTTATAGTCCTTGGCTTAGATACTGACCCCTAACCACTTTTTTTTCTTTCAGAGTTATTGTTTTACAAAAAGTATATGCATTCATAATTAATTTATATTTATGATTCATCTACACCTCAAAGTACAAAGGTTGGTCAATAAGTGTAACACGCAATCGCCTGTAACTCCCCAGTTTTCAAAGGTTGAATCATGAAAGTTTGTGGGTAGCAACCTTGGACTTTTGGCTTTAGAAATTTAAGTCACTCAATGTAGGATCTATTGGCTTCACTACATTGCAGCCAATGTTGTTTCCATGACAAGAACGCACTTTGATAAAACTCCGGAGGTTGGTCATCACACCACTTCCTGACACACGCAATGAGTTCTGCGTCACTCTGAAATGCTTTCCCACGTAGATGTGCCTTCAGATGACCAAACAGATAAAAATCTGATAGTCTGGGCTGTACGGTGGTTGTGGCACCTGCGTCCAGCCCAGTTGAGTTGCTTTCTGCACTGTCATTTGTGCCGTGTGCAGTCTCTCGTTATCGTGATGCAGTTTGATGTCCTTGGCTTTGCAAGTGTGGCCTCTTAATTCTGATGGCACGCCTGAGCTTCTCCAAGGATGAACAATAACGATCTTTTGTAATGGTGGTCCCACTTTCCAGGAAGTCTATGAAGATGATGCCCTGATGACCCCCCCCCCCCAAAAAAAAATGTGGCCATCAATTTGTTTGATGACCTTGAAAGTTGTGGCTTCTTCCGCAGTGATCCCACATTTCCACTCCATTGACTGCCGTTTGCTCTGTGGGTCATAACGAAACAGCCATGTTTCATCACATTATCACACCATGAAAACATTGTGGAAAGTCACCAGTGAAATGTTCATGCAGATCGTCACACACCTCTTTCCGAATTCTCTTCATCTCTTTTGTGAGGAGCCGTGGTACCCAACGAGCATAGATTTTCTGGTATCCTAAGCGTTCTACCACTGTTAAAACACTTCCCTTTGACATGCCAAGGTAGTCCATAAATTGGGAAGTGGTGATGCATCTGTTATCCTGAATCAGCTTCTCAGTGGCTTCCTCAGTTGCAGTGGTTGGCACAGTGGTCGGTCTGCCGCATCGTGGTTTATCCTGAATGCCAAAATGACCTCTCTGGAACCTCTGCAACCATCACTGCACATTACTGCAATCCATCGTTTTCTCACCATACACTGGCAACAATTGTCTGTGGATCAATGTGGCTGAGCTATCCCCAGGTTTGCAGAGAAACTCTATTACCGACCATTGACGTAGTAGGGTGTCCATTTCACCATCCATTACGCTTCACCTGCAAAGAGGAGAAACAACTGTTAATGATCATTTGGAAGCTAATAGAATGAAGGTCTTAGCCACCAACTTTCATGATTTAACCTTAGAAAACTGGGGAGTTACAGGCGATTGTGTGTTACTTATTGACCGACCTTTGTATAACTATATTCTGATGTGCTTATTTTTTGAAGAATGGTTTCTCAGATGTTACCATTGTTGTTATTACAGGAATAATTTGGCTGCTGCATCATTGATGTGACCCTCTGTGATTGAGTATTAATTACCTTCTATTAAGAAATAAAGTATGGAATTGATGTTCTCTGTTTGCCAGTAAATGCATGATGAGGAGTGGTTCAAGTAGCATGGTTGCACACAAGTCATACAA
This sequence comes from Macrothele yani, assembly GCA_039090855.1. Taxonomy (NCBI): domain Eukaryota; kingdom Metazoa; phylum Arthropoda; class Arachnida; order Araneae; family Macrothelidae; genus Macrothele; species Macrothele yani. The sequence goes on along the minus strand of CM076994.1, from coordinate 6,835,494 downwards.
ATGTGATATGTGCCCCAAGAAATTCTCACGGAAATATCACCTGTTAAGGCACGCAACTAATATTCATATATATAGAAAATCAAGAGAATCACCTAAATGCATCGTTTGTAGTAAGAAATTCAAGAAGATGTGGCATCTTTCCCAACACCTGCTAATTCATACTGGTGAGAAGCCTTATGAATGTGACATTTGCTTAAAGAAATTTTCGCAGAGATCTAATCTTACACAGCACATGTTCCGCCACACAGGTGAGAAGCCTCATGCGTGCAATATTTGCTTTCAGAAATTTAGGTCGATGAGCAATGTCTTGCAGCATATGCTCAGTCATACAGATGAGAACCTTTATGAATGTGATTCATGCCCTATGAAATTCACCCAAGAAAGTAATCTTTTACAGCATATGCATCTGCATACAGGTGGGAAGCCTCATGTATGTAAGATATGTTCAAAGAAATTCAGGCTGCCAAGTCATCTTTCAATGCATGTACGCTGTCATACAGGTGACGGAAGTGAGGATCTGCCACATGAATGTCATATATGCTCTAAGAAATGCACGCAGAAAGGTAATCTTTTAAGACATATGCAGCTGGTTCATTTAGATCACAAACTCCATGAATGTGAGTCATGCACCAAGAAATTCAAGCACAGTAGTAGTTTTACAGAGAATATGCCTACTGCAACAGGTGAGGAGCCACATGATGAGAAAGATGCTCCAAGCAATTCAGAAACAAACATGTTGTTTCTTGATTTTTCTCCATACACAATAAAGCGAGAAACGGAATATATGTACTGATGTTTTATCAAGTGCTCAGCTAACCGTATGCTGTTTGATATCACTGAAAAACATCTCATTTCTTTTCTGTGTATTAAAACTGATGCAAGAAAAAACACCAAGGCATGTACTCTTGTGCAAGTGAGAATCCCTGTGAACAAAGTATTTGTAATGGAGACATTAAGTATTTTGAGAAAGCTTGAATAACCTTGCAAATTTAAAATAGGTGCATAAAAATACAATCATGGCCAAAAGTCCTACACCAGTAGACCGAAAGTCAATTTTTGGTGTTTCAAGTCAACTTATACAGCGTAATGGTAAAGTCAGTAATACATATTATACATCATTTTAAAGGAAATTTTATGCTGAATTCAAATATTGTTACAGAATGTTATTACCAGTAATAGAAGTGAAGTTACAAGCAAAAGTACAGCATCTAGTCATAAAAAGCAAAAATTAGTGGAATTTGTGAAATTCGTGTACAAAGCATTTAATGTAAAATTACTATACAGTACATTATTGAAACTTGCAGGACACTTGAAATATCTTACCAACAAGCAATATATGCTTTAATATTTAAATGGATAACCACAGTTTCTAAGTAACAAAGTGCATCCTAATGTGCTTCTCTGGTTGTCCATCAGGGATAACATGGTGCCAAAATTGCTGTTAAATGTGGTTGTGATCATTCCACTGTCTTGCGCACCATTAAAAGAGTTGCAGAGACTGGATGTGTGGGAAACAGAAAAAGAACAGGTCGACGAAGGCTGTGTACTGAACGTGATGATCGCATGTTGAAAATCAAGGTTTAAAACAGCCACTGATTGTAAATGAATTTATGGCACCTCTATTCATAGTGTATTGTGGAATAACTTTTTACGGGTCTTATAGAGGTTATTTATTCATGAAAGTTGGTTGTCAAATTTTCGAACTAAAGCCTAGTTCGTCATCAGGACTACATGACGAACTAGGCTTTTGTTTGAAAATTTGACAACCAACTTTCATGAATAATAACCTCTATAAGACCCGTAAAAAAGTTGTTCCACAATACAGCCACTGATTTAAGAAATGAGTGGGAGAATGAAGTAAGTATTATTGCATCTGCATGTGCAGTTCGTCGTAGGCTACAAGAAAAAGGACTGACTGCACAAAAACCTTTCCTTACTGAACATAAATGGCTCAAAGGAATTGTTTGGGCCAAGGCACACCAGAATTGGACTGTTGATGAATGGGAAAAAATTATTTTCAGTGATGAAACAACTGTTAATATTTCCGCTAATAATGGAAATAATGATGTACGTCGTCAGACTCGCGAAAGCCGTTGGGCATGTTACACCTAGCCAAAAATTAAAGCGCCCACATTCGGTGATGTTACGGGTCTGTATCTTAGCCAGTGGTGTTGGCCGTCTGCACATTGTTGATGGCACATTAAATAGATCAAAATATGTGGATATTTTGGAGACCAAAGTGCTACCATCTTCAAAAGACATGGGTTTGCAGAATTTTATCTTTCAGAACGATAAAGTGCCATGTCATCGGTCAAAGTTGGTTGATGAGTGGTTTAATCGAAAGGTTGTAAGAAAACTTCAGTGGCCAGCACAGTCCCCAGGTCTTGATACCATAAAGAATCTGTGGGTGAGATTGAAGCAAAAGATCTAAAACAGCATTAATTGAGTCTGTAAGGCCGTATGGCACTGTGTTATCACCAACGGACAAACTAGAGAAGCTCATTACTTCCATTCCAAGAAGGTGCACTTTGTTACTAAGAAACCGTGGCTATCCAATTAAATATTGAAGTGTATTTTGCTTGTTGGTAAGTTATTTCAAGTGTCCTGCAAGTTTTAATAATGTACTGTACAGTAATTTTACGTTAAATGTATTGTACATTAGTTTCACAAACTACATTTTTTTTTTTTTTTTGCTTTTTATGACTAGACGCTGTGTTTTTGTTTGTAACTTCACTTCTACTACTGGTAACAACTGTAGTATGCTCATTTGCTGTGTTGGGTTTGTGCAGAAAAGTTATTTCTTGTACACTTCCTGTGTCATGCAAGCAAACCTCAGTAACATAATTTTAAGAAATTCTTGTGTAGTGTTAAAATGGCATGCGTTACCATTTCCTCTGGTGCAGGCCTGTCCAACTTGTGGTTTGAGGGTAAATTGCTACTTGTGAAGTACTCGCACACTGTAAGCCTTCTCCAAGAATTAACAAAATAATAATTGGTTTACAAGCTATTTTTAGTAGGAGTGTAAATTGAAAATTAAAAGTGCATTTTATTGCAGAAGTTGTAATTTGAATATGTTCTGCTTGTGTATATTTGCAGAATGAAATACAGGGTCACATTTTTTTTACACTGAAGTTATTTAATTCTCTGGGATGTCATATGAATTCAACTCTTTATCTCTTACTATTACTTTATTCATTGTGAAATCATTGTCAAATTTAGTTAGTTGTACAATTAGTCTGTTTTTGTGATCCGATGGACTACTGTTTGTTTAAATAGTTCATATTTTTAACAGCAGTCATGTTATCACAACATCCTGAAGTGTCAATCAATAACGAGCAAGTAGTTTTTGTGTTTACGTTAAGCATTCTAATGTATTTCTTAGTCATAAAAGAAATTTAGAGTAAAAAAGCTCGCCTCTTAACGACTGACTCATAGGTATGCATATGATGAATGCATAATCTGATCCTTCCAGCCCTGAGTGAAGTACTGACAACAATATTAACTTTAGTCTTTAACCATTAAAACTTTAATTGTAATATTAAAATTTTCAGTAATTCTATTTAAAAATCTTCTGAAATGAACCAGTACAAATTTTACAAATGTACAAATATATACACTTAAAAACCTCACAACTTTAGGTTATTTACATACCTTTGTTACTAAAAATTAACATTAATGATTTAATTATCATTTCAGTATTATTTTAATTTCTTCTACATATGTACAAATGACATTGATATTCTGCTAACACTAAGTAAAAGCAATAAATACATTTACTTCACTCCTGACCCAGACTCCCTTCAGCTAAACCTCAAGACTAGCTTAGGCCTTTTGTTTCCTTCAAGAAACATTCCCATTTCAGCCTAGACTGCACTTGGAAGTGGGAAGTCTCCATGTACTTTTCAGTGTAATTTTCAACATGGACATTTGCTGAAATCTTGAACATCAGATGAAAAAAGTGGCTTTCACAATGTTTCTTGAAGGAAATGAATGGCCTAAGCTAGTCTTTGAGGTTTAGCAGATGAAAGTCCGGGCGTGAGGTGAAATAAATGTTTTTATTGCTCTTTCTTAATTTTAGTTTTAAATTGTTAAGTTGTTCAATGTACTTTTCAGTGTAATTTTCAACATGGACATTTGCTGAAACCTTGAACATCAGATGAAAAAAGTGGCTTTCACAATGTTTCTTGAAGGAAATGAATGGCCTAAGCTAGTCTTGAGGTTTAGCAGATGAAAGTCCGGGCGTGAGGTGAAGTAAATGTTTTTATTGCTCTTTCTTAATTTTAGTTTTAAATTGTTAATGAATTTATTACTATTAATTTTGTGTCAGCAGAATAGCAATTCCATTTAGAAAAAATTAAAATAATATTGAAAATGATACTTAAATCATTACACATTGCTTTTAGTAATAAAGGTATGTAAATAACCTTAAGTAAGATTTTTAAGTGTATATGTTTGTACATTTGTAAAATTTATATTGATTCATTACAGATGTTTTTAATTGAATTAGTGATTTTTTTTTAAATTACACTAATGCTTAAAAAAATAAATTTAGTACTTTACTTGGGGCCAGGTGGAACATTGGAGATTACACACATCATATGTATATCTATGAAACAGCCATTAAGAACTGAGTTTTTTACTCTTCAATTTCTTTGATGATGAAGATATATGTTGGCAGTCATATTTGATATAAATCAGTACATTACCTTTGTTTTTGTTTAAGCTCTAGATTAAAATAAAAAGCACATATAAAATGATGGCAGTTGTTATATTTTGGTTATAAAGTATTGTAGAGCAATCTGTTGTTGCCTGTACATTCTGCATGTTGTCTAAATGTGCTTATGTCATACAAAATGTTGGACAGACCTTTACTTCTTAAGAATAATGTTAAAATCTGTTAACTTTTAAGCTGCTGTTTCAGAACACCTACTGGTGGTGCGAAATTAGAGAAGACATACACTATCAGATCAAAAGTATCTGGGCACTTGCCTATCCACAAACTCCCTGTAATAGGGAAGGAATTAATATCAAGTTGGTCCACTCTTTTTGCTATCACAGCTTCCACTCATCTGGGAAGGCTGTTCTCTAGATTTTGATATCGGGTAGTTTGGCCTAGCTTGTAATTTATCCCAAAGGAGTTCCATGGGGTTGAGATTGGAACTCTGTGCAGATCGGTCAAGTTCTTCCACACCCATCTTGTCAAACCATTTCTGCACGGAACTGGCCTTGTGGACGAGGGTGTTCCATCAGTTTGTAAAGCAAAGGGCCTTCACTGAACTATTCTAATTGGGAGCACAGAAGTGTCAAGAATGTAGTTATTGGCAGCAGTGGATTCCCAGGCACTGGAACTAGGAACCCAACCCAAACCATGGAAATCAACTCCAGAGCAGGATGCCTCCTCCACCAAACTTCACACTTGGGCCAGTAGTGTTCACCTGGTATCCTCCACAACCAGACTTTTCAGGTAGACTGCTGCATGGTGAAGCAATATTCATTACTCCAGAGAACACATTTCCACTGCTCCAGAGTCCACTAGTGCCAAGCTTTTTACACCTCTCCAACCAATGTTTGGTGTTGATCATGCTGATGTTCAGCTGTTGTGCAGCTGCTCTGCTGTGGAAACCCTTTCCTTTCAGCTCTGGATGAACCATTATGATGCTGGTGTTGCTTCCAGAGACATTTTGGAACTCAGAGGTGAGTGTTGCAACTGAGGACAGGTGATTGTGTTGCACCACCCACTTTGGCACTTGGCTTCCCCACATTGTATTTATATACATGACCTTCCAAGTTGCCGCCCCGGTGGCACAATGGTCTAAGGCGCTGGCCTCTGATCATTCGTCCGTAAGGGGTCCGGGTTCGAATCCCGGTCAGGCATGGATGTTGTGTTTGTCTTACGGTGATGGCTCTCTCCCTTCCCTGGAACCAGTGACCCTAAATTAGGGACGGGCGTCTGCTTATAGCCCATTGAGTTGCTCACGTTGGTCGTTAAACCTCCAATCAAAAAAAAAAAAAAAACCCTTCCAAGTCACAGTTGCCTGTTGTTGCACCTTGGCATTTCCACTTCACAATAACATTACTTACTGTCAGGGATGGAGCAAGCTTTTATTATCTGGGAGGGCAAGTCTTGAAGTTACGCCCCTCGAGTTCAAAAGTTCCTTACTTCCACTCAAATAGTAGGCAGTTTTTACTTTCTCATACCTCTGTTGTAGGAATGTATTATGATTGTTCAAAAAATCGCTAAATCCGGTTTGGGGCACAATTTTATTACATTTGTGAAAACTAGATGAATATCCAAGAGTCAAGTAAAAGTTATGTGAATTCCGACATCACGGTATTCTGCAGAAATGCAGAATGAGAAACGAACCAGAGAATCAATGAGTATCTGATAGTGAACTTAACAATTAGAAGAGTTCAGGGTAGGACTTCGAAAAATTCCGTTCAAGGTTAAATGCTAAGAGTGGCTTTCTACGATGGAACACAGATAATTAATTAGTTCTTAATCGTAATCGTAAATATCAAGGAGTTTAGTCTTATTCGCAAATTGCTTATATGCCTCTCTCCATTGTTTTGGACCATTCCTTTCATGCATATGTGAGGTCCACACAGAGTAGACTACTATTTTCAGTAAATTTATTCATACTATCTATTTTTTATGTGTCTCATTAGGAATTTACTACACCCCTAGTATGACCATTCTGGGAAGGCAATCGCCAGCCCTCCTGGTAGCTACGGCCCTGCTTACAGTTAATTTGCAGTAGGGCAGAAATTTCCCGTACTGGCTTGTTGCTAAGATGGCATCCTATGGCTGTGCCACAATGAAAGTCACCAAGCTCTGCCACATGGCCCATTCAACTCTTCATGCTTACATGTATGTTATGTTTCCCAAGACATGTGCATTTTTTTTATACCTGTATGGGCCATGGCAGTGATATGTATGGGCAAATCCACTAATTGAAAAGGGTGTGCAGGTAATTTTGATGGTGTAAAATACTTGGTATTAATACTAAAAGCAATTTTATGTAAGGTATGTAGGAAACAAAATAAATGTCAAGAGATATTCTAGGCACTAACTATTGACAACAGCGAAAATGAAATTATAATTCTAGAATTCCTTTTTCGCGTTGGCTGCTAGAAGTAATTTAAAAATTGTTGGAATGCCATAACTTGCATTCATATTGTTGGAGTTGAATAAACTTTTGATGCTGTCCTGATAGTGAACTACTTGTTTTGTAAAAGGAGCAATGTGTTCACTGTTCATGTGGCAAAGATATTTTTGATGTAAGAATCAGGCATTACCCACTATATTGGTAGTACTTACCACAGCATAAACCGGCGTTTGATGGAGCATATCGCTGATGTTAAGAAAGGTAGCCCTTCCACCTCCCTTTCAATTTTAACCATCAGCGATACGTCCACGGCTCCCGATTGGCACAATGTTAAACGAATCGCCCCGTTCAGCAATCGGCATGCCCTCAGATACCGCGAAAGCATTGAAATCTACCTTACCCCTAACACCTGCAATACTGACGAATCTTTTAACATCCCTATTATTTGGAAAGCGATTTTGTAATCTGGCAACAACTGACGCTTTTACCACGTGTCTCATTCCATGGCTGATGAAGGTAGAAGTCGCTACCGAAACGTCCCGCTCCTAATTTTTCAACGTAACTTATGCGTGTGATTACGATTTCAAGAATTCTTTTAATTGATATAAGAATATTGAAAAGTAGTAATAGTTCTTATTTTGCATTTCTTTTATTTTCTTTTGTTTGAGAATTTTTGCAATGTATTTTGCAACCAGTGTAGCATGTATCACCTGCAGTTATTGTGGTAGGGCACAGAAACCCTCTGGATATTCTAGCAAGTTCGTACCATCACTGTCGTTAGTACTGTGCTCAGCATAGTGGAAATTTCTGGGACTTCAGAGGTACATGCTGTTTATACCAAAATTGGTAATCTTAATTCTTGAATAACAGAACAGATAATGTATATTTAATAGTTGTAAACTCACCCCATAGTAGATAAGGAGAGTGGGATGGGAGAGTTTATTTTATTTTTTAACTTAAAAAATGAGGCTTCTGTCTTGTTGATCCTAGGGGTAAATTTTCATGCCTGCTTTTACTAAATTCTTTCTGTACATGCTTGGCTGGTATGTAACTTTTCACAAGTTTTTCAAGTCCAGCATCACACAAATTCTGCAATTGTCACTCCATTCCCAATGCAGTCAAAACTGGTATCTTTTTTTTTTTTTTTTACTGTAATGTATATTGCAAAAATTATAGCATAAAATAAATTTTAGCATCTCTCTAACTGCCATTACTATGTAAAAAAGACTGATATTGTATTGTAAATATACGATTATTACAAATGAAATAGACAATTTCAACATTTTATAAAACCAAAACTATTTAAGATATTGACAATCACATTGCACTGTTTTGTAGGGAAACTCTTGAAATTTATGAAAGCAACTTACAGATATTCGATATGTGTACCCTTAGTCATCGTACAGCATGTATCAACGTGGTGGTCAAATTTTTGCCAAACATGCTTTAACATCTCTTCAACTTCAGCAATAGCTGTTGTGATATGTTGTTTAAGATCAACTAAATTAACAGGAAGGGGAGAGATGAAGATCTTGTCTTTGACTTTACCCCATAAAAAAGGTCACAGGGTGTTAAAATCCAGATTTCGGGGTAACCAGCATGTGAGTGACATTTTGTCGCCTATTGCAAGGCCAATCCAGTGCTGTGGAATATTCATCAAGGCAATTTCTGACTTCTCGATGCCAGTGAGGTGGTTCTCCATCCCGTTGAAAAATGCAGTTGTCGCTGTGTTCTTGCAGTTGAGGCATCATCCAAATAAATAGCATATTGAGATAAGAACTTCCCATTACATTGTTTTCTTGATAAAAGAAAGGGCCATACACTTTTTAAATCAAGATATAGCAAAGAACACATTAGCCTTTGGGGAATCCTGCACATGCTTCACTGTTGCTCTAGGATTTTCAGTCTCCCATATGCAAATAGTATGTTTGTTAACCATCCGACTTAGGTGGAATGTCAATTCGTCGCTGAAAGTTAAGAGGTTTTCTAAAACCATCTTCTTTTCAAAATACTCCTGCATTTCTGTACAGAAATTGTGACATGCAGTTCTGTCATTGCCACTTAGACTTTGCAATAACTACAGTTTGTAAGAAATCATTTTCAGCAGCTCAGCTTCCTGAAAAATGTCCAGTTGGTTGCGAGTTTGTAGCTCCCAACCTGGCATTGTGGATTTCCTGGGGCTGCATTGACAAATGGCACCAACACGCTCCACTTGTTCATCAGATACTCATGGTCTACCTGGACTTATACCTTCACACAAATAGCATGTTGTTCCAGATTTTTTGTGCCAGTCGTAGATGGATTGTCTGTTCGGCAGTGATTTCTTGAAATGTGTTCTGAAGTGTCGTTACACAACATAACGACATTTCAGAATAACAGAATAGAATTCGACACTTCAGAACAACAAGTTAGCAGAATTCATTTTGCTTACTTCAAGCACACGGAACACCATCACCACAACATTTATGGGCATCCTGCCTGTCTAGTCATGTGGCATTTAAAATGTACAATCTTTTAGTGATGCCATCTGTGTAATAAAATTGTTACTAATGGTGATAGAATGGTGCATCATAAGTGTCAATAGCTTACATATTTTTGGTTTTATGAAACTGTCCATTTCATTTGTAATAAATACCTGTATGCTGAATGTGTTATAGTGTGTGTGTGTACTCTTTGCCCACGCATGTTCCTTTGCACCAGAAATCTTTGGTAAACATGCAAATATATATTTTAAAGCCATTTTTTTTTTACTACTAGAGCTGCAAGAAATGAAGGATGATTGTTCTTACTTTATTACACTGTTTGTTCAAAGATCAATGATGACAAATGTTGTTTTTAATGACAAATGCTGATTAGATGACAAATGCTGTTTTTAATGTTATAATACTCCCTTGCACTGATACAGCAAGTAAATGAATTTTATGGTATTAATTTTAGAGGTAATAAATTATCTTAATTGTAAATACTGGTGTTCAAAACTATTAGAAAAAAATGTTTGATGTTGTTATTTAGTGACTAAGTAAGCTTCAAAATACTAATTTTTCTAATTAGACATTTATGAAATGTCTATGTATAGCAAAATCATTATGTATCATTTTGTGAAGCCCATATAAGTTTAATTTCTAATCAAATGAATGTTTATCACAACATATACACTGCATTCCTTTGTCTTTACAAAAAATATGTAAATTTTTCATGATAGAATAAAAATTATGTATCATTTGTCTTAAAGAAATAATATGTATCTGTACTAGCATTTAATCATTTATTCAGTGCAGTTCACAAAATATAATATGTCTCAGTAATCATTTATCTCCCATTGGAACATGCATCCAAACCACCTCATATGTTTTGTTGACTTTCCAGTTCCAAAGTAACCAATTCTGTTTAGATGTCTACATTATTATTTATTTCTATTTTGCTGTTGAACCCAGTGATGTAGTTCTACGAAAAGAAGTGTCTTACTGGTGAATGGATTAGTAGCCTGGGAAGAGGGGGAAAGAGAGAGAGAAGACCCTCAGAATTTTCAAAAGCTTACTCAATTAATACACACCATCAAACAGAAGTCATTGCTCTTTCCACGTTTTAAGTGAGTCATGGGAAAATTCTCATCGGCCGCCACTGGCAATCAAACCCAGTCTTCCAGTTACGTGCCAGACGTGCTATACCATTTAGCGTTTTTAATTAAAAAAATGTTCAATGTTTATTAAAATTGCTTAATTTAGGCAATTTAAAATAAAAGAATGTTACATGTGTGTGTCACATGCAAAAATTTTTTCCCCTGTTTACAAAAAAAAGTGTCTTAACAGTGAACGTCATTAATGCCTTCAAATGTTCATTGTGAATAATATGAATCAGTTACAGAATACATGTGATGTTTTTGCTAAGATTACAGGGTGGCAGTAAAAGGTACCTTCTGTGTGTGAGGGGGGGTAACAAGCACTGTATGTGTCTAGAACCATATTCACTATCACCTCTGATTTCGGGCCACTGTAATTCAAAGTAACAACTTGTTTAAGATGTCATCATTGGTGGGCCACTGGTGTAGTGGTCTAAGCGCTGGCTTATGACCGTTTGTCCAAGTGGGTTCGAATCCTGGGGATGCATGGATGTTGTGTTTGCCTTACGGCACTGGCTTCTCATCCCTGGAACCAGATGATCTGAATTAGGGACAGGCAACTGCTTATAGCCCATTCAGTTGTTCATGGTGGTCGTTAAACCCCCAAGCAAAAAAAAATATATATATATATACACCATATCTCCGAAGGTCTTTAATGCAACATTGGAAAATGTCTTTCAATCACTGAACTGGGAAAACAAAGGGATAAAGATCAATGGAGATTATCTAACCCACCTTCGTTTTGCTGATGACGTAGTCATTTTTGCAACTACCCCATCATAGCTGCAGAGTATGATCCAGGAATTTGCTGACAAGAGTAAAGAAGTGGGATTAAAAACGAACTTTCAGAAGACAAAAGTGATGTTCAATGCTTTTACAAGAAATGAAGATTTGTCGATTGATGGAGAAAAGCTGGAGATAACAGACACGTACGTTTATCTTGGACAGCAGATATCAAGTGAGGGTCACATTGATGAAGAAATTAATCGGTGTACAAAACTTGCCTGGAGAGCTTTTGGAAGAAACAGCATAATTTTCAAGAGCAATGTGCCATTATGTCTTAAAAGAAAAGTGTTTGATCAATGCATCCTTCCAGTGCTTACGTATGGTGCAGAGACGTGGACCTTAACTAAAAGAGACACACAAAGGCTGCAGACAACTCAAAGAGGCATGGAGAGGTGCATGCTTGGTGTAACCAGGAGAGATAAGAAGAGGAACTCGTGGATCCGAAAAATGACAAGAGTGGAAGACATCATGATCAGAGTTAAATCCCTGAAATGGCAATGGGCTGGACATACTGCCAGAAGAACAGACCATCGATGGACAGCCGAAATTTTAGATTGGTTTCAAAGGACAGGAAAAGACCCAGAAGAAGACCACATGGGAGATAGGTGGATGAAATTTGAAAGTATGCGGGAGTGACATGGAGACTGGCACAAAACAGACCATTGTGGAGGAAACTTGGGGAGACCTTCATCCAGCAGTAGATTGATAATGGTTGACAATGACGATGATGATGGTGAACCATATTTCCGTTTCCTGTTTGTCTACCGACGTAGGCAGGTCGTCAACAGATGAAACAGCAGATGTTTACATATAGTTAGTTTGTGGTGTTTTGTGTCACGAAACTAACTGGGTTAGCAATAAAAACCTAATTGTCTTGACAAGTGACATAACTCTGCTCCTCCTATAAGATGATCCATATCACAAATGCAGTCAGTTTTGGTAAATAAAATACTGCAAATAATGTTTACATTTGAACAGAGGCGTAGCAGGGGGAGGGTCCTCAGTTTCAGACCCCTTCTTGGGGGGGGGATTTAGTACGAATTATGTATATGAGGCTTTCACTTTCACCAATGAACCAAATCCATGCCCCCTCCCCTCAAGTAATTTATGGTTACACCACTGCATTTGAACATGTGCTGTTCAGACTGCAGCAGGAATGTCTTTATTTTCGTAGGTTTACAAACACATGAAACAAATAGGTGTGTAATGAGCCAGTCGTTCGGCGTTGCCTGAGTCTTGGTCCTACCAGTGTCTTTTAAGAATGATTTAGATTTTATTTTATTTTGAATTTTTTGTTTAAGTGCAAGGAAAAATGAATTTTTTAAAGGAGCGTATGTGATGCCGTCCCGGTGGCCCAATGGTCAGAAGCGTAGGTTTAAGCTAATCGTCTAGGCTGGGCTCGAGTATCAGATCAGGCATGGATTGTATATTTGTCTACAAGTGGCTCTCAACTAGGGATTGGTTGCTGCTTTATATGCCTTAGAGTTGTTCATGGTGATTGTTAAAACTAGAAAAAAAAAAATCATGGAATGGCATGATGTGCCTTCTGAAAAATAAGCAGGTTTTTGGTGAAAAAAACCCATTAATTTGGAAATCTCCAATCCGAAGTCTCTAACAACTAAACCATACACGCAGACACCGTGCTATGGGTGGGCTTCATTTCTCTCAACTTTTCTTTGAGCACACTCCTCCCTCATATTTAAACAGTTAGAACACATGGCGGGTGTAACCATATAAGATTTTTAGGAACCTCTATAAACGTATGTGAATTTTCGAATTTATGAAATATTGTCGCAAAATTTCTGTCCACATCGTTTTATTGAATCTAAGTGCATAGAGAAAATGCTATAGCTCCTTGCAAGAACAAATTAACAAACAAACGCTGAAGTGTTACAATCATCTGTAATCCTTAAAGTCTGAAATATGCCATAAACATGGATATCGGAAATTGGCCAGATGGAAATGTGACCTTTAGCCGCCTCAGTGGCACAGTGTAGTCTAAGCGCTGGCTTCTGATTATTCGCTCCAGTTGGATGCGGGTTCAAATTCCAGTAAGGCAACATGTTGTGTTTTTCTTACGGCACTGGCTGTCTCCCTTCCCTGGAACAAGTGGCCTTAAATTAGGGACGGGCGACTGCTTATAGCCCATCGAGTTGTGCACGGCAGTCGTCAAAACCGCAATAATGAAAAAAAAAAGACCAATATTTCAGTTCTAAATCTTTAGATTTTGATATGCTTTAAAATTTAAAGTGTATGTGATGCGAAATTTTCCTGTTCAGTATAGTTGTTTTTTCTGCGCTGTGTGTATTGCCTGCCGCGATATAATCTCGTATTTTCCTACTTACTAGTCTTGTTTTTTTTTTGGGGGGGAGTTGCAGGGGTATGAGCACTTTCTAATTACAATTTAATTTGGAAAGTTTCGGGTCGTACGCGATCATCCTTTCTACGTGATCTCTGAAGTATATTATGCATTGAAATAAATATTTTTGCTTTCCAATAGGCACCTGTTCACTGCCAACTCCCCCCCCTCCCCTATTCATACACTGAAGAGCAATTGAATTAGAGATACCTGTCTAGTAACGTGTAGCACCACTTTTCGCCCTGATGATGGTTTCCTTATAATAATTGTGATACTTTGGGGAAGTGGGTAAATGCTGTAAGACCTGCTAACTGGAAACGATTCTAAGCCAAGCCAAAATCTGACGATTGCCGTTTAGCAAGGTGTATTACACACTTTTGCGGTCTCACTGTACCGGTATCCCCTGTCTGGAAATAGAAAAGAAAAGTGCGATGGCCAAGTTGTCCCCAAGGTAAAACAGCATGAGAGAAAAAAAAAAGAAACATATTCATATTTTCATCCGGATTTAAGTGCTAGTCACAGCAATGTTGCCGTGATTTGCAGTTTCAATCTAGGCTTCTCACCTCCGTTTCTAATTTTCCCTGGAAATGATAGAGGTAATTTAGTATTTTAAGTGCAGGATAGTTAGCTAGTAACCTTTTACACTTTACCTCTAAATATTGAATTGAGTAACTCAGTTTTTACTAGAGCCTTGTGTCATTCACCATGACTTGCAGTTTCAATCTAGACTTCTCACCTCCTTTTCTAGTCTTTCCCTGGAAATAATGGAGGTGTTTTAGTAATTTAAGTGCAGGATAGGTAGCTAGTAAACTTTTACACTTACTTTATCTCTAAATATTAAGTTGAGCGACTCAGTTTTTACAAGAGCCTTGTGTCATTCACCGTTACTTGCAGTTTGAATTTAGGCTTCTCACTTGCTTTTCTGATGTTTGCCTGGAAATAATAGAGGTGTTTTAGTATTTTAAATGCAGGATAGTTAGCTAGTAACCTTTTGCATTTAATTTATCTCTAAATATTAAGTTGAGTTGCTCAGCTTTTACTAGATCCTTGTGTCATTAACCAGACTATGTATGGCATTTTGTTCTATCATATTGAATTGAATTTATTTTTTCTCCTGTTGTGTAGCTATTACGAACTCATAACACTGTGGGAAAAACTTCTGAAATTAAACGTTTTGTTCTCGGCAACTTCTCTTAAAAATAAACCAATAGCTACATTAAAATGGTTTTTGACATTACTTAGAGTATATAATACGAATATATACAACTAGATCACACAGTTTGCAAACAACTGAAGCTGAAATATATTTTACACGTAGGACAAGCGACGTTTCCCTTCAGTTATTTCATCTCTCTCAAAATTACGATAATGATGTTTTCTTTAATCGTAAGTTAAAAGGTGTAATGTCTAATTTATCCCCCACTGAAAAAAAATTAATGCGCAGTATTATAACAACGTAAAATTCCTGCTTTCGCGCAGGTAAAAGAGCTTAATTAACGTTTTTTACATAGGAGACATGCCGTTTTGCCGTACAAGCTCTGAGAACGCAGAAGCCATTATGAAATGGTTTTCTTGATATAACGTTAGTATATACATGTATATACATATACTGTATATGTGTAATGTTAGTAGCAGGAGATGCCAAAAATTTCCCAGTAGCCTCCTTCCCAGCTCACCC
Source organism: Macrothele yani (assembly GCA_039090855.1). Lineage (NCBI taxonomy): Eukaryota > Metazoa > Arthropoda > Arachnida > Araneae > Macrothelidae > Macrothele > Macrothele yani. Next base: position 6,819,946 of record CM076994.1, on the reverse strand, counting down.
CACCCAAGCGGGGATTGACTTCGGAGTGGATGGAACAACGGGAAGCGCCCGTGAGACGTTAGGGAGCAGAAAAAAAAAAAAAAAGTCCTAAAAAGACCATTTGGGAGGAAGCGGTGGTGACATTTTTACGAATTTTCTTTATGACTCAATTAAGATACATATGTAGATTAAATTGTTATTCACAGTTTCTCCCACCTACTCTGATTTCAGTACCAAGCTCTGCCTTACCGTGTTTTGAGACGTTGCAGATGCTAGACAAAACGACAATAGCAAAGAACTAACAAAGAATATCCTCATGTTTTTTACCCCCGCTTTCCCTGTTTTACCTTTATCTTTTGCTCTCTCTCTCTCTTTATTATATTCCCTTCTCCTTCTTTTTTTACTGAACCTAAATCAATGTAATAAGTATTTTAAATCCTCCGTAATAAGTTTAATTGCTAATTTTTTTAGAAAAACTGTAAACAAAATATGCAAAGTTAATCATTCACGATCTCCGCTACTTTAAACATAAAAAATTCTTTAGGGTTTAGGGGGGGGATTTCAGTCACCCTACGCTGGATTCGCCACTGGCCCAGACTGCAGATGTCGAACACGATTCTTGAATGTGTTTCTCTTTCAGGCAAGAGAAGAGCTTTGGTGCCAGAATTGGCAAAGACGAGAGACCTCCATGCCCGTAGCCAGACAAAAAAGTTGGTAGGGGCGGCTGACGATTACTGTCGGGCGAAGGAGGTCGGGCGAAAGATATAAAAGAGGTGTGTTGAGGATGGCCCAGTTGTCAACGTTCGGGACTGCCATGGAAAAATCTCAGAATCGATCCCAGGCAGGTTCGAACCACTAAATATTCGCCGTGCGTTGGATGGGCAGGTGAAGCTGTTGGACCCCGAGTACTGGCCCCGTTGTTATAAATAAAGGTGTCTTTCCCTCCCTTTTTACGTCGCTTCCATGTGACTTTTCTGTCCTGCACTTTAGCCAAAATCTCCTAGCTTTCTACTTCCAAGGGTTAAGACCTGGAGATGGACGGCTACCTTCCTAAAATATTCTACATAAATCTCTGATCTCCATGAAAGAGGTTGGGCACTGGACTGTAGTGTGAGTTGCTAGGATGGGCAAAAGGAAACGCAGCTCGGGCGTCGCCCGTCCTGGCCCTCTCCTGGCTATGGCCCCCTGGAGACCTCTCGATGCTGCTCGCGTACCCAAGAGCGAGGCAGGGGACCATCGAGTTGGTCAAGTACCTCATAGAGCAGCAGATGGTCTACCTAATTGAGGGGTGACCGCAGAAGATAGAAGAGGGATGAAGACGGAGAAGAGGAACTGATTACTCAGGACCAGAGTCATCACCGCAGAACTGGCCCTAGTCATGCGGCAGTGTAAGTATCAATGTAAATAGTTTCAATTTTATTTCTGTGTGAGAGGGCTCATTGAATAAAGGATTTAATTCCCTCTAAAATGAGTTCCTCAGTGTAAATAAATGTGCATGCATCTGTTTTTTGAATAAAGGGCAGTCGCCCCAAACAGATCGCGCTAGTGATCGATTCTCCCAGGCAGAGGTAGAAGTGTTTTCTAGCCCCTGCCCAATGGCATGCACACACGGGTACTAACGGAGAGGTGAGAAGTGCTGGCCCAAGGGGGCAGCAGCAAGCTCGGGTCTATGGACCGATCCTATCCGGGTGAGGGGCTGCTGGAACCTGGCAGGATTGCTCGTGCAACGCCGTCACACTTTTAATTCTGAGAGAGTTCGTTTAACCCTGTGGATTCCGCATTTGGACGATACAGGTTAATGGTCATCAGCTAGTTCTTACGGCATTGGCCCTTTCTTCTGGAACCAGATGCCCTAAATTAAGGACGCATGACCGCTTATAGCCCACTGATCAGTAGTCGTTAAACCTCCAACAAAACAAAACACTTCTTGTTAAAACCGTTGGTTTTTATTAGTAGCCCGAACAGTTTTTAAAAGGATAAGTAACTTTATGAGCTATATGCACAGTGGTGTATTCAGGCATCTTCTTGGGGGTACTTAGCCACTCCGTAGGTTTTTGGGCGATATCCCCTTATATTTACTACTTGTTTCTGTTTATACTGTAGCTGAATATTTGGAGAAATTAACCAAATGTGCTCATTGTAATTGAAATAGCTGCCTAATTTTATACCAATAGAAAGTACTACACAAAACAATTATGCCAAAGTTGAATATATCACGCAAATTTTATTCTTCATGACAACTAACGCAAGCCTCTTTGAAATGCTTCACGATCACACATACAAAGCACTTAACTTTCATGTGACAATGTCAGATCAGATCATATGTACAGGTTTAGAAAGGGGGTGTCTGACCCCAGGTCTTAAACAACCCTTAGAAATAGGAAGCTAAGAGATTTGGGCTATAGTGCCCGATAGGAAAGTGACACGGAAGCGAGGTAGAAAGGGGGAGGAAGACACCCTGATTTATTACCGGGGGCCAGTACCTGGGGTCTGACGCACAGCTGGTATTTAGTGGTTCGAACGTTCGTACCTGCCCAGGATTGAACCAGAGGTTATCTCCATGGCAGTTACGAATGCTGACTACTAGGCCACCCGCGTCCCCATGTGACAATGTCTAATCACCTTTTCTGATTTATAAAAAAATGCAGCACGTAGCCTCGCTTCCCCTAATCCATTTCCCCTAATTCCCATTTGCCCTGATCACGTTTATTCTAATCGCTTTTACCCGAAATCGCTTTTATCCGAATTCCATTTCCCCCAAATTTCGTTTCCCCTAATTCACGCTTCCCCGAATTACTTTTATCCCAATCGTTTTTACCCTAATTTCCATGTCCCCTAATTTCGTTTGGCTGCCTGGTGGCGCAGTGTTCTAAGGCGCTGGTGTGTGACGATTCGCCCTAATCAGGTCCTGGTTCGAATCCCGGTGAGGCATGGATGTTTGTCTTTCAGCACTGGCTCTCAATGTGTTACTTGAGCAACATTGGCTCTCTGTGTACATTGGTCATTTAGCATAATGTAAAACGATGTTTGATGTGTACTTGTTCATAATGTGTAACTTGATCAACACACTGGCTCTCTGTGCACATTGGTCATTTAGCATACTATAAAAATCATGTTTGATATGTACTTGTTGATGTGATACATCTGTCTCCTGTCTATGTCTGCCTGTTTGTCATGTCTCTGTACCACCAAGTCTAATAAATCATTAAAAAAAACAAAAACAAAAAAACCTCCAAATAAAAAACAAACAAACAAAAAACTCCAAATAAAAAAAAAAATTTCTTGCCGTATATATAGTACTGAACTTCAAATGTCGCACGGTTAACTGACATTTTTGTAGTCTATATATCTTAATTATTTCAGAAACTAAAATTTCGAAATGCTTTTGCTTTAATAGCTCTTCAAGTAATTATACCGAAATACTCGGCTGGTGCAAAGATCATACACGTTGGACGTCGGATGACTGTGAAAAAGTGTGCTGGTCTGATGAGTCGCGTTTTTTACTTCCACTCCGTGGATGGTCATGTATGTATTTGGCGCAAACAACATTAGATGCTCGATCCATCCTGTATGGTCTTCACAGTGCAAGCTAGTGGAGGAAAGGTCCTTGGGACGTCAAATGTGCTCAATTTCTTACTTTTTGTCCTCATTTAAAAAAAAAAAAAATTCCCCGTGAAATTGAAATAGTGGCAATTAAAAAAGAAATCAAACTTTCAGGATACTCCGAGAAGTCGAATGTCATCATCACCAGCGTCAGCATCGAACAATCAATTCGGTCCTTGGTGCTATTTCGTTTCTGTTTTAACTGGATTTAAGTATTTATTTATATGATGGGGAATAAATCTCACTTTTTTCCCAGCATCTACTCTCTTACAATTAAATAAGTAATTGATGCTAAATTTAGTTGCATTTGGTAGAATCTAATCCATTGAGAGTTCTACAGCTTTGTTCAGTACATTTTTCATTAAATTGTTTCTTCAAGTGAAGTTATTGGACTTGGAGTATTCCTTTTCATAGAGATAACATACAGGTATTCCATGATTTCTGTTCTCTCGGTGTATATTTCTGGCTTCAGACATTTCTTGTACAGAATCACAATGAAATTTTAGTACAAATCAAAATGTTGCTTTCTTTGCAGGTACTGCCGTCTGTGAGTAACATTAAAAATTTATGAGAAGTGATATTCTGCGTAATGGTATTTACCGTATTTTATTGCTATTTTATACTTATTTCCAAAGACCTTTCACGTGAGAATCATCCTTCAAATTCATGATATGTTTTCCCACCGAAACTGGAGAATTATGGTACAGGTCATACTTTTTTTAAAATCTTTGGGTTTACCGTAATGTGTCAGATCTTGTCCGCAATTATGTCCTTAATTTGAAACAAAATTGTCTTCAATTTTGCATTGAGATCGAGTCACTTAGTCCTTGATTTCGTTTTCAAAAATCTGGTAACCGTACTTTAGAATGTCTTATCAACTTTTGGATGATTTTTAGTTCTTTTTTTTTTTTTCTGTGGGAATTAGTTCTTTTTTTCTTTTTTTTTCTTTTTGCTTGGCAACAATGTGTTAGGATATATTTTTGAAATTTGAACTCTGTTTGAACTTACCTGTGTGATTTGACACATGGGTATCTTTTTGGTGTACATCGAAGAAATTATTTTTATTTCTGCATTTTCTCTTTTCTTACTGCAAATTAGTGAAGTTTAAGAATAGGAAAATTCAAACACAGAGATGAGATAATATATTTGCGATGTTCACATTGCATAATGCTGTTAGTGTGGGAATTTCATGGAGCTGCTGTTCTGTACATTTGATCAATTGAGACCAATGCAATTAATTATTACCAACAATGTAAAGCAGCTTAAGTGTAAAACGCTAGTTTGGTTTAAAATACTTTAGGAAGAGTATCTGTGGTGACAACGAGAATTAATCGCAAAATGCATTCTGTAAACTTTATTTATTAAGCCCAGCAGTCACTCCAAAGACAAGCAACTGGTGCTGAACTGGAGAATGAAGTTTTGTCACCTTTCTGTTCACGAGGGGCCAGCTGGTTGAACAGTGTCCTAACATGCATAGGTTTTGTCTTGTGGTAGTTTCTTTTCTAATTGTCTTGATGTTGTGTGTATGTAAATTTGATGCCAAGTCCCCTGGTGGTTAATTTTTTTGTTTCTTCAAGTTCAGAATCCAGAAACTATTCTGTTAGAATTTGATTGTATTATTTTAACTGGTGAACAACTAGAATCAGGAAGTACAGTGTGCAAGGTCTTATGTACTTCATTTCTTTCTCCACAGGATTTTAACTTTTTATTTTGTGGGATATTTTTTTTTAGTGCTTTCCTGTAATTCGCTCTTTCACTTAACCACACCAAGCACCAGACATCTGACCTTAGGAAGTACAGTGTGCAAGATCATATGTACTTCATTTATTTCTCCACTAGATTTAAACTATTTATTTTGTGGGAAATTTTTTTTTTTAGTGCTTTCCTGTAATTCGCTCTTTCACTTAACCACACCAAGCACCAGACATCTGACCTCTTGGGCAACCAAAGACAAACATGCTAGCACTATCTTGTTGGTACTTGTACTCCAGGAACACCATATAATAAGAGATTGCCTGCCTGATTGGAGATCTATATGTGCCCATATACTAGCCAAATGGTCTTATTCCTATTTGCTGGAACCAGCAGCAAAACTGGTATCAAATGGGTGATCAGGAAACAGTCACCTTTAGGGGTGTGTGTGATAGGTGTGGTCGCACAAGGCCCCGCACTCGCGTCCTTAGGAAGAAAGAAAATGAAAGTACGAGGGCGCAAATTTCTTATTTTCAATTGTACATTTATTTTTTAAACTCCGCCTCATTAAATTTTTAAAATATTGATTGCTAAATTTATATTTACCTAAATATCGGCTGCAATCTACAATATTATGTCTAGCGAAACATTAGTATTTAAGCCATATCTTGCACTGATAGTTATAAGTTTAGTGTAGAGGGGGGGGGTAAAACAAGGGGTCCCGCAGCTGCTAAGGGTGATTGTCAGGAAAGGTAGAAACCTTGATCATTGTAAAAATTTTAGGGAATTAGCTCAACTATCTTTTGAACACAATATTATAATTATTTTGATATATCTATTCAAGTAAGTTTTGATTATTTCAAAGTTTATCTGGTAGTTTGTTGAACTTTGTCTAGGCTATGCCTAATTACTGTCCTAAAATTCAGGTTGGGTTACAAATTCAAAAAACTTCATAAAATTCAAGTTCATGTGTTGCTGACTTTCCCTATTTTTTTCTGAACAAGGCTTTTGGCCAAATTAATGGTCTTTTTTTTTTTTTTTTTTTTTTTTGGTAGTACTGCAAACATTTCTATTAGGGAAAATTATTACTTAATAGTATTATAATAAAGCATTTCATAATTCCACTTAAAAAAAAAAAAACAAAAAAACTTTGTCGTTATTCTTATAGTTCAGCTAAAGTTGAATTTGAAGAAAAAAAAGGGGGGGGGTCTGGACCCCTTGGCCCCATTCCTGGCTGTGCCACTTATGTTATTGAACACACAGTTTGGGTTTGATGTTGCAAGTCTTCCCCTTCAATGTTCAGTCCTATGTTATTTCATTTTCTTTTTCTTCATATTGTTAAAAAGTCTCCCTATCTCATGTTAGATTTTCCTCTGCCCTAAACCCTGTTTTGGTGTGTGTATTCATACCTCCATATCTTTATTTGCGTATTCATTTTATTTATTTATTTCAAATACTTGTCTATGCTAAAAATCATGCATCTTGAGTTTTCTCAACAACTTCTCCTACTTTAACTGTTATTTTCTGATGAAACAAGGGCCTCAGCTATAAGGGGCTTTTTTCTGTTGAGGTTTTAACGACCACCGTGGGCAGCTCAATGAGCTATCAGCAGTCATCTAACTCTAATTTAGTGCTGCTGGTTCCAGGAAAGGAAGAGAGCCACTGCCATAAGACAAACACAACATCCATGCCTTGCCGAGATTTGAACCCAGACCCTTCATGAACGTGTGGTCATAAATCAGCGCTTAGACCACTGGGCCGGCCTACAAGGGGCAGACCCCCCCCCCCAGAATGTTCATACTGTTAAAAAAGAGGTGTAAAAAGTAGAGATGCACATGCAGGGCATAACCAGAGTGTTTTGTGGGCGGAAGGCGAGTGTGTACGATGGGCACTTGATTACAACCTCATACCTGCGAAGTTTTACGGTTTACCCATAAAATTTACAGAAATTGTACTTGTTTCATGGGGCGACATATTTTACAGATTTTTTTTTTTTTCAGAATAGTTAGGGCCATATATACCGGGTGTGCCATATAAAACAGGCCCTGTGGCCAAATGTTGTTTGGGGGTTTCCAGTTAAAACCGCTTTGTTCCACTTCTAACCGGTTTCAAAGGAATTCTCCGGAGTGGTTAGTCACAGCCAGAGCAGTGTAGGTACACGGTCTTAAGTGTGAGTGAAGAGAGAACAAAGGCAACAGAAATGGTTTTAAGTACGGAACAGTGGATTTTTATTGTGGGACAGTATTTCAGAAATAACTCATACAAGGTTTTAAATGAGTTCTTTTCAGAAAATTTTTTGCATTGTGCCACACTGGCGAAATCAGTAGTACAGAAGTTAGTGTGGAAATTTCGTGAAACCGGCACGGTGTGCAACAGAAAAGAAACAAACCCAAGACAATTCTTACTGAAGACAATATCATGGATGTGTGCACAGTGATGTTACAAAACCTTCGGAAGTCGATTCGCCGATTATCGTCTGCAACGGGAATATCTGCCATGTCATGCTGACGCATACTTAAGGTGGATTTGCATTTTCGGCCGTACAAAGTTATGGCGCCCCAAGAACTTAAAACTCCTGATTATGCAAAACGGATGCAATATTGTAAGTGGTTTCAGGAGACCATTGTCAGCGGTGAAATGGACCCAACATTTTATTACATGACATATGAAGCATTGCTTCATCTGTCAGGGTATATCAATGCGCAAAAGATAGACGTTTGGTGTGGTGTCCTGTGTCTGCGAAGAGGATAGTCGGCCTATTCTTTTTTCACTGATACCATCAACTCGGAGCGCTATGTTCAGCAACTGTTCAACCCATTTGTTGCCACACTTACAGAAGAAGAGCGAACATATGCTTTCTTTCAGAAGGATTGTGCAATGGCTCATACTGTGCAGAACAGTCTACGTGCTGTGCATGAAGTGTTTGGGGAGGACAGAACTGTATTGAAGGAACTATGGCCACCCAGATCACCCAATCTCTCCACCTGTGGCTTTTATCTGTGGGGAGCATTGAAAAGGAAAGTGTACACAACTAATCCACACACCCTTGATGAATTAAAAGTGAACATCACGAATGCCATAGCCCAGATTACTCCCGATGATTTGTGGTGCATTACGTACATGTTCTGTATTGTGCAGCTGTGTCTTGATGTCGGACAGCACTTTCAGCAATTGTTGTAAACACAGGTAAATTACTCCTGTTTTCTGTCATTTCAACTATTCTTTACCATGTATAGTAACATTGCCTGACTGTTGTCGTTCATTATACTCAGGCCTCTTTTATATGGCACACCCTGTATATATATATAATATATATTTACATAAATTGCCTAAACATTTTTCAAAGAGAGAATAATTATATCTCAAAGGACTACGGCACCTGTATGTTTCTGATTGCCCTGATCATGATTTCTTCCAACCCTTTCATCTCATCCAATTTGGAAAGACTCAGAAATAAGAGAGAAAAAATTGCTTTTTTAAAGGTATTTTCGCATACTAACACAAAAATGTAAGTTCAAAAACATTTGTAATTTAAAGTAAAAAGTCACTGCAATATATCACTTATAGCTATAATTTCAGAGTTACAAATGAATTCTTTTTTCGTATATGTAGCCTAATGACTATACTGACGAGTGACGACTTAATTGTGTTTTGACTGCATTTTAACTGTTATAAGCAAGAAATACTGCCAAACATAGTATTTGCTTATATAACATATGAAATCGATATATCGGTTTTTAATTGATATGCTCGATGAATTTCATCAGTACTTTCGATACATTAGTCTGACATATCGATTAAAAGTTCACTAGACTGTTTTAAGGGATTTCAATTCTTGAAAGTTTGCAGGTCTGCAACCTAAGCAGAGAACAAAACAATAGCACATTTATTATTATTAAGTGAAATTTTAAGACTGAAACTGAAGGTAAAGATTAAATCTTAAATTTATCTTGAAATATTTTGTGTCATTTTAGGTACATACTAAATCATATAACATTAAATTTCTTTTCACCCTTTCACTTTTCACTCTATTGTGCACTTGTAAATAAATAAAGCAGGACAAGAATCAAAGAAATTCACATCAGCCTTTGAGCCTTATACTGCTCCAGCATATGTTCCCAGTATGACTACTGGGTAGGACGTATGAGTGAAATAACCTAAACTCCCAAAGTTGCCATAAACTTTTTGACTTGTCATCGCACATATGTTGATTGTAAAACAATAAAGTGGTAAAACCTATTGTTCATATGCTGATGTAAACTGAAACATCCACAAATGTATTCAACCAGGGCGCAGTAAACCGCCCGTCCGCCTGTACTTGGCAGTCAAGAATTCGTTGAGGACGACTAATTTCTCATCTGTGCGGATGACACTTTTTTCCCGCAAGCTTGCAGAGTGACTGTAACTGGTACATTTTTATTTTACGCCCCCCCAGTTTAAAATTTGTGCTAGCCTAGTGCCACAGTTTTACAAAATTACTCATTCTCTTAATTAATTAGCCGTTCTTTGTTTTGGCGAAATAGTTACGTTGCGACACCCCCTCCTTTCCAAAATTTTAACTTATCAAGCTGATGTCTTGCTTTCTCATCCCCTCTTATAAAGTTTTTCCTGTTTGAATTTTACGCCTAAAGGGGGGAGGTTGCAAAGACGGCGACTTCGCAGTTTTTTTCTTCTTCCGTTTCCTTTCGTCAATCTGCATCACCCAAGTTATCCCCTTGTTTAGATTCATTGGTTAATACTGAAGTGACCCAGTATTAACTAATGCAACTAAACAATGGTAGCTTCTGCCCTTCTCCTTATGACCCTGACATCTCGCACTGGCACTTGTGATGCCGCCATAATATCATTGGCTTCCCGTGCATTACCGTTGTCCACATATTTCCTACCTTCCTTGACCATACATACCTAAAACTTCTACACATGCATTATTCTATCTTATCTTTCATCATTTTTCAATTGAAAATTCTGGATTCCGTGTAACAACATGAAATGTCAGCGAAACATCCTTAATTTTTTTGCTAGTGGAAATGATAGTAATGAAAAGGCGAAAATCCTATACAAAAACAATTATGGTCTATTAGATGGTACCACAAAAATGTGTTCAGAAAAGAATGAAAATCATCATGAAACTTACAACAGAGAAAAGAGAAAATGTACATTTCTGGAAATTTGGAGAAAAAGAATTTCCATGGGTGTAGTTCCGTGAAGAACAAAAAATGTACTGTAAATGATGCCTAGAAGTCCTTAACTTAGCTGATAAAAAAACAACAAAAAAAAAAAAAAAAAAAACCTTTGTTGAATAGAAGTGGTAGAACTGTGCAAGGCTTTCGTAAAGAAACTTTGCAAACTCACAATGTCAGCAAAGTGCAAAGAAGCCTTTATTGCTAAAGCAAATCCCTCAAAAATGGCGATGGCTATAGCTGTCAGAAAACTGAACGCTGCTATATTTGAGAAAATGAAACATTTATTTAATGCAATTTACAGTGTGATAAAAGAAAACTTAGCTTTTGCAAAATTCCAAAGCCTATGTGAACTTCAAATTAAGAACACTTTTAGACCTAGGAAACAATTATCTCAATGAATATGCATGCAAGAATTTAGTTCTCTATTACTCACACATTTAGGAATGAATTAACTACTGAAATTAATGAAGCAAATTTCATAACAGTTATAGCAGATGGGTCTACATATTGGAGTGCTCTTGAGCAAGAAGCTGTTTATGTGAGATACTTTCAAAATGGTGCATCTGTTACAAAATTGGCAGGATTTGTTCCAGTAGATATGCCAACAGCGAATGAATACACAAGTGTATTTTAAAAGGTCTATTGGATATGGCATTTCTGAACCAATTCTATAGAAAAACTGGATTTGATTAAATTTAGATGGAGCTGCAACAAATATGGGAATTTACAGTGGAGTTCAAGCAATGATGAAAGTAAAGTATCCATACCTAATAGTAGTGCACTGCATAAACCACATGTTAGAGCTAGAAGTGCTTGATACAAAAAATCAAAACAAAAAACAAACCCAGTTATGGTTACATTTTAGCACACAATAAAATAGGTATTCAGTTTTTAACACTGGTCTCCAAAATAGCAGAGAGAAGTAACAAAGGTTGCTGAAAGTAAAATTATGGAGATTGGAGGAATACAAAAATATAAGATGGGTTGCTAGTCAAGCTAGAGCACCAAAATTCTTGGTTTTGAACTTTGATGACACTTTACGGCATTTAGAAGACATCGCTCAACGTGAGAGAGAATCAGCAACTGCAAAAAGTTTGTTAAAGACTATGAGGTCAGGTAAATTAAAAAAAAAAAAACACCCTATTGTTTCTTCTGGATGTTTTATCTATTATTGGTATTTTGTTCAAGATGTTTCAGGCTGAAAATCTGTTAATATTTGAAGCTACTAGCAAACTTGAACTTACAATTCTGCAGTTAGTTGAACTAAAATCTCAACTGAGATTGTTCCAAAGGGAACATAAAAATTTGATAGACGGCTGTGATAAGGATATCAATCCCATTTTTGCAGCCGGTTTTATTGACAGTACTGTTGAATTTTTAGACACTAGATTTAAACAGCTGCAAGTCATCCTTTTGTATGCTTCATTTCACTGAGTGGCCATCAGAAAAACAGCATTTAGTATCCTTTGGCTACCAAAACATACAGCTGTTAGTTGAACATTTTAGTTATTTTTTTTTCCAAAAGTATATAAAGAAACAATTTGTTAAGAATAGGTGGCATGAAAACTTTAAGATATATAACATCCTTAAACACCAAAAAATATCAGCTCTTCAAGTTATTTACAAAGATCTAATACAACAAAATAACCCACAATACAGCAATGTAGTACTTCACATGGTAGAATTAATGTTTTATCTTTCTGGGAGTACTGCAGCTGTTGAAAGGGGCTTTTCAGCAATGAGAACATTCAAAAGAGCATGTTACGTACTGGCTTTCAACAGGAAGCATTAAGTGCTATCATGACCATCCACCTAAATGGGAAAGCCCTCTCAGAGTTCAGCACTGAAGCCTCTATAAATCATTGGCTTGACCATGGACCTGGCAAATGCCATATAATAATCTACATGACTAAATAATTAATCTAAATAATGTAAATTGATAATGTCAGAAAGTATAATACCTTTTCAATGCTAATGTTATGAAAGCAGAAATGTATTTATTTTTTATATGTACATAAAAAAAAAGATATTTTTCAGCAAGGTGACTATATTTAAATTCTACCTGGTTATGGTATTTATACGAGTCTGACGGTTTACTTTCAAAGGAGAACGGGCACATTTTAAGACAAACCATCCTCGAGGACGGGTAAAATTTCTGAGATTTTTTGTGCCCTGTATTCAACCATAATTGAATCCTTCAGGAGCTTTATTTTATGAATGGGAAGGCATTCACTTCTGGGAAGGTTCGGAGTCTACAGGTTACCCACTTGTTTACGATATTACTATAGAAAAAGCTGAATTTCTACTTCACTGCATCATATTAAACCTATTCTTGGAATCTGGAAATCATCATGTCGCCAGAACCTTGGGGAAAAAGTTGTACTAGAATGTCTCTGCATTGGGCATTGTTGTTTGACTCACCAATGTCTGCTGTGTGGCGACACTGCCCCAATGTGTGGGACATGTGATGTACCTCTCTCTGACTGTCGTTCATCTTTTGTGTTCTTGTCATCATTTTGTTCATGAATGTGTTCATCATTTTCTTTTACTTACTTTACCTGATGATTCAGTGACCTTGAGTCGTATTTTAAATGATCAGTGTGACATGTCTTCACTTTTATCATTTCTTCATTCTAACAGTTTTGCGTTGTGTTTTATAGTTTTGTCGTCAATTGACACCTTTTATTCTTGTATTATGCTGTTTTATGATGTCATTGTTTATTCTTTTTTAACTCTGTTATATCATTGTTACAATATCTCGTTGTTTTTACTGTGTTGGGCCGTTGTGTTTGTTATACCGGTGCATTTTATTTTAAAAGGACCGGTATGACCAGGGGTAGACGAAAACCCAAAATTTTCAGGCGCCAGCTCCATTTTTTCAAGAGCCAATCGAATTTTTTAAAGAGGTACGAGGAGAAAACCATGCCCGACCTAAATAAAAATGACACATTCAGAATTGTGAACTTCATCAGTCCAAATTAATATACTTTTTGCATATTCAAACAATTCAGTGCAAAATCTGCAACTTAAACTAGGGAACATATTATATACTTGAATTAAAAGTTGCACTTCAAAATAAGTTTTCATTGCAAAAATTTCAGCTTTGCCTTCTAATGTACCACATTCAGTAACAGCACTAATGAATAAATACACTCATAAGCACCTCATGCGAAATCAATGCAATGGCTAAAAGTGCCCCCCTCCCCATATTTTTTAGTGTCATGCCAAATTAAGGAGATTAAGCGCTGACCACCTGGGATCTCAGTTTTGATCACAGACAGTCGTGACACTTCTGTGGAACACGTCTCATTTGCGTATATATTCTTTAAAGAGTGAAAACGCCTTTTTTTCTTATAAAAAAAAAGACAAAGTTTTATCTATGACTATTTTGATACAGTAGAGTCTCGAAAACTCGGCCTAATGTGGACCGAAGGGTGGCCGAGTTTGTGAAAATGCCGGGTTATCGGGAATGGGGTTAAAAAAGAATAAGTAAGAGTGTTTTCTCAGAAAATACAGTGTGTACTGTACTTGTATGTATTGGTTGCTTGAGAATACAACAGAGAATATAAACTGCCCAAATACCCTTAAACAAAGGAAAAGTACATACTTTATGAAGGCATAGAGCCTTTACTACATGAAAATGAAAATTAGTGAATATGTACACAATGTACAGTAATTTACCTGATATGTAAGACAGAAATCAGACAAAACTGGCTACTTTTTGTTAAAGAAATTCGTAATGTCTTGTTGTCTTCCGCACTGCACTCTGCGTTTTGCTGCTTCATCACGAAGACGACGAAGGAACAGTAAGTCCATTACCGACACACCTTGTTGTTCAAAATACTGAAGGGCAGTTTCGACAGCCTTTAGTTTCGACAGCTCACTATGTGATATTCTAGGGGCTTGTACGGTGGAATTCTCAACGTCAACGTCTTCATCATTTTCCGGCATTTCTTCTGTAACTGTGACAGCAGCAATAATTTCTGCATCGGACATAATGTCTTGCTCGGTATCATTGTGGAACCACTGTTTGACGTAATTTTCATCGGCTCTTGCACATCCCGGAACTCTTTTCAGGAGGTCGAGTAAGTTTACATTTTCTGCATCTTCATGTTCAACGAACTCATTTCCCTCGTTATCAGGGAGTTTTCGCCACGAAAGAACTAGTGTTAATGACTAACTCGTTCCAGGCGTCCGCCACCCATCCAACAACATTCAATAGGTTAATTTTCTTTAAGTTCTGGATAAGACCTTGACCATCATCGTTTGCAGAAAGAAGGGAGGATAACAGCTTGCGCCTATATCTTCTCTTGAGACTAACAAAAATTCCTTGGTCCATTGGCTGGCCTAACGCTGTGACATTGGGTGGTAAAAACATTGCTCGTATGTCCCCATTTTTTAATTCTTCAATGTCTGGGTGCGAAGACGCGTTGTCCAAAATCAGAATAGCCTTCCTTGGCAGGTTTTTAGATTTTAAAAAATGCTGAACCGATGTAACAAATACTTCATGGAACCATTCTTTGAAAATTGCACAGCTCATCCAGGCATGTGACTGGTTTCGGTACCAAATGGAAAGTTTATCCACATCAATGTGCTTAAATGCATGTGGTTTCTTTGATTTTCCTATGAGACCAAGTTTTAATTTGTGGTCACCTGTTGCATTACTGCATGCTAGGATTGTTACCCTCTCCTTGCTCCTTTTAAAACCTGGGGCTGACTGTTCTTCCTTGAAAGCAAGACTTTTTGCTGGTAACAGTTTATAATTTAACCCTGTTTCATCACAATGGTACAATTGCTCCCTGGTAAAACCTTCAACTTCGATAAATTTCTGCAAGTTTTCCTTAAACTGAGACAGACCCTCAGTGTCCCCAGAAATACTAAGCTGCCGGACTCCATAGCGTTTCTTCCAGCGATCAAGCCAGCCAGTGCTTGTGACAAATTTAGGATCGTTGTCTTTTTTTAATGCTCGATAAAATTTCAAGGCCTTCTCTTGCACGATTGGCCCACTAATTGGGATGCCCTTCTCTCTTGTTTGGCGAAACCAAATGTAAAGTGCTTCATTTACCTCATTAAACTCACTTTCCTTCATACTTTTCCTTTCTTTCAATGTTTCTGTACACATTCTCTTAACACACCACGACTCGATTTCCGTCCGCTTCTTCTTCCAGTCTCCAATCGTACTTTTGCCGACTCCCAAGTCCTTAGCCACTGCACTGACACTTTCTCCCTTATCTAGTCTCTTTAATGCCCCCAACTTTTGCTCCATAGACAAACTCACTTGTTTTCTTTTAAAGAAAGATGCCATCGCAGAGTACTACTGTCTAGCACCCACAAACTTTGAAACAGCTCTGAACAATACAGTACACTCACTGACATTGAGTTACGCAACGCGATTAAGAAATCGACTAACCCTGGCAAAGGCTGCAGGTAGACTGAACGGCTGAGCGCGCGCCGACGGAAAAAAGGAATACGGGAAGAGGGAGACACATGCACGCGGGCAATGACCTTGAACGGGTCTGCACGCACACGGGTTTTTTCGCCCTGCCAGGGTCTGGCCGAGTTATCCGGACTGCCGGGTTATTGAGTGCCGAGTTTTCGAGACCAGACTGTAAAGCTGAAAACGGATAGAAAAAACAACAACTCAGGACTACAGATTCTGTCCCTCCCAAGGTCAACATTTCAGGCAGGTGTTGAAGAGCTTCACTCCACGCCGCACTTTGCCTCTGAGCACCAAACTCCCCCTAATGCTGGCGTGACATTCAAACGTGACACTCAAGTGTGTGTGTGTGTGTGTGTGTGTGTGTGTGTGTGTGTGTGTACCTTAAGAACATTCTAATGCACACTCCAAATGAGTGCAGGCACCTCTCTTGGACTGCATTGCAGAACTTCAGCCTGAATCACTACTGACAAGATCTCTGCAGAATGCATAACTCTGCTGGCGGTGGTACCAAAAATTTGTGTTAGCAACTTCATCATTCTGATTGTACGGTAATTAGTGTATAATAAAAGCGCAAACATAAAAAATCCATATACTGAATTTGTTGCTTCATAATAGAAATTCAAATTTTGAGAATGGAATTTAAAATAACATTTTCAGAACGAAATTTGGAAACTCAGGTGCCAGGTGAAAATTTTCAGTCGCCGTGGCAGCACCTTGGGACAAATACAACGATTTGTGGAGTAAAAATACCAGTATAACAAATACAACAATATATCGTCTGCTGGCCATGTGCACCACTTATTGTTTTCTACTTTTTTGTTGTTTCTATGCTGTTGTTTGTTACTATTTTAATATTCTGCCATGGCACTCTTTGGTCCTTTGAGGCTCTTGCATCGTGAAAATAAAACCAACCAAACAGTATTCATTTCTGCTTTATACAATAGCAGCTAGATTTTATTTTATTCTTTTCATTTTTACTTTCTCTATGTAAAACAACTGCAAAACCACTGCAGCAATAAGCACCAATGCTCAGGCAAAAGGCTATTTAAAAGAGTACAAACCATAAATTAGGTATAAATACATGGTGATAATTTTTTAAATATATTTTTGGGGAAATTTCAGATTGCTTCACTTGATCTTAAGTTTGATCAGTTTTATGAAAAAAGAGGGGCATAAAATAGTGCTCCTAGAGATGGCTGAAGCCCGGTAAGCACCCGTTGCTGCACCCTTATGCAGATGTGAAAAAATGTACTGAAAATTATAAGTGCAAAAAAAAAGTTGTTATACTGTCAAATTTGCTGAAAATTTTATGGAAAAATGATATTTTCTTTCTTAAAGACAGCAGCTTACAGTATTCAGTCAGCAGCTTACAGTATTCAGCACAGCTAACCACAGTACAGAGTAGTACCATGATTGAATGAAAAGAATTTTCTGAAATGGTGGACAGAGGCATAAGGAGCAATGAACCTTGGTGACCTTTCTGGATTTGCTGTAAGGAGTGTTAAATTACCTTGAACTGATTTTTTCTTGCCCTACCCTAAAATTATTTTCCTCTTGTTATGTTCACTATCTGATACTCATCTCCTCTGTGCTGGTAGTATCATGTTGTCGGCATTCTCATAACCTTTACGTTTTACCTGATATTCATAACTATTATCTCTTGGCTGTTTACCTAGTTTTGACATTTTTACTAAAATCATGTCAAACACAGAAAGTGCAATTTTTGAACAATCATAATACTTTTCTATAACAGAGGTAGGCCTATGGGAGAGAAAAAATCGTGTACCATTTAAAGTGGGGAAATTTTAAAGTGGAATTAGCATAGTGAGCTCCAGACCTGGATGAAACCACACATTTTTGCATCTTCATTTCTTAGTTAAGTTTTTATTTATTTATTTTATTTTTCTTTTCTTTTCTTTTTTTTTTTTTTTTTTTGCACCATATCATTGGCTTGGTCTCAGATGTTGATAGGTAAAAATCACAAAACTTGTCAAAATGTGTCCTGAAGACAGAACAACTCAATTTGAAAGAAAAAAAAGTGCAGTAAAAACACATTTTCTGTATATTAAATGGAATTGAACTATTTCTTGCTTGACATCTAATTATATTTGTGAAATATTTTTCTTGATCCTGATTTTTCATTTGGATTTACTGTTTCAAAAGTTTTTAGTTACTAACCCCAGCTTTCAAGTTTTAGACTGTGAAAAACAGTTTCAGTACTTTATCCATGAATGATCTGTGTTTAATACCAAAATAGTCTCTATAAAGAGGCAATTCAGAAAATATTTTTTTTTTTTTTTTTTTTTTTGTAATCCCTGGTTGTTTTGGTTATTTGTAGCCATTTCCAGAATTTTACATCATTTCATTGACTGATTTTTCACAACGTGGTTCATGTAAAATATTGCTACAAACAACTCTTGCTGAGTACTTGGGTTTGGTATCAGATCAAGCGATTACAAAGAGGTAAGTTTTCTGTTTACTTACTGATTTTATTTGCATTTTTGTGTAAGCCTATTTTTAATGGTCATTTTAGTGATGCAAATGTACATAATTAAGATTACCTATGCATTAAATTTGATCTGATTGCTGCATTCAACATGTATGTGTTAGAACTGCTACAGAAAAAAAGCATTTCTTTTTTTTTTTTTTTCTTGAAGTTTGAGATAACATCAGACATGATTTTTGGTATTCTGGTGATACATCCAGAATGACGGCAAAATTAATAAAGGGATTTTTAATTCAAAATAAGGTCCTGCAGTTAATATTAGTAACACACCACCATTATACTTTTTAATTGGAGTTCTATAATGAAAAAGTACAAAAATTATCTTTAGGCTAGCTACCACAGCGTAGTAATCCTAGCAGTTAGCGTTACCAGTACTCCACAATTTCAGTTATTTAACTGAGTTTTTAAGGTACCACTAACTGTGTGAAACAAAGTAAAAAAGAAAGAAAGAAACTTACTTGACTTCAATTTTTATTACCTTTTTTTTTTTTTATCAATTAAGGTAAATCATTAAATTGAAAGTTAATTGACAACTCTTGGCATGTTTTTTTACCTAGGAATTAATGTTCTTAATTGAATTATCAAAACAAATTGTCATTTGATATATACAGTAAAACCTCAAAAAACCGGAAACTTCAGAAATCCGGGACTTTTCTGATTTCGTTTTTGTGAAAATGTCATGAGAGTATCTGATGTTTCACCAATAACCAAGGAAATCTCCTGACGTACTGTCTCAAGAACACATTGTGAGATCATCCAATCTCAGCGTGTGAATTGTCGATGGCCACCTATGTGTAACATCGGGAGATTTCTCAAATTCGCCATCTCATTGGACCGCGCTGAAGTGACACGGACCAATGAGGCGACGAATCAGTGTGTACATTTGAAATGCGTGTTGAACGTGTGATGATCTGTGCTTGTAGATGGTGATCTGTGCAGTTTGTGAATTCTATCGCGTAATGACATTTACATCAGCCTTCATGATGCATCGCAGTCGAAAAACCATAACATCGATGCAAAATTCACATTTAGTTTTCGCAATGTATCGATACATCGCCCAGCCCTAGCGGTTGCTCTGACTTTTTCAAGTTTTTTCCTGACCATTCGCCAAATTCAATTTTTTTCGACAGTTTTATAATAAATAGTACAAAAAGGTAATCACCAATATTTTCGCCAAAACTTTTTTCCATTGCCAAAGCAATTTTTTTTTTGCAGAATGCAATCGGCAATGCGACACCTGCTTATATTTATAAGGCATAGACGTGCAAATTTTCATTAAAGGGGCATGTTATGTGTATGTACGTGCTTTACATGACGCAATTTTTGGATAGCTTCATAAATCCGGCAATCGTCCTTCCCATCAATGCTGGATTTTCGATGTTTTACTGTATTTGACCACCAACTTTTTGAATAGTAACCTCTATAAGACCAGTAAAAAAGTTAATTCCACAGTACAATATGAATAGAGGTGCCATAAATTCATGTACAACTAGGATTAAAACCACATACGGGCTGGATATATGGCGAAACATCAGAAAGATCGAAAGGAGTAAGTGCAAAAGCGACAAATGTAAGTCACAACTGTATTTTCTTAAGAAATGTAAGAGAGCTAATTTCGTTCCACCTTCTTTGAAACTCACACAGAACATCGCAAAGAATCTGTCAAGAAATTTTATTAAAAAAATTGAACTAAAAACGGTAAATGGTGTGATTAGTAATAAGTACAGAACTATTGAGCAATGCAAGCGAATAGAAGCTCGTGTTTGGACCTCTTCATTAGGTGAAATTCCAGAAGCAGAGAAGAAAAATATTGATAACTGGTTAGCTAAAGCAGTGACAGATAAAAACAAGAAGTTTAAGGAAAAATTGAAACTTAAAGAAAATAAGTGGTTGAGTCCAAAGTTAATGTCTACAGCTCCTGGCCCACAGTTAATACCATCCCCCACTAAAAAATACGTCATAGATCTGACGGAAGATGGAGTAGATGGAAACTTGATTAATCTCCTCAATAAGGGATAAAATTACAACCTTTCCTCTGCAACACTTGATAAAAAAATGAATGCTTATTGATTTAGAAAGCATCTGTAGTAAGGTGGTAGAAAGAGAAGATGAAAATACAGCAGTCACTTTAAGGAAAGAATTCTCAGACTGCGTCTCAAAATTTGTAAAAAAGCCAGTAGAAATTGCTTACAATTTTGATAGAAATGCCATTACTGACCTTAAAAAATTCAAAACCAATGATAAAGTTGTAGCACTGAAAGCAGATAAAAGCAAAGTTTTGGTGTTGTTAGAAAAAAATAAGTATTACAATAAAATGGAAGCTGAATTGAGCAAGCCTTATTATGAAGAACTCACTGCTAACCCTATTGATCAAACTGTCAAAAATCTTAAGAAATTAATCAGCTCTTTAAAAAGTAAAAATCAGCTAAATGAGCTCTTCAAAAGCTTCTCCAAGATCCAGTCAAGAGTTCCACAAATCTATGGTACAATAAAAATTCACAAAGAAGGCCATCCAATAAGACCTATAATAGACACTAGAAATTCACCACTCTCCAACATTAATTATTATTTACTTACCCACCTCAGAGATATTTTCCCTTCTCCTCAGTGGCGGCTCGTGGTTGGAAAAATAGGTGAAGAGCTACAAGAGCAGTATGAAAAGATATCTACTGTTTCAATGAAAATCACTATATGAGGACTGACCTATTTTATGTATATTAGGTCAATTCTTCTTTCTTTTAAAGTTGCAAATTTGTCGATTATGTCGTCATAGAATGGTTGTTTCTTCGTGAGCATCAATAAAATATCTTTCTGAATAGAAATATTTGCCAAAGAAGCAAGTCTATCTTGAGAAATAGTGTTTCCTGAGTAAGTTTGTATTCTTTAAAGGCAAGAAAAAACTTCTTTCCACTGACACATTTGTAGATAAAATTGTTAAAATGAGGGAAACCAATTTACAAGCTTCTGCAAAAATGTCTATCTCCACGAAGCACTCGAAGAAGTTCTTTAGTCGATATATTCCTTAATTTTTCATCGGCATATACAAGACTCAGTTCATTTTTAAGGCGCTGGAGTTTAGTAAATATTTTCCCGTAAAAATATTGTAGATTTTCAAAAGCGTCGGAGGTAAAACATGAGTTAAATTGGTCAAACTTGGTTGTGTCAGCAAGACAGACAAATTGAAGTTTCTCACAGTCTTCAAATCTTATATCCATTTCCATAAGAATGTGGTCCGAAATTTCAAAATACAATATAATTTTGAAAAATGTTTCTTCTGTAAGAGCAGCATATTCCCGTATAGATCTGCTTATTTCTGTGATTTTGCTAGCTTTTCCAAACAGTGTTTCAAATACCTCATCGTTAAGGCAATTACTTTTTGCAAATAAAATATAAGAGGATTTAGTACTTAATTTGAATAAGTAATATATATATAAGTATATATATATATATATTACTTATTCAAATTAAGTACTTTCCTCTTAAATTTTATTTGCACAAAGTGGGTTGCCTTACTCATCGTTCCTTTTATGGCTCAAAATTTCACGAGTTGTTTTAATTTGAGTTACACATCAGTACTTTATGTCTAGTGATGTTTTTGCAAAATTTTGAATTATAGATCGGTGGAGCCAAAAATTTCATTAAACACTATTGCCAAAAATGTAAATTCAAAAGTGTTCATACCATTTAAAAACCCCTCGGCAAGTTGAATTGATTTCTTGTCTGATTGTTCACTGTTGTGAGAAATTCTAATGCTTCCTCCAATTTATGCCAGTCTTCAAAAATTACACTTACTAACTTCGAAGTGGAGGACTGTGGAGTTTCTGTTATGGTTAATATGCATCCTGCGGTTGTTGATGCGAGTGTATAAGATCGCTTCGCTGAGTGGTGAAAAAGCGAAGGAATTCCACTGAGACTTGCATAAAATATTCGACACTTAGAAATTTTAGAAAAACTCTGCTGTAATACAAGTTTCAAACGATGCGCTAAGCAATGAACAAAAACAGCTTGAGAAGCTTTATCCTTGATTTTTTTCTGGAGTCCATTCAAGTGTCAAGACATTACACTTGCCCCATCGTTACATTGTCTTGATAATCAAACTTTGTCTTGATAATCAAATTTGTGTTGATAATCAAACTGTTCCAAAATTTCGTGGAAATCCAAAAATCGCTCAGCCAATACACCTTCCGAACAACAAATCTTATTATTTAAGAGCACTGAGAAGTCTAATTTATGTCTATGGTGTCATCTACTTGAATAGAAAAGCATTCAACTTCATTTATTTCATTTTTAACGTGATCATTTATATATTCAGAAATACATTCACTTAATTCATTTTGAATAGTTTTTGAGTCAACTGTGAAGACATTTTTTATCTTTTCGTATTGATTTTGAATTTCTAAAGGAATTCTTTATATCATCAATGAAAGTAATTCCGTGAAATTTCCACGATTTATCGAGTCGATGCTTTCGTCATGGTCACAGAATGCTAGTTCTTGTTTGCTCAAATACAGTACTGAATCAATCGCTGTCTGCAGGAAAAGTCTATTTAAACGAACATTTCCGTTGAAATGCCTTTTCAAAAGCCTAGCACTCTCCCTTATGTTCTGATTTTTTTTGAAATTCCTTAACTTTTATTCGCATTTCAGGTGTTTGCTAGAATCACCATGTTTATGAAATGACCAAATGTTTATGAAGTGACCGTGTTATATTTAATAAATCTGAGAAACCGTCTTTATTCCACGGCAAATGTTTTTTACTATAAAGTAACACGGCCAAGAAAATCATTTTTGTAACACAGAAGTTCTACAAAGCCGTTTTCTGTCATGAGAAAGAAGAGATATTCAGTAAACCGACAGTTTTTACAATTAAAATTGTAAGATTTACCGCTCTTCCCGATTTCTTTCTTGGCGACAATTGTCAGTGAATCCATGAAGATAAAAGAGACATTTTTCTTTGAAGTAAAATGTCTTTTTTATCTTCATCTTTCCATCGATCAAATGGAGTTTGCAATAAATTACAGACAATGCCGTTCACAGAATACATACTAAAAACTTAAACTATCAGTTAAACTGTACACGAAATTTAAGTATCAGGTGAAGTTTTTGATAAACAATCACAAAGCATGAAAAAACAAATCTCTTTCGGAAAGCATGTACCGCAACAAGAAAACCCTAGTGGATTGCAAGGTACCATGGGCAATCCGTCCTGTTCCTCCGCGATCTCTTCCGAAGGTCACGACTCCAGGTGCAGAGCCTGAGTGTCTCAAGCTAAAACTCTTCACTTGCCCGGCAGATAGGAGAGGGTGACGTCACAGTTACCATGGTAACTCGGCCAATAACTGCAGACTTCCAAGCATTCTCATTTTGGCTCTTCACTTGAACTGTTTTGCGTAGAGAAACTTGGTTTCCGTATTGAATGCCCATTGTGAATTGATCTAATAAGAATTTTGAGCATTTTGGCACTCAATAAAGGCAAAGAAGAATATATACACAAAATTACTGAATAAAATTTTATTTTAAATGAAATAGGTGAAGAGGCACTTCACCTACTTCACCTGAAAAGCTGCCACTGCTTCTCCTCCTTACCTTCTAAAAAAAAATAAATAAATCCATGCAGCTGAAAGGAAAACTAGACAGCTTGCCAGAATTAATTATTCATCCAGTAATGGCAAGCCTGGATATAGTGTCTATGTATGCCAACAGTAACCTGGACCTCCTGCTGGAATTCATTGCGGATGACCTGGCGGAAAAAAAAAATAGTCTTCCATAATCACAATAGAGAAATACTACTTGGCATATAAGAGCTGCTCCTGTTTTCTTTCAAGAGTAATTTCTTCCAGTTTGGAAAGAAATATTACAGGCAAACTTCAGGACTTGCAATGGGTTCTCCACTAGCACCTCTGCTTTCAAATTATTATGTAAATAAACTAGAGGCAAAAATCCTTATACAACCTTCAATATTTGCTCTCTATGTAAGATACATGGATGATGTCCTATTTATAGTAGATACTGAGGACAAATCTCTAGCCTCTCAGATTCTAGCAGAATTTAACTCGCTAGAAAATACCTTGCAGTACACCCTGGAACTGGAAAAAGACCATAGCATCAATTTCCTTGATTTAAACTTGACCTCAAGAAAGGGTAGAATATTCACTCAGCTTTTTAGAAAACCCACTAACACAGGGAAGATGTTAGACTTTCCACCCTGATTATATTAAATCGAATACGGCGAGACAATTTTTGGAAAAAATGGAAGTCCTGGTCTCTTCAGATGCTCAAAAAGATTGTCACAGCAAAGAATTAAAAGAAATATTGGCAGAAAATAATTACCTCTGTCACAGCAAAGAATTAAAAGAAATATTGGCAGAAAATAATTACCTCTGTCACAGCAAAGAATTAAAAGACATATTGGCAGAAAATAATTACCCTCCCCTTATGTTGAGAAATTATTTAGACAAGTGCCAAAAAAGAAGCAGGAAATAAACAACTTCAAATTCACCAGCAAAATTACGTACCAGAAGGGACTTTTCGAAAAACTGAAGAGGATCAGAGCAAAATATAATATCAGGCTTGCTCCAGATCTAAATAACAAATTAAAGAAATTCCTGCCAACTTTAAAGCAGAAAGAAGTGGACATCCAATTGCAAGAAGGAGTAATCTATTGCATCAACTGTAACTGCGGACTCAGCTATATAGGAGAAACAGGGAGGAGTATTAAAGTCCGATTGAAAGAACACCAAGCAGCTATTAGGAACATTAGTAACAGGACAGGGCTAGACAGACATATACAAGCAAGTGGACACTCCATAAATTGGGACTCAGTAAGAATAATCGCCCACCAGTCAAACTTAGTAAAGAGGAAACTAGAAGAAGGGATCAAAATAGCAAGAAGTACCACAATTAACGATAATTGCGGTTGGACTCTTCCAACTGAGTGGCAGCAACTACTCCAGTGATATAGTCCTGATGACGAACTAGGATTTAGTTCAAAAATTTGACCACCAACTTTTTGAATAATAACCTCTATAAGACCCGTAAAAAAGTTAATTCCACAGTATAAATTCTTGTTTTATGAATTAATGTTTTAAAAGTGATAGAATGATAACATATGCTTTCATCATTATGTGAAAATTGGAATGAAAACCTGCATAGAGATTTTATTTTTATCATTGTGTTATTTTGTATGAGTAATAAAAATCATGAAATGGAGAAAAATTGTGGTTCTCAGGAATTTTATTGAATATTTCACTTTAAAAAAGTGCATATTTTTTGACAAGCACGTACAATTATTAGGAAAATTAGATTTTCAGTGAATCTTATTGCGAACTGAAACAGTGCACACACACACTGCCTCAAAAACATTGAAAATTCCTGAATTAAAAAAATCGTAGCAATCAGGCTATAAAGGTAGATAAAAGTCTGATTCAGAGATGCTGTTTACTACGGATTCTTCGTAGTTTCTACGGTTAACAACCACATACTATGAACTACGCATTTAATTAATTTTTCTACAGAGAATTTAGTATAATATGATTTCTTTTCATTGCTGATTACTAGGAATGGCTGTGATCAAAGCTTTAAGGCTGGGTTCAGAGCGGACCCTTTGTCACGGCTCAGTGCACCTGCTAGGGCTGGGTGACGTATTGATACATTGTGAAAAACCAGTGTGAATTTAACATCTATGTTATGGTGTTTTGACTGATGAAACTACGATTCATCATCATTGTGATGAATCTGCGTGCAATGCAATCGCTGTCACGCCCCACCGCGCCGTGATCATGCACCAAGGCCAAGCACAGTTGCACAAACTAGTTTTTTCTAGTCCAAGAGACCTGTGAATATTGAGAGCTCCTCATGCATGCACAGCTCTGATGTAGTTTCTCACGGTGTCTTGTTCCGGATGCTACATCAGGGGAGTGCCGACATCGAAAGATTTATGCACCAGCCCAGCAGTCAATGACATCGTAGCTTCCCCGCAAACAAGCCCATCGCAATGCAGACACTGCGTTCAAACAGGTTTCTTATCGGGCCTCCGTGTGTCCTCGATGCTATTAAAAGGCTACATGTTCCACACGTTAGATCTCAGTGTAGCTCGGGAAGTATGTGACTTTTTTTTTTTTTTTTCCCCTATTTTTTGGGA
Source organism: Macrothele yani (assembly GCA_039090855.1). Lineage (NCBI taxonomy): Eukaryota > Metazoa > Arthropoda > Arachnida > Araneae > Macrothelidae > Macrothele > Macrothele yani. The sequence continues at coordinate 6,793,404 of CM076994.1, read as the reverse complement.
AACAGAACAAAGAGATTTATGGGTATTTAAAATTATGTCTATTTCTTCGAGTGTCCAACCAAATCTAGGGACTGAAAACCAAATGACTAAATCTAGGGACTCAAATGTTAGCTCTTTTGATAGAAGAAGTCAAAATATCTATGTATGGTAAAGTACACTGAAGTGCCAGAAAAACTGGTACACCAGTCTAATACTTGGTAGGTCTCCCTCGGGAGCGCAGCACTGCAGAAATACGACAGGGCATGGACTCCACTAGCGTAGGCAATACACACCATACTTCCTGCGGAGCATTCCACAATTCAGGTGTATTCCGAGGTCTCGGATTCCTGTGTTCGATAGCGCGTTGCATGGCATTCCAAATGTGTTTTATCACGTTCAGATCTGGGGACTTGGATCGGAATGGCAACACCCCAAACTCAGATGAATGCTCTTCTAACCATAATGTGGTGTGCATACACTTGTGTGAAGGTGCATTGTTCTGTTGGGACAGGCCCAACCCATCAGCATGAATGCAGGACATGAACAGGTGTACCTCATCAGAAAGGATGCGCACACAGTGTTGGCCGGTCACAGACGTTTGTAGACATACCAGGGGTCCCAGTAAAGTCCAGCTAAACACACCCCATACCATTACGGACCCCCCGCCAGCCGGTACAGTTCCCTGTTGACAGGCGGGATCCATGGCTTCGTGGGGTTTGCCCCACACATGAATCCTTTCATCTACCCGATACAGTTGGAAATGCAACTCGTCAGACCAGGCTACTCGTTTCCAGTCATCAAGTGTCCAGTGGCGGTGTTGCCGTGCCCAAGCAAGGCGCATAGCTCTGTGTCGTGCCCAAGCGAGGCGCATAGCTCTGTGTCGTGCACCCATTAAGGGGACTCGAGTTGGACGTCGGCTCCCAAAGCCCATATCGTGCAGGGTACGTTGCACAGATTGAACGCTGATGCTTGTTGAGGCTTCAGCATTGAATTCCGATGATACCTGCGAGAGTGTTGCACGCCTATCGCGTGAAACGATTCTTGACAGCCGACGATGGTCACGTTCACCCAATGTCTTTTTACGGCCACACTGGTATTGTGGGTTGGAGGTTTTGCCGGAATTCTTGTAGTCACGGTACACTCTTGCAACGGTCGTCCGTGAAAATCCGAACTTTGTTTCTACCTCCGAAATACTATAGCCTATCTCACGAGCGCCAACTATGACACTGCGTTGAAAATTGCTTAAATCGCTATTACTTGTCATTCTTATGCCGAAAACCAGATCTGATAGCTGCCAAGGATGTCTATCGCTTTATATACGCACTGGCGGACGCAACCGAGTACGGGCATAAGTGACGTTTCTACAGTAGCGAACAAAAGCATTTGGCATAATTTTTTCTGCTGGACCAAATTGGGTCATTTTGGGATATGATATGTATTGATTCGTGGGTTACAATGCCGCGTAGTTTGTATTTCGCTCCGAGCGAATTTGTCTTTCGAAATGGGCCGCATTCAAGAGTCTCCAATTATTACCCATTTGTTTACTGCATGTATTAATGTTTTTCTTGTGATTTTTGTGGGTTTTGTGATGTGTAGTGTGATAATAAGTCAATCTTAGGTTTTCAGAAATGGGTAAAAAGGCGGAGATCCCTGTTGGAGCTCGCCAGGCGGCCGTGAACATGATGGAATCCGAAATGCGCGTCACCGACATTGCGAGGGCCCTGAAGATCCGACACCAGTCCATTTCAGCTATCCTGCAATGTTATAAGAAGGCTGGAACCGTCGAGAACAGTCCGCGATGTGGTAGGCCTCGTTCCACTACGTTGCATCAGGATAGACGCATCCTCCGTCGATCTCTTGCTGATCCCACCTTGACTGCTGTGGCCATCGCCACCGAATTCCGCGACAGCGACGACCTGAACACCAGCCGAATGACCATTTCCTGTCGTCTCATTGCTGGTGGATTGAATGGAAGATGCCCTGCCAAGAAACCACTCATCGGAGTCAAGAATTGACGAGCCAGAGTCGCATTCGTGCACCGTCATCGACACTGGACCGTGGCAGACTGGAGTAAGGTGCTTTTCATCGACGAGAGCAAGTTCAACTTGTTCGGAAGTGACGGCATCTGATACGTACGACGTCCATGTGGCCAGAGATTCAAACCCCAGTTAATTAAGCCGACTGTCGAGCACGGAGGAGGATCGCTCATGGTTTACGGCGCCTTCTCTTGCAATGGAATGGGCCCCATCATCAAGATTGCGGAATAATGACCTGCCAGAGCTACACGAACGTGTTCATCAATGATGTCTTCCCATGGGCAAACCAGAACATGCCACCCGGATGGATCATGCAGCAAGACAACGACCCGAAGCACACCTCCAGAGTAGCGAAGGCAGCCTTCCAGCAGTAACAGGTCACACTTCTAGACTGGCCAAACCAATCTCCAGACCTCAACCCCATCGAGCACATGTGGGAGGAGCTGGAGAGACAATGTGCAAAGAAAACCTGCCGGAATGGGGCCCTGAAGTTCGACCAGCTGTCTGCAGAATGGGCGCGAATTCCGCAGGTCACCGTCGAGAAGCTAGTGCACTCGATGCCGACCCGTTGTGCAGCTGCTATTAAGTCTCATGGTTATCACACTAAGTACTAATTATTGTTTTGTCGTTTTCTCGTTCTTGTTTTCTGTTATCATTGCATTAAATGAATATGATACACACCTACTTTGTTGGTCAATTTGCATGATCTTTGCAATTAAGCTCGGTACCTGATCTGTGTTAAGGTTTCCGATCCATCTGCATATGGGTCATGTTTACAACTGAATAACACATATCATACCCAAAATGATCCGATTTGGTCCAGCAGAAAAAATATTATGGTCGAAAAGTTTTTCGCCAAATACTTTTGTTCGCTACTGTATGTATTTTGCATAAGCTCGTCTGTACCAGTTTTTCTGACACTTCGGTGTATACCTTGATCAAAAAAAATTTTAATGAAGTGTTATTGCATTTAAAGCTCCTTATTATTTTTATTTTTTTTTACTCTACATTCAATAGTTATTAAATTTTTCTTTGCTGTTTCGAATATCAACTAGTAAATGATTAAGATAGAGTGCTACTGAGACTGAGAGTGCTACTCTTGTTGATTAACCAACACAGACAATCTGGCATTCACAGTATGATTGTCCAATTCGTAGTGTTCGGAAAGAGTCAAGTGATAAACGGTCAGCATATTCCAAAGAAATTGGCGATGATATATTAGCTACAATTATGCAGTTAATGGCAGAAGATGATTTGAGTACTAGGCAAGCAATCAAGGCTGTTCAGATAGTTAGCAATAATCTCTTTGGACAAGCCTTTAAACTATGGAATGATATGGAACAACGTTCTGAAATATCTAAGGACAGAGCACCAAGACAAAAACCAAGTAACAATCCATATCGCCTTCCAACAAGACATTCTATCATCGAAGCATGGTTGCTTATTGCTTTGAGAGCTGAACAGGAAATTGGTATGGCTCTGCTGTCCACAGATGATGCTGTGCAGAAGCTTGATGGTACATCACATGCAAGGGTAGGAAAAATTATGGCATTGCCATTGCATGTTGGTAAAAAAGTACGTGTTTTACCCTTACACAAAGTAACCAATGAAAAACAAAACAACCTTGTGAAACTTATCGACTACCAATTTGAAAGACATGCAGTGCTAACTTCAAGTTAGCACTGCTGCCATAACTCCTGTTTTCCAGGAGTTATGGCAGCAGATAAAGGCAACAATGTTGGACCTAGCAAGTAAAAATGAAGGTTTAGCAAAAGCAGTATCACAGCATTTTGGGCTTACATATGCTCTTGGCCACTTGTTTTGTGTTGTACACACTGTGCTTGCTTGGGATGTGCTGTGCTTGCTTGTTTGTGTGCTGGGGAAGTATGTTACTTACAGGTGGTTTGTGGCAAGACATGTTCTGATCATGTGAGGAATGAAGATGTGTTGCAGTTGTGTAATGTGAAGCAAAATGTTAGCAAGGTGGAAACTAATATTCTTCAGTGGTTTGGCCATGTTGAAAGAAAGAGTGTTGAGATTCTTACTAAGAGAATTTTTTTAGCCCAGGTGGCAGGAAGGAAAGCCAAGGAAGTCATGGGAGGATCAGATTTGGGAGTGTTTACTTGAGAAAAAGATTATGAGTATAAAGTATAGAAGGTCTTGTGTACGTCGTGTGGTGGATGTCGGTGAAGCACGAGTTGTGTGTCAAGATTGCTGTAAATGGAGAAGTTTGATTTGATACGGCAACAGTAAGTATATAATCAGTTAGAAATTTATGTGGTAGTTTGTATTTCCTTGTGTAGCTAACTTCTGAATCTCAGAGAACAGGTTAGTAATTGATATGTATGTATGTTTTTCTTAAAATTTTGTAAGGCGGGAGACTCCCTCCTAACAACTTTATTTTGGCGGGAGTTTAAATTTTTTGTTGGGAATCCCGCCATTCAATCCTGAATATCTCTGGAACAGCATTTGAATGCCACAATGCATGACATGGGTATATATAGAATTTTTGTCAATGTGGGGTGGGGGATGAAAAATGGAAGTTTCTGAAATCCACCAGCACCAAATAGAAGTTAATAAAAAATAGAAGAAAAATTAGGGCATTTTTTTCTAATGTAAATTGATGTGTTTTCATTAAAATATTTTTTCCTAATGCAAGTTGCATTTTAAACAAAGAAAAAAAAAAAAGAAAAAGAATCGCTTTTGGGAGGTGGAGGCATGGCCTGTTGTCCCCCTTCTAATACACCCCTGCCACAAGGTAACTTTGTTATTGTAAACCAGGCACACCTTTACATATGCATGCTGTTTCCTAATGGAGGGGCTACTCCCAGTATGATAATATACCATGCCAGTGGTTCCAGGAACACAACACTTAAATAGCTCTCATTCCTCAGATCTTAACCCAGTTGAACACCTATGGAATGAGATTGAGAGAGCCATCTGTAACAGAGATCCTCCTCCAGTGAAGATTTGGCATTTAATCTAGGCCATACATCTGCTTCACTAACCATTCTTGTAGAACGATTTCAGTACCTCATTGAGTCCATGCACATAAAATCAAAGCTGTTATGAAGGCTGCCCAACACATTATCAGGTATGTGTTACTTTAGTGTATATATTCCGTGAAATCAATGAAAATGCTTCTTATAAGTGGCAAATTTGACATGGAAAAGCTGAGTTTGTTTTGTATTTCTTGCTTCAAGTCTTAGTAGCTTGCTCTGTCTTATGACTGGTGAACCATAAAAGTGGTAGTCCCTTTATTAGTTACATTTTTTATTGAACAGCTTTAATATTTGATGCATGATGTGCAATCATGCTTATGATTTATCTGGAGTTCCTGATGTAAAAATGACGACCATAATTGCAGTTTGTTTGTATTTTTCAGATATTTTTCTGAGGTTGCTGTTGTTGTTATTCCAGAAACAATTTGGCTTCTTATATTCATGTGATTCTTTATGTCTAAATCTTACCAAAGGCCAAAGAAATAAAGTATTTTATTAGTGTTATGTGCTTGCAAGTAAATTCATGATGGAAAGTATTCCAAAGTGTATGGCTGCATTCAAGTCATGTGTATGTGAGATATGCTCCAAGAAATTCTCGAAGAAAAATCACCTGTCAAGACATATTTTAACTATTCATATACATAAAAAACCAAAGGAAATGCAGAAGTGTGTCATTTGCTCCAAGATATTCAAGAAAAATGGCATCTTTCTCAACACTTGCTGACTCATTACAGAGTAAAGCCATTTGAGTGTAATGTATGCTCAAAGAAATTTGCCCAGAAGGGTAATCTCAAGCAGCATATGTACCGCCATACAGGTGAGAAGCCCCACACATGTAATATTTGTGGTAAAAAATTTAGGCAAGCGAGTCATGTTTGGCACCATATGCATGATCATACAGATGAGAACCTTCATCAGTGTGATGTATGCCCTATGAAATTCACACAAAAAAGTGATCTTTTACAGCATATGTATAGGCATACAGGTGAGAAACTCCATGCATGTAATATGTGCCCTAAAACATTCAAGCAGGCAAATCATCTCAAACAGCATATGCAGTGCCATGCTAGTGAGGATCAGCTGCATGAATGCCATCTGTGCTCTAAAAAATGTGCACAGAAAGGTAATCTTTTAATGCATATTCAACTGATTCATTCTGGTCATGAACGTGATAAATGTGACATATGCACAGAAAAATTCAAGCACCGAAGGAATCTTATAAAATGTGTACATACAGGTGCAAGACAGGGTGAACATGACATGGAAAATGTTCCAAGACATTCAGGAGCTCCGCAGCAGCTTGCTAACAAATATCAGCTGCATGCATGTCCTCTATGCTCTAAAAAATACACACAGAAAGGTAATCTTTTAAGTCATATTCAAGTAATTCATTCTGGTCATGAATATGATAAATGCAACATAGGCACAAAAAAATTCAAGCACAGCAGGAATTTTGCAAAACGTGTACATACTGCTACAAGGCAGGATGAACATGATGTGAGAAATGTTCCAAGAAATTCAGGAACAAGGCTCCTATTTCAGCATTTATCTTCACTTATACAAAACCAAGAAAATATTCATGATCACCGAAGTAAAATTCATCTGAAAGTTAATAATTAACTTTACGACTTCCTACAAATTCTGCTGACATTTCACGTTCCATAGTTGTTTTTCAGCCTGCATTATCACAGCACTGCTGTAATAGAAATGCGACAGAAGGAAGAGACAAGTGTGTATCAAAAAGATGCCGAACTCTAATATCTGTGTATATGTACATAAGTGTTTGTCTTTTAATTATGTTGCCAGCTTTTATGAGACAGTAAATTATGCTGCTTATGTATTGTTATTCAACCATTTACTTAAAACAAGTCTAAGAATTTTTTGGGGTTGTTTTTAACTGCTTTTAACTTCTAAATAAAAAGCTTTTTATTGGTGTGGCTTTCAGTAGTGTTAGGCTTACAATCCAGATCCAAAATAAAGACTAAAATTAGTGGTTGCCACTCACCATGTGACAACTGGATAAAACCAAGTGGCCAGTAGAAAAAGTTACTTCAGTCACCACGCTTGAAAATTTTCCTGCCCATATGTCGGCCTGGTGGCCGGCAAAATTATTTTTGCATAGCTAAAAAATTTATTTGCATTTTTAAAACACTCCTGTTAATTAGGAAATGCATTTTCAAATCATCCAACTCACTCATGGTGTGAAAAACAGCCATTTTCTCTATAAATAAGTGGCTGCGATATATTTATATATTCACTCTTCAAGAAAGGGATGGGTATTTTTGTTTTCCCACTTAAGTCGAGGCACGAAGTAACCATATAGAAAATGGACACCTGTGGCTTTAGATGGAACTGTGATGTTACAAGACGTCTTCAGCAGCTCATTTTTTAAAGTTTCGTTTCTTTGAAATGTGTGGCTCACCATTGCTTAGGCACTTCTTGCTTATCAACAAACAAAAAGGGCAAGCATTTTTCCATTTGTTTACAAAAAGCAAGTAACAGTTAAAAATTGCTGCGTCACATTCCGTTGCCATCTTTCATTCCATGTAGAGTCACGTTTCCTCTGCATGCATACATGCAGTAGCTTTTTGGAACATTAATTTCATTTTAAGCAAAAAAAAATTAAAAAATATCTTGCTCTGCCCCTTAATAATATAGCAAAATGTTACTAAGGAATGGGAAAACAAGTTTTTCGGCGAAATTAAATATAAAAAATCGATAGTGCATTGTTCACTCTGCCATGGTCATGGAAATAGCTGATTTCATCATGGGCAGATTAAGTACCGATTTTGAAATTTAATTTAGCTTTAAAAAAGCAGAAGTGGGAAAAATACTTTCTGTGCTGATTGATTTTGAACAAACAGACTGTTAGAAATAGCAAAAACTGCACTACACTAGAAAAAAATTCTTAAAATACATAAGAATATAACCACAAAGGAGGAAGTAAAGTGCATCTTGAGGTAAGAAAACTTCAAAATTTCGAAAATTACGGAACACTTTCATCCATGCTAAAACAATCATTTTGGGGCAGCAGACGGCATGAAGACATCAAAATTATATCGAACAAATGTCATGATCTTAAAAACATTCAATAAACAATCCCAAAAATGTTTAATGAATGTTAGAATTTTGAAAACATGAAAATAAACTTTGCACAAATGTTGAATAACATTATTTCACACATATTTTCTATTTCCGTTATATATTTGATGTTTCCTGTACTCTGTAGCGGATCGACGATTCCCATAGTGACTATGGAGAATTTGTAGCACTTGGAGACATCGTTAAAATTCTATCAATATTGGACATTATCTGGGGGGCCCCGGGGGCTGCGGCACGGGTTCGAAAGCCGAACATAATCCGATTGAATCAGGATATTTGGCAACTCTGCATGCATTCTTATCTTCACTACTATCTTTTCACTGCCTGTGAAGGTTTATCAATGGTTTTAACATAATATTTATTAGAACAACACAGGAAATTACTGCATTTTTTTTTCTATCTGTCTAGTGATTAAAAATTATTGCGATTTGGTGAAACAAGGCGACCAGGTTAGTATCCCATTTTCTCCCAGTCTGTGCTATGGTAGATGTATGCCTGTGATTCAGTACTGGCAACCATACAGTGCCACAAAATGTTTCTGCCATGAGGTGTGAAATTCATTTTTGAAAGCTATGCAGCCTATTTTTATTTTGACACCAGGAGGAACCTAACCAAAAATAAAAGTAATGAAAAGAAAACTTTAGCAGAATGGAAGCAGCTTCAAAATATAATGTCTGAACATTTTTTACCATCAATTACTCATCAGAAACTGATAGAGAAATTGAAAACAAGCAATTTTTAGTACATGAAGGTCATAGCACAAATTGTTGAAATACTGCTGACCATTCTGCCAAGCAATGCAGAAGTTAAGAAAATACAAGCATCAGCTAGAGTTTCTGAGGATGAGTATCGCTGTAAGAAGCATGAGGTAGTGAAGTTGGTTCACCAGAGTAAGGCAAAAGATAGGAAGGAAAGGTTGGAAAGACATGATTTGGCTTTTTGGAAAGGTAGAGAAATTTTCTGAAAATATATGAGACATAGGAGAAATAGGGGAAACAAAGTTGCAAGTTGTGTGAAGAATAGGATCGGAGAAATGAGTTAAGTGAAAGATGGGGTGAATACTTCTGAGAGTTATTAGATCAGGAAAGCAAAGGTGATTATGAGGCAGAAGCAGATGATGTCACAGTGAAGGATGGAAGCACAGGAGAGATCTCAAGAGAAGAGGTATGTAAAGCTCTAAAACCTCTTCAGAATGATAAGGCTCCAGGAGTTGATAGCATAACTGCCGAGATGTTGAAATATGGTGGTGACTGTAATTGACTGGTTAACTGAAATTTGCCAGTTGTGCTGGGAGTTGGGAATGGTCCCTTGGGATTGGTGAGATGCTATCATTGTTCCCGCGTATATGGGAAAAGGTAATCAGACTGACTGCAAGAACTATTGTGGTATTAGCCTACTGAGTGTGCCAGGGAAAATGTTTGGTAAGTTCATCATTGAAAAAATATGTGGTCTGAAGCATCAGAGAAAGTGTGGTATGTTCAGAGTGGTTTTATGCCTGGTAAAGGTTGCACTAACCAAATTTTTTGCATTACGCATGAGTATTGAAAAGTATCTGGTTGTTGGTAAGGAAGTTTTTGCTGCTTTCATAGATTGAGAGAAAGCTTATGACTGAATAAATAGGACACTTTTGTGGAAGGTATTGCATGAATATGGTGTTACTAGGAATCTACTTAATAGTGTAAAAGCCTTGTATGCTGGCAGTAAAGCTTGTGTGCGAGTGAATGGTGTTTTATCAAAATGATTCTCTATTGGTGCAGGAGTCAGACAAGGTTGCATAATGTCAACATAGATGTTTAATATATTTATGGGTGCTTGCATGTGTGATGCCAAAATAGATAATATTGGTTTATGTCTGGATGGTATCCGTGTGTGCAGATTGCTGTATACTGATGACACTGTCCTGTTGGCAGAGAGCAAAAGTGAGTTGCAGAGTATATTGTCCCGGATGTATGAAGTTTGCATGAAATTCAAACTGAGTATAAATAAGGGAAAACCAAAGTTATGGTTTTTGATAGAGGAACTGGTAATACTGAATGTAATATAAGTCTAAATGGCACAGTGATTGACCAGGTGAGTGAGTTTGTGTATTTAAGAAGCATGTTTGACAGAGAACAAAATTGGATGATGAAATTAGTAGGAGAGTGAATTCTTCATTGAAAGCCATGGTTGTTTTGGGAGGTTTTCACAGGAATGATGGATTCTCAAGAGAGTCCTGCATGGCTGTGCATGAAAGTGAAACCTGGGTACTACAGAAGAAACATGCCGCAGTGGTCTAAGCAATGGCCTCTGATCATTCGTCCGAAAGGAGTCCAAGCTCAAATCCCGGTGCAGCATGGATGTTGTGTTTGTTTTACAGCACTGGCTCTCTCCCTTCCCTGGAACCAGTGACCCTAAATTAGGGACGGGCGATTGCTTATAGCCCATCGAGTTGCTCACGGTGGACGTTAAACCTCCAATAAAAACAACAACAACAGAAGAAACATAGAAGTCATTTGTATGCTGGAGAAATGTATTACTTACGGGGGGCTTGTGGCAAGACATGTTCTGATTATGTGAGGAATGAAGATGTGTTGCAGTTGTGTAATGTGAAGCAAAATGTTGTTAGCAAGGTGGAGACTAATATTCTTTGGTGGTTTGGCCATGTTGAAAGAATGAGTGATGAGATGCTTTACTAAGAAAATCTTTTTGGCCAAAGTGGCAGGAAGGAAAGTCAGAGGAAGGCCAAGGAAGTCATAGGAGGATCAGATTCAGGAGTGACTTCACGAGAAAAAGATTTTGATTATGAAGTATAGAAAATCTTATGTACGGCGTGTGATAGATGTCAGTGAAGCCCGAGTTGTATGTCAAGATCGCTGCAGATGGTGAAGTTTGATACAGTAAGTAAAAATTATCTGGTAGTTTGTATTCCTTTTTGGAGAGCTAACCTCTGAATCTCAGAGAACAGCTTAGTGATATGTATGTACACTGAAGTGCCAGAAAAACTGGTACAGACGAGCTTATGCAAAATACATAGCAACGTTACCTATGCACGTACTCGGTTGTGTCCGCCAGTGCGTATATAAAGCAATAGACATCATTGTCAGAGCTGTTTTCAGCATGAGAATGACAACCAATAGCGATTTAATCGATTTTCAATGCAGTGTCATAGTTTGCGCTTGTGAGATGGGCCATAGTATTTCTGAGGTAGAAACGAAGTTCGGATTTTCACGGATGACCATTGCAAGGGTGTACCGTGACTACAAGAATTCCGGCAAAACCTCCAACCTACGATACCAGTGTGGCTGTAAAAAGACATTGGGTGAACGTGACCATCGTCGGCTGTCAAGAACCGTTTCACGCGATGGGCGTGCAACACTCTCACAGGTATCATCGGAATTCAATGCTGGAGCCTCAACAAGCATCAGCGTCCGGACTGTGCAACGTACCCTGCATGACATGGGCTTTGGGAGCCGACGTCCAACTCGAGCCACCTTGATGGGTGCATGACACAGAGCTATGCGCCTCGCTTGGGCACAGCAACACCGCCACTGGACACTTGATGACTGGAAACAAGTAGCCTGGTCTGACGAGTTGCGTTTCCAACAGTATCGGGCCGATGGAAGGATTCGTGTGTGGCACAAACCCTACAAAGCAATGGATCCTGCCTGTCAACAGGGAACTGTACCGGTTGGTGGGGGTCCGTAATGGTATGGGGTGTGCTTAGCTGGACTTCACTGGGACCTCTGGTACATCTACAAACGTCTGTGACCAGCCGAGATACACCTGTTGATGTCCTGCATTCATGCTGATGGGTTGGGCCTGTCCCAACAGGACAATACACCTCCACACAAGTGTTGGGATGCCACATTATGGTTAGAGTAGCATTCATCTGAGTTTGGGGTATTGCCATTCCCACCCAAGTCCCAGGTCTGAACATGATAGAACACATTTGGGATGCCATGCAACGCGCTATCGAACACAGGAATTGGAGTCCTCGGAATACACCCGAATTGTGGAATGCTCTGCAGGAAGTATGGTGTGCATTGCCTACAGCATATTTCCAGAAGCTAGTGGAGTCCATGCCCCATCGTATTTCTGCAGTCCTGCGCTCCCGTGGGGGACCTACCAAGTATTTGACTGGTATATCAGTTTTTCTTGCACTTCAGTGTATTTATGTTGTGAAATATGGTTCTGGTGATGAGTTATGGGGTTAATGCCAAGGAAAGCTTCTGTATTTAAAAGTTAGAAACTTTTAATTAACTGAGAAAAATTTCAGACCTGTGTTTTTATCTGATGGTTGAATGACAATACATGATAAGTAGAATTCATGTCCTTGTGGAGCATGGCAACAAAACATAGATGTACAGTAAAACACCACTTATAAGATTCATGTTTGTGACTGCTGATTTTGAGTCTTAAAATGGGTGAAATTATTTTAAAACTTCAAATATATGCAGAGTTATTGCAAAAGAAATAGACACTTTCAACATTTTATAAAACCAAAACTATTTAAGATATTGACTTCTATACCATTTTGTAGGGAAACTCCAGAGCTTAAAATTCAGGGCAGGATTTCTGCTAAAAAAATATAAACTCCTGCTGAAATAAAGTTGTTAAAAGGAAGTCTTCCGCCTTGCTGCAAAATTTTAAGAAAAAATATATATAAATGTAAAATCTTGGGTTCGTTTTTGGACCACTCACAAAATTCGAGTGTTAAAAACATATCCTTTGTAAAACTATGTGCGTTAGAAACAGACCTTCAGAGTTCGGAAAATTGCAATCGAATACATTGTTCGTGTCGCGAATGTAATCAGTTTATGGACACGTGAATCAGCTTCCATATGTATTTGTATGATCAGTTCGTTTTGAATATCGTGGACTTATGAATCAGGCATGAGATTCTTACTCGGATTCGTGGAATTCCGCTTTTTTTGCTATCATTTCGTTTGTACTCTATCAATGCAAAACTGAAGATAATGTTTTTACATTTGGAGGATTAGTGTGTGTGTGGGGGGGGGGGAAGGAGAAGGGTTGTTTTCTGTGTGGAACGGTATTGTGTTTTTCAGAACTTCCGAAAATGAAAGTTAAACAAAGGGAAAAGTTTTCCCGCAACAATCGTAATTTCTTTTCCTTGCAAAGTTGTCTGTCTAGTATTGTTACTAAATATCAATTTACTGCATAAATGTTTGTATTTCAGCTTAAAAGTGTAGACAATGATTTTCAATAACGGATGTTCGACAGAGAAAGAAATTCCTTGTAAACTTGAGGCACTAGTTTCTTCCATGGTCGAGGAACTCTGCCGTTGTTGTCATCATTTGCATCATTCTCAAGAATGATTGTTCGTGTCGCGAATGTAATCATTCTCAAGAATGATGCAAAACTAAAGAAAATTTTGGGGGGGGAGGTGGAGGATTCATGTGTATGTAGCAATGGTGGTAGAGTGGGGGGGGGATTTTCCTGCTGGAAACCAAATTTCGTCTTCCAAAACAAAACTTTCAAAAATGGAAGTTAACGAACTGCAGATTTAATCTGTAATTGTAATTTTTTTTCCACGCAATACTCCTTCTCCTCAGTGTTATTGTAAAATATTATTTTGTTCAATAACTGATTGTGTTTCATTTTGAAAATGGAGAGAAAATTTCCAAAAACAAAAGTTGGACGAAGCGAAGATTTTTCCGTAATCATTTTTTTTTTTTGCGCTGTTCCCACTGTCTGTATTATTGTTAAATGTTATCCCCCCCCATAAATAGTTGCAAAGTGAAAAACTAGACATTCCTCATGTCAGAAGAATTGTTGAAGCAACCAAGTCTCAATTACGTGAACTGCAAAACATCTTATAGTATTCAAAAAGAGAGGTTTTTTTCACAGCTGAAGAGTGAAGAAAAACATGTTTTCAAAAATTAATTAGTTGACACTTGTAATGCCTATGGCAATGTCAAGTTAAGATTTATTTCATTTTTTGGGAATGAGATAGGGTGCAGATTTCTTTCCTCCACAGTGTAACTCTTTTGAAGTTTGAGTGTGTGGAACCTAGATGTATAAAACAATACAAACAACACAAGTTTGAGTTGCCTTTCAAGAGCCTTGCAGACCAGTTTTTTTTTTTTCAAAAATTAATGAAGATGCAGTTATGGAGTATTCACTATTCAAATATAGGTGTAAATCAAGAGTATATGTGCCAATTTACAAAGTTTTGAAACAGTTTTATAAGCAACCATATGCACACATTTCCATTAGTGTCAAAGGTTCTTCTGTAAGTAGGTCTTGTGTTGCGTTTAACAAATGTACCATGTGAACGTGGCTTTAGCACACAAAACAGAATTAAGTCAAACTTTAGAGATTCACTGAGCAACAAAAATGCATATTTCTGAAATTGGGCCAGATAAACCCTCACAAGGGAAACTATCTGACCTCCCGACAACAATTGTCACGGAATCTTGTGTGGTGGACAAGCATACATTGTGGCGTGATAGTGATGAAACATCGGACACATTATCTGAACATGATGATACACCGGGTACTCTAGCTCACAAAGTGCCAAGCAGTTCGAGTTCCTATGAACCATCACCCTGCGACCCCTAGAACATGGCTTATAAAAGTGGGATGCCTGCCTGTAATGTGTGCAGCCATAAAGTGTCAAACAACACGTAAATATGGGTGTGATGTGATTGGGTGATACTGCACATGCCTGGAAGGTATCATGTGTTGTGTACGTCAGTGACTATTGAATGTGAGTAGCATAAGACAGCGCACGGGCCTGTTCGTACGCATAAAAATATTGTGTTATGTGTTTTAAGAAAATGGCTTGTAACCCTCATGCTGTAGTGCAAATACTGGTGAACGAGGTGACGCAGAAATACCAAGCGGACGACACGGCTTCAGCGTACATCGACAGGCAAATTGCAAGGCAGTTGTATAGCGTTTTGGAGCAACATGTCATTGGAGGCGCTGACATGTTTGAAGGACAGACATTGTGGCGTGATAGTGATGAAACATCGGACACGTTATCTGAACATGATGATACACCGGGTACTCTAGCTCACAAAGTGCCAAGCAGTTCGAGTTCCTATGAACCATCACCCCCTCCCCCCCCCACACACACATGAAACGGAAAAGCATTCACGAACAATTTTCCTGACAAATCATGCAGAGTGTCTATGACAATGTGAAGGTCGCAAAGAAAACCGTTGCAGCGACTTCCTTCTCTCAACACATTACCATGATGTGGAGAGAGGTATGTATATGACATTTGCAATTTAATGGTGGTGTACATCGTCTCTCTCGACATTTAGGGGCCTCATATCTAACAGGTAAATGTTGTTTGACACTTTATGGCTGCATACATTACAGGCAGGTGTCTCACTTTCATAAGCCTAGGGGTTGCGGGCGATTGCGAAATTCCATACTGTTTTCATAAAATGAATCATGGCAGTTTGTATGAGATTGAATGTAGTAATTTTTTTTTTATGTAATTAACCTGTTTGTTTTGAAAACCAAATATAGCTTATATTGTTTGAAATATTACTATTTTCCCAGAGTCTTTTAATATAATTAAGTCACATATTTAAAACTCCCCACATGAAATTTTCAACCCCGCCCCCATTTACAAACACAAGTGGGGGAGATTCCCTTCCATTTCAAATTTGAATTTTAAGCCTTTAGTTTTATGAAAATCTGGGATGGGTGGGTAACATACCCTCAATGAACTAACATGGAATGACCTTGCAATTTCTGATTCTAATTTCTTTGCACTTGGTTTCAATTATGCAGGGTTTTATACAGCTCCTGGAATTTAAGAACTCCTTAAATGGACTCTTTTTCCTCTTATTTTCTCTCAGACTCCTGGAAAAATTCTTGAATTTAATTGACTCATGGAAATTATTACACATCGAACTTTTTCTGTGTGTTCCATTGCTCATTTAGCAGGTGAGAAGTGGACTTTTGAATTCTCCTTTCCCAACTAACATGCACTTTGTCCTCTCCAGCTGATTGGGTTGGCAACACGTATGAGTAGATCAACTTTGGCACATGCCGCAGCGATGCTCAAGAGAAGCCCCTTAACTCCAAGTGATAGAGATTCTTCATAGTCACTGTAGAAATCAAAATTTTCAGTGAAGTAATGTTCTTCATCTGTGTAAAGTGTATTTTCACATTCTCAAGGTTTTAACATTTATTAAACATTTTTGGGATTGCTGATTGGATGTTTTTAATATCATTTTTTAAATGTTTTTTCAATATTTCTTTGACATTTTCATGCTAGTTGCTGGCCAAAAATGTTTGGAACCACTGAAAATTATTGTTCCAGGTGGGATGAGAATGTTCAGTGATTTTTGGAATTTCCAATTCTTCTGATCATGTTTCTTGTTTCTAATCTCTTGGTAATAAATAGTAAAAAAGAGTGTGACTCAGTATTTTTTAAAGATTTTTTTCTAAGGAAATGAACATTTTCCTATTTCTAACATTCTCTTCTTCAAAACCAATTAGTAGGACAAGCAGTTTTACCCCCTTCCCCTTTTAAAAGTGAAAATAAATTTCAGATAGGTACTTTCTCTGTCCATGATGTAATCTGAGTCATTTCCATGACCTGCAGAATTGTTTTTGCAGCAGCGTGTGCATTTCAGTATTGATTTCTTTATAAATTTTGTTTAAAGCATGTGTTTTCCAGTTTCATGTAAAGCATGTGTTTTCTGTATCAAGGAGCAGATAAAGCATTTCTTCATTGTTTAAAGCAAAAATTGTTATTCAAAAATGCTGTGTGCGCAACAGGCATTAAAGACTTCCGCGAAAACATGGAAATCCGCTTTTTCTGTTCCGTTTTTGGTGTTACATCGATTATGCGATTTGGAAAGCATCGAGCATGCTATGGAAATTGTCGGTCCGCTACGAGCAACGGAAATCGAAAATCTCGGTGAAATAACGTTATTAAACATCTGTGTAAAGTTTATTTTTCTGTTTTCAAGATTCTAACACTTTTTAAATATTTTCGGGAATGTTTCTTGGGTGTTGAGAATGTCACATCGTTTTCCGTTTCCTCATATAAATTTTTTTTCTACCCCCCCCCCCCTTCTCCACCCTCTCTCTGCCTGATCATATTTTTATTTTTGATGTTTTCTTGTCATATTCCTTGTTTTTAATATCTTCGGTAATAGTGAAAAGGAGTGACTTCGTTTTTTTGTTTTGTTTTGTTTTAAGAAGTTTTCCTAATGAAATGCATGTTACCCTATTTCTAAAACATACTTTTTCAAAACTAATCAATAGAGAGCAATCGTTTTCTCCCTTTTATTAAAAGAAATTAAATTTCAAGATCAGTATTTAATCCGCCCGTGGTGGAATCCACGCCGTTTCCTTGTCCCGTAAAATTGTTTCGCGGGAGAGTAAGCAACGCAGTATCGATTTTTCGCTTTTATTTTCCATAAAATTCGTGTTTTTCCATTTCTTAGTTACTTCTTACTTATACATGATATTATTTCTCAGAATTCCGCTTTTTTCTGTCATCATTTGGGTCATTCTCGAGATCGATGTAAAACTGAAAAGAAGTTGTTTTTTTTTGGGGGGGGGGGGTAAAGGAGGAGTCTTTTCGGTCTGGGGACGGTATTTCATCTTTCAAAGCTTTCGAAAATGGAAGTTAAATGGAGTGAAGATTTCTTCCCATAATCCTGATTTATTTTTCTCGCGATGTTTCTTCTGAGTATTGTTATTAAGTTTCATTTTAATGCATAAATATTTGTGTTTTAGCTTGAAAAGCGGAGAGAAAATGTCCGAAAACGGAAGTCGGACGGAGCGAAGATTTCGCCGGCAATCGTAATCCCGGCGTGCGGCGTTCCCTCTACCCAGGGTTGTTGTTAAATGTCAGTAATTTTCTACTTTGGATGCAGTGATGTGTTCCAGTTTAATATTTACATAAATAAATTTCAGTGAATCCCAAAACATGTACTTTTTAAGTTAAACAAATTCAGTGCCCTTTCAAAAATAATGAAGGCATTATTGAGTTGTTTTCCTGGCTCTGAAGTGGAATATTCGTTTAGTATGATGGGGGATGTACTTGATAAAGAATCCAGCAACATGAAAATTGAAACATTTTCATCTGCTCAAACCATGAAATATAAGAGGTGCATTTCACCAGCCATACCACCACGGAATTTTTTAATTTTTCAGACACCATTCGTTTGTACCACGTATGAACCAGAATGAACTCGTTTTTTTTCGTTTGAACCGCAATAGTTTTGGAGATATTTAAAAAATAATGTTACAGGCCTACCATTTCATCCCCCCACCCCATCATGGAAATTCAAAATTCCGAAATAGCCATTTGTTAGTAAATCGTATGAACAGGAATGAACTCCATTTTTATCGTTTGAACCGCAATAGTTTTTGAAATATTTAATAAATAATAGAATTTACATGTACGCACAGAGACCGACCATTTCACCAGCCCCCCCCTTCTCCTGGAAATTCAAAATTTCAAAATAGCCAGTAAATCATATGAACTGAAAAGAACTCCATTTTCATAGTTTGAACCGCAATAGTTTTTGAGATATTTAAAAAAGAATGTTACAGGCCTACCATTCCACCCCCTCATCATGGAAATTCAAAATTTCGAAATAGCCATTCGTTAGTAAATCGTATTTACAGGAATGAACTCTATTTTTATCGTTTGAACCGCAATAGTTTTTGAGATATTTAAAAAATAATGTTTCTAGGCCTACCATTTTACCCCCCCCCCATGAAATTTCAAAATTCTAAAATAGCTATTCGTTAGTAAATCGTATAAACAAGAACAAACTCCTTTTTTATCGTTTGAACCGCAATAGTTTTAGAGATATTTAAAAAATAATATTGAGAATTTACATATATAGACAGGGACCGACCATTTCACCCCCCCCCAGACGGAAATTCAAAATTTCAAAGTATCCATTCGTTAGTAAATCATATGAACCGGAATGAACTCCATTTTCATCGTTTGAACCACAATAGTTTTTGAATATTTAAAAAATAATATTGAGAATTTACATATGCACACAGAGATCGACCATTTCACCAGCCCCCCACCATGGAAATTCAAAATTTCAAAATAGCCATTCGTTAGCAAATCGTATTAACCGAAAAGAACTCCATTTTCATCGTTTGAACTGCAATGGTTTTTGAGGTATTTAAAAAAGAATGTTACAGGCCTACCATTTCACCCCCACCCCCATCACGGAAATTCAAAATTCCGAAATAGCCATTTGTTAGTAAATCGTATGAACCGGAATGAACTCCATTTTCATCGTTTGAACCGCAATAGTTTTTGAAATATTTAAAAAATAATATTGAGAATTTGCATATATACAGAGAGATCGACCATTTCACCCTCCCCCACACACCACCACCACCATGGAAATTTAAAATTTCAAAATAGCCATTCGTTAGAGCAAATCGTATGAACCTAGGGGAAATCCATTTTCATCGTTTGAACCGCAATAGTTTTTGAGAAAAAAATAACAATATTGAGAACTTAAGTGTATATTTATTCGAGACCGACCATCCGCCCTCCCCTCTCACCATATAAATTCAAAATTTCAAGATAAGTCATTCGTTAGTAAATGGTGTGAACCGTAACAAACGCCATTTTCATAGTTTGAATTGCAATAGTTTTGGAGATGTTTAAAAAAGAATGTTAGTAGCCCACGATTTCACCTCCCCCCCCAAACCTGGACATTTCCTATTTCAGGATAGCTATTCGTTAGTATGGTGTGATAGCATGGTGTAAACCGGAAAGACCTCCTCCTTCATTGTTCGAATCTCGATAGTTTTTGAGATATTTGTAACAAGGATAATGGAGGATAATGAAGAAGTAATTTGTTTTGCACAAAGTCTTTCATTCGTTCCTGTCATTAGCTGAAAGAACTCCCCGTTTCTAGCTTCGAACCGCAGCAGTTGAAAAGACATTCCAAAAACAACGTGACGTTGCTTTATTAGGTATCGGGGACTAGTACACAGGAAAACGGAAAATACATGGCATGATAAAACAATTAAGAATAACGGTACTGGATGAGTAGCACAAAGCAGTCTGTAAAAGTCAATCAGGACATACAAAGATAAACGAAGCTGAACGAGCAGCACAAGGCAATCTGTGATAGGCGAAGCACACTGGAACAGTTACTGAGCAGAAGGAACGACGGACATGGAGATGGAGAATACATCGAACTGGAGGCTGCTTTTCATGCTCCGGGGTGCAGCATTAAAAGCAGAAAATGAGGTGAAACAGATAACACTTGCAAAGATAGCATGGTGTAAGTAACAGCACGGGGCAAATTAGCATGAGGCAAAGCAATAACGGTAAGTATCTGACGAGATGAGTCACACTGGATAAGCAAGTAACGTAGCACAACAGTAAAAGGTATGCTGAGGCACATGGCATGACATAAGACAAATGCTCGACGAGACGGGAGAAACAAATCCACGGAGCACCTGAAAAAACTACTGGGTGCGAACAGCAACATAGGGCTTTCTCCTCTTATACCTTTCGTCACATGCAGGACAGTGACGAAAGGTATAAGAGGAGAATCGCACATAACAATACACACGGGAAGAAGCTCTGTGAACAAAACGATGTGACGGGTTCACGGAAGTAAACACCGGGCGGATGTTTGAAAGAACCGAGATGAGGAGAAAACATGGTGGTACATAGGATACAACGGAAAGAAAAAAGGTTGGGTACAACGCATAACAGAAACATGCAAAGGAGTAAGACGGAACAGCAGCAAGGCAAAGACGGCAGGAAGCGAAACATCATGCAAGTGCAGACAGAAGCTAGTCGGTCAGAACCAGATCAATGAGGCAATTTTGAGCATCACCAAGGTAGCAATTAAGAAAACTGTAATAACGGAATATCTCGGGGGTAAGATCTCGTGAGGTCAGCGAAAACTTGGAGGAAGCAGCAAATATCCTCGATCATATTCGAGTAATCAGCTGGATCATGTGAGTCAAGAAGGTGATCCAAAGCAGCGTCTTCAAATACCCAGGAACAGCTTGGAGGCGAGCGACAATTGCAGTGGAAACGGAGGGAGAACTTATAAGGTCGGCGAAAGCAGCAACAGTAGAATCAGGAGTGCAACCTGAAGAACGATGAAGAGAAGGCTGAGCGACCGCGGTTTGCTTAGTGCGAGTCTTTCGATTAGAGCGACGACGGCGCTTCTTATTAGAAGCAGTACCAACATGGATGTGGTGATGAAGCAGAGCAGACGATGAAGAAGCAGTAACCGACAGCGAGTGAGAAATATGACAAGGAAGATCTGGATCATGTGTGGATAACGCCAGCAAAGAGGCAACTGATGGGGCAACAGGAGCTGGTGAAGGTGAGGCTTCACACAAATCCAGAAGAGTAGCTGTGCTGGAAAGCGAGGGCCAATCACGGGACCAGAAATCGAAAGGAAGGCAACAATACTAGAGGCATCAGAAGAGCTCGGAGAAGGTAAAACGGGCGGAGAGCACACCGGAGTACTGGAACGGCTGAAGAAAGGATGAGCGTCTGAGGGTGGCGAAGCTGACTTACACAGCGAAGATGATGGAGCAGAAAATCCCGGGGTTGGGATTGATGAGGTGACTTGCGAAAACAAAGAAGGCAGCACCTGAGCAGGTGGAGAAAGGTCGGCAACGGGATGTGACAAAGCACAGACAACAGACGCGAAGAAGAAAGCAAGACAGACGAAGACGCAGGAGCAGTAGATCCAGATATATCCACAGCAGACGACGCTAGTGGAGAAGGAAAAAGACTTGCAGAGGAAAGCAACGACAATCGAGATGGAGACTATGAAGGTGGAAGCGAAACAAGCGAAGGCGTGGTGACCGGAAGTGAAGAAGGGGGTTCTGTGATGGGCACTTGAGCAGCCGTTGAGGAAGAACAAGAAGAGGTGAACGGACACTGCGAGCGATGATGACCAGGCGTTTTACATGAGAAGTAATGATACACAGTGAACACGTTTATAACGACGACGTGATGAACACAAAGCACCTGGAAAGCAGTGGGGCATGAAGTAATGGAGTCCATATCAGGGAAGAGAACTAAGGCTTGGCATCGGAAGCCTAAATAAGGACGATCACCTTTATCGGCAGGAAGCGTGCGAATAACACCAACAATGCGCCCACACCGAGAAAGAAATGCACGTAAAACCGTCGTCGGGGCTTACGTTCGCAAACGGAGGACTTTGCTATGACATTTGGTACAGTTCAAACTGTGGTTACGAAGACACTGCAATATCGGAAAGTGTGTTTACAATTAATCCCGCGGATGCTGACTGACCACCATAAGGAAGAATGTATGGGTTGGAGTTTGAACCACTTGCTGCGTTACAAAGCAGAGGGTGATGCATTTATACCGCGCATACTGGCAGGTGACGAATCGCGGTGCCACCACTTTGAGCCATCCAGCAAACTAGCGAGCATGCAATGGAAACATTCCGTATCACCAAAACACATAAAATTCAAGTCACAGGACTCCGCCGGTGAGGTTATGCTGACCGCATTTTTGACCATAAAGGGCTTTTGTTGGTGGACTTTAAAGAGCCTCACGTGAACAGCAATGCCAACCACTACATCGACACAGTAGACAAGCTGCATAAAGCTATCAAGAATGGGTGACCTGGCATGCTTTCGCGTGGTGTGATTCTGTTGCACACATTATGCAGAATGCGTTAGCACCGAAAGGGTGAGAGGTTCTGCACCACTCAACCTATAGCCCGGATCTGTCAACATGTGACTTTCATGTTGACAGATCCAAATGGTTCAAGGAGAAACTAAAGTTCTTCCCAGACGGTATGCGTCGTCTTTCCAAGCAATGGGATGCGTGTTAATTCTGCCACACCTGCGGACGTAACTCTTCGTTCGTTTATATATATATGTATCATTATCATTGTCAACTGTTATGAATCCACTACTGGATGAAGGTCTCCCCAAGTTTCTTCCACAATTGTCTGTCTTGAGCGTGTCTCCTCGATGACACACCGGCATGCTTTTGAATTTCATCCATCAATCTTCCATAGGGTCTTCTTCTGGGTCTTTTCCTGCCTCTCGAAATTCATTCTAAAATTTCGGTTTTCCGTCGGTCGTCCGTTGTTATAGCAACATGTCGTGCCCTTACCATTTCAGTGATTTCATTGTGGTCATGATGTCAACTGTCGTTTTCCTTATCCATGAGTTCCTCTGCTTATCTTTCCTGGTTACACCAAGCATGATTCTCTCCAGGGTTTTTTGTGTTGCCTGCAGTCTTTGTCTTTTTTACGGTTTCCAACCGTAGGTTGAAGAAGCGTATATGATTCAGATTTTTCCGTCTGTCTGTCCGACCGTCCATTTGTCGGCACGATAACTCACGTAAAAATGGTCCAATTTCGATGAAATTTTAGTATGTGGTAGGAGACCACCTGGGGACAAACCCTATGGTAAATGGACAAAATTTGGTCAAAGGTTAGGGTACAGGAGCGGGATCTATTCCATAGCCTTTATGCATCATAACTTACGTAAAAATGCTTCGATTGTGACAAAACTGTATCATGTTATTTCGGAGGTATACCGAACCGGTTCTGTTGAATATCATCGAAATGGGATCAAAGGTCAGGGCACAGGACCGAGATTTATTCCACAGCCATTATTCTCATGACTTGAGTAATTATTTCTGGTATGTTGGAAAGCGTATCATATTCAATGCATTGCATGATTTTACTAACTTCTTTAGTTAAGGTCCATGTCTCTGCTCCATACATAAGCACTGGCAGGATGAACTGATTAAACCCTTATCTTTTAAGACATAATGGCATACCTTTCGTAAAAATTGTACTGCTTCTGCCAAAAGCTATCCATCCAAGTTTTACATGCCGATTAATTTCTTCAGCAATGTGACTCTTACTTCATATCTGCTGCCCAAGATAAATGTAGGTATCGGTTGTCTCAAGCTTTTCACCATCAATAAATAAATCTTCGTTTCTTGTAAAAGCAATATATGTCACTTTTGCCTTCTGAAAGTTCATTTTTAATTCCACTTTTTTACTCTTGTCAGCAAGTTCTTGGATCGTATTCTGCGGTTCAGAAGTCATAGTTGCAAAAATGACAACGTCATCAGCGAAACGAATGTGATTTGAATTATCTGCATAAATCTTTTTCTCTTTGTCCCAGTTCAGTGATTAAAAAATATTTTGCAATGTGGCATTAAAGAGTTTGGGAGATATGATTTCACCTTGTCACACTAGCTTTCCAATGTTTATTAGTGCGGCATCCTCAAATATCCAAACTTTTGCAGTTGCATTTTCATAGATACTATTAATAATGCTAATGTATGCATCTGCAATACCACAGGATTTCAAAGCAGTTGTAACTGCTGATGGTTTTACGGAATCGAAGGCCTTTTCATAATCAATAAAAGCCTTGCATAATGGGAGTTCATATTCTCTTGTTCTTTCAGTTAGTTCTCTAAGTACATGGACACGATCTTCAGTGCTGTAGCCACTCGTGAATTCAGCTTCTTCTCTTGCTTGAGCCATGTCCAGTTTTACCTACATGCGATGTGAAAGAACCTAAGTGAAAATTTTATAAACAACTGATAGGAGGTTGATGAGCCTGTAGGTCCTGAGATCCTCAACGTCACCTTTTTTATGTAGCAGGATCATTGTAGCATTATTCCAATGCTCAGGAATCTTACCTTCGTTGAGACAGCTGGTGAAAACTTGGGCGAGTGAAGTTTCAATTTTTCCACTTGCTTCTTGTACACTCGTGGACAAGAAATTTACACACCTAGAAGAAAACATGCTACAACCGCGAAACTTTACAAATAGCTAGGGTGTGTTTGGTGCGAGTGCGCATAACTGCACACCCTGTGGCGGCGCTGCTAGCACGAAACGACAGCCTTATAAACCGGCGTGTAGTCGATGCCTCGTGAAAGAAAAAAGCAACGGCCGGCGTAAGCAAGAGTACAGTGACAAGAATGCCGGTTAGACACCAGAGACGTCGATGTACGCAAATTACGGGCTTTGAGAGAGGCCTGATCATCGGGCTGAAAACAGCAGGTTGGTCGGCGCGCCGTATAGCCCACCACGTGGATCGTTCTGACCATACCGTCGACTGTGTTGGAAGCAGTGGACACGTGACGGCACTGCCACACGGCGGGTGCCTCCGAACAAACGAGGAGGACCACCCGTAGAGAGGATTAACAGATCATGCGGCAGGCACGAATGGATCCCACGGGAACCCTGTCCACTCTACAGGCAAATGTAGCGGCTCTTGTGTGCCAACGAGCCATTTCCTGAAGCCTCGCAGAAGCGAATCTGCAATCCTAGTGCCTCTTACGTGTTCTACCATTAACACCGGAACATCGCCGGCTCCGTTTGCAATGGTGCCAGGCGAGAGCGACGGGGAACACCACAGACTGGCGACGTGTGGTGTTCAGCGATTAGTGTCGGTTTGTTTTGGGGACAGATGATCATCGTGTCCGGGTGTGGAGGTCCCGGGGTCGACAGCACAATTCCAACCTTGCTATCGAGCGTCCCATCTACCCCACTGCAGGCATTACGGTCTGAGGAGAATTTATGGTCTATTGCCTATGATAGCCGATCAACTTTAGTAGTGGTACGTGGATCATTGTCGGGCCAGCGGTATGTGGAGAGATCATAAGGCCCCATGTGCTCCCACTCCTGGCCGGAATTCTAGGTGCGCTATACCAGCAGGATAATGCCATCCCGCACACGGCTCGGGTTTTCCAAGACTGCCTACGTCATTTCCATACAGTTCCATGGCCTGCCCGCTCCCCGAACATGTCCCCTATCGAGCATGTGTGGACCAGTTGAAACGCCGGTTGACTCTGTGCTGCACTATCTGGGATTTGGAGCACACCGTCCAATAAGTCTGGGCCCTCTTCAGCAGGACATCAGGCGTCTGTTCGCCTCTATGCTGCACCATATTGCAACATGTATCACCGCACGAAGCGGTGCGACACGCTATTGAAGATGACCGGACTGCGTGCCACAGATGCCTCTGTAATTGTCCTGCATTAATACACACAATTGATGTGGATTAGGAACATCAAACAGAAGTCATTTCTCTTTCCATGTTTTTAAGGGAGTCACGGAAAAATTATCATCGGCCGCCACCGGGAATTGAACCCAGGGTCTTTCAGTTACGCGCTGGACATGCTAACACTGCACCACAGCGGCCTCGAATTCTCCAGACTCGCATGTGATTAATTGCCAAACCACATGGCTGGTTGCTTCTTGGAGACCCGCACAATGGTGGGGATTCCCCAAAGATGGTAAGAAGCAACTGGTGCAGTGGTAGCATGTCCAGCAAGTAACTGGAAGACCCGCGAGTAACTGAAAGACCCTGTCAGATGATAATTTTTCCGTGACTCACTTAAAACTGTGGAAAGAGCGATGCTTTCTGTTTGATGTTCCTAATCTACGTCAATTGTGTGTATTAATTATTCATTCGCATACTACTTATTTGTTCAGTTGCTGCCTTCCATCTTTGGTAGGCAGCAACTGAACAAATAGTACTGAGATTTGAATCGACAAAATCTTCTATAGATCTAAAAATAAAATCAGTTATCTCCTGCAACATGAGGAATCTGTGATATAAATTTCTTTTGAATAGCACGATTCTTTTTTTGGGTTTGCAATTTTCACAAACAGTAATGTTACGTATTTGCTCGTCGTAACAGAAAAATTCGGTAATACACTGGCGGAAAGTACACCAAGAAGGAGACGTCTGATACCAACGAAATTTATACAGCATAATAACGGAAACAGAAGATAATGTGATCAAAACATTAAGGCAAAATACAGCTGTATTTGCTGGTAAACTGAAAAATAACTTTTCCATGTAACATGGTTAGTACAAGGTTGAACCGCCATGAACTGCGTCACACTGTGCAATTCTGGCATGGAATCTGTCGTACAGATGTTGGATGTAAGTTTGGGGTATTGAGTTCCAAGCATCCTCAACCTGGACGCGTAAATCGGGGATGGCCGTGGAGACCAGATAAGTCGTTCCATAAAATCCCATGCGTGCTCAATGGGGGACAAATCCGGTGAATGTGCAGGCCATGAAAGTTGTCTTGCACCCTGAAGTGCATGTTGCGTTGCACGTGCCGTGTGTGGGCGTGCATTATCTTGCTGGAAAACACCACGATGAACCGACCTTACAAATGGCACAACAACGGGCTGAATGATGTTGTTGATGTAGGAGGTGCTGTTTAACGTACCCAGTACAAACACTAGTTGTGTACGGGAGTGATAGCTGATCGCTCCCCACACCAGGAGACCAGGTGTAGGCCCTGTGTGTCGCTGATGGATGCAAGAAGGATGGAGACGCTCCCCTGTGCGTCTGCGAACACTCATACGACCATCGGAGGCTCCCAAGCAGAATCTGCTTTCATCGCTGAACACGACAGATCGCCATTGCGTTCTCCAGTGCAGACGTTAGCAACACCACTGCAGCCGTTCCTGACGGTGGGCTGGAGTCAGAGGTACGCATGCCAGTGGCACATGTGCACGTAGTCCTGCATCCTGTAGGCGGTTGCGGATTGTCTGCACAGTCACCTCAGGTGCAACGGCAGCTCGGATTTGCGTCGCAATGGATGTTCTGCTTGACAACACTGCTCTTCTTATGCGTTGATCGGTCTGCTCATCAGTCCGTCTGTGACTCCCGGTTCCACGTCTTCTCGTGTGGGAATGTTCCTCGGACCATCTGCGCCATGTCGTACCACCAACGATACTTCCCGTCCAATTTGCTCCGCAATACGACGATACGACTACCCTGCCTCGCGGAGTCCGACTAGACGACCTCACTCAAAGTCTGATAACTGCTGAAATCGTACATGTATTCCATGTCCAGGCATTGCAGCTTCTTCAGGGTCTTCGCACGTGTCCGTACGCCGACGACTGATTACATTCACTTCGCCGTACTCCTTACATACCACCGACGATAATTTGCATATTATGCCCTGCTGTGACGTAAGCACTCATCGGTTGGTCCCGAAATTAACATCACACCTACGTAAACTCGACCCCACTTTTGTATAGTATGTCTAACTGCTATGCCACTGTTAGACAGAAAATGCCAATTTTAAAGAAAGTAATAGTTTTTCCTTAATGTCGTGTTTCTTTTCAAAGTGGCATTAATACCATTATTTCTCTTTTTGTCGGATGGCGCTCAATAAACACAGATGGACAGCAATAATTTCGCACCAATAATTTCGTTTTTTCCTTAAAAGTAGGAAGGCATAGTTCCTCGGTTTTCTACTCATCATGTTGTTCCCTGGTTCCAGGTATGGTGCTTTCTCTATTTGCTGGCTCAGCCGTTCCTCTGCTCAGTGACTGTTCCCTGTGTGCTTCGCCTCGTGTTGTATCTGCCACCGACTACCTCGCACGATTGTAAGACTGCTTTGTGCCTCTGCAGTGCTCCGTTTCTTTCTGTGATGCCTTGTATGTTTACTACAGACTGCCTTGCGTCGTTTGTTTCCGCTCCGAGATTTTTGCTGTTTTACTATGCCATGCATTTTCCTGTTCTCTTGTGTACTGGTCCTTGAGACACATTGAAGAGATGTTGAAACCGTCACGCTGTTTTTGGAATGTCTTTTCAACTGCTACATTTCAAAGCTAGAAACGGAGAGATCTTTAAGATAATGACAGGAATGAATGCAAGACTTTTTGTAAATAAATTACTTCTTCATTATCCTCCATTACCCTTTATGCAAATATCTCAAAAACTATCCAGATTCGAACGATAAAGATGTAGCTCCTTCCGGTTCACACGATGCTAACGTATAGCTATTCTGAAACAGGAAATGTCGGGGGGGGGGGGGCAGCTGAAATCGTGGGACATTTTTAAACATCTCAAAAACTATTGGAGTTCAAAAGATAAAAATGGAGTTCTTCTCGGTTCATACGATTTACTAACGAATGGCTATTTTGAAATTTTGAATTTCCATGGGGGGAGGGGGGAAATGGTCGGTCCCAAATTTTCTCTATCCTTTTTTTTAACTATCTCAAAAACTATTGCCTTTCAAACGATAAAAATGCAGTTCTTTCCGGTTCATACGATTTACTAACGGATTTTTGGAATTTTGAATTTTAATGGTGGCTGGGGCGATGGTCGGTTCCAAATTTTCTTCATCCTTTTTTCTTAAATATCTCAAAAACTCTTACGGTTCAAACGATAAAAATGGAGTTCATTCCGGTTCATACAATTTAGAAATTTTGAATTTCTGTGGTAGGGGGCTGGTGAAATAGTCGGCCTCTCTTTGTATATGTAAATTCTCAATATTATTTGTTAAATATCTCAAAAACAATTGCAGTTCGATTTACTAACGAATGCCTTTTTTGAAATTTGAATTTCCATGGGGGGGGGGGGGCTGGTGTAATGGTCGGTCTCTGTCTGTATATGTAAATTCTCAAAATTATTTTTTGTATATCTCAAAAACTATTCGGTTTAAACGATGAAAATGGAGTTCTCGTTTCATACGATATACTAACGAATGGCTATTTATAAAATTTTGAATTTCCATGACGGGGGGGGGGGCTGGTGAAATAGTCGGCCTCTGTATATGTAATTTTTCAATATTATTTTTTGAATATCTGAAAAGTAATTGCGGCTCAAACGGTGAAAATGGAGTTCTCCTCGGATCATGTGATGCACTAACGAATGGCTATTTTGAAATTTTGAAATTCCATGGGAAGGAGGAGGGTGTGAAATTGTCTGCCCCAAATTTTCTGAATCCTTTTTTTTTTTAATATATCATACACTGTTGCGGTTCAAACGATAAAAATGGAGTTCTTTTTTCGGTTCATACGATTTATTAACAAATGGCTATTTCGGAATTTCGAATTTCCATGATGAGGGGAGAAGGGGGAAGTAAATGGTGTAGGCCTATAACATTCTTTTTTAAATACCTCAAAAACTATTACGGTTCAAACGATATGCTAAAGAATGGCTATTTTGAAATTTTGAATTTCCATGGGGTGGCTGGTGCAATGGTCGGTCTCTGTGCGTATATGTAAATTGTATTATTTATTAAATATTTCAAAAATTATTGCGGTT
The DNA here is from genome assembly GCA_039090855.1 of Macrothele yani. NCBI lineage: Eukaryota > Metazoa > Arthropoda > Arachnida > Araneae > Macrothelidae > Macrothele > Macrothele yani. Next base: position 6,763,247 of record CM076994.1, on the reverse strand, counting down.
CAAACGATAAAAATGGAGTTCATTCCTGTTCATACGATTTACTAACGAATGGCTATTTCGGAATTTTGAATTTCCATGGTGGGGGGGGGTGAAATATTAGGCCTGTAGCATTCTTTTTAAAATACCTCAAAAACTATTGCGGTTCAAACAATGAAAGTGGAGTTCTTTTCGGTTCATACGATTTGCTAACGAATGGCTATTTTGAAATTTTGAATTTCCATGGGGGGGGAGGGGGCTGGTGAAATGGTCGGTCTCTCTGTATATATGCAAATTCTCAATATTATTTTTTAAATATCTCAAAAACTATTGCGGTTCAAACGATAAAAATGGAGTACATTCCGGTTCGTACGATTTACTAATGAATGGCTATCTCGGAATTTTGAATTTTCATGATCAGGGGGTGGGGGTGGGGGTGAATTGGTAGGCCGGTAACATTATTTTTTAAGTATCTCAAAAACCATTGCGATTCAAATGGTGAAAATGGAGTTCTCCTCTGATCATGTGATTTACTAACGAATGGCTATTTTGAAATTTTGAATTTCCAGGGGGTGGGGGCTGGTGAAATGGTCGGTCTCTGTATATATGCAAATTCTCAATGTTATTTTTTAAATATCTCAAAAACTATTGTGGTTCAAACGATAAAAATGGAGTTCATTCTGGTTCATACGATTTACTAATGAATGACTATTTTGAAATTTGGAATTTCCATGGTGAAGGAGGGGGAGGGGGTGAAATGGTAGGCCTGTAACATTCTTTTTTAAATATCTCAAAAACTATTGCGGTTCAAACGATGAAAATGGAGTTCTTTTCAGTTCATATGATTTACTAACAAATGGCTATTTTGAAATTTTGAATTTCCAGGGGGGGGGCTGGTGAAATGGTCGGTCTCTGTGCATACATGTAAATTCTATTATTTTTTAAATATCTCAAAAACTATTGCGGTTCAAACGATAAAAATGGAGTTCATTCCTGTTCGTACGATTTACTAACGAATGGCTATTTCGGAATTTTGAATTTCCATGGTGGGGGCTGGTGAAATGGTCGTCCTCCTATATTTATTTATATGTAAATTCTCAATATTATTTGTTAAATATCTCAAAAACTATTGCGGTTCAAACGATGAAAATGGAGTTCATTCCGGTTCATACGATTTATTAACGAATGGCTATGCTGAAATTTGAAATTTCCATTTTTGGGGGTACCATTTCACCCCCCTCCCCCCACACACTTTGTTTTTTAAATAACTCAAAAACTATTGCGGTTCAAACGAAAAAAATTGAGTTCATTCCGGTTCTTACGTGGTACAAACGAATGGTGCAAAATTTTTTTTAAAATTCCGTGGTGGGGGGCCATCGTCTCACCAAGCCCCCCCCCCTTGTTTTTTTAATATCTCCAAAACTATTGCGGTTCAAACGAAAAAAACCGAGTTCATTCCAGTTCATACGTGGTACAAACGAATGGTGTCTGAAAACTTAAAAATTCCGTGGTGGGGGGCTGGTGAAATGCACCTAAATATAAGCTACTGTCACAGCCTTGGAATTTTTTAGGAAAAATGATTATTTGCATGACCCTGTAAATAGAGATTTATGCCAAAATATGAAATCATCATATTTAGAATATAAGAAAGAATTACAAGATAAGGAAGAAGAAATGAAAAGAGCTAAATATCTCTAATAACTTACGCAGCAAATTAAAATCAAATGAATTGGTTCAAGAGAAAGAAAACTAGCCAGCTAATTCATAAAAGGTTAGAACAAATTGTTAGACAGAAACAACTTAAGAAAATGAAATTTCATTAGTTGTGAATTACTTTTATTATTTATCTACAAAATGTCTAATGTTTTTGCAAGCATTTATCATATTTCTTCATTAATAATTTTGTGTCAAATCAAAAATGAACATTTATTCTTCATCAAACTTTTATTACTTATCAACAAACATGTCTGAAGTTTTTCAAACCTTCAAGATTTCATTTCCATACAACATTGTTATCTTATAAAGACATTTGATTAATTTCCTCATTTAATTAATGACATTGTTATGTACTAAGGTGAGTGATTTCCTATGCATATGACCTCATCAGCAATTTTTCCCCCTTTTGTTATATTGTACTATATATTTAATTTTCTTAAAACAAAATACATACATTAAATCTATTTAGTTGGCAGGCATGTGACCAATACCTAAATGTCATGGTTGTATACATTAGAAAGTGAAATGCAAGATTTAACACTTTATTACCCCCCCCCCCCCACACACACACACATACACACTTGCTTGGAAGTTCAGCTTTTCCTATCACTGCTCACTTTCATGCCTGGTGCACAATGTGTAGCAAAAATGACTTTACAGGGAACAAAAGAATGCAAAGGAAGGTTGAAGTTCTGATTTTGAACTTCAATTTTTTGGAAACAAAAGGAAAAATGCTTGTTCTTTTTGCCCGTTGATATAGCAGACCTGCCAACTATCATGATTTCATCGTATTTAGTACGATAAATGATGCTGCAGTACGCTAATACGATTTTTCAGCCAAAGATGCAATTTTTTTAAAATAGTCATGTTTTCCCCCATTTTTTCCCCTTTCCAGACAGAAGTCTTGTAGCAGAATCGCAGCGATGGGCGACGTACGTCACAGATTTATTTTGGTCCTGCATACAAAAACGACATTCCCAGAACCCTATCAAACCATCTTGCAGACTCTCTATCATAGATACAAGTTTTCCGCCTTTCAAAATTTCCGAAAACGGAAGTTAGGCATAGTGAGGATTTCTTCCGTAATCGTAATTTTTTTCTCACGAAGGACGATGTACGTCGTAGAATTATTTTGTACTCGTACCCATACCAGAATCGCGGTGACGGCTGACATACATAGCAGATTTATTTTCTACTGATCCCCGTAGAATAATCGCGGCGGCGTACGTCGCAGGTTTTTTTGTACTCGTCCCCATAGAAGAATCGTGGCGACGGCCGACGTACATCGCAGATTTATCTTGTACTCATCCCCATAGAAGAATCGCGGCGACGTACATCGCAGGTTTATTTTGTACTCGTCCCCGTAGAAGAACCGCGGCAACGTTCATCGCAGGTTTAGTTTGTACTCATCTCCGTAGCATAATCGTGGCGATGCCAACGTACGTCGCAGATCTATTTTATACTCATTCCTGTAGAAGAATCGCAGCGATGCTGACGTACGTCGCAGATCTATTTTTTACTCATTCCTGTAGAAGAATCGCTGCGACGTGTGACATACACTGCAGGTTTATTTTGTACTCATTCCCGTAGCAGAATCACGGCGATGCCGACGTACATCGCAGATCTATTTTTTACTCATTCCTGCAGAAGAATCACTGCGACGTATGACGTACAGATTTATTTTGTATCCACCCCCATAGAAGAATAGCGGCAACAGCTGACGTACATTGCAGATTCATTTACTACTAATCCTCGTAGCAGAATCGCGACGACGGCTGACGTACATTGCAGATTCATTTCCTACTAATCCTCGTAGCAGAATCGCGACGACGGCCGACGTACATTGCAGATTCATTTCCTACTAATCCTCATAGCAGAATCGCAGCGGCGGCCGATGCACATCGCAGATTTCTTTCGGTCCTGCAGACAAAATTGTCATCCCCAGAACCCGATTAAACCGTCTTGCAGACCCCCTAAGATGTAAGTTTTCCACCTCTCAAAATTTCCGAAAATGGAAGTTAGTAAGGTGTAATGAGGATTTCTCCCGTAATCGTAATTTTTTTCTCCCGATGTTCCCTCAATGCTTGAAGGGAGGATTATCTGATACTGTTAAATATCATTTTATTGCATAAATATTTGTGTTTTGGTTTTAAAATGGAGGCAACAGTTTTCGAAAACGAAATTTTGACAGAACCCAGTATTCTTGAATTCTTTTTCTTGCGATATTCCCTCAGCTCTATATGGTCATTAAATATCATTGTATTAGATAAATGTTTGTATTTAAGATTGAAAATGGAGGAAGATTTTCTGAAAACGAAAGTTGTACGGAGGATTTCTCCCTCTAATAACCCTCCACTCGCTGTGTTTCTGTATTATTGTTTAATCATCATTTAATTACATAAATGTTTGCATTTGAGATGGGAAATGGAGAAAAATATTTTCCGAAAACGGAAGTACAACGAACGGAGCGAAGATTTCTCCTCTTATGACAATTTTTTCCTAGTGATGCCTCTGTGCTTTATTGTTGTTAAATATCATTTTATTCCCTAAATCTTTGTGTTTCAACTTGAAAATGTTGACAAAATTCCAGATACAGAGGGCCAGAATGTTCTTGATCCTAATTAACATTGCAATTGCTGTAGTACCTATCTAGGTTAGACATTTTTTAGGTAGAAAAATATGTCTTTGCAATTTTTGTTGTTTTTTGCATCTAGTAGTTATTTTGCCTAGTAACCACCCGCAGATTATTTTGTGGCACCATGATATCTGTCGCAGACTGACCAGGAACTTTCTGCTATGGGGGACAGAAGTAGGGGAGGGAAATTACATGTAATCTGTTTTTTCCCCTTCGAAAAAGTTTTTTTCTCAGAGAGGTTTACGATTTCTCGATGCTTAACTTTATTTTTTAAAGATGATTGTTCTAATGAAAATGAAAAAAAGATTGGTTTCTCTCCGAGAATTGGTTCGTATACCATTCCAAAATTGGATCATTCAAAATCAATAAGTTGTAAACCCAGTGGAGCGTTAAAAAGGGAAAATGTGAATTTGACTTCTGTTAATAAGAAATTTAAAATGACTGCAGTTGACACTGAACATGATAAAAAATCTCAAAAAAAGCCACAAGAACTGCGTGAAAAAAATCTTGTAAAAAATGCAATAAATAAGCAAGAGAGGGTGTTTTTTTTTTTTACCTTGAGTTCAAGTGTGAATTAAGTTTATGCACTGTTTCTTTGCCATGTTACAAAAGTTTTTGAAAAATACGATATAATGTTTCAGCAGGAGGAACCTCGTGTGCATACTCTTAAATCCGATATTGAGTCTTTTAATGATCTAATTAGATTTGTAAAAGTAAGTGTTATTAAGCAAGCAAGATCAACATTTGATATTAAATATAAGGAAATAGAGAACTAAAAAGACAATGCAGAGTTATCAGTCAGGTTTGAAACCAAAGAATTGATTAAAACAGTTAGCACTGAGGAGCAGAAAGAATTTTTTTCTAAAATTAGAAATTATTTTTTTAAGGGCTGCAACTACATAATTTCTAAATTTCCATGGAATTTGGAAATGTTAAATCTGTTCAAGTTGCTGATATTTCTAGTAGAGAACAGTTTCATTTTTCATCAATTCAGTATGTAATCGATATGTTCCCATGCTTCCTTTTAAGGTGTGAGAATGAAGCAATTCCTGAAGCTGTTGATGCCATAGAAAGTGAATTTTTGAAATTTCAAATAGCATCATTACCAGATAACATTTTAAATAGCAAATGTTTTAGTGAACAATGGTATTTATTATCAAAAGAAAATAACTCTTGTGGCAAATTTCTTTATGGCAGACTTTGTAAAGTCTGCCATGCTAGGGATTTTAATCTTGCCTCATGTGAAAGAGTTTTTAGCTTAGTAAGGAGAAACAAGATTGATGTATGAGACTCTTTGAGTACTTCAACACTTGAATCACTTTTAATTACAAAAACCAATATGTCTGGACCTTGCTTCCAGCAAAAATATTCTGTTCAATTTTAAAAAAAAGCAAAGTCAGCTACACATGTTGGTTTAAATAAAATTTAGATTTCTTAATGGTTGTCATGTGTGAAATTTAATGTTTCCTTGCTTTTAATGGAAAGCAAAAATCCATGAGCTACATTATAGTTTTCTAAAGGTTTCATAATAATAAATTTTTTCCCTGAACAATTAAGATTTTTGTTTAAATTTAATAAATGTTTGAAATGTTAAATATTGAATTTAATAATTAACAACATAAAAGTGTTAGCTTTTTAGATTTAATTAGTTTCTCAATAAAATTTTGATGTAGAAAAAAATCCCTACATTCTCATCATCAAGAATGTATATAGCTGAAATAGGCTTCAAAAATTATCAGCATGTGTCGTGTTACGATTTTTCTATTTGAGTGTTATGTTTTTTGGTTTTGAGAGGTTGGCAGGTCTGATATAGCAAAAAGGGATGAAAAATTAAACTTTAAAAAATCTGATGTAGTCGAGTCCAGGAGGTTTTGGACTCCTGGAAAACTTAAATAAAGTTCCAAAAATCATTACAAACACTGGTAAAGAGACTAGAATGTTTTGTTTATCCCTTGACAAAGTGGCTAGAGAATCAATATCATGTTTTGGGGCAAGAAGACAAGTTTTGTGTTTGTTAACTTGCATGGAATGAGCTGAAAAATTGCCTAACACCACTAAGATGTTTTTTATCCGTGATTCATTATCCCATTTCAAAAGATTTTCAGGGAAAATTTTACTGATCATCAATGCATTGTTGGGACATTCATAATCTACTGAAAGCTATTTAATGCCTTTGAAACATCACTGGTATTTGCTTTTTCCCGTGACTAGCAATATTTTTAACAGATGATGTCAAGTTACTAATCAAAAGAACTGTTATGTGCTCATCCCCCCACCCCCCAGCAAGTACTGTATTATTTGTAAACATCATACAATGTTTAGGGATGCCCTGAGTGAAGGATGTTCGTGGTTGGCTGTTGAACCAGTCAACAGGGTCCCGGACCTCAGCATCATTAGCGAGCCGGTAGCCCTTGAGAGTTTGTTCAGTGGCCCGAAGATGCGATAGTCTCAGGGTGACAGATCGGGGCTATAGGAAGGATGGTCGAGGACCTCCCAGTGAAAGCTCCGCAACAAATTTTAGCACACTGTTGCCACATGCGGGCGTGCATTGTTGTGCAGCAGAATAACCCCATTTGACAGCATACCGGGTTGCTTATGCTTGATGGCCAATTTGAGGTTGCATTACATATTGCGGCATGTGGTTGCCTTTACCGTAAGCATCACTTTTCCAGCTCTTTAGGAGAACTGAGCTTTTATTGGGCGTGAAGAATGTAGTTTGGGGATGATGAGTATGGAATGAGATGCTACCATTCCATACTCGTCCGTTTTGGGTCCAGATCGAAGTGGTGGCACCAAGTTTCATCTGTGGTTGCATTCTTGGAAAGAAACTGTCCCCCCCCCTCTGCGTGGTAGTGATGCAGATGCTCCAGGCAAGCACCCATTCACCGAGTCTTCTGCTCTTTCTGGTGATGCTTGGGGACCCATTGTGCACAAACCTTGTTGTATCCCAATTGGCGATGGAGAATGGTGTTAACAGTTCCCTTACTCACAAACAATGTTGCCGCAAGCTTGGGAGTCGTGATTCGGCGATTCTCCTTCCCAAGGTTGTCCACGGCAACAATTGATTCCATGGTGATGGCCAGGTGTGCTTGCCCAGGTCTCGGCATGTCCTCCGTGCTCACACGTCCTTTACGAAATTCACCATGACTGACACTGATTCCCATACACATCCTTCATACGACTATAAATTTCAGTTCCACCAACACCTTCTGCCGTCAAAAATTGCATAACTGCCCGCTGGGACTGTTTGGACAAATCCATGCCACAACCCTACGTAGTCGACTTGCCTCCGCACGTGTAAACAGCCACACTGACACGTGCTGCCAATAACAGTGTGCTTCCTGACATGACATGCCATCTACCAGCGCAAATGCATGGCTCTGTGTAATTATATGACAACACTATTACATGAGTCTCACTTTCATTTGGGCGAACCTTATAAATTATGTGTGGTTTATAACTTTTCAAGAATTCCAGCTAAACATTTAGATGTCCATTTTTCTACAGCTTGATTGTCGGCATATCTCATTTCAGCATATGCTGTTTTGTATATTATCTTATTCTTTGCTTCCATCAATGTTAGCCACTCGCTAGTTGTTCTGAATTCTTTCACTCCAAGGTTTTAGAAAAATCCCCAACATGTTTTAGTTGTTTTCATTCTCTGATCAGGGCATTTGTATGACCCACTTTCTTAAACTGCTGTAACTTCTTTCATTTCTTATTTTCTTTTTGTGTTTAAGTATTCATTTCATATGACCTCAGTGATAATTTCATTTCTTGCTTTTAATATTTTGCTTAATGTGGTTTGTAAAACAGCACGCAGCATCTATTTGCCTGCATTTTGGAAGTAAATTATGGGGGTATTTTTTTAGCATCAGTTTCTTTTTAACAAATTTAAATCTTTTCTCAACTTTTTAAAATGCCTTTTAGCTGTGAAATGTTCTGTATCTTGCCATAAACAAAAACTTTTTGTTCATACTGTATGTGAATTCCAGCACTGTTGGAAGAGTATACAAAGTATATACAAAGGCAACTTGCCTGTGTGTTTGTAGCCTATGTTTTTAAATCTCATGAAATATTCTGTTTGTAGAAATGGAGCAATAAAAGAACAATTTGCTGTTGTTATAAGATTGATTCAGTTACTCCCTTCCCCATCAAAACTTTGCTGAGATCCTCCTCCTTCCTTCTCTCTTAAAGTTCGGTTTGCTTGACACATTCTCTGTAAAGTAAGATAACACTGGTCGGCATGAAAATCGGCCCTGACACCATTCCAGCTGATTCTGATGTAAAACAACCTCCTGAATCCGAATATGACCCCCGTTTTCCCCCATCACCCACCGTTTTCGGAGGAGCCCCCCCCCCCCCGCACCTAATTTTATAACTTTCCGATAATTTGGAGGGATGAAAAGGTTTATTTCAGCCTTTACATTTCTTCTGAGGGGATACAGAGGTGAAAAGTTATAAAACATGAACATCTGTATCAAGGAGGTAGATTTGGGGGATTTGCCCCCCCCCCAATTGTAAAGAAATCATTACAAATGATTGATTTTTCCATTTTTTGGCAATTTTTTCACTTATTTGCTACACATTCCAGCTTCCAGCCCCTCTCATCCTCCCCCCAAAAACCCGCAAATAATAAAAATATATAGCAACAGTAATAAAAATATATACAACAGTTCGGAACATTCACTCTACCACGCTGGGACTCTTAATACCTCGCGCGAACAGGTTCCCACGGGAATTGCCCACAGGTTTGCACGGGCTTTGACAAGGTCAAACTTGCATTGCTCTTATCACGATAATCCAGCACTGTAAGCATTATCTTCCCTCAGTTGATCTGCAGCGATCGTTGAGTCTACTTGTCGGTGTTCTAGGCGAGTATTCTGTGTTTCCAAGTTGTTTAAATTGTGTCAAACGGTAGAAATTTGTTTACACCGGCCTTTTCCAAGTGAATTACAGTACGCGAGTGTAATTTGTGATTAATATAGAGCATTTATTTACTGTTTAATTATGCCACGCGAGTGTACAAATCATGCCGATAGATTCTGCTATGTTTGTGGGGAATTGACTTTTAAAGCGCAACGAAAACCCCTTTCTCTGCTTCTTAAAACTGCTTATAAATTTTACTTTGATTGCAAAGTTGGCGATCAGGACAAGAATTGGGCTCCCACAGTTTGCTGCACTACTTGTTACAGTAGCTTCACCAAATGGCTCAAAGGTACCCGTAAATCAATGCCATTTGCTGTGCCCATGGTTTGACGCGAACCTCACTGTCGTCTCACATATTGTTACCTTTGTATGACTTCCACCGTCGGGTTATCTAGCAACAAAAGTAAGCATACAATTCAGTATCCTAATATCCCTTCAGCTCTAAGACCAGTTCCTCACAACGAATCATTGCCAATCCCAGTGCCCCCAAAAACCTATACTCTAGAGCCAGAAACGGATGTGACATACTTTGAGCCACAGCTTGGACCATCACATGATACGTCCACCGATGATGAAGAGTGTTCTGCTGATTCAGCTCATCGAAAACCTCACCTCGTTACTCAGTCAGAATTGAATGATCTCGTCAGGGATTTGGAGTTACCTAAGACTAAATCTCAACTTCTTGGATCTCGACTTCAGCAGTGGAATCTCTTAGAAAAGGGCGTAAAAATCTCTTCTTACAGGACCAGACAGTCAACCATGCAATTACTTTTTTTGGAAGATGAAGGCTTAGTGTTCTGCCCTAATTCTAATGCATTGATGATAGAACTGAAGATGACATATGACCCAGACAAATGGCGACTGTTTATAGACTTATCAAAGACAAGCTTGAAAGTTGTCCTGTTGGCCAATGGGAATGAGTTGCCATCAGTCTCGGTTGCATACTCTGTGGATATGAAGGAGACGTACGAAAACATCAGCCGAATCCTTGATAAAATCTGTTATCATGATTATAATTGGAAACTTTGCGCTGACTTAAAAGTTGTAGCTGTACTCGCAGGCCTGCAATCAGGCTTCACAAAATACTGCTGCTTCCTATGCGAATGGGACAGCCGAGCACGAGACAAGCATTACATCGTACGGAACTGGCCTCTGCGAGAAAGTTTTACTCCCAGTCAGAAAAATGTCGTTCATGATCCTCTGGTCCCGAAGGAAAATATTTATTGCCGCCTTTGCACATCAAACTGGGATTGATCAAACAGTTTGTGAAAGCAATGGACAAGACAGGCGATGCATTTCAATTTTTGAAAAATCAATTTCCTCGTCTTAGTGAGACTAAAATCAAGGAAGGAGTTTTCATGGGCCCCAGATTAGACAACTTTTCAAAGAATTGACGTTTATTGAACACCTGAATCATAAAGAAAAAAGAGCTTGGCTTGCATTCCAAAACGTGTGTAAGAACTTTTTGGGTAACAACAAAAGTGATAATTATGCGGCTCATGTCGAAGAATTGCTGTCAGCGTACAAGGCCATGGGGTGTAACATGTCTCTTAAAGTGCTTTTCCTGCACTCACACCTGGACTTCTTCCCTGAAAATTTAGGAGCAGTTTCCGATGAACACGGGGAACGATTCCATCAAGACATCAAAAAGATCGAGAGGAGATTTTAAGTGGAATACACGCATGTTAGCAGAGTACTGCTGGTGTTTGGTACGAGAAACTTCTACCTCAGGGTACAAAAGGAAAGCAAGCACCAAATGAAGGTACTTATCTTATTTATTTATTATACTTTACATTTGTATTTTACTTTTTATATATTATTCTTTACAGCTAAAATAAATAATCCTTTTCACCCCTCCAAATAAAATTCATGTCCATAACATATTACCGAAAAGTGATAAAAAATCATAAAAAAATCGATCATTTTTAACGATTTCTTTACAATTGGGGGGGGGCAAATCCCCCCAAATCTACATCCTTGCTACAGATGTTCATGTTTTATAACTTTTCACCTCTGTAGCCCCTCAAAAGAAATGTAAGGTCTGAAATAATCATTTTCATCCCTCCAAATTATCGGAAAGTGATAAAATTAGGTGGGGGGCCTCCCCCAAAAATGGTGGGTGATGGGGGAAAACGGGGGTCATTCGGCTTCAGGAGGTCGTTTTACATAAGAATCAGCTGGAATGGTGTCAGGGATCGAAAAAATTTTTTTTTTTTTTGCCGACCAGTGTAACTGAACAATTTGGAAATATTCTAGTTGGATAATGCTTACCTAGGCATTCCGTTTCTAGCGATGATTCACTTTTCTCGCACGTTTCAGGTCTTCATTGAAGCTATTGTCCTATTGTCCATTTTATGTATCTTTCACATCCAACACACTGCTTACTTTGGGTAGATTCAGTAGATCTTCATTTTAGGATTCAACAACTTCAATTCTTTACCGTTATTAATGCTCTAAATTTTTCGCCCAGTCTTTGGGCATCCTCAGGAGCGTAACGACTTTTAAACTGATGTTCGTGGTTTATTTCTCGTCAATGGATTCTGATTCCGCACGTTGCCATTCGTCGGATACGCTGTATTAGATACTTTTCTTAATTAAACCTAGCCAGCGCCATCTATGTCTCACTAATTCTACCTTTTTTTTTCTTTTCTTTTTTTTTCCCTCGTCAAATGGTCGTTGATGTCGCCTTTCCGTATTCTTCTTTTTTCATTTCCTATTCCTGTTGCCTTGTCTTTTTTGTCGGTTTTTCTTTTGTTGTTCTTTTTCTTGTCGTATTAGCTTTTTCAAAAGGCTAGATAATGTATTAGGGTCATTATGGTTGCACACCCTTGTTTTATTTTTATAAATTAAGATTGATTCCTCCATTCTCATTTGTCTCTCTGATTTTTTATTCCGTTTTAGCATTTTAATTTCTTTGAATTTGGGGAATGTTCGGTGGTCAATACAGAATTGCACTAATGCAGTTTTTGCTTCTTCTTTTTGCCAGTTAGATATGTGTTGTTTTAGCCATTTTTTTAACCTGTTTTTAGTACTCCCTATGTACAATATTGGGGGTACGTGTGCAATGGGAATTTCATAAGACCTTGATTCCTCTAATATTTTGCTCTGTTTTTTTTTTGTTAATAGTCAGATTTTTCAAGGTGTTCACTGAACTTCCTAGTTGTAAGTCAAATTTGGTATATTGCCTATGACTTACAACTAGGAAGTTCAGTGAACACCTTGAAAAATCTGACTATTAACAAAAACTGAGAGCAAAATATTAGAGGAATCAGGGTCTTATGAAATTCCCATTGCACACATACCCCCAATATCATACATAGGGAGTAGTAAAAACAGGTTAAAAAAAAGAGGCAAAAACTGCATTAGTGCAATTCTGTATTGACCACCGAACATTCCCAAAATTTGAAGAAATTAAAATGCTAAAACGGAATAAAAAATCAGAGAGACAAATGAGAATGGAGCAATCGGTCCTAATTTATAAAAATAAAACAAGGGTGTGCAACCAGAATGACCTTAATAAATTATCTAGCCTTTGGAAGGAGCTAATAAGACAAGAAAAAGAACAACAAAAGAAAAACCGACAAAAAAGACAAGGGAACAGAAATAGAAAATGAAAAGAAGAAGAATATGGAAAGACGACATCAACAACCATTTGACGAGGGAAAAAAAGAAAAGAAAAAAAGGTAGAATTAGTGAGACATAGATGGCGCTGGCTAGGTTTAATTAAGAAAAGTATCTAATACAGCGTATCCGACGAATGGCAACGTGGGGTATCGGACTCCATCGACGAGAAATAAACCACGAACATCGGTGGAAAAGTCGTCACGCTCTAGAGGATGCCCAAAGACTGGGCGAAAAATTTAGAGCTATAATAACGGTAAAGAATTGAAGTTGTTGAATCCTAAAGTGAAGATCTATTGAATCTACCTAAAGTAAGCAGTGTGTTGGATGTGAAAGGTACATACAATGGACAATAGGACAATAGCTTCAACGAAGACCTGAAACCTGCGAGAAAAGTGAATCATCGCTAGAAACGGAATGCCTAGGTAAGCATTATCCAACTAGAATATTTCCAAGTTTTTGAAATAATGCACGTAAAAAGGAATAGTAGCCTTTTCCGATCGATTTCTAAGTCGGAATGTGAACTGCTAATGTGAATTGATAACTGAACAATGTGACTAAAGGTGGTAGGTGTCCTTCAGTACCAGTAGAAGATTCTTAATGGGTTTGTGCATTTATCTTTGAAAGGGAGTTTAAAACATATATTTTTGTGGAAAACTTAATGAATGTGCTGGAAATACTTTGGTGCATTAAAAATTCCAAATGGCAACAAATGCATGAAAGTAGAAAATCCAAATCTTAGTTACGGGTGAAGTGTGTGTTAAGCCATTGTTAATGATTTGTATAAGCTGCAATTTTGACATGAAAAAGCTCAGTTGTACTGGATTTCTAGTTTCAAGTCTTACAAGGAACAGTGTCCTTTAAACTAGTAGATTTGAAGAGTGTCAGTCACTTTATTAATTATATTTTTTTTATCTAAGAACTTTAAGAATTGATGCATAATTTACACATGATTTCGATTTATCTAGTACTCAAAAATGAAAAAAATCCTTTGCTGATTCTAATTGTTTTTAAGTTTTATAGATATTTGTCTGAGGTTACTTTTGTTATTATTCCAGAAACAATTTGGCTTCCTTTCTTCATGTTACAAAATCTTACGAAGAGCAAGGAAGTTAAGTATTTACTTCTGTTACACACTTGCAAGTAATTTCATGGTGAAAAGTGCTTCAAAGAGCATGGCTGCATTTAAGTCATATAAATGTGAGATATGCTCCAAGGAATTCTCGAGGATAAATCATCTGTCAAGACATATATTTACTATTCATACCCATAAAAAAACAAATAAATTGCATAAGTGCAGCATTTGCTCCAAGGTATTCAAGAAGAAATGGCATTTTTCTCAACACATGCGGATTCATTATGGTGAAAAGCCATTTGAGTGTAATGTATGCTCAAAGAAATTTACACAGAAGGTTAATCTCAAGCAACATATGTACTGCCATACAGGTGAGAAGCCCCACACATGTAATATTTGTGGGAAAAAATTCAGGCAAGCCAGTCATGTTTTGCAGCATGTGTGTCATCATACAGATGAGAACCTCCATGAGTGTGATATACGGCCTATGAAATTCACACAAAAGAGTAATCTTTTACATCATATGCATTCTCATACTGGTGAGAAACTTCATCCATGTAACATATGCCCTAAAACATTCAGGCAGGGAAATCATCTCACACAGCACCTGCGGTGTCATGCTGTTGGGGATCAACTGCATGAATGTCACCTATGCTGTAAAAAATGTACACAGAAAGGTAATCTATTAAGTCATATTCAACTGATTCATTCTGGTCATGAATGTGATAAATGTGACATATGCACAGAAAAATTCAAGCACAGCAGGAATCTTACAAAACGTGCTACAAAGCAGGATGAATATGATGTGGAAAATATTCCAAAAACTTCAGGAGCAATGATACTATTTCGGCATTTATCTTCACTTGTACAACAACAACAAAAATATATGTTATAACCAAGGTAGAAATTGTAGAAATGATCTGAAGCTTAATAATTAACTTTATTACTTCCTACAAATTCTGCTGACATTTTAGTTCCCATTGTTGCTAATCAGGTGGCATTATCCTAGCACTGTGCTTACAGAACTTCAACAGAAGGAAGAAACAAGTAACTCTCAAGATGACAAACTCTTAATACCTATACATATTAGGGTCATTCAAATGAAATTGGCAATGGCAGCATAGTGAAAAGGGGCACATATGAGGCAGAAGTAATCAAATAAAATCATTTAATCCTATTATTTCATCCCTTGCAGACTTCTCAGATCCAATTTATTTCTCCCAACAGTTCACTACTTTATGCCGACGAGTAGAATAATCACCTCACAAACAATGATGGGGAAAAAACCAGTCATTGTCAAGAAATGAACACTTTTTATTATACAATAGATACATTGTTATTTATAAATTTTCATTATATGGTATTTTTTTAAACACATTCTCGGATACATGTCAAGTTTTCTTATGCACATTTCACAGTAAAAAGTGAAAAAGTACCGATGTCGGTCGATTTCTGACATCGGCTCACGTGAGGACACACAGGTAAAATTAGTGTCTAACGTGATCTGACATTGGAGTGCAACAGAAAAATAGCAGTGTCGGATAGTGTCCGACATAGGATTGGAAAGAGTTTTTTTTTTTTTATCACTGTGGTCCACAACTGTTGGGCTGGCTACCACATAGTGTAACAGTGAATAAGGAGCAATACAGTGCATCACTTAAAACCTGCAGCAGGAATTCAAGTCAAAATGGCCTGGAAAGAACGCAAGATGTGGTTCTCTTGCATGATAATGCAGAACCGCGTCCCTCCAGTGTTATGGCACAAAACTTGCCAAACTGCAATGGGATGTCTTGTTGCAGCCATTGCCATGTGCCACATATGTCACCTTGTGACTACCACATTTTTGGCTCCCGAAAAAAAAACTTTACAAATGGTGGTGAGGTCAAACAGGTAGTTGTGAATTGGTTCGCCCAGCAGCCGTCTTCGTTCTTCGATCACGCCATCTGTTCACTAATGCCAAGACGCGATGCTTGCGTAAATGTTCATGGTGATTATTTCCAGTTTTAGCTTATCCACATAAGTTACCATGTTCATTGCCACTTTAATTTGAACAAACTAATATGTACAAGTATGTGCATGTGTCTGTCTTTAAATTATATTGCCAGCTTTTATGAGCCAACTCAACCATTTTTTAAAAACAGGTCTAAGGTTTTGTGTAGTTTCATTAAAGGATTTCAACTTCTAAACTGAAAAGCTTTCTTCATTACGGCTGTCAGTGATACTAGACTTACAGTCCACCTCCAGAAGCATATCCCACAAAGGCTAACAGTTGCAAACTTATATATTTTCACAAGAGCACTGTTTATATATGTTGTTTAATCTGTTTTCCTTATCTAGTGACTGGTTAGTCAACATGGAAGTCTTTGCAGTTCAGTTGAATAAAGTGAAGTACTTTTATTCTGTCCCCCATACTGCCAGAAATATTTTTAGAAGTTGAAATTAACTGGCATGTATTATTTATAGTAAAGTTGTGGTCGAGTTGAATACAGTGAACATAATTTGACTCCACTCTATTAGTAGGCAGTCAACATTCAGCTTGGGACGATGAATGGATTAAAGAACATATTTCAGCAATAAATAATGAGGATCAAGGCAGTGGTATTGTAGAACATACTTATGTTTTTAAGTGTTTTGAGCTTTCATGGAATGTGGTTGTGGTGCTCAATTACGAGCCTAAAGCCGCCAAGGAAGGCTTCTATATTTAGAAATCGGAAGCTTTTAATGAACTGAAATTCCTACACCTGTATTTATATAAGGCGATTGAGTGGCAATACATGACAAGAATTAATTTTCTGTTTGGTGGGTGGCAACAAAATTCAGAAACATATATAAAAATATGTGTACACTGACTGCCACTTGTAAGATTCATGCCTGTGATGGCTGATTTTGGATCTTAAAAATGGTTACATTTATTGTTTTAATGAATTTAGCAAAATTGCATACACTGAAGAGCAATTGAATTAGAGATACCTGTCTAGTAACGTGTAGCACCACCTTTCGCCCTGATGACGGCGGCGATTCGTCTCGACAAGACACCAAAAGGGTTGGGAAGCCATACGGATCCACGACCCCTGAACAAGCTCCCACAGTTCACAAAGATTTGATGGAGGGGGGTCAGAGCCTTAAACATCTCTCTCGATGGCATCCCAGATGTGCTCGATGGGATTGAGGTCAGGTGACCTAGCTGGCCAAGGAAGCGAGGTCAAATCGGTGGAGTGTTCATCCAACCATTCGGATACAATTCGGGAGCGATGGCACAGTGCATTGTCTTGTTGAAGGATGAGGTACCCAGTGGGATGTTGAAGATGCACAAACGGAAGCAGATGGTCGTCCAGGATATCCTGGTAACATTGACCTGTGAGGGACGATGTCACACATACCAGGGGTCCCATTTTAGTCCACGTAAACAGTCCCCAGACGAAAATGCCACCCCCACCAGCTTGGAGAGTACCCTGCTGGTAAGAAGGATCCATCACTTCATGTGGTTTGCGCCGTACTCGTATCCTGCCATCCGCACGTATCAATGTGAATCTCGACTCATCAGTCCAGGCAACATTTTCCCAAATGTCTAGGGTCTAGTGGCGATGTTCCCGCGTCCATGCTAATTTTTGCACCCTGTGATGTGCGGTCAGCAGCGTTACCCTCGTGGGACGATGGCTTCTGTACCCCATAGCGAGGAGATGGTTCTGGATGGTGTGGCTGCTTTCACGTTTTGTGCACCAGCGTTAAATTGGCGAGTAATTTGTTGCACTGTAGCCCGTCTATTCACTGTTACAATGCGAGCTAGCCGACTATGACCCCGCTCATCCACACGCTATTGCCCGTTGTCCGCGGCAGTTGGCCCTTGCAGGGATGGTTTTTCCAGATTCAATGTACTCGCAGTGCACCCATGACACAGTGGCTCGTGAAAATCCCAGTGCCTGCACGGCTTCCGAAATGGAGTGACCCATTCGTCGGGCCCCGACAATTTGCCCGCAATCAAATGCGCTTAGATCCTTCGTCTTACCCATACTGCGTCCGACTCTTACTGATTCCCGTCACATCGCTCCTTATATTGTTGGATCGCTGCATATGTCATGTCGTTTCCGTTTACAGAGCCGCCCACAGCGCCACATTTGCATAACGCCAGCTGTCTCTAATTCAATTGCTCTTCAGTGTATATATGCTTTCAATGAAAAGGCTATAAATTTGAAAAAAAAAAAAAGCAAAACATGTGTTATCCGAAAAATAAATAAATCCATCGTAGGATTAATAAAATCCATCAAGTGTTTTTAACAAGATTATTTTGTAGCTGTTCTGGTCGTCAAATGGTAAAAAGTATAGATTTCAGCTAGTTGTTTGAGTTGAATATGGGTATGAGACCTGGATGAGGTATGGATGGAGTGTTTGTCTTCTTATCCTGGAACCAGTGTCCACAAATCAGGATTGGGCTGTAGTTCTTACAATTACTCACGGTCAGAGTAGCAGAATGTAGATGTACGCTGTACGCGGATAGTTTCCAAATTATTAGCAGATTTTGCAGATAGTTTTTGCTTGTAGATTTAAAAAAAAATATATTTATAGCAATTAAAACACATACTCAAGGCTTTACTCAGATTAATATACTTAATTATATTTTAACTTGAACTTTCTATTTTTCACATCTTTTGAGTTCTTTTGTTTTCACAGACATTTCTGGCCTCCAGATTTTATCAATACCTGTTCTCAGTGTATAGGAACTGTATCAAGTTTTGTTTCTACAGAAAGAATTTAAATTTTATTGCCAGGTTCCTCTTGCAGTTGTCAGTTATTCAGTTAAAATATTTTTCTTATTTTGTAAGTCTACTATTTTTGAATTAAGTTGTTGAAAATGCTATACAATTTTGGAAGGTTTATTGATGGAACTATTTATCTGGATATAAAAACTTCCTTTAGTCTCTCATTTTTATGAGATTCATAGTTCAATTTTATTTTAATATTTCACCATAAAAGTCCATTTCACACACATTGCTGCACATTCAATTGCAGTGTATTTATTTTGTCCTCATTGGAATCTGTAATGTTCTAATAATAATTATTTGTTTTATTAATTTTTCTTTAAAGGATCTTATTGTTATTGTGGTTCGCGCTTCACGGGTTCGCAGAAAATTTTGTTTCAGTGGTTGTGTACACAGATAAATTTTATTTTGATACAACTCTGCTCATGGTGGTCATTAAAGTCTCCAAATAATAATAAGCTTTTGTTCTTCACACATGCACACATCAATTTCATAAAACTTCTTATAAGATTTTTGAAGCTTCGCCTTTTATTTTCAATGTTTATCTAAAAGTTTAGAAAGCTTGATGGGGCCCCTTTTTCATTTGGCAGTTTGATTGTTTTCTATTTGACGTAGAATTACGTCTAATGCCACGGATTGTATGGGATGACTTACGGCCGACTTCCTGTGACAAAAATATGTCCAATTGAAATCATTATAGCGTTAAAAATACGTGCCACACACTAATCGTGTTAGCATATTCATAAACAGCATGGAGTCCAATTCACGTACTGCACAATACATCATGCGTGCAATGCTCCCTGTGTGCGGGGAGATAATGCAATATTTCTGGGTGTGCCACCGCGTTTTACTCAGTCTATCTCAGCAACCGTGCGCACAACACGACTGTGCGTGGTATTGTTTTAAAGCTCTTGACGAGATCTATTCAAATATATGAAGAACATTTCGCAGTGGTTTGAACTGAATATTTAAAAAATTGTTTTCTTGTGAACTAGTGAACACTTGACAACATCGCGATTTATCTGGACAACCGTGAGGGAAAACGACTGTGTGGTATCGTTTCAGAGCTCTTGACGAGATCTATTCAAATACTATATGAAAAAAACATATCACAGTGGTTTAAACTAAAATTTCTAAAAATTGTTTTCATGTGAACAGGTTAACATTTTCAACAATGCCATGAAACTCATAGAATGAATGCAAGCAAAAGTGGAGAAAATCAAAATGAGTGGCAAGAGCAAGTGATGAGAAATGTAAGAGGCCCAAGAAGACTGCTTTGAAACCATAATAGACTAGCTCATTTTAACTCTCCGACCTGCAAGTTGTAGTCCTACGTTCCAAACTGATAGCTCAATCCGAACAGCCTACCTGTTGTTGTTTTTTTGTTTGTTTTTTATATCAACTTTTTTTATTTTGTCCAGTGCAACTTCAATGTTACTTCTGCTGATTTCTCCAATGATTTCGTTTGTTCATTCAAAAGCTATTTATGTCTTACTGCCTATATAAATCTGGTTTTCAAGCAACTTCAACTTTCAAACGAAAATTCAAATTTTTAAACAACACAGTTTCTCACCTTGTGTATTTGTTTCATTAGTCATTATTTTTATAAAATTTTACTTTATGAAAGGCAGTCAGAAAGGTGTTTTTCACATTTTTCAGTGGGAATCATATGAATTGCATTTAGCAAAGTGTTTTTTGTTGTTGTCATTCCTGTTGTTGATACCCTTGCCTATGTAAATTGCATCCACAATTTTTCTTCTTACGTTCTTTAAATCCCTGGGTTATTTTTGATCCAAGTCAGGCTTTGGTGTAAGAAGACAAGTTTCATTTTTGTTAACTCCACTTTGAGATAAGCTGAAAAATTGCGTAACCCCAACTTGACATTTTCTTTCGACAATCTCTTATCTCCTTTCAGAAGATACCCAATGCAAATTGCTAATCATTCATGCATTGTATGAATATTCGTAAATCTGCCTGGAGTTTTTTTTTTGTTGTTGTTGTTGCTTTTACAAGCAACATCTTTTAAACCGCTTATGTCATGTTACTGATCAACAGAACTGTTATGCATTATTTTTGTATTTCTAAAGGATGGTAAATCATTTTTAAACATTATACAATACTCAGATAGTGCTCTGACTTAGACCCATCTTATCCACTCCAAATTTTTTGAGGTTCATAGCACCCAAGAATTCCAGCTAAATATTCAAGTGTCCAGTTTTCTGCTGTTGTCAGCTCTTTTTCACCATAGAAGTTTATTTCGTATGTACAATGATGTTTCTCCTTCCATTAACCCAGCTATCCTGTAGGCATTCTTATATTGCTTATTGTTAATTGAGGCATTCTTATATTGCTTTCTTGAACTGTTATAAAGACATTAATTACTTCAACAGCTGTATATTTCTCTTCACATTTAAGAGAAAAGTCAAGTATTCCCTTGTATTTTGTTGCTTTCAGATGTCTGCTTAATGTTGTGCTCGGGACATTCAGTTTCAATGCAAAATGCCATTGACTGTATTTTTGAAGTAAATCATAAATCAGTTGTTTCTGTGACAAATTTAAGACTTCCCTTGGCATCTTAAAAGGCCTGTTTGCAATGAAATGTATTTTGGACTAGTCATAGATATTTGTTGTACTGTAAATGAAATCCTGTCCTTTCCTAGTGACCCTCGTGCTCTTAGGCCATGTCTTAAATTTCTCATTATGTTTCCAGACATTCATAAGCCATTTTGTTTAAAGAAATTGAGCAGTGTAGGAACAACTGGATACAAGTATTAGATTCAGTCCCCCTCACTCATTTTAGCCACTTTCTTGAGGGAATAAAGTGATGGAAGGTTATACATGTGGGTGTCCCTTAACCAGTAAAAGTTCCTAATTAAGGCAAATTTATCTTCCAAAGAAAAGTTTAAAATACTGGTCTTGGAGGGAACTCCCTAAATAAGCTGCAAACAGTTTTATTCATAATGGATTCAAGTAGAGAAGTAAAGTCTTAGCTTCAAGTGACCTGTCTGTTGAGTCTCATACTTGGTAGTTGTAATTTGTATAAGTGTCAGTTTTTACATGGTAAAGTTCAGTTTGCATTGGGATTTCCTGTCTTGAGTCTTATAACAGGCAGGTATTAATTAAGCAGCTGCCACCATGTTAAAACCAGACATCTTGATACCTATACTTGTTTCTTCTGATGGAGCTCTGTTGTGCATGTAGTGTTTTGATGTTGCACCCCGATAGACAGCTGAGGGACCTGAATCAGTTTGAAATAATTAAGAAAGGTGAATTTTTTGGAAAAATTTTTGCATGTTATGGTATTTTTCTAAACAAAAATGAAATTTTTGTAGTTTAAAACAGGTGATCAGGTATGGATTATTCAACTAATTGTATGCTGTTTGATATACTTGAAAAGCATTTTTAAAAATATATTGAATGTAAGCAGTGTCTGGCCTAATTAGCCATTTAGCTCTTACCACGATGGAAAGGGCTGAACCATACCACACACTGCCACAGTGGCTGAGTGATATGAAGTGTTGGCTCATCATTTGTCTGAGATTGATCCGAGTTTGAATCCTGGTAAGGCATAAATGATGTGTTTGTCTTATGGCACTGGATCTCTTCCTTCCCTGGAACCACTGGCCCTGAATTAGGGATGGGCAACTGCTTATATACCCCACAGTTTCTCACTGTGATCATTACCCCCCCCCCCACTTTATATTGCCATCATCTGGATTACATCTTTAGTAAAACTGTTTTTGTACAACTGATGAAACTTTCCCATTCTTGCTGATTCTGTTGTTGCTGTAAGTTAGTTTGCTGAAGTAGGTGTATAAAATTATCCATTTTCGTGCAGCATATGTTTTTAGAATTTGCTGTTATATATTGATTTGTAAATAAATTGTAAATAGTAACTGAAAATTCTTTGTGTTCTACTGTCTCTACATCAAAATATCCTTACGTAATGTCAACTTGATTTTATCATTGCCATATATTCTGATACAAAAAACAAAACAAAACTTTCAAATGCTTAAGTTACTGCTGCCTGACCACCACTGCATTGACCTCTCGGGTAAACCTCTGCTGTCCAAAAGCTCTCGGCATCTATATCTTGAGAATTTCCTTCTTGCAAGTAAAGTTTCCTTCATCTAAACATTCCAAAATGTACCAACGTGAATATCAACTTTATTTTTTCATTAGAAATTATTTCTCCATACACAGGAAGCTGAATGTTCCTCCTAGTTTGTTCTTATCCCTAAAAGCTTTTGTGTCTGTGGCACAAAAATTCCATCCCTTGCATTAAGTGTGTAACTTCATCTGTTGTGAGGGGATTATTTTTTAGATGTTTTCACAGCACTAGTGGTTTACAGTTCTTGAAAAAAGTAGTAGTGCCTTGGAGAATGCTTGAATCATACTTGCTAAAGTGTATGTGAACCATGCACAACTAATCCATGATGTACACATATTCTCAGAGGCAGAATCAGTAGAATGTAGTCTTTTCTGACCAAAGGCCCAGTGTAAAGCATAAACAAGTCTTAAATGTGAAATGCTGTTTAGTTCCAGTTCTTTTCTTTAACTGGAATCTGATTTTTGTTTAAAAATTGTAACTCATAGTCTTCAATGCATTTGGTGTCATTGAATGAACTAAAGAAGTGCACCGATGACCCACTACATTATGGACACCTACCTAATAAGCTGTAGGACCCCCTTTAGCCCCCAAATCAGCAGCACTCAGCAAGGCATCGATTTGATGAGGAGGCGATAGGTATCCTGGGGTATCTGGTACCATAATGTCAGCAATAGGTCCTCCAGTTCCCGTACGTTTCGCGGTCGTGGTGATTTAGTGCAAACCCGCTTTTCTAAGTCAAACCACAGAAGCTCGATTGGGGTGTCAGGTGATTTTGGAGGCCAGGGTATTAACAGAAAGTCATCAGCATGTTCCTCGAATCACTCGACGATTCTGGGAGTGTGGCATGGCGCATTATCCTATTGCCATCACCAGCAGGGAATACAGTTGCCATTAATGGGTAAACTTGGTCCGCAACGATATTCAGATACCTGACAGCTGTTGGGGATTGTGCTGTTGGGATAATGGGGCCTAAATTGCCCCAAGAAAACATCGCCCACAAGATAACACCGCCGCCGCCCTGTATCTTCCCAACAGTGCATCCAGGTGCCATAGCCTCCGTTGGCAATCGGCGTATCCGCGCTTGGCCGTCTACGTGATGCACCAGGAATCTTGATTCGTCGGAACAGGTCACTTTCTTCCAATCTCGATGATCTTGGGCCCATTTCATCTGTTGTTGGCGATGACGTGCAGTGAACATGGGGATCCGACTGGCTCTTCGGCTACGCAGGCCTATGCTCAGAAGGCTGCGGGTGATTTGGCGCACTGTGGTCCTGCGGTCGCTGTGATAAATGCGCGACAGTCTCCGTGCCCCTGTGGTACTATAATGTCAACAGTAGAGCTGCGGACGACATGGCTGGACGATGGTTCGTCGTTTAGCCATTTGTGCGCCACTTTTGATACGTACCACAGCGCCGTTTCCGAGATCGTTGTTCCGAGACGACGTGCCATCCAAATTTGTCCTTTATCAAATTCCGATTAAACGGCAGCAGCATTTCCCATTCTGACTCCGAACACTACTAACCGAAAGCCAGTCCTCAGGTTGTATATACAAACTGCTCTGTGAACTTCACATGCACCACCGTTCGGTCTCAGGCGCACACATTTCTCTAGGCTGGGGTGGTCTTAATGTAATGGGTCATCGGTGTATGTGTCGCTTTTACGCTTTCCAACAGTAGGTTAAAGAAGCCTATATGCCGCCCCGGTGGCGCAGTGGTCTAAGCGATGGCCTTGATCATTCGTCCAAACGGGGTCCGGGTTCGAATCCCGTGAGGCATGGATGTTGTGTTTGTCTTACGGCACTGGCTCTCTTCCTTCCCTGGAACCAGTGACTCTAAATTAGGGACGAGCGACTGCTTATAGCCCATTGAGTTGCTCACGGTGGTCGTTAAACCTCCAACCAAAAAAAGCTTATATGCTGCAGTTTCGTCCACCTGTCTGTCCGTCCGTACGATAACTCGCGTAAAAATGGTTCGATTTCGATGAAATTTTAGTATATGGTAGGGGACAACTTGGACACGAACCCTATTGAAAATAGGTGAGGCGCAGTGGTCTAAGGCGCTGGCCTCTGATCATTCGTCCGTAAGGGGTCTGGGTTCGAATCCCGGTCTGGCATGGATGTTGTGTTTGTCTTACGGCACTGGCTCTCTCCCTTCCCTGGAACCAGTGACCCTAAATTAGGGACGGGCGACTGCTTATAGCCCATTGAGTTGCTCACAGTGGTCGTTAAACCTCCAATAAAAAAATCATTCGTCCGAAAGGGGTCCGGGTTCGAATCCCGGTGAGGCATGGATGTTGTGTTTGTCTTACGGCACTGGCTCTCTCCCTTCCCTGGAACCAGTGACCCTAAATTAGGGACGGGCGACTGCTTATAGCCCATTGAGTTGCTCACGGTGGTCGTTAAACCTTCAATAAAAAAAAAAGGTGAAATGGGGTCAAAGGTCAGGGCACAGGAGCGAGATTTATTCCTCAGCCATTATCCTCATAACTTGAATAAAAATGCTTCTACTGCGACGAAAGCGTAGTATGTTGTTCCGGAGGTATACTGAACCAATTCTGTTTAATATGGAAATGGGGTCAAAGGTCAGGGCACAGGAGCGAGATTTATTCCACTGCCATTATCCTCATAACTTGGCTAAAAATGCTTCTATTGCGACAAAACTTTAGTATATATGTTGTTCCGGAGGTATACTGTACCAATTCTGTTTAATATCATCGAAATGGGGTCAAAGGTCAGGAGCCAGATTTATTCCACAGCCATTATCCTCGTAGCTTAAACAATAACTTGAGTAATGTTTCTGGTATGTTGGAAAGCGTATCATAATCAATGCATTGCATGATTTTACTAACTTGTGTTCATTAAACTTCAGTGACATGTTGGCAGTGCACAGTTACTGACTCGACCGTTTAAAGATTAGGCTTTATGGCACTTCAGTGAAGTCGCATTGGTATTTTAACGCCATTCCTACACCTACCAGAAGACGAAAAACGCCATTTGCTGCTGCAAGATTGCGGTATTATTGAATGTGAATCCTTTGACCTAATATTTTTACCGGAAACTCGGTGTCCAACATTACGAAGGTTTTGCTGTGATTGATTTCGTACAGAAAATATGATTATCTGCGGCGGGAAGGTTCCTATAATAATTTCTTTCCACCAGGAAACGCGTTTTTTTTTTCTTTCGAAAAGGTAATTACACTATATAAATATGCTTACTTTGAAGTGTCAGCAAGGGGAATGAGTACTCAATTCAGCGGGGGTTTTTTTGCTCGCGCGCTGCTATGCAGTGACGTGCCAACATTTCAGAAATTGTGGGGGGAGGGGATGTAGCGGTGGCTGTTGAGTGTACCGGCGATGCGTACCAGAAAGGTGCGGGTGTCATATCCAATTGCGCCCCAAATCATAACGCCAGGCGACGGACCGGTATGGCGATGCATAATGCAGGCGTTATACAGTCTCGCCGCGGTGCCGCCACATGCGGATCCGACCATCGTGGTAATGCAGGCAGAAGCGGAATTCGTCGGAGACAATGTCGTGCCATTCCGTACTCCAGGTGCTGCGTTCAACGGCCCACTGCCGCTGCACTCACCGGTGGTGTAACGTCAATGGTAATCGGAGCAATGGGCGCCGTGCGACAAGTCACCGCTCCTGCAGACAACGTCGAACGGTACGTGCTGACATAGGTTGTTGCGCAACACACCCTAATTCCTGCGCTAACGTTCGTGATGTGGCGGTGCGAGCCGTCAATGCCCGCCGTACAACATGCCGGTCCTCTCGTTCGGTGGTGTGCCGCGGCTGCGGCAATTGCTCACGTCGGTCCGTCCGTCCCTCCTGCACCCACCAAATCCATACTCGCCTCACTGTGGCTGGATGTCGTCCCACACGGGCGCCGATGTCTCGGTACGATAA
Source organism: Macrothele yani (assembly GCA_039090855.1). Classification (NCBI taxonomy): domain Eukaryota; kingdom Metazoa; phylum Arthropoda; class Arachnida; order Araneae; family Macrothelidae; genus Macrothele; species Macrothele yani. The sequence goes on along the minus strand of CM076994.1, from coordinate 6,736,521 downwards.
ACCGCTGTCGCGATAAGCCACTATTAGTCCTCTGTGGAACTCCGAAACGTGCTGGAATGACTGCCGTATTCTGCGACGAGGCATCAGGAAGCTTCCCACGCACAAGTCCGGCAACACACACTTCCACTACTTACGCCCCGCCTTCTGTGCTTCCTTCTTATAGTGCTTCTCGGTGGCGTGCTGGGAGCACATTTGCATATGCCCTGCAATGCTAATCGTTTGCATGTCCTCTCGCGGGCGACGCATGCTTCAAATTTCAGCCCAATCGGATGCTTCCTTCTTGGTGTTGCATTTTGGGTGGCCACCAGTGTATTTTGTGTTCTTTTTCTTTCCCTTACCATAAAAGTAAAAATGCTAATTAAAAACTGCTAAAACGCTATAAAAATCACCAGCATTTCGTTTGTTTTTTAAACAATTTGAAAGCTTTTTTTTTCTGTTAAATTAAATGAAGTTATATTTTGGGTGCTAAAACTGGAGTGGCAAAATATACAGTCTACCCCTCCACTTAGATTTATGGGGGAGCCCCTCCCTGTTGGCACGTCCCTGCTGCTATGTGTGGGTTCAAAATCTGAGTAGACATGAGATCTTACAATAATAGTTTTCTGGAATCAGTAATCCCATCCCCAGCAGTAAATTGAAGGTGGAACAGACGATTCGTCCTCACGTGAGATGCCCGTCAGGGCCATTAAATTGAAAAAAAGTGCAAACTAAAAAGAAAACGAATGTAAAACATTCTAATATGGTGTGAAATCTCAAATTTAAAAGATCTTACAGTATGTGCAAACAGATGTGAGAAAGTATAAGCTGCTTCACACTAAAAAAATTTTTCACCCCCGGTAGCCGAGTGGTTAGAAGCTCGGGCGGGTTCCTGGCTAGTTCAAATTGGGTCTGGGGGTGAGACCCGGATAAGACATGGGTGGTATGTATGTCCCGTGACACTGGTTCTATTTCCTGGAGTCAATGGCCTAAATTAGGGACGGGAACTTTTATCACAAAGGCTCACCGTCGTCGTTAAACCCGGAAACAAAATTTCTTTCATGTAATATGTAATTTTTTTATATTTGCTTTGTTCTCTAATTTTGTTATGTAATTTTTTTATATTTGCTTTGTTCTCTAATTTTGTTCTCTCTGATAGCAAGCTCTGATTACATTGAATTGACGAGGAAATTAATCGGCGTATGAAAACTAAGTTGGAGAGCTTTTGGAAGAAACAGTAAAAATTTTAAGAGCTATATGCAATTTTGACTTAAAAGAAAAGCGTTTGTTCAATGTATCCTTCCACTTCTTACATATGGAGCAGAGACGTGAACCTTAACTAAAAAATACATACAAAGAGTGCAGACAACTGAAAGAAGCCTGTAGAGATGCATGCTTGGTGTAACCAGGAAAGATGAGGAACTTGTGCATAAGGAAAATGACAAGAGTCGAAGACATCATGATGAGAGCAAAATCCCTGAAATGGCAGTGGGCTGGACATGTTGCCAAAAGAATGGACAACCGAAATTTTAGACTGGATACCAAGGGACAGAAGACCGCATGGGAGATGGATGGATGAAATACGAAAACATGCCGGAGTAACATGGAGGAAAGTGGCTCAAGAGAGAGTTGTGGAGGAAACTTGGGGAGACCTTCATCCAGCAGTGGATTGATAATGGTTGACAATGATTATGAAATGATAGCAATAGTTACTTATTTTGTATCAAGTGTTTCTTTTAGCGTATGTTCATGTAAGTACTTAGCGATGCTAATTAATATAGGCAGCATAATGTGAATGAACACCATGATTATAGGAGTTAATGTTCTTCGTGTAGGTTACACTGAAAAAGACAAATTATTATTTTTTGTGCTTTTTTTTTTTTTTTTTTGTATACTCTAGGTTGTATGCCAGTGTAGTACAAGTTGTGTTCAGCAGAGCGGTTCGTACGAGCGGTCGATGAAATGGGCGAGCTGTCAGACTTCCAATGTGGTCACATTGTGGGATCCCGTTTAGCAGGAATGTAACTATAAAAGCCAAATCGTTTAGTGTTTCAAGAGCTAATGTCTCCACGGTTATGGCTGCGTACACAAGACATGGCAGGACTTCATCAGCGAATAATAGTTGGCGAAAACCGAGATTGAATAAGAGGTACCGTCGTACACTAACAAGGATGGCAGCGCAGTGGTCTAAGCGCTTGCTTCTGATTATTCGTCTGAGATGAGTCCGGGTTCGAATCGCGGTGAAGCATGTTTGTCTTATGGCACTGGCTCCCTTTTCCGTGGAACCAGTTGCTCTAAATTAGGGACGGGCGACTGCTTATAGCTTATCGAGTTGCTCCCAGCGGTCGTTAAACCCCAATTAAAAAAAAGAAAAAGATTGTGTCCAAACAACTGGGAACTACTGCTGCAAAGGTGACAGCAGAGCTCACTATCCACGTGGAAAACCCTGTTTCTACAAAAGCAGTCCACATAGAACTTAACAAAACCAACATCCATGGAAGAGCTGCAATTTATAAAACTTTAATCATAGAAACCAACGGTACAATACGAGAAAGATGGTGTCATGAGCATAAAGCTGGACAGCTCATGACCATAAACGTATATGGTCCAATGAGTTCTAATTTGCATTACGGTTGAACCCGTTTATATCGAATTTAAAAGAAAGAACTCGATAGTTCGATATGCGGGTTTTACTGCCCTGGTACTCTCAATGTTGTTCTGGTGTATACAATAAAAATAGGTGAAAACACAAAAACTAAGATTACTTACTTCTGCATTATAAATTGCGAATAGAATTACATGATCAAATTAAAGGCAGGATACACAGCAATATGACAGAAAAGGAAGTCTTACCAGAATTGATGCTTTAGGGCCTAAAATAAGCAGCCATCTTTTTCTGCTTTAAAGTTATTGCATTTGTCAAAATGCTACTTTCAACCTCTTCGATTTTGTCAATCAAAGTGTATCCGGTACATCCAATTGTTCCACAATACTGTCGGAGTATCGTAGCCGCCGAAAGAGCCTCCGCTATGGTTGGAAGAGGTTTGGCCTCTTCATCATCGTCACCGCTGCTGGCAGCCCTAGTTGTTAATCCCGTAACTTCGGACACTATTTCCGCATCTGTTCTTTCCGGTGCTATCTCAGCCTTGTTGACAACACAGTCACTCGAACTTGCTGTGCTTCTCACCATAACACTTCTTGTTGCGAGAAGAGAACGTCTTGTTTGGAAGCAGCTGCCAGAACAAGCCCGTCTAATGTCGCATGGCTTGTGCTTGGACTGGACGTCTTCCCACTTTTTTCCAACCAGAGATTTACGCTTTCCACATCTATTGCACCACTTTCGCCGACGATTCCGTAGAGATCTTGAAATCGCTGCAGCCATCCATACCCACTACTGAAGTCTTTCTTTCCCAAGAGTGAAGCAAATTCCTTTACATTCTGCATCAAGATTGCCCCGGACACTAGAATGTTTCGAGCTCTGGCATCAAGAAACCATTTGTGAAGCGCCTTTTCTACAACGTCGTGAACCAGGATGCGTAGACGACGAGCATCGGTGTTGGGACGTTCACTGGCCTTTTCCTTTATTTCTGCCTTGTTTTCCAGCAGCGTACTGAGAGTGCTTCTGGGAATTTTAAATTCTTCCGCAACAACTGACTTTGTCTCTCCATTTTCAAATCTGCGGATAATTTCCAGCTTCTTCGAAAACGGAAGGTTTTGCCGGTGCTTGGTGGTCATTGTGCGCCCTCGGCTGAACGAAACGAGATGTTCAGACGTCTGCTCATGAGAATGCTAAAAGTCACATTCCTGGAAATGTAATCCTCCTCTCCCTCCTGGTGCTGTCTCGGTCAACCAGTTCACAGGCAGAAGGTGGTAGGTGTACGGTTTCTTTCTTTAGACAGTCCACTCTCGCTCTATCAGGACCAGCGATTGCCTGCCCCCGCACCAGGTTCTCCGTCTGCAACTCCCCTCCACCCTACAGCAGCTTTCTCTCTTATCAACCCAGCCCGAAGATCACAAAGTCGTCTTTCTTTCCTTTTTGCCTCAGTGTGCTTCGAAGGAGATAGGCGGGGTCGTCCCATTGAAAAGTTCGGAAAAGAAAGGGTCTGTTGAACAATGAAAGAAAAGACTGCTTCCAGTTTGAAAGCGTCAGGAATTTCCCAAGGGGAATTCTCATTTACGTTGAAGAAAAGGTGATCTTGCTTGACCAGATTTGTTTCCGAGAAAATTTGCGAGGAGTTTTATTCGGAAAATTCGATATATACAATAAGGGTGCTTCAACTCGTTCGATATAGAAAAATGCGTTACATACTATTTTCAAGTTATTTTGACGGTGATTTTCAAAAGTTCGAAATACGCAACAATTTGTTATATCCGGGTTCGACTGTATTCCGAACAGTAGGTCGGGTTTAAGTTTGGAAAGCCCTGGTTTAAGTCAGTATCCGTCCTGACTTCAAACCCGACCAACAGTAGGCCGTATTTAAGTCAGGAAACATATAATTCGGAATGTCTGGTTCAAACTGTCAAACATGGGGCTACATCTGTGATTATTTTGGGCTGCCATATCTTGGTATTCGGCTGGCCGCATCATTACCCTACATTGTTGAGTTACTCCCAGTCAGGACTTGGGACTTTGTAGGTGATAAGGTGCATCCTACAGTCCAAATGCTTCCCAACAATGATGCCATTTTTCAAGATGAAAATGTGCACATACACACAGCTAGAACAGTTCAGTCTTGGTTAGAGGAACACCAATCTGGCCAGCTTAATCACCACACTTGAATATCATTGAACCAGTGTGGGTAGTTTTGAAGAGCAGATGGAGAAACAGATTCCCTCCTCCACCATCTGTGAAGCAATTGACTGATGTTCTGATAGACGAAACGTACAGTATACTACTGGAGACTTCAAAATCCATATGGAATTATTACAAGAAGGTTGGAAGCTGTATTTAAGGCTAAAGGTGGTCAACATCTTATTAATAAAGACATATCGCCCATCTCCCAGGTGTTAAGATTGTTTTGTGCAATCCCTGTATATCTCGAGCCAAACATATTTCATAGACAAATGACGACGTTCAGTTCAATGTCTCGCCAGCAGACCATTTTATGCAAAGTAACTATCCTGCAGATGCTGCTGACGCAAGATGACTGAATTGTATAAAGAGGGAACACTGTAGACATGCAGAGAATAATGAAGTGCCTTACGCAACAAATAATGGGTAAAAGACACGATCTTTGAACATTGAATGATACCGGGTCTGATCTCAAGGCGTGTGGTCGTCAACGGCTACTGGATGTTTCAGCTGAACGGAGAGTAGGCAACCTTGTTCAGCCCAACAGCCGGGAAACACTTCGTCAGATTACTGGTAATCGGAATCAGTGACCAAGTCCGATGGCCTCTCGACGCAGAGTTCGCTGCACATTATATCGTATGGACAACAGAAACGGCCTGTCTGTAAGCCATTAAGCCATTGCTGTCTACCGCAAACAAGAAGAAACGCCTCCTGTTCGCTCAGGAACACAAGAATTGGACAGTAAATGAATGGAAAAGGGTAATGTGGTCCGACAAATCGCGTTTTCATCTACACCATGCAGATGGAAGGGTGAGGATATGGAGACAGCACGAAAGCATACACCGATCTTGCATCGTCACTATTCACGCTGGTAGAGGCAACGCTCTGGTCTGGAACTTGTTTTTGTGGGAGTGTTTGAGCCCTTTGATTCGTGTGGAGTAACGTCTGACTGCTCAAAAGTATTTAAATATCGTTGCCGACCAAGTCCACCTAGGTATTTTGATGGTTTATACCAATGGAGATGGATACTTCCAACAGGACAATTCACTGTGTGATAATGCTCACATTGTAGGCGAATAGTTTGAGGCTCATAACGGAGACTTTTCTCTGCTACATTGGCCTCCTCAGCCATGGGATCTGAATCCAATGTGGCATTTGTGGCATAAAGTCGAAAGGGGTACCAGACAGCTGGAGCAGCTATTATCAAATCTTCAATAGCAGGAGTGTGCAATTCATCGCATTTGCGCTAATATACCCAAACCACTAACCGACATTTAATAGAATCCATACCAAACCGAATTCAAGCAGTACTAAGGGCAAAAGGTGGTCCAACAACGTTCAAACCAGGTGGTCATGATAATTTGGTCGCTCAGTGTATGTGAAAAACAAAGTATTTTCTGAGTACCTGATTTGAAGCAGAATAAATGTAACTTATCCACACAAACGAAACAAAGCAGCTACCACGGTAACTGAGTGGTGAAAGGCTCTGACTGATCTGAGGTCGACCCAGATGAGGCATGTGTGTGTGTGTGTGGGTGGGTGGGATGTACACTTGTTTTTGGTGCTGTCACCCTTTCCTGGAACCAGAGATCCCAAATTAGTGACAGGCGATTGCTGATAGTACTATTAGTTGTTCATAGTAGTATTTAAACTCCAAAACCAAAAAGAAAAGTTACCCCTATGGCCGAGTGGTATGAAGCATTGGCTTCCAATTATTTGTCCAAGGTATGCCACGGTGAGGCATGGATGATATTTTTTACGTCAATGGCTGTCCTCTTTCCCTGGAGCCAGTGTATGGACGGGCGACTGTTAATAGTCTATTGAGTCGCTCATGGTGGTTGTTAAACCCTAAAACAAAGGGAAAAGGCAAATTGCATGTAAGGCGTGAAATTTATTCGCAGAACGTTGAATTTGTGGCTGTGGTTCCCTATTGTTGGCAACAGCTAACGGGAAAGAGAGCTGATTGCGGTATCTCCTTTGTATGAGCAGTCACTCATCACTCTTACATGACAGGGGAAAAAAGGGACGAAATATTACCGCCCCGGTTCCGAATGGTCAGAGGCTTGGAATTTAGGCTAATCGTCAGTTGGTCCCGATGAAGCGTATGTGGTATGACTGCCGTACGGCGCTGGCTCCAAGAACAGGGCGACTGCTTTGGATAATAATGGTCGTAAGATTGCAAAAAACAATGTTTCTTTAAATTTTACGTTCTGCTGCGCGAGTCGTGGCTGCGATTTATAGGTATATGCAGGATCGGTGTTAAAATATGGGTAGTACCTATCGAAACAAAAAAAAAAGTCTTAGTCAACATAGGTCCGGAAACGACCCGTTTCCGAAATAAGTGACATTTTATTGTAGGGTTTCCAGAGGTAATGTAAAGTTGTTTTTTCACCAGCTGTCAGCTATTTCGATAGTTTTTGTACTTCTGAGGAAGAAATTTTGAGGGCTGAATTATTTCAGAGACCGGTTAGATCCCAATTGTTTGAGGGAACGGTTAAACCCGAAACTTGCCCCACCTCGAAGGTAAAAAACAAACCACCCCAGTTCTGGCAGTAAAACACCACACACATGTAATACTTTGAGCTTTTGGAGGACAGCGAAGAAGATAATTTTTGCGAGGGGGTGGGTGGGCATGGGGTTATTGATAACCACCGGAATCCCTGCAATGCGGGGGCCTCATGGATAAGAGGTCCTCTGGCTTCAGCCGAAGCATCTTTAAAATTTTTGCGGAAACTTCGTATGAAACTGGTTAAAGAAACCAAGAATTTTTGACGTGAGCTTTGTAGTATTAAAAAGAAAATCCTTTTTTTTTCAGTAAATAAGCAAAATCTTCAAGAAATCATTTTCGCTTTAGTTTATGAAAACTGGGTTACGGGAAAGAAGCTATTCCAGAGGACTTGAGGATCCTTTCACAGCCATAGCTATAGTTCCTATGCATGTATGTTAACAGGAAAACGTGAATGAAATATCAGTTGATAAAGGAAATTTTTACATCAATGAAGATAAGGCGCTATATGTTACACTTGTTTGCACATAACTGCGCATCCTCCAGGATATAATAAGCTAAACGGTTTTCTTCGCGAGAATGAAAAAGTAGAAATTTGTGTCATTTTTTATAACAGAGTCAAAAGAAAGAAAAAGGCTTTTACAATGTGCAAAATATTGTGACATTATGTTAAATGTTTTTTTATTATATTCAAGAGTAAATGATTTAAGAAATTCTGCTCTTTCTCTTTGCCGCAATTAAATGCTTCTTCTTTATTTGCTTACTTATGTTCTGTATTTTCATATGAAAGGTCATTAGACATTGGCACACGACCGTTGCGTGTTTTGTGTATGTGATCGTAGGACATTTCAAAGAGGCTGTCCGTAATTCTCTAAAAGAATAATTTACATGATATGATTAATTTGGCGTAAGTGTTTTGTAATACTTTCTATTGGTGTAAAACTATTGCAATAATTTTAATTGCAGCGTGTACATTTCTGTTACACGCAATAAAGTGTAACAATTTCGGTTCTACGAAAAATACTTATAGGTTCCAAAGAATTTGAATTATTAAAACGCCCGTAAAACTTAGTTAATAATATGGAATTAAAAAAAATTGACAATGTAAAGCAAATCGATTTTTGCAAAAGGGCCTGGAAGATATTTCCTTGCGGAGGAGCCCCGAGTTTTTCAGGCATGCAACTGGGGGTGGGTTAAGGGTCCCAACCAAAGACCTTGGAGAGAATAGACTGGCAAATACCTAGCTACTTTCGTCAGTTTTTGAAAACCGGATGTTTCGCCATTAGTGAGGAGTGAAAGCTGTTCCTGAGCATATGCTGATTGTTCTCATAAAAAAAAATATTGTCAGGTACTGTTTTAGACATGGATATCACATAACTGCCGACATAAAAAATGGATATTTTCACAAGTAAGTTAAATGTGTTGCTCATTGTTATTCACAATGTCATTGGCTGTAAATGGATGTTGTGTTTGTCTTACAGCACTGGCTGGCTCTCTCCCTTCCCTGGAACCAGTGACCCTAAAATAGGGACGGGCGACTGCTTATAGCCCATTGAGTTGCTCACGGTGGTCGTTAAACCTCCAATAAAAAAAACGTACAGGTCCTGTTTCCTACAGGGCGGTAACACATATACAGGTGACACTGTGAAGCGCCATGTGGATCAGATGTGACAACGACAAGTAGAAGCACCTGTAACCGTCCCTGAAGCTTCAGATTCCAGTACTCTTTCTTCTCCTTTGGAAAATACTGTTAGTGAACTTCCTGCTGAACCAGTGTCTAAAGACTCTAATGCCGAATTGACTCCAAGAAGACCACGACTACAGACTGTGAGACCGAAACGTTTCGAGGACTTCATAACTTAGGGGAGAGGGGTGTTATGATTTAAGTGTTATGTATTTCCAGGTAAATGACTCCTCTAGGTTTTGCTCTAGTCCGCCAGAGGACGCAATGACTTACGGTGTCATAAATTGTAAAAGGAGTTCTGGCATCTTCTTCAGTGTTGGGTTTTCATCATGGCTGGAGCGTGAGTAGTGATCCTACGTTAAGGTGACCAGATATCAGGACACCAATTTAAGGACAAAATGGCGTGGCGTCCCCAAATCGGTAGTTCATTTGGGGACACATACGTATTCAAAATAAATATGCAAATCTTTTTGTCACAAAACTGCATTGCTTCAATAAGTGTGATATTGCACATTAAAATCTGTGTTTTAAAAGGATATATCTTGTAGAATGTTGGTGATTTGTATTGACAAAGCAGAACTATGATGGCGAGAACATATTAGCAAAAGTGAAATGCTTTACCTTTGGTACATGCGCTGAATTAAAATTAGGCTGCACACCATAGTAATGGTGTGACGAATTTGTCATTTTGCCAAAGTTTTTGGAGAAACTCAGAACAAGTACAGTCGAAATTTGACCGCGCCAGTGGTACATTGACCTGGTGCCGGCTACTGACCATATAAGTTGGTATGGATTCGAGTCCCGAATGAGGCACGGGTGGTATGTTTGTCTTGCAACACTTGCTCTCTCCCTTCCTTGAAACGAATGTCTCCAAATTAGAAACAGGTGACTGCTTATAGTCCTTAGAGTTGCTCGTAGTGGTCGTTAAACCCAGAAAGAAGAAAAAGTCAAAATTTGTTTTCACAAAAAGCATGTTGGAAAATTAGTACAATGTAAACTACTTTTAGGAACATTTGTCATTGAAAATCTAAAGGGTTAATGAGGAAGTGTAAATTCGAGGACATTTGGGGACAAACATGAAAATTTGAGGACAATTTGCGTCCCCAAAGGTTTCAGACGTTTTTGGGGACAGGAAACTAAATTCGAGGACTGTCCTCAAGAATTGGGGACGTCTGGTCAGCTTATCCTACGTGTAACCAGTGTAAATAAATCACGTTATCTCCAGTGTATACAATTACTTCTGATCTTCGTACTTTAAACAAATGTATTATACACCTTCAGTACCTCCTGTTTTTCCGCCGCCCCGGTGGCGCAGTGGTCTAAGGCGTTGGCCTCTGATCATTCGTCCGTAAGGGGTCCGGGTTCGAATCCCGGTCAGGCATGGATGTTGTGTTTGTCTTACGGCACTGGCTCTCTCCCTTCCCTGGAACCAGTGACCCTAAATTAGGGACGGGCGACTGCTTATAGCCCATTGAGTTGCTCACGGTGGTCGTTAAACCTCCAACCAAAAAAAAAAAAAAAAAAAAAAAAAAACCTCCTGTTTCCTTTCCTTCCCGCGGTGTTTGTGATTACTTCAGAATGCTACTTTAGAACAGTAAACAACGTCAAATTTCCACAGTTTGCGGCTCACGGTTCAGAGACTCAGGGCATCTCCAGAGGTATTATTCTAACCTCGTCTAAGTCACGATGGCTTATGACCATTCGTCGGAGACCGGGGTATGGGTTCGTATCCCGGTGAGGCATTGATGTTTTGCCATATGGCATTGGTTCTCTTCCTTCAATGGAACCAGTGGCCCTACATTAAGTTGACCAGATATTGCAACACTGATTTGAGGATAAAAAGGTGTGGCGTCCCCAAATCGGTAGTCCATTTGGGGACACATACGTACTCAAAATAAATATGCAAATCTTTTTGTCACAAAACTGCATTGCTTCAATAAGTGTGATATTACATATTAAAATTTATATCTTAAAAGGATATATCTTGTAGAAGTTGGTAATTTGGGCTATTCTTCCACAAACGGGCGCACTCCTCATTTCTCACAGCTCAGACAGCGGATGTGCGCTAGAACAGCTCCGCCAGCAATCTACTGTTTCGATCTGGCAACGTATCTGTTGTTGTTTACATTCGAATGCAGACATTTTTTTTTTTTGATTGGAGGTTTAACGACCACCGTGAGCAACTCAATGGGCTATAAGCAGTCGCCCGTCCCTAATTTAGGGTCACTGGTTCCAGGGAAGGGAAAGAGCCAGTGCCGTAAGACAAACACAACATCCATGCCTGACCGGGATTTGAACCCGGACCCCGTTCGGACGAATGATCAGAGGCCATCGCTTAGACCACTGCGCCACCGGGGCGGCAATGCAAACATTATTGGGAACCTCAACGAACTATAGGGGCGCTGCGCAAACGTAAACAAACTTCTCTAGTACGGGTAACGTCGCACGTGTTTCCATAAAGTCGAATGTTAGAATGGCTGGTTTGTCGCTTTCAATCCTTGAAATAATGAAATTTGTGGACGCTTCCAAAAAATTCAAGATGCGTTAAAGAAGGGGAAGTGATTGTTAATGTAGGCCATATAATTTCTTGTGGAATTAAGAAGGAAGATGGAAGAGAAATTCTAATAGTTTCGCACTGCATTCAGTCCACGGCAATAACGTCGTCGCCTCACTCCATCAACGGTGTTTTAGATACAAGTAACAGTGAAATTTCTATAAAGTCATTTGAGTGCTCTTGTAAAGCGGGCAGAAGTGGAACGTGTAAGCACTGTGTAGCAATAATGCTTTATTGTAACAGGTAATGTTTATTTTTACATTTTCAGGCAAGTGATATAGTAATACCGACAGGGGTGTTCTAATCCGGATTACTATTAAAAACTGACATTTCGTTTCACTTGACGTTTTCCAGGACCCATTTTCAATACTGTAAACAATAACATTTGTAATTTTTGAACATTCTGTTCCTAAAAGTGTTTGTGAATTGGTAATTGCTGATCATCATTGGGTTCTGCGTTTTTGAACCGATGACTGTTGACAGAACATTGCAAATCTTGTTCCATAATGAAGTTTAAATTTATATGGATAACAGCAATTATTTTTTTTCAAGATTATGTAGAAATGCGGATTTTTTAATTACTACTATGCAATAAAAACATACTGCCTTGTTTATTATTCATTCAAAGACGTTACTAGGTTAGTAGCATTTCACTGGAAAAATTTCAAACGCAAGGCACAAAGGTTTATACTAACATCTTTAACACCATGATATGCATGTTTTTCTATCTCATACGACATCGTTAACGAAACGATACAAATCCCATTGAGGCATGTAAAATACAGCAGACCAATTCAACGACAACTTCATGGAATTTTAATGCTATCAAAGATTAATATGGACAACCAAGGCTGAACTGGATCCTATCAGGCTGTAACATTACCGTTGAAGACAATAGACTCGTGGTGATTGGCCAGTGGGCGTTAGGGACGATTTCAGCCGTTAGATGGCACTGCGTCCCAAGGTATAAACACCTCAGTTTCTGCGTTGTTTGAATTGCGGGATTGGGTATGTTCGTCGTTTTTTCTTGTTTCATTTAAAAAAACCTTCTAGTTTTAAAACCAAACTGTTGTTTTCACAACAAAATCAAACCCATTTTCAAAATGGTTTACTGCTGTGTGCCGATGTGCACATCTTCTAAGAAAAAAAACGTGGGATTTTCATTCCATGAGTTTCCCTCAAATCAGAACCTAAAGCAACTGTTGCTGAAAAAAATATCTTGTCAGGATTTTGCTCCAAATGACAAGTTACCATCAACTGTTTTTTGTGGTAAGCATTTTCATTCTGATAATTATGTACCTAATTCATTTTTAGAAAAAAACCTCAGCCATATAAACTCATATTAAGTAAAGTAGTAGGTAAATGCATAGATTTGCGTTTTAAATTATTTCGTCGGAAAAATATTAGTACTTCGGAAAAGTGCGACATACAGGTTTTAGATTGTGAAAATTAATGGCAAATAGTGCAGAAATTTTCTGTTTCAAATGTCTTTTAAAAATTTTTATCGTAACATTTACCTGTACGTTCGATACGTTAGGCCTACGCGGCAGCGTCTCTTCACAGCATCGAACTTGCAGGTAAATGTTACGATAAAAATCTTTAAAAGACATTTAAAATACGAAATTTCTGCACCATTTGCCATTAATTTCCATACTTTAAAATCTGTACGTCGTACTTTTTCCAGGTTCTAACATTTTTCCGACGAAATAATTTAAGACGCTAATTTACACATTTCGCAAAATCTCGGCCCTAGATCGTTGAAGAATAAAGGAGGAATGAGATTTACACATGAATCACACCAGTTCCTACAGAAAAATTCTCTTGCCCAAGTACTACAAATTCAGAATACAAATATCCATCTGTTCATGTGAAAGTGAATATGAATAAATTCTCAAATGTAAATAATGATACGGAATCAGTTTGTTAATGCGAAGAACGTCAATAGATGGCGCTGCGTCCCAACTCATCTTTTCTGTCCTCGCTGTTTTTGCTTAACGTTACAGCCTGATAGGATCGAATTCAGCCTTGGGACAACTTAATATATACTGAGCGTTGCCAGATCGAAAACAGTAGATTGCTCACGGAGCTGTTCTAGTGCTTCGCTGTCTTAGCTGTGAGAAATGAGGAGTGCGCTCATTTGTGGAAGAATAGCCAAGGTTTTTATAAATTCAGCATTTTCTCACGCATTGGCAGCAAGTTACGATGCGAAATAGGAAATGCCGCCCCGGTGGCGCAGTGGTCTAAGCGATGGCCTTTGACCATTCGTCCGAACGGGGTCCGGGTTCGAATCCCGGTGAGGCATGGATGTTGTGTTTGTCTTACGGCACTGGCTCTCTCCCTTCCCTGGAACCAGTGACCCTAAATTAGGGACGGGCGACTGCTTATAGCCCATTGAGTTGCTCACGGTGGTCGTTAAACCTCCAATCAAAAAAAAAAAAATAGGAAATATTTGCGACGAAAGAAGGCGATTCGGCCAACACAAAATACATTGCAATGAGGATGTAGCACGTGACTTCATCGAGAAGTTTCAGTGAAGTGGCAACAGTCCCTGCAAGTTCCTGAAGAACAAGCATAGCTGGCTGTCCTGCACTTAGTGTGTAAAGTGCAATAATTTGCGGTCGGTGTTTAGAAGAGTTTGAAGCCGAAATGCCTAGATTTTGCGGCATTCTGAATTGCGGTAATAGAGAAAATAGAGACCGTAAGTTTTTTGCAGGCTACTAGCTGCTGTCTCTAAATGCAGTACCCCAAAAAATTCGCTTGTATGCCAAACGAAGGGATATCGCTCACAGAGCTTTGAAAACACTTTTAATTGAAAAGTTAGACTCTTCAAAGGCAGAGAACCTTTTAAACGTTAGTTTTATCCAGAAATCAGTGATTTTTGGTAAAGCAAAGATTCTATGTCTTACTTGTTCAAACGCTATTAGAGTGCAATGCTTGCACTTAATGGGCCAGGCGTTTCATTCGTTGATTCAAAGTTTTCAGGTTGAGTTTAAAAGGTGTTGGCTGTTTTTTTGCTTAGGTTTTATTGCTACTGACTATTTTATTATAAAACACCTTTTAGAGTTTGTCTCTTAGTCAAAATATTTCTTAAATAAACCTGCGGTTCCCCCCCCCCAATCGGCACTTCTGTGCACGTTTTTTTTTCAGGGACTTCTTTTCAGAAGGTTCCTGGTTGATTAAGGGGGTGTTGAAACTTTTTATACGGTTAAAAGTTAATTTGTTAGCAAACCTGATCTCTGGCCCTTCTGTATTTTTTTAGAGCTCTAGCACACCGTTCCCCTGACTCACTTTTTTTGTTGTTGTTGCGAGTTTTCGGCTTTTCACTCTTAAGGTTATTTGGCTGTCGGTGTTGGGTTTTTTTTAGTTTACTACTTTGTTCTATATGATATTTCCTCCCCAAACTACCGCTGATTCTGTTTTTAGTACGCCTGGATTTTTACCTGGAGCTGAAGCACAATTTTGCGGGAAAATGCAATAATGGCTAAAATTATTGTCCAAATAAAGTTATTTTTGGTTTCTATGTTTGTTTACATGCCGGTGTAAAATTTAGTTACGGATAAATAGATTATAGGGCACAAATCCCAGCGAAATTATTTTGTTTTTTCACCCCACTTTCATGAAAAAAAAAAAAAAAGGTTTTTGCTCATTTTTTTAAGGCTTGGAAATCGCTTTTCAGAGCTTAGAAAGACACTTTTTGTTGAAGGCATAGAACCTTTCAAGGGTGAGTTTTATTCAAAATCAGCGATTCCCGGAAAGAAAGAAAACCTTTCTTTCTTTACTCAGGTTTCCGCAGTTCGGAGGGTAGAGAACCTTACTTATTAAAGCAGCGTACCTATTTTCTTCATAAATTACTGATTACTCACTAATTTGCGATCGTACTAAATTACCCTGTAAAAGAATACCGATGACGAGAATTTGTTATATGCTTCGAAACTTTTATATGCCTGGAACTGTTCTGTGGTAAAGGCACTTCGACCAAAGACGAAGTAATCAAAATATTTACTATTTGCACTTTCGGAAAACTTTTCGCATCACCTTCGAAGATACTTGCAATCAGCTCATTAGGATCTTTTCCTCAAATCTCTTTAATTTTTTCCAAATACCGCATTTTGTACTCGGAAGTTAAAGTTTCAGAGTAAGACTTCATCATTTCAACGGGGCTGGTTGTCCTTCACTTACGTTACTAAGGCTCGTTGCTATGCTGAGAGTCACGTGTCTGCTGCATCCTCATAGCCTTGAAAACCACCAGCTTTCCCACACTTTGACGATTGTGTCTCGAGGTTATAGGCTTTACGCAAAGTGGTACTGCTCCGTTAACAAGGGCATCTCCAGATATCTTACTCTAACCTCCTTGCTTATAGAGCCTTTGCACGTGACGTCACAAAGCTGTCTGCTAGACTTCCGGGTAGTTAGAAAGTACCCGAGCTGGTCTCTCTCTCTCCATGCTTTTCAATGGCTGCTGCTGCTGTAAGTAGAGTTAAAAAAACTGTTCTTTCTGACAAAGTTTGCCTTCTTAATGTGGTGGAAAAGCAACGTTACGAAGAAAAGCTTTGGGATTTTATCTTCTGGAAGTTTGTCTTGCTACGCACCTCCCTGATTTGAAATATTACGATATTTATAACTATTTAATAGGCAGTTTTTTGCGTTATACCCGAAAAGCTGTAAAAGTTTATAAAAGCATTGATGCATATAAATACACTGCTGGACAATTGCTAAGGACGGATCATAAACGGCTATATAGCGCATAAAAAAGTAAGTGTGGTTGGATGTCAAGTGAAATAAAATAATGTCAGAATGCCAGGACATTACAAGAAAGACAATTTATTGTGCTCTGAAATCCAGAAGGCTTTGGAACGTGTTCAAGGGAGAAACAGGCCATTTTGTGCAGAACACGTAAACGTGAAAAAATGCAATTACCGTCCGCAGGCGTTCCGGCGTAAGATGACAATACGGGATATGGCCACCATGGAGGGCGACGCAGGATTCCACACGTCGTGTCATGCTTTGCACAACATTATAAAGCAGCTGTTGGGGTAATTTATCCCATTCCTCTGTCAGTGCACGGATGAGGGTGTTCTTGTTTATTGGAGGGCATTGGCGACCAGCAAGACTCCTCCCCAAAGCATCCCACACATTTTCAATGGGATTCAGATCTGGAGAACGTGCTGGTCATACGAGTCGTTGAATATCCTCGCTCTTAAGACACTCCTGGACAGCGACTGTTCGATGACATGTTGCGTTGTCGTCCATGAAAATGAATCTATCACCGAAAGCACCACGGAACATGCGAACATGAGGTAGCAGAACACCATTAATGTATCGTTGGCCAGTCATAGTCCCAGTTGGAAGCACAGAGAGGGACGTACGGCCATTGATCATGATGCCAGCCCATACCATGACACTACATGTCGGATATCGGTCCCTTTCCTGTATGTTTGCTGGACAATATGCAGTACCACTATCACGCCAGATCAGTAGTCGTCGACAATCAGACGATAGACTGTACTACTCTCATCTGAGAAGAGGACAGCAGACCAGTCGTTATCAGTCCAATTGCGATGTTGATGGCACCATTGCAAACGGGCGGTACGGTGACGTCTGGACAATGGGATGCACACAACAGGACGGCGGTTGTATAGTCCTCCTTCATGCAAACGTCTGGCGACAGTTTTTCGCAAGATCCGCTTGCCAGTAGCAGCCATAAACTGATTTGCTGCCTCACTAGCTGTGCTGCGCCGGTGTCTTTTTGTTGATAGCACTATGTACCGATTGTCTGCAGGTATCGTACTGCGAACACGACCTCCCCGTGACGTTTGCTACACTCTCCATTTGTTTGAAATGATTTCCAAAGCCTTGAAACAACACTGTGGCTGACGTCGAACTCCCTGGCAACATCTGTTATTTTTCGCCCTTCTTCAATCTTGCCCATAATACGGCCACGCGTAAAATAATCTAGGTGATGTCGGGAAGACATACTGAAAATTGCAAGTTCGTCAATTGATTTTTTCCCTTTCAACTTTGCGTTTGAACAACGGTCAATAGGCGTCAAATCCTTTTTATGTCTTATCAGCGCTATGACGTCACGAACAAGTTCGGCAATCCAAAATTTGCGTACGGACAACACGTCTTACTGTATCCCGCACTTATGCTAATTTCCACATTTTCCTGCCTTCCATTTTATGGTTGCTATCGTTGCTATTATCATCCGTCCTTAGCAATTGTCCGGCAGTGTATTTTACCAATGGGTGGGTTAGAAATGTACTAATTCTGAGTACTGAAAACGAAAAATTTCTTATCTGGTGTAAGGTAAGTTGTTACATTTCTGACTGGTTCCAGTGTGTATTGCAATTAAAAAAAGAAAACACCGACTTATCATATCCCGAAAAACGGACTATTTTTTCACAAAAAAAAAATTAAAAATTAAAACAGATCCGGGAAAACGGACGACACAATAATGTATGACATCACCCTCTAATTCTCTGTGGACGTATATACCTAAATTTCGGTTAGAAAAAAAAAGCATCTCTTTCAGTATTTAGAATTTTTTTTTTTTTGGTTGGATTTTTAACGACCACCGTGAGCAACTCAATCGGCTACAAACAGCCACCCGTCCCTAATTTAGGGTCATTGGTTCCAGGGAAGGGAGAGAGCCAGTGCCGTAAGACAAACACAACATCCATGCCTCACCGGGATTCGAACTCGTACCCCTTTCGGACGAAGGATAAGAGGCTAGACCCACTGCGCCACCGGGTCGGCATTTAGAAATCAGTACCAGTACAAAATCTTGAAAGTTTACGTAAAAACATGAAAATCATGCATAAGAGTGAGTAAGGAAATGTACCGATATAAATTCGACTATTAACGTAGTAAAATATTCAGATTTACGATACCTGAAATGTAGTGTTTACTGCAGATCCTGTAGGCCTGGGGAACCATGCCTTGCGAGTTACGGCTATTTTCCACATAATCAGGCGTTTTTCTGTCGTTGGAAAGTGGTAAAAAGAAATTTCACTACCTTACTCGTACTTTGAGAAGCACCCATACGCCATACAGCTTTTAACCATTTCTAAAACTTCAAACAATCGCTTCCCCATATAATCCGATGGGAACCTTAGCAGCCGATCTTTCTCTTAACCACCCGGAAGTAACCGCACGTCAAAAATTACGTTGGTGCATAGTTCACGATGGTCGTTAAACCACCAATAAAAACAATATGATTAGAAGGATGATATTCGAATACATTAAGATTTACAATATAAACTGATAAAACTATGAAATCCGAATGAACCCGGTTATGTAACCGTATTTTAATTTTATACATGGGAGTTCACTATTTTCTTTTCACCCGTTGGTTAATCTTCTGGGAGGTCTTTCTCAAGGGCGTGGTTAGACGATATTCATTGTAGTGTACAAGCAGATGGCATCATTCTTTAGCAGACGATGTTTACATCTGTGATCGGGAGTGGTGTATGTGTGGGGTCAGTTTTTGTTTCCTTATGTTGTTTATGTTTTAAGATCTGTCACGTTTTGAATATCGGCGATGGTGAATAATTGTTTACAAAACATAGGTGCTAGAAAGGTGTACACGGTGGCCATCCCATGTTGAGTTAATTTTTGCGTTTTGTTTTAAAAACGATACTAGGTAACTGCAATTAACTCTTTTATGTGTGATAACCTTTTTTATATTTGAATTTACATTTGAAATATTTTTAAGCTATGAAAAGTTCCTTGTTAAGGGAAAGTAAGTTTTATGAATTTTATGTCACTCAGATTGGGAGGAAATCAAGAGGAAATCAAGGTAGTGTTGAAGTTTAGGTGTTTTAAAATTCAGGTGACAGTTGCGATGCATGAGTCACACTTTCCTCCTGTGTTTTTCCCTGTAGGTTAGTAGCTCGTGACAGTAGAGTCAATATATTTTCTACCTAAAGAAGACTGCTAAATGTTGAGGGAACAGCTTTAATATGGATTCTGTTTAACGAAATCTTTTACAGCCATTTAATCTATTCTCTTTTGGTAGAGAATTATTTCCTTTGAAAACTGAATATTGGCAATTGAGAGTTTGTGTTGCTTTGTTATTTTGAAGTCCCTTTTGCAAACAGCCGTACGATTGTGAAGATTTTTTGACTAATTTTTTAAAAACGTAGTGGCATTTGGTGCTTGTGAGTGGGAACATTTGGAGATCCCTGTTGGAAGTATTTGTATTTTCTTTCGTCTTCATCATAAAGTGCCTTTTTCATATTTTGAAATTCGAAATGTAAATAATAGGGCTTTGATAGTAATATTCGGCTAATTATTCACATGGAAGTATAGCCATTTAGTAGGAAAATCTATATTTACGTTATTATCCATTATTCGATTACGTAAAGCAAAAATGTTGTAAAACTCAAGAATGAAAGGGAAGAAATATTCAGTCTAAAGTGTCCCCAATCTAAATATAATTGTGTTAAATGAATTGAAGTAAGCAATTGCTGCCCCAGTGGCGCAGTGGTCTAAGCGATGGTCATTTGTCCGAAAGGGGTGCGGGTTCGAATCCCGGTGAGGCATGGATGTTGTGTTTGTTTTACAGCACTGGCTCTCTCCTTTCCCTGGAACCAGTGACCCTAAATTAGGGACAGGCGACTGCTTATAGCCCATTGAGTCACTCACGGTGTAGTTAAATCTCCAATCCCAAAAAAAGTAAGCAATTAAATGCAACTAAATATTATTAAAGTGGGAGAATTTCAGTAAGCAACTAAAGGATGATAACAGCCATTGGCAGTGGCAATGCCAGACACTGAAAGCTGGGGGGGGTAGAAGAGGGGCTATTAGGGATGCTAAGCATCATCTGGAGGAAGAAACAAAAGATTTCGTTCATGTCGATACTACTCAATGCTGATGATGAAAAAAAAAAAACAGTTTTCTAGTGTTAATGTACGCAGTATTCAATCAACCTGTGTAGCAATAGAAATCATAGATACGAATCTCCATGGCCTTTAACAAGTTACTATTTCTTTCCAATTTCAGCTAACTTGGGATGTTTTTCTTATCTTCTTTGAATTTTGTTGTCATAAGGCTGTTGTTGAATTTTTGTTTTTAACCTGACAAGGAATTTCTTTTTCTTCTCTCTCACACCTTTCTTCTCTCTTTCACCTTTTAAAACTATAATTACAAAATTGGTGTCTTTCTGGTACTCTCTTATATATAGGACTTGCTCTATTTCCCAGAAGTACAAACACTAAATGTAACAAAAAACCTTTTTATATAAAAAAATTGTGAATTCAAACAATTTACATACATTTATCTAAGTTTCCTAAAATCTTAGATGGTTGCATTCCTTTTGTGTTCCAACTGCTTAAATTTTTTGGGGGGGGAGGAGGCTGAAGCCCAACTTAGCTCACCCGTAGCATTGAACCTAGCCATAGGCAAGCTAAATGCAGTGCTATTAAAAAGATTCTAATGAATAATTAATCTCAAACTGTAAGCAGCAAAAGAAAAAAAAAGTGTGCTCTGGCCAATAGAAGTAGGAACAGCATGCCCATAAAATGATTCCCTATTTCACAAGCATTTTGTAAACTAGAATTTGCAATGAGATTTATCGCGTTCAAATATAATTAGCCACTCATCAGTATACAAAGAAAACGTGAGTGTGTGGTTATGCAGTTTTGAGAAAGGGTAATATTAGGATAACTATATTTACTGAATCTATGACCAAATAAGGAGAGAATTTAACTTGAATGGGACAGAGTTCTGGATGATTATTCTAAATGATATCAAATGGTCCTGATGCTATTACAAAGTATTTGAGACATATAGCCCCTGATGTAGTAATGTTTTGAAAATGATAGCAGTATTGTATCTATTTTTATAGTTTATTTACCTAAGAAACTGAAATCATTAATGAAAGAATTATACTTTAATATCGTGCAGACAAAAGCATGAACACAAATATTAAGCCATAAAATATAATTTACTAAAAAGGAATAACAAAGTTACTGCTGATAAAAAATTCTAATTAGGTTTTATCCATTCATATTTATTAATAGCATAAGCCATCTTTAAAAGTGGTTTATTGTTACTAATTTTTCCCTAAAAATCAATGTGTACTTTGCAGTACATTAAGCAGCTCTGTACAACCCTCAGAGTTGCTCATAGTGGTTGTTAAACACTGAAACAAAGAAATAAATAAAGCAGTACATCAGGTCTTTCGCTACTGATTAGCCCATTTTACGTGTTTCTTTAGACTATACATTTCTCATCATAGAAAATACCCTTTCAACTGAAGTCCTGGCAGGCAGAAAATTTACTTTACAAATGGTTGGTCACAGAAATGTTCTGGTCCCTGAAAAAATTGAACATATTTTTAGAAGTACTACTTCCAAAGTGTTGTGGACTAGATCCACATGTGATTAGAAAAAGACCTAGCCAAATGGCAAACTGTGGTGTCTCACTATTTCAAATGTTTGTGCACAAGTGTCTCACCAGGGGTCTCTTATTACCCGCACAACTGATGGCACTCTAGATGAATTTTGCATTGCTGTTGTGTGTTCTTAAGTGTGAATATCTGCAACTTAAAAATCTAAATTCATGATTTTTGTTTTTGCACTTACATCATGCAATGCTATGTACCATTCTGTTTCATTCTCATGTATTAAGTAATCCTGTTATTCTACTAGTTACATATTTCATGTCTTCATATCTTCCAGTAAGATCCAAATACACTGCATTTATGTTCGTACAGCATACCGTCCTATTACAACCTCTATTAATTTCTGTTTTTCATGAGTACGATCCTTCAAACTGACTGATAGTCAGTTTACCTATTTATTTTAAATTCTATGTAATTTTCCTATTAAATACTTTGATATTGATACTGGACAATCTGTAAATACAGATAGTTGATAGAATGAACTTCTGGGCATCCCGAACAAGAATAAATACTTCCTACATCACTCATACAGTAAAAAGCGGTTAAAACAATTACACTAACTTATTTAAATGAAAATATTACTTATGCATCACTTGGTACAACATTTTGGACTTCAGAAAGATAAGTTTCAACAGCATATTCCAAACAAACCTCAATACGGCGAGGGTGTGAATTGTGAGGTTTGTGCATGTAACTAGTGCCACCATGCAGTCACTTCTGTCGTAACTCAAACAGAAAAACAGGACCCTTTTTTGGTGTCATTTCGTGTTTTGAGCAGGTCGTACTTCTAATCACATGGGGGTCTAGGTTGTGGGTATCACTCCACTATATATACTGACAAATTTAAGATCATGAGTACCATTACATGGGGTAAATACTTCCACAATAATTTTCCTACGGCAGTTGATAGCAGGTTTATTTGCATTTTGGACTATGGGTTGTTCATTTTGAGATGAGTTATATCCTCAGCTGTGTCTCTGCCATCATACAGATCATAACCAACACCCACAGTATTTCTCTGTATGTTTTTTTTCTTAAAATGTCTATAAACATTATTTTTAACCTTTTTTTCTACACCTGCAAAATTGGTGTTACAGTTATCACTATGAAACACAACAATGTGCAGTACATTACAGGGTGTCTCATAAAGGTGTACCTAATTTCAAATAATCATAGAAGTTTTAATATAAATGATCTCAATACACAACTTGTGTTAATTGACAGAACAGATAATGAAGTTTTATAGACATTCGACACTGGCATTGTTTGTCACCCGAAAAATATCTAAACAGTATTCCAGTTCCGATCATGTTTGTTTGAGAATGTCCATATTAACCTTCTGCAGTGCTTGTGTAATCCTTCTCTTTAGGTCAGCAATGTCTAACAGGGGTGCTCACCCTTCATTAATCCCCATAAAATACGTTGCAGGGTGTTAAGTCCGGCAAACTTGGGAGCCATGCAATGGGACCACCATGCCCAATCCATCGATTGGGAAATTTGGTATCCAGAGACCTCACAATCAAATCCGAATGAGGTGGTGCCCCATCTTGTTGGAAAATGACTGGAGTTGCAAGTTCATCCAACTAGGGATACACAAACTGCTCAATCATGTCCAGGAAATTAGCAGCTCTGACGGTCGCTTCCTGAAAGAAAAAGGGTCCAATAACATATTCGACCATTGTGCCATACCAGACATTCACTTTGGGCTAGCATGTTCATGTTCCATTGTGCAATGCGGATGTTCAGTTTCCCAAATTCTCAAATGCTGTTTATTAACCTTTCCAGAAACATGGGAAGTGCAGTCATCTGAGAAACAGATTTATCTCAAGAATGATTCAGCACTTGCAATGTTCTCCAACATCTCTTCAGCAAACTGTTTACATTTCACATGATCATCTGGGGTTATGTGACGAGTTATCTGCAGTTTATATGGGTGCATTTCCAATCTCTGATGTAACACTCTCTGCACTGACAACTTGGGATTGGCCAGCTGTTGTGTTGCTGGTGTGATCGACTTTTGAGGGCTATGAGTCAATGTTTGTCTCGCAACCTCCTCACTTTCTGGAATCAGCGATGGTTGTCTAGGGCTTTTCTTTGTAAGGATGCTACCAGTCTCCTTGAATGACTTGTACCATTTTCTGATGCTGTTACGTGTGGGCGGTTTACTCCCATATTTTGTGCTAAAATTCTGCTGAACCTGCGTTTTGAATCAGGTTTCAATAAACCACTCCACAATCTGTGCTTTCATCGCAGGATCCATTGGGTACACTTCTAGAAAACTTGAGGGTATTCCTTACCACCTGCAACAAACAGAATGCTGATATTGGTTTGTATCAAAAGTTATCATAATTTGAAATTGGTTACACCTTTTTGGGACACCCTGTGTAATGGCATCATCAGTATTTGTTGTATCAGTATCACATACATGTGTGTGTGTGTGTAAGAAGTAGAACATACAGTAGTATTTAAAACATTTCTGCTGCTTTGCATCAGATACATTGATTGCATTCATTATTTTAGATTGTACTGAAAAAGTTATTTCCCAACCAAAATCAAATGTTTTTAGTATATTAAGAAATAAACCCAATCTTAAAAACAAGAAAACATCTTGATTTATATATTTTTGGTTACAGATAACCATCATATATTCATGTTTTAAGTACTAAAAATTCAAATCACCCAATGCATAAAAACCTAAGAGCATAAAAATTCTGAGCAAAATAATCTTTATTATTTTCTGTAAATTGTGAAAAACAAGCAACAAAATAGATCATTAGTAATGCACTGCCCTGGTGGTGCAGTTTAAGCACCTGTTTCTGACTATTCGTCCAAGATGGGTCTGAGTTCGAATCCTTGTGGGGCATGGATGTTGCGTTTGTCTTATAGCATTGGCTCCCTCCCTTCCCTAGAACCAGTGGCCCTAAATTAGGGATGGGTGACTGCTTATAGCCCATCAAATTGCTCACAGTGGTAGTTAATCTCCCCCTCTCCCCCCCCCAAATCAGTGTTTCTATTGTGATAATTAGAAATCTTTAAGTTACATATGATGTATGAGGTCAAATAATTCCTAAACTCACTGCGGTGGTTCATACATTATTGGCAGTAGATAGTATTGCCACCTTTCGAAGTACTTCCCTTATGATGCTACACACAATCGTCAGCATTTCTATTTCTAACCCCTCCCCCCATTTTTTTTTCTGGACCACACTTTCTGGAATTGTTTTCATAGCCACAGTCTTTTGCACTGAATATTGTTCATACCTTGAAAATGTGTCCCCTTCAGTTTTTTTTTTATCAGAGAAAACTTAAAAAACAAACAAACTGCATGATGACAGACGATTACAAGAACAGTAATCTTTTTGTCATACCAAAATTCCATTTGTGCCCACATTGTATGTTTAGGAACATTCATGTAATGTAAAATCAATTTTTTCAGCAAAAAGTTTGGGAGTGACATGGAGGAAACTGGCACAAGACAGAGCGTTGTGGAGGAAACTTGGGGAGACCTTCGTCCAGCAGTGGATTGATAATGGTTGACAATGATGATGATGATGATGATGATATATATTTGCTTTCAGACTGGACATATTTTTTGGATGTGGCTAACATTCCACTTCAGCTGAGCTCTCCAATACTTAGTTTTTAGTTTCAGGATTGTGTTGGCAAAACCATGATTCACCACCAGTAATGATTCATTTTAGCAGGCTATCACAAGTTTTTTTCCAAATGATCAATGCAAATTTCTAGTGTTTTTGTTCATCCCTCAAATTCCAGGGTACCATTTTTGCAGAAAAATTATCATTTTTTAAAGTCTTCAGTTAAAACTTTGCTGTTTCAGTATCCATTTGCAGTTTATCTGCAATGTTTTGTCCAATTAATCACAAAGTTTCTATAATTTTCTGAATACTAGACTTTATATTTCTGGTTGTAGGCCATCTTTGTGTGCCAATCGGTGCGCTCGGACGTCCTTCTCCATGCTCTGGTCCCCCTACGATGTTGCAGAGATCTTTCCTGGAACCATTGTCTCCAAATGCAACCAACGGTTGTGGCATCGCGTTGCGTTTCTTCCACAATATGATGCAAGGACCATCCGGCGGTACGAAGGCTTATTATGACACTTCTTGTTAACTCATCCATTTGACAAAATCGTGTGTGGCAGCCTCTTAACGGCATTGGCACCCCTTGTTCATTCTCCAGACACGGTTACAGCAGAACCAATCACTTCTCGTGGCCGCGCTGACGTCTCAACAGATACCTCACAGGCTGGTTGTCTCCTTATATCCTGCATGCCGTTCATGCGATTGAACTGCAAATGCAATCATTTGCATACGTTGTACGTGAAGCACCCACCCTGCAATTCGCATGGCGCTGCGTTCACATTTTCATGGTGTGTCATTTTCTCTGTCAGGCAGTGTATGTATTTTGTCTGGCTCCGCATTCCTTAAGTAAAGATCTTGCATGTAAATGTTATTTTATCAAGTAACCAAAAAAGTTCTGGTATTTTTTTGAACTACAAATTTTAATGTATGTGATGCAAAAGACCTGATAGGTGGCATTACAATGCCAGTCACATTGAAAACAAGACATACTGCAAAGTCTACTTATGTACAGAAAATTGGAAATGAGTGCCATAGCACTGTGAAAATTGACCCATATAGGAATATGCCAACCTCAGTTATTCGTGCTTGTATGCTGTATGAGTTTAAACTTGGCACAAATGCTGTGCAAATGGCCCAAAAAGATATGCCAGGCTTTTGGAAAAGGTTCTACTAGTGATGACACCACTTAAAGATGGTTTAAAAAATTTGCTTCTGGTGACTAGTCACTTGAAGATGTCCCACGTGAGGGGTAATCGTCTGTCATAAATGAATTGAAGAATGCTGCAACTGAAGCAGATTCTGCTGAAATGTGCCAGGTGTTTTCACAAAGCTTCATTGTCAGTGATGAAATTATTAGTTTACATTTGCATTGCCTTGAGAAATTGTACAAGCTCAATAAATGGATACCACATGAACTGATGCCTTTCAACAAGCTGCATTGGTTGACTGCGTGCTTGGGATTGCTTTCTTGCTACAAAATGGAACCACTTCTGGACCGTTTGCTAACCTCTGTTGAAAAGTGGATATTCTACAGCAGTACCAAGAGATCACATCATTGTTTGTTATCTACTGATGCTGTGCCACAGACCTCAAAACCCAATATCTGTCAGCAGAAGGTTTTATTGTGTGTATGATGGACTACAGCTGGAATTGTTCACTATGAACTGCTACCATCTGGCCAGACCATTACTGCGGCTGTCTACTGTACCCAACTACACCAGTCTCACAGATTGCTTTTGAAAAAACTGCCAGTGCCAGCAAACCACAAAGGCATTCTGTTCCTACATGATAATGCAGGGCCCAATGTTGCATATGTGACCTGTGACAAGATCCAGACTCTTGGATGGGAACTTCTTATGCACCCTCCTTATTCTCCTGACATTAATTGTTTGGATTATCACCTATTTTTAAGCCTAGAAAATCATCTGTGGAATCAACAGTTCAGAAACAGAGAAGCTGTGGAAAAGGAGTTCAAGTGCTTTTTCACCTCCAGAGATCACGACTTTTACAAAAATAGTATTAAATAGCTTGTTTCCCATTGGGAAAAGGTTATTTCATGTGAGGGAAACTATTTTGATGAATAAATTGTTTTTTTTTCCACATTTTTTGCATGTTTGTTTTCTGTCATAAACAACCGCTAGAACTTTTTTGGTTACCTGATAGTAATCACCTTATCTGAGAATGTTCTTTTCCATAAACATTGCATCAGTAGTATTTTTGAGTAGAGTAGCATCATGGCATTCTACCCTGCTTACTGTTGATTTATTATGTACGAAATGTGTGTATATGTACTGCATGTATTGATTTTATCATTAAAATTGGATTCTTCAGTGAACAAAGAAAGGTTAGAGGTTCAGAATTGTATGTAAAAAAAATCTTAGAGCGAGAAAGAGAAGTGTGTTTGTGTTTGCAGTATTCTGTTTTGGGAACATTTTTCTAAATAGTTAGTAAATGCCTTTTCTATTTATGAAGGTCTTGTAAAATTTTTACAAGAATTTCTGGGAGGGGGGGGTAGGACAAAATAACAAAATAATAATTTAAAAAATTAAAAAGTCAAACTTACCATATGAGCAACTTGATCACTGGGTATATTGTATTGTAGCTGCTTAAATGATAATGAACTCATGGGCTCTCCAGATTTTCATGGAACACAAACTTAGGTAAAATCTTGTTGACACTGCAGTTGCTCAGTTACAAGTGGACATAGAAACCAACAACTGTTCATTCTTTGAGTTGTGGTATAAATGACAGTGCTTAAGCCATGATTTACTTCCAGTTTGCAGTGTGATTTTGTTCAGAAATTGCATTGTGTCAGGCAATCACATTTTGGGGGATCATGGGAATGGCAACACCTACTGAGCCCTGAAGGATTACTGCACCAGAATTTCCAGCAAATGAAAATTCATATAATCCCAGAGTATGACTCGAAAGTGTGAGCAGTAAAAGCAGATATTTTCTGTTAGATGAAGTAAAGAGTTTCCTTCCCTGACCGCATATTGCTATCGTCTGTGGTGGACCTACTTATTATTGTGTGCAACTGAAAAAGCAGTCCTTGCTTTCAGTCTGAATAATTTACAGAGTAAGAACTTTGACATTCCAACAGCACTTTTTCAAAAGAAAATTAGCAGAAGTACTAAAAATAGAGAGCAGAGGTACAACATTAATTGATTTGAAAGGTTAGAATTTGTGTCATTAATGGCAACACCTACTGCAGTCCTGAGGGGTACTACCTGCAAATTTGACTAGTAAATAAAAGCTTAAAATTTTAAAGTAAACCCCATATTAATGTGAGTAGTTATATGTTATTCCACATAATATCTCCTGCCAGGCAGTCTTTTGGAAACAAGAATTACATCCTGATCCATTGGCTAGGTCAGCAATGTAACATTAGATGGCAAGTACTTGCAGTTTATTTTACAATCATTACTGACAAACTTTTCAGCATGAGAGTGAGCAGCTGCATTGTCCAATATTTGTAGTCTTCACTTCCTTCGAAGGAAATTTGAGATTTCCTGACACTAACATACAGAACCTATAAAATGAATGAAAAACCAATCACCAAAAACTGTACCAAATCAAATAAAGTTTTCTTGGAATTGTAATAATGCCATTTAAGACTCATGTGTGTTGATCATCTCATCACAGCTAACTTTAAAAATGCATGCCATTTGCATTTGCTCAACATTAAAAATTTCTTTTTGCTTATTTTATTGCCATAAGTGGAATCTTTATGCTTAAATGTTTGGGTATTCCAGAGAAATAACTGTAAAAAAAAAAAAAAAAGGACATGTTTCTTTTGCATTATTGGTAAAGCAGTAGAATTTCATTCTTGATTGTATTGTTCAACCTCTTAAAAGTTCTATTCTTCTGTAGGTGCCCAGTGATTAATCTTATTACCTATGCCATGGCGATTTCTGATCACCATAATCACCCATCACTATCTTCAAACTTCTCCTCTCTTGTATGCGTAGTTGGTGTGGTTGAATTTCTATGCCATGAACATTTTCACCAAAGGAACGTTCTTGCATTTAAACCATCTGTAGTGTATTGCTTCCTCAAGATTTTTATCTTGCATAACTCTGTGTTTTTTTCCACCAATAGAAGTTTCAGCTGTAAAATTAGTACTGAACAATGTAAACTCAGTAATATTGTTCCTTCTTTTTCAGATATGTCTGACATAGTTTGCATTTTTATGCCACGTTCTTCTCATATGCATGCTGTTGTAGCACCATCTTCTAACTTCATTAGTTCTAGTTTTTGCCTAACAGTTAAGCTTACACAGTTTTTTTTAATACAGTGGCTCTCTTTGAAGCCAAGCCATGGAAGTAAAAGAACAAAATAAATAAATAAAAATAAAATATACACTGTGTGAACAGGATGCATTCATGACAAAGACTGAGCAAATAGGCGTACTGAGGAGAGGCCAACTGCAGCAGCCACCTCCTGGTTATTGCATGCAACAATGGATGCAGTCCTTTATCCACAATGGATAGACACCTAGGCTACCACATATGAATTTTGTCCGTTATAACCAAAATCCATTATAGAGAGGTCCATAATAATAAGGGTGTGACGCACTACACAGGTGAAGCGCTTGTCAAGATGACAAATCTTCAGCGGTTCATTCTGTTGGGGTAGTTTAGTAGCTTAGTCAGTTAGAGCAACTCATCCTGGAGCAAAGGGATATGGCTTTGATCTCTGTCACCGAAAATTTCCTGTTTTCACATTGGCGCATGAACGTAAAAATGGATCTACTGGCTGTTGGGTTCTTCAAAAAATGCATGATGTTCGTTTCACACATAGTCTGGAATTAATGAAAGGTTGCATCTTTGCTTCAAAAAAAAAAAAAAGAAAAAAAGAGGGAGATGATGTGACATACTATAGAGGTGAAGCATGTGTCAAGATAACAAATCTGCCGCAGTTCATTCCATCGGTGTAGCTTAGTCAGCTAGCGCAACTCACTTCGGAGCAAGGAAATGCAGGTTAGATAGTTCGTCACTGGAAAATTTCTGTTTTCACAAAGGTTGTGTAGAGTGCATAACCAACAGGAAAATTTTGATAAGAACAGGGTGCGCACAGGTGCTTGAAAACCTGGAAAGTCCTTGAAAATCATGATGTTTTCAAGGCCTGGAATATCCTAGAAAAACGGTGTTTTTTAAAGCTGTCTTGAAAAGCCTTGAAATTTGAAATTAGTGCTTAAAGGGGCGGGGCGCAAATGCTTAATCTGTTTTTACCAATATTTCTGCTTCTGCATGTGCGATTTAAAAAAATTCTTTCGACACCAGATGCCATTTACCTTGTAGAGCACTTTAAGCTAGTAGACGAGGAATTTTGTAGTTCACAGTTCTGTCGCTAGGTGGCGTTTTTGTACTTCAGTTTGCAGCTGTATCACTGCTTCTAAAAACCTTATTGAGAAATTTCTTCTTTACTGTTTACCATTCACTACAATAGAGATGTGGAGCATTATCCTCTGTAAATAATGCAAAGATTTCCCGCTAGGGGCGCAAAGGTCAAAACTTTTTTTTTTTTTTGCTATCTCTGCTTCTGGGAGACATGTTTTTTTATTTATTTGAAAAATTATTTTTCTTTAGCATAGCTTTTTCTGTGAAGAAATATATTTCGCCTATTTTCAACTTTTCCATTATTCTCAATTCTTCTGCTAACAGACATAGACTTAATCATGTTTCCTTACATATTTCTTCTATTAACTGATTAGACATGTGCCCTCCCCAATACCCATTCTTAAATTCTGAATCTGCTCTTGCTTTATTTTATAATTTCTATCGTTATCAATAACATGGGAAGATAGTGCAGAATAGTGATGCAAATAAAATGACTGATTGAATTAATCATTTTCAGATTGAGGGAAAGGATTTTCTGAGATAGGCCTTGTGGTAATTGCACCATCATGATTCAGTTTTGCATTAAAAACAGTAAAAATAAATGCAGTGAGTAAAAAAACAGACTCATCCATTTACATCTTTCATTATTTTTATTACCTAAAACCGAAATCACTTTTAAAAAATAATTTGACCATGATACTATAAAGCATAATAATCCTGGAATTTTTTGCATATGTCTTGGGAAAGTCCTAAATTGTTTTCCCCAGAAATGTACAAACCCTGTAAGAAGTTGTTTGGCATATCACTTGCTATTGTAATTCATATTTAGTCTCTCTCTCTGATATGCTCTTACTGAATGCTTATGAAAATTCAATTTTATGGTTGGAAAAAGGAAACTTTTTCAGTTCTCTAGAGTGACCTGCAAGAGTCTTAGTCACTAGTGGCACTTGAAATTTCAAAAGTAGTTACTTATTGTATGCTTGAAGTTTTTAATTATTTTTAGTTAATAATGAATGCAAGTTTGTAAATTGTTATTGAGTGATTAATTTTTTGTAGGTAAATAATGGACGACTCTCCAGATGAAGATGACAAATATGGGGATGATGGCGCCATTGCTGATGAAATGGCTAATGAGCAGGTAATAATGAAGTCTTGATTGAAGGTGTCTGTGTGACACAACACACTTCACAACAGTATAAAAAATTTATTTTTGTAGTCCTGAGTAAAATTTACTAATGTGTTAAGAGTAAGGCACATGTAAAGAGTCACGTAGGCCTAGTAGTCAGGAAGCATTAAAGTCATGTGGTAACCTCACGAGTCTAAGATTTAGCCCTGAGGTTATGGGCAATAGACATGAGCATTGTGTTTGTTCTGTGGTTCTGGTTCTGTGCATTGTATTATGATGTTGCAGATGGTCAGCTTGTCCAAATCCTATGTGGTCATATGCTTGTTTGAGAATTCTTAAAATCGGCATTCTAACGGTACTGTTTTTTCTTTGTTTATCCTTGCTGACATTTGTTGCATAATCATGTGTGTGATAAAGAATGTAAATTATAATTCAACTACTCAGTGACAACCCAATTGAACATTTGTGGTTTGACTTGGAAACGTGGGTTTGCTCTGAATCACCCCCCCAAATGGATGGGAACTAGAGGACCTGCTATTGACATTTGGTATCAGATACCTCAGGATACCTATCGCCACCTCATCAAATCGATGCCTCACTGAGTGGTCGCTGTTTTGCGAGCTAAAGGGGATCCTATAGCTTATTAGGTTGGTGGTCATAATGTAATGGCTCATCGGTGTATATACTGTGTACAGTATATATATATATATATATATACTGTGTACAGTATATATATATATATACTGTGTACAGTATATATATATATATATACTGTATAATCACCCATTATCAATCCACTGCTAGATGAAGGTATTCCCAAGTTTCTTCCACAATGGTTTATCATATGCTAGTCTCCTCCATATCACTACCGCTTGCTGGCGAATTGCATCCGCCTATCTCCCATCTGCTATCCCAGGACTTTTGGCACTTCAGTGTAAAGTGCTTTGGTACACTGTAGAAATTCTAACACATCAACAGCACTTTTACAAAAGAAAATTGTCAGAAGGACTGGAAATAGAGAAAAGGAGAGGTACAAAATTAAATGATTTGAAAGGTTGGAATTTATCTCATGAATGGTATCATCTACTATAACTGTAGTCCCGAGGAAGGGTAGAGGTGCTATCTGAAAATTTTATATGTAAATATCTTTTTTTTTTTTTTTTGGTTCTAGTTTTAGATGAAATTTTTTTCATTTAATCTTCCTTCCCTCTGAGTTCCTTTGGTTTTTTACAAACATTTCTGGCCTCTTGATTTTAGTCAAGAACAGGCCTTGACTAAAATCAAGAGGCCAGAAATGTCTGTAAAAAACCAAAGGAACTCAGAGGGAAGGAAGATTAAATGAAAAATTCTTCAACTGGAACTAGAACCAAATAAATTTATCGGGGTAAAGTCTTGAGTAAGTGAGTAAATATCCTTTTATTCCTTAGTAAAAACTCTTAATTTGGAGATATTTATAAGGCATTAAGTCTGGAAATAGCCATGTCATCAATTATTCCCATGCTGTCTTATTTCAATTATCCATCCTTTTAATGTAGTTTTGGGGTCTTCTAGTTTCCAATTAAGTTAACATGTTGAAAGTATGGTAAAAACTGTTATACGTAGTGCGATCGAAAAGTTCTGAGACTAGGTACGTAGCACGCCAACAGATGGCAGAACGCAGATGCACGAGCAGCGGTCGAGGGCAGTGACTTTCGTCAGTCATTGTGCCGAGTGGCGTCGTTCTGTGAACATCGGGAGCTGTGCTACATGATACAGCTGCGATTTCTGAACACAGCTGCGATTTCTGTATGGACTGCAAACTAGAGCAGCAAGCGAACATCAAATTCTGCGTCAAACTCAGTAAATCAGGAACGAAGACTCATGGAATGTTGCGGCAGGCTTATGGAAATGAAGCAATGTGTAGTGCGAGGTGTTTTGAGTAACACGCATGCTTCAAGAGTGCCAGAACAGCACTGGAAAACAACAAGAGGTCAGGGTGACCTTCCACAAGCAAAACCCTCCGAAATGTGGACATTTGTGGGGTTGTGCACAGTGAATTCGCCCCCCAGGGCCAGACCATCACCACCGTTTTTTACTGCATTGTTCTGCGGTGTCTGAGGGAGGACATTCACCAGAAATGACCTGAAATGTGGCGCAGGGGCAATTTCCTACTCCATCACGACAATGCAGCAGCTCACAGAGCGTTAGCAACACGCCAGTTTTGCAGTCGCAACAGCATGACTACCCTTCCTCACCTGCCTTACTCACCGGATTTGGCTCCCTGTGATTTCTTCTGTTCCCAAAGGTGAAGCTGAAGCTCAAGGGTCGCCGTTTTGAAACCCTGGGCAAGATCCAGAGTGAATTGCAGACGGTGCTTGACACGATTCTCGAACAGGACTTCCAGGAAGCGTTCCAACAGTGGCAAAAATGCTGGCAGCCACATATCGCTGCCCAAGGAGCCTACTTTGAGGGAGATCATAGCCAGATTTAAGTAACGTAAGTACTTTGTTGTATATCGGCCTAGTCTCGGAACTTTTTGATCAGACCTCGTATGTATAACAAGAAGGCAGAAAGATTTGTGTATTATGTTTGTGTATGTTATCGCTGTTACAATTTCTGCTTGCCCCCTTCTGAAAACTAAGCTATGGGTGCTTATGGTAATAACTAACATCAGTGATGGCAGTGTGAAAAAAATTGTCCATGAGCATCTGCTATTTAGAAAAGTGTTTGCACATTGTGTACCAATGGCATTGATATTTAATCAGAAGATGTTTCACATCACTTTAAGTCTGAGGAAGATGCATTTGTGTAACAGATTGGGACCAGTAATGAGATTTGGTTTAAATAATTTACTCCATAAACCAAGTGAGCCTGCTGTGAACAGCGCCACTAGGTTTCTTCATGGCCAAAGAAATTTTGGGCAGTGCTGTCTGCAGGAAAGCTTAATGCTACTGTATTCTGCAGTGCAAACAGGGATGGGTGGATTTGCTTGCACAGAGAGCAACAATGAATGCACCATATTATGTTACCCTCTCATAAAAGAGAAGCTTTGTCCTGCCATCCACAGGAAGAGGCCAAGAAAATTGTCAAAACAGATCGTTGTAGTGCATGACAGTGTTAAGCCACACATAGCACACACATGTGATGATAGCTGTGGCATCAGTATGCTGGGTAATAGCTCGTTGGTGCACAAAAGTTGAGGAAATAACTATTCCCCTTCACTCCTGACTTGGCTCCAAGTGATTTCCACCTATTCGGCCCACTTAAGGAGCATTTAGGAGGGAAGACATGCATTACAGTTGAACAGCTACAGGAATGTGTCTTGCAGTGGCTTCAATAGCAACCCAAATCCTTCTACATGGCTGGAATACAAAATCTTTTACTGAGATGGTACAGATGTATTAATATTAACCTTTTAATGACCAAAACGCCCGTACGTGCAGACGACCATAGGTGCCCGAAACGCCAGTCTAGAGTGAGTCAGATTTTCTACCCTTATCAGTTCTTTAAATTTTCATGACCTAAGAGTGATCAGCAGGAGTCACCATCAGTGACCATTGTTGTTACTAAACAAAGAAGTGAAACAACAGATAGTTTTGGACATTATGGTATTTAGAGTGATATTAGATTTTAGAGTCATTGTCGTTAAAGGGTTAAGGGAGAGTACCTAGGGAAGAACTGGTAGTCTGGTAAGTGCATTCCTATTCATTTTTACATGGCTAGAATACAGTCTTCCGTGGAGATGGAACAAGTGTGTTAATGTTAAGGAAGAGTACCTAGAGAAGGACCCATAGTTTGGTAAGTGTTTTACCATTCATTTCTTTTGTACAAAAAATGACCAGGTCAACTTTGAACCACCTACCTGTATTTTCTCTTTTTCAATTTCTTTTAAAACATATTTTATTTTTTCATCAACTTATTCTCTTCTTTGACAGAGAAATAGCTGTAATTTAGAGATATTTTTGACTCGTTATTATAGCTAATAAAGAGATTATTGGGGTAAAAATTTTAATGCCCATAAAGCTCAGGTAGTGTTAATAATTTGCTGAGAATTAAGTGAAAGATTGTATGATGCTCTGAGAAACAATGGAGTAAAAAAAAGCTCAAGCAGATCCATAACAGTTTATTATTGTTGTTTGAGGTGTTTTCACCAAATGAATGCCAAGCTGTACTGTTGCATCAATATTTAGGAATTTTCCGGAACAAAGGCATTGTATGATGCTATGAAGTTAGTTGTCCTAATGTTGTATTGTGTATCTGGTCTCAAAAATATTTATACATAATTTTTTGAACTTGAGGTATGATGAGTTAAGTTACACAGCTTGTGTTTTATCACTATTAACTTAATACTTCTGCTATAGCTAAAGTGAAAAAAAAAGTTTTTGTTGTTTTTCTTTCTTCTCATAGATGAATCACTATGCACCTAAACTAAGCCAGATTCCCTCCTTCTATGATGACTCTCCTGATTCTAAGCATAGTGGAGTTTTCAAAAGAGTTTCCGTGCAGTTGCCTAAAGTGGAGCTTGTGTCTAGTCAGGAATTATTCCACAATCCACATTATAGTGTGCCTTTGTTCTCTCAGCCTACTCCAACCATAGCAACAGAAGCTGTTGATAATGGTCATGCATTTCGACGTCCAGGTACTCCAGCTCTTTGTCGAACTGATATAGAAATGACACGTCCTGAAACACCGTGCAACATCTATGGAGATTCCCAATACAGCTACCAAACAGTACCACCACATCTACAATCAACTAAACACTCTTCTGTGGAGAGGCTTATTACGGGTAAGTTTCTTAAACTTGTGTACTATTTACTATACGTTACTGTGCCATTATTGAAAAGTATAGAGAATGAATGTACATGGTCGATAGATCCAGTTACACGATGTGATTTAAATTTTCATGTTTGTATGCTATATTTTCTGA
This sequence comes from Macrothele yani, assembly GCA_039090855.1. NCBI lineage: Eukaryota > Metazoa > Arthropoda > Arachnida > Araneae > Macrothelidae > Macrothele > Macrothele yani. The sequence goes on along the minus strand of CM076994.1, from coordinate 6,699,631 downwards.
GAATAACACCACACCAAATATAACACCATAGTTCCATTTATCAGCTTGGTTTGTTATCAGAAATAACACCACTCCTAGTTTAAAGCCGCAGGTAAATTTGCCACAAGTAATTTTTATTCAACAACCATTCTGACTCTCCTGCTAATGTGGTAGCAGAGTACATTGTATGACTTTGATCAAAGATAAATGAGCAATGAAGGGAGGTGTTAGAGAAACTTTATTTGTTTCTAATATACTTGCCTGTGCAATTAACATCTAATAACATCAGAGCTGAAAGTCCTGTAGACAAGATGAGTGGAAAGTTATGCCCTAAATGGTAGCCATCACCACTGCTTCATTGCTGTACAACAATTTCTGTCATTTAATCCATGGAATATCTGGTAAAAGTGTTATAAATTTAATTTCTGCAGATAATGCACCACTTAAAAATGTTTACTTGGCATTTTGATTATCCTTCTAACAAATAGGGCTGAAATTATTTGCACAAAGAGCTAATACGAATGCTGTTCGTGTGCAAAGCGAGTATCTAAAAGATTGATTTTAAAGCATTTGCTTCTGCCGTACACAAAGAAAATAATTAAATAAAGTGGATGAAACTAAGAGAAATTTTTGCAAAGATCATTAAGCTTGAATTGCTTATTATCTCCTGAAATCTCTGGTCACATGTTGATTGTCAAGGCATATTGCTGCAAGTTGAAGAAGTGCAGCTAATCTGTATACACAGTGTCATCAGACCAGTCATACAACTTACTCAGTACATTGTCAGTAGAGTAGATGTACAATTTGCTGCAGAGGTCAAGAAGTCAGAAACACCAGGGAATAATAAACTTTTATAGAAGTGCAGGTAATCTGTATACACAGTGTCATCAAACCAATCATACAACTTACTCAGTACATTGTCAGTAGAGTAGATGTGCAATTTGTTGCAGAGGTCAAGAAGTCAGAAATACCAGGGAATAATAAAGAACTCGGATTAACAGAATAATCTTGACAAATAAAAATAAGTCGATCATGCTAGTTATGTTAAAAGAATAGAACTTTTACAAGAAAGTTCATAAGTTGGGAACTTTCCACCTTGTCTTAGGTCTTCATCACGCCAGTGGAGGACTAAAATTGCTTCCAGATTCTACATTTGAAATTTTGCTATTTTTGTTGCCAGATCTTAGAATCGACCTCCAGATCATTGGGATGTAGTGAGGAGATTCGGAATTGCAAGTCTTTGGATTGAAAAGAATTTCCAGGCTTTCACGGTAACAGAGGGCAAATGTAGAATCTGGAAACAATCTTAGTCCTTCATTGGCATGATTAAGACCTAAGACAAGGTCGAAAGCTCTCAACTTACGAATTTTCTTGTAAGAGTTCTATTCTCTTAACGTAACTAGCGTGATCAACTTACTTTTATTTACATTTTGAGGTTACTCACCTTTATCCCAAATATGTTTTAGGAGGTTTTCATCTCTTACACACATTTCAAACACATAATTTGTGTTTGAAAATTACGTGTTTGAAATGTGTGTAAGAGATGAAAACCTCCTAAAAGATATTTGGGATAAAGGTGAGTAACCTCAAAATGTAGATTGTATAAATAGCACATTAATAATTAAGCAGCTATGTGACTTTTTTGGCATTTGCAATGCTGTATGAATATATGTTACCTTTATTTGTTATTCTTATTACGTATTTTGCCCATCATTGTCAAGAATAATCTTGATTAGCCTTCTACTAGTTTTGTTAAAGAGTGATTTCAAGGAATTTTATTATAAGCAACCCTTTTATAAATACACAAAAGAGACAAAACATTATGACTAGCACATTTTTATGCAAATCGAAGCAGCTGCAGGCAAACGATGCCATGTGTGAAGGTCATGAAATGGAATAAATAACATTTGATACTGAGCTCTGTTAATCAGTGTTATTCTTGTTCTTCTGATGGGAAAGGCAGCGAACTTAAGTGAGTTTGACAAATGTCAAATTGAAATGGCCAGATAACTGGGTCAAAGCATTTCCGAGTTGCCAAGGCTTGTAGTAGGGTGCTCATGGTCAGCTGTGGTTAGTATCTTCAAAAACTGGTCCGAGGAGAGAAAAACCATACAAACCACAGGCAAGGTATGGACTGACCATGGCTCATCAATGCTAGGGCTGAGCAAAGGCTATCCTGTATGGTACAAGCCAACAGATGAGATACTGTGTCGCTACTCGCCAGCAATTTGAATGCAGGTGATGGGAGTAATGTGTCACAGTGCACATGACATCAAACCCTGCTGAAAATGGGGGCTGCATAGCTTCAGGTCACTTCGAGTGCCTGTGTTAAGCTCGATTCCCCTTCGAAACTGCCTACAATTGGCAATCGAGCATCAAAACTGGACCTTGAATGATTGTAAGAAGGTCACCTGGTATGATGAATTTCATTTCCTGTTGCACCATGTGGTGTGTCATTTACCTGAGGAGGTGTTGGCATCAGGATACATCGAGGGTTGAAAACAAGTTGGTGGAGGAAGTGTAATGCTTTGGGCAATGTTCTGCTGGGAAACCATGGGTTCAGTCATTCATCAGCAGGAAACTATTATGTCTACCTCCTCTCTTAACATCATTCCAGACCCCATGTATATTCTTTTGCTGCAACAGTATTCTCCTTTAGTAGTGTCTTCTTTCAGCAGGATAATGCACTATGCTACATTGTCCAGATTGTTTAAGAATATTGCCCTGGCCTCCAAATTTCCTAGACACATCAATCCAGTTGAGTGTCTGTGGTTTGTGTTGGAACAGCCAATCCAATTTGTGGCAGCTCAATCACGTAACTTACAAGAATTAAAGGATTTATTGGTAATGTGTTGGTACCAGACAGCAAAAGGCACCTTTAGAAAGAAATCTTGTAATTCCCATGCCTTGCTAGGTAAAAGCTGTGCTGACAGTACTTGGAGGACCAAAATCATATTAGGCAGGTGGTCGTAATGTGCTGGCTCTTGTGTGTGTGTGCACACGCACTAGGTATTGCATTTCATTTGCATTGCACTTCTTTATAAAGTGTTTTTCAATTCTACTCCTGAAACCAGTTATGGCACATAATCTGGCTTCAAGTTCTGATAACTAACATTATTTTCAGGAGGATAACATTTAGAATTTCAGCCTGTGGTTTTTGAGAAAAGCGTAGCACTCAAAATAAAGCATTTCTCAGTTTATAGTAAATTTCATATGCAATGTGAACAATAAAATAATACCTTAATTAATAAAACATCAGTAGCTTATCTTGATCAGGGTTAGTTGTGTAGTTTGGATGGGAAAAGCATTATGTAACCAGCATGGCATCATGCAAGTGTTTTTCGTCACCTCTGATGAAATAGTAAAGCTACTAGTACACAAAATTATAGCCCTGTTGGATTAGTAGATTGCATGGAACTACTTTGTGTGCAGATTTGCAGATTACTCTTGCATGTATGAAGCATTCTGGCATGTAACACATGATCTGCTGCTGACATTTTGGTATGTTAGATCTTATCCAAAATTTATTGTATCTAAAGAAATATATTAAAATTATGTCTAAAAATGGTGAATTATTGTGGTCAAACTAAGGTTATGGGAACATCAATAAATTACAGCAAAATAGGTCTCAATTAAGAATCCAACACAATGACTTGGAATTTTACTTTTTTCATTGTCTGGTCATTCATTTTTATGAGCATGGATATACCTCTTACAGAATAATGGACAAAGGAACAAATTGTAGGCTATTCTTATGAATTGTGTCATGATTTTAAAATGTGGTAAGTTATGCATGAGAAAGCATAAAAAGTATTCATTTAAATATAAGTATTTATTAATGATGTGGACAATATTGAAGCTTAAGAATGCATATTCATATTTATCACTTTCTTTCATGTATGATTCTTTTTACAGTTAAAAATGCTTCACTATGCCCTCATGAAACATACTTCATTTTAACTTCATTATAATACCTCATTCACACAATGCCCCCATGGAATGTAATTCATTTTATCATTAGAATACAATTACCAAAGACTCTTCACCATTTATAAACTAAAACACTTCCTTTAATGGCATAAAACTAATACGCAATATAAGTTGAACTTTCACACTCCACCAGGAGGCTTTGTCTGGACTAAGCTATCAAAGCCTTCTTAGAAATAGCAACTATTTATATTTAAGAAGGCTTTGATAGTTTAGCCCAGATGAAGCCTCCCGGTGGAGTGCGAAAGCACAGCTTAAACTGTGTATTAGTTTTACACCATTAATTTAAAGGAAGTGCTTCAGTTTATCTTAGGATACCTTTTTTTACACAATGCCATATGAAATGTACTTCATTTCAACTTCATTAGGATACCTTTTTCATGCAATGCCATTACGAAATGTACATCATCGTCTTTTTCAATTGAATGTAAACTGAAAGTACATAATTTTTTATGTGTTTGTAATCTTACAGAACACAAATTTAGGTAATTTTTTGGAGAAAATAGCATTTTAAGCAACAGTTTATGTGACATTGTTAAAATTGTTGAAGTCAGTTTACATATACCTCGAAGTAAAGAGAGAGATGGAGAAAGTAATGTGTAAAACAGATTTATTACTATTTTTTAAATGTTCTGTGCCAGAAAATTATCAGAAGCTCATGGTAATATACAGATATGGTTTGATGATTTAGACCACTCATATTTTCTTGTTAATCCACATTTTTGGAATCTTCTTGCTTACAAAGTAGGTTTAGAAGAACTGTGTAAGGCTTACATGTCTTCCCACAATTTCGTCAGAGCATCCTAGTATTAAGGTGAAAATGTTGTGCTTAATAAATTTTTTATGGCTTCTCTATTGCATGCGGGTTAGTATGTCAGTGGCATAAAAATACAAATAAAAAGAACAATAGAAAAATTAAATGTACTTGACAACTTGGCTGTGCTACTGCTCCCAGAATACTGAGTTCTTCAGGATGAGCTTTGTGCTGAGAACTTAATCTCCACACAAGCCGTGACCTACAATTAATAAACAGAAGTACATCTCAACTGCACAATTACTCTGCTTAATTTCTCTGAAATTCAGAAAGTGTGTGTGAGATAGCTTGATTGATACTGAGATAAGTTCATTATGAGTAGGTGGTGATAACAATGTATAACTTTTTCATCATGAACATGTCTTTGTTATTTATCACAGCATTTCTTGAGGGTAAAAAGTGCATATTGTTACAGATAGGCTCTATCAATGATGACTGGTGCCTTGGGGCTGCAGCCTCCATCCTCAACCCAAAGCAGTTGTTTTCCTTCATGCTGTACCAAAGTTTCAGCTGGGAGTTTTCCTCGCATGACACACTCTTGTCTGTGTAGTCCCCTCCATCAGGAGCTGAACTGGTTACAGTCCCGAAGTTTATTGAAACCAACTCATGTGAGAATCTCAATCTATTCTCACATCAGTTAGTTTACGTTGAATAAAGCTTCCCTTGAAGCTGTCTTTCTCACAGCCTCGACTGGCTGATAGATGATGGAGAAGGTTGAATGGTCCTTGGTGGCTAGTGAAGTAGCTGGAATGCAATGCTTCTTTACTCTATGCTGTGAGCTTTGATGATAAAAACAATTGCTGTGCTGCTGAACATGAAATAAAATGGTGAAATGAATTAAAAAACAGAGTATTGCTGAATGTGTTATTTGATAGTTTCTCTCAGTTTTTTTTTATTTTTCAATTTTTGTTTTGATCCTGCTTTTATTGAACAAAATATTTTAAACAGTGATGCGACTTCCATCGAACTGGAGAAAATTATCCATGTTTGATAATAACAAAAATTCAATTGCTGTGATTCTTGTAAAAAGTTTTAGTTATTTTCTCTTCTAGTCAAAATGGGCATGTGAATAAATTGTGATTAAAAATAAAGTTAAGTAATGAATAAATTGCAAACAGAATAAAATACTTATATAAATTTATTGCAAAGTTTAAAAAGCTACTTTCGCTATTGAATGAAAAATATACGTAGTACATTACTTATTTCATTTACTACATATAATGTGTAGCAGGAAATTACTGTTAAGCAAGTTTTTATTACATACGTAGTGGTTGTTGGATGAGGACACGTTTAGGGATATGCTATTGTTGTATTTGATAAAAAGTTTGGACTTACCCCATGCGGCCTTGGAAGCTCGATATTTCTTGGGTAGATTACTAATAGCGTTTGAATCGTTGTTCTGACTTCACTATTTAAGTCTTCTTTTTAAAAATATCTTGTAGTAAATGAAATTATGTATAATAAAAGCATTTAGGCTTGGAACGTATTGACTGCCGGGAATGCAATATAAGGTTAACAACACTCAAAGTCTTGTTAAAAGGAATGAAATTTACAATGAAAGATATATATAAATCAATGAAGGATAAAACCAAATTAAAACCTGAATCCTAAAAGAAATCAACAAACGAAATCCTCTTTCAACATCACCACCATAATCCAAACATGCTTCGACATTAGGCTATTTCTTCTTCAATGGAGTACTTTGGCGTTCGAAATATGTGATCTTTACAACTCAAAAGGATCGTGCAGATTCACTATCATCCATGGCCTGTGTCATATGCGTCATGGTCGCAGTATCTATTTATTCCATCATTCTCGCGTCAACTTGTAATGACATCTATTGTAGTCCTTATCTCCTAATTGGGATTAGGAGATAAGGACTACAATAGTAGATGGCGTTACAAGTCAACGAGGAATGACGGAACAAATAGATACTGTGACCATGACACGTATGACGCAGGCCATGGCTGATAATTGGGAACAATTAGATAATATAATTGGGAACAATTAAACAATTGTTCCCAATTATCAGCCATGGCCTGCGTCATACAGATAATTTAATTGGGAACAATTAAATAATTGGATAATTGGGAACAATTAGGAGATAAGGACTACAATATATGGTGTTACAAGTTGACGCGGAAATGACGGAACAAATAAATACTGCGACCATGACGCATATGACACAGGCCATGGCTGATAGTGAATCTGCACGATCCTTTTGAGCTGTAAAGATCACATATTTCGAACGCCAAAGTACTTCATTGAAGAAGACACAGCTTAATGTCGAAACATGTTTGGATTGTGGTGGTGATGTTGGAAGAGGATTTCGTTTGTTGATTTCTTTTAGGATTAAAGTTTTAATTTGGTTTTATCCTTCATTGATTTTATGTATCTTTCATTGCAAATTTCATTCCTTTTAACAAGACTTTGAGTGTTGTTAACCTTATATTGCATTCCTGGCAGTCAATATGTTCCAAGCCTAAATGCTTTTATTCTACATAATTTGGTTTACTACAAGATATTTTTAAGAAGAAGACTTAAATAGTGAAGTCAGAACAACGATTTGAACGCTATTCATAACCTACCCAAGAAATACCGAGCTTCCAAAGCCATATGGGGTAAGTCCGAACTTCTTATCAAATACAACAATAGCATATCCCTAAACGCGTCCTCGTCCAATAACCACTACGTATGTAATAAAAACTTGCATAACAGTAATTTCGTGCTACACATTATATGTAGTAAATAAAATAAATACTTGTATAAAGTTGATTTTTTCTCTTACCTAGCAGAACAAAATTTTTTTCTTTCTAACTCATGTAAATTTTTTTTTCATCAAAAATCATTGAAGCTGTTCCATTGGATACATTCCATTTTTCTGCTACATTTTTAAAAAAAAACAAGCTGCGCTTTTTGGTTCAGTTAGTGGACTATACTTAATTCCTTAAGGAAAGACATTTAATAAGGGACATGGCATCAACAGACAACTAGTGTTTTTTTCTTATTATCATGCAAAAAAACTTAATAAGCATGTTCCACTCATGCCAAACACTTAAAAATGTACCTTTCATTATTTAGAATTTATGAAGATCGTAAATATGATTACTTGATTATCTTTCCAAGTTATGTAAACCTTAATGAATGCAAAACAGTGGAGTAAAATTTTTATGTAGGCCCATTTACCTTTTGGGCCTTTGCAAAGCAGATACATGTGAGGGTCATAACAGAAGTTCTGCACATGTTAATCTAAAATGGAAGTGGATGATGCAATAGCGAAAATGATTGCATCATGTCAAGGTCAGACTCTCAGCAATGCAGTGGTGTCAGAACGACGCGCTATCATTTGCTGTGTGGACATGGGGGGATTTGGAAACGGAAGCCTGCAGCTCCTCAGGTCGAGTCACGGCATTAGACCAGTGCTCGTATGTGAAAATAGAAACTGTGAAGAGTGGAGAAAAACTCAGACACAGATCCACACTGCCAGGCAAGAAGTTTGTAGGGAAGGAATTCTTGATCGAAGCACAATTTCTCACTGGGCATCGCGCTTTTGGGAGGGACAAAGCAGCATCAAAGGTGATCACCACTCAGGCCGACCTCAGACAGCGACAGACAAAACATCTGTTACCATTGTTGCAACGCTTCTGGAAGAGAATTGCCATTTGACAGTTGAGGAGATTGATCATCAGGCAAATTTTTCCACCATGTCTGTTCACCGGATTTTGACCAACTCACTGGGAAAAGAAAAATCGCTGCATGCTGGGTGCCTCATCAACTCACCCCCAAGCAGAAGGCAGCCAGAGTGAGCATCGCACTGGATCACCTCGACAGGTTCGAAAGGAAGGGCGACACTTTCCTGAACAGAATTGTCACAATTGATGAGACTTGAACGCATGATTTTGAGCCAGAACTGAAGTCACAATCAAAAGAATGAAGGCATCCAAGTTCCCCACACCCCTCTGTCGTCTTCAAAATCTAAAGTGAAGCAAATGATGATTTTTGTGTATGATGCCCAGGGTATTATGATCTCTTATCGAATGCAAGTAGGGTAAAATGTCAACCCACAATATTATCGTGACTTTCTGAGGACAAAGTTGAGACCGAAAATTCGTCAAAATTGCTCCAACTTGTTGGAAATGGGAATGATCTTGCTGCGCGACAATGCATCTTGTTGTGGTGCAGCATCAGTACGAGAACTTTTGTCGAAATATGGCTGGGAAACTTTATCCCACCCACCATACAGTCCACCTGACTTTGATCTTTTCCCAAAGTTAAAAAATTGGCTCTGTGGATCGCTGGACGAACTGTCATTGGACGTGACCCGAGTAATACGACAGATGAACAAAGATGGTGTACTACGGGGCATCCAGGACCTACCTCACCGCTGTCAGGCTGTCATTAGCAGCAGAGAGAAGTTAATTGAATGGCAATAAGGTAAGTTTTCTCTGTTACTTCACACTTTTCTGAAAAATGAACAGTGTGCAGAACTTTTGTTAGGACCCCTATAATTGTCATTCATTTCTAGTTGTGTAAACCTAGCAAATATGGAAACAGTGGGATATAAATATTCTGTGAAAAATCCCTCGTGACACTGTCATGTTTGGCAACACAAATACACTGGCAAAATCCACGTACTTCCTCAGTTTCCGTACATACAATGGATGTACATAATGCTTCCTTAAAAGTATGTACCAATGGTATTAGGTTGGTTCGAATGAACTGTCCGGCAAAGGACCAGCACACGTGGATGGCGAGAACGGAAAAGGAGGACAACTTACCTAGGCAAAATAATCCCCCTCGGCATCGACACATAGTTACATTCTACCCAACAAGGCCATGATCCTGGAACAAAAAGTCTTGTGGCTGGGACCCAAAGAAGTCATCAACTGTGCGTTGAATCTCATTGTCTGTCGTAAACTGTTTCCCGGACAGGAAGTGATCCAGGCGACAAAACAGATGATAGTCTGTTGGAGACAAGCCGGGCAATAGGCAGAATGAGGCAGTGCTTCATAGCCCAAAGCTCTTATTGTCAGCATCGTTCGTTGGGCAACACGAGGGTGGGCATTGTCCTGGAGCAGAAGAACACCATGTCTGATGACCAAAGCTGGTTGTTTCTGCAGCAATTTCCCATGCATCTGGTGTAATTCAGCACAATAACATCCTACAGTGATGGTTTGGCCTCTTGCCAAAGAAACTATGATGCATTATCCTGGCTGTGGACCACCAGACAAGGAGCATCTTCTTCTTGGTATGTAGGGGTGGCTTAGGATGCCGTCCAGCAGGCTGTGCCTTGCTTAACCATTGTGCAGATCATTTCCGATTATCGTGATCACTTCTCGTCGCAGGTGACTATTCGATGCAGTAGAGATTTCTGTTTATTCCTGGCTGGCAGCAATGTGCAGACTTCCAAACACCTAGTCTTCTTGGCAGTTGTCAATTCTTGTGGCAGCCACATAACCAGCTTTTTTACCTTACCCAGTACAGCAAGACACCGAACAATTGTTGTGTGGTAGACACCTACCTCTGCCGCTATCTCACGACACATTTTTCGCAGATCTGCTTCAACCACATGTAACAGAACATCATCAGAAACAGCAACAGGTCGGTGACCAGGTGCTTCATTTTGTAGGTCTGTATCTTAGCTTCAAAATTTCCACAAACCATCGCTGAGTGGTTCATTCTTTGGCTGTATTCGCCCCAAACACTTTGTTAACGTTTTGAGTGGCAATTTCTGCAGAATGGCCCAGTTTAGATTCATACAGGAAGATGACTCTCAAATCAGGCGTCTGCATGTTTCCTTTGCAAGCCACATTACGTTGAAACAAACCACACCTGAACCTTGTTCTCCACACACGCTCTCCTAGTTGATACTGTATAGGTTTAATTTAATCAGTTCGTGATCTCCAACGTGTATCGCATACTCTCTTTAATGTGAAGTTTGGTAAAATTTTTAAAAGGATGTTCCATCTGTCAGTGGATGCTGAAAAAAGTTATATAATTGCTGGATTAAACCAAAAAATGAAATCGCATTTATATTACTTTTAGCAGCGTCATTAACAACAAGGTTTATTGTATGTGAACTACAAGGTACATAAAATGCATATGGATTAATGTCCAAAATGTGCTTTTGTACCCCATTATGTTTTCCTTGCATATTTGCACCATTATCATATTATCTAAACTTACCATATAAATCGGCATATAAAGCACACATTTTTTTCTGAAATTTAAGGCTGAAATTATACCTGCATGTTATACGTGTATACTACTTTTTTATTTAAACATAGACAAAATGAATACTGCTGCAGAGTGTGACGCATCCTGACATTGCCAAGTGCTAATGGTTTGGTATCACTTTACTCTAACTACAGACGCTTCTCTAATTCATATCTCTTCTGTTTTCTGATGAATCTTGTTAAAAGTCTTCGGAAAGAAGATTTGCACACAAAAAATTGAGATAGACTCTTGATTTACCTTTTTTAAGCGCCTGTAAGTAACCTCACTCACTTTAGCAGCGAATGTGAGCTGCCATGTTAAGCCCAAGTGTCTGCTCTCATTAAGTTGCTTTTACGGCACAACCTGCTTAAGCAGCAGCTGCTTGGGAAAAAAAGACGAAAATTCCAGTGATGTCCGAACTTTGTGGCTGACAGTTGGTGATAAAAATCGTTAGTATATGCGTGGTCTTGTTGTGCTGGTTCGAGGGTATCATTTCTCGCAATGATGACCATGCATTTTTGGCAAATGGCATTGGTTAAAGGAACCCAGACTTCTGGCTGTTTTTAATTTTTTAGTCTGTCTCATCACTTTCCAAGATAGCAGTGATTCTGATTAAAAATTTTGTAACAGGTCTAATATCTAAGTGTTTTTGTTCAAACAGATGCTTTTTCTTTCGTATTATTTGCCTTGTAACTGGTATAAATATTAATAAACATGTGTATTGAGTTATCTAAAAACAGTTCAAAGCTCCCAATTCATTTTAAATTTAAGTTTTTTACTCAAACTTTCTTCTTAAAATTTGAGTGTGTGTTATACGCCAATAAACACGGTATATTTAAACTTGAAAGGTGCTGTGTTATGCAATTACTTAAACCTGCCCCCCATTTTATCATGGATATCAATAAATCTGATAAAATGCTCATGAATGGTACCTGAATTTTTACATATGAAATGTACAATTATGGACATTTGTTCTTTATGACTACGATCTGATGTGCAGTGTAAGATAATGGAATAGTACTTTGCATTTTGAAGCATATTTAAAATTTCACTCTTTATTTTCTTAGACATCAGAGTAATTAATTCATTTTGAATTCTTAGTCCCAGATAATGTACCCTCCTTTCTTTAGTTATGTATTTGTTTGCATGATCTTTGGCAGTTGAATCAAATAATGCAAATAATTCCACTATTTTAAAAAAAAATTACCGATATCAGGCATGTACAGTTGTGAAGACAAACCCCTAAGAGCAAGATTTTGTGTAGCTATGCAAACCGAATCAATACTGATCTCTAATGTTCAGCCTCTTCATTGAGAATGTATTGATGGGATGAATGTTAGTAGTATTTACTTCTAGCAAGATCTATAGTATATAGTTTGCTATCTATAGTAGTCTTACATCATCTCCCCTTTGCTCAAACAAAGAGGCCGCTGCACCTGCTACTTGCGTGAGAATGGGATTGAATTGCCACTTAGCAGGTTCTGGCTATGGACTGGATTATCTTAAGCATGTTATAGGTGTCAGTACCACTGAGAAGTACAAGAGGGAGTCTGAATGTGGCAGGTGTTATTGTTAACCTTTAGGCATTGGCCATTGAGCATTGGTTACATTTGTGATAAAAAGTGAAGTGGAGAGTCTCGAGTGTTGATATTTCCATTATGAGTCAAATACAACAGAACTGAATCTGCCTATTTTCTTTAAACATTTTGTACTGCCTTAGGATTTGTGCTGCCTTCAGGCATTACCTGACTTGTCTAATGCCTAGGGTTAGGCGTGGTAGCAGGACTAGTGGTACTTCTCGTACTTGTGCGATTTGAACATCAACATTCACTGGAGGAGGACATGCTTTTGTGCGAACTATTGACATCGAAAGCGACAGGAGCTGAAATATTTAAACTCCTGAATAATTTTTTCAAAGAACATGGCTCATTGTGGGACAGGTGTATTGGCATTTGTATAGACAGCTCAACAGCAATGGTTGGGAAATATGCAGGTGCAGTTTCCCAAATCAAACTAATGGCCAAAAACTCCAGCTGTAGCCATTGCATTCTTCACCGCCATGCACTTGCTATAAAAAAGGCGCCTACTTCTCTTAGAACCATCCTCGATGATGCTGTGAAAATAATAAATTTTATAAAATCTTTACCACTTAATGCATGGTTTTTCCACATTTTGTGCAAAGATGTGAAAAGTATGCACACATCCTTGTTGCTCTACACAGAAGTGCAGTGGTTATCTCGAGGAAAAATGTTAGTGCAGCTGTTTGAACTGAGTGCTAAAGTGTGCGCTTTCCTCATTGGGTACGGTTTCAGCTTGAAAGAATGGCTGAATGATGATCTGTGGTTGTTTAAACTTGCATATTTAGTTGACATATTCACAAAAATTAATGAAGTTAACTTAGATTTCCAAGGAAAGAGTGCTACTGTTTTCATGGCCTCTGACAAAATTTGTGCTTTCAAAAGAAAGTGCAGTTCTGTACTGCGTGTTTCTGAAATCGTAAGGTTGATAGCTTTTTAACACTTACAGACTTCCTGGATGAGCTCTAAGGAAGCACCTGTAAATCTGATGAGATTTTTGGAGAATTCACCCAGCACCTACAAGAAATAAGTGATGCCCTCTTGCAGTACTTCCTAAATTTAATGCACAAGAATTTTAAAAATCATACACGGGTAAAAGAACTGTTTGCAGTTAAAGATAAGCTTTGCAGCATGACTGCAAGTGAATATGAAAATATTATTGATCTGACATCTGACACTTCTGAAAAGGCAGCGTTTGATAAACTATCATTGTGCAAATTTTGGTGTAGTGTCAAAAAACAATACCCATGTTTATCACAGAAAGTGGTTAGAATATTCCTTCCCTTTTGTCATCAGCACATATCTGTGCGAGACTGGCTTCTCAACTTATGTTTCCATATTTCCACAAAATCCAATTATTGCAAAAGAGTGGATGCAGAGACCGACATGCGACTGCAACTCTCCTCCATAGAACCGGACATGAAGGAACTTTGTAAGGAGAAGAAAGAACTGCACTTGTCGCATTGAGGTCAGTAATTCAATCATTTTCCTTACAAATACTTGCCATGCCTTTGTAATAGCATTTTCTTTCTTCTTTGATCTCTATTGGTTTTATTATGAAAGAATACTGGAATATCAGAAACACTGAAAGTATTAGGTATGCTGTTAGCTAAATAAAACCAATACTTCTCAGAAATGAAACCAATACTTCTCAGATTTCTCAGAAATTAAATTCTTAAATCCTCACCTCATTGCCTGTGTAAACACAATTTTGCACTGAATATAAACATGGGCATAGAAAAAATGTTAGAGCTCCACGGCCACGGCCACATCCTTGGGTGAAAAGGGCTACGCAGTGTCAAAAGTTTGAGAACCACTGCCTTAAAGTGAAGACTTTGTGCCTGGGTCAAAGATTAACTTTGTCTTTGTTAGCTATGTGCATGTGCGAATACAAAACAGTGGGATAAAGATAGCAAGTAAAATCCAAATGGCCTAAGGCCTAACAAGTAACGGACTTACAAACTTCTAAATATGTAGCATGATTATTATCTTCAATAGTTATGGCATGGTAAAAAAGTGTCTTTGTGATGTGTAAAATAGTTTAATTCACTTTCCCAAAATTTCACTGTCTTGAAAGCCAATATTCTTAACTGCAGTGATGTCATGTGTATGTTCCATCACAGATATTTAGCACTGCCAAACTCCCTGCTGCAATTTAACACACATGCACACACTTTTTACATCATGAGTCATGCTCTTCTGCAAAGTGATGGCAATTTGTATCGCCAAGTCAAAGTACAATTTTTAAACTGGCTCCTAATGCTGTTCTACATAACTTTTCCAAAGGTACAAGAGTAACTTAATTATTTGAATATAGCTCATGTTGAGAAATGGCTTCCTAGTTTTTTAATTCAATTACTAATCAAAAAGTAGTTTTATAGGAATTTTTACTAGGAATCGTAATGAGAAGAATTGGCAGGAAAACACGTAACACACAAAACATTAAAAGAATTCTTGAAATCGTCATCACAAGTGTAAGTTACGTTGAAAAATTATGAGCGGGACGTTTCGGTAGCGACTTCTACCTTCATCAGCCATGGAATGAGACACGTGGTAAAAGCGGCAGTTGTAGCCAAATTTCAAAATCGCTTTCCAAATAATAGGGATGTTAAAAGGTGTGTCAATATTGCAGGTGTTAGGGGTAAGGTAGATTTCAATGCTTTCGCGGTATCTGAGGGCATGGCGATTACTGAACGGGGCGATTTGCTTAACATTGTGCCAATTGGGAGCCGCGGACGTATTGCTGATGGTTAAAATTGAAAGGGAGGTGGAAGGGCTACCTTTCTTAACATCAGCGATATGCTCCATCAAACGCCGGTTTATGCTGCGGTAAGTGCTACCAATATAGTGGGTAACGCCTGTGGAAGTGTTGATAGGGATAAAGTAGACACCTGTAAATCTAGGGGTTTATTGAGATCTCTGTCCTTAAGGATGAGTTTGAGAAGATGTGGAGGTGGTTTGACTGCAATCCTGTAGCCAAAAGACTTTAAAATAGAGCAAACTTTATGAGTGAAGGACAGGCTAAAGGGCAAAGTGCCAACAAACTGATGGGTGGTGGAAGGTTCAGGCAGTTCACATCTTCTCAAACTCATCCTTAAGAACAGAAATCTCAGTAAACCCCTAGATTTACAAGGTGTCTACTCTATCCCTATCAACACTTCCACAGGCATTACCCACTATATTGGTAGTACTTACCGCAGCATAAACCGGCGTTTTTTGATGTTAAGAAAGGGAATTGAAATCTACCTTACCCCTAACACCTGCAATACTGACGCACCTTTTTGACATCCCTATTATTTTTACAGCGATTTTGAAATTTGGCAACAACTGACACTTTTACCATGTGTCTCATTCCATGGCTGATGAAGGTAGAAGTCG
Source organism: Macrothele yani (assembly GCA_039090855.1). Lineage (NCBI taxonomy): Eukaryota > Metazoa > Arthropoda > Arachnida > Araneae > Macrothelidae > Macrothele > Macrothele yani. Next base: position 6,683,680 of record CM076994.1, on the reverse strand, counting down.
CTACCGAAATGTCCCGCTCATAATTTTTCAACGTAACTTACGCGTGTGATGATGATTTCAAGAATTCTTTTAATGTTTTACAAGGAATTTTTTTTATTAAATAAATAAATAAAAAAAAAAATTAAAAAAAAATAAATAAATAAAAAAAATTCCTAGTAAAAATTCCCATAAAAGTAGTTTTTGATTAGTAAGTAACTTAATTATTTCGTTGGAGATTTCAATTCTGATTTTATACGTGACAATATTTGTCCCACTTGTCAGATTTACATAAAACAATTGTGTTTCTTGTGTATGAGAAGTGGCTGAAAAGTGCAATTTCTATATGGCCTCTCTAAAGTAAGCATGTGCAGTTTTTCTGTGTGGCCACTTTTTCTAAACTCTGAGTTAACTCAGTATGTCAACCATTATTTGAAATTTTAAGAATTTGCAGTTCTCAGTTCTGCAGTCAAAAGTATTTGGTCTTCATTGGAAAAGCAGAGTAAAAATCAAATAACAACTCTTTCAAAACTCATTTGTATGAAAACATTTCATTAAACAAAAGTTCAATAATTGGATTTTTTTATCATTGACACAAAATAAAATTCTTCAAAAGTGATTTACTGGCCAATTAACTTATAACACTAAGATTCAAGGATCAGAAATTTATGTCTGCACTGTTGGTGAAGCACATTCTTTTGTGGCTTGCCTGTCAACATTCTTTGAACTCATCTCTCACTGATCCTTTTGACCTTCAAAGTATTCATTAGGATTGAATTGATACTGCTTATTAAAATACCTATCATCATCATCATTGTCAACCATTATCAATCTACTGCTGGACGAAGGTCTCCCCAAGTTTCCTCCACAACGGTCTGTCTTGTGCCAGTCTCTTCCATGTCACTCCCGCATACTTTCGAATTTCATCCACCCATCTTCCATGTGGTCTTCTTCTGGGTCTTTTCCTTTCCCTTGGAATCCAATCTAAAATTTCGGCTGTCCATCGATGGCCTGTCCTTCTGGCAGTGTGTCCAGCCCATTGCCATTTCAGGGATTTAACTCTGATCATGATGTCTTCCACTCTTGTCATTTTTCGGATCCACGAGTTCCTCTTCTTATCTCTCCTAGTTACACCAAGCATGCACCTCTCCATGCTGCTTTGAGTTGTCTGCAGCCTTTGTATGTCTCTCTTAGTTAAGGTCCACGTCTCTGCACCATACGTAAGCACTGGAAGGATGCATTGATCAAACACTTTTTTTTTAAGACATAATGGCATATTGCTCTTGAAAATTATGCTGTTTCTTCCAAAAGTTCTCCAGGCAAGTTTTATACGCCGATTAATTTCCTCATCAATGTGACCTCACTTGATATCTGCTGTCCAAGATAAACGTACGTGTCTGTTATCTAAAGCTTTTCTCCATCAATCGATAAATCTTCATTTCTTGTAAAAGAATTGAACATCACTTTTGTCTTCTGAAAGTTCATTTTTAATCCCACTTCTCTACTCTTGTCAGCAAGTTCCTGGATCATACTCTGCAGCTCTGATGGGGTAGTTGCAAAAATGACTATGTCATCAGCAAAACGAAGGTGGGTTAGATAATCTCCGTTATTCTTTATCCCTTTGTTTTCCCAGTTCAGTGATTGAAAGACATTTTCCAATGTGGCATTAAAGAGCTTCGGAGATATGGTGTCACCTTGTCTCACTCCTTTTCCAATTTTTATGTGTATTGTATTTTCAAACAGCTGAATCTTTGCACTTGCATTTTCATAGATGTTATGAATAATATTAATGTATGCATCTTCAATACCGCAGGATTTCAGAGCCATTGTAACTGCTGATGGTTTCACCGAATCAGGCTTTTTCATAATCGATAAAAGCCATGCACAATGGAAGTTCATATTCCCTCGCTCTTTCAATTAGTTCTCTCAGTACGTGGATATGATCTATTGTGCTGTAGCCACTCCTGAATCCAGTTTGTTCTCTCGGTTGAGCCATGTCCAATGTTACCTTCAAGCGGTGTGAAAGAACTTTAGTGAAGATTTTATAAACCACTGATAGGAGGTTGATAGGTCTGTAGTTCCTGAGATCCTCAATGTCACCTTTTTATGTAGCAAGATCATTGTAGCGTTGTTCCAATCCTCAGGAATCTTTCCTTCATTAAGACATCGAGTGAAAATTTGGGCGAGTACTGTTTCGATTTCTCCACTTGCTTCTTGTATGATGTCTACAGTAATTCCATCTTCTCCTGGAGCCTTTCCCCGCTTCATGTTCTTGATTGCATGTGCAACTTCTGCTGGGAGGACTGGAAGAACTCTGGTACTGGTACCTTTCATGATCTCTGGAGTACATGTATCATCCCTTTCATATAATTTGGAGTAGAAATCTTTCACTCTTGTCAAAATTTCGCCTCTATTTCTTGTTACAGAACCATCTTCTTTTCTCAGTGCCATAATCTGTTTTCTTCCCTTACTGAGATGTCCCTTTGCTATCTTTAGATTTTGGTTGTTTTCAATTGCTTTCCTTACTAGTTCACAGTTGAATTTCCTTACGTCTTCAGTGATACTTTTTCGTACTGTCTTGCATAGCTCTAGCCTCACTTGATATCTGCTGTCCAAGATAAACGTACGTGATACCTATAAGCTCAGCTATATACGGAGCAGTCATTTATCAGTCCTGCTCACAGGTGGTTGTGGAAGGTTGTCCAGGAATATCTGCTTCATTGCAAGATTGCCTGCCACAATGAAATTCTCTGTGTCACTTGACAGTTGTGTAATATGCAGGAGTGTTATCCCACAGTGTGTGCACCATAGCATCATCAAACTCAATCATGGACATGATCTTCAGAGGTCCACCATCTGTAAGCCTTTTTTCTCCATTTCACTGTCTCTACAGTTGAGCTCATAAAATCACCTGAAGAAAAAAAGATCAAGTGGATCTATAATTTGGAAATCGACACAGTGACATACAAAAATATGTACTACCTGTTGAAGAAAATGCTGCATGTTCATATCACTAGAAGTAGGTCTGAACACAAACTTTTTGAACTCCTCTTGTATATGCATATTTTGGTTTTCAATATATTTGCAACCATATCAAGGGGTCTAAAAATCAATTAAAAAATAATCTTTTGCCACTTGCTACAGAAAACATTTTACATATATTTCATTTCCAAAATAAATCAAGGTTTTCCCACCAGGTGTGTAAATGTATATTTTAGTTTTTTTTTTATATCTCTGCTTCTAAAAGTGTGATTTAAAATTTCCTTTTTTGTATGTTCTCAGTGGAGAAGATTTTTCGTGAATTTGCTGATTTTCATAAGTCACAGCCTTGCCACCAGGGGTATAAATGCTTAAGACTGTGCAATATACACTGGTTTTCATAAATTAAGGGAAAAAACAGAAAAATCATGATTAATTGTGGAAGAAGAGTTGGGAATGTGCAAAATTTGTGTATATGATGTGAAATGTAGTACAGAGTCAGGGTATTGTATGCAAATAAATGGCGATGGCGTCAGTTTATGAAATGAGTCGCAGCATAAAAAGGGCTGTTGCAGAGGTGTGTGTCACATTGTTTGTGGAATGTAAAGAAAGGATTTTGAGATATCAGATTTGTTGTAATGCCTGCGAGATGTCATTTAATGGATGAACTGAAGTGAAGAGTGATTGATAGTCAGGTGGAAGTTGCAAAATGACTGCATGGGAATCCTATGGCTCACAGGCTGTGGAACCAATTTCAAAATCTGCAATCAGCATCCCGAAGGTACTGCAAAGGAAGGCCTAGGGTTACAACATCTGCTGATGATCGATATTTCCTATTAACTGCATGGAGGAGCAGAATGGCTACCCTGACACAGCTGGGATATGCCTTTTTTGCTACACTAACGATAGTATCTGCTTTCACGGTGCACAGAAGGTTTCATGAAGGAGGTCTTAATGCTAGGCAACCAGCAATCTGTGTACACTTTGCCCCATGTCACGGGGGAGGGGGGAGGGGGGTTGAGTTGGACAAGACAATGGAGGTCAGTACTCTTTACAGATGAGTCCAAATTTGCTTTGCTGAGCAATTCCAGGCAGACTCTAATCTGGAAAGAACAAGAGACACGCTGTCATCCTTCTATGACTTGTGAAAGGGAAACTTATGTTGGTGATAGTGTGCTGGTTTTGGGTGGTATCTTGTAGATGGATGCACACACTTCTATGTGCTTTCAAGAGAAACTGTGAATGCTCAACATTATAGGAATGACGAAAAATGTAACATAAGACAACCTTAAGGGCTGTCTTATGTTATAAACGTGCTTTTGATTAAAATATACATAATATCTAAGTTATTTTTACCTGATATTGTCAAAGTATTTCACACGTTGTTGCTCTGTGAGGCACCTCTCGGGTCGGGAGCACATGCCTCACAGAGCAACAACGTGCAAAATACTTTGACAATATCAGGTAAAAATACCTTAGATATTATGTATATTATTATAGGAATGATGACCTAGAACCCTATGTTTGCTCTTATGCAGGTGCCATAGGAGATACATTTCTCCTACTAGACAATAACGATCGTTCTCTCCCAGCGAGGGTGGTAGAACAATACTTCAAGAGACCTTTGTCCTTATAGATGGGCCAGTCATGTCTCCCAACCTTAATCCGATCGAACATTTCTGGGATGCTTTAGAGAGATGTGTTGCTGCCCTCAACCAGTGGCACACCCACTGGGAGAGCTCATGGGGCCTGCCTCCCCCCACCCCCAGGCTGACAGAGCAGAAAATTATTACGTCTAAGTTTGAAACAAAAAGTCACGATACGCAATCTACATAAACTTCATAATTATGTACCACATAATTGTAACATACAATAATTATAAGGGAGTAGTTCTGTTAAATAAATTTAGAAAAATATAACCAAAAAAAGAATTTCATCTACTGCATCTTCTAATCATTTAACTTTCTTGTACTGTAACATTACTAGTAAATGGATAAGAATAAATGCACAAAAGTCAACCTCCTTCTTAATTGTTGTGGCACCTGACAATTTTCCCATGTAAATTTAGGGGGTCACCCCCACCTTGGGAAAATTCTGTACGCCATGGCCCAGGGTCCTCCTACCTTCGGAAATTTCTGGGTTGCCTACTGCCCTCAACACCTGGAGGGGCTTAGACAAGCTCTGCAGGAACAGTAGTTGTTGCTCTCCTAGACACCATCATCAACAGCATGAAACATCACAGTGAGGCCTACACTGCTGTGAGCAGTGAACACACTCCCTATAGGGGTACTGTGACTATTTGATACCTTATTTTTCACCTGATTCTGTATGTGGTCATTTTTGTCAGAATGAAGCGCTTCTTACGAAATGTTTTAAGGTCTTTCTCTAACATACATATAGTACAGATTTTCACCAAATTTCCTAACATTTCATAGTGCATTGCGATTGAAAATTATTTTTAGGGTAACATCATCAAAAGCGTTTTGTTTCCTATTTCCGGCTCAAAATACCACGCTGTTTTCACACTGCAGAAACTGCATGGATGTAATGTTTTCTTTTTCTTGATATCCCTTCTTAAAAGTTTATATGAACAATCATCTTTAGGTCATATATACCATTCCTCCCTTGGATAAAGTTTTATCATATACTTTTCAATTTTTCATAATGTGCATTTTTGCTGTTAGGAGGCATAAGCATTAATATCTGCTTGCAACTGTATCTGTGCTTCTAAAAATCATGTTGCAAAAAAAAAAAAAATCATTTTTCCCCTTGCATGCCATTAGGTGTGATGAAGATTGTGAATGCTGTTTGCTTTAAATAATGTACATTTTCTCCTGCCGGGAACGTAAAGGTTTAAATTATTTTCATGCTTTGTAAAAACCGTGTTTGAAAAATTCTTATTTCACCTTACATTACCTTCGTGAATAATAATTTGCATATATAATGGGACCTTGATCCATGACGTACTGATAACCCCCCGCAACCCCCCATAAGTGCGCCGGGGAGCGGGGGGGGGAGGGGGTCATGGGCCTTGAGCGTCAGCAGAAGGATTTCCCAAAATTTTTGCAGAAACTTCATATGAAACTGGTTAAAGAAATGACCAGGGATCTTTAATGGCAGTTTTGAATAAAGTATTAAAAAGAAAAGCAATTTTTTTTAGTAAATAAGTTAAATCTTCAAGAAATCACTTCCGCTTTAGTTTATAAAAACTGGGTGATGGGAAAGCAGCTACTGTAGAGGACTTGAGGCCCCTTTTCACAGCCATAGTAATAGTTCCTATACATGCATATTAACAAGAGAATGTGAATTAAATATCAGTTGAATATATGGAATTTTTATATCAATGAAGATAAGGCGTTATATATTACACTTGTTTGCACGTAACTATGTATCCTTCAGAATTTATAATGAGCTGAAAGGTGTTCTTCACAGGAACGAAAAACAGAGACCTGTGTCGGCTTTTTTTATAACAGTCAAAAGAAAAGACTTTTGCTATGTGCAAAACATTGTTACATAATGTTAAGTGTGTTTTTCTGTATTCAAGAGCAAACAGTTTAAGTAATTTTACTTTTTTTTTGTCACAATTCTTAAATGTTACTTTTTTATTTGCTTACTTATGTTCTGTATTTTCATTTAAATCGGAAAAGGTTATTAGACACAGTCACAAGGCCATTATGTGTTTTGTGAGTGTGATCATGAGGTATTTTAAAGAGTCTGTCCTTAGTTCTCTAAAAGAATAAAATTTGCATGATATGTTTAACTTTGGTGTAAGTGTTTTGTAATACTTTGTATTGGTATAAAACCAGGGCAATCATTTTAATTACAATGTGTACATTTGTGTTTTATGCAATTAAGTGCAGTAATCTTGGTTTTACAAAAATACCATTAGGTTCCAAATAAATAGAATTATTAAAATGCCCATAAAACCTAATTAATAATATGGAATTTAAAAAAATTCTGCAATTGAAAGCAAATAGATTTTCGCAAAAGGGCCTAAAAAATATTTTTTTGTGGGGGTGAGTTTTTCAGGTACGCCACTGCCTCGGTCATACGTTTTTTTTAAGGGATGACTTTAAAAAATTATTGTTAAATATTATTGTAAAACTTTGAAAGCCTCCAAAATAAAAAAAAAAATAAAGGAAAGAAAAAACCCTTCATAATTTCAGATTACGCTAATTTTAATGTAAACATGTTTGCTATCTTAAGCCTATGTCTGTTTTAGCTTTTATATTATTATTTTTTATTCTGGTTTCATTGTAAAAATTAGGTTAAGAAATTCTGTACGATTTCATATTATCAATATGTGAAACTAAAAAAAACAAAACAAAAAAGAACTCTTACCTTTAAAATACTAGGTAGTAAATATGGCTCCTTAAAATACTAAGTCTGAATATGGTTTTGTTTTATATTTAATATTCCCCAATTGCTCACTCTTTTCGTATAAGCACCGCTCTTTTCAAAGCAGTTTGTCCACTAGTTGATTTAGCATTAGTGCCAAGTAAAATATTCACTAATCTTTGCTTGTTTCAAATTTCTTGAATTCAGACAGAAAAAGAGAACTGTGAAGAATGAATTACATATAAATGAATTGAAAAATCGATAGAAGCTACAGTAAAACATAGAGACCAGCACAAAATTCCATATAAAAGTGAAAAGCATTTAACCAAGGTTTCACTTCAAGTTTTACACTTTTCTACAGTGCACAGTTTCGCCACCAAGGGCATCAATATATTTTTGTATTTATAAGAGTATCTTTGCTTCTAAAAATGGCATTGAAAAAATCCTTTCTTGAGAAGATACTCTTGACTATAAATGGCATTTTACTCTAATATTTTTTGTCGAGTGACGACACAGTTTCTTTGCTGCAGGGTGTGAAATTATTATTATTTTTTTTTTGTTCTGTATCTGTGCTCTTGTTTGATTTGAAAAATTCATTTTGCTTTCTATATCCTTGGCCATAAGGAAATACATTTTTGCACAAAATTTCTGATTTTTCATAACGCACATTTCTGTCCGCGTAAGTTCGTATTTCTACTTGCAAATATTTTACCAATTGTAGAAATCCGGTTGAAGAAATTCTTGTACTTGGTACCATTCACTATGAAGAACACTGCACCATTGTGTACTTTAAATAACACGCAGTTTTTTCGCATTGCCTTTTTCGCTGATATTCACGTTTTTTAAAAAACCGCTTTGAAAAATACCCTTTGTGTCGAGAAGCTTCTCTTTTGAGAAACCCTTTTCTGTATATTTTGTTTTCCCGTAATGCATCGTTTTCCCACCAAGGGTTGGAAATATACCTCTGAAGTCATAGGCCTCACTTCTAAAATATCGATAGAAATTTTTGTTCCGTATAGGATAGCAATCACTCTGACAAAGATTTGCATACGAATTAATAAATTAATAACGAGGAACTGTACACCAATTATGTAATGAATAGTAAAACTATTCTAGTAATCCAATTTATTGGTGTAGGAATATACAAATAAGCGTTTCCAGGCTTTCGCACATAAACCATATGGCTTTTTCAACTGTATACAGAAATGGATTACTATTGATTGAATAGATTTGCATACGTTTATGCACAGTTTTTTTATTTGGACGCAAGTATTATTTCTACTTGCGATCAAATTTCTATTTTTCTGCTACCATAAACTGTAAAAAAAAATTTGAAATTCACGAGCCACTTTTCGAGATTACTTTCGTGAATTTACGAAGCATATTTCTGATACAACCGAAAGGGTGGAAACGTGAATTTTACGGATTTTTCATATGGCCGGAAAATTCTGAATTTTCAAATACTGTTTCGTAATTATTTTCTTATATTGACGATAAATTGTTTTTAAGATGTGTTAACAGAAAATTCGGAATTTTCAGAAATCTTTCCACAATTCCTTTCTTATATTGACAGTAAAGTCAAGGTCAGGTGATGCGCAACATATATTAGCCTCTCCTTGACAAATGTCAACCCCGCCTTCTCGTGGTGCATCCTGTTCCCACTAAAGGTGCTCTGACGAATGATCAGTAGCGGTATAACTATACCACCGGGATTAGAGGAAATGCTATCCCACACTCACCAACCCGCTTGGCCAGCGTGGTGAGTTATGGCCAAACCCCTCCAAAATGATTCCACAACTTAAATCTTGGCCCTCAGTCTCCGGCAGCTGGAATGTACCTGGCCAAGGCAGCGGCCAGTGAGACATGAAGGCAGAGGGTGCTAAGAATCCCCGGAGGACCGGACTAGGCTGCCATCTGATGCTGACCTTGGCTACGTATAATGGACGCTCCCTATCTTCTGATTCAAGGCTTCTTGAATTGGAAGAGGAACTATAAAGGATCAAGTGGGACATCGTCGGGCTGAGTGAGGTAAGGAGAAAAGGAGAAGATCTCATTGAACTGAAAAGTGGACATCTCTTCTACTATAATGGGACTGATACTGGCAGAACTAGTGGTGTTGGATTTGTAATAAACAAGAAACTGAAGGATAAAGTTGCCGCCCACTAATTGATCTGTTTGTTTTCTTTATAAAATTGGGAATTCCAACACGGAAAGTGGAGTCTAAAGCTACACTAACGCTCTTAAGACTGCCGCGGGACAGAGAAAGTTCACAAAGTGGCTGACGACTGCTTTGTAGGAGAGGAGTGCAAGGCAAAGTCGCTGGCTTGAAGGGAGTTAAGGACTGGGAAGTATTGTGTCTGCGTTTCACGATGTTAAAATTTTATTTAAATAAACAAAAACGACATTTTCTTTTAAATAAATTGTTCAAGTACAGTACTATTTTTGTAAGCGAAAATACAAAAACTAAAAGTTGAAGGCGACATTCTACCAACACTTGTATCTTGCACCAGTGGCGTAACTATTTAGAGCCGTGTATGTATGTCTAGGTGGAGGGAGTCGGAATTGCACGAATTGCTTTGTAGCCGGTAGTGAAAAGCACGAAAGCCGCCCCCCGCCCCGGTGGCGCAGTGGTCTAAGAGCTGGCTTCTGACCATTCCTCCGAGATAGGTCCGAGTTCGCATTCCGGTGAGGCATGGATGTTGTGTTTTTCTTACAGCACGGGCTGTCTCCCTTCACTGGTACCTGTGACCTTAAATTAGGGACGGGCAACTGTTTATATAGCCCATTGATTTACTCACGTGGTCGTTAAACTTTCAATAAAAAAACTACTTCATTGATTACTTGTTACTATTTATTTGTCCACATTGATTCTGATTTTGCAGATGCAATATTTTTTCCTTTAGGGGCGTTGCAATGCATTTGTCATTGTGTACTCATCATAAAGTCCCGTTATTGGAATTATTTTTTCATCCGATTGCTTTTTCTATGCATTTGCTAGCTTTCTGATGCAAAGACTTCTTGTTAGATGACGTAAAATTTATTTTTTTTTTGTTACAATAATGCAAATTGGATTGAAGAAAAAAAACCACACACACACACACACACACACACACACACTCGGAAATCAGTTTAGCGTAGTAGGTTTAAAGCTTTTCTCAAAAGGCGTGACCATTGTGCACGAGAATTTGGTGTCATCGTTTTTGTTATAGGTCATTTTTGTATTAGGTTTTACGGAGTGCCAAAGTTATTGCAGTTACAAAATGATTAGTTTAAACCTCAGCTGCTTTGCACATGATAAAATCTTCTGTGTAAGTGAACTAAAAACAACTACAATCAGTGCGTGAACTTTCCGAAAAATAATTACGAGAACGATGCCGTTCAAGCAAGAACTTGAATGTAGGAACAAAAAAATACCTGAAGCATATAACTTTCTACGATCGAACTGTTTGTTATCTACGGGTTTAGTCATTGTCTTTACCTGTTTAATTTTTTAAAATTGAAATTCACGCGTAATTTGCTGAGTGATAAAGACGTGCTGTCCTTAGTAAAAACGCGTTGCCTTTTACCCTGCTTAAAATTCTGGCAATGAATTTGTGCGTGTCTTTGGTGCCCTATATTCCTTATTAGCCTGTCTGAGGGGAAGAAATAAAAGGGATTGAAGAGAGGGAGCTGAAGAGGAGGAGGGAAGGGCAAAATAAAGCCGACAGGCAGGTGTTCGTATGGGAGGGGAGGGCACTTGAGTGATGGGCCTAGGCACGGGGAAGGTACTCTTTTTATACACGTATTGATCGTATCCTCCGGATAGTAGACTAGAGAAGCTCGTTGTGAAGATGCGAGTACCATAACGTACTGGAATCGATATCCCCAGGTCCCCTCCTCAGCCTCAAAGCACTCACAGCTTCCCAACGGAAACTGGGAGTTTGAAAACATGTCTCTGTCCGTTTGTCGTTGCGTGCAGTCGATGTTTTGAATAATATTAATTTTTAGTTGATTATTTCACGATTGGTTAGTAAAACGGTTCTAAATTAACACTCATATTTGTCCTTTGAAAGAAAGCAAAACGGTATTTTTTAAAGTAAAAGACAACAAAGTACAGCACCCGTGAATGTTTTACTTAAAAAGAAGACCAAATATACTTGCATGAAAATTGGTACACATATTCTGACATACCCGTATTATCGGTATATTCTATGTAACCGCCCTCAGCCTAAACGACTGCTTCAATGCGGGACTGGAAACTTTGATCTGCTCGAATCAAGTGGTCCTTATTTATTTCAGACATTATCCAGACCGGTCTCGTTCATTTCGTCCACGCCAATTCGTCGACAGGTACATTCGTCTACACTCAATTCGTCGACATTATGTATGCAAACAGTCGATTCCTAAAAAAAACAAGTTCAGAACCACCAAATTTGGTATACTATCTCATGGTAGTATCTTAGACCGTACGCGGTTTTTGGAAGGGGTCGAGGGAGCCCCATACAAAATTTTCTCAAAAATTTCTATTTTTTACTTAAGAACTGCAACACAAATCTGTACTCCGATACCCTATCTGCGGTCTAAGTTAGAGTACCATGAGATAGTATATCAAATTTGGTGGTTCTGAATTGAAAACTGTAGATTTTACGAAAATTTTGTATAGGGCCCCGACCCCTTTCGTCTATGGTGTAAGTTGGTGTAAGAGTACAGTGAGATAGTATACCAAATTTGGTGGTTCTAAATTGAAAACTAGATTTTACGAAAATTTTGTATGGGCCTCCCCTTTGACCCCGGGCCCCGACCACTTCCAAAAACCGTGTACGGTCTAAGAGAGTACTATGATGGTATACCAAATTTGGTGGTTCTGAACTTTTTTCGGTTTTTTAGGAATCGACTGTTTGCATATATAGTGTCGACGAAGTGAACCATACCCATCCAGACAGTGGCGGCCTTCAGTGAATCTTTGGTATTGTGGAGATGTTGATTCGTCTCCCTTTCAACAATGCCCCACACGTAGTAGTCCAGGGAATTTAAATCTGGCTAGTTTGGAGGTCACATGTTTGGGTGTAACGTGATCGTGAAGATTGTCCGCCATCCATTCTTGGGTCCCCTGAGCTTTGTGAGCAAGTGCAGAGTTCTGCTGAAACATGTATGGCCTTCCATTGCTTACTTCTATCCAGGGCTTGACAACTGTTTCCAGCACCTCAATCTAGCCAGTAGCATTAACTGTACGACCCTGCGAAAAGAAGTGAGGTGGCATGACGTGTCCTTTGCTACTCACCACTCCTAAAATCAGCACAGTTGCGGGAAAATTTGTGCGCATTACTCTGAGGACATCAGAAGGATCTGCACACAACCACCTCTCATTTCTGCTGTTAAACATTTGGTCCTGGTTGAAGTTTTTCTCATCAGACAAAAACTGGAGAATGCCATATTCTTCGGTGTGTTTAAATCATGTTGAGTAACCGCTTTGCTCGGATCAGGCGATTTTCCTGTGTTTTCGCAAACATGAATTGGCCTCTCGTTATTACATACGGCTTATATCGAATGTCCTCAGGCATCAATCACCGTTCTGATAGTGCCCTCTAATACCTGGAGATCTGTAGCAATGGCCCTTATTGACTTTCCGGGGATATCATCAATAATGTTCTGAACATGTTGCATAAACTGTGGTGTCCTGATAGTGTCAGAACGCTGAGAATGCTTTTTACGCTTCGATACAGGTGAAACAGTTCCGCCAGAATCTTCCAACTCCTTCCGAACTTTATGAACAAATGATCTGGCAACATTCGAAAACGTTGCAATCTCGAAATCGCTTTGGTTTGCGCATAAGGCAACAATAACAGCGTGCTTCTTCATTTCTTGGGTCGGCTTATAATCCGCCATGGGGTATCTGAAACAAAAAAAGGCAGTTAATTCAGTTTGACGGACACAAAAGGTTAAAAAGTGGCATTCCTCAAATACCCTACACACCCTGTACAGTACCCCCCCCCCCGTCTTGTACTGTTCTTAAGAATATATTCCGATATATCACAGACAGCGTGTATCTTTCTTTCTTCCTTGCTCAAGTGCTTGTCACTCGCTTACAGAGGTGTGTAGCTGCTGAAGCCGCCTATTTCGAATAAAACAAGGTTGTGTGGTATGAGTTATGTTTCTTTCATGCTTACCCTCCAAATGAGCTATTCTCCGAATGACCTGGTACATTACACCATCTGCTGCCAGCCTGGTGCGAAAACCATGCTCCTCAGCATGGATCACAGGAGTATCAAATTCATCGGTGTCATGGGTCACTAGTGATGCCAAAAAATGCTAGGCAGACGCCATCTGTCGTTATGCCAACGATCAAATTTGGACCGCTCCGGTTGCCGAGTTGTTAGGGGAGTGGGCTTTTTTGGCTAATAGTGGGGGTTGGATCCGATTTCGAGTCCCAGATGAGGCATGGGTGGTGTGCTTGTATTACAGTATCAGTTCTGTCCTTTCCATGGAAACAGTGGCCCTAAATCAGCGGCCGGGGAATCCCCAGCATTTGTTGAACTCACAGGAGTCGTTGATCTCGGAAACAAATATTCTGTTGTTTTTCGTGATTGGGAGTTAGTCAGTCGTCGTGCCTGGATCTTACTGAATGCCGATGCCTGTTCGGACATCGTTGGTCGTCGTGCTGTGTAAAGATTTTAACAGTATTCCAGTGGCCCCAGTGCCCGAATGGTCAGAGGAATAGGTTTCTGACCATTCCTTCGAGCAGGCACCGGGTTCGAGTCCCGAATGATGAATGGTTGCTGTGGTTGTCTTGTGGCGTTGGCTCTCTCCCTTCACCGGAACTAGTAGGCCTACGTTAGCGATGGGTGACAGTTTAAAGCCCTCGAGTTACTCATTGCGATCATTAAACCCTGGAGGGTGGGGAAAGAAGAAACATCTGGATAAGTAGCTCTTTACAACTTGATAACGCTCCTCGCCACAGAGTTTGTCTTGCATTCACGTGACTTAAGCAGATTAAAGTGGTTCACATTAATCGAGATCAACCCTATTTGAGCTTATTTAGGACTTCTAGGTCGGATGGGCACCAAACCAAGTTGGCCACCACACTTCTGTGATGTTAATAGCTATAGTGAACAGGGTGAGGCCGCCCCGGTGGCGCAGTGGTCTAAGGCGCTGGCCTCTGATCATTCGTCCGTAAGGGGTCCGGGTTCAAATCCCGGTCAGGCATGGATGTTGTGTTTGTCTTACGGCACTGGTTCTCTCCCTTCCCTGGAACCAGTGACCCTAAAATAGGGACGGGCGACTGCTTATAGCCCATTGAGTTGCTCACGGTGGTTGTTAAAATTCCAATCAAAAAAAAAAAAAAAAAAAAAAAACTTCGTGAGTGGTTGTCTTTGTATATGTGCAGCAGAGATGAGTTCGGGCTCAATTTTAAGAGCCCGAGCCCGAAGTATGTCAGCCCGAGCCCGAAGTGTGTCAGCCCGAGCCCGAAGTATGTCAGCCCGAGCCCGAAGTATGTCAGCCCGAGCCTGAAGTATGTCAGCTCGAGCCCGAAGTATGTCAGCCCGAGCCCGAATTTTATATTGCAAGATAGAGTCAGGGCCCGAACGAGCCCGAAAACTATGATTAACCTGTTTCGGTATTAAAAAACATCTCCTCTTCCAGACTTCATCGCTTTCCCCTCTGTGCAATTAACCGATGTCTTTCTCAACTGCAGAGTGGGGAAGGGATGGTAATCTATTTCTACAGTTTTTTGGCAATTCATTTCTTACTGAAATGCTTCGGGGGAACCGGGCATGAGGAAAAGTCGGGCGGCACAACAATCTACGTCGTACGTTGCTCAACAGAATTAGCAGGGAGCTGCCCCGTTGAGGTAGGAAAGAAAATTTCGTCAGCTTGCTATCTATCTTATAGGTCTTAGAGAAATTTTTCCTTCGCAGAAATTCAGTAATTCATGGCCAATGGTATTTGTTACCCATTCCCGGAATGAATAGCCCTGCCGAGTTCCCACCCCTCATCTAGAACCAGTTGCCGAATAATTCTATTTAAGAACTAGAAAGTGTAAAAAAAGTCTCGTGTGCTAAATCATACAAAATCACATTTAAAAAAAAGGAGGAAAATTCTCTCATTCTCTCAGAGCCTGAGCCCGAATTCTAGTAAGTATTATAGAGCCGGGCTCGGGCCCGGTTTCGACTTCGGGCTTTCGGGCGTCGGTCTGTCGTCTCTCAGCACTGATGTGCAGCCGGCCTCAGAAAATACTGAAAGTCAAGTGATGCGTAAGACAACACAAGGGCCAAATACGCTCCCGCACATGCTGATTGTGAAAGAAAAATATTTTTATTGCAGGGAATGTTCAAGATATGCTTGTCTGCGTGAGTGTAAAAGTCTACGGTGAATTCAGTCACACAGTATTATGTGTTTGTTTCTGTTTCGTCATGATCCATGCGGATAAGTGTACACAGCGATGGCTGCTCTGTTGACCGAGTGGTCACAGGAGCGGGCTTCTGATTAGTCGCGGGAGGAGACCTGGGTGATGCGCTTGTACCATGCCCTTAAATCAGGGGCTGACTATTCTCTACAGCCTTAGATGCTCAAAAGTGTCATTAAACTCCGGATAAAAAAAAAAAAAAAAAGGAAATATTAATTTAACTGCACGTTTTGATATTCTGCGTCGAGCAGAACGTCAATTTTCTATTTCCGATATGTAGTGTGCGTTTGCTCAGTATATTTTTCACCGAAAATTAGAAAATTGAGAAATTTTGAAATTCTCCCATAAAAAAAGTTACTTTAGCTAACTGTTTAAAAAATTGCAAGTCAGGTTCGCGGAATAAACGTTCACCATGTATGTCAGGTAAGAGCTCAGTCATTTATTATCATAACACGTGAAATCAAATGATTCACGTTCGTATTATCTTTAAATCGCATTCTGAGTGACGAAGGTGAAATGTCGCATAATGAGGTGAAGCATTGTTTCCAAGTGAAGAATGAATCCGTTTATTCTTTATGGCTTTATCCTGTTATCCTACTTGGTTTCCGTCCGTCTCTTTGTTGCGCGTGCCTTCGTATTCAGATAACTGATAGGCTAAAACTAATAAACCTTGAAAAGGGGAAGGGGGGGGGCGTACAGTAAAAGAAAAAAATTTACCCCCGCCCACCGCTGCTGCACTCTTCGTCTCTCTTTCTTTCTTTCTTTTGCAAAGGTTCTCTCTTCCTGGCATTTATGTATACGTTGAATTATGCTACCGACAGCATGACATAATAATTATCAGCGGGAAACAAGGCACAGCAAAATGACAAAATGAATGGTTTTCCTTATTCCTTTGGAAATTTTTATGAGGTGTTACTATCAACAATGTCAAAAATTACACGTCGCACCGGTGGCGCAGTGGTCTAAGCGCTGGCTTATGATCCTTCGTTCGTGAAGGGTCCGGGTTCGAATTCCGGTGAGGCATGAATGTTGTGTTTGTCTTACTGCACTGGCTCTCTCCCTTCCCTGGAACCAGTGACTGCATATAGCTCATTGAGTTGCTCACGGTGGTCGTTAAACCTTCAATTAAAAAAAAAAATACATTAAACGCTAAATGAAATTGTATTTCATCACTTAATAAAATTTTATTTATGACGATGAAAGCAGTTCAGATGAGCTCGAAATCAAACGGTAAGGGCAAACATGCGCCGCAGTTATGCTACATCAAAATCGAAAACTCAATTTTTTTAGCACGTCTTTTTGTAAAAAAAGATCGTGCTTATGTTATCGGTTTGTCCGTCTGTACCCACGGTATCTCTGCAATTATTAGTCTGATTTGAAAAATTCTTTTTTGCATTGGGAAGCTTGAAATATGCGAATGATGATCCTTTATTTTGTTTTTTTTTACGATGTACAATTTCGCCGCTAGAGGGCGTAAATGCAGATGGTGTTGAATTCAAAATTACGTTTTATTCCACATATTTGCTTCTAAACTTCCGATTGAAAAAATTCTTTTATCTTTCGATTCCATTTATGTCGAAGAAAATGGAATCGAAAGTCCGTAAGTTGCGTAAATCGACGTCTCTGGCGTCTACCCGGCATTCTTGTCACTCTGTACTCTTGCTTGCGTCGGCCGGTGCGTTTCGCTTCCTTGGGGCATCGACTACACACCGGTTTATAAGGCTGCCGGTTCTTACTTTCAGCGCCACCACAGGGTGTGCTGTCATGCGCAATCGCACTAAACGTGGATTATTTGCATACCAACACGCACTCTAGCTACTTGCAAAGTTTCGCGGTTGTAGCATGATTTCTTCTAGGTGCACAAATTTCGTTGTCCGTGTGTGCATGTTCATAAACCAGGTACTGTAATTTGTAATCGGGGCAGTCATTTTGAATTACCCTGTACTTTGAGTTTAATAACTCGTGTGTAAGCTATTTAATTAATGTAACGTCGGCGAAGTATGCATTAATGTTTTTTTTTAGTTTAACGAGAAGGAAGAGTCGTCCACTACTAATTTTGGCTACTGATTCGAGGAAAAGAAGAAAACCAGTCTGAGGATTTGGACCCACGCTGTTGAACCTGGGTCCAAAGACTACTGGGTAGCTGTTTGTTAACATATGTGATAATCATATGTCGTTTGTTGGTATTAAAACGAATTCGATGCTACCTTTGGAGCCGTTTCAACCGTTCAGAGTCAATCCCTAGAAACTGGTTTGTACTTGATAACAATTCTGTTGTCTGGAGTGTTATGACAATCTACCAGTTTGGTTATATCATCACTATGATTATTGGAGTCAGGTTTTCTTGGCCACTATTGATTGATAGCATGGCAAAGGTGAGATGAATCTTCCATCGTAAGCCTGCATATTAACCCGTCGTCAGTTAGTACACGTTGAACAACGCCAGTGGTCGGGTGTGAAAGTTTTTCTCACACTACCTTTTTCGGCTGTTTTAAGGAGTCTACTCAATATTAACACCTTTCTTTGCGAGAAATATAGTTAATATATATAGTTACAAATCAAATTAGGCGAAAAACGCACTCGTGTCATCGGATTATCTATAAAAATGCAAAATACAAACGCCAGTGTTGCTTGATGCGGAAAGCTCTCACGTGACGAAAACGCCAGCAGTTGTTTGATGAGAAAAATGTTCACACGAAGCACACTGGAGCAAAGAGTAGATTATCGGAAGGTCAAAGACGCGCCCATCCTTATCGGAACTGATCGCAGATTGTTAAGAAGATTCTATAAGTCAGCTAGAGCGCGGGTTGGTGCCCCCAGGGTCACTTCCAAATAAATTGAGCTCTTTATATGCGAAGCGTGAGAGAAATGCTCACAACGCCAGTCCTTATCGGAACTAATAAGAGATTGTTGAGAAGATTCTAAAAGTAAGCTAGAGCGGGGGTTGGTGCCCCCAGGGTCAATTCCAAATAAATGGCGCTCTTTATATGCGAAGCGTGATAGAAATGCTCACAGTGCGATCAACGACTGGTTGAAAGCTGTGGTTTTTCTATATGCTCGCAGAGTGCTTATTACCTTCTATTTTACTCGAAGCAACAGTGCAGCCACCATACTTAAAAATAAAATTGGGAAGCGCCAAAGAATCTTTGTAAATGAAAAAAACAAAACAAAAAACGTGTCAGTGGCTTAAGGAGGTAAGGAGGTAGGAATCCGGGGGAAGGGGGTGTCCACCCTCCAGCGTAATTTAATTTCTAGTAAACTCTGGCTGTGTCAGCTGTAAGGTGGACTAAACGTGTTTTAAAAGGGAATTTTTGGTGGAGAATTTTGCCAAACAGTGTGTAACAGACTTGGAAATTTGGTAAGAAGCTCACAACCGTTATTCTAGCCTGTTACTCTGTTTACCATGCAAATTCTATCATCTTAGGTTTTATGTCGTAAAACAGAGTTAGAGTCCAATCCTGCCTATTAAAGTACACTGCTCGGCATAGAAAGTGCCACATTCACAAGTATTTGTGAGAGTGCCATGCAATTGGTGGGTATGTGTCGACAGTTGGGTTATATGTATAAATGATTGCAGTTGCGAACCAAGAAGGCGATAGGTAAGGGAGACTAAAAGGTAAAATGCCTCTGCGTGGATAAATTTGACCGTCTTCACCTGGCCGTGTGGACCACTGCATCGGAGTGATCTCGGTGGCGGAAGCACCTGTAAGGAGTGAGAATGCCTGGGCGACGTCATCGGAAATCCTACCATCACACGGACACCTTTACCAGAGGCTTCATCACTGGGTTATGTATATTTTTGTCTTACAACATGTCCTCACCTGAGCGAGAGAATTATTGCACCGGAGTGATCTCGGTGGCGAAAGCACGTGTAAGGAGTGAGAATGCCTGGGCGACGTCATCGGAAATCCTACCATCACACGGACATCTTTAGCAGAGGCTTCATCATAGAATTACGTACGGCTGGTTGGTCCATGCATCGCATCGCGGCGGAAAGGAATTGGGATGCAACAACTGTCGCCCGGATGTGGCGACAGTTGTTGGAGGAAGGTAACGTGATCCGCTATAGTGGGACTTGGGCTTCGTGCCGAATGCGACGCCAAGCCGTAGTAGCCCCACAATCCACAGCGGATGACATTCGACGCGGTGTACAGGCTATTGTCTCGTCACCGATTGAGAGTATGGAGACGACTTTTTTTTTTTGATTCGAGGTTTAACGACCACCGTGAGCAACTCAATGGGCTATAAGCAGTTGGCCGTCCCTAATTTAGGGTCACTGGTTCCAGGGAAGGGAGAGAGCGAGTACCGTAAGACAAACACAACATCCATGCCTCACCGGGATTCGAACCCAGACCCCGTTCGGACGAATGATCAAAGGCCATCGCTTAGACCACTGCGCCACCGGGGCGGCGGAGACGACTTTGTCACCGTGCTGAAATTGCTGCCATCCGTGAGCTTCATACGGTTCCCCAGCCTGGTGTCATTGTTTGGGTCGCTCTCATTTAAAACAATCGCTCACCGTTCGTACGTATAGTTGGTATAATGACAGCACGTCGATACGTCGAAAAAGTTCTGCAGCCCGTTTTAATGCTGTATCTCCGTGGTATCCCTGCCGCGAAGTTTCAACAAGATAACGCCTTTTGAGAGAACAACATAAGCAGAGAGTACCTACAATGTGCCCGGGTACTGCCCTGTACAGCACGATCTCCAGATTTCTTCCCAAGAAAAACGTGTGGAACGTCATTGGCAGATGACTTAACGGCTCTGCAAGACTCCTCGCAATATCAGTGAATTGTGGCACATATCAACGATACCTCAGGACACCATCCGGTGATTTTCCCACTCTATGCCACGCCGTGTTGCCGCATGTATAGCCCAGCATGGCGGTCATGCAACCTATTGACTCAGACCATTTTATACAGCCTCCTCGCTCATTGCATTCATGTAATCCCTCAGAAATTATTTACGTCTTCCCATTTACTTGTGTACAGGTGTGGTAAAGTTTCGTCTCATTTTTTGCATTTTTTCATGGTATGGCATTTTCTATGACGAGCAGTGTAATTAAAAATCATGGGGCATATCATGGGCTAGTGAGATCCTCGTGCTACATTGCCTGGATTCTAGACACTGTACTTGTGCCTCGTCCAGCACCCTTCATTAAGTGTGGCAATGTAGCTGTTCATAGATAGCTTTTCAGGTACTTCGTTGGTGTAACATGACAACAGCTATGGGGCGCTTTATTTATACACTTTCATTGGGGTTATTATATTGTCTGCCGAAATTGTTTTAACGAAACTTTCTTGTTGATGTCTATGGAGTTCGATTCAATACATATGTTTTTGTAACTTATCTCTTGAGAGATATTTACACAGGATGTATTATACTAATCATTTGTGCGACGTCCTGCTCTTATAATGCAAAGAAAAACTGTTTGACTTGATGTAAATGCCATTTCAGTGCTTTATGTGTGTGTACGCATTATAGGAGTGGATGCTGTAACGTCTATTGCTTGCCTTTATTGTACTTATGAGTATAGTTAGAAAAAGGAATGTTTTTAACTTTCCCCATCGCGGAGTTGGAGTGTAGAACATTAGTCAGTTTATAATTTTACTGTACTCTAGCTTTGGGTTTTGTAGTTCTAGTATTTCATCTTCCTTTCCCTCTCGAGAACTGGATCGTAGAGTCACCACAATTTTGTCTAAACGTTGGGGCTTTTCGTGCTGCTTCGTGAGTGTTCCGCTAAAGTGCTGTGTCAAATTACCTAGGTAATTAGCAGTGTCTGTTTCGATGTCTTCTTTCTTCTGCGCGAGATTCCATTTTCAGTAGTAAAGTGATGCTCATTGATCCTTCTCGTCGGGTTTTGGTTTTTAGGTGGCAAATTTGTAAAAGTTTTTTTTCTTCGATATAAACTTTTGTAAGTTTTTATAATTATTGTGTTCCATGTTGTTCATTGCTCGGTGTCGCTTAAATGGTTCTTGGACTATATAAACTTAATGGATAAGTTATTATATACACTCCGATAACAATATGCAAAGCAAAAGTATCGCGTCCAGTCTCGTGGGACAAACTGGCTATGCCTATAAATTGAGCAAGTCTCTATTCAAGGCAGCGACGTGAGTGAATTTGACCGTGGAAGGCCGATTGTTCAATCACCGCAATTGCTAAACTTTTGGGATTTCCACGTCAGACCGTCGCACGTGTATAGGCACTAAGAATACGTGAAATACGGCAACATTTCCAACCAGTGGGAGAGATGTGGCCGTAAACGTGCAGCTGACTCTTGAGGTAAGAACACACTGTCCTGCATCTTTACAAGAAATCGCACTGTTACCACGCAGAAAATTACGTCGGAATTCACAAGCTTTTGCACAAAGACTATCTGTCGTACCATGGAATTCACAAGCTTTGCACAAAGACTATCGAAATTCACAAGATTTTGCACAAAGACTATCTGTCGTACCATGGAATTCACAAGCTTTGCACAAAGACTATCGGAATTCACAAGCTTTTACACAAAGACTATCTGTCGTACCATGGAAAAAACAGGCTGTGGAAGTCGAAGTCACGTCATCTGGTCCAACGCATCACGGTTTTAACTCCATTTGCTGATGGGAGGGATGCGTGTGAGGTGTTAACCAAATGAAACGATGGACACAGCTTGCCAAGTTGGGTCATGCAGGCAGGTGCAGGCGTTGTAACAGTTTAGGGTGTGTAGCGTTTACATGTGCTTCCTGGGTGCCCCTCGTACCAGTCGAGACCTCAATCATTGGCACAAGGCATATGTACATCCTCGCCGACCATCTACACCCGTTCGTAACGATTTACTTTCAATAACATGGCACCAACCTTCAACAGGACAAGTCTACACCACCGACCAATTGGTTCCAGATGCATTCAAGTGAGTTTGACACACTCGAATGCGCCCCAGCCTTCCTAGATCTCTGGACCTCAACCCCATTGAGAATTTGTGGTACGAATGGGAAAGATCTGTTCCAGTCCGCCAACCACCCAGCGGCAACTGTGGATGACAGGCTGCTCTTGTGAGGGCAAAAGATGGAGCGAGACGTTATTAGAGAGGTGTACATAATAATTTGCCTATTCCATGTATAACCCCCGTCTCATTTTAAAAGCAAACCTGAAAAAAATGTGAAATTAGCAATATGGTTCTTTTAAGTATAACAAATATCATTTTTAGTTTTAAACAGATTGCAGCAACGTACTGTGCTTATACATACAGTTATTACTACACACGTATAGTGTATTCTCCACAAAATAGTAAATTTGCGTGAAAATAAAATCCCTACTACGGTAATGTACGTAGCAGTATTTACGTACTTAACATCCATAACGATGCCAATAAGAATAGGCTCAATTCTGGTGCACATTACTCTGGATACTCTATGGTTCCTGTCATAGACTTGTATGTTTTTGGTATATGAACTACATATGTTTCTGTGGCGCCATCTTAACTTCCAGGCGACTCCGTATTTCTGTGGCACCTGCATATGTTTCTGTGGCACCTGCATATTTTTCTGTGTCACCTGCATATGTTTCTGTGGCACCATCATATGTTTCTGTGGCACCATTTTATCTCCCAGGCGACTTCATATTTCCCGCCCAGGCACCAGTGCTGAGGCAGCCTGAAGCAGAGTCTGGTCCCGAACGGGCTCGTCTTGCATAATATTTTCTGTAGTTCGGACTTGGTCTGAGAAATGGAAATAATTTTTTTCCGGGGGGAGGAGAGTTATATATTCCGGACATGGGCGGCAAATGCCATAAGCCACGAATTAGTGTATTTTCTGCGGAGAAGGAAATATTTCGAGAACTAGATAGCACACCGACAAAATTTTGCCCCCTACATCCACGCGGCAGCTCCCTTCTGATTCTGTTGAGCAAAGTACGTAGATTGCAGCGTCTCTCGGCCTTTCCGGATTCCCGACCACTTGAAGCATTTCAGAAGGAAACTAATGGTCAAGGAAAATCGAGCGGCTACTCTATAGAAACAGATAGAAGTCCCTTCCCTACTTCCGAGATGAGAAAGACACCGGTTACTTGCAGGGGGAGGAGAGAGTGGATGTCTGGAACAGATTTTCCCCTTATAAATGCCTAAACAGGTTAGCCATAGTTTTCGGGCTCGAGCTCTTGAAATTTAGCAGGAACTCAGCACTGCCAAGCACTCAGTTGTATGCCACCTCCAGATTCATGAATATCATGTGCGATTATTCTTTTTATTTATCCGCATGAGCACAACAGATGTGACATCTGTGTCTTCCACACATAAGTTCGAATCATCGTTTGGCTATAATTTTGCCTCTTCTCTCATTTTCTTCATCATATATTTCCCTCCGTATCTATATGTATGCTCAGTTAGTTTTTATATCCTGGAAGTTGCTGCAGTTCTCGTTTTGTCAGATGCTGTCAAAGCTTTGTTTTTCCATTGGTTTGGAAAAACTTTCTGTTCAGATTCGTATCTTTTCATTAAAGCTCACAAGATATTAGTACTTTCTGCGCCTGAAAACTTTGCTCACTTGTACAGGTATGATGTCTCACTCAAACTTTTCATGCATTTTTGGAAGTTCTAGATTTCTTTCCTCCGAATCATGATAATAAATTCGGTTTCTCTCTTCTCTTATTGATATCCGGATCTGTTCATTCACTAGTTTTTCAAAGCTTTGTTTTCGTCTGTCTCGTTAATCTTTTCATTTGTTAAATGTGATAACTTTCATTTCCTTATTTCTTACTTTTCCAATTGTGAAATTTTGTTTTGCTCGTTTCTTGTGGCCTGTTCTTCACGGTCTTCAATTGCGGCTCACATTTTAGTTACTTTCTTGGTTATTTTGTAGACTTCCTCATCTGGTTTATACGGCGCTTCAGTTCTTGCCCTGTTAATTTTTTTTCTTTCTCAGCTGTGCTTGTTCATACCACTACTATGTTTGCTTGTCTCCGAGCGTCTTCAAAGCTACACCCAGAATCGCACTTCAGTTCAGTTTCACCATGTTAGGATTTTTATTATTCTGCAGCACCTTCTAGCGCCTTTCATTGTTTTCTCTTGCAGCAACCTATCCTTAAAAGTTAATGTGCGTTTTTTTTCATTTCGTCAAAACCATAAAAAAAAAACAAAAAAAAACAGTTGCTTCCTCATTGCAATCTTTTTTCATTTCTTCCCATTTTTTTTTGTTTACTTTCTAGTTGCAAACAAAACATGACAAGCCTAGTAACATGTCGGACCACCTTAGACACGCAGAGACCGGCGGATCTGAGAATCCCCGGGGAGCAAGCAGGCGATAATTGTCAGTGGTTTGAAAGTGTTGTAAGAAGCTAGCGCAAGAGGCACGAGAAGGTTCGCGTGCAAAGCGCGCCTGCGCCCACAAAGTTCGTTCGTAAACGAAAGCTCTTTTCAGAGCTACTTGCTCCGCCTGATCCAAGCTCTGCCCCGATGTCGTCGGGCCGGTCCTACCACTCATCATGAGTGGTTCAAGTGCAGAGCACACTGAGCAAATACCATCTTGCTCGGGTCTTCAGACCCATTCTCCCGGGGATAGAGACCCCGAGAACCGTGAGAGTACAGTCACGGAGGAATTTCTTGGGCTGTTCCACGAGCTTAACACGCTGATGGACAGCCCGACTACTAGAATCTCACACAACGTGAGAGGGTTGTTACGACCCGTTCTAGACCAGATGCTCAGCTTCGTAACAAAACAGTCGCTGCAACTGGAAAACCTCAAAGGGCAACTGTTGGTAAGAGAACGGAGTGCGCCCGTCGAAGAGAAGCCAACCTATGCTAAGGTTGCCGGGAGAAGGCAAGCTCCCGCAGCACCAAAGAAAGTTAAGCTGACCCACCCAGTGATCCTCTATCCGAAGATCGCGGGCAAAACGTCAGAGGAGGTGAAGATCATGGCGAAAGAAGTGATTGACCCATGGAGCATGGACATTGAAATTAAAGGTTTGAAGAAAGTGGCAAACGGAGGGGTTCTGATCGAATGCACTAAGGCGGAAGGGGTGAAGGCACTTGAGGACACGTTTCAGGAAAACCCGCAACTGAGTGAGACGTTTGTGTTAAAAAAGCCAGCGAGGAGACTTCCCAGAGTGATAGTCTATGGAATTGACTCAGACGATCAACAACAGATTGTTGATGGGATCGCGATGCAGAATGAGATCCAGGACCATGACAGTTGCAGATTACTCTTCCCAATCAAAGCGAGGTCGGGGAAGAAACACTGGGTGTTTGAGTTCGCACCAGCGGACTTTCGCACTCTAGTGAAAAAAGGGAAAGTCAACATCGGCTGGCAGATTTACTCCTGCAAAGAATACTTGCGGGAAACCCGTTGCTTCAAATGCAACGGGTTTGGTCATCACCGTAAGAAGTGCAAAGCAGCGTCTGAAACCTGTGCTCGATGTGGCCAGGAGGGACACAGGCAGCAGACCTGCAAAAACGAAGCGAATTGCCCCAACTGTCGAAGTGCAAACGAGAAGTTCCGCCTCAAGCTCGACACCGCCCACTCCAGTACAGATCCAGATTGTCCTAGTCTGAAGAAAGAACACGAGAGAATCCGTTACAGGACGGATTATGGCTGAAGAACAAGCAACGAAAGGAAAAGATGGGACTGCGATCCCAAGAAGAAATGTAAGACGTTGAATGTGCGTCCAATGTGCTTGTGTTTTAACAATTCGAGAGTTTCTTTAATGTCAATGTGTGTGTGTACCTATGTATTGTGTTTGTAATAAAAAGGCTTCGGCTCAAAAAAGTTCGAGTGGCGAACCAATCTCCCAGACGTCCCTCAATAGACACACAGTCCATCGTATGCGACCTTCCCAGTTCGCACCACCCGTCGGTGTGTCCGAATCTGCGGCTCTTGGACGGGGATTGGTAGCGTAACGCTCACCGACGGTGAACGTGAATAAAGAGGCCTATCTATCCTTGCAGAGTCCGCAACAGGACGGAGCAAGCAGATGACTCAGTATTAAACACGCAGAAGGACTGCCGAATTCGACAAAATGTTAGAACACATCGCGGTGCGACCTCGGTGGTATAGTGGTTAGAGGCGTTCGCTTCAGGCTAATCGTCCGATGTGGGCTCGGGCTCGAGTTCTGGATGAAGCATATGAGTAATGGGTTTTTCCTACGGCTGGCTTTTTCTTCCTTCTCTGAAATAAGTAGCCCCTAGTTATGTGCGGGATACTGTTCATGGCCCTAAGAGTGTCTCATGGGGAGTGGTTCACTTCGTCGACAACTCATTTCGTCGACGCCACTTCGTCGACAATCATTTCGTCGACACTCACTTCGTCGACACTATACAGTATATGCTTTCGTAAAATCTACAGTTTTCAATTTAGAACCACCAAATTTGGTATACTATCTCATTGTACTCTTACACCAACTTAGACCACAGACGGAAGAAGTCGGGGCTCGGGATCAAGGGGCCCCCATTCAACATTTTCGTAAAATCTACAGTTTTCAATTTAGAACCACCAAATTTGGTATACTATCTCATTGTACTCTTACACCAACTTGGACCACAGACGGAAGAGGTCGGGGTCCGGGGTCAAGGGGCCCCCAAACAACATTTTCGTAAAACCTACAGTTTTCAATTTAGAACCACCAAATTTGGAATACTATCTCATTGTACTCTTACTTGGACTACAGACGTAAGAGGTCGGGGCCCGGGGTCAAGGGTGTCCCATACAACATTTTCGTAAAACCTACAGTTTTCAATTTAGAACCACCAAATTTGGTATACTATCTCATTGTACTCTTACTTGGACTACAGACGTAAGAGGTCGGGGCCCGGGGTCAAGGGGGCCCCCAAACAACATTTTCGTAAAACCTACAGTTTTCAATTTAGAACCACCAAATTTGGTATACTATCTCATTGTACTGTTACTTGGACTACAGACGTAAGAGGTTGGGGTCCGGGGTCAAGGGGGCCCCAAACAACATTTTCGTAAAACCTACAGTTTTCAATTTAGAACCACCAAACTTTTTTTTTTTTTTTGATTGGAGGTTGAACGACCACCGTGAGCAACTCAATGGGCTATAAGCAGTCGCCCGTCCCTAATTTAGGGTCACTGGTTCCAGGGAAGGGAGAGAGCCAGTGCCGTAAGACAAACACAACATCCATGCCTCACCGGGATTCGAACCCGGACCCCTTACGGAAGAATGATCAGAGGCCAGCGCCTTAGACCACTGCGCCACCGGGGCGGCCACCAAATTTGGTATACTATCTCATTGTACTCTTACTTGGACTACAGACGTAAGAGGTCGGGGTCCGGGGTCAAGGGGGCCCCAAACAACATTTTCGTAAAACCTACAGTTTTCAATTTAGAACCACCAAATTTGGAATACTATCTCATTGTACTCTTACTTGGACTACAGACGTAAGAGGTCTGGGCCCGGGGTCAAGGGCCCCAAACAACATTTTCGTAAAACCTACAGTTTTCAATTTAGAACCACCAAATTTGGTATACTATCTCATTATACTCTTACACCAACTTAAACCACAGACGGAAGGACTCGGGGCCCGGGGTGAAGGAGGTCCCATGCAACATTTTCGTAAAATCTACAGTTTTCAATTTAGAACCACCAAATTTGGTATACCATCTCATGGTACTCTAACTTAACTCGCAGATAGGGTATTGGAGTGCAGAATTGTGTTGCAGTTCTTAAGTAAAAAGTGGAAATTTTTGAGAAAATTTTGTATGAGACTCCCTTTACCCCGGCCTCGACCCCTTCCAAAAACCGTGTACGGTCTAAGTACAATGAGATAGTATACCAAATTTGGTGGTTCTAAATTGAAAACTGTAGATTTTACGAAAATGTTGTTTGGGACCGGGCCTCTTTTGACCCCGGGCCCCAACCCCTTCCGTCTGTGGTCTAAGTTGATGTAAGAGTACAATGAGATAGCATACCAAATTTGGTGGTTCTAAATTGAAAACTGTAGATTTTACGAAAATGTTGTATGGGGGCCCCTTTACCCCGGGCCCGACCCCTTCCGTCTGTGGTCTAAGTTGGTGTAAGAGTACAATGAGATAGTAAACCAAATTTGGTGGTTCTAAATTGAAAACTAGATTTTACGAAAATGTTGTTTGGGACTGGGCCCCTTGACCCCGGGCCCCAACCCCTTCCGTCTGTGGTCTAAGTTGATGTAAGAGTACAATGAGATAGCATACCAAATTTGGTGGTTATAAATTGAAAACTGTAGATTTTACGAAAATGTTGTATGGGGCCCCCTTCATCCCGGGCCCCGACCCCTTCCGTCTGTGGTCTAAGTTGGTGTAAGAGTACAATGAGATAGTAAACCAAATTTGGTGGTTCTAAATTGAAAACTGTAGATTTTACGAAAATGTTGTGTTTTGGTGGAAATAAAATAATTTAAATTTAATTTGTTTTGAGTATATTGAATTGGATTGATATTTATTAAAAGGCGTTATATTTATGCAGGTATTGAAATTCAAAATATGGAAATTATAGAAAATTTAAATTTGGGAGATGGGTGGATGCATTTCGAAACAAAAATATTTTCTAAGTACTAGAAAAAGGCCATGAACATCCTAAACAAAAATGCATCTGAAAATTTACATTCCACAAGAAGTTATTGGAAAGTTTGCGTTGTTTGTGTTCAAGCAGAGTTGAGTCACCTGAAAGTGCAAAAATAAGTGAATATTGTTGCATGTGTATGAAAATGTGTCACTATAAGACATATGATAAAATGTACTCGTTCAACAACAACTTGTGGAGGCGGTGAAAGTCAATCTAAAATGGATAGGACAAAAATTGCAGTTATGAAATACCTTAGAAAACCAGGATTCGGATCGATAGCCTTAGTCAAGCTAAGGGGGAGTACATGGGACCAAGTCATGGAAGACAACAACACACAAAAACTTTCCACACTGCACTCATTTTGAACTTTTTTGAAAGGCTACTGCCTGTATTTATTATTTTTCTTTAAAAACTTAATGAGTTAATTTAGAGGACAAACAGATGGTATTTCCTTTTTTTTTGTTTGCTTAAACACAGCAGTATAAAACAGAATCTCAATTTACTTTCTATTTCTCTTTGGCCACTGGCCTTATGAACAGCACAGCTTTACATATGTCAACACAGTTAGTTTGAACACTAGGCTTTTAATTTATGCCTTCAAAATCATACTATGATTTGCATGGTTTACACAAGAAAAAGATACTGGATTATTTTTAATTCCACAAGGTGGACAAGTTCTGTTCTTTTGAAACGTACTCTCTTCTCTCTCACCCAGTTAGCTCAATGACCAATTTACAACCTTACACTTATTGATTTAAATTTAAACAATCTTAGCAAACTCCGCAATCTCCCAGACCAGATTCAAAGACTTCAATTAAATTTACAGTTATTTTAAGAGCCACAAATTATACTTTAACAAATCTACTATCAGCAAGTAAACAAACCAAGTAAATTATCCTCAAAACAGAATTTACACTGAGCACAAGCATTAATTAACATTACATAACCTATAGAACTACCCTGAATGAACCTACTTCACTTATAAAGAAACCTCACTAACTAATCTTAAAAATTATCACTATTCATAACATCAACATAATTCAGAAATTCAAACAATCTTCTTGCACTAGCTTGCTCATAAAAATCACCTCACTCTGCACTTCACATAATAGCTCAAGATACTTAATAACTCTACACTGTAAACAAAAGCTCAAAATACCAATTAACTAAATTTCCAAACTAAATATCAAGTTCACTAACACCAACAACCAGAATTTAGAATTTACATCCCTAGCACTACAGCAAATCATAAACAAATAAATTTAGATACTTTAAATCACCAAACAAACTTAAATTTAACACCTGCAGTGAATTACTGAAGTAGCGGTGAGGCAAATACTCTCAGTTCAGACACTACCCTGGGTTTTGAGAACCAACACAGGAAGAAAATACCAAGTCAGGCTGAAGGCGTGAAATTGGGTCGTGAATCCACTTTCAGCCTATGCAAAGGGAAAGGAAAAAATCCTCAAGTGTGACACATCATCATCAGGCACAGAATTTCCTCTAACATGATCTCACCACATTTCTTGAAGCAACGCTCGACCGACCCTCGCTGGCAGTACATATTTCCGTGAGCAGCGAAACTACTGGGGGGTTTGAAGACAAGTTTTCCCCCAAAAACCACGTCTTCAAGGATCTCCCCCTTTTCGAACCAATGCATGATCTCACCTTGATCAACCACGCCTGCAAGAGCCTGTCGTACTTCAACCCTAAATACTCCAGGCACATCTGGCCCAGAACTAACACAACTATATCCCAGGAAAAATTCACTTATCTCTCTATATCCCAAGTCACAATATCCACATATATCCCAGGAAAATTCACTTCTCTCTATATATCCCAAGAAATCCTAAATCACAATATCCACATGTATCCCAGGAAAAATCACTTATCTCTATATCCACATATGTCCCAGGAAAATTCACTTATCTCTATATCCACATATGTCCCAGGAAAATTCACTTATCTCTATATCCACATATGTCCCAGGAAAATTCACTTATCTCTATATCCACATATGTCCCAGGAAAATTCACTTATCTCTCTCCACATATATCCCAGGAAAAATCACTATTCTCTATATCCACATATATCCCAGGAAAAATCACTAGCAAGGAAATTCCTCTGCACCATGGCAATGCGCAGGTCCACTTCAGACAATAACACTGACCATTTACATAACCCACTAAATATTTTCACCTTATTGAAAATTAAAATTACGTTTAGACTTTTAACCTTATAGTAAAAAAACAAGAAGATTTAGGCCAAAGAAAAGAACAATTAATACTGGAACTGGTGAGCAAAAGTGTGTCTTCTCAACCCATGATGTTCATTCTTTTTGTGAAATACTAAACTTGAGAACAAAAAAAATACTTTAACTTCTATTCTGCACATATCGCATCCTGGTGAAAATTCCCTACTCAGAGCCCTCTGCCCTAGGACAAGTTCCCTGCTTTGCCCTAAGATCACCCCTTTCCAATGGGAGATTAACACTCATCTGGAGCATGTAAAATACTGGTCCTCAAATAACACACCCGCCATCTCAACCTCGACACTCAACACTCCAAGAATGTAAACAACACTTTAGGTTTCCAATTTCATCACACTATAATATGTTCCCAAAATTCCAATATAAATCATCCCATAATTTATCTTCACTCATAAAAAAAAAACTCAATGCTGTAAAAAGGCTAGAGAAAAAATGTTTACAATTATTTTATCACCCACGACATCACAATAACACTGCTTTTCAATTATCACATGCTCAACTAAACTATTATCGATGCACCAAAATTTACTGTGCTCAAACATTAAACTAAATTTTTCCGATACATTAAAATTTACTGGCCTGGGAAGTTGCTAAAATACCAGACATGACAGCACAAAAAAAAAAAACATAAATGAAAACATTTTCAATTCCCCTCTCTTTTTCTTTCTTTTTCCTGAATTCATACTTGAGTAACTAATAACTTTTACTTTTGAAAGCTGATCGATAACAATATGGGGACATCTGTCCCACATCCAGCTAACCTCAAAAAAAAACAAAGTTTCTTCTTTTTTTTTTTTTCCGCAGAACTATAATTTTGATCTCACACTGCTGACCCACTCGTTCAACAATTTCGCAGCGGTCACAGCATTATACAAAAAAAAAATCGAGAAAGAATTTACCTTCTGGGCTGGGCAGGAACAACTTGTTTCAAATAAAAAAATCTTCGTCACTGTTGATAATCTCTTCGCCTCCAATAATGTCTTTCTCTTTCTTTTTTTTTTGGACACAATGTGCCCGAGCACTTCACCTGAACACAGGGAAAACAAAAGACATTCCGAAGCTGGTGATGACGGACCCTCTCAGAGGGAGTAATTCTCCCTTGTCCTTTTCGATGCTCATCCCTGGTGGGAATTTGGTCGGCTGCATTGGAAGGTGGACGGCAAAGGCGCGGAGGTTCCCCTTTCTTTATCCATCAGCTCTCACGAGAATGCCTAGGAGTGCATCGGTGATCATCTTTTCGCTGCGCCCCGAGGAGGTCTCGTCCTACGGTGGTCCTGTCCTTTCTTCTTAATTTCTTTCATTTCTTATTTGGTGGAATCCGCGAGAAATTTAGCGCCAGCCCTGAGTTCCTTTCAAAAATTTTCTTCTTCATGTAACCACCATGAGCCGGACAGGTCCCCATGCTAGAAGACCGTCGCTACTAGGCTCCTTTAAGCTTTTTACACTCGATGTCAAATCATGGCGGTCAGCAAAAATGCTCTCCCCACCAAAGGGCGAGGAGAGACTCCGCTGTCCCCTCTTTCTCTCCGGTCAGCAAAGGTACCAGAACAAAAGTGCCTCTCAACGGAAAAAAACTCTGGAGTGCTTGAAATCACTGACCCCTCTCATTGGTCGAAACTTCAGCCTAGCAACTCACTCCCACGCCTCGCTCGAGTGACCTCTGACCTTCACACGTGCAGACCAAGCTCTCCTTGACCCTGGGGTCTAAAAATAGATTTCGTTGCTGAAATCCCTACCCCAAAGGACGAAAAGATGTTACTTTTGTGCGACTTTGGAAACAGGAACGCAAAAATGGCGGATTCTTGCTTTGCAGAAAATCACTAATTTTAATTTTCTTTTTCTCTCGTTCCGTGATGTGAAAGTAAAATTAATTTTGATTCTCTGAGCTGCACACCTACTCGCCTTTTCCTATCGCGATAAAAGAACAGATAAAATAATTATTTTCAAAACCCCAAAGTCAGTTAAATCAAATATTATTCTTTTTTTTTTTTCTTTTCACCAACATGAAATTTTGTTTTCCTGGTAGTGATTAAGACAAGCGAATTTTGCGCATGAATTCCCCTGCCTTTCAACCAGGAATTTTCTTCTAACGTATGTCATGGAAGAAAATTTTTGCATTAATTAATCTCTGATAAACCAACAGAAAGATTGATCAGGTCTCTCTGAAATTCACCAGAGGTTAAAATTTTCGCCATGACAAATACATTCCCCCTGCGAAAAAGACGAGCAAAGCGAGTCGAAACATAAAATAAAAATCTCAGAAAATTCGCTTCTACCTACTACTCAACACACACGTGCTCCGACCATGTCAACAAACCGATGAATGTAAACAAACCTGCAGCGCCACCTACCTCCGGTGAGCTGACTTCCGTTCCAACATGGCTACCACTGAACTAGGAAAACAAATGTTCCGAAGCGAAGCTACTTATCACCTGACCTTAATTACAGAGGTGAAAGAATTTTTTTAAGCCAAAAAATTTTCACGGAACGAAGGAAAAAAATTCTGCACCGGCTCAAATACTAACCTTTTAACTACACTGAGAAAATTAAATTAAAAGAAATTTAACTGATTATTAAATTCCTAACTCACTGGCTATTACTACAGTAATACTAATCCTACCCAACACTGAACCTACACTTCACTCCAATAGTAAACAACCTAACTTAAAATAACTAACCAGTGCACCTGGGCACTAAATTAACCAGCGTGAGGAGAGAAGAGAAGTTACGCCTCTTACAATTTTTTGCATTATGCTTTCACCAATTTGACATCACCAACAACAGGCATTTTCGAATGACAACACTACATTACAAATACTCTTTCTTCGCTTAGTTCAACAGAATATGATAAATTGCCTGAATGCAACACATTAAAATTACACTTAATTCCACATTCGGACTGTAGAGGTAAAAAAAATTTTGCAACACATGAAAAATACACTTAAAAATTCAATATTTGGAAAAATGTGAAATTGCATATATATATATGTGACCCACTGCAAACTATTACTTAGCACTAGTTATATTCGAAATACCAAATTATACATTATGCAGGTACGCTTGAGAAATTATTTGTGTGAAAACTCATGTAGGTAAACATCCAAAAAATATTGTATGTGTGTCAAGCACAAAATTACTGAAATTACTCATATATCACTGAAAATATTACACCAACACAAAAAAAAATCTTTTTATGTGTGTCAAGCCCTAACTGGCTTTTATGTTAAGCCCAAAATTATTCAATTATTCAAATATTAAAAACACTGCTACTGAAATTTTATAATACTTATACACAGAAATTCAGCTGAAATCAAAAAATATGCACTTTCGCTACATTGGTCACTGAGAGAGAGACTACCAGAACTTATCACTACGAGAAAATAATTCACATATGAAACCATACTCAAGATTTTTCGTAACTACTGTGCAGTACAGGTTGAATTCCATGACAAGGCATGTATCCTGGTCACGGCACCAAATGTTTTGGTGGAAATAAAATAATTTAAATTTAATTTGTTTTGAGTATATTGAATTGGATTGATATTTATTAAAAGGCGTTATATTTATGCAGGTATTGAAATTCAAAATATGGAAATTATAGAAAATTTAAATTTGGGAGATGGGTGGATGCATTTCGAAACAAAAATATTTTCTAAGTACTAGAAAAAGGCCATGAACATCCTAAACAAAAATGCATCTGAAAATTTACATTCCACAAGAAGTTATTGGAAAGTTTGCGTTGTTTGTGTTCAAGCAGAGTTGAGTCACCTGAAAGTGCAAAAATAAGTGAATATTGTTGCATGTGTATGAAAATGTGTCACTATAAGACATATGATAAAATGTACTCGTTCAACAACAACTTGTGGAGGCGGTGAAAGTCAATCTAAAATGGATAGGACAAAAATTGCAGTTATGAAATACCTTAGAAAACCAGGATTCGGATCGATAGCCTTAGTCAAGCTAAGGGGGAGTACATGGGACCAAGTCATGGAAGACAACAACACACAAAAACTTTTCCACACTGCACTCATTTTGAACTTTTTTTGAAAGGCTACTGCCTGTATTTATTATTTTTCTTTAAAAACTTAATGAGTTAATTTAGAGGACAAACAGATGGTATTTCCTTTTTTTTGTTTGCTTAAACACAGCAGTATAAAACAGAATCTCAATTTACTTTCTATTTCTCTTTGGCCACTGGCCTTATGAACAGCACAGCTTTACATATGTCAACACAGTTAGTTTGAACACTAGGCTTTTAATTTATGCCTTCAAAATCATACTATGATTTGCATGGTTTACACAAGAAAAAGATACTGGATTATTTTTAATTCCACAAGGTGGACAAGTTCTGTTCTTTTGAAACGTACTCTCTTCTCTCTCACCCAGTTAGCTCAATGACCAATTTACAACCTTACACTTATTGATTTAAATTTAAACAATCTTAGCAAACTCCGCAATCTCCCAGACCAGATTCAAAGACTTCAATTAAATTTACAGTTATTTTAAGAGCCACAAATTATACTTTAACAAATCTACTATCAGCAAGTAAACAAACCAAGTAAATTATCCTCAAAACAGAATTTACACTGAGCACAAGCATTAATTAACATTACATAACCTATAGAACTACCCTGAATGAACCTACTTCACTTATAAAGAAACCTCACTAACTAATCTTAAAAATTATCACTATTCATAACATCAACATAATTCAGAAATTCAAACAATCTTCTTGCACTAGCTTGCTCATAAAAATCACCTCACTCTGCACTTCACATAATAGCTCAAGATACTTAATAACTCTACACTGTAAACAAAAGCTCAAAATACCAATTAACTAAATTTCCAAACTAAATATCAAGTTCACTAACACCAACAACCAGAATTTAGAATTTACATCCCTAGCACTACAGCAAATCATAAACAAATAAATTTAGATACTTTAAATCACCAAACAAACTTAAATTTAACACCTGCAGTGAATTACTGAAGTAGCGGTGAGGCAAATACTCTCAGTTCAGACACTACCCTGGGTTTTGAGAACCAACACAGGAAGAAAATACCAAGTCAGGCTGAAGGCGTGAAATTGGGTCGTGAATCCACTTTCAGCCTATGCAAAGGGAAAGGAAAAAATCCTCAAGTGTGACACATCATCATCAGGCACAGAATTTCCTCTAACATGATCTCACCACATTTCTTGAAGCAACGCTCGACCGACCCTCGCTGGCAGTACATATTTCCGTGAGCAGCGAAACTACTGGGGGGTTTGAAGACAAGTTTTCCCCCAAAAACCACGTCTTCAAGGATCTCCCCTTTTCGAACCAATGCATGATCTCACCTTGATCAACCACGCCTGCAAGAGCCTGTCGTACTTCAACCCTAAATACTCCAGGCACATCTGGCCCAGAACTAACACAACTATATCCCAGGAAAAATTCACTTATCTCTCTATATCCCAAGTCACAATATCCACATATATCCCAGGAAAATTCACTTCTCTCTATATATCCCAAGAAATCCTAAATCACAATATCCACATGTATCCCAGGAAAAATCACTTATCTCTATATCCACATATGTCCCAGGAAAATTCACTTATCTCTATATCCACATATGTCCCAGGAAAATTCACTTATCTCTATATCCACATATGTCCCAGGAAAATTCACTTATCTCTATATCCACATATGTCCCAGGAAAATTCACTTATCTCTCTCCACATATATCCCAGGAAAAATCACTATTCTCTATATCCACATATATCCCAGGAAAAATCACTAGCAAGGAAATTCCTCTGCACCATGGCAATGCGCAGGTCCACTTCAGACAATAACACTGACCATTTACATAACCCACTAAATATTTTCACCTTATTGAAAATTAAAATTACGTTTAGACTTTTAACCTTATAGTAAAAAAACAAGAAGATTTAGGCCAAAGAAAAGAACAATTAATACTGGAACTGGTGAGCAAAAGTGTGTCTTCTCAACCCATGATGTTCATTCTTTTTGTGAAATACTAAACTTGAGAACAAAAAAAATACTTTAACTTCTATTCTGCACATATCGCATCCTGGTGAAAATTCCCTACTCAGAGCCCTCTGCCCTAGGACAAGTTCCCTGCTTTGCCCTAAGATCACCCCTTTCCAATGGGAGATTAACACTCATCTGGAGCATGTAAAATACTGGTCCTCAAATAACACACCCGCCATCTCAACCTCGACACTCAACACTCCAAGAATGTAAACAACACTTTAGGTTTCCAATTTCATCACACTATAATATGTTCCCAAAATTCCAATATAAATCATCCCATAATTTATCTTCACTCATAAAAAAAAAACTCAATGCTGTAAAAAGGCTAGAGAAAAAATGTTTACAATTATTTTATCACCCACGACATCACAATAACACTGCTTTTCAATTATCACATGCTCAACTAAACTATTATCGATGCACCAAAATTTACTGTGCTCAAACATTAAACTAAATTTTTCCGATACATTAAAATTTACTGGCCTGGGAAGTTGCTAAAATACCAGACATGACAGCACAAAAAAAAACATAAATGAAAACATTTTCAATTCCCCTCTCTTTTTTCTTTCTTTTTTCCTGAATTCATACTTGAGTAACTAATAACTTTTACTTTTGAAAGCTGATCGATAACAATATGGGGACATCTGTCCCACATCCAGCTAACCTCAAAAAAAAACAAAGTTTCTTCTTTTTTTTTTTCCGCAGAACTATAATTTTGATCTCACACTGCTGACCCACTCGTTCAACAATTTCGCAGCGGTCACAGCATTATACAAAAAAAAAAATCGAGAAAGAATTTACCTTCTGGGCTGGGCAGGAACAACTTGTTTCAAATAAAAAAAAAATCTTCGTCACTGTTGATAATCTCTTCGCCTCCAATAATGTCTTTCTCTTTCTTTTTTTTTTTTTGGACACAATGTGCCCGAGCACTTCACCTGAACACAGGGAAAACAAAAGACATTCCGAAGCTGGTGATGACGGACCCTCTCAGAGGGAGTAATTCTCCCTTGTCCTTTTCGATGCTCATCCCTGGTGGGAATTTGGTCGGCTGCATTGGAAGGTGGACGGCAAAGGCGCGGAGGTTCCCCTTTCTTTATCCATCAGCTCTCACGAGAATGCCTAGGAGTGCATCGGTGATCATCTTTTCGCTGCGCCCCGAGGAGGTCTCGTCCTACGGTGGTCCTGTCCTTTCTTCTTAATTTCTTTCATTTCTTATTTGGTGGAATCCGCGAGAAATTTAGCGCCAGCCCTGAGTTCCTTTCAAAAATTTTCTTCTTCATGTAACCACCATGAGCCGGACAGGTCCCCATGCTAGAAGACCGTCGCTACTAGGCTCCTTTAAGCTTTTTACACTCGATGTCAAATCATGGCGGTCAGCAAAAATGCTCTCCCCACCAAAGGGCGAGGAGAGACTCCGCTGTCCCCTCTTTCTCTCCGGTCAGCAAAGGTACCAGAACAAAAGTGCCTCTCAACGGAAAAAAACTCTGGAGTGCTTGAAATCACTGACCCCTCTCATTGGTCGAAACTTCAGCCTAGCAACTCACTCCCACGCCTCGCTCGAGTGACCTCTGACCTTCACACGTGCAGACCAAGCTCTCCTTGACCCTGGGGTCTAAAAATAGATTTCGTTGCTGAAATCCCTACCCCAAAGGACGAAAAGATGTTACTTTTGTGCGACTTTGGAAACAGGAACGCAAAAATGGCGGATTCTTGCTTTGCAGAAAATCACTAATTTTAATTTTCTTTTTCTCTCGTTCCGTGATGTGAAAGTAAAATTAATTTTGATTCTCTGAGCTGCACACCTACTCGCCTTTTCCTATCGCGATAAAAGAACAGATAAAATAATTATTTTCAAAACCCCAAAGTCAGTTAAATCAAATATTATTCTTTTTTTTTTTTTCTTTTCACCAACATGAAATTTTGTTTTCCTGGTAGTGATTAAGACAAGCGAATTTTGCGCATGAATTCCCCTGCCTTTCAACCAGGAATTTTCTTCTAACGTATGTCATGGAAGAAAATTTTTGCATTAATTAATCTCTGATAAACCAACAGAAAGATTGATCAGGTCTCTCTGAAATTCACCAGAGGTTAAAATTTTCGCCATGACAGTTGTTTGGGACCGGGCCCCCTTGACCCCGGGCCCCAACCCCTTCCGTCTGTGGTCTAAGTTAATGTAAGAGTACAATGAGATAGCATACCAAATTTGGCGGTTCTAAATTGAAAACTGTAGATTTTACGAAAATGTTGTATGGGGCCCCCTTCACCCCGGGCCCCTACCCCTTCCGTCTGTGTTCTAAGTTGGTGTAAGAGTACAATGAGATAGTAAACCAAATTTGGTGGTTCTAAATTGAAAACTGTAGATTTTACAAAAATGTTGTTTGGGACCGGGCCCCCTTGACCCCAGGCCCCGACCCCCTCCGTCTGTGGTCTAAGTTGGTGTAACAGTACAATGAGATAGTATACCAAATTTGGTTGTTCTAAATTGAAAACTGTAGATTTTACGAAAGTGTTGGATGGGGCCCCTCTTGACCCCGGGCCCCGACCTCTTCCTTCTGTGGTCTAAGTTGGTGTAAGAGTACAATGAGATAGTATACCAAATTTGGTGGTTCTAAATTGAAAACTGTAGATTTTACGAAAGCATATACTGTATAGTGTCGACGAAGTGAGTGTCGACGAAATGATTGTCGACGGAGTGGCGTCGACGAAATGAGTTGTCGACGAAGTGAACCAGACCGGTCTCATGGTTGTCGTTAAATCCCGAAACACGACCATGAGACACTCTAGACAGACATCCTGCTACGAAGATTGGAGAATAACTCGTCCGTAATTTGGCATTAACGAACGGTGCGGGGCGGTACCATCATATTGTGAGAAACTTTTACAAGTATCGCAAAGTAACCGTAACTACTACTCTCCCGAAAGAAAATCCCAGATTTTGACCTCTCTCTCTCTCTCTCTCTCTCTCTCTCTCTCTCTCTCTCTCTCTCCTGTTGCAGTAAGGATGTTGTCGAAGATACACATTCAGTGAGTTCAAATGACGACACGAAAATTACCAGGATGCTTAAGCAGCCATCCTGGAAACATTGCACACGGTGACAGAGTGCATTGTCCTGTTTGGAACTCACACTACCGTAGGTGGCACGAAGCGTGATGCGCTGGACTGGTTGCAAATGATCTGCAATCAGGTGGCCTGCAATACACCCCAGAGCTCGGGAAGAATCCCCACACACTAACGCCACCAGCCGCGGCCATCAGGGAAGGCTTGCACTAGTCATGCAGGGTACAAACATAGGTGTTAAGCTTTCTATACATGCGGAACATGCCATCGGTATGATTCATGAAATATCTGGATTCATCAGACCAAATTTTTGCCATTCATGTCCCGGTGATACTGCTGTTGAAACGAAGCCAGTCGTAGTTGTTCGTGTCTTGTAGTGACAATAGGACGACGAATGGGCAATCGACTTATTTACCACAAATTTTGCGCTGAGTACAACGGGGACGCAGTATCTAGGTCTCATTGGTTTCTTCTGTTCCGCATTACATTGGGAAGTCATGGCGTTCACGTTAGTCCTCCTTGCAGTATGCAGTAGCCGTTCCACTCACTTCCCATTAGTACTGTCACTTCCTGGTTCAGTCCAATATTTGCATATGCTTTATCCCAACCGTTGCAGATTGCGGCGCAGCTCCATCTGGCAATTAATCTCTTCGATTCCGCATCGTACTGGGAAGTCATGGCTTTCACGGTGGTGGTCTTTTCAGCACGCAGCAGGCGTTTCATTCATTTTACGCGCCACACTGTACCTCGGTTCAGTCTACTATTTGCTCCAACGTTGTAGATCGCGACAGTGTCCAGTTGACAGTCTCTTCTGTTCCGCATTGTACTGGGAATTCACGGTGTTTATGGTGGTAGTCCCATCAGCAGGCAGCAGCCGTTCCGTTGATTTTCCACGCCATACTGTGACTTCCCGGTTTCTTTTGCCTTTAGCTCAACCGTTACAAATCACGATACAGTATATAGGTAACAATTGGTCTCTTCGGTTCTGCAGTACATTGGAAAGTCATGGCATTCACGATGGTAGTCCTGTCGGCATGCAGTAATCGTTCATTCATATCTCACGGTATATTATCACTTCTTGGTTTCGTCCTCTACGTGAATACCTTCACCATCATCGTGCTGTGTGCACAGTAAAACCAGTCGTTCTACATTCTAAATGCTCACACCGGAGCTCCCCCCACTAACAGTCGAGATTAATTAAATTTCATTAAACTACATGTCAACCCCATATTCTGCCCCACAAAGTTGCAAGGCCGCCACTGCCAGTCGCCGTGTTGTACTACTAGAACGCGAGCCAGATACGTGGTTTTAATTTCCTTGCTCAGTCGACTATGGCCAGAGAGAAGCTGTGGTCATATTTCTTGTTGATGTGTGTATTTTCAGGTTCATAGCGAGCTGTCAGCGTTTTGGTATGATTTGTATCGGAATTACCTTGCAGCTTTTGGCTTCTTTCCGATGTGATCCCTATTACACTCACGGACAATGAAATTTGCGCACCTAGAAGACAATATGCTACAACCGCGAAACTTTGCAAATAGCTAGAGTGCGTGCTGGTATGCAAATGATCCACGTTTGGTGCGAGTGCGCATGACCGCACATCCTGTGGTGACGCTGCAAACACGAACCGGCAGCTTTATAAACCGAAGTGCAGTCGATGCCCCATGAAAGCGAAAAGCACCGGCCGACGCAAGCAAGAGTACAGCGTAACAAAAATGCCGGGTAGGCGCCAGAGACGCC
This sequence comes from Macrothele yani, assembly GCA_039090855.1. NCBI lineage: Eukaryota > Metazoa > Arthropoda > Arachnida > Araneae > Macrothelidae > Macrothele > Macrothele yani. The sequence goes on along the minus strand of CM076994.1, from coordinate 6,641,369 downwards.
GATTTACGCAACTTACGGACTTTGAGAGAGGCCTGATCATTGGGCTGAAAACCGCTGTGTGGTCGGCGTGCCGTGTAGCCCTCCAGGTGGATCGTTCTGACCATACCGTCCAACTGTGTTGGGAGCAGTGGACACGTGATGAACAGGCAGATGTAGCGGCTCCTGTGCGCCCACGAACCATTTCCCGACGCTTCGCGAAAGCGAATCTGCGATTCCAGCGTCCCTTACGTGCGCTGCTATTAACACCGGAATATCGCCGACTCCGTGTGCAGTGGTTCCAGGTCAGAGCGACGTGGAACACCACAGATTGGCGACGTGGTGTTTTGCGATGAGTGCCGCTTCGTTTTGGGGACAGATGATCATCGTGTTGGGGTGTGGAAGTCCCCGGGTCAACGGCACAATCTCAACCTCGCTATCGAGCGCCACACTTCCACCACTGCAGCACAATGGTCTGGGGAGCCATAGCCTACGATAGCCGACCAGCTCTAGTAGTGGTATCATTGACGGGCGAGCGGTATGTGGATGAGATCCTACGGCCCCATGTACTCCCATTCCTGGCTGGGAGTAGGATAATGCTCGCCCGTACACGGATCGGGTTGCCAAGGACTGCCTACGTCATGTCCATACACTTCCATGGCCTGCCCGCTCCCCGTACATGACCCCTATGGAGCATGTGTGTTGAAACGCCGGCTGCCGCCGTGCCTCACTATCCGGGATTTGGAGCACACCGTCCAACACGTGTGGGCCAGTCTTCCGCAGGACATCATCAGGCGTCTGTTCGCCTTCATGCCGGACCGTATTGCAGCATGTATCGCCGCTTCAGGCGGTGCAACGCGCTATTAAAGATGACCGGACTGCCTGCCAAAGATCCCTCTGTAATTGTCCTGCAGCTCTGTTTTTGCCATCATGTGTATCATTCATCTGTATCATTACATCCATAAAATTTCAGTTCAACCCGATGCTTCCTTCTTGGTGCGCAAATTTCATTGTCCGTGAGTGTATAATGGATAATCTTTTTGTCGTGTGCTTCCTGCACTCTTCTAGGGATGACGATTCCCTGTCTTGTTGAAAGCCACATGAAATGCCACTGCAAAGTCGTGTATGTAAACTATGCCAGACTTCACCATCTCCGATGCATCTTTTTCTGTGTGTTGTTTGTAAAAATTGCATTGTTATATAGGCAAAAGGAAGGGTTAAATCCTTCTATAATACAAATTCGGCGTGATTGAAATATTCAGTGTGGTTAAATTAAAAAAGTATAATGTCATCGTTGTCATCCGAAGTTCATGTTTTTTTGCATACACAAACGAACTTTTGCACTTACTCATTTAGATATGTAAAAATTTTCAGTACTGCAGCATCCGAAGCGACATAGCCTTGCTTACTTTCATATTTGTACCGAGTCAATCAGCAAAAAGCAATAAATAGTAGGAGGTTATTGGATCTTTCAGTTATCTTTTCTTATAATATTAGCTGAACTGTACTCTGCGCTGCCCAGGAATGAGTTTTAAGATGCGATCTGCGTATTTTGATTTTTATAGAAGTGAATGATTGTGTTGTGAACAGTGCCTCCTGAACCTTCCTAACCACGAAAAATATTCGTTTTTTCTATGGGCTCTGTACGTGTTAATCCTGTTAGCAGTGCAATAATGATATCATTGGAATACTTGAAGGCGGAAAAAATCTGAATTATAAATTCATAATACCTCCTAATGAACTACGTTAATCATCTTTCCATTAAGTGCTAAAATGTTTTTTGTTTTTGTTTGTTCTGCCTTTTCACTTCTGTTTCCATACTCTAGTTGGAATCTCCACTTTCAGGAGAAATGTAACAAAAAATGAGACTTCTTGAATTATATGCAAAATACTTTACCCAACTCAAGACCTGTACCGAAGCACGGCGTGCATCAGGAGAGTTATGTAAGAGATTGCTACCATTGCTGGAATAACAGTGCCCAAATGTGGGAAGTTCTTTTGCTTCTCGTGACGCACACATTATAATGAATTCAACTTCTACTACCAATTATAATGCTATTCAACTTCTTCTAATGCTTGTTGTTTTATTAATTATATCATGAATAAACTTTCCTGCTAGTAGTGTAGTAATAATAATGAACAAGCTTTTAACTGCTAGTAATGTTATAGTAGTAATTAAGATGAATAAAGTCTTATGCTGGTTGTTAATAATAATCAACTAATGAAATAAACCTAACAGCCAGACAGAGGTCTGACAGTACTATGAACTGAGAAAAACGTACTTACTAAGTCAATCTTTTATTTGGTAAACTTCTATTATTTATCCACACTCCCTTCATCGGTCACACAACTACTCGATATATCCGACTCTCACATAAACGAAGATCTCTTTACACACGAAACAAAGCTCTCACGCACATAAACAACCGCTCTCTTCCACATAAACAAACGCTCTCTCTACGTATCGTTGAACGCGCCTATTTATACTGGCTACCACCACGTCATGACTTACACTCATTGCCAGATCTCATTCAGCGGGTGAAATAACATCTCGTTCAGTAAGAAGATAATTTACATAGTAAAATAAAATAACCAGAGATAGTAAAAATCAAAAGGAAAGTGAATCTAGAGTATACGTTACATCATCACAAGAACATCTTAATGCTAATGGCAATGCCCACATTCACTTTCAAAGTCACATACGTGTTATCATCTCTCTCTCTCTCTCTCTCTCTCTCTCTCTCTCTCTCTCTCATTACCTTAGAAATAGCGTAGCATTGAAAATATGTTTTGCTACTAACAGGCCTCCCTTTTTGAATTTCTACTTGAAATCAGCCAGTGCAACTCGGACAACAGCTAAAAGCAATCAACTAAATTTTAAGTTTGCCACCACTTACACATTCTCTTTTCTTACCAAAGATATCAATCTTTCCCTTTCCAAAATGTAGGAATCTGCAGTGCATCGTATGAACGGAGTGTTTTTGCCGCCCCGGTGGTTTGAGGCGCTGGCTTCTGACCATTATTCCGAGATGGGGGTCCGGATCCGAGTTCCGGATGAGGCATGGGTGGTGTGTTCTTCCGATGACTGGCTCTTCCCTGAAACCAGTGGTCCTTACATAAAGACGAGCGACTGCTTATATAGTCCTTACAGTTGCTCATGGTGGTCGTTAAACTCTGAAATAAATAACAACAACAAAAAATACTGATGTTTCTGATATTATCTAGAGGGTAATATGGCGAAATTTTATAATATCTCTTTTGCTTCATGTGCTTCATCTTTTAAAATAACTGAAACTTGAGTTGTTGAGGGCAAGTTAAATCACCTTTCTCACTCACCAGTTCGATTTTTTATCTGCTCGAATCAGGATATCATAATCGAGGACATATTTTCCATCGCGTACAAAAAGATCTGTTATTGTATTAGTTTTCATACAATTGAATATTTTGTTTGAGCCACTTTATTGTATCGTTGTTGTGCTTGTTCCATATGATCCCCCACCAATGAAATATGTCTACAGCAGTTTATGCTGTTCATCTCGTATTGGTAACAGATTACCAATCTGGTAGACTTATCCTTGAATTTTGAAAGACTGATTGTAATGTTGTTCTGTAATGTGAGTGCAGCCGAATTATGTCGTTTGAAAACATTTGTTGCACTTAGTTATGAGAATGCAGTGAATCTGGGCAATTTACAGATAGGCAGTTGAAAAGCATCTCCGAAGGATCATTTTTTTCCAACTGTATGTTCTTCGTAGTAAGTGCAGACGTACTGCTCCTATCTTAAAGCGCCGTAGTGGTAGTGTACTTCAGTCATTAATCCGATGCTGAATAGAGAGTAATCTTGTATGAGAATGATCTTGTATAAGAATGCAGAATTCTTTTGTTTTGCTTACAACTTCTTGATGTTTGAGTTGCAGCTCTATTCTCCCTTCTTTTTACTGTAGCTTATGCAGTCTTTTGAGCCGCTGATCTTGCGGTACGAATTCTATTAGAAGTTTTTTGTTCAGCAGCTCTTCCGGTTTCCTCAAGCCTTGATCTTGTGGTAGAAATTCTGCCAACGTCTTTTCTTTGCCTTTTCTGTTTTCAACGTTCTAGATGTAGCCATGAATTTCCCCTTTCTTTCAAATCTATTCATTGTTGACATGCTGGGGCTTTCAGAACGAATGTGATAAAAATGGGCCTTAATCTCATATTAATGTTATTGGACGCTATTTAAATACAAGGAAGAGTCAAATGAAAACCTTAAATAATTTTTTTCTCGCAATTTATTGAACAAAAGTGGTACACACCTGTATCTACATTTTATGCAATACAATTCCTCCTCTGACGTTCAAAAGTGCGGTTTTTTCATCCACCGTTACTCAGCCATTCCCCATCACAATGCATTCACCTGCTGTAATGAATTCCGGTGTCACTATATGTGCCTGACTCGATCGAGGAGAATCTGTCACTGAACTCACGCCGTTTTGGAACTTCCTAGTCCATTCGTGCACTTGCTGGAGTGGCAGACATGCATCATCATCATACTGCAACTTCATTCGACGTTGAATTTCAATAGGTTTCACGCCTTCAATTCTCAATAAACGGATGACAGAACGTTGCTGCTGAGAACCAGTGCCGCAAGATAAACACAACATCCATGCCTCACCGGGATTGGAAATGGGAAACTGAACTTATCTCGGACAAATACACACAAGCGAGCGCTTAGGCCACTATGAATTTGCTTCTTCCATTTTCTGTCAACAATTGTCTTTGCCCCAGGTTGAAAACCACCGCGTTTCCGTGTACAGTTAGTTCTCAGCCCTCAGTAAAAGCACTTGATTGTTGCTTCTGTGGACATGACTCCCCACATCGATAAACAGTTTTTGGTGCTCAGTTTCCCTTCTTTACTGGAACGTATAGGAAGTAACGCGTCACAAATGGTCTTTCATCATCGCACTACGTCACTGACGGCTGACTCTCGAACGTTTTAATACATCATTGTCGATTGCACGGGCGTGTGCCATGTCGTGCACAGCACTTCCCTGAAAACCAAGTTCGCGAAGAGCTCCCACGTTGGCTGCGTTATATGGCAATTTATCTCGTACGCTGACCAACATATGCTTATTTATAATTACTGAACGGGGAAAAAAACCCTGTGAAATCGTTTCGTTTTTATCGGGTGGATTTCGGTAACAGGCGTAGTTATGGTGATGGTATGTCTATTTCTTTTTATTATTTTACTTCATTGATTTCCGTTGTGTACGTCTCGACATCAGTTCGGTATGGAGCAATGAAACCCGGAAAAGTAAAGTAAATAGGACTTTTCTTCATTCATTTTTCTTTTGTCTAAATTCTTATTGCCCGCTTCGTACGATCCCACGCCGGCAGTTCATGCAAGCGTGCTTGATATGTCGTCTGGTACTCTCTGAATGTACAGGGTGTCCGAGAATTATTGGACACATTACAAAATTATGTACAAAAAAAAAAAAATAAAAACTATGAGCATTGTCTGTTTCTTCTATGTCACGTATTACTAACACAGTTTCTATATTTTGGTTTTGCAGAATTGTTATTCCCAGAATCCGATAGATGGCGCTAGGTGTGGCCTGATTAGGAATGTATGAGAAATGCGCAACAGTAGTTATGTCATCCGTACAGAAGAAGGCGATGTGTGTGTTATGGCTTGCGGAATTAAAGTCTGTCATTAAAGTTAAAAGACGGTTCCGTTTAGAGTATGGTTGTAATCCTCCGTCAACGAATTCAATTAAGAGGTGGATGAAACAGTTTAAAGAAACTGGCAATGTGGAACATCGTGGAGGAGCCGGCAAGCCTAGCGTCAGCGGTTGACCAAGTTAATGAAAGTTTGCGACGAAGCCCCAGGAAATCCGTTCGTAAAGCTAGCAGAGAACTGTGCATTCCGAAATCCACAGTTCACGATATCTCGCACAAGAAATTAAAGTTTCATGCTTATAAAATTCAAATAGTATACATGTAAATGATCACACTCCGCGATACGATTTCGCTGTGGATATGCTGAATCGAGTGGAAAACGACGAAAACTTTCTCAGTACTGTAATTTTTAGTGATGAATCAACATTTCATGTATCAGCTATTGTGAATCGTCACAACTGTAGGATATGGGGCAGTGAACCGCCTCATGCTACTATTGAACTGGAACGTGATTCTCCGAAAGTTAATGTGTGGTGCGCCCTATCAAAAAGAGAAGTGATTGGCCCTTTCTTCTTCTGCGAAAAAACCATAAATGGTGACATTTACTTGGATATGCTAGAAAATTTCGCTATACACCCGATACAAATATATGACAACGTCGTTTTCCAACAAAACGGCGCGCCTCGGCATTGGTCAACGCGTGTACGTAAGTGCCTAAATGAGCATTTCCCCAACAGATGTATTGGGCGTGGTGGTCCCATTCCGTGGCCTCCTCGCTCTCCAGATCTAACTCCATTGGATTATTTCATCTGGGGTTTTGTGAAGGATCGTGTCTATCAGACGCCTTGTACTGATTTGAAGGAACTGAAGCAGCGTATCACAGCTGCTATTAATTTCATAACTTCTCAGATGCTTGCCAATACATGGCATGAAATCGAGTATCGCTTGGACGTACTACGAGCAACCAAAAGATCTCACATCGAAATTTATTAACTTGTGTAGTTACATTGTAAGTTAGTACAGTCAGTTTCTTTCTATCTGTTTAATGTTTTGTTTTATATAATTTTGTAATCTGCCCAATAATTCTCGGACACCCTGTATTTCTCGTTGGTATCCCGCAAATGTAGTTCTTCAGTTTACTTTCGTAAGGAGGGCTTTTTGTCAGCCTGCTTTCTCATTTCGAATGCCTCATTTCTCACAAGTCATTGCCCTGCGCTTGGCAATTAGTTGATTGTATGATTTTATACCCACAGCATGAGCAGTATCATGCCGTGGGTATAAAATCATATAATGTTACCTTTTATTTTGTTCCTTGCATCGTAAAAATCTTGCAAACGAAATCAAACACTCTTGATCGTATCGTGAATTTTTCGGGTTTCGTAGAATTGCTTTTTATATATTCTGTTTTGAGTCGGTTCTCGCAATTTATCTGACCCATTGCTTCTGCGTTTCACTGTCGATGTTCGCAAACAAATAGCATTTATTCGTTTGAACTCGAGTTCGTTTTCCTTTCTTCCCTGGAAAGTTTACATTATGTTGTATTGATTGTGAGCTATTTGCATGGAAGTTTATACACATATTATACCCTATGGGTTCGTTGCTGAGTAGAATGCATAGAAAAGGCGAAATATTTATATATTTTTCACCTTGCCGAATGGTTGTGTAGTTAATCGAACTCCGTAGACTTCGCACGCTTCGGTTGCGTGAGAAATGTGGAGAAACACTTCTCGTGACGTCAGCATTGCGCGTGCGCCCATTGTGAGAAGCGTTTCTCCCTCTTGCTTCCCGTGCCGTGCCTTTGATGCGGGAATCGCAGCTTCCTCATGCTGAAATCACCATCTCGTTTTCATTTCAGTCTTGACTGCCGAGGAGCAGAGCTCGCTTCCATTCTGTTTTTGTCTCTCGCCTCTTTTTGTGTTAGCCTTACTGCGTCGGATTCAACGCAGTAAATACAGGAAAACTGTTTCGGCTTGGGGAAACGAAGGTTATCTTCTTTTCCAATGTGCTTGGACATCAGTTGCGTTACGGAGAGCTTGTCATTCGTTCAAATTGCAGTCCTCCTTTTGCGTGTTTTGTGCCTGAGTGTTGGCGGCTGCGAAGTGATGTTGTCCTCGGTTGCTGCTTTGGGATTACGTTGACGGAACACTAACTGTTGTCAGAAGGTAAGTGCATGTATGCATCTGTCTGCTTCACCGACCGGAAGAGCATTTGCCTGAAAATTGCAGCTCTTCTGGGAGATGTTGCCATTCTGATTGTCTGGAAAGAGCAATGTAATATAAAAAAAAAGTCTTGTATGTTATGTTCTACTGATACGTTCGACCTCTGATAATTTATGGAAGGTCGAATATGACCGCTGTGCTCATGACAACTGTAATTTTTGTTAATGCCGAATTTAATCCGTGCTGACTCTTAACAGGGCATGAAAGAATCAACAGGGCATTACAACTTTTCCGTGGACATTTTCGGAAACAAAAGTGTAGAAGTGTTCTTATAATTCGGCAGTAGCCACTGAAACAGTCTTTAAATCAGGTCTTTTATTTCATCTTATTCGCTTAATAAAGTATATACCTAAAAACTGTGGTGGTAGAAATAAAAAAAGTGATGGATTAAAACAAATTGAGAAATATTAATACGGCAAAAATTTTGCTTCGTGTTTTGTTGTGAAAGGATGTTGAACGATCATGATGAGCTGTTTATTTTTAATCGTGTTCTTCTTGGTGATGAATAATATTTCTAAATATATAATAACAAACATATTGATAAAATCCTGGTCGTCATGCTTCGTCAAATGTTAATGCGCCGCCCCGATGGCCTAGTGGTTAGCGGCTAAGTTTCTGGGTATTCATCTGAGCTGGGCACAGATGAGTCCTGGATGAGACATGAGTGTGTATAGAGATTCATCTAAGAGGATTTTAGGAAGGGAGTGTCTGACTCCCAGGTCTTAAACAACCCTTAAAAATACCTTTACAAACAGGAAGCTTTAGGAGATTTGAGCTAGGGTGCCAGATAGGGAAGCGAGGTAGAAAGGGGAGGAAGATTCCCATATTTACAACCGGGGGGCAATACCTGGGGTTCTACGGCTTAACGTGCCCATCTGACACACGGCGGATATTTAGTGGTTCGAGCGTTCGTACCTGCCTGGGATCGAACCTGATATTTCTCCGTGGTAGTCACGAATGTTGACTACCAGGCCAACCGCTGCCAATGAGTGATTTAGCGACGGCGATTGCTTATATAGTTTTTAGGGTTGCTCATAGTGGTTAAATCTCCAGACGGAGAGTGTGTGTGGGTGGTGGTGGTGGTGGTGGTGGGGGGGGGGGGGGTGATGCAGCGGACTGGCAACTGCTGTGATGTCTAACAACGCTTGAAAGTACCACAGGACTACTCTCATACTAACTTTACTTTTACCAAACTTAGTAATTTGCAAATTTTCTTATATCGCAAATAGGGGAACACACATTGTCCAGATGGAATTTTTCGACTTTTGGCAGTGAAATTTGTGGGGGAAAAAAAAATCGTAAGTAATTTTGAATAACCGGACACAAATTTTTGTTATATTGTTTGAAAAGGCATCGTTTGGAATTATGTTTCAACTTAGAAATATGATCAAGGCCACATTTTTTTCTTTACCGGTTTTTAATACTAATTTAACAGAATAACGGTTAGCCCGCAATTAATGTATGAGAGTAGGATATCGAAAGTTTTGAACAGAAAACGGCGCATTCTAGAACATGATGCAATTTTTGCACCGAAAATGACTTAACTGCTCTAATTTTTCTTAAATCAGGTTTTGAAGACATTAGCTTTAATTTCATTGTAGAACACGGTAATCGCGAAGCAGTGTAAAACAAAACAACCCATGATACAGTATTAACACCATATTGGCGCTCATTTTTTCCACTGTATGTGTTATGGAAACGTCTTAATGTTCACTTTCTCGTGTTGTGTTAAGGTTTTCGTACCTTTGTTATTCCGATATTGCGAGAATGATGTTGATAATGAATGAAATGAATTGGGGGGGGGGCATGTCACATTAAAACTGGTATTTGTTACCTCGTTGGTGTTTAAGCCTCCAAATTAACCACCCAATGTCACCGAAAGTGATTGACATTAAAAGAAGGATGTCCTTTTTTTTTTCTTTTTAACGAAGTTTCTCGATGTATTAAGTATCTATCTTCGATATTGCCGTTATCGTTATTTAAAGGTCAAAATTTTAGTATTTATTTTGCGGTTGGAAATCATTTTAAAGTATAATGTTAGATCAGTTTCACAGACAAAAATGTCTGTGTGTGCAATATTGAAATTCCACCGATGACTGTGCGATAAATTTTGCACCCGACGCTACGGTGAATTGTTAAAAGAATATGAAAAGTGTTATTGTTTGATCGGAACAAATGTTCTTGTTAGTCCAAAGAAAAAGTATAACCTGAAGAAATGTAATCAGTTCGAAAGGAAGTGATTCTGATCGATTCCCGACAAAGTACTAATGTACACCGTAGAGAAATACACTATATCGACAAGACACCGGACATCTAGAAGGAGAAACGCAACATGGCATTTATTGACATACATTAGTACGGTTTCGGTCCACCTTTGGCCTTTAATGCATGCACTTGACCCTTCGAGACATGCTTTCGACAAGGTTTTGGGACACAGCGATAGGTATGCGCTTCCATTCAGTACCTATATAATGCTGCCGCTAACTGTTGCTACTTAGTAGTAGGCCTTTGTGCCAAACTTCTTATGCCGTGCTCTAATTCATCCCATAGGTGCTCTCTGGGATTAAGATCAGGGTTCTGTGCTGGCCAGCCCACACACGATACGGAATTATCGTCAAACCACGCCGTAACAGTCCTTGCTCAGTGCATTATCCTGCTGGTACCAACAAGGCTCAGTTCCATAGTATTGCCACAGAGTTGGTAGGGCATAATTGTCCAGAATATAGAGGTAGACGTGCTGGTTAATAGGTTTGTCCACGATAACCAATGGGACGGGACCATATCAAGGAAAACACTCCCACATGAGTACACTGACAGCTTAACTTGATCGTAGGAAAAGTGCACTGTGGTAAACAGCGTTTCCCCTTCTGCCGCCATACCCACACATGACCATCAGACTGATGGATCGTGTATCTGGATTCATCAGCCCATAGGATCCGTTTCCATTGATCTACGGTCCACGATAAATGTTCTTTACACCATGCTAAACGACGAGTAGCATTCCGAGTGGTGATGAAAGGCTTATGAGCAGCCGCACGACCACGGTAACCCATGGAATGAAGTTCTCTGCGAATGGTACGTGTACATACTGAGGTTCCAGCATTTTTACTCACCTGCACACTGAGGTCTTGTGCAGTACTTCGTCAGTTAGCTGTAACGACTCTCCTGAATCTTCGATGTCCTCTATCACTGATTTTCTTTGGTCTGCCGGGTACGTATTGCTGCTTCAGGCACGCCATGTGTTTTCCACTTATTCAGTACATCCAAAACAGTTGACTTGGGTTTGGCCGTTCCGGTGGCGCAGTGGTGGTCTAAACGATGGACCCTGATCATTCGTCCGAAAGGGGTCTGGGTTCGAATCTCGGTGAGGCATGGATGTTGTGTTTGTCTTACGGCACTGGCTTTCTTCTTTCCCAGGAACCCGTGGCCCTAAATTAGGGACGGGCGACTGCTTATATAGCCAATTGAGTTGCTCACATTGGTCGTAAAACCTTCAATCAAAAAAAAAAAGAAGAAAAGAAAAGGGCTTTGGTATGTTTAAACGCTCTCGGTTTCCCTTATGGACAACCCACTAATATAACACCCAACAATCTTTCTTTTCTCAAAGTCGGTTCTCTCTCACCGCGACACTTTCACCCAACCTCACAGTGCGATATAATCGCGGTCAGCTGCACGCTTGTATTTATACCGTTTGCAGATGTACCGCGCATCTTAACAACACAGCGGATCCGTTCATTTGATTTTGAAGGGGTGTCCGGTGACTTTTGTCAATATAGTGTATATGTAATGAGGCGTTGGTAAGGAGATCGCAGGGAGTCGTTGATTACCCGTACTGGATACCTGTACTGAAACGAACTAAATCCGAACCAGGCTTGTGCTGCATAATATTTACTACCATTCGAGCTCTGATTTTTTTTTTCTATTTTTGACTGTAATTTTGTATGATATAACGTAACTTTTATTTCACTTTCCAGTTGGTAAAGGATATTCTTCTACACAGGAACGTTGTTAGACTTCGAAATCAGAATTGGCGAGTGTTATTTTTGGTTGGGGCAAGTTTGAGAGCAACTTTATTTACAGAAACGCTGAAAGCAAGAATTTTTAACTCATTTCACTATGGGTTACAAAGGAATTCTTGCAATCCCAATCCCTTCCTCTGGGGACGCACACAGTAGTTACGCCACTAGTGTAAGATAAAAGTGTTGGTAGAATGTCTGCTTCAATTTTTTTCTTGCTGTGGATGCATTGTCTTAATTGCTTTTCAAAATTTTGCATTTTTGCATACGACAATAGTACTGTACTTGAACAATTTCTTTAAAGGAAAACAAATGTCCTTTCTGTTTTTCAAAATCAAATTTTAAAGTCGTGACTCTCAGACACAACACATAGCCCCTCCCTAACACACTTCATTTAAGCCAGGGACCTTACCTTGCACTCCTCTCCTCCAAAGCAGTCGTCAGCTACGTCCTACTGTCTCATTGCCCCTAGTAAGGTATGGGTTTTTTTTCTCTCATTTTCCGGGTTTAACGACCACTGTGAGAAACTCCTGAATGGGTTATAAACAGTCTCCCGTTCCTAATTTTAGGGCCACAACAGGTTCCAGGGAAAGCAGAGAGCTTGTTCCTTATGGCAAACACAACATCCATGCCAACCGAGATTCGAACAGAGACCCATTTTGGACGAAAAGTCAAATACCAGCTCTTAGCCCACTGCGCCAACCGGGGCAGCATGGTATAGCAGACTCCACTTTTCGTGTTGGGATATCCTACTTAATAACACAAACAAACAGCAGAGCAATTAGTAATAACCTCCCTCAGTGAATTCTTATCCACTGTGTCCATTCGTCCCTGGCCACAGTAACATGAAAAACAGGTTTAAACTAAGGATTTGGAAGAGTGGAGAACAACTGAATTTTCATGGATCTATGGATGCTATTTTGATAACCTTTCTATGGAGACGTAAACAAAGCACTTCCTATGGGATATATGTAAGGCTTCACGACGAAAAACACGACACTTATATTTATTCGGTATAATATTGAAAGTTAAAAAAATCGAAAAATGGCACATCGTGAATTGGGTGGGCGAGATAAATTTCAGGGTGGTCTCTTTGGCGACGTCCCTGCTACAAAACAACTGGGTCTGGGTGGGGAACATGGAGAGCTATTCATTCTGTTCTCAAACAAATGCCATCGCCCACGCATTAGTGGATCTATACGGAGAAGGAAGAGATTCTTCAAGAACTGCATATACTAGATACCACGCCGTCGATACTCCTGGCCCCCTCCTTACACTCAGCAGTTTTTTGCTAATTTTATTGAACAACGTAAGTAGATTGCAGCGCAGCCAGATTCCGATGCATATTAGGAGGAAACGAGTGGTCAGAAAATCATGTGGCTATACTATAAAAACAGTGCTCCTTCCCCACTTCCGAGTGGAGAAATGTATAAATAATTTCAAGCGTAGGAGAGAGTGCAAGTCTTAGAAGAAATTTGTTTTTCTTAATGCTTGAACAGGTCAGTATTGGGGCTGACATACTTCGGTGTAGGGCTCCAAAAATTGAGCCTGAACTCTGCACTGCTGAATACGCAGCTGCCGGAGGGATAGCGGGGGTGTTAGGCTATGAGCTCTGGATCAAAAAAGACTTTACATCAAAAACTGCAAATGTTTTTTTTGCAGAGTCTTTATGAAAAAGAAAACAATTGAGAAATACTTTTCATAAATCTAGATAGCCTTAAAAAATTATTTTTTAAACTGTACTCTTAGTACCATCGTAGAGGCGTTATAAATAGCCTAGTCGTGTTGCATCGATATCGCAGTGAACGAAGGACGGAAAGAGTCTCTGAGGCTGCTAAAAACTAGGCGTTTCTGATCAAAACAAGTCTAGTTGTAGCAGTTGTTTGGGAGGTGAGAGGAAAGAGCACGTGACTGTTTTAAGGATTCATAGGTCTGGCGCATTACTGGAATTTCAATAACAGGAGTGGCAACCTTCTGCAGCTTCAGATTTCTTTTGTCTCTTTCCTCTGGTGGCTGATACAGGAATTTTCGAGGAAGGTGGGGTGGCCAAGTATCATTCTGATAGAACTTCCACAATCCGTAACACTATTTCCGGGCGCATTCATCTGTGTGTTTAAGAAATTTATATTTTAAAGTGGCACAATACATTTATTGTGATATTTATTTTTGTAGTCCGTTTATTTGTTTTTTTCTAAAGTAGGGGACACGTCCGTCGTTAAATAAAAGGTTAATAGTTTAAAAATCTGAAGATTGCTTGTATGGATTTTTTCTTTTGAGAGGTCGACGGTTTTCATACTTAGGGCCCTTAAACGTATTCAGCGTGTGAAGGGGCCTAAAATTCGTCATGTTCCACTGTGGATAAGCATTGGCTATCGGAAAAAATGGAAATTCGTGGACTTTAGTGACTGTCATTTGCTGAGACGCAAGAAATTAGGATGGTCGAAATCATAAAAGTTTAAAACAAACAAAAAAACTACAGGTAGCCTCAGTTCTGATTGAGCCGTCAGTTTGGAACGTAGGACTACGACTTGCAGATCGGAGAGTTGAAATGAGCTAGTCTAGTATGGTTTCAAAGCATTTATTTAATTTGCCATAGCCAACACAGGTCTATGACATGAAAAGTAGCTTACATAATTTGCGAACACAAAGCAAATCGATACACGAATTACCCAACTTGGTGCTCTGTCATCTTCGGCTTCTTACATTCCTCATCACTTGCCTCTCGTTTTGATTTTCTCCACTTTTGCTTGCATTCGTTCTGCGAATTCCGCGGCATTGTCGAAATTGTTAACCCGTTCACGCGAAACCAATTTTCAAAATTCAACCTCAACTTAAAAATTCGAAAAAATAAGTTTGCCTTTTAAATGCTATATACAGTGTGACATACAGCCAAGGGAACTACGCTACAGCATTGATTGCTATGACTGCTTTCAAGCAGTCATTCCATACACAATAGCATGCAGTCATCTGATGATGGTTTTCATCATCAGATGACTGCATGAGGCGATTGGAAAGGCGTTTTTTTTCCCCATCCTCATTAGTGTGAAACGACCAACGTAGTACGCCTCGAAAGTTAAGGCAATTGAAACGGAGCATTTTCGGATAAACTATTTCCGAGAATACCCCGCCCCCCCCCCACCGCGTCCAAATAAAAAAAAAATCATCAGTTTACACTTATTTGTGCTCTCCCAAAATTTTTGGTCACGCTACACCCATGACTATATTCGTAACTATGTTTTCTTCGTGCAGTATACGGTGAGGTAACTGTCACCGTACAAAACACCCCCGGAATTTAAAATATATTTGCAACATTAGTAAAGAAAAAAAAGTAGGTCATTGTTAAAATTTGTTCGTCATAATTTATTTTTTTATTTTTATTAAATTCTTTTAATTATATTTTTGAGTAAAGGGTTGCCCCCTTTACTCGGGGGTCCGGGGCAATTGCCCCCTTATAAATCCAGCCCTGTCTGTGGCAGCGTGTAAAATATTTAGGAGCCTTGGAAATTAATTTGGCCAACAATAGAATGCCTTAAACTATGTTATGTGTTTTTATTTTACCTCTGCAAGGTAGCAACTCTTTTTTTTTTTTTTTTTATATTGTACAAGACTGCTCAGTAATCCAAGATCACCCTTTTATACGATGTGTGATGTAGCTTATGTTTTGTCAATTTTACGTTGTAGTGGTGTCTTTCAGTTTGCGTTGTCTGTCGTTCTTACGTTAACCCCCTACACAATGCATCCTGTGTTCTTCTTTGATTCCGTAATTAACCATGGTGCTTAGCACTCCCTTGGCCCAGTAAAATCACTTTTTAACCTGTCACAGAAATGGCTGTAGTCTTTGTTTCTTATGCCAGCTGCTTCGGTGAAGCCTGTTTGTAATTGTGGTTAGCTGCCTAACTGTTTTTGTATGTGTCAGCGCATTATTTAGATCTTCACAAGTTCGGCACGAGATAATGCTTGCAAATGTGGTCATGAACTGCGTAAATTGTTCCTTGCACATTGAAGTGGAGATTTGTATATAAAGAGTGGCTTGAATAAATATGCTTTTGTTTCATGACCTGCTCGCTAATTAATAGGCATGCTTCGAAGCTTCCACATACCTCTGTTCTAGCAAATAATGCAAAGCAACTTGATGTTTTATTTTTTTAAACGATTGACGAAATCTCCGTTGATCTGAATTAGCTAAAGAGGGGGGAGCTAGAGCTCGTTTGTGAAAGAACCTTATGCAGTGAACCCACCCTCCATTAACGGACACCTCCGAACAACGGTAACTTTTGGTTTTTACAGAACAGCTGAGGTAGAATTGACATTAGCGTTAACCTTCGAATTACGGAACCTCTTAACAGCGGCCAACGAACATTTCATCCGGACGGTAGACAAACTGACATCTTGTCCTTTAAGATTGTACTTAGCTCCTTCGGTTTTTCGGCTGGTGAACAAGATGGGGACAAAGAATTTTGCAAAAAAATCTTTGCCTCGAGCAGGGTGGTTTGCATTACGACTTCGATGGCGTGGCTTTAGTGAAAATAAAAAAGGAAGTTTTATTTGACGTGGGATGGTAGTTAATTGAGGCGAACTTCAGGTATGTCTCAAGCCTACACTGAGGCCAGCAGGGTGAGTGCTGGTACCTGGAATATTACCCGTTCTTAGCGGTGTGTCTCTTGGTTTAGTTCCTGTGGGTTCTGTTGCTGCTTTATCCCGCCCGACTGCCTTACAGTGTAGTTACGCTTCACTGTCTCCAAAATTTTGTTTTTCTTTCCTGTCTGGTACCCTAATTTCCTAGCTTGCCGCACCGGCAACGCATTGGTCTAAGGGCTGGCTTCTGACACCATTCGTCCATGAAGGGTCCGGGTTCGAGTCTCGGCGAGGTAAGGATGAGTGTCTTACGGCGCTGGCTCTCTCCCTTCCCTGGAACCTGTGGCGCTAAATTAGAGACTGCGATTGTTTATAGTTCATTGAGTTGCTCACGGCCGCCCCGGTGGCGCAGTGGTATAAGGCGTTGGCCTCTGATCATTCGTCCGAAGGGGTCCGGGTTCGAATCCCGGTGAGGCATGGATGTTGTGTTTGTCTTACGGCACTGGCTCTCTCCCTTCCCTGGAACCAGTGACCCTAAATTAGGGACGGGCGACTGCTTATAGCCCATTGAGTTGCTAATAGTTCTTTTTTATAATTTGACAGTGTTTCACAATAGAGATATTGCATTCAATTTGTATAGAGTTCACACCATCATTGTAATTAGATTATTTATTCGCTTATCTTTCAGACACTGAAAAGTATAAGCCTTATGCTCTTTTCTTCTTTTTTCAAGATTGCTCAAAATATACATGTTTGTTTTTGCACTGTAAAATTTATAGTTATACCTTGTAATGGTGTTCACCTATTAGAGATGGCACTCTGCTGATGCACATTGCGAACATATGATGTACATAGAATAAGTCAACCCTTCAGTCCAGTATTGTCAGTGTTATGAATTTGCTTACATTGTATATAGTGCATCCACATAGTGTAAATATCTCATCGTCATTGTAAATAGGTCATCTACTTGTTTATCTTTTGGTAACTGTTAAGCACAGGCCATCTGTATCTCCCTGTCCATGTTTGCTCCAAATAAATATTGTTGAAGCTCACGGTGGTCGTTAAACCTCCAATCAAGAAGAACAAGAACAAGAGTTGCTCACGGTGGTCATTAAACCTTCAATAATAATAATAATAATAAAAAATCGCCTAGCTTGCAATTCTAAGGTCAGTTTATGATCAGGGATCAGACACTGCCTTCTTAAAATCATCTACACTATTATTCATTAAAGTGTACCTGTAGGTCATCCAGTTCTAGTGAACAGTCTGTGGACATAATGAGAAAAACTCCATTTAACTATTTTGTTGCTGGTTCAAAAATTCAGCTGCTAACTATCTGTTGTATTTACTATTCTATATTTGGACATTTTCACCCTTTAATTAAGTTTAATTAAGCTCAGGTTTCTATTATGCAGTCCGCATTCTTTTTTTTTTTTTAGGTTGGAGGTTTAACCACCACCGTGAGTAACTCAATGGGCTATAAGCAGTCTCCCGTCTCTAATTTAGGGTCACTCCTTCCAGGGGAGGGAGAGAGTCAGTTCCGTAAGACAAACACAACATCCATGCCTCACCGTGATTCGAACCCGAACCCCTTTTGGACGAATGATCGGAGGCCATCGCTTAGACCACTGCGCCACCGGGGCTGCAGTCCGCATTCTGATCTTCGCGTTGCTATAATCGTTAACCACAACCGTCTGTAATTCTTACGCTTTGACTTCCAGCAATTTTCTCAGCCCAAACACAACAGACGAGACATTAATTTAGGCTTAACCTCTCAATAACGGTGACTGTTAATCAGAGATTTCACTGTATTATAGCTAAATATTAAGTTGAGTATCATAGTATTCGTGAATTTGAAGTGAGCGACTACGTGTGAATACTGGCAATGAGGTTTTATGATAAAGAACGTTAACTAAGCAGCTGTTGAACAAATGTGTTGATAACCCCAAGGCAGAAGTTGTTTGTATTTCTTTTTGAAAGACATACCCGTGCGAAGATTTCAAATGTGGACATAAACCCCCTCGACTTGAAGTTTTCTTTTTAAAACGATGGTTCCCAAACTTATTGCATTCGCGGACCGGCAATGCGGAAACAAAACCTTTAGGACATTTTCGGGCATTTAATCTCGTAATATTCCATATTATAGTAATTACTGCGTACAATCCATAATTTATATACCAGATTATTCCATGTCGCCTACTTGCAGCTAATATTTAATCTGTGAATATTCTTTAATGATTAAATAAGTGCAATCCATAATCAATATACCACAGTCCTCTTTACCGTTAACATCGGGGGGGGGGGGGGGGGGGTCAGTACGACGTCTGTTGCTGCTGCCGCTTCGCGATGATCTTGTCGAGCCGTGGTTCCAGCGTCGTTTCTGCAAGTCGCACTGCAGCATTAATGTTTACTATGTTCATTGCCGAAACGGCTGGAAAGGTGTTCTCGCAATAAATACGTCGTCGAAAAAGTTACCAATAATTTTAGAGCTTTGTCACTGAAACTTGGATATTCTTTCTCCATAATACCCCAAAACTGAGTCAGATTTGGATCTGAATATCGATACCAGACTGGCATCAGAAGGAAGTTCAACAAAGCTTTCCTTTTCCTGGTGAGTTTGCCTGCAGGAGTTCAGATCTTCTGTTAAAGCATTAGCGATCCAAGCTTCCTTTAATCTTCCAAGAACAGGAGTTCAATAAGATTTAGATCTAGATTTCCTCTTTCTTCGACTCCATTTCGATTCAAAAGAAAAATAAATTCACCTGTTTCTCGCGGACCGGCGATTGGGAAACATTATATTTTAAAGCACTTTACGATTTTAATTTGGCATTATATCGGGCAGTGATGGAACTCTTTGAGAACTGAATCATCTCGGAAGTGCGAAAGGGTGTTATGTTTTTCTGAAGAATGTGAATGAGGTTCATTGCATATCGACTGTTTTTTAGGGAAGTTGGTGAGTTTGGTTGATTTCGTGTGTTTATAGACTCTTCCTATTGCCGTATAGTATGTTTTTTGACAGTGTGCGTTAGAGGAAATGATTAGTTTTTATTAAAAAGATTAGCTGTTTTTTTAATTCTGTGTTATGTGGCCGGTATTCTGTGGTCATTTTTAAAGGCTTCTCCTGCCATTAATTTGTTACCGCGTTAGGTTTTTAGCTTTAAGCAGGAAATGTCAAAATATATTCCAGTAACGCTTAGCAATAATTAGTTTGCCCAGTATTACTTGTTCTGGTAAGTTAGTCTTCAAACCGTACCAACTAAACAGCTGCGTATTTGTTTGTTTAGCAGAACTGACTTGGATTTCAAGGGTATCAATGTTGCATGCCGGTGCTTTTCGTGACTTTCGTGAGTGAAGTTGTCTAATTACGTTTTCCGTGTTTGGACGAACTCGTGGGACCAGTAGCACTTCATTCCACGGAAGCGTAGTGTGGTGAATGTCGTGCCTCCTCCGCATAGCTGTTGTTTCACTTCCGTAGCATTTCATTGTCTGTTAGGGTGCAGTGCGTGTCGTGAGACACTTTCTTACGTTTATGTATTTCATATCTTTTCGTTTTTGTGTTTTTTCCTTTCGTAAACATGCATGCTGAAAAACGATTTGTCTGTCCTAGCAGTCTTTCGATGTGCCATGTCTTTTGTTGAAAGTGGCTTGAAAAGTTGTTAGCATAGCCAAAATTCTCGACATATTCCCCCCCCCCTTTCCTGGTGCACAACTTTCTTGTTAGGTTACATGAATTTGTCGTAACGTCAGTTTCTTGACAACGAATTTATAATTTTTCTTTTGATCGGCTGAATAAACGTGCACTAGGTTTCTATTAGAATCCCGATTTTTTTTTCTGATGCATATTTTCCCGCTATTGGTGGCTTAAATATATTGTTTGCTACGATATACAGGGGTTGGACAAAATAATGTGAACACCTAGAAAAAGAAGGTTTTACGTACCTATATAGGGTGTGGGGACCACCTTTGGCATTCAAAACCGCGTGAATCCTCAGTGGAATGGACGCATACAAAACTTGGATGGTGGTTAGTGAGATGTTACACCATTCTTCATGCAGAAACTGCTCCAAATCTTTGAGAGATGCAGGAAGAGAATAACGGGATCCTACTTTGTTTTTCAACACAACCATAGCGGCTCGATGATGTTTAAGTCTGTTGATTGGGGAGGCCAAGAAAGGTGTGAAAGTTCGTCCTGATGTTCCTCAAACCATGATTTGGACATTCAGAGCTCTGTGAATTGGGGCGTTATCATCTTGATAGATGGCATCCCCTGCAGGAAACAATGCCTGAGCCATTGGATGGACTTGGTCGACCAAAAAATAGTTTCATACATACGTCCTGCCAGTCATCCGTCCATTCGAGGTGACCTGAAAACCATGATGTGACCGCCCAGAGCATGACAGAACCACCACCATGCTGCACTGTTGGAAGCAGGCAGTCTGGTTGTACGCTTCTGACGGTATTCTCCACACGTAAACACGTCCTGTGGTGGAGAATAGTGTGAATGTGGAATCATCCGACCACATTACACGCTTCTATACATCGGCAGTCCACGTTGTTTGCTCCTGGTACCACTGCTGTCGCCTTTATGCATTCACCAGAGGTTTTGCAACAGTATCTCTGCCATGAATATCTTGTTTATGCAGATCCCTGCGCTCTGTTTCCTTGATACTGGCGTCTGGAGATGCAGATTGAATTTCGCACTAATTTTCGGCCCCGGGGTCTTATTACGGGTAACAATCCTTTTTAATGCTCTCCTGTCTGTACCAGTCGGCGTCGTTTTCAGGCCGCTCTTGTGTTTCGCAGACGATGTTTCGCCACGAACACTGTGTGCTGTCATGACGCTAGGCACAGTAGCTCTCGATGCCACTACTACCATTGTTCCTTCTGCTCTGATGCCACTACATGTTCCTTGATGCCACTACTTGTTCCTATTGTTGTTCCTTGATGCCACTACTACCATTGTTCCTTTAGCTCTTGATGTTCCTTGATACCATTACTTGTTTTGATGTTCATGTTCCTTGATGCCACTACTTGTTTTGATGTTCATGTTCCTTGATGCCACTACTTGTTTTGATGTTCATGTTCCTTGATGCCACTTGTTCTGCTTTTGATGTTCCTTGATGCCCCTACTACCATTGTTCCTTCTGCTCTGCAGATTATATTCTATTAAATATTGTGTTTCACTACTACCCCCCAAAAAATAGTTATTAACTGCCATGACGCTAGGCACAGTAGCTTTCGATACCTCCACTACCCTGACGACTGTGGTCACGTCACGGAGGCACCAACAGCCAGTCACCGACAATTAGCCCTCTTTCCAAGTTCGTTAGGTTGTTCATTTCGTCGTCACCCCGAAAGAAATTTTGCAACAAGACACTTTAAATGCAGTTAAACAGGACCTTGAGGTTCTAAACAAAGCTATTACAACCAAAAAGTGAGTGAATAACTTTGTGTATTGCGACGTACGCAGCTGTATTAAAAGTCACGTCTCTGAGCGTGGTGTTCACGTTATTCTGTCCAACCACTGTATATTTCTATGACTGAAAAGAATTACTCATGGATTTGACTAGGGATAACTTATACAATATTCCTTCTAGCACATAGCATTAGTAATAAAAGAAAATGCACGCGGTGTATTGTCGGTGGACAAGCATTGGAATTTCCTGCCACAGCGCTCAGTTTTTAGAAGACCGTGAAAATTCTTGGTTTGTAGATTTCCTTAAACACAGGGAAGAGAAATGCATATCATTTAGTGTTGGTCGAAAATGATGGTTATCCATGACAATCATCATTTCATTATTAATGTAAATTAATCATTTCATTCTAAATAATAAATGATGGTTGTCCACGACAACCATCATTTTATTATTTAGCGTTTAGCCGAAAATGATGGTATTCCATGAAAATCATCATTTCATTATTAATATGAATTAATAATCCTTTCATTCTAAATAATGTTTTATTATTTAGCGTTTGGCCGAAAATGATGGTTATCAATGACAATCATTTCATTATTAATATTAATTAATCATTTCATTCTAAATAATAAATGATGGTTGTCCACGACAACCATCATTTTTATTATTTAGTGTTTGGTCGAAAATAATGGTTGTTCACGACGTAGGCAAATTTTATTAAAAAAAAAAAAGGAATGAAGATTGTGAACTGGTTTCTTTTCATCTGTATCAAAAATTTCCCTCAAGTCTCTTGAATGTAAGAAGAATGTTAATTTAGTTGGTACAAGTTTTTACTTGGCGCATATATTTGCCGTTAAGGTAGCTGAAATTGGGAAAATCTCTCGACCACGCCAGCGCTCTTGTTCTTAGGGCAGCACATTCATGGGCTGAGCATCAATGGATGGATCGAAATGGCTCACTTTAATGCAAACTTTGATTCCTGGAAAGGGTACTAAAGAACAAACCTCACCTGTGTCGCCCTGGGACTCGAACTTGGACCTTCGTGAAAAGCTGGCATCCAGACTACTAGGTTACTTGTGTGTCTGTGTCCAAGGGACAGGTCCACGCTGGAATTTTTTTCTCCCTTTCTAGCAGTAAGCACTATACGCCGCCCGGTGGCTTAGTGATCTAAGCGTTCGTCCGAGTAGGCCTGGGTTCGAGTCCCGGAGAAGGCATGGGGTTTTTATGATTGTGTTATGGCACTGACTAGGAACTAGCTGCTATGAATTACGGACGGGCGACTGTTTGTAGCCTATTGAGTTGCTTACGGTAGTCATTACCCCCCCCCTATGGCTATACTGAAAATTAATAAGGTACTGCCTGTAAATGGTAACAGTTGGCTTCCAGGTACGAATGAAGCCTGTGCAAGCGCAAGCTCTGTGAAATGAGGAATCCATCTCACTTCATGCAGTCTCTCAGGTTTCAGATCAGATCATATGTAGAGGATTTTAGGAATAAACAACCCTTAGAAATAGGAAGCTAGGAGATATGGGCTAGAGTACCCGATAGGAAAGTGACACGGAAGCGAGGTAGAAAGGAGGAGGAAGAGGCCCTTATTTATTACCGGGGGTACCCGGGGTCCGACGGCTTAACGTACCCATCCGACGCACTGCGGGCATCGAGTGGTTCGAGCGTTCGTACCTGCCTAGGATCGAACCTGAGGTTTTTCTGTGGCAGTCACGAACGTTGACCACTGAGCCATCCGCGGCCCCTCTCAGGTTTTTACAGTGCTTACTACTACTTTATAGAGCCTTTGCATTGACTTCATTTTTGACGTCACGGTTACTTTCGGGTGATTAAGAGAAAGTTCGGCTGCTAAGGTTCCCATAGTTATTATATTGGGAAGCGATTTCTGGAGCCTCTGTCACACGATTGTTTGAAGTTTTAGAAATGGTTAAAAGTTGTGTGGCGTATGGGTGCTTCTCAAAGTACGACTAGGGTAGTGGAACTTCCTTTTATCGCTTTCCAACGGCAGAAAAACGCCTGATTATGTGGAAAACAGCCGTAAATCGGAAGGCATGGTCGCCCAGGACAGAACCTGCAGTAAACACTTCATTTTAGGTGTCGTAGATCTGCATATTTTACTACGTTAATAGTCGAATTTATATCAGTACATTTTCTTGCTCACTCTTATGTATTATATTCAAGTTTTTACACAAATCCTTGTTATTATGTTTAAAATGCTCTGAATGCATGACGGATTAACTTTGCTGTCGAATCGGAAATTGCTAAGCTTTCGTGAACTTTCAAGATTTTGTTCTGTTACTGATTTCTAAATACTGAAACAGATGCCTTTTTTTTCCGAACCGAAATTTAAGGATATATGTCTACATAGAATTAGAGGGAGCTGTCATACAGTATTGTGTCGTTTTTCGGGATATAAGTCTTTTTTTATTGCAATACACATTGGAACCACCCATACACACTGGAACCAGTCCGAAATGTTACAACTTTCCTTAGACCGGAACAGAAATTTTTCGTTTTCAGTCTTAAGAATCAATACATTTCTAACCCACCCATTGGTAAAATATTTATATGCATCAAAGCTTTTATTAAGCTTTTAGAGCTTTTCCGGTATAACACGAAAAACTGCCTATTAAATAGTTATAAATATCGTGATAGTTCAGATCAGAGAGGTCCGTAGCAACACAAACTTCCAGACGATAAAAATATCTTTCAGGTATGTCATAAGGATCTTTTATGCCATTATTTCTAAGCTTTTCTTCGTAACGTCTTTTCCACCACATTAAGATGGCAAACTTTGTCAGAAAGAACAGTTTTTTTAACTCTATTTACAGCAGCAGCCGCTGAAAGCATGGAGAGAGACCAGCTTGGGTACTTTCTAACCACCCGGAAGTCTAGCAGACAGTTTTGTGACTTCACGTGCAAAGGCGCTTTTTATGTACAGAGAAGCAATTTCTTTCGGTGAATTGATTTGCTTAGGTCATCTAAAATGAAATTTATAAACATATTTCAGTTCCACTTCGAGTGTATGCATATAGCTTTTAGAAATGTTATATGAAAAGTTAAATTTTATGATTCAGAACCTCTGAAATGATCGATATTCGTAACAAACATGCATTTTTACTTTTTCTTTTTCCACGTGGTCCACGAGTCTCATGACATTTTCCCACGTTGTCAGCGATTCGGAAAAGGCCGAAATACCCCGTACTGGAGAAACGAAGCTGCTTGGTTTGAACTGACTTACTTCAGTAGTAAAAGGAATGTAATGCGGAGAGAAGTGCCATGTCTCATAGGAATTCCTCCCTCGCATTAGGTTTATACGTGACTTCATAGTCGTATTACATATGTGAACTCTCTTTCTCTTGTACACTTCAGTATAAACAAGATAATTCTCGTCTCCCTAATATGTAAGCAGATATTTCGAACTTCATCTCTGTTGTTGCAATGAATGACTCCAGAAGTTCGTTTTTGTTTTGACTTCGTCAAGATGAAAACTTTATGCAAACATTTCTCGGAAAATAAAAACAAGCCACGTGTTTTAATTGCTGAAGCTAAAGAAGTGAAAGCAGGATTTGATTCGAACCTTTAAAGAAATAAACCCTCTAATTTCAAAATTAATGAATGCATCCGGTGGAAAAACTCAGCGAACTTCGTCATTTTATTTTTTCACAACTCAGTCTTCGTTTTGTGAGAATGGTTCCGTGACGTTTGCGGGACAGCCATTATTAAATCGTGGCATTGGCGGACGGTTATGCGATGAGTAAGTAACACCCACCCCTTCGCAGAATTGCTTTCCCTTCTCAAACTCGTGGCCCGCATGAATGATTACAAAATAAAAATAAATCACCCTTTTTTCAAGTATATTATAACATACTGCATTAAATATAATATAAACATAGTAATGCTTAGCAAAGTCATCCTCTTTGTAAGTAACAAGTTTTTGGGATTTGAGAGATGAAATGAAGATGTTCCTTGAAAGTAAAGATCAAGACGTTTCGCTTTTTGATGAACCAAAAATTTTACATGATCTGACATTCAGCCCGGATATAACCGGATACTTAAACGATTTGAATATCAAACTATAATACAAGTCCAAAATAAGCTATAGTCACTGATGTTATTGGTAATGTTAACGCATTTAAGAGGAAATTTCAGCTTTGGGAAGCTCAGCTCAGTGCATTAAATCTTGCCCACTTTCCTCACTTTAAAAGCTTCAGCTGAAGAAAAAGAAATAAACTTTGGTGAATT
The DNA here is from genome assembly GCA_039090855.1 of Macrothele yani. Classification (NCBI taxonomy): domain Eukaryota; kingdom Metazoa; phylum Arthropoda; class Arachnida; order Araneae; family Macrothelidae; genus Macrothele; species Macrothele yani. The sequence goes on along the minus strand of CM076994.1, from coordinate 6,615,263 downwards.
TTCTACGAAGATAGTTATGTTAAAAGAGGATTTCAACAGGCAGTTTGAATGTTTCAAAGACATGGAAAATATATTCAAGTCTCCATTTTCCTGTAATGCTGACAACGCACCTGAAGAACTTGAATGAATAGACCGTCAATGTTATTGTTTCCTTAAACAAAATTTCAACAGCTGCAATTTAAGAGTTACCAGTTAGTTTCAAAGGACAAGTATGTAAACATTCATAACTTAGCTGCACGGGTTCTGTCAATGTTCAGAACAACATACTCATGTTAACAGTTGTTTTCAAGAATGAACCAAGTAAAATGTCTTGAAAGGAATAGGTTAAGTGGCAGCCACTTATGCTCACTTTTAAAAGTAGCATGTTTAAAGGACATTATTCCAAATATCGATAAGTTAGTGACAGAAAAGCAAGCCCAAGTTTCTGTTCAGAACGTGTAATGTTTCGTGTTGAGTTGATGAAATGTGATTGTTTTAAGATTTAAGTGAAAATAATTGTTATGTAAAAGTGATTGTTTTCAGTGATTGATGAAGCATTTGTTTTTACAATTTACCGATAATTAGAAATAATATTACATTCTAGTGCCAAGCCATTGGAGTAGTTTTGTAAAGTTGATATTTATTCATAAGAAATTTATCAATATTCATGCGGCCCTTTAAGTTTCTGGAAAGTGGCCCTTTCGAAGGTCTGAGTTTGAGACCACTGGCGTAGAAGGTTGGAATCCAAAATTAAATAAACCAGTCTTCGTGTAAGCCAAAAACCACCAAAGTGAACATTTTTAAAGCTAGAAGCAACGAGTGTTTCACAGTTTGAAAGCTTAAAGAATTGGGACAAGTAGGAGAGAAAAGCAGAAAAAGATACTCAGCTGGACAGAATTATAGACAATATTATGGAGTCCGAGTGCTCAAATGGCCTGGAAAAATGCACGAGAGCCTTAAGCTCAAATGGCCTGGAAAAATGCACGAGAGCCTTAAGCTCAAATGGCCTGGAAAAATGCATTAGAATTACATATTTCTTTATTTTTAAGGTGTGGGTGTTTCTTATCATGGCATAACTGTACCGTCCGCTAGTGTCACGACACCGCGAGAATTTCTTTTTAATCCAGGAGCAAAATGCCAAACCTTCCAGTACAAACCCGGCCAAAGCCCGGCATTTTTCACTTGACTAAGAAAAAAAATTCCCGGGTTCGGGTTTATCGGGCCAGGCCCGTGCCCTCCATACATAGTCCACATCTCAGGAGGTTTGCTCAGTACCTTGGTTAGCTACGCAGAATACTGTATGCGGCAAACTGAAGTTAAAAAGAATACTGAAGTGTATAACTCTTTTTAGTTGCAATTTTCAGTAAAATTTTTCACACTGTCCAGTTCTATTTTTTACGCCTCTCAGAGCACGAATTTCCTCCCCTTGTTATGACCATTCTGTAACGGCAACCGCCGCGCCGCCTGCTTGCAGCTCCGGTAGCCTGGTCGTGTGAGAGACTTGCTCGTGAAATCCCAGCTTCAGTGGCATTGTAAAAGTCAAATAATTACCGTTTAAAACACCGCTGAAAGTAAATCCTAGATATTTTGAAAATTTCCGCTAAGGTGCTCAGAGACGGGGAGATTTTGGCCGAATATTATGAATTTGTTTGACTCCTTACAGAATGAATTGTTGATTCTGTTGGGTCGGCGACTATATCAATTACAGTGCCTGTAAATTATATATAGTTACATCATGAAAACGTGGAACTGTATATGCAATACACTGTAAATCAGGCTTTTTAAAGAATGTTATTACTGGATATTTCTCCCTCTTAACATTAAGGATTCAATGGCAGAACCTTTGGTTGTTTGGAAGTGGCAGCAGCTTCGTCATTAGTTATCCTTAACATCCACCAAACAGATATTTCGCTGCATTCTCCCGGAGTATCTAGTTCCAATGCCTCGGCGTCGCCCCGGTGGCGCAGTGGTCTAAACGCTGGCTTATAATCATTCACCTGAGATGCGTCCGGGTTCTAGTCCCGGTGAGGCATGGATGTTGTCTTTTTGTTGCGGCACTGGCCGTCTCTCCCCTGGAACCGGTGGCCCTAAATTAGGGACGGCTGCTTATTATATAGCCCATCGAGTTGCTCACGGTAGCTGTTAAAACTTCAATGAAAAAAAAAAAAAAGTGCCTCGGCTTTCCGGTTTTTCTGGAATTTTTGTCAAGAATCGAAAAACTAAGTTATTTTTTTTTAATAATATATTTCGCTTCAAGAAAATGTGAAATTATGGTTTTGCGTGTTTTTGGAAAGATTTGTGAAACTGATACCTAAAGCAAGAACGACCGATGCTTCTTTATTAATGATACTTTTCTTTAATCACTTTTTTGTTTGTCGTCGTTTGCTTTGGGGAAACATGTGGTATGGCAGATAAAATAAATTTCCGTTATTTGCAGCAGGAATCGCTGGAATCGTTCATTTCAACCTGGAAACTTGCGCTTCCTGGTGCCGGTTACATTTGGGGTTTATTTGAAGGAGAATCCCTTCAAATATTAATAATTAATTTCACCGGACACCACATGCACTTTCAGTGTTTCACAGCCATATTTGAATTCGACTCTTTTGAAATCTGTGCACTTCATTTAAAAAAATGCGTTTTTCTGCTGTGAGAAGATTGCGGCATTATTTGAATGTACTTTTAACTGCTGGAGGATGCTGTCAATAAACGTAGTACATGATGGCGGGAAGATTGTCATTACTTGAAGCTATTTCCGATGGCGCAAAATTACGGCATGTGACTACGATATCTGTCAATGCGGAAAGTGTTTATCCCTTTTTTGAGTGCGATTGCCAGCGACGGTGAAAATCACGTAACTGTATGATGTGAATCGGGTGTAAAATTCTTGTTTTCAAACTCGTTGGATAGTTGCCTGCTATAAGTGCAAATCTGTAGAAGCAATGGCATAAGCATTTGGAGTCCCTAAGCGCAACCTGATTTTGAGCCCCCACCCCCAAATGTAAAATAACTGATTTTCAAGGATGTTAAATTAAATGCATAATGAAAAATACAACTTATTTTGTAATTAAACGAAAAGGCATTCATATAAGAAACAAATTTGTGTAATGGGAAAAAATCATAGTGTATCGCATCTAGTCTTACTATATAAAAGGCAAGGCTTGCGACGACGTGGATCACTTTTTAACCATAAACAAACAACTTCGTACACTGTTTAACAGAAGACTAACTAACATTTATATTCCAGTGTTCACACCGTGTTATCCGTAACCGTTCCTGTTTAATGTTTTGTTTACATATTTTTTCTTTCGTTCGAAGTTCGTTTTTTCCCCGGGTGCGATGGAAGTGGAAGCACACACACAGTTGTAGGTTGTAAGATGTTTTACTTTACTGGCGCTGAGTAAGGCAAGGACGAACGTTACTGTCCTTCGCGAACTTCACTGTTGTTTTAAACCTCGCCTATGACGCGTCAAAAAAGAAAGTTACCTTATTTAATTACTTGTTATTTAAAGTTCCCTTTTTCATTAGATGAATATATTGAAGATAAACGCCGCAAAGCCGATTACGATCGAGCAAGGCGGAAACAACGCACTGCAGTCGAAAGACAAGAAGTTAACAGCCGCAATGCCGAATATGTCAGAAAAAGAAGACAAAAATGCAGTGCAATTGAAAGAAATGCTGATATTCGACGTTTGCGTGATCATCGAAGTAATATGACGCCGCAACATATAGAAGCTGAATCTCAGCGCATGAGAAATGGTCATATTTCAGAGGCACAGATTATGACCTCCGAACAAAGGAAAGAATGCTGCGCTCGAGAGTTTCAGAGGCAATTAATGAACCGACAACGACAAAGAAATGCTACGTCATGCGGCTTTAAACGCTATGGACGATGAAAAGACTGTTGCTAGACACTCATGTGGCACTCTTGAGCAAATTTGAGAATTTTTTAAAGCCAAATACTTTCCCGGAGAGAGACTTTCAGATGGTAATTTTTTTTAAATGTTGCTCAAAAGTGTTTCTGAGCAACATTTAGAAAAATGGCAATTTTCTAAATGTTGCTCAAAGAATTAGATCCCATTCGCACTTCCCCATTAATTGAACTACTTATGAACTCTCAGCATGACAATGAAGCACATCAAGGGTATGTTTCAATGCACACTCATTATTTACGATGACTCTTCGAAAGATAATAATAAACGCTTGAATAGTAATAAGTGACTTCTAGAATCCGTTGTATTCTTATCTCAAGGCTTTACAGCTATAGTATTAAATAATAAGCAATAAACACGTACATAGACTCACTTTTAAACAAAAGTAAAATATCTTAGTTATTTGGTATAGATTAACATATAAAACTCATATTGAAGTAAAACTTTTCTCTTTAAGTTTAGCGAATTTTTCAATTATAAAATTAATAATCTAATGATTGAACATCGTGTTTTATGAGCATAAGTGACAAAAAACGGTTAAATGCAACTGATTTAATGAATCGAGCAAATAACTGATTTAAGTACGGAAAATGATCGTTCACCGGTGTTATTAAAGAAAAAAAATCAGTTTCTCTATATATCCACCCCCCCCCTCCAGGATTTGGAGAAAGCCTGTAAGACCGAATACTTTCAGTGATACTTTACCAGCTTTTTAATACTGGTTGTTTAATCCAGTTAAAACTTGAGGTAAAGGTAACTGCCTACTGAAGTGGTAATAATGCGACCGCTGAACACAGAGTTCCGTTCACAACATGAAAATAGCATCGTAGAACATGGCAGAATTTGCTTTTATTATCGTAATTATTTTATTTTATATTTTTTTATCAATTAACCAAACGTTTAAAAAATCTAGTTTTCTTCTTTGTCTTTGGGGCCTCAATAGGCAAACAAAAACCAAAAACAAGTTTTTTTGAACCAAATTAAGCTTCAAGCACTTGATTCTTGCGCCTGGTAACAGTACGCGTAAGCAATCAGTAGCGGGAAGAAGGCAAGATTTAACCAAAATAGGGAGAATAGCTGATGCTATGGCAGCAGTGTCAGCCGATGTCAGTGGCTACAACAGTCGGTCTCAGAAAAAAAAAAAAACCGCAAAAAAAACATGATGTATAGATGTTGGTACACAACAGAAAAAAAAAAAAAAGGAGCGCAGTTCGAATATGGGACATTTTGCTGGAGAAACTATACAATTAGCTTCTTGTTTTTCTATTTTTAGTTTCATCATTCAAGTTAAATTTACGGAAAAGGATTTTATTTACTAAAATCTGCGTAAAAATGCCATGATGCGTAAATCGAGTTTGTTTTGAAAATTCGGCAGCTGTGACTTTTAAAGTATTGTGACGTACTACAAAGGTGAAACACATGTCGCGATAAATTCTGTCTGTTTAGTTTAGTCGTTAGAACAACTGGCTCCGGAGCGAGGAGCTGTGGTTCGAATTCCACCAACGGCAGGTTTGTGTTGGCGCCTGATTGTGGAAAATGGATCTACTGACCGTTGGGTTCTTCGAAAAAATGTGTTATGTTCCTTCCACACATCGTCTGGAATTAATAAAAATTCCTTTTTCGCTTAGCGAAAAAAAAAAAAAAAAAAATAAGAGGGAGATGTGACGTAGTGCATAGGCGAAGCATATGGCAAGACAGCAAAGCTGTAGCGATAAATTCCGTCTGTGTTGTTTAGTCTGTAGAACAACTGGCTCCGGAGCGGGAAGGCGTGGCTTCCAATTCCAACACCTGCAAATTTGTGTTTTCACATCGGCGCCAGATTTTGGAAGATAGATCTACTGTCCGTTGTGTTCTTCGAAAAAAAAATTTGATGTTCCTTCCTGACATCATCTGGATGTTGGATAAGAGGGAGATGATGTGACGTACAAAGGTGAAACACATGTCAAGATGGCAAATTTGCAGCGATAAATTCCATCGGTGTAGTTTAGTCGGTAGAACTGGCTCCGGAGCGAAGCGGCGTGGCTTCGGATCCCACCAACGGCAAAATTGTATTTTCACTGCATTCAAATTCAATTGCGTCAAATTCCTTAAAAATATTTTTAATCCTTTAAATTTCCTTTTCAGTTCATAAATCTTGAGCTAAGTTTTTTTTTTTTCCATTGTTGACGCAAGGCCGCAATCTCTAGTTTGAAGATCGAGAATGCTGGGAATTTTAAATTTCTTCAGACCTTTTTTGAGATAGGGAAAACTTAAATTCGCACTGAAGCTCAGGAAAGATATTTTCTTGAAATTCTTGTATGCATATGATTTTAGCAGCGGTTCAGGCCAGTCGCACTTTGTTGGGACAGGTAGAAAAGTAAAATTATGTCGCACAGTTTTCAGAATATTCTTCGTTTTCCTACGGTGGACGAGCAGGTTCAGTTCGCGTAATAACTTCATCTTTGTTAGTTAAGCCCTATAGATCGATACCGGCAGCTAAGTACGTCGAATGTTGCTCAATTTTAGTGGCTTCTGCTATTAAAGCCAATTATGGTACATCCCATGTGTGATCTGGGAAAGCATTTTCAGAGGTAAAGGTTTCTCAAATAATGCCTTCACGAAAAAGTTCGTAACAAGAAATGTCGTAGAGCGGCCAGAAGTGTCGAAATTTGATTTTTACTTAAACCATGACAACGCATTTTCTTCGCAAATTACGGATGACGCGCGTGAATCCTCCCATCTCCCAGGCTGCTTTCGCCTGCGAAAGGACAGTTTTTTTTTCTGTTTGAATTTCTTTTCGTTTTGAGAACTTTGAACGCGCTTTTCAGATAATGAATCTAGGGTTTAGATAGTGGAAACGATTTTGCAGTTGACGTGTTTCTTTTTTGCGCTTTCCAACCGTAGGTTGAAGAAGCGTATATGCTTCAGCTTTGTCCGTCTGCCTGTCCGTAAGGTAACTCGCGTAAAAATGGTTCGATTTCGATGAAATTTTAGTATGTGGTAGGAGACAACTGGGGTGAACCCTATTGAAAATGGACGAAATAGGGTCAAAGGTCAGGACATAAAAGCGGGATCCATTCTATCGCCCTTATGCGTCAGAAGTCACAACTTACGTAAAAATGCTTCGATTGCCCCAGAACTTTGTTGTTCCGGAGATATACTAAACCGGTTTTGTTGAATATCATCGAAATGGGGTCAAAGGTTAGGGCACAGGAGCGGGATTTATTCCACAGCCATTATCCTCATAACTTGAATAATAACTTGAGTAACAAGTTAGTGAAATCATGCAATGCATTGATTATGATACGCTTTCCAACATACCAGAAATCATTACTCAAGTTATGAGGATAATATGGCAGTAGAATAAATCTGTCCTGACCTTTAACCCCATTTCTCCCATTCTCAATAGGGTTCATCCCCAGGTGGTCTCCTACCACATACTAAAATTTCATCGAAACCGAACCATTTTTACGCACGTTATGACGCGTAAGGGCAATGGAATGGATCCCGCTCCTATGTCCTGATTTTGACCAAATTTCACCCATTTTCAATAGGGTTCGTCCCCAGGTGGTCCCCTACCGCATACTAAAAATTCTTCGAAATCGAACCATTTTTACGCGAGTTATCGTGCGGACAGATGGACAAAGCTGGAGCTTTCTGTATACGCGTTTTCAACCTATGGCTGGAAAGAGTAAAAAATGCTTCTATTGCGACAAAACTTTAATATGTTGTTGCGGAGGTATACTGAACGAATCAGTAGGGAGGAGGGTTTATCTGCGCGCGATTTCTGGTATGTTGGAAAGCGTATCATAATCAATGCAGCCGCCCCGGTGGCGCAGTGGTCTAAGGCGTTGGCCTCTGATCATTCGTCCGTAAGGGGTCCGGGTTCGAATCCCGGTCAGGCATGGATGTTGTGTTTGTCTTACGGCACTGGCTCTCTCCCTTCCCTGGAACCAGTGACCCTAAATTAGGGACGGGCGACTGCTTATAGCCCATTTGAGTTGCTCACGGTGGTCGTTAAACCTCCAATCAAAAAAAAAAAAAAATAATAATCAATGCATTGCATGATTTTACTAACTTGTTTAATAAGGTTTTTATTAAAAAGAAAACACACCGCAGTTAAGTTGATTTTTGGAAAATCTAATTAGGCGTCGACGCGTATACTCAGCCGTGTATCGAACAAAACCAGATGCCAGCTGCCAAAAACTGTTTCCGCCTGACTTATCTGATTATGCCCCATAATTTGACTGAATTCTGGGATATATATATATACGTTCTAGCGTGATTATAATAAACATTTATTTTTCGATTAGCGATAGCTAATTCTGCGTGATTTAGACGGATCTGAGTTTTTTTTTTTTTGAATGGAGGTTTAACGACCACCGTGAGCAACTCAATGTACTATAAGCAGTCCCCCGTCCCTAATTTAGGGTCACTGGTTCCAGGGAAGGGAGAGAGCCAGTACCGTAAGACAAACACAACATCCATGCCACACCGGGATTCGAACCCGGACCCCGTTCAGACGAATGATCAGAGGCCATCGCTTAGACCACTGCGCCACCGGGGCGGCGATTTGAGTTTTACCATGAAGCAGTGCCATCCGAAAAGTCATGCGGAAGGTAAATAAATGGCTTTGCCACATGAAGGTAGGCATAGCTTGAATAAAGACTGCCTTGCAAAGACGAGTGGTCAACGTCTGCTAGAGGAATAGGCAACTTCAGACCTAAGTGGCGAAGAATCCGTTGCAATTTATATTTGTACACCCACCGGCCACTGAATTAGAAACCTTTATGCAGATGTACGTGAAGGTCATTTACGCAGCGTATATTGAAAATACGTGGTCACGTGTGTCATCACGTGATCAAGGCAACTACACTGCTGGCCACCCAAAATGCAACACCAAGAAGGACACGAGATAGCAAAGCCAGATTTACTGGACACATAACAAATACAAAGATGAAACATTGAGCTTACAGGCACGTGCGATTTACGGAACACGCAGACATCAATAGTTCGTGTGGCCCCCATGGCTGGCAATAACGGCCGCTACACGCCGCGGCATTGAACGAAAGAGGCTTTGGATGTGGGCTTGGGGTATGTCGGTCCAGGCTGCTTCCACACGTTGCCACAGTTCATCAGGCGTTGCCGCGGGTGGTGCTTGCCGGGCCATTCGGTTTCCGATCAACGACCAGACTTGTTCGATGGGCGGCATATCGGGAGAACAGGCGGACCACGGCAGCAGTGACACCCGGTGGGCCGTGAAGAATTGTTGGCCGCCCCGGTGGCGCAGTGGTCTAAGCGATGGTCTCTGATCATTCGTCCAGAAGGGGTCCGGGTTCGAATCCCGGTGAGGCATGGATGTTGTTTGTCTTACGGCACTGGCTCTATCCCTTCCCTGGAACCAGTTACCCTAAATTAAGGACGGGCGGCTGCTTATAGCCCATTGAGTTGCTCACGGTGGTTGTTAAACCTCCAATAAAAAAAAAAAAAAAAAAAAAAAATTGTTGCACGATGCGTGCCTCGTGCGGGTGCGCATTGTTCTGTTGCAACGTGGCCGCTGGCAGGTAAGGCAGGACTACAGGCTCCAAAACGTCGGAGATGTAGCGGTGGCTGTTGAGTGTACCGGCGATGCGTACCAGAGGGGTGCGGGTGTCATATCCAATTGCGCCCCAAACCATAACGCCAGGCGACGGACCGGTATGGCGATGCATAATGCAAGCGTCATGACTCGTGCCGCGACACGCGGATCTGACCATGGTGGTGTTGCAGGCAGAAGCGGGATTCGTCGGAGAAGACAATGTCGTGCCATTCCGTAGTCCAGGTGCGGCGTTCAACGGCCCGCTGCCGCCGCCGCACTAGCCGGTGGTGTAACGTCAATGGTAATCGGAGCAATGGGCGCCGTGCGACAATTCCCCGCTCCTGCAGACGACGCTGAACGGTACGTGCCGATACAGGTTGTTGCGCAACACACCCTAATTCCTGCGCTAACGTTCGTGATGTGGCGGTGCGAGCCGTCAATGCCCGCCGCACAACATGCTGGTCCTCTCGTTCGGTGGTGTACCGCGGCAATCGCTCACGTCGGTCCGTCCGTCCGTCCCACCTGCACCCACCGAATCCATACTCGCCTCACTGTAGCTGGATGTCGTCCCACACGAGCGCCTATGTCTCGGTACGTTAAACCGCTGTCGCGATAAGCCACTATTCGTCCTCTGTCGAACTCCGAAACGTGCTGGAATGACTGCCGTATTCTGCGACGAGGCATCAGGAAGCTTCCCAAGCACAGGTCCGGCAGCACAACACACTTCCAGTACTCACACCCCGCCTTATGTGCACCCCCATTCTTATAGTGCTTCTCGGTGGCGTGCCGGGCGCACATGATTTGCATATGCCCTGCAATGCTAATCTTTTGCATGTCCTTTCGTGGGCGACGCATGCTGCAAATTTCAGACCAATCGGATGCTTCCTTCTTGGTGTTGCATTTTGGGTGGCCAGCAGTGTATTTAAGACAGCTGCTGGTCAGTAATCGCAATGGGAAGAACATAGGATCTTTCGGAGTTTGAGAAGTTTTATTGTGGGTGTTCGTCTGGTTGGAGCGATGATTTTGAGAGCAACAGAGCTGACTAATTTCTCAAAAAGTGAGATATCCTGGGTCTTTAATCGGTGAAAAAATAACCCATTTTGCTTGTCTAAAAGGCGCAACTGTGGCGCAGCGACAATCTGTCAGGAACGAGATCGCTGTCGTCTGAAGAGGCTGGTACGAAGATACAGGATTTCCTATGTGCAGCAAATTGACCGAAGCATTCATTGTCCCCGACCCATACCTCAGCAAACTATGCGCAGGAAATCGAAGAGGATCTGAATTAGCAGTTGCATACCTATACCGAAACCACTGATTTCTGCGAAGAACCGGAAAGTTCGTTAGCAGCGGTATCAGAACACCGCGACCGGGCACTAGAAAAGTGAAAAAAAGTCATGTGGTCCGACGAGTTGCGGTTCACTTTCTTCTGTATACCCACGATAGGCAGAGTTTGGCGGGAGCCCCATGAAGCAATGGACCCAGCTTGCCTTGTAAACACAACTCAAGTTTCTAGAGGTGGTGTCATGATGTGGAGCACGATATGATGGTACAAAACTTGTCTCCTGATGTTTTTGGAAGGTCGGCTGTCCTCCAAGGGTTATGGGAGCGTTGTTGCCTATCAAGTCCACCTTGCAATACAAATTTGGAAGATGTAAATCCGTTTAATCCGTCCATCTTGCAATGTTGACTTTTCATCCAGCAGGTGACTACTGTTTTATGGACGCCAATGCTATAGTATCTGTCGCACAAGATGTGTTCAGTAGCGGTTCAGCGAGCATGACAGCGACTTTCATCTTCCCTGTCCACCACAAAGCCCGAATCTGAACCCCATTGAGAATGTAAAGAAAATGTTAGAAAAACAGATCCCGGAGCAAAGTCCTGTTCCATCAAATCTCAGCCAGATTAAAAGGGCTGTCCGGTGAACTCCTGGTATGCTGTAGACGCACTCCGCAACAACTAGTGGAATCTATGCCAAACCTCATACGTGCTGTACTTCGGGCTAAAGGAGGTCCAACCGGGATATTGAATATATTGAATAAAAGTTTCTTTTTCAGTGGCCGGTATGCAGGGGTCGCGCTGCCGATCGCATTCTTCGCAATTTGCGAAAAAAAAAAAAAAATGTTTTGGCAATTGATAAAAAGTGTTGGCGAAAATATTGGTGATTACCTTTTTTGGTGAAGTCCAAGTAAAAACAATTATTAATTTTTATTCGATTTGGTAATTGAAAAATGAAATTCAAATGTTAATTACTTTTTGTACACAATCAAAAACCGCCTAAGCGTAGTAAAATCCGTTTATTTAGCGGTGTAAGACGTATATAGATTCACCAAGCTTTCGCACTCCACTAAGAGGCTTTTTCAAGGCAGTGACTACCTATTGCCTTTAAAAAGCCTAAAATGACTACCTATTGCCTGAAAAAGCCTCCCAGTAGAGACCGAAAGCTTGGCGAATCTGTATAAGTCTTACACCATTAAATAAATGGATTTTACTAGGCTATAAGCGCATTTTGATTGTGTACAGTCTGGTGTACTTTAAGCTAACACTGATTGTTTACATTGCGCGTGCGTGAGACGAAAAGCAATTACGTGTAAAGAGTGACGTAATCGCTGATGTAATACCTATCATAACACTTTGCTTTTATGGTTTTTATAATTCCAGTGGAGGGTGGAAAAAAAAACATTGGCGACTTCAGATTACATTTGGCGAAAAAAAAAATAATTTGGCGGATGGGTGCGAAAACTTAAAAAAGCCAGACCTGGGTATATGTAAGTTATTTGTATTTCTTGTTAAGGCCACCAGTAAATTCAGAGATGTAAGTCACAAAGAAAAAAACATTATTAGATTTTTTACCACCGGCGCGCGCAGCAATTGGCTGATCGCCAGCCTCGTGCCTGTGTGGCAGACGACAGTGGTGGGATCGATTCCATGTTGTCACCTGTCGAATTCGACGAATTTCTTTTAACATAAAGCAAATGCTTGGAATGGGTCCCCAAAGATCGGCCCTGAACGTTTGAGCAGCTTTCGGCGGTTGTTCCGTGATTCTTACTCACCCCTAATATTGTGCTGGCCACCCAATACGCTGTATCCTCGACGGAGAATCCTAATGAAGGCCATCGCTGCAATCGGCGCCAAGAAATTTTGATTATCTGTAATACCATATGATGGATTTAGCATATTACCTACTGTTATGCAGATCGTTCAGGAAGTCCCTCCGCAATGATTGCGGAGCCCCAGCATTACCGAAATAGGTTCTCTCACCCCGCCCGCTTCTCCCACACGTATATGTCCAAAGCTGGCTTCTTTGTTGGTTATTTCGAGTAGTCTGTAGCTAGTGTTTGTCGGACGTCGGTAGACAAACGTTATCTACTTAACATCGTGCGTGAATAGCATCTCTGAGTATGTTAGCTACTAAGGAACGAATACCTGTAGTGAAGCACATGTTTTGAGCAGTGTTCAAGTACATATATAGATACTATGAAACAAAAGTTCAGAGAAAGGTTTCCAGAATCTCTTGTTCCACTTGCGGGATTTAATCAACAAATGTCGAAGTACTGGTTCGGTGACGGATGCAGCAAGAAGTAGTCTACTCAGCGATTCTTCTGAAGAAAATCCTCGATATTTCCGAAAAGATGATGACATGCCCATCAAAATCAGTAAGAAAATTGGCACAGAAGAGAGAACTCAGCCTAGGAACTCCACGCACAGTTATGAAATGAAAACTCCAGTTATTTCCGTACAGTCTCTCTGCTGTGCAATAATTAAAACCAGCGAATTATCAGAAAGGAAGCATTATTGTGAGTGGTTTCAGAATTTTGTGCAAAAAAAATATGAGAACTAGATAAAACATTTTATTCAGACGAGGCTTCGTTCCACTTATCACATTAACTTCCAAAACATTCGTTTATGGAGCTCAGAAAATCCTAACGAAAGGCATGAAAAACCATTGCATGACCACAAAATCGGAATTTAAGTAGCAATTTTACACAAGACGGCGAATTGTGTGTCCCATTTTTTTTCACGGATACGATAAACTCAGAGCGATACTGTTCGGACACTGTATTAATTCGTTTCCCAGCTGGATAAAAATGAAATACGAACAGTGTGCTTAGAGCACACTGTTAGCTCTTTGGTGTGATGCTATTGATGATGTCTCTCGGGATATGATAATTTTAAGGACACTTTGGTCTCCACGATCATCCGAACTTTCACCGCCCGACTTTTATTTCTGGGAAGCAGTAAAGGGAGTTGTGCATAAGAATCGCCCGAAAGCAATTGAAAACAATATCCACGTACATTAGAATACAAATATCGACGTTTACCACAATCAAAGGTTTAGTATATATGTACATCGACTATAATTTCGCAGAGCGTTTGACTCTGCTTAATCAGGATTATAGTAGGAGCGTTAAATCAAATCATTGTGAGATCATCAGAGTTCTGACGGTCACGGTTTTTGCTGAGTTGTTTCCACGCGCTTGAAAGAAATTAAGTCGACGTCATGTCGTTGACAAGCCGTGAAGAGTTCCGGTATATGTGGAAAGCTTCTAATACATTAAGCTTGATCGTTGAATCAGGTTTATCAATGAGCTTAGCGTTTCTAAACAAAACATTTATGGTTATTTTCGTGACAGTGTTGGGCTATAGACGACCTCTTCAGATCATAGTTCGGTACGTAGTTCATGTGTTACTTCACACGGAAATTTAAAGCGCTGCGGGTCAGTCCTGTATATGAAAATCCACATTCACAAGGTATCTGATAATTTCCCAGGAATTTTGTGTTTTCGACGTAGTCTTTTGATCCGTAAAAATTTATCTTGTTTATGGGTTTGAAAATAACTTTGAAATTTAAACTCTTGGAAATTTTTAAAATTCCGAAGCAAATATGAGGAGCAAATGGGATAACTGCCCAATTTTCACTTATTGTGTGGTCTATTGGCGTGAGTGAGCAGACAGGCTTCGGTTTCCTAAATTTTTTCATAGCTTTGTGTATAACGGAAGGGCTATATCCTCCGTGTACTGCAATTCGTTTAAGAAAATCAAGCTCTTTCTGCAAAGAATCCTCAGTTAAGCATACACAGTATATATATATATATATATATATATATACACACACACACACTGCTGGCCACCCAAAATGCAACACCAAGAAGGAAGCGTCCGATTGGCCTGAAATTTGCTGCATGCGTCGCCCGCGAGAGGACATGCAAACGATTAGCATTGCAGGGCATATGCAAATCATGTGCGCCCAGCACGCCACCGAGTAGCACTATAAGAAGGGTGCACAGAAGGCGGGGTGTGAGTAGTGGAAGTGTGTTGTGCTGCCGGACTTGTGCGTGGGAAGCTTCCTGATGCCTCGTCGCAGAATACGGCAGTCATTCCAGCACGTTTCGGAGTTTGACAGAGGACGAATAGTGGCTTATCGCGACAGCAGTTTATCGTACCGAGACATTGGCGTCCGTGTGGGACGACATCCAGCCACAGTGAGGCGAGTATGGATTCGGTGGGTGCAGGAGGGACGGACGGGCCGACGTGAGCGATTGCCGCGGCACACCACCGAACGAGAGGACCGGCATGTTGTGCGGCGGGCATTGATGGCTCGCACCGCCACGTCACGAACGTTAGCGCACGAATTAGGGTGTGTTGCGCAACAGCCTTTGTCAGCACGTACCGTTCGACGTCGTCTGTAGGAGCGGGGACTTGTCGCACGGCGCCCATTGCTCCAATTACCATTGACGTTACACCACCGGCGAGTACGGCGGCAGTGGGCCGTTGAACGCCGCACCTGGACTACGGAATGGCAAGACATTGTCTTCTCCGACGAATCCCGCTTCTGCCTGCAACACCATGCTGGTCGGATCCGCGTGTGGCGGCACCGCGGCGAGAGACTGTATGACGCCTGCATTATGCATCGCCATACCGGTCCGTCGCCTGGCGTTATGGTTTGGGGCGCAATTGGATATGACACCCGCACCCCTCTGATACGCATCGCCGGTACACTCAACAGCCACCGCTACATCTCCGACGTTTTGGATCATGTAGTCCTCCCTTACCTGCCAGCGGCCACGCTTCAACAGGACAATGCGCGCCCGCACGTGGCACGCATCGTGCAACAATTCTTCACGGCCCACCAGGTGTTACTGCTGCCGTGGCCCGCCTGTTCTCCTGATATGTCGCCTATCGAAAACGTCTTGTCGCTGATCGGCAACCGAGTGGCCCTGCAAGCACCACCCGCGGCTACGCCTGATGAACTGTGACAACGTGTGGAAGAAGCCTGGACCGACATACCCCAAGCTCGCATCCAAAGCCTCTTTCGTTCGATGCCGCGGCGTGTAGCAGCAGTTATTGCCAGCCATGGGGGGCCACACGAACTATTGATGTCTGCGTGTTCCGCAAGTCGCACGGGCCTGTAAGCACGATATATTTGCATCTGTTATGAGTCCAGTGAATCTGGCTTTGCTATCTCGTGTCCTTCTTGGTGTTGCACTTTGGGTGGCTAGCACTGTATATATATATACTGACGGAAAAAAAAAAATCCCAACACCACGAAAAAATAGTTGTAGAGGAATGAAATGGCGGCAATACATTTGTATAGGTAACATATTTAATCGATTAAGGTTTCAAGATCACAGCTTATTGTAAGCGCGAGAAGAGCAATTTTAAATGTGAATTGCTGGTACATTAATAACCGGTGTAACCGCCAGAATGTTGAATGCAAGCACGCAAACGTTCATGCATTGTGTCGTACAGGTGCTGGATGTCAGTTTGTGGGATGGAGTTCCATGCCTGTTGCACTTGGTCGGTCAATACAGGGACGGTTAATGCTGGTTGGGGGTAACGCTGGAGTTGTCGTCCAATGATGTCCTATACGTGCTCGATTGGTGAAAGATCTGGTGATCTAGCAGGCCACGGCAACATGCCGACACCCTGTAGAGCATGTTGGGTTAGAACAGCGGTATGAGGGGGAGCGTTATCCTGTTGGAAAACACCCCCTGGAATGCTGTTCATGAATGGCAGCACAACAGGTTGAATCACCAGACCGACGTACAACTGTGCCGTCAGGGTGTGTGGGATAACCACGAGAGTGCTCCTGCTGTCATAGGAAATTGCTCCCCAGACCGTAACTCCAGGTGTAGGTCCACTGTGTCTCGGCCGCAGACAGGTTGGATGCAGGCGCTCACCTGGCCTCCTTCTAACCAACACACGGCCATCACTGGCACCCAGGCAGAACCGGCTTTCACCAGAAAACACAACAGATATCCACTCCGTCCTCCAATGAGCTCTAGCTTGACACCACTGACGTCGCAAACGGCAGTGGTTTGGAGTAAGTGGAATGCACGCTACAGGGCGCCTGGCTCGGAGCTGTCCTTCAAGTAACCGATTTGTAACAGTTCGTTGTGTCACTGTGGTGACAACTGCAGCTCGAATTGCTGCCGCAGACGCGGTACGATGCGCCACGGCCATACGCCATACACGGTGGTCTTCCCTCTCAGTAGTGCCACGTGGCCGGCCGGAACCCGGTCTTCTTGGGGCAGTACCTTCCCTTGACCACCGCTGCCAACAATCACGCACAGTGGCTACATTCCTGCCAAGTCGTTCTGAAATATTGCGGAAAGAAAATCCACCTTCTCGTAGCCCTATTACACGACCTCGTTCAAACTCCGTGAGCTGTTGATAATGGCTTCTTCGTCTTCTTAAAGGCATTCTTGACTAACATCAACACCCTACGTCGAATCTCAACGATAACTAACGCTCACGAACGTTACAGCGCGTATTTACAGCAAACCTGGTTTGCATGTTCCGAGGGACGCTACTAGCGCCACACGTATGCGCCGAGCGCGAAATTTGCATAGACGTCATCTTACAGATGTACTCTCACTGCCTACCAACTGTCGTTTATCTAACACAACCCCTTCTTGGTGTTGGGATTTTTTTTTCCGTCAGTGTATATATATATATATATATATATATATATATATAGAAAAAAAAATTATATATATACTGAAGAGCAATGCTGAAAACTAAGCTTGATAAAGCCAAGGCTCAGTATTCTCGACACTTTCTACATTCAGTTGTTTTATTTTATTTTTTATCTTCTCTCCTTTTATCCACACCGGTAGACATATAACCCTTTCTATGTTGTACTTGGTATGAGTCAAAAATATATAATTTTTTTTTGCTTAGGTCTCTTCTTAATAGAATATATATATATTAATTTTTTTTTTTTTTTTTTTTTTGGTTGGAGGTTTAATGGGCTATAAGCAGTCACCCGTCCCTAATTTAGGGTCACTGGTTCCAGGGAAGGGAGAGAGCCAGTGCCATGAGGCAAACAAACATCCATGCCTCACGGGATTTGAACCCTGAACCCTTTCGGACGAATGATCAGAGGCCATTGCTTAGACCATTGCGCCACCGGGGCGGCTGAGCATATTTGTATTGCACTATATACGTATGTATAGAAGGCAGATATTTTTTTTGTTTCCATGGGTGATTTGATTTTGCATGTGGGGTTAAGGAAACAGCGAATGGTTTTCGATAAACTGTTGTACTAAAGGATCTTTCAGAGCGTGACACAAGGATGTCAAGGAATGGTAAGCAGCCATTATTTTCAGTCTCATATGTGAACTGTATATGAGGATCAATTGAATTGATACGTTCAACTAATTTAGGTATTTCCGAATTCATGCCATTCCAGATAACAAAAGTATCTTACATATCTAATCCACAGGTCAAATGTAACAAGCTGAAAGAGTTTGTCCTCAAAGTGACGCATATAGACTTCGCATAAAATAGGCGACAGTGGGCTACCCATTGCAAAGCCTTCAGTCTGTTGGAAAAATCTTCCACGAAAAAGGAAACTGTTTTGTCTGGTACAAATTTCCACTAGTCTCAAAATATCTTCTACTTCCAGTTGGCTGAAATGATGTTTAGTCTATCTCAACAGCACAAGTTCTGTAGTCATAAATTATATACTGTAGAATCCACGTACACTGTTTACATTAAACGAAAAAATAAAATAAAAGGTGTGTTCGAAAACAAGTGGAAAAGAGTTGCATTATACCTTCAGAGTGGGGGATATCACTTTCAACA
Organism: Macrothele yani; assembly: GCA_039090855.1. Taxonomy (NCBI): domain Eukaryota; kingdom Metazoa; phylum Arthropoda; class Arachnida; order Araneae; family Macrothelidae; genus Macrothele; species Macrothele yani. The sequence continues at coordinate 6,596,711 of CM076994.1, read as the reverse complement.
CTTGATGTAAATTCAAAGGTAAGAGTGAAGATGCTATAAAATGTAATGTAGAAAATATAAAGTGTTATTAAAATGAAAATATGGGTCTTTTAAATAAAACCTAGCACGTTCACTACGGAGGGACTTTCTGAACCCATTGTATTAATTTCAAAATGCCTAACCGCGAAAGAGTGCAATTTATTCTGCGTGAAATGCGCAGAATGAGGATTAATGTTTCTGGCATGTTTTTTTTTTTTCTCTCCTCCGTTCACTAATATATTATCACCGAAATAATTTCTGCAGGTCGTCCTCTGAGGTATACTTTTTATATATGTCTGGCTCTCCACCTGGTGAGGCGTTTATGCATTGTTAAATTAATGGCAGTTAACCGTGGAAGCCATGAGAACTTATATTCCTTTGAAACCGTCTTAGTGAAATACTTCTTGGTCTTGCAGTGACTCTGATTGGTGTTCAGATATTAACATGTTCGCTCTTCGCTTCGGACGGAACTTCGAAATTCGATTCAGTTCACTAAATATTTCACGAGTGTGCCCTGACAGCTGTGCGAATTCACACATTACTCATACTCAGGGAGAGAGTGAGAACGACGTGAGTTACGATCCGCGAATCCAGTGTTCTAGGGAACAGAAAAATTTAGCTTGAAAATTTCGTCAGACATCATAAGTGACCAAAAAATTGTAACACGAGTCCTAAGATAAAGAAAGAGAGCTAAGTTGTGTGTGTGTGTTTCGCGTACACTGAAGTGCCAGAAGTCATGGGAGATACGTACCTAGTATCGTATAAAACCTCCTAGTCCGGCGAAGTGCAGTAACTCGACGTGGCATCGATTCCACAATTGCCCGGAAGATTTCTGGAGAGGTGTTGAGCCATGCCGTCTGAATAGCCGCCCACAGTTCCCTGGCATTTCTAGGTCAGGGATTTTGGATGCGAATGGACCTTTCCACCACGTCTCATAAGTTCTCTATTGGGTTCGTGTCGGTCGAACGTGGTGGCCACACCATCCCTCGGAACTGTCCAGAATCCTCCTCAAACCAATTTTGGACCACTTGGGCCCGATGACATGGTGCATTGTCCGCCTAGAAAATCCCATCGTTGTTGTGGTACATACGAATTTTATGAAGGGCTGCAAATGGTCACCCAGCAGAGCAACAAAGCGATTAATGACGTGTTTACGAGGACCAGAGGACCCAAACCGTGCTACGTAAAGACACCTGACGCATGCATGGAACCATCATCAGCTTGCACGGTACCTTGTTGACAGCTTGGGTCCATGGCCTCATGGGATCTACACCACATCCGAACCCTACCATCAGCTCGCAACAACTGGTAGTGTGACTCATCGGACCACGCCACATGTTGCAAGTCTTCCAGGGTCCAATTATCGTATTCACGAGCCCAAGTGAGGCGCTGTGTCCGATGTCGTGGTGTTACAAAAGGCGCACTGGTGGGTCTTCTGCTCCCAAACCCCATGGACGCTGAATTACGCCGCACTGCCCTGATGGATATGTCTCTGGTAGCTCCTGCATTGAATGTGGATGTTATTTAAGCCATTATCGCTTGTCAGCATGGACAGTTCTGGTCAGACGCCGCTGGTCAGTCATTCAGCACCCGTAGTGGGCCACTGCGCTGTCTACGGTGGGCTGAATGCCTTCCATGAGCATTCTCGGTACACACGTGACACCGTCGATCGAGGAATGTTGAATGTTTGCTAAACTTTGGAAATTGTATGTCCCATCCGTCTGGCACCCACTACCATGCCATATTCAAACTCTGATAATTCACGTCGGCTTGCCATAATCCTACTGGCGGTTGTTCAGCTTGTCTCACGAGATTACACCTCGCAACTGATAAAAATCGTAGCGAGCGTCGAAGACTTTATACGACGGCAGCGCCAGTTAAAAATTTGCATACTGATATCCGATGACTTTTGGCTCATCAGCGTGTATATATTTATAAAGGGAGAAAAATTAAGATCACTTGTAACAACCAAAGTTACAAAATTTAATGAAATTCCATATTTAACCAGGGAAAGAAAACCTGCTGCACCCTGTGCTGGAATGGAAAAATTAGAATGGTGGTATGTAGGACGAAATTGTAACAGCGCAGAAGAATCCTTGAGTGATAGTGGAAGAATGTTGATAGAAAATCAGGGGGAGAGAGTACATCAATTGCGCAGTAAGCGAGTTGTGTAAAGAACTCTCTTTGCCACTCACTCCAAGAGTATCGCGCCAACAGAGTTGAAAACAGGCCACCTACTCCTAGGGGGAAAGATGTGTGCTATTAACTCACATCTGTGCCACAGAATTCACCACAGTGGCACAATGGTGAATTCTGGGCGACAATTGCAGAGAGAGATATATGGAAGTAATGGGATGGGGACGTCGCAAGCGGGAAAACTGGAGATTGTGCCCTGGAATTTTTTTTTCCTATTGGAGGTTCAACGACCACCGTGAGCAACTCAATGGGCTATAAGCAGTCGCACGTCCCTAATTAGGGCCACTGGTTCCAGGGAAAGAAGAAAGCCAGTGTTATGAGACAAACACAACATCTATGCCTCACCGGGATTCGAACCCGGACCCATCTCGGACGAATGATCAGAAGCCATCGCTTAGACCACTGCGCCACCGGGACGGCACCTTGGTATTGTGTCCATTGCTCCTTTCACCCAAGAAGTGAGTGTTACATTGGGAAGATCTGTGCTGCTTTTGCTTGATGTGTAATTAAATAGCGGTATGTCTCAGGAAGTTAAATGTACTTGAAAGGTTTTTCATTAATCAACTACAGTGCAGATGTAGTTAATTAAATCTTTCATATATATCCAATTGTTATGGATATACAAGGTCCCCTAGCGGTTTCGTTTGACAACTGTACAGAAACAAACAGATCTACAGCAATACGGTTTGCGGCATTTGAAAAAAGTAAATAATCGAGTTTAATAATCTCACCTTAATACACTTCTACCTGTGCGCCTTTGGTGGCACATAACACATCCAGTCGGTATTCAATTTCTTGCCATGTGCTCTCCAATATGTCAGGAACGATTCTATCAAACATTGCTGTAATGTGCCGTTTGCTGCTTAATCTTTCCTGGTAAACCATGTCTTTGACATAGCTCCAGAGGAAAAAGTTTAAAGGAGTGTTATCCGGGGACCGGGGTAGCCAAGGAATGGCACCATCTGTCTGGAAACTTACTGTTCAGGTATTCACGAACATCAAGTCCCCAATGTGGGGGAGCGCCATGTTGTTGCAGTATGACGTTTAGTCGCAGTTCCTGTAGTTGAAGAACTGTAAAATTCTGAAGCATGTCCATGTAATTATTCATTTGTACTGTGGGCTTGGAGAAGAAGAATGGCCCAATTACACGATTATGCATGAGCCCACAACAAACATTCACCTTTGGACTGTGCGCTACGTGCTTTCTGACTGGATGTGGGTTTTCACTACTCCATATACGAACGTTTTAAATGTTGACTTTTCCGTGCACATAAAAGGTTCCCTAATCAGAGAACATTATACGTCGTAAGAAACTTTCAACTTCCAGCCGCTCCAACATATCTCGAGCGAATGCTAAACGCTGAGGTCCATCGTTCGGTTTAATATGGTGTATGAGTTGCACTTTGTATGCGGTTAGTTTCAGGCGTTTGTGAAGCACTCCCATCAATTTGGATCGTGGAACATTCAGTTTGAAAGAGGCCCTTCGCGTGGACTTGCTAGGACTGTTAGCGAAAACCTCTTGTATGCTCTGCACAGTTTCTTCACTGGCAGGGGATCTGCCACTTCTTTGCCGGTCCACGACGCTACCAGTCAGTATCCAAGATTTTCTTCTGCCATGTTCTGATACTGAAATCACTCGGCGTATCTTTCCCATATGTCCGACGGTACGCACATACTTCGTCTCAAAAAATCAACACACGCACATTGCTTTCTCCTACGGTGACTACATTTTCAGTTGTTTTGCAATCTGCGTCGGTATTTGCGAGCACGTAACGCCATCTGTTGGAAAGAGATGGCGTTAAAAACTCGAATATTTATTCTTTCAAAGGCCGCAAACCGAATTGGTGTAGATCTGTTCGTTTTTGTACAGTTATCAATCGAAACCCCCTAGGGGACTTTTCGACCACCCTGTATGACATAAACATATATTCATATTATCACGTCTGCATATTTTTAAGTGGTGGAAAATCTCATTCAGAAACTGATTTAGCGAGCACCCGAATTGAACGAGAGTTTCTGTCGTTATAAACGGGTTCTACTGTATGTGGATCTCTGCGCAATTTATTCGAGCGCTGGCTAACTTACGACTTGCCTTCCAGTACACGATTAAGTACTCTTCACCGCGTTGTAAAATTTGTAATCTCCATATTATTAATTCATATGGGATGTTGGTCTAGCTCGAACAAGTTAAGTTTTTTTTTTCTCAGGGACCCATCTAACCTTCCTCTTTGTCTGCCGAAACTTTTTCTTGGAAATATTCCTGGAATTCTCATAACCTCTGCTATGTTTCTCCGTGTTTCTTTTGGATGGAATTAAAACAAAAAGCGTGAAGGGTTTGCGGATGAGTTTACCGTTTTTGAAGTAGGTAAAGTAGTTCTTGTTAAGATTCTTGTAACGATCTGTGGAGGGGGATGGGTTAGCGGTGGGAGATAAATGTAGGTGTAAATTACTCATCTCTTTTTTCAAGGTGTTTCTGGTTTTTTTTTCTGTGTGTGCAAAGCAGCGTCAGCTGCTTTTAAAACAACCTTCTGCCAGCGCATGCTTCTTTTCTGCCTTTTTTCATTTTTGTTCTGTTGGTTTTTCTGAGTGTATGTGTGGAAAAGTGACTAAGTAACTGATTCTTGTGCGTCCATCACTTAGTTACACGGAAGGAGGTAGGTGGTTTTCTTTCATCCTTCTGCCTTTTTCTTCCTTTTGGGCATTGCGATATTTTCAACAGAGCATGCGCATTACACGTGGCAGCCAATCGACATGTTGCTGAGATGAATGAAGCAAGCTGGACTTGTGAATAAGCGTTGAGACATGCGGAATCTGTTACCGTGATTCTATTTTCGAAATGACAGGGCGAACGAAGGGGAAGAGAGACAGAAGAGATGATAAAAGAGAATTTATGTCTGTTTATATCTCCATGTCACAGCCTGAAACGTAATAAATGAGGCTTCTCTTTTATCAGTTTAACATGCTCAACAGGGCCAAGCGATAGGAAAAGATATGCTCAAGAGTTTTTCTTAACTCTTCTAGACCTTGGAAGACCAAAAAGTAATTAATTCGTTGTACGCTTCTTAACCCACATGAACATTTTCTTTAAAAACTGGCAGTAAAGTAAAATTACAAACAGAAACAATTAACAAATCTTAAAAATAATGAAACTTTCAAATTGGAACTGCGAAACTGATTCTGTACACTAGAAGGTCTAAAAGGAGACATCTCCGAAATTAACAGAAAAATTACCAAAGCAGTTGTGGAAATAACGACAAAAATAGGTGGTACTAAGAATAACATCACAACAAACAAAAAAGGTGATGGGGGGGATGAAGATAAAATAACTTCCAAGGTAGAATATATATACATATAACTATGTAAGACAGTGCGAAAAAGTATCACTGAAAAAACTGTAAAAAAAAAAAAGTCATTGAGGACAACCGAAGTCTGAAATAAAAGGGTCGTCTCAGTTATGGAGAAAACATTATTACACTCAGAAAAGATAGTACTGTAACAAGAAATACAGACGACATTTTTAGGAGAGTTCTAAATAAATTTATATGAAAGAGATGATTCGTCTATTACAGACAAAGAAATACACAACTGTAAAGTGCTATCATTGATTCCGGGAGAAGTTGCGCATGCAATAAATAAACATGAAACTAGAAATAGCTCCAGGGGAAGATGGAATTACTGTGGACATTTTTATAAGCGCCCATATATGGGGGCAACATTTGCCATCCCCTGAAAATCGGACCATACCATTTCTATTCTTGGAAATTACTACTGAGATTTTCGCGATAACACTAATTCTGATTGTTAATATTTTCTGTAGAACTTCTAGATGCAAGTGCGTACAGTAAAAATAGGAGAAACGTTGAAAATTTCCTGTAGAAAAAGCGGAAATTTGCAGTAGAAAGTAATAATGAAATTTTCCATTGCATGTTGGAGAACAGTATACAGGGTTACAAGGAAAGTCTTTGATCATGCCAATATCTCATGAACTATGGCAGTTAGCGATTTACTTCTTGTGCAGTTTTATAGGAAACCCCCTATGGCGTGTTTGTATATGTTATTTGTAGTTACAATTTCTCTTTGCCCTCTCCTGAAAACTAAGCTACGGGCGCTCATGGATATTTTACACAGCAGACCTGTGGTGAAATACAGTATAAATTACACTTGTCCATGTTTTCACTAGGTGCTTCAGTGAAGGGAAGATGACTGATGCAATGTTCCTGCTACATGAAAGAGGAGACATTAAAAACTAGACAACCGAAGTCTGAAGAAAAAGACGTCAAGAACTACTGACATTAAAAACATCACGAACTAGTGACACATCCGCGTCTTTGTGAGTTGTTTACAAAATTTTCACAAAGGTACTGTCACATGGCTTTGAGGAAGGTGGACATTGCTCAACCCCGAGGACGAACTGGGTTTAAGAGTAGTTACAACACTGTAGATCATACCGATGTACTGAGAGAACTAGTTGAAAAAGTGAATGAGTATGAAATCTCATTATGTATGGTTTTTATTGAATGTGAGAAGGCTTTTGATTTCGTGAAAGCAGCAGCAATAATGCCTTTGAAATTAACATTAACATCCATGAAAGTGCAAAGTTTAACTGTTAGAGGTCACAACATTTATAAAAATAATTGGAAAGGGAGTGAGACAAGGTGACACCATATTCTCCAAGCTCTTCAGTACCACATTCCAGTATGTCTTTCAATCGTTGAACTCGGGAGACAAGGGGATAAAGATTAATGGAGATTGTTTAACCCACCTTCGTTTTTCCTGACGACATAGTCATTCTTGCAAGTACATCCTCAGAATTGCAAAGTATGATACAGAAACTTGCTGACAGGAGTCAAAAGTGGCATTAAAGATGAACTCACAGAAACGATAACTGAAGATCTAGAAGTTGATGGGATGAAGTAACTGATGCCAACATCTACCTGGGATTAGAGATAGCAAGCCAGGATCTCATCGAAAAAGAAATTAATAATCGTATAAAACTCTGCTGAAATAATATAATTCTTAAGATCAATTTTATATTTTAAAAGAAAAGTGTTTAATCAGTGCGTCCTTCCAGTTGTTACTTATGAATAACAGACGTGGACCTTAATTATAAAGACTTGCTGAAGCTGCACACAACTGAAAGAACCATGGATAGATGCATGTTGGCGTAACCAAGAAAAATAGCTCGTCGATTAGAAAAATAAACGTGGATGACATGATTAAAATAAAGACTCGCAAGTAGCAATAGGCTGGGCATATTGCTAAAAGAACTGACCAGTGTTAGACAATTGAAATACTAGACTAGATGCCAAGGGACTGGTAAACACCACGTGGGAGGTGGGTGGGTACAATTCGAAACATACAGGTTTGTGGTTGAACCCTTTTTCGGGCAGTGTAGTAAAAATTGTTCATATATACATTCAAGGACAATGAAATTTGGGAAACCAAGAAGGAAGCATCGGATTGAAGTGAAATTTTATGGACGTAATGGTACAGATGAATGATACACATGATGGCAAAAACAGAGCTGTAGGACAATTACAGAGGGATCTGTGGCACGCAGTCCGGTCGTCTTCAATAGCGCGTCGCACCGCCTCGTGCGGCGATACATGCTGCAATACGGTCCTACATTGAGGCGAACAGACGCCTAATGTTGTCCTGCGGCAGACTCGAGCACACGTGTTAGACTGTGTGCTCCAAATCCCGGATAGGGCGTCACATGACGTTTCAACTGGTCCAACACATACTCGACAGGGGACATGTTCGGGGAGCGGGCAGGCCATGGAAGTGTCTGGACATTCGTAGGCAGTCTTGGGCAACCCGAGCCATCTGCGGGCGGGCATTATCCTCCTGGTTCCTGTATAGCACACCTGGAATCCGGGCCGGGAATGGCAGCACATGGGGCCGTAGGATCTCATCGATCCACATACCGCTGTCCCGTCAATGATCCACGTACCACTTCTAGAGTTTATCGGCTTTCGTAACAATGGCTCCCCAGACCAATATGCTGCAGTGGGGGAAGTGTGGCGCTCGATAGCGAGGGTGGGATTGCGCCGTTGACCCGGGGACCTCCACGCCCGGACACGATCATCTGTCCCAAAAACGAAGCAGCATTCATCGCGAAACACCACACATCGTCAGTCTGTGGCGTTCCACGTCGCTCTGGCCTGGCACCACTGCAAACGGAGCCGGCGATGTTTTTGTGTTAATTGCAGCACACGTAAGGGACGCTGAGATCGCAGATTCGCTTCATAGAGGCGTCCGAAAATGGTTCCTGGGTACACAGGAGCCGCTACATCCGCCTGTTTAGTGGACTGTGTCCCCGTGGGATCCGTTCATGCCTGGCGCACGATCCGTCGATTCTCTCTACCGGTGATCCTGCTGGTCCGTCCGGAGCTTCTCCGCAGTGTGGCAGTGCCGTCACGTGTCCACTGCTCTCAACACAGTTGGACGGTATGGTCAGAACGATCCACGTGGCGGGCTATACGGCGCGCAGACCACCCTACGGTTTTCAGCCCGATGATCAGACCTCTCTCAAAGTCCGTAAGTTGCGTAAATCGACGTCTCTGGCGTCTACTTTGCATTCTTGTCACTGTACTCTGCTTGCGTCGGCCGGTGCTTTTCGCTTTCATGGGCATCGACTGCACGCTGGTTTTATAAGGCTGCCGGTTCGTGCTTGCAGCGCCACCACAGGGTGTGCGGTGGTTCTCAGTCGCACCAAACGTGGATCATTTGCATACCAGCACGCACTCTAGCAATTTGCAAAGTTTCGCGGTTGTTGCATGTTTTCTTCCAGGTGCGCAAATTTCATTGTCCGTGAGTGTATATACACAGAGATGCCAATTTGTTAGGTAAACCTGCCCTAATCACGTAAATGGTTAATTCCAACATGTAAGGCGTCACGTGAGCGCGATCTGCAGTGTAAATCATTCCGTCCAGCTCGTCGAGCATCATCTAGTGTTCAATTAAAAAAACAAGTGATGGGTAAAATGAGTGATCTGAACGATTTGGAACATGACATGATAGTGTTTGCTCCAGGCGTTCCGGTTTGAGCATCTCCCAAACGGGCGTTTAACTGGGCGTTTCATGCACAACCGTAGCAAGGGTTTACCGTGAACGGTGCTACACGCACACAAATAAACTTCCAACAGAATCGGCGATCTTGTGGACGAAAGTTAGTGGTGCGGATCAGAGGGTGTAGGAAGAGAATCGTGCATAATTCAACATTGCTGTGTGGAGGATCATTGCCGAGCGCACCACATATCAGAACATGCCGCAAATAATCTGCAATAGCTGACGATCATGTCTTCAGTTCCATTTGACTCCTCCTCTCATTCACCAGCTGTTTTTGTCCATAAGATCTCCAATTGCTGTAAGATTTTTCTGTGTCGCACCATTCACGGTAAACCGTTGTTACGGTTGTGTGTAAACAACACGAACGCCTGACACCTGAACTATCCTGCCTCGTACAAAGTCGCTCAAATTACTCGTTTTGCCTATCCGGACCTTCAATCGAACGCTAGCTGATGGTCTACGAGCTAGTCTACCGGATTTAAATCACACGTCACACTCACGTGGGTGACGCCTTATGTGTTGGAGTTAGCCATTTATGTTACATAGGTAGGTGTACCTAATAAACTGGCATCTCATATATGAATGTGAGCACGGAGTGAACCAAAATCAGTAGCAGATTTAAAAAAATAATAAGTTAGAATGTATACTGTGATTAATATAATACATTATACTGTATTGGTAGAAAACTAATTATTTTTGACAACTCTTGTTTCTTTGTTAAAATCTGAAATACACGGCGCTTGTGCGGTAGGAAATTCAAAATATCACACTACACTGGTATCGAGGATGGGCATGTGTTTTGTGGTATAAAGAAAGTAATCCTGCAACTGCCGTAGAGTGGCTTTTTGACCAAAAATATCAGAACGTTCTTCCATCACCGAACGGCATTCACACTTTGTATTAACTAGATGCATCGCGCCCTGTGAGTCGGGTGAATATCTGCCAGCTCTTTTCGAAGCTGACTCCCCGCTGGCTTCTGACCATTCGTCTGAGATGGGTCCTGGTTCGAATCCCAGTGAGGCATGGGTGTTGTGTTTGTCTTAGGCACTAGCTCTCTCCCTTCCCTGGAGCCATTGGCCCTAAATTAGGGACTGGCGACTGCTTGTAGTCCACTGAGTTGCTCACGGTGGTCGTTAAAACTTCAAATAATTCGAAGTTACAATGAAACGTGCGCAGGAAACATATCTAAGATCGACTAGGTGAGCAGGCATGGCAATTCAGGTGCCAAAACAACTGTCATGATTCTCACGGTTCATGAAAGTCCTCGAAAAATCCTTGAATTTAATTTTCCTTTTCAAGGGCCCTTGAAAGTTCATGAATTTTGTACAGTCCTTGAAAATACATGAATTTTCTTTTCCTTTCACCAATTTCAGAATAGACTCAGTTAGTTGAAGAGAAGCTGTCGCCAAATGCCGAATTGTGGAACGCTCTCTTGGAATCAGGAGCACATGGGTGTAACATTTCTGTTTTTCACGTAGTGTGATTCTGAACTGCGATAAGTGAATGTGACGGGGTCTAAGGTACTAGCATCTCAAACCAGTCATGTGATCTGCTGAATGCTTGTTGCCCAGCTCATGCGAGAAGGAATGGTGCTTTTACTGTTTTCTCCACGATATAATGTTTACTTTTTCACATGGCTGTTAATTCTAAATGTGTGATGAAACAGTAGTCAGCCAGTATAAAGATGCAGATCTTAGTGGCAAGAAATAAAGTCCTGCAGAGGTCTACGTGCGGTGCTACAAAGTGTGCTTATCTAATCTGTTTTGGAATAGCACCTCTTCTTACTACACCTGCTTTTTTAGGTGTGTTAATGAATTAGACTTCTACACATTATTGATGAGAATTTGAACCACGCTACACATCAGTCAAAACAGGTGGACCATCATGTTCACTTCTGGAGTGCAGAAAAGAACCTAGTTCTTTGCAGATAGTGTACTTCTGTTTTCATTGGTCACTCACTCTATTGCTGAATTAACATTGACATCTCTTTGTGATGCGACACAAAAATTTAATTTGTCTAAGGTGTTAAACATATCAGTGGATGGTCCAGCAGTTAACTGGAAGGCTTTTAGCCTTCTGAAAGCAGAAATTAAAAAAAGTTAGGTTGCCAATTGGTTAACATAGAGGTAGTGAAGAGGTAGCGAACAATTCGTGCTGCAATAATAGTAGGCCGGATAAAAAGCAGTCTAAAAGCTCTCCAGGCAAGTTTTGTACGCCGATTAATTTCTTCATCAATGTGACCCTCACTTGATATCTGCTGTCCAAGATAAACGTACGTGTCTGTTATCTCCAGTTTTTCTCCATCAATCGATAAATCTTCATTTCTTGTAAAAGCATTGAACATCACTTTTGTCTTCTGAAAGTTCATTTTTAATCCCACTTCTTTACTCTTGTCAGCAAGTTCCTGGATCATACTCTGCAGCTCTGGTGGGGTAGTCGCAAAAATGACTACGTCATCAGCAAAACGAAGGTGAGTTAGATAATCTCCATTAATCTTTATCCCTCTGTTTTCCCAGTTCAGTGATTAAAAGACATTTTCCAATGTGGCATTAAAGATCTTCGGAGATATGGTGTCACCTTGTCTCACTCCCTTTCCAATTTTTATGTGTGTTGTATTTTCAAACAGCCGAATCTTTGCACTTGCATTTTCATAGATGTTATTAATAATAATAATGTATGCATCTTCAATACCGCAGGATTTCAGAGCCATTATAACTGCTGATGGTTTCACCGAATCAAAGGCTTTTTCATAATCGATAAAAGCCATGCACAATGGAAGTTCATATTCTCTCGCTCTTTCCATTAGTTCTCTCAGTACGTGGATATGATCTATTGTGCTGTAGCCACTCCTGAATCCAGCTTGTTCTCTCGGTTGAGCCATGTCCAGTGTTACCTTCAAGCGGTGTGAAAGAACTTTAGTGAAGATTTTATAAACCACTGAGAGGAGGCTGATAGGTCTGTAGTTCCTGAGATCCTCAATGTCACCTTTTTTATGTAGCAGGATCATTGTAGCGTTGTTCCAATCCTCAGGAATCTTCCCTTCAGTAAGGCATCGAGTGAAAATTTGGGCGAGTACTGTTTCGATTTCTCCACTTGCTTCTTGTATGAGGTCTACAGTAATTCCATCTTCTCCTGGAGCTTTCCCCGCTTCCTGTTCTTGATTGCATGTGCAACTTCTGCTGGGAGGACTGGAAGAACTCTGGTACTGGTACCTTCCATGATGTCTGGAGTACATGTATCATCCCTTTCATATAATTTGGAGTAGAAATCTTTCATTCTTGTCAAAATTTCGCCTCTATTTCTTGTTACAGAACCATCTTCTTTTCTCAGTGCCATAATCTGTTTTCTTCCCTTACTGAGATGTCCCTTTGCTATCTTTAGGCTTTGGCTGTTTTCAATTGCTTTCCTCACTAGCTCACAGTTGAATTTCCTTACATCTTCAGTGATACTTTTTCGTACTGTCTTGCATAGCTCTATATATTCCACTTTGGAACTCACATCTTCTTTAGTTGTCCTCATCTCTCTTCTTTTTTGCATCAACATTTTGGTTTTTCCTGATAATTTGTTCACATGCAACTTGTTCTTAGACCCAGCTAATTTTGTTGCTGTTTCTATAAGAGCTTTGGTTACTTTTCTGTTAACTTCAGAAATATCCACTTCTTCCGATGTTAGGCCTTTTAAAGCAGAGAATCTGTTCTTCAGTTCCAACTTGAAAGTATTATGGTGTTTTTTAAGGTTGGTTATGTCAATACATTTTGCTTGTCTTATGAGCTTGCCACGTTCGAGTTTAGCGTTGAGGTGCATCTTACATCTCACCAATCTATGGTCACTACCTGTGTTGAACTTGTTCAGCACACTGCAGTCTTGGATGACGAATTTTTTGTTACACATAATAAAATCAATTTCACTTGTCCCAGTTGGATGTCTCCATGTCCATTTCCTGTGTGGCTTTTTCTTGAAAAAGGAGTTCAAGATGAAAAATCCTTCTGCCTCTGCAAACTCAACGAGAGTATTTCCACGCTGGTTTCTGTTGCCGTGACCGAATTTACCTACTGAAGTTTCATTCTGTTGCCGTGACCGAATTTACCTACTGAAGTTTCATTCTGTTGCCGTTGCCCTATTTTTGCATTGAAATCTCACATAATTATCTTCAAGTGCTGCTTACCTTTATTATTTAGATGGCGAATTTCCTCATAAAATTCTTCAATTTCTTCTTCAGGATGACTTGTGGTGGGTGCATAAGTTTGAATAATCTGAGCCTGGTATCTTCTCGAGAGTTGGATAACAAGTCTTGCAGCTCTGTCGGAGGAACTTTCAACTTCTACCACTTTATCCTTCAGTTTCTTGTTTATTATAAATCCAACACCACTAGTTCTGACAGTATCTGTCCCACGATAGTAGAAGAGATGTCCACTTTTCAGTTCAATGAGATCTTCTCCTTTTCTCCTTAAGTCACTTAGCCCGACGATGTCCCACTTGATCCTTTGTAGTTCCTCTTCCAATTCAAGAAGCCTTGAATCAGAAGATAGGGAGCGTCCATTATATGTAGCCAAGCTCAGCATCAGATGGCAGCCTAGTCCGGTCCTCCGGAGATTCTTAGCACCCTCTGCCTTCATGTCGCACTGGCCGCTGCCTTGGCCAGGTACATTCCAGCTGCCGGAGACTGAGGGCCAAGATTTAAGTTGTGGAGTCATTTTGGAGGTGTTTCGCCATAACTCACCACGCTGGCCAAGCGGGTTGGTGAGTGTGGGATAGCATTTCCTCTAATCCCGATGGTATAGTTATACCGCTATTGGCGGTCGTCAGAGCCCCTTTAGTGGGAACAGGATGCACCACGAGAAGGCGGGGTTGACATTTGTCAAGGAGAGGCTGTGATGTTGCGCATCACCTGACCTTACATCCCATATATATATATATATATATATATATATATATATATATATATATATATATATACCCTAGTTCGGAAGATGGGTGGATGAAATTCAAAAGTATGCAGGAGTAACATGGAGGAGACTGGCACAAGACAGACCGTTGTGGAAGAGGCTTGGAGAGACCTTCGTCCAGCAGTGGATTGATAATGGTTGATGATGATGATATAAAGTATTCCAAATCATTGAAAATCACACAGAACAGAACAAGAAGCCTGGAAAGGCATGTACATTCTATAGCTGTAGAATGCTTAATCCAAGATGAAATAAAGTAAATAGATAAATAATACAATAAGTATAAGGAATGAAATATAGGGTCAACTCTTTAGGGGAACTCTGGCCCTGGTGACCTTTCGTTTCGGGTATAGGCAAAATGTTAAAAGCCACCCGTGTGTTCCCAAAGTCACCGAAATATATAACCAAGCTCAACAATAAACCCAAGAAGTTATAAAAAAGCAAGCAAACAACAAAATTCACTTATATCTTTGTAGATCAAATCAGAGATATATTAAGACAATAGAACACCATTCCAGACATTTAGACACTAGATATCCAATTAAGTCAATATCAGTTATTGGAGTGTATTAGACTTTTGTGCAGAAGTACTAGGTGTTACAGAAGATAGCAAAGATAGGTAAGTAGGCAGTGTTGCCCCAAGAGTTAGCTAAATCTTCAACCACAACAGACCTGTCATGTGGTGCATTTAGAAAGAAGAAAGTTTTAAGTTTGTGAGGTCATTTTTTAGTCAGTTGCTGTAATGTAATTGGTTTGTGCTGGACAAAGTATTTTTTGAAATGTTACAGTTTAAGAGTTGAGCAAAATCTCTCTTAAGAAATGGAAGTGGAAAGTCATTAGAAAGTAGTGTGTTAAATAGTTGTTTTAATTGTATGATGCAAGCTTCTGAGTTACTACAAAGGTGAATACATCTGAAATATTCAGATATTATGATATTTCTGAAGACTTGGGTGGAAATGTTTGATTCCCAGTCGCTTAAAAATTCGCTTTAAAAGTATAGCTTCTTCTTTTGTCAAAAATAGTGGTAACACCATTATTGATTTCAATGTCTAGATAGTGCACATTCTAGTCACAACATCCAGTCAAAACTAGGTCCAAACTCTGGATAGATTTCTTTTATTTTTGTGTCAAAGTTAAAAACTATTAAGTCGTCTATATACCTAAACATTTTACTATTTTCAGGCAGATGAGTGAATGTTTTTTGCTAGAAAAGACTGAGCCCATGGGTATTCCTTGGGTTTGGGGATATATTTTTGAACCCAAGGTCAGATAGTTATTAAATATACACATGGTTTTTAAGTGACTCCAGGTGTATCATGGTATTCGTCATATTAAACATCGCAAATGCGCTCTAAGTCGTTAAGATTGATTGACGTAAAGAGATTTTTAAAGTCGTATGTCTAGTGGTAGGTCAGAGGAATGACTTCTCAACATATCAAGAACAGCGGTGTTGTTTTGTTTCTCCGTAACAACTATATCTCCATGGGGGTGCTATCTTTCGTCAAATTAGAGGCATCCCGATGGGAAGCACATTCTCTTCTGTCTTGGCAAACCTATATCTACATCATTATGAAGCCACCTTTACCAGGAATCACGATATTTTGAAAGGAGGAGATCATGTTGTCAAGGGGAAATTACGTGAGGTATATAGACGATTTGACTGTTTTCAATGTCAATGACTTTACTACAAACGCCACATCAATTTATCCCAACGAACTTTCCCTAAAAAGGACTAATCAAGACACTTCCAATGCCAATTTCCTGGATATTGGAATTATGTTGACTAAGGACTGTATACAGACTGGTATTTACGATAAGAGAAAAGCTTTTGACTTTCCCATAAATTTTCTTATTGACTGGAGTTCAAACATTTCCAGAGCAGTGCGCAGAAACCTAATTGCCTCCCAGTTTCAGCGATTTGTTGACGTTTCCAATAGCGCGTCTACCTTCTTTTCAAACTTAAAAATGGGTTTTATGTTACATTGTTTATTAAGGGTTATCCTGTTAATTTTGTTTTATGTCATTTTCAACTGTTATTCCGCAATTCAGGACTTAGTAAATTTCCAAATTCATGTTCTTTTAACCATTTCTTATATTTTATGCACAATAATCGATGGATTTCTATGCTAACTGTAATCGCCGGTGTTTGCTTCTTTCTATCTTTATTGATTAACCGTGACCCTGTTGATTTGTTTTACAAATATATTTGTTCGTTTCCATACTTCTTGTCTTTGATGGCTTAGGTAGCACTCCCACATGCTGTGGTTAAGCCAGCATTGGTTTGGGACATGAAAAGCCATCTTCAGCAACTGGTGCTATCCTGATGACTGCAATTGGTTTTGTTCTCCGTGTTACTTTATTTTGATCTATATGTTTTGCATGTTTGCCTTGTTCGATTTGAATGTTTTGCACGTTGTCTCCACTTTGCTCCGGTTCTTGTGTCTCATTTGTTGTTGATCGATGTTGGGGTTCTGGCTGTGGCTTTGTGTGTAGGGGGTTGTCGGATTCTTTGTTTTTCTGTTGATTGTTGGTGGTTTTTCTGTGTCCTTGGCTTTGATTTGATGCTTATTATATATATATATATATTTTTCCCTGTCCCTTGGAATCCAATCTAAAATTTCGGCTGTCCTTCTGGCAGTATGTTCAGCCCATTGCCATTTCAGGGATTTAACTCTGATCATGATGTCTTCCACTCTTGTCATTTTTCGGATCCACGAGTTCCTCCTCTTATCGCAGCCCTCTGCGCATAGGCCTGCGTGGCCGAAGACCCAGCCGGGTCCCCATGCTCACTGTACGTCATCGCCAAAAACGCATGAAATGGGCCCAAGATCATAGAGATTGCACCGTGGATGATTGGAAGAAAGTGGCCTGGTCTGACGAATCAAGATTCCTGGTGCATCACGTAGACGCCCGAGCGTGGATACACCGATTACCAACTGAGGCTATGGCACCTGGATGCCCTGTTGGGCGGAAACAGGCCGGCGGCGGTGTTATGCTCTGATCGATGTTTTCTTGGGACACTTTTAGGCCCCATTAAAATAGCACAATCCCGATCTGAACATCTTTGTGGACCAAGTTCACCCATTCATGACAACTGTGGTCCCTGCTGGTGATGGCCATTACCAACAGGATAATGCGCCATGCCACACTGTCAGAATCGTCAAGGAGTGGTTCGAGGAACATGCTAGTGACTTTCTGTTAATGCTCTAGCCTCCAAATTCATCTGCCATGAACCCAATCGAACATTTGTGGTTGGACTTAGAATAGTGGGTACACGCTGAATTACTACCATCCCGAAATGTACGGGAGCTGTAGGACCTGCTGTTGACATTATGGTACCAGATACCCCAGGATCCCTATGGCCACCTCACCGAGTAGTCGCTGTTTTGCGGGCTAAAGGGAGTCCTGTAGCTTATTAGGTAGATGGTCATAATTTAATGGCTCATCGATGTATAACTTTCCTTGAATCCCGACACATATATTTGATGTCGCTTGGGGTTGATGTAATTTTTGAGTTTTCATTGTTACTCATTCCAAATTTTTACAGGTTCCCCTAAAATAATTTTGATGGTATATACAATTCATTCATACATACATACATATCACTAAGCTGTTCTCTGATATTCAGCGGTTAGCTCCGAAAAGAAATACAAACTACCAGATAGTTTTTACTTACTGTTGTCGTATCGAACTTCTCCATTTACAGCGATCTTGACATACAACTCGGGCTTCACTGACATCCATTACACGCCGTGCACAAGATCTTCTGTACTTCATACTCATAATTTGTTTCTCATGCAGAAACTCCTGAATCTGATCCTTCCATGCCTTTCTTGGCCTTCCTCTGCCTTTCCTTCCTGCCACTTGGGCTAAAAAATTTCTTAGTAAGCATCTCATCACTCATTCAACATGGCCAAACCACCGAAGCATATTAGTCTCCACCTTGCTAACAACATTTTGCTTCACAACAGCAACACATCTTCATTCCTCACACAATCATAAGGTGTTTTTCCACAAACCCCTTCTTAAGTAACGCATTTCTCTAGCCCACAAACGACTCCCATGTTTCTTCTGCAGTACCCAGGTTTTACTGCCATACATCAAAGTAGGAACAACTACACTCTCCTACACAGCCATGCGGGACTCATTTTGATGGTATGTACAGTGGTAAAATCCCGGAACACTATGTTAGGAAACTGATGGCGAGTAGAATTTTATGCAGTAAACTGTAAAATGAGGGCCGGGGTTTTTCTCATAAGTTCATGCGTTAAAATATTGCTTCGATTGCCGACCCTGTTGAGTGAAACTAGATATAGCTCATATCGTGCTTACTAAGCGCGTGTGTAAATTAATAGGAAGAGCCTGAATTATGAATGCTGTTTCCCTTCGCACGCTGGCTCAGCCGGTGGGAAACTGTTTCGAAACAGCGTTTCTTCCCATGACAAGCGAGAAAGCCTCCGAAACAGATGAGGGAATGGGTGATTTAAGAACTTGAGTGTATCCGGCGAGTTTAATGTTTCCAGTATGTATTCGAATTAAACAGGAATTCCTTGCCGCTTATGCTCCGTGATGCGTTCGGTTGTGAATTTGGGTGCTACGGCAGTGCAATGTGATTCGCGAGGAACGCACTACAGATTTGGATGTGGCAACTGGCAAGCACGATGGCTGCCAAGCAAGCACGTGCTTTGTGTTTCTGCTGTGGCTACTAACGACCATGAGGGAGGGAGGACAGCTGTACCTTCCGGTATCGATCCGCGAATTCTCGCTGTTCTTCCCGCACCGGCGAATTCCGTGAAGTGCGTGAGGCAACAACCATCCATTTTTCGACGCTTATCGAGTTTTAGGGAGGGCGAGAGTCATCCAGAAATTGCCATTACCGTGTTTAATCGCGATTAACTGAGGGGTGGACAACCAAATTTGCCTTCCATTTCAGAGACGCAAACAAATGGAACGGGAACGATGGATTTATAAGAACCAGTTTTTTCTGCTTATCTCTACGGGATCGTTTTTGTCTGAATACGTTTCTTAATAGGTTGCATTCAGTGCTTTTCGCCCTCGAATACCTGAACGATTTTAATTTGCAGTTGCTGACTGAGGCTTAGAATTTTTTATTACAAATATGAAACAACATTCATAGCTTTATTTTTAGGGCAGGACAAACGAGTATTGCAGAAACAGGAAGCAGTGGTGTATGTTTACTGCGTTCATGTCTGCTACTTCATTGTCATGCATTCAAACATGCTACTGTCACCATTGTGTGTGTGTGCTTTTAAGTATTATGTCGTATCCTCTCCATTGCATAAAGGGAGGATTGTCATTTTGTTTTAATGTCATGACCTCGTTACAATAGAATTCATGCGTAGTTGACTCCCTTGTGAATATTTAAGGTAAGACCACGTTCTTGAGAGCATTGGTTTTCAACATCACTCCTAATGATTGAAAACTTGGTAATAAACTTGACTGTAATTGAACGGAGTCTTTGCCAGATCAACTCAAGACTGTGAGGTGAAACGAGAACTGCTCGCTGTGGTGTGTGTGGGTTAGAGCTGAGTTCGGGCTGAATTTTCGGAGCCCGTGGTGTTTCAGCCCGAATTGAATTTTATATTCCAAGATAGAGCCCGGTCCCGAACGAGCACGAAAACTGGCTAACCTGTTCAACCATTAATAAAAACAATCTCCTTTTCCACACTTCCACTCTCTCCTCCTCCTGCAATTAACCAACGCGTTTCTCAAATGGGGAAGGAACCTCTATCTATTTTTACAGTGTAACTGTACGATTTTCTTTGACTGTTCGTTTTCACCTGGGTGCTTCGGGCTACCGGGTATCCAAAATGATCGGGAGGTGCTGCAATTGTATGTTGCTCAAATAATGCTAATATTATCGCAGCATAATGAGCTGCAATATGTAGGTTGCTAAATAGAATTATCAGGGAGCTACTGCGTGGAGATAGGGGGTTAATTATCATTGGCATGCTATCAAATATCTATAGTTCTTGAAAAAGCTTTTTCTTCTCTGCAGGAACACACTAATGTGCGGCTTAAGGTATTTTCTACCCAGGCCCAGAATAAATAGCCATCTCAAATGCCCGCTCCCCAACCAGAACCAGTTGCCGAAGGATTCCCTTTACCAACTACACTGCTGGACAATTGCTAAGGACGGATCATAAACGGCTATATAGCGCATAAAAAAGTAAGTGTGGTTGGATGCAAAGTGAAATAAAATAATCTCAGAATGCCAGGACATTACAAGAAAGACAATTTATTATGCTCTGAAATCCAGAAAGCTTTGGAATGTGTTCAAGGGACAAACAGGCCATTTTGTGCAGAAACGTAAACGTGAAAAAAATGCAATTACCGTCCGCAGGCGTTCCAGCGTAAGATGTCAATACGGGATATTGCCACCATGGAGGGCTATGCAAGATTCCACACGTCGTGCCATGCTTTGCACAACATTATCAAGCAGCTGTTGGGGTAATTTATCCCATTCCTCTGTCAGTGCACGGATGAGGGTGTCCTTGTTTATTGGAGGGCTTTGGCGACCAGCAAGACTCCTCCCCAAAGCATCCCACACATTTTCAATGGGATTCAGATCTTGAGAACGTCCTGGCCATACGAGGCGTTGAATATCCTCGCTCTCAAGACACTCCTGGACAGCGACTGTTTGATGACATGTTGCGTTGTCGTCCATGAAAATGAATCTATCACCGACAGCACCACGGAACATGCGAACATGAGGTAGCAGAACATCATTAATGTATCGTTGGCCAGTCATAGTCCCAGTTGGAAGCACATAGAGGGACGTACGGCCATTGATCATGATGCCAGCTCATACCATGACACTACATGTCGGATATCGGTCCCTTTCCTGTATGTTTGCTGGACAATATGCAGTACCACTATCACGCCAGATCAGTTGTCGTCGACAATCAGACGATAGACTGTATCTACTCTCATCTGAGAAGAGGACAGCAGACCAGTCGTTATCAGTCCAATTGCGATGTTGATGACACCATTGCAAACGGGCGGTACGGGGACGTCTGGACAATGGGATGCACACAACAGGACGGCGGGCATATAGTCCTCCTTCATGCAAACGTCTGGCGACAGTTTTTCGGGAGATCCGCTTGCCAGTAGCAGCCATAAACTGATTTGCTACCTCACTAGCTGTGCTGCGCCGGTGTCTTTTTGTTTATAGCACTATGTACCGATCTTCTGCAGGTGTCGTACTGCGAACAAGACCTCCCCCGTGACGTTTTCTACACTCTCCATTTGTTTGAAATGATTTCCAAAGCCTTGAAACAACACTGTGGTTGACGTCGAACTCCCTGGCTACATCTGTTATTTTTCGCCCTTCTTCAATCTTGCCAATAATACGGCCACGCGTAAAATCATCTAGGTGATGTCGGGAAGACATACTGAAAATTGCAAGTTCGTCAATTGATTCTTTCCCTTTCAACTTTGCGTTTGAACAACAACGGTCAATATGCGTCAAATCCTTTATATCTCTTATCAGCGCTATGACGTCACGAACAAGTTCGGCAATCCAAAATTTGCATACGCACAACACGTCTTACTGTATCCACACTTATGCTAATTTTCACATTTTCCTGCTTTCCATTTTATGGTTGCTATCGTTGCTATTGTCATCCGTCCTTAGCAATTGTCCGGCAGTGTATATATATATATATAAAATCTCTCCCTCTCTCTAAGAACCCGAGCCCGAACCGCAGTAAATATTCTACAGTCCGAGCCGGATTCGAGCCCAGACTCTGCTTCGGGCTTTCGGGCTCAGCTCTGGTGTGGCTGGTGCAAAGAAATGGGTGCATGATAACCCCAAGAAAGATCCCTAGCAAAAATCTGAGCGAAAAAATGTATGTTCCAAAGATTTTTGTATTTAGAGTTCATCTGATGCAGTATGCGTTCCCTAGTTCTGCGGTGGCTCAGTATTCTAGTAATCCTGAGCACTGGCCTTAGATTTACTGTTCTGATGCGTCCGGGCTGGAAACCCGTGGCAAGATATGGATGTGGCGTCTGTACTTCCGGAGATGGCTGGTTTTCCCCCTTCCCTGGAACCAGTGGTTCTACAGTGAGGGTGTACAACTGTTGACGCTCACGCTTAAATCGCAAAAGAAAACAGTTCCGTGATACTAAGTATGTGTCTGAAGGCAGGCAGGTAGGTTTCCATGCAAACAGAAGCATGCCGTCCCAGTGCTCAAGTAATCAGAGACACAGGCTTCTGACTAATCGTCCGCGCTGCACCCAAGTTTGAGTCCCGTACGAGGCATGGGTAGTGTGCTTGTGCCACGGCGCTGGTTCTTCCTCCTTGGTACCAGTGGCTTCAGATGAGGAGGGTTTAAGTGCCTATAGCCTTAAATGCTCACGGTAGTCATGAAACTCCAAACCAAAAAACGTACCTTGCAGGAAACCGTTGATTCATTGTTGGGTGGTTGCCAACGTGTTTTACCGCGAATGTGAACCTGTCAAGTGCTGTCCAGTGCAATTCTGTCTTTCAGCTATTTTTATAGATATAACTGTGAATGATCTCTCATACCCTACAGTCCTGTGAAAGGACTTGCTCAGAACAACGGTTTCCATCTTTTTCTTTTTGTCGACTCTAAAATCTTCCGCATAAAATCACGAATTACTACATGCGGACGATTCACGCTCATGTTCGTTGATTGGCGTGTAAAAGGATTCTTTCTTGCTCTGCACATGCTTTCCTCATTTCCATACATAGCTTAAAAATAGTAAAACCAGTCTACACGTTATGCATATGCTTTACGGCCAAAGCGCAGTGATGAACTAAATTGAAGTGACCCCGCCGCGAAGTTTGAAGCAGATATGCAACTAATTTGAGCCAGTCATGAGTACAACGATATATCCAAACGAATTGATTTAATACAATTTCAGTTTGACAGACGGTGTTGGTAATATGTACTGTTTTTGAGGATACCGTGAATAAACTTCGAAGTTGGAGTATGTATGACAACTTTTTCGTTTTTGTCCTTGACAGCAGACTCGAGTTCAGATTTTCTATTGTGTAAAAATGAATATCCTCTTGAAACTTATGAAAGTAAGGGTTTTGTAACTTCCTGTACAGTAGCTAGAAGTTTTGAAGTTACAGCTGGTTTGGCGTACCAAAGTGGCAGCAGCTCAGTGTGAAGAAGGAAAAATAAGGTTCGGCTGAAATGTTTGTTTTCTTAATGTATACCAATGCAACGGACTGGTTCATTTTAGGTAAGGGGAAAGGAAACTTACTTGGTTTGTTGGATAATTTGCTGCCCTTGTGGAAAAAAAAAATGTTATGAAATCTTGGAATAGGGTTTTCGTCGCCCATTTGTCAATTGGTTAGAACGTCTTCTTTTCACTTCATCCTGTGCAGAATTTGGTTCGAATCTCGCATGTAACAAACACTTGAATATTGTTCTGATTTCATCGCATGGTGTTGATAATTGCTTTTTCTGAAAACTTTAAAATGTCGCTATTGCAGATTATTTTCCGAAAGTGTGCAGACAACGAAATGTTTGTGGGAGCTAAAGGAGGAGTAAGGGATCATTTTTCTTGCAGGAGTAACACCGCTAGAAATCCGCTATTTGTTCGTCATTCGCCGAATCAGTGTTAGTGTGTTGTTTCTCTGTGTTCCTCGTAGTCAGTGGTGTAGGCACAGAGAATGGAGAGACAGAGCGTGCACAAGCCAGAGTTATGGAAATTGGTGGGCGGGGAAAAAGAACAATAGCAGAGCACCGTCGGCGCTTTATGGAACTAAACCCCACGTGCTCTCTGACGTAACGTCCCTACTGTAACGCTCATAATTCGAAATTGGTTACTTTGCTTGTTATTACTACCGTTACCACTGTGTGATTCTGTGATTATAACAACGCTTTTCGTTATTTCGTAGAAGTTATTTTCGGCGGATAATTATTTCATCTTTTATATGTAGGAAATCTTTGTCTATTTTTTAACTGTTAAAAATCGATATAAGTAAAATTTATATCAGAGTAGAGCCCTTACTGTATTTTGTTTTTCGTAATTCCATTTGATCCTTCGGGCAGATGTTTACAGATGTTTGATTCGTGATACAATTATGTCAGTTTGTTACTTTTTATTTGCCATTGCTTTGATATTTTTCCGTTGTTTATTTTCAAATTCCGGCAGTAGTATGTTGCGTTGACGAAGGTCTGCATTTTGAGAACGAAAGCTGCTACAGATTTATTAGTTTCTTTTAAGTCAGAGTTGGTATTTTATTTCTCAGTATAATTCCCGACTGCAAAGTGCTGTTCTTATGATTAAGAATATACGCCTAATTCCGTAACACCTACCGCAAAATTCCTCAGTCAATCACGCTACAGTGAACCTAACCAACTCGGGAAGTAAGGAAAATGGCGGCTCTTGCAGGGAATGAAAGAAAGTCGAGAGAGACATTTGTAAACAAGTGGGAGGAGCGTAGTTGTGACGTCACTTTTAGTTCTTATTAACAGGCCGTGGGGCCGCCAACGTATATGTGAGTTTAACATTATGCTGTTGCCATCGGACAAAGTGGAGAATTTCCTTTACGATCTTCTAGAGTGCACACTCTGTACCTCTCTTCTCTGTGGGTGTAGGTGTGCGATATTGACGTTACTGGTTGAGCAGTTACAAAGGTCGAAGGGCAGAAGAGGATGTGTTAGTGATGGACCATTCGTGAACGGTGGATGGATCACTCTCACCTCTGAGTGATCATTCAGCCCACCATTACTGCGACACTTACTGAAGCCGCAGCACGTTAAACGTGTATCCCCCCCCTTCCCCATAATTTCGGAAATGAATTCTCAATGAAAGAATAGAGTAAGTCTCAACCGTTATTTGTGTGAGCAGTCAGCTAGGAAATAATGATGAAACTTAAGAATGAAAATGATACGTGGATACCATTCATTTGAATCGTTCAACACGCGCTGCCTCGTGGCAAATCATTCGTCATGAATTGTGAAGAAACTCGCACTTTTTTCGAGGGAGGGGGGGTTAGTATGCCAAAAAAAGCTGCGAATGATATTTATTCCGCCCCAGTGTACGAAGGTTCAGAGACTAATTCCAAGTAAAGTAATATCAGGATGGAAATCAATTAGCTTTGTCGATCGAGGTGTCTTTTCATTCACAGTCGTGCAATTGTCTCATCATAGCCCCAGGAGCATATTTATAATTGAGTCTGTGACGTAATTCTTGCGTAGAACTGAATTCCCTTTCAATAGAGGAGTGTCCAGACTTTAACGAAAGGTTCTTGAATTCAAAGACTACAGTCTTGTGACGAATATATATATTAAGATAATACAACGTGGTTTGTCACAAATATTTATTTTTCCAAGTCGACCATGGTTTGTTTCTCTGGGTATTGACCTAGCTTCATCAGGACGAATGGCACGTAAATATTCAAATTGTATGTAATATCATAAATGGTCTTTACAGTCACGGGTTTTGGTTAGTTGCTTCCACGCGCTTGATAGAAATGGTGAGAATGTCATGTCATTAACAAGTTGCGAAGACTTCTGATTTGTATGGAAAGCTTCCAAAATATCAAGTCTAGTGGTTGAATCTGGCTTGTCAATTAGTTTTGCTTCTTCAAAGAGAAATTTTAAGGTCCTTTTCGTAAGTGTTTAGCCATCGATGACTTCTTTAGGTCACAGTTCCGAATGTATAGGTCTTGTGCTCCTTCAATCGAAAACGCAAGGCTCTATAGGTCTGTCCTATATAAAGCGCCACATTCACATGGAATTTGATAAATTCTCCACGAGTTTTTGTCTTCAACATAGTCCTTTGATCCAAAAAAGTTCATTTTGTTTATGGGTTTAAGAATCATTTTAAAATTAAAGGTTTTGAGGATTTTTGAAATTTTAAAGGCAGAGTCACGGGAAAATGGAATAATGGCAAAATTCTCTCGCAATGGGCGCATCATAGGAGTTAACGTGGAGATAGGCTTCGATTTCTGGAATTTTGTTAGTGCCTTGTCTATAATGAATGGGTTGTATAATCGCTGTACTTCAACACGTTTAAGGAAATAGTTCTTTTTCCAAATTATCTTTATCTGAACATATATGTATCGCGCGACATACGCAACTGTAAAAGACGCTGAGTTTTTGTTGCCATTAAGGGTGATTGGACTTGGCATGTGGAGCTGAGAAAACAGCGAAAGGCTTCCGATAAATTGTGGTTGCGAGAGATCCATTTTAAGCGAGTTACCAGGACGTCAAGGAATGGTAGGCATCCGTCATTTTCAGTTTCGTAGCTGAATTGAAAGTGAGGATCAATGTAATTTATAAGTTTGACTAGTTCCGGAATTTCAGAATTTTTTCCTTTCCATAGTACGAAAGTATCGTCTACATATCGTATCCATAAGTCAAATTTCACGAGTTTGAAAAGTTTTTCTTCAAATCGACGCATGTAGATTTCTCATAATATAAGTGACATTGGGCTGCCCATGGTTAGACCTTCCGTCTGTTCATAAAACGTTCCTCGGAAAATAAAACTGTTCTGCTTTATGCAAATGTCCACTAATCTTATTTCTTGTAGCCAACCTAAAGTTTAGTGATTCTTAAATCCATAAACAAATTGAACTTTTTGGAATCAAAGGAATATGTTGAAGACAAAAACTTGTGGAGAATTTATCAAATTCCATGTGAATGTGGCGCTTCACATATAGGACAGACCCATATAGAGCCTTGCGTTTTCGATTGAAAGAGCACAACATCTATACCTTCGGAACTGTGACCTAAAGAAGTCATCGATGGCTAAACACTGTTACGAAAAGTACCATAAATTTCTCTTTGAAGAAGCAAAACTAATTGACAAGCCAGATTCAACCACCAAACTTGATATTTTGGAAGCTTTCCATATATATCAGAAGTCTTCGCAACTTGTTAATATGACATGGCATCCACACCATTTCTATCAAGCGCGTGGAAGCAACTAACCAAAACCCGTAATTGTAAACACCATTTATGATATCATATACAATTTGAATTACGTGCCATTCGTCCTGATGAGACTAAGTCAAAATCCAGCGATACCATGGTCGACTTGAAAAAATAAATATTTGTGACAAACCACGTTGTATTATCTTAATATATCAATGAAAGGATAATGTAGGCTGTGAATGAATTGAACATTTTCATCCGCATCTTCAGTGTTGACACCCTAATCCAGTTTATTCTTAAGCAGAACTTTTTTCGTAGTTATATAGAACTATTAATTGGCGTTTTAATTATTCTTGAGACATGCATCTACTGACGCCTTGTTGCCAAACTCCATGACCTTTAAAGATCTATTGCACAAGTTTTCAGTTTTCTTTTCATGCAGTAATTCGGAATGTGTGTTTTTCGGCTGATGATATACGTAAGGATGAATTCTGTGCACGAGGTAAGGCTTAGAAGTGCAAATGTACAATGCACGAAAGTCCAGTGTACGATAGTAGTAGAGAGAAGTTTCTGTGGAAGTGAGTACTGTTTATGTTCAGTCAATGAAAAAGTGCATAACGGATAAATAATCCCTATTAGACAAACATTTTTATTTCCTTGCTAGAGGTGGTGCGGAATTGGGCTATCAGATTGAGGAGGGAGGGGGAGGGGGAGACTGTATTGCGAAATGGGCCTATATGCAACTTCATCATCCGTTGGCGGCTACTGTGTCTCAGCAGCGAAATTATCTGGCTTTACTGGGATGAACCTCTTTCCATTTCAGTTCATTGCTTGATGTTTCCATTGCAATGTCCACGACGCCTGGAACTTCCAGCGCGGGGGAATGGAGCTTTTTTTACCTAGCTCGACTTCGGGCCCATTAGTCGTTTCTATTATAATAAAAAAAAAAACTGCCTTCTACGGTTTCTAGAGTCAATGTTTACTTCTCCCCGTTCAATTGACAAAAACGTGTGCACAAGGTTTCCCATTTCCTCAAGAATACCGACCCCCCCTCCCCCTAAACTGATGGCCCAATTCCGCATGAGTTTTACGGAGCAATTCCCCATGTTTTTATAGAGCAATTCCATGTTCTTTATAGCTCAATTCCGCATGGGGTTTATAGCCAGAGGTTTCTGTGGAAGTGCGTATTGTATATGTTCAGTCAATGAGCAAGGATTTGCAAAAGCAATATATTTAATCGTGCGCAAATCTTGAGAATATAAGTTTACGAAAATTCTGGGACCGTTGTTGTCGAAGTTGGAATCCCTTAATTTTTACATACATTCGTTTCTGTGGAAGAGCGTACTGTGTGTACTGTATATGTTGTGTCAATGAGAAAGTATTTGTTGTGTACTGTATATGTTGTATCAATGAGAAAGTATTTGTTGTGTACTGTATATGTTGTGTCAATGAGAAAGTATTTGTTGTGTACTGTATATGTTGTGTCAATGAGAAAGTATTTGTTGTGTACTGTATATGTTGTGTCAATGAGAAAGTATTTGTTGTGTACTGTATATGTTGTCTATGTATATGTTGTATCAATGAGAAGTTTCTGTGGATGCTCAGTCAATGAAAAGTGCATAACGGATAAATAATCCTTACTAGACAAAAAATTAATTTCCCTGCTAGAAGTGGTGCCGAAATTGGGCTATCAAATTGTATGGGGGGGGGGGAGGCATTAAATCGGTATTCTTGCAGAAATGGGTGACCTCCCTTGTGCGGAACACTATTCTCCGGAACATCATCCTTCATGGACATCTAAATTTCCACCGTCCAGGCACAGGACTTTTGGCACACTATGGCATTCCTTTACAGCACCGGTGTATGTAGTCCTTGCCTGGTAATTCCTATCCACACACACACACACACACACACACACACACACACACAAAGAGAAAGTGTTAGTTACTATAGTAACAGTTTTCAGCAATCTTTCTCCTCTAAGTTTCCGGATACAAAACATACAGACGTTGGTCGCTTACGCTCAGCTTGTCAACATTGCTGAAAAGCTGGTACATACCATCATTATGGAAACAACAGCAACTATCGAGAGAAGTTGGCCAAACACTGCTGAAATTATTAGAAGATTTAAATACATTCAGAGATAGTCAAAAGTAATCAAGGTAGTTTGCCTTAGATGCACGATCTTGATAAGAAGAATCACATCAAAATACAAATTCAGATTCATGGGCTGAATTTAAAGATTTTACTGTATATACATGTATTAGAACTTTCAGGGTTTCCCTAGAAACCTGAAAGTTCTAATACATGTTCTAATACTGACGATGGGTTCTAGGGAAACGTGAAAGTTCTAATACATGTATATACAATAAAATATTTAAATTCAGCCCATGAATTTGTATTGTGATGCGATTCTTTTTATCAAGATCGTGCATCTAAGGCAAACTACCTTGATTACTTTTGACTGCTGAAATTGTTTAAATTGCATACAGGTGGACGTGCCGTGGCGTGCCACCAGGAAGGATTAGTTTAATTCTTTTTGATGAAGATAGCAACAACTAGTTTAATCGTCTTGTTTCTGTTAACTAAGAGAAGGGATTCGTAGTTTAGATGTTTTTGTTGCTGTTAACTAAATGGGAATTTTATGTATGCCAATAAACCCTGCTATTTGAGAGGTGTTCGTTTTTCATCAAAGTGATGGAACTATTCAAACACGTGCACTGCACGATTTTTCTGTAGATTTTTGTATGAGTTGATAAATTTTGCTCGGTCACCAACTTTCCAGTATGCTTTGTTTATATATAAGGACACTATACGACAAAAATGCACCAGTATGCTCCTTTCAAAGGGACACTATACGACAAAAATGCACCAGTATGCTTCTTTCAAAGGAACACTATACGACAAAAATGCACCAGTATGCTTCTTTCAAAGGGACACTATACGACAAAAATGCACCAGTATGCTTCTTTCAAAGGGACACTATACGACAAAAATGCACCATTATGCTTCTTTCAAAGGGACACTATGCGACAAAAATGCACCAGTATATGCTTCTTTCAAAGGGACACTATACCACAAAAATGCACCAGTATGCTTCTTTCAAAGGGACACCACACGACAAAAATGCACCAGTATGCTTCTTTCAAAGGGACGCCACACGACAAAAATGCACCACTATGCTTCTCTCAAAGGGACACTATACGACAAAAATGCACCAGAATGCTTCTTTCAGAGGGACACTATACGACAAAATGCACCAGTATGCTTCTTTCAAAGGGACACTATACGACAAAAATGCACCAGAATGCTTCTTTCAGAGGGACACTATACGACAAAAATGCACCGTCCATGCCTCATCCGGGATTGTAGCCAGGGTCGAACTCGGACGAATAGCCAGAAGTTCGTACCTCTAACCACTTGGCCATGGAACAATCTCGATTTTACTTACTATTTATTAATGTGTAGCGTGTTTTATATTCTCGGATATTATCGCAAGCGATATTTGCTTCCCAGTCAACTTTAAAGGCGAACATGAACGACGAAGGTAACAGAATGAGAACTACAGGCGCCCAGACGTGCAGTGGCATCAAACTCGTTCATCGTCTCGCACAGTTGCTTTGAGAGAGGAGAAATTAATTCTTCCACGATGTATTTTGAGTAGCGTTTCTATCTAAAAATTGTAGCCTGTTTTTTTTTTTTTTAAACTAAGGTTTCGAAGAGCAATTTACTTGAAACTAGGACTAGTCGCAGAAATTTAAGAGACAGATAGAAAATGATATTGGAGACGCTTGAAGTACCGTGAAGACATTAGAGGACAGTCGAAGAACCGTGAAGCTTTCCTTTTTCTTTTTCTTTCTTTTTTTATTCTTTGTTTTGCTGCCATGGTTTATAGCTGGCCTTCGCCGTAATGTAGTTCCGTCTGAGAAGAGAGTATAAGTAAAACCTACTAATTTTGCGCATCTTGATTTCTAGGGAGAGCACATTTTGTAGACTGAGATGTGACCTATTTTTAGATGCGTAGCCTTCTTCCTTTGCAGAATTCTGAATCGGGTAATGGAGACAAGGCCTGTGATGTCTGGCTTTTTTTTTTCTCACGTCGTATCTTTAATTGTTGTTACAAACTTCCGTGCTGTGGTGTAATGCTCCCTTTCAATTGTTTTGCAGTGGTTGAAATCAAGGTAAACGACTCCTTGTTGAAAAGGTTTCCCCCACAAAATAAAAAGCAAAAAAATTGCAAAGACATACTCCGTTTGTTAGATAGGCGCTTTGTGTAGCGCTGATAATAGTAGAAAGATCGCATGAGAACCTAGTGCTTCGTTTGAAGTTTTCGTTCCAGAGAGATGATTATCAAAGAAGTATGCCATGGGTGTAGGTCGCTACTTGACGGACATTTTTCTGTCTTTACTTTTTTTAAAGCATTTTGATACGAGTTAGACTGTTAGCTGGTAAAAACTAGTAAATGAAACAATTCATTGGAGATGTGTGCTAAACAACCAAAACCTTCCGTATATTCTCGTGCAAAGAATTGAATGCGGATAGACTAAAAGAAACGTCAACGTTTCGTCCCAATGATTTTATTCTAATATCAAGTGCAGTTTACCCCACAAAAACGGTCCAGATTCTCTGTGACAAATGGGGTTCTATAGTGCTGTCTGTTAAAACAATATTGCTGGTCGTTGTGAAGTTTTGTGAGTAGTTCTGCTTTTGAGGAACATTGAAGGTTTTATCCTTGCCCGGTTGTTTTAAATTTTTAGCAACTTTAAAGAAAAGCATTTACAAACTTTAACACCGTGACAGTTAGGTTATTCAGTTGTACCATTTAAAGGATGTGTAGACCATGGGGGAAATTTCGGTCTAGAAAGGCTTTCCATAGTCCAACACCCTCATGGAATTTATTTTATCGATAGGCTTTAATGATTGACAAATCCAGCTCAAGCATGGAATCAGTTCTTTAGAGGCATTACATACTTGTCAAAAGTTTTCCACAAGTGGTCAACGATGCATCGC
The DNA here is from genome assembly GCA_039090855.1 of Macrothele yani. Classification (NCBI taxonomy): domain Eukaryota; kingdom Metazoa; phylum Arthropoda; class Arachnida; order Araneae; family Macrothelidae; genus Macrothele; species Macrothele yani. Next base: position 6,564,586 of record CM076994.1, on the reverse strand, counting down.
AACGGCATTTCTCTCATTCTCGTCGAAAGACTACTAGCAAATAAATATGCCTAACAGACAGCAAAACCGTGACTGCTAGGAATGCAACGTTGTTTTAACGGATATTGTGTTCGTTGTGCCAGTAAGCACGAACAAACAGCAGTGGACATGTACTAAAAAAGTTGAAATTTATTTGATTTTTAGCATTGTGTTGTGGTTGAACAACTTTTCAGGACAGACTAGTTTGTCTTGTTAGTTTAGCATTTTTGTTTAGGGGGAGGTGGCGATCCTTCCAATGGGCATCTAAAGCTAATGGAGTCTTCCTCTCTTATCTGCTAATTCAGTCGACTGGACAAAAGGAGTGGGGGGGCGGGCGAGCGAACCAGATGCATAAAACAAAATGAACACACGTCTCAACCGAGTGCAGCACCTGCGCCCTCAGTGTAAATAGGAGGGTACCAAGAAAGCAAACTTCTAGGGACAGAAGGATGCCTACTGCTTTTGGACTTCAAAAATATTTGGTGCTCCCTTTGACCGTCGTGCGCATGCTCAAGTTTAGTTGGCGTAAGCACTCGAGAATATGTTTACCCCACGCTATCTCCATAGTTGAGGAGTTTGTGAATGAACGTTTGTGATAATTTGGGAACTTAAAAATATGGAAAATAAGGTCTTCATTTGTGATAAGACTCTTAAATGTTCTTTATTAAAGGCTGACATTTCGGTTCACTTAATGTTTCCCTGGAACAATTTTCAATACTGTTAACAAATTCAGATTTGTACATTCTGTTGAATTGGTGACTGTCGACAGAGCATTACAAATCTAGCTCCTTAATGGAGTTTAAATTTATGTGCATAAGGCCAATTACTTGTATCCCACAGCATGTTGAAATACGAAATTTTAAAGCACAAAATTTATACTCACTTGTGAAATCCACAGCTGCAACCTTGGGAACGACACTGCTGGACGCAGAAATACGAATTACTGTTCTTCAGGGAATTCTCTAGTATACTACCCTCTAATTCCAGAATAAATGTTACAAAAACAAAACAAACCAACCAAACCTAAGCAGCGATCGCACTAATTTTGGCCGCTAGAGGGAGAGCGGACCGCTGAGACGCCAATCGACTAGTTACGAAATTGAAGTCCAAAAGCATTAGGCATCCTTCTGTCCCTAGACGCTTGCACCAAGAAAAGAGAAGCGTCGTGCAGAGTAGCACTCTTCGTATTCTGAGGTTACTCTCATCTTCAGATGCAAGCTCCTTACCATGATGGGCGGATTGAGTCCACGAAAACCGACCTTGAATTTTAGTTTTGTGGTCCACTACAGGAACACCTCATGAATTCGCTCATGAAAAAAATCGGTTAACTCTTGAATGAAAAAGAACTGTTGAAATATGCATTGTAAAACTAATTCAGCCGTGAACAAATTTTAACAGCAATTTCAAAGTGAAAGTGTTAAAAATCCACTCATGATTGAATGCAGTATCGAACCATGCTGAAAAGCTAGTGCTGTAACAGATAATTATATTTATTTGGTAACTGATCGTATACTGCGCAACAGTATTCATACCACCTCCTTGAATAGACGCTTTTTTAAAGTCTACCCATTATTATTATTGAGTCATGAACTACAATTTTGATCCATAAACCAGTACCGGTAAATCGCCGTTTCTTTCAAGATAGATGTGGGTGGGACACGGATTTCGGAACATCTTTGCCTGAGAATCGCTTTGTAATTTATGTCTGTACATGGATAAAGGGTGTGGAGATGATGCCTCCTTCAGGATTACAAAAGGACGGTAGGGCCTACCAATGTCCCTTTGGCTCAAAGACCTACATTTAACCGTAGTCAGCTTAATTTATTTATAACAGCTTGTTTGATCCGGTGGCAAATTTTTCACTGAAGTAGGGAGAATTTTGCTCTGTCATTCTAGAGTAAACGCCCAACATGTATATAGAGATATAGCTAGAAGGAAACGCCATTCTTTTTTAAGACAGTAACGTTTTCGATAGATAATATTGGGTGTGTGCATAAGTTCTACCCGTTTTTGTAGGCTACAACGAAAGTAGGAGAACACAACAAATAACGTACCTAGGATTTCGCATAATTGCCATCATTCTGTATGACCTCTTGCCATCTGTCTATGAGTAGGTGAATCCCACCCCGGAAAAACTCTTGTGTTTTAGAGTAAAAAAATCATGTAATGCCGTTTTCACATCGTCGAAGGTTTGGAGAGCGAAGGCGTTCTGTAATGATCGAAAAAGGTGATAGTCCGTAGGTGCCGGGTGAGGTAACACTTCCCAACCAAAGTCCAGTAATTTTTGCCGAGTGATTAAAACAGCATGAATTCTGGTGTTATCATGATGAAAGATCACGCCCCTGCGATTAATGAGTGCTAGCCGCTTCGATGTCAGTTGTTCTCGCAATCTGTCCAACTGTTGGCAGTAGAGGTCAGCATTTATCGTTCGGTTAGGTGCCTAGACCTCCCGGTGGATTATTCCATGGACATCCCACCAAACACTCAACAAAACCCTTTGGGATGCTGTCTTCCTTTTGAGGTCGATGGAGCAGGCTACGCACCTTGGCACACAGTCCGTCGACGCTTTACATTACGGTACAGTGCCCATTTCTCATCACCCGTTACAATTCGTCCCCAAAACGGTTCATTTCTGTGACGAGAAAGCAAAGTAACACAGATACGGATTCTCTCCTCTCGTTGCTTTGCAGAAAGCTGGTGGGGAACCCAGTTATCGAACTTAGTGATGAACCCAAGCGCATGCATCAGTCTTTCGACTGTTGTTCTGTGTACCGACAACGTTTCCGCTAATTTTTGAACGGTTGGATGTGTGGTCATTTGCTATGGCTTGGTCCACATTCTTTGCAGAAACCACGGATGGACTTCCAGGACGTGGTTGATCTTTACAGCTTCTGTCTCCGTCCTGGAATTTCCGAAACCAACGGCGACATGTGCTATCATCAACTGTATCCTCCCCATACACTTGACAGATGATGCGGCAAGCCGCGGCTGCAGTACTGCCTTTATCGAACTCTTACAGTAAACAATGTATAATGTGCTCCTTATCGCATGCCATGTTACACCGTCCATGATATCCGTTACGAAAGCTTGAAATATGCGAATGATGATTTTTCATTTCATTTTTTTTTACGATGTACAATTTCGCCCCTAGAGGGCATAAATGCAGATGTCGAATTCAAAAATACGTTTTATTCCACATATTTGCTTCTAAAACATACGATTGAAAAAATTATTTTATCTTTTGATTCCATTTATGTCGAAGAGTATTTTAGATATAGTTAACTTTTTCAAATTACACATAGATTTTCCGCTAGGGGGCGTAAAAGTAAATTACATTTTCCCCGATAACTTTTTTTCTAAAACTCCGATTTGAACATTTTTTTCTTCAGCGGATACACCTCCTGATGGAAAATCTTTTGCATATAATTTATAATTTTTTGGTAAAGAATACTTTGGCCACCAGGGAGCGTAATTGTTAATTTTTGCTTCTGATGTATTTGCCATAAAATCTGAGCTTCTAAAATATAGATTGAAAAAATTCTTTCGTGGACTAATGCCACTCACATCGATAAACCTTTTCGGAATATTTTCTTCTTAAAATATTCCAGTTTCTCCGCCAGGGGGCGTAGATGTATATATTATTTTTGTCAATATATCTACTTCTAGGAGTCCGATTCGAAAAATTCCTTTGTTGGATAGTGTTTTCGATGCGAAATGTTTTCCCTATAAATTCAAAATTTTCAAGTAAATCATAGACTTTCCGCTAGGGGGCAGAAAGATAAATTTCGTTTTCTGCGTTATTTCTGCTTCTTAAACTCCGATTTTAAAAATTCTTCCTGATACAAGACCTGATGGAAACTATTTTTCACATAATTATAATTTCTAATGTTTGGTAAAGAATGGTTTGGCTACCGAGGGGGGGGGGGGGGGCATAAGTGTTAATTTCTGCTTCTGATGTACTTTGGGCTCCTGAAAACTAGACTCATTTTTTTTCTTGAACCGATTCTGCTTATATGGAAAAACCTTTTGAGAATACTTTCTTCCTAAAATAATGCATGGTTTTCCCACCAGGGCACGTAAAGTCACATCTTATTTTTTTGTCGATATCTCTATTTCCAAGAGTCCTATTTGAAAAATTATTTCTGTGTTGTAGAGCGTTTTCGGTGTGAAATGTTTCGCATATAAATTCGTGCTTTTCTTAACGCACAAGTCTGCAACCAGAGTGCGTAAGCTCACGATTCCGTTTACAGGAATATCTGAGGGATTAAACACCCGATTGAAAAACTTCTTTCTTCCCAGATACTATTGTTTTCCATACCGGTTCCATTGACTTTGAATAGCTTTGATAAATTTAATTTGCGTCAGAACGGATTCAGAAGACGTGCTTATTACACCCGAAAATTCGGTGTCATCTTTTTTTTTTTTTTTTTTTTTTACATATGTTATTAAAAACGCCAAATAAGACTTGCCTTTAATCTGAACGGTGAAAGCCAAAGTGAAAGACGTTTTTGCATAATTTATGTATGAAAAGAAGCGGGAAAACTAGTAGGAAAATTTGCCATCTGTAAATGAACTGAATAGCACATTCCAGAGTGGCCACATTTGGAATGTGAAGTGCGAACATCGGCGTGCTGTCGGTTTCCCAAACACTGTACTGTGGTTCTTAAATTTCTGTCAGGAAGCTGAATTATGTTTTCTTTTACGTGCTAGCCACTGCTGTTTGTAATGGCAGCAGATATTTGAAAACTGCAGTTAGTTCGTCGTAGAAGAATGCAGGTTGGTTTCCATCAAGTACAACGGAATGTGAAGCCTGAGTTGAGCGGTTTTTAGCACGTCTTTTGTAAAAAACAGTACGTGCTTGTGATATCACTTTGTCCGTCCATTCATGGATCCCGTATCTAAAGCCACCTCAAGCCTGTAAAAAAACGGGGGCGCCTTGTCTAGAGGGGCGCCACTAACAATTCAACACATAAAATGAAAAATTTTAAGTAGCTTATGTGGGGAAAGACATTTTTGGAGCTGCTGTTGTCATATTCCATTTTAAAGCCGAGAAAAACGGTACTGAACAATTTTTCCTTCCCCTCTTTGGTCACAGGCTGTCTTGCTTGTCACCTCTGTTAATGCGCCCTCCCTGTCGCTACTTTTTCTGACGAAACGGAAGTGTTTGTTTTGTTTGAAGCAAATCTAAGAGATGCTGAAATTTTGTACACGCATAACGAGTGTAAGATTTAAATTTTTTTGATTTGGTCCTTTGTATACACAGAGCGTTTTTTCCAGATCTGTTAACGTGAATGAAAACACGATTTTCAACTTATCAATTTATGTCAGTGCGTACACCAATGAGCCATTGCATTATGACCACCCCTAGCTTAAATAAATAAGCGCGCCCGGAGACCGAACGGTGGCGCAGATGGACGTTCAGAGAGTAATATATATACCGGCTTTCGGTTCGACTGTTCCGAGTCAATAGGAAAAGCTGCCGATTTATCGCAGTTTGATAAAAGACAAATTCAATTCTGAAGGCATGGCGCCTCGGAAACTGTGCGGCTTATGGGTTGTTCGTGTGCCGCTGTAGTAAGTACGTATCAAAAGTGGTGCCCAGATGGCCAAACGACGAACCGTTGTCCAGCCGTGTGTCGTCCGCTCCCATTGATGCCAGAGGGCAGCAGAGAGTGTAACGCATTGTTCACAGCGACCGCAGGGCCACAGTGCGAGAAATCACCCACAGCTACAACAGTGGTGATCAGGGCAATGTGTCACAGCACACAGTTCATCGCAGCTTTCTGCTCATAGGCCTGCGTAGCCGAAGACCAAGCTGGGTCCCCATGCTCACTGCACGTCATCGCCAACAACGCATGAAATGGGCCCAAGATAATCGAGATTGGGCAGTGGATGATTAGAAGAAAGTGGCCTGGTCTGACGAATCAAGATTCCTGGGATATCACGTAGACGGCCGAGCGCGGACACGCCGATTACCAACGGAGGCTATGACACCTGGATGCACTGTTGGGCGGAAACAGGTCGGCGGCGGCGGTGTTATGCTGTGGGAAGTGTGTTTTCTTGAGACACTTCAAGCCCTTTATCCCAATAGCACAATACCTGAGGGCTGTCGGGTATCTGAACATCGTTGCGGACCACCCATTCACGGCAACTGTGTTCCCTGCTGGTGATGGCCATTACCAACAGGATAATGCGTTATGCCACACTGCCAAAATCGTCAAGGGGTGGTTCGAGCAACATGCTGGTGACTTTGTTAATGCCCTGGCCTCCAAATTCACCTGACATGAACCCAATCGAACATTTGTGGTTCGACTTGGAAAAGCGGGTTCGCCCTAAATCACCACCACCCCAAAATGTACGGGAACTGGAGGACCTGCTGTTGGCATTATGGTACCAGATACCCCAGAATACTTATCGCCACATCATCGAATCGATGCCTCGCCGAGCTGCCGCTGTTTTGTGGGCTGAAGGGGGAGTCCTACAGCTTATTAGGTAGGTGGTATGTAATGGCTTATCGGTGTATTTTGTTTACCTTGCTATGAAAAATACTTTTCGTACGTTTTCTACTTTATTACTCAAAATTCTTCTGCCAGGACGCGCGTCAGCGTATATTTCTGTTTGAAAGAGTTTGTTCTATTCTAAAAATCCACTAAGAAAAAATCTGTTTTTGTTAGAGAACTCTTCATTATAAAGGGTATTTTGTGCCCATTTTCATCTTTCAGTAACAATCAGCTTTTCCGCTAGGGGGCCTGATGTTATAACAACTTTTCCTTTGTCTCTCCTAAATATTCGATTTAAAAATCCCTTTGTTTCTGATATCTTCCTCTGCGAGAAAAGTTTTTCATTTTCGTGGCATGCTTTTCAGTGGCTAGTGGGGGTAAGTAGCTATTTCTAGATGTTCTTCGATTGTGGAAATGCGGTTTCTTTTTGCGGTGTGTGTGTGTGTATGGGGGGGGGGGGCAACGCGTTCCAATGACTATGAATAACTCCGCTTACATTGCGTATTTTAAATTATGCACAGTTTTCCACTAGGTTGGAGTAAGATTACTTTATTTTTTTGCTGAATTTTAAAATTTTCTAAAAATCTGCTTTGAAATATTTCTTTTGTGTCTGAAAGTATTCAAAAGGTGCTCTTCACAACCGAAAACTCAGTGTCATCTTTCTTGTTTTATTTCTTGATCAGCAAAAATTTCTGATGTGGGTAGAAAGGTTTGTTTCTCAAAGTAATCCCTTTTACCATAGTTTTAAATTTCTTTTTGTGTGTGTGTAGTGGGAAAATTCTGCACTGGCAAAGAAGTCGCCATAAAAGCCAATGGCATATTACAGCAAACCGTGTGTGTGCTTTATTAAGTTACGCTGGCGAAACGAGAAGAATAAAGATGTGAGTAAAAACTACTGTTGCTGTGACCTTTACTAAGCAGATAGCTTTGTAGTTTTTTTCTCTTCAGTAATGACTTCATTGTAGAAAAAGTATATACATGTGTGTTTCAGGCAAAATGTATAATTGTATATACGAGACTAATACAATAACAGCGCTGGAAATATAAATTAGTCATACCGATTCTTCGGTTTCAAGATCGAGCAATTGTAATAAGAACTATTAAATCATAGAGCGAAAAATTTGATCATGCAAAACTTAAAAACTCGTAGAAATATAATTTGTAATTGATTATGCAAACACTGATATCGCATTATGAACGTAAGACATTGTTGATTCAGGCAAAAAATAAAATAAAATAAATGTAGGTCTGACAGATGAGAAAATACAGGGTAATTCAAAATGATTGCCCCGATTACAAATGACAATAACGTGTTTATGAAGATAAATATACAGCTGATATCCCTACACAAGAAAGAAGGAAGTTAAGAATTTTATTAGAACCTATTGCTGTGTTGCTATGGTGACGTAGGAAAGTGAGCTGCCCGTGCGCCAAAGCCAGGGGGAGGAAATGGCGTTGTGGATATAGGACGACAGGGTTTCCTGCAAGTGGCCCCCAAAGTCTCTGGATCTTACTCCTTGTGACTTCTTTTTGTGGGGGTATGTCATAGACCATGTGTATGTTCCACCTTTGCTGAGAACACTGCAAGAACTAAAGATACGCATTGAGCTTGCGCTGGCATCAGTGACTACGGAGAGGCTTCATAATGTATGGCGTGAAATTGATTACCGTTTAGATGTTGTCCACGTGACCCAGGGCAGTCACATAGAACATTTGTAAGGCATGGAAACAAAATTTTAAACTTCCTTCTCTATTGTGCAACAATGTGATCTCTGTATCTATGTTCATAAACCAGGTATTGTCATTTATAATCGGGGCAATCATTTTGAATTACTCTGCACATAACTGAACAGGAAGAACATAGTATGAAATATGAATGAGTTTAGACAACTCATTAATATGCTAAACAAGAACAATACTTAAAAGTTATGGATTATATGTAGAATTATAAGATACTATACGATAAAGAGTTAGTTAGTCGTGCTGTGTATAGTTATTGTAAACAGTTCCTGTAGAGTGTAGAGGATTCCTTGTAAAATGAAATCGTTTACTGAATTATTCGTATTACTACACTGCGTTGTCGAAAACTCAAGAAGGAACATGAAATGTAACGATTATAGTTTCTCATATATTATCATATTATCAGAATTATTATTCTTCATAGCAAAAGGTAAGGCAAAATAAGTTTTCAAATACGTCTACCGGAAGCAGAGATCGCGAGGAAAAGGTTGACGTTTACGCCCCTAGCGGGAAAGCTGTGCATTATTTAAAAAAGGATGTTTTTCATCTTTATTGTAGAGGATGGGACACAGTAAGAAAAAAAAATCAATAGGGTTTTTAGAAGCGGAGATGCATTTACGAACAAAAGTCCACAAACACCACCTAGCGACAGAACTGTGAACTACAAAAAAAAAAAAAAAAAGTCAAAGCACAAGCTTAAAGTGTTACACAATGTAAATGGTATCCAGTGTTAGAATTTTTTTAAATCTGCCATTTAGAAGCAGAAATATCGAGAAAAACAGATTAAATACTTGCGCCCCTCGCCGGAAAATGGGTGCGCATTATTTTGGGGAGGAAGTACACAAATATTTTTCGTAGTTAGTATCAGTCCGAAAGCATATTTTTTTTCAATCGGGATTTTAGTCACGCAGATATTGCTCCAAATATTCTGTAAATGGAATCGTGATCTTAGCCTTCTAGTGGCACACTTGTGCACTAAGAAAAATTTGGAATTGTATGCAGAACATTTCGCGCCGGAAATGCTGGCCGGTAAAGTTTCGAATCAGACGTTTAGAAGCAGAGATATCGACAAAAATACGATACACATGTACGCCCCTGGCGGGAAAACTGTGCATTATATAAAGCAGAAGATACTCTCAAAAGGTTTTCCGGGCCGCGGGTAGCCTAGTTGGCAACGTTCGTGATTGCCGCGGAGAGGACCTCAGGTTCGATCCCAGGCAGTACGAACGCTCGATCCCCTAAATATCCGCCGTGCGTCGGATGGGCACGTTAAGCCGTTGGACCCCGGGTACTGCCCCCCGGTAATAAATAAGGGAGTCTTCTTCCCCCTTTCTATTTCGCTTCCGTGTCACTTTCCTATCGGGCACTCTAGCCCAAATCTCCTAGCTTCCTATTACTAAGGGTTGTTTAAGACCTGGGGTCAGACACTCCCTTCCTAAAATCCTCTACATAAAAAAAAAAGAGAAAAGTTTTCCGAAGTATGAGGTATCGGTCCACGAAATAATTTTTTTTCAATCGAGATTTCAGAAGTTCAGATTTTGTTGCAAATACATCTGAAACAGGAATAAACACTTACACGCCCTGGTAGCCAAACCATTCTTTACCAGAATATTAAAAATTATATGCAGAACATTTTCCAGCAGAAGCTGTATCCGATGCAAAAATAATTTTTCAAATCTGACTTCTAGAAGCAGAGATATCAGGGGGAATCGCAATTTACCTTTACATCCTCTATAGCGGAAAATCTATGCATTACTTGAAAAATAAACGGTGCCACAAATAGTCTTCGTTATAAATGGCGTCGAAAGGAAGAAAGAATTTTTTCAATCTGATATTTTGAAGCAAATATGTGGAATAAAATGTGTTTTGAATTCGATAGCATCTGCGTTTATGCCGTCTAGCAGCGAAGTTATGCATTGAAAAAAGAAAAACCGGACAGCAACGATTACCGTTCTCATATTTTGAACTTTACAAATCAAATAGAATTTTTCAGATCGGACTGTTATAGAGGCTGAGTCGAAAGTTTTGCAATATTTGGATCACTTTGTCTCCATACGTACCTTTACGACGAAAGCTGACTAGAATTCAAAGTATAGGCCATCGTATTGCACCGTCTGTAGCCATCTGTCTGCCAGTTCTTGTCCTTGGAGGTGAAGAACTCCTTCACCCCAGCTGCCACCTCCTCCTGGTTGTTAAAGTGCCGCCCGTGAAAGAAAGTAGACCATGGGCCGGAACAACCCGACGGTCAAGGTCCGGACTATATGCTGGGTGTGGTGGCATCGGTTTGATGCCCTCAAGTTCCTGGAGTTTTTCCCGGGTAGTTCGCGCGGTATGAGGCCGAGCTTTGTCCTGCTGTAGGAGAGCGTGCTTTCTGTTCACTAGTGCCGGGTACTTCTCCTCCAAAACGACATACATCCGCTCCAGCTGTTTAGAGTAGAGGTTGTCGTTGATGGTCCGACCGTCTGGAACAAATTCGTAATGGATTATCCCCTCCAAATTCCACCAGACGCTGAGCATCACCTTGTGCTCAAAGCGCCCACGTTTGGCAACAGGTTCTGGAAGCTGGCCCGAGCTCAACCACTGCCGTTGCGTGTTAGGATTTCGGAAATGGATCCACTTTTCATCGCACATAACAATTCTCTTGATGAAACTTACATCGCGCGGGTTTTCTGGGAGTTTCGTGCACTTCCATTCGGCGGTTTGCTTCATCTGGTGTCAGTTCACGAGGGACAATGCGGGCAGCTCATATAGACCTTGCCGAGGTCCTGAAGTTGACGAACCATGGTGGTCTGGTTATGCCCAGCTCGCCTGATAATCTCAGAGTGCTGGTTGTGGGATTTTCCTCTACGGTCTCGCGCACAGCCTCCGAATCCACGGTTCGCGGCTTACCTGACCTTGGCTGATCGTCGAGGTTTCTGTCACCTGAGAGAAATTTCTTGAACCATCTGGTTGCGGCGCTGTGGTCCACGGAACCTTCCCCTTTCTCGTGGCAAATGTTTCGTGTTGCTTGAGCAGCGTTGTGGCCAAGTTCAAACTCTTAAAGCAAAAGCCCCCTGATTAGCCGGTTGTGGCTGTTGATCTTTTAGGCATCCCAACCACAGACAGGCCGCCCCGGTGGCTCAGTGGTCTAAGCGATGGCCTCTGATCATTCGTCCAAAAGGGTTCCGGGTTCGAATCCCGGTGAGGCATGAATGTTGCGTTTGTTTACGGCACTGGCTCTCTCCCTTCCCTGGAACCAGTGACCCTAAATTAGGGACGGGCGACTGCTTATAGCCCATTGAGTTGCTCACGGTGGTCGTTAAACCTACAAAAAAAAAAAAAAAGACAGAAGGACGACATGCAATGCTGATCACAGCAACGACTGCCACGTTATATCCCTTTCGACTGACTGCAGTAAGCGACTTGAACTAGTTTAAACACGTGACATACCCGCCGCAGCACATGCGCTTATGCAAATATTGCAAAACTTTCGACTCTCCCTCTAGTTGCAGAGATGGTGTCCACAGACTGACGTCGGACAAAAGTGATATTATAAACACCTACTTTTTTTACAAGATGTGCAAAAAACCGTTGGAGCAGATTCATTTCTAAAAACAGTGTAGTAATGTTAAATTATAAATCGTTTTTACTGGAACATGTTGTTTGCAAAGCTGTTGGATATATAAGTAGTAATCGAATTTATTTGCGTATTAGTTTTTCTCATCCGCGGTTGCTGTGTTGTTTGTTTAAAAGAGGAGTTAATGAGTATATGTACTTCTCCCAGTTTCGCATTCAGGCGAATTCACTCGCCCGCTGTGTTTTGGTCATTGCGCAGAGCAACAGCATTTCCTCCAGGTAATGTGTGTGGAACATTAAATAAGGAATGTCTGTGTGCTCACGAACTATACTACTACTTGCAGCTGTTTGTTTATTTGCTGGTTCAGTGAGCGGAACGATCATGGATAACGCAGGAATGCGTGACTGCGTATGAGTGTGTGCCTTTTAGTCCGTGATGCTGATTTTCGATCTTGTTCGACAAAGAGGATAGCTCCAACTTTTTTCCCTAACAAAATTCAACCCATGTTTTTTTTATTTTCCTCCTAACGCAAGCTTTTTTTCCTGAAATGCGCATATATTTCACGCATTAGTGTTACTTAATGCCCCGAATTGAATTGATGCGAACATTCTGCGGAAACGAGCGTGTGACTGAAAAGGAAAGCAAGCGCACTCATCCGAATGTGGCATGCCGGTGGTTATTTTTTAACCCACTTGAGTGTGTTGCACTAAAGAATGAAGGTGCGGAAACTGTTTAGAGTCTTAATCAGTTAATGAGTGAAACCTATGTCTAATGTTTCTTGAAATCGGAGACTAGTCTTGTGATGATTATATATATTGAGAAAATACAACGTTTGTTACAAATATTTTATTTCTTCAAGTCGACCAAGGTTTCGCTGGGCTCTGGCCTAGCTTCATCAGGACGAATGGCACGTAAATATTCAAATTGTACATGACATCATAAATGGTGTTTACAGTCACGGGTTTTGGTTAAGTGCTTCCACGCGCTTGATAGAAATGGTGTGGATGCCATGTCATTAACAAGTTGCGAAGGATTCTGATATGCATGGAAAGCTTCTAAAATATCAAGTTTGGTGGTTGAATCTGGCTTGTCAATTAGATTTGCTTCTTCAAAAAGAAATTTGAGGTCATTTTCACAACAGTGTTTAGCCATCAATGACTTCTTTAGGTCACAGTTCCAAATATAGGTCTTGTGCTCCTTCAATCGAAAACGCAAGGGTCTATCTTATATATTCAATTCAGCTGTATTCAGTTTTATGTATTTAGTCCTATATTCAATTCTTCTCACACTCAATTCAGCTATAAAACTGAAAATAACTGATGCCCACCATTCCTTGACGTCCTGGTTACCCGCTCAAATGGATCTCTCACAACTGCAGTTTATTGGAAGCCTTTCGCTGTTTTCTCACCTCCACAAGCCAAATCCAGTCACCCTTGGCAACAAAAACGCAGCGTCTTTGCGTATATCGCGCGATACATGTATGTTCGGATAAAGACAGTTTGGAAAAACAAATCGATTTCTTTCAGTGTGTTGCAGTACAGCGAGGATAGAACCCTTCCATTATAGAATAGGCTCTAACAAAATTCCAGAAACCGAAGCCTATCTGCACGTTAACTCCTGTGATGCGCCCATTACGAGATAATTTTATCATTATTCCATTTTCCCCGTGATGTCCTTCAGAATTTCAAAAATTCTCAAAACCTTTCATTTTAAAGTTATTTTTAAACCCATAAACAAAATGAACTTTTTAGGACCAAATGACTATGTTTAAGACAAAAACTCATGGGGAATTTATCAAATTCCATGTGAATGTGGCGCTTCGTATATGGACAGACCCGTAGAGCCTTGGGTTTTCGATTGAAGGAGCGCAAGACCTATTTTCGGAACTGTGACCTAAAGAAGTCATCGATAGCTAAATACTGTTGTGAAAAGGACCATAAATTTCTCTTTGAAGAAGCAAAACTAATGGACAAGCCAGATTCAACCACCAAACTTGATATTTTAGAAGCTTTCCATGCATATCAGAATTCTTTGCAACTTGTTAATGATATGGCATCCACATCATTTCTATTAAGCGCGTGGAAGCAACTGTAAACGCCATTTATGATGCCATGTACAATTTGAATATTTACGTGCCTTTCGTCCTGATGAAGCTAGGTCAGAACCCAGCGAAACCTTGGTCGACTTGAAAAAATAAAATATTTGTGACTATGTCTAATGTCTTAATGAATTGGTGAAACTTACGTCTAGTGTTTTAATTTTGGCTGCTTATATAATATTGACCTTGGGATTTGGAACACTGAACACAGGAACTCTAGCAAGCGATTACCGAATTTACTTTCTACTGAAAGATTTAGACAAAATCAAACTGGACAACCTCCTATTAAATGAAATCAAGAGAATTAAAGAACAAACGGCAAGATGAAAATTCTTATCACAGGTTTTCTTGGCCGCCGCGCTCGTCGGTGGTGTAACATCAATGGTAATCTGAGCAATGGGCGCCGTGCGACAAGTCCCCGCTCCTGCAGACGACGTCGAACGGTACGTGCTGACACGGTTGTTGCGCAGCACAGCCTAATTCCTGCGCTAACGTTCGTGATGTGGCGGTGCGAGCCGTCAATGGTCGCCGCACAACATGCCGGTCCTCTCGTTCGGTGGTGTGCCGCGGCTGCGGCAATCGCTCATGTCGGTCCATCCGTCCCTTCTGCACCCACCGAATCCATACTCTCCTTACTGTGGCTGGATGTCGTCCCACACGGGCGCCGATGTCTCGGTACGATAAACCGCTGTCGCGATAAGCCACTATTCGTTCTCTGTCGAACTTCGAAACGTGCTGGAATGACTGCCGTATTCTGCGACGAGGTATCGGGAAGCTTCCCACGCACAGCTCCGGCAACACAACACACTTCCACTATTTACACCCTGGCTTCTGTGCACCCTTCTTATAGTGCTTCTCGGTGGCGTGCGGGCGCACATGATTTGCATATGTCCTGCAAAGTTAATCGTTTGCATGTCCTCTCGCGGGTGACCAAGAAGGAAGCATCCGATTGGCCTGAAATTCGCAGCATGCGTCGCCCGGAAGAGGACAGCTTTTCTCCATCAATCGATAAATCTTCATTTCTTGTAAAAGTATTGAACATCACTTTTGTCTTCTGAAAGTTCATTTTTAATCCCACTTCTTTACTCTTGTCAGCAAGATCCTGGATCATACTCTGCAGCTCTGATGGGGTAGTTGCACAAATAACTACGTCATCAGCAAAACAAAGGTGGGTTAGATAATCTCCATTAATCTTTATCCCTTTGTTTTCCCAGTTCAGTGATTGAAAGGCATTTTCCAATGTGGCATTAAAGAGCTTGGGAGATATGGTGTCACCTTGTCTCACTCCCTCTCCAATTTTTATGTGTGTTGTATTTTCAAACAGCCGAATCTTTGCACTTGCATTTTCATAGATGTTATTAATAATAATAATGTATGCATCTTCAATACCGCAGGATTTCAGAGCCATTGTAACTGCTGATGGTTTCACCGAATCAAAGGCTTTTTCATAATCGATAAAAGCCATGCACAATGAAAGTTCATATTCACTCGCTCTTTCAATTAGTTCTCTCAATACGTGGATATGATCTATTGTGCTGTAGCCACTCCTGAATCCAGCTTGTTCTCTCGGTTGAGCCTTGTCCAGTGTTACCTTCAAACGGTGTGAAAGAACTTTAGTGAATATTTTATAAACCACTGATAGGAGGCTGATAGGTCTGTAGTTCCTGAGATCCTCAATGTCACCTTTTTTATGTCGCAGGATCATTGTAGCATTGTTCCTATCCTCAGAAATCTTCCCTTCATTAAGGCATCGAGTGAAAATTTGGGCGAGTACTGTTTCGATTTCTCCACTTGTTTCTTGTATGATGTCTACAGTAATTCCATCTTCTCCTGGAGCTTTTCCCCGCTTCATGTTCTTGATTGCATGTGCAACTTCTGCTGGGAGGACTGGAAGAACTCTGGTACATGTACCTTTCATGATGTCTGGAGGACATGTATCATTCCTTTCATATAATTTGGAGTAGAAATCTTTCACTCTTGTCAAAATTTCGCCTCTATTTCTTGTTACAGAACCATCTTCTTTTTTCAGTGCCATAATCTGTTTTCTTCCCTTACTGAGATGTCCCTTTGCTATCTTTAGGCTTTGGTTGTTTTCAATTGCTTTCCTCACTAGTTCACAGTTGAATTTCCTTACGTCTTCAGTGATACTTTTTCGTACTGTCTTGCATAGCTCTATATATTCCTCTTTGGAAGTCACATCTTCTTTAGTTGTCCTCATCTCTCTTCTTTTTTGCATCAACATTTTGGTTTTTCCTGATAATTTGTTCACATTCAACTTGTTCTTAGACCCAGCTAATTTTGTTGCTGTTTCCATAAGAGCTTTGGTTACTTTTCTGTTAACTTCAGAAGTATCCACTTCTTCCGATGTTAGGCCTTTTAAAGCAGAGAATCTGTTCTTCAGTTCCAACTTGAAGGTACTATGGTGTTTTTTAAGGTTGGTTATGTCAATACATTTTGTTTGTCTTATGAGCTTGCCACGTTTGAGTTTAGTGTTGAGGTGCATCTTACATTTCACTGATCTATGGTCACTACCTGTGTTGAACTTGTTTAGCACACTGCAGTCTTCTATGATGAATTTTTTGTTACACATAATAAAATCAATTTCACTTGTCGTCCCATTTGGATGTCTCCATGTACATTTCCTGGTAGGCTTTTTCTTGAAAAAGAAGTTCAAGATGAAAAACCCTTCTGCCTCTGCAAACTCTACGAGAGTATTTCCACGCTGGTTTCTGTTGCCATGACCGAATTTACCTACTGAAGTTTCATTCTGTTGCCGTTGCCCTAATTTTGCATTGAAATCTCCCATAATTATCTTCAAGTGCTGCTTACCTTTATTATTTAGATGACAAATTTCCTCATAAAATTCTTCAATTTCTTCTTCAGGATGACTTGTGGTGGGTTCATAAGTTTGAATAATCTGAGCCTTGTATCTTCTCGAGAGTTGGATAACGAGTCGTGCAGGTCTGTCAGAGGAACTTTCAACTTTTACGACTTAATCTTTCAGTTTCTTGTTTATTATAAATCCAACACCTAGTTCTGCCAGTATCTGTCCCACGATAGTAGAAGAGATGTCCACTTTTCAGTTCAATGAGATCTTCTCCTTTTCTCCTTACCTCACTTAGCCCGACGATGTCCCACTTGATCCGTCAGCATCAGATGGCAGCCTAGTCCGGTCCTCCGGTGATTCTTAGCACCCTCTGCCTTCAAGTCGCACTGGCCGCTGCCTTGGCCAGGTACATTCCAGCTGCCGGAGACTGAAGGCCAAGATTTAAGTTGTGAGTCATTTTGGAGGGGTTTGGCCATAACTCCCCACGCTGGCCAAGCCGGTTGGTGAGTGTGGGATAGCATTTCCTCTGATCCCGATGGTATAGTTATACCGCTATTGGCGGTCGTCAGAGCCCCTTTAGTGGGAACAGGATGCACCACGAGAAGGCGGGGTTGACATTTGTCAAGGAGAGGCTGTGATGTTACGCATCACCTGACCTTACATGCCATATATATATATATATATATATATATTTTTTTCTTTTTCTGGTAATTTTCTCTTTTCTGGTCCAAAACACGAGCAATCTCTGTCATCATGTAGCAGAGAATCATTGGCGCAGCTGCTAATTCACCTTTAAGTAATTTCTCTGTAGTTATTTATCGTTTGTGCTGTATCGCTTCGGTTTTTCTTGGTTTTAGAAAATGCAATGCAAGAAAAGAAAAATCATGCTTATAATGAAATTTAAAAGTCAATCTCATAATCCAACTAAAATAAAAGTTCAAAGAATTTACAAGAACATGTATTTTTCGTGGGGGGCATTGCTTTCCTTGCATGTGGTCTGAGCCCCTTCTTAGCCCCCCCCTCTGCCATCTACGGCCTTGTATCTCTGCATTACTGTGTATTAAAAATCATTAAAGCTAACTTTTTCAATTCACTATGCATACATTTTTATCTATTGCACAATGTTTTCTTATATAGTCATGAAGCAAGGATAGTGGCTTGCTGGCTTCATGTGGGACGGGAACAGTGCTGTCGAGGATGGGCTTATTTGTTTGTTCCATTCCACTCATGGAGGGGTTGAAAGTGAACGCGTTGCGATATTCACGTTCTAAAATATGACTGATGTAATTTAAGCGACAGTGAACCTGAAATTTTCCTCTCACGTGTAGAGGGGAGCTTCTGGCCCCTTCATACCCGTTACCCCTTAAGTGAACTCGCGTGTAAATATTTCTCTGCAAGAAAACTTGGTCTGTGTAGCTGCGAATGTGACTGCAGCATTCCGTGTTGGACATTAACACCGCTTTCTTTTTCCCAAACACTTAACCAGTGATTACGTACTTCCTGCCAGTTCGCCGACATAATGCTTATAATTGTTCGCAGCTTACATTATTAGAGCTCTCATCAAGGGAAATCTTTTATGACTCTCTTGTCTGATTCATTTATTAACAACTCAGCTAGCGAGACCTTCTATCACTCTTAAAGTAAAACAAATGAAAATAGCCTGACATCATGCATGACCTTCGCTCAGCATGATGGGAAATATGCAGATCATACGCAGACTCGAGCTCGATCTTCATAAAGAAATTCGCAGGTGAACAAGAGGATTTACGCAGTCTAGAATTGGCGTTCGAGTTCTCACGCTGACTGAGCTTTGTCTCTCTGCGTTTCACTTCCGAAATGTCCATGTTCGTACTACCTGCCGCGTGAAAAGTTTAAAATCAGAAGAGATTTTAAAGAAAAAACTGAACCTCATTTTCTGGACTGAGTCCATAGGCTTCGCTTTACGCCGGGTAGGATCACTGGTTTGGGTAGTCCCAATTTCTCATGAACTAGATTTTGTTGTCTTTGATTGGAGGTTTAACGACCACCGGTGAGCAACTCAATGGGCTATATAAGAAGTCGCCCCGTTTCTAATTTAGGGTCACTGGTTCCAGGGAAGGGAGAGAGCCATTGCTGTAAGACAAACACAACATCCATGCCTTACCGGGATTCGAACCCGGACCCCTTTCGGACGAATGATCAGAGGCCATCGCTTAGAGTACACCACTGCGTCACCGGGGAATCTGAACTAGATTCGCTAACTAGGTTCGGCTGCCTTCATCGGGGCAAAAGTGAAGCCGATATTCTGTGAGTAAAAATTGCCAAGCTCCGACCGGAGATGAGGCTTTCGAATCGTGTGCGGTCTTCAGAATTTAAAGGGACTTCTCACGCTACAAATAATGGCTTTTCCTGAGCGTTATTTATGAGTTAAGATTTAGTCCTTCCCTCCTAAGAGTATAACTAAAATTTTGTGGTTGTAATGTGGGAAACTATTCTTCAGTCGAAAACATGTCGACAGGTTTTGTTAGAAAGTCGTGAAAAAGAAAATTAGACCCTGCCCCTTGCGCAGGAATTCAAAAGTGTGAGTGTTGTAAACATTCCAAATGCATGATCTACATTATTCACACACCATCTTGGATTTTGTGTTTTGGGCTGCTGGTGTAGTGACCTGGGGAATACAGATGAATATTTTAAGAGATGGCAGCTGACAGGGAAATTCAGCAGACGAAGCGACAGGGGAGTGACATGAGAATAGGTTTTCCTCCTTGCTTATCCCTAATTACTGCGAGTAATTGGAAATCCTTGAAATTGATTTTTCTTGGAAACAGAAGCATCGGAACATGAAATGTTTTAAATGTCACATCGAACTCGCGAGATTTCCTGGTAAGTATTTCGGACTACTGCGGGATTCGAGGGATTGTGTCATGTTGCTGTCCATTTATATAGTTGCGCCCAGTGACGCAGGACACTAATTTTTGTAAGTGTGTAGATGTATTACATTTTTCCGAAATGGAACCGTTTAAAATATCTCAATCTTTGTGTTCCCAAAGTGAAAATCCTCCAAATACGTGGCGTCAGGGAATAAACAAAGACATCGCTCTTTCCACGTTTTAGCAACACATAGCAACCGGAAAAGTGTTATTCGATCATCGCTGGGAATCCAAATCCCAGATCTCTCGATATCTATCCGAGCGCGTTAGCCTTACACCACGGTGGCCAACAATCCACGGCGCTACGTGCGTTTTTCTGTCAGCTTCTGACATCATAAATCCGTAAGATGGGCTCTGCTAATCTTACGGATTTATGATGTCAGAAGCTGACAGAAAAAACACACATAGCGCCGTAGATTATTGGCCACCGTGGTGTAAGGCTAACCCTTCAAGTTTATGGGGAAGTAGCTGTGTACTTCTAATGCATGAGACTTCTGCTGGATAATTGAGAACCCTGTTGACATCAAGTGTTATCTATCCTCTGATGTACCGATCTGAACATTGTCTGGCAGTCGGAATAAAACTTGTTCGTTGCGGGCGTCAGCGGAATACTTCGTGGGTCCAATATATTGCGCTAATAAAACTTGCTGTGTTTTGAAGAAATCAGAGTATTGATCCGTTGTACTAAATACAGGTTGCCTGGGACAAAAAACTACTACCAATAAGAAATCGTTGTAAACCAATCAGTGCAAAAACGTAGATACATAAATACTGCTTTCGGTAGAAGAAAGAGAAACTTAACACATTTCGTTGGGTATCAATAAATCTCCACATGTGCACCTTATTTGGCGTGACAGATATCAAGACTGTAGTCGGCAGCGCCTGGGAAGTGACACTTTCAAAAGCAGCGATGATCATCCGACGCAGATTTACTAAATAATTGACTGGGGGTCGGTAGGCATTGTCTTTGATATGCCCCCCCCAAATAAAGGAAATCAAGATGGGTAAGATCCGGGGATCTGAGAGGCCACAGCACGGGCCCGTCACGTCTGATCCAACGTACAGGAAAATATTCGTCCAAATGAGGCCTGACATGCGTTGCGTAATGGGGGGGGGGCGCTCTAACTTGTTGAAAAACAGAATAGGTCTGGCATCTGCGGTGTGGCATAAATTCTCAGGATATTCAAGTAAACATCTGCAGTAACAGACCTTTCAATGAACTAGAACGGGCCGATAGTTTCATACACACCGAGGCCGCGCCAAACATTCTCTTTAGGGCTACTCGTTGCAGCTTTCTCACTGCGTTCGGATTCCCAGACCCACATGTCCTGCAGTTGCGGCTGTTGACCGTCCCTGAGACATTAAATGTGCACCCGTCGCTGAAAATCATCTTCTGAAGAAAGCCATTGTTGTTATCAATCGTCGACAGCATGTCGGAAGCAAAGTGGTATCTCATTTGGCTTTCACTTCTGCAGTTACTGAATTTTGTATGCACGAAGACGTAAGCTCTTACGAAGAACGTCGTCGACTGTCGGTAGACCTTGGGATCCCCAGTTCATGACTCGCATTTAGTTGTGCTGCGATGGAACGCTTCACGAATGTCCTCCACTTGTTCTTCAGACACGTGCTTTCCGCTTTTCAAGTGAGCCGGTTTCCAGCAACCTTTTGTGCCACGCTGTTATTGTGTGCCTCTCCGATGGTTCCATTTCGTGCGTTTGCCGGAATTTCCTCTGCACCGTCACTGGAAACGTAGTCAGCAAGCCAGTAACAACACTGCACTTTCTGCTGCACCGTGAACGCTACTTCAGTAATGACCGACTCACAACGTACGTACCAGCAGCGCCACCATCTATCATCAACGAGCCTCGCCATATGCCGCCAACGAAACTTTTAGTAAGTTTCTTTTTCTGCTAACGCAAATAGCATTTTTGTATCTGTTTTGCACTGATTCATAACGATTTCTTATTGGTAGCTTTCGTTCAGGACATCATGTACATTGTTCCGTTGCTGGCGCGACACTGTCTGCTTTAAGCAGTTACTGCACTTGTTGTAAGAAACGCGCTTCAAGATACAGTGGTCAGATTATTCAGTCTCTCTCTCACACAGTGCTGATGATTGGCTCGCTTTTTCTCCTCCTGATGATTTAACGTCTACCATGAACTAGCTGTTACGCTTGTACCCAGTAGCGCATCTCAATTTTTTGGAGCACTGGTTCCAGGGAAGGGAGAGAACCGGCGCCATGTGACACACCTCCCATACCTCACCAGGAATCGAACTCAGACTAGCCAGAAACCAGCGCTTCTGACCACTGGCTGCCGTTGACCATTAAAACATCTGTATTACTAAATAGACGATGACATCGCTCTGTCGACGTTATTGTAACCAGCGCACAGCAACTGAAAAATTGTTCATCAGACACCGCTGGGATCGAACCCCAGAACTCGATAACTAGCCGAGTGTGTTCGCTTTACACCACAGTGGCAACAATTCACAGCGCTATGCGTGGTTTAACAGTCAGCGTCTGACTACACAAATCCATATTGATGGTCTCAGCAACTAATACATTCGCTTCGCCCTTTAGATTTATCAGCTGAAATTTCGTAGCTTGCACCGTTGAACGCCACCAGGTGGCGACACATCAGTTGCTGAGCCCATCAATATGGATTTGTGTAGTCAGATGCTGACTGATAAACCATGCATAGCGCTGTGAATTGTTGGCACCGTAGCGTAAAGCGAACGCACTCGGCTAGTTATCGAGAGTTCTGGGGTTCGATCCCAGCGGTGTCGGACGAACAATTTTTCAGCTGCTGTGCGCTGGTTATATTAGGTGCTTGAATTAATTTCCGCTGTTGCCCAATAGAGCATAGCAGTGGTGCGCTGTGACCCGGGCCACACGTGACCTCCCTTGCGCACGCACGTACCGTCCGTAGTCTGGGCGAAGCAGTGTGTGACGCGCGATCGGAGGGCAGAGAACACGAGTTTGTATCGCATTCACGATGTCGAGTTTCGTACCAAAAAAGGAGCATTTGCGGGAAGCATTACTCTTCTGCTTTCATCTCAAGCCATCTGCAGCGGAAAGTCATCCTTTACTAGTGCAGGCCTATGGGGTACATGCCCTATCGTAAACAACGTGCAGAGAGTGGTTCCGACGCTTCAGAGCCAACGAATATGACGTGAAGGACAAAGAGCGCCCTGGGCAGCCAAAACAGTTCGAAGATGGCGCATTGGAGGCCTTATTGGACGTGGATTCATGTCAGACGCTCCACGAGTTGTGTCAAACACTACGGGTCGATGAGTCAACGGTTGGCAAACGTTTAAAGGCAATGGGAATGATCCAGAAGCTCGGAAACTGGATCCCACATGACAAGGTTATTCTTCTCCACGACAACGCTAGACCTCATGTCGCCAAATCCGTGAAGGAACTCTTGGAGGCACTTGGCTGGGACTTCTTACCCCACACTCCTTATTCCCCAGACATTGATCCCTCGGACTTCCATTTGTTCCGGTGGCTAAAACATGGCCTGTCAGAGCAGCACTTCCTTTCTGTCGCGGATATCCAAAAATGGCTCGATGAATGGTTCGCCTCGAAAGAACCTGCATTTTTCTACCGCGGAATCCATTTGTTACCCCAACGGTGGGAAAGGGTCGTAGCTGCCAACGGACACTACTTTGAATAGACTATCCTGTACCGTTCTGTGTCAACACACAGGGGTTTGTGTGGCAAAAAACAGCGGGCGGGAATTAATTCAAGCACCTAATAATAACGTGGACAGAGTGATGTCATCGTTTATTTTCAATATCTCCACGTCTTTCTAATTTCTTTACCATCTGTATTACCGTTTTGTCTTTTCCAACTACAAGGATTATGTCGCCTGCAAAAAGCCTCTTGTATTGGTGTCCTGGGATGTTTGAAGAACATGTACTGCATGCAGGTGCATTACATTCTGAATATTTAGCGCGCGCTCACACAGACTACCTCACTGTTCGCCGTAATATCATTCTTTCAAATCGTGGAATATTTCCATTTAATCCTGATAAATTCTGTGACTTCAGCTGTTCGGTTGGCAAAAGTCGCAGAAAGCGATTTCGTTTCTGGGTTTTAGCTGATTGCTTAACATCTGTAGTTTTCGACATCTAGCTAACAACGTCCTTAATCTCAACAGCAGTATCTCTCCTATAAAGCTAGCTGTACATCCATTTCTGAAATCACGTTTCAGAAAAGGTATCGAGTCTATAAGGAGGTAAGAAGAAGAGATAAAGGTATATGTTTCCTAACAGACACTAAGAAGACGAGCCAAGAAACCGAGGAAAGAAAATGTGAAAGAACTGACTTGGAGGTCAAGAATTGAAGCAAAAAAGAAACTGGAGTTCACTGAAAGTTTGCAGAATGAAGACGTCGACTACTGTTGGTTTGACTTTTGGTGAACACTGAAACTGATAAACAATGGCTACAGCGTATAGGTGAGAAACGTGTATAGTACAGGAAATATGAACTGGGGTAGTATTTAGATAGTTCGAAACAGAACCTTCATTTTATGTATTTTTACATTGACTGCAGTGATAACTCAGTTTAAGCGCTCTCTCGTGCACAGCCTGTTGTGGGGCAACAGTTTTTTAAATTTATTTTGTAGCGTTCGTTTAATTCCCCCATGTTTCAAAGGTTCCTAGTTTTTGCACAGTTCGTCAAAAGATGTGCAATTCGAATTTATCGCGGGTTTTGATTTAATAACAATGGGAATGGAATTTGTGTTGCTCGTGTCACGTCTTTCCTTGGCTGTTTGTGGACATGTGATAATTCGCGTCTTTCTTGCTCGCAAGGTAGTGAAGTGGCCGAGGTAACTTCTTTCGTCAGTGATTGTTCTTTTGAAGTTTCATTTCCTCTCCTTCCATGTGCATCGCAAATGTGCAAATCGTGTATGTTGCAACAAAAGTGAGAAGCTATTACCGAAGTCATTATGAAACAAAGAAAAGAATCAAAACAGGGAAATACCAAAATTACATCCTTCGAAATGTGTTCTATTTTGTTTATATATTTTTTCTTCTTTTTGCGTGTGCGCAAATGCCCTGGGGTGAGACGCTTCTTTCTTTCGTTTTTTAATTATTTATTTTTACTTCGTTGTTTGAACATTCAGATATAAAAGTAGGAAGAATGGCCGTACGTATGACGTTGTCTGTCATGTGCTCGTGCCATTGAATTGATGGCGGATGCCTTCTGTGGCCGTGTGCCAAGTAAGTAACCATAGCAACGAAGGTCTCAAGTCGCCATCTTCAGGCTGCGGAACAATATTCTTGAGTACTGGCGTGACGAAAATGTAGCAATTTACTGGTGGAACGGATTATACACAGCCACATATTATTTATTAGGCGTAACGTCTTTTCCGGAGTAGCTGCGAAAGTACAAAAACTGCGACGTAGCGTTTTAATGGCCGTTTAAGGCGTTTGTCATGTCTTCCACTGGTCATTCTGTCAAAACTCTGTATTGTCCTAACACTCTGTGAGAACAAAGCTCTATTTCTTAGTTGTTGCTGACGTAGTTGTAGGTATGAAATAATAAAAAAAAAAATACACACACACATTCATACTGCTGTTTCGTTCGTTTCTGAATATATTCTGTATCTGGATGGATGACCACAGTTGGAAAAAATCATTTTGAATCTGATGAAACAAAAACCTGGTTAAGGTTTTTCGTGTGGTGCATAATTTCTTACTTAGTACCATAAGGCATTCGTTATGTTTCTTAAAGGAATACAAAATTACCTTTGCCTCTCCAATGGCATGGTGGTCAGAGGCGCTGGTTTGTGGCTAGTCGTCCAACCTTGGGCTGGGCTAGTGTTCCGAATGACCCATGCCAGGGCTGGATTAAGGGGCAAGGGGCTTTGGGGGCTGAATCCCCGGCCCGTAATCTCGGTAGGGGGCCTCCACGGATATCCTTAAAAATAATTTTTGTTTGAAAATCGTACTAAAATGTTCTGAAATCTCCAGCATTTCTGCCACTTAAAGGTAAATAAATATAAATACTTCATATTACGTATAAGCTGAAAGCTTTGTTCACTCCATACTAACAAATATTTTTTTCTGAACTAAGAAAATTTATTTAAATAATTATCCTGAATATAGTAATTTGCTGTTGTCCTCTTTATAATTTAGTCTTTAAAAATTATCGGCTTTCGAGCCAAGAGTGGGAGTATTTCTGAAACAGTGCAGTTTGTGAACTGTTTGCGTGCTGCTGTAGTTAAAATGTATCGTGATTTGAGAAATGGCACCATTGAGAATAAGCGACGTGAAAACTGCGAAGCAAGCACCACGTGCCATTGATGTGAGAGGTGAACGTCGGCTGCGAAGGTGCGTGAGGGCCAATCGACACGCTACAGAAGACCAACTCACTGGCAAACCGGAAGTGTGTCTAAAACGACAGTTCAGCGAACCCTGCTGCGTATGGGGCTCCGATACAGACTGATGGTCACTGCAAACGAAGGTGTATCGGCAGAAAAGGCTTACATTTGCACGGCAATATCGGAATTGGACCTCCGCTGATTGGCAAAGGATTGTCTTCTCCGATGAGTCATGTTTTCTGCTTAATCGAACGGATGGGTGTTGGCGTATAAGGTGAGAAACATCGGAGAACAAACACCCTACCATTGCTGGAAGAACACAACAGTGGCGGCTCGTGGTTGGAAAAATAGGTGAAGAGGTACAAGAGCAGTATGAAAATATATCTACAATGAAAATCCCTTAATGAGGACTTACTTTTTTTTTTTATATTAAAATGAATTTTTCGTCCTTTTAAAGCAGCAGATTTGTCGATTATGTCGTCATAAGATGGTTAGATGGTTGTTTCTTCGTGAGCATCAATAAAATGTCTTCCTGAATAGAAATATTTGCCAAAGAAGCAAGTCTATCTTGGGAACTAGTGTTTCTTGAGTAAGTTTGTATTCTTTTAAGAAAACTTCTTTCCACTGGCACACTTGTAGATGGAATTGTTAAACTGAGGAAAACCAATTTATAATCTTCTGTAAAAATGTCTTTGTTCCGTGAAACACTCGAAGGAGTTCTTGAGTCAATATATTCCTTAATTTTTCATCGGCATATACAAGACTCAGTTCATTTTTAAGGCGCTGTGTTTAGTAAATGTTTCCGTAAAAATGTTGATTTTCAAGAGCGCGAGAGGGAAAGCATGCATTAAATTATTCGAATTTGGTTGTGTCAGCAAGTCAGACAAATTGAAGTTTCTTAGTCTTGAAATCTTATATCCATTTCCATAAGAATGTGGTCCAAAATTTTAAAATACAATTGTTTATAATTTTGAAAAATTGTTTCCTGTGTAAGAGCAGCATATTCCCGTGCTTATTTCTGTGATTTTGCTAGCTTTTCCAAACTGTGCTTCAAATAACTCATCGTTCCTTTTATGGCTCAAAATTTCACGAGGTTTTTTTTTGTTTTGTTTTGTTTTTTTAATTTGAGTTACACAGTAGTTTATGTTTAGTTATTTTTTCTTCAAAAGTTCGAATAATAGATCGGTGGAGCCAAAAATGTAAATTCGAAAGTGTTAATATCGTTCAAAAACCCCTTGGCAAGATGAATTTATTTTTTGTCTGATTATTCGCTATTCGTCAGAAATCCGAACACTTCCTTCAATTTATTTCAATCTTCAACAACTACACTTACTAATTTCGAAGTGGAGGACCATCGAGTTTCTGCTATGGTTGGTCTGCATCTTGCGGTTTTGCCGCCCCGGTGGCGTAGTGGTCTAAGCGATGGCTTCTGATCATTCGTCCGAACGGGATCCGGGTTCGAATCACGGTGAGGCATGGATGTTGTTTGTCTTACGGCACTGGCTCTCTCCCTTCCCTGGAACCAGTGACCCTAAATTAGTGACGGGCGACTGCTTATAGCCCATTGAGTTGCGCACGGTGGTCGTTAAACCTCCAATCAATCAATCTATCATCTTGCGGTTGTTGATATAAGTGTATAAAGACCGCTTCGCAGAATGGTGAACAAACGAAGCAATTCCACTGAGGCTTGCAAAAAGTATTCGACACTTAGAAATTTTAGAAAAACTCTGGTGTAATACAAGATTCAAACGAACTAAGCAATGAACAAAAACAGCTTGAGAAGCTTTATCCTTGACTTTTTTTTCTGTAGTCCATTTAAGTGTCCAGACATTATACTTGCCCCATCGTAACATTGTCCTATTTATTTGTGTTGGTAATCAGACTGTGTCAAAATTTTGTCTAGCATTTTGTATAAAACTCCTGACGTTCTATCTTCCTTCACATCATGGAAACCCAAAAATCCCTCAACCAAATACACCTTCCGAATCAACAATAAAAAATTATTTAATTTTTGACGTGATCGTTTATATATTCAGAAATGCATTCAATTAATTCATTTTGCATAGTTTTTTTTATCCTTTCGTATTGATTTTCAATTTCTAAAGAACTTCTTCATATCAACAATGAAAGTAATTCAATGAAATTTCTACGATTTATCGAGCCCATGCTTTCGTCATGGCCATGGAATGCTAGTTCTTGTTTGCTCAAATACAGTATAGGCTAATACTGCATCAATCACTGTCTGCAGGAAAAGTCTATTTAAACGAACGGTTCCGTTAAAATGCGTTTTCAAAAGCCTAGCATTCTTCCTCAGGGCATCAGCAATGGTGTTTTGAATTTTTTCAAAATTCCTTAACATTAATCCGCATTTCAGGTGTTCGCTAGAATCCCGATGTTTATGAAGTGACCGTGTTACGCTTAATAAATCTGAGAATCCGTCTTTATTCCACGCCGAATGTTTATTACTAAAAAGTAAGCAGGGCCAAAAAAAAAAAAAAAAAAATTAACACCCGCTCCACCGTGATCTCTCACGACTTTACGCTCAAAAACTGAAAGAGGCAGAGGTAAGGCGCGTGAAGCTGAAACACTTCACTTGAGCGAGCAGATTGGGGAGGGTGACGTCACGGTTACCATGGCAACTCGGCGGAAAATTGCAGACTTCCAAGCACTCTCATTTCGGCTCTTCACTTGCACTGTTTTGCGTATAAGGATTTGTTTTCCGTATTGAGCGCGCCATGTGAATTAATATCTATTCAAAATTTTGAGTATTTTGGAACTGAATAAAGGCAAAAAAGAATATATTATAACAAAATACTGAATAAAACTTTATTTTTAGTAAAATAGGTGAAGAGGCACTTCACCTGAGAAGCCGCCACTAGAACACATTTTGGTAGGGGCAGCGTTATGGTCTGGGGAATGTTTCCGTGGCATTTCTGGGGTCCACTCATAGCTGTGGAAGGCACTGTGGACCGAATTCGTTATAAAATACATCCTTGCAGACCACGTACACCCATGCATGCTGATTGTCTTCTCTGGGGAGGATTGGATCTTCCATCACGACCATGCAACGTGTCACACAGCTAGAAATATCGGAAATTGGTTGGAAGAGCACGATGAAGACTTCAAAGTACTCCCATGGCCCCGTAATTCCGAGATTTAAACCCAGTTGAGCATCTGTGGGACCACCTCGATCGTGTTGTTCGCTCTATGGATCCTCCACCACGCACCCTCCAGCAGCTGTCAGATGCACTGCAGTCAGCATGACTCCACATACCTGTGAACACCTTCCAGCACCTTATTGAGTCACTCCCAGCCCGCCTAACTGCTGTCCGACACGGCGGTTACTTTGGATATTAGCTGGTGGTCACAATTATGTGACTTGACCGTGTAGTTTTTGAATAGATGGGCTTCCGAAGTAGGAAAAAGCCACCTCTCTAGAAGAGTTGTCAAAGGCATTGGTTTATAATTAGTCCAAGCTGGATCAGGTTTCGAGTGGATGGTGCGCTTGTCTTACTGCGCTGGCTCTTTCTTTTCCCTGGAACCAGTTACCCTAAATTAGAGATAGGCGACTGCTTATGGCACTAAGAGGTGCTCATGGGGCGCGTTAAACTTCGAAAAAACTAAAAAAACTGGCAAAGTAGGAGCTATTCGTTCTGAACGGTGGTGTGACGTATTGATCGGATGACGAAACAGTGGGGCCGATGAACAAAGTATTCATGTTTTCTTGATTAGGAACGGAACCGGGCTAACTGCAAGCATAGTCAATCTCTTACCGCTAAAGCTAAAAAAGCCGGTAAAAAGGAAATTTTTCAAAAGCTGCAAATTTTTATTGAGAAATATTTTCCTTAAACGCAGGATTAAAATTGGGGAAAATTTCGAAAAGTGGAAAATTACTCAATTTACGGATGCTTAGAACCGGGAATCTTTTTTTCCAAAACTGCACGCAGTTATTTTATTTTCGAGTTTAAATTTTTTGTTTCATGTCTAAATATTTCCTTAAGCAAGGCTACAGCTAAACAGTATAGGGTGCTGAAATCGTAGATATTGATATTTTCACAAATCGTGTGCATGCTGAAATGATTCAAAAGGATATCCGCAAAATCTGTAACAGACTAAAATTAAGTGATACATTACATATGTTTTATAGTTGCAATAAACTGACTTTAAACATATGATTTAAAC
This sequence comes from Macrothele yani, assembly GCA_039090855.1. Taxonomy (NCBI): domain Eukaryota; kingdom Metazoa; phylum Arthropoda; class Arachnida; order Araneae; family Macrothelidae; genus Macrothele; species Macrothele yani. The sequence continues at coordinate 6,534,424 of CM076994.1, read as the reverse complement.
AACTAAAAACATAAGACTGTTATATACATAGACTTCAGATTTGGAAAAAAAAAGCACCGACAAAATATTATATTAATGGTAAAGTTGAGGAATTCATGTTGATGTTACCTGCTGCCGATAATCGTGCTGTATGACAGTAAAAAGGACTAATGCGAAGTTGAAATGCATCTATATCATCGTCAACCATTATCCATCCACTGCTGGATAAATGTCTCCCCAAGTTTCTTCCACAACTATCTGTCTCGATCCAGTCTCTTCCATGTTACTATGACTTGCTTTCGAATTTCATCCACCCATCTTTCACGCAGTCTTCTTCTGAGACTTCCTGATCCTTGGAATCCAGTCGAAAATTTCGGTTGTCCGTTCTCCTGGCAAGAACAGACCACCGTGGACAACACACACACACGTACACTTCGGTGTATGTGCGTTACACACCTCCAGATAAAGAGGTGTTCAGATTTTTATTTTTATGAGTGTCTGAGGAAATTTGGGTTGTTGCGGGGGGGGGGGATTATAAATATCTGGTGGTCATGGTGGCTAAAATAGGACACTTTTTAAGAATCAAATTTAACATTTGGCGAAATACCTTTTCTACAGACGGACAGACCAAAGTACATGTGCGCTCTATTGTCTTTTTCAAAGGCTCTGCTAAAATTATTATTAACGGGTGACTAAGATTCAGGATCTGTTTGTTCTGTATTTGAAAATGCATGCATTGAATTTCCTCACCGCCGGCCAGCAGGTGGCTTGGTGGGAAGCATTGACACAAACTCACCTCAACTGCCGTACTGCGCATGAGTCGGCCCAACTCAGCGGGTAACGACAGATGGTTGGAGCACTCGTTTTTTCGAATTCGAAGGCGGACTTGGAATGCGGCATTATGGCCATACTAAGCCGTGTGAGTGGCGACCGAAGTTGTTTATCATTTGAAATTGATTCTGGAGAATTTGGCATGATCTCAAGACGTCCTCGTTCCAAAGGTTAAAAGTTTCGAATTTCACTTTTGTGTCATTCACAAAGAAAATGAAAAGGAGGATTGCCAACATTGATTTGTGTAGAGAAGGGGATTAGAACGAGGAGAAACGGGAAACTACAATGCACCGATTCTTTATCGCCATTACTAAGATTGCATTATTGGTAATAATTTGTATTCAAGTCACGTGTATGTGTGGAAGGCTGAAATGAATGGATTTCCTTTATCTGTTACTCTTCAGAGTACACGTGCGACTTCTGTACAAATTTTAGTGTTAAACACATAATTACTGCGTATACTCTTAATTCACTGGGAGCTACAGCGAGGACGGGAGTGGGGCGATATATTCGCTCTAGACGTTTTTTTCTTTTTGTGCTTGTGAATTAAATTTAGTTTTAAACATTATTGATGAAATATTAAGAGAATACAACGTTTGTCACAAATATTTTTTCAAGTCGACCAGTGTTTCGCTGGGCTCTGGCCTAGCTTCATCAGGACTAATGGCACGTAAATATTAAAATTGTACATGACATCATAAATGAAGTTTACATTCACGGATATTTGTTAGTTGCTTCCACCCGCATGACACAAATGGTGTGGATGCCATGTTATTAACAAGTTGCGAAGAATTCTGATATACCCTATATTGACAAAAGTCACCGGACACATAGAAGAGAAACGCAACATAGCATTTATTGACATACATTAGTATGGTGTCAGCCCACCTTTGGCCTTTAATGCATGCACTTGACCCTTCGAGACATGCTTTCGACAAGGTTTTGGAACACAGCGATAGGTATGCGCTTCCATTCAGTACATAATGCTGCCGCTAACAGTTGCTTAGTAGTATGCCTTGGTTCCAAACTTCTTATGCGGTGCTCTAATTCATCCTATAGGTGCTCTGTGGGATTAATATCAGGACTCTGTGCTGGCTAGTCCACACACGATACAGAATTATCGTCAAACCACGCCGTAACAGTCCTTGCTTTTTATGGCTCAATGCATTCTCCTGCTGGTACCAACAAGGCTCGGTTCCATAGTATTGCTACAGAGGTGGTAGGTCATAATTGTCCAGAATATCGAAGTAGAAGTGCTGGTTAACACGTTTGTCCACGATAACCAATGGGCCGGGACCATACCACAAAAAGCACCTCCACACGAGTACACTGCCAGCTCCAAACTTGACAGTACGAAGTAGGAACAGTACACTGTGGTAAATAGCGTTTCTCCGGCTGCTGCCATTCTCGCACACGGCCATCAGACTGATGAATCGTGTATTTGGATTCATCAGTCCATAGGACTCGTTTCCATTGATCTACGGTCCACGATATGTGTTCTTTACACCATGCTAAACGACAAGTAGCATTCCGAGTGGAGATGAAAGGCTTATGAGCAGCCGCACGACCACGGTTACCCATGAAATGAAGTTCTCTGCTAATGGCACGTGTACATACCGAGGTTCCAGCATTTTTACTCAACTGTACACTTGAGGTCTTGTTCAGTACTCCGGTGATTAGCTGTTACGACTCTCCTGAGGCTGCGATGTCCTCTATCACCGATTTTCTTTGGTCTGCCGCTACGTTTTGCTGCTTCAGGCACGTCATGTGTCTTCCACTTATTCAGTACATCCAGAACAGTTGACTTGAGTATGCTTAAACGCCTCTCGGTTTCTCTTATGGACAACCCGCTAATATAACACCCAACAATCTTTCCTTTCTCAAAGTCAGTTCCCTTTCGCTGCGGCATTTCCACTCAACCTCACAGTGCGATATGATCGCGGTCAGCTGCAGGTTTGTTTTTATACCATTTGCAACTGTACCGCGCGTCTTAACAACGCAGAGGATCCGTTCATTTGTTTCTGAAGGGTGTCCGGTGACTTTTGTCAATAAAGTGTATATGGAAAGTTTCCAAAATATCAAGTTTGGTGGTTGAATCTGGCTTGTCGATTAGTTTTGCTTCTTCAAAGAGAAATTTATGGTCCTTTTCGTAACAGTGTTTAGCCATCGACGAGTTCTTTAGGTCACAGTTCCGAATTTAGGTCTTGTGCTCCTTCAATCGAAAACGCAAGGCTTTAGCGTTACACGGGGGAGAACACACTACAATTTAAGAAGACTTTGTTCGAAGGTACATAACAGAGGGGGAGAGAGAGGAGAAATATATAAGTTTTTCTTTTAAAAGTAATAGAATTATGAAATCAACAATGCCATTGTCGAAATAAAATTTGTTAGATGCCTAAGTGGCTATTGTTTGAGTTGTAATTCGAAAAAGAAATCTTATCCTTTGAAAAAGTTAATTCCATATATTTTATCGTCAGTATTGTTGTAAAATCGATAAACAACTAAATTGAAATTTAGTTTAACCAATGCTATGAGAAATTGCGTTTCTTCATAGACTTCTTGTGACGATAACTTTAACAAGATTACCTCGAGTGTGCTTTCTCATAGACGTAATACGACAGCGTTTTTGTTTACTCCCTCTCTTCCCGCCATCCGTGTACGGCTTTGTGAGGTCTTGAGAACGTCACGTGATTTTTTTCAGTGAATCGCAGCCTTTGAATACTTAACGGAAATTTTGTGGCCGAAATTTATACGATTTTCTTGAGATGGTGTCTTATTAAACTGCATGTTTAGTTGGTTCAGAAGAGCGACGAGCAGTCTTCCCATGGTCCTCTCAGAAGTAGTTCACTAACCAGTTTAAATAGCCGAAGATCGTGACTATAACGACGCAAGGCATTTCATGTTTCGATGGTGTTGAAAATGAATGAGCGATTAGTGCTTTGATTAATCAATTAGATTGATACAGGACAAGTGTTAAGTGATCGTGCTTCATTGATGCGTGAAAGATGACTCATAAAAGAAGTGTAGGGAAACTCCCGATGTAGCACTCAGCGAGCGTTACAAGTACCGACAAAGAATATATAGAACTGCCACTGAAAAGGAGACCCAATTAGTCCGGGTTATTGATCAAGCGAACTGCTTCTTTCTGCACAGCATTAAGAAGTTTTAGGGTTGATCGGATATACAGCACCAAATATTTATTAAAATAGTAGGTTAGGATTTAATGACTTTTATGTTAAGACTATAGTCTAGCTTAAGAGAAAAACTGGTGTTCTTTTTCTTGGGTTTTCTGTTGTGGCTTCCGTAAAAGACGAGCGGGTAAATGGGTACGCATGCGCCAGGCTTCCGCAATGTGGCTCTTATTTATCTTCCTCCACAAAACCAGAAATTGAAAAATTAATGATGTGAGAAACTAAACATCTGGACTCTTCTCTAAACAAAGCTACAAATTCTGGTTAAAGAATCAAAATTTTGGTAAAAAGTGCTATAATTTTTTTTTTTTTATTAAGGGTTTAACGACCACTGTGAGCAACTCAATGGGCTATAAGAAGTCTCCCGTCCCTAATTTAAGGACACTGGCTCCAGGGAAGGGAGAGAGCTGGCGCCGTAAGACAAACACAACATCCATGCCTCACCGGGATTCGAACCCGAACCCATCTCGGACGAATGGTCATAAGCCACACTGCGCCATCAGAGCGGCGTTATAATTTTCAGAGCATAATGACTGTAAGGCAAAATGAATACGTATAGAACTACAGATAGGTGATTAAAAGAATGTGATACCGCTTTCTATAGAGAGAGAAAAAAAGAGGTATGAATTACCCTGCATTCTCACAAAGCACGTCACTGGTTTTGGAAGAAAAATTGTAACAACTTTCGCTGCGTAGCACAAGGGGATGATTGTGTTCTGCAAAAATTCTGCTCCACGAGGTTGATCTCACCCTGACAACAAAGCAGCTTAATGTCGCATCTCGAGCAGAAAGCGACATTACAGGGCAACCACTGTTTACTTGTGCAACCACTGTTTACTTGTGGCATATACAAAACAAAGGAGATCCCGTGTTAATGATGAAAATCGGAATGTCCCGAATTTGTTGTCAAATTAAAGGTGGAGGCGTATTCAGAATAAATATATTTTGCGCAATGGAAAATTCCAATCTGAAAGAAGTGTTTTTGTTGCCTACCCTCCCTATTTTTCAACCTATGGTTGGTAGGCGGCAGCAAAAAATTGTATTTGGTCGTAATTTTTGGATATAAAAAACAAAACAAAAAACCTATGGAGCATGAAAGACAGCAGTGTCTGCAGTCGGTTATCGACTATTCCTCTCTTTAACCTTCTTTCTTACAGATTCTCATGCATACACTCAGTTGGCATGGTTCCGGTTCCTCGTCGTCTGCCATAGGAACTGGATCGTTGCCAATTCACAGAAATAACTTTTTACACAGAAATCCGCGTCGGAAACAGAAACCTATAGCAGTAGCTTCGGTTGTCCGAATATTGACTGCACGAAATGAGGTCGACCAGAACAAAGGGGCAGAGGGGAAAATATATATATGTATTTCTATACATGCATACACACGTACGTATATACATGTATTAGTGCAAATATTGCCATCTCGTTAATTTCGAACGGCCCTTTTTCCGTGCCCTAAGTTTCTGTCAACATTAATGGGACGTCCTGTGTTTTCGACGAAAAGGATGAAAGTACTTGTTTTCTTCTTCATTTGGCACTAAAACGTTTCTAAAAATGCTGCAGCTAAATTTTGAAACCCAAAGCTTTTTAAGTATTTTATTGTTTCAGTGTCTTCGCCGCCTGTGTACTTATCCTGGAACTTATAACAATTTCTTTCAATTGTTTTTGACACTGGCCAGACTTTACAGTTTTATTTCAGCTACAGCTGTAGTGTTAAAATACTACCAGATTAAACTCGCATACTGAGATTCAGTGTAAGTATGGGTGCAAAAAAAACAACAACAAAAAAACATGTTAGTAAAATCATGCATTGCATTGATTATGATACGCTTTCCAACATACCAGAAATCATTACTCAAGTTATGAGGATAATGGCTGTGGAATAAATCTCGCTCTTGTGTCCTGACCTTTGACCCCATTTTGATTATATTAAGCAGAACCGGTTCAGTACATTCCGGAACAACATGATAAAGTTTTGTCGAAATCGAAGCATTTTTACGTAAGTTATGACGCATAAGAGCAATGGAATGGATCCCGCTCCTATTTCCTGACTTTCGACCCCATTTCGCCCATTTTTAAGAGAGTCCATCCCCATGTGGTCCCCTACCACATACTAAAATTTCATCGAAATGTAACCATTTTTACGCAAGTTATGACGCATAAGGGCTTTGGAACGGATCCCACTCTTATGTCCTGACCTTTAACCCCATTTCGCCCATTTTCAATTGGAGGGCGTCTCCCGGTGGTCCCCTACCACATACTAAAATTTCATCGAAATCGAACCATTTTTACGCGAGTTATCGTACGGACAGACGAGACAGACAGACGGACAAAGCTGGAGCATATACGCTTCTTCAACCTACGGTTGGAAAGCGTAAATAATGAAAAGCATTTGTCTAAATTCTTCTCTTACTGTTCTTTTTCTTTTTGGTGTCGGCAAATATTCGAAACTGACTTTGCCGCCACCCGGTGCCCGAGTGGTCTGAGGCGCTGGCTTCTGACCATCCGTACGAGCTGGGCTCGAGTTCCAGATGAGGTGTGATTGGTGTGTTCATCGATGGCGCTGGCTCTGTCTCTCTCCTGAAACCAGTCGCCCTATTTCAGGGACAAGTGACTGCTTTATATCTCTGAGTTGGTCATGATGGGCGTTACACCCCGAAACGAGAAAGAGAAAAAATGGACTTATGGCGTCAAATGCGTATTAGATCATAGAACTATTGAAATCTATTAATAAAAGTTAAAAATACTTCAACTCAGATTTTCTTTTTATCTTACCTCGTTCGAAATTGTATCAATAAAGATTACACTTCGTGTAATTCCACAACGGAACAAGGTATATTAATACTAATCTGTATTGCTGCTGCGAATACCAGCTGTGTTTATGGAAGTCAGTTGCTGACAGCAGCTTGAGGAGAGCAGAGGTCCAAACACATACACTGGCGTGCAAAAATTAAGGACGAGACGGTTTTTCGAATGTAACGTCGTGCAGAATCGCATCACATCGACTCAAATCATACCATAAGATCCCCAAGATGTACGAATATGGGACAAGTGAGCAAAACCGCCCAAATAAGGAATCCAAAAGATACAAAGGCACTTTATTGAAAAGGTAGCTTCGAGCACATCTGGGCAGAAGACAAAAACGTCCATGTGACAGGCGGCTGCCAAGAAAAATCCAGTCTTTAGTAGGGGATATGATCACCTCTGATTGCGTTGCAGGATTTACAACGTCTGTCCATGCTGAGGACGAGGTTGTCAACGAGCTGTTGACGCATCGCGGCCCATTCCTCTTGTAGCGCCAATCGCAGCTGCGGAATTGTTGCTGGCTGCTGGTGACGTGCTGCCAAGCATCTCCCGAGAAGGTCCCACACGTGTTCGATTGGATTTAGGTCCGGGGAACTTGCGGGCCAATCCATGCGTTGCATATCTTCACTCTCCAACAGCTCTGCGACAGCCACTGTACAATGAGGTGTAGCGTTGTCCGTGAAGGGGAACTGAGGACCCACAGCACCTCTAAACAGACGCACGTGAGGCAGGAGAACCTGGATACAATAGCGGACACCAGTGCCTGAACCTCCTTGGAAGATGTGGAAGTCAGCACGACTACCAAGCATGATACCGCCCCAAACGAGAACTCCGCCACCTCCAAACCGGTCCCTTTCGATGATGTTGGAGGTGTGATTGCGTGTCCCCTGCTCTCTCCAGATGCGTATACGTCCAGAATCGCTCGTCAGACTAAATCGGCTCTCATCCGTAAAGAGCACTCGACATCATTGCTGATGTGTCCAGTTCTTGTGTTCCTGGCACCACAGAAACCGCAGTCTCCGATGAGCAGGCGTTTAAGGGCACACACTGTACTGATCGTCGTGCAAATAGACCACCTTTGTGCAGCCTCCTGGCCACGGTAAAACGCGATAACGGACGTCCAGTCGTATGTGCCTTGCGATTTCTCCCGCTGTCTGCCGTCTGTGTCTTCTCGCCTGTAGGACAATATACCGGTCGTCCGCCGCCGTGGTTGCTCGTGGACGACGACTGCTAAACTCTCGGACAGCTGTTCCTGTCGTTTGAAACGCTCTCCAAGCTTGTGAAACGATGTTGTGAGCGATCCCGAACTCCTCGGCCACACTAGTCACACTTCGACCTTCCTCCAACTTCCCAATGACGCGACCTCGGGTAAAGTCATCCAGATGTTGTCTACTGGATTGCCTGTTGGCTTTATCACACGGTGGCAGCAACTCGACGTCGTTCAAAACGATGTACATCGTGCAATAGCTTTCACGAAATTGCTGAGAGTACACCGCCCGTGTGCTTTATACACTTCCGACACTCCACCTCCCCCCCCTACGTCATGCTCCATATATGCGCATGCCCTACCGTGCCGGACCCTAGTCTATCTCCTGAGTGGTCTTTCGGTCTGCTCAGCCTGTTCGTTCCGCTGTTATGCTAATTTCTCCTCTTTGTCCTTAATTTTTGCACACCAGTGTAGTTATGTCTTTTTGAATACTAGAAATGTATCTCCTGAAGAAATTCGTTTCCACCAAATACGCAATGGGGAAAACGCAATGGTCCGCAGTAGAGTAGTAAAATAGTGAGCAATTTCGTGCCGAAGAAATCAGTGCGGAAGATTATGTAAGTTGTGGTAAGGTGCTCACTCAAAAATTGATTTGCCTTAAAGTTGAGTGGATTTCAACACGACTTCAATGTACACTGAGGTGCCAAAAGTCATGGAATAGCAATATGCAAATTTTTACCTGGCGCTGATGTCGTACGAAGGCTTCGACGCACGCCACGTTTTTTTTTTATCAGTTGCGAGGTGTCAGATTGAACAACCGCCAGTAGGATTTTGAAATAATTGACATGGCAAGCCGATGTGAATTATAGCAGTTTGAACGAGGCATGGTGGTGGGAGCCAGACAGATGGGACATTCAATTTCCCAAGTTGTGCGAATGTTCTACATTCCTCGATCCACGGTGTCACGTGTGTACCGAGAATTTTTCATGGAAGGCATTACCACCCACCGCCGCAGCGCAGTGGCCGACCACCGGTGCTGAATGACAGTGATCAGCGGCATCTGACCAGGATTGTCCATGCTAACAGACAAGCGACACTGGTTCAAATAACATCCACATTCATTGCAGGAGGTACCAGAGACATATCCATCAGGTCATTGCAGTATAATTTAGCGTCCATGGGGTATGGGAGCAGAAGACCCACCAGAGTGCCTTTTGTTAACACCAAGACATCGGACACAGCGCTTCACCTGGACTCGTTAACACTGTAATTGGACCCTGGAAGACTGGCAGCATGTGTTCACGAGCCTCACCTAGGCGCATGAACACGGTAATTGGATTCTGAAAGACTGGCAACATGGTGCAGACCCCATGAGGCCATGGACCCGAGCTGTCAACAAAGCACTATGCAAGATGGTGGTGGTTCCATACATGTGTGGAGTGTTGTCACGTGGCACAGTCTGGGTCCTCCGGTCCTCGTAAACACGTCATTAACTGGTAATCGCTTTATTGCTCCACTGGGTGACCATTTGCAGCCCTTCATGTACCCCAAAAATGATGGGATTTTCCAGGCCGACAATGCACCATGTCATCGGGCCCAAATTGTCCAAAATTGGTTCGAGGAACATTCTGAACAGCTCCGACAGATGGTGTGGCCACCACGTTCTTCCGACAGGAACCCAATAGAGCATATATGGGATGTGATGAAAAGGTCTATTCGCACCCAAGATCCTTTACCTACAAATACCAGGGAACTGTGGGTGTCTGTTCAGAAGGCATGGCTCAACATCTCTCCAGAAGTCTTCCGGCCACTTGTGGGTTGTGGAATCAATGCCACTTCGAGTTGCTGCACTTCGCCGGACTAGGAGGTCTTACACGATGCAAGCTACTTATCCCATGACTTTTGGAACTTCAGTGTAGACTTTAGTAGTTAGTCGTCCACGTGTTTACCTTCAAGTCCTCGCTCATTTTTACTGTCTAATGATTTTCGATGTACAAGTAGTAAAAGTGGCTGTCTGTAAGTATCACGATTATTTTATTTTTCAGTTACGGTTATGTTGTAACCATTTCAAAATGGTGACAATTTAGATAAAGGCCAGCAGTCGCTGTGACGAGTGAGAGCCGAAGTACTTTTAAGAATGGCAAGAAGAAAATTTACTATTCAGTGAGGGAAAGAGCTTGTACCTCTTTGAGTTCAGTTCGATGAAATTCAAAGAAATCGTGTCAGTAAATGACAGAGTACCAGTCCAATGGGAAGAAGTTCACGAGGGTAGCAGAAACCAGTGTCTCTTGACTTGAAACATTCCAAGTATGTATATAGGGTAAGGATATCAAATACGCTGTATTAGTTAATGTTATTAGTTAATGTCTTGCAGCAGTTGTAGAGCAGTGTAAAAACTGAACTGAGGCGCGTGCTTCGGATCAGCTGCTAGATATTGGCCCGTACTAGAGTCCCAGATAAGGCATGGTTGTGTGCTTGTCGAATGATGCTGGTCCTTTCTCCTCCCTGAAGCCAGTAGCCCTAAATTAGGGACTAATGATTGCTTATAGGGCTGTTTATGATGGTAGTTAAAACTTTGAAACCAGAGTTGAAAACGAGTCAAAAATTTTGGACCCGGACGTCACGTATTGTACCTGACCCGAACACCTGACTCGGATAAATCTGCTTTGAACTATAAATTCGAAACTTATTTATAATTACAGTATACAGAATCATTTATAAACACACACACACACACACACACACACACACACACACACACACACACACACACACGGCGTTCAAAAAGTCACTCAGTAGTGGGTACGTAGGTTATATATAGAAATCATATAAATATACTACGGAAGCGTATAATTTACTCACTCACTTACTTACAGAAAGTATTGAAACTGTCGTTCTTCACATAACCAAACTGTTTTACGCATATTTTCAAACACATCTCAGAGAGTAAGTAATGTTAAGGCTGTTCCACTGAATTTTGATTGTGCTACAGCCAAGATTTTTTAATTATGTAACGTGTTGTATGTTTAATTTCAGTTTTTACTGTTTTCTTGATAACATATCAAGTTTCAGAATAAATTTCACAGCAACATCAATTTTCACCTGCTGCTGATGAGCTGAAAGTTTCGAAAATGTGAATGTTGATTTCATCATCGCCCCTCTCAGAAAGAAGGAACACTCATGAAATCAACATTCACATTTTAGAAACTTTGAACTCATCAGAAGCTTGTGAAAATTGGTGTTGCTATGAAATATTTTCTGGTTTTTTTCACAAGAAGAAACAACTTCAAGCATTCACTCTTCCCCTTTTTGTTTTCATCAAGAACGTATTTGTTGGCCTCGATGCCTTTTTCAATCTCCTTAATATGAAATTCATCCATATTAACAAATAAGGCATTAATTTTAACACATGTAATGAAACGGGATGTTAGCACGTCGAAGGAAAACCTCTGACTGCTGAATGCAAAAGATGCGATGTGAAAAGTAAGTCTCAGTCTTACAATGTGACACGCAGGGTGTGAGAGAGTGAATCACCAGAGAAGCAGGTAGCAGGCCTTTGCCTGTATTTTGCTCGGACAATCCCATGAAAACAAATGCAAAGGAAGTATTTATTGTTTTACTATATGCTACCGTCGGTCCGTGGAAATCTTCTTTGCTTTAAGAAAGAGACTGCAATATTTTTGTATGACAAATCATTTTTCCCTCCGCTGACACCAGCATCTAGCACAAAATTCCACACTGCGCATTTTTCTTTGAAATATTTTTTTTTTCAAAAATAAAACCGGGTCGATATCGGGTAGTGAACACCTTGACCTGCAAGAAATTGTCGACCTGCTGACCCGTGACCCGTTTCAATCTCTGTTTGAAACAAACAGAAAACGAGTTTTTATGTCGTTTGGGTTCGGCTAAGATGTGCGGAGAGGACTGATCGTCAACTTCGGTTCTGGATCTTTTCCAACGGAGCTTGTATTCAGATTAGTAACGGACAACTCATCCCGACCCCCAAATCGGACGATCGCTGATAAATCTGATCGGATGATCGACCCTAAAATATATTTAGTTCTAAGAATCTGCAGCCGAGGAAGCCTTTTGTGCAGAGGAAAAATAGAATTGAAATGCGGAAGCAGGGTATCCTTAATTGGAAAGTAATCGTGAAAAGTAAAATTTTAATAATAAGAGTGTACGGTTTTCCTTTAAGAAATGGAAGGTATAAACATCCTAACAATTTACCTGTTCTGGAATGCGTGCACCATTAGCCACAGATGCCCGACCACAGGAAAGGAGAACAGATACCAGTAAGGGCAGAGATCTAAAAAAATGAAAGAAGCATCGAAAAAGGCATACATGAAGCACTAAAGCACACCACCACAGCCAAAGGGACCTTGGTACTTATGTCGTAATATATCTGAGTCTGTAAAATCATGAAAATGCACCAGTGTGTGATATCAACCATGGTTGCAGTTGATCTTCTAGTGAGTTGAAGTATGTTGCTCAGTGTCTCGCAGAATTAGCTGGCACCTGAAAAATGTTAGTACCGAAGATTTATTTTATGTCAGCTGCTGAAATTCATAGTTTGCTGTCAGAAATGGCATAATTGCTTATCAGTGCGCCGCCTATTGAAATCATATCTCCTTCCATTAAAATCGCCTGCAGTCAACAGCAAATCACATCTAACATCTGTATAATTGTGATTTGGAAGATGGTCTTTACCTTGCTTTGAAGTAGAGAACAGCTTTGTGGTTTGTGTGTATGTACATCCGGGTGTCGTTATGGCTAATGCTGAGTCGTACCAGATTGCGCTGTAGCGTCGTAAAATAAAGTAGTATTTATAATACTGCGTTTGTCCAAATAATGATTAAAGTAATTTTGGAAAATAAGAACGCGAACTTGCGTACTTCTTTGCCTTAATTAAATCAACAGAAAAATTGTATTACTACATGCTAATAATTTCCCTTAACTAACTGCAAATACAGGTTAGCTAATTTTTAAGAACGACTGTTTATTACCAAATGCCCCATTATTTATGACAATGCAATACACGCATTATATCAGTTTACCTGTTCTAGGTTGTGTTCGATAGCAGCTAGTTTCTGAAATATTCGGTGATTGTTTTCTCTTATAGTCTACCGGTCCTAACTTTAAGTTTTCGAAGCATCTTTTCCATGCACAAGGGTCGTCCGTCATATCTGATACATAATCTTCGCTAGCAATGTTTTAGTCAGAATGTTTAATTCCGTGAACGATCTCGATATCCGTGTGTGTCGGTGTCGTTAAAAATCATCTTGCCTTTGCGAATTCATCTGAACGCTGCGTGATAAAACTCAGGCAATCTGTTAAGCCACTTGCGAAAGGTCATCAGTTGCCTCGTGCTGCGAAGAAACGAACTCTGCGTGATGGAAACAGTTACCCATTGTTTTTTTTCTGATTTGCTCAATAAAAGAACGAACGAATGATATCTAGAAAACTTGCAAGTCTTCCTTTTTTCTTCGATTCTTCCTGTAATTTTGATCAAAATTGGCTTATTTGTACTTTAAACTTTTGATCTCCTAGTGGAGTTATAAATGGCTAGTATAGTTCGGAGGAAGATTTTTTTTTTTAAGTTTTTACAGATGCAGCTGTGAAAACACAAGTCTGCCCGCGACGGGCATCGAACTCATGTCACCTCACTCCGGAGTAAGTCGCTCTCCCAACTGAACTACGCTGACAGAATGTCTCGCTGCAGATTTTGTCGTCTTGACACATGTTTTCACCTCTATAATACGTCACATCATCTCCCTCTTATTTTTTTTATTTATTTATTTTTGAAGCTAACTGGAATTTTTTTTTATTAATTTCAAACAATGTGTGGAACAAATATCACACATTTCTCGAAGGACCCAACGTCCAGTAAAACAATTTTCCACAATCGGGCGCCAATGTGAAAACACAAGTTTATCCGCGACGGGCATCGAACCAATGTCCCCTCACTCCGGAGTAAGTCGCTCTCCCAACTGAGCTACGCTGACTGAATGTCTCGCTATAGATTTTGTCGTCTTGACACATGTTTTCACCTCTATAGTACGTGGCACAGTACAAACAACTCACACCACCACAAGGCGTCATTCCTTTCTTTTAGATCGTTTCATTTTTTTTAAAGAAAGGAGAGGTGTTCCTGTTATTACTATGTCAGTCCGTCTGTGAAACACCACACTGTAAAAAATAAGTGGTGTGAATTCACGGATTTTATTTTTTTTAGCTTCCGTATTTTCCGTAGTCAGTGATTCGGTTTATTTCAGAAAAGTCCGTTTCAAGTTTTTCCGTATTTTATGCAGAAATTCCGCAAAATCGGAGACCCTGAGTATTTCAGCCCATACGACAGAGAATCCTTCTGCGCAGGTGCGAGGATCGAACTCAGGTCAATCGGGTTAGGTCAACACAAGCAGCGCGCCTTAACCACTGAGCCAGAATGCCTTCGGATTCTCAATCGCCTTCAAGGTAAAGATTTTTGCGCGACGATGAATTTTTTTCTTTTAATAATGCGAGTGATTTAGTTGTTTTATTTTCTTTTGGAGCTTATTATTTTTTTAAATAGGTTTGTAATAATTTTTACAAACATACATTAGGAACAGACCTTTTTTTTTATCGTAAAAAAATCGTATTTTTTACGTTTTAAAAAATGTCTTCCTGTGGGTTAATGTTAGCATTCACCGTGAGTGTAGATGTGTGTAAGCAAGTTTATCAATCGTAGCTACCTACCAGCAAGAGTTGAGAACTTCCATGTTGTCTGAATGAGGTACGACAATCGCTGCCATATTAGCTGCATTTCTGTCCGATTCTTAGTTGCTAGTTTAAATATAACGAAGTCAGTCTGTAGTGAACCTATGAAATATTGGCGGTGATGCAGTCGTACTTACTCCTTCCAGTAAGCAGTAGAAAAGCAGATATAGCAAGTTGACAGTTAGCAGTGAAAACCTTAGATAAAATGTGTGAGACCTCCAAATTAACCTTACTTATAAGTGTGTGTTCTCATGTAAATTTGGTTTCTCCCGTTAAACATTTTCTCACTTATCGGCACATTATTTCTCTCGACGAGCTTCTCAAAGTTGGCAGCCTGGCAGTGGGTCAAGAGGTAAGTAAAGCATTGAGCAAAAGTTAGAGTAGGGAGAGCTATGTGGTGAGTACGATGTGCTGTGTTTTGAGTACGACATAACATGTGCTTAGTACGATATGCTGCGCAAACGCGTGTCTTGTTACAAAATTGTAGTTGAAGTATTTTCATCTTAATGTGTATTACATGCGAAGTATTATCGTTGTACTGCATATTTAACTTGCATGGAGATTGAATAGAGGGGCATTGAACTCGTAAGTACAAAAGTCTGTGATAATTGAATCCTGATCGTATTGACTTTTAAAGTGTTTTCTGCATTGCATGGGCGTATCTGGCAAATACACTGACGGGGAAAAAAATCCCAACACCACGAAAAAAATAGTTGTAGAGGAATGAAATGCCGGCAATACATTTGTATAGGTCCCATATTTAATCGATTAAGGTTTCAAGATCACAGCTTAATGTAAGCGCGAGAAGAGCCATTTTAAATGTGAAATGCTGGTACATTAATAACCGGTGTAACCGCCAGAATATTGAATGCAAGCGCGCAAACGTTTATGCATTGTGTCGTACAGGTGCTGGATGTCAGTTTGTGGGATGGAGTTCCATGCCTGTTGCACTTGGTCGGTCAATACAGGGACGGTTAATGCTGGTTGGGGGTAACGCTGGAGTTGTCGTCCAATGATGTCCTATACGTGCTCGATTGGTGAAAGATCTGGTGATCTAGCAGGCCACGGCAACATGCCGACACCCTGTAGAGCATGTTGGGTTAGAACAGCGGTATGAGGGGGAGCGTTATCCTGTTGGAAAACACCCCCTGGAATGCTGTTCATGAATGGCAGCACAACAGGTTGAATCACCAGACCGACGCACAACTGTGTCGTCAGGGTGGGTGGGATAACCACGAGAGTGCTCCTGTTGTCATTGGAAATTGCTCCCCAGACCGTAACTCCAGGTGTAGGTCCACTGTGTCTCGGCCGCAGACAGGTTGGTTGCAGGCGCTCACCTGGCCTCCTTCTAACCAACACACGGCCATCACTGGCACCCAGGCAGAACCGGCTTTCATCAGAAAACACAACAGATCTCCACTCCGTCCACCAATGAGCTCTAGCTTGACACCACTGACGTCGCAAACGCCAGTGGTTTGGAGTAAGTGGAATGCACGCTACAGGGTGTCTGGCTCGGAGCTGTCCTTCAAGTTACCGATTTGTAACAGTTCGTTGTGTCACTGTGGTGGCAACTGCAGCTCGAATTGCTGCCGCAGACGCGGTACGATGCGCCACGGCCATACGCTGTACACGGCGGTCTTCCCTCTCAGTAGTGCCACGTGGCCGGCCGGAACCCAGTCTTTTTGAGGCAGTACCTTCCCTTGACCACCGCTGCCAACAATCATGCACAGTGGCTACATTCCTGCCAAGTCGCTCTGCAATATTGCGGAAAGAAAATCCCCCTTCTCGTAGCCCTATTACACGTCCTCGTTCAAACTCCGTGAGTTGTTGATAATGGCTTCTTCGTCTTCTTAAAGGCATTATTGACTAACATCAACACACTACGTCGAATCTCAACGATAACTAACGCTCACGAACGTTACAGCGCGTATTTTCAGCAAACCTGCCTTTGCATGTTCCGAGGGGCGCTACTAGCGCCACACGTATGCGCCGAGCGCGAAATTTGCATAGACGTCATCTTACAGATGTACTCTCCGCCTACCAACTGTCGTTTATCTAACAATAACCCCTTTTTGGTGTTGGGATTTTTTTCCCGTCAGTGTAGGAATGGGGGACGCAAGCGTGCAGTAATAATAAGCAATTTCTTTGTTTTTTTTTTAAGTTTTTTTTTCAAAATGTACTGTGCACAGCAAATCTTCTAAGTGTATTGAATAAATGCATATCTGAATGCATTGCAATAATTTGAATGCATTCCAATATCAGAAATATTGGAGGAGACATATCTTGTCCCCGTCAGCGACGCCCATGTTGCATTGTGTAATTAAGTTTTCAGCTTCTACACCAACGATACGAATTAGAATATAAGGGTTCTTCAAGTAACTTAATTCATGTAATAGTACATGTGTATGTGGAAACACAAATTTGTCCCCACATTCCGTAGTAAGTCGCTCTTCCAACTGAGCTACGCAGACAATGTCTCGCTGCAGATTTGTCGTCTTGACACATGTTTTCACCTCTGTAGTACGTCACAAATCTTGAACCAGTATTTCTTACAGTCATCAAACCCTTATTTTATTCGGTATGTGGGGGTGTCCGCAGATGCGATTTGGACATACTGGTCTGTTTTGTTTCAAGGTCATATCGCGGTAGTGGATCTGCCGTTTTCAATAATCACAGGTGAAAACGGGCCTACGGGTTAAAAACCTATCCGCTTTTGACCTATTTTGTGGATTTTATGAATTAACTAAATCTCTGTGGAAAGGAAATACATATGTGTTTAATTTCGTGTATAATTTATTGTTCCATACGTTCTCCCTTCTACGTGTCTCACTTTCAGAAGTTCAGTGGTATGCGAAGAACAACTCTCAGCTTACATTCTGACGACGTCGAAGCGCACGTTTCTTATCGATGGCGCCTTTCTCTTTTCATGAGCTATACGTTCTTTAATTGATAACTTTATATATAACATTTATTTCGCCAAATTTGGGATTTAACACATTCTGTACACAAACTGTAAATAAAATAGCTGCATACTTGTTGTGTAGGGTCTTGGGATATACCTTAATTTACTTGTAATTTTTCAATGACATGTGCCCTTATTACTTCAATAGCCACGCATCTTGAAAGAAAGTGGATTGTGTACGTTTAATTTATTCAAGATGTACTGTGAGATTTTATAGTGTTGCACAATTTTTTTGTTTTACAGAAATGTTTAGTGCTAAAAATATGTAATCTTATTTGTACAGGTCATCGCGGTGCGGGTGATCACCTTCCACTGCCTCCATATGTGCAAGCACCATCTACTCCATCCCAGCTTTATGCCTTGCTTTTAGCACTTCAGGGTACACGGTAAGTTTAGTCACAACTATTAATAATTATAACTTATGTTAAAACTAACAAATGAACGTAGGCAAAAAAGTGACATCTGTAAGAAAATGGAGCATAAACCTGAGAAAATTGTGCAAAGTACTGCTGTAAAAAATGTTGTTGGGTTTTAAAATTCAGACAGGCGAAAAATTAGATCGTAATTCCCCTGATATTTTCGTTGGTTGAGAGAAAAAAATAAAGGAATATCACAATATTAGATGTGGCCAGAAGAGTTGAAGAAAAAGAACTTGAAAAGACTCGAGATTGAAAGTCGGCACTTCCGAAAGAAATGAGTATCTGTTGTTCCAGTATAGAAGTTGGTGCATTTGAAACAGTTCCAAAAAAAAAAAAAAAAAAAAAAATTGGATTTGACAGGCTAGCAACAGTGCACTTGCAAAAAGTGAACTTGGAACATGCCAATGCTTTGAAGATTCACACCAGATTCTTATATCTCGGATAGAATCCGAATCATCGAACTCTTGTTCTTTGTTTATTTCATCATCATCATCATTGTCAACCATTATCAATCCACTGCTGGACGAAGGTCTCCCCAAGTTTCCTCCACAACGGTCTGTCTTGTGCCAGTCTCCTCCATGTCACCCCTGCATACTTTCGAATTTCATCCACCCATCTCCCATGTGGTCTTCTTCTGGGTCTTTTCCTGTCCCTTGGAATCCAATCTAAAATTTCGGCTGTCCATCGATGATCTGTCCTTCTGGCAGTATGTCCAGCCCATTGCCATTTCAGGGATTTAACTCTGATCATGATGTCTTCCACTCTTGTCATTTTTCGGATCCACGAGTTCCTCTTCTTATCTCTCCTGGTTACACCAAGTATGCACCTCTCCATGCTTCTTTGAGTTGTCTGCAGCCTTTGTATGTCTCTTTTAGTTAAGGTCCACGTCTCTGCACCATACGTAAGCACTGGAAGGATGCATTGATCAAACACTTTTCTTTTAAGACATAATGGCATATTGCTCTTGAAAATTATGCTGTTTCTTCCAAAAGCTCTCCAGGCAAGTTTTGTACGCCGATTAATTTCTTCATCAATGTGACCCTCACTTGATATCTGTTGTCCAAGATAAACGTATGTGTCTGTTATCTCCAGCTTTTCTCCATCAATCGATAAATCTTCATTTCTTGTAAAAGCATTGAACATCACTTTTGTCTTCTGAAAGTTCATTTTTAATCCCACTTCTTTACTCTTGTCAGCAAGTTCCTGGATCATACTCTGCAGCTCTGATGGGGTAGTTGCAAAAATGACTACGTCATCAGCAAAACGAAGGTGGGTTAGATAATCTCCATTAATCTTTATCCCCGTGTTTTCCCAGCTCAGCGACTGAAAAACACCCTCCAATGTGGCATTAAAGAGCTTCGGAGATATGGTGTCACCTTGTCTCACTCCCTTTCCAATTTTTACGTGTGTTGTATTTTCAAACAGCCTAATCTTTGCACTTGCATTTTCATAGATGTTATTAATAATATTAATGTATGCATCTTCAATACCGCAGGTTTTCAGAGCCATTGTAACTGCTGATGGTTTCACCGAATCAAAGGCTTTTTCATAATCGATAAAAGCCATGCACAATGGAAGTTCATATTCCCTCGCTCTTTCAATTAGTTCTCTCAGCACGTGGATATGATCTATTGTGCTGTAGCCACTCCTGAATCCAGCTTGTTCTCTCGGTTGAGCCATGTCTAGTGCTACCTTCAAGCGGTGTGAAAGAACTTTAGTGAAGATTTTATAAACTACTGATAGGAGGCTGATAGGTCTGTAGTTTCCGAGATCCTCAATGTCACCTTTCTTATGTAGCAGGATCATTGTAGCGGTGTTCCAATCCTCAGGAATCTTTCCTTCATTAAGGCATCGAGTGAAAATTTGGGCGAGTACTGTTTCGATTTCTCCACTTGCTTCTTGTATGATGTCTACAGTAATTCCATCTTCTCCTGGAGCTTTTCCTCGCTTCATGTTCTTGATTGCATGTGCAACTTCTGCTGGAAGGACTGGAGGAACTCTGGTACTGGTATCTTTCATGATGTCTGGAGTGCATATATCATCCCTTTCATATAATTTGGAGTAGAAATCTTTCACTCTTGTCAAGATTTCGCCTCTATTTCTTGTTACAGAACCATCTTCTTTTCTCAGTGCCATAATCTGTTTTCTTCCCTTACTGAGATGTCTCTTTGCTATCTTTAGGCTTTGGTTGTTTTCAATTGCTTTCCTCACTAGTTCACAGTTGAATTTCCTTACGTCTTCAGTGATACTTTTTCTTACTGTCTTGCATAGCTCTATATATTCCACTTTGGAAGTCACATCTTCTTTATTTGTCCTCATCTCTCTTCTTTTTTGCATCAACATTTTGGTTTTTCCTGATAATTTGTTCACATGCAACTTGTTCTTAGACCCAGCTAATTTTGTTGCTGTTTCCATAAGAGCTTTGGTTATTTTTCTGTTAACTTCAGAGATGTCCACTTCTTCCGATGTTAGGCCTTCTAAAGCAGAGAACCTGTTCTTCAGTTCTAACTTGAAGGTATTATGGTGTTTTTTAAGGTTGGTTATGTCAATAGATTTTGTTTGTCTTATGAGCTTGCCACGTTCAAGTTTGGTGTTGAGGTGCATCTTACATCTCACCAATCTATGGTCACTACCTGTGTTGAACTTGTTTAGCACACTGCAGTCTTCTATGATGAATTTTTTGTTACACATAATAAAATCAATTTCACTTGTCGTCCCATTTGGATGTCTCCATGTCCATTTCCTGTGTGGCTTTTTCTTGAAGAAGGAGTTCAAGATGAAAAACCCTTCTGCCTCTGCAAACTCAACGAGAGTATTTCCACGCTGGTTTCTGTTGCCATGACCGAATTTACCTACTGAAGTTTCATTCTGTTGCCGTTGCCCTATTTTTGCATTGAAATCTCCCATAATTATTTTCAAGTGCTGCTTACCTTTATTATTTAGATGACAAATTTCCTCATAAAATTCTTCAATTTCTTCTTCAGGATGACTTGTGGTGGGTGCATAAGTTTGAATAATCTGAGCCTGGTATCTTTTCGAGAGTTGGATAACAAGTCGTGCAGCTCTGTCAGAGGAACTTTCAACTTCTACAACTTTATCCTTCAGTTTCTTGTTTATTATAAATCCAACACCACTAGTTCTGCCAGTATCTGTCCCACGATAGTAGAAGAGATGTCCACTTTTCAGTTCGATGAGATCTTCTCCTTTTCTCCTTACCTCACTTAGCCCCACGATGTCCCACTTGATCCTTTGTAGTTCCTCTTCCAATTCAAGAAGCCTTGAATCAGAAGATAGGGAGCGTCCATTGTAAGTAGCCAAGGTCAGCATCAGATGGCAGCCTAGTCCGGTCCTCCGGGGATTCTTAGCACCCTCTGCCTTCATGTCGCACTGGCCGCTGCCTTGGCCAGGTACATTCCAGCTGCCGGAGACTGAGGGCCAAGATTTAAGTTGTGGAATCATTTTGGAGGGGTTTGGCCATAACTCACCACGCTGGCCAAGCGGGTTGGTGAGTGTGGGATAGAATTTCCTCTGATCCCGATGGTATAGTTATACCGCTATGGGCGGTCGTCAGAGCCCCTTTAGTGGGAACAGGATGCACCACGAGAAGGCGGGGTTGACATTTGTCAAGGAGAGGCTATGATGTTACGCATCACCTGACCTTACTTTGTTTATTTATTAGTCCCTAAATAAACGTCTTCACGTATTGGCTTCTTATAGCATTATTCAATAACCTGTAACAGAAGAAATAATAAAATAAAATGAAATGACTTCCTGAGCCATTTTTATACACAAATGGACAAAGTCAAGTTGGTGCATTGTATGTATACCGTTTCTATAAAGACAAAGCATGTAGAATCTTAATTTTTGGAGTTGCCATATCATAGGATATCTCCCTGAAGACACTATGTGTATGACAGTGTTTTCTGTGTGCGTGTGCAATTCAAAGAATATGAAAGCTCAGATGTGTCGCATAATCTTCTTAAGGAAAGGATTCTTTTGAATTTCAGTGAAACCTTAGGAATAGTTTCCTTACATATATGTAGTAAATTGATTGAGCTGACGCAGTTAAAAGTGTTGTGCTACCTTCTTTATCAGAATTACGGACATGGTAAATCCAAGATATCTTGTATTTTCAACTTTGCACATTCGTGCAGTGTGGTCAGAGATTGGCACCAGTTGTGAACTCTTTCGATGATTATGTTGGGTTTTTGATGTTTTCCCGTGAACATATGTCTCCAAAATTAACAGTAGCTTCTGTTATTCATTTAAATATAAAATGATTTCGTTACGAATGTAGGAAAAGAAAGGACAAAAACCAAATCTTGTATTAAATTTTACGAGGGAGTTGAATAGCAGAGTTGGAAACGGGTCAAAAATTTTGGACCCGGACGTCATATAATTGGACCTGACCCGGACGAATCTGCTTTGAACTATAAATTCGAAAATATCTTCAATCATTATGAATCCACTGCTGGATGGTCTCTTCAAGTTTCTTCAACAACGGACTGTCCTGGGCCAGTCTCTTCCATCCATCCATCATGTGGTCTTCTTCTGGGTCTTTTCCTGTCCCTTGGAATCCAGTCTAAAATTTCGGTTGTTCATCGGTTGTCCGTTTTCCTAGAAATATATCCAGCCCATTTCCATTTCAGGGATTTTACTCTGATTGTGATGTTTTCCACTCTTGTTATTTTCCTTATCCACGAGTTCCTCTTTTTATCGTTCTTGGTTACACCAAGCATGTATCTCTCCATGTCAGTTGTCTACAGTCTTTGTATGTCTTTTTTAGTTAAGGTCCAAGTTTCTGCTGCGTACGGAAGCACTGGAAGGATGCATTAATTCAACACTTTTCTTTTAAGATAAATGGCAAATTGCTGTTAAAAATTGTACTGTTTCTTCCAAGTTCTCTCCTACCAAGTTTTATACGCCAATTAATTTCTCCATCAATGTGACCCTAGCTTGATATCTCCTGCTCAAGGTAAATGCAGGAATTGGTTATCTCCAGTTTTTCCCCACCAACTGATAAATCTTCATTCCTTGTAAAAGCATTGTACATCAGAGTTTGGTCTTCTTTACTCTTCTCAGCAAGTTCCTGGATCTTACTCTGCAGCTGTAAAGTATTATTTCAAAAACCTCTGAAAGGTTTTTTGAAATATTTTTGTTGTTCTATTCCAAAAATTAAACGGAATTAAAACCGGGTCGAAATCGGAACAGGAACACCTTGACCCAACTCGTTTGACCAGCAAAGAAATTGTTGACCCGGTGACCCGTGACCATCTCTGTTTAAAAGTCGGTACACTCTAAAAAATAAGTGATGTGAATTTACCGAAAATTCCTGAAAATAACGTGCAGCAAAGTTGCATTTATAAATATTGTCTGTTAACGAAATTTCCGTGCAGGAACATTTCAAGGCCCACTTACCTCTGTGGCACCTTTGAGTTCGGCGATTCATTTGGTGTGAACTCAAGGCGGGTTTTTTATAATCAAAATTCATACATTGTTTAACGGCCTTTTCAGCGCGATTTTTTTCTTAGGAAAAACGTTCAGCTGGGGAAAAACAGACTGCCTGGCGGACAGTACGTTTCTATTTGTAATAAGAATTCTTTTGTCTGTTCGTCCGTTTTACGTGCCGGTCTGCGAGCATTCGTATTCTTTGTTAGCAAGAGTTATGTTGCCGTTCGTGCTAGTTGGCTGCATGCCCCGAAGGTAAGTAAGTTCGCCTGCCTTCAGGACATGCGATTCATCGGATTGAGACAAAAAAGCGATTGGTGCGATATATTTAGGCTACTGTGGTTCTAGAGGTTGCTGTCCCTCAGCCATGTATCGTCATGAGTAAATAAGTATTAAGGCTAATTAAAAGTCTTTCAAAGAGATGAAAAGAAATGTGCTTAATTGTGGACTGGATGCGGTAGTTCCCTTAGCGTGCGAGGAAAGGACAATGCATTCGTGCAAGGTTTAGATTAGTCCAAGCGAGGAAGTTAAAAAACAGTCTTGTGTATTGGGTCGGAACGAGCTCTTCTATTAAGGAGAAATTGAACTCGAATTTCTTGGTTATCTCTCTCTATTTCTTCCCCTTCCCTCAGTCTGCGATGTAGAAACACGTGAAAATCGCTGCTCCTTTTATGCATTTGGAAATTCCACTCACGGGGATTGTAGTGGTAAAAACAGATTGCTTTCATCCGGAGCCCGGTATTTAAGCAAAATCACGTGCGCACGACTTCCTGGAGTGAATTCCGTAAGGTGAGAAGAATGTCGTGAGATCACTAGCAATAGCAGGCTTAAGAATACATGCGCAGTTCGTTTTTTATTTTGTTAAGCGATTTTGGAACGTTACAACACACAAAGCCTGATCTTTCGCGTACTACTATTTTTATTGTCGTCATGGTGTTATTAATACATGCTTGTGCAATAGCAGAAGCGGTAATAACAATTACCGATCGAGCGCAGATGACGCTACTATCCTGAACGACCCCATGCTTGATTGCATCTCAGTCGACCAGCAAATTGCATGAAAAGACTATTTAGTTTTCTCATATAGTCCAATGTTCGACCTGTCGCCATTGTTCGACAGTCTTTGGGGTGTGTTTATAGGCACTATAATTTTACATAGGTTGACTTTTGTTCCGAAGTTCAACCGTCGAACGTTAACAAGCAGCCAATAACGATGGTAGCTTCTGAAATTGTAATATTCGATGTCAGGGGTTGCGTTGGCTTCTTTAAAGTTTTCGCCAATTCAAATTTTTTTCCGCCAGTGTATTATAACAGTACAAAAAGGTAATCGCCAAAATTTTTTTATTTTTTACCTTCGCCAAAACGATTTCTTTTTCGCGAATTGCGAAGAATGCGATCGGCAGCGCGACCCTTGGCTTCAGACCAATTAGACGTACTGATTCGGGCGCAAGCCAATTTAACGCGCCGATTTAATATTCGAGTTTGTTTTTTAACATAATAGATTCATATTATGCCTTATTTATTGTAGTTACATAGTATGGGAAAGACCAAATATCTATTTATTTAATACATTGATTCGTTATCGTATCACACCAGTATACCCCAAAGTGTGTGTTCCGGTTCATGAGGTATACCTCAAGTAAACACAGAATATGATTGAAAATCAAATTAGTGCCTATTATGTGCAAACTTTCTCATTTTATTGTGAGATTTTCTGCCTCTGACAAATCCGTCCTCCTATTATTAATGACCAGTTTTACTCCATCAATCTATCTCATTTCTAGGTCCCCCCCCAGGTCTTTAATCAACTGCTTTAAAATGTAACACCCTTTGGAAATCTTTCCTCTCCCAAAGACACACATGCCAAAACTACTAAGGTTGGTTTTTCATCAAGTTTGGCTTCTACAGAAGAAATCACCAACTCAGCTATAATATCTGCATCACTAATCCCCACTGTTACACCATTCAATTCATCAGCCCCTTCCCCCTAATGATATTTCTTTTCTTGTGCTCTAACTGCACATTCATTTTTTGTGTTTACACAAAAATCACGATATCAAGGGAGTTAGGGGGACTAAAAGAACTGAATTCCATATTGTGTGTGTGTGTATGTATGATGATAGGTTTGCCACCAAACATCTCATTGTTTTCATGTTTACTCCATCGCCAAGCAAAGGCTGTGTGTGTGTGTGTGTGTGTGTGTGTGTGTGTGTGAGAGAGAGAGATGACTCAAGATTAGGGACAGACTTGGACAGTTGGGGGGGGGAGAGTTTGCAGGTTACCTATCTGCAGCTCATGTTATGTGTATGTATAGTAAAAGATTAGTTGAAACCACATCGCAGCTCACCACAAATCTAGAAATTATATCTTTTCTTGCTTTTCCAGTGGTTATGTTTGTAACAGTTGTAGTTTTATTTGTTTTAAAAGTGTGTCTTAGTTTTAACTCATATAATCACCTCACCTTAAATTTTACTCATTAACACTGCTGAACGTTAAGAAACGATATGCACTGAGTTATGACCACCTACGTAATACTTTGGAGGTCCTCCTTCCGCCCTCACTACAGCAGCTATCTATCCGACACAGCATAGATTCAATAAGATGCCGGAAGCAGTTGGGAGGTATGGCCAACCAAGCTGTGTGTAATGATTCAATAAGATGCAGGAAGTTACGACACAGCATCGATTCAATAAGATGCCGGAAGCAGTTGGGAGGTATGGCCAACCAAGCCGTGTGTAATGAGGAGTTCAATGCATTTATGGAGGTGATATGTTGTTCCACAGTGTCTCCAAGTGCTCTATGGGATTTATATCGGGCGAGTTCAGAGGCCAATCGATATGCTTGGATGTCTGAAGTGTGTTCCCAGGGTTTCCACTCAACTTGGAAAACAGGAAAAACCTGGAATTCTCAGGGAATTTAAAAATGGTTCCAAAAATCAGGAAAAACTCTGGGGAAATTACCCCCCCCCCCTTTTTTTTTGTAAAAATCAATGGATGCTTTATTTTGCCAAAAAAACTTATTTTTTTCAAGATTTCAAACTTTTGCTTGCAATTACTGCCTGCCTGAAATTTGGTAGATCTTACTTTCAGTTATATTAAATATTTCCTTTATTCTCTAAAAATAGATGCAAAATTGAATTTTTAAAATTGCCAGTTATTAAGTTTGTGTTCAATTTTTGCAGGCAGTTGTTATAACATGGAACAATTAGGCACAATGCTCCTGCTCGAAGAAACACTTCACAAGAGAACCAACCAAATGATGGAATGAAATGAAATGTAACAATTCTTTGCAAGATGCCACTCTGGAAAACTTTATAAACCACCTGGAGAACCTGGAAAAGTCAGGGAATTGTTTCATTACTTTTAAGTGGGAACCCTGGTTCCTCAAACCATTGTCTGTTGGTTCTCCTGAAACATGTTTCTTTGAACAGAGCCATTCCATCATTAAGCTTAGGTGCATTGTGTTTTAGAAAAACTAAAACTATTCAACTGACAGATTTTTTCTTACATATGACCTGTTTCTATGGGAATGTATTTACAAATTCCGTGTGGGTAGTATTCACCAAAGTTCACGGAACTTTGGTACAGAAAATAATGTGCACAGTTAGTTGTTTTTAATGAAAAGCAGGTAATTTTATAAAGTCAAGTTACTTAAAGAATTTACTAGTGTGTGCTTTGGAGAGAAAAGTGAATGGAATGGAATGAAATGTAACAATTCTTTGCAAGATGCCATTCTGGAAAACTTTATAAACCACCTGGAGAACCTGGAAAAGTCAGGGAATTGTTTCATTACTTTTAAGTGGGAACCCTGGTTCCTCAAACCATTCCTGCACAACATTGGACCTGTGGCTCGGAGCATTGTCATCTTGGAAGACACTGTCGCCATTCGGGAAAACGTGCAGCATTTCTGAGTATACAGAGTCAGCAAACAATTCACGATAGTGGGCACTAGTCATACATTGTTCCATATGCACCAGGGGGTCCAAGTTCCGCCAGGAAAACATGTCCCATACCGTACAACCACCTCCACCTCATTGCACTGTGGTGCCTCATGTTGTTTGTGCCAAATACGTACACAACCATCCATGGAGTGGTTCAAAAAACGTGACTGTTCAGACCAGCACACTTTTCTGGTGGTCTGACGAGTCACGTTTTTTGCACAAGGAGAGTTTGTCCGGCGTCCAAACTCTCCTTTGCACCGGGCAAGTCTTTTGCGCCGATGAACCGTATTTAGAAGTCGTCGTCTGCTGTTATATATACGGCGTCTCATACGGGCGAGCATGCGACGCATATTCATGACAGATACTGTTCCGGGTTGACCTCTGTTGGATGGGTAATGAACTACTTGACAGTGCTGCATCTGTTGGCCTGTCTGTAAGAATAATCGGCGCTCACCTCTCACATCAACCTTTCTCTATCCTGTGCACTTCTGCCTCCGGGTCATTGTTTGACCATTTTCACGCCAGTCCTGATACAATTTAACAACGGCGGCTCGCGGACAACCTATCAGTTCAGCCGTTTGGGAAATCGAGGCACCTGAGCTCTCACAATCTGTCCTTCCTCTCAAAGTACAGTGAATCTATCCGTTTACCCATCACACTCTGAATTTTACTACCAACTGCTCCACTCACATCATATATGTATGCTACTTTAGTCGACTAATCGCGCCCTCTCGGAAATCGCGTGGTCAACTGGGCGCATACACTTTTGATAGGGGTGGTCATAATTCAGTACTCTGTATTTACTAAAGTGATTAACCTAGAATTGGAAACATATAAAATATTACTTATGATGATTACTTATCATTGACCCTTTCCAACGATATCACGACTTCATTTAATAAAAGCAATTCGTTTGAATGAGGTATACTAATTATCACCAGATTTTTTGTCTCTGAATTTGGAGAATTATGTTATGCTGTTAAAACCAGTGAAAAACAATTAAATGGGAAAACAGCATGACAGCACAATTTTCGGTAATTTCATGGGAAATATTCTCTAGGAAGTTTTAAGATCCGTGGTGTAGATTCTGCATCAGTAATACTTACTAAAGGTACTACTCTGTAGCCACTACAATAATTATTTTTGAATTTCTGAAGCTTATTTGAAGTGATAAACGTTAGAAAATTTATGCTTGCTGCTGCTGCACATTGATGCATAATCGAATTGGTGTGGGACTATGAGAAAACCACGGTCACGGTTTCGGAACCCCGAAATCACATTGGAATTCAATGCGTATTGTGAATTCGGAACCCCTAATACACATTGCACATTTTTGTACTACTCATATAGATTTTAAATCGTTAGATTCCACTGTATATATTAGAATTTAAAATTAAACTTGCCATTTTGATCTTGATATTTTTTGTTATTTCATCTTTTAATAAGATCACTGCGTACTTTATACACCCGTAGTATTTTTGTATCCGCTGTATACAAAAAAAACGTTCTTACTGGTTTTTTTTTTTTTTTTTTTTTTCCAGTTTTGAAAACACGCTTAGCATTTTAACAATTTTAAGGAATTCTTATTTGTACAACAGTGGTTGCTATAGTCTTTACAGAGCAGTAGCAATATTTCAGAGCTTCAGAACTAAAGAATGTGGGACCAATCGCGATAGCATTACTTTTAAGCGGCTCACTAAGCCTTTTACGTTGTGAGCAATCAAAGGCATCGTTTCCACCCTGTTGAAGGAAAATTTGCCATTGGTTTCAGAAGATTTGTGATATAAGATCAATTGTATGACGTCTAAGCTGAGACATGATGAAGAACATTGCTCGCGATGATTGATTAATTGATTTGAAATGCAGCCTCATCTTACAGTTTCAGAATCAGATTTCTGGAGATTCCAAAGCATACAGACGTATCGATTCCGTGTTTAAAAATCGATTTCGGCGGTGTCGTTTACACTGTTATACAGAGGTTCTCTGGACGAGAAATCTGGCACTAGAT
This sequence comes from Macrothele yani, assembly GCA_039090855.1. Taxonomy (NCBI): domain Eukaryota; kingdom Metazoa; phylum Arthropoda; class Arachnida; order Araneae; family Macrothelidae; genus Macrothele; species Macrothele yani. The sequence continues at coordinate 6,504,875 of CM076994.1, read as the reverse complement.
TTTTTTTTTTTCCTTATGAAATTGTGTTCCGGTCAAGTAGTTTAGCTAGCAGTGTTATACGCAGTTATTCCTCGCCTCTGTTATGCACGCATTTAAATACTTTCCCGAAGAAAGAATTAAAGGTTTGTCGCGACACTGTGCTGATGTTCACTATGAATCTCACCGAATTGCTGATTGCGTTCAGAACACACACAGGTACGTTTGCTTCTCGATTAATGGAATTCCCAGTCTAAAAATAATCAGGGAGTTATTTTTAGATAATTTCAATCACTTCCATATTAATACGAACTATCTAGCAGATTTTTACGAGGGTTATCTCTTAAAAAGCGAATTTATTTCACAACATACCTTTACAGGCCTCCGAAGTGATCTCCATGTTTCTTTATGACAGCGGCCCAACGTTTTGGCAAATCTTGTATTCCATTCAGGACACCTCCATTGTTGAGTCTTCGGATTACTCGTGTCACTTCATTAGAAACATCCTGAATCAAAGTGTAAGATTTAAAAAATTCCTTCTTTGTTGAAGAGCGTTTCCGCTGCGAAATGTTTCTCATATATTTTCAAATTTTTCTTAACGCAGAAGTCTGCAACCAGAGGGCGTAAGTTCACGATTTTGTTTACAGCAATATCTGCCTGATTAAAAACTCGATTGAAAAAAGTGCTTTCTTCGGTCAAATACTGCTGTTTTCCGTACCGGTTCCATTGACTTCGAATAGCTTTGATAAATTTAATTCGCGTCAGAACAGATTCAAAAGACGTGCTCATTACACCCGAAAATTCGATGTCATTTTTCTTGTTCACCTATTCGTAACCTTTCTCATGCCCACACATGTATTAACAATATTGTGATACAATTCGTCTGGCGTTATCCCTCCTGCTCAAAGAAGCCAAATTATGGTATAGCGTTGCAATCGGAAAGAGCAGCTTCACCGCCATAGAGCAGGACTGACATGAAAATCAATGAATATGAAATACCATTGTACGATACAAATTTGGAAGATGTGAATCCGTTTAGTGCTGTAGATATGACATGGATTTTAAGTCCGATAATATCTGAAAACTTCGTCGTCCTTAAGCGGGAATCGAACCCGCTTCTCCCGGATAGCGCCCGAGTATGTTAACCACTACACCACCCAGAACGACCAAGTTTAAAGTGTTTTGTTGCTTCGACCAGCGAATCCTGTGATGGTTATATTTCAAATTAATCGGAAACTTGAAACTTGGTCGTCCTGGGTGGTGTAGTGGTTAGCATACTCGGCGCTATCCGGGAGACGCGGGTTCGATTCCCCCTCCAGTACGACGAAATTTTCATGTTTTTGGATATTATCTGACTTAACATCCATGTCATATTTACACCAATAAACGGATTCACATCTTCTAAATTTGTATCTGACGTGAAGAGTTGAACGATACAGGTGCCACCATATCTCTAACTGTATTTTTGTCATGTTAACGTTGGTCGGCTGCTATACCATGGCATCAATTTAATTTACAAATTGTCTTCCCTTTTTAATTTACCCTCACAAATTCCGAGCTTCTTGCTCGCTGCCTTCAATCATCCATCAGAAGATGCGCCAGTCGATTGTGATAGAAATCTCCATGCGCGCAGACTTCTCGTGGTAAACACATGGTTCGTACTCATCCTGGAAATCCTTGAAAAGTCCTGGAATTCCATTTTGTCTTGGAAATGTCCTAAAATTCTGTTACATGCCCTGAAATTTTATCCACCAGGGTTTGGCCACCAGGGAACATAAGTGTTTATTTTTGCTTCTGATCTATTTGCTACAAAATCTGAGTTGGAAACTCTATTGAAAAAGTTCTTCCGTGAACCGATACCGCTCACCTCGAAAAACGTTTTGAGAATACCTCCTGCTTAAAATAGTTCGTAATTTTTCCACCACGGGGCATACACGTATATCTTATTTTTGTCCATATCTCTGTTTCTATGAGTCCTATTTGCTTTGTTGGAGAACATTTTCTGTGCGAAATGTTTCTCATATAATTTCAAATATTTCTTAACGCACAAGTGTGCCACTAGAGGGCGTAAGATCACGTTTCCTTTTACAGCAATATCTGCCGGACAAAAAACCTGATCGAAAAATATTCTCTTTCGTTCAGATACTATTAACTATGAAAACTCCTTATGTGTATTTTCTTACCAAAATAATACACAATTTCGCCGCTACGGGGCGTAAAATTTTGATTTATTTTTCTCAATATCTGTAGTTCTAAATGTCCGATTAAAAAAAAATTATTTTAACAACAGATAAAATTTACGTTACAGAACACTTTAGATTTGTATTTGAGGAGCTTTGTGGTTCACGATTCTGCCGCTAGGTGGTGTTTGTGTACTTTTGTTTGCAGCCTAAAAACCCTATTGAGAAATTTCTTTTTTACTGTATTCATATGCTATAAGCTATACTAAAGATGGCGAGTGAATAACACTTTTGCTGCAATAATAAGATCCTTTTCAAATAATGTACAACTTCCCCTAGGGGTTGTAAAGGTCAAAACGTTTTTCCTGCTATCTCTGCTTCCAGAAGACGTATTTGGAAAGTTCTTTTTCCTTAGCATAACTTTTGCTATGAAGAATGCTTTTCGCCTGTGTTCAACTTTTGCATAATGCAAAATTCTTCCACTAAAAGGCATAGTTATATCATATTTCCTTTTATATCTTTTCTTTTAACTGTTCTATTTGAAAATCTTTTTGTCTCTAATACCTTCCTTTTGCTATGGGAAACGCTTTTTTACGCCATTTCTTAACTTTCGTAGCATAGTTTTTAGCCACTGGTGGAAGTAAATAGCTGATTTTTTGGGGGAGGGGGTGTTATTTTGACTTTTACTGAAATTTTTTAATGAATACTTTATATAAAAATTTGCCATAAAATCAGATTGCTTTCTAATATCAGAAACTTAAATCTAGTTGTTTCTTAGTATTTTCTGAGCTAATTAACCACTTTGCATCTTCTGTAATTAGTTTTCAAATCATGCCCAGTTAAATTGCCTTGATCACTAATGAATGCAGTTGTACACAGCCCGTGAAATGAAAGAGAATATTCTCTTTCATTTCACGTTGGAAATTTTTGTGCGTACTTTGTTTGCTGGCGAATATAAATTTAAAGCTTAGCTGTAGCATTAATATTATGTTGAAAATGCCTTCCCTAAATAAAATGTAACACAGATGCTTGCTCCCATGATTATGTGTTTAAGAAATAACAATCCCTTTTGTCTTTTGAAAATGTTCCAAATATTTCACTTTTCCTTAACCCTAAATTTCCAATGTAAGCATTATTTCAAAATAATTAAATATAAATAGTATTTTATGTATTGATTGTGTGGTATATGAAAGCATTTTAAGAGTAATGCCACATACCTATGTATTTTTGAGTTTTATGGGGTTTTTTAAATTCTGTAATTTGCTTCAATAATACTTGAACTAAATAAAGCCAAAGTAGAAAAATATGTTTTTCTCAAAATCAGTGTAGTATACTGTATGTAAAAGTTTAGTAGATCTTAAACCTGGCCACATTTTCAGTGACAGTTTCGGTATTTCAGTATTTATCTGTGATTCTAAGTTTCTGATTAGCTGCAGAGGACATCATTTTTAACATTCTGTATTAAGTTTGCCCAAGTATGTAGGAAGTTGTTTGTCGTAGGTTACAGGTTGAACAGCCCTATGGTTTCACTATATTTTAAGTAAGATCATTTGGATCGTATGTTCTGGAAAAGTCCTGGAATTTTGTGATTGAAAAAAGCGTATGAACCATGTAAACAAATCTACGTAAAGTTGTCCATATTGTGCTTTTATACTTCCTACTCAGGGTGTCGCGTCATACATTTTCAGTATTTTCATTTCTTCGACACAAAAGTGTCTGGCATGCCATCATCAATTTGAGGCCATTAGCTTCAAGAATGGAGCTGAAGGACTTAAGACAGTTTTAACAAGCATTTCAGAATACTGTACTATTCGGAGAGCGTTGATGCCTTCCATTTCGCGGGATTGAAACTTCGGCCGTGTAGTGCATGACGTACGACCACTTGAAACCGGAACTAAATTAAAGCGGGTCATATTTCTGAGGCGAGCGAACGAACGTATTCCACCTGAAACACCAGACGATTTCGTTGCTTGTTCTCTGTTTTGATATCCACCATACAGAAACATACTGCCGTAAACCTGAGGACGCTTTCGTCTAATTGGTACAAATTTGATGTCCCCCTGCCGTTGCGAATCTTCGGTTCTTTAGCTGGGGATTTTTTTATTATTATTATTAGAATCCACTTCGTTTACCCGTTCATGACCTTTTTTTTTTTTTGTTAAGGGGTAACACGGAAAATCGCTACTGACCTCTGATTTTTCTTTAGGGATTTACCACTAAAACTTCAACAGGGTCATTTCGTACTTGTGTCGGCGGGTGAAGAAAAACAGATGGAGGTGGACTTGACAGGGAACAATAGCCGTTAGATCGTTTAAGTGGTTATTATTTAATCGCTAGTTATTATATATAATTTTAATGACTAGACGCGAAGCCTGCTGTTGAGAATGACAGCGAACGCGGCTCAGCTGAAACATTGTTACGGGACAAATGTGTAAATTATTCTTTTGATGATGTAAATTATTCTTTTGCTCATTTCACGCTTCATATGAAGCGGAAATGCGCTTACGAGCTTGCGGCAGCATGACTCTTTGTGTGTGTGTGTGTGTGGACAGCGATTCTTTCTTTTTTGAAATATTCAAACACGATGACCTAGAGGTCTGGTGTCTTTGATTAAACGCAGACAAGCCGTCTCGGTGGCACAGTGGTCTAAGCGCTGGCTAATGACCATTGGTCCAAGAAGGGTTCGGGTTCGAATCCCGGTGAGGCATGGATGTTGTGTTTGTTTTACGGCACTGGTTCTGTCCCTTTCCTGGAACCGGTGGATTAGGGACGGGCGACTGCTTATTAAAACTTACTAAATTAGGGACGGCCCGCTACTTTTAGCCCATTGAGTTGATCACAGCAGTAGTCGTGGTAAACCTTCAATGTAAAAAACAAAACAAACGCCGCAGACAGTTATTTTTACAATGCGAAATATAGAAAATGGATGGTGTCGCTATAGTGATACTGACACTGTCCAGGCAGTTCGGCTAAAACATTCGAAAACTAACCAGCTCACAACATAATGACGCGCTTTAGTGTTACCAATGATTCTTACTTCTTAGGGAATCAAAACAAGAAAAGACGGTGTGCTGCGGCAAGTCTTTTGCTCAAGGATTTCATGCGTCTAAGCCAAGCTTTTCTTTTGGCTTTCCTTATTTTTTTTTATCAGCCTGAATCACATAGGGTGTATAGTTAAGTCCCGCAAACACCAGCTTCACAGGTGAATGGAGGCAAATAAAAATGTGAGTTTTAATATTAACATTAATTGGACTTTAAAAAGTAAATTAATAAAATGAGTAAAAAGCACCTAAAAATGTAAGCTAAAAATTACACGTCCTCCCCTTCCCAAAAATGGATAAAATTTAAGTTAGTGGGTCAAGGTTGCAGTAGCACATAGCTGGCAAAAAAAAAAAAAAAAAAGGAATTGAATTAATAGAATGAGTAAAAAGCACCTAAAAATGTAAGCTAAAAATAACACGTCCTCTCCTTCCCATAAATGAATAAAATTTAAGTTAGTGGGTCAAGACTGTAGTAGCTTATAGCTAGCTAGACTTCTGCGCGTGCGCACGCCCCTCCCCCACACACAGTGGAAAATTAGAAGTGTGCCCAAAATGTCTGAAATAAAGTAAAAAGCCAAATAAAAAGCAAAAAATGCACAGAAGACGGCAGGTAAGAGGAGGTTTATCGCTTCCTTGAACCTACAATAGTCCTTTTAGTTTCCTGACTATACCAGTCAGGGTCTCAGTCGTCATCTAGTGAATAAGGTGGAGATCGCTTTCGCTGGCTCTTTTGAGATTCCCGGGGACGGGAATTACAGGACTGCTTGGAAGGAGGAATAAAAATGTGCAACCAATTTAATTGATGTCTGAAATAAAGTAAGGAAATTAGATGACGGCTTGGAAGGAGGAATAAAAAATTCGGCAACCAAATTAATTGATGTCTGAAATAAAGTACAAGAGTGCCGATCTTATGAGCTCAAGGTCAGCGCCCCCTAGCTGCGAATTTAGCTCTCCGACCATATCAGAGAGCAAAAATGCCAATTACAAAGTTGGAGAGCATCATTCGTTTGCTACAAATTTGTCATAAAAAAAGAAAATTGGAGTGAATTCCGTGGTACTCTTTGTAGGTAATTGATGCTTGATGATATGCATCGTTCGCATACCAAAATCTTTGTGGGTGTAAAATAAAACTAGTGATTCGCCAGAGAGTACGTTTATCTACATACAACACATTGAATTTATTCGCATCACTCACGGCCGCACTGAGCCTCAGCCAGGTACATAATAAGTGGAATTAAATCGTAACAATAAACAGTAAGGTTTACTAATTCCTCACATTGAGCGGTACTCAGGTAGGTGGATTACGGCTGTCTTTGAATGAGTGTAAGAGAAATTCTGGCCTATATTTGCAATGTAAATTCTTCTGTACCCATTTAGACTATTATTACTTTGTAGAGTTTGAAATTTTGTGCACAAATAAAAACGACCCATAGGCCATACATACCTAATATGTGCCACAGTTATTATTCCAAAAAAATTGTTAGAATTTTTTTTTTAATTCAATTTATCTGACTCGAAAGTATTCCAGTTTGGCGCTAGATGGCGCGAGTTTGTCTGATTTTTTTTAATTATCTAGGCTAAATAGAAATGGCCAAAAGTGAGACTGCAGTCTTGCTTCCCATAAATCATCTTAAATCCTACTGAACGTTCATTTTTTGAAGAGAAAATGTACATTAGCAGAGAACCCCTGAATTTGAGCTATATAATCTCTGCCTACTTACTGAGCTCCACCCCCAAATAACGCCATTGGTTAAAACGTAACAGCGCGTATTTTGGCTTTTCATTGTGGAGCCAACGAGAGACCTCTTCCGTTATGAATATGGCGAGGTCTGCAGTGATTCGCTGACGCCAACTTCTGGGACAGTCCTTTTAAAATGTAAAAGCCACGTCCAAGGAGTGATTTTTGCGCCATCTATCGCAGAAGAAAACCCCCAACATTCATTCAAAGACAGTCTTAATGAAAGTTATTGTAACACCACTGAAAGATGTGAGTCATAAAAGTAATTATTTACTAAACTATGTCGGCGCAATAGTATTTAGACTGTTTAATATTTCAAAAACAGTATTTCTTATTCTTATTATTTTATATTCAGATTTAGACGAATGTACGAATAAGAAACAACCTTGACTCTCATGAAATGTGATGTAGCTACGAATGTCCATCTGCGCATGTGCAAGCTAAAATCTGATGTCAAGATAAAAAGAAAAGCCGAATGGCAAGTGTATTAGTGAGAGGGATTGGTAACCATTGGTCTAGGATACGTACTGGGTGCATTTTACTCGGGATTTACTTTACTACTGTCGGAAAAAATGCATAGTATCAAAAAAGTGACTCACCGAAAAGGAAAAAAAGTATCCAATGGCATTTCTAAGTGGGATAGTAGCAACAATTGCTTTCTATACTCACGACAGGTCTAACCTGACTATTATGATGTGGAAGGTGTTGAGTGTGTACGTACATTACATAATATTGTTCCAGTCTAAAAGCTCGCATTAAGAGCTTGAACTGCGACTTAAAAAGCACACAGGCGTTCTAAATGTTGTGCGTACGTAAATTAAAAAGAAATGATCTTAGTTTCGGTCGCATTTCTAAAAAAAAAAAAAAAAAAAAAAAAAATAATAGATATCGAGTTTTGGCAACGTCATTGTCACTATCAGTTGGCCGTGTGCGTTAGATAGCTAGAGCACGGGGGATATATACTGCGGATGGGAAGATGAACGGACATGTGGTTTGTGAGGCGCTTAACACTGCTCTTTTCTCTCTCAGAGGAAATCGTCAGTAGAAGGATCAGCGAGATGTTTCCTTGTGTTCTGCCTCTCTTCACGGTGGCACACCTTCAGCGGTTGTGTGACGATCTGAGACACATTGCAACCCCAGTGCTGAAAAATAGTGTCAAACCATGAGAGATCTTTTTCCGTGAAGTTCTCTGCCTTTCCATAGTCAGGAAGGATAGGTTTGTCCCCAAGTAATGGAATACCCCTTTCCCCTAAACAGAAAAGAGGATTTATTGTTACCCGGACACTGTTCGTACTAGAATTCCGCGTTGCTTCCGTTAGTTTTAGTTCCATCCGCTCATTTAATATTATCACAGGTTTCGTAGAATCAAGGAGGTGGATATATATGTATAATATTTCAGTGCCACAATGCTTCCTCTCCTCCATGAATGCTGCATCATTTAGAAATGATCTTGAATACTTTTACCTTCTTAGCATGCATACTAAATTCATATTATTTATATATATTTCGTAAAGTCATTCCCTTTTCTACCACCGCATTTCTATTCACCCTTGGTTCAAAATACTCATTTCCAGCGGTTGCTTTGGCTTTTTTAAAGTTTTCGCCAACATATTCGCCAAGTTCAATATTTTCTCGCCAAATGTAATCTGAAATCGCCAATCTTTTTTCACTTCTCATTGGGAATATAAAAACTATAAAAGCATGAAGTGTCGTAATAGTACAAAAAGAATAGGTTAGATTCTTTACAATTCAGCAGAAAAAGTAGTATGTTATAGATTCTGAATCCTATTAGAAAGAAATATTGATATTTATTTTCAATTTTGAAATTATTACTACCAATAACATTTCTAAACAAAGAATTATTGACAGGATAGATTTCAAATTAATTGAAAAATTAGGTATTACATTTATTCTGTGGCTTGGTTCTAAAAAGGCCAGTGTAAAAAAATAAAATAAAAAATACAGGTGTTGGAAAAATTGCGCTTTTTATTACTTACAGAACTTTCATCTAATAACTATTTTCATGTAAGTCGTGCAATATTGGTTGATGGTTCACTTCAAAGCATAAGAAATCCACACATATGATCGAATTTGAAAGAATAAAAATTTAAGATGGTTGTTTTGCTCGGATGTCATTAAAAAAATTAATCGCCAATATTTTCGCCAAAACTTTTTATCCATCGCCATAACGATTATTTTTTCGCAAATTGCGAAGAATGCGATCGGCAGCGCGACCCCTGATCACAGGTGTGTGTGTGTGTGTGGTCCGTTGAACCTTTCAAGCAAGAGGAAGAAGAGTATTATTCCAAAAGCGCCGAACACCTGCGGTGTTGAGAGACCACCCTTATTTCTAGCTTTGTTGGGAATTATGTTATCCTGGATTATAATCATAATGATATTCAAAGATGGCAGCTTCATTTAGGGAGAAAAACGAACTGTTTGCTGTTAATTCGTTACACTTTACAAAAATATATATAGGGCTTGCGTGATGGTGCATTTTTTTTCTCTCCTTTTCGAAGGAAACTTCCTTTTTTATCTGCTGTAAATATTTCTTAGCTCCTCCGCATGGTTTACGATTCATCTTGTATTTCAATTGACGTGTAACGAATGCATCGCCTGGCGTAAGTGAACGTGAGATAGTTCCGTCCCACTAAGGATGATGTTTCCTGCTCTTTTCCGATCTCCCCTGTCTCGCTATTTCTTACGATGCGCAGTGCTTCTTCTATTTTCATACCTCAGTTGCTGTGCACGTGCTTCTTCCTCTCTTCAGACTTTTTCCAAACAAGCAAACCCTGTGGGTGCCGTAATTCACATAAGCTGACAGTAATCATAAGACCTAAACAGCTGTCTGACCATTTGCTTTTGAAGAAGGAAAGAATTCCATTTCGTCAGCCATCCATGCTGTTGGTCTTAAGACAGTAACTCTTAGTTTGCTCAGTTAACTGAGGTCTGTCTATTCTGCGTAGCTTTGGGGGACAGTTTCCTTTCTAGTATACGGGAAATGTTTTAAGATTTATGCCGCTGTGTCACAGGAAAGCGAGTTTTTTTTTTTGTTTTTTTTCTTTTCTGCATTTTATAACGCAGGAGGAATGTGAAAATTGGAATGTATGTTGACTTTAGTGTCGCGAAACCAAAGGAGTCTCCAAGATTTTAGATTGAAGTGAATTTTATTTTCGGAATTTTTAAAGCGCGGAGTGGTCATTTTTGATACAAAATTTATATTAAAAAAATGTTTGTTTGGGAATAAATCATCTATGCTTATCGTTTTGAGTTATTCATGACATAAATTGAGATTTCCACTGTGTCAGCTTGCTGAGATGACACTGAGAATAAGAATTTGAAAACTGATTTGCTGGATTTCTGATAAATTTTTATTCCTTTATATGTGGTGGGTGAAAAAGGTTAGAGTGTAACTACGAGTTCTGAACGTTTTCTGCACGTTTGAAAATTTCTTATATTCTGTTGTGAAGTGGTTCTTGACTCATGAAGACCGTATTTTCTTAATCTCAGCATTTTATTCTGTGAAATCAATTTTCTTATGACCGCCCCTGGTGGCGCAGTGGTCCAAGCGCTGGCGGACCATTCGTCCGTGAAGAGTCCGGGAAGCCGCCCCAGTGGCGCAGTGGCCTAAGCGATGGCTTCTGGTCATTCGTCCGAAGGGGTCCGGGTTCGAATCCCGATGAGGCATGGGTGTTGTGTTTGGCTTTCGGCACTGGCTCTCTCTCCCTTCCTTGGAACCAGTGACCCTAAATTAGGGACGGGCGACTGCTTATAGCCCATTGAGTTGCTCACGGTGGTCGTTAAACCTCCAATCAAAAAAAAAAAAAAAAAGAGTCCGGGTTCGAATCTCGGTGAGGCATGGATGTTGTTTTTGTCTTACGGCGCTGGTTCTCTCCCTTACTTGGAACCAGTGACCTTAAATTAGGGACGGGCGACTGTTAATAGCTCATTGAGTTGCTCGCGGCGGTCGTTAACCCCCCCCCCGTAAGAAAAAAAAGGAAAAAAGAATGTCCTGATATTTCAAATATATACAGTAGAACCCCCTTTTATATAGTGAGATCCCGGATAAAGCTAACCTTGATCGTTTTTAACGAACAAAATTTAATGGAATCTCCAGATTTAACCAGAGAGAGCAAAGCTAAGATGATCACTTTTAACAAGCAAAGTAGCAAATTTTAATGGGTTTCCATATTTATCGAGGTTGAGACAGTGGCGGCTCTAGCCCTTGCGGTGCCCCGGGCGGTGGCTCTTCACGAGGCCCTTCACAATCGCAGTAACCCGAAACTATCGCAATTACCCCTTTACACGTAAAAAAATTACATGTTGCTTTCTCTGACCGTAAACCAGTCGCTCGCTTCTTTTTTCTCGCACAAACCCTCGCTTGAGGTGAATGTGATCCCAAAGCATTTTTTTTTATCGGAGATTTTTATTTCATTGACAAAACTGTGGCACTTGTACCCGAAATTGCGGCAAAACTCCAATGAAAAACATCTTGAGAAAAGTCTAAATTTTTTTTTTTTTTTCAATTTTTCCGCTGACCAAAAAATACTTTTTTTCAACAGAGTAACTTTTTGATGTCACTAATTAAAAGCAGTAAACAAATATTAAAATTGGTCATTTATTTGTATTTGATCGTGAACTACAATATTTTAGGTGACGCCAGGCAAAAACTACTAATTAATTGGCGGCGGTGCGGGGCCCTGGGCGGTTGCTTGGTATGCCCGTACCTGGGGCCGCCAATGGGTTGAGAATACCTGCTGCGCGCTGCCCTGGAATGGTGGAATAGAAATGATAGCATATAGGACGAAATTGCAACAGCGCAGGAAAATCCTGGTATGCTTGTAGAAGAATGTTGATAGAAAAAGCAATGGGGAAAGAGTACATCAAATGCTCAACGAACAAGTTGAGAAAGAGGCTTTCACTGAGACCCACTCAAAGGGTATATTGGTTCAGCAGCGATAAACATAAAGCACCTACTCCTTGGCAAAAAACAAAAGGTTGGTGGGGCTCACGCATATTAAAGTAGATTTTTTTGAGGGGGTGGGGGACAATTACAGAGAAAGATGGAAAGTAATGGAAAAGTCACGTGAGGGGGGAACTAGAAATAATAATTCCAGGGATTGTGTCCATTCCCCCCTTTCACCCTCCAAGTGAGCGTTGCATTTGGAGGATCGGTGATGCATTTGGTTTGTGTGTAGTTAAACAGCACTCAGCCTCACGTTGCCGTCAAGTTGAATACATTTGAAAGATTTCATAATTAACTATGGTACTATGTAGTTAACTAAGTAAATTCTTCAAGTATATCCAGTTGTGGAGATTGTTGGTTGAAGCATGCATGATGCATCTGCACACTGCGCTTTACCAGCACCCCTGAACGGGCAAATCGCCTCTACCGACCCCGTCACGTCTGTGAACTGAGCCTGTGTCATTTGCTCTCTATTTGTCACGAACTTATCACCTGTCAGTGATGTAAATTTGGTTTGCCTGTGCTCATCTGTCTGTTGTATACCTGAGGATGGGCTGGTTGCCAGGCTGAAAGGTCTCCCCCCAATGAAACCTTTCGATATTTCAAAAACGCGATTTTTTTAAAAGGCAAAGTTTTGTTAGTGTATTTGAAAATGTTTTTATGTCTGATGGCAACAATTGAACGTGTTTTCTCCATGAATACGAGGAAGCGGCAAGGAGCCAAGGACCACAAACTGCCATTGTAATCAAAAGCCAATACGTGGGTATACTGAAAGTTTCTGTGTAGACGAGACAATGAGAAACTTGAGTTCCATGACGTACTTCAGATTACCCTAAAGAACGCTGAAAAACAAAGAGTTTTGATTAAAATACCAGAATTACATCAAAACAAAACCAACGCTGTAACATAAACACACAAAACCTAGAAAACTATTACAGCATTTCAATTTATGTACCATTTTTAATCATGTTTATTTGTGCTTTAGAAAATAGATTTCCCGCACACAAATCGGTCTTATCAGGATTCCAGTCACTTTTCCCAACTTATTTTCTGCACAGATAAATAGCAGATATAAGTGATAAAAATATAGGTAATAAGAATGTTAATAATCTTCAGCAATACTTATTTGTATATTTTTGCGCAGGTGTTGCATAAATTTTAAAAATGCACTCAAAACACATTTAGTTGTATAAAAAAAATGCACGCCACTGGTAGTTTCTGTGTACAAATTAACGCCATTGAAGTATTGACATGTTTGCATGTGCCTAGTCACCCGTTATAAATAGTAAGTAGTACCTACAGGGTGGTGGAACAGTCACAAATCTATTCCTGGTTATTTGTGTGATAAACAACAGTGTCATTCTTGAATTCAGAGACTAGTCTTGTGATGATTGTTGTACTAGTATATATTAAAAAAACACAACCTTTGTCACAAATATTTTTTTATTTATTTATTTATTTTTCAAGTCGACTGTAGTTTTGGCTGGGTATTGAACCGGTTTCATACATAGTTGCGTCAGTTGAGGAATCTCTAATAAAAAGCAGTCTCAACTTTGAAGAAAAAGAAATAGTTAGACTTTGCATCAGCCAAGTGATAATCGCAAATCACGCTACATTACCTAGACTCAATTTAACCACCAAAGAAATTAATGCGCTTAAAGATTGTGCTTAAATTCCAATTTAATCGCCACTAGAGCTAACAAAGGAGGTCAGGTGGTTGTTTTAGACAAAAAGCATTATATGGTAAAGTCAAAAATCTTATTTCGGACGGACCTTACAAAGAAATAATGATCCTTCAGATAAACAATTAAAAGAAATACAGAAATTGAACAAAAACTCAAACTCTGATCCAAAACATAAAAAACAAAGTTAAGCCTTCATACTCTCGTTCTGCGCGATTCTATGCTCTCCCTAAAATACATAAATCTGGCATTCTTTTCCGGCCTATAGTAAGTAATATCGGCACAGCAGCATATATAACTTATCCACGCTCATATCTACCTAGCCCACTTCAAACGAAACATCTGTGAAAAATTCCATTGAGTTTACCAATCGACTTAAACTACACCCCTTCGTAGATGAACTTATGCTATCCTTTGATGTGCATCTATGTTCACCAATGTTCTAGTAAAAAGAGCTCTGGATTCCCTGAAGGCAGTCTTATAGAATATAGAGCATCGTTACAGCCAACCTGAAGTAGAGGAAATAACAAGATTAGTGTATATTTGCATAAAGCAAAGCAGTTTTACTTTCAGTGGAACGTTTTATGAACAGACTGAAGCAGAGCCCGATTTACAGAATCTGGCCCTATATAGACACAGCACAAGATAAGGCCCCCACGTGTCCACATTCTTGAAAGAGTAAGTACATTTGTCGCCACTAAATATATCAATTAATTTAAAAGTTGATTTAATAAATGGGACATCTATAGGGGAAAATAGGAAATATCTACTTTTTTAAAATCATAATATTAGCAAGGAAATTCGCACTTAAAAATGTAAATGGGTAAGTAAAACACTATTCAGTAGTTTAATATTGCTATTTTCGCGTTTTATTATGTAATAATTCAAATATCCACAGATGTTAAGTTATTCCTTCCCTTTTATTTTTAACCGATGAACATTATTTAGACGTGGTACCGACTGATTGGTGTGAGGGGGGCGCAAAATGAACTCCCATGTAACTGATTAATCACCTGTGATATGTTAAATGTTATAGTAGAATAATTCTGTTAACAAAGCAATGATACTTAGATTTGAGCAAACCTTTTAAAACTAGATAATTCTCACACTCATAAAATCATTATTCCAGCTCATTAATTCACTTAATTTAGACCCAAGCAATTTTAAAATCTGATATTTTACAACATGAAATATTAAACGCTTCTACAAAGTGTCTTAGCAATGTAAAATCCCTCTTAACAGATGTATAGTATGTACCTGTATAGGAATATAGTACATTTATATTTCATCTGCAAGTTTCAGATGAAAAGCACTGCAATTTTCCTGCCTTATCCATTACTCACATTGAAATTAAATAAACTCCATATAAATCAGTTGTTGTTTTTTTCCATTGCGATTCTGGGGCCCTCTAAAATGTGAGGACAGAGGCCTGGGCCTTGCCGGCCTAGGCGTAAATCAGGCCCTGGACGGAAGGTCTAGCTTGATTTACGCCTTGGCCGGCAAGGCCCAGGCGTAAATTAGGCATGACATGGGGCCTTAGGATCTCATCCACGTACCGCTGGGTCGTCAATGATCCACGTACCATTACTAGAGCTGACTGGCTATTGTAGGCAATGGCTCCCCAGACCATAATGCCTGCAGTGGGGGAGGTGTGGCGCTTGATAGCGATGTTGGGATTGTGCCGTTGACCCGGGAACCTCCACACCCGGACATGATGATCTGTCCCCTAAACGAAGCGGCATTCATCGCTAAACACCACACGTCGCCAGTCTGTGGCGTCCCACGTCACTCTGGCCTGGCACCACTTCACACGGAGCCGGCGATGTTCCTGTGTTAATGGCAGCACACGTAAGGGGCACTGGGATCACAGATTCGCTTCTGCAAGGTGTCGGGAAATATTTCGTGGACACACACGAGCCGCTACATCTGCCTGTATAATGGACCGGGTCCCCGTGGCACCCGCTCGTGCCTGACGCACGATCCGTCGATCATCTCTATTGGTGGTGGTCCTGGTCCGTCCGGAGCCGCTCCGCCGTGTGGCACTGCCGTCACGTGTCCACTGCTCCCAACACAGTCGGACGGTAAGGTCAGAACGATCCACATGGCGGGCTATACGGCGCACCGACATCCTGCGGTTTTCAGCCCGATGATCCGGCATCTCTCAAAGTCCGTACGTTACGTAAATCGACGTCTCTGGCGTCTACCCGGCATTCTTTTTACTCTATATACTCTTGCTTGCGCCAGCCGGTGCTTTTCGCTTTCATGGGGAATCGACTACACGCCGGTTTATAAGGCTGCCGGTTCGTGCTTGCAGCTCCACCACAAGGTGTGCGGTCATGCACACTCGCATCAGACGTGGATCATTTGCATACCAGCACGAACTCTAGCTATATGCAAAGTTTCGCGGTTGTAGCATGTTTTCTTCTAGGTGCGCAAATTTCATTGTCCGTGAATGTATATCAGAATTCTTCGCAACTTGTTATTGACATGGCATCCACACCATTTCTGTCAAGCGCGTGGAAGCAACTAACCGAAACCCGTGACTGTAAGCACCACTTCTGATATCATATACAATTTAGATATTTACGTGCCATTCGTCCCGATGAAGCTAGGTCAATACCCAGCGAAACCATGGTAGACTTGAAAAGAAAAATTGTGTCAAACGTTGTATTATATATAAAAGCAGCGTCACGTCTTTGAGCGCGAAATCATTGTCCTCAATATTCAAAGTGAAGGTCAGGTGCAATAGGAGCTTGTGTTTATGTATTCAGTTAGTATGGAATTGCAACCATGAGGAAATCTTTTAATGCGGGTGGCGTGACTTTTTGATCACCCGATAGTAATGATTACTCCGATTTCGCCTTCTTCTGAATATAGATTCGTGTGACACGTTTCCATAGAGTAAAGTCGAGAACATTCTGTGGCAGAATGGCTTATTTGTTTTTGTTTTTTTATTTTTTTGCTACTGCACCTGCTAGCAACTTTCGACATGAAAACTATGGCGTTGTTTTCATTCTGCAGCCCGTTCCCGTCATGCCCCATAAAATGACCGCTTTGTTGGGGAGAAAGATGGAGTTAGGGATATCGATCCAACCGCGTAACTTTACACGGTTGCCTATCCCTACATCCTAACGGACAAGATAGAATTTCAGCTGTATGTGTGTGTGACACCTGAAAGCCCATTGAGCGGTCAGTTGTTTTTGTGACGTTATAAAATAGCTTCGACGTGGAATATTACCGGAAGCCCTGCTTCGTAATTATCAGCATGCGAAGAAATATAGTTTGCTGAATTCCTTCCTGTTTTTCGCTTCTACAAGAAGCTGAAGCAACTCTGAGAAGGAGAGGCTAACTATTCCTAATTGGTAGTTGCAGAGAGAGTAACTGGTTACTGGCTTTTTGCGAATCGTGCAAGTTAATTATAAAAGCTGCATCAAGTGTGTGTGCAAAAATTAAACTCGTTCATGATATTTAACTTAATTTTCTAAATAGGCATATTATTTTTTGGCATAGAAGTATCGTGTTTATTACCATGTGTACCACCTCCTCAGAAAACTCAAAAGCTTGTACCGTCTGCTAGTGTGAATCGCTCCTGCATCTTGTGATTTCCATCCGATCATGCCCCATTACCTCACAGAGGACGATGCACTTTTCCAGTTTTCTGAGTAGTCTGCTACGTGAACAATTAACTACGGCATTTCTGTGCCACAAATGAACATGCATGTATGCCTGTCATGTATTTGCGAAGATTTATTGGCAAATTAGTTTTCCAGAAACTTCATGCACGGATTAAAGCTGATTTAAGGAGAGTCAAAGCAAAACACTTCGAATCATTTTAATCTTGTTTTTTGCAAATTGTATTATTAATTAACGATTAAATAAAAGGAAGTGATGAATAATAAATAGCATGCCGTATCGGAACTCGCTTTTGTAAGTGTCTAAAGAATCTGACCCCCCCCCCTTCGCTTTTTTTTAGTGGAATGCACACCAATAAGTTGTGTAATTCCTGTTAAGATTTCCTTGCCATAGATATAAAACATTTTTTTCGTATGACATCAATTTTACAAAGTTTGTTTATGTGACTACACTATCAAAAATTTTGTAGTGGTTTGTCCTATGGTGTATTTTTTTTCTCAGAAAGTGGTGTTACACCAACTTGCACCCCTTTTTCAGGAAAAATACACCATTGTGTGATGCAAACAAAACCTAACAATATGGTGCAACTTTGCTCCACGCTGTATTGCAAGGTTACACCGCATTATGGTGTAAGGTTGCACCATGTTGTTGGGTTTTGTTCGCCCCACAAAATGGTGTGGGTTTTTTTTTCTCAGAAACTGGTGTAGCACCACTTTCTGAGAAAAAATATACTGTAGAGCAAGCTACCACAAAATGTTTAACAGTGTATTTTTAACCAAATCACTTAATTTGAGCCTTATATTACAAATGGAGGTGGGAACAGCTGTAATTTTCCTGTTACTTGGCTGTTGAAATTTATAAAAAGGTATAAAGATATCTAAGGGTATATAATTACGAAAACGTTCTCCTGGCAGTATGTCCAGTCCACTGCCAATCCCTGAAATGGCAGTGGGCTGGACATATCGCCAGAAGAACGGACAACCGATGGATAACCAAAATTTTAGACTGGGTTCCAAATGATAGGAAAAGACCAGCAGAAGAAGACCACATGGGAGATGGGTGAAAGAAATTCGAAAGCATGCGGCGAGTGACACGGAGGAGACTGGCTCAAGACAGACCATTGTGGAAAAAAACTTGGAGGTCTTCATTCAGCAGTGGATTGATAATGGTTGACAGTTATGATGATGATGATATACAGCGTGTCTTTTGAAATGTTCGTGCTTAGTGCTATCAGTCTGTGGGAACCATATGTCTGTAACTATATAGGTCCGATTTGAAAAAAAATATTTTTGCAATCGGAAGCCTGAACTGTGAGAACGGCTTTCCATATAATGTCATTTTGCAATGCATAATCTCGCCGCTAGAGGCCGTAAAGGCACATGCTATTAAATTCAAAATATGTTTTACCCTATACAGTTGCTTAAAAAAATAAAATAAAACGATTAAAAAAAATTCTAAGATTTTCCACGAAGGTCATTTTGCGTACAGTAAATATTTAAAATAATGCTCTGTACCACCAATAGGGGGAGTAAATGTATTTTATTTTGTATTTCCCCCGAAATCTCTACTTTTAATTGATTTTAAACTTTTTTTCGAGAGATCACAACGATGAATAGTTTCCATGCATTTTACAATATTTTGTGACATGCTTTTGTTTGGAAGTTTAGTGACCACCGTGAGCAAATCAATGGGCTTATAAGCAGTTGCCCGTCCCTATTTTAAAGCCACGGTTTCCAGGGAAGGGAGAGAGCAAGTTCCGTAAGACAAACACAACATCCATGCCTCACTGGATTCGAACCCGGACCCATCCCGGACGAATGGTCAGGAGCCAGCGCTTAGACCACCGGGACGGCGTGATTTAATGAGAAATAAATAAAAGCATTAAGAAATGTTTTACACATTTATGATCACACAGCAAAATATTTAGATTCCCCGTAGCAGTGGTTGCAAACAGCAGTGGATGGCGAACATTTTCTTAAGTTTTACAACTTAACTGGCTTAGCCACCGATTAGTATGCAGTAAATTAAATTTCATCAATCAAAAGATATTCACCGAAGAGCAAAAACATTATGATCAACGCGTCCATAGGCGTACTGATAGCCCCGCAACCCCGTAGTGAGGGAGGGGGTCATGTGTAAGAAGGCCTCTAACCCCAGAAGAAGGTTTTTTTAAAATTTTTGCTGAAACTTCATATAAAACTTGTTAAAGAAATAGCCAGGAATGTTTGACGGAGGCTTTGAATGAAATATTAAAAAGAAAACGAATTTTTTTTCAATAAATAAGTAAATAAATATAATTATATATATATAATATAAAATAAGTAAATAAATATAATAATATAATTTTTCATTTTTTGTTAAGAATGGTTTGTCCACCAGGGGCGTAAGTTTTTATTTTTGCTTCTGATGTATTTGCAACAAAATCTGAAATGGAAACTCAACTGAAAAAATTCCTTCGTGAACTGATACCACTCACCTCGGAAAACATTTTGAGAATACCTCCTGCTTAAAATAGTGCATGATATTTCCACCAGGGGCGTACACGTATATCTTATTTTTGTCCATATCTTTGTTTATAGATGTCCGATTTGAAAACTTCTTTCTTTATTGGAGAACATTTTCGGTGCAAAATGTTTCACATATAATTTCAAATATTTTTAAACGCACAAGTGCGCCACTAGTAAGTTCAGTTTTCCGTTTACAACAATGTATCGGGACGAAAACCCCAAATTTCTGATTAGCTGCAACAGACATCATCTTTAACATTCTGCATTAAGTTTGCCCAAACATGTAGGAAGTTTTTTTTTTTTTGAGGTTACAGGTTGAACAGACCTGGATTTCACTATATTTTAAAGTAAGAACGTTTAGCTTGTATGTCCTGGAAAAGTCCTGGAATTTTGTGATTGAAAAAGCATATGAGCCATGGGAAGGCAATAGCGGGCATATAATCCAAAGCGATCAATGAAATGTTATGTTATTCACAGGACATATACAAATGAACAAGAAAAAGAAAGCCCGCAGTGAAATCTGTATATCAGTGAGCAAAATGTTGTCCAATATGTAAATTGAATTACATAAGGACAACTGGGAACAGCAGTGGTATTTCTCGTTGACAGCGCGTGTAAGAAGTGTTCCAGTGGCTGCAGATGTCCATAATTATGACTCGTACACATGAATCCGGCGCCGTATGGTGGCGAGCGATTGGATTACTAGAAACATGCAAGTCTGAGGCCCAGATCTAACGAGACTTGAATATACACTCCAGAGTGGTTTCACGTTATGGCAGCAATTCAACAACACCGGTGGGGTGTCACAACGAAGGATCGGCCAAGGTCGTCCAAGGCGTAAATCTCGTGAACAGCATTATGTCGCTTTAACCGCACGGCGTTATACGTCCTATACAGCCTGGAAGTTGTCTTCTTAGCTGTACGCTGACACTGGGACTACGGTATGAAGGCAAACGATATATCGAAGGCTTTAATGAAATTGGCCGTTATGCCAGCAGACTGCAGCTCACAGGAAAGCTCACTTGAAGTAAATGTTCTTCAATGTTTTGTACCTCTAAGGGACAACTAATTTGTTTCATGAAAATTAATCATTGCTACTGTTGATTGCTCTTTCATCACCAATAACTGAAGAAATTCCATAACGAATTCTCCTGCAATACACTTTCATCAACAAAAGTGGCCAGCACATGGAGTTTTTTCTGTTAAAGTATTTTTCTTTCCTTATCGAATCTCCAGAAACTGATGTCCGTGAAACTGCTTTGTCTAGGGCTTTCTTACATCGGTTGTGTCCAATAGAAATACAGATTGATATGTTTTGTACGTTTTGCTCGCATGACAAAACATCTTAACTAACTCTGTAGAATACTCGAGTCGTTCGGATTTGTTTGTCCAATCCCTTTGGTATCTCTTCGAATTCCATTTTGTCGATAGTCGTAGGTATCAATATTCGTGAGAGCTTGAGAGTTGACTCTACTCATCAAAATCCAACGATCGTAAGATGTACGATGTAAATCAGGATTGAATAGATTTGATTTTGTGCATTCATTGTCACAGAACGTTTTCTTTACCACTTTCGCGTTCACCACTGTTTTACAACTCTGTCTCAAAAAATAAAAAGATAATTCCTAAGCATCAGAACATCATATTAAAGCCTGCTTGAACAGAATTTTCGTACCTTTTTAAATCTCATCAACAATTCTGGTAAACCTATTCACGCTAAGTACGAACCAGTTCAGATTTAGCAAAGTCTGAAGAAACCTGGTAAACAGTGAAATACGGCTCTTCTAGGCCGAAAAATAATAAGGTTTTATTTGAGAAAATTTATTCTTAATTAATTTCTTGATATTATCTTGTATTCTTTGTTGACGTAAGAATTACTCTTCGAATTCCATTTGTAGATAGTTATGAGAACTGTTGGATTTGATTTGCTTTGAAAAGACGATCCAAGACAGCGGAAGAAACAATTTCCATAGTATACGAGACAGTGCAAAAGCAGTGCACTGTTGAAGTACAATATTTTCTTCTTTTTTTCTCTCTCTCTTTTTTACGCTTTCCAACCGTAGGTTGAAGAAGCGTAAATGCTCCAGCTTTGTCTGTCCGTCCGTCTGTCTGTCGGCACGATAACTCCCGTAAAAATGGTTCGATTTCGATGAAATTTTAGTATGTGGTAGGGGACCACTGGGGACGAACCATATTGAAAATGGACGAAATGGGGTCAAAGGTCAGGACATAGGATCGGGATCCATTCCATCGCCCTTATCCCGTACTATTAAAGGAGCACTTTTTGTATGTATGTAAATTTTATTTTGAAAACTGCTCTAAGGATTTTGATGAAAGTCGTTAACCTACCGTTTTCTGGTACTAGAAATCGATTTAGCTTGATCTCGACTTTAGAAAAGTCGTTTAGTGGTTTAAATAACCCCCCAGAATCACTACGTTTTTAGTGTCATGGCGTCGTCCCATTAATGTTACCCATGCTTAGAAATCTTATGACGTCACAGTCTCGCAATTGAGATGTTGGCGCGCGGTCACGCCATCTGTCTAATTACGTCACGCGGTGTGTGTGGATCCTATTAAAGTTTTATGACGTCACACTCTTGCGAGCAGATGATCGCGATTCCCATCTGCCTCATTGCGTCACGCGTTGTGTGCGTATGGCCGTCCGCACGAAAACTCGCGTAAAAATCGTTCGATTTCGATGAAATTTTAGTATGTGGTAGGGGAACACCTGGGAAGGAACTCTAATGAAAGTGAACGAAATGGGGTCAAAGGTGAGGACATAGGAGCTGGATCCATTCCACTGCTTTTATGCTTCATGACTAACGTAAAAAATGTTCGATTTCGATGAAATTTTAGTATGTGGTAGGGGACTGCCTGGGAACAAACCCTATTCAAAATGGGCGAAATGGGGTCAAAGGTCAGGACATAGGAGCGGAATCACTTCCATCGCCATTATGCATCATAACTTACGTAAAACTGCTTCGATTTGGATGAAATGTTAGTATGCTGTAGGGGCCTGTCTGGGCACGAATCGTATAGAAAATGGGCGAAATGGCAAAGGTTAGGACACAGGAGCGGGATCTATTCCATAGCCCTTATGTATCATAACTTACGTAAAAATGCTTCGATTGCGACAAAACTTTATCATGTTATTTCGGAGGTATACTGAACCGGTTCTGTTAAATATAATCGAAATGGGATCTCAAAGGTCATGGCACAGGACCGAGATTTATTCCACAGTCATTATCCTCATAACTTGAGTAATGATTTCTGGTATGTTGGTAAGCGTGTTATAATCAATGCATTGCATGAATTTACTAGTTTTACTGAGCGATAGCTTTAAAATTAAAAATTGAGTGGGTGGAAATTTTGTTTTATTTTGTTGAAAGCCAGACACTTTAAATTGATCGATTGCCACAGAATTGTGTGTGGAGCATCCGGTGAGGACTGTAGTCTGTCAGTCAGAAGCTGGAAAAATTATTAACGGTTCAGAGAAACGAGAAATCTTCATGACTGTCAATCTAGTGTGATTACCCAGGAGCTCAATGGTCACTTCTGAAGTAGTAAAAAAAAAAAAAAATCTGCTACGAAGCAGTTGAGGAGATCGGTGTTCACAGGTTATATTCATCCAGTGCTTTCTAAAGATGTGATTTCCACCTCTCCACAAAGTTCACCTTATTTACGAACTGCATGATTAGGACTAATGTCATCGAATGGTGTTCTGCCAATTCCTTCAAAAACATGGGTGTATTCAGATCTTTTCAGCAGTAATTTCTGTAGGAAAAATTTGCTGTGTTGGACTTATGGGAATCTGCTTTCGATGGAGACGAGTCGGGTACACGATAAGAGTTTTTATGGTGTGGGCGCGGTACTGGGAATAATCGACCTCTTCATGGATGTGCACTTTGTTGACACCAGTATGCCAAGTAAAACATAAATAGAAGGATGCTCATTCTTGATAACATTCTTTTCCCACAACTATGACTCCATCATGACTGTATATTGCCACATTCCGTTTGGAATGTTCCTAGACAAGCCAGTGGGAAAGGAAAGATGTCTGTCAAATGCCATCAAGATCTCCTGATCTCACTTGGTTTGTATTCTCTATGTGGAGGCATGTGAAGTCAACTGTTTACATTGAGCGGCCCAGAAATGTGGGGTAACTTACGGAGAAAGGCAAAGATAAATGTGTGAAATCAGTGTTAATTAGTTAAATATTAAATAATCTTGTATACGACTTTCGTACATGGAATCAAAAAGTACTTCCAAATTGGTGGGCAACAATTATAAAACTTATCTGTGAATGTGCCGTGCGGTGCTCGACATTTGCGCCACCCTGTAAATGATTTGGTGGCAGAGTGGTTACATTGCTCACCCAAGGTTTCGGATCGCGTACTAAATGCTTCATTGTGATTTGGGACGAAATTTCAAGGTCCCTTACAAATAGTATGTGGACATATTGTATGGAGAAGGTTTTTCTCTGTGCAAAGCGCAGACCCAGGAAGAACACCGCCAGTAACCGTGCCGTTCAGAAGAGTGGTTCCCAGCACTGAAATGAAATTATACGCAGGGTTTTAGGAAGGAAGCGTGTGATCGCAGGTTTAAACCAGCCCTTAGAAACGAGAAGCTAGAATCTTTAGACCAGGCAACATAATAGGAAAATCGATCAGAAGTAATTAAGAGGAAAAAATTGGTGGCACCCAACACAGTCTGTCGTGAAGAAGACTCCATCACGGCGGGGCAAAGAAGGACCAGGCCCCACTGACGGGCAGGATGGGTTTCATTGCACACCCCGACATTACCTGAATCTCTTAGTCGTTAAGTATTGATATCATGCAGGTTATTTTTCAGTTGAGGTTCATTTCCTCAGATCCCAACATCCATTGCCAGGGAACAGGCGGAACTGACTGTTCTGTTATTTGGCATCATCCTCACTTCCCCATCATGATTTTATACAGAGTAACAATTTTCTGAATGCTGTCGATTTGGTTGTTCCTTACTAGCCTTTGACGTCATAAAATAACCGTTACTTTCTGCCTGTATGCGAGAAAAAATGTTTTTTTAAAGTGAATCACAATCAACTGTGACGCAGTAAATAAGCATTTGCTAGTAAACGTGAATGAATAAAACTGTTAGGGGAGGGGGTGTATTTTTACAGGTGGGGAGAAAGGATCTTTAAATTGTACGTACAAAGCAGCTGTCTGAAAATAGAGCTATGCAAGTCTTAAGTTTTCTTATATTTTTTTAATACAAAGATATTGAGTACTGGAGGGGAGGGGGTGAAAAATTTGTTAAAGAAAAATTCTACAGACAACGGATTTCAGATAAACACCTACCCCCTTTTACTGCTCCTTATTCATATCTAATGGTACATGATAAATACAGGATATAAACCAGGAAACTTCGTAAAAAAAAAAAGTGTAGACACGCACTAAAGTATGAAATGAAGGAAGCATTAGCAGGTCCTTGAGCAAGTATGGCATGAAAAAGAAAGCACATTGCAATTAGAAATATAAAAAAATATATTGGCATCCCCTCTCGCACAAAAAATATAATAATAATAATGAACCAAAATGAGAAATAAAAAAAAAGGTACATTAGCAAGCCCCCGAGCAACGATGACATAGGAATAAGAAGAAATGTACACTAAAATAATATGTGGATCTAAATATGGAACATTTGCATACCACTGGTGTCAAGGATAACGAACGAAAAAAAAAAGGCTCCGAACTTTCGGTTGTATGAGCACGTCTTTTGAATCCGTTCCGATGTGAATAAAATTCATCAAAGTTATTTCAAATCAATGGAAGCGGTTTAAAAAAGCAACAACACAGCAAGATTTTTACGATCGATAAAATATACAGAAATAGAAATGGCTACTTACTTTCACGAGCGGCTGAAAAAAGATGTTGCGAAAATTAACAAATGGCGCTCAAAACGTTTTTCATAGCAGAAAGAAGATATCAGACAGAGCGATTTTCAAATCGAATAGTTAAAAGAATAAATAGAGAAGGAAACATGATAGAACTCTACGCCTTCTAGCAGAAATATAATGGAAAAGTTGAAAATAGGCAAAAAATATTCTTCGCTGAAAAGTTATGCTAAGAATAAAGAACTTTTCAGTTTCCCGGAAGCAGAGATGGCGAGGAAAAGGTTTTTACCTTTACGCCCCCTAGAAGAAAATTTGTGCATTATTTAAAGACTATAATGCTCCACATCTCCATTGTAGCGAATGGCATCAGTAAGAAAAATAAATTTCTCAAAGGATTTTTAGAAGCGGAGATAAGCTGCTGCAAACAGAGGTACATAAATTCTACCGAGCGACAGAACTATGAACCATAAAACTCCTCAAATATAAACCTAAAGTGTTCCACAAGGTAAATGATATCCGGTGTTGAAACAGTTTTTTAAATCGCACATGTGGAAACAGAAATATTGAGAAAAACAGGTTAAACTTTGGCGCCCCTAGCGGTGAAATTGTGTCTTACTTTGGGTAGGAAATACACACGAAATAACCTTCATAGTCAGTATCTGACCGGACTTTTTTCAATCTTTTTTCTCGCAGATATTGCTGAAAACGGAAACGTGAGCTCACGCCCTCTAGTGGCACACTTGTGCGTTAAGAAAAAATTATATGCGAAACATTTCGCACCGGAAATGCTCTACAACAAAGAAAGTATTTTTCATATCGGACTCTTAGAAGCAAAGATATCGACAAAAATGTGATATACATCTACGATCCCTTGCGAAAAACCTATGCATTATTTTAAGAAGAAAGTATTCTGAAAAGGTTTTCCGAGGTGAGTGGTAACGGTCCACGAAACAATTTTTTCAATTGGGTTTTCAAAAACTCAGATTTTGCTACAAATGCATCAGAAGTAGAAAAACAAAAACAAAACACAATTTTTTCAATTGGGTTTTCAAAAACTCAGATTTTGCTACAAATGCATCAGAAGTAGAAAAACAAAAACAAAACACTTACGCCCTCTGGTGGCCAAACCATTCTTCATCAAAAATTAGAAATTATATGCGAAACATTTTCTATGAGGAAAATGTTTTGGAGTTTTAGAAGCAGAGAAAAATGTAATTTACCTTTACGCCCCCTTGCAGAAAATCTATGCATTACTTGAAAAAGACTATACCTAAAATAGTCTTTGATATAAATGTCATCGAAAGGAAAAATAATTTTTTCAATCTGATATATACTTTTCTATGTGCATCATCCACAAATATGTGGAATAAAATGTATTTCGAATTCAATATCATCTGCGTATACGCCCTCTAGCGGCAAATTGTGCACCAAAAACAGCCGGAATGCAAGGATCATCATTTTCACATTTCAAGCTTCCCAATGCAAAAAGAGTTTTTCAAATAGGCTAAATAGTTATAGAGATATGGTGTCCACAGACAGACAGACGGACGGACAAACCGATAACATAAGCACGATCTTTTTTCACAAAAGACTTGCTAAACGGGGGGCCTGCAGTGAAATTAATAACATGCATTAGTTGGCCTTCTTGCAACGATGTCATACAAAGAAAAAGAAGCGCATAATAACTGTGGGTGAATAAGTAATTTCGTACCATCATCATCATCAACCATTATCAATCCACTGCTGGACGAAGGTCTCCCCAAGTTTCCTCCACAACGGTCTGTCTTGTGCCAGTCTCCTCCATGTCACTCCCGCATATTTTCGAATTTCATCCACCCATCTCCCATGTGGTCTTCTTCTGGGTCTTTTCCTGTCCCTTGGAATCCAATCTAAAATTTCGGCTGTCCATCTATGGTCTGTCCTTCTGGCAGTATGTCCAGCCCATTGCCATTTCAGGGATTTAACTCTGATCATGATGTCTTCCACTCTTGTCATTTTTCGGATCCACGAGTTCCTCTTCTTATCTCTCCTAGTTACACCAAGCATGCACCTGTCCATGCTTCTTTGAGTTGTCTGCAGCCTTTGTATGTCTCTTTTAGTTAAGGTCCACGTCTCTGCACCATACGTAAGCACTGGAAGGATGCATTGATCAAACACTTTTCTTTTAAGACATAATGGCATATTGCTCTTGAAAATTATGCTGTTTCTTCCAAAAGCTCTCCAGGCAAGTTTTGTACGCCGATTAATTTCTTCATCAATGTGACCCTCACTTGATATCTGCTGTCCAAGATAAACATACCTATTTGTTATCTCCAGTTTTTCTCCATCAATCGATAAATCTTCATTTCTTGTAAAAGCATTGAACATCACTTTTGTCTTCTGAAAGTTCATTTTTAATCCCACTTCTTTACTCTTGTCAGCAAGTTCCTGGATCATACTCTGCAGCTCTGATGGGGTAGTTGCAAAAATGACTACGTCATCAGCAAAACGAAGGTGGGTTAGATAATCTCCATTAATCTTTATCCCTTTGTTTTCCCAGTTCAGTGATTGAAAGACATTTTCCAATGTGGCATTAAAGAGCTTCGGAGATATGGTGTCACCTTGTCTCACTCCCTTTCCAATTTTTATGTGTGTTGTATTTTCAAACAGCCGAATCTCTGCACTTGCATTTTCATAGATGTTATTAATAATATTAATGTATGCATCTTCAATACCGCAGGATTTCAGAGCCATTGTAACTGCTGATGGTTTCACCGAATCAAAGGCTTTTCATAATCGATAAAAGCCATGCACAATGGAAGTTCATATTCCCTCGCTCTTTCAATTAGTTCTCTCAGTACGTGGATATGATCTATTGTGCTGTAGCCACTCCTGAATCCAACTTGTTCTCTCGGTTGAGCCATTTCGTACCATACCAAAAAAAAAAAAAAAAAAAAAAAAAAAATGTTACTTAATAAAATTGCAGTTTTCATCATAAAAAATTGTTGATGAAACTTTGTATGATTGATTACTGGTTCTTGTTTTTTCTATGTAAAAATAAATATCTGGATGATGCACATAGAAAAGTATATGAAATAATATCCGACGCTTACAAAAAAATTTCCTTACACCGCATTGCGAAGTTAGAGCAGCTTACGTTTTACAGGCCAGGAGATCTCTCCAGGGAATCACATCTAGATGATTGAGAAGAAAAGTTCGTACAGAACTTCACAAAAATGTTACTGATTCAAAATGTGATGATTGATCATTGGCTGCTGCAGAGTTGCTGTTTTGATTACATGTGTGATGCATTCACCCACTAAAGTACAGGGTTGGACAGAATAATGTGAACACCTAGGAGGAGGAGGAGAAGGTTTTACGTATCTAGTAGTGTATGGCAGCACCTTTGGTATTCAAAACCGCCTGAATCCTCTTTGGAATGGACACATACAAATCCTGGATGGTGGTTAGTGGTATGTTACACAATTCTTCATGCAGAAACTGTTCCAGGTCCTCGAGAGATGCAGGACGAGGATAACGGGATCTTACTGTTTTCCAACAGAACACAGTGGCTCGATGATGTTAAGTCTGGTGATTGGAGCGGCCAAGGAAGGTGTGAAAGTTCGTCCTCATGTTCCTCAAACCACGATTGGACATTCCGAGCTCTGTGAATTGGAGCGTTATCATCTTGATAGATGGCATCCTCTGCAAGAAACTATGCCTGAGCCATTAGATGGACTTGGTCGGCCAAAATGGTTTTATATAATCATCCGTTCTTTCAAGGTGATCAAAGTCCCTGCTGAAAACCACATGACAGAACCACCACCATGCTGCACTGTTGGAAGCAGACAGTCAGGGTTGTAAGCTTCTGACGGTGTTCTCCACACGTAAACACGTCTTGCGGTGGGGAACAGTGTGAATGTAAATTCATCTGACCACATTACACGCTTCCATGCATCTGGAGTCCACGTTGTGTGCTGCCGTCGCCGTTGTGCATTCACCGTGTCACCAGAGGTTTCGCGATAGCAGCTCTGCCATGCATATCTTGTTTATGCAGTTTCCTGTGCATTGTTTTCGTTGTTGCTGGGGTCTGAAAGTGCAGATTGAGCTCCGCACTAATTTTTGGCACCTTGGTCTTCTTATTACGGGTAACAATCCTCTTTTATGCTCTCCTGTCTCTATCAGTCAGGGTCGTTTCCCAGCCGCTCTTGTGTTTCGCAGACGAGGTTTTGCTACTGAAACTGTATGCTGTCATGATGCTAGACACAGTAGCTCTGGATACCCCCACTACCCTGGCGAATGTTTGTCACGGAGACACCAACTTTCCGGCCACCAACAATTAGCTCTCTTTCAAAGTCCGTTAGGTCGCTCATTTCGTCGTCACTTTGAGAGAAACTTTGAACAAGACACTATAAATGCACTTAAACAGGACGTTAAAGTTCTAAACAAAGCAATTGCAAGCAAAAAATGGTGTATACCTTTGCGTATTGCGACGTACGCAGCTGCATTAAAAGTAACGGCTCTTAGTGTGGTGGCCACATTTTTCTGTCCAACCCCTGTATGTCTAGATAATGGTGGTGGTTGGGGGCGTCGCATCGAGATGTTTATCTTGACCTCTGATCTCTTGAAGAACTGAGATGGCTTGGATAATGGAGAAACCTTTTTCGTCCGTCACAAGTGTTTCCCCCTCGCTCGTTTGAGCACTCTCTCACCTAGAACTCGGACGGAAGAACATAACCGCTTATTGCTGTCGCCATTTAAACTGCCCATCAGTTACCTAACGTACCTCTCGTAGAAAACCTCAATCTTCATTTCGTGTCTCCCAAAACAAAGTTTAGCTATAGTCACGTGCTCATTACGTGACTCGAAGGAAGGGAATGCACAAATGACAGTACTGAGGTCGAGCTCCGCGGAACAGCAGCGCAGTTGAATTTTATTGTTGACTAAGCACAAAGATTAATAATAAAGAAACATGATTACAAACACATTCCCAGAGTTTTAGATGAACTTAACCCGACCATCACAGAAATTATGCTTAGAGAGCGTTTAGAACTAATGCCGTGTTCTTCAGTTGTCCGTAATGCGCTTTTAAGTTCAGAGTATGTTTGTCATGTATCCCCGGTTCTTATGTTGTTAAATACAAAGCTGTTATCTAAGCATTTGATTTTGCAAGAAAATTGGAAATTTAGCGCCCAAAACCAGTTCGTTGTGCAAACAGCATTTGGAAACCAAAAATCTATCATTGTACTAGCTTTGAATGGTTCCTTGGTTTCTAAGGTAGGCAGACCGTGTAATCATATTAGTAAAGTTTCTTCATGCGCATACTTTAGGACAGGTGGATTGGAAACAGAGTGCTAAGAATAATAAAATTTACAGCGAAGCTTAAAAGAGGAGCGCGTAGAAAACTATTGACCTAATTAAAACTGTGCATTATCTGAACTGGGCGGAAGAATTCATTCAAAACATTCACTCCCTCGATTGTTCGATCATCTGACTTTCAGCAGAGCAGGAATGGTTGACTTCGAAGGAGCTCCTTGGCGCAGGCACCCATTAAGTTTTCGGTAAGAATAATACAAAAAAAAAAAAAAACTTTTTAAAGTGGCCACTTTTGAATCTTAGATGGGAAAAAAAAATTCAGTTTCTTTTCAGTATCAGTGGTAAACTGGCGATCCGTAAACGGCCCTGGAAGTTATTTTGTGCCGCCCACTTTTGGAAAAAACTATCAAGGTATCCCATCTTTAAAACAATAAAAAAACTATCTCAACATCGCCGTTTACTGTTTAAACATCTTTTCAACACTAGTCTACGAATTATTGCAGTTTTTATTTTAATTGAGGCAAAAATTATATTTTATCAACATTTTACCCTTTTTCCTGGACCGCAGGTTTCTAGTAAAATTCAATGTAAGAACAAAATGACTTCCGTTACTGAGGTGCAGCAGACAAGGTATGTTCCTTGTCTGTTGTTGTTCAGACTTTTTCAGTTTGTATGAATTTTATTGCGGTAACTGAATTCACAATTTGTGATAGTTTCCGCGCTTTTAATGAAACCGAAGGTCTAAATGTACTAAAAATCCAATTTATTTTTCGAGACTTACCTATCATTAATAAAATAATTATGAAAAAATTATCTTTAACAAAACTGAAAATGTCCGGGATTGCAAAAAATTCAGTGCAAATTTGTAAAGTGAGAGAAATTAAAGAATGCAAAAATTGTTATTTTCAAAGTCTACCTGAAACTGATTTTTCAGAACTGCAGTTTAAGAATTAGCATAACCATGAAGCCCAAAAAGTAATAAATCAATATCGTTCAATAAACAAACAAACAAATAAGTAAAAGCATACATGTGTAATAAAACAGCAACCCCAAAATTTTGCGATTGGTTACCCTCAGCGCATTAACTTACACAATGAATTTCGAGTTTCTGTCCCTGACTATTGATAGCATATTCGATTCAATTCAATTGTATTGATTATTTAACTGAAATGTATTGATTAATTATTTGTATTGATTATTTAACTGAAACTGTGTGCCCTTGAAGGACGGGGATGAAATCTGAAAGTCGGAAAGGGATGTATGAAGAACACGTTTACCTCAACAGAACATTTGCTGCGCAGGATTTTTTTTTTCTTAAGCCGTCAAAGTGGTAAACACACTTTGTCGTTTTAGTGTAACTTGGTTTTCTCTACAACAATACTGAAGTATAAATACGTATATATTTATACAACTTGAAGTATTTATTCCGTATTAAATAGTGTAACAATTTATAAAACACTCAACGACTAAGTGCCGAGCTTACACACTCCGAACGGGAGGCTTTCTCAAGGCCAGTGAACACAAGAATAGTTTCGGGAACGACGATAATTTGAAATCTTGGAGTGCGTATCTACTACGTGTCTACGTGATATTGCGTCACGCAGAAGGTGGTGTCTCGTGACCTACCTTTCAAACTTTCTCATTTTTCTCTTAAGGCTCTACGAGACCCGCCATCTTGTATTGCTGCCTTCTCTTGTTAACCAACGGGCAAGCGTATTTCACAAATTGCTCGGGCAATTTTGCACATTTTGGAACACCGTTTGTGGCTAACTCAAGATATATGATAAATAAAGAGTTCCCTGGTTTCAGATTTTTTATTGACCTTTCCCTTCATTTTTTATCTGCAGCGAAAGTCGTACCAAGGCGTCTTCCATAGTTTTATTAATTAATAAAACATACTTAAAAAGTCCAAAATGAAAATCTGAAACCAGGGAACTCTTTATTTATCATATATCTTGCGTTAGCCACAAACGGTGTTCCAAAATGTGCAAAATTGCCCGAGCAATTTGTGAAATACGCTTGCCCGTTGGTTAACAAGAGAAGGCAGCAATACAAGATGGCGGGTCTCGTAGAGCCTTAATATCCTATGCCAGCAGGATCTTCCACGCAGGCGAGTGTTCGAGGGAAGGGCTCTCGTTGCAAGGGTTGGGGTGTATGAATATTTCGATTTCGATGCTTTCTCTAGTCAGTGTTCCTTTGTAGTCAGTGTATGGAGCGATCCTCGTGTTTTTCCACACCGGTACGGCGTCATATTGGGCTACTTCTTTGCATAGCGCTGTTTGTGTTTTTCCTGCTTTAATGTCCCATATGTGTTATTTCCCCCTAATCGTAAGGGATCTTTTGGTCATTCCGATGTATGATCGAGACAAGCCATCTGGATATTCTAATGGTATCTCATACACCCCAGCTCCAGAATTCATGTCGGAGTCCTTATGCGTATTTGTTGTTGCTGTGGCAATGGACATTGATGATTTGATTCCAATGCTTAATCCACGGCGCTTCATAAGGTTCGTGAACACAAACGAAAATTTCGGGATGTATGAAATGGATCCAGCAAACTGCAAGTTGTCGACTCCTGGGCGTGGTGTCTTGTGCTTTCTAGTTATCTTGTGTGAGACGGATCGCAGAGTCCGTTCCGAGAATCCAGCAGTGACCCCTTTGTTGATGATATTTGTTATTTCGCTGTCCCTCGTTTGTTTCTTTGGTGGAGCAAATCGTGATTGCTCTATTGAAGTGGGTACGGAATGCCGCCATTTTATATGAGCTAGGGGATACGGACTTAGGAGGGATGAAATTTGTCACTGTTGTTGGTTTGTAATATACGGTGGAGCATAAGCGGCCATCTTGGGATCTGCTTATCTCAGCGTCAAGAAACGGAAGCTTCCCGTCTTTTTCTTTTCATAAGTGAATTTAATGGAGGGGTGGATGGTGTTGATTCGCTGTCGAAATTCCTCGAGGTCTCTGTCATCATGTTGCCAAATTAAAAACACATCGTCCACATATCTGAGCCATAATTTAGGTTTCTTGCCACTGCTTGAGAAGATATTTTCCTCTAGCGGGTGTGGGACAGCTTCCGCGAGCACTCCTGATATTGGAGACCCCATGGGGGCACCTTTTGTCCGCTTGTAATGTGTTCCTAGGAACTGGAAGTAGCTATTGTTTACAACCAGTTCCAACACCCTTCGTATGTCTTGCACTGCCTCCGGAGGTTGTTCACTATCTCTGGTAAGAAAGTTCTCTAGGTTGTCACACGCTTCTTTGACCGGGATTGACGGGTATAACGATGCCACGTCGAAACTAACCATAATCTCCTTTTCATCCAAACTTATGTCATTTATTCTGCTTATATATTATATATAAGCAGAATATATATTTATATTCTTGACTTAGCAAAGGTTTGTCGACCCAAAATATGGTGGCCCGCTGGGAGTTCTCCCAGTTTCCCGGCGGCCCATTCCGCTCCTGTTCAGTACGTAATAAAATTTATGACGCCCCGGTTGCGCAGTGGTTTGAGCGATGGCTTCTGATCGTTCGTCCCAGATGGGTCCGGGTTGGAATCCCGGTGAGGCATGGATGTTGTGTTTGTCTTACGGCGCTGGTTCTCTCCCTTCCCTGGAACCAGTGGCCCTAAATTAAGTACTGCCGACTGCTTATAGCCCACTGAGTTACTCATGGTGGTCGTTAAACCTCCAACAAAACAAAAACAAAAATATTTATTATAACATGGGTACGTGTTACGGACAAAGCTGATATACATTTAAATCCATTTAGCTTCCGACCTTTTGGGGCGGGGCAAAGCTAGATAGTTCGTGTAATTAGGAGGATGTTAACTAGCATGACGGAGAACATATGAAACTTAAAATTCATCATTTAGAAGCATACACCGATGAGTTATTCCATTATGACCACCCCCAGCCTAGAGAAATGAGCGCGCCTGGAGACTGAACGGTGGCACAGGTGAAGGTCACAGAGCAATATATATACAACCAGAGGACCAGCTTTCGGTTAGTAGAGTGTTCGGTGTCAGAATGGGAAAAGCTGTCGATTTAGCGGAGTTTGATAAAGGACAAATTGTGATGACACGGCGCCTAGGAACTATGATCTCGGAAACTGCGCGGCTTATGGGTTGTTCACAGAGAGACCGCAAGGCCACAGTGCGACAAATCACCTGCAGCTACAACAGTGGTGATCAGAGCGGTGTGTCACAACACAGTTCATCGCAGCCTTCTGCCCGTGGGCCCTTTGTAGCCGGAGACTCATTCGGGTCGCCATGCTCACTGCACGTCCTCGCCAACAACGCATGAAATGAGCCCAAGGTAATCGAGATTCGAGCTTAGATAATTGGAAAAAGTGGCCTGGTCTGACGAATCAAGATTTCTGGTGCATCACGTTGACGGCCGAGCGCGGATACCCCGATTACCAACTGAAACTATGGCAACCTGGGCGCACTGTTGGGCGGAAACAAGCCGGCGGCGGCTGTGTTATGCTGTGGGCGATGTTTTCTTGGGACACTTTAGGCCCCAATAGCACAATCCCTGACAGCTGTCAGGTACCTGAACACAGTTGCGGACCAAGTTCACCCATTCATGGCAACTGTGTTCCCTGCTGGGGATGGCAATTACCAACAGGATAATGCGCCATGCCACACTGCCAAAATCGTCAAGGAGTGGTTCGAGGAACAGGCTGGTGACTTTGTGTTAATGTCCTGGCCTCCAAATTCACCTGACATGAACCCAATCGAACATTTGTGGTTCGACTTAGAAAAGCGGGCTCGAGCTAAATACCACCGCCCCGAAATGTACGGGAACTGGAATACCTTTGTTGACATTATGGTACCAGAATACCTATCGCCACCTCATCGAATCAATGCGTGGCCGCTATTTTGCTGGCTAGAGGGGGTTAAACAGCTTATTAGTTAGGTGGTCATAATGCAATGCCTCATCGGACTGCATTGAAAATGACGAAGGAAATGCTGAAAATAACTTTACCAAAAACTACTGTTCAGAAACGGACATGCAGCCACTCAAAGACCCGTTCATCTAGAAAAATGACGTCACTACTCAGACTTCAAGCCGAAATATCTACTGGATTTCTTTTTAAATCTCATTGCCATCTTATTACTGTTAGTACTTGTTTTTCGGCGCCTTGTGTTTCAGCAGACAAACAAACAAAGCTAGGACAAATAAATGTATGTCGGATTGAACTAGAGGAGTGGGTTTCCTGTTAACGAAGATGAACGATTAGTGTGTGCCCTGAGTTGTTAATTTATACAAAATGATTGAATTGGATGAAGTTTTAATTTGTAGTTATTCATGTCGGTCCATTGTAGATGAAGGTTTGGGAATGAGTCAAATCGCGGACAAGGTCATTCTCCCATTTGCTGACACAGGGGAGAGGAACCAGCTGTTTATGATGGGCTTTCTTAATGAAACTGGGCAATTGAAGTAGGCACACACATCAACGCTTTAGGCACAAGAACGTTTATTCAGTGATCATCTGCCCTGTTGAAGGTAGACTAGACCAAGATGCACAGTGAAACTGCAGTGGACGATGCATAAAGGTTATTATGATTAAAATGTTGAAATGTGTTCTCTAATTGATTGCTTGGTTGAATAGTAGAATTCTGAAAGAAAAAGAAAGCCAAAATACAGAAACAAACAAACAAACAAAAAAAAAACATGAAAGGTGATGACTTAAGGTCTTCATATGGCATTTTCTTAAAACTGGACGCATTTGATGGCAAAGGTACGATTGTACGGCAACAATTAAAATACGTCAGAACTGTTTTGGTGGGGTCCGAAATGTGATTTAGACAGCTGATTAATGTGAGCACCGGCGGTAACTTTGGAATAAGGTGTGCTACTTTAAAGACTATATTTTCCACTTGCTAAAATAAAGTATTTTCCGTTTACTGATTCAGTGCTATTCGCTTAGCCGTAATTACACTAGCTTTTAGAATGAATTCAAGCTGTGTTGTACATGCTTCATAATATTCGGCCTTTTCAGTGTTTTGAGGATTTCTGGCGTTGAATTCCTGAATAAATTATTAAATTTGTAGCTCTGGATTTCTAGTTTAGTTGGACCTATCGGGGAAAGAACAAACAAACGCAGTATTGTTCCTCTAATATATTTTGGATGCATCAGTTCAGAATTTGCGGATAAGTATGAGCTTTCGCGAAGGACATTTTTTTGGGAAATTGGCATTTGAATTCCAAGTGTGAGTTTCGGCGAAAAAAAAAAAATCTGTTTTAGATCCTTGCTGCAGCGTAGCGTATGGGCGATGTGGATCTAAAAAACAAACAAGCAAGCGAAATAAAAAATAAAAAAACCCCTGTGGGCTTTATTTCAATTCTGCTCCTGTTCCTATGGAAAATAAATGAAATGAAATAAACACCTTTTTCCGTACTAGTTAGTAGTCGTTCCGCAAAACGAGTTTACACTTGGTTTTGAGAATCCGAGCTAAAAGTATACGTAAGAATTAAAGCGAAAATTGGAAGGTTGCATAGTCACTGTTTCTTCGAAACCTGTGACACAAAAGGAGTTGAGGAAAAATCTCTCGAATCATGTGCATGCAGTCACTACGTGCGCATAGTGTATATATTTTTTTCTTATTAGAATGGATGCATTCGAACAGACTGTGAACGTACACGCAGGCTTAAAAAAAATACCTCATCTTTTTTTTTTTCGTTCTGAAAGAAGTATAACGCAAGCAGTAATTGCTGCTACAGAAATGTTTACAGGAATGACATTGTTACTCCGATAACGTAATTTGCCTTTTCCTCAATTTAACGACAGGGAACAAAGAGACATTACCGTGCAAATTATAACGGATGCACTTTAAAAAATTCATGGGCAAAAAGTTGTGGATTCACTCGGGGCCACTTAGCCAAGGAAGCTTTTGTATGCCAGCCGTTTCTCTCGAATCTTCATTCATTTTTAATTTTGGAAGTCCCTTCCCCATCCTGTTTTTTTTTTTTTACGTTTTTGGAATTTTCACAAAATTTGTACCAGCTGCTCCATTTCGTTTATTCCAAAGAGCAGCACAAATAGCTTTCCGTTACTTCTTGTCTTCCCCCTCCTCCCCCTTTCACACCAATTCACGCAACATTTTTACCATACAGAACATTTCACAATTACTCCATTCGTTTCTTCCCTTCATTTTGCCTTAAAGCAACGCGTAATCATGCAGTCTAGGAAGGTCTCGTGCATTCTTTATTCGTGCAGCGCATAGAAATTTGCGAGCTCCATTAAGAGCTTGCAAACTCCGTGAAACCAAACATAAAGCAAAACTACAGAAGTAAGTAGTAGGCGCGTTTTCAAAAGCAAAGGGCAGGTAGTTATAATGAAATATGTGCGCCCAGAAATTTCAACTTAAACATCGTATTTAAGTTCTTATAGCCCTGATCTTGTCTTTCGAGTTGGGTAGAAAAACAAATGGCACATAAAACGAAACTATACAAGCAGTCAATATATTCTAATTAAAGTTTTATTGTTTGTACCACAGGATTTGTTTAAGATTTAATCAATTCAAGTGCAATAGAGAGAGAGAGAGAGAGAGAGAGAGAGAGAGTGTGTGTGTGTGTAGTGCTTAAGACAAAAGTTATCGCAGCTGTTAAGAGTAAATTTTACATTTAGAAGTTTTGTGCAATAATGTTATAAAACAGTACATTTCATCATTTCTTAAAGTTAATTGAAACTTTTGGTCAGTTAAAAAAAAAAAAAAATCAGTGTTTTCGATTTTGCGAAGTTTCTGTCTAAATACGGAAAAACTTGAAACCGTCTTTTCTGAAATAAACTGAGTTACTGACTACGAAAAAACTGTGAAAGTAAGGGGGTTATATATATATATATATATATATATATATATATATATATATATTGCCTGGAGAGCTTTTGGAAGAAACAGCATAATTTTCAAGAGCAATATGCCATTATGTCTTAAAAGAAAAGTGTTTGATCAATGCATCCTTCCAGTGCTTACGTATGGTGCAGAGACGTGGACCTTAACTAAAAGAGACATACAAAGGCTGCAGACAACTCAAAGAAGCATGGAGAGGTGCATACTTGGTGTAACCAGGAGAGATAAGAAGAGGAACTCGTGGATCCGAAAAATGACAAGAGTGGAAGACATCATGATCAGAGTTAAATCCCTGAAATGGCAATGGGCTGGACATACTGCCAGAAGGACAGATCATCGATGGACAGCCGAAATTTTAGATTGGATTCCAAGGGACAGGAAAAGACCCAGAAGAAGACCACATGGGAGATGGGTGGATGAAATTCGAAAGTATGCAGGGGTGACATGGAGGAGACTGGCACAAGACAGACCGTTGTGGAGGAAACTTGGGGAGACCTTCGTCCAGCAGTGGATTGATAATGGTTGACAATGATGATGATGATGATATATATATATATATATATATATATATATATATATATATATATATATATATATATACTTAAGAGGGATGTAAGGTCAGGTGATGCGTAACATCACAGCCTCTCCTTGACAAATGTCAACCCCGCCTTCTCGTGGTGCATCCTGTTCCCACTAAAGGGGCTCTGACGACCGCCAATAGCGGTATAACTATACCATCGGGATTAGAGGAAATTCTATCCCACACTCACCAACCCGCTTGGCCAGCGTGGTGAGTTATGGCCAAACCTCCAAAATGACTCCACAACTTAAATCTTGGCCCTCAGTCTCCGGCAGCTGGAATGTACCTGGGCCAAGGCAGCGGCCAGTGCGACATGAAGGCAGAGGGTGCTAAGAATCCCCGGAGGACCGGACTAGGCTGCCATCTGATGCTGACCTTGGCAACGTACAATGGACGCTCCCTATCTTCTGATTCAAGGCTTCTTGAATTGGAAGAGGAACTACAAAGGATCAAGTGGGACATCGTGGGGCTAAGTGAGGTAAGGAGAAAAGGAGAAGATCTCATCGAACTGAAAAGTGGACATCTCTTCTACTATCGTGGGACAGATACTGGCAGAACTAGTGGTGTTGGATTTATAATAAACAAGAAACTGAAGGATAAAGTTGTAGAAGTTGAAAGTTCCTCTGACAGAGCTGCACGGCTTGTTATCCAACTCTCGAAAAGATACCAGGCTCAGATTATTCAAACTTATGCACCCACCACAAGTCATCCTGAAGAAGAAATTGAAGAATTTTATGAGGAAATTTGTCATCTAAATAATAAAGGTAAGCAGCACTTGAAAAAATTATGGGAGATTTCAATGCAAAAATAGGGCAACGGCAACAGAATGAAACTTCAGTAGGTAAATTCGGTCACGGCAACAGAAACCAGCGTGGAAATACTCGTTGAGTTTGCAGAGGCAGAAGGGTTTTTCTCATCTTGAACTCCTTTTCAAGAAAAAGCCACACAGGAAATGGACATGGAGACATCCAAATGGGACGACAAGTGAAATTGATTTTATTATGTGTAACAAAAAATTCGTCATAGAAGACTGCAGTGTGCTAAACAAGTTCAACACAGG
The DNA here is from genome assembly GCA_039090855.1 of Macrothele yani. Taxonomy (NCBI): domain Eukaryota; kingdom Metazoa; phylum Arthropoda; class Arachnida; order Araneae; family Macrothelidae; genus Macrothele; species Macrothele yani. Next base: position 6,464,487 of record CM076994.1, on the reverse strand, counting down.
TAGTGACCATAGATTGGTGAGATGTAAGATGCACCTCAACACTAAACTTGAACGTGACAAGCTCATAAGACAAACAAAATCTATTGACATAACCAACCTTAAAAAACACCATAATACCTTCAAGTTGGAACTGAAGAACAGGTTCTCTGCTTTAGAAGGCCTAACATCGGAAGAAGTGGACATCTCTGAAGTTAACAGAAAAGTAACCAAAGCTCTTATGGAAACAGCAACAAAATTAGCTGGGTCTAAGAACAAGTTGCATGTAAATAAATTATCAGGAAAAACGAAAATGTTGATGCAAAAAAGAAGAGAGATGAGGACAACTAAAGAAGATGTGACTTCCAAAGTGGAATATATAGAGCTATGCAAGACAGTACGAAAAAGTATCACTGAAGACGTAAGAAAATTCAACTGTGAACTAGTGAGGAAAGCAATTGAAAACAACCAAAGCCTAAAGATAGCAAAGGGACATCTCAGTAAGGGAAGAAAACAGATTATGGCACTGAGAAAAGAAGATGGTTCTGTAACAAGAAATAGAGGCGAAATTTTGACAAGAGTGAAAGATTTCTACTCCAAATTATATGAAAGGGATGATACATGCACTCCAGACATCATGAAAGATACGAGTACCAGAGTTCCTCCAGTCCTTCCAGCAGAAGTTGCTCATGCAATCAAGAACATGAAGCGGGGAAAAGCTCCAGGAGAAGATGGAATTACAGTAGACATCATACAAGAAGCAAGTGGAGAAATCGAAACAGTACTCGCCCAAATTTTCACTCGATGCCTTAATGAAGGAAAGATGCCTGAGGATTGGAACACCGCTACAATGATCCTGCTACATAAGAAAGGTGACATTGAAGATCTCGGAAACTACAGACCTATCAGCCTCCTATCAGTAGTTTATAAAATCTTCACTAAAGTTCTTTCACACCGCTTGAAGGTAACACTGGACATGGCTCAACCGAGAGAACAAGCTGGATTCAGGTGTGGCTATAGCACAATAGATCATATCCATGTGCTGAGAGAACTAATTGAAAGAGCGAGGGAATATGAACTTCCATTGTGCATGGCTTTTATCGATTACGAAAAAGCCTTTGATTCGGTGAAACCATCAGCAGTTACAATGGCTCTGAAAACCTGCGGTATTGAAGATGCATACATTAATATTATTAATAACATCTATGAAAATGCAAGTGCAAAGATTAGGCTGTTTGAAAATACAACACACATAAAAATTGAAAAGGAGTGAGACAAGGTGACACCATATCTCCGAAGCTCTTTAATGCCACATTGGAGGGTGTTTTTCAGTCACTGAGCTGGGAAAACAAGGGGATAAAGATTAATGGAGATTATCTAACCCACCTTCGTTTTGCTGATGACGTAGTCATTTTTGCAACTAGCCCATCAGAGCTGCAGAGTATGATCCAGGAACTTGCTGACAAGAGTAAAGAAGTGGGATTAAAAATGAACTTTCAGAAGACAAAAGTGATGTTCAATGCTTTTACAGGAAATGAAGATTTATCAATTGATGGAGAAAAGCTGGAGATAACAGACACGTACGTTTATCTTGGACAGCAGATATCAAGTGAGGGTCACATTGATGAAGAAATTAATCGGCGTACAAAACTTGCCTGGAGAGCTTTTGGAAGAAACAGCATAATTTTCAAGAGCAATATGCCATTATGTCTTAAAAGAAAAGTGTTTGATCAATGCATCCTTCCAGTGCTTACGTATGGTGCAGAGACGTGGACCTTAACTAAAAGAGACATACAAAGGCTGCAGACAACTCAAAGAAGCATGGAGAGGTGCATACTTGGTGTAACCAGGAGAGATAAGAAGAGGAACTCGTGGATCCGAAAAATGACAAGAGTGGAAGACATCATGATCAGAGTTAAATCCCTGAAATGGCAATGGGCTGGACATACTGCCAGAAGGACAGATCATCGATGGACAGCCGAAATTTTAGATTGGATTCCAAGGGATAGGATAAGACCCAGAAGAAGACCACATGGGAGATGGGTGGATGAAATTCGAAAGTATGCAGGGGTGACATGGAGGAGACTGGCACAAGACAGACCGTTGTGGAGGAAACTTGGGGAGACCTTCGTCCAGCAGTGGATTGATAATGGTTGACAATGATGATGATGATGATACTTAAGAGCAAAACTGAAGACTAAGGACAAATTTTTAGAATTTAAAACGAAGGGTGCAAAATAACCTGAAAATCAAAACGCGCAACGCAGCAGTTTTGAAAATTCAGAATTCACATTCTATAAAGAAGATACCTAAGCAAAAAAATACATATATAATTTTGACTCACACCTAGTACAACATAGAAAAGGTTATGTATCTACCTGTGTGAGCAAAAGGAAAAAAGATAAAAAAATAAAATAAAACAACTGAATGTAGAAGGTGTCGAGAATACTGAGCCTTGGCTTTATCAAGGACCAGCAAAAACTCTGCATTTTCTCACTTCCACAAAGACCTAGTTGGAAATGGGTTTCTGCAAGGCCATAGATGCAAGTAACATTCCCACCTAAAATAGTTTAAAAAATATATATATAAGTCATGTCCTCCTTAGAGTTGCATGACCTAGCACTAGTTAACAATTTCGCTTGCATCCATTAACCTTCCTGGCCCGACCCATACTCTTCATCTGTTACTATTAAACAGAGAGAAGAAGATTAAAGAGAACTCAAGCTGTGAGAGTGACATAATAATTAGAAATGATTTTCAGCCATAACGAAATTCCAAGTTCGTTTGAGAGAGAATTTAAACCTGAAAAACAATGCAAAAGAAATCCAAATTTTACATTGCAATTAAAAAAGGAAATGTTAATTTATAACGAACAGATTTTTGAAAGAAAACTTGAGTCTAAAACCCCCTACTCTACAACTTATGACAGCACGAAAACGAGAATAAGCTAAAGATAATAATTAACTAAAGAAAACTTTGTGAAAGTTATATACCTTAAACAGTTAGTTGCAATATGTACAAAGTATTTCAGCAGTGCTTTAAGTGCATAATTAATTAGTTATTAAGAACTTAACTACTTTGAAAAAACAGCGCATAGACAGCGCATAGAAAAGGAACAAGCTTAGCCATCTTCTGTTCCTAGGTACCCCAAAAGACGCTCAAAGTTACAAAGAAAAGAAAGAGTTAAAACCCGCAAAAATGTTAACAGACAAACCAATGCCTAAAAGCTGAAAAGCTAAAAAACGACAGAGAAAAGGTACATGAAGTACAAACATTGAACTTATAAAACCTAGAACCCAAAAAACAAGGAAGAGAGCTTACCTCTTGTGTTACAAAAACTTTTCTCCTCACAAGAGAAGAACATGGCTGACCTCTTCCGCCACTCCTTAGACGCTGGGGGCAGTGAGGGTGGGGCTGATGGCCTCCTCATACAGCAAGAAACCAACGCGCGGAGATTTTAACCAGAGAAAAAAATATATAAACTTAAGACTGTGGATCTGTATGATCAGAAAGAGCAGAATTAACTCTCCAGAATACATGAGAAATATTATAAAATACACGAGCAGTTTATTTAATAATCTTTGCATGTATTAAATCACCTTAGTGAGCTTCTATAGATTAATCAGAATCTTATTAATTTTAATGTTGGTTTTACTATTTTTAGTATAGCTATCCTAGTGATGAATAACTAGTTTTCTTTTTTATTTGTTTTTATTTTCTTTTATAAACAGATTTTTAAGCTTTTTTTGTGATTTTGTTTATATTATTTAATTTTTTGTTTTAATAGGACCGTCATATCCATAGCACTAAGGTTCCTTTAGGTAGTTAATAGGCATCCTCTAGCCAACTTCCTTACGGCTTTGATTGGTCAGAATCATATTATTAACTGTGTAGAAAATTAAAGCAGATCTGCCAACCTTACTCTATTATTCAGAATAATTTTTCTTAAAGTTCTTTTGATGAAAGAAGAAGGAATTTCGTTCTCTAGAAAACTTTCTAATAGTATATTAATGTGGTAATTGAAGTCCAAATTGTTGCTGCAAATTCTTGAAATTCTTAGGACCTGAGAAATTAGTAAATTCTCAATTACTTTGGTTGAAATGTTATTATTCCAGTGTAGATATTTAATTACTTTGAAAGGAAAATTAACTCTTTTATCATAGAGGCTAATAGATGGGTTACCTCTGTTGAGCTTAATGCTTAAGTCTAGGAACTCAAGTTCCTGATTACTGTGGTTGGTTTTACATAAGTTAAGAGAGCTAGGATAGATATTATCAAAATCACTCTCTATAACTTCTGAATTATTGATACACAGCAGATCATCAATATATCTAAAAGTGTAAAGGTAGTTATCTGAGCAGGTGGGGTGATTTTTAATGAATTTATATTCCTTAAAGAACAGGAATAGATTAGCGATATTCGTGGACGTTGATGTTCCCATTGGAATACCGTTCACTTGCCTATAGAGAGTATTATTATATAAGATATGGTTATTTATTATGCAGCAATTGAGATAAGAGTTCCAAGTTCCTACATCAACAAATTGGTTAAGTTTAAATTCTGCATACAGCTCTTTAAAGGTAGTGATAATATCTGATAGAGGCAGATTAGTATATAGGTTTTCAAAATCATAACTATTAATATCTAGGGGACAAACTTTGAGTATAGTAGAAATTACTTCTGCATTATTATTAATTATCAAAAAAAGGCACTTTTTTCGTTAAAAGACAGACATTTAACCGGCAATTTTGCTGCACGTTATTTTCAGAAATTTTTCGTGAATTCACAGCACATATTTCTTTTCTTACAGTGCAATATGATGAGCAAGAAGTACTGTCATTAGTAAACTTAGCAGGGTGGCACGTAGAGACGATTGCGTCGTAATCTATAGCAGTGGTGCGCAGTCTTTTTATGTCTGCGACCCCACTGAAGAATTATCTTATTACTAGCAGTAAAGCCCGTTCAGATAAGAATACAACGGGTTCTAGAAATCACTTATTGCTATTCAAGCGTTTATTAACGACGGTGGAAAATATCTTTGTACACGATATTTTTTGTAAATAACTTTTCGAAATCTGAAAGTAGTTTTCCTTGTTCTTGCCCATTGAGTACTTTAACTGTGACATCAAATCGTCGAACTCTTGATAATACAACATGAAGTTGTCCATGACTAAACACTGGTTCAGGAAGGTAGATACTTACTTTCTCCAGTGTTTGGCCTTGAGACTTGTTAATGGTCATAGCAAAGGCGAGTTTTACGGGAATTGTAGTCGTCTTAATGTGAATGGGAGGTCTATATCAGTAGGTGCGAGGTCAATTCGCGTAATAAAAACAATTTTGCCACATGCTGAGCCTGTGAGTACTTCTGCAATGATCAAATTGGGGTTTAGTTCTTTAATTCCATTGCATAAACCAATGTATTGTTCCATTGCATAAACCTCGTTGTGTATTGAGGTTTCTCAAGAGCACGATAATAGCTCCAATCTTCAACTTGAGTCTGTAAAGTGGCATTCCTGATGGAGTTTGCTCATTTAAAACCTCTATAGGATAATACTGTTCAGTATTTTCTTCGCCATCGGCATCAATTGAATCCGAGCTTAAGTATGTACTTTACTGTCCCCTCTAAGAGATCATGAACATTCTCATTTAATTTGTCAACATCAGAGTTTTTGGGACACAGAATGGCTTTCTTTGCAAATGCTTTAAAATCAGAAATTTTCAAGTTCTCATGAATGCAAATACTTCCCAAAGATGGGATTTATATTTTTCAAACAATTCTTGTGCGTTGGGTGGTGAAACAAAGATAAGAATGTATGTAAATAAATCTCGTAGTTGTCAAGGCATGCTGCAAACTGATGCTTCATCTAAGGTTTTCTCCCATATTTCATCATTCTTAATTAAACCTTTCTGCACTGCAGCTTCTTGGAAGGCACCATATGGAATTCCATTTACTGTTCTTAAATATGTAAAGCTTTTCGCTCCAGACACATGAAGTAGCAGTAGTCTCAAACAATATCTTTCTGGATCAGAGCCAAGGTTGACTTGAATACATTCTTTCAATCACATTATCTCCACCACGTTTTCGTTGGGCCCAATGTCTTTCTTTTTGATTGAACACATAATGTCTTGGCATGTCGCTATATGAAATGGATTGCGCATCTTCATTGCCCTCATTTAGTTTGAACCATGCTGTCAGCGTTGTATCTCTCTGAGCATTATGAACAACTGCATTTCGATCATTGTTTAAACGCTCCGGATTAAAGGTAACGTTCTGTTCTTCAGGAAGGTGAACAGATAATCTAACTATTGTATGAGATTGATGCATATCATAACCAAGTATTCGCCACATTGCCTCAGGTGCGCTAACGTATCGGGAATCAACATGACTTTTTACTTCGTCGTATTTGGTATTACAGGCATATTTTCACAATCATGACCTTTGTATACGTACTTGAAAAGGTATTTCACGCTTTTCACAGTAGCGCACACCTCGACATTAATGTGGCAATTGTACTTTAACAAAAGATATGGATTATAAGGGACAATCCAGCTGTTAATAATAATTTTACCACGTACAGTTGTGGTTGCACCATTCTTTCTACGGCGATATAAAGGATACCCGCCTTTGTTAGCTACTGTTTCATTTGGGAAAGACTTCGGAAATTGCTCGGTACATTTGCCATCTTCCATACAGGGTGAATTGTGATTATTTCACCACATGGGCCATGAACCATGTGTTTCGCAACAGTTGCATGTAAAACTGGTAAATGCTCTTTATCTGGTAGTTCTGCCGATATAATTTGGTCAGTTTTCTCAGGCAATGTTGGTTTGCCCTCTTCTTTCAAAATCAAGAGCATATGAGCCTGGGGAAGCCTTCTTTTTGGAATTCGATTACGTGAACTTTGGCCACCGGAACTCCAAAATATGCCTTATAATGGATTAAATTCGTCACGGATCGAAAGACGATGTTGATAGTATTGCATTTGTGTAATCCTTGACTGTGGCTTTGTACATTGGTTAACAACACTTAGTAAAGACGTTGGTCTATGTTGTATTGGAATGTCGGTTGACCTTGGTACCTAACGAATCTCTGACGTCATGTGAGAATGATTTGGATCAGATGACGTCACACCAGCAGCTGTGTTCTTTGTTGCTATGACAACAAAACAAAGTGATATACGCGTGAACTGTGCACGTGTAGGGCATGACGTCACCTGAACGGAAACACGAAAAGCTAATCGTGACATCACAAACATTTATTTCTCGGTTGTTGCTATGACGACTTAAAAAGTGATCCAGGTCGTCGGCAACTTAGCCTGTTATACATAAGGATGGAGACCCCATGTCACCATGTAAATAAAACAAGGTTAAAAATTGTAATTATATATGCTTTTTTAAAAGACATTTATTTTATATTCACTGATATTAGTTGCATTTATTAATTAAAAATTTCAAAATATTTCATCTAACTAAAAATAATATGTAGGAAATGTTGAAACGAAAATAAACACAATTAGTAGAAGAAGAAAAACTACACAACCTTTGTTTGACAGTTCTAATATGAAATTTGAGCTTGAATCTTGGGAATTATGCTCTCCATTTTTTGGTTTTATACACTGAAAGGACAAATTGTTACGTACACCCACCTAGTAGCATATGACACCACCTTTGGCTCGCAGGACAGCATCGAACGTCGTGGTACGGACGCAATGAGGTTCTGAAACACAGACTCGGGTATCGCTGACCAACAGTGTAAGAGTGCTTGGCGTAGAGCAGGCAGAGATGTATATGGGGATGGTTGATCACGATTGCTCGTTCCAATATATCCCATAAATTCTCTATGGGGTTGATGTCCTGTGAGCCAGGAGTCATGCGAGTGTTGGTAAGCTCACTGCTATGCTCCTGGAGCCAGTCTGTCGCTAGCCGGGACCGATGGGGTGGGGCGTTGCCCTGTCGAAAGATCTGAACTTGGTTCGGACAGAGGCACGTAATGAAAGGAGGAAATGGTCGGCCAAGAGCTGCACATAGCTGGAAACAGTGACTGAAGACTAAAGAGGTACCAAGGGACACAAGCCAGACCATGTGAAAGCTGCCCAAACAGTTGCACCGCCTCTACGTGCCCGTAGTACCCCAACTTGGCATGCGGGGTTTATAGCTTCGTGAAGTTTACGCGCCACACACGCTGCCTGCAATTGGCGCGATACAGTGTGAAACGGGATTCGTCAGACCATATTACGCGTTTCCAATCATCTGTGCTCCAGTTTCGAGGGGCCTTCGCAAACTGCAGCCGAATCTTGCGATGCTGTGCCGTTAACATCGGGACACGATGTGGTCGTCGACTGTCCCAGCAGAATTGTGCCATGTGTTGACGGATTGTCTTCAAGCATAGGCTTGTGGATGCTCTGTTATTAAATTGTGACGTGCTTTGCTGCAAACAAGCCTTCCGATTCGTCTGTACGATGCGGAGCAATCGTTGGCCCCTTCGATCATCCAATGCACCTTTACGGCCACATTTCAGCTGACTGTTAGCGGTTTTGCCGGATTTCACGTACTGTTGGTACACACTTGCTACGGTTTGTCGCGGAATTCCTAACAGTTTCGGCGTTGCGCTGATTGAACATCCGGCCTTCCTGGCTCCCACGGCATGACCTCGATCAAGCTCACTTAAGGCTCGTCCTCTACTCGTGCTGGCACTTGATGGAATGTATTCCTGCGCGCACCGACCCACTCTGTTTATAGTCCCAACCGGTTTTCTTGCACACTTCGATTTGCTGCTGTCCTGCTGATTGCGCATTTTCATCTTGGTGTACGTAATTAGTCCTTTCAGTCTACTTGAGATCGCCATTCTGAGATCATCTTCAGCTTCTATATTAGATCGGTGTTTGGTCTTGATCGTTGTGAGAGCAGAAAGGGCAGTTTCGCACGAGTATGTTGACACAAAAGGAAGTAAATATTGCATCGCTCTTTTCACTAATAATGGATGTTCATTCTGCACGGATAGCCAAAATTCAGTCTGTTCCAAACTTGATTTGTAGAGTTTCACCTGTAGATATTTCAGTTAACCCCTCCTTTTCTTTCAGAGTTAGTTTTGAGGAAAAATCAATGTTTATGTGTCGTCTCAAAGAGAAAGAAATGGCAACCCCTTAATAAACCCTCCCGACCCCAAATAGTTTCCCGACCCAAAGGTTGCGCACCCGGCACCCCTAATCTACAGTATTCTTTAGGATAATGTTTATTTTTATATTGGGCCCAAAAAGTGATCAGAGATAAAGCGTATCATCCGGCTTGAAAGCTAAATCGCAGGTGCTTAAATGAATTAATACGTATAAGCAGTGTGGCTATGGTATGAAGGTTAATAGAAATTCACAGACTTGATACAAACAGAGGTTCTCTCTCTTGAGAGAACACTGTTTGTTGCTGAAATATGAACGAAATTCGCGTGTGTTACCTCAAAGAACTCGATTTTGTAATAAGTCAATGCACCAAAGATATATGAGCACATCTATTTGATGGAGGCCTCAGTAATATGTGCTTGGTAAATACATTTTGGGGTTTGAATTTTTTAGTGTTATCTTAAGAAATGCCTCTCTGTGAAACCTGTTTGCAGAACAGCAGGTTATCTTCTGCTTGCATAAACTATTTCTCCGTTCTTCTGTTTTGATATCCTTCAATTTTCCAGTCCTATCCTTATTCAGTGTGCATACGCATTCTTTTTTGTTCAACTTTATTTGATTGAAGCCCTTTATTTTTTCTTCGTGATGTCTGAACTGCTCTTTCGGAGATCGGTTGTGCAGCATCTCGAGATGCGGCAGAGGCATTATTTCCATCCATCACTATTCAGTGACGCGGGGAGATTGGATAACGACCTTCATCTTTTGCTGCGGAAGAAGTCCCCTAGCAATTTTCTCTCGTGGTGTTTCAGTCGTAGCGTCTGTCGTATCATTTTTCGTGGCAAAAGAAAGCCTGACACATAGACGTCGGCGCTGTTAAAATTCCTCCTCACCTACACACACGAGTTGCAAATTTTTAGTTCTCAAGGACAAATGAAGTATGAGATTTTTTGCGGCAATCGATGTCGTTACTTGAGCTGCTCCCCCCCCGTTTTATTTTTAATTTTTTTTAAGTTTCTTTATTTTGCAGCACGATTGGCCGCCCAGAGACTGAATTGACTTTACTGTTCACTTAAATGTTTATTTTATTTTTCATTTTGCGTTGCAAAGATAAAACGTACAGTTTAAATGTGCTTCTGTTGATTCATACTCACTTTTGAGCTTCTTCTAGAAGAAAAGTGCTAATGTAATTGCTTTGTCAGACCGTTCGCCCGTCGGCCTTATGCAAATTAGTTACTTATCCTTTCGATTTTCTTTCTGAATGACACTTCGACTTCTCCGAGTTTCCTTATCTTTTTTTTTTTTTTTTGATTGAAGGTTTAACGACAACCGTGAGCAACACAATGGGCTATGAGCAGTCACCTGTCCTTGATTCAGGGTCACTGGTTCCAGGAAAGGGAGAGAGCCAGTGCCATAAGGCAAAACACATCCATGCCTCACCGGGATTCAAACCCGAATCCATCTCGTACAAATGATCAGAAGCCATCGCTTAGACCACTGCGTGGCTATCTCTTTTTGCAACGACTGACAATGAGTCGAAGATAAATAAATAAAAAGCTACTCCGGGGGTGTAGTGTGGCGGTACAACAAAAGATGATTTTCTGATTAAAGAGACGTCAAAGAAATAAAGGAAAAATTGGATTAGTACGCAAATGTCCTTTCTCATTTGGCCCGTGGCGCAGGGTGACTAGATAACTTTTTGGAATAGGAGGACATTTTCATTAAAAAAAAAAAGAAAATTTTGAGGCCGCCCCGGTGGCGCAGTGGTTTAAGCGATGGCCTCTGATCATTCGTCCGAAAGGGGTCCGGGTTCGAATCCCGGTGAGGTCTGGCTGTTGTGTTTGTCTTACGGCACTGGCTCTTTCTTCCCTGGAATCAGTGACCCTAAATTAGGGATGGGCGATTGCTTATAGTCCATTGAGTTGCTCACGGTGGTCGTTAAACCTACAGTAAAAAAAAAAAAATTCGAGGAAAAAGAGGACATAATAAATTTGTATAAAAATAAAACACATACTCTGTAACTAAATTTTTTAGTTTGAGAATTTATATTTGCAAAACTTTAAAAAAAGAAAGATTTTAGTCTGCTGGACATTTTTACATATGCTTTTCACTAGAAGAGATCTTCTTCAGTAGATTGGGTTTCTTTAACAAATATTTGTGAAATTCAGAGCATGACATGTCTTTCAAATCGTATTTAACTAGCAGCATATACCCTTCACTGATTAAGAAACTTGAATTATAAAAAGAAAAAAACTTGTAGCAACGACTCACAACACACAAAAGCAGTATGAGCTGATTTTACACGGCTACACCGTACGCACCGTCCACATGCGATGAACGTCAGACAAACGCGTACTGGTGGAATTTTCTCTGCGCTGTTGACTTTCAGGTGACGCACTGCAGCAGGTAACTGCAGGAATAAACTGACCGGGGAGGGCGGGAACGAGAATCCAGAAATATTTGAATACATTTTAGCGGTGGCTTGATATGATAGGCATGTATGATTACAATAGAAGAATTTGATCAAAATGTAAATGAATTATTCCTTATTGAAAAGCCGGACATTTGGGCTATTTCCCTTAATGCCTGGAGGACAGGGGTGAGAAAAGGAGGACATGTCTTCCAAAAGCTGGGCGTATGGTCACTCTTCCCTGGCAGTATAATTAAGTATTGTTCTTTATTTAAGTAACGGTTGTTTCAGCAAGCAGTTTGTAAAAAAGCAACAGCTTGAAACATATTTTTTTTTCTTTTTGAAGTTTTAAAACATTGTGCTGTAGTTTGAAGTGTTTTATGTCGCATGATACAAACAGCATGTGAACGCATGAGTGATTGATAGCGTGCCTTGTCATGACTGCTGACTGTTTTAAAAACCCAGAGGCGTTCTTGAGCAATTACTGACATCAGACGTGTAAAGAAGTTGCTGTGTGTATTATGTGCTGTTTACAGTTACAGGATTGAGCGCTCCATCGCATGGCCTGACACACATGTTCTTGTAGTTCTTAACATTTATCAAAGTGTTGTCCCTACTTGAGAGTGATACATTTTGAAAAGCCAAGTCACACACGAACCCGAACCCATAGGACACAACAGGTTTGGCGACGAGAAAGTGGATTGTTCTATTGATTAAATGTAAGCTGCGAGTCTAGAAATCGTATTCATTCATTTTGATTTTTTCCCTGTAAGGAATGAGGTGCTGGTCGTGCGATCGATGGTGACGTTTGGTTCGCCAAGAAAATTTGATCCTTAAGTGGAATCGCGTGTTGGTAATACATGAAGCTTTGCTTGATAACTTCCACAAAGAAAACAGGAGTGTGCTGTGGAGTTAAAAGTTTTCAGTGTTCGGTATCAGATGGTGCATTACTTCTTAGTCATGTTTTTTGTGTCGTTTGATGACCTGCTTTGTTGAAAATCGAAACTTCACACGAAGTAGTTTCCCAAAAAGAATACTTCCAGGACCGGTGTGGGCCGGTGTTAGCAGTGCCACAAAGTTTATAAGGGCTCCGAGCGTATTGTTTTTTAGGGGGTGGAATGGTGTATATACATATACACACTGCTGGCCACCCAAAATCCAACACCAAGAAGGACACGAGATAGAGAAGCCAGATTTACTGGACACATAACAACAGATACAAAGATGAAACGATTGAGCTTACAGGCCCGTGCGACTTGCGGAACACGCAGACATCAATAGTTCGTGTGGCCCCCATGGCTGGCAATAACTGCCGCTACACGCCGCGGCATCGAACGAAAGAGGCTTTGGATGTGGGCTTGGGGTATGTCGGTCCAGGCTGCTTCCACACGTTGCCACAGTTCATTAGGCATAGCAGCGAGTGGTGCTTGCCGTGCCACTCGGTTGCCGATCAGCGACCAGACGTATTCGATGGGCGACATATCGGGAGAACAGGCGGGCCACGGTAGCAGTGACACCTGGTGGGCCGTAAAGAATTGTTGCTCGATGCGTGCCACGTGCGGGCGCGCATTGTCCTGTTGAAACGTGGCCGCTGGCAGGTCCCACAGGTAAGGGAGGACTATAGGCTTCAAAACGTCGGAGATGTAGCGGTGACTGTTGAGTATACCGGCGATGCGTACCAGAGAGGTGCGGGTGTCATATCCAATTGCGCCCCAAACCATAACGCTAGGCGACGGACCGGTATGGCGATGCATAATGCAGGCGTCATACAGTCTCTCGCCGCGGTGCCGCCACACGCGGATCCGACCAATCGTGGTGTTGCAGGAAAAAGCGGGATTCGTCGGAGAAGACAATGTCGTGCCATTCCGTAGTCCAGGTGTGGCGTTCAAAGGCCCACTGCCGCCGCACTCGCCGGTGGTGTAACGTCAATGGTAATCGGAGCAATGGGCTTTGTGCGACAAGTCCCCGCTCCTGCAGACGACGTCGAACGGTACGTGCTGACACAGGTTGTTGCGAAACACATCCTAATTCTTGCGCTAACGTTCGTGATGTGGCGGTACGAGCGGTCAATACCCGCCACACAACATGCCCGTCCTCTCGTTTGGTGGTGTGCCGCGGCTGCGGCAATTGCTCACGTCGATCCGTCCGTCCCTCCTGCACCTACCGATTCTATACTCGCCTTCATGTAGCTGGATGTCGTCCCACACGGGCGCCGATGTCTCGGTACGATAAACCTCTGTCGCGATAAGCCACATTCGTCCTATGTCGAACTCCGAAACGTGCTGAAATGACTGCCGTATTCTGCGACGAGGCATCAGGAAGCTTCCCACGCACAGGTCCGGCAGCACAACACACTTCCACTACTTCCACCCCGCCTTCTGTGCACCCTTCTTATAATGCTTCTCGGTGGCGTGACGGGCGCATATGATTTGCATATGCCTTGCAGTGCTAATCGTGTGCATGTCCTCTCGCGGGCGACGCATGCTGCGAATTTCAGGCCAATCGGATGCTTCCTTCTTGGTGTTGCATTTTGGGTGTCCAGCAGTGTATATGAACTCCCATTATGCATGGCTTTTATTGATTATGAAAAAGCCTTCGATTCTGTGAAACCATCAACACTAACAATGGCTTTCAAATTCTGCGGTATTTAAGATGCGTACATTATCATTAACAACATCTATGAAAATGCACATTTCCAAGGTTAGGATATTTGAGGGATCCAGCACAAATAAGAATTAGAAAGGGAGTGAGACAAGGTTACCATATCTTCCAAGCTCTTCAATGCCACATTGCAAAATATCTTTCAATCATTGAACTGGGAAAACAAGGGGATAAAGATTAATGGAGATTACTTAACTCACCTTCATTTTGCTGATGACGTAGTCATCTTTGCAACTATCCCTTCAGAGCTGTACAGTATGATCCAAAAACTTTGTTGACTAGAGTAAAGAAGTGGGATTAAAAATGAACTTTCAGAAGACAAAAGGGATGTACAATGCTTTTACAGGAAACGAAGATTTATCGATTGATGGAGCAAAGCTTGAGACAACCGATACCGACATTTATCTTGGACAACAGATATCAAGTGAGGATCACATTGTTGAAGAAATTAATCGGCGTATAAAACTAGGCGGAGAACGTTTGGAAGAAACAGTACAATTTTTAAGAGCAATATGCCATTATGTCTTAAAAGAAAAGTGTTTAATCAATGCATCCTGCCAGTGCTTACGTATGGAGCAGAGACATGGACCTTAACTAAAGAAGACATACAAAGACTGCAGACAACTCAAAAAGCATGGAGAAATGCATGCTTGGTGTAACCAGAAAAGTCCTTGTGGATAAGGAAAATGACAGAAGTGGACGACATCATGACCAAAATGAAATCACTGAAATGGCAATGGGCTGGACATGTTGCCAGAAGAACGGATCACCGATGGACAACCGAAATTTTAGACTGGGTTCCGAGGAGCAGGAAAAGACCCAGAACAGCCCCATAGGAGATGGGATGAAATTCGAAAGTATACTGGAGTGACGTGGGGGAGACAGGCTCAAGACAGACAACTAATTCAAACACTCGACGTGGATCAGGAACACCAAATAGAAATCATAATGATTTCTGTTTGGTTTTCAAGACAGACAATTGTGGAAGAAACTTGGGAGACCTTCATCCAGCAGTGGATTGGTAATGGTTGATGATGTATATATATATATATCATCATCATCATCATTGTCAACCATTATCAATCCACTGCTGGACGAAGGTCTCCCCAAGTTTCCTCCACAACGGTCTGTCTTGTGCCAGTCTCCTCCATGTCACCCCTGCATACTTTCGAATTTCATCCACCCATCTCCCATGTGGTCTTCTTCTGGGTCTTTTCCTGTCCCTTGGAATCCAATCTAAAATTTCAGCTGTCCATCGATGATCTGTCCTTCTGGCAGTATGTCCAGCCCATTGCCATTTCAGGGATTTAACTCTGATCATGATGTCTTCCACTCTTGTCATTTTTCGGATCCACGAGTTCCTCTTCTTATCTCTCCTGGTTACACCAAGCATGCACCTCTCCATGCTTCTTTGAGTTGTCTGCAGCCTTTGT
The DNA here is from genome assembly GCA_039090855.1 of Macrothele yani. Lineage (NCBI taxonomy): Eukaryota > Metazoa > Arthropoda > Arachnida > Araneae > Macrothelidae > Macrothele > Macrothele yani. The sequence continues at coordinate 6,448,897 of CM076994.1, read as the reverse complement.
ATGTCTCTTTTAGTTAAGGTCCACGTCTCCGCACCATACGTAAGCACTGGAAGGATGCATTGATCAAACACTTTTCTTTTAAGACATAATGGCATATTGCTCTTGAAAATTATGCTGTTTCTTCCAAAAAGCTCTCCAGGCAAGTTTTGTACTCCGATTAATTTCTTCATCAATGTGACCCTCACTTGATATCTGCTGTCCAAGATAAACGTACGTGTCTGTTATCTCCAGCTTTTTTCCATCAATCGATAAATCTTCATTTTTTGTAAAAGCATTGAACATCACTTTTGTCTTCTGAAAGTTCATTTTTAATCCCACTTCTTTACTCTTGTCAGCAAGTTCCTGGATCATACTCTGCAGCTCTGATGGGGTAGTTGCAAAAATGACTACGTCATCAGCAAAACGAAGGTGGGTTAGATAATCTCCATTAATCTTTATCCCCTTGTTTTCCCAGCTCAGTGACTGAAAAACACCCTCCAATGTGGCATTAAAGAGCTTCGGAGATATGGTGTCACCTTGTCTCACTCCCTTTCCAATTTTTACGTGTGTTGTATTTTCAAACAGCCTAATCTTTGCACTTGCATTTTCATAGATGTTATTAATAATATTAATGTATGCATCTTCAATACCGCAGGTTTTCAGAGCCATTGTAACTGCTGATGGTTTCACCGAATCAAAGGCTTTTTCATAATCGATAAAAGCCATGCACAATGGAAGTTCATATTCCTCGCTCTTTCAATTAGTTCTCTCAGCACGTGGATATGATCTATTGTGCTGTAGCCACTCCTGAATCCAGCTTGTTCTCTCGGTTGAGCCATGTCCAGTGTTACCTTCAAGCGGTGTGAAAGAACTTTAGTGAAGATTTTATAAACTACTGATAGGAGGCTGGATAGGTCTGTAGTTTCCGAGATCCTCAATGTCACCTTTCTTATGTAGCAGGATCATTGTAGCGGTGTTCCAATCCTCAGGAATCTTTCCTTCATTAAGGCATCGAGTGAAAATTTGGGCGAGTACTGTTTCGATTTCTCCACTTGCTTCTTGTATGATGTCTACAGTAATTCCATCTTCTCCTGGAGCTTTTCCTCGCTTCATGTTCTTGATTGCATGTGCAACTTCTGCTGGAAGGACTGGAGGAACTCTGGTACTGGTATCTTTCATGATGTCTGGAGTGCATATATCATCCCTTTCATATAATTTGGAGTAGAAATCTTTCACTCTTGTCAAAATTTCGCCTCTATTTCTTGTTACAGAACCATCTTCTTTTCTCAGTGCCATAATCTGTTTTCTTCCCTTACTGAGATGTCCCTTTGCTATCTTTAGGCTTTGGTTGTTTTCAATTGCTTTCCTCACTAGTTCACAGTTGAATTTCCTTACGTCTTCAGTGATACTTTTTCTTACTGTCTTGCATAGCTCTATATATTCCACTTTGGAAGTCACATCTTCTTTAGTTGTCCTCATCTCTCTTCTTTTTTGCATCAACATTTTGGTTTTTCCTGATAATTTGTTCACATGCAACTTGTTCTTAGACCCAGCTAATTTTGTTGCTGTTTCCATAAGAGCTTTGGTTACTTTTCTGTTAACTTCAGAGATGTCCACTTCTTCCGATGTTAGGCCTTCTAAAGCAGAGAACCTGTTCTTCAGTTCTAACTTGAAGGTATTATGGTGTTTTTTAAGGTTGGTCATGTCAATAGATTTTGTTTGTCCTATGAGCTTGCCACGTTCAAGTTTAGTGTTGAGGTGCATCTTACATCTCACCAATCTATGGTCACTACCTGTGTTGAACTTGTTTAGCACACTGCAGTCTTCTATGACGAATTTTTTGTTACACATAATAAAATCAATTTCACTTGTCGTCCCATTTGGATGTCTCCATGTCCATTTCCTGTGTGGCTTTTTCTTGAAGAAGGAGTTCAAGATGAAAAACCCTTCTGCCTCTGCAAACTCAACGAGAGTATTTCCACGCTGGTTTCTGTTGCCATGACCGAATTTACCTACCGAAGTTTCATTCTGTTGCCGTTGCCCTATTTTTGCATTGAAATCTCCCATAATTATTTTCAAGTGCTGCTTACCTTTATTATTTAGATGACAAATTTCCTCATAAAATTCTTCAATTTCTTCTTCAGGATAACTTGTGGTGGGTGCATAAGTTTGAATAATCTGAGCCTGGTATCTTTTTGAGAGTTGGATAACAAGTCGTGCAGCTCTGTCAGAGGAACTTTCCACTTCTACAACTTTATCCTTCAGTTTCTTGTTTATTATAAATCCAACACCACTAGTTCTGCCAGTATCTGTCCCACGATAGTAGAAGAGATGTCCACTTTTCAGTTTGATGAGATTTTCTCCTTTTCTCCTTACCTCACTTAGCCCCACGATGTCCCACTTGATCCTTTGTAGTTCCTCTTCCAATTCAAGAAGCCTTGAATCAGAAGATAGGGAGCGTCCATTGTAAGTAGCCAAGGTCAGCATCAGATGGCAGCCTAGTCCGGTCCTCCGGGGATTCTTAGCACCCTCTGCCTTCATGTCGCACTGGCCGCTGCCTTGGCCAGGTACATTCCAGCTGCCGGAGACTGAGGGCCAAGATTTAAGTTGTGGAATCATTTTGGAGGGGTTTGGCCATAACTCACCACGCTGGCCAAGCGGGTTGGTGAGTGTGGGATAGCATTTCCTCTGATCCCGATGGTATAGTTATACCGCTATGGGCGGTCGTCAGAGCCCCTTTAGTGGGAACAGGATGCACCACGAGAAGGCGGGGTTGACATTTGTCAAGGAGAGGCTGTGATGTCACGCATCACCTGACCTTACATCCCTATATATATCAACAAACATTATCAGTCCACTGCTGGATGAAGGTCTCCCCGAGTTTCTTCCACAACTGTATTTTGAGCCACTGTCCTCCATGTTACTCCGGCATGTTTTCGAATTTCATCCATCTATCTCCCATGTGGTCTTCTTCTGGGTATTATTCTTTTCCTTGATATCCAGTCGAAAATTTCGGTTGTCCATCGGTGGTCCGTTCTTGTGGCAATATGTCCAGCCGATTGCCATTTCAGGAATTTTACTCTGATCACGATGTCATTTTCCTGATCCACGAGATTCTCTTCTTATCTTTCCTGGTTACACCAATCACGCATCTGTCCACGTTTCTTTCAGTTGTCTGCAGCCTTTGTATGTCTATTTTAGTTAAGGTCCTTGTCTCTGCTCCATATGTGAGAATTTGAATCCACGAGTTTCTCTTGTCTTTCCTGGTTACACCAAGCACGCATCTGTCCACGTTTCTTTCAGTTGTCTGCAGCCTTAGTATGTCTAATTTAGTTAAGGTCCTTGTCTCTGCTCCATATGTGAGAATTGGAAGGATGCATTGGTTAAAGACTTGTCTTTTAAAACATAATGGCATATTTCTCTTGAAAATTGTAGTTTTTTCAAAAGCTTTCTAGCCAAGTTTTTTACGCCGATTAATTTCTACATCCATGTGTCCCTCACTTGATATGTTACCCAAGGTAAATGTTGATATCGATTAACTCCAGAACTTCATCTATCGATAAATCTTCATTTCTTATAAAAGCATTGTATATATCAATTTTGTTTTCCATATATACAAGTCCATTCAAAAAAGTATGACCACTCCTGATGTAAGAAAGAACCGTAACCACCGCAGCCAAATAGTGTGCGCAGCAACATATGCAAATCATGTAAGACATTTAAAAGGACACTAACTCGCGGTCTGTATGCAGTTTCGCGTGAAAATGGGAAAAGGACGTGGCCTAACAGTTTGAAATAGGAATGATTATTGGCTACCCACTTAAAGGGTGGTAGCATTACAGAAAGTGCCGATATTGTGAGCTCTTTATGTGGTGTAGTTGTTAAACAGTTCCAGGTATGAATGGAAACCAGCAAAACCGGCAGTAATCGAGGTAATATTTGACGCCCACGGAGCATTGACTGCCGTAGGCATAGACGGCTGTCCCGATTAGTACGATCCAACAGACGGGCCACAGTGGAACAACTGGCCGGAGCATTTAATTCTGCTTTCTATGGATCTCCTGCATGAGCCGCCGTCCACTCAAAGTAGCCATGCTGAACAGCTAGACATCGACGATTACGGCATGAACTTGCATCTGAGAGGAGGCATTGGACCATCGAACAGTGAAAGAAAGTCGCCTTTTCGAACGAATAACGTTTTCTGCTTTATCGTGTGGATGGTCGATGGAGAGCTCGGCGAAGCACTGCTGACAGAACTTATCCTGACACGATACACGAGAAGAAACAGGCAGAAGGGGGCAGCGTTCTCGTGTGGGGTATGTTTTCCTGCGAATCATTATCCTCCTAGAACGCGCGATGAACGCTTCAGGCTTCCTATCCATTGTTGCGGATCAGGTGCTCCTATTCATGATGACTGTCTACCCCGATGGTATGGGTTGCTTCCAGCAAGGTAATGCCACTTGCCATGTTGCTATGCGTGTGTAAGAATGGTTTTCGGAGCATTCCAGTGACTTTAGCTTACTATCCTGGCTACCGTACTCTGATATGATTCACCATTCATGATGACTGTCTACCCCGATGGCATGGGTTGCTTCCAGCAAGGTAATGCCCCTTGCCATGTTGCTATGCATGTACGGGAATGGTGTTTTCGGAGCATTCCAGTGACTTTAGCTTACTATCCTGGCTACCGTACTCTGATATGATTCACCATTCATGATGACTGTCTACCCCGATGGCATGGGTTGCTTCCAGCAAGGTAATGCTCCTTGCCATGTTGCTATGCATGTACGGGAATGGTGTTTTCGGAGCATTCCAGTGACTTTAGCTTACTATCCGAGCTACTGTACTCTGATATGATTCATCATTCATGATGACTGTCTACCCCGATAGCATGGGTTGTTTCCAGCAAGATAATGCCCCTTGCCATGTTTCTATGCGAGTACGGGAATGGTTTTCGGAGCATTCCAGTGAATTTAGCTTACTATCCTGGCCACCGTATTTGCCGGACACCAAGCCCATTGGACATATGTGGGACTATTTTGACTAACACGTTTGACTTATGGATCCACCACCGATGACTCTTGATGATCTGCTAGAAGTTGGTGTCCGAATGTTATAGCATCCCTACTGAAACATTCAGACGCTTCTTTGCCGCCCCGGTGGCGCAGTGGTCTAAGCGATGGCTTCTGATCATTCGTCCGCGATGATTCCGGGTTCGAATCCCGGTGAGGCTTGGATGTTGTAATTGTCTTACGGCACTGGCTCTCTTCCTTCCCTGGAACCAGTGACCCTAAATTAGGGGCGGGCGATTGCTTATAGCCCGTTAAGTTGCTCACGGTGGTCGTTAAATGCCCAATTAAAAAAAAAAAAAAAAGTGGCTTCATTGAATCAATGCCGCGCCGTATATCTGTGGCATTGGCGGCGCGAGTTCATGCCTCATATTAACAGGTGGTCATAATTTTTTTGACAGGACTGATTACACACACTCTCTCTCTCTCTCTCTCTCTCTCTCTCTCTCTCTCTCTCTCTCTCTCTCTGATAGTGTTTTTCTTTTTCATTCTTCTTGCTTCCGAATGTAATAATTACGACCATAGTTGTTCATGCATATCCCAGATTTTCAGATGGTTTTCCCAGACAACGTAGCTTAAAGTTGTCTTTTTATTAAATTATTGATCACACACACATTTTGAAAAATATCTTGAAAATACCTTTAGGGGAGTTCGGGTTTTCGTGTGTCTGAAACTTTGGTGGCGTCTTTGATTCAATAGTTAAGTGAAACTTAATCTCTAAGCAACCGTAAAAAAAAAAAAAAACATAGAAGCTTGCATAGTCTATTTTTGCTGTATATAATTCTGTTTCTGCCTACTATGAATGCCAAAAATGCACTTCCATCTATGCATGCGCATTATATAGTCGGATGATTATGCATCCTGCTGCATTTCATTGTGATGGCACCATCTGTTATGTACGGGTTTCTGTTTTGCCATTGTGCAGGATGACTTCGTCATCGTCCAATAATTCATTTATTACTGGTCGTTGAGTTAATTGGCAATCTCTCTTTTTTTTAATTACAACACGTGGTGACTTTTTTTGCTTGCACATTTTTTACATATGTATGAGGTATACACATTTTTTCTATTTTTTTTATCCGAATGCAGATGAGATTATGAACACATCTGCTTCGTTCTCTTTGTTTAGCAACTGAAGGGAAAGAGTTAAGATGAATTTTTATTTTACTTTTTATGTTTTGTCTTTTAGTTTTGAGTGTTGCGGTGCACACAGCGTGTGGGTGTGAGTCATGCACTCCGTTCGTATAACTGAGAGGGCAAGATGAAAAGGGACGCGGTCAGAGCACCACATGCTCGACTGTGTCCCCCACTTCCTAATACGGCTTCTTTTTGTCTTCCTTTCATTCACGCAACGGTGACTGAGTCTGCTCTGAAGCGTTATGTGCGTGTGAAGCTGTGGCTTCGAACTATTTAAGCGAAGTTTTTCGCTTCTTTTTCTGTGCAGAGGTTTTGTCTGGCGCCGGCAGACTTATCGCTATTGAAGTTTCTTTGTCACTTATATAGTGCCTCTATTTTTTCTTGAAATCAACCCACTGTGGCATTTCTTTTTTCCGAGAGTTAAAATCTGTCACGAAATAACGACAGTTCGGCGTCAGTTGTTACTTTCTGTGTAGACTTATGAAACTTACGTAAGCAACACGAGTTCCTGTTTAACGGCTATGGAGATAAGGGCACTTATTTTCCCGAAGTTTCCAAAACATGCGGTAAAATGTGTTTTCTTTCCTTCCTTTTTTTTTTCTTTTACGGCTACATGAAAATATAAATAAGAAAAAGTAACACTTAGTTGAACTTATCAATTCAATTTATTCTCATATACAGTTCACATGTGAAACTAAAAATAATGACTGCTTACCATTTCTTGACGCTCTGAAGGATCCTTTAGCACAACAGTTCATCGAAAACCTTGTGCTGATTCCTTACACCCACGTACAAAATCAAAATCACCCATGGAAACAAAAAATTTCCGCCTTTCTACACATACGTATATTATGCGATACATATATACTCAACTGAAGATTCCTTGCAAAAACGAATTGCGGTACACAGAGGATATAGCCATAGCTGTCCAAAAATTTAGGAAACCGAAACCTGTCTGCTCGCTGATGCCAATAGAACTCCCAATACGAGAGAGTTGGGCGGTTTATCCCTTTTGCTCCTCAGATTTGCTTCGAAATTTCAAAAATTTTAAAACATTTTAATTTCAAAGTTATTTTTAAACCCATAAACAAGATAAATTTTTGCGGATCAAAAAGACTACGTCGAAGACATAAATTCCTGGGGAATTTATCAGATACCTTGTTAATGTAGACTTGCATATTTAGGACAAACCCTCAGGGCTTTAAGTTTTCGTGTGAAGGAACACAAGACTTACGTACGGAACTGTGAACTCAAGAAGTTGTCTATAGCCCAACATTATCACGAAAATAACCATACATTTTTGTTTGGAAACGCTACGCTTATTGATAAACCTGATTCGACTATCAAGCTTAACGTATTAGCTTTCCACATATACCGAAACTCTTCAAGGCTTTTCGACGACATGACATCTGCTCCATTTCTTTCAAGCGCGTGGGAACAACTCACCGAAAACCGTGACCGTCAGAACTCTGATGATGTCGCAATGATTTGAATGCTTACGCTCCATTCGTCCTGATGATGCCGAGCCAAACGCTCTGCGAAACTATGGTCGATGTATAATAAACCTTTGATTGTTTTAAACGTTGGTATTTTCATTCTATCTCAACAGCACAAGTTATGTAGTCATAAATTATATATAAAATAACACTTGTCTTATTTATTACCTGGGGACTCAACGTCAAGTTGTTCCTATTTTAAAACACTAGTGATATCAGTTGTAACCTTTGAAGCAGCTGTTTCATTGAAAACTCAGTTTCATCATAATTCCTGCATAAATTTTCGACCGTGCTTTAAATACTTGTAGTTTTTAACCCGTATAAAGAATAGTAAATACCCCACATTTATTTCTACGAAACAGTAAAACAACAGATACATTTCCACGGTATACAATTCTGCTCTCCACTTATTCAGAACATAACTCTCTTACATTTCTGTGTTCTAACTTACAACATTTAAATTCAAATATTTATTTACTCTTTGGCCTATTGTCAGATTGCCAACTTGAAAATCTCGTCGAGAGAAATAATGTGCCGTTAACTGAGAAAATATTAAACGAGGAGAAACCAAATTTACACGAGACACACAGAAGCTCGCTAGGAAGATAAATTGGAAGCATACGTCACAAAGAAAAGGAATGTTCCCTTTAAGCATGTCAGCATAGTAAATTTGTCACTGGGATGTAAAATTTTAAAGCATTAATGTGTCAATTTCTCCAAGCAAGGAATTTTGTAGCGATATAAATAAAATATATACACTGGTGTTCAAAATTAAGAGAATTTGCACATTTTGTCAATTTTCACAAAAAGTACGAAACCAAAGGTACAAATTATGCCGCCGAATAAGAATGCAAATTTGCAGTGTCAAATATGTAAGCGTACACGTGCGTGTGGAAGGAGCTGTGACAGCGGAGAGCATGAAAAGCACACGTGGCTTTTTCCGCGATTAGTTCGCTCGTACTCCTCGGCGACATTCGTTGTGTTTCTTGCTGGAGTTGGTTCAATTTCATAAGCAATCTAGTAAAATGAGTTGCCACGAATGTATTGATGACTGAATGAGGTGGAGAATCGTAGGTAGATTGGAAATCGTAGGTAGATTGGAAATCGTAGGTAGATTGGAGGCAGTGCAATAGCAAGTGAAGGTTGCTAGAGAGCTCAAAGTAACACCCAGTGTCGTCTGCAGTTTGTGGAAATAGTTTAAGGACACCGGATCCATATCGAGAAGGCATGGGCAAGGTCGTCCAAGAGCCACGACGGCCAATGAAGATCGTTATTTGGCACTTTCAGCGAGGCTCCACAGGACTGCTACAGCTGCACAGCTATCTCGTGAGCTGCATGCCGCCACTGGAACCCGAGTTGTAAGGGTAAGTGTTTCCCCAAGGCTTCATGAGTGAGGGCTTTTTGCCAGAAGACCCTCTGTTTGCTTCCCGCTCACTTCAGCACACAAGAGAGCGCGTTCAGCATGGTGCAGACAACAGCCTTGGACCAGAATTCAGTGGGGTAACGTTCTCTTCACAGACGAGTCGCGATTCAGTCTGGACACTGGTTCTTGACGTACCTTAATCTGGAGAGAACCTGGGACCCGATACCTTTCCTCCAACATCAGAGAAAGGGACCGCTATGGCAGCGGAGGTGTCGTGGTCTGCGCAGGCATCATGTTGGACGGTCGCACACCTCTCCATGTGTTTGAGAGAGGCTCCCTGACTGGAGAGAGAGGTATAGGGATGAGATCTTACAGCCCTATGTTCGACTTTTCAGGGGCGCAGTTGGAACTCGGTTCCTTTTTATGGACAACGCTCGTCCACATAGGGCTCACCTGGCCGATGATTATCTTAAAAGTGAGGATATGCGCCGGATGGATTGGCCAGCCAGACCTAAACCCTATCGAACATATCTAGGAAGCTCTTGGGAGGGCAAATGCAAGCTCGCCATCCCTCTCCGAGAACCATCCAGGAGCTGAAAACTGCGTTGCTGCATGAGTGGGACCGACTGCCACAGGGACTCATCAACTGCCTCGTTTCCAGTATGACGTCGAGCTGTGAGAGCTGCATGACTGTGAGAGGAAACCATGCCCCATATTAGAGTCATTTTATGTTCGATCTTGCAACGTGGATTTTGGACATTCCTACGCTGATGAGCCTTACTGACGATCATGAGTGCGTACCATGACTGTTGTATGGTATAATGTTTTCTCTTATATAACCGTGTATCCATACCAAATTTCATTAAAATGTGTTCATTAGTTTTTCAGAAATTCGACAAAATGTGCAAATTCTCTTAATTTTGAACATCAGTGTATATTGGAATTTTGTAAATATATTTATTGGAATTTTGTAGCGATAGAAGTAATTATATTTAACGAGCAATGCATTTTCATTTATTTATTTTTTAAATGCATTTTTTGTTTCATTGTTTACGTTTTGCCCCTCATCAGTAGTTTCGTATCGATAAATTGCTTCGTTTTCGATTAGAAAAAATTAACGTACACCATTTTGGAAATGTCACACGGGCTGAAAACTTTAGCCATATTGATGTTTTTGAAAATAAAATGAGTGAAATTTTAGTGGGACGAAGTTCGACTATTGCCATGAATCTGGTCTTATTTGCAATTTTAGTGGGACGAAGTTTGGCTATTGTCATGGATATGGTCTTATTTGTAATCTTAGTGGGACGAAGTTCGACTATTGCCATGGATCATCGGGTCTTATTTGTAATCTTAGTGGGACGTAGTTCGACTATTGCCATGGATCTGGTCTTATTTGTAATTTTAGTGGGACGAAGTTCGACTATTGCCATGGATCTGGTCTTATTTGTATCAGTGAAGATCGTAAGCCTTTAACAGTTCTGAGAGGAAAGAGGGAGAATTGTCTTATCTCTTCTTCCGTTTGTAGACACTATAACAACAACAAAAAACGGAAGGAACGAGTGATACCTCATGGGTCCTAGGGCCCAGACTCTTGTGCCACCCTGCTTAGTGAGCCGCTCATTGACACTAGCGCTCGCTGTCACCAAGTGTAATAATCCACGTAGAACAAAGCGTACAGTATTTATCGTTCTTTATCGAAAACATAGTATCTGAATCCGCATATCTTACTGAATCTTACTCCGCACGTAGCTCTCTACCATAGACTGTCACCCAGTCTCTGGTAGAGAGCTACAAATTCTGCAACTTTGCCACTTTCTACCAGAGTTGCAGAATTTAGAAGCACGCGCGTACGTACGGTATACGCGGATAGTTTCCAAATTATCAGCAGTTTTTGCAGATAGTTTTTACTTGTAGATTAAAAAATAAATAAAAATTTTATTTACAGCAATTAAAACACTCGAGGCTTTACTCAGATTAATATACTTAATTCTATTTTAACTTTCACTTTCACTTTTTTTTCACATCTTCCGAGTTCTTTTGTTTTTACAGACGTTTTTGGTTTTCTAGTTTTTATCAAGGCCTGTTTTCATGAGATGCATAGGAACTGTATCAAAAGTTTCGTATACACAAAAAGAATTTCAATTTTATTGCCAGGTTCCTCTTACAGTTGTAAGTTGTTAAATTAAAATCTTTTCCTCATGTACTTTCTAAGTCCACTATTTTTAAATTAAGTTGTTGAAAATGTTATTTATAATTTTCGAAGGTTCATTAATGGAACTGTTTCTCTGGATATAAAAACTTTCTGTAATTACTCTCTTGTTTTTATGAGGCTCATAGTCCAATATTTTGCCATAAAGATCCATTTCACACATACTGTTGCACATTCAATTGTAATGTATTTATTTTGTCCTCATTAGAAATTGTAATGTTCGAATAATCACCTTATTCTATTGTTATCGTGGTTCGTGAGTTTGCAGCAAGTTTTCTGCTTCGATGGTTGTGTACGCAGATACATTTTATTTTTACGGTACACAACTCTGCTCTCCACTTATTCAGAACACAACTCTCTTACATTACTGTCTTCTAACTTAACAAAATTAAATTTTTTTTTTTTAACTCTTAATTTACCCTTTTGCCTACTGACGGATTGCCAACTTGAAAATCTCGTTGAGAGAAATAATGTGCCGTTGACTGAGAAAAGATTGAACGAGGAGAAACTAAATTTGCACGAGAACACAGCTCGCAAGGAAGATAAATTGGAGGCATACATCACAAAGAAAAGGTAAGGAACGTTCCCTTTGAGCATGCCAACATTGTAAATTTGTCACGGGGATGTAACATTTTAAAGCATTTATGTATCAATTCATTTCTCCAAGCAAGGAATTTTCTTGCGATAGAAGTGGCGGGAAGACGCTTGCAGAAATGAGAATGTTTCCGAGACAGCGAACTGGAAGGGAGGGTAAGGAGACTGGCCTGCGTCCGAACTTGGAAGCGCGAGGGGTAATAAGAAAATGAGTAAGAAGAGAAATTAGGTAGAACGCGTAGATGACTAGTAGAAGTAAAGCAATCTTAATTAATTCGGTAATTAATATAACTTCAGGAGATACCCAATAAGCGAAGGAAATATTAATTAAGGAGTAATTCAATAACGCAAATGATCTTGATACTTCTTGTGAAGTACAATTCTTTTCTAATATCCGCAAAGAGTTTCAACGAAACATAACAGTCGAACCCCGTAACCTCTGGATTCCATCATATGGCAACGGATTACATACTACAGCCTTAGCTGGCAATAGGCCAGGGCGACTATGCGGCGAAAGTCCAAGAAAGAAGTCCTACGTAAGTCGGTAAGAAGGTAAAACTTATGAAATAACTGTCACCCAGTCTCTGTGTTGGGGAAACATAACTCAGACGGACGGATGTGCATTCGAGCATACCTATAAAGATTTAGAAGGGTGATCTCGGATATTCTGATAATAGAACCCCAAAACAACAGGATGACAGTTAGGGCCAAATAAATTTTTAAAGGGCTTAGCTCGGCATGATCACGATCACATGTAGAGGATTTTAGGAAGGGTGTGTCTGACCCCAGGTCTTAACCAACCCTTAGAAATAGGAATCTAGGAGATTTGGGCTAGAGTGCCCGATAGGAAAGTGACACGGAAACGAAGTAGAAAGGGGGAGGAAGACGCCCTTATTTATTATCGGGGGCCAGTATCCGGGGTCCGACGGCTTAACGTGCCCATCCGACGCACGGCGGGTATTTAGTGGATCGAGCGTTCGTACCTGCCTGGGATCGAACCTGAGACCCTTTCCGTGGCAGTCACGAACGCTGCCCACTAGGCCACCCGCGGCCCAGCTTAGCTCGGCAGATGGTCAGCTGGCCAAAAGAATATCTGCTCGAAATAGCCACTGGTGGTCCACCGGACGGCGTACCACTAGTGGACGAGGGGGGGGGCTCAGAACCAATGAAGGCGAGGGTGACACCTCCAAGAGGTGAGAACACGCCTAGGAGCACGGCAGAAAGCGAAACCTTGGAGAAAATAAAAACTGTAGACGAGGAGAAGTTGGTTGTTATTTGGCGAAATGCTTGTCCCTGCGTGGGTCAAAATGTCGGACTCACAAATTTCGTAATATCTTAAGTGCCATTGGAAGGTATAGCTGTGAAAAAGAAGACAAGTTTATGGTAAAAGCTGTACAAGTATCAAGGGCTCCCGGGCTGCGTTTTATCCACGGTGGAGATCAGTCCCGTATCGTTTAACGCCACGGGATGAGATGACCCATCAACTCCTGGGACAAATGAACAACAGAGGATTCAGGGCAAGACATTATCCCAATATTTCAATCCCTTGCATGCTGAGTAATCATTGAAATTTGAAAATGAAATATCATTGCTCACCTCGTACTAGTTGGATTGCTAGGTAACGTTACTTATAAATCTTAGGCTTAACCTTAACCATTTTCACAGTGATGTTTTAATATAACTGAATCTAGTCCCGCCATTAATTTGTAAATAAATTAAGAAATATGTTAAAATAAATTTTATATTTATTTCTTTAAACAAACGTGTTTTTAGTAAATAGTAACACTGTACTAGTGGTCCGATTTATTGGCGTAGAAGGTAGACACATTAGCGTTTCCAAGCTTTCGCACATCAACCAGATGGCTTTTTCAAGGAAGTTAGGCAGAAACTGCAACTGAAAAATAGAACGCATTAACAATTTGAACGCGGAAACTTGACTTGACAACAATAGATACGACGTTAGACTGCTCGATTTAAAATGTGCAATTAGTAGTGCTAAAACTTTTTTTAATGAATTTTATGCCACCCATAAGAAAAGAATTCGCGTAGAAAACGTTGGAAAATGTATGTGTTAAAATAAAAGACAGAATTTTATGATACCTACTCGGAAAATTTCGTACAGAACTGCAAAATGCTAGGGAAAAAATTATTCCACCTATCCAGAAACTTTCGCATCGGAAAAATCTGGAAAATGAATGTGGTGAAAAAATTTAGTTGTACGCCACTCCGGAAAATTTCGCATCAGAAAAATCAGGAAAATGCACGAAAAATTTCAGTAGTGATTACACTTGACAACAACCGAAATGTATCTGAGACAAAAGTAGCTGTTTTTGACTAATTTGGACATGCTGTATTTTAACTAATTTGGACATGCTGTATTTTAAACTACACTGCTGGACAATTGCTAAGGACGGATCATAAACGGCTATATAGCGCATAAAAAAGGTAAGTGTGGTTGGATGCCAAGTGAAATAAAATAATGTCAGAATGCCAGGACATTACAAGAAAGACAATTTATTGTGCTCTGAAATCCAGAAGGCTTTGGAACGTGTTCAAGGGACAAACAGGCCATTTTGTGCAGAATACGTAAACGTGAAAAAAATGCAATTACCGTCCGCAGGCATTCCGGCGTAAGATGTCAATACGGGATATGGCCACCATGGAGGGCGATGCAAGATTCCACACGTCGTGTCATGCTTTGCACAACATTATCAAGCAGCTGTCGGGGTAATTTATCCCATTCCACTGTCAGTGCACGGATGAGGGTGTCCTTGTTTATTGGAGGGCATTGGCGACCAGCAAGACTCCTCCCCAAAGCATCCCACACATTTTCAATGGGATTCAGATCTGGAGAATGTGCTGGCGATTCGAGGCGTTCAATATCCTCGCTCTCAAGACACTCCTGGACAGCGACTGTTCGATGACATGTTGCGTTGTCGTCCATGAAAATGAATCTATCACCGACAGCACCACGGGACATGCGAACATGAGGTAGCAGAACATCATTAATGTATCGTTGGCCAGTCATAGTCCCAGTTGGAAGCACATAGAGGGACGTAGGCCATTGATTATGATGCTAGCCCATACCATGACACTACATGTCGGATATCGGTCCCTTTCCTGTATGTTTACTGGACAATATGCAGTACCACTATCACGCCAGATCAGTTGTCGTCGACAATCAGACGATAGACTGTATCTACTCTCATCTGAGAAGAGGACAGCAGACCAGTCGTTATCAGTCCAATTGCGGAGTTGATGGCACCATTGCAAACGGGCGGTACGGTGACGTCTGGACAATGGGATGCACACAACAGGACGGCGGGCGTATAGTCCTCCTTTATGCGAACGTCTGGCGACAGTTTTTCGGGAGATCCGCTTGCCAGTAGCAGCCATAAACTGATTTGCTACCTCACTAGCTGTGCTGCGCCGGTGTCTTTTTGTTGATAGCACTATGTACCGATTTTCTGCAGGTGTCGTACTGCGAACACGACCTCCCCCGTGACGTTTGCTACACTCTCCATTTGTTTGAAATGATTTCCAAAGCCTTGAAACAACACTGTGGCTGACGTCGAACTCCCTGGCAACATCTGTTATTTTTCGCCCTTCTTCAATCTTGCCAATAATACGGCCACGCGTAAAATCATCTAGGTGATGTCGGGAAGACATACTGAAAGTTGCAAGTTCGTCAATTGATTCTTTCCCTTTCAACTTTGCGTTTGAACAACAACGGTCAATACGCGTCAAATCCTTTATATCTCTTATCAGCGCTATGACGTCACGAACAAGTTCGGCAATCCAAAATTTGCATACGCACAACACGTCTTACTGTATCCCGCACTTATGCTAATTTCCACATTTTCCTGCCTTCCATTTTATGGTTGCTATCGTTGCTATTGTCATCCGTCCTTAGCAATTGTCCGGCAGTGTAATTTGGACATGCTGCATTTTTAACTAATTTGGACATGCTGTATTTTTAACTAATTTGGACATGCTGATCATGAATATGAACTTAAAAATCGCGAATTAGCTCTAGTTTTTAAGATACGATGGAGAGTTCTGTGGGAATGGAAGGTCTGCACCGGAAGCCCGATATGTCGAGCGCGTGATTCCCTACGAGGTGGATAACTTTGAGCGCCAATTGAGTGATGATACAGTATGTAGCAGTCATTGCAACCACATTTTCTTTTTGTCATCATTAGCGTTGTGGATACTGCGAGTGCAGACGTATCGTTCAAGATGCCTCGTGAATATGTGAACAGTGCGGATAATTTTTTGTTATATTTGTGTGCAAATTACTTTGCTATCACAAAGGCCACCCATTGTACCGATGATAAAGAAAACTCATAGCCTTTATTTTGGCTGTGAGATCGGTGACCAGGATTGTTATTGGGCCCCACACATATGTTGTCAATTCGGTGCAACGAATCTGCGTATTTGAACCGAAAAGGACGATCAATACGTTTTGCAGTTCCAATGGTGTGGGCGGAACCGACAAACCATCTTAATGATTGTTACTTTTACAAGACTCCTCCAATTGGACATACTATTCCTAAGAAGAAAAAGCGGCCTTTGACCTATCCGAATACCCCCTCTGCTATGTGCCCAGTTCCTCACGGGGAAGGACTTCATGTTCCGAACCCACCAGATTTTCTTACTCTGGATGATGATGAAGAAGAAAGTGAGGTCAGTGAACATCCATCTTCTGTGAAAGCATCTGCATCAAGAAATCCTAATTACGTTCATATTGAAGAGTCTGCAGAGCCACATAGTTAAGTTCACACCCAGAATAAATTGAATGATCTAATAAGAGATCTGGAATTGCAAAAAATTAACGCAGAGCTGTTGGGGTCCAGACTGCAGCAGTGAAATCTTCTAGAAGAGAATGTGCATGTGACTATGTCTCGTGCTCGGCAAAAATACCTACTTCCACTTTTTAAAATGACAGATAACCTCATTGCTTGCGTTGATATTGTGGGTTTCATGGCAGCACTACAAATCGACTACAGAGACTGTTCATTGGTTCGTCCAAGTTGAGCTCAAAAGATTGCTCCATAATGGTAACATTTTACCATCGGTTCCACTCCGGTATGCAGTCTACATGAAAGAAACGTACAACAACATGAAACAACCGTTACACACCATCACCTATGACAAGTATTATAAGTGGCAGATTTGTGGTGACCTGGATGTTATTGCCATCTTGATGGGGCTACAGTTTCCTCTGTCCCCTTTACAAGAAAAGGGATTGGCCATCGCAATCACTTGAACCGGAGAAAAAGAATGTACTTAACGAACCACTTGTGGAATCCAGCAAGATCTTGCTCCCTCCTGTCCACATCAAACTTGAACTAATGAAAATGTTTGTAAAGGATCGAAATAGGGCAAGATTTTTGTACCTTCGTAATAAATTTCCAAGACTTAATGAGGCCAAAATCATGGAAGGTGTATTTGTCGGTTCACAGATACGTCAGCTCTTCCGAGAGAAGCGTTTTGATGATATCCTCACAGGTGATGAAAAGTTAGCTTGGAACGCGTTCTAGCAAGTGGCCACAAACTTTCTAGGAAACAACAAGGCTGACAATTACCAGGAGCTTGTAGAAACCCTCTTGCAGCCCTACGAGAGACTAGGGTGCAACATATCATTGAAATTGCCCACATGAGAACGTAAAAAGTGTATCTTTCCGGCTTCCTCCGATGATGTTAGTGTCTATAACGGGGAACGGTTTCTTTAGGACATTACTATCCTCGAAAAAAGGTACCAGGAGAAATGGAATGCAGCAATGCTAGCAGACTATTGTTGGTCTTGGGTCCTTGTGACAGTTGCTCCAGAAACTCATTACAACGGACAGACAAAGCGACGTCGCCGTGAATCATTTTTTTTTCAATGAGAGTAATCATAGGTTATATGTATATGCAAATGTGTCGAACTTGTTTTATAGCTATTTCAAAAACTATAGCTAATCTGGTGTTTTAACGTCCATTTTCACATTCAGCAGCCCAAACAACAAACGTATATGGCTTAATCTCAGATTTCTCCTGACTGTATTCCATCAGAAATCAACCTCTTCTGCTTCAACCATGGGATTGAGGCTTAATAATGGTTATCGCATTTAGCCGCACGACTGCGAGGAAATTCCACAATTAGAGTGCTACTGTCACCAGTATGCGCTCTTCCGAGTTTTCACCTGTACAGTCCACACACACTGTGGTCCCCATTTTTTTAGCGTTTTTATTTCAATGTTAAGTTAAGGTCGGTGGTCGTGCGTGACTGAGTTGTTATGTTGCGTTTGCAACTTCAGCTCAACCCGTATGTTATGTTGTTATGTTGCGTTTGCAACTTCAGCTGAACCCGGGTTTAGAGTCCTCGTGAGCTGAAGGTACTGTTCGTGATGTTCTTTGGCATCAGTTTCTTCTTGGAGTCATGAAAGTAATTTAAAAAAATGTGCGTGCGTATGTACAGGAAGTGGTGGGAAAGGGAATGTTTCGTTTCGACCGATCTTATCGTCTAACTGTATATGGTAGGGTTCGGTTCGACTTCTCACAGCTGCGGTTAAACTTTCGGATTGGGTGAGGTGCGTTCTGAAAACTGAGAGCAACCCAACTCATATTTGAATACTTGGATATTACGTTAGCGCAACGTAACCAAATGTGTGGTTGCTTTTTATGTCTGTGTAACAGTGACTATTTGCAGTACTCGATGGATGCTGTTAGCAACTTGTTGATTGACAATGTAAGCAACTAGCAACGGCAAGGAAAAATAAGAAGGTAAAAGGAAAAAAGAAGAGAGAAAGGAAGGAATTCAGGTACAAGGGTATGTTGAAAGAACCTGGCACTGTGCCCATTTTCTTCAATCGAAAGGCCATTGCTCGCATCTTGTATCCATGACAACCGCATCCAGTGGCTGCTCAGCAGAGATGTGCCCATGACCACTTTGAAATTTCCGGCACGATGTCTCTCGCATAGTATCGTTAAGATGTCCGTGGATCATCATTAGTTTAGGAGTTTTGATCGTTCCAGTTCATTTCCGCGTCTCGTCTTCTGTTCGGTGTAAGAAATTTGTTCCCAAGACAACAGATTTACATCACACATTGCCTGCCCTCCTACCATTAAGTAGCAATACCAGTCATTTCAGTTATTCAGAAGTCTAAGATGCAGTCTGAATAAAATAAGGAAAACAAGTCATGCTAAATCATTCTTGTCAGATGAAAGTTGGGGAAATTCTGAACTAATTTCTTCCGAGTTCAGAGATACAAAATAAACGTAGCGTACAGTTTTATTTATCATAAAACGAAACGCACCGTGATGTAATTGTGTTGAGTGTCAGAAAGTGAGACTATCGAACCAAAAACTATTTGTCCTTCAACATAAATAGTTTGCTTTATTAGGTGCAAATAAGTAAAATTATTTTCAGTGTAAGCACTTGTCTTCCATAATTTGGTTTGCTTCAAGAACCATGTTATTCTTTGTAAATCTTTTTATTTTCTTCAGTTTGTATTTTTCTGTATTATGCATTGTGTTACGCAGTTTGAATGAAATGGCAGCCTTAATTAGTTGTTCAGCTGAGCCACTAAGTCTTTGTCGTTATCATGAGTGATTACTGTGTGTTGAAGGATCACCGGACCGTCTAGTGCAGTGCTGGCCAACCAGTGACCTCCGGGGGTCGCACGTCAGTTCTTGCGGTCGGCCTAAAGTATCTCAAGTGGGAAATTAATTCGTGAGCAACAAAGAATTAACTGAACAGACATCTCTGCAGTGTTTACGTTTTACGTAGAAAACTACAAAGGTCTCCCTTTAAATTGCTGTTTGAAGGACCCGAAATTCACTTCCAGTTAATCACATTACTACATTCGCTTTGTAATCGTCATTATGTTAAGAATGTAATGTTACACGGCACTAGCAGTGTTCCTGCCGAGTCGGCCGGTAACGGTGCTTGGGACCTAATTACAATTTAGTTGGCCACGGCACCAGGTGAGAATCTCAGGTGCACTGCTGCATTCAAAGATTCACACCAGAACATAAAAAATGAAAAGTTGAAGAATGACCCGAAGCATAAGGCTTGGGTGAATCCACCTTGTGAACAAAATAACAACAACAAATAAAAAATAAAATAATCTAAAAAAAAATGATACTTTGGGATCAGAGTTGTGATGAGGTTCACCCGCAATCACCAATTCGTGACTGAGTGTAGTGGTCCGGATCTTACTCCGGTACATTCAATCCCCAACCAGCCAGTACAACACTCACTTTCGCAAATAACACATGATTCTCAAATACACAACACAACATTTAATAACGTTCTGCGAGATTTAAACAGATCCGGCGCTCTCTAGGCGCATAGACAAT
Source organism: Macrothele yani (assembly GCA_039090855.1). Classification (NCBI taxonomy): domain Eukaryota; kingdom Metazoa; phylum Arthropoda; class Arachnida; order Araneae; family Macrothelidae; genus Macrothele; species Macrothele yani. Next base: position 6,428,701 of record CM076994.1, on the reverse strand, counting down.
TGCCCCTCATATGTGGGCAGCATACGGTGTCACACTTTACTGTCGGAAGACGCAGCCGACTGAGTCTCCACCGGACTATCTGAACAAGAGATACTACTCGTTTACACACTAAATAGAGCTGCAGGTGATATTCATATACAATTGCTTAGAGAATGAAAAAAATTATATGCAAACGATCACATTAAAAATACTCGCGACACAAAATACACAAGCACGTTAATTTGCGGTATAAGATTATAGGTGCGAAATACTGCCAAAGTTAATTAACTAAATCTAATAAGCATGCACATGCAGAACCCTGCCCCGCTCGCTTTGGCCCTGAACCAAAGTTAAAAGAAACTGTCCCGCCCAGCGGAATTTGTGGCCACACCTTCTCCCTTATTCATGTAAAAAAAAGTAATCAGGAAATGGGCCCTGTAAGAAATTGAAATCTGTATGTGCAGGTATTTCCTCTGAGGTTCAGTCACTCAGCATTACTGCATCTATGTCCATGCAGCTTTGGGTGTCGGGATGGCACAAGTTCGCAGATGTGCGAAGAAAGAAAAAAGGAAATATTCATCTACTTACAGTTTCGTGACTTTGCTGTGCAAATCCGTTGTGCATCACATAATATCACACGACAAAAAAAAAAAAAAAAAAAAACACGCACACAGACACTTGCACCATGTGGCAGCACCGATGATTCAACACTTCACTTTGACGCTTGATGTAAATGAAGCACACACTTAAAAATGGTAATATCACGCCGCACTTTGTTGCAATGATTAGAGTGCACACTGATCTATTCTCGTGACGATTTGAAGGTGGCCGTTAAGCAAAATAGGCCCTCTCACATATGATGTTGCGGTTTCCAAGATTGATTTTCTGTGTTCCTGGGAAATGATTTTTGTTGTCGTGAAGAAATAATTGTGAACGTCGACTGCTGGGAGAGTGGGACACATTCAATTCCGCTGCTGCTATAGTTGATTCCGTCCGTCGCTACCTTCCGTCCTTTTTGACCGTTCATTCCCAATTCAGTCAGTTCCTTTCCGTTAGCAAACCAACTACCCTGCCTGAGTACGCAGTTCAAATATGCCACTCGCAGGTTTTGTTTCCATTTTTTTATCGAGTTGCGACCGCTAGCCCTGAGATTAATTTTCTCGGCCGAGCGAAATCAGACGTGCTTTTACCTTAAGCGTATATCGGCAACTCAGCATTTCACCTGTATATTTGTTAGGTATCGAAGCCACCGCTCTTACGCTCATATTTTTCTTTCTCCATGTTTTTATCCCGTCGCACTTACACGTAGTGGCTTCGCTGCTTACGTGACCACACACACGCACACATGGGGCCTCGCTTCGCCCCGTAAGACAAGCGCATCTCTTCACTTCCTCCACAGTAGGGGATGAATGGGGGTGATGATTCCACACTGCAGTGGTTGGCATCCGAACCCGACTTTGCTTGGCTTCGCTTCTCATTGGAATGACCACTGTCCACTCGCAGACTTCTTAATTCCCCTGTAACTTGGCTTTCATTAGGCCAAACAGTCGCTGATTTCCATTACGCTCCAGCCTAGAAATTGCAGCTTTATCACGCGGATTTAGGCATTCCGCTGTCTTTATGGCAAACTGGCATCTCCAGCTGCCTCGAGTTGTCTCCATTTCTTACCAAATGCGGGGAGGTTTGCTGCTTCATTTTTCCCAATTCATTTTTTGCAGATCCAAGGCATCCAGCCTTTCACATCGGAGAGCGTACAGACAACTAACTTTCTTCCTTATGTTCATGCCAAGTGCGAACTCTTATTTTTCTGCACGGACCACACAGAGAGCAATTGTTCTCGAAAATGCCCCAAACAATCGACGAATTTACGATTATTCGCTAAACCTTTTGTCCCCATCTTCATTCATTTACTCAAGTGGACCCCTCTTCGAAAGGTACCACTCTCCCTTTCCGTGTTGCTTAGCTTCCCGTCAGCTGCGCCCTGATATTTATGACCTAACAGAGCTATTCTGAGACCACCCAGCCAGAGAGAGAATTCTTCGCCTCTTTTCTTTCCAAACATCCAGATAAAACTTTATCTGCTGTTTACACTTTTAAACTCCAATCAAGCCTCGAACATAATTAATACTTAATTAATTTCACATATCCATCACGCCCATTAATTACTAAATTAATGGCGGGGGTGGGTCGTAACATCGGCCCCTCCTCAAGAAATCCAGAAGTCCTCTTCTGGGCATATCGCTTTGCTCTTATCAATTTCCAGAGCAACCATTGAGTGCTAACTTTTCCCACAGGTAGAAACAATTCAAAATGGCAAAAATATTGCGTTTCTTGCCTTCAAGAGCATTGGAGCGACTTCCCAATTATCCCGCAATTTTGTTAATTAATTTAGAGAACATCCGAAAGAAAAACAACGTAAATGAGAAATAAATAAAAAAACTGAACTGTAAAAGAACATGTGAGCCTGCCGAACTGTGATTCCTAGCTGCCTCATACCATACGCAACATGGCGGACAAATTTTAGAGTTTTCTTCAGGTTTTAGGAGGAGGGGGGGTGTCCACTGTAACAGTAAGTACATAAACGAGTGTTATACCTTCGATAGGCAGTTGTACCCTAATCTTCATGGTATGCTAGCGGAAAAGAATCTACTGAGGTACAGTAAATAAATATACTGATGAGTCATTACATTATGACCACCTATCTAAATAAGCTGTAGGGCCCCCTTTAGCCCGTAAAACATCGCCCACTCGGCTAGCCATCGATTCAATGAGGTGGCGATAGATATCCTGGGGTTTCTGGTACCATAATGTCAACAGCAGGTCCTCCAGTTCCCGTACATTTCGGGGTGGTGGTGATTTAGCGCCAACCCGCTTTTCCAAGGCGAACCACAGATGTTCGATTGGGTTCATGTCAGGTGAATTTGGAGGCCAGGGCGTTAACAGAAAGCCATCAGCATGTTCCTCGAATCACAAGTAACTGTGTTCCCTGTTGGTAATGGCCTGGTAATGGCCATTACCAACAGGGAACACAGTTACTATGAATGGGTGAACTTGGTCCGCAACGATATTCAGATATCCGACAGCTGTCAGGGATTGTGCTATTGGGATAATAGGGCCTAAAGTGTCCCAAGAAAACATCGCCCACAGCATAACACCGCCGCCGCCGGCCTGTTACCACCCAACAGTGCATCCAGGTGCCATAGCGCCCGTTGGTAAACGGTGTGTCTGCGCTCAGCCGTCAACGTGATGCACCAGGAATCTTGATTCGTCAGACCAGGCCACTTTCTTCCAATCATCAACGGTCCAATCTCTATTATCTTGGGCCCATTTCATGCGTTTTTGGCGGTGACATGCAGTGAGCATGGGGATGCGGTTGAGTCTTCGGCTACGCAGGCCCATGCGCAGAAGGCTGCCATGAACTGTGTGCTGTGACACATTGCCCTGATCATCACTGTTGTAGCTGCGGGTGATTTGTCGCACTGTTGGTCTGCGGTCGCTGTGAACAATGCGCGACAGTCTCGGCTGCCCTCTGGCATCAGTGAGCTGCGGACGACACACGATTGGACAACGGTTCGTCGTTTGGCGATATGTGCACCACTTTTGATACGTACTCACTACAGCGGCACGTGAACAAACCGCGCCGTTTCCGTGATCGTAGTTCTGTGGCACCGTGCCATCGCTATTTGTCCTTTATCACACTCCGATAAATCGGCAGTTTTTCCCATTCTGACTCCGAACACTCTGCTAACCGAAAACAGGTCCTCGGGTTGTTTATATACTACTCTGTAAACTTCACCTGCGCCACCGTTCCGTCTCCATGCGAAATTAAGGACTAATGAAAGAAAAATGATTTGTTCGATGCACATTGAGAAAAACTGGATAAGAAAACCAAAGGGACAAGAGGCTTTTTTTTCTCAAAGAGCATGGCTGGATGTTGATAACACCGACAAGCGGCAAAACACTAAATCACAGTCAAGAGTGAAAAGTCTTGCACAGGAAGTTATAAATATAAAGTCTGAGATGCAGGGGTATTGCGGGAAAAGGAAACTGAATGATATTAAATACTGTCATTCGGCCCAAAGGCGTGTTCGAAATCGGTGAAAGATTTCAGGAGCTAAAATTTCACGGAAATACACTCTCGAGAACAATGATCGAAGTGGCACAAAACAAGTCAGGATGGCAATTTGCTATTATTCAAGGGTCAAACCGAAGTATATTGTATAATAGACGAAGCATTCAGGGTAACGCCCATCCCGACCTGTACGCCCCAGCCCTTTTATCGCTAACCTTTATTTTTTTTACAATACATACAGTGTTTCCTCGTGTAAATTGTGCACTGAAAATCCCCAATGGATGCTTAAAATACACAGGGAATTTTTAACAAGATAACATTTTCAATTAGAACTCTTATATGAATGTCTGGTCATTTTATTTTATTTTTATTTTTTTTATGCTAACAAAAAATAAAGTATTAATCAGGCAATGACAATGTATGAAAATTTCATTTATTTTCATTCTTATTCGAAATCTTTCCTGCAGATCTAGTTCTGTCTTCTTTAAAAGTGGCTGGAATTAATTTTTTCTGTGAAGCAAACTGTTAACACTGAGGGAGTGACCTCTCGTCTCTGCGATGCGGAACTCTATTGTGTGCAATAGTTCTTATGTGCTTGCAGAGGCGTAACCAAGGGGGTGGTCCTCGGGTCAGCCCCTCCCTCGAGGGGTTTTTGAGTACAAATTTAACGTGATACTGTATATATGAGGCTTTCACCAGTGAACCAAATCCACGACCCCCTTCCCCCTGCACTTAAGAAATTTCTGGCTAAGTTACTTTGTGTTTGCATAGACATAAGATAATATTTCATCCCCCTTTTCTCCGACATTTTATAAAAAGTATATTAAACCAAAATTCTAATTTCAGAAATTGGACATTTTTCTTTCTTAATCCCTTTTTCTTTAGAAGTAAGACTTTTTCTCCTCCCCGCTCCCCTTTAAATCTTGTTTTAGAATTTGTTTTCATACCCTTTTTAGGAGTGACAGAATAAGTTACATAAACCGCACTTAATAATTTTTCATTTTTAACATTTTTTTTATTTTATTTCTTGGACAAGAGTGAGAAAACTAGTCTACTGGAATGCTTGTTTGTATTTTTTGAACTGCGAGTATTGTTTTGTCCATATTTTTTAACAACCGGGGTTCCCGCCTCACTTCGAACACTGCTCGGGAACAGAGCGGGGTAATTGTTTTAATCTTGTTGTTGCACATTAGCTTCAAAGAAGTTAATGTTTCGGAAATGGCTCATGAACATCAACCCGCATCGCTGTTCTTTTTGCTTCTGTCGACGTGGATGCTGTCAGCCGATGAACAGCTCGGGGAGAACTATGACAGTGCTTCCGATTGATTTTTCAATATTAATGAATATTTTCTCTACTATTCGTCTTGTGAACTGTCCGCCGCCGATGAACAGCTCGGGGAGAACTGCAATAGTGCTTCCGATTGATTTTTTTTAATATTAATGCATATTTTCTCAACCATTCGTCACATAAGCTTCGAAAATAGTCCAACAATATATTCCTACTGGAATATATTCTTCTAGAAGTGAGCCTTTTTATAATGCCGAAAGTGGATGTAGTTATCATGCCATTCAGTCTTGTGAATGATGCAGAATTTTCTGTCATGATGATAATAAAAAAAAAAAATGTTTTTCCCTTGTCACTGTATTGCAAGTGACACTTTGCAAAAAGCTTTTCCTTTTGTGCTATTCAGACCCAACATTGCCCCCGTCTTAAATGGGTGTTGTTGTTTTTTTTCCTGACATAGAATCAAATGCCTGCATAAGAAGCCGTACATTTTTATATGCGAACGTTAGATGTAGCACATTATGAGAACAACTAACATAAATAAAAAAATTTTCTTAATTTTCCCGTGCCGTTTTTTTTTTTTTTTCATCTTATGTCGTAAGAATAAGACGAAAAACCAACAAATGCTTGTAAGCCCAGTATGGCACACACGTCACTTCGTGCATCCTTCTCTCCTCAACCCTATGGTTGGTTGGTAGCTTTGGTCATCATCCAAAAAGGAGTTCTTTCCTGAGCCAAAAGCTTGATGTTCCGGTAGGGTCTTCCTCTTGTTATTTGACTCATATATTGAATTCTTGGGCAGCGTCTTCCAACTTTTCCTTTCATTCTACCTTCAATCAAGTTGGCACACCACTCCAAGTGTCTTATGAGGTGGCCTATCATGCTGTCTCTTCTTTCTATAGTCCATAATATTTCGCATTTTTCCTGAACTTTTTTTTAACACTTCCACCTTTGTCATTTTTTCTGTCCAAGCAATTTTCATCGTACGTCGCCAGCACCACGTTTCAAATGATTGTAACTTTGCCCCCTCTTTTTTGTAGTGTCTAAGTTTCAGATACATAAAATGCTACGTTCCATATAAAAGTTTTTATAAATATTTTCTTTGTTTCCAGAGAGATGAACTTCGATGTTAATAAGCCCTCCTTTTCTTATTGAAAGCAATTATTTGCTTGTGCTATCCTAGTTTTCTCACATCTGTTTCATCTTTTCCACAGGATGTAAAAAGGCTACCTAGGTAAATGAAGTCCTTAATTTGTGTTACTCTTTTTCCTTTCAATATGATATTAATCTTTTGCTCTCCGTCTTGGGTGCATTTCATTACTTTTTTTTTTCACATTTATATTCATTTTGTAAATAGCTTCAAGGATCTTGTTCAATTCTTCTAATGACTCTTGTATGTCCTTTTCGTTTTCTGCTATTACTGCAATGTCATCAGCACAAATCGTATTGTGCTGTAGTTCCTTCCATTGACATTTACTCCTTTGCCCTTATTTTCAGCAAATTCTTTCTTGGCTTCCTCAATGTAAACATTGAAAAGAAGTAGTGACAGCCCATATCCTTGTCTGACTCCTTTGCTTATTTTTGCTTTATTTCCTTCTTTTCCTATTAGTGCCGTTTGATTTTTGTATAGTTGATATATTATTCTGTCATTGAAGTCTATTTTTATGATTTTTTTATAATTTTGAACATAATGTTCTATTCAACATTATCAAAGGCGTTTGTTATGTCTATAATGCAATGCATACAGATTTTTTTATTCTCAATGATTTTTCTATTATCAAGCAGAGGTTTATTGTAGCTTCTCTAGTTCCTTTGTTTTTTCTGAAATCAAACCGATCACCTGAGAGATGTTACTTCGTGCGTATTTCACTTAAAATGTCAATATACTTATACACTATCTACCAATAAGTAATTGGACACCTGTGATAGCAAAGGAAAACGAAGTTTATTCACCTTCAATAGTTGGTGGAGCCTCCACGAGCGGCGATTACAGCTGCGACCCTCCGGGGCATACTCTCAATCAGACGTTGTACGACGGCTAGCGGTATTTTCTTCCACTCGGCTTGGAGAAGACAGGTCAGTTCCTTCACCGATTTCGGACGGTGGGGGCACCCCTTAAGTTGACGCTCCAACTCGTCCCAGAGGTGCTCGATGAGGTTAAGGTCCGGGCTCTGCGCAGGCCAGTCCATTCGATTAACCTCATTGTCACCATACCAAGACATGGTGGACCTCGCAACATGACAGGTGGCATTGTCATCCTGAAAGTAACATGGGTCCACCCCGTAAAACTGCCACAACGTTGGAAGCGCATGGTCCTCCAAAATGGTAACTGCCACAACGTTGGAAGCGCATGGTGCGGTAGGTCTCGGCGTTGAGTCTACCAGGAATTGAGACCAAGGGTTTCGTTCCATACCAGGAGAAACACCCCCATAGCATAATTCCACCGCCGCCGAACTTCACAGTTGGCACAATACATTTCGGCAGGAGGCGTTGTTCAGGCAGACGCCAAACCCAGACCCTGCTATCCGAACGGTAGAGGGTGAACCTTGATTCGTCTCTCCAGAGAACCTGTTTCCACTGTTCAGCGGTCCACTGTCAACGTTCATTGCACCACGTTAGCCGAGCAGTGCTATTGGACTTGGTGATCAAAGGCTTGTGGGCGGCAGCACGTCCATGATAACCGTGCAGCTGGGCTTCCTTACGGATGGTATTCATCGAAAGAACACTCCCGGATGCCTGTTGAAACTCCTCGCAGATGATGTGGCCCATCGATTTAGTGCGGTTCTTTCGAATTTCTCTGGCCAGCACCCGTCGGTCTCTAACTCCCAGTTTTGTGGGTCTGCCGGGTCGGGGCACATTCAGACAGTCACCTCTCATCTTCCACTTGCCAATCACGTAGGCCACTGTCGATTTTGGGTACTTCAACTCGCTGAATATGTCACGTATGGATCGGCCATTTCTGTGATACCCGACGATTACACCTTTCTCGAAATCAGAGATCTCCGAACTGCGTGGCATCTTGAATGCGACTGGTTGCGTTGTTTCCCACACGATATTTAGCGGCCGTGACGTGTATCAGGACCGCAGATATCGTCGATTGCAGGGGTGTCCAATTACTTGTTGGTAGATAGTGTATATACTAAATTTTTCGATTTCATGTCTGCGGATAATCGCAATGAGCGAAGTTGGTAGCTAATAAGGAATATCGAGTCACTGGACATGTTTACAGTACAAGGGAAGCAGTTCCTGTTGCTCTTTCTTGTTTGTCAATTGTAATCTCTTCCATGTCGATACAAGTTAAACATCAAAGCAGAAGCCGTAACACGAATTGAGAGTTGGCAATTTTAGAGTCGGCAGTTGAAAAGCTATGAGATGCTGCGTGCACGTTTTATTTTATTTCTTCTACGTTCTATTTGCACTCGTCATGTGGTCCCCAATTTATGTTTGGTTCTCCAGCATCGGAAGCTTTTGCAGTAAGTTGCCGTTTCGGTACCTTCTTCGTTGGCACTCCTTGATGTGAGGCATTTCCTGTGTCCCCCCCCTTCCTTTCTGCTGCATCTCCCTTCCTAATGTGGGCCATTTCATCATCCGCCCTTTAAAAGCTTCCTTAGTCATAAAAAAGTCTGCGAGTCTTCATTAGTCGGCAGGGTTCATCCCCAGCTCTCTCGGAGTTACCTTTCTGCCCATTCAGAATGGCCGCCCTTTATGCCCAGGCACATCTTTTTATGTCCTCAAAAGTCATTCTGGGAGGCGGAGAGTTTTCTGATTGCCGATAGACGTGATAAAAATAAGGGCGAATGTGGTACGTATTCTGCACATTCGCCATTAATTTGTGCCGTTCTCCGGGAGAAAGGAGCGTGTTCACCTAATCATGGTGGCAAGGCCACTTGTATGCCAGTAACACAATCATCGTTGTCGTGACGTACGACGGCGACCTTTTTAAAACGTAGCCAGTTCTCTTGCGTGCAATAATATTTTCAGTGCGTTGCGCATATAAGCGATGCATAATGATTATCACACACAATTCCTGTGTTTCAGGAAGGAACAATGGCTATTTTATGTAATCAAATGACACTGCCCACTTCACCCACCCTGTCTTTATTTAGAATGGCCGTAAATAAAATCTTTTCATTTGGAACACATCGTGCTTTATAAAAGAATGAAACCTTCCGTTTTAAAAAGGGCACGATATAAAAATACGCATTTTTATAAACGGTGGCATTTTTTTTTCAAATTTGGAAGACAGGTATGTATTATGGAGAGATTCGCGTCTCTCTCTCTCTCTCTCTCTCTCTCTCTCTCTCTCTCTCTCTCTCTCTCTCTCTCTCTCTCTCTCTCTCTCTCTCTCACGCACTTTGTAGCCGAGCGGTTTGTATTAACTAGGGCTGGGCGGCTTCCCTGGCACAGTTCAAGAGAGGGCGAAAAAATCACTGCGTACAATCATTAAAATCGGAATTGAAACTTTTCCACCAGTTTGTGGTACACCTTTTTATCGCCGTACTTTGTCATTTGCACATTTACAGATTTTCCTGTAATATCTTTCGCCAGTTTCGGTATCTTGGCAGCCTAAAATGCGCATCGATTCCTCGAAATGTCCAGGAGTTGTAATTTTCTCACAATCAGAAATAAAGCGCGGTTGTTCTTCGTAGCAAGGTACGGATGTCGTTCACACATTGTAGAAGATTCTCGGGGGCAATTCCATCATTACTGCTGTATAGCTGAGTTCGTTCCATTTAATGTGATACCATAGGTCCGAACTCCGAAGGAGGGGGAAATCTCATAGCCTTTATCTTTCGTACTTTACAGTTTTAAATGGGCTGTAAAATACTGAATGATGTAAGTAAAGGTAAAGTAAATGTGCGAAACCCTTCGGCTGAGTGCTGACCCCCATTTTTTTCCTTCTTCTGACGCAATTAAAGAGGGTAAAATGCCGTTCCCGTTTGGGATAAGAAATTACACCTAGTTCCATAATATCCTATTTACTGTATCATACCTCAGTAAAAATGTTTAAGCGTTAGGTTGTGGAACTACAATGAAAATGGCTGTGAGGGCAGTAGTAACTTCGCAAAGTTTTTCCCTGATCTGCAGAAAAACTAGCCTGTTCTTATTGCACAGCCATCAATGATTATTAGTTATCAATTAACTATGAGAGAATGTAATAAAAAAATTATAAAATTCAGTGTGAAGCGAAACGTCAGAAGCAACTCTGGTGACCAGTGTTAGTTATTTTGAAAAAATTGCATATGCGTGTGGATACAATAAATGCAAATTTGTGCGTGATTAGCACACAAAACTAGTGTTACTGCCCTAAAAACTTATGCAACAAACATGATTATATTTCAAGCACCAGACGCTACAACAGTTTTTGTCTTAACGACTTCGGTTTGGGAGGGGGATATTTATGGTTTGCCCCAGGCGCAGAAATGACTAGTTACGCCTCTGCCGTGGGCGAAATTTCGTAGCGAGGTCCTAGAAAATACATTTCATAGTTTAATAAAATCGTTACGTGAGAAATGAACACACACAAAAACTATTATAAAAAGAAAAGAAAAAAATGCTTATCTCAAATTGCTGTGAGCTTAAGAAAAAGACCATGATATGGATTGAAAGTTGAGAGAGAGAGTAAAAAGTTCTAAAATCTAACATTTTCTTCCCCGGTAGAAGAGGCTTTAGTTGCATTGGGACTTTTTATAAAAACTTTCTCACAAAATTATGAAAACATCTCTTGAACTAATCTGGGGAGCGAATATTTTTTGCATAGCAAATATTTTGAGGTAGGTAGTGAATGATAAGTGGATCCCTCTTAAATTCCTTTATATTTACTTTGTATGTTTTTTTTTTTTTTTTTTTTTTTTTTTTCTTTCTGGTACATGCTTTAGTGATTGATTTTTGATGCAATGTGAATAACTGGCAAATTAGTGATATATATATATATATATCATCATCATCATTGTCAACCATTATCAATCCACTGCTGGACGAAGGTCTCCCCAAGTTTCCTCCACAACGGTCTGTCTTGTGCCAGTCTCCTCCATGTCACTCCCGCATACTTTCGAATTTCATCCACCCATCTTCCATGTGGTCTTCTTCTGGGTCTTTTCCTGTCCCTTGGAATCCAATCTAAAATTTCGGCTGTCCATCGATGGTCTGTCCTTCTGGCAGTATGTCCAGCCCATTGCCATTTCAGGGATTTAACTCTGACCATAATGTCTTCCACTCTTGTCATTTTTCGGATCCACGTGTTCCTCTTCTTATCTCTCCTGGTTACACCAAGCATGCACCTCTCCATGCTGCTTTGAGTTGTCTGCAGCCTTTGTATGTCTCTTTTAGCTAATGTCCACGTCTCTGCACCATACGTAAGCACTGGAAGGATGCATTGATCAAACACTTTTCTTTTAAGACATAATGGCATATTGCTCTTGAAAATTATGCTGTTTCTTCCAAAAGCTCTCCAGGCAAGTTTTGTACGCCGATTAATTTCTTCACCAATGTGACCCTCACTTGATATCTGCTGTCCAAGATAAACGTACGTGTCTGTTATTTCCAGCTTTTCTCCATCAATCGATAAATCTTCATTTCTTGTAAAAGCATTGTACATCACTTTTGTCTCCTGAAAGTTCATTTTTAATCCCACTTTACTCTTGTCAGCAAGTTCCTGGATCATACTCTGTAGCTCTGATGGGGTAGTTGCAAAAATGACTATGTCATCAGCAAAACGAAGGTGGGTTAGATAATCTCCATTAATCTTTATCCCTTTGTTTTCCCAGTTCAGTGATTGAAAGACATTTTCCAATGTGGCATTAAAGAGCTTCGGAGATATGGTGTCACCTTGTCTCACTCCTTTTCCAATTTTTATGTGTGTTGTATTTTCAAACAGCCGAATCTTTGCACTTGCATTTTCATAGATGTTATTAATAATATTAATGTATGCATTTTCAATACCGCAGGATTTCAGAGCCATTGCAACTGCTGATGGTTTCACCGAATCAAAGGCTTTTTCATAATCGATAAAAGCCATGCACAATGGAAGTTCATATTCCCTCGCTCTTTCAATTAGTTCTCTCAGTACGTGGATATGATCTATTGTGCTGTAGCCACTCCTGAATCCAGCTTGTTCTCTCGGTTGAGCCATGTCCAGTGTCACCTTCAAGCGGTGTGAAAGAACTTTAGTGAAGATTTTATAAACTACTGGTAGGAGGCTGATAGGTCTGTAGTTTCCGAGATCCTCAATGTCACCTTTCTTATGTAGCAGGATCATTGTAGCGGTGTTCCAATCCTCAGGAATCTTTCCTTCATTAAGGCATCGAGTGAAAATTTGGGCGAGTACTGTTTCGATTTCTCCACTTGCTTCTTGTATGATGTCTACAGTAATTCCATCTTCTCCTGGAGCTTTTCCCCGCTTCATGTTCTTGATTGCATGTGCAACTTCTGCTGGAAGGACTGGAGGAACTCTGGTATTGGTATCTTTCATGATGTCTGGAGTGCACGTATCATCCCTTTCATATAATTTGGAGTAGAAATCTTTCACTCTTGTCAAAATGTCGCCTCTATTTCTTGTTACAGAACCATCTTCTTTTCTCAGTGCCATAATCTGTTTTCTTCCCTTACTGAGATGTCCCTTTGCTATCTTTAGGCTTTGGTTGTTTTCAATTGCTTTCCTCACTAGTTCACAGTTGAATTTTCTTACGTCTTCAGTGATACTTTTTCTTACTGTCTTGCATAGCTCTATATATTCCACTTTGGAAGTCACATCTTCTTTAGTTGTCCTCATCTCTCTTCTTTTTTGCATCAACATTTTCGTTTTTCCTGATAATTTGTTTACATGCAACTTGTTCTTAGACCCAGCTAATTTTGTTGCTGTTTCCATAAGAGCTTTGGTTACTTTTCTGTTAACTTCAGAAATATCCACTTCTTCCGATGTTAGGCCTTCTAATGCAGAGAATCTGTTCTTCAGTTCCAATTTGAAGGTATTATGGTGTTTTTTAAGGTTGGTTATGTCAATACATTTTGTTTGTCTTATGAGCTTGCTACGTTCGAGTTTAGTGTTGAGGTGCATCTTACATCTCACCAATCTATGGTCACTGCCTGTGTTGAACTTGTTGAGCACACTGCAGTCTTCTATGACAAATTTTTTGTTACACATAATAAAATCAATTTCACTTGTCGTCCCATTTGGATGTCTCCATGTCCATTTCCTGTGTGGCTTTTTCTTGAAAAAGGAGTTTAAGATGAAAAACCCTTCTGCCTCTGCAAACTCTACGAGAGTATTTCCACGCTGGTTTCTGTTGCCGTGACCGAATTTACCTACTGAAGTTTCATTCTGTTGCCGTTGCCCTATTTTTGCATTGAAATCTCCCATAATTATCTTCAAGTGCTGCTTACCTTTATTATTTAGATGACGAATTTCCTCATAAAATTCTTCAATTTCTTCTTCAGCATGACTTGTGGTGGGTGCATAAGTTTGAATAATCTGATCCTGGTATCTTCTCGAGAGTTGGATAACGAGTCGTGCAGCTCTGTCAGAGGAACTTTCAACTTCTACAACTTTATCCTTCAGTTTCTTGTTTATTATAAATCCAACACCACTAGTTCTGCCAGTATCTGTCCCACGATAGTAGAAGAGATGTCCACTTTTCAGTTCAGATCTTCTCCTTTTCTCCTTACCCCACTTAGCCCGACGATGTCCCACTTGATCCTTTGTAGTTCCTCTTCCAATTCAAGAAGCCTTGAATCAGAAGATAGGGAGCGTCCGTTGTACGTAGCCAAGGTCAGCATCAGATGGCAGCCTAGTCCGGTCCTCCGGGGATTCTTAGCACCCTCTGCCTTCATGTCGCACTGGCCGCTGCCTTGGCCAGGTACATTCCAGCTGCCGGAGACTGAGGGCCAAGATTTAAGTTGTGGAGTCATTTTGGAGGGTTTGGCCATAACTCACCACGCTGGCCAAGCGGGTTGGTGAGTGTGGGATAGCATTTCCTCTAATCCCGATGGTATAGTTATACCGCTATTGGCGGTCGTCAGAGCCCCTTTAGTGGGAACAGGATGTACCACGAGAAGGCGGGGTTGACATTTGTCAAGGAGAGGCTGTGATGTCACGCATCACCTGACCTTATATATTTTATATATATATTTAACCTTTTATACGCGCTCATGTACGGAAATTGCTGCTTTTTCTTCATTTCCAGTACTGCCTTTAAAATCACTGAACAATTTATCTCCGTATAATAGCGCGAAAACAAATTTGATATTGTTCTTTTTATATTCTTAAATGTAAGTATCTGCATGGTTTATACACAAATTATTGAACATATGGTAGGGAGTCACAAAAATGATGACATTCAATTTGCTATTTCATAAATGTTGAAAAAGTTAAGGTGGTTATAATAATAATAATATATTTAAAACACAAGACCGTTCCTTTCTACCGTCCGCCAGCACCACCCACTGGAGCGATTTTCATGTGTGTGTTTTTTTAAATGAGCTTCTGACCCACAGATTTGTCATCGCTAATTTTTATTGTCATAAGTAATTTTTTTTTTTTTTATGTTACCATGGCATTTTCTTTGTACATTCCACCGTTCGTTATTCTGGCGTTTCTTCTCGCTTCAGTACTTGCAGCGCCATTGGCCTTTTTGCGGTGGTCGGACTTAGAACTAAGCCCTCCGCTATCACCTGCGTAGTTGTAATTATCCAAATCGGTTCAGTAGTTTTTGAGATTACTAAAAAAATATTCCGTATATTATCGTAAACGGTAGCGGATTGGCCCACCGGGACATTTCCCGGTGGACCACTCGAGAAATGGCCCACTATTTCTCGTATCCTCTTCGTCTGGATTGTTTGAAAAGAACAAATAATTATGTTGGTACTTATGAATAAGAATTGCTAACTTCATTTGAGTTTTATATTATTTGTCCAAAACGTTATTGTCTTACAAAAAATTTGGCGCTTCCTTATCTATGTATATGTTAGGCGTCTGCTCTAAAATGACAAAGCAAAATTCTTTTTACTTCAGTGAAAATTTTGCCGCTGGACTGAGCACGCCAACTACATTTAAGCATAGGTCATTGGACTTGGTGTCAAAGGATCATTGGTAGGCCCTACCCTCATTGTTTAATCCAGAAGGAGGCACTAGTAACAATTTTGATGGTAGATCATCTCCACTCCCTTATCCATGTACAGACATAGAGCACAAAGATTCTCCGCAAGAGATGTTTCGAAATCCGTGTCCCATCCACATTATTCTTAAAAGAAACAACGATTTACAGGTACTGGTTCATGGATCAAAATGGTAGTTCATGAGTCAAATAACGGGTAGACTTAAAAAAGGCGTCTATTCAAGGAGGTGGTACGAATACAATTGTGCAGTAGACAATCGGTGACCAAACAAATATAATTATCTGGTACAACGCCCAGTTTTGAGCATGGTTTCATGTGCTACATTCAATCATGAGTGGAATTTTAAAATTCTTTCGCCCTTAAATTGCTGGGATAATTTGTTCACGACTTAAATAGTTTTGCAATGTATATTTCAACAGTTCTTTCATTCAGGAGTTAATGGAATTTTCTTCAGGAGGAAATTTATGAAGTGTTGCCCTGTGGGTATGCGTGTGTTTCTGTAGTGGACCACAAGACTAAAATTCCCGGCCTGGTTTAATCTACCCAATCCGCCCCTGATCGTAAACTACTTTCTTTCACGTTAGGTGTGATCAGGCTGTATGTAAACAACGCGGAACGATGCACGGGAAATCAAGAACTACTTGAAAGCGATCTGATTCGGTAGTACAGCCAAACATAATAATAAAAATATAAACGAAATATCCTTTGCCCACCGGAAAGAAATAAGCTTCCCAACGGTGAGAGAATTATCCAAATCGGCTCAGTACTTTTCGAGATTACCTCAAACACAAGAACAAAATTTCTCTTTATATATTAGTATAGATTATATAATGATACAAAAAAAAAATAAAAAAAAATAAAAAAAAATTGTTAAAACCAAACTGGCAAAATAAAACACATTTTTAACTCCATTGTGTAGTTATCTATAGACACGATATCATTTCGGGTCACTGAAAGAATGTCTCAATACTCCAATATAAATAAGCCCGTCAACGACTGGTGAGCGCATGTTTATACAATAATGAGGAACGTCATCGTTAAATTCGTATACGAGTCTAAGAAATTAATGGAAATATTACGAAAATTTTGTTGTTGGTGACCCATCTGATACACTTCCCATTAATAATTCAACCGTTTATTATAGTTATGCATTTTATTATGATTCGTGTTATATGACAAGAAAAATTTCAGTCACAGCTTTTTCAACTGTGAATGGCACGGATTACGTACTAGTAATAATAATAATTTGAGATCTGCAAATCGAAGTGTCTGTACAACGGACTATTTGAAAGTGATGGGGGGGGGGGGGGGTTAAACTGAAAACAAATATAAAAATATATTTAAAGGGTCTCCTGCCCCAAAACTAAAGAAAAAGAAAAAAGCAATAAATGTGGAGAATTCCAGCAAAAATAACTTTGCGACACGATGTAATCAACACAGCAATCAGACATCACTGAATCGATTAACTGCAATTACTGTTCCTCACGCAACATCAATCACATCAGAAAACTTCAAGATTTCGTTGCCCTGAAGCGGGAATCGAACCCGCATCTCCCGATTACCGGTCGAACATGCTATCCGTTACACCATCCAGGACTGCTAAGTTCCAACTATGAAGAAGAATATTTCTTCCACATTGTTTACTTGACCGACTGGAGATTTGCTTAACAACGCTAACTGGCAGCACATTTGCTTTGATTGAAAACGCAGTCTGAGAATATTCCGGGGCTTTTAACAGCAAGATACCTGGATGGTGTAATGGATAGCATGCTCGGCCGGTAATCGGGAGATGCGGGGTTCGATTCCCGCTCCAGGGCGACGAAGTTTTCTGATGTGATTGATGTTACGTGAGGAACAGTAATTGCAGTCAATCAATTCGGCGATGTCTGATTGCTGTGTTGATTATATCGTGACGTACTGGCCACATATTTTGAGAAGAATTTTTCTTCCACATTGTTTCTAAACAATGTGGAAGAAAAATTGTTTGCTGGACCCCGTCAAGGCACGGAGCGAACCGAACGCCCTAGTTGTCCCTATGGCCCAGCCGGGCCTGAGTGTTGTGTTTAATATGGTTCTGATTTTGTCCCATTTTGACTAAGTGATTCCGAAGGAGTAATTGTTGTCTTGAGATGCTCATAGATAGGATCGTTTGGAGAATATATGGATTTTCCACAGACTTCTAATCCAGTTCAGTATCGATGGATTATTCGTGAACAATTCGTTCGCAAAGAATGACACTCACCATGGATTGCGAATGATTCGCTCTCACCGATGTGAATGATAATTCAATCCGCCATTACCGCGATACATGCTGAAGTCACAGCACGTTTAACTTTATTCCACCCTCATCAGGGGTGTAGGAGGGGCTTAGCGGTGCTAAGGCACTGTTTTTTCTAGCTTAGCGGCGCTAAGGTACTTTTCGTAGGTAGGCGTTTGGTTGCAGAAGGTGGGTAAACACAATTTTTAGATGATCATATATTCTAAAATAGCGAATACTGTGTTTTATGTACAACCATAACCGGAAATATTCGTATTGCAAGGATGAGATTAAACCATCGGATCACACAATAGGACGTCTCATGGATCATAATGGTAAAGAGGATGTTTGTTTGTTTCAGAGTTCAACTTTCACAGTGACCTGCTATTATAAGGGCTATATGCCATTGGCCTTCCCTGATTTAGGGCGGGGAGAGGCGACCACCCATGCTTCATGCGGAGCTCAGACTACTAACCAGAAATCTACACTTCTGGCCACTGGGACGGCGTAAAGAGAATATAAAATCCATAGTCTAGACGGTAGTCCTTGGAAGTATTTCAGTGCTCGAAGAAACAACAGCAGAGAGAAATAATGTAGCCATTTAGGCTAAATAACAGGAGTTTTATGCGTGCGAAGAATATTTTTTACTGAGCTACCCTTTCTCTTATTCCTTAAGAATAACACAACAGATATCTTCTAGAATCTTAGGAAAAAGGCGTGCTAGTCACACTGTACAATAGATGTGACTATATTAGTCTTTTTTATTCATTAGTTACATTTATTCAGTGTGAATCAAGTAATAATCACACTAACATTTGTAATAATTTGAAATGACAGAGCGTTACTTAAAAACAACCATATTTTTAGGATGCAACTAACAAAAATTATTAAATACAGGGACTAACAGAAATTCTTAAATAAATAAAAATTTATAAAATACAGGGTGTTTCAGAAAATTTGGTATCATTTGAGATGTAAATAGCTAAGTAACTCAATAGTCTAGGCAAATGAAACTAAACTGGCTTAATGTTGAGCAAAATAAGATTTATTCATCAAAATTTGAATGATAAATTCAAAGGTATGTGGATTTCATGAACGATTTCACAAGTTTTAAATATGCGCACCGCTTGTGACACGGCACATGTCAAGTCGATAGTCGAGCTTCTGCCAAACACGATGCAGCGTGTCCCTCATGTGCTGAAATGTTGCATGGGGATTTTCTTCGCCCCAGTCCCGCATGATGTCAGAAATTGAGTCCTAATGAGATAAGTAATGTCAAGAATCAGGCGTGGACTGGGCCGCCAAGAATAGGCCTACCGGGAGATTTTCTGGTTGGCCGCCATATTCTGGGCTGATAAGCCTTATGCTAATTCAAGAAAGAAAAAAATGTACATATGCACTTCAGTATCCATGTAGAAGAAAACAAAGTTATACTAAAACGTCAAAGTTTGTTTACCGCTTTGACGGCTTCAGTAAAAAAAAAAAAAACTTCGTAGAAAATGTTTAGTTGGGCCAAACGCTGTTTTTGACACACACACACCCCTCTCCCTTTCTCGACTTTCAAATTTAAGCTTCATCCCTTTGGGCAAATATAATCTTCCCTAGTCCACTTTTGCCAATTGCATTCGCAGTTAAATAATCAATACTATCTAATCGAATATGCTATCAATATCTGGGTGGGATAGAAACTCGAAATTCATTGTGTACGTTAAGGCTGTCTTTTTTTAATGAGTGTTAGGGATCATCTTTTGCGATAGATGTAAAAAAATCTCTCCTTGGGCGTGGATTTTACTTTACGTCTTGAGTGATTGCCCCAGAAGTTGGCGTCAGCGAATCACTGTAGACCTCACCATATTAAGAACGGAAGCAGTCTCTCGTTGGCTCCACAATGAAAAGACAATATATGCGCTCTTACGTTTTAACCTATTTCATTATTTGGGGGTGGAGCTCACTCAGTAAGTACGCTGTTATTATTGCTCAAATTCAGGGGTTCTTTGCTAATGCACACATTTTCTCTTCAAAAAATGAACGTACAGTAGGATTTAAGATGATTTATACAAGACAAGATTCCAGTCTCGCTTTTTCTCCTATTCATTGATTTCTGTTTGGCTCAGATAATCACAAAATCAGGCAGAAATACACTCGCGGACAATGAAATTTGCGCACCTAGAAGAAAGCATGCTACAACCGCGAAACTTTGCAAATAGCTAGAGTGCGTCATGGTATGTAAATGATCCACGTTTGGTGCGAGTGCGCATGACCGCACACCCTGTAGTGGCGCTGCAAGCACGAACCGGCACCCTTATAAACCGGCGTGTAGCCGATGCTCCGTGAAAGCGAAAAGCACCGGCCGACGCAAGCAAGAATATAGAGTGACAAGAATGCCTGGTAGACGCCAGATACTTCGATTTACTCAACGAGGCCTGATCATCAGGCTGAAAACCACAGGGTGGTCAACGCGCTGTATAACCCGCCATGCGGATCATTCTGACCATACTGCCCGACTGTGTTGAGAGCAGTGGACACGTGACGGCTCTGCCACACGGCGAAGCGGCCCCTGATAGAACTGGTAGAGAGGAACGACAGATCGTGCGCCAGACATGAATGGATCCCACTGGGACCCGGTCCACTATACAGGCAGATATAGCGGCTCCTGTGTTCCTACGAATAATTTCCCGACGCCTCGCGGAAGCGAATCTGCGATGCCAGCGCTCCTTACGTGTGCTGCCATTAACTTCTGAACATCGCCGGCTCTGTGTGGTGTTTAGCGACGAGTGCCACTTTGTTTTGGGGACAGATGATCATAGTGTCCAGGTGTGGAGGTTTCTGGGTCAACGGCACAATCCCAACCTCACTATCAAGTACCACACCTCTCCCACTGTAGGCGTTATGGTCTGGGGAGCCATTGCCTACGATAGCCGATCAGCTCTTGTAGTGGTACATGGATCATTGACGGGCCAGCATTATGTGGATGAGATCCTACAGCCCCATGTGCTCCCATTCCTGGCCAGGATTCCAGGTGCGCTATACCAAAAGGATAATGCCCTCCTGCACATGGCTTGGGTTGCCCAGAACTGCCTAAATCATGTCCAGATACTCCCACGGCCTGCCCGCTCCCTGGACGTCCCCTATTGAGCATGTGTGGGACGAGTTGAAACGCCAGCTGCCATCGTGCTGCACTATCCGGGATTTGAAGCACACTATCCAACAGGTCTGGGCCAGTCTGCCGCAAGACATCAGGCGTCTGTTCGCCTCCATGCCGGACCGTATTGCAGCATGTATCACTGCACGAGGCAATGCCACGCACTATTGAAGATGACCATACTGCGTGCTGCAGATCCCTCTGTAATTGTCCTGCAGCTGTGTTTTTGCCATCATGTGTATCATTCATCTGTATCAATTACGTCCATAAAATTTCAATTCAATCCGATGCTTCCTTCTTGGTGCGCAAATTTCATTGTCCGTGAGTGTATATTAACACTGCTATGCTAACTTATCGCCCCAAATTGGACTGCTTTCGAGTCAGATAAATTGAATTAAAAAAAAAATTCTAATAAATTTTTCTGAATAATAACTGTGGCATATGTATTAGCTATGGGTCGTTTTTATTTGTGCTCAAAATTTCAAACACTACAAAATAATAGTTTTCGAGAAAATGTGTACAAAAAAAATTTACATTGCAGATATAGGGTAGAAGATGAACCCTAACACTCGTCCAAAGACAAACTTAATGCATTGTGGTTTACCTGTGGTAAAATTTTTAGGTTGCTGCTTTTTATATGTATACTAGATGAAAGCCCGTCAATAATGACTGGGAAAAGTAAAATGTATGATACAGAAATTATTGATATTTATTTATTGAGTTTTTGAGTTCCACGTCAATAGATGGCGACGTTGGCTCACAGCTTTCTGAAAATTTCTGGAGCAATCGGTTATGGAATTTGATACGACGGGCTGTCTGTTTGTTATGTGTTTTGTAAAACCTTTAGTGCCTGTTTCATCAACACTTCCTTGTACACAACATTTTTCGTATACACTGACTGTGAACCCTGTATCAATTCCCCCTGTTCTTTTCCGTGAACTATATTTATCTTAACGTCGTCAGATCGCCGTACTTGTGACGTTGCCACATACAGATGGCTAAACACCGGTTCAGGGAGTGGACCAAAATTCCTGCTGTAAAATTTTTCATATCCCCCCCCCCAACCCCTTCCAGGTCTAAGCGATGGCCTCTGATCATTCATCCAAAAGGGGTCTGGGTTTGAATCCCGGTGAGGCATGGATGTTGTGTTATGGAACCAGTGACCCTAAATTAGGGATGGGCGACTGCTTATAGCCCATTGAGTTGCTCACGGTGGTCGTTAAACCTCCAACAGCAGCGAAAAAAAACAAAGTTTTCGTATCTCTAGAGTTGACCATGTGACGTAATGCATCTCTGATGTCTAACGCCGTGTGAGAATGATTTGTATTATATGACATCACGCTAGCAGTTGTGTTCTTTGTTGCTATCTATGACCACAAAACAAAGTGGTATACACGTGGACTGTGTAGGTGATGACGTCACCTACATGAAAAGCTAAGCGTGACATCACAAACATTTGTTTTTCGGTTGTTGCTGTGACGACTTAAAAAGTGGCACGGAGGAGGTGGAGGGCTCTAGCAGGTTATATATTAGGATACTTTTTTTTCTTTTCTTTTTTTTTTTTCTTTTTTTTGAACAACAAGAAACATCTGCATCTGACTTACTATATTTTGGGCCTTACAGTTACACAAATTTTTGAACTTCAGTTCTGGAAAGTCTATTTCTGCTACAGCAAAATTGCCTTTTCCATTTGAAATTAATTGCATAAAGATAATTTTTACATTCTGTAATTTCTCACACTTTATGAATGTGCACTGAAATTCTTGCAATCCTTGATATTTCCTAGTTTTTCAAGATAATTTTTGTAATAATTTTATTATTGATAGGTAAGTCTTGAAAAAGAAATTAATTTTTGGCACATTTGGATTTCTGCTCCCATTAAAAGCAAAGAAACTACTGCAAATTTTTCATTGGTGAAAGCCTCATATAATTTTTCATTGGTGAAAGCCTCAAATTTTTCATTGGTGAAAGCCTCAAATTTTTCATTGGTGAAAGCCTCAAATTTTTCATTGGTGAAAGCCTCAAATTTTTCATTGGTGAAAGCCTCAAATTTTTCATTGGTGAAAGCCTCAAATTTTTCATTGGTGAAAGCCTCATATAATTTTTCATTGGTGAAAGCCTCAAATTTTTCATTGGTGAAAGCCTCATATAATTTTTCATTGGTGAAAGCCTCATATAATTTTTCATTGGTGAAAGCCTCAAATTTTTCATTGATGAAAGCTTCAGACCACCACCCCCTTGGCTATGCCTCTGGTCATCATGAAGTTCTTACTTTCTTTTTTATAAGATGCATTATTCACTACAAAGTGAATCCACTCATGTTCACTTTATGTTCATTACGTACTTTTCCATCTTTGTAAAACCTTTTTAATTCATATGTTTATAAAATGCATTTATTCATTCATGTCTTTCAGGTATGTCATTAAATGTGATTATGTTGGAATGCAAACCATGAAAATTTCTATGTGCTGCCTCATAGTAGCACATGCAATTAATGCCTACTCTAATTTTGAATTGTTTTTCAGATCTCTTGATGCTACTGTTGGAAGAAACTTTGAACAAACCTTCACTCCACCTCAGACAGAGTTCAGCCATTCAGATCTACTTTTCCTCAGAAATGCCCACCAGGTTATTTTTGATATGCTTGTTCTTTTTAGTTTGAATATTTCAGTTCTGTTTACAAATCATTTTGTTTGTTAGGCATTTTGAATTTAAAATTTATTAATCTGTTTATTCTGTGACACACCTGCATACACAGGTGAAATAAAACTGGTGAGACAAGACATGCCATCAAAAATTGGGAGAACAGTTATTTGGAATAAAAATTAAAATAAAATAAAATTTAGGGTGAGTACATACACTGTGTTAGTTTTGTGTTCAGAACATCCCCTATTTTACATATTCAGAGCAATAATGAAGTACCATGTGATATCAATGTCATGTGTGGCTACTATAAATTCGGCACACCTATTCTCTGTATGTAATCAGTAAACATTTGCCAGTAATGTGGTGACTTAAGCCAATTTGATTGCAGCCAGATAGTTGGGCTTAAGCCAATCTGATTGCAGCCAGATAGTTGGGCTTAAGCCAATCTGATTGCAGCCAGATGGTTGGGGCCTGGTGGGCAGGTGTCAGTATTTTGGGAACAGCTGCACTTGTTGGCTGCTCCCACACTACTGTACCAAGGATGTATCTGGACTAGGTTAACCATACACAGACATCCAGCAGAAAGGCTCGTGTAGGTCAGCCATGCATGGTTGAAATGCTATTATTGGCATATTTTCACTGTATTCCATGTAGCCACTTCCTTCAGAAAACTTGAAAATTGTCATCGTCCTGGAGCGAAAATCGAACCCGCACCTACCGATTTCCTGTCGAACTCGTGTATGTCATATTTCTGAAGCGAGAATCGAGCCCACACTTGGGTGGTGCGATTGTAGAAAGTGGTTACATGAAATACAGTAAAAATATGCCAATAATGGCATTACAATGCCTACCATGTATTTATGAAGAAGTATTTCTTCTTAGAAATTCGTTTCCCAATTGTATATGATGCATGGTTGGCTGATCCTACAAATGAGCATCGGGTATCACAACTGGTTTTGCAGCAGTGACATGCAACAGTCACCCAGCTTACCCACCAGTACAACAGTGGTGCAGTTCGACCCATTTCCACATGCACCATGCGCCGTTCCTTGCTTCGGCTGGGGTTCTACAGCTGGATGGATACTAATGAGGGTACCCATGATGACACCCAGTCACCGCAACCAATGCCTCGCATGAGCCAACAAACGTCTGCAATGGACCTTCAACAGCTGGGAGAATGTCCTCTGGAGTGAAGAGTCCTGTTTTCTGCTGCACTATGCTGATGGTTGGGTTCGCATATGGCATAAACAGTATGAAGCCCTATCCCCTGGCTGCACAGTTGGGTTTCAACAGGCTGGTGGAGGTGGTGCTCTGGTCTGGGGAGCTTTTTCCTGCCAAGCCGTCGACCCGTTGGTTCTCATCTCACAAACACAGAATGGCAGATGCTACAGGGACTTGTTAGCCGACCATCTCCATTCATATCTGCAGGAGTTTATCTGAACCACAGTGCTATCTTTCAACAGGACAACGCACTATGTCATCGGGCTCATATAACTACTGAGTGGTTGGAAGAAAATGAAATTAAATTTGCAACATTGCCTTGTCCTCCAAACTCTTCTGATTGTAACCCAATTGAACATTTGTGGGATACGCTAGAATGGGGTACAAGAACACTGCTCATCCTCCTTCATGGATGAGCATGAACTGACGGAGCTGCTGCAGTAGACGTGGGTCATGCTAGAACGTGGAGGATGTTCAACAACTTGAAGAATCTGTTTGTAGGTGTCTGAGCTGTGATTGCACAGAAAGGTGGACCAGTGCGTTATTAGGAAGGCTTTCCTAATACAAAGATAACTCAGTGCATGCTTTTGTGAGATAATTCAGTGTGATGAATTTCGTGTTTGATATTCGGCATTAAGTGCAGTAAAACCTCTGAATAGCAGACCCTCAAGGACTTAAAAATTTGTCTACTATTGGAGGTGTCTGCTATTCAGGAGGTTGACTTCTGAGCCCAGCTAGGCTCACAATACAAACATCTTCATATTAAATACATATACACATTATATAATGAAATTGTTTAATTTTGCATTATTGTTATGGTAATACAATACATGTGGATACAATACTGCACATGCGTGCAGTATTTTCATTTTGAAATACAGTACATACAATGTAGGGTATTTCTATGCATGTTGAAATGTAGGTCATGACAATCAAGTATGCTACACCATGAATTTTAAAATGCACGTACCACTCAGTACTTGATTAAATCTGTCAGTAGTTAAAATCTGACAAAAGCATGTGTTTTTCCCCCTTTGGCAATTCGTAGCATATTTTTCAAAATGTATTTTTGAAGTCTTCAATAGTGTGCTAATCCCTCCATGTCTCCTTTGTTCATAAGACTTGTAACTCTTTACTACACTTTGCAGCATCTTAAAAAAACCGCACACGGCTTTTAAACTGCATTAGATAAAGCTTCCTTAATCAAATTATTTTCTTCTGATGTTTTCAGAGCAACGAACTGTTCATTGCCTCTTTAGTATGCAAATTTCCATCAACCATAATGAAATCTTTTGCATTTCCTTCACTGTTTAGACACATAATTAGTTCAAAAATGGAATCAAATTTTTCTTCTGGATTGACAGTACCCCAGTTTGTTTGAAAGAAGCTATTTTTCCCACTTCTAGAAAAGATCAGCCATATTGAAACTACAAACCAGTAGTTTTTGTAAAGGGGATTTGGAGCAAAAGACTAGTAGTTTTTAGTCAGAAGCAGGGTGCTTCCATCCAAAGAAGCGAAATAGTCTATGCAGCAAGGATTCACTGATTTCTTTTCCTGGAATGTTCATGTTTTTAACTGTCATGTGGCCAAGATTGCTGTCAGTCATTTGGAGGGAAATAAACAGACCCTTATATACTTCAGGACTAGGGATCACAAAGCTGTTTGCTAAATGGAGGTGTCCACTATTAGAAAGTGCCCATTAGTAAAGATTTACTCTGATTCATAATTTTGGGGGTTGTAATTAATTAGCCGCAAAGGTAGAGCTTTCAAATTAGTTGTGTAAATATGTGTAAATAGATCAAGTTGATAGGAGTGAATTAATTTTGTAAATTGGATGTGCGTAAATTGTGTTAAATTAATGAAAAGGGTTAACTGTTAGAACATCATGAAAAGGGTTAACTGTTAGAACAGTGTTTGCTGATAGCCAGGAACATGAAGAGGGAGAAAAATGTCAGTGTAATGGGTGGTAAACAGAGCCAGCAGTCTATGGCAATAAATTAGGCTCTTGAAAAGCAGGGTGAGAAGAGTGCTTTACAGACAAAGAAAACAAGGGGACTGTTGAAGCCTATCCCTGAAAGTACAGTGGAGTTGGGGGGGGGGGGTTCGCTGAATGCCTTTTGCACTCTCATAAGGTTTCAAGTGAGTGCTGACACATTCTGTGTTTCTCTCTTTGGTGAGGGAATAAGAAACTTAGCGCTAATGTAAACACGATCATTTCGATAACACATAATTGGGGCAATAAAATACTTCTGCATGGCAAAATGAAGGGTTCAGGGCAGAATCCACTGATATTTCGCTTAAAAGGGTGAAGCACTCAAAATACTAAAACTGGCAAAGGCACGCTAATGGATTGCACGTTGTAGTGGAAATCTGGAAATCTTTTGCCATGAATTTAGGCACATGTAAATTGTAAGGGTGAGCAAAGAAAGGGTGCGCTGTAAACAATCTGTCTTGAAATAGCTCTGAAAGAAGACTCAGTTTGTAGGTCCTGGCATGACCCTGCTTCTGACGGGAGTCTGTAAAAGACTGACTGCGGGGAAATGTGTCCCGGAGGCCCAAGTATTTGGCTTGTGAGTGGTGTGTAGTATGCAAATGAGCCACTGTGATTAGACCAAAAGTGAAGTTGGTCTCCGTCTATCGCAAAGCTTCGAGCGACGTGGTGGACAACTCGTTGATGGCCAGTAGTTCACGACTCTGCAAGGTGAGAAGATTCATCTGTGGCAAGTAATTTACTCAGTAATTTACGTGCTGCAATTTACTCAGCCTGTACATAAATAATAACTGAAAGAAGGACGATCCTATGGGAAGTCCTAGACGGAAGGATGCGCAAGTAGCGAGATACCACGGCAAAGTCAGATTCGTTAGAGGCTGCTGCATCTAAGCGAGCTAAGGGACAGGTAGATGGAGCTGTCATTCTACACTTCCATTGAGTCTTCTGAGGAATAGGGAGGACTGGGAGTCCTGTGTGTGCCCCTACTTCCTGGAGAGTGGCGATTTGACACCAACCCAGTTGGTATTGAATCTCAATTATTTTGTCAAATTGCAGTTATTTTGTGATCATGTTTTTCAAACAAGGATATATTAACCATCTGGTAACATAGCATTTGTCGTGAGGGTGTGTTAGGGATTTGGATACCAGTACGCTGTACTTATTTATACATATTCATAATAATTATTTAGTTTGAAATAATTAAATATGAATGTTCAATGTAACATGAATTTAGTGTTATTTTGCTGATTTCAGCACACTCTCATTACATCTGGGGGGGGGGGGCAGGGGTAGGCAGAGCATCCAATTCTCAGAAGTAGGCACTAGGCTAAAAAAGGGTGGAAAACACTGATTTAAACTAGGTTT
Organism: Macrothele yani; assembly: GCA_039090855.1. Taxonomy (NCBI): domain Eukaryota; kingdom Metazoa; phylum Arthropoda; class Arachnida; order Araneae; family Macrothelidae; genus Macrothele; species Macrothele yani. Next base: position 6,400,631 of record CM076994.1, on the reverse strand, counting down.
GTAAACAATAGAGTTCTGCTGCCGTGAGAGGCACCAATTTTTTTTTTTAATTATGAAAAAATTATGTTTAATTATGTTATGTTAATTATTTTGTTTAAATGTTTTTCTTTTTTTATTATTTATTTTTAGTTAATGCACATTTACTTTTATTTCTAAGTTGTATCTTTCTTGTAAGTGTTGTATTAATCCCTCTGCTATGAAACACTATAATAATTGAATGTTTGCTTGCTCAAAAAGTGTAGATGATAAAATAATATTCTTCAACATGTTCACCAAAGTTTCCTCTCAAGTTTAAATCAGGGCGTGAACAAAGAAACTGTTAGACCCACCTCTGACATCCAAGCAGTCTGTTTATCTTCTTCAATGTCTCAACAGCCCAAGGTTTTCTCAAAGAGGTGTGTGTGAGAGAGAGAGAGAGAGAGAGAGATTTTTAATGAGGTGTAATTGTTAGCCCCCACCCCCAACCTGGAGGACCAAGAGACAAAATGCATCTGGAGCAGGCTTCAAAGGGAATCGTCCACGCATTCACGTCCTCAAACACGGGAGTCTGTGGAAAACCCTCCCTGGAACAACTGCAGCCTAGATGGCCAGCAGGACTTGAACACCCGTCAGAATAGTTCACCTCCCACACAGTGCATGGAGACTTAACCAACAGCGCTGTGCAGGTGGTGTCTTCTGTTTATGCAGTAACCAATTCAGAACTGCGCATGTTATTTGCTTGCCCGCACTTTACCTTTTGCCACTTGTTAGATGCAGGATAACTACAACATACAGCCCTCCTTCTCACCCTTCATCACAGGCACTTCAATGCAAGGAAGGTCACCCATTGGACCAGCACAAATAGAACTCTGCAACTACCCATGAAGTAAATGGTTTCCCTCTCTACTTGTTACCCCCCTACAAGCACCCAAATGTGTAAATTGGGATCAGAGGATTGCCTTTCAGATGGGAAGAAAAAGTGAAAATAATTATTTTAATTTGGAGAAGAAAAAGTGAAAATAATTATTTTAATTTTCTAAGTCATATTTTTTAATGATTAGGTAGGTGTTTTAGACTTCTTTCTCAAAATAAAAATGATGTGTCTGGTAGATTCATAAAATGCACTAGCAATGCTTGGTAGGGACTTTTCACCAGCAAATTCATACTTTTTAACTAGCAATTTGCTACTCACTACCAGTTGAACTTAAGCCCTGCTTGTCATTGTCAAAATGTAGAAATCGAAATAAATGACTGATTTTTGAGAGTGGGATTAAGAAAGAGAGGTCTGACAACTCAAATTAGATATTTGCTTCTTTTTGCCTGGTTGGTTGTACCAAATGAAAAATCACAATCTTCTTCATTAGTTATAAAGTTCTATTGTACTTTTAAAAATACCTTTATGAAAAGTGAAGTTCATCAGATCACAAGAAGCAGTAAATTTTATAGGGGAGAATGCAGATTCATCCATATTTTTTTCCTTTAATTCTTGTACACACCTAGGGCTTATTCACTCATTACATTTTTAACAAATTTCATGCTTATGAAGAAGCAATGTCATTCAGAATTTTGCACTGTCAGTTAATAAAAATGTATCCCAATTAAAACATAGTGTGCATGCTGCTGTTGTGCTAATAGGTATCTTCTTAATGTGTTTTCAGAATGGAAGGCAGAATCGAATGGGAGAAAATGCATTCCATGCCACAAGTCAGTTTAATCCTCATCAACCTCTGTTTGGACAGTTTGGAGATGTAGCCAGAAGACAAACAATCAATAACATCAACCATTTGCCCCATAATATGGTACGACTAAAACCAACGGTAAGGATCTTAATATCAAACAGTGTCACATCCATGATTTTGTTTAGCCAACAGTGTTGCTGTAAGTGGTGATAGGGATCTGATTTATTTTTAATTTCTACTAGAATTGCAGTAATTTTCAAAATGTTTTGTATAAATTTCAACCCTACCCCCTGCTTGCTTGATTTCAATTGTCACTTGTATTTTTTTTTCAAAAATGTTGGCTAATCTTGATGGGTGTGTTTAGTGTTCCTCTCCATTGGTATTTTGCTCATTCGTTATAATTTATTCAGTATCTGCAGTAGTCAGTGTAAAATGTTTTGTCTTACAGGCAAGAAAGTGTTGAATGTCAGATTATGTTATGTTGTAGCCATGGGTTTTGATCATTTTACCTGTGAAGGACATATGTACTCTTGGAGAGAGTGAGAACATCATATACCAGAGTGCAACAAGGCAAATTTTTTTTTTTTAATGCCGTTGCTTGAAATGCCCCCTCTGCAGTATCTTTTCAGTTTTAGTGATGGTTTTTAAAGCGTGGTGAGTGAATTAGAAACTTATTGTGTATATATATATATTTTTTTATGAGGAAATTTGGCATCTAAATAATAAAGGTAAGCAGCACTTGAAGATAATTATGGGAGATTTTAATGCAAAAAAAGGGCAACGGCTACAGAATGAAACTTCAGTGGGTAAATTCGGTCTCAGCAACAGAACCAGCGTGGAAATACTCTCGTTGAGTTTGCAGAGGCAGAAGGATTTTTCATCTTGAACTCCTTTTTCAAGAAAAAGCCACACAGGAAATGGACATGGAGACATCCAAATGGGACGACAAGTGAAATTGATTTTATTATGTGTAACAAAAAATTCGTCATAGAAGACTGCAGTGTGCTAAACAAGTTCAACACAGGTAGTGACCATAGATTGGTGAGATGTAAGATGCACCTCAACACTAAACTCGAACGTGGCAAGCTCATAAGACAAACAAAATGTATTGACATAACCAACCTTTAAAAACACCGTAATACCTTCAAGTTGGAACTGAAGAACAGATTCTCTGCTTTAGAAGGCCTAACATTGGAAGAAGTGGATATTTCTGAAGTTAACAGAAAAGTAACCAAAGCTCTTATGGAAACAGCAACAAAATTAGCTGGGTCTAAGAACAAGTTGCATGTGAACAAATTATCAGGAAAAACCAAAATGTTGATGCAAAAAAGAAGAGAGATGAGGACAACTAAAGAAGATGTGACTTCCAAAGTGGAATATATAGAGCTATGCAAGACAGTACGAAAAAGTATCACTGAAGACGTAAGGAAATTCAACTGTGAACTAGTGAGGAAAGCAATTGAAAACAACCAAAGCCTAAAGATAGCAAAGGGACATCTCAGTAAGGGAAGAAAACAGATTATGGCACTGAGAAAAGATGGTTCTGTAACAAGAAATAGAGGAGAAATTTTGACAAGAGTGAAAATTTCTACTCCAAATTATATGAAAGGGATGGTACATGTACTCCAGACATCATGAAAAGTACCAGAGTTCTTCCAGTCCTCCCATCAGAAGTTGCACATGCAATCTAGAACATGAAGTGGAAGAAAGCTCCAGGAGAAAATGGAATTACTGTAGACATCTTACAAGAAGCAAGTGGAGAAATTGAAACAGTACTTGCCCAAATTTTCACTCGATGCCTTAATAAAGGGAAGATTCCTGAGGATTGGAACAACGCTACAATGACCCTGCTACATAAAAAAGGTGACATTGAGGATCTCAGGAACTCCAGACCTATCAGCCTTCTATCAGTGGTTTATAAAATCTTCACTAAAGTTCTTTCACACCGCTTGAAGGTAACACTGGACATGGCTCAACTGAGAGAACAAGCTGGATTCAGGAGTGGCTACAGCACAATAGATCATATCCACGTACTGAGAAAACTAATTGAAAGAGCGAGGGAATATGAACTTCCATTGTGCATGGCTTTTATCGATTATGAAAAAGCCTTTGATTCGGTGAAACCATCAGCAGTTACAATGGCTCTCAAATCCTGTGGTGTTGAAGATGCATACATTAATATTATTAATAACATCTATGAAAATGCAAGTGCAAAGATTCGGCTGTTTGAAAATACAACACACATAAAAATTGGAAAGGGAGTGAGACAAGGTGACACCATATCTCCGAAGCTCTTTAATGCCACATTGGAAAATGTCTTTCAATCACTGAACTGGGAAAACAAAAGGATAAAGATTAATGGAGATTATCTAACCCACCTTCGTTTTGCTGATGACGTAGTCATTTTTGCAACAACCCCATCAGAGCTGCAGAGTATGATCCAGGAACTTGCTGACAAGAGTAAAGAAGTGGGATTAAAACTGAACTTTCAGAAGACAAAATGTTGTTCAATGCTTTTACAAGAAATGAAGATTTATCGATTGATGGAGAAAAGCTGGATATAATAGACATGTACGTTTATCTTGGACAGCAGATATCAAGTGAGGGTCACAATGATGAAGAAATTAATTGGCGTATAAAACTTGCCTGGAGAGCTTTTGGAAGAAACAGCATAATTTTCAAGAGCAATATGCCATTATGTCTTAAAAGAAAAGTGTTTGATCTATGCATTTTTCCAGTGCTTACGTATGGTGCAGAGACTTGGACCTTAACTAAAAGAGACATACAAAGGCTGCAGACAACTCAAAGCAGCATGGAGAGGTGCATGCTTGGTGTAACCAGGAGAGATAAGAAGAGGAACTCGTGGATCCGAAAAATGACAAGAGTGGAAGACATCATGATCAGAGCTAAATCCCTGAAATGGCAATGGGCTGGACATACTGCCAGAAAGACAGACCATCGATGGACAGTCGAAATTTTAGATTGGATTCCAAGGGACAAGAAAAGACCCAGAAGAAGACCACATGGGAGATGGGTGGATGGAATTCGAAAGTATGCGGGGGTGACATGGAGGAGACTGGCACAAGACAGACCGTTGTGGAAGAAACTTGGGGAGACCTTCATCCAGCAGTATATTGATAATGGTTATTTCCTCCACAACGGTCTGTCTTGTGCCAGTCTTCTCCATGTCACTCCTGCATACTTTCGAATTTCACCCACCCATCTGATCTCCCATGTGGCCTTCTGGGTCTTTTCCTGTCCCTTGGAATCCAATCTAAAATTTCGACTGTCCATCGATGGTCTGTCCTTCTGGCAGTATGTCCAGCCCATTGCCATTTCAGGGATTTAGCTCTGATCATGATGTCTTCCACTCTTGTCATTTTTCGGATCCACAAGTTCCTCTTCTTATCTCTCCTGGTTACACCAAGCATGCACCTGTCCATGCTTCTTTGAGTTGTCTGCAGCCTTTGTATGTCTCTTTTAGCTAAGGTCCACGTCTCTGCACCATACGTAAGCACTGGAAGGATGCATTGATCAAACACTTTTCTTTTAAGACATAATGGCATATTGCTCTTGAAAATTATGCTGTTTCTTCCAAAAGCTCTCCAGGCAAGTTTTATATGCCAATTAATTTCTTCATCATTGTGACCCTCACTTGATAATCTGCTGTCCAAGATAAACGTATGTGTCTGTTATCTCCAGCTTTTCTCCATCAATCGATAAATCTTCATTTCTTGTAAAAGCATTGAACATCACTTTTGTCTTCTGAAAGTTCAGTTTTAATCCCACTTCTTTACTCTTGTCAGCAAGTTCCTGGATCATACTCTGCAGCTCTGATGGGGTTGTTGCAAAAATGACTACGTCATCAGCAAAACAAAGGTGGGTTAGATAATCTCCATTAATCTTTATCCCTTTGTTTTCCCAGTTCAGTGATTGAAAGACATTTTCCAATGTGGCATTAAAGAGCTTCGGAGATATGGTGTCACCTTGTCTCACTCCCTTTCCAATTTTTATGTGTGTTGTATTTTCAAACAGCCGAATCTTTGCACTTGCATTTTCATAGATGTTATTAATAATATTAATGTGTGCATCTTCAATACCACAGGATTTGAGAGCCATTGTAACTGCTGATGGTTTCACCGAATCAGTCTTTTTCATAATCGATAAAAGCCATGCACAATGGAAGTTCATATTCCCTCGCTCTTTCGATTAGTTCTCTCAATACGTGGATATGATCTATTGTGCTGTAGCCACTCCTGAATCCAGCTTGTTCTCTCAGTCGAGCCATGTCCAGTGTCACCTTCAAGCGGTGTGAAAAAACTTTAGTGAAGATTTTATGAACCACTGATAGGAGGCTGATAGGTCTGTAGTTCCTGAGATCCTCAATGTCACCTTTTTTATGTAGCAGGATCATTGTAGCATTGTTTCAATCCTCAGGAATCTTCCCTTCTTTAAGGAATCGAGTGAAACCTTATGCGAGTACTGTTTCAATTTCTCCACTTGCTTCTTGTATGATGTCTACAGTAATTCAATCTACTCCTGGAGCTTTTCCCCACTTCATGTTCTTGATTGCATGTGCAACTTCTGCTGGGAGGACTGGAAGAACTCTGGTACTAGTACCTTTTGTAATGGCTGAAGTTCATGTATCATCCCTTTCATATAGTTTTGAGTAGAAATATTTCACTCTTGTCAAAATTTCTCCTCTATTTCTTGTTACAGAACCATCTTCTTTTCTCAGAGCCATAATCTGTGTTCTTCCCTTACTGAGATGTCCCTTTGCTCTCTTCAGGCTTTGGTTGTTTTCAATTGCTTTCCTCACTAGATTACAGTTGAATTTCCTTACATCTTCAGTGATACTTTTTCATACTGTCATGCGTAGCTCTATATATTCCACTGTGGAAATCACATCTCCTTTAGTTGTCCTCATCTCTCTTCTTTTTTGCATCAGACTTTTGGTTTTTCCTGATAATTTGTTCATATGCAACTTGTTCTTAGTACCAGCTATTTTTGTTGCTGTTTCCATAAAAGCCTTGGTCAGTTTTCTGTTAACTTCAGAGATGTCCACTTATTCCAATGTTAGACCTACTAGAGCAGAGAATCTGTTACTCCCTTGGCCAGCGTGGGGAATTATGGCCAAACCCCTTCAAAATGACTCCACAACATAACACACACATACACACACATTCACACACACGTTCATGAAAAACAGAACACCTGAAAGGAATTGAACAACAACTTTGATTTTTACGGGATATGTTCATTAGACAATGCAGAACAAATAGTTCGCATCTCAGTGTCGCATGTACTAGGCGTGCCAATGAAGCTAATAATTGGTGTGGCAACTTGTGGATTTTATCACCTGATGTACGTACTGAGGCATTGAATCAATGTGTGACTGATATTCTGTTGAGTAGTCATCCATGCTGTATTGACCCATGTCCAAAGTTCATCAAGATTTGCTGGTGGATGGTTATATTGCTGCACCTGTAATTTGAGCATAATCCAGAGATATTCTGTGGGTCATAAATCCGGTGATCTAGTTTGCCCCCCAGCAGAAGTGGAACAGTGTTATCCAGTGAAAAAGGCACATGTTGTTGCAGCAACATGCATTGCGACATTGTCCTACTGAAACGTAGCCCCGAGAATGTCCTGCAAGTACAGAAGGGTGACCAACTGTAGGATTTCATTGATGTAATGGGTCCTCGTTATGGTTTTTATGGAATGTCATGAGAGGTGATCTGCTTTTGCACCCAGTAGTACCACAGGCCATAATGACTCGTGTTTGGTGCAGTATGCCTGGTGCAAATACTCTTCCTGATGTCTCTCCCCCTGCCATTGGTGGGCTCAGTGTAATGGTCTCTCCTAAATGGAAGCATGTTTTGCCCAATAACATACTGTGCCATTCGTCACGCTACTCCCTTTGTTCCATGCACCACTGCAGCCTGGCAGTCAGTTGCTGCAGTGTCAAAGGTAGCTGGAGGAGGGGATGACGAGCCTGCAGTCCAAACTGTATTAACCAGTAATGTACTGTTACAGCTGACATGGGAAAAAGCATCGTAGTTCACCACTGCAGCACCAATGCCATTGATGATGCAGAATGGTCACTCAAAAGACATCCTCATGAGATGACCGTTGTCGCAAGGCATTTGTGTACAAAGTCTAGAATCTTCTCTTCATGTCCTGTGCCCTTCTTCATACCTTTCTCTGTGCACTTTTGCCATGACATACACACTGCACCCCATGTGACTGGCAGTCTTCCGTAGGGAAGCATTGCAGTCTCCCATGCCGATAATGCAACCTCTGTCCAACTCACTGATGTGACTGTAGGACTCTCTTACACGACAACAAGCGCTGACAGAGCCACGTGGCCCTTATAACATAAAACTTGCTTGTTTCTGGTCTTGACATTGTGTGATATTATTTACTTAGACGCAGTATGCATTCACCTATGATGCCAAAATGCTAATCATCTCATAATACGTGGGAAATAAGTTATGATAATTAACACAGCAATCGGACATCTCAAAATTGACTGCATTTACTGTTATTCACACAATATCAATCACATCAGAAAATTTAATCACCTTGGAGCGCGAATCGAACCCGCATCTTCCGATTACCATCCAAGTATGCTATCCGTTGCACCACCCAGGACAAGAAATTCACAAGTATCTGAGTGTTAAGAGCATTAGAAAATAGTTGAAACGCTTTCTTAAACAAAGCAAACTGTGCTGCCTTCCGTGGTGTAATGGTTAGCATACTCAAACAATAATCGGGAGATGCAAGTTCGATTCTTCCTGCTCCAGGGCAATAAAATTTTCAAGTTTTCTGATGTGATTGTTATTATATAAAGAACAGTAAATACAGTCAATTCAAAGATGTCTGATTGCTGTGTTGATTATCATGATGCTAATCATTTCTGCGATATTGCCTGATTAGCATATCCTGTAAAAATCAGTCATACACTGGTATGCAAAAATTAAGGACGAAGAGGAGAAATTAGCATAACAGCGGAACGAGCAGGCAGAATGGACCGAAAGACCACTCAGGAGATAGACTAGGGCACTGTATGATAAAGCATGTGCATATATGCAGCATGACGGGGGTGGGGGTGTCGAAGGGTATAAAGCACACGGGCGGTGTACGCTCAGCAATTCGGTGAAAGCTATTGCACGGTATACATCGATTTGAACGATGTTGAGTTGCTGCCAGCATGTGATATGGCCAACAGGCAATCCAGTAGACGACATCTGGATGACTTTACCCGAGGTCGCGTCATTGGGAAGTTGGAACAAGGTCAAAGTGTGACTAGTGTGGCCGAGGAGTTCGGGATCGCTCACAGCATTGTTTCACAAGCTTGGAGAGCATTTCAAATGACAGGAACAGCTGTCCGGGAATTTAGCAGTGGTCGTCCACAAGCAACCACGGCGGTGGACGACCGGTATATTGTCCTACAGGTGAGAAAAGACAGATGGCAGACAGCTGGAGAAATCTCAAGGCACATACAACAGACAACTGGACGTCCGTTATCGCGTTTTACCATGGCCAGGAGGCTGCACAAAGGTGGTCTATTTGCACGGCGACCAGTACGGTGTGTGCCATTAACACCTGCTCATCGGAGACGGCGGTTTCTGTGGTGCCAGGAACACAAGAACTGGACACATCAGCAATGGGGTCGAGTTCTCTTTACCGATGAGAGCAGATTTAGTCCGACTAGCGATTCTGGATGTATACACATCTGCAGAGAGCAGGGAACACGCAATCCCACCTCCAACGTCATTGAAAGGGACTGGTTTGGAGGTAGCGGAGTTCTCGTTTGGGGCGGTATCTTGCTTGGTAGCCGTACTGACCTCCACATCTTCCAAGGAGGTTATTGTACCGAGGTTCTCCTGCTTCACGTGTGTCTGTTTAGTGGTGCTGTGGGTCCTGAGTTCCTCTTCATGGATGACAACGCTACACCTCATCGTACAGTGGCTGTTGTAGAGCTGTTGGAGAGTGAAGATGTTCAACGCATGGATTGGCCCACAAGGTCCTCGGACCTAAATCCAATCTAACACGTGTGGGACCTTCTCAGGTGACGCTTGGCAGCACGTCACCAGCCGCCAGCAATGATTCCGCAGCTGCAATTGGAGCTACAAGAGGAATGGGACTCGATGCCTCAACAGCTCCTTGAAAACCTTGTCCTCAGCATGGACAGATGTTGTAAATCCTGCAACGCAGTCAGGGGTGATCATATCCCCTACTGAAGACTGGATTTTTCTTGGCAGCTGCCTGTCACATGGACGTTTCTGTCTTCTGTCGAGTTGTGCTCAAAGCTACCTTTTCAATAAAGTGCCTTTGTATCCTTTGGATTCCTTGTTTGGATGGTTTTGCTCACTTGTCCTATATTCTTAAATCTTGGGGTTCTTATGGTATGATTTGAGTCGATGTGGAGCACTTCTGCACGACGTTACATTCGAAAAACCGTCTCGTCCTTAATTTTTGCATCCCAGTGTAGCTAGACTCGTTTTAGGTGTTCTGTTTCATATGAACATGAGTGTGTGCATGTATATGTGCACGCGTACACATACACAGACACACATGGGCTGTACATGTTGATGACAGAAGATTGGAACACCGATGGACAACCGAAATTTTAGACTGAATTCCAAGGGACAGAAAAAGATCCAGAAGGCCACATGGGAGATGGATAGATGGATGTAATTCGAAAGCATGCTGAATAACCTGGAAGAGAAGGCCTAAGACAGACAGTTGTGGAAGAATTTGTGGAGACATTCATCCAGCAGTGGGTTGATAATGGTTGACAATGATGATGATATATATAAATCAAGGCTTGAAATGCAGTAATGCCATAAAAAGTTACAACTTCATTATTTTGTAATAAATCTTAGTGGATCATTCAAATTTATTTTGATGATATTGTTTGTCAGAAAAGCAACTGTTTTCTGATGTGTTAATATGGAGAGCCATCGGTGGTATGGAAATGAGTATATTGCAGGCAGTGGTAACAAGAAGGCAAAATACAGCTGTTGTGTTATCTTCAGACTTTAGAATTGATTCCAAATAAAATAGTTAGTATCATTAATTGTTAACGTAATTATAAATACACCACACTGTGAATACGCAAGAGATGCAAATAGCGTATTAAATCCGATTTTTTTGCGGCGTAGAAAGTATAATGATTCGCCAAGCTTTTGCACTCCACTGGGTGGCTTTCTCAAGGCAATGGTAGACATAAAAATGCAGAGAATTGGAACACGTAAGGAACAAAGATGATTTTTGAAAATAATGCGGGTGACATCAGGAGCGTATTACACGAATTTTCATCATGCAATTATATGGTTTGTCGTGATGTGTTTTGATCTTTTAATAACGCATGCCAAGCTCTTGGTAGTTCAGTAGAAACTATATCATTGCACGCTAGTTTGCTGGATAGGATTTCGACTGTTTCCCTGATGGCAGTCTCTTTAAAGTACGTGTATGGGGCAATTCTTCTAATACTATTCCATAGAGGAGCGGCCGATGAATGCATGACTTCTCTGGCGAGGGCTGTATTCTGCATGTCCTGTTTGACACTTCGCACATGCTCTTGACATCTAGTGTTCAAGGATCGCTTTGTCATTCCGTTATAACTTTTCCGTGTTGGGATATACCAATGGTATAGCGTACACACCTGCCTTTTCTTTCTCGCACTGTCTCTCCTTGAAACTTGATATAATATGTGATAACGGAGTTGGAGACTTCAGTGCTATCAATATATTGTATTTACGTAATAAATTCTTTAACCAATATGTAAAGCCTGGAACATACGCGATGGATCCTGCGAATCTCACCGTCTTACTAGGTGGTTTTGTTATTGTTGACATTATATGGTTTCTTACAGTTCTATGTATTCTGTCTGTCATCTTTTTTATATCCAGCGTTTAGACCTTTGTTATAAATATTATCAATTTCCTTATTATTTATGTAGTAGAGTTTGAAGACGTTATATGCTCTATAGAACCATGCTCTAAACGCAGAAAGTTTATACTCTTTTGGGCAGTGCGAATCAGGAGGAACAAGGTTCAACAATAATGAAACCACCTAGTAAGACTGTGAGATTCGCAGGATCCATCACGTATGTTCCAGGCTTTACATATTGGTTAAAGAATTTATTATGTAAATATAACATATTGATAGCACTGAAGTCTCAGACTCCATTATCACATATGATATCAAGTTGCAAGGAGAGACAGTGCGAGAAAGAAAAGGCAGGTGTGTACACTATACTGTTGGTATATCATAACAACATGGAAAAGTTATATATTGGAATGACAAAGCGATCCTTGGACACTAGATGTAAAGAGCACATGCAAAGTGTCAAACAGGACATGCAGAATACAGCCCTCGCCAGAGAAGTCATGCATTCATCGGCCGCTCCTCTATGGAATAGTATTAGAAGAATTGCCCCATACACGAACCTTAAAGAGACTGCCATTAGGGAAACAGTCGAAATCCTGTCCAGCAAACTAGCGTGCAATGATATAGTTTCGACTGACCTACCAAGAGCTTGGCATGCATTATTAAAAGATGGAAACACATCGTGACAAACCGTATAATTGTGTGATAAAAATTAGTGTGATACACTTGTGATGTCACCCGCGTTATTTTCAAAAATCATCTTTGTTCCTCAAGTGTTCCAATTCTCAGCATTTTTTATGTCTACCATTGCCTTGAGAAAGCCTCCCAGTGGAGTGCAAATGCTTGGCGAATCTTTGTACTTACTACGCTGCAAAAATTAACTGATTTAATACACTATTTGCGTCTCTTGAGTATTCGTGAATTATTTTCTGATACTGACTGTTCTATTTGGATTTCAAGGTCATCCACAAACTTGACAACACCTTTGCAATACTGTTTCTGGTCTGTCAGCCCAAAGATAAAGAAACATGAGAGTGTACAGCCTGTAGCTGACCAATTTGTAGCAACTGGAAGAAAAATATATTTGCAATCCCTCTGAGAAGAAAACTTCTCACAAAATGGCTTTTAACCAAAGTAACCTGATGTTTATGTTCTGCATACTGAATCTTAGAGTGGCCTGATTAAAATGGGCTAGAGAGCATGTCATTTGGACCAAAAGGCTGTGGAGGCTAGTGCTGTTCTTGGGTGAGTTCAGGTTTTGTATCCAATGTAATTTACATTATATAATAATGATCTGGAGAGTTATACTTGAAGTCTCTTTCAAGAATGAAAGATAGTCATGTGTAGTCAATCTTTCATTCTTGATAGACTTTGCTTATAATTTCTCTTACTGGATCATGTACCCCTAAACTAATTTTTATTCACCTTTCATTTTGCTTCCCTATAAAAGCAGCAGGTTTCTGCATCTAATCCCCCCCCCCCCCCCCCAAGATAAAAAGATCAGTGGGCTACAAGAATATACAGGAATACAGGGTCTATACTGTTTTGGATATTTTTGATTGACTGATGGAAAAACGCTTCTGCATAGGCAGAGTTGCAGCCCTCTGTATTCCTAAATTTCATTTAGGAGCTTCAGAGGTGTATATGGTTTGCATTGTCCTCTGTAATGTCTGACAGCCTTTATTGACATCATGGAGAAGCTATGCCTAGCTTTCATTTATGTTAGGAGAGGGTATGTTCAATATTTGGAGTGCAGTGTTTATGGAAGTTGTATAAGATCTTCATTTCAATGCACAACATTGTAATTCTGCATTTCACGAAATCCATTGAGTTTGAAGTATAAAAAAATCAGATGCTTTATTTTTATATTTCTGCAGCAGATGTAATAGGTTATGAAAGCGAATTTAATCTTTGATACAATCCTGTTTTGTTTTGTACAAGTCATAGATTATTTTTTTAAATTGCTTGTGTTTTACATAGTATGTGTGTCAAATGATTTCCAATGCTGAATTTTCATATTAATATTGGAGGAAATATGGTTTTTGTTTGTGCATTCACAGTTTTTATGTGGTAATTCAGTGAAATATATTGTAAGTTTGTAACATCATTTCTTTCTGAAATGGACACATACTCAGTATTATGTTTTCTGCTGGAAAAAGTCACTTATATGTCAGTATACTTTCTTTTCTTTTATTTTATGGTACAGATGTTCTACAAAATATCTTAGAAATAGTAATGTGTTTTCTTTCTTGAGCTCAGTTTGTTCTTCATGTATTGTTTAGGCATTAAAAAGCTTGACGAGTCTAGAGTGTCCGTGATAATTTATAACAATTACAGTTTAGACTCGTGAAGCTTTTGAATGCCTAAACAATATGTGAATACCATATTAACCTCATGAATGAAAATACATTACTGTTTTCAGGATATTTTATACTATTATACCACATAACTTATCTTACAATCTTTGATTATGAATATTCTCCATATTCATAAAGGATATAATAAAACACATGCTCTCATTTAACATTTAATTGGAAATAATTTTATTTTACTATGCTGTGTGCATAATATGAATTATCCGAAAATTTGCTATTAATGTAAAAAATTTCCTAGTAAAATTCCCATAAAAATGCTTTAGATTATTAATTGAATTAAGTATTTTCCGTATTTGGATCAGTTATTCATTGTCTTGAGTATTTCCTTGCAGAAGATAGGGCTTGTTACATTTTTTCAAGGTATTGTGCATTTTTTACAACATATATTATACAAGTTTTGAGTTTTTAATCATAAGAATCCTTAAACATTGACCTTATTTATATAAATTGTTCATTGTTTCCATTCTTTCTGTGCAGAAATGATTTTTTTTTTTTTGAGCTGTTGTATGTTTTTCCCTAACTTATCATGCAGGACTATTTTTTTTTTCATAGATTTTTGAGTTTGTTAGTATTTAAAGCCATAAGTTCTGTTTTCTGGGAAGAATGGTGTGTAGAATTTTATTTTCCCATTCTATCCACTTATCTACAAGTGCAATATCTTCACTTCAAGAAGTTGAGGTTTTAAAATACATAAAAAAAAAAAATACTTTTGAAATTTAAAAAAACTAATTTTTTATGGTAATTAAAAAGGCAGAAAGTTTTCTCCAAATTTGACATTTTAAGCTGCATTCCAGTTCATCTTTTGGCTGATGTTGTAGAAAACTTCTGCACTGCACATCTGCTTGTCCAAAAGATAAGTGAATATACAGCTCAAAAAAGTGTGAAAAGTTTTGTTTCTTTTTACTTTTTTTAATTCACATAAAATCTCGTAAAAATTAAGTAGCAGTAATTTCAAGTACTGTCTGTGCTGTTCACCTATTGTTAAAATAAAATCTTAAAATTGTAGCACTTGTTGAAATCTTGGATTCCCATAAGAAGCAAAAGACAACGAATAATTCCACATCCCCTTCCCAGGAATACTTCCATATTTTCTGTAATTTGCTCCCCCTCACTATCCCAGATAAATTCTGAGACTAATTTGCTTCACAGGAAAAAATAAAAATATTAGAATTCCACATAATTTCTGTCCTATGATTCATATGTTAATCAGTAAATATGTATTACAACAGTTGTTTACTTGTCAAACTTCTTATCTGTCTGTCAACAATACCCTTTGCAACCCTGTCATTTCATAGAAACTTTGCACAATCTTCAAATCTTTGAGTATTTTCTTGCTGTTAAGCAGGGGCATTGCATGCCCCTTTAGGTTGGGTATGCTCTTGTGGGAAGAAAGTTTTATACAATCTGCACCACAAAATTCACTTATTTATTTTTACATGTAAATTCAATTTATTGATGTGAAAGTCTAAGAGTGAATAATGCAGCTATCTCAACTCCAATGCGATTAATTTTAGAATAATTTTGACTATGTTAATACATCAACAATTATATTTTAACTATTTAATCCAAAAATATGGATATCATAGTTTCCCTTTAAAAAAAATAGTTATGCATTGTGCATGTCATTCATGTGAGAATATGGGGAGTAAGGAACTTTACACTCCACGGAGCAAAAAGATCTGAAACCCTTTGCAAATACTACAGTGAAGGATGAATTATCTGCATTTTGTTATCTTTAAATATAACCATATAATAAATTATGTGCAGAAAACTGAAAAGTCATCACTTGGGAAATTATGTTACTTCTGGATTAAAACAAAGAAACACTTAAAATATTAATTTCCCTTAGATTGCTGCATGCCACAGCCATTCCTATCCAGTTACTTATGCTGTGTGCTATAGTGTCACTTCACACTTTAACAAATGAAGTTTGCAAATGATTAAAGGTCACGAACTTTGACCTACAGTTCCATCTGCACATTTCTTAAGGTCTCAAAGGTGCCATGTTTGATACCACAATCTCCAAGATCATGCTATTAATGCAAACATGATACAATGTTTATGCACTGAACATTCTGTATATAAGAACGTTGCACACAGAATTTAATTTCAGGCACCATGTGAAGACTTAGAAAAAAGCCTCAGGGAATATTTAATAGGAATAAAAATCCAAACAAACATATAATATCGGTTATACACTATGATCCCATAGGTGTGTGGTGCATGCCCAGCTAGCACACAGTAAATTGTATGCCCTTGTTGTTAAACCTGTGTTCTAACTTCTGAAATTAATCCTTAAAGATGGAAATCCAATTAAACATCTAAATTCACCATGTGCATATGCTATTCCAATCGGCACCTTCCCGAAAGTAACCTTTTATGTGAAAAGTATCTATCATAGCATTAATTGGCATATGTTGAAGTATACTTTCAATGTAAAGAAAAAGAACACTGCTATCTCATTGCCATTGTTAAGCATAATACTTCTTTTATATAGCTGCTTTCATTAATCAAAAATCTCTTGTTTGTCATGGAATTACCTTTCCTAAAACATGTGTTGCATACACTCACCGTGTCATATTCTTCTCATCTGGGAATCTATTCTTATATCTGGAAACTTTTGAATCAATTTTTGTTAACCACATGACACCACTTCAGCACATTTCATAGTTGACAGAGGTAGAAATATGAAATAATAAATGGAAACTAACCAAGTTTCCATTTATTATTTCATATTTGAAATGTAACTGATAAGTGTAGGGGGTTTTGTTATTGAAAAGCATAAATGAACCTATCCATTATTATTTTTTTCAGTTTAACAATACTTGTCTGTAGGGTTTTGATACATTTTTCTATTTGAATTTGATTTTTGAATGCCATTAAGTAAAAAAAGTGCTGTCCTAGCTGCTTTAATATACCTTAACTTCAAATTTTGTCATGGAGAAGTTAAGAAATTTTAAAATTAAAATATTCTAAATGAGTGACTTAGTGCCACCTTTCAACTTGTAAATGCAGTTTTTGTTGCATGTTCAGCACCCCCCCCCCCAAAGATGTTTAGATTTGGTACATTATGGCTAAGACAGAAAATGCATTTTGTAATGCATAAGTGAAACACCTGTAGTTAAAATGAGCAAAATGATTTCCATGTGCAACATTCATGTGGTGGAATTGTATAGCTAATATGCATTCTTCTTTGAAAGGGTGTACCTGATCAAAGTTACATGGAGAGGAATGGTGCCCATGGCCAAGAGTTTCCTGAAGATGATGAAGGAAATCATGACTGCCACAGCCTACTGCCTGGTGCTAATCATGTAAGTAAAATATCTCACCACAAAATGTATTTAATTCTGACAGAACTTCTTTGTGCAGATTAACATAGCAAAATTCTTCCCTTTGGTCTTCTCTTTTGATAATTTCCATTCTTTCTAGATCCTGAACAGTTGTAATTGATTTTGGTTAGTAAAAATAACCAAACATTAAAATATGTGGTATTATATAATAGAATAATAGCTATATACTATATGCACTACTGTTTCACACGTTATATACGTTCTGTGCATTGTGTGCATATTTGCAGCAAAATCATCTTGGCATTTATATATCATATATGACTAGGAATATTATTACAAGTTTCAATTATTATATCATCAAGGACTCACCTTGTATCGGTATTCCAAATTAGTAAACTTCATCCTGTATCTTGAAATAAAATATGTTTCTAGCGTGTCACCACGTAGAATCATCGTATTGCAAATAGGCCCAATTGAAATTTGCGACCAGGGTTTAAACTCAAATAAAACACGACTATGGATATCATACAAAGAGAGTGTGAAAGAATTATATACAATGCAATTAAAAAACCATTTACCATCAACAGGTGTCATCAATCTTTAAAAGAAATCTTTAAATTTAAGGTCTGTTTGGATTGTCATTGATTATGTCCATTCCTTCTTTTAAAGATTGACAACACCTGTTGATGGTAAATGGTTTTTTAATTGCATTGTATATAATTCTTTCACACTCTCTTTGTATGATATCCATAGTCGTGTTTTATTTGAGTTTAAACCCTGGTCGCAAATTTCAATTGGGCCTATTTGCAATATGATGATTCTACGTGGTGACACGCTAGATACATATTTTATTTCAAGATACAGGATGAAGTTTACTAATTTGGAATACCGATACAAGGTGAGTCCTTGATGTTATAATTATTGAAACTTGTAATAATATTCCTAGTCATATATGATATATAAATGCCAAGATGATTTTGCTGCAAATATGCACACAACGCATAGAACGTATATAACGTGTGAAACAGTAGTGCGTATAGTATATAGCTATTATTCTATTCCTGAACAGTTGTGAATAGAATTATTGCTGTGAGTTTTAGGGAAGACTAGAGCTAGGAGTTAATAATTATTTTTCTCTCCTCCCCTTCTCCTTCTGTGAGATCAACACTTGGGATATTAAGTGAGAAATGAAACAAACTCTCTGATGGTAGAATCAATTTTTTTTTCTGTCTTTGATACCAGCTTGTTGGAATTACTAGAATATGTGGTAAAGCAATCACTTAATGGTAGTCATGCCCTTCTTTCTTTTCTGGTATCAGCTTGTAGGAATTTATATTAGGAAACTAAGCAAGAGGCTGGTAGTTCATTTCTCTCTATATATAAACCTACTAGTCTATGTATGTAGTGTCAACTCATTAGAATAATTAAGAGGATGATGAAATTTGGAACTAATGTTATTTTTACCCTATGTCTAACATCTTGTTGGGGCATGAGTAGGAAAGGAACACAACAAGAAAGTGTTGCTAAACTCTTGTTCCTTTCTGTGGTACCAGCATCTTTAGAATTTGTTTGGTATTGGAAAATGAAACAAGAACATAGTCTGTCTCCTCCTGTTTAGTGCCATTTGTATTGATCATTAGGTGGGAAACAATTCAGAAGTTAATAATAGATGTTTCTCTCCCTTTCTGTCCTGTTTTGTGTTTATTTCTGTATGTACATGAATGTTTTTTAGGTTTAAACTTTAGTTTCTTGGGACATAGTGAGCTCTCCTTATTTAGCCTACAGGAAGCAAAACAAAGGGCTACTTGACAGCTTTTGAATTTTTGTTATAAAATTTAATGCCTGATTTTGGTTCCAACTTTATATTATTATTTGAAAGTGGATATGTGCACTTTCAAATAATAATATAAAGTTGACAGATAGCATTCATTACTCTGTGTGTGGCTGCTGCACTTGTGCAGCTCCAGATTATTGGAATATTTTTATGGTGGTTTTTCTTTCTTTCTTTCTTTCTTTTTTTTTTTTTAATTACTAAGGAGTGTGTAGCAACTTCTTTCAAGGATTGTGATAATTTTTCTTTCACTTTCTCATTATTTCTAAGTTACGAAGGTGATGAGACGGAGAGTCTACTTATGATCAGCTTTACACATACACATGCTTTCCTTGGGCGTATCATCAGTCTTTCTTTTTATCTGTCTCTCTGGTGCCACTTTGTGGAAATTATTGAGAAAATAAAGCATTTGTCTCATATTAACTTCACTTGCTTTTTCTCTGCCTTTGTATGTATCTGTATGTCAAGTATGTCTTAACCAAGTTCATGATATTAAAATTAAAAAATAATCTCATTTTATGTTCCCTCTGATGTTGAATGAATGCAGACAAATAGAAGTATCAGGAGCATGAAACTTCTCTTCAAGTGTCCACATAAGTAATGTACATATTAAAAGTTGCATGCATAGTTCAGTAACCTCTGAAGTGACAATTTTCTAAACAGTTTCTACTGTAAAAACTTTCAGCTTTACAAAATATGTCTTAAATGCTTAGCTGTAGTTCTAAATCAAGCAGATGTGATATGGGGCTTACTTATATTTGTTAGTTTTTCCAATTATGAGTTTTTCTTCTGATCTTGATTAAAGCTATAATAGGTGTGTTATATATGCACAGAGTCTTGAACCATTTAGTCAATGTATTAACAGACAGTCCCTGATTTTTGTCAAATAACAAATATTATGTATTAATTGAATAAAAGAACTTGCCATATATTTCTAAATTGTAATATTTCTCTTATTTGATTAATTACGTATGTGAAGTTTTAGGCCTTTTTAGATATCATGAAGTTGAACTTTTTATCTTCAGTAAACTTTTGTTTCCTTTTATAAAACCATTCTGATTTTTTTTTTTTTTTTTTGTTGACTTTGCTTGACTTTCCAGGGGTGGAACAATGAGGTTCCATTTTGCTCTTTCTTTTTGTCTGTCTCTCACTTTACACACATTTCTCTCCTCTGTCGTTTGATCCCATAAATGCTTCCTAAATTTATTTTAGTACTCTGTGAAGTTCTTTATTTGTGTATGTCTGTCAGTATTTTACACTCCGTTGTTTCCTTCTTCCATTTGTCTTTTTTTTTTTTTTCCAATTCATGTGCCCAGCTCATTACATCCAGAGAGTGTATGCTTTAGTGTTTTCCTTGATTGATGATATTTCTCATCATTATTTCAAGTTACTTCAATAATTCATCTTCCTGTGCTTGTGTGTAGCTATGTATTTTGCATTTCTGTTGTTTTATATTTATCATGACAAATATAGCTTTTGTTCTTTTGAATTTTCATAGACAAGTTCTCCTCCCAGAAGTCCAGTGTTTGAAGGACATAACAGTCACACATCTCTACATCATGAAGCAAATGGGGATACTGATGAGAGGTTGTTACCATCCCCTGAAGTCACAGTGCAGGATGGGGATTTCTGCCCTGGGTGCTTCCATATATCAAGGAGAATGGCCAATCCACAGGGGTAAAGGTTTCAAGCTCACATTTTTTTTCCTGTTTCGTTAGTTTACATCTGTTTTATTCACAATGCTGAGTCAAACATTGGATGTTACCTATTAATTATTAAAATGCACAAACTTTACAATTTATTATTAACACGAGGCCAGTGGTGAAACCTATGTCGTGAAAAATAAACATTCCAGTATTTATTTATTTTTAAACACTTTATATTTTCATTGCATAGCAAGCAGGTTTGCATGCTCAGAAGTGTAGGCTCTAGTAGATATCACGTAATTGTTGCATTTTATTTTGTGCAGATTTATGTGAAGCTGCAAGATGATGTAAAGGGATTTAAATGTTTTCTTCCTTTTCTTGCAAAAAGGTCTCTTTTGTTTTTAATAAAGTGCAAATTTAAAATCCTAAATGATTCATTTCAAATTGATTTTTTTAATTTAGTCCATTTCATATAAGATGTTGTGTACCATAGGAAGTACATAGTACAAATACATCTCATGAACTATGACATAACTGGCCCGAGCTAACTAATGTCTTCAAAATATATAGTTATATATTTTTCACTGTCTAGAACCTCAGTGGGGGTAGCCTTCATATCTTCAACATAATGCAGTATTTCTGGGATGACAGTTATCACACCTCTTTGTTGGGACTGACTATCATCACATGTTTGACAGATATTTTTATTCAAACTGGTTAACTTTTTATGGGATTTATCTAAATAAATTCTTAATGTCTGCAAATTTTAAGAATTTACCTAGATAAATATCATTAAAAAAAAAAGTTAACTAGTTTGAATATAATAATCTAGGAAACCACATAACAAAGATGAGTTTGATTTACGGATATTTTTATTAGTTTCAGAAACAATCTACAACTGAAAACTCTTTGAAACTGTAAAAACTAACACACTTAACCATTTATGTTCCCCAAAATTTTGTTTGTGCTTATCTTGATATTTTAATGTTGTTTTGTTGTTTGTGCTTATCTTGATATTTTAATGTTGTTTTGATGAACATCCCTGTAAAATATTTAAAAAATTGTTAGTTGAATGATGCTTTTGAAAACTTTTTAGTCCTTAGTAAAAACATTTTTTTTTTCAAAAATGATGTTAGGTTAAAAAAAGGTTACTTTTACAAAATTCATATGGAAAACCATCATTCTTGAAATTTCAGAAATTTTTAGTTTATTTCCAAGTTTCATGCCATTTTTCTGACATTTTCAAATTCTCATCTGTCTTCAAGTGAAATATGTTGGCCCTTATGTCTTTTATGTCTTGCATTGAATGTGCACAACCCCACAGGATTCACTATATATCTGTACTGCCCAATGCCACGTGTCCCTTGATTATATTTTTTTCATAGTCATTTGGGTTTCTCATAGTGGTAACTTTTGCTCTCTCATTGATGGTTCTCTCTAATGACATCTTTAACATACAAGCCGTGATATATTCTACCTGAAGTGACCACATATTTCATAATATTAGTTTACATAAGCTGCACCAGTGACGTAGTGCTCTAAATGCTGGCTTGTGACCATTTGTCTGAGATTGGTAAAGGTTCAAATCCCTGTTCAGCATGTACAGTATGTTGTGTTTGTCTTGTAGCACTGACTCTCTCCCTTCCCTGGAACCAATGGCCCTAAATTAGGGATGGGCAACTTTTTATGCCCACCGAATTGCTCGTGGTGGTTGCTAAACACTGAAATGAACAATTTACATTGGTTTGAGTGACCAACACTTTCATGGTATCAATTTACATAGGTTTGAGTGACTAGCACTTTCATGGTATCTATCAACTTCCACATTTATGGTATAGTTCCTTATCTTTGTGATGACAGCTAAGCATTTTCACTGGACTGTTACTTGTGCATCTCTGTATATTTGATATAATTCCATATCATTGGAGTGATAGCTGACTGCCACTTTCACAGACTTGGCCTACCTCTGCATTTTCAGAGGTCTTTGTCTCTTTTAGGTTACAGCATACTAACACATCATTCATCCCTTTGGGTTCCACACTTGTACCCCAGAATGCTCATTCAGCCTGGAATGTCTCATAACACATCCAGAAATAAAGAAAAAAAAACCCAACAACAACTATAGCTGATAGTTTATTAGGCTTATAGGAATCTTTGTAAGTTTGGCCTCTGGAACATCACTTGCATTGTTAATGGCTAATTTCTTAGTTATAACCAATTGTGCCCTGTGTTGAATTGTTACCTTTGAAGGCACTATTTGTTGAGAAAATCTTGATCCTGTACAGCATATATAACTTCATTTTAATATTTTTTTCCCTTGGATAAAATACTGATTTTAGGCATGGCATATTAAGAATTGTATTGGCAGATTTTTTCAGGTCTGCAATTTCTTACTATTCACCTGATGCACTGCAAAGTGTTATAAAAAAAAATCTCAAGTCAGTAAGTATGAATTTTCCTGTGCTGTAAACTTCCACAGCCATGAAAGATAGCAATTATATATCATGAAGATGAGATATTGTGTAACAATTTCATCTGTTACTTATGCCTCTGTCAAGAACCTTTTTTAAGGATATAATAAACATTCATGCAGTGAACTTGATTGAATTTTAAAAGGCTATTTTTCAAGCAAAAGGTATTTAAATTGTTTGGTTAGGGTGTACATTTTTAAGTTGTCTAACTGATCTCTTAATTTCTGACGCAGTAATGCCTTACAAAATGTCATAATTGCACTTATGAAAACCTGTGCATGAAGTAAAAGTGCTCGAATCCCGTACAACTGACTGGATTTGATATTTAGGGCAAATATTTTGATTTTGCCAGAAAAATTGGTCTGTCTGTTATAATGATTTTCTTTATCTATTTTCTTGAAAGCATTGGAATTTTTATTGTTATTTTTGTGGTCTTGTGCAATATTCAGAAGTTGGCAGGCATTGTTTGATGTTACCTGACATATTTTGAAAATTGCAGTAAATAGTGATAGATTATGTCTGACGATTGTGTAAGTTCTAGTGGCAGCAGAAATATTGGGTAAGATTGCTTTAGTAATTTTCAGTCTAGATTTTATACTTAAGTTTGCTTATCAAAATAAATTTATGTGAGCTACACTGCATGTTCTAACATCACTTTAGCATGTTCAGATGATAAATGTAGAGGTTCTCATTATTAACTGCTATCAGAAAAGAAGAGAATAGTTTTTTCAATGAAGCCATTTTTGTACTTTTCACTGACACATCCTGTATGAATATTCATACGAAATGGTACGATGAGCATAACAAAAATGTTCATATTTTGCTTGAATCCTGTAGTAAAAGCTCATACCCCAACTATGCAAATATACCTTTAACCATGAATTTTCTTTAAATCCAAAAAACAATACTATAAATTGTTCTACATAGGTTTTTATAAAGCCCTCTGTAAGATGGGCAAGTTTAAAAAATGCAGAGGAAACTGAAATTGTCATAATTAGTAACATCCTGCTTCATTTCATAGCTGTCAAGATCAGTGGCGTAGCCAGAAATGTCTTAAGAGGAGGGGGGGGTGTCCATGGGTTTGGTTCATTGGTGAAAGCCCAATATATATGTATAATATCGTTTTAAATTCATACTAAATATCCCCTTAAGGTTGGGGGGGCTGAAGACCACCCCCTTGACTACGCCTATGATCAAGATCATCTTGTAACACCTGCACACACACCCTTGACTACGCCTATGATCAAGATCATCTTGTAACCACCTGCACACTCGGGTGGTGTGCAAATGAGAAAATGCAATGCTGACAGAAAGGTAAATTTATTTGAAGAGGGAGAAGTTAATGAAAGTAGTGCTATTTTGCTGTAAATTTACTAAACATAATTTCTTTTTCAAGGTTTTTAGCCTCTGCTGCATTGCTTCTATTGCAAATTACTAGTAATCTCTCATTTGCCAAATTACACACATGTCCAAACCACCTGAATGTGTTATTAATTTTGCCTTTTACAGAGATTAACTACCCATCTGAGATATAATAACTGAATTACTAAACTATTGCTGCATGGAGTTCCTATGTTTCCTCCTGATGTTTTTCTTACCACTTGTATTTCAGCCCTTTCTAACCTCCTAATGAGACCCATATCTCATGTTCAACTCTTACTGCCATGGAAGAAGATAGCTGAACATGCTGCACTGTGTGCACCAAGGATTATTCTTTGTCCTACCCAACTTCTGTCATAGTAAAAATAGTCTTGTATTGTATAGATAAGTGATTGTTCCTGCTTTTGTTAAATTAAACGCCAGGTGCTATTTGGAACTTTAAGCTTAAGAAAAAGCTGATTTGAATGTTAATTGCATAGTCCAATTCCTTATCCATGCAAACTTTGGTTACTATATTCAAACAATAAAAGTCCGTTACTTGTTCTAATATCTTCCTCTAAATCAAACATTTGTTATTTTGAGTTTGACTCATACCCATTGATTTGTCATTCAAAATTCCTCGCACTTCTACCCACCTGATTGTGACTGTCCTTCAAACTATTAACATTAATTGAAATTAACACTAAATAGTCAGCACACATCAGACTGCTGCTGACACTATACCTAAACCACTTTCTTCAATATTTATTTATCTATATAAATTATGCATATAGTAGGAAAAAACTGAGTTTTACACTTCTAATTCACATAGAGATAACCTGGTAAAAGAAGGCAGCCCGCATATCTGTATGTTAGTTTTCACCACTATCAATGTATGACCAGCTTACTTAGTTTGCTGCCTGGATCATTATGTGTTAAAATTTCTTTTCATTCTGCATTAGTGATATTTTAAGGTAGAGCAATGCTGTGTAGGATGACATCATTGCATTTAATAGTGCTAGATATTTATCATGAGACTCCATACATTCAGTCATTTCCACATTGTTATGCAGCATCTTCCTGGTTTAAAGTAAATTCATTTCATATATTTGTAGCTAATGCATATATCTCTAACACCACTAACTGTAAAAATGTACTACATAACATCTCTGAACCCTGCAAATACTAGAGGAAAAACTTCTAGGCATACCATGGGAGTGAAAGCCAGTTATTAGGAAACCCAGAATAAATGGGAATATCAGACAAGGTGAAGTTGCAGCAGAACAGTGTATATCAATGTGGCTTCAGTTCATCTCCCAGTGAAAATAGTGTAAGGTAAAAGGAAGAGTAGCTAAGTGAATACTTGGATAGAGTTGCAGAAGATGCATACAAAGTTGTACAATACTGACGCTTAATTTAAGTATTAATGTCAGAAATAGTTTATAATATTTGTAATTTTAAGTCTCGTGTATTTTAACAATTTCGTACATTTTACCATGTACCCACTGGTGTCAGCATGATCTCCAAATATTCTTCCTACTAATTGGCACTGTTTTATATTATGGCAGAAGCTTGCAATTCATTGTGATAGTTCTTAAGCCAGCCTGAAGTCAGCCTGTAGGCTGACTTCCTGTGCATCCTCAAACATTTCTTCTGTCTTTATTAGTCCTGAAATTAGGTGGAATTTCTGGTCCAAATCTTTCTTTTCTACTCCTATTCTTTGCTGAATTATTTCACTCTTAAAATTCTTTTTCTTCATGTCATTACTTAAACTTTCCATCTCATCAGTGGCATCCATATACTGTACTTTACTTTTCTTGTGGCCTTATAGCTGTATGCCCTTCATATTTGTTCTCAATACATGTCTTATGGTTCTTGGGCATTCTTCTGAACCTTTGTCACTTAAAACTACAGCAGTTTTTTTTTCTTATTCTCCATAAGCCTTATCACTGGCTAAGTATCAGCCCTGTACAGCATTGCTGATACTAATGCAGACTAGGAAACTGTGCAACAAACATTTATCACAGAAGTTTTCTTCTAGTTATTCTATCCGTCTTGCACTCTGGTACTAATTCTTTCTTAATACAGTTGTCAGTATCTGTTTCCATGAAATAGTGTTAGTTAGTATATCCATCTTCATTCAATACTGTACCATATAGTTAGTTACTTATTTCTGCTAAAGAACAGCATAATTCTTCCCATTCAGCACAAAACTTTTCAGATATGTATCAGTAATGTTACAATCTCTCATTTTCATTACACTTTCAGAGATATCTTACAATTGCGTTTCAGCAACATCTATTTTGGAACATAACTCTTTGTACATTACGTCGACGTTAAAAATGGCATTCACAGATACTACTGCGTTATAGTTTCCATTGTACATAATTGTTACCTTGATGTTACATTCCGGCGATATTTAAGATTTTTGATTTGGCAACGGTGTAGATGCACATGTACATTTATGCCATTTCATTGAAGCACTCTCGTAGTCGTTCCACGTGCTACTGGGATATTCTTTGGTGATACTGTTGTACTCGAGTTAGTGGGTGTAGAAGTGGCCACAAACATTTTATCGGGCCGTATAAAAATTGCAGTTTTGACCGCTTCATGGTCATGATCCCCAGAGGTTGGTTATCTGAGTCTTATAAAGTTTCCATAATTTCGCCTTTTCGATCGTACCAGAAATTCCGTATATTTTACACCAAAAGTATAAAATATATAAGGAATTTCTGGTATGATCGGGAGGAAATTTTCAGCATTTACAACCTACATTCATTGCAACAAACTCTGAGGGCATGTGCTGATCCAGGAAACCTCTTGGGGGGGGGGGGGGAGTTTAATACCTAAATTATAAAACATAAAGTATTTCTGGTTGTAAATGCTGAAAATCTCCCTATCAGATGAGAAATTCTATATATTCTACATTTTTGGTATCCCCCCCCTTCCAACAGATTTCCTGGGTAGGCACATGCCTTCAGATAATTTGTTCAGTTGTAGCTTGTAAACGCTGAAAATATCCCGATCAGACCAGAAATTCTTTTTTAGGCTTTAAGCCCCCCCCCCCCCCCCCGATAAGTTTCCTGTGTTTGCACATACCCGCAGAGAATTTGTTTAACTGTAGTTTATAAACCTTGAAAAATATTGTAAATAAGAAAATACGAAATTGCGGAAATGTAATGTGTGCCAGATAGCCAATCTTGAGAGACGTAGCCACGGAGCAGTCCAGAACGCAATTTTTATACGGCCCCTTAAAATTTTTGTGGGCAGTTCTCCGGTGGTCAGCTCTTTGGTGGCCAGTTCTCCACTTTGTCTTTGGCCCGAAAATCATGGAAATGTCTAAATTTCTTACTGAAAATGAAATATTAAAAAAAATATATTTTATGAACAGTAGTTACTCAAGTAGCAGGGAATAGCCACATGAAATGTGTTTATGCAGAACAATTTAATGGCACTGAAATTTCAATGTGTCCAGTTCTCCGGTGGCCACTTCTCCGTACTCGGAATTAGCTAGTTAGTGTACACTAGT
This sequence comes from Macrothele yani, assembly GCA_039090855.1. NCBI lineage: Eukaryota > Metazoa > Arthropoda > Arachnida > Araneae > Macrothelidae > Macrothele > Macrothele yani. Next base: position 6,372,572 of record CM076994.1, on the reverse strand, counting down.
TTCTGTCCTTAAGTTTTGCTCGCCAGTGTATAATATCTTACTACGTCTTTTGATTTTGAATCAGAAAAAAAAGTCTCAATAAAAGTAGTTGTTAGTTTGTAAAGGTAGAAAAAAAATAATGTTGATATATCGAGAAGTTTGACTACGCAAGTTTTGAAAAAAAATATAAAGATATGCATTAAAAGGTTCATTTTGTTAATTAATCATGAAGAAAATTAAGTCATCCTACAGAAAAATAAAATGATCTATGGAAAAAATAATGCATTTCTATTAAACAACGCATTCGCAAAGCATTGGCCTTCTTGTTAGTTCCTACAGAACGCTGTAATCGCGAGGCGTCCCATGGTCGAGTGGGATAATGCTCGCTGGACAGGGGTTTGAACCTAGTGTGCCTTTGAGGATTTGCATTTCCTTGGAAAGAATTTCCCTAGATGATCAGACCGTAAAATTTCCTGATGGGGGGGGGGAAACAAAAAGGCGTACAAAAGGTATGAGACCATGTGGGGAGGTAAAAAAACATATTGGTGAGCAAAACATGTTCGGTAGGACCACGTGGCACACAAAATGTTATGGTTGAACACAAAGAGAAAATGGCAGACAATGGTCGAGAAGATCACGTGGAAAAACAATGGCTGCGACTGATGTCATGATTGACCAGGAATCAACCACATGCGTCCTTGAGGCAGCACATGGATGGATTCCTTTTTACAGAAACCCCCTATTATCGCGTAACAGTAATGTAACGAAGTTACAAATATCTTTCAAGCACGTAACAGTAACATGAAGTTGGTTTCTTTAAGTTACAAAGACCTTTCACTGTAACATATCAGTTATGTTTCAAAGTTATGTAACGTTTGCGGACATTTTGACGTAACTGTAAGGTTTCTGAAACATTACTGTTACATTGCGCAACGTATCTGAAAAGTCTCAACGTTTCAGTGTTACGTACCTGTAACATATACAAAATATTTTGTGCTGTGTGGGTTATATTCTTTATTGAAACACGTGTATTGTGTTCATGCTCTGCTAGTTTTTCAGTTTTCCATCTTCTAAGATTCTTCAGTTTTTTAGTTTTTCTTTTATGTTAACCTCAGAATAGAACTCCAAAATACTTTATGCCAGTTTAAGCATTTTTTTAAAATGTTATGTCCAAAAAGACCTTGAATGATATTTCTTAAGACTCTACAACTGGGAGAGAGTTTGCTGAACTTTTTCTGTCTTGTACCTGTTCCACTTAATACAGATGTCAGTATCTGTGTTCATGAAAATAGTGTTAGTAAGTATGAACTCATTACTCAGGTTTAAATCTAATTTTCCTTTGATTTTCATGTCCTATTAACTATTTCCACCTCAGTTATTCTCCTATTGCAATCAAGAAACACTTTTAGAAGTTTTTATTTCTAATCATTCATATAATACTCTGAAGTAAAAGGATTTCTTTGCAACTTTACCATTAAGTGCTTGGTGAACTACCAGACTTCTGCAAATAAGTGCCACCATGTTGCAGGTGTTCATGCCTGGATCATAAACAAATTTGCATAGCAGTTTGTTTCAATTTTCCCCCTTTTTATTTCATGTTGTAAGATTGTATTGGATATGTAGAGATGATTCAGATATTTAGGGTCAAAATAATTTCAGTATTTTTTCCTTTTTAAACAAATGCAGAAATTTAAAAATTAGGCAATTGGAATTATCATCATTGTCAATCCACTGCTGGACGAAGGTCTCTCCAAGCCTCTTCCACAACGGTCTATCTTGTACCAGTCTCCTCCATGTTACTCCCACATACTTTCGAATTCCATCCACCCATCTTCCATGTGGTCTTCTTCTGGGTCTTTTCCTGTCTCTTGCAATCCAATCTAAAATTTCGGCTGTCCATCGATGGTCTGTCCTTCTGGCAGTATGTCCAGCCCATTGCCATTTCAGGGATTTTACTCTGACCATGATGTCTTCCACTCTTGTCACTTTTCGGATCCACGAGTTCCTCTTCTTATCTCTCCTAGTTACACCAAGCATGCACCTCTCCATGCTGCAGCCTTTGTATGTCTCTTTTAGTTAAGGTCTATGTCTCTGCACCATACGTAAGCACTGGAAGGATGCATTGCTCAAACACTTTTCTTTTAAGACATAATGGCATATTGCTTTTGAAAATTATACTGTTTCTTCCAAAAGCTCTCCAGGCAAGTTTTTTACGCCGATTAATTTCTTCATCAATGTGACCCTCATTTGATATCTGCTGTCCAAGATAAACGTATGTATCTGTTATCTCCAGCTTTTCCCCATCAATCGATAAATCTTCATTTCTTGTAAAAGCATTGTACATCAGTTTTGTCTTCTGAAAGTTCATTTTTAATCCCACTTCTTTACTCTTGTCAGCAAGTTCCTGGATCATACTCTGCAGCTCTGATGGGGTAGTTGCAAAAATGACTACGTCATAGGTATTTTGTTTCTGGTAAAGTGTAATAACCTTGTGTTGTGTTTTTATTTTGTTTTTTAATCTTTCAATTCCATTTGTTTTTCTTTCAGAACTTTGGGTAAGTGGTCCAAGTAGCATTGGAGAGAAGGATTCCTTTAGCAGTCTAGTCAGTCAAGACACAGAAAGTATCATGAGCTTCAGTTCTAGTGCAGCTACCACAAGTGCTCGTCGATCACATTCCCACCAGTTGGGCACAAAAGTAAGGAAACTGTTATTTGTTTTGCATTTACTATTTATTTCTCTTTTAAACTGTTATGTTATAATGTAGCCAATAAATTTAATCCCAAAAGTACTAGTTTTTGTTGGTAGGGATTCAGCTGGGTTGTCTGGAGTTCAGTAATGTGCCAAGCTTTCATTTAAGTTTACAAGGAACCACCCAAACTCAATGAATTTTTGAGTGGCCAATATCTTGAATGCCGATTCAAACTAGTACTTATAGACAGCGGCATATATTCAAGGCTAGTTGCGAAGTCCAGAGAATGCACAAATAAAAGTCAATTAGATATACACAAATAAAAGTCTATTATCAATGGTATTAAGATATGTTGATGCTTTTACTGCAAAAAGCACAGGCAGATTCAGGCGAGAGAAGACCAATGGATCTCCTAGTGGAGGGATGGTGTCATCGTAAAGCAACAAAATCTACCAGTCTTCGCTGTGAGATTCAAAAGCTTTCAATACAGTCACCAGCTAGCATTTCCATGACAACATAGAGGAGCTGGTGAAGGGTGACTGTGCCATTGCTTTGGGCAATGGTTCACTCAGAAAAGAGAAGACAGACTTAAGACTACATTAGTCACTAGCATGCTCCCACCCATAAGAGCAAGTGTTTCACAACAGTTGTTTCAGTTGTGTGAAGTGTCACTGAATTAAAATTAGTGATATATCTTAAATTCGTGACTTTGTTAGATTCGAACAGTTTTGATAAGTTTTGTGAAAGCTTTCCTGAACCTTTACTGTCAGAACTTAAAGAACCTATGCTTCAAATTTTGATACAGTTCGACTCAGAAATGAACTGAAGGTGTTTTATTCCCTTGATGAATACAAAAAGAAATCAGTAAGAGACATGTTACATGAAATTAAATAAATTGGACATTGTGTTTAGTGAGGTGTACAAATTACTAGACCTAATATTGTTTCCATCAGGAACATCTGAAAGAAGTTTTTCTGCATTAAAAATAATCAAGACATATCTTAGAGCCACACAAGGTCATGTACACTTGAGAAACTCTGCTGTTTCGTCAATAGAGAAAAAAATATTTTTAAATATGAAAAAGTACTCTGAAGAAACTTTTTATGAAAACGTAACACTCAAGTTCACACAAAAGGAAAGAAGATAAGTTCATGTACAGATATTGTATTCAAAAGATAAAGTGTTAAAATCCTAATCCTCAGAATTATTTGGTGTTATGTTAGCAACAGCATGTACCTAAAATTTAGAAAAATGTTTTCTATTACTTAATAATTGAAAAATAAACTTCGCAGTTTAAGAAAAAAAAAAAAACAGTACTGTGGGACGGTGGAGAGTACAGGTGAGATGGCCCAGGTCTCGGACCCAAGATACACCCCTGTTTATAGGAATTGAGAAAACTAACCTTAGAAGGGAACTGACTCTAACATCATTAACATAGTTGTAAATGCATTTATGGCACCTCTATTCATAGTGATTGTGGAATAACTTTTTTTACGGGTCTTAGAGGTTATTTTAATGAAAGTTGGTTGTCAAATTTTCGAACTAAAGCCTAGTTCGTCATCAGGGACTATGTCACTGGAGTAGTTGCTGCCACTCAATTGGAAGAGACATCCATTATCGTTAATTGTGGCATTTTCTTCTTGCTATTTTCGATCCCTTCTTCTAGTTTTCTTTACTAAGTTTGATTATTTTCACTGAGTCCCAATTTATGGAGTGTCCACTTGCTTGTACATGTCTGTCTAGCCCTGTTTTGTTCCCAATGTTCTAATAGCTGCTTGGTGTTCTTTCATTCGGACCTTATTCCCTGTTTCTCCTATATAGCTGAGTATACAAGTCGATGCAGTAAATTACTCCTTCCTGCAATTGGATGTCCAATTCTTTCTGCTTTAAAGCTGGCAAGAATTTCTTTATTTTGTTATTAAGATCTGGAGTTATAAGATCTTATCAGGCTAGCTCCAGATCTTAATAACAAAATAAAGAAATTCTTGCCAGCTTTAAAGCAGAAAGAATTGGACATCCAATTGCAGGAAGGAGTAATTTACTGCATCGACTGTAACTGCGGACTCAGCTATATAGGAGAAACAGGGAGAAGTATTAAGGTCCGAATGAAAGAACACCAAGCAGCTATTAGGAACATTGGGAACAAAACAGGGCTAGACAGACATGTACAAGCAAGTGGACACTCCATAAATTGGGACTCAGTGAAAATAATCGCCCACCAGTCAAACTTAGTAAAGAGAAAACTAGAAGAAGGGATCGAAATAGCAAGAAGAAGAAGTACCACAATTAACGATAATTGCGGATGGTCTCTTCCAATTGAGTGGCAGCAACTACTCCAGTGACATAGTCCTGATGACGAACTAGGCTTTAGTTCGAAAATTTGACAACCAACTTTCATTAAAAATAACCTCTAAAAGACCCGTAAAAAAAGTTATTCCACAATCATTAACATTGTAATGGGTCAAAAGGGTGGGGTTGCATAAGTCTTTTCACTCAAGAAAAAATGTAAGCATGTAGTAAAATTTAGTATCCATGCCATTTTACACTATTATTATAATAGTACTTGTTTTTGAAGAGGTGTAAAAGCAAATATATTGAAACACATTCTTGACATTGACAAATTGTAACTCTTAGGTCTGTGAATTGCTTGCACATTTCTCTCATAAATTGCATAAAATATAAAAACTAAATAAATACCAAACAGAGAGGAATTTTCCCCTATAAATTCACTTAAATGTAAAGTAAATGAGAAGTATGATTAAAGTTTTCTAGATTCAGTTTTTAACAAGAAGGTATCTAGCTCAGAGAAATTATACAGAACTATTTATTAGTGGTAGAAAATATAGTATGAATAGGATGTATTCCACCATGGATAACAAGTGTTGAAGTGCCTAAAAAATTGTGTAAACCAAGCAGAAGTTGGAGTCATGAAATTTTATGACATCAGCAGTGCAGTTGCTCAAAACATATCAGCTGAATGTAAACATATAACTTTGCAGGTTTTACTGTTCCAATGTTTTACATATTTGTACTGCTTTTGCACTATATAATGCACTGCACACACCTTTTTGTTTCAAGTACTTTATTTGTTGTACAGTGAATACAGTAAATGAAAAAAGCTGATTCTCATAGTAATGTATTGGAAACACAAACCCCAGGGGAAAAAAATTATCTTAAAGTGATTTTATGTTTTTAGCCCGTATGCTACATTCATCATCTCATCCTATGCCTTTGTGCATGCTTACATTGGTCCTCTGAATCTGTATCAAGCAGTACATAGGCTCAGAAAGTATATTTTTCTTTACAGGAAACCACACGCAAAAAGAGTTATTTGGTTTAAAAATAAAATATATTTAATAATAAACTATTATTTAATGTGCCCATCAAAAATCCCTTTTTAAATGAGGGAAATCTTACCCCCATAAAAACAAGGGGAAATATAGACACAGTCATATGACAGAAGAGCAATAAATGTGATTGCATTTGGCCCAGCACTGAGGGAACTTTTTGTTTAATATACTAATTAGCTACTGCCATGACTCATTTGTAACAAAAGTGATGTCTTGGCACTCTTAGAGAGGGGAAGAGGAACTGCAGAGGGAACCACTGCACAAGATGCTGAGTTACCCATTATGAAGTAGAGGAGGAACTTCAAATAGAACCACTGCACATGATGCTGAGTGACCCATTATGAAGGAGAGGAGGAACTTCAAATAGAACCACTGCACAAGATGCTGAGCTACCCATTATGAAGGAGAGGAGGAACTTCAAATAGAACCACTGCACATGATGTTGAGTTGCCCATTATGAAGGAGAGGAGGAACTTCAAATAGAACCACTGCACAAGATGCTGAGCTACCCATTATGAAGGAGAGGAGGAACTTCAAATAGAACCACTGCACAAGATGCTGAGTTACCCATTATGAAGTAGAGGAGGAACTTCAAATAGAACCACTGCACAAGATGCTGAGTGACCCATTATGAAGGAGAGGAGGAACTTCAAATAGAACCACTGCACAAGATGCTGAGCTACCCATTATGAAGGAGAGGAGGAACTTCAAATAGAACCACTGCACATGATGTTGAGTTGCCCATTATGAAGGAGAGGAGGAACTTCAAATAGAACCACTGCACAAGATGCTGAGCTACCCATTATGAAGGAGAGGAGGAACTTCAAATAGAACCACTGCACAAGATGCTGAGTTACCCATTATGAAGTAGAGGAGGAACTTCAAATAGAACCACTGCACAAGATGCTGAGTGACCCATTATGAAGGAGAGGAGGAACTTCAAATAGAACCACTGCACAAGATGCTGAGCTACCCATTATGAAGGAGAGGAGGAACTTCAAATAGAACCACTGCACATGATGTTGAGTTGCCCATTATGAAGGAGAGGAGGAACTTCAAATAGAACCACTGCACAAGATGCTGAGTGACCTATGTGTTAGTTCTTTTACGAGCAAGCACTTGAATTTTCTTAAGATACCACATGACTATGTTTTCATCTGTCAGCTTGGTATTTATAATGATGTGTTGCTTACAGTGTGTTCCCCCCCCCCCACAAAAATATTTTTTTATAATGTGTAGGTGGGCCATGATATGTATCCAAAAGAAAAATGGCTTGTGAAGTTACCTTGAGTTTAATAATATTCATGGGGCAGCTTGTAGTACTGTAAGTTATAACTTTTGAAAAAGTTTATACAGCGAGTGTAGATGAGTAATTCCTATGCTGTCACATTTTAAGACTGGCATTTTTTTAGCCTGAAAAGTTTTGGTAGGGGTGTATTACTGCTCTATTAATCCCTGCATAAACTGTTTTCAAAAATATTGCCAAGTTTCCTCAACCTTTAGGAAAATGTTGTCCACAGACCATGGAGAGAAAGCAGATGCCCCAGGACTGTTCAGGAAGTATGGAGGTGCAAAAAGATTGAAATAATGTTGGTGGTAAAGTATTTTTTTCCCAGAGTAGTAAATTATGTATTTCCCCTGAGTGTCAGTTGACTTCCCTACATCTGTCACCTTCACAATTCTCTAGCCTATTATAGATGCACTCATATATATAAAAAAAACCACCAGAAAACCAAACTGGGTAGCTGGACTAAGGTGGCCATTTATGAAATAATGTATTTTAACTCTAATGCATGATAACTGCAGAATTTTTATATTCTTACAATTCAATTTTGAATCACTTTATTAATATGGAGAACATGACAACTATCTTGCACGGCATTATAAAAGCATTCGGACAACAAAATGTGCCACATAGGTTAATGGGTTGTGTCGAATGCTTTTAGGATGTCTCGAGTAAAAAAGTTGCTGCATTCTTCATGTTATTAAAGATTTCTGAAATGTACTCAGTTTTTGTTATGGAACTAGTTTATGTACGAAGACAAGTACAGCTTGTATGTGCACTGTGAATAAAAATATGTTAATGATTCTTTGAATAAAGCTCATGGTGAGAAATGGCTTCCTAGTTTAATTGAATTAATAATCTAAAGCAACTTATGGGATTTTACTAGGAAATTTTTTCATTAATAGCAAATTTTCGGAGAAAACTCTTCTCCTTCTTCAGGCTGTCTTGTTGTTGTCACTTTTTACTTGTCACTATCACTTGTTTGCCAAGTATCTGACCCATACTCTGTTCTAATTCTTTGAATAAAGCTCATGTTGAGAAATGGCTTCCTACAAGACAGCCTGAAGAAGGAGAAGAGTTTTCTCCGAAAATTTGCTATTAATGAAAAAACTTCCTAGTAAAATCCCATAAGTTGCTTTAGATTATTAATTAAATATGTTAATGAATCGGTTAAGAAATCAGACAAAATTTACTCAGTCTCAAGCTTGCTTTTTATCTCTCTTTGATATATTGTAACCTTAGGGATTTTTTTTTCAAAAATATTTTCTGAACAAGAATGAGTAGATTAAAAAAAAAAGGTTTGTACTGTGTGGAAGTTACGCAATGCATTTGGGTTCAATAGAGATCTGATCATTGCAATTTCTCATTCATTAAGAAAATAATTCTTGCTTATGGCTTAATTTATAATTTTAGTGACTTGATACTAATAGTTCTTTCACAGTTATCTTCAAAATTCTGCTGGAGATTTAGTATCAGAACTGCATTTATGTTACAAACTCTAAATTTGAATTAAATTTCTTTAGGTGGAAATGGTTTACTCATTGTTGTCAATGCTTGGAAGCAATAATGTTGAAAACATGAGTAGGACACTTCTTGCTATGTCTAGTAACCAAGACAGCTGCATAGCCATGAGGCAGTCAGGTTTGTAACAGTCAAGTTTCCTTAATCTGTATTTGTTTTACTAATTTTATGAATAATGTGAATTCTGTATTCACCAATCTATTACTTTGAATTTGTGGTAGAAGTGCAGTAAAACCTGCTTATAACAAGCAAAACAGGAGCTATTGTTTTGGTATAATGTTAATTCAAAGCTAATTTGATCTTGACGATTATGGGCAAAACACGTAACAATATTAACAAAGAAAGGTGACTTGATCACGCTAGTTACGTTAACTAAAACTTTTACAAAAAGTTCGTAAGTTGGAAGCTTTCGACCTTATCTTAGGTCTTCATCACGCCAATGGAGGACTAAGATTGTTGCCAGATTCTACATTTGAATTTTTCCTATTTTTGTTGCCAAAACTTAGAATTGATCTCCAGATCAACGGAATGTAGAGAGGAGATTCGGAGTTGCAAGTCATTGAGTTGAAAATAATTTCTATGCTTTCACGGTAACGGAGGGCAAAACGATTGTCAAACGAAGCAATTCGTTTTGCTTCGTTCCAGTGGGGAACTGCAGATGTGACTGCCTTGTCTATTTTGACAATGGAAGACACATCTGCAGTTCCCCACTGGAACGAAGCAAAACGAATTGCTTCGTTTGACAATCGTTTTGCCCTCCGTTACCGTGAAAGCATAGAAATTATTTTCAACTCAATGACTTGCAACTCCGAATCTGCTCTCTACATTCCGTTGATCTGGAGATCAATTCTAAGTTTTGGCAACAAAAATAGGAAAAATTCAAATGTAGAATCTGGCAACAATCTTAGTCCTCCATTGGCGTGATGAAGACCTAAGATAAGGTCGAAAGCTTCCAACTTACGAACTTTTTGTAAAAGTTTTAGTTAACGTAACTAGCGTGATCAAGTCACCTTTCTTTGTTAATTTGATCTTTTTAATGATTAAAATTTAATGAAATCTCTAGATTTAATGATGGAGAGAAAAGCTAATATGATTAATTTTAACAAGCTGTATGCTGTCCTGAAATGGAAATGGTGGCAAGCAGGATGAAATTGCTACAGCACAGTGGAATCTTGGTGAGCTAGCGGAAAAACCATTGATAGCAAAGAAATGGGTAGTAAGGAAATACATCAAATGCTTAACAAGTGAGTTGTGCGAGAAAATCTCCACCATCCACTCCAAATAAAAACCACCCAACTCAGGTTAAAAGCATTGGGAGTTATCGCATCAGCAGAGTTGAAAGCAGACCCTCTACTCTTAGGCAAAAAGAGGATTTTTTGGGGTTCGTGCACATGTATTAAGCGGCTTTCTGGGTGATGATTGTAGAGAAGAATATGGGAGTAATGGAGTGGGGCTGTGGCCTCAGTCAAAAAAAAAAAAAAAATTGTTAATGATTCTTGGAATTATGTCCATTCCCCTTTTCACCCTCCAAGTGAGAGTTTCATTGGGAAGCAGTGCTACTTTAGGTTCATGTGCATCGTTAAACAGTGGTCAATCTCACCTAACCTTTGTCAAGTAGGAAATCCTCAACTTTTATAAGTAAAAAAATGTCTTGACAGAAAAGTGTTGTCCTTAAATGACAAAGTAGCCGATATTAGAAAGCTAGAAAATGCTGAAAAAATGTTGCCATATGTTACCGATATACGTATATGGACCAGTGGCACACCCACGGGTTGGCCTATGCCCCCCCTCCACCACCACCACCACCACCACCAGGCTGACAGAGTGGAAAATTATTATTACATCAAAGTTTGAAACAAAAAGTCAACATCTGCGATTTACATATACTTCTTAATCGTGTACCATATAATTATAACATACAGTAATTATAAGGGAGTAGTCCTGTTAAATATATTTAGAAAAATTAACCAGGAAAAGAATTTCATCTACTGCTTCTTCTAATCATTTAACTTTCTTGTACAGTAACTGGATAAGAATAAATGTACAAAAGTCAACCTCCTTCTTAATTGTTATAGCACCTTTTAGGGGGGTCACCCCACCTTGGGAAAATTCTGTGAACCCCCACCCCCTCCCCCGTGAAATTTCTGGGTGCTGAAATTTCAAAATTTCTGCTGCTGATATGGACAAATGTAATTGTTGGCACAAATGTGCCATATTTTCACTGTTTCCATGTAGCAACTCCTTCAGAGTACCTAAAAATTACATTGTCCTGGAGCAGGAATGGAGCTCGCATCTCCCGATTCCTGTTCGAGTATGCTATCTGTTACATCACTCAGAACAAGAAAGTTCCAAGCAACTGAAGCTAAGCAGATGTATCTTAGAAATCTGAGAACCATTCAGATTTGCTCTAGTCGAAACAATTCCGCGCTTCCTCCTAGCATCAGCACTACCTTTTCTCACATCCGGGGTCGGATATAGGTCACAAATTCCAGTGCTTCAGAGAACATCATACATGTATGATGTATATTGACATATAAATGTATATTGTCACATATGCATATTTTTACTGGGTGGGATTTTTCACCCCAAAACAGATTAAGTAAGTGCTCAGGTTAAACAAAAATTTCTGCCAGTCGTGATCTCCTCATAAGTGGATAGTGTGCAATCAATTGCATGAAATGTGCGAGAGGTAAAAGGGTAAACATGCGCTATTCAACATAAACTTTAGAGAGAACGGACGACCAGAGGTCCCAGTAGATGGCAGACAGATCTGCCAAAATGCATCGGACAGTACATTCAAGAAGTCTGACGAAGTTTTTTGGTGATTGCAATTCCTCATGCAAATATTTTTAAGAATGATTCATTTTTCCGTTTTTCAAGTTTTCCAACGTAATTTTCACATCTCCTTTGTCTTCATGTGCCTCCCATAGTTCAACTAAAAAGTATATCCTACTCGAGAAACATGCGGACTTTTTGAAGTTAGTCAAAAAAACCTACACCCAAGAACCTGATGAGAACAACAGTGAAAAGATTTGAACATCGACCAACTATAACAGAGAGGTACGGGAAAGATTTTTCCTTGAATCGCATTTGATTACTGCAATATGTATTTGCAGCAAATATTAATAACTTCCAACCGAGAAATTGCTTTCCACTCAACGGAAATATAACATGTAAAAAGTTACAGCAGTTAAAACCACCATTAAGTGGTTCTACCTGAAAAAATAATGTATGGAAAACATGTTTTTTCAAATCTCGATACATCGAGAAATACGTGCGTAATGTTTTTCCTGTGCTCCAGACAATACAAAATAAGGCAACACAGCATTGGGAGCTACTACAGTGTGTATATATATACAAAGTTCAAAGATGCCTCGTCGCCAACAGTATCACCAGCTGGATGCATTTGAGAAATGTAGGAGCATAAGCTTCTATGAAGCTAGTTGATTGATTCACTGAATCACAGTTCATGTGCATTGGGATGCCTTGTTAGAAATAGTAATTGCAAGACAGCACTGCCAGTCACTGTAAAAGGACTGGTGCAGTCAGTTGGACACCAGAATATTTGTTTATATTCAAACTACTGCACAGAGCATGCAATAGGCTTAGCAGTGACTATGAACATCTTCAGCATGACTTGGATGGTGAACAGAAGATTGGTAGAGGCAGGTGTGTGTTCTCAGCAGCCATTGCATGAACTGCAGCTGATCTGTTGATTGTCGCTAAGCTCATTGGAGTGGTGTCATAGTAGAGCTGGTGACAGGATAGTACCATATCATGTTCAGTGATAAGTCCTGATTGTGCCTGGGTGATGATGATTGTTGAGTCAACTTATGGCAGCAACATGGCTACAGCTATTATCTGTGAGCAGCGCACTGCTTGCTAATTGGAACATTACTTACATTAACCGATCACTGCTGATATGAATAATGGGCATGATGACAGCTTTGTGGTATGTAGATGATATTTTACAGCTGATGTTTTTGCCTATTCCGAGTGATATCCTGAGGCCATTTCTAAACTGGATAGCACTCACAAGGGATGTGTGTGGGTTTGAACACGCCAATTGACACGCATGTGTGCAGGTATGAGTACGGACCATGGTAGGGTGACTCATTCCTGTGTAAAACATGTTAAACGCCGGCAGTGCCACCTGTCTTCCAAAATACACTTGTCATAAGTCGCGTAGTATGCATGGAGTTAAGAGTCCAGCTGAACAACTCGTGTGTATTGCACCGCACATTGTGTGAGGTGCTGTCATAATTATTCGGACATGGTCAAAATTGTCAACATTAGACCCCCTGGAAGTCGTGGAGCTCCTGAAAGCCAAAATTAGGTGGCGATTTACCAATGAAACACTAATTGGGGTGGAAGATGAGTCATTTGCGAAAGTTTTAACCAACGTAATTATCAGCAAGTATGAAAATGAATTTGAAACGATGCACGCAATAAACTGGACAGAAATAGTGAAGACTACAGCATTGGGCAGGATGACGACTCTGACGGGTGTATTCCTGGTCCCACTACGGAAACATAACATTGGATTTCTCAGTGGCACTGCCAGCGTTAAACACGTTTTACTTGGGAATGACTCGCCCTATGGAGGTCCATACTCATACCTGTACACGTGCCACATTTCATATTGTTTGGCACGTTTGAACCCACACACATCCTTTGTCAGCCACTCGCTGCTAACATCTCCTCGCATGCCTGCAAGGGATCTGTATTCTTCCATGACCAAGCACAATTAGAGACCTGGATGTGGTAAGACCGAAAGTGGAATTTCTTTACAGTTTTTTTTTGCATTTGAGTACAATGATGTAAGTTTCCTAAGATTTTTCCTTTTTCTTGGTGATTGTTCCAGCCTTCCCCACTCATCATAAAGTTTTTTCTCTGGTTAAAAGAGACAGCTGCCCACTCCATTTTTATCACATGCATTCCCATTCTCATAAAAATGATTAATTACTCACGACATTGCAATGTAATGTTATTTAGAAGAAGCATCTAGATAACTTTATTGAAATGATTTTCTGACTCTTGCATAACACCATGTTCTGAATGGAGGAACACACTGCACTTAGAAAGAGGGCATATTGCTCACATGACACTCTCACTGCAAATAGATGGGTGTATCATACTTTTCTTGAATAAGTTGAGCTCATCAACACCTGAATGTTAGGTGTGCCATGTGGTGGCTAAAAACATTCCACAAGCTATTGTGCATTTATATAATTATGAGTAACAAACTACAGGTAGTGACAGTTTTCCGATATATAATCTGTCATTTCATGCTTAAGGATTATTGCCAGTGTTAAGGGCAGTTCAGGTTTGTGCTTATTATTTGATTCTGGTTCTGTTCTTCATCCATAAGATTTTAAAGTGCTTAAGTTGTTTAACTATTATTAAAATAGTTCAATAAGAAAATAGTTTCCTAAATATTCTCTTTGAGTTCTTTGTCATTCTGACATTCCTTTCTTCTTCATAGCCATTCAGATAAACAAAAAATATTTTGGAAACTTTGTACAAGTTGTGCCACTTTGTCTAACACTTGGTTAGAAATAGACTTCTTATGGTCTTCATTTCTCCTGAGAGTTTTAAAATTTCAAATTAGTAGTAATAAGAAAAACAATGAGAGATTTTAAAACTTCAAATTAGTAGTAGTAAGGAAAATGATGATAATAATAATAGCTTTACATGTAGAATACAATATTTTTAACATTAATGTGGAAAAAAAGCAAGTAGGTAGTAGGGATTTATATACGTGGCAAGGCGATTGCAAAATATTAAAAAAGAGAAGATAAATCCTGAAATATTGTGATTTAGTTGTCTTTTCAAGAGGAGAGCTACAACAGTGTATGCATTAATTGGGAATCTTGGAGCAATACCAAAACAATGGAGAAAAAAACATATATGAAAAATAGGTTGTTTGGAAATAATGACAGGTCATTTGTTTAAAGAACTCTACTTGGAGTGTTGTATATTTTATTCCAATACTCAATCAGTTCTTAGGTCTTTGAATAGGACTTGAATTGGGCAAATCCCTAGTGCAAAAATAATGATCATTTTATTGTTTTCAGACTGTGAAATGTAAGATTTAATAATTCCCGGAGAATGCCATTAGGAAGTGGAGAGAACTTGTGCTGTGTAACGAATATGACATTTAGATCTGTTATTGATGCAAACACTCTTGATGTTATACCCCCATTGTGATAATACCAATTATTTCTTTGCATGCTGCAACAGGGCTAAAATGACACGAATGTAAAAAGAAGATTACAATAGTATGTACAGTGGATTCCATTTAATTAGGCCATCAGTTAATCAGGGGAGCCATTTATTTGTGACAATTTCTGAAGAATGTCCCAAATTAGGCATTCAGGATAAAATTTCCTGTAATTGGGGCAGTCGCTTAATTTTGCCGAAGTGTTCTAATTACGATGCGTCCCAATTAACCAAAATCTACTGTAACATTTAGTGTGTTCTGTGTTGAAAATAATTTCAAATCAGCACTATGAGCAATTTACTGTATACCAAGTAAATTTTTGTGTTTAATAATTGTTTCAGGTTGCCTTCCGTTATTAATCCAACTTCTTCATGGTGGAGATCGTGATTCTTTACTGTGTGAGCAGGATCCTCATAGCATGCGCTGTGCCGTGCGAGAGGCAAGGAGAAGAGCCAGTCAGGCATTACACAACATAGTCCATGCTCACCCAGATGATAAACGGGGAAGGAGAGAAGCAAGAGTGCTACGACTGCTGGAGCAGATACGGGATTACTCGGATTACCTTAGGGATCTGGACTCGGATTCTGCTGATTTAGCACGTAATGGTAATTTTTTATACTTCTGTATCTTTATTATGTTTGGTATTTGTATCGATAATTGATTTGCTGTTATCACAAAGAACAGAATGTAGAGGAATTTTTGCAAATACCTTTTTCATTGCCAGTTATTTCAAGTTATATGTTCTAATGTCACCAAGAAATTCATATAACCCATATTAGCTTATATTAGTGGGAGGGAATGATAGAGACATCAAAGAATGAAAGATGTGCAAAAGGTATAGAGATTTAAAATAAGTTTCAATTGTGAAATTTATGGGAAAAAGAAATTAGTGCAGTGAAATTAATTTCACACCCTTCAAAAGACAGACATATACAGTTTTATTCTGTTCATGTAGTGGAAGTAATTATAATATGTACCTATGCTGAAACACTGAGCAGGAGTAAAATGGAGAGTGAAACAGGTAAAGCATTTTGTGCATTGGAGTTGCAGCAGAAAGTTGGAAGAAAGCACCAAAAGATTCCTCTCAGGGAAAGTCAATTTGAAGGTGATATTTCTGTTTCACAGAAACTGCATTTGTAAAGCTGTTGATTGTATATATACATATTATGAGATATATCCCAAGGGACAGTCTCATGGTAAAACATGCTTCTAAGTGAACAAATAAAATAACAAAAGTATCGCGTACCTAATGTTGAACCATATGTAGCATGTTACTGCTACATTTGGTTCATATATATTTCATTGACTGTTGATTGTATATGACAATTGCTTCTGTTGAAGCCACACAAATCAACACATTGGTGACTCTGTCAGTTGCATATTTCTTGGAAAATATGAAGTTATCAAAGGGAACTTTTCTGTTTTGCTGATTGTAGTTGTTGCAGACAATATCATTGGGTGGCAAAAGGTTGCATTGTGTATTTTGCAAGAACACGAATAGCTCATGATGAGCAATGAAAGACAGTTTTATCAACAACATATTGCAGTGGTGAAGTAACCTTCCATCTTTCATTTGTGGATATAATGTATATATTTTGCATTTCTGGATATAACAACATAAGCAATTTGTTTTCTTTCATGAGTGATAAAATATCATCTGCAGAAACAATGTGCATATATATTACAAAACTGTTCTCAAGGCTTCAGAGTTTGGCTCCTCAAAGCAAGATCATATTCCAAATCAAAAGTTGCTGGTGTTGGATTTTACTTACTGGTGATGTATCGAACGTCTCTGTTTTACGCAACTCGAGCATCACAGACATCCATCACACAGGACCTTTTGTACTTCATACATATTATTTATTTATTTCGCAGCCATTCTTGAATCTGACCCTCTTATGATTTGCTTAGCCTTCCCCTTGTTTTCTTTCCTGCTAATTGGTCTGTAAAAATTCTCTTAGTCAGCACCTCATCACTCAGTTTTTCAGCATGGGCAAATCACCTCAAAATATGTCTCCACACTACTTAACGACATTTTGCTTCATGTTCCACATTTGCAGCACATCGTCATTCTGCACATGATGAGACTGAGTCTTTTGCACAAACTGGCATAAGTAATGCATTTCTACAGCTCATGAACAACTTGTGTGTATCTTCTGCACTACCTAGGTTTCACTACCACACCAGAATAAGAACAATTGCACTTTCATACACAGTCATTCAGAATCTTTTTGACATTACACCAGTCTTGTGAAATGCTTCTAAAGCTGCTGTGATTTCAAAGCTGAGTTCTCTTGTGTACTGTTTTTTCATTTAATGTGTTTTCTCTGCCTTCCTAAACATGTAAACTCACTCACTTACCTGCCAAAACAAGACAGATTTGACTCTAAGATACTTTAATCTAAGATACTTACTTCAAAACCACGCTGTACCTCAAATTACTTAAGACATTTCATATACATTTGAAAACAGGATGACAACAGCTACCAAACCTAACCCGCATACTTAAACAATATCAACTAATCTTATTTCAATTTGAAAAATTTTACATTTAAAATAACTTTAATGTTAAAAAAAATCTTTCTTTTCATAATGTACACTATTTTCACTTATTTACATTAGTGCTATCAACTATTTACAAGGAAACTCCAATAAAAACCAGTGAATCACTGTGCTTGTGTTATGTTCAAGCCTAATTTTTTCTTTTAACACAGCACTATTGTCATTCAATTACAATTAAAAATAATTTAAACTATGTTAAAAATGTTTTAGAGATTACCACCAGTGCCATTCTCATCAAATAACCGAATGTTTCTGCTTGCTAAATGCAAGCCTGTTCATGGAACCATGTGTTGACTATTGCTGCTTGCTGCAGGCTGAACATGGAGTGCCTATCTTGGCTTGTTCGTGATGACATCCACCGACGTTGCCCTGTGATGTAATCGGGTGTGCTCCAGAGAACTTTCAAAAATTATATTTCTTTTTAATATGCTTGTGCAGAAAATATGATAAACTAATTATCTGCTATGACATGTTTCAGTTGTTTCCATATATCATACTGTTCATTTAAGCTGTCTGAACACTACACAAATCAGTTCTTTACTAACTTCACTTTTAAGCCAACCAGGAGTCACTCAAATAACTTCAAAAGGTTACTTACTATTAGCCTTTATTCAGCAAAAACTTCTTTAGTGCAACTCAGTTTTCAACAACATTAGTGAAAAAATCCAATTACTTGTTAGAGAACATTTAATGAGAAATAGAAACACCAACTCTAAATATTATATATGCAGATGTCAAGAAATCACAACTTCAACTTCCGCAATTACTATTATATCGTCATACTATCATCATCTTTCTCACACGGCTGCTGCTCAAACATTATATAAAGTTCAGTTCTCATCGGACACATCCACATGTCACATGCTCTGATCTCAGGGTGTTGCCAACAATACTGTTGCGCGAGAGAAGATATCATGTTAAGTTTGAGAAACACTAAAGAGACTAAAGAGAAAGTTAAATTAGAGTATATGTCACAAGATGCTTAAAGACAAACCAGTGTTGTTTTCCAACAAGACAGAAATGTCCACATATTTATACTTCCACAACATTTTTTAATATGGCATTGCTTGCTTGAGAGCTGTATCATGAATGGATATCTCCTGATTGGGCCTGCATGATTACCAGATCTCACCCACTTTGACCTTTTCTTGTGAGAATTTGGGAAGGATCACAGTTGCCATTATCCTTGATCAAATTGGAGGTTTGAATAAAAACAACTATTGCATAAAGTTATTGACTTACATCATTTAACATTTGATTGGAAGTTTACTATCATTTGAATGTGTTCTAAGTAATATATGGAGCATGCATTCAACTTTCATAAGATACGGCATAAAATGCCATCAGCTGCTGTCTTGAATAATACAGTTGTAATTTTTTTTTGTTCCACTCATTTTGCATGTTTACTGTCATATATTGTACTGGGCACATCAGTTTGATACCCTGTTTATGTAGATGTAAATTGTATTTAGATTTTGGTGTTACCTCTCTGACAAAACAAATATTTGGGTCATTGTAATAAAATTCTTTGTTGTGGTGCTTCCTGCAAGATATAGACTTGAAACTGTTACTTCCAGCATTATTTTTTCAAACACTCAAATGTATTGTCTTTGTGATATGGATTTACTTCCATTTATTAACTACATCCACAAAAAGAAAACAAATTTCTTCAGGTTCAGAGCAAGTACTGCATCCTGTCGGTAATAAGATCTTAGCACACTATAGTTATGTAAAGAAATTATAAACGCAGAAGTACTTTCAACCTCCCTGAGGTTTTACATGATGCAGTATGTGAAGACCTCAGAGAGGGTGGAATTTCTTTACATAATTATAGTGCTAAAATCTTATTACCTACATTTTTTTGTTTTGTGTGAATTGCATTCCTTGTATTTCTGCATCATGCATTAGTAATTTGATGTACATATGCCTTCACAGCATAATCCATTAGTTTTATTGAATGGAGCATTTGAGTAAGTAATGTGTGAGGAGACTCACACAGGTATAATTCCAATAAAATAAAATACGTAAAACTGGGTGCTTCTTTTATTTATCTGCAAAAGAATTCTGAACATCAGTTGCATTTTTCTTTCTGTAAAAATGATAAAACTTAAGATTTAAATTGTATCTGTAAAATTATGCGAGGTCGTCCTTCCTTTTTAATATATCTATAAAACTCTGGATTTAAGTTGTAATTTGTGAAACTCTGGAAAGCTTTTTTTCTTTATTTTTTAAGAATATGTAAAACTTGGAATGCAGCTGCTTTCTTCAAATGCTCTTTTCCCTTATTCACTTCTTACAATCTCAAAACATTTTTTTGGGTGGGTGGGGAGCTTATAACTAAGACTAAATAACACTGTGCCCTGCTTCTTGCTAAACAATGACTTTATCTGCAATAATGGTACAATGATCCCCCCCTCTCCCCAATATCGAGACAACTTTATTTCTGCAAGGAGAAAGTGAGTCCTGACATTTTGTGGAGCAAGCACCAAATTCTAACTTAGAGTACCAAGCACAAAACAAAGCTTTAAAGAAACAAACAAAACTTCTGTGGTATGCGAGTGCCAATTTTCATACTGTGAGTAATCTGGTGAGGGCTTAAGTGGTGGTTCTAAAATTCATAACCTCATATGATATGAACAAAACACTTTATTCCTTTCTCATTACAAAACACTTTATTCCTTTCTCATTAGGTCCTCCTTGTATGCAAGAGTTTCATACCTGAAAGTTTTTATTTCATTTATACATTGAGATGGGGAACAACTGGACAGAATTGAATTATTTGTATTTAGGTGGATCCACTACAAGTTTTATGAGCATAGAAGTGTACCTCTCAGAAATGTTGATCATTAGTGTTTCCACATGGGAAAAACTATTAAATATATAAACACTAATGTTATGACATTTCGTTCAAGAAGTCTGGTCATTTTTATCAACTTTCATTGTTCATCTTGTATCCAATGTCTGCTTTTGCAGATATACAGTGGAACATGTCTAAGATGGAATCCATGAGTCTGGAACTATTTTGTGTTTCAAATAGGTTTCTGTTTTATACAAGTGCATTCATGGAAGCCTTTGAAATGTAAACATTTGAATTTTTGTCATGCTAATAACAGATTTTACATAATTAGTGATTACTTAGAGAATTTGTTAGTATGTTACTTATTCAACTAAAATTTGCAAACTTCTATTTTTTTTTAAATAATCCAATATTGATATCTGTACATTGGCACTTAACAATATGGTGCTCTCATTTGTACTCTCTCTCCTCTCTCTGTCTTTCTCTTTTTCTGTTTAATTATCTTCAATGTCAAGCAAATTTGTTCCGTGTGAATTACCAGGTCGTTCAGAAAACAATAGCTGATTTGGAGGGAAAAACTGAAAGAGACGTACCTCATAGCACACAACCTTGTTTTATTCAAAATAGATGCCATCAGCAGTTATTTATACACCTTTGCCAGTGAGTGACAAGTGCTTCAATGCCAGTCCAGAAGAAATATGGCTTCCTGGATACAAAAAATCCTGAAATGTAATTTCGGCCTCCTTTCGGTTTCTGAAGGTTCTGTCCTTGAAGTTGCTAAAATGCATGAACAGGTGGATATTGGTGTGGGAGGGTTTCAAATCTCAGTTAGTTTAGTTTCCGTTTCCTCATGTGGTCTCACATTATCATGGAGGAGGATAGGGCCCTTCCTGCTCACAAAAGATGGCTGTTTGGAACACAACTTCTGATGCATTCGGTCAGTTTCTTCACAGTATGTGACTGAGGTAATGATTTCACCAGCATTCAAGAACCTGTAGTGTATGACACCATGAACAGTCCATCACACTGTCAACAAAACGTTCTTAGCATCTGCTGTGATTTAGGATGTTGTTTTGGTGGCTCACCATGGTTCAGCCACTGTGCTGATCACTTACAGTTGTTGTACAGCACCCTCTTTTTGTTTTGGCGGCTCACCATGGTTCAGCCACTGTGCTGATCACTTACGGTTGTTGTACAGCACCCACTTTTCATCACAGGTTACTGTGCAAAGTAGAAGGTTACTGCACATCTGAAACCACTGTTGTTTCTGATGCTCCATCAGTTCACGTGGGACTCGTGTATTGAACTTCTTGACCTTACCAATTTGCTGGAGACATTTGGAAATGATTGACACTGACACATTGCACTGTTTGGAGAGTTCTGTGATGCAAGGATTTGTCGCCACATTCACGTCGTTATCAAGGACTGAATGTCATCCTCGACCCTCTTAATCTTGTTGGCTTGTGTCAGTGGAACAAAACCTTTCAAATCACTGACGAACAGTACGTTCAGTGTTGCCTTGAAGTTTGTGCTGCATTATGACCCAATTTGAATTCTTGAAACAAAATCACCCGCAACTCGCTTCTTCCAAACGTGATGCAGACTACTCTCACATGGGTAGCAACAACTCCAGCTCAACCAGTTATGGCATGTATGTGGTGTCTGAGTTGCTCTTCAACCCGTATGAATGGCACTGTGGGCGAGTTGAATGTGGCACCTCATTAAATTGGCCATTATTTTCCAAAGGACTTGAAATTATTACACTTTATCATGTAATGTTTTGTATTCAATTAAAAGTTAGGTAGGTTCTGTTTTATCATGTAATGTACATACATACATATCACTAAGCTGTTCTCTGATATTCAGAGGTTAGCTCCAAAAAAGAAATACAAACTACCAGATATTTTTACTTACTGTTGTCATATCAAACTTCTCCATTTACAGCGATCTTGACATACAACTCGGGCTTCACTGATATCCATTATATACCGTACACAAGATCTTTTATACTTCATACTCATAATCTTTTTCTCATGCAGACACTCCTGAATTTGATCCACTCATGTCTTCCTTGGCCTTTCTCTACCTTTCCTTCCTGCCACTTGGGTTAAAAAGATTTTCTAAGTAAGCATCTGATCACTCATTCTTTCAACATGGCCAAACCACCGAAGCATATTGGTCTCCACCTTGCTAACAACATTTTGCTTCACATCACACAACTGCAACACATCTTCATTCCTCACACAATCAGACAGTGTCTTACCACAAACCCTCTGTAAGTAATGCATTTCTCCTGCACACAAATGACTCCTATGTTTCTTCTGCAGTACCCAGGTTTCACTGCCATACATCAGAGTAGGAACAATTACTGTTTCATACACAGCCATGCGGGACTCTCTAGAGAACCCATCATTCCTGTGAAAACCTCCCAGAGCAGCTATGACTTTCAAAGAAGAATTCACTCGCCTACTGATTTCACCATCCAACTTGTTCTCTCTGTCAAACATTTTTCCTAAATACACAAACACATTCACCTGGTCAATCACAGTGCTATTTAGACTTACATTACATTCAGTGTTACCAGTTCCTCTCTCAAAAACCATAACTTTGGTTTTTCTCTTATTTATACTCAGTTTGAATTTCATGCAAACTTCGTACATCTGAGACAACATACTCTGCAAATCATTTTTGCTCTCTGCCAACAGGACAGTGTCATCAGCATACAACAATTTGCACACACTGATATCACCAAGACATAAACCACTATCATCTATTTTGGCATCACGCATGCACGCGTCCATAAATATATTAAACAGCCATGGTGACATTACACAACCTTGTCTAACTCTTGCACCAATAGAAAAACATTTTGATAAGACACCATTCACTCGTACACAAGCTCTACTACCAGCATACATGGTTTTTGCACTATTAAGTAGATTCCCAGTAACACCATATTCATTCAATACCTTCCACAAAAGTGTCCTATTGACTCGGTTGTAAGCTTTCTCTAAATCTATGAAGGCAGCAAAAACTTTCTTTTTGTATTCAATGAAAATACTTGGCAGTATGTGAACATTCTGTTGCTTCATTTACTCTTTCCATTTCTGTGTTAGGTAGGTTCTGTTTTAGATAGTATTCAATTTTCTAGCTTTAATTTAGAGGCCAAAAAAAGTTTCTCTTTTGGGCAGGTTTCATCTCAAACAGGTTTTACTGTACTTCATCATATACTGCCTAGATGTAGAATTTCTAATTCTTCCAAATACTTTTGAACACCATCTTCCTGAAGTCTGCATGGTCTTCCCTAGGACAGGGTTTTTTAACTTTGTATCCACAGACAGATTTCAAGGGGGGGGGGGGGCTGTGAACTTGGATAAATAAGAAAAATTAATCTTTATTTTCACTCACTTGTAACACAAATTTAGCATTTCTTTCAGTTATGAATGTAGGCAAACAAATCACAGTAGTATTAGCAGTACTTGTGACATTGTCACTTATGGAAATCAGATTTTTTTTTTCCAAATATAACTTTAACTTGCCTATATAATGTTATGTAATACATTAAGAAAGCACATATAATTTTTAAATATTAATAACTTTTTAACATTGTTAAAACATAATTCTTTTAATATTTTGTTAACTGCACTGTGTACAGTTACCACAAGTGTGTGTGTGTGTGTGTGTGTGTGTGTGTGTGTGTGTGTGTGTGTGTGTGTGTGTGTGTGTGTGTGTGTGTGTGTGTGTGTGTCATATATAATACATCATTTAAAAACATTATTCTGAGAAGGGGTACATAGCCTTCGTTCGCAGGCTGTCTAAGAGGTCCATTGCACACACAAATAAAAAAAGGTTAAGAATCCTACCCTAGGACATACTCAAAAATTGAAACTTTTTTGGTATGTATTAGGTAAAATATGTTTTAATTAATACATCATTTAAAAACATTATTCTGAGAAGGGGTACATAGCCTTCGTTCGCAGGCTGTCTAAGAGGTCCATTGCACACACAAATAAAAAAAGGTTAAGAATCCTACCCTAGGACATACTCAAAAATTGAAACTTTTTTGGTATGTATTAGGTAAAATATGTTTTAATTAAAATGCTGCAGTGTGACAAGAGATATTGCAAATTAAAGGTTAATTATATATCCCTTGCAAATTTTTTAGTAAACTTATAATATATGCCATTCTAACATACTTCAGTGTGGAAATCTGGAGAAGTTTCAAATCCTGCACTGGTATGGTACAAAATTTATGGAAAGAGTTATGGATTGCAATTACCGAAGACACTGCGACATTAAATGTGGTGCTTATATCTAATCTTCTATTTTTAACGGAACACACTGATAAAATAAATTCTTTGTTTTGAGTACTAAATGTTGGCATTTTTTTCTATTCTTTACAGATAATTTGGATCTGCATCCAGGTCCAGCTATAGCTGCTCTTATGAAGTTGTCATTTGATGAGGAACATAGGCATGCCATGTGTCAGCTGGGTAGGGTTAAATTTCAATTTTTCAACTTTTCTGCTGTACTGATGATACTTCACTGTGTATCAAATAGTATAAATGACAATTTAACTCATTTGAAAGGAACTCCTGGCTATCCCTAATGCTATTTGGAAAATATTATTTTTGTTTGTGTGTTTTAATGTATTTTTTCCCTTGAGCTAAACATAACTTTCTTTAACTGTTTGTATGTAAGAGCACAAAATTCTTACTTATTTGAACAAAAATCCATGAATACCAATATGCTGTAAGTTATTTTTATGACAATAATTGCAACAAGTTAATTCTCAGGAAAAATAAATAAATTTGTCTCAACGGAGAAAATTAAAAACTTATACCCCCCAAAAAAAAAAGTTCTTTAAAAAAATAATTGAGGTGCAGCTATTAAAAACTTATTTAAGGAAAAGCTCCTACCCAAAGATATGATACAAGAAAAATCAGTTATCCACATAGTTTTTTTTTAATCTTTATCTGTAAAAAAACATTTACAAAAAAGTGTTGCTTGCAAATTCTGGGTTTTTTTTTTTTTTTTTTTTGTGTGTTTTTAAGAGTGTCAATGAATTTTTGGAAGTGAAGTTGTGTGCATGCCTTTTCTCAGTACATAGTGGTGGAACAGGCTGCCAACTGGAGAGGGGTGAGGGGTGATAAGTGGTGTTTTTGACAATTCATTGTTTTGGAATGATAAGCTTATGAGATTTCACTATATATATTTTTAAATTAACCACAAGCTTTATTTGCATAGTTTCCTATTTTAAATTATTTGCCATGGTGGTGTAACTTCTCATTGCCTTTTCTTTTCTAGTCATTTGTTTGTTCGAAAAGAACATTCTTTATGAACAGTAAGTTATAATCGAAAGAAATTTATACAAGTTGTCTTAATGTGATGCAGTAAGGCTTTATTTCGTGTTACTAGTTCTGTGTCATAATAATTTTGTTTGATGTTACAAATGGCAGTAGTTGCCATTCATGGTGCTTATTTCCTTCAAGGACAACAAAAGTATCTTTTCTTTGACCTTTGAGATTTTTTGTTAAAATTCCAGTTTCACTAGCACAGCACAAGTCAGTAACAGTGTGCTGAAGTATTCTAGAATAATCGCTGTGTTGATTGCCTAAAAGCCGCTGGAATGCTTGCCTGGCACAACTTGCTTGTTGAGCATTTGATGTGCTTCCTTCCCATTGCTTTTCTAACAACACTCTTCCATTAACCCACAAAAAATCCCCTGCACTGTTGTAATTTCATCCTGTATGCCACCATTTCTATTCCAGGACAGTGTTAAACCAGTTTTCACTGCCTTGTTAAATATGGAATTTCACTAAATTTTGTTAGTTGGCATGTTAAAAGTGATCATCTTAGCTTTTCTTTCCCTCATTAAACCCAGGAACTTCTTTAAATTCTGTTTATTAACATGACGAAATTAACATTGAATTAACAGAAGTTGCTGTTTTTCTCATAAAAACTGAGATCTCGCTAAATATGGGCTTGTTATATGTGGGTTCTACTGTATTTCTAATTTTTTTTATTTTTTTTAAATTAGGAAGTAGAAGAAACAAATACATTTCAAAACATTTCTATTCCCCTTAAATTCAAAGTTATTATAAAACAAGTATCAAACAAATATTTCATTAAAAAAAATCTGCAGAACTCGTGTTTAGGAGATGCAGCCGCATAACCCAGAAGATGTCAATTATAGATATATATTTCTGCATTTCCTATCATGGCATATAATTATATTATTGACCCTCATTCTTGTTGGGGTTAAACTCACACCAGCTCTGATGTACAACATTTGAAAGTAAGGGTTGTTTTGGTTAAGAATAGCTCAAAAAGTCTGTCTCTCTCTCTCTCTTTCTCAAAAATGCAATTCTGTTGGGAAACCTTTTTGTTTTTGACACAAAAGAAACTGGTGGGAAAAGGGTATCACACAATGCATAAGGTTGAAGCATCATCTTAGACTTGGCATTTTGGCAATCAAGAAACCATGAAGCTAACACCCCCCCCCCCCCCCATCCATCTTCCTTTCAGCTTGTTCCAGCGATATTTGCCTTAAAGGCACACTTATCATAGAAAATCAAAATGCTCCCTTTTTAGTCTGGGTGTTCACCAGTTTACTGCTTTAACCTCCCTCAAAATTTCTTCTGAGTGGAAATATTTTTACTCCAGTTACAAGAATTAAGACCACTCACATGCCCTGACTTTTGAAAGAATTTTGCACATGTTTAGCAAGTTTGATCCACTTGTTTTTCACAACATGACAATTATTCTTGAGAATCCAACTCTATTTAAGCAGGCTATGGGCTCACACACAAACAACCACAGTGTAAAAGATTCTTCTGTCTGCAGATGAGGAACTTTTTAAGGCTTTATCATTAAATTTGCATACTGATAAAGTTATTAACTACAATTTATGTGGTTGGGTTACTCTAGACCATTTCTACTTTCTCACCATTTTGGAAAAAAGTTGTATTTATTTGAAATGACCATCAAACGTATTCTTGCTCAACTCTGAAAGATATTTTCCAAACAATGAAAGAAAATTTACAAATGTATAAAACATTCATGCAGTAGCCAACCTGCAGTAATAGTATTATTTCTGGCATTGAGTGTGACCCAAAGTCTATCATATGAATTAGTTGGGGTTTTTTTTTTCTCGATGAATAGGAGGCTGAGAGTAATTGATGCTGGTTTACACCTATAAGTTATGGTGGGTAACATAATTTGTATCTCAAGATAGGAAAGGCAGGAATATGTCAGTGGCAGATTAATTTTGTTGTCCTAATACAAACTTTCTTCAATGTTTTAGAAATTCCTTTGAATTTAACATGTATATAAATATTAAAATAATTGTGCATTTACAAATTATTTTAGTAATAATATTACAAGTGTATGTATCAGTTGCATAGACAAGTGCAGAAAACTCACTGGAGAATGTCATAGAAGTGAAAATTAAATTTGCAAAAGTGAAATTAAGATGTGGGAGAAGCAACAAAAGTGTACCATTCGAATTAGAAGTTTGGCTAATAAAAAATGCCTAATCAAGTTTGCAACAAAACGGGGGGGGGGGGGACCTATCAAAATTCGAATAATTGCTTACTTCTACAGATATTGCTTCATACTTTTTTTCCACTTTCCTCAGTGGCATTGATTTTGCATTCAATGACTGTTTCACAGCCATAGCCTTATTTTATTGCAGAAAATCAAAATGTGAAAATTCACAGTCTTGAACCTGAGTATTCGTGTGAATGACAAAACAAAAGTCAACACATTATCACTACCCACAGAGATTTTATGTATAATCTTATATGTGTATATATCCGTAATTGCTCTCTGTGATCAGCAACTCCTCTATTCGTGTTGTGGAAGAACTCAACGAAGAACTTACAAGCCTAGTCCACATGTAGGTATAAGCCCCTCCCCCTTTAACCAAACTTTGTGCGTACTTATGTTGTTCATGGAGAAACAAGATGAGAAGAATTATAAGAAATGTCTGGCAGGTGGACACTACATAAGGTTCAGAACAACACATCAGGTGAACAGGACAAAACCCCCTTGGATTCGGGGAGTTTTGACCAGGGTCATTGTTACTCCGATTAGCCTGAGGTGGCATCACAGGAAGTGCATTTACTCTGACCACAATTATAATAGTTTTGTCAAAAGCTTCCTGAATCATCCACATGTTATTGCACTCCCAGTGCAGTGAAATGCTACACTGTGAGAATGAGTGCACAGGTTCTGAATCATGTAATGATTTATTTTTTACTAAACAATGAGTGTGAAATGTGCATTGCGATTCTTATAGTAAAACGTAACTCCCAAGTTTCTGGTAGTAAATTACTTATTGTAAAATTTGACTGTGGCTTCTTGGTGCTTCACAAAACCTGCCACCTGGGTGCCAGTACCTCCCAGTTAGTGCGTCCCTGACTTGGAGTCACTTTTAACTGGTTTTGAATGGCAAAGGAAAAGATGGTATGTGCGATGTACATATTAGTATAAGTAGTTTAAATACAGCCAATCTATTTTATGATTGAAGAAGCATTGTTGCCCCCATGAACACGAAACTCAGTTTTCCTACCTCTCTCATCTCGGAAGATTTAAAAATGGAAGTGTGGTACAGTGTCGTGAAATCAAAATCTTAAATGCCGAAGTTACTTACAGAATGTCGTAGATCCAAACTATGTACTAATGGTGTGAGTGTATTTGTGTAATTCTATAAATTTGAGTATCATATGCTAGGTTGTGACTATAATTTATATTAAGTTGGAGGTTTTTCAGCCATTCAATGTTCAGTGTTTAAATATTTTATTGCTGTATATTTTGATGGGTTTTTTTTTATTATATGTTCATTTCATTCTTTCAGGAGGATTGCAAGCAATTGCAGAGTTGATACAGGCTAATCACGATGTCCATGGAAATACCTGTGATCAGTTCTGCATTACAGTTCGCCGATATGCTGGCATGGCTCTGACTAACTTGACCTTTGGTGATGGTACTAATAAAGCATTGTTGTGCTCCATGAAACCTTTCATGCAGGCACTTGTAGCTCAGTTGCATTCTCCAAGTGAAGATCTCAGACAAGTCAGTAACATTTCTGTTTGTTTCTTTCTTTTCAATTTTTACCACACTGTTACAAATGACCAACAATCTCTTAAACACCCTTAAAACATGGAGCTGATAAATTGGGCACTGTATCAAAACCTTAAAATCAGAATATATTTTAATGTGCATGTTGCATGTACATACCAAATGTCATTGATTGATATGACGGCATGCAATTTCTTTCTGTGTTTGATGCAACTGCTGTTGAGTTTTGATGTTCAAGTTAAAAGCAAGCAGCTCCAAAGGTGGGGTTAATTAAATCCTGTTGCCAGCTCACTGACTGCCTGTTCTGCGGTTTTGCTGTAATTTTTAGTGCTTCCACATGCATGGAGAAAATAATTCTGTAGTAAAGTTATTTTTGAATTCACAGTGAGTTCTATTTCACTTTAATTCAGTGCACTTGCTGGTATGGTTTCATTCCATAAATTGGTAGTCATAGTAATTAATGACATCATGGCACCTCCAAATATTGATCACAGAACCTAGTTCATTGTTAGGACAGTCACTGGAGTAGTTATTGTCAATCTGTCGTAAGTGCCCAACTGCAATTATCATTAAGCGTGGTACCTCTTCTCACTATTTTTTAACCCTTCAAGTTTTCTCTTTACAACATATGATTGGTGGGCGATTACTTTATATTGAATCCCTTTTTATGGAGTGTCCACTTACTTGTACATGTTTGTCTAATCCCGTTTTGTTCCCCAAGTTTCTAATGTACAAGCAAGTGGACAACTCCATAAAATTTGGCTCAGTAAAAATAATTGTCCACCAATCACATGCTGTAAAGAGGAAACTTGAAGAAAAGATGGAAATAGCGAGAAGAGGTACCACGTTTAACGATAATTGTGGTTGGACACTTCTGGCCGATTGGCAACAGTCCTGATGATGAACAAGGTTAGTGTTCAAAAATTTTACTACCAAACGCATTAAAATTTACCTCTATAAAACCGTAAACATTTGTTCACTATGATTCAAAGTCATGTTCAATCAAGCTCATGTGATTAATACTGAATTGTGAGATATTCGTAGTGTTTTTAAACTTCTAACAACCCAATTCCAAACTATCTTCATATGATTTTATCATTACCATTCCTTTGCAATCTAGTGTGCTGATAATATTTAGTGCAATGTGCAATAAAACAGTAGCTTCTTAACTTAATGCAGATAGAAACCATAAAAGGAAGAAAGGAGGCTGAAACAGAAAGTGTTCATAATCAGTAGTGTATATATCTCTGTAGGTTATTTCCATTCATGCCATGTCCTCACTCTGTGTGTGTACATTGTTGTGGTTCCATTAATATCCAGAAACCTGCATGTCTACAAATAATCTCTATTCACAGGACATTTAATATTGTGTGCTGAAATCTTTGACCTTTGACTTTCTCTAGTCTTCATGGAATACTCTTCATCAGTTGTTTTTTTTCAAATGTCCATGTTCTGCCATTTGTCCTTCAAAACAATGACCAGTTCAGCTTTGTTTATTGAGCAATATCTCTTTCCACACATCCAAGAATCCAGTTCTTCTTAGAGATTATGTGTAGAGTTCAGGTTAGAACTCTGGGCTGGACAGTCCAACTGTTTGATGCCAATGTCCTTAAATCAATCTGTAACAATGCAAGCAGTATGACATGGTGCATTGTCCTGCCGATAGGTAATATGGACCTTCCCTAAAGTGCTTTCACAATGTTGGTAGTGTATACTCATCCAGGACATATAGGTAGAGCCCAATAGTATCGTGGTTCTGTTCAAAAACACTAATGGGACCCAAGCTGGACCACAAAAAATGGCTCCATATCATTATGATGTCAACCAAACTCCATTGTCAAGGCAATCCAGTCCGTAAGGTGCTTTTCTTCCAGCATCTGCTATCGTACTAGTGAATGTGTACCATGATTCCTCTGTCCAGAGCAGTTTCCCAATGATCAACAGTCCAAGATCAATGTTCCTTACACCACGCCAATTTGCAAGTGGCATTAGTTGAAGCGGTTAATGGCTTGTGGACAGTTGCTTGATGTTGGTGACCCATGTTATGCAATGTTTTGTGCACTGTACTGGTGCTATCGCCAGGCCCAGTAGTCACATATAGGGTTCACATGATTTCATCAGTGGTATTTGACAGTTCTTTGTAGAGCTCTCTGGTCACATTCTATTAGCTTAAGGGGTTTACTGGGTCATTTCTTAGCAGATTCAACCCTAGTCCACTTCCATTTACACATCACATCCCCAACAGTCAACTTAGGATTCTTCAGTGATGCTGAAATGTCACCCTTTTATGAATTTGCATCAAAAATCAGTTAGCTCAATCAGTTAACTCTGGGAATCTTGTATTCACAGTCCTGCTGTTGGCTCATTTACAGCCCTATGAGCATATATTTGTAGTTGGGTCTGTGGCATGGTGCTTGTGTTGGACATAATTTAGTATCAGCTGAGAGGTGTCTGGATATTAGTGGTAAGAGAGTGTAGTCTCGAAATGGATTTTTCATAAAGATTCCATAGATTATGCATCACTGGCCAAGACAAGCAAGAAAATACTGTAACTGCTAAAGACAGAATTATGCTGTAACCAACCTTAAGTATTTAGTTTCAACTGCTTGGATTCTACTCTTGCTCTTTCCCACAGTCCCAAGTTTTTTCTCCATACAGCACAGAAGGTATTTCCATTAGTTAATAAAATAGGACGGGTCTCTGACCCAAGATACACCACTGAATTGGATGTAGTGCTGTTTTTATTGGTTTCATGTTTTAATTCTTAATATATTCATTTAGCCTGTTTATAAACTTTTTTTGATGCAGCCAATAGAAAAAAATGGCATTTTAATTGCTTGGAGGCTTTAAATGGTGCTTTGTAAAACTTCAGCTTTATTTACAGTGCTAGTTGATCTTTAATGATAATTGTTTTGTTACTTTACTTTCGCTATTTCTTTTAAATCATTTTGTTACATATATTTTTTTGTAGTTTCGATGGTCTTAATATTTTGACGAAATTTTCCTTTTTTCAGTCCATGTGTTTGAGTTATGATGGAATTTTTTTACTTCTAAGATTAGCTTGTTAATGAGTGTTTTCTTGCTATCTTGATTTTTCTAGTGTCAAATGTTGCAAGCTTAATTGCTTGTTCAAGAACCACCTCTAAATGCCGATGTTTTTGTTAACATTATAAGACTGTTTTCACTAACTAGGAGTTTGGTGGAAGAACAAAGCTAGCTGTATAAATAAGGGGAAAAACCAAAGTTATGGTGTTTGAGAGAGGAATGGGTAGCACTGAATGTAATGTAAGTATAAATGGCACTGTGATTGACCAGGTGAGTGAGTTTGTGTATTTAGGAAGCATGTTTGACAGAGAGAACAAGTTGGATGGTGAAATCAGTTGGCGAGTAAATTCTTCTTTGAAAGTCATAGCTTCTCTGGGAGGTTTTCACAGGAATGATGGGTTCTCTAGAGAGTCCCGCATGGCTGTGTATGAAACAGTAATTGTTCCTACTCTGATGTATGGCAGTGAAACCTGGGTACTGCAGAAGAAGCATAAGAGTCGTTTGTGTGCTGGAGAAATGCGTTACTTACGTGGGGTTTGTGGCAAGACACGATCTGATTGTGTGAGGAATGAAGATGTATTGCAGTTGTGTGATGTAAAGCAAAATGTTGTTAGCAAGGTGGAGACCAATATGCTTCGGTGGTTTGGCCATGTTGAAAGAATGAGTGATGAAATGCTTACTAAGAAAATCTTTTCAGCCCAAGTGGCAGGAAGGAAAGGCAGAGGAAGGCCAAGGAAGACATGGGTGGATCAGATTCAGGAGTGTCTGCATGAGAAAAAGATTATGAGTATGAAGTATAAAAGATCTTGTGTACGGCGGGTAATGGATATCAGTGAAGCACGAGTTGTATGTCAAGATCGCTGTAAATGGCGAAGTTTGATACGACAACAATAAGTAAAAATATCTGAAAGTTTGTATTTCTTTTTGGAGCTAACTTCTGAATCTCAGAGAACAGCTTAGTGATATGTATGTATGTGTACAAAGCTAGCTGTGTATGTAATGGGATGCTTACCGCTACTATCTCCTACAGTAGTGGAACTTCAGCTGAAGTAGGTGTGTTTAAAATGAGGGAAGAGTAACACACACTGCACACACACACACACTAGGAGGCTTCATGTGACTGATGGGAGGTGACAAGACAAATGTTGGGGGGGGGATTAAGTAGGTAGATTCAGTCACCTGACAGTATTAGTTATTCAGATACTGTATTGCAGTTGGCATTTCTGATGGACAGTTTAATGAAAGCATTCTTAGGTGATTTGAGCATGTGTGTTGCTTGGAAGACAAAATGTTTTTTGTGGCAGGTGCCAAAGGCTGAAGGAAAGAACTAGATGTGTTACATACTGGTATTAAATTGGTCATTAATGATGGAGCTGGTAATTTTTTAAATGCAGAAAATCTTGCCACAGACCAAGAGAAATTGGGAAAGTGCAGGCAATCAGCACTGTTTTACCCAAATTTTCTGTTTTCATAGTTTTCTTGTTTAACATCAACATCTTTGGGTGTATATTTGTGGTACAGTTACGAATGAATGAATGAATGAATGAATGAATGAATGAATGAATGAATGAATGAATGAATGAATGGATGTATGGAGTGATGTGGGTGTGTTTCTAAAAATCTGCAATAAGGTTTATAGTTGTACACAAGCACCAAAATCAAATAATCTTTTCTTTATTCATATTGGATGTTATCAAGTATATAATCTGAATTTTTACATGTTAAATATGTATGTTCATAAAAAAAACTTGACATTTCTTTTCCTTGCAGGTTACAGCTAGCGTTTTACGCAACTTGTCATGGAGGGCTGATGCTACAAGCAAACAGATTTTGCGAGAAGTAGGTGCTGTGACCACTTTGATGAAAGCTGCAATGGAGGCCAATAAGGAATCAACCCTGAAAAGTATTTTGTCAGCCTTATGGAATCTTTCAGCACACTGCAGTATGAACAAAGCAGACATTTGTGCCATAGATGGTGCATTAGCATTTTTAGTGTCAACTCTGACATACAAAAGTACTTCAAAAACTCTTTCCATCATAGAAAATGGTGGAGGCATCCTTCGCAACATTTCCAGCCATATTGCCATAAGAGAGGATTACAGAACCATCTTGCGGAAGCAGAAGTGCTTGCAAACGCTATTGTCACATCTTAAATCTCCAAGTTTAACTGTTGTGAGCAATGCATGTGGAACACTGTGGAATTTATCTGCTCGTTGTCCTCAGGATCAACAAGCACTGTGGGAGATGGGAGCTGTTGGGATGCTCAGGAATCTCGTTCACTCGAAACACAAGATGATTTCCATGGGAAGCTCAGCAGCAC
Source organism: Macrothele yani (assembly GCA_039090855.1). Taxonomy (NCBI): domain Eukaryota; kingdom Metazoa; phylum Arthropoda; class Arachnida; order Araneae; family Macrothelidae; genus Macrothele; species Macrothele yani. The sequence goes on along the minus strand of CM076994.1, from coordinate 6,337,716 downwards.
TTAAGAATTTGCTAGCTGCAAGGCCACCTGGGATGGGTATTGGCTTAGGACCATATGTTGAAAATGGTTTTCATGTAAATGGTGGGAGTCGTACAAATACACCTAGTTTGCTTGTTCGGAAACAAAAAGCTCTAGAAGCTGAAATAGACCAGAATCTTTCGGAGACATGTGACAATTTAGACAGTCCTAAAACCAGCCCTACTCCACAAACTGATTCATCGAGGAGGTTCATGTTTGATACCAATGGGGTGACACCTTATGACAGACATAAACCACAATTTTTATCCTATCTACCAGGAAGGATGTATCATAGCATCAATGGCCAAGTATTGTCACCTATTCTTGTTCCACGCTCAGATAGCAAAGACAGTGTTGGAAGCACTCATTCAGAACCTCCACATTACCGAGCCCAGAGGGAGCGTTTTCGTATATTTGTTAATAATAATAAATTAATCCCAATGGACAGCAGAAGTGTTCAAGAGAAACCGTGTGAATGGAAGGAGAAGACAAATCTTGATTATGAAGACAACAGCAACATTGTTGTTCAATTGTTTAGAAGTCTGCACAAGAATGCCCTACTTGAAGGTGCCGTAAGTAATGGAAATGCTTCACAGAATGCTTCTCTCCTTAACAATGTGAATAAACAGCCAACAAGACCAAATTCCCTTCCAACTCAAAGGCGAGATGTACCAGACCTCTCGCAGAAATTTGGAAACAATATTGTAAGTCGAAATATTCCAGAGGAGGCCCAAAATGGGGCATACTCATTGTTTAACCATACAAATGGCACCATGGAAAATGGGCATCATAACCTTCCAGACCCCATGAACTACGACAGAACACCAGCCAACGGATGTCTGGAAAACAAGTTTGTGCCACAGATAAATGGAACCGACGAGCACAGAACAGGCTACCATGATGGTTTTTCAAATTTAAATGTTTTTCTTGAGTTCCCTGAAAATAGACGCCCTACTGATAAGAATAAGCTCACCAATAGTGCATTTCATTATTCAGAAAAGCCAATCCCTTCTGAAGAGATGACCAATGGTCACAGTTGTGATTACACTGAAAACCATTTTCAGCAACAGAAGCAGCTACAACCACCACCTGCAGAAGAGAATGTTACATATGGTAGCAGACAACCAATGGATAATGTTGCTTCTCATCAGGAGGTTGTTGTGCTCAGAAGGAGAGTTTGTAATGAACCTAGGCGCCAATCATCTACTTTCTCTAACATTGGTAAGTAATCCTAATTGTTTTAGGATTTCAGTATAACAAGAAATGTATCTTTCATATTTCAGTGTTTATTCTGTTTCTACATTGCACATATAGGCTTGTTGAAGTTCTTTATTGCTGTCATCAGGGGCGCTCCAAGGGCATTTGCCGCCCATTGTACAAGAATATTTTTCAATTTTTATTCATTTTTACCTAAAATAAATATCTTTAGCAACATTATTTTTTATTTCCCCGTAAAGTAAGGTTTTTCATAATATTTCTGGGAAAACAAGGGGATAAAGATTAATGGAGATTATCTAACCCACCTTCGTTTTGCTGATGACGTAGTCATTTTTGCAACTACCCCATCAGAGCTGCAGAGTATGATCCAGGAACTTGCTGACAAGAGTAAAGAAGTGGGGTTAAAAATGAACTTTCAGAAGACAAAAGTGATGTTCAATGCTTTTACAAGAAATGAAGATTTATCGATTGATGGAGAAAAGCTGGAGATAACAGACACGTACGTTTATCTTGGACAGCAGATATCAAGTGAGGGTCACATTGATGAAGAAATTAATCGGCGTACAAAACTTGCCTGGAGAGCTTTTGGAAGAAACAGCCTAATTTTCAAGAGCAATATGCCATTATGTCTTAAAAGAAAAGTGTTTGATCAATGCATCCTTCCAGTGCTTACGTATGGTGCAGAGACGTGGACCTTAACTAAAAGAGACATACAAAGGCTGCAGACAACTCAAAGAAGCATGGAGAGGTGCATACTTGGTGTAACCAGGAGAGATAGGAAGAGGAACTCGTGGATCCGAAAAATGACAAGAGTGGAAGACATCATGATCAGAGTTAAATCCCTGAAATGGCAATGGGCTGGACATACTGCCAGAAGGGCAGATCATCGATGGACAGCCGAAATTTTAGATTGGATTCCAAGGGACAGGAAAAGACCCAGAAGAAGACCACATGGGAGATGGGTGGATGAAATTCGAAAGTATGCAGGGGTGACATGGAGGAGACTGGCACAAGACAGACCGTTGTGGAGGAAACTTGGGGAGACCTTCGTCCAGCAGTGGATTGATAATGGTTGACAATGATGATGATGATGATGATGATATAACATAGAATATGACAGGTGCCTGTTTAACTATTCTAACCAACTAACCAAAAAATCTCTCATATGGGTACATATACAAGTAAGTTGTTTAAAACTAAAAACAGAATTTGAAATAATTGGTTTTCATATTTAAATAAAAATATTTTTACGTATGACAATAAGTTGTATAAAACTAAAAACAGAATTCGAAATAACTGGTTTTCATATTAAAAATATTTTTTTCTCCTACAAACCTCGATACCCTTATTGCATCGATTTTTCACATTGTTTCAGAGCATGGTTTTACCATCAACGCTGGAAGCTCGTTGTTTAAAATTTGCCAAAGGTAAGGTAATTCAGAAAAGAAAGCATATATTTCTTGAATAATGCTGAAAATTTCTAGAGAAATTTTTTAATCATTATTTACGACTAGATTTAAAGTATGAGCCGCTCAAAGTACATAAAATGCATGAGGGTTTTAGATCAAAAAATTATGTTTTTTGAAGTCCACTGTGTTCTTCCTTCATATTGGCTCCATTGTCATAGTGCATGATACTAAAATCTTCAAGATTTAAAAAAAATTTTGAAAAAAAAATTGTTAGTCCACCAGCAGTATCCATTACTGAACAAAACAATAAAAATTATTCTCTGATTTCAAGTCATTTTCTATTGAATTATAAAATGAATATTTTTATGAGTAAAATAAACGTGCCACGTAGCATTATGATTTCTCACAGTAAAACGTTTTCTTAATTTCTTCCATGTCACTGACATTAATTTGTCAACCATAAAATTTTATTAAGGCGCCCCCCCCCCTCCCGAAGTTGGTGCCCAAGTGCCTCGCACCCATTGAACCCCTGCTTGGCGTGTCCCTGGCTGTTGTGATAATTATTCACAGGGTTTGCACAGCCCCATGAATTTTATTTCCCTTGTTTCCAGGTCTGGAAAGTTCTTGATTTTTGTGAAAGATCCTGGATTTTTTTTTTTTTTTTGCAATAAAAAAATTGGTCAAAATATTTAGTTTGATTGTGTGACTTTGTTCCAGCTTCCTGTGGCCACCAAGGTTCACCAAGGTGGCCCAGCTCGAAAAAACTTGCTGGATTTTTCAGGCTGGGTCCAGTTGAAAAAGCCCACCAAAAAACCCACCTGGGTTTTTCAAAATTAGATTCTATTTTTGCTTCTGCAACATTCTAAATTTAATCACATCCAATATAATATCTTTTACAATTAGTTTGACTGACCAACTTCATCTATTACCTGTTGCTGTCACTTCGAAGAGAGACTGATACTATTGCTGTGGTTAATATCCTGGCACTAGGAGGGGGGACTTTTTTCGTAAACAACCATTAGCCATTTCTATCTGCAGAATCTAATTGCTAGCTGTTTGGGGGCTAGCTCTTGTAAAATGTGAAAAATCTACTTTCCAAACTCTTTGCCAAATGTTACTGAAAGAAATTTCGTCTTATAATACTAAGGGGAGGGGGGGGGGTATTTTCAAATTTCCAGCAATTGTAAGTTTTGTCAATAGCATTAAGCTAATAATTGCTAAATTTCCAGTTTTTACCACTTTCGTAAACATTCTGTGTTGATATTACCGATTTGCACAAACGTAACGTTTAAGAGTGGGACTAGACTTAAAAGCAATGCTTGTTTGTTTCACGAGTAAGATTTAGATTTTCCATGCACCATTTTATTCTTCATCATCAACCTTGCACTGGGTTTTAAAAAATACTCTCTTCCCCTTTATATTTTGTCACTTAATATGTCTTTTAATTGCATCTATCTTTTTATGCACTCCCCTCCCCCTTTGCAGTGGATTTGTTGTGATTTGATGAATCTATAGTAAATGAAAAATGTCAAAGAAACACTAAAGTGAATTTGCTGAAGGGAAAAGAGAAGTGAATAAGTGATACATTTAACACAGTAAAAAGAAAAAAAAATAGTGGACTTCCTCATGACTCAAGACTTTTGGGGAATGTTTAAAACATTTTTGAATCCTTTTTTTATGACAAAACAACAAAAAACAAAACAAAAAAACTGCAGGTCGCAGACTGTCTGTCTTTTTGTTAGGGGCAGAACTGTTGGGTGCAGACTATACGAGGGTGTGGTCAAACTATTGATTTTTTTCTTAACTATTGCATGCAAATATGTACATAACAATTTTTGTACATACTCACTGCACCTTAAATACTTTATATATCATTTACTCAAAAAAAATATGAACTTATAAAATATGATAAATTGGAATTTCCAATACTGTTTCAAATAAATTCCAGCTACACAAATTAGGAATCAAAAAACAAACTAGAAAAACCTGAAAAAGCCCAAATAAAACCCGAAAAAAACCCAGAAAAAAACAACCCCAAATGGGCTGGGTTTTTTCAAACCCTGCCTGTGGCCTTTGCTCATGATGACATGACTTCCTTCTATAGAGCAAGAAGACTTGATGATATCTCTGTCATCTCATGTGATGCTGCAGTGCAAGATCATAAATGAGTGGTAGGCAATGCACGTAACTAAAAAACAAGTTAAGTTGATAGTAGTTGAGAGCACGCTTAAGTTACGTATAATAGTTTTTAGGACAAATATATTTCAGCCGTTGCTATGGCCTTCATCAGTGCGACTATGATTCATTTAGTTGCCAGATTGGAAAGGTAAGTTCTGTAATGGTAACTCTGGGTGATGCGATACAATGAGAGATCTCCAGATGTATGGAACAAAAATGGGGAGCTCAGAATTACAAATTTTGGAAAATAAAATTCCAAACTTTCTCTAAACCGTGGAACAAAAAGATTTTGGAAAGAAGCCATCTTTTTTGTATTGGACCAAAGTGGAATAGCAGAAGTGTCAGCCATGGTAAGCTGAGACAAGGAAGCGGAAGGTATTTCAAATTTCACATCAGATTTGTGTTATTGAATATATTTGCCTTAAAACTATTATACATAACTTAAGCATGCTCTCAACTACCATCAACTTAAGTAGCAGTGCAAGGTGTTTGAGTGCTATATTTCCAGTGACCTTGGTTTGTGGTATAGCAATTCTATGCGGCTGGAGTTTCAACAACATGTGGAAACCTTCTTGAGAATCCAACATGATCATCCCTTCTAGCATCTGCTTTCCTCACTTGAAGGAGAGTGATATCTGGTTCCAGCCACCAATGTGTGGGGGGAATAAATGACTATGGAATACGGAATATTAGCCACCATGGCAAAATTGTTTTGCATTTATTATCCTTGTGCTAAGTTCCAGATTTTAAGTATAAGTTTTATGCATTTTTATACACCAAAATTTTGCCACTTCATTGAAGATATAACACACATTGAAGAATACTCTGTAACAGTGGAATTCACAAGGCTTCATTAGAGTTCTAAATGCATAGTAACTGAGTAGACACTTAATCTTTCCAAGCACGATAATTCACCAAGAGGCAGAATGGAGCTCACAGCATCCACAAAGCTAAGAGGTTTTAATTGAAATACAATTAAAATGCAAGTACTTTCAAACCAACTATTGGTCTGTCTTCTGGCCTGGAGCAAGCGGCCAAGGACATCTGTCTTATATAGTCTTGTTTGCCACGTACATGAATCTGATTGGTATACTCAGTTCTCATGGTCAACCGAATGGATCTGATTGATATAGGCAGTTCTCATGGTCAACAGAACTTGTGATTGTATCTAGTGTTACTTCAAAAGTTATTTTTGAAGTTTATGTAGATTTTTCACTAGAATGTAGTTTTAAAAAATCCACTCGTAATTAAAAATTTTATAGCATTGAAAAAAGATTAGGTCATCTTTCAAAGATGGACTCTTGCTCCATGGAAATTTTAGGCATCATTTTGATGTGTAATGGTGAGAATATATGAAATGTTGCTTTGCTTTCTAAACATAGTTTGGTTTTTACCAATTTAATTCTCCCCCCACCCCCCCACCCCCTTTTTTTTTTTTTTTTACAGCTATGGGATTTTGTATGAGATTCTCTGTTAACAGATGATTATATGGGAGAACTTGTTTAAAAATCTTAATTCAACTATATTTTTGTTTATATTCAAGGTGTATGGATGAAATTCTCTTCATAATCCATAGCAAAAAAAAAAAAAGCCCCCAGTAAAAATTCTTGAAAGCTTTAATAGTGTAGGATCTCCAAAATTTGCTCTAGAAGTTTATTTTGAAATGACATTGGGGGCCGGGGGAGTTAGGCAGTTATATAAAAAATGATAAAATTGTCACTCAGTATGAACCGAAAGCTGCTAAATAACAAGAAAACATCCCATTTTGCATTATAACATCCTTCACTGCAAAAATGAATATTGCAAATCAGTTGATTGAAAACAATAAATTAGTTTTCTGAAGAACAGAACACATGCACAAAGCTGAATAAAAATATATGCAGAAAATAATTATCCAGGGGAAGCTGTTAAAAACTGTTTAATTAAAAAGTGACAGAAATATCCACTGCTCCCCTCCCCCAATATATATATATTATTAAAAATAATAGATTCACCTGAAAAATTATCTGCCAATGCTGAGTCTCTACAAGAAAAAAATAGTAAATAGTACAACCTAGGGTTTGAATAAACTTTTAATAACCCAGCTTTTCCCATGAATTAAGCAATTACAGAGTATTTTACTTATGCAAGGAGTTATTTGCAACATAGAATATAACCATAGCCACTTGTTTACATTGGAGAGACAGGTTGTCAACCCAAAAAATTATCTGACAGTGCACAAGTGAGTACCAAGTCATCACGAATTGAACAGGGATTTACTTTAAAATTAAGGGCTTCAGTAAGCATTATAAAAAAGTTAAAAGGACTTAAATTGAAACAGGTAATATTAAATCAACGTATTTAAACTTTAACAAAACTACAAAACGATTTTTTTTAATGAAATTTCCTGGAATATTGTGGCCAGAGCACAGTCACCTGGTGCTTCTTTGGATAAGCCACACCCATTTTGTCCATAAAGAAAGAATGAAAAAATTATTTAAGAAATAGATATTGGCCATTTTTCCTCTTGTTAAAAAAACTTATCACTGAAACTACAAATAGTTTTAATTATACCCTGCTCTCTCAGGAACCTACTACTTCCTGTTCCATGGAATCCTTTACTTACCACCTGGCATTCACCTAATAACTGGCAAAAATAATTTCTAATTTTGTGCACCAAGTAACTATCCAACCTTTATCTTTGATTATAAAAAAAATAACTGAAGATAGGCTTCTCACCACTTGAATTTCCCAGAAGTGTGTTGTAGTCTCTTCCAATTTCACTGATTTGCTAATTGTCAGCAACTTCTGTTCTGTTAACTGGAGAATATGCAAACACAAAAGGATTGCCAAACAAAGAATTCCAGTAAAAACATTGATGTTACTGTACATTAAGAAAATACATCACAAATATTTTATTTTTTCAAGTCCACCAAGGGTTTTCAATTCAGCTACGAAACTGAAAATAACGGACGCCTACCATTCTTTGACATCCTGGTTACCCACTCAAATGGACTCGCAACTACAATTTCTTGGAAGCCTTTCGCAGTTTTCCCACCTTCACATGCCAAGTCCAATCACCCTTGGCAACAAAACCTCAGCGCCTTTCATAGTTGTGCATATCGCTTGATATATATATGTTCAGATAAAGACAGTTCTGAAAAAGAACTTTATTTCCTTAAACATGTTGCAGTACAGCAAGGATACAACCCTTTCATTATAGACAAGGCTCTTACAAAATTCCAGAAACCAAAGCCTATCTCCACATTAACTCCTGTGATGTGCCCATTACGAGAGAATTTTGCCATTATTTCATTTCCCCTGGACGTTGCCTTCAAAAATTCTCAAAACCTTTAATTTTAAAGTGATTCTTAAACCCATAAACAAAGTGAAATTTTTGGGATCAAAGGACTATGTTGAAGATAAAAACTCGTGGGGAATTTATCAAATTTCGTGTGGATGTGGCACTTCATATATAGGGCAGACCTGTAGAGCCTTGTATTTTCAATTGAAGGAGCACAAGACCTATATTTGGAACGGTGACCTAAAAACGTCATTGATAGCTAAACACTGTTACGAAAAGGCCCATAAATTTATCTTTGAAGAAGCAAAACTAATCGATAAGCCAGATTGAACCACCAGACTTGATATTTTGGAAGCTTTCCATATATATCAGAAGTCTTTGCAACTTGTTAATGACATGGCATCCACACCATTTCTATCAAGCACATGGAAACAACTAACCAAAACCCATGACTGTAAACACCATTTATGATGTCATGTACAATTTGAGTATTTGCATGTCATTTGTCCTGGTGAAGCTAGGCCAGAGCCCAGTGAAACTTTGGTTGACTTGAAAAAATAAAATATTTGTGACAAATGCTGTATTTTCTTAATGTACTCATCACAAGACTGTAGTATCTGATTTCAAGAATTGATATTACTGGTTTTGTAAAGGTAATTCATATATATTTGGTGGTTAAATTTTCGAATTATAACCTAACTTATCATCAGGACTATGTCAGTTGTTAAAAAGAATTGTGGTTGGCAACAGGTATTCCAGTAACATAGTCCTAATGATGAACTAGATTCTAGTAGTTTGAAAATTTGACCACCAAGTATATACAAATTACCTCTGTAAAACCCATAATATAGTCAGACAAGTTAACTTTTTTATGGGATTTATCTAGGTAATTTCTGCAAATTTTCGGAGAAAACTCCTGTCCTTCGTCAGGCAATCTTTCGTTCAATCTCAGTCAGTCTTCGGTTACGGTTAACCTTGACGGTTACAGTGATTTTTTCAAAATGTCTTGCCAGATGTTAGGCAGTGAAAACCCCTTACAGTCATTAATGATGAAGTTCTGGTATTTTCCAATTTCAAGTCCCTCTTTCAATTTTTGCTTCAGGAAGTTGGATTGATGTCCAGTAACAGTCAGTCAAAAAGTCCCAGTCCATGTGGTGTCCAGTTTCTCTAACACGTCTGTCTAATCCTGTTTTGTTTGAACAATTTTTTATTGCTGCCTTGTGTTCTGTGATACGAGTTTCCAGACTATGACCTGTTTCTCCTATGTAGTATTTTCCACAGCTTAAAGTTACTTTATAAATGACTCCTTGCATTTTTAACAAGTTTTCTTCTTTTTTAACCAAGCTAGGGCAAAAAATTTTAGCTTGTTGTCTAAACTGGGAGCAAATCTAATATCATATTTACTGCTTATTCTCTTTACAGATTTAAACAAACCTTTTTGGTACATAATTTTTCTTGTGAACCTGAACTCCTGCTTGCTTGTATTTTTTCATTTAGCTTGTTTGAGTAATTTATCTATTTCCTTTTTTGGGTAGTTATTTTCTGTTAACATTACTTCCAGATCATCCATGTGGGCTTTTTTCATATCTGCTGAAAATTATTTATTTTTTCTAAAAATTGGTTTGCAACATTTTTCTTCATTGAATATGGATGAGAGGAGTTAAAATCTAGTATTTTGTTTGTATCCAAAGGTTTTTTGTACATTTTTGTAAGGAACTTATCTTCCTGGATATAGATGGTCAAATCCAAGAAGTTTAATTTTCCTTCAGTTTGAACCTCCAAAGTGAACTTAAGGATAATCATCTAATTCATTAAAAGCACCTTAGAATTTTTTCTGGAAGATTTTCATCCTTGCTATCTAAGATGAATAAGATATCATCCATATATCTGTGATAAAGGCATAAGTATGAGGGCTGAACCAGTATCTTTTCTTCCAGCTTTCCTACATAGTAATTTGCCAAAAGTGGGGAGCCCATTGCTAATCCAGACTTTTGGAGGAAAAATCTTTTCTCAAATTGAAAATAGTTGTTTTTTTAAGGAGAAAATCAGTATTTCAAAAATCCCCACAAGTAAATTCTTTGCTTTGTTATGAAAAACAATTTTGTCTGCCAAGTCATCTGCTAAAAATTCTATAAGCTGATCTAAATTGATGCTAGTGTACATAGATACTATGTCTAGGCTACCTATAATAGAAGAATCTAGGGTTGGAAGATGCTCTAATTTACATTTTAGGGTTCAGGAGTTTTTTATAATGGAAAGAGGTTCTTCTAATAACTCTTGAAGGTGTGACTTAAGAAAATAGTTCAGATTTGAAAGTATTGAGCATTTTGAATGTATAATTGGCCTAATTGGGTGGTTAATCTTGTGCAATTTTACTATTCCATATAGCTGAGGTTACCTGAATTGCAATTTTGAGAACTTTTTAAAATTATCTGGGAGTTGGCCTTTTTTCTTTTGTACTGAAATAAGCTTTGTAACTTTATTAATTAATTCAGGTAATGGGTGGTTTTCTGGTATCTCCTCATAAATAGGCTTTTTGAACTTTTCTGTTTTCTTTCGATAATCTTCTTTATCCATAATTGTAGTTAACTTACTTTTGTCGGTTTTCAAAGCCACTAAATTTTCTTCTTTTTTGAACTGGTTTAAGGCTCTTAATTGGTTGATTTCAAAGTTCTTTTGGGGAATTTTTACTTGTTTAAGGTACTTTGTTAGGCCGTTGTGATAATAATCCTGAGGAGATCTGCTTTAATTTTGTGATCTTTTTCCAAAGTGCTGCATATACTCTGCAATTCAATAACTATTTTTTTTTTGGATTCAATTAATTTTTCCTTTGTCAGATTATAATTTAAACCTTTATTTAAAATATTTAATAAATCTTTGCTCACACCTGCAGAGGAATTATCTTTAACATGTTTTAGTACTTTATTTTCTCAGACCTTATTTGTGTTGACTTCCTTTAGAAATTTTTCTTCTTTTTTCTTAAATTTGGTTAAAATTTTTTTTATTTTTGTCTGTTATTCCAATATTCAACCACTACTCTAACTCTAGCTTATCTGCTTCACTTAAGATACTCGAAAATTTCTCTTCATTCTTTTGATTAATTCTTTTAAAAAATGCTAGGCTCCTATATTTTGCCGCTATACTACAGTTTAAAGTCTTATGCTCTATAGCATTCATAATATAGGTTAATAATATAGGTTTTTCATTGTAAATAAGAATTAAAGGTGCCATGATGTCCTTAATTATGAAAAATTCCTGACACCTCACTCTTCATACTTAATTTTGAAGATCTTACAGCCATGTTACACTAGAATATTGTAACTTGTTGCCCCATTCATTGACAGATTTCCAACATAATGCAGGATAAGTTGGAATCTCCATCAATTCTTACTATTTGCAGTTCAAATCTATCCTGTCAAATAAGTTTCACTTTGTGAATGCTTGAACTGTTAAATCTTTTCCATTGTGATAAGCTGAAGTATAGCAGAAAGCTTTTATTTCATTTTGTATATAACAAAAGTGAAAAATATGGTTGAAATAAATAAAATATGCATACCACATCTAATCAGAAAAATTCTCTTCTGTGGTATAGAAGAAAGCAGGCCTAAAATTTCCCACATATCTTCTGCTTTTCCTGATGGAAGTGATAGTAAGATTGGTGTATATAATACTAAAGGAATGAACAGAAAGATGAATGAGGTGAATTGAAGAAATTAATAAGCATGGATTAGATTTGCTGTGTATAAGTGAAACCACACAGGAAACAATTCGAATGGAAGAAGCAAATTGAAATGTGATTGTGTGTGGTCTGGATTGCTGGATGATGTAAGAAAAAAAAGCTGCTATAGATGTGATTTTAAGTGAAAAGATAAGCAACTTGATTCACTAGGGTTGTATAAGTAAGGGAATTCTATGGGTGCATTTAAAAGTAAAGCTTCAGGAAATAGTAATTGTTCTAGTATATTCTCATTGTGATTCTTAAACTTCTGGTAGATACATAGATAGAACAATTTCTAGAATGAGATAAAACCTGTTCTGAGTCAGTTTAAGGCTAATAAAAAGGTTACTGTAACAGGGATTTTCAGTGGTAGAGTAGGTGTTCAGAATGATATTTCTGACAATAGGTTCTGGATAAGCTTAAGGATCCCAATATGAATGATAATGGTGAAAGATTAATTGAACTCTGCATTAAGAATGTATTGTGTGAATCTAATGTTTTCAGTCAAAAGTATATTTGCATGTATACTTGAGAGAATCATACCATGGGGCAGAAAAGTATGATAGATTTTGTTGTTGTTTTTTATCAGTGTGTAAGACATTAAGATGTTGACACTTGTGTGATGAGAGGTGCAGATGTTAGTTCTCTTGTTGTTGCCAGTTAGTGTCACGAGCAAAGCTGAATGTTGCTTGGAAGGAGAGCAACAGGAAGACACCTGTGATGAAAAGCTTTCTGATGAATACCAGCATTACTCTTAAATGTTCAATTAATGACTGAATCAGTTGAAGGTATGTGAGAGGGATGTGGAAAGGAAGTGGGCATGTTTTAAGAACTGTGTTGCCACTGCCGCTGGAGAGGTCTGTGGTACTGCAACACTGTGTAGCATTAAATGTGGTTTTTGGTAGAACAATGATATTAAAGAAGCAGGAAAAGAGGAAGGAAGCACATATGGAGATATTGCAAGCCAGAGTTACTAAAGACAAGTATAACTGTTAAAAAAGCATGAAGCAGCAATTCTGGTTCATCAGGGTAAGGCAAAATGTAGGAAAGATAAGGGGGATTGGGAAGATAATAAAATTATTCTGGAAGCACACAAGACACAGAGCTTGGAAAATAAAATTATGAGTTGTGTGAAGAATACTATCAGAGAAATTATATGAGAGCCTAATGAGTGAAAGATGGAGTAAATACTTCTAAGTTATTAGAACATAAAAAAATATGCTTTTGGGGTAGAAGCAGATGGTTTCACACAGAGAAAAATGAGAACTGAAGGAATCTCAAAAGAAGAGGTTTGTAAAACTGTTAATGTTGTCAAAATGGTAAGGCTCCCAATAGTAGATGGTATAGCAGCTTAGATGTGTCAAAGTATGTTTGTAACTGTCATTGACTGTCTAACTAAAATTTTTGAGTTTTGTTGGGAGTTAGATGCCCCTCAGGATTTTGGTAGCATGCTATCATTGTCCCTTTGTAAAATAGAAAAGGTGATCAGATTTCATTTCCTCAAGACTAAGAACTATTGTGGTATCAGCCCACTGTGAGCAAAATGTTCAGAAAGGTCGTTTTTGCTGAGGTATGAGGCCTTGCATTAGAGAAGATGTGGATTGTACAGGGTGATATTATGCCTGGTTAGGGCTGTGCCACAGAAAATTTTACATTACATGTGATCATTGAAAAGTATATATCTGTTGGTAAGAAAGTTTTTGATAGCATTATAGATTTGAAGAAAGCATATGACCAAATGCACAGAATGTTTCTGTTGAAAGTTTTGGGAAATTATGGTATAACTTAATTTTCACACATTCAAGCAAATTCTATGTATGCTGGTGATAGAGCATGTGTGTGTGTGAATGGTGTCTTCTCAGAATGGTTTTCTATTGGTGCAGGAGTCAGACAGCTGTGCAATGTCACCAAGGCTGTTTGTGGGTGCATTCATGTGCTATGCCAAAAAAAGGGCAATACTGGTTTGTCTTGGTAATTCCTGTGTGTGCAAGTTGCTGTATACTGGTATACTGATGACACATTCCTTTTTCTCCCCCTCCCCCAAGAGCAAAGGTGGATTGCAGACTGTTATCCAGGATGAATGAAATATGTATGGAATTTCAAACTGATTAATTATAAATAAGGGAAACTAAAGTCATGGTTTTTGAGTGAGGAACTGTTAGTACTGAATGCAAAATCGGTGTAAATGATGCAGAGTTATGCTGAGTGAATTAGCTTGTGTACTTAAGATGTTTGTGGGGAAACAGACTAGAAGGGGAAATTAGTAGGTGAATGAATTCAGCTCTGACAGTCATATTTGCTTTAGAAGGGTTTCAAAAGACTAATGGGTTGTCAAAAAGATTTCCCAAATGGCTGTGTATAACAGTGTAATGGTTTCTATTTTGATGCATTGCAGTGAAACCTGGATACTGCAGAAGAAATGCAGGAATTTCATATATGCTAAAGAGATGTGATTTATGGGAGTGTTGTGATGACTCATTCTGATTAAGTGTGGAATGAAGATATGCTGCAGTTGTGTAATGTGAAGCAAAATGTTGTTAGTTCAGTGGAGACAAATATTTTGTGGTGATTTGGCCATGTTGAAAAAATGTGTGATGAGCTGCTAATTAACAGAATTTATTCAGCTTAAGTGGCAGAAAAGGAAGGTAGAGGAAAACTAAGGAAATCATGAGAGAACCAGATTCAGGGATGCCTGCTAGAGAAAAATATATTGAGTGTGAACTACAAAAGTTTTTGTGATCTGTGTGTTATGGGTTACAGTAAAATCTGAGTTCTGTGCCAAGATTGCTCTAAATGGAGACATTTGATAAATAAACAGTAAGTAAAATTGTACAGCACCAGTAATTTGGATTTGGCAGCTAACCTCTGAATCTCAGAAGCATATGTATGTATGTGTGTGGGTGGGTGGGTGGTAGAAATGTGTGTTTTTATTTGTCACAGTGTCTGTTTATGGAAAGTGGACTGTAAACATCATTACTGTGTTGGTTATACATGAGCATGGAATTTGTGCTGAAGGTTTCAGAATTAAGGCTGAAAAGCATACATACAATGTCATTGTTATTTCAAAGTACATTTGAATTCTCTAGGTGATTCTGAAATGATGTGGAGTGTTCTAAATTTTAGTCATCTATCAAAGGGTGTATTTACTACATCAGTGATTCCAGTGGCATGCATTCCTTTTGAGATATTTTTGCTCTCTCAAAACACCACAGAAATTATGATGAATATCTAAAACAATTCCCTCTTATATTTTCTATTCATTGCAAATCAATCCCCCATCATGATTTGTTCATATGTTTAAATTATTCACTCTTGTGCACTTCCTACATTTTGAACTACGCTTTGTTTTTCGTTCATTCAAATGAAAAAAATGCAGAGTATAAATGGATTAGCTGTTTGATTTGTACATAATTACATTTTGTTTTTTTCTACAGATAGTAGCTGTGATGATCAAAGTACTGATCAGACACCCTTGGTAGGTTCACGTTGTAGTTCCATAAGCTCTTTAACTAGTTGCATTCAGCAGTCTGCTCGAAGCTCTTGGATTAGTGATATTAGGTAAGTCTATTTGACATATGCTCGACAGTTTTGTTGTACTTAATTACGTTATGCAAAAAGGCTTTTGCTTTCCTAACTATGCATGTGTGTGCTCACACATGCACACGTGTACATATGAGAGAATTTATGTAGTATTCAGTATAGAGATAAATAATATAGTGATATTTAGTGTTTTGTAATGCAAAGAATAAAGTACTGTTACTTTTTTGTGTCCTTTGAGTACAATGTTAATGTAGTTTCAACTTTCATGATATTTTCCAGTGTTAATCCATACAAAATCTGAAGAATTATTATTGAATTGCAGGTTTCTGAATGCATGCCTTTTATACATATATATTTTTTGTGAGGTGATTTATTGTAATTTATCTTAAAGCATGTATCATAAAGCAAATAAGAACAAGTGTTACTTTTGCAGTAAAAATGTAAATGTTTTCTGAATGCATGAAGTTGTAAACTTTCATCTGTAGTAGTGGCAAATGGTGATTTAGTCTCTTCCAAAGCATTTATCATTTCTTTGGAAATGATTTCAAAATGTTGTGTTCAAAATTTTACACACTAATATTATGTCATTTATCTCATATGTAAAAGATGAGATTTGTTTGCAAGTCTGCAACACACTGACAACATTGTTTGGATTATACGATTCATCCAGAAGAAAATATTTTAGCTAAGAAAGGCAAATTCATGAAAAAAATTGTTCTGCAGTCATACATAGTCAAAATCAGAAGTGAATATCTCATTCAAAACAGATTTTTTGTAAATGCATTTATGGCACCTCTATTCATAGTGATTGTGGAATAA
Source organism: Macrothele yani (assembly GCA_039090855.1). NCBI lineage: Eukaryota > Metazoa > Arthropoda > Arachnida > Araneae > Macrothelidae > Macrothele > Macrothele yani. Next base: position 6,321,533 of record CM076994.1, on the reverse strand, counting down.
CTCTTTTACGGGTCTTATAGAGGTTATTTTTCTTCAAAGATGGTTGTCAAATTTTCGAACTAAAGCCTAGTTCGTCATCAGGACTATGTCACTGGAGTAGTTGCTGCCACTCAATTGCGGATGGACTCTTCCAATTGAGTGGCAGCAACTACTCCAGTGACATAGTCCTGATGACGAACTAGGCTTTAGTTCGAAAATTTGACAACCAACTTTTTGAAGAAAAATAACCTCTATAAGACCCGTAAAAGAGTTATTCCACAGATTTTTTTTTCTATTGTATGCAAATATTTACTTCTATTTCACATGATTTTTGAGAACCCTGAGGAGGAAAATTAACGAAAGAAAAGGGAAAGCTGAGTGACTCATCAGATGTGCCTTTAAATCTAAAATAGGTAATTTTAAAAAATGGCTATTTAATGAATTCTTTGAATAAAGCTCATATTGAGAAATGGCTTCCTAGTTTAATTGAGTTAATAATCTAAAGCAACTTATGGGAATTTACTAGGAAATTTTTTTATTTATAGCAAATTTTCGGAGAAAACTCTTCTCCTTCTTCAGGCTCTCGATAGTGACAAGCAAAAAGTGACAACAACAAGAGAGCCTGAAGAAGGAGAAGAGTTTTCTCCGAAAATTTGCTATAAATAAAAAAATTTCCTAGTAAATTCCCATAAGTTGCTTTAGATTAATGGCTATTTAAGTATAAATTTGGTATATCTGCATCTGAAATAGGCCTTTGTAAACAATGCAAGGTACAAACAATTGTATTTTTACGAGGTATTTAATAATAAGGTATTATTTAATAGATTTCACAAAAAAAAAGGGTGCTTGTTAGCTAAAATGTTATATGGTATAGATTCTTGTTTCCTGCACTTGTTCAGATTAGCACAGATACAGTTTTCCCATTATTTCAGGTGTGGTATTCAAAATACTAAGTTTTAAAAAGATGTATTACTAATTTATCATATTCAAAATAATAATATTTTAATCTGATGTTAGCAATAATTAATAGCTTCCACTAAAGTTGAGATCTCAGTAAAAAAAGAAAAAATCAGGTAAATTCTCTGTCGGTTATTAATTTTAAAAAATACAATGTAGGAAGTTAGGGTTAAGTAAACTGTAAGTTAATTTATTTTATTTTCATCTACTGCTATGAAATCTGATCTCTTTCTGTGAGAACATACCTTGAGTCTTGACAGGCAGACAGCTTGCTCATTGTGATCTTCGTCTCATCCTTGTACTCTTCATCAATGATGTAGGAATGGGTGTGGCTCTGTTAACCTCCTTTGGAGAAGGACACCTGACTCCTTTTCTTGGCAGACTTTGTGGAATCGATTGTAACTGGCCTTTCAATACATGCAATCAGTGTTTTGGTTGGAGAAGCTGCAAGTCAATGTTGACAGTGGAAATACTGAAATCTCAACATTGGTGACAAATTGTGAGATATGAAAATTAGGATTAAGTTCTGGTAATTATTTGTTTTTCAAATGGTAAATAATAAATATATATGAATAATTTTCCTTTTTGTGTTTTGTAGGGGAAAAGGAAAATATTCTGATGATATATTAGGTATTTGGGAAAAAAAGTGAAAAAGCAGTTGACATTTTATAATGGATCAAAGAAATTGTTGTTCATCACCATAGGTTCTCTTTAGCTTACTTCTTTCACTGGTATTTTAAATTTATCAAGCAAAGCTTTATTCCATATAAAAAAATTAAAATAAAACCTGTGTATATTTTTAAATAAGTAATAAAAGTGTGAATGTTCTCATTACTGTAACATATGATTTATTGTATGTACAGTATTATGTTTAATTCGTTTCTGATTTTCCAGTCTTATTCACTTCTAGCATGTTTTAAAATATCAGAACAGAATGTGCTTGACATGTTTGAAACCTAAATCAGTTCCTTTCCATATCTGTGAATTAACTTCATTCACTTTAAAGGGACATAGCTATTCTTTCATAACGTAACTTACATATACTTTCCCCTTCCACAACTTTGATTGCCTTTTGATATGACTAAGCTTAATTGAGTTTACATTTACATTCTATTATGCAAATAATTTATTCAGTTTTACTAGTTGTTTAAAAATTTTGGGACACTAGTTCTGTACATAAATATTATTCCTGCCACTTGATTTATGCTTCCTTGCAGATGCACTTAGCATCTTCTTCTATCATTTTTGCTCTCCTCCTCACGGTAAAAAGAAAGGTCAAAGTGTGTTCAAATACCTCATTTATTTCACTTATTGAACTTTAGTCATTTTTTTCTGCGGAAAAATCTGATATGTAATTTGTTGGCACCAGATCATCTTGTGGAACTATGAGGTGATGGAGAAACTGTAGAGTAACAATCTAATGGTTATAATGGCAGTATAGGATGTTGCCAGTGGGTATGGTATCAAAGAGTTGTTTATCAGGATTCTATTAAAACCCTACTGAAATTTTAGTCAATCAAGAAACATGTACTCTCAGGAATTTTGTTATTAAAATAATTTTATAAATTTAAGTGAAATCAATGTAATTTTTCAAAAAAATTGAGGAAATGGAAATTTCAGTTGATGAAAATGGAATGAGTTGATACTGTTTAAAAATCTAATATGTATGAAATTAAATTTCTTCAACATATTGAAAAATTATGCTGGAACTTTAGTTGTGTATTGCAGAAAAAAATTGTGTTATTAGAATTGTGAGAAATGTGTTCAAGTACAGAGTCTCATACGTGCATTTTCCAAAAGTATTTGGATGCCCCAACAGAATCATTGATGATGCAAAGAACTTGTTAATAGATCCCATACAAACCATGCAGATGACATTATAGGACACTGCAAATATAAGGGAGATGTGAGTAAGCACTATTCATACTAAAATGGTATATGGAGCAGAAATTGAGGACTTTGAACATCGTCAGGTTGTTGCATTTCACAATGCAGTAACAAATATGAGACAGATTTCTGATGCATGAACTTCCTCTACACACTACATATTTCACCAAATAGGATTTGCAAACTTATAGTAGTCATACAAGACAGATACACAATAATGACCCAGGAAGCCAAGGGTGTATAAGGAGTGTAGAAAAAACAGTGTATGCAACTTCACATGCACCGAATTTCCATGGGAGAGCTATTGTCAACAAATGCTAAATATTCATACACAAGAGTGGTGCAGTGGTGCTTAAACTGAAAAAAAAAAAAACCTTGCTTTGCTCTGTTGGGAACATGTTCTGTGGTCAGATGAATCTCACTGCAGTCAGTGTTCATTGTAAGGGACGAATCTGGATCTGGTGACAGCTTCACTAACATTACTAACAGATTGGCCCTGCCTCAGTTATAAAGTATGGTCTGAGGGTATATTTTATGGTATGGAATTGGTCTACTGGCTTTTGTTGATACTACTATTAACAGAGAGCACATAAGTTATTACTGAAAAGTAATGAAAATGCTTATGTAATATTGTTACAGGTAATATTAAATCATTCTCCCATTAGGTGGTGTTAGAGTGTAATTTTTTAAACAAGGTGGTGTCATCTCTTTTGTTCATGGGAGGAGAACATCCCAGAAGTAAAGAAAAAGAAATCAGTAAGGTGTGGCTCAGTGCCAGTTTACTTTTTGTAAAATAATTCACTATCAGTGGACATTTTGTAAACTATTATGTACTTTTGCTTAAACGTTTCTTTTGGGATCATAATTATTTTGAGAATATTTCCACAAGGTCTGCTTCTTTGGGATGTCACCTGCACTAGATCTCATAACCTGCTTCTGCATATTTTTGTCACACCATTGTGTATGTTTCTACAGGTGCAATTTGAGATGGCAGGTTCTTGACCTCAAAGGGAAAGGATCTCATGTTGCTCTTCTGACAATGCCACTTTTATACAGACTGGCATAACAGTGTCTTATGGGTTGAAATGGAAACTTATTTTAAACCTGTTTTTGGTGGTAGGATGTTTCTCATGAAACGCATTTTATCCACAACCACAAAATTAAAGAGGTGATGTGGGACACTTGGCTTGGAGAAAGTTATACTGTATTCATAACAGTTGTCCCACTACATGTGTAAAAACCAAAGGACATGAATTTGAAATTAAATTGGAGGGGAAAAAGAAAAACCCCAAGATATTATTTCATGAATCTGTATTTCTTATGCAGTTAATTATTAATTAGGGGAAAAACAAATGTCTTGAAAATATTAACCAATTATAGAACTTTGAAAATTATTTTCAGAAAAGGATTTTAGTTTTATTGCCATTTTTTTCCTGTAAAATTTATTTCCAAACTCCAAAATATGATATTCAGTAACAAGGCTTTTTTCATTGTAGTGAATTAATTTTTGTTGTTGCATTAAGATGTTTCTATTGTACTATATATTATAATTTCTAACATGGTTTTTGTACACTACTAGTTGTTTTCTGCAAAGAACTCTCATAATGACTTTTGTTATGCATTTTTCAGAAAAATTAAATTTCTTTGGTTTTCATATTTTGTAGTCAAAGAACAAGCGGGATTATTTCACCAACTGACTTGCCTGACTCTCCTGGCTTGGGATCCACAGAAGATAAACACCAAGTATCTGAATTCACTGATAAAGCTCCTGATCCTGAATCCCACGGTGTTATTCGACCTCGGCCTTCACGGCCTTCAGCTATTACTCCTGTTCTACCAACTGACTTGGTTACACCTCCTGAAGGGCATCCCTCCTCAGAGAGTGAAAGGTCATCTGTTCCAAGTGCTCGGTTGAAAATCTCTGACACGCAAAGAATTTATCTAGCAGAAGACTGTATTGGTGTGCCACATGGTGATGTTGAAAGAGAAACAGATTTAGTCATGCCTCCAGATGGCCCACAAAACACACCTGAAAAAGACTCATGTTCAAGTTCAGAGGTAATGTTATTTTTAATTGTTATAACTGCTGTTTCTTTCTTTTCCTATGGACAAGACTAAACAAATTAACTTATTAACTATAATGCTACATTAACTTATTAACTATATATTACATTAAAAGTGAAAAACCTGACACTATGTTTTGTTTTGTAAATCTGCCTGACTCATCCAGGGCTTAGTTAATTAAATTTCTTGATTTGCAAAACATATGTCAATTACAAATTCACTATGAATAAATTTTCAGTTTCTGATTGATTATTTTTCTTGCAGTGATACTGGCATTACTAATACTCCTTTGCTTAGGCATATTTCGGTGTTTCAAACTTATCTTTGTACAGCTGTTATTGGTAACGATCATAACTTATGAATGAAATACGGGATTACACCATATAATACAAATTTTGAAGATGACAATCCGTTTTTTGGTGTAAATATATGACAAGGATGGTAAGTCAGATGTTATCCGAAAACTTGAATCCTCCTGGAGCAGGAATCGAACCTGCTTCTCCCAGATAGTCCCCAGGTATGCTAACAACTACACTACCCAGAATGACCAAGTATCAAGTGGTGGTGTAGTTATTAGCATACCTAGGCACTATCTGGAGGGCGCGGGTTCGATTCCCGCTCCAGGACAACGAAATTTTCAAGTTTTCGGATAATACACTGGCGTGCAAAAATTAAGGACAAGACGGTTTTTCGAATGTAACGTCGTGCAGAAGTGCTCTACATCGACTCAAATCATACCATAAGATCCCCAAGATGTAAGAATATGGGACAAGTGAGCAAAACCGTCCAAACAAGGAATCCAAAGGATGCAAAGGCACTTTATTGAAAAGGTAGCTCCGAGCACAACTGGACAGAAGACAGAAACCTCCATGTGACAGGTGACTGCCAAGAAAAATCCAGTCTTTAGTAGGGGATATGATCACCCCTGACTGTGTTGCAGGATTTACAACGTCTGTCCATGCTGAAGACGAGGTTTTCAAGGAGTTGTTGAGGCATCGCTGCCCATTCCTCTCGTAGCGCCAATCGCAGCTGCGGAATCGTTGCTGGCGGCTGGTGGCGTGCAGCCAAGCATTTCCCGAGGAGGTTCCACACGTGTTCGATTAGATTTAGGTCCGGGGACCTTGCGGGCCAATCCATGCATTGAATATCTTCACTCTCCATCAGCTCTGCTACAGCCACTGAACGATGAGGTGTAGCGTTGTCGTCCATGAAGAGGAACTCGGGACCCACAGCACCTCTAAACAGATGCACGTGAGGCAGGAGAACCTCGGTACAATAGCGGACACCAGTGACGGAACCTCCTTGGAAGATGTGGAGGTCAGTACGGCTACCAAGCATGATACCGCCCCAAACAAAAACTCTGCCACCTCCAAATCGGTCCCTTTCAATGATGTTGGAGGTGTGATTGCATGTTCCCTGCTCTCTCCAGATGTGTATATGTCCAGAATCGCTCGTCAGACTAAATCAGCTCTCCTCCATAAAGAAAATTCGACCCCATTGCTGATGTGTCCAGTTCTTGTGTTCCTGGCACCTCAGAAACTGCCGTCTCTGATGAGCAGGCGTTAATGGCACACACCGTGCTGTTCGTCGTGCAAATAGACCACCTTTGTGCTGCCTCCTGGCCCCAGTAAAACACAATAACGGACGTCCAGTTGCCTGTTGCATGTGCCTTGCAATTTCTCCCGCTATCTGTTGTCTGTCTCTTCTCGCCTGTAAGACAATATACCGGTCGTCTGCCGCCGTGGTTGCTCGTGGACGACCATGGCTAAACTCTCGGACAGCTGTTCCTGTCGTTAGAAATGTTCTCCAAGCTCGTGAAACGATGCTGTGAGTGATCCCGAACTCCTCGGCCACACTAGTCACACTTTGACCTTCTTCCGAATGACGCAACCTCGGGTAAAGCCATCAAGATGTCGTCTACTGGAATGCCTGTTGGCCATATCACACGTTGGCAGCAACTCGACGTCATTCAATACCATAAAGGATTGTTTTAAAGGCTGCAGAGAATTAGCCTTAACTTCTATATTCGTCTTGCTCCTCACTTACACAATAAAATAAAAAAATATTTTCCACAGTTAAAACAAAAAGAAAATAATATGCTACTACAAGAAGGAGTTATCTACAGTGTAAACTGCAATTGTGGCAACAGTTATGTAGGAGAAACTGGAAGACAACTACGCACCCGTGTAGCTGAACACAAAGCCGCAATTAGGAACATTACAAGCAAAACAGGCCTTGATAAACATGTACAAAGTACTGGACATTCAATGAACTGGGAATCTTTAAAAATTCTTGCACACCAACAACACTACCTAAAACGGAAACTTGAAGAAAGTCTACACATTGAGAGAAGAGGTTCCACGATTAACGAACATAGCGGTATGACATTACCACCTGAGTGGCAGCACCTTCTATCTTAGTCAGTCCTGATGAAGGGTTGGGGTACAACCCGAAAATTTGACTAAGTGAAAACTTATATCCTAGTAATCCCCGTAATACACCATTACTACAATAATTCTTCACTAGGATTTGCCATTAATTCACAAAATCTGTGTAAAGTTTATTTTCAAGTTTTTAACATTTATTAAATATTTTTGGAAGTGTTCATTGGATGTTTTTAATATTATGACATTTCTTCAATGCATTTCCTGTTGTGTTTTGTACATCTTGCAGTAAAATGGCTGAAATTTTGAAGCCTTTGGAAATGATTGTTCTATTGGGAATGAAAATATTCCATGTGATTTTGCAAATTTCAGAATTTTTTTTACCAAACTGCATCTCCTCTTTTTTTGATCATATTCTTATTTTTTATATTTTTCTATATCGCTCTTAGTTTTTTTAATATCTTTGGTAATAGTGAAAAAAGTGGCAACTTCAAAATTTTTAAGATTTTTTTTTCAAACAAAATATGCATTGAATAAAGCTCATATTGAGAAATGGCTTCCTAGTTTAATTGAATTAATAATCTAAAGCAACTTATGGGAATTTACTAGGAAATTTTTTCATTTATAGCAAATTTTCGGAGAAAACTCTTCTCCTTCTTCAGGCTCTCTTGTTGTTGTCACTTTTTGCTTGTCACTATCATGGTTACGGTTTACCTTGACGGTTACGGTTAACCTTGACGGTTTAGGTTATTTTTCAACAAATCCTGCCAGATGTTAGGCAGGGAAAATCCTTTGCAGTCATTGATGATGGAATTTTGATTTTGCTCAATCTCTATTCCTTCTTTCAGTTTTCTTTTTTGGAAATTGCTTTGGAAACTGATTACTTTAAGGGAATTCCAATCCATGCTGTGCCCAGTTTCTCTAACATGCCTATCTAATCCAGTCTTGTTGGAGCAATTTTTTATAGCTGCTTTATGCTCAGCTATACGAGTTTCTAGTCTGCGACCTGTTTCACCTATGTAAGATAGTCCACAACTACAATTTACTTCATAAACTACTCCTTGCATTTTTAAAATATCTTCTTCTCTTTGAACTATTTTAGGGAAAAAATTTTTAACTTTGTTCTCTAAACTTGGAGCTAGCCTAATATTGTATTTTTTACTAATTCTCTTTAAAGCCTCAAATAAACCTTTGTGATAAGAAATTTTTCTAGTGAATTTTACTTCTTGCTTTTGTGGGTTCTTCGTACCATAAAATATGCATGTTTTCTAATTTCCAGTATCTTCTTCAGAGCCAGTCAGCAGAGCAAGCATTTTTGCTCCCTTTCCATGTTGAAAACAAAATTATATTTCAAAATTGGTACTCATTCTGTCTGTGATGGTATCTGTTCCATGACCTGTAAAATTGTTTTCACAGCAGAATGCGCAATGCAGTACAGATTTTTAATATTTAATTTTGCTTTAAACTTGTGAGCAAGCATTTTTCTTTTGTTTAAAGTGAATAAAAGTTAACTTGTTTGAAGTGAAATTATATTTGAAAAACGCTGCTGCATGTCCAGTGGGCAGAGAGGAAACGTCTTTATTGGGAATGAAAGATGGTGATGGCGAGTTGAAGTTCCAGTGTTGAACTCCAGTTTTAGTTTTGTTTTTTGTAAACAAAAGTCAAACTCTTCAATTACTAATTAAAAACTACTATTATGGGAATTTTTACTAGTGAATTTTTTTATTTAAATTGCAAATTTTCGGAGAAAACTCTTCTCTTTCTTCAGGCTGTCTTTTTGTTGTCTTTTATTCTTGTCACTATCGCGGTTATGGTTAACTTTGACGGTTACGGTTAACCTTGATGGTTACAGTTATTTTTCATCAAATTCTGCCAGATGTTAGGCAGGGAAAATCCTCTGCAGTCATTGATGATGGAATTTTTATTTTTCTCAATCTGTATTTCCTTCTTTTAGCTTTCTTTTTGAAAATTGCTTTGGAAACTGATGACTTTAAGGGAATTCCAATCCATGCTGTGACTAGTTTCTCTAACATACCTATCTAACCCAGTCTTGTTGGAACAATTTTTTATAGCACTTTATGCTCTGCTATATGAGTTTCTAGTCTGCGACCTGTTTCACCTATGTAAGATAGTCCACAACTACATTTTACTTCATAGACTACACCTTGCATTTTAAGAATATCTTCTTCTCTTTGAACTATTTTAGGGAAAAATTTCTTAATCTCGTTCTCTAAACTTGGAGCTAGCTAATATTGTATTTCTTACTAATTCTCTTTAAAAACTCAAACCTTTGTGATTAGAAATTTTTTCAGTGAATTTTACTTGTTGCTTTTGCGAGTTCTTCGTACCTTTAAAATTCAGAAGCTTTTCAATTTCTCCTTCAGGATATTTATTTTCTGCAAGTATGACTTTAAGTTCTTCTTTATGGGCTTCTTTCTTATCTGCTGTAGAAACTATTTTATTATTTTTTTCTAAAAACTGATTTGCTACATTCTTTTTAATAGAAACTGGATGGTAAGAATTGAAATCCAATAGTCTTTACCAATAGTCTTTATCCAACAGAAAAAAAAATCTGCAACAAGACTGGTTTAGATAGGCATGTTAGAGAAACTAACCATCAAGGTTAACTGTAGTCGTCAAAATTAACCATAACCGCGATAGTGACTGAAATAAGTGACAACAAAAAGACAGCCAGAAGAAGAGTTTTCTCCGAAAATTTGCAATTTAAATAAAAAAAATTCCCAGTAAAAATACCCATAATAGTAGTTTTTGATTAGTAATTGAATTAAGAAACTAGGAAGCCAATTCTCAACATGAGCTTTATTCAAAAAATGCTTCTTACTCTTTTTGTCTGTTGATATAGCAAGAAATAGGAAACCAGGCATTTTCAAAGAAATTAAACTTTGAAAGGCTTTGATGTCATCATCAACTCCTGAAAAGTATCCTTAAATAGACTTAAAAAAATCAGTATGAACCTGCATAAAGTAGTAATTATAGTTGTTTTTTTTTCTAAGTGTTGATCTCCCATTTTGTCTTTTTAATGTTGTCAGTCTTGAAATTGATTATTACAACAGTTGTTAAAATACATTGGGCCGCCCCGGTGGCGCAGTGGTCTAAGGCGTTGGCCTCTGATCATTCGTCCGAAAGGGGTCCGGGTTCGAATCCCGGTGAGGCATGGATGTTGTGTTTGTCTTACGGCACTGGCTCTCTCCCTTCCCTGGAACCAGTGACCCTAAATTAGGGACAGGCGACTGCTTATAGCCCATTGAGTTGCTCACGGTGGTCGTTAAACCTCCAATCAAAAAAAAAAAAAAAAAAAACATTGAGAATTGAACTTTTTAGAGTTTTACCAAATGTTTTATGGACTAGATCTAGCTTGCCAGAAAACTCTGGAAAGCTAGATCCAGCCTGTATGCAATTTCCTGTGTATAGTATAAAAATCATTGCATGTTCTGTCCCAAACAATGAAGGTGTGTAACATCCTATTTAAAATTATGCGTGTAGGATAATTGTTTGTAGCATAACTGAATTTATGCCAATGTGCTGCAATCAGTGATTAAAAGGACAATCACATTTGAAGGTTCATGGACATTATATTATTTGCCCCCCCCCCCTTTTTTTTTTAGTCTCAAATTATTTTCTATTTGTGTAGGAGTGAAAAACAAGTTTGTGCTATGTTACCGTGGCTATTCATTATATTTATGGATGCACGAAAGCATGCCAAGTCAGACAATATTGATTTATGTCTTGGCAATTTCCATATGTACAGGCTACTACTGTATACTGATGACACAGTCCTATTGGCAGAGAGCAAAATTAAGTTGTAGAGTATGTTGTCCTGGATGTAAAAAGTTTGCATGAATTCTAAATGAGTGTAAATCAAGAGGGGTGGGATGTGAGGCTTTTTTTTTTTTACATGGAATTGTTAGTACTGAATGCAATATCAGTGTAAACGGTACAGAGTTAGACCAGACAAAGCTGAACGGGATCCTACCAGGCTTGTAACATCAAGCAAATACAGCGAGGACAGAAAAGATGAGTTGGGACGCAGCACCATCTATTGACGTAGTTCGCATAAACAAACTGATTCTGTATCATTATTTAATTTGAGATTTTATTTATATTCACTTTCACGTGAGCAGATGAATATTTACATTCTGAATTCGTAGTACTTGGGCAAGATAATTTTTCTGTAGAAACTGGTGTAATTGATGTGTAAATCTCATTCCTCCTTTACTCTTCAACGATCTAGGGCTGAGAATTTGGTAAATGTGTAGATTAGCATCTTAAATTATTTTGTCGGAAAAATGTTAGTACCTGGAAAAAGTGCAATGTACATATTTTAGAGTATGGAAATTAATGGCAAATGGTACAGAAATTTCCTGTTTCAAATGTCTTTTAAAGATTTTTATCATAATATTTACGTGTAAGTGCGATGCGGTGAATATTATGCTAAAAATCTTTAAAAGACATTTGAAACAGGAAATTTGCCGCCCCAGTAGCGCAGTGGTCTAAGGCGCTGGCCTCTGATCATTCGTCCATAAGGGGTCCGGGTTCGAATCCCGGTGAGGCATGGATGTTGTGTTTGTCTTACGGCACTGGTTCTCTCCCTTCCCTGGAACCAGTGACCCTAAATTAGGGACGGGCAACTGCTTATAGCCCATTGAGTTGCTCACGGTGGTCGTTAAACCTCCAATCAAAAAAAAAAAAAAAAAAAACAGGAAATTTCTGTACCATTTGCCATTAATTTCCATACTCTAAAATATGTACATTGCACTTTTTCCATGTACTAACATTTTTTCGACGAAATAATTTAAAACACAAATCTACACATTTACCTACTATTTTACTTAATATCAGTGCATATAGCAGAGGGTTTTTTCTAAAATTGAATTAGGTGCATAATTATCCGAATGAAAATGCTTACCACAGACAACAGTTGAAGGTGACTTGTTATTTGGAGCAAAATCCTGACAAGATATTGCTTTCAGCAACAGTTGCTTTAGGTTCTGATCTGAGGGGAACTCGTGGAATGAAAATCCCACATTTTTCTTCTCAGAAGATGTGCACATCGGCACACAACAGTAAACCATTTTGAAAATGGGTTAGATTTTATTGTGAAAACATCAGTTTGGTTTTAAAACTGTAAGGTTTTTTTTAAAGAAACACAAGAAAAAATGACAAACATACACAAGCCAGCAATTCAAACAACATGAAAACTGAATTGTTTATACCTTGGTACCCAGTGCCATCTAATGGATGAAATCTTCCCTAACGCCCACTGGCTAATCGCCAAAAGTCCGTTGTCTTCAATGTTAATGTTATAGCCTGTTCTTCATCCAGTTCAGCCTTGGACCAGATTGATGGGTTTGTGTTTTTAAAAGCGTATTCAACAGAGAAAAGAGTAGATGATGAGATCAGCAGGCGAGTAAATTCAGCTTTGAAAATCATAGCTGCGTTAGAAAGATGTTGCAGGACCTGAGTTCTCAAAAAGGTCTCGAACGGCTGTTTGCGAAAGTGTAATATTGTTCCTACTCCAAGTAAAACCTGGGTATTGCGAAAGATGTGCAGAAGTTGTTTGTGTGCTGGAAAGATGTTGCTTTCAGAGGATTTGTAGTAAGACTCATTCTGATCATGAGGAATGAAGATACGATGCAGATATGTAATGTGAAACATGTTAGTATGATGGAGAGAAATATTGTGAGCTCGGGTTTGGCCATGTTGAAAGAATGAGTGATGAAATGCTAACCAAAAGAATTTATTCAACTCAAGTGTCAAGAAAGAAAGAGGATGCCTAAGAAAATCATGGAAAGACCATATTCAGGAATGCCTGTGCAAGAAAAAAACAGAAGTCTGAAGTACAAAATGTGTTGTTTGAGACATGTGATAGATGCCAATGAAGCCTGAGTTGTGTGCTAAGATCACTGTAAATCAAAATGTCTGATACATCAACATTTAGTAAAATCCTGAACCATTGATAGCATTGATTTGACAGATCTTGCTTCAAGGAGGTAACCTCTGAATCTCACAGAGCAGCTTAGTGACACTGTGAAACCTCCAAGCAATATCACGTTTTGATTGGTACAGAACAGCTGCCATAGGATTAACATTAACAATAACTTCCAAACAGTGAAACCTGCGGGTAATGGGCACTTCAGTCAGTCCCAAATGAGATCTAATGGACACCTTATCCTTTAGGATTTTATGCATTTCCTTTGGCACTTTGCTGAAATGGAAAAGTTAGGAATAAAGAATGCTACAAAGAATTAAGAATGGTGCTGTGCCTCAAGCTTGATGGGTTATATTAGGTCGAGTACAATGGTGAGGAGCCAAAATTTAGTTTTAAGTGAGGCGAACTCCAGCTCCTGTGTATATTTCAGTCTCAACCTGGGAGTGTGTGTGTGTTCTAGTGCACTAAATATGTTTTCCTTTGGTGGCGGTACATCTTTCTTTGATTGGTGTTTTGTAGGTTCTTTCCTATTTTTTGGTATGCTGCTAGCTAACCGTGCAGTTCCACTTCGCTGTCTCGCACTTTTCTTTCTTTCTTTTTTATTTCCCTTAGCATACCCTAAACTTCCTGCCTTGATGTTTCTAAAGGGAAGTTTGAGACAACAGGTCAGACACCACTTTCCTAAAACAGTGTACAGCATGATTTTATTTTAAATTGTTATATTGAGTTTCATTTTATATTCTACTTTTGGTGAAAGCTCTGGAACAGTTTTCTTTATGCGTAAGCTTTGTACAATTGTTCTCCTTTTGTACCAAAGCAATGGACTAGTGATGTTAACCTAGGCCTAACCTCTAAACAACTGCACTTCCCTGCAATGGTCACTTTTTCTTGGTCCGAGCAGCGACCATTATTTGGAGGTTTCACTGCATGTATACATGTATTATTTGTCTCATACATCCCTGGCTATTTACTCATTTATCTGTAAGGACTAATTGTAGAGAGTGATTCCAAGTGAATTCAACTTCAGGCACAGATAGTTAGTTTTGTTAGTGCATCTGGAGTAAATCATCAAAAAAACATTATGCAATATTTTTAGTAAGAAGTTTTGTAACATACAATTAGAAAAATTAGAAATTAATTGTAAGTCATACATTAATTTATGCCATAGCAATCTAAATATTCTAAATCCCTTAGAGGGGAAAGTTTTTAAATGCTGTAGCCAGTTGAAATTACTCCATTATTTCCTATAGGGATTAATGCTTCAAGAATAATTTTAATAAACTGAGGTTTGATGATATATTTTATGAAGGAACTGAAATTATGAAAAAAAGATATGACCACTTATAAGAATTTAAAGAATTGGTGTACACATTGAGTTTTAAGCAACTTTTTATTTGCTTTGTTTAAGTAAAAACTACAGAAATTCCTGGCAAATTAAAATTCTACATGAAATTGTGTGTGTGTGTGTGTGTGTGCGTGTGCGCGTGTGTGTGCGTGTGTGTAGAATCGTTTTTTTTTTCTTTTTCTAACAAAATAATTTTTATTTCCAAGCAAGATTTTCTTATTTCGGTAAGAGGTAAAAATATCCAGTATAGACTCCTTCCATCATTATTGGGAACCTCCCATTTTTATAGTTTTATTCAGCATCATTCCGAAAGTTTGTAACAATTATAAGATAACAAATGCTGTAAGGTCAAGCAATCATCATGAAACACTAAAAAAAATTCATTGCTTACCATTGGGTTCAAATAACACATGTTGAATTCAGGCTTGTAACTTCTCCAAACTTCATTCTTTCGGCCCCACATAACAAGCTATGTAAATTAATTTTCTTTTTCTTTCCTTTTTATAAACTTTTCCCAAAACAACTGAAAATGTCTTTATAAAAAAATGTGCAATACTGCTCTCAACCTTGCGCAAGTCTTGAAAGAACGGTAGTCATGTAGTAACCATAGCAACCAGCCACACCTGTTTGTCTTGCATGTGTCGTCGGTAGTTTGCAGTTTAATAAGTGTTGTTTCGTAAACCCCTAACCTAACAAGTGTTTTTGTTCTGTGATTTTTCAAAAAATGGGTGTGAAAGAGGAACAAAGATGTGCCATTAAATGTTGCTGTTGACTTAAGAAGTCCTGTCTGAGAGACTTTCCGTCTTATGCAAGAAGCTTATAAAGATGAATGTCTGGGAAACAACAATTTGCGGATGGCATAAAGAATTTATGGATGGTTCTGAGTGGGTAGCTGTAATCGCGCAAGGAGGAAGACCTTCAACGAGTGTTACAGAGGCAAACATCAATACAATAGGTGGTATTATACGAGAAGACGGGCACATATCAATTAGAGATATCGAAGATATGGTTCACATTTCAAAATCGTCAATTCACAGAATTTTAACTGAGCATTTGGGCATGAAATAGGTTTGTTCAACTTGGGTTCCCCATTTCTTTTCATGTGTGGCCCAATTGAAGGCTGCACATGGCCAGTTCTGCCATTTCTTATTTGGCAAAACTAAATACTAAGTTGGAAATAAATATTAAGTTGTGCCTCAACCTGCATGTAGTTCAGACTTGTCACCATGTGATTTCTGATTGTTCCCCATTTTAAAAAAGACATTACGGGTACGACAACTTGAGACTGAGCAACAACTTATTACTGCTGTGCAGGGGTGTTTCAACAGCATTTCAGAAGAATTTCAGAAGATATTCAAAAAGTGGGAGGAACATTGGGACACCTCTATTTCGTGCAATTGAGAGTATTGCGACGATCCCCCCTCGCATAATTAATTGGCAAGAGGCGTGGCTAATTAACTGTAATTGAAACTTGATTGGGGGTTTTAATTAACAGAGTTATAATTTAAACACTTGCAAGGGGCGGTATATTAAGAAAAGATCTGCTGGCACTTTGAATTCATGTGGCGAGTTGCAGGTGTTTGCCACAAGAACAAAGAGCCCATAAACGGAAATGGAACGGGTCAGAGTTTAAAAGCTATTTCCCATGACTCAAAAATGTTTGGACGGCAAAAGCATTTGAAGCTTTTGTCTGTGCCACGCGAAACAATGGGAAAGCTCTTGGACTTGAAGAGCGATTTATAATAAATATGTCGCGGTTTCAAGTGGTAGAATTCACCACTTACCAACGTTTTGGAGATGGGAGATTGTTGTTGAGAGGGACAGAATCAGTCAGGATAGCCGAGAGAATTAGGAAGGATTTTTCCTCTCACTAGAACAATTGCTTGCCGTCTCCTGTGCTCTTGCAATTCTGAGCATAAGAAGTGAAGCCAGCTGAAAACATAAGCTGAGGAATAACCAGCACCAGATCTGCCTGGGAACTTCCTTCACCTCGCTGGACTATGGATACCTGTTGTAAGGAGCCATTTCAGGTGAAATGCAGACAGAGACATAATAATTACGGAATATCCTCGCTCATCCAGAGAGAGAGAGAGAGAGAGAGAGAGGGGGAGAAATGCCTGGCCCCAGGAACAAAGCAGACCCCCTGCAGAGAGAAAGCCTCTGAAGTAACCGCTAGCCTCTTCGTGTCGAGTAGGGGGAAAAATCTTGTGTGTGTGTCTGATTACATACCTCCAATGACCGGGGAACGACATCGTTTTAGCCACAGCAAAGAATGAGCGGTGATGGAAGTTAAGATCAAACTACCCGTGTGAGTGTTTTTTTTTTTTTTTTTTTTTTTGGTGTCTTCAACACCTTGGATACTCGAGGACCTATGTAAGTACTTTTTACCAGTATTTTATTTGCGGCCAATTGTCAACGAACAGACATTTCGTTAGGACATATTTCCTGAAACACCAAAGAGGGCCAAAGCTGGCCGGAAGTTATAGCCTTTGTTATTTAAAGTGTTCGGTGTAATTTAGGCATATATCTATTAAATCCCTGTTTTAATTGTTATACTGTGCCTCCATTGGTTTATTGGTGTACTGTGTCGGCTAATTGGCTAACGAGGTATTGGCGGGTCCAGTGATTCGAATCGCAGTCCGGAATTAATTTTTCATCCTCATATCTGAAGACCAAAAGGTCGCAACAGTATTTTGATAAAGATGACTACTTCCTTGACAATTAAGGTATGCATATTTTTTTAATAAAAACATTCTCAGTAGTTTTCTACTACATCCACATGGGCGCAAGGTGGATAACTGGCATATTATATTTACATATGTTACATTTAAATTATTTAAAACATGTTACATTTGAAATAAACACATTTACAAAGTCTTTTTTTAAAATAACGTAAAGCAAAAAAGTTATAAATTTGGCTCCTTCACTGTCCATGGCTAGCACTTTTGTGAATTCAAATTCAAATCTTCAGGTCTTGCATGTGATGGCAAAACAAGTAAATTAAGTTCACTCATGCCTTCCTCCAGGCATTCCACACATGAAAATAAGTTAAAAGAAATGTTTACACATTTCAAGTCAATTATGGTATCAACAGCACATGCACATCAAAGTTATGCGATCAAATCCTCAAAGCAATTGTGTGTGCTGTGTTGCCCTCAGTCAACAAAGTTGCATCCGAATTGTCATATCAGTGCATATTATTTTCATTTATATTTTTTTATTAAAAAAAACTACGTTCCTACTGCATCAAAATATTTAATGGTTCAGGTAAATTGTGTGCACTTTGACAGTTATGCATCCTTATTTTTTCTTAAGCACATCTTTTAATAAAAATTTATGTGCTTACAGTATCACTTTGCCTGCCTGTCTGTCTGTGGATACCATATCTCTCCAGCTGTTAATCAGATTTGAAGAATTAATTTCACATTGGGAAGCCTGAAATGTGAGAACAATAATCCTTGCTTTCCAGTCCTTTTTCTGGTGCATAACTTCACCACAAGAGGACATAAATGCAGATGGCATAGATACATATTATTTCTCTCTCTCTCTCTCTCTCTCTCTCTCTCTCTCTCTCTCTCTCTCTCTCTCTCTCTCTACCTCTACCTCTAACAGTCTGATTTTAAAAATCTCTTCATTGTTGGACACTGTTGCTGAATGCTGCGCATATAATTTAAAAAAAACTCTTAATGCACAAGTTTGGCACTAGAGGGCATATGTTCACTTTTTGATTTATGACATATTTTGCTTCAATATATGCACATCTTAAAACATAATTGAAAAAATCCTGTTTTTGTCAGATACTAGTTATTGTGAAAACATTTTATGCCCATTTTCTGGCCCAAATAATACAGTTTCCTTGCTAAGGGCACAAATGTTTAATCTATTTTTCTCAGTATCTCTGATTCTAAAAGTGCATTTTAGAAATTCTTTTAACAAGAGGATACCATTCACCTTGCAAAATATTTTGCATGTACTTATGTCATTCTGGTACTAAGTGGTGGTAGAGTGTTTCTGTTTCTAACTGTATCTCTGCTTTCAAAAATCCTATTGAAAATGTTCTTTTTTTATTATGTGCCATTTGGTACAGTTAAAATTGGGAACATTACCCTCCTTAAATAATGTGCAGGTATGGGGCATAAATGTCCAAAAAAAAAAAAATCACTATCTCTGCTTCCAGAAGACATTTGTAAAATTATTTTTCCCTAGCATACCTTTTGCTATGAAGAATATTTTTCACATAATTTCTACTTTTCCATTATTCAAAATTCTTTTGCCAGGGAAAATCCACATATATTTCTATTTGAAAGAATTTATTCAATTCTTAAAATCCCTTAGAGAGATCCATTTTTGGTAGGATGCTCTTCATTCACCCATTTTCTTCTTTAAGTAATGCATAGATTTTCTTTCCATTAGAGGCATAAAGTTATACCATGTTTTTCTCTATATCTTTTCTAATGGTTCAATTTGAAAGTCCCTTTTGCCTCTGATATCTTCTTCTATGAAAGTCTTTTTGTGCGCAGTTTACTTTTTGTAACACACTTTTCAGCTGCTAGTGAGAGTAAGTAGCTATTTCTGTTTGTGGATGTTTTAACGATTGTTAAAATCAAATCCTGTCAATTTTTTCTTTCTTTGTGCAAACGTTTCCAGTTACTATGAATAATCCTGCCCACATTGTGTATTTTAAATATGCCAAGCCCCCCCCCCCCCCGTAGTGAAAGTGTATTTTCTTCTTTGCTGAATTTTTAGATTTTCTAAAAATCTGCTTTGAAACAGTGTAATTAAAAATGAAATAGAGAGTTTCAACATTTTATAAAACTAAAACTATTTAAGATACTGATACTAAAGTTGCACCATTTTGTAGTGAAACTTATGAAGTTTGTTACAGCAGTGTGTACAGTCACATGGCATTTATTAATGCTGTAGTTGAATTCTTGCCTAATACATGTTAACATATCTTCAACTCCAGCAATAACTGTCCCACACTTTGTGGTGGCCAACATGTGAGTGACATGCTGCCTCCTGTTACATGGCCAATCCAATGCCGCAGAAGATTTTCGTCAAAGTAATTTCTAACTTCCCAATGGCAGTGGAGTGGTGCTCCATCCTGTTGGAAAATGAAGTTGTCACCATATTCATGCAGTTGAGACATCAATTAAATAATTAGTACTTTTATATTGAGATAAAAATTTCCCAGTACAGTGTTTTCTTGAAAAAAGGAGGGGCTGTACACACTTTGTTACAAGATATAGCACAGAACACATTTACCTTTGGGGAATCCTGCACGTTCTCCACTACTTCTCTAGGATTTTCAGTCCCCCCCCCCCCCCGTATGCAAATGTTATGTTTATTAACATTCCCACTTATGTGGAATGTTGATTCATCACTAAAAATTAGACACTAAAACCATCTTTTTCAAAATGCTCTTGCATTTCTGTACAGAAATCATGATGTCTATCATTGACACTTAAAATTTGCAGTCATTTTCAGCCACTTACTCAAAATTTTCAAAACTGTTGGTTGTGGAATTTGTAATTCCCAACCCACCATCACATTATGGATTTCCTTATGCTGCATTGGTAAATGGTACAAAACAGGCTCCCCTTGTTCATCAGATGCATGTTATCTCCCTGAACTTTTACGTTTGCACAAGCATGCTGTTGTTTCAAAGTTCTTGTGCCAATCATAGATGGATTGTCTATTCGGCAATGATTTCTTGAAACATGCTGTAAAATGCTGGTGCACAACAGTAACAGAATTTGTTTTGCTTAATTCAAGCACACAGAACACCTTTCCTACAACAGTTGTGATCATTTTGCCTGACTAGTCACATGACTGTGAAAACAGTTTTTTTTTTTTTTTTTTTTTTTTGTGATGCCCTCTATATAATGAAATTTTTACTATTGGTGATAGAACAGTGCATTATGAGTGTCAATATCATACATAGTTTTGATTTGAACTGCTTATTTCATTTGTAATAACGGAGGCTATAATTTTTATGACCTAAAAACTGCTAGGATATGCCTTATAAAAGTGTTTTTATGACACAAAAAACTAATGATGTTGTATAAAACAAAACAAAAAATTACCTAACAAATGCACATTTCTTTATTTCCTTGCAAAACTAGTTAATTAAAAAAAGAATAGGTGCATGAAACAAAACAAAAAGAATCTAAAAAATATAATTTAATCTATTGACTGTTGCTGTGTCAATTGAAATTCTTTATTTTACTAACCAACACTTGACCTATGGGACAAAACAAATAATAACAAGAAATACAACTTAACTGGAAAAAAATATGCCCTATAAAAGAAAACAAGAAAAAAGTCCGAAATGTACCCTCCCCTCCCCTGCCTTCCGACATTATGGTAACAGCCATACTCCAAATGGGAGAACAGCTTGCCACCAGCTTGAAGGAAGAATGGGAGGGGTGGAAATACTTTTTCTGCTGTTTGCTACAGCGCATGTACAGATGTTTTAAACTCAACCACCTCCCATTTTCTCAGTCTTGCTTCTGGATTTCAGGGGGAAATGGAGTTTCAGGGAAATTCATCCAAAAATGCCCTTTTTGTTAAAAAATACCAAAATATGCAAAATAATAACTCAAAAATAACAAGAAATGTCTTAAAATGACAGAAAAACCTGAAAAAATGCCATATCACATAAAAATCACGAAAAATGCCTTAACAAAGTTGCTTAAATCAGCTTAGTTTTGTATGAAACAAATTTGCATACACTTTAACAATGTTTTAGTATCACCAAAGAAAAAAAAATCATAAAAATCCAAGCCCTAGTAATAACCCTGTATTTTCTTTGTGTCTGAAAGGATTCAAACAATGTGCTCATTGTAACTGAATTTTTTTCTATTTAAAAAAAAATCCAAGCCCTAGTAATAACCCTGTATTTTCTTTGTGTCTGAAAGGATTCAAACAATGTGCTCATTGTAACTGAAAATTGGGTGTCATCTTTGTTTTCCATTGCTATGAATTCTGAAATGCATAATTCCACTTCATTTCTGTGAGTGTATTAATACTTTTATTTTTAATACAGCATTGAATTAAAGATTTTTTATGCCAATTGTTTGCACCATGATTTTTGTGAGAACTTCCATGCTGTTTTTTGGGCAAATGATCATATGTGTGCTCAATATGTTTGTGTCACTAATTATCATATTTGTATTTGCAGAGCTCTAGCCCACCAGGTGATGAACAAGAAAATCAAGATGGGTTGACAGAAAAGGATCTATTAGCTAAGTGCATTAGTTTAGGAATGCCCAACAATAGCAGTGAAAGTCAACATAACAACAGCAAGCTTCATAGTAAAGTCAATAACCTGAGTTCCTGTATGTCATATCCCCGTAGTGGAATACCAGTTAAAGCAAACAACGTGCGTTTGACACAATCTGTGCCCAATGTTTCCAGACCTGTCATATTGTCAAGTTGTGCTGCTGCTTCGATTAATTCAACAAGACATAGTCAAGACATTGCAGAACTTCCTGAAGGTGCGTCTAAACTGTACAGTAATGTAAATAGGATGGAACAGTCTGAGCAACAGAATTACAACAGCACAACATATAATTCAGTTTGTGATGACAATGATAACCTTTTGTTTCGTTATTCCGAGAATGAGGATTCAAGGACTCACCCAAAATCATGCTATATGCAGAGATCGGGGTTTCCTGATGATTCGTCTGATGATGCTTCTCCTTCATTTGCAAAATCCAAGCTTCCTTTTCTAAACTCAAAAAAGTTAGAAGTCCAGAATGATATGTCATTACATAATCAGAAGAAGATAGCATCCAAAGATATCCATTCCTCAAAGAAACATCCGACATCATCTCATTCGTGTGGGTTTAGTCATGCTCGGCAGGGTAGCAAGACAGTAGAGCATGGTAAGGTGTGGGAGCAGCAGCGAAGGAAATCTCACCGTGCATGTGAAAAGCATTCCAGTGACAGTGAATCTGATGAGAGTGAGGCAGGAGCTTCTGCTCACTACCCCAGCTCTGCCTCAAGTATGAAGACTACAGAAAACTTTGATCACACTTCAATGAGATGGCTTCCTCCGGGTGACTGCACCTCTTCTGAAGGTAAATGTTATTTTTTATTTTAGAAAAAATGACACTATGTACAGTAATACTGTATATTTAAAGTTAATATTAAGGAATAGGTATCATTTAATTATCTTGTTGCATATTATGCATAAGGTTATTTTTTGTCCATTATGAAATGAATTAAAAGAGGGTATATTTTGGAAATATACACTGCCGGACAATTGCTAAGGATGGATGACAATAGCAACGATAGCAACCATAAAATGGAAGGCAGGAAAATGTGGAAATTAGCATAAGTGCGGGATACAGTAAGACGTGTTGTGCGTATGCAAATTTTGGATTGCCGAACTTGTTCGTGACGTCATAGCACTGATAAGAGATATAAAGGATTTGAAGCGTATTGACCAATGTGGTTCAAACGCAAAGTTGAAAGTGAAAGATTCAATTGACGAACTTGCAATTTTCAGTATGTCTTCCCGACATCACCTAGATGATTTTACGCGTGGCCGTATTATTGGCAAAATTGAAGAAGGGCGAAAAATAACAGATGTTTCCAGGGAGTTCGACGTCAGCCACAGTGTTGTTTCAAGGCTTTGGAAATCATTTCAAACAAATGGAGAGTGTAGCAAACATCACGGGGGAGGTTGTGTTCGCAGTACGACACCTGCAAAAGATCGGTACATAGTGCTATCAACAAAAAGACACCGGCGCAGCACAGCTAGTGAGGTAGCAAATCAGTTTATGGCTGCCACTGGCAAGCGGATCTCCCGAAAAACTGTCGCCAGACGTTTGCATGAAGGAGGACTATACGCCCGCCGTCCTGTTGTGTGCATGCCATTGTCCAAACGTCACCGTACCGCCCGTTTGCAATGATGCCATCAACATCGCAATTGGACTGATAACGACTGGTTTGCTGTCCTCTTCTCAAATGAGAGTAGATACAGTCTATCGTCTGATTGTCGACGGCAACTGATCTGGCGTGATAGTGGTACTGCATATTGTCCAGCAAACATACAGGAAAGAGACCGATATCCGACATGTAGTGTCATGGTATGGGCTAGCATCATGATCAATGGCCGTACGTCCCTCTATGTGCTTCCAACTGGGACTATGACTGGCCAACGATACATTAATGATGTTCTGCTACCTCATGTTCGCATGTTCCGTGGTGCTGTCAGTGATAGATTCATTTTCATGGACGACAACGCAACATGTCATCGAACAGTCGCTGTCCAGGAGTGTCTTGAGAGCGAGGATATTCAATGCCTCGTATGGCCAGCACGTTCTCCAGATCTGAATCCCATTGAAAATGTGTGGGATGCTTTGGGGAGGAGTCTTGCTGGTCGCCAATGCCCTCTAATAAACAAGAACACCCTCATCCGTGCACTGACAGAGGAATGGTATAAATTACCCCAACAGCTGCTTGATAATGTTGTGCAAAGCATGACACTACATGTGGAATCTTGCATCGCCCTCCATGGTGGCCTTATCCCGTATTGGCATCTTACGCCGGAACGCCTGCGGACGGTAATTGCATTTTTTTCACGTTTACGTATTCTGCACAAAATGGCCTGTTTGTCCCTTGAACACGTTCCAAAGCCTTCTGGATTTCAGAGCACAATAAATTGTCTTTCTTGTAATGTCCTGGCATTCTGACATTATTTTATTTCACTTGGCATCTAACCACACTTACTTTTTTATGCGCTATATAGCCGTTTATGATCCATCCTTAGCAATTGTCCAGCAGTGCATCTCTTATAAATCAGCACCACTGCTGAAGATGCTGGTTATGGTAACCATTTTGTACACATACAGTGTGAGCATGTCTGCATGCTAAAAAACAAATTCTTGCAGTGTGGTTTTAATGGAATTTAGTGTTAAAAGCTTGCAAGTCTGATAAGTCACAAATTGGTCATCGTTGTAATATAATATAACACTGAACTTATTATCTGGCACCTTAAATCCAAAAAGACCCTAAAACTGACATTTTTAATTGGGGGGGGGTATTTCTTGAATGTCTTTTGGGAACATCTTTTTTTTAGGCAAAATATGTGGTTGCTAATACTGGCGTTTAATGGCATGAATAATACCCACAACTGGGACAATCTGTGAATGGTATTAACCAAACACCCCTTTCTCCTCCCCCCCCCAGAGCTCAGGGTAACCCATTCAGTACTGAAACTTGCTTTCCCTTGCCCAATGGCTTTGATGTGTGTATTTCCTGCATTAGTCAGTTAAGACTGGGATGAAAAACAATGAAAATGTATTTTTGCAGAATATTCTCAAAACTGGCCAAAATTTTAATGAACTTCATGAATCACTAATAGGGAACAGATCCTCTAAATTTCACATGAATCTGGAAAACATTTTTACAAAGCCACAAAAATTTTGAAACATTTACACACTTTCCACAGCCAGCAGAGCCCAGCTAAATCTCGGAAAAGCTCAAGAAGCTAAAATAATGTGATAGCTTAAATTTTTTTCCTTTTTTTTTTTTTTTAATGATTCTTAGATGTGTATATCAACCAATGAAAAAGTAGCATAATAAAAACAGTTTTGCTGTAAACTAAAGTACATTATTTACTTTGTTGTGTAGTTATTCATCTACAGCAGGTTTCAAGCAATTGATCTGTGGCTCAGACTTGTTTTATTGTCAAGCATGCAACCGAAACATTGTTGCCTATAAAATCTAAGCCTTGGAAAAGGAAACAAATATATCCATTTAACTTTTTAGGTAATAGATATAAAACTATAGCTTCATTTGCCACAAATTAGGCTGAGAATTGCTGTAATTTGGCAAAGTTAGAAAAATATGGACTGAAACACCTACTAAAAATACATTCACATAAATTTATTTCATAATGTAAGTGCTATTTTCCCTTCTTGTCACCTTGATTATTTTTAATTTTCTGACTGAAGATTGATTCTGATTTAGCTTGAGCCATACTGCGTGATTCATGTTATGTACCATGTGATTTGCACAAGCTAGACCATGGATCTAAAGGACAGTTGTTGTTTTTTTTAATTGATTGACCATGAGCAAGTTTCCAATCAGCTGGAAAGATTCCTGTTGAAAACGAATACTTAAAAAATGGAAGTGGAAACCATAACTTTACTAAAGAGTTGTCCTATTTTGATAGAATTTGGTGATAACATTAAGCATGATTCTAAGATCGAGTAAGTTTCTGTGGAATTTGATTCAAAATTAAGAGAAGTATTAATGTTGTTAATGAACAAATCCTAGAGAAGAAATTACTAGCATTTGCATCAAAAATCTTGAATTTTTAAGTTAATGTACTGTACAAACTACTTCAAGGAAGATGACTATTTGTCCTTTATATCCAGTTCAGACTTACTAAATGAGCTGGGTAAGAGCGAGGCACAGGAGCTTCCAGAAGCACCAGTGAAAAGAGGCACTACTGATGTAAGCTGAGCTGAGCATTTATGGTTAATAAAACTTTAACATGGGTTTCTACTAGATTTTTAAATGCATACCGCTTTAACACTGAGCAGTCTCTGTTGTTTTAAAAAAAGCTCTGATGAATATATGATAACAAACATTGCATTGTTCATGTTGATAATTTGTCTAAATTAAAAAAAATATATCTTAGTAAAAAAAAAAGTTGTTTTTGTAGCCTTTAATGTTTAAAACACTAGAATTGCCACAGAATCCCTCATTAATAGAATTAAATCAACAGAGCATTTAATTTCAAGATTTTAGTTGATTTGAAAATGAATGTAAGGCCACTTTTGTACCAAAAGTAAAACACTGGTTCTGTAGAATCACTTATAAAACGACAATTTACAAAAAAAAAAAAAGAAAAAAAAAAGTGCATCGTGTATGGCAACCAGCATTTCATTTGTTTCCTTTGGAATTCTGAATATCAGTAATGGTTCTTCTGAGCAAGTTTTGTTGTTCATTTGGACCCATTATGGTTTGGTAACTATTGATGTGTCCCTCAGTGAGCTGGGTAGATGATTGTGTTAAGTGGCAACTCATCATAAGACCTGTACAGTGTGTCCACATTCTGGAAAGTCAGGGGAAATCGGGGAAAGTCAAGGAAATGAAAATTGGTCAGGGAAAGTCAGGGAAATGCCTGAAATGTTAGTAAAAGTCAAGGAAAATCAGTGATATTTAAAGAAAAGTCATGGAAATTTCAATCACAGTTAGACTACTACTAGTTTTAACCTGGTGTCGGTTTAAAACTAGTTGTGGTATCAAAAAGTGAAAATATTCTCTCAATGGAGAAAGTTGTTATTGGATTTAGTGCTCAGAAAGGGAGAAATTAGACTTTAAGCTTGAATTTAGGAAACTTGTGACCAGTATGATTGAAAAACTTTGTGAGAAAAGCCCACTAAAATTTAAGTTTTTATGTGGGGTAGCTAACTTGTTTGGACCCAAATATTATAGTGCAGCAGCCGAGTCTAGGCAAGAAGAGAGTGGAAATTGTGCTCGAAGGTTTACTTAGTGCAAACAGGATTTCCGATGACTGTGCTGAAAAAGCTAATAAACAGTATGCTTCATTGTGTGTAGAAGCTCAATCTGCTTTAAAGTCTCAGTTTGATGAATTTTTAGACAGTCATGATGATTCCATTGGATTAGACAAATTTTTCAGTGCTCTACTTGACAACCAAAAACAATTCGGTGAACTTTGGGATGTAATAAAAATTTGTCTCATCATGTCTCGTGGAAATGCTTCAGTGGAAGGTGGATTTTCTGTCAACAAGTCTCTTGTGGAAAATCTCCTGGAAGAATCCCTGATTTGTCAGAGAATAGTTTTTGATGCCATTAAAAATGTGGGAGGAGTAGAACACATTGCCATCAATAGAAGGCTTCTTCTTTCTGTAAGAGCCTCCAGACGAAGATATCAGGATTATCTTGAGAAAAAGTGTTCTTCAAAACGAAGAAGAAAGAAAACTGAAGGGAAAAAGAAAAATTTATCATGAAATAAAGGAATTGAAGGGAAAAAGACAGAGTATGGAAAGAACTAGATTTGGAAGAATTGCAGGCGAATATTTCAGATTGAGAAAAGAAGAAAAGTGGTGTGTAATATAAAAACAGTGACTGTGTCCCTACTGTAATATTTTTATAGTAACTGTTCTGAATATTTTGTATGGGTTTGTTTGAGTGTTTCTTCAATAAATGTAAAACCATGGAAAAAAAGAGTGAAATTAAAAAGGTGCGAGTTGGACGGCTATGGGGAAGGTGGTCGATAATAATAAAAAAAAAATTAATAATAATTAAATGAATCAGTTATTTGGGAAACTTTATACATCAAATGGAAACACTTTTAAATATAAGTTTCTCAATTATCCAATTCAATTTTATTTATTTTCATGGCACATATATTGAAAAACTCAAATAAACCTATTTGTGTAAGGTCAGGGATTTCTTATATATTTGGTCAGGGAAATCAGGTTTGATACTTCTGTGGACACCCTGCTGTATTTTTATTTACAGATGCAATTAATCAGTTTATCTTACATTATTAAATTTGATTACATCCACTGATGGCAATGAAATTAAAAAAATTGACAGAGATACACTCTTTGTCAAAAAAAAACAACAAAGCACCTCAAGAAAGTAGTTCGATTCTGATGAAACTCTCCATGCAAGTACCTCATGCCCGAATATGCAAATGATCAAAAAATAATGACCAATGATGAAATAGTGGTGAACCACAGCGCAGGGGAACCACACTGTGGTGGGCCACTATTTTGTCATGGAACTGCGCTGTGGTGGGTTATTGAGCTTTGCTCTTTTGTGGACCACTATTTCTTTTGAGGAGGATATATAATAAGCAAAGCTCACATGCAGGGACAATTGTGATAGTGGATTGAAGTTGCATTAACCTCCATGGACTGTTAGGATCTCAACGTTGAATTAGTGCATAGAATACGTGCAGTTGAGCTACATTGAGAAAGGATGTATAATTTGGCTGAGATAGGCCGGTTGGTCAAATCGCCATATTGCCAGGCATTTGGGTCGGAGCAACACTGCAATCAGACGGTGTTGGTGCCAATGGGTCAAAGAGGGCACAACCCAGGGCTGAGGGCAATGACAGAAAGCAAGGATCAAGCAATTGTGAGAGCCAGACGAACAGAGCCCAATTCATTGCTCTCAACCATCTGTGGCCAAGTTGCATCATCTACAGGTACCAAAGTGGACATTCAGATTATTTCCAGACAACTTGCGGCATAGGGACTACATTCAAAGAGGCCACTCACCATTGATCATCGTCGGGCCCGATCAGTGTGGTATAGTGTCTAGTGGTGTTGTGCTGTCTTCAGTAATGAGTCACAGTTTGCACTTGGTACCAATGACCAGCGCATATGTGTCTAGAGACGAGCCAGCCAGTGCACAGATCCTGCCTTTACCATGGAATGGCACACGAATCATACACTGGGAGTGACTGTCTGGGGAGTTATTTTTGACGATAGGTGGACACTCTTGGTAGTCCTGCGTACCACCCTCGTGACTCAATGGTACATCAACAACATTTTATGACCTGTGATGTTGCCATTCCTGTCGCAGCATGCATCACCAAGCAATTTTTCTACAGAATAATGCATGGCCACACTCAGCACAGCTCTCCCAGGCCTGCCTCCTTATCAACACCCTTCTATTGCTAGCTTGATCACCCGCCCTCTCACCAATCGAACATGTTTGGGACATAATGAGACGCCACCTATTCCTATCCTAGAATGTCGGCGAACTGGCCAGAAGTTTGGACACCATCTGGCATGCTATACCTCTACACAGTATCTGTAATCTGTATGTATTTATGCCACACTGAGTAACCACCTGTATCTGAGCCAGAGGTGGCGCTGCAGCGTACTGACTTGTTCCACTTGTGTAGCTGTTTTATCCGAATAAATGGCTCAACTGCTCTGGAATTGCAATCATTTTATTTACTATATATGTACATTGCACATATCAATTTTCTTCTCAATTGAATGATCCCTTCTGGGTGCTTCATTTTTTTTTTTTTTTTATTTATTTTTTTTTTTTTTGGTCAAAGAGTGTATCAGTTGTTTTTTTTTAAGG
The DNA here is from genome assembly GCA_039090855.1 of Macrothele yani. Taxonomy (NCBI): domain Eukaryota; kingdom Metazoa; phylum Arthropoda; class Arachnida; order Araneae; family Macrothelidae; genus Macrothele; species Macrothele yani. The sequence goes on along the minus strand of CM076994.1, from coordinate 6,291,871 downwards.
ATATTTTGCTTTCACAGAGTGATAGTTACTACTCAGTGTATTATACAACTGTGAATTTGCTTGTAGTTGACAATACATCAGAATTACAAAGGAGTTTCAGTGCTGAATTTCAATTGTTAAGAAAGTGGTCTTACTTGACCGTTCCTCAGTCTGCATATTCTTGTCATTTTCTTGTTCAGTATCAATTTTGCTACTCTTGCTGAGTATCTTATTACGTGGTTAAAAAAATATCGTCGTTTGCATTAACAAGTATCACATATAATTCTGTTCAACACGTATAAAAGCGAATGCATGACTCACCTTTCCCTAAACTTCAGCCCAATGTACAAGCGATGACTTCTTCACGTTGTACTGCTGACGGTTCACATCTAAAAACTTGCATATTACATACAACATAATGAGAGAACTAATTGAAAGAGCGAGGGAATATGAACTTCCATTGTGCATGGCTTTTATCGATTATGAAAAAGCCTTTGATTCGGTGAAACCATCAGCAGTTACAATGGCTCTGAAAACCTGCGGTTTTGAAGATGCATACATTAATATTATTAATAACATCTATGAAAATGCAAGTGCAAAGATTAGACTGTTTGAAAATACAACACACATAAAAATTGGAAAGGGAGTGAGACAAGGTGACACCATATCTCCGAAGCTCTTTAATGCCACATTGGAGGGTGTTTTTCAGTCACTGAGCTGGGAAAACAAGGGGATAAAGATTAATGGAGATTATCTAACCCACCTTCGTTTTGCTGATGACGTAGTCATTTTTGCAACTAGCCCATCAGAGCTGCAGAGTATGATCCAGGAACTTGCTGACAAGGGTAAAGAAGTGGGATTAAAAATGAACTTTCAGAAGACAAAAGTGATGTTCAATGCTTTTACAAGAAATGAAGATTTATCGATTGATGGAGAAAAGCTGGAGATAACAGACACGTACGTTTATCTTGGACAGCAGATATCAAGTGAGGGTCACATTGATGAAGAAATTAATCGGCGTACAAAACTTGCCTGGAGAGCTTTTGGAAGAAACAGCATAATTTTCAAGAGCAATATGCCATTATGTCTTAAAAGAAAAGTGTTTGATCAATGCATCCTTCCAGTGCTTACGTATGGTGCAGAGACGTGGACCTTAACTAAAAGAGACATACAAAGGCTGCAGACAACTCAAAGAAGCATGGAGAGGTGCATACTTGGTGTAACCAGGAGAGATAAGAAGAGGAACTCGTGGATCCGAAAAATGACAAGAGTGGAAGACATCATGATCAGAGTTAAATCCCTGAAATGGCAATGGGCTGGACATACTGCCAGAAGAACAGATCATCGATGGACAGCCGAAATTTTGGATTGGATTCCAAGGGACAGGAAAAGACCCAGAAGAAGACCACATGGGAGATGGGTGGATGAAATTCGAAAGTATGCAGGGGTGACATGGAGGAGACTGGCACAAGACAGACCATTGTGGAGGAAACTTGGGGAGACCTTCGTCCAGCAGTGGATTGATAATGGTTGACAATGATGATGATGATGATGATATGAACCATAAAATCATGAATGGAGGTCATTGCTTTCAATGACCTCTATTCGGGATTTTATGGTTCATATGACAATACATTATGTTGCACATAATATACAAGTTTTTATATTTGAACTGTCAGCAATACAACATGAAGAAGTCATTGTTTGTACATCGGGCCGAAGTTTAGGGAAAGGCGAGTCATGCATTCGATTTTATACGTGTTGAACAGAATTATATGCGATACTTGTTGACGCAAACAGCAATATTTCTTGTTCAGTATTAGATGTGTGTTTATTGGATCACATGTCTGTTTGAGTTGTCCATAAAATTATTATAATTTACATGTATTGTTTTGATTTGAAAACAAGAGAAGTAAATTTTTATTCCTGGTAATATAATTGAAAATATTTGTATTTCTAGGCAAAGGGAAGACAGCTATACCTCAGATTATTCGTCCTTGGTGTCCCTCAAGAGATAATGATGTTCATCCAAGGCAACTACAGATTATGTCTCAAAATTTGCCTGTTTATGTTGGTTCTCTTCCTGGTCAGGAGACTCAGCCTTATGCAAGATTCAGTGGTATGGCCAACCAGTATGAGTCTCTTGAAACCAATGGCATGCATCATGCTGATGATGAACCAAAAGATGTTTCAAGAACTAGCTCCTTGAGTTCCTTAAGTGCAGATTCTGAAGATCTTTGTTCATCAAATGCAGCTGAGAAGGAACAGTCTGTCCCTCTGCGATCCCAGGGCAGCACTCGTTCAAAGATCAGAAGGAGTAAGCATGCAAGAAGATCAATAGAGATTGTTCCTCCAGAAGAGGGCCATTCTAGTGATGACGACAATAAAAGGAACACTGTCCAGGAATCAAGACTCGGCCAACTTCACCTGGTTTCGATTCCTTCCAGTGACTGTGAAGAAAAAGGAAAGGAAGATGAGAGAACTAGGGAAAAATCAGGAGTTACACCATCAAATGCAATTCCAGACCTTTTAGAAGGTGCTCGTGTTCATCTTGATTATGGAAATGGCAGTTATTCCGAAGGAAGGCCTTTCCACCGTGAAGTTAAGTCTACTGGTTCTCCTAAAGCCATGACTGACTCTGTAGAATTGCGTAGGGGAGCTCAGTTAGTCACTGCTGAGTTAGACGATGTAGTCGACGATTTTACTCACAGTAGTAGTTGCTTTTCAGATTTGGAGAATGCAAAACCACCATCTGTGATGGGAGAAATGAGCATGACAAGTAGTGGGCTATCTGATCTGCTTTCTAATGGCAATGGTTGTTACATGAATGGGAAGCATTCAGCTGACAGGAGAAGAAATATGAAAAGATCAAAGAAAGCAAATGGAAATCACAGATTTGTTCTGAAAACTGTGAGACAGGCATTTAGTGGCAATGCTGACATTCCAAGATCAGTTGAAAATGACAACCTTCCATCATTAAGTGGCTCCCTGGAGAATATAAGCATGAAAAGTAGTGGAACTTCGGAGATGCTTGAAAATATCAATCCTCCATCTATAATGGATGAAATCTCCATGACGAACAGCTGCACAAGTTTGAACAGTATTAATTCTGATGTGTTGGAAAGTCGTTCCCAGTCACTAGCAGATCCAAATCTAAGGAGCAATTCTGAAATGTTTCAGCGGTTGAATGCTGCTGCAGCTATGGTTCAGGTGTACTCTCGTGAATTATCAAACATCATGACTGGCAGCATGCGAAGTAGTTTTAATTCTGATAATTTAGATTCAGTGAATCCACCCTCTGTGTTTCAGGACATAGCTGAAGTGACCATCGAAGATGGAACAGAAGTCATGACTGACGCTTTGGGTTCAGACTCTGAATTAGAAGAAGAACTTCCCCATGATGATGAAGCCTCTGTGCCCTCTGACACCATACATTCCCCTCATCACTTGCTTATGAAAGTTGATCAGGTCGATGGAAGCACAGAAAATCTTGTAAGTTCCATAGATGGAGATAGTGTTGGTCCTTTAGAAAAATCTGGTTCAACCACGAGGCGCATAAGCAATCTAGCCGTCACTTCACAAAGTCCAGCTGTAGCAGCAGCTGGAAGCAGCAGCACTCAGCATGATCACATGAGGGCAAAGCAGTTCCCTGAATACACAGATAGTGAAGCAACAGCTGTTGATGATGTTTTCATGGAATCTAGTGAGCAAAGTGTGACTCCTCCTCCAGTGCGTAAAGGTCCTCGCATTGTTAAACCCATCAATAGAGAAACTGTCCGCCAAATGCAAGAAAAGAAAAATGCAGAAAAAACAGTCAAATCAGTTCGGGGAAGGGCCACACCAATTTCTTCCAAGAATTTGTTGCAACGATTAACCAGTACTAGGCACAATGTACATAATAAGCCTGTTCCTTTGGCCAAAAAAGCACCTGTGCTCATTAGTGCAGTTAGACCCACTAGGACCTCAGCTCTGAGAGCATCCCAAAGTCAAAAACAGGGTAACACAAGAAGCATTGGAGGTCGTATATCTCCAAGAGCTTTCCTAAGTAAACCACCGTCAGTGTCTTCCAGATCTAGTCCAAGAAATGCCAATGTTCCTCCTGCTTCAAAAGATACACCAACAAGCACAGTCACTTTCCATCCTTCAAACAGTAGAAATATTTCTGACAAATCAATACCCAGGGGAAAAACAGATGATGATGAAAGACCTCATCCTCCTGTAAAACAGAATACCTTCACAAAAGATAAGCCATCACAAAATGCTCCTCAGATATCACCTCTGAGTCCTAGTAACCCAGTTTTACACCCAGAGCCTCGTATGACAAAATCGCAGAATGACTCTTCAGTTTTGGACCAGTCATTTCCACTGGGGAATGGTCTCAAACCAGTGAGTGTTTCCAGTGCATTGGAATCTCCTACAGGCAATGCTCCTAAAACTGCCATCAAGAAACTTCCTTCCTCAAGTTCTCCTGCAGTGAACCGAAGTTCAAGTAATTATGGCCTACGCAGAAACTTGAGTGCTCCTATCCAGAGAAAAGCGGGTGGCTCTAAAGGTAGTTTAACTTCTTCCCCTAGCAGTCAAAGTCTTGGGAAGACAGAAGAATCAGGGAAAAAAACTTTGGGTAAGTTTAAGAACAATTTGGATTGTCTTCACATGTACTAATTTTGCACAGTGTCACATTATCTAAGCTTCTTTATTTTTAGATGCCCTTCAATAAGTAGGGGAAAGAAGCACTGGTGATAGTGCTGCATTTGTCCTTAATATAATAATATCCTGACCAAAATTCAGCAGCAAGTTCTGATGAAAACTGGCATGGGAAACACTAACCAGAATGCAAATGTAAAGTGATCCTTTCATATCAATTGAAAGTACTGAGCATAAACTATAAAGAAAATACACATCGTGGGATCATGTTAAACATTTTAGTGTAGGTTAAGTGCCAAAAATGTGAATACTGTATTCACTGTTAACTGTAGAATATATCCATCAGACACGAGACTTTTCTGTGGATTTTTGGAATTCCACATTTCTTATCATTTGGATCATTCTTGAGATCAAGGCAAAACTGAAGAGAAATTTTTGAGATATTGGGTAGGAAGTATGGAGTTCACATGGGTTAGAATCTGAGCTGTGAAAAAGAGACCTTGAATAGGGGGAAGTAAACAGTATATAAACAGCATACCAGCTGATTTACCAATTTTAAGTCATTTCTCTTAGCTTCCAGACTGCCTCTGTGAAGCTCTCACTTATCTGTTATGTAATGTTTATTAGTGAAAGGTGCTATTCCAGTTGCCAAGTGGTCTGAGGCACCATAAATTCCACAGAACCAGTACCCTCTTGAATTAGGTAGGGACAAGCTACTTATATACCTACAAGTTGCTGATGCTAGTTGTTTACCCCCCCCCAAAATGGCGAAATTTCTTTAGGTAATTTTGGAGAGTAGCTGGTATTTGTTTAATCAAGTTTTTTTCCTGGTTGCGTGTATATGTTTATAACCATGATTGAGTTTTCCTTCCTGGAAACAAAATTCCATCTTTCAAAAATCTCCAAAAAATGGAAGTTTGGTGAAGCAAAAATTTCTTACATGATCATAATTTTTGTCTGTCAATGTGTTTGCTCTCTGGCCCCTAAACATTGTTAAATGTCATTTTAATCCACAAATGCATGTATTTCAGCATGTAAAAGAAGGCAAAAATTTTTGAAAACAGAAGTATATGAGCAAATTTTCAGATGTTATATGAACAAAAAAGCAAAAAATTCTCTTGTAATCAGATTTTTCCCCCTTTTGATGCTCCCCCTGTTCTGTATTCTTGTTAAAGACTTAAAATGCTGTATTAAATGTTGTATTTGGGTTAAATGTTTGTATTTGAATGTTTGTATTTGCACTTGAAAATGTTGTATTTGCCCATCCTAAATGTTTGTATTTGTGCTTGAAAAGCGAGTCAAAATTTTCTGCAAATGGAAGTGATGAAGTTGGAAACTTTGTAAGAAGTGATGCATGATGAGCAGAAGTATTCATCCTTTTCAAGTCCAACATTTAAAATAGTATAACTATATTAGTAATCCAAATTTCTTGGTGTAGATTATAAATAAAAGTTTCCAAGCTTTCACACCTCAACCAGATGGCTTTACCAAGGAAGGCAGACAGCTAACTTCCTTGAAAAGGCCATCTGGTTGATGGGCAAAAGCTTGGAAACTTTTATTTACAATCTATGCCAAGAAATTCGGATTACTAGTATAGTTATACTATTTTAAATGTAATTGGTGTACAGTTCCTTGTTATTAACAAGTTTGCCATGCTATTTAAAATAGTGAAAGCCTTGTTATCCTTATTATCATATTTCCCTGGTCCTGAGGTTAAAGTTATTTCAACGTAATGGGTGAAAGTGTAAACATAAAGTCAAGAAGAATGAACATTGAAACCTATTAGGCTATACAAACTGAAGTGCAAAGATAAAGCACAATTGCATCTGAAGTTAACCTCCTCATAAAAAAAAAATGGTAGGGATACATCAGCCATTTCTCCCAAATATTTTCTGAGGACATCAAAATAAAGCAACAATGAAAAAATGGGAGGGGGAGGGGAGGGAGATATTATCAGCAGAAAGAAAAAGTTAGCAATGGATGCTGTTCAGCTGCAGAGTCCGTGGAAGACAAATGTGGCTCTGCAGTTTGCTGGAAAAAAAAAAAAGCATGGAAATCTTCCTAACAAGAGAAAACTTAAATTGATGTGCAAACAAGTACAATAACAAAAATAGCTCAGTGTTTTTATAGCAATCTCTTTGAAACCATATCCCTTGTATTGTCATTTTTTTACATATTCAAGTTATGAGTGAATTTAATTGATTTGCTACCAATATTGTGGCTCTTTGCACATACTTAAACTGTGTGAAATGCTACTGAGCAAACAAAACAGTTTGACTTATTTTATGTATTGCAATCCTTGGCCAAAAGAAATCAGTAGATACATTGTATCTAATGTCTGCAATTCTAGATTTGCTTTAGTAAATGCACAACTTTCCTAGACCATTCAGTACAATTCCCAGCATAACTCTTATCTTTTTCTCCTGTACCACCAAACTTTTTGTAGTCATTATTTGTATTTAGCATTGGTACACACACACACACACACACACTCTCTCTCTCTCTCTCTCTCTCTCTCTCTCTCTCTCTCTCACACACACACAAAACTCCAACAGCACTACGAGAAAAATCTGTTGATTGAATTCCCTCTTTGTAACAGAAATGGAGGAATGCTTCCTAGATATCCCTTTGCTTATCAAAGTATCTTCACAACTTTATTTACCCCAATTATAAGGAAAGTAATTTAATGTATTAAATGTGTTAATACACATTTAATACATTAATTTAATGTAATTAATGTGTATTAAATGTGTTTGCCAATAATACAACTTTATTGTAGAATGTTTTAAATGAATATTTTAATAAACTATTCAATTAAAACATTCTACAATAAAGCATGGAACATAAAAATAACTTAGCAATAGAACTATAAATCTTTTCTTCTTGAAGTTTGTCCACCACGACGTGAACTCCGGCAGCACAATGTGAAGAGAGTTCAAAGTCATACCTTTTCGAAGATTGAAACTTACAGTAATAGTAAACTGCTCTTCAAAACTGTATTATTTCTTCTAATGTATTCCTGGCAAATTTTATGTGCCTGTTAATTTCTTTTTCGATGTGGCCCTCACTTGACATCTGTTGTCTAAGGTAAAGATGAAGACATTAGTTGCTTCTAAATTTGTCCCATCAACCTCTAATTCTTCAGCTCTTGTAAAAGCATTGTACAACAATTGCCTATCTTTTAATATCAGTTGTATTTTATAAGGACTTTGTTCTGTAACTGTAATGCAAGTAATTAAATAAATTTTACAAATAATTGAAACTATTGTGATGTAAATGTATACAAGCTTCTTTTACATATCTTACATACTATTAGTTTGTGATATTTGTGTTTTGCTGTTGAAAAAAAAAACTGGATTTTTATTTATATGTACACTTGCTAGAAATGCCACTTTTTTACAACAACACATGAAATGTGGTGTAGTGAAGTTATTCCAGAATTCGCTGTACATTATTAGTATTTTCAAATCGCCCATGGTATTGGTAAAATACTGTGCTAATTGTTTCACCAAAGCAATTTTCCATTAAATATTTGCCAGCCCCAGGTAACTTGAATACTAATGAAAAATAAAAAAAATAAAAACTTAAAATCTGTGTTAACAAAATGGAGAAACCAATGTGGTGTGCAAACTGTAGCCTGCGGTTAGCATAATTTTCCAGTTTCTGTGTTCCAAACTGATTTGGGTAAGCAGCATGGTTGTTAATGAATAAAACTAATTCTTACCTGGTCGTTTCAGTTGTGATGTGACACTGTTAAGTCAAATTGACATGATCATGCTATGATGTAAGCTTCTGCTTAGTTGTCCTCATCTTTGGCTAATTTGTTGCGTACAGATAATTCCATGAATAATTGTTCAGTGAATTTTTTTGTTCTTGTTTTGGCTGATTTATCCTTCAAATCAGAAGCACATTTTTTAAAACACATTGAAGAAAAGTGTTAGCAGTCTAGTGGAAGCATGTGAAAAAAAGAAAAATTGTAAGCTTTTTAAGCTCCTTCAAAAATCAATTCCCAAGGACAGATAAATGTTAAGACATAAAACAATACCGATATATCGTAAATAAAGCATTCTCTTATTACACATATATATCACTAACATATTATCTGAGATTCAGAAGTTAGTTACTCTAAGAAAGTTCATCTGCCAGATTAAAGTTTAAAACTGATGAAACTAGATTTTACTTACTGCTGATTTATCAAACATCCCCATTTACATCGATCTCTGTACACAAGATGAGCTTCACTGACATCCATCACACACAACACCTTTTTTGCTTCGTGCTCAGTCTTTTTCTTGTGCAAATATTCCTGAATCTGGTCCTCCCATGATTTCCTTGGCCTTCCTATACCTTTTTCCCTCCTGCCATTTGGGCTGAATAAATTCGCTTAGTAGTCATCTCACCTCTCATTCTTTCAACATGACCAAACTGCCGCAAAATATTTGTCTCCACCCAACTAATAACATATTGCTTCACATTGCACATCTATTGGGTTGTCGGAAAAGTCATGGTAGTTGGGCGGTTTTGGAAGTACTAGAGGCGTGCACAGCTCTGTTATCGCTATGGCATGCCAGTTCTAGCTGCAGTCTAAAAGGAATAGTGAGCGATTTGGTTGATTTGCACAGATTTGACATCAAGTTAAAGATGGAAGACCAAACTGTGCATTTTTGCCATATTTTACTGTTTTACTTCCGTAAAGGGAAGAACTCGCATCAAGCTTGTGAAAAGTTGCGTAAAGTGTACGGTGATAATGCTCTACAAGAACGTCGGTGCCAGCGGTGGTTCGCAAAATTCTGTGCTGGTGATTTTGACCTCAACGATGGTCCTCGGTCTGGGAGGCCAACCGAGGTTGATGACGACCAAATCAAGGCTTTGATGGAGTCAAACCCACGTTACATGACACGAGAGATTGCAGACACATTGCACATCGATCATTCAAGCGTTTACGACCACCTGAAAAAGCTGGGATACGTAAGCAAGCTTGATGTGTGGGTTCCTCGTGAACTCGAAGCTCAATTGACGGCGCGTATAAACATCTGCGATATGCTCATTAAACGTGAGGAAAACTATCTTTTTTTTTTAAGCGACTGATAACTGGTGACGAAAAGTGGATTGTGTACAACAATGTGCTGCACAAACGGTTTTGGTCTCGACGTGCTGCTTCGCCTCAAACGACATCCAAAGCAGGCATTCATCAGCGGAAGGTTCTGGTTTCAGTGTGGTGGGATTTTAAAGGTTTCGTGTTTTTTGAGCTCCTACCACGCAACCAAACAATCGATATGAATGTATACTGTCGACAATTGAACAGTTTGAACGAATCCATCATCCAGAAACTTCTAGAGCTCGTTCATCGTAAAGGTGTTGTGTTCCATCACGACAACGCAAGACCATGCACAAGTTTGATCACCCGCCAAAAATTATTGGAGCTTGGGTGGGATGTGTTGCCACACCCAGCATACTCGCCTGACCTTGTGCCGTCAGACTCCCACTTGTTTCGCTCTCTTCAACAGTCCTTGCGTGGTGTAACGTTCAATTCAGATGAGGCTGTAAATCAGCACCTTGTACAGTTTTTTGCCACAAAAGACAGGTCCTTCTATGAACGAGGCATTCTGCCGCTCACTGACTGATGGCAAAAGGTCATAGAACAAAACGGGCATTATATCATTAATTGATCTTTGTTCTTTCTATCAATAAATGACTTTTGCAAAACATGGCTAAAATATGTCGTGACTTTTCCGACAACCCAGTACATTCCCTACATGATCAGAACGTATCTTGCCACACAACCTCCAATAAATAATGCATCCAGCACACAAATGGCTCCTATGTCTGTTCTGTAGTACCTAGGTTTCACTGTCATACATCAGAGTAGAAACAATTACACTTTCATATACAGCCATTGAGGACTTTTTGAGAACCTATCATTCCCATGAAATCCACCTAAAACAACTGACTTTCAAAGATGAATTCACTCTCCTAGTAATTTCACCATTTAATTCGTTTTCTCTTTCAAATGTGCTTCCTAAATATACAAATTCATTCACCTGGTCTATTTCTGTGCCATTTAGACTGATTTTGCATTAAGTACTAAAAGTTCCTTACTCAGAAACCATAACTTTGGTTTTTCCCTTATTTATACTCAGTCTGAATTTCATACAAACTCCATACATCTGGGACAAACATACTCTGCAACTCACTTTTGCTCTCTGCCAACAGGACTGTGCCATCGAAAATCTGCACTCACAATACCAAGACATAAAGCAGTATTACCTATTTTGGCATCACACATACATGCATCCATAAATATACTAAACAGCCATGGTGGCACTACACAACCTTGCTGACTCCTGCACCAATAGAAAACCATTTCGATAAACACCATTCACTTGTACACATTCTCTTGTACACATTCTCTCTTTGCCAGCATACATAGTTTTCACACTGTTAAGCGATTTCCCAGTTATACCATATTCAAGATCTTCCTCAAAAGTACCTTGTGTACTTGGTCATAAGCTTTCTCTAGATCTATGAAGGCAGCAAAAACTTTCTTATTCAACAGACAAATACTTTTCAATTATCATATGTAATGCAAAAATTTGGTTATTACAGCTCTTATCAGGCATAAAACCACTCTGTACTTTGCCCCACCTCTGATCTAAAACCTCCTATCTTATTGTTAATGATCTTTCCAAACACTTTCCTGGCATGCTCAGCAGGCTGATACCACAGTAGTTCTTGCATTCAGTCTGATCACATTTTTCCTTATACAAAGGAACAAAGACAGCCTCCCTCCAATCCTGAGGGACCATTATTCATTCTCAGCACAACTGATCAATTTCAATTAACCAGTCAATTACAGAGTCACCACTATATTTTAACAAATCAGAAGTTATGCCATCTGCTCCCAAAGCCCTACAATTTTGAAGAGATTTTATAGCTTAACAAACCCTTTCCCTTGAGATACCTCATGTGCTTCCTTCTATCACTGTGTCATCATCTGCCTCAAAATCACCTTTGCTTTCATGTTCTAATAACTCACAGAATTATTTACTCCATTCTCCACTTAACTCATTAGGCTCCCTCATCATTTCTCTTATCTGGTTCTTCACACAACTTAAAACATTATGTTTCCTGTGTATTGTGTACTATCAGAATGTTTGCTATTTTTACAAAAAGGCAGTTCATGCTTTTAAATTCAGAAAAGTGGGGGAATTATGTGAAGTTTATTTTACACATTTTTTATTAGGAATATTTTTAGTGTGGAAGAAAAAAAATCTCCTTTTTTTTCCCCCACCTAAATTTGTTACACTGTACTCATCAAAATAAAATCAGAAAAGTGTTCAAGGATTTACATTAAAGGAAAATTCTGCAAAGAATGGTTAAAATAAATAAACAGATGAATAAGTAAAAATGGCTTTGCAGAAAGGTTGATGTTTAGTCAGAATAGAAGGTGACCTGCATCAAAGAAGAAATTAATAGGCATATAATACTTGGCTGGAGTGTATTTAGAAAAAACTGTACACTCTTTCTTTGGTGATGTAAAAAGTTAAACTGCTGACTTTTAATAAAAGTAGTTATCTAAGTTTGATTATTGTGGCCCATCTTTTTAAGTTTGGAAATGTGCATAATTTAGCATATTTCTTTTAGGAAAGAGGAGCCCCAGCTCTAGCAGCCTTACTGGAAGAGGTGGCAATACCATTGAGGGACGTGGATCTAGCTCTGGCAGTTTATCTTCTTTTCCTTCTGCAGGGGTGCCTGTGAAGGGAGGCAGTGGCACAAAAGAAGTTACTAGTAAAATCTCTTCCATATGGAAGCGTAGTGAGAGTAGCTCTTCAACAAATAGTGGGCTTACAGATAACGCATCTAGTGTGGATAGAAGTTCTCCTGCTGGCAGAAGTAGTAGTACATCAGACCGAACTTCAAGCTCCAAAACTCCACCTGTGACAAATAGGTAAGTTACACATAGAGCTGCTATGAATTTTCAAAACAAAATTTAACAGGTCTTGATTTTAAAGCTAGTCTTTTCGGGTGGGGTTATCGTAAACAATGAGACCTTGACCTTATAACCTGTCAAATTGCACTCAGGAAACTTGTAACATAGGGCTGGCTTATCCTGTTGCTATATTAGACGAGTGGCTGTTGTAGCAAAACTAGAAATGCTGCAAAATACTTAAGTGCACAATAGGATTACCTTCACTTTGTGACACTAGAAGTGTTACGGAACCTCACTTATGAAACAATAACTTTGTGGGCAAGGAATGTTTGAGATGCATATGTGTCTGATCAGTTTGCATAATGGTTGCTGCTGCCATGGTGTACAATGAAACTGTTAAAATATGCAATCTTCTGACCACATCTTTACATGTATATTTATTCACATCAGTAGATTCTAAGCTTGCACTAATCCAAGGAATATTTCTTTCTTGAAAAAATAAGAATGTGCTTGGTCTCCTGGGTGGCTCTGTCCATTGAAGTGGCATTGATTATTCTTTTATGTCTTAATTAAATTCCATGCACTTGTAATTTTAGGTGCCTATGCAGATTATTATGTGGATGGCTATACCAGCTTTAAACTGCAAATGATGAATAATTTTGGTCCATACACATTGAGGGTGTGGTGCATTCCACAATCTCTTTGTATGCTCATGTCTTCCTGTTCAGTTTTGCTCCTGAGCACTCCTGTTTCTTCAAATTGAATAAGCTTCCTATGACTTGATTTTGCTGATTTGTTCTAGAATCAGTGAATCATGCTCTGTTTCAACTATTTTTATCTAGTTCTCAGCAGTTTGACCACAAATTGTATTTATATTAGTTTATCACAACATGAATTAGTTTCTCACGTGTTGAAAGTGTTAACCATAGAAATTTATGAAAACATTTTGATTTCAATATTTGTGTGTGTAGGCGCATCTTTGATTTTCTTAAAAAATAAAAAAATTCAAAAAAATTCAGTGAGTCAGCATTGAGGTATATGTGCCATAGGTATTTGAGCACAAATCCATATCAGAGTTATGTATAAATCAACCCTAGTTTTGTGCCTCAGAAAGCTTGAAAATGTGGTGACCTATATACAGATCAATGTTGAAAATTTTGCATTTGAAAGAATAGCTGTCATTGCCAGACTTTGCATACTTAGGCATAACAAAATCAATTAACTTTTCAAAACTTATTTGATCCAATGCACTTTTGTATAGTAAATAGATGCAATATTTATATTAATTTGTTACATAAAATGAAAGGCACTGTTTGTGACTTAAATGATTAAGTAGTAGTTTGAAATTGTAAAATTTTTGCATTGACAGAGTTTGAAAAGGCAGTTTTAGTCAAAGCCATGAAAGTATTAGTCTCTGTGGTTTTTTGTTGTTTATCATTTGACCTGGTCAGATCAGAATTTGTAACTTCACATATTAATTTCTGTTGGAATTATTGCCTATATCAGGGATTGGCAAACTTCTTTTTTGTAAGGGGCCAAATAGTAAATATTTTAGGCTCTGCAGGCCAAGAGGCAAGTTCGAGGATGTGTATATATATATATATATATATGTGTGTGTGTGTGTGTGTGTGTGTATTTTTTTTTTCTTGTTATTTAAGTAGGTATGCCTACTTAAATAACAAACAAAAAAAACATGTTTTCACAAATTTATTGAACAAAATGTAATGTGGTAATAATTAGACCAAAAAAAGACTACAATTGTGTGAAATACAGTGTTACTAATGAAAAGAATGGAATTGCTGTTTTGGGGTATAACATTTCACCAAATTGGGGTTCTAATGACGATGTATATTGTACTCTTTTAAAACAGCTATAGTGTCATTGCACAGTAAACGCAATGCTTTGTCATTTAATTCAGTAACAAAATAATTCACACTCCACTCTGCCTTAAAATTTAAGCACGACTTTCAAAGTTAACTTTTTTTATTCTTTTCTGGTTTTGACAGTGACATGAAGGATATACAAGGGTAATCAAACGAGAACAAAATGTTGTAGAATAGCAATACATGTGGCACTGGAAATGCTGCCGAATTATAACTGCATGGTGTCACAGCAGTGGCAACCAAATGCGAAGCTATAGGAGTGCCCTGTACGGTCGTATCTTTCAACTTCTCAACTCAGTGGTTGGCTATTCCATTATAGCACGTACTTTGACATTTTAAAGACTTTGAAATTTTAAATAATTTGAAAATGTAAAATCCATTCCTAGAGATTGCTGGCCGTACAAAAAGAGGCGGTGGGCCGGATTTGGCCTGCGGGCTGTAGTTTGCTGACTCCTGGCTTAGACTACAGTATAAAATGGTGACATCATTAAGAATACAATATTTGTAATTCTATTAAGTTTATCATAACAATGTTATGATGTACAGAATAGGAACAGCAGTTTTATAGTATTGTGAAAAACAAGGAACCATTAGTGGGGACTTTTTCTGTTTGTATATGAAAACTATTTCTCAATGTGAACAGTACATGTATGATTTCATTTTAAATGTTTTCAAATTTGTTTTAAACAGATTTCTGTAAACCAAAGAATGCATTATCTTTCAGGTCCAGTACAGCCACACCGACACCCTCTCAAGAGAGTATTACACGCAGTACAACATTTGAGAAACTTTCAAAGGTCGGAGGAGATGGTAGTGTGAGTGCCAAAAGTCAATCCAGTGTCAGGTCTTCAGCAATGCAACCTGTGGAAAGGAATGCTAATATCAGACTTCCTACAAGTGGTAGCAAGAACATTTGTGGTCTCAAGAAGTCATCTGTAAGTCCAAAACCCAGTGGTGTGATCCTTGTTGCAAAAAGTAGGGGAAGTACCATTGGCATTGCCAAACACCCTAAGCCTGTTCCTCAGAACATGCTGAAAACAAAAGTGTCTAGAGTGCAAAATCAGACCAGTGCTTCTGCTTGTGGGAATGAGACAGGTATTCATGCTCCACAAACACATTCCTCTTGTGCCTTGGAGCAAGAAGTGAACAATTCTTCTGATGCAAAAATTGTTAAAGTGCTACAACAACTGGGAGCAAAAACTTCCCCTGTGTTGGAAGTTGTTCCTTCATTTAATTATGCCCCTTCTTCCTGCAGTAAAGCTGGCACAAATGAGAAAATCAAAACAAAAGCCTCTAGTGTGGATAGTGATTCTATCGCTGTTGGCTCTCGTCAGTGCAGTGAAGCAGCAGATGATGACAATGATGATGATGAGGAGGAGGAGGAAGGATCTGTGTCAAGTGAAGTGCCATTAGATGAGGAGGAAAAATGCTAGATGACAACTATGTAAAAAACTATTGCAGTGTAAATGTATAAAGAATTTTACTTTACTGTATGAATCTTGTGCATGATGCAGTTTTTCCTTCCATTTGTGCATGTGTTTCAGATACAAGCTCAAACAGATGTGTGCTATAAATTGACTTGCCAAAGAGTGCACTGTGAAGGACAGCACAGTGTTCTTTGAACTTTTGTATTTAAATTAAAAATTAGTTGATTTGAGGAAATTGTGCACTTGTAAACTTAAAGTATTACTTGTACATATAATATAAACTGCGTGCATATTGAACAAAGCCTATCCCCCTCCTCCCTGCTTTGCTCTCCATACCAGTAAAAAGAGTAGCACATTCCTGTTGTGCATATCAAGTCAGATGTGATTTTTGGCTTCATAACAATGACCACTGAAAATTGTATTGAATATTTCAGTGAAATTTATAATGTTTAGTTGATGTAGAATACATGGATGCAGATGTTTTCTATGGGGTGGAGGAGAGGGTTTATTTTGCAAATTGGTTAATCAGATGGTGAAATAGTGCCATTCACAAAAGACCATGTGCTTCAGAGATGAGTTTAGGCAGTTTTTCAAGCCACAGTTGATTTCAAACTAAATATATTACATATTCCGAGTGCTGCTGATCATAAAAACTTCTTAGCTCAGTCACACACACACACACACACACACACACACACACTGTATGATTAATATATATAGCCCACATGTGGCCAAAACTTCTTTTTATTCAATATACTGTAATTGTTTCGAATGAACTGCACTATTCTGAAGTCAAATTATTAACAATTTGAATTTTATTGGGGAAGTAATTCTTAAGAAACCTAAATATAGGAGCAGGATCGTATTCATGTCCTTTTATCGTGTTCCTTATTGATGCTGACCCCAAACTTCACTTCACCTTGGTGCTTAGACACCTTAGCATGGGAAACATGCTTGACCACTGTACAGGTACAAAGGTGGCCTTTATCATTTCAAATTACTAGGTCAAATTACAGAAATCTAAAGAAACTTTTTTATTTATAAGCTTCTGTTTCATAATGAGGGTTGTTTTTTTTTTAATTTATTTATTTTCTGTTGTGTGTGTAGTAAGATGTAAAATTCAAGCTGTGGATTGGTATTAGTCATCAATGGTATTTAAAATGCGAGATATATCTGTTACCTAGACCCAAACTTATCTCTGATCCCAAAGACAGAGTATCTCTTTCATAACTAGAGTTATTATTGTACTTAAAGTAACTGCCTTCAAATGGCATTAATGGTAGTACAGATTTCTACTGCTCTTTGAAATGTCTGTCTGGTTCTCTGTTGGTTTGGTTCCATATCCCATGAATGAACAACTGACCTGCCAAAGAACGTGTACCTGTATACTGTACAGTTTTTCAGAATTATTTTCCTTATTAGCTTGTAAGTTCGGTGGATAAAGTCTATGATATAGTACAAAAGTGAAGTACAGTGTAATCATACTACAGCATAGTGACTGCATGAATATTAGTTGTCCTGTGTCATTACTTTGGAAACATAAAATCAGTTACTCCATATCATGACCTTGAAAAATGTATGCATTTTTGTAGGATGCCATGGTTTTTTTTTTTTTTTTTTTTTTTTTTAAACTAGGAGACATAGAATTGCAAATTTGAAGCAGTCCTGTGCCTTTGTATGCTAATATACAAGATATAAAATTCATTATATACAAGCTACATTGCAAAAGACTCTCCAAATACTAAAGTATTGTGTAAGTAGGTGGCTTGAGTCAAACATGGTCTGATTTTCATCATGTCCCCACTTGCTGCCCAGAAGTAAATATGAATATAAAAGCAGATCTTCATTTAATTGAACAGCTAAAAGCCAGTTAAAAAATAAGGACCCACATAAAAGCAGACCCTTAGATTTTATGTTTAGAAAATATAACATTTATTAAATTGGCAGTAGTGTCCAGAAGAGTGTCATTGTATTTATTTTATGAATTTTCTTGATGAAATGGTTGTTTTTCCATCCCTATTAGTATTTTCGTTTTATACCAATCAATAGAGTAAGCATTTACCTCTTTAGTTAAAAACAAAGTTTAAAATCAGTACTTTTTTTGTGCTAGCTGGTGCCATCTTTCATGACCTGTAAAGTTGTTTTCACACCAGATAGCTGAGGAAGTTTCAATTTAGGAACTTGAGTTTGCACATGTTTTGCCATTGTTTATGCTGTGTTAATTAGTGGAGCAAACATTTCCTTTTCTTTTAACCACAATTGAAATGTAAAATTGGTAGTACCTGTGCTCTTGGTGCTGCGAAAATTTGTTTTTACAGCATAATGAGTAATTATTTAGATTAAATATGCAACAACACACATTTCATTTATAAGGGAAAAAAAGAATCAACTTTTTATTTTTATAAATGGAATATATGTGTTTTAACGTATTTAATCTCAATTTTTGACAGCTTCATATACTTTGCTACAGTATTAAGCATGCAACAAACATGAAACAGAAGTAGCCATGAAGATTGAGCCTGCTTTTAAAAGGTTTAGACAGAAATTTCCTGGTTTTTAATCAGGTCTTTTAAAATACAAGGACAATAAATTCTTAAAAATTGGAAGCTGCAGTTGTAATATGCCAAAGTTTCTATAACCTATGAATAATGTGATAATTAAATTACAGCCTGGACAGGTGTAGACAAACTTTTGAAACACATTAAGTTGGTTACTAATAGTCAAGTGATAAAAGTTTTGAAATGTGGAGAATGATTTAGATTTAGCTCAAGCAAATACAAATTAAGCTTCTTGCTTCATTACATGGTAATTGATAATGCTATCATCGAAAAATGTATGCTATTCTTCTTAAACTTCTGTTTCCCACTTTATATGATAACTTTAGTGCCTTGTCAGCATGTGATCCATTACTTTTAAGCAGCGGTATCGTGCAGTTTATAATGCTGACTCGCGTGCTTTCTTGAGTTGAAAATCCCACTAGCTGCAACTTGAAATAAGCATCCTTAATATGTATTGCAACTTCCACTGAAAACATGAGAACTATTGATAAAAATGGATGAACTATAAAAACCTTTAAAAATGAAATAAAACTTGAGTAAAAGCACGCAAAAAACTTTCTGATCATTAAACTTTGAAGCCTCTCAATGCTCACACATGAACCCCTCTGTCACACCAAATGCATTTCAGATGCATAAGCCATAGCCTTCATTATAGTGTTAGGTGATCTATTTGCTGTAACTGCCTTGCCATCACTGCCCTGTTGCACTTCCACCAAGGCATGCTGTGCACTCTTTGTCGGTGACCAGTCACATGAAATCATCTTAATTTTCTTTTTTATTCTTCGATTTTTTTGTTGTTGTTGTTCTTCTTCCTCTTGCTTAATTAGGTATTTTCATGTGTATGATATGTCGCATGGAGTGTTAGTATTATAATTAAATCTCTTGGTTTTTTTCTATCATTTAAAGACTTGGATATAAGGATTTGTTTGTTATTATTATTGTGATATAAGAAGTTTAATGTTTTTCCTGTCAGGTTAGGTATTATCAATGCAATACTGAATTAAGGTTTTAGTTTATTATTCCAGTTGTCCAGGTGTTCTTTCAATCTAATACTTAAATTTCTTTTAGCACTTCCTATGTATACTTTATTAATATTATAATCATCATTTGATGGTACAGTTGGCATCTGGTATACACCAGCCTTATCCAGAATTGATATAGGATCTATAACTTTTGAGTCAACATGCTGGCTGTATCTTTAACAGTTTTTTCAACTCGAAGGTTTTCACGATGACATTCATTTTTTTAATTCCTGTAATATTCGAATTATATGGTATTTTCCCACTATCGTAATTCTTCATTTTTACAATTAGTTTTAGCATTGGTTACTTTCTGTTTACAATCTTTGTATAATGTATGTATAAGTTTCACATCATAACCAAAATCAGTATCAATGCTTTTTAACCAATTCAAATCAAAATGTAGAAACCAAGGAATTAAATTAGATAAAAAGCATCGCTATCTATTTGGTTATGATGTGAAACTTATAAATAAATTATATAAAGATTGTAAGCAAAAAGTAACCAGTGTTAAGCTAATAGTAAAAATGAAGAATTACAACAATACTGTGGGAAAATACTGTATAATCCAACTATTACAGGAATTAAACAAAATGAATGTTACAAATTTTGGAGATGTGAATCCATTTTCTGGTGTAAATATGACATGGATGGTAAGTCAGATAATATCCAAAAACTTGAACATTTCGTCGTGCTGGAACGGGAATCAAACCTGCATTTCCCGGATAGCGTCCGAGTATGCAAACCATTACACCACACAGAACGACCAAGTTTCAAGTTTTCCATTAATTTCAATATAAGCATCAGAGGATTCACTAGTCAAAGCAACTGGCATTCATGTTTAGTATTACACCAAAAAATGAATTCACATCTTCAAAATTTGTATTGTATGGTGTAATCCTGTATTTCCATTCGTGCAAATGAATGTTGTGGGGCAAACCTTTGAATTACGCAGAAACTGTTAAAGTACAACAAGCATATTGACTCAAGGCATAGATCCCACATCAATTTTGGATAAGGCTGTATACTGGATACCAATTTATCATCATATGGGAATAATATTAATAAAGGATACATAGGAAGTACTACAAGAAGTTTAAATATTAGATTGAAAGAGCACTTAGGCAACTATAATAATAGAGAAGATAAAACTACTTTAATTCAATAGTGCGTTGATAATAATACAGAACCTGATTGGAAAACTTACATCGCATAATAATCGCAAACAAATCCTTAAATCAGAGTCTAAAATGATCAAGAAACCAAGAGATTTCATTGTAATACTATCAATACTTCATGTGACTTATTATATATATGGAAATACCTAATTTAGCAAGAAGAAGAATGAAAAAGAAAAATCTAAGAATAAAAGAGAAAATTAAGATGATTTTGTATGACCGGTCACTGACAGAGGGCGCACAGCATAACAGGCGCAATGAAAATTCTGATGTGGAGGCGGAGCATGACAGAGCAGTGATAAGGTGGTTACTGCAAATAGATTGCCTACCATTGATGAAGGCTATGGCTTATGCAGCTGAAATGTGTTTGGAGGGACAGAAGAAGGTTTGTGTGTGAGCATTGAGGGTGCTTCAATTTTTTTAACAATCGGCAAGTTCTTTGCATGCTTTTATTCGAATTTTATTCCACTTTTAAAGGTTTTTACTTTATTCCTTTTTATCAATAGCTGTCATATGTTCAGTGAAAGATAAGATATCCAGCATGTTTAATTTAAGTTGCAGCTAGCTGTATTTTCAACTTAAGAAATGGCAAGTCAGCATTGTAATTATCATTATGCACTGCATAATACCACTGCTTAAAAGTAATGGATCACACGCTGCCTTCTTTGGTAAAGACATTAAAGTTATAACGTGTGAAATAGAAGTTTAAGAAGAACAGAATATTTTGAGCTTAGTTATCTGTACAAGATTTTGGAATACATCTACAATAGTCTGAATTTTTTTTTTTTTAGTTTTAAATAAAAAAACTTAAAGTATATACAAATTTTCTGTCTTAGGTTTAGGATGCATAAATTTAGTTTGTCGTGAAAAGGCATTGGCTGTTAAGATGCAATTCCTCTACAATATATCATTTGGTCCTTATGGATTTCTAAGAATATTTCCACACTAGATCATTCACCCTTTAACACAAGGAAATTGCAAATCAACATTGCAGATATAAGTTTGACTTCCTTATATACTGTAGAAACCTTTGACAGCTGCCTCTGCATTCCAAGTATTTATAGTGATTTGAAAGATATTAGAGAGAGAGAGAGAGAGAGAGAGAGAGAGAGAGAGAGAGAGAGAGAGAGAGAGAGAGAGAGAGAGAGAGAGAGAGAGAGAGAGAGAGAGAGAGAGAGAGAGAGAGAGAGAGAGAGAGAGAGAGAGAGAGAGAGAGAGAGAGAGAGAGAGAGAGAGAGAGAGAGAGAGAGAGAGAGAGAGAGAGAGAGAGAGAGAGAGAGAGAGAGAGAGAGAGAGAGAGAGAGAGAGAGAGAGAGAGAGAGAGAGAGAGAGAGAGAGAGAGAGAGAGAGAGAGAGAGAGAGAGAGAGAGAGAGAGAGAGAGAGAGAGAGAGAGAGAGAGAGAGAGAGAGAGAGAGAGAGAGAGAGAGAGAGAGAGAGAGAGAGAGAGAGAGAGAGAGAGAGAGAGAGAGAGAGAGAGAGAGAGAGAGAGAGAGAGAGAGAGAGAGAGAGAGAGAGAGAGAGAGAGAGAGAGAGAGAGAGAGAGAGAGAGAGAGAGAGAGAGAGAGAGAGAGAGAGAGAGAGAGAGAGAGAGAGAGAGAGAGAGAGAGAGAGAGAGAGAGAGAGAGAGAGAGAAAAAGCATATAATCTAAAAAGAGAAACTGATCTACTTTTGAGGTTACTCACCTTTATCCCAAATATCCTTTAGTAGGATTTTTATCTCTTACACACATTTCTAACACGTAATTTTCAGTAGTTTTCATCATGGTTCAAGGCCCAAAATCACACATCACACTCAGGCAAAACTTCGGGGTTTTTTGCCCCCCCTCCCTAACTAAATGCTGATAATCAACTACAATGACACATAATTCAACACCCTAAAAACGCTTATCTAATTAAAACCTCAATAAAAAAAATTATATTCCACATTTTCTAAAGCATCAAAGTTAAAACTACAACCCATAATTAATTATAACTTCACACCGGTAATTACCGGTGTGCAGTTATAATTAATTTACAACTGTACACCGGTAATTACCAGTGTGCGT
This sequence comes from Macrothele yani, assembly GCA_039090855.1. Taxonomy (NCBI): domain Eukaryota; kingdom Metazoa; phylum Arthropoda; class Arachnida; order Araneae; family Macrothelidae; genus Macrothele; species Macrothele yani. The sequence continues at coordinate 6,269,207 of CM076994.1, read as the reverse complement.
TGCAGTTTTAGCTTTGATGTTATGGGTTGCAGTTTTAGCTTTGATGTTTTAGGAAATGTGTAATATAAGTTTTTTTTTATTGAGGTTTTAATTAGATAAGTATTTTTAGGAAGTTGAATTATGTGTCGTTGTTGATTATCGGCATTTAGTTATGGGGGGGGGGGGTAAGTTTTGTGTGAGTGTGATGTGTGTTTCTGGGCCTTGAACTACGATGTGACTACTGAAAATTACATGTTGGAAATGTAAGAGATGAAAACGGATAAAGGTGAGTAACCTCAAAATGTAGATTATGTCTAAATAGCACATTAATAATTAAGCAGCTATGTGACTTTTTTGACATTTGCAATGCTGTATGAATATAAGAGAAACTGAGTTCTGTGAGCAACATACAATTTGTAACTGCAATAGATAGTTGTTTTGATACTTTGTTTTTGTATCAGAGAGGTTAATGAAATGGTGGATGGGACAGCATCAGCATTTTGTTTTTGTAGTAGAGTATATACATCTACTTCTAGTGATAACTACCATTTGTTTGTCAATTGGCTGATCATATAGAGAACTGCTTGGGAAGTCTTAGGGAATATGTATGTGGCCATATGTATGCAGACAAGAAGTTAGAATATTAACTTCAGCTTGAGCTTCAGTTCCAGGGAGAAACTTGGTATTTAGTCAAGTTTTTCATTACATAAAGTGACTTTTAAAAGCACACTATCTAACTACAAATCATATATGGATTTTTGATTGAAACAGTTATTTTTAGATGTTTCAAGCCCATAAATCATTTGGTGTTTTATATTGTCACAATTCTGGTTCTCTTTTCTGTATGTAGCTAATAAACATGCACTTAGCATGGATGTCTGCTAACAACTGGTACTCGTGACTATAAAAAGAAAAAAAAACATTCCTGTAGTGAACACAGAACTAAATTTACTTCAATGCCTAGAAAACTTTCAGTTAATTAACATACTTAGAAAAATTGCCTTTATCATGTGGAATTGTTTGTTGTTCACACTGTCACAAGCTAATGTTTAACAGATGCTTTTAACAGGGAGGAATTCAAAAAATTCTCATTTTATCTGTTGTGCATTTATCAATGACACAAACAAGCATTTGAAATACCCACAAATAAAACAGTTGAAGATGAAAAACAGCTATTTGCAGAACCATACAGGATGAATGAAGAATTGCTGCTATTTCATTAGCACTGTTATATTCATTAGTACTGTTATACTGTACACATACCAGACACTGAATTAGGAACTTTTACTCAATATCATGTTGGACTTCCATTAGCCTTAATTACAACATATATGCGGTTAGGCATAGATTTCACAAGGTGTTGGAGTACATCTGCAGCATACTAGATATTCACCAGGCAGTCCTTTAACTGGCTTAGATTTGATGGAAGAACACTTTGCTCCTGGATCTGTTTGTCTAACATGTCCCCATACATATATGGTTTAAATCTGACCTGTATGATGGGAGTCACTGTCATGCTCACTGAACTACTTCTGGACACATCTTGTATGATGGACATTGACATGGTGTCCATGCAACAGCTGTTGCCTGCTGAATGAAAACACTGCAAGATGGACTTGATCAGCAATAATGCTTAGATAATTCTTGGAGGACACCAAACCTTCCAGCAATATCAGAGAAGCCATTTTTTACCAACAGAACATGCCCCACACCATGACACCAACACCAGAACCTTGAGTTGTGTTTGCCAAGCAAGCTGGGTCCATTGCTCTGTGGAGCTCCTGCCAAACTCTCTGCCTTACCATTGGTGCAGAACAAGGTGCACCGCAACTCATCAGACCACATGATTTTTTCCCCAGTCTTCCAGTGTCCAGTCATGCTGTTCCTGACACCCTGTAGATGAATTTTCCAGTTCTTTGTGGAAATCAGTGGTTTCGATATAGGCACATAACTGCTAATACCGATCCTTCTCAGTTCCCTGTGCATAGCTCATTGAGATATGAGTTGGGAACAACCTTCAGTGAATGCCCTGGTCCATTTTTACACACATCACATGAAGTCTTGTGTATGTACAAGCCTTCTTAGACAACGGCAGTCTTGTTCCTGACAGATTGTCGTCACACGACAGTTACACTTTTTAGACTAGCAATGTGGGTGGGTTATTTTCCCACTGGTTTAAGACTTGGGATATCTCACCTTTTGAGAAACAAGTCATCTCTGCTGTTTTCAAAATTGTTGTTCCAGCCAAGATGCACCCACAATAAGCCCTCTTTATCAAACTCCAAAAAATCCTTTGTTTTTTTTTTTTTCCATTGTGATCAATACTACAAGCAAGGTGATGATTCACAAGACCTCATACTTTGCATATAGCTGTGTAAGTGAGGTTTACATACATGCACATAAAGATTTCTAATGCGGTGGCTGGTGTGTGTCGTATGCAATATGCTGTGCAAATGTTTGTGTATAGTGGAGGATGAATGAGTGTCCAGCAGCTTTTTTTTCATGGTACCAAAGCAGTGTGATATTGAAACGCACATGAAAGTGCAAGCCATTATGGGATCAAGCACATGTGTCAGATTTTTTATTTTACATACCAGACTGACTTAAGAAAGTGCTATATCAAGAAACAGAAATCAGTTAATGATCCCATAAAACATCTTAATGTAACTTCAATAAGATATTGAATGGCAGCTGATATGTATTTAGCTCACACTTAAGAATTTCAATAGAAAATCGAGGAGCAGTGTTTGTTTTTTTACTTCTAATTAATTGTAATGCAGTTAGTGAAAGTATTAATAATGGACATGATAATCATTCATTTGCATGATAATCATTTATTGATAGATAACCTGCTGTTATAGGAAATTTATTCAGTTTTTTAGCAGAAAAATTGCCTCAGCATAAAATTTGCCATCTTAGATTTAGCATAATGCCTATTTAATGATTTAACATGAATCACAGTAAATGTCATACATCATTTCAGAGAAAAATAAAATGAAATATCTAATAAGTTTGCACTTCACTTAATATTGAAAGTGTATTACTGAACTGTGTATTTGTCCCATTATCTTGGATAAAGGAGATTACAGTATTGTTGAAAGTGAACTTACAAATTCACAGCTAAAAATGAAGACCATCTGTGAAAAAATTGGCAGCTAGTGACCCTTTCTAAATTCCATTAACTAGTCATTGTTTGAATTGTCAACTTTACAAATTTATTGACAAAAAGTAGACATCTGCTGCAAAACTGGTGACCTCTTCCTTGTGAAATTCTATTAACTAATCTCCTTTAGAGTTATTTTGTTCTGTTTTTTGGATTGAATCTCTGTGATGTGTTTTGTGTCCAACTTTTTTTTCTATAGGAATTCAAATAAAAAATATTCAGTGGCCAAATTGTTTGATTTCTTAGCTTCTCTTACCAAGGACTTAATGCAGTTCCAATTCTGTGTGTTCTCTGGATCCAGGCTGTAACCTTAATTTGGAGTAATAGGCAGCTTCTCTTAACCATTGATCTTCACTGAAGTGGGTGAATAACTGAATAGAGAAAAAGAGATCAGATTGAAAAATACATTACACACTTATAATGATAATCATCTGGACATTTTGCTAGAACTGGCCACCGTTGGACAACTGAAATATTAGACTGGACAGCAATGGACAAAGACCCAGAAGTCCAGATGGTGGATAAAATTTGAAAGCATGTTAGCGACATGGAAGAGAATGGCTCAAGAGAGAGTTGTGGAAGAGACTTTGGGAGATGATTATCTAGCAGTGGATTGATGATGATGAATACATTTTCACTGACCTTTGGGATTGCAGTTATCAGAGGAATTGAAAGTCTACTTCACATTAGCAAACCTGATGAACGTTTTTGTTTCATTGCTTTCCTTAAAATGCCAAACAACATGATGGGTGAAATTAGTACATGTAAGAAACTGTAGACTGTTCAGTGTTAGACAAAGGTGTCCTTGGTGTTAATTTGTGAAGTACTTTGTATGAAATCCTACCTTGTATCATTGTGCGTGTGTGGTTTGAATGAACTTCTCATATGCATGGTAAAGACATTAACCTTAATTTATTAAATTGTTCATGGTAATTTTCAAATGTGTGGTCATTAAGATATGCCTATATTAGGGTTGGGTCATAAATATTCCTTTGTAACCTGTTGTGCTGTCTCATATGTAAATAGTATAGAAATACAAAAAGGCAAAAGTGCTTGTTCACATGTTGGAAGTAACATCATATATCAAATCAGTGTTTTGCAACTTCTTTCATTACTGCATTTTTAAAGCTATAAGTTGCATTTCATTGCAGCTAGCTTTTTGATTTCACAAGGGATCCCTGCAATTAGGCGTAACTGAGGAAGCTAGTCAATAACATTCTTTGTTTGGTGGTTATCAAAGTTTTAACATTAATTCTGTTATATCTTTTAGGTTAAAAAACCAATGAATTGAGTTCCTGTGAAGTAAAAATAGTTGCAGTATGAGACCTATCAAGTTTCTTTTCTAAATTCATTGACATTAAAAACATATACTTGGTAATAATTGATGACATGGCTATTCTTAGACTTAACCCATAATTTAGAGATATTTATAATGCATTTTCTCTAAGGAATAAAAGGAAATAATACATCAAAGTTTTGGGTAGCACCCCAACCCTTCCTTAGGACTACAGCTATAGTCTGAGGGAGGGTACTGCTGTAGTTCTAAGGAAGAGTAGGGATGCTACTCAAAAATTTGACATATTTCCTATGAATAAAGCTCATGTTGAGAATTGGCTTCCTAGTTTCTTAATTCAGTTACTAATCAAAAACTACTATGGGAATTTTTACTACAAAATTTTTTATTTTAATTGCAAATTTTCGGAGAAAACTCTTCTTCAGGCTGTCTTTTTGTTGTCACTTATTCCTGTCACAATCACAGTTATGGTTATTTTTCATCAAATCCTGCCTAACATCTGGCAGGATTTGATGAAAAATAACCGTAACCGTCAAAGTTAACCGTAACTGCGATAGTGACTGGGAATGAGTGACAACAAATTGTCAGCCTGAAGAAGAGTTTTCTCCGAAAATCTGCAATTCAAATTAAAAAATTTCCTAGTAAAAATTCCCATAATAGTAGTTTTTGATTAGTAAATATTTTTTTATTCCTTAGGAATAAAAAAACATTATTTGTAGATAATTATAATACATATATTATTTTAGTGGTTATATGGAAACTTCTTATGTATTTCTTTTTATGTCAACTGGTATTTTAAAGGTGCCAACTAAAACTAAACTAATAATAGCAAAAGCAGAATTTTATTCAACTGTTCATTTACCATTATTGGAGTAGAGCTACCAAATGAATGTGATTTTCGAAACATGAAATTAGTTAGAAGTATATGTTTCTGTATCAGTTGTACAGTTTTGTTTTTGTGATGAATTGAGAAACTTTTTACTGCTGCTAGCAAAATCGCCTTGATTTCCCAGTTAATTTTTTGTCTATTTGCACAACACTCGAACTTCTGGCTGCTGATTTTGAAAGGCATCTATTTATAAAAATGTTCATAATGGATTCTCATATTTGTCTGTATTTTGAAATTGTTTGCATCAATTTATAGCTGTCTACATCTATGAATTAAGATGTGATAAATTCAGTGCTGAATTTATTCCTTAGGGCTCTGTGTAATTTTATGTATCCATAAAATTGGCTGTAGAGAATTCAAAATTACTGAAATTTTATCTCTATGGGATCAACTTTGCAGCTAAACTTTACTTGCATGTAAAAAAAATGGAGCATAAAAATGATTTCAGCACTTTCAGCACTGAATTAAAATGGAGCATAAAAAAAACAATTTCAGCACTGAATTTCTTGCTTACTCCCTGAACATGCCACCACAGAGATTTAAATTATAAAAAAATTCAATGTAAATGTGTTTTAGAGAAAGTAGGTTAAACAAGCACAGAAACTAGAAGTTTTATTGTATTCTTATTAATTATATGTTCAGCTATTTTCCTTGAAACACTGTGGAAAAAAACCTTCCGATTTCTAATGCTCTTAAAAGAACAGATGATAATTCCACTCACTCTTTGCATAAAATTTTGCACATGAATAAAAAAATTACATAGATTTCAAGAAAACATATCTCAGTGATTGATATACTTAAGTCATTAAATTGGAACAGTATCATATTTAAATCATTCATTTGGCTTTCACTGACTTGAGGTATTATCATCAGTGTGTCATGAATTAATCAAACTGCATATATAAATATATCATTTTAAATTGCACTTGATTGAAAATCATAGAGAAATATAACTTCATTAAAAAAAAACAAGGAAAATGCAACAAATCAATATTAGTGTTGCCCTGTTACAGTAATATAATAGCATAAAATGTGCTGGTGGTGGTTTAAACACTAAAAGTATTGAGGTTTGTTACTGAAAACATTTCTGTATTTCTTTTGTTCATTCTGTGTGACATTTACAATAATACCAAGCTTCTGTACATCCATTTGTAAACTCTCTTCAACCATTCTCAATACACTGCTAGATGAAAGCCTCCCCAAGTCTCTTCCACAACTCTGTTTTGAGTAATCCATGTCCATTCTACCATATTGTCAGATTTCACCCACCCATGTTGCTTTCTTCTGGGACTTTTCCTGTTTTTTAGCATCCAGTCTGGTATTTAAGTTATCGAGTGGTTGTCAGTTCTAGCAGTATGTCTTGTCCATTTCAGGGTTTTTACCTTAATTCACTCATGTTATTTTCCTGATCCTGAGCCCCCTGTTCCCATCTTTCCTGGTTATACAAAGCATGTACTCTCTTCTTTCAGTTTCATGCAACCTGTGAATATATTTTTTAGTTAAAGTCCATGTCTCTGATCCATAAGTAGGAACTAAAAGGATGCATCAGTTTAAACATTTATGCTCTTCAAAATTGTACTGTTTCTTCTTAATGTACTCCAGTCAAGTTTTAAGTGCCTATTAATTTCTTGTTCGATGTAGCCCTTGCTTGGTATCTGTTATCCAAGGTAAATATAAGTATCCGTTACTTCTAAATTTGTCCCATCAACCTTTAAATCTTCAGGTTTTGTAAAAGCATTGTACATCACTTTAACTTCAAGTTCATTGACTAAAGCTCATGTTGAGAACTGGCTTCCTAGTTTCTTAAATTATATACTTAAGTAAACTTCTAATACAAGTTTTTCTTCTAGGAATTTTTTAATTTGCAAATTTTCAGAGAAAACTCTTCTCCTTCATCAGGCTGTCTTCTGTTGGCACTGTTGTTCCATCACTATTGCAGTTATGGTCTTTTTTCACCAAATCATGCCAGATTTTAGGCAGGGACAAAACCTCTGCAGTCGTTGATGAAGGAATTCTGATTTTCTCAGTTTCTATTCCTTCTTTTAGTTTTCTTTTTTAAAAGTTGCCTTGGAAACAAGGAAATTCCAATCCATGTCCAGTTTCTTTAATTGCTCCAACAAGACAGGTTTATATAAGCATGTTAGAGGAACTGGTTACAACATGGACTGAAACTCCCTTAAAGTCATCAGTTTCCAAAGCAACTTTCAAAAAAAAAAAAAAAAGAAATTGGGAAAAATCAAAATTCAATCATCAGTGATTGCAGAGGGTTGCCTTTTGTCTCTGCTTAACATATAGTAAGATTTGGTGAAAAATAATTGTGACCACGATAGTGACGAAGAAGGAGTGACAAGACAGCCTGATGAAGGAGAAGAGTTTTCTCCAAAAATTTGTGAATTAAAAAGAATTCCTAGAAGAAAAAAACCCATATAGAAGTTTACTTAAGTATATAATTCAAGTTCATGTTTAATCTTCTTCCTTTACTCTGCAGCTCTGAGGAGTTACCTGCAAAAGTGACTATAACACTTAAACGAGAATTATGGAGGATAAATTTTAAAATTTTAAAATTTATCCTCTATAATTCCTGTCGTTTTTTTAGTTACTGATAGTAATTAGAGGAAGCCATGAAGTCACTAATTACTAAAAATGATGATATTGTCAACCAAATGAAGTTGGTTTAAACAATCTCCAATAACCTGTGTCCCCTTGACTTCAGTTATCACAGGATTTCAAAAACATAGTTAACTGCTGATGGTTTCACAGAATAAAGCCTTTTCATAATGAATAAAATTTACTTCAAGTTCACATAGTAGGAGTTCATATTCAATTAGTTCTTTCAGTATGTGGATATGATCAGTAGTGCTGTAGCCAGCACAATGGTCTAAGTGTGGCTTCTGACCATTCATTCAAGTAAGTCAGTTTGAAAGCCAGTGAAGCATGGATGTTGTGCTTGCCTTACAGCACTGGCCATCTCTTTTCCATGAAACCAGTGGCCCTAAATTAGGGATTTGCAACTGCTTATAGCTTGCCAAGTTGTTCACTGTGGATGTTAACCCCCCCCTCGCCTCCCCCAATAGTACTGTAGCCATTATTCCTGAATTTGCATTGCTTTGTTGGTTATGCCATCTCCAGTGCTTATTTTAAGTGATATGTAGGTAGGTTTAGTAAACAAGTAATAGGGAGCTGATGAGTTTGTCGTTCCTAAGATCCTAGAGGTCCCTTTTTTTATGTTGCAGTCACTACAGCATTGTTCCATTTACTTCCATTGTTTGAGGTATCGAATGGAAACTGGGCAAGTGTAATGTGTGGATCAAACATAGGGATGGTTGCTATAATTTAGTTGACACACACACTTTAGAAATTTTGAAGAAAGTTGTGAGGGTAATTCAGGTGATATGCATCCATTACAAATAGGCAGTTCTATTGTAAAGGATGGCCAATTAAGGAACACTCGCTCGCATACATAAAATACACCAAATGAAAACCTATGAGGGTATTAACCAGACTACTTGGTTAATATCTTCATAGGTTTTCATCTGGTGGTGTCTTTGTTATTTATGTAAGTATTCCATAACTTATTCCAGAGAAGTTTTGTTGTACCACTGAAATTCTTTGCATTTCATCTGCAATGATCCTTTCCCTTGGTTTGTCTATTCCAATGTACTTTCCCTGAAGTACTAGAGTAGAACAGACTTTGTTTCTACTTTGCAGTCAGTATGATTATCTGTGAAGATAACATTTACTGACATGGTTGATTTTATTACAATTTCAAATATGTATGCAAGTTTCTTAAATTCTAAGGAAAAATCTACTATGTGTGAAATGAGGTCCACATAAATGTTTTGCTTTTTTGTCTTATGTCTCATAGGTTCCCCAGGTTTGCCTTCTGCTGATGGCAGTGATTTTAGAGTGACTAAGTCCAGGCAAGACAAGCAGTTCTATTTATGTTATATACAATATTTAAATCCCCTGCATCTATAATAGAGAGTGCATACTCTTCAAATTCTGTCCATAGAATTGGCTGTTTTGTGAACTGTAGAGGAGCATATTTATGAGTATTAAAATTTGGAACATATATTGATTTATAAAGCACTGTCATGTTTGTACTGTTGTCTGATCTGCAAAACAGAACATCCCAGAAATAATGTATTTCCATCTTTCTCAATTTTCTGGTGAAATTGATAGACTGATGGGTACAATTGTTTTCTAGCAGATAAGTACTTAGTATTTGAGATCTGCGAAAATACCATTCACAAAATAAAAAAGTTGAATGTTGCAGAGATGCTCTCTTGAAATTTGCACTTGTGTGTGGTAAAGTACTGCCTTTGCTGATGTTGATGTTGCACACACATGTATTTGTATGTTCTTTTCCAGTTGAAATAATTGTAACTTGTTACCAGCTAAGAATGCTAGCAAATACTTTTCACAACTTTGTTGGTGTTGAATTATTTTAATGTATGTTTCATGTACTAGAATGGATCGGCATAACCTGGCTAGGCAGAGGAGGGCAGGGGTGGGAGGGGGTTGCTCATAGGTAATCCCAGAAGGGAAGCTTTAGACACAAAGTGGTGATTAAGCTTCATTGACATCCATCATACATGGCCTTTGGACTTCATACTCATTATCTTTCGTATGTATTCTTGAATTTGTTCCTGCTATGAATTCCTTGGCTATCTTCTACTCTTTCCTGCCACTTTGACTGAATAAATTCTTAATTAACACCTTATCATTTGTTCAAAATTTCAACATAGTCAAACCATCATAAAATATTAAGTCTCCATCCTACTTACATTTTGCTTCACACTGCATATCTGCCACACATATTCATTTCTCACATGATCAGAATGCATCTTGCCCCAAACTTCCTAATTAGTAACACATCTTTCTGGCACATAAATTACACTGTCTCAACAGTATGCAGGTTCTACTACTATACATTAGGGCAGGAACAATTAGCCTTTGTACACATCCATTTAGGGACTTTTTTAAGAACCCATCTCTCCTATGATATCCTCCTAAAGCAGCTATGATTTTCAAAGAGATGAATTCACTCAGACTAAATGACAAATTTAGGTGTTTTGTTTTCTCTGTCAAATATGTTTTCTAAGCACACAAACTCATTCACCTTGTCTAATTCTGTAATATTTGGACTGATCTTGCATTTGGTACTAACAGTCCCTTGCTCGAAAACCATAACTTTTGTTTCCTCTTGTTTATACTCTATTTGAATTTCATTAAACTTTGTACAACCTAGACAACATATTGAGCAACTAACTTTTTTCTCCACAAAGAGGTCTTCAGTCAGCAGCATAGTGCGCCCGCAGAATTTCCAGGAAACCAGTAGTCTATTTTGGCATCACACATGCATGCATCCATAAATATATTGAATGGCCAGGATATGTATGACATTACACAACCTTGTCTGACTCGTTCACCAATCGAAAAAACATTTTGTTAAAACACCATTCACATATATGTATGCTCTACTGCCAGCATACTGTCACATTTGCAAGCAGATTCCCAGTTATACCATAATGATTTAGTCTTTCATGAAAGCATCCTGTCACATTTGCAAGCAGATTCCCAGTTATACCATAATGATTTAGTCTTTCATGAAAGCATCCTGTTCACTTAATCACAAGCTTTCTTCAAGCAAAAACTTCCTTACTAACAGACAGATCATATATTCATACAGCATTGCATATTATTCACGTGCTATTTAGACATCTATATTATGAGGTTACTCACCTTTATTCCTAAAATCTTTTAGGAGGTTTTCATCTCTACACATTTCTAACACTTTTTTTTATGTGTTGGAAATGTGTAGAGACCAAAAGATTTTAGGAATAAAGGTGAGTAACCTCAAAAAAAATATAGATTACAACAGACAGATGCTTAACAATCATCTTACATAATATACAAATTTAGTTTGTGCAGCTATTATATTAGCAGACATAAAACCACTGACTCCCCCACTACACACACATTGATATTCTTTTCAAGACTGGTATTGAAGGATGCAAGTGTCGTATGGATATGGTGGGTCTACCACGTGTGAGAAGGCTGGTTCACCATGGAAGCAGCCTGGATGTAAAATGAATAAAAAGTTTAATAACTGTGCCCAGCAATGTTTTAATATTAAATATTGTAGAAATTATTTGTATCCCATTACTTGGAAAACTTTGAACTCTGTATATGGAATCAGCAATATCTCCAGTAACTAAGTGGAGAATTTTTTCTTTAGTACAGTGGCACAAATTTTTAATTTCGTGAAAAATTTTGAAATTATATCAGCAAATGTGTGACATTATCCATGCTATATATTCATGATTTGTATATGTATATTTCTTCACAACATGGTGAGTTCTGTTAGTGTTGGAGTAATGCAAAGCTTCTTTTCTATTGAAGTAAGCTGTGTTATTACTTTGTATGGCAGCTTGTAATAGTCAGTTGCAGCATTCTTTCAGTTGTCAGAATTGTAAAGCAAACTGAGCTGTGTTCAATATGTTATGTGGGCAGGATAGATTATTCTTATCAGTTATGATATTCTATATTTTGCTTTTATTGTTTTACGAGTGTAGACAAATTTGTGCATTCCGAAATTGTGATAATTACACACATTGACAGCTAAGGTTCATCATGTTCAGAAAACACCTGCAGTAACAGCAGAATATGAAGTGGTAGTGCTCATAGTTGAAAGCTTCCATGCACATACACAAGACCCATTCTAGTGATCCTGGTGGTAAATTGTGGTTATCAGAAATCTTAAGTATTGAAGTAATATAGATTACATCAAATAAGAACCAATAGAGCATCACTGATTTAATGAAGGACATTTATTGTAAATGAAACGGGATGCATTTGTACACTTGTGTCTGACAAAGTTTCCAGGCTGGTTTTCTTGTATTCCATAAGAGTGGAAACATCATCAAAAGTAATTCAGATGGGACCACACTGTTTTCCTGAATTGTATGCACTTCAGATTACCTAAAATATTTAACCAGTATGTCTGCAGATGGTCTTGAAATGTTCTTCAGCAGCACAGTGCAAATATATTATTTTGTACTGGCAATTTAGTTTCATTAAAATGTTCAGAATGACCTACTAAAGTAATATTAGTGGAAAGGTGATATCTTGGCTACCCATGGTATTTTTCTGTGAAGCCATTTGGATGTTCCACTGAAACCAAATTATCAAACCAGAGCTTTGACATTTGTTAAGTTTAAGTTTCTAACAGCAGCTATAGTAAATTGACCAGTGAATGCATCCTCAGGTGCCAGTGGGTGTGCTTTCATCATTCACATTCAAGAAGTATGAGAACTTTTAAAGTGCTTCCAGTGATGCTGAACAGTAGATGAAAACACTTTGAAAGCTTTGCCAGACCATGTTCCATCTGGGTTAACAGAAATGATGCAAGTATGAACTACACACAGAGACAAAATGTTGGGTAGTTAAACTGCATTTGTGTTTGGGTCACTGCAGTTTGTCATACAAAACACTTGTCACCCTTATGCCTGTACTAGCATTACCGAATCTCTGTTTCTATAAAAACATTGCATAAATTTGTGTGTTATGCACAAAGATAGCATTTTTCACTAATATGAATGCCTTTCATACTAAATCAGTGCTGCTTAGTATTTATTACACATCTTGCACCCCACTCTTTTGTACTTTGAGCTGTGGCGACGAACTCATCACCATGAATGCAGCAGTAGTGCTGCTGCTGCTGTGTGAGTAGTCTAAAGCTCTGTTCTTTGTTTGTTACTTGGAGTACCACTGGTTTTTGAGACATTTTCTTTGACACAAGAAACTGTGGAAATCTTTAGGATAAACATGATGAAAGCTTACTGCTTTGACAAGGGCCGTGTTAGCATCATACATAAGTGGGAAATGAATTTCTCTGAAGAAATAATTCTTCACAAGTACGTGGAAGGTAATGCAAATGCGATCCTTGGCACAAATGTGCAGTATTTTCACTGTTTCCATGTAGCAATCCTTCAGAATACTTGAAAATTAAAAAACAGAAATCAGGAGATGCGGATTCGATTCCCACTCCAGTGTAATGCATACCTGCCAACATTTCATGAAGCTCATCAGGAGCACATGATGATCGCCTTCCACGTGCTTACTATCGGTCTTACCAAATTTAAAATGTGACATTCTCAGCATAGCTACTACAATAAACAACCATTGAAAACACCTCAAATTGCAGGGATTTTTAATATATAAAATGTATATTTTCCCTTATTATCTTAGTGATATACATTCATCATATCTGAGAATATGTGGTTGCAAATAAATATTAAAGCTAAAGTGTTTGGACAAAAAATATGATACATTAAGAAACAAACTTTACTTCAAAGATAAATACAGGGTTGCCAACTTTTCAAGAACAGTTTGAGGAGCATCCACAGAAATTTTGAGGAGCATTTTGCCTTACTTCAGCAGTTATAAAAATATGCGCAAGAAATATTCAAAATGTTTGGAATTAACAATCATTTCTATTAAGTCAGTGTAATTTATTTTTCACTTACCTGTACATCATCTTAGAGATAAATGTGGCTTTTTTTTTTTTTTTTTTTGCCTTCTGCAGTACTTCATTTGTGAACACAGTCTGATAGCAGACACTTCCTTCCTTTGGCTTTAGCAGAACATTTTTCAATTAGCAATGCTATTGAAGCAGAAATTTCTAGGCTGCTTGTAACAGCTGCATCTAGTTCTGCAGATTGTTTTTTAAAGATATTTTGCTGGCTGGTTATAGACCACTTCAGAGATTTAATTGTCTGCTCACGTGATGAAGTCCTTATGCTGCATTTCATGATGCCTCTTCACGTTTAATTTTTTTGGCACTGCTACTGTATCATTGCCCAAGAGACAAATATTTATATATCCAAGCCTCTTGAAACTGGTGATTTTTGGAATCCATCTTGTGTTTTTTTTATCAGGTGCCATGATTTTGTTTCCAAACTACATGTTCCGACGATATGTAAGCATGATAACGATATTTGCGTAGCCAAAAAAAAAAAAAAAATTATTTAAAACGTTTCCTCGCAAGAAATGTTTTTAGCCATGGAAATTACGATGTCGGTATCCTTATCGAAGATTTCTTGAAAGGAAATATCAATAAAGACTCTATTTTTGGAGCAAAAGAACAACTTCGCAGAGCTTGTGTTTTTCTGTAGAAACTCCAAAATCTGGAGCTGTTGGCTACCCTGGTAATGTCATTTTTAAGTATTCTGAAATTGCTATGTGGGAACAGTGAAATCATGGCAGATTTGTGACAATGATTACATTTGTATTGCCTTCCATGTATTTGTTTCTTCAAGGAAATTAGTTTCCCATTTATGTATGATGTTCTCTGAATCAGTGGAACTTGTGACCTACATCCGACTTTGGATGTGAGAAAAGGTCATGTGACGCTGCAAGGAAGCACGTAATAGCTTCAACCAGCGCAAATCTGAACGGTTCTCAGATTTCTAAGCTACATCTGCTTAGGTTCAGTTGCTTGGAACTTCCTTGTCCTGGGTGGTGTAGCAGACTTGAACAGAAATCTGGAGATGCGGGTTCAATTCCCGCTCTAGGGCAATGTAATTTTCAAGTATTCTGAAGGAGTTGCTACATGGAAACAGTGAAAGTATGGCACATTAAGCCAATGTTAAGTGTGCAAAAATGCTACTGATTAATTCATAAGTTATGTGCCTAAATTATAATTATATTAAACTAACATTAAAAAGTACTTACTGTATTTTTTGTCTGACAATTTACATTTGTGATTATGCAGGAAAAACTTTAGAATGCTACTACCATTGATTAACTAGTCAGCTTTATGTATAATGTCACTATTTGAAAATGTTTTTTGTCTGTTATAAAGAATATAATTACATGTTGTTTGCTGCCTGTGCTAATGAGTTTTTAAGTGCAATTAAATGACTAGATTTTATAATCCAGATTACTTTTGTATTTTAATTCCTCTTACTTTTTTTCTGTAGTTTCTTTTTTGTACTTTTGTATGTAAATAAACTGATGTATTCATACTGTATTAAAAGTCATGCCAAGGTAAAACTGAGATGTGAAAGGTAATCATCACATTTTAGGGTGTCCGTCCTCCCTTTGTTCCAGATTTTGAATTTCACCATAATGTCTCCATCCCTTAAGAAAAATGTGGAGCATGAATTAGAGTATTGTGTACAGAATTTGCAATGTACAGATCTTAATCTCACATGCAGTATGTTGTGATGTAAAGTTATTTAACTGCATTTCCCCCTTTTGCTTCTGTAATTTTGCATTGGAATCATACATGCTCAAAACTGCTTTTGTATTTAAGTAGCTGACCATAAAATAAATGTGTTTGTATAATTTTGTGTTTACTACTCACATATTTAAGCCTCTATTTCCATGCTCATTAAAATTACTTTAATTTGTATGTTTTGAAGTTTGCTGAGAGAGCACTGGTAAAAAGTTGCCTAAATAAGGTAAATAAAACTTTTCTAATATATTTCATGCCTTCTTTATTTGAAAAACTCTTTCTGCATTGTATATAGCTCCTGGTGGGAAATATTCTGGATATATTTGATAAAGAATGGCTTGGCCACCAGGGGGCATAATTTTTATTTCTGTTTGAATTTGCAGCAAAACCTGCACTTCTTTAATATTTTTTTTACACCAGAGCATGTGTTAGAGAGCATAAGTTCAAGTTTCCATTTACAGCAATATCTGCAGGACATAAAACCCAATTTAAAAAAAAATTAACACAAGTTACCCTTTACCTTGTGGAACACTTAAGGTTTTTTAATTGTGGAGTTTTTTTTTGTAGTTCAAAGTTCTGCTGCTAGGTAGTGTTTGTGTATTTTTGTTTGCAGATGCTTATCCACTTCTAAAAACCCTATTGGAAAATTTCTTGTTTTTACTGTTTGCCATTTACTACAATAAATATGGGGAACATTATCCACTTTAAATAATGCACAGCTTACCTATTAGGTGGCATAAATGTCAAAACCTTATTTTCACTACCTCTGGGAAACATATTTTAAAAGTTTTTTTTTCTTTAGCATAGCTTTTGCATTACACAAAATTATTTTGCTAGAGAACATAGAGTTGTATCATGTTTTCTTGGAAGATATGTTCCTGCTGGTGGGAGTAAATAGCTGTTTCTATTTCTGAATGTTTTATCAATTGTAGAAATAATTTAAAAAAAAAACAGTTCCATTGATTGTGAATAACTTTGAAAAATTTTTGTTTGCGTTGGAAAGGGTTCAAAAAGCCATGCTAATTACAACTGAAAATTTGGTGTCATCATTCTAGTTTTTTTCACTTTTGTGTTTAATGACCCATTGGGCATTTAGATCTAACTTATGTCAATGGTTCCAGGTTATAAACACATGACCCATGCCTCACCAAGAATTGGGCCGCTGGTAGCCTAGTGGTCAGTGTTCATGACTGCCACGGAGAAGACCTCTGGTACGAACGCTCGAACAACTAAATATCCACCATGTGTCGGATGGGCACATTAAGCCGTCGGGTACTGGCTTCCCGGTAATAAATAAGGGTGTCTACCTCGCTTCCGTTTCACTTTCCTATCGGGCACTCTAGCCAAAATCTTCTGGCTTCCTATTTCGAAGGGTTGTTTAAGACCTGGGGTCAGACACACCCTTCTTAAAAAATCCTCTACATATGATCTCGCCAAGAGTTTGAACACTGGTGGTTAGCCAGAAGTCCACGTGTCTAACCACATCACCAAGGCAGAAAAAACTTCAGCTTTAATTACAAGGAAAAAAGAAATAGTTTTTAGTGTAACTAGAGGCTTATGTTGTTTTAACTATTGGGCCTTTGGCTGAAAAGGTGCAGATGTAAGAAAAATGGGGGTTAAATTAGTTGCCTGGAGAATTTCAGCAACTCCATTGCCATATGTTTTAATAATAATAGAAAATAAATAAAGGTTGTACACCATGGGGAGTGTTTTAGTATCGTGGCTAAATAAAGAGATGCAATTAAAACAAGGAGTCATTGCCCAATATTTTCTTGTTTCATAGATTTCAATAATTCACTTCTATTTTTTCAATGGATCCACTATACAAATCATTTAAGCCAATTTACACAAAGGAGTTGTGACCAAATTTTCACAAGCATGTCTTTTTTCTTTTTGAACCAAGAGCAAGGACTGTAATGAAAGTATGACCTGATGCTGATAGTTGGATTTTATTGGTGCAGGACAGCTTCTTTTCCTATCTCTCTATAGGTTAGCTTTAGATGTAGGTAAAAAACGCTTTCGTTAAGCAAGCCCATCACCCCTAAAGAAAAAAATTTACATTTGAAATTATTTTTGGAAAAGAAATACTGTTAATGCAGAAGTGGACAGCTGTTTTGCATTACAAACCACACTTTCAGATCGTAAACAAAACTACTGTTTGTGGAAATAGCAACACCATGAAGGAATGATGGTAATCATGTGAAACTTACAGGATTGCAGATCAGGTTAGGACATGCAAATGATTATAAGTGCAGTCATTGCACATGTCTGGGCCTGGCTGCACCCTCTGAACAGTCCAGTGAGGGGTATAAAGAGAGGGCTGTTTAGGATACACACCAATAGTGCATCGCGGACAGCGAGGTTATCAGTAGGAAGTATCTCAACCACACTTCCTGTAGTTTTCAGTGGACCATTCATTCTGGAGATATGACTTGGGGCATTACCCACTAGCACTAATGCTAGCTTTTTATGGGGTGTTGAGTACCTTTGGAGCACAGCATCATGGACCTACTGCAGTTGTTCCCACATGGCATGAGTTCCAGTATGCGGAGGACCCTCAAAATTTTACCAAATGCACAGCATAACTTCCTTTTCGAACCACCCTCTTTGCTCTTTCGGCTGTGGCCTCTGCCGCTTGTAGAATAATATAGCGATATCCACTAATCGTCTGTGATGACACCAAAACCTATCTTCCTGTGGATTTGATAGCAATATGCGGCACTGACACATTGTTCTGCTTGCTAGGGTGCCAATTCATGGGGAACCTTTTAACAGCTGGCAAAACCTGGAGAACTCAAGCTGGAACAATGGTGGATTGGAAAGACACCACCTCAGCTACCAATTGTCAGACAGGTACTGATCTTCTGCTCACCTGATAATACGACGTGGCTCTGTGCCAAATGCATGTCGTCAGCCTTGGGTGTTCTACGTCATCGTGGTACCCAGTTGATGCTAAGTTTCGCTGAGGTATGGGGGCCTAACATGTGTAGCTCTAAAATGCAATGAACTTTCAACTTGTCTTGGTACTTCTGATCCTGTCAAACTTGCTGATCCTCTACCCCAGAATAAAGTTTAAATTGAAAAACTGAATTTGTACAAGCAGGGGGGGGGGGGCAAGAAGTTACCTAGAAATATGTACACTCGCACACAATGAAATTTGCGCACCAAGAAGGAAGCATCAGATTGAACTGAAAATTTATGGACGTAATGATACAGATGAATGACGCACATGATAGCAAATACAGCTGTAGGACAATTACAGAGGGATCTGTGGCACGCAGTCCGGTCATCTTCAATAGCGCGTTGCACCACCTCGTGCGGTGATACATGCTGCAATACGGTCCAGCATGGAGGTGAACAGATGCCTGTTGTCCTGCGGCAGACTGGCCCACATGTGTTGGACGGTGTGCTCCAAATCCCGGATAGTGCAGCTGGTGGCATGTCTGGACATGATGTAGGCAGTCCTGGGCAACCCAAGCAGTGTGCAGGCGGGCATCCTGCTGGTATGGAAGCACATGGGGCTGTAGGATCTCGTCCACGTACTGCTGACCCATCAATGATCCACGTACCACTACTAGAGCTGATCGGTTATTGTAGGCTATGGCTGCCCAGACCATAATGCCTGCAGTGAAGGTGTGGCACTTTATAGCGAGGGTGGGATTGTGCAGTGCTGTTGGCCTCCACACTCAGACATGATGATCATGTCCCCAAAACGAAGTGGCACTCATCGCTAAACACCACACGCCACCAGTCTGTGGCGTTACACCCCGCTCTGGCCTGGTACCACTGCAAACGAAGCCACCGATGTTTCAGGATTGGAAGCAGATGTAAGCGGCGCTGGGATCATAGATTTGCTTCCACAAGGCATCGGGAAATGGTTATTGGGCACATAGGAGCCACCACATCTGCCTGTATAGTGGACCAGGTCCTGGTGGGATCCATTCACGCCAGGCGCACGATCTGTCGATCCTCTCTACCGGTGGTCCGCCTGGAGCCGCTCCGCCATGTGTCCACTGCTCCCAACACAGTCGGACTATATGGTCACGACGACCACCCTGCAGTTTTCAGCCCAATGATCAGGCCTCTCTCAAAGTCTAAGTTACGCAAATAAGTCTCTGGCATCTACCCAGCATTCTTGTCAGTCTGTACCCTTGCTTTCATGGGGCATCGACTACACACCAGTTCGTGCTTGCAGTGCCACCACAGGGTGTGTGGTCATGTGCAATCGCACTAAACATGGATCATCTGCATACCAGCATGCACTCGAGCTATCTTTTTGGATTTGATTGGAGCTATCTTTTGGATTCGACCACCATGAGCGACTCAATGGGCTATATACGCAGTTGTCCGTCCGCGAGTGTATATGTGTACATGGCTTAGGTAAATAAAGAATATAGAATGCATAAAAAAAAAAAAAAACTATACAATAGTCTTCCAAGAGACAAATATGCCAGATGGTACCACTGAACTGCAAATACACACACATAAGTAGCTCTAGTACAGGGTGTTTCTGCTTAGATGTATAATAAAAGGATCATCAATTCTGAACTTACCAGAATTTATTAGCGATGCGTATTGTTCAAACTGAGAATTTTTTTTTTTTTTTACGTGTCTTAATAAACTTCAACATGAGATCTACTGATGGCATGGCAAACGTCCAACCAGTATTCTACCTCAGCCCAAGTGTTGAGAAGCACAAATTTTGTCACATAACTCTTCCAGATAACTCGCCAATGTAGCGTACACCTGGCCCTTAACAAACCTCAGCAGGAAAAAGTCAGGTGGAGTTAGGTCTTGTGATGGGGGGGGGGGGGCATGCAATGAATGCTGATCCTCTCCTAATCCATGCTGTAGTAGTAATCATTGACAAACTAAAAATTGTTCCTTCAGGCAGGTGAGGCACAGCATATTAATGCAATACGTCCAGGCGTGTCAGTCCAGGTACCATGACCTTCACAAAAATAAAGGGATCGATGCTTTTGTTCTTCACGATCCCACACCAAACATTGCCATTAGGAGAATCCTGTTTGTGTACAATGTACAAAATTTTCGGACCCGGAGATGCGCCAGTTATGTCTGTTTACTTTTCCAGACATGTGGAATGTTGACTCTTCTGAAAAGGATACCCGGTCTTGGAATGTATTGTCGGCATCAATTTTTTCCATGCCGTCCGGTCGCGCGGTTTAACTTGTTGAATCTTGTACATGTAAAAACATCACCTTTTGTGGAGTACCTAATGCACTGTTGTTAGTGGGATGTCTAGCTGCACACTAGCCTCTCCGATGGATTTTCTCGGGCTTCTCTGAAATGAATTTCAAATCTGTTCAACGTTTACCAGTCATTGGTAACTAATTTCTCTGAGTTGCTGGTCCCATTTTATAATGGACACATAAGTCGGGATGTCTGTTGTATTTGCGGCAAAAATGGTGCTGTACAAGCATCGCAGACTTTTTTAAACAAGTGATAGCACACTGATGCAGAGCTACGGCAGTAGAAGATAGCTTCTACACATACACTGTACGCCCAAATTCACCTGGATTATAAACTTCTTGCTGCCCACCATCTGTCATTTGAACTAGTACTTTGTATGTTACAATTTTTTTTTTATTATACATCTAAAGTAGAACACCTGGTATTAATTACTATAGTGACAATTAGTAGTACTGCTATAGAAACAAATCAGATTTTACCTGTATCTGGGAGCCATGTAAGTACTATCTCTGTCTCACTTTGTTTCAGAGTCAGCAGTACTAATCTTTTCCTACTGCAGTACTTTTAAGAGAATAGGACTATTATTTGTATGAAACTGTTATTGGCTGGTCTAGGCACTAACATGTTAAATAAACTGTACAAAAGTCCAGCCCATATTTTTTGAAAATTTAACTTTTGTGTGAAGTTACCATAATTAAATTACTCTTTTATATACTGCTCACCCAAGTTATTACCTTGCTGTACTGTGGGCTCAGATTGCTTCTTGAGTACCTACGGGTTTAGTGTATAAATCTATGCCTCAGAAGTTGGTCATTCAGTTGTTGGGGCCAATGGCCCTAGGTAAACGGCAGTCAGTTTAGTTGTGGGACCCTTGTTTCCATTGGGGCCTCCAGGTGGGGCTCACATTACAGTTTGGTGTCAAGTAGTAAAATCTGTCTAGTACCTAAGAACCCTAGTACATCCAGCATGCAGTAGTGCATATTAGCACAATAATTAAAGCTCAAAGCAATACTGAATGAGCCAAACAGCACAAAGAAAACTTAAAAACCTGTTTTGAATGTCCAAGTTTTCTGCAGTGTCTTGAAAAAGGAAGTTTTGAGCACAGCCTAGAGCAACAGCTTTAAAGAAAGTCTTATGCAGCAGACTGGAAGCATAGACAATTGCTAGATTTGGCGAGTATGAGGCAAAATTTGATAAGTAAACTTAAAGATATCTAATCGCGTATCGAATTGCGTATCGATCAGCAGAAAGAAAAATTGTGTACATTTGCAGCATGGCTATTGATATCCTACAAATTTTGCCGGAGGGTCGTTTGAAATATTTCTGTGTTGTCACTGTCCTAGAACTCAGATTTGGGGAGGAACATGTGAAGCAACTGTGTGTTCTTCAATTGAAAAATACCGCCTTGGTCTAAGTGCTGGTTTATGATTATTCGTCCAAGAAAAAGTCAGTTTGAATCCTAGTGAGGCATGGATAATGTTTTTGCCTTGCGGCACTGGCTCTCTCCCTTTCCTGGAACGAGTGACCCTAAATTAGAGACGGACGACTGCTTACAGCCCACTGAGTTGCTCACAATGGTCGTTAAACCTTCAATCAAAAAAAAAAAAAAAAAAATCAATTGAAAAATTGCAGGCAGGAGGCCCATCACTTTCAGGAGCTTGTGACTGATGTTGATCAAATGACTTTGCTTGCAATACAGGCAGTGTATGTCGGATATTCAGGACACAATGGCACAGCATTTTTGTGGATGCAATTGCTGATCCAGACATTCAGCATTTCATGTACATGGCGGATTGCGACTCACTCAAGTAAGCCGTCTTTGCATGCAATGAAGTATGACTCATCTCATCATTTGAGGAATCAGAGAAAAACAGTTCACATGGCAATAGTTGCAATATCACTTATCTCCTTTGTGGTAATACACACTGCCGGACAATTGCTAAGGACAGATGACAATAGCAACCATAAAATGGAAGGCAGGAAAATGTGGAAATTAGCATAAGTGCGGGATACAGTAAGACGTGTTGTGCGTATGCAAATTTTGGATTGCCGAACTTGTTCGTGACGTCATAGCGCTGATAACAGATATAAAAGATTTGACACGTATTGACCGTTGTTCAAACGCAAAGTTGAAAGGGAAAAAATCAATTGATGAACTTGCAATTTTCAGTGTGTTTTCCCAACATCACCTAGATGATTTTACGCGTGGCCGTATTATTGGCAAGATTGAAGAAGGGCGAAAAATAACAAATGTTGCCAGGGAGTGCGACGTCAGCCACAGTGTTGTTTCAAGGCTTTGGAAATCATTTCAAACAAATGGAGAGTGTAGCAAACGTCACGGGGGAGGTCGTGTTCGCAGTACGACACCTGCAGAAGATCTGTACATAGTGCTATCAACAAAAAGACCGGCGCAGCACAGCTAGTGAGGTAGCAAATCAGTTTATGGTTGCTACTGGCAAGCGGATCTCCCGAAAAACTGTCGCCAGACGTTTGCATGAAGGAGGACTATACGCCCGCCGTCCTGTTGTGTGCATCCCATTGTCCAGACGTCACCGTACCGTCCGTTTGCAATGATGCCATCAACATCGCAATTGGACTGATAACGACTGGTCTGCTGCCTTTTTCTCAGATGAGAGTAGATACAGTCTATCGTCTGATTGTCGACGACAACTGATCTGGCGTGATAGTGGTACTGCATATTGTCCAGCAAACATACAGGAAAGGGACTGATATCCGACATGTAGTGTCATGGTATGGGCTGGCATAATGATCAATGGCCGTACGTCCCTCTATGTGCTTCCAACTGGGACTATGACTGGCCAACGATACATTAATGATGTTCTGCTACCTCATGCTCGCATGTTCCGTGGTGCAGTCGGTGATAGATTCATTTCCATGGATGACAACGCAACATGTCATCGAACAGTCGCTGCCCAGGAGCGTTTTGAGAGCGAGGATATTCAACGCCTCGTATGGCTAGCACGTTCTCCAAATCTTAATCCCATTGAAAATGTGTGGGATGCTTTGGGGAGGAGTCTTGCTGGTCGCCAACGCCCTCCAATAAACAAGGACACCCTCATCCGTGCACTGACAGAGGAATGGGATAAATTACCCCAACAGCTGCTTGATAATGTTGTGCAAAGCATGACACGACGTGTGGAATCTTGCATCGCCCTCCATGGTGGCCATATCCCGTATTGACATCTTACGCCGGAACGCCTGCGGACGGTAATTGCATTTTTTTCACGTTTACGTATTCTGCACAAAATGGCCTGTTTGTCCCTTGAACACGCTCCAAAGCCTTCTGGATTTCAGAGCACAATAAATTGTCTTTCTTGTAATGTCCTGGCATTCTGACATTATTTTATTTCACTTGGCATCCAACCACACTTACTTTTTTATGCGCTATATAGCCGTTTATGATCCGTCCTTAGCAATTGTCCAGCAGTGTAAGTCTAGAGAAATTTAGTGCTACCATTTTGGCTACATAAGGTAATCAAAGAAGCAAATGTAGAAAATATATGAGAAAGGAAAATAAAAAAAGAAGCTTCAAGAAACCTGCAAAAGTCGACATCAAGGGGTGGAAATTGATTCGGCTAACCAGAAGAGCCCCGAGCAGTGAAAGTGCATGCCACAAGTCTATCCGGGGATTCACTGGTTTGAAAGTTGAAGGGAGTATCAATGAAACTAAATATGAATTTGTGCTTGATACAGGGGCAGAACTACCAGATTTTTTTCCAGCAAATAAGTGTACAGATGGGCAGAGATTCACACCGTAAGTGGGGAAAATCTAGTTGCTCTGGAAACTGCGGATTTTGCCACGTAAATCGGAAATAAAAGCTGTAGACACACTGCAGCGATTGATGATATTTCTGAAAAATGGATCCTGGGGCCCAATTTTTTTTTTAGAAAGAATGGGTATGTATGTCCTGGACCTGAAAAATAGAATGCTGAACACAAATCATAAGTAAATGGTTCTCATGAGCTGCCAGCATGGTGCAGCTGAGGGTTGAATAGGATTAATGGTTCTCATAAAATAAATCAGGTTTTACAAGCCAGGAGCAAAAAAATTTTGGCAGGTTGTTTGCCTAAGTTTTCACCTGAATTTCGGAAAGCGGTATGCAAAATTTACCCCGCATCAAAGAATTAGTTGTAGCTTAAGTATTTGTACAATCAGCTCAAAGTATTCCTGTTAGAATGCCAACTTGGGTTACATCCCCATAACAATCCAGGAAAGGAAGGCACTTCGAACACTGAAACTACTGGCTGTAGAAAGCAGACCCTGTGAGAGCAAGGAAAAAGTCTCGAGAAAGAACAGAAAATGCCAAGTGACCTAGAAGCAGATGTGACTGTGTGCCTAAGAGCAAAGCAATATGGGGAATGAACCAATATGATCTCCGAATTCTCAGACATTTTCTTCAAAAGGGAAGATGACTATAGATGAACCAATGTCATTCTCCAGGAATTAAATGGGAAACAGTGCTTCTATTAAACAACCTCCCAGACACTTAACCCTTAGCTAAATGGACACAGAAGTTGAATGATGTGGAAAGGCAGGAATTATTAAAGCCTTGCTTCTAGCCCATGGACATTTCCTGTTGTCTTAATTTCAAAACTGGACAGAATGACTAGTCTCTGTTTGGATTTCTGGAAGCTCAATGATGTAACTTAGGACTCCTCCTATCCAACACTCTGGATCATCTGGCCAGTTCAGAGTTCATCCAGATGATAAAGAAAATTTAATGGAAACCATTCTGCAGGGATTACTGTTTAATACCTGCATGTTTTTTCTACATGACATCATTGTGGGTGGGTGGTACCACTTTTTCTAAGCATTTGAAGAATTTGTAAGCCATCTTTACCAGGCTTCAAGCTGCTGAATTAATATTGAATCTGAAACAACACATTCTTTCAAAAGGAAGTACTTAGATCATATAATTTCTACGAAGGCATCAGCAAGGCATTAGCGGTCTAAGAATGGCCAACACTGATGAGTAAACATAAAATAATTTCCTAGAATTATGTTCCTACTGCTGGAAATTTATTCACGGTTTCTCGCAGATTGCACGATCACTGTATTGGTTAACTGAGACAAGATTCCCATTGAGTGAAGTGAAGAACACCAACAAGCATTCACAATGCTGAGAGCTCCGATTTTAGCACAGGCAGGCTGATTTCTTCTTCATTCTTGATTATTTCAGCCTATCTGCAGGCTGATTTATTGTTCATCTGGGATGTCCATGCTAGTGAGATGGGAGTGGAAGTTTTGTCCCAGGTTCAAGATCAGCAGGAAAAGGTTATTGCTTATTTTAGCAAATCCCTTTCTAAACCAGAGAGGAACTACTGTGTTACCAGAAAGGAGCGAGTTGTTGGCCATGGTAAGAGGCATAGAACATTTTCACTATTATTTGTTTGGAAGTTTTTGCTGTAACCAACCGTGGCATTTGATGAGTTATTTAATTTTAAGAATCCTGAGGACAAGTCGTGAGATGGTTGCGGAAATTACAGGAGTATGATTTTCCAGGTATAGCCCAGAAATTGAAATGTGTACAACAATGCCTTATCTCTCATAGACTTGTTCCTCTCGATGCAAATCCTGCCTCCGTGCAGAGAGCAACAACTTTCAGCAAGAGAGGAAAGTATTGTACCAAGCTATTGTTTCCCACTGTGCCCAACCAGTCTGGAAGGAATAAGAAAAGCGCAGGGGAATGAGAAGGTTGGAAGCCATGAAACGAATCTTCTGAATGGCCTCCATGATTCTCAGTCTCTGCATACAGTCCAATCTTGAGGAGTTCTTGACTGCAATGGGATTCACTAGTAGTAAAGGATGGAATTCTGTATAAAGGACTGGATAACTCCTGGAGTGATTCATGACAAGCTCAGTTGGTAGTTCTGAAATTCTTTGTGAAAGATGTATTTAAACAAGTGCAGAATAGCCAGACTGGTGGACACTTTAGTGTTAGAAAACTCACGAGAATTAGAGAAAAGTTTTACTGGGTAAAGGTCAGAACTGATGCAGACAGTGTCATCTGAGCTAATCCAGGAAAGGCTCTACAACATGACATCGAGGCCAAGTGCAAGTTTGTAATGTGGGAGCGCCATTCAAGAGGGTAGCCATTGATGTTATGGGACTATTTCTGATGGCAACAATATTTGTTGCATCCTCAAAAATAGTCCCATAATGTGGCAACAGAGGATAGCAACCGATATTTGTTGGTGGTCATGGCTTAATTTACCAAATGGCCGAAGTTTTCTAGAAAATTGGGGGTGATTACTATTGCCAAAATACTAGTCATGACCCAGACATTCTGATCAAGTCCAGAGTATTTCAGGAAATCTGCAATTTACTCTGTATCAAAATGACCAACTAGTCCTTTACATCCCAGGTCTGATGGCACAGGTGAACAATTCATAAAACTTTAGGGCAGCAACTTATCGAGAGATCTGGGGTTCGATCCCAGCGGTGTCGGATGTAAAATTTTTCAGTTGCTATTTGTTGTTTATAAAATAATGTGGACAGAGCGATGACATCATATATTTACATTATCTCCACGTATTTGAAATATATTCACCATTTCTATCGCCCTTTGAATTTATCAGCTGTAATTAAACAGCTTGCTTTGTTGAATGTCACTAGATGGTGACACATCAGTTGCTGAGCCCATCAATATGGATTTGTGTAGTCAGATGCTGACTGATAAAACCACGAATAGTGCTGTGATTTGTTGGCACCATAGCGTAAAGCGAACGCACTCTGCTACTTATCGAGAGATCTGGGGTTCGATTCCAACGGTGTCGGATGTACAATTTTTCAGTTGCTATTCGTTGTTTGTAAAATAACGTGGACAGAGCGATGACATCGTATATTTACATTATCTCCACATATTTGAAATATATTCACAACTCCTTATTTGTTTGCAATAACCAGACTGAAACTGGCTTGTTCCACTATTTCTGTTAGCGTATCTAACTTCAGTGCATGAAACAACGGGTAATACACTGAATTTGATGCTCTACAGATAAGTAAGTCACACTTGCGACTTTTTCAAATAGTTTGAACCAATTGCCCAGGACTCTAGCATGTGTGTAACAGAGCTCACAGTTTTGCCAGGAGGAATATTTGGATGGTTCTTGTAAGAATGAAGACCAGATATGACCTGAAGGCTACGGAGAAAGTGTTCGATGTAAAGGACTTAGTCTGGTTATATAAATCCAGGCAGACACATAAGGGGAAGTCACAGAAGCTGCAATACTCGTGGGAAGGACCTTACACAGTAAGAAAAGAATAAACTATGTTCTTTACAAGGTACCATTGAAAAATAGGCCAGGCAGAATTACATATTAACAGGCTCAGAGCAGATAGCTGCCGAGGTTGGAGGGACCCCCCCCCCCCCGGTGTTATGCCATAGCATAGGATGTAGTGGTCAAAGGTAAACCCATAGGCCTGAATGAGGATATACACTTATTTGTAGGAGGGAGTAGTGTTACAAAGATGAAATCAGTATTTAGGAAACGGAAAGGCTTTTTTTTTTTTTTTTTAATTTGTGGGGGAAGATTGCAATTGAGGGAATTTAAGCAGAGAAATTGCACACAGGGCAAGAACCTCCCAGAAGGGGTCCCACTTAGGTACCGCAATATGGAGAAATCGTCTGGAAATGCAGTACATAGAAATAAATATCTGGGCCACTGCTAAGAAACCAGGTGGTTTTATTTTAGAAGTGAAGTGTTTTGTTGCTGACAGTCCGGAGAACAAGGGACAAAAGAATTTGGAAGTTAGTTCAGTACGGTCCGGGAGAAAAGACATACACTTGAGGAAGGCCATGCAGACCCTCCAGAGAAATTCAACTCAGGAAACCAGGGTCCTGGTTATAGATAAGCAGCCCCCCAAAAGTGCTTGGGCTAGCATAATTAAGTGTTAGGGTAAAAGGGATTCCCAGCCAATATCACGAGGTTCCTGGTTTTGGCCTGAGCTCCAGTCAGCTATGTATGACAGTACAGCCTCCGAAGACATGGAAAATTCTCATAGCAGATTCTAGTAACAAAGAGAACGCTGGAAACAGCAGAGTGTTTGTCATAGGAAGTGAACTGAAAATGTCTTT
Source organism: Macrothele yani (assembly GCA_039090855.1). Lineage (NCBI taxonomy): Eukaryota > Metazoa > Arthropoda > Arachnida > Araneae > Macrothelidae > Macrothele > Macrothele yani. The sequence goes on along the minus strand of CM076994.1, from coordinate 6,240,329 downwards.
GAGCAATGTGGCATGTAAGGGGAAGCTCTCCTCAAGTTGCCCCTTGAAGAATCAAACAACAAAGGCCAAATGGCTGGTCACTCAGTGGAGGCTACTTGGTGCAAACATTGACAATTTTTCTCCACTCTCCTAAAGATGGCAAAGTATCTGTACATCTGAGTGTGGGCAACTTTCAAATAAACTGCCAGTCAGCGGCATGTTCTATTTCATCAAACACGTGGATGACTAGACTAGTGAGAATCTCCAGGGATTCAAGAAAATGAAAGGCAGAGATGACTGCCCAATCTTATTCATGAAAGGCAGAGATGACTGCCCAATCAACCACTGTGCTTGCGAGACCTACTACCATTTTTGTGGATTTTACCTGTATCTGGGAACTATGTTAGTACTATCTCAGTTTCACTTTGTTTCAGTCAGTAGTACTAATCTTTAGGAATGTTCTTACTGCAGAACTTTTAAGAAAATAGGTTGGTCATTTGCATGTCCATCACATAGTCTTTGTAAACTTAACATGCATGAAGTTACCACAGTGCAAGTGTCATTCTGTTATATATCGAGGGCTGCAACTACTTTTTTGGGTGGTACCTGCAGGTTCAGTGTACGGATCTATGCCCTGGATGCTTGTCATCTGGTTGCCAGGGGACCAGGTAAATGGCAAGGTCAGTATACAGTAGTGGGACACTTGTTCCCATTGGGGAATTCAGAGTGAGGCCCACATTTCAATATTGTAATCATACATACATAAGCAAATTGAAATGGAGTGGTACCTCCTAGCTGGAGAAGTTTCCTAGTATAAAAACAACTGAGTGGGAAGACCATAATGTTGTTTCCACAGATCAGGTGATAGGAAAGATGTGGAAATGTGCACAAGAGGCACCTTGTATATGATGGTTGAAGAGATTATTCAGGAGTGGTCAAAGGTAAACCCATAGGCCTGAATGAGGATATACACTTATCTGAAAAGAAAAGCCCTGTGAGAAAAACCCATATCTCAATTATCAGTAGGAAAATATTGCAGAGTGCTGTTTGGCTTGATTGACTGCTGTTGTTGGTAAAGAAAACCTATCATTACAAGAGGTACATCAATGCTGCTGATCATTAAGCAAGTTCTTAACAGCAACCACCCCTTTCTAAGCCAGGAATGAAAGAAGTACCAGCTCTGAATGCCTAACAATTTGGAAGAACAAAAGAGCAGTTTATTGAGCATGCTCACTTGTTTGTACACTCAGTAGAATATTTTGGTGGAGGGAGATGGGAATGTGCCTAAAGTACAATGAAAACGAATGGCGGAAATCCATTTAACACAATAACTATTGAAGGATACATTTAAGGGTTTCTAGAAACCAACACTCTAGGTTATATAAGAAGTTTATAAAACAGACATTTTAGTATTGACTGCTGCTACCTTTTTCAGCTGTGGAAAGATACGAGATAAATCAGATATTGCCACATTTTATGCACTATAAAATTTTGCAACCTCTGGTACACCACAGGTTACCTTTATTTATTCCACAGCTGAAAAAGGTCCCAATTTACATACTTAAGCATCAATTCAAATTTACCTTTCAATATAAATATAGTTGAACACACACAAAGTAACACTTCCACAATAATAAAACATAGAAATTGGGTGAATAACACAGTCATATATGGTAATGAAAGTTGTTCAGCTGTAGTTCTCACTCGCGATCAACTGAATCTGAGGACTAGCTGTCCGAATTGAGTATAGAGATACAAATAAATGGAATATGGCGAGGGAGTCTCTAAATTGCAATTCTTTTCAAGCAAAATGTCAGTGCTTTCTGGGAAACAGATGCTTTGTTGATAAATGAAGCAACTTTTTTTTTTTTTTTCTTCTTTCCAAAGGGGAACTGTGGAAGTGTCAAGGTTCCAAAAACAGCATTATTTGCTGTTTTTGGAAGAACATTTAACACATCTTGTTTGTGCCCACAAAGTCTTGTATTGATGCTTTGGTACGTACTTCCAGTACTGAGAAAGTTGAAATAAGAATGGCATAAATTCTAGGGGTTTGACAGGATCTCCCTGTCTTTAAATAAGCACTTTATTGCAGAAGGGATTAGGTTTCACAGTGAGAGTGCAGCCAATGGTTTTCAAGGGTTTACAAATGATCCATGGAAAAGGATAGACCAATGAATGTGGGTTTCTCTTTTAGTATTGGTGCAACAGTTGACAGATTAATCATGAAGAATTTTGCTCATTGTAGAAGGTGGAAAATGACTAGCTTCAGCAATTTTCTTGAGGGATGATTCATTATTGCAGACAATCCTGGCATGATTAATGTAAGTTTTTTTTTAAGGCGGTAAACTTGTGAGCAGTGGGGGAGTAGAATGAATATGGGATTATGTTTGTTATCGCAGAGGGTTTTCTGTAAACAGATCTGTGATGATTCTCCTGTCTTGTCAGATGGGCATCTCTAGGAAGTCAATGCCTTGCAGTGATTCTTCATTGATGGGAACTTCAGATAAATCTTTTCTAATAGAGATTCAAGGTCTGTTCTATTGTGTGGCCAAATGACAAAAATATCAACACATGAAACGTTGTAGGTTGTGTTCCATGACAACTTCTGCCAAAAGTGGTGAAGTCTTTGCGGACTGTAATATTTGTTGCTATAACAGAAACAATTTAGATATCTCTGAGTTTGAAAGCAGTCGTACAAGGTCTTTAAGAGTTAGAGGGCCAGAAAGTGATTGGTTTTCTTTTAGCAATATTACTAACAGCATATGTGAATGGAAAAGAGGAACTGAAGGGAAGAGGGGGACCACATCTGAAGTGAAAATTTTTTTGTCAGAAGGTTCAAAGCTAGATGGAAGTTTTTCAATAAACTCTTTAGTGGAGGAAATTGACAACTTTAAGTCGCAAAGTTCTAAAATCTGATACCATCTCCCCAACTTAAAACTCCAGTTGAAAAACTCAACAAGAAGCCTACTCTAAAAAAAAAAAAAAACCTTTCTCGAAGATTTTACACCACCACCACATTTCCAAACTCCATAAAGATGGCTTCCCTCTTTGATCACTCGTGGAACATACTTTCTCTCCAACCTGAAATCTAAAAAAGAGGATTGTACAAAAATGTAAACATCTGACCTCCAGCCATCCTATGTCAATTTCCTCCAGTAGAGTTTACTGAAAAACTTCCATCTAGCATTGAACCTTTTGACAAAATGACCACTTTAGATGTGCTCTCTATCTCCCCTTCACATATGCTGTTAGTATGATTGCTTAAAGAAAACCAATCACTTTCTCACCCTCTAACTATAAAGACCTTGTATGACTGCTTTTAAACTCTTGAGAGATCTAAATTGTTTCCGCTACAAATAATATATTACTGTCAGCAAGGACTCTCGATGGGTTCACCACTTTTGGCAGAAGTTGTCATGGAACACGATCTACAACCTTTCATTTGGCATTGATATGTTGATAATATTTTTGTCATTTGACACCTTTGAATCTCTATTAGAAAAGATTTCCCTGAAGTTCCCATCAAATAAAATTCACCATTAATGAACGATCACTGCAGGGCATAGACTTCCTGGATGTCCATCTGACAAGACAGGAGAATCTTCTCCACAGATCTGTTTACAGAAAACTTTGCAATAATGAATATAATCCCATTTTCATCCTACTCCCCACAGCTAACAAATGTGCCGCCTTGAAAACTTATATTAATCATGCCAGGATTGTCTGCAACAATGAATCGCCAGTTCCCATCTTCTACTATAAACAAAATTCTTCATGACTCCCACACAAAAAATTCTGTGAAGTGTCACACCAATACTAAAAGACAAACCCCCCATTCATTGGTTCTATCCATTTTATTATAAGATTTGAAAACTACTGGACACACTCACACTGTGAAACTTGATTCTTCTACAATAAAGTGCCTGCTTAAAAACAGGGATCTTGTCACATAGCTAGAGTTCTCATGCCATTCCTATTTCAACTCCCTCTAGACTCTCAGTATATACTAAAGCGTCAATACAAAACATGTCAAATGGTCTTCCAAAATCAGCATTATCTGGACCAACCCTTGAAGACACTTCTGCACTTAACAAAGCATCTCTACATTTCCAAGAAACTTTGCTAAATCCTGTTTATTTGGATCTATATACTAAAATTTTAGCAATTGCTCCTCAGATTCAGTTGATCAAAGCTGTAAAATGCCCGACAGCTACTGCTTAACGAACTTCATTACTATATGTGACCATGTGTTTTCCACCATAACATTAGATAAAAAGAAATGACCCAAAACAGAATTACTCCTTTGAGAGAAAATTTTAATGTTCAAGTAACTGGTAAGTACAAATCAAGAGAAGTCTTTGTGCTAATTCTCTATTCCATAAATATGTTCTGCTGAAAAGAAATGACTATTACATAGTTCCGTACTTCCAGTGGAATGGAATTTTATATATCATAGCTCCTAAATTTCAGGGCGCTCAGACTTTTTGGTGTGGTCAATGTTGGAATAAAACTATAAGAGAAACAAATTTAAAATATAGTGAACATTAATTGCATAATACACAAGTTTGTTACATTCAAAAAACTATAGAGCAGAATTTGTGTCATGATTATGGCTATTACCAAGATAGGAGGAATTTCCCAATGGTGGGGACAAGAAGAGCAATTCTCTGTATTATATTACAGACTTGCACAGCTGAGAGTGAGTCACACCAAGGAAGAAATAATTCTGCCTAGGATGACATCTGTTTGCTGATGCTGTGTCCACTAGAGAATTGGTCGTGGGCAGCAATGATATTGGCACGAGCAGTAAAAGAAGCCAGGGCAGAGAACTTGTGGGCATCAAAAGTATGCAAAGTGAAAAGAATAATATTGCTTGAAGCAGTAGATTTCAGGAAAATAGAACAAAGTTCAACCTTTCTCTCAATCACTAAGGCAAACATCCAGGAAGTTAATGATATTGTTGACCTCTTCATGGACTGTATGTAAACTTGATGGAAGGAAAGGCTCAGTGAGCGACTCCTGAGGCGAGACATTTTTGCAGTCTGACCCATCCAGTTCAGGACTTACTTGAGCTCACCTCAGGAGTCACTGAATTTTTTTCCTTCCATCCAGTCCATGAAGAGATGAATAATACCATTAACTTCCTGGATGATGATTGATAATAAAATAGAACCTTGTTTTCCTGAAACCTAATGCTTCAACCAACATTATTCCTTTCACTTCACACGCCTATAAGTTTTCTGTGCCAATATCATCTGCAACAGCTCAACTTCTCTTGCCTTTGAATACAATAACATCAAAACTATTGTTGTCCACCAACAATTCCCTGAAGAAAAACATGTTAAAAAGTTTGAAGCCAAGAATTCCACCACTCTCATTTCTCCTGAGGTTAACAGACAATTTCAATTTGCTGGCTGTATTCTATTGGACATAGCAAGACCTGTCCATTCTAGGGGCATCCCTTCTTGAAACTGTGCTGTCCCTGTAGCATTTATTTGTCACCACATGGCAGTACCTTTCATCATATCGTATTGTGTACTTGTATGTTAGTGAAGCTAGCTGTTGATCTATGCCAGAGGTGATAAAAAATAAATAACAATTGGACCTAACTTATCAATTGTAATATTTGAGCTTTCAGCAAAGGCAGGTGCGTTTCAAATTTACTACGAGAACAGTTTTCTAATCGAGTTACGGTAGAAAGCTGGCAATGTTTACAACTTTGTCATGATGCACAGGATAAGCCCCCCCCCTCATTTCTGTTTCTATTTTTGAAAGTAGGGTGTGCTATTTGAAAATTAATATAACAAAAACTTCAAATCAATGCCAACTTCAGGAAATTGCTTGGAACATACATCACATTGGTAAGGCTTTTCACCTGAATGAACAAGCATATGTCTTGAAAGATGACTTTCCTGAGGAAATTGCTTAGAGAACACATCACATTGGTAAGGCTTTTCACCTGTGTGCATAAAGCACACATTCTGAAAGATTACTTTTCCGAGTTTCTATAGAATGTTTTCCTCTGTTAGCACAACAAAATATACTGTTCAGCACCATTCTGTCAATCAAAATGGGGAAAATGCGAAATTAAAAAATTGCTGGTCAAGATTTTTTTTTTTTTTAAGGTTTAACGACCACCATGATCAACTCAATAGGCTATAGCAGTCACCCATCTCTAATTTTGGGCCACTGGTTCCAGGGAAGGGAGAGAGCCAGTGTCGTAAGACAAACACAACGTCCATGCCTCCCTGGGATTCGAACCCGGACAAATTGTCATAAGCCATCGCTTAGATGACTGTGCCACTGGGGTAGCCTGGTCATGATTGCAGGTGAACTCGTGAAAAGAAATTTAATTTTTGAAATTTGATTCACACTGAACAATATGACATTTTTTTGTGCTAACAGTGGAAAAAATTCTAATAGAAATGGATAGAAACTAACGTTTAACACACACATGCGAGCTTATTAGAACTGTGTAATGCATCGCCATCTAGGGACAAATTTATTCGCAAGGGTGGTCATTGAGCTGTGTGAAATGGGCAGGTCATATCTATGTAAGCTAATCTTGGGACATAGATAAGTCCAACTACTCAATGCTGCTGGTGTCTACAATATTCCTTATTTCCACTGTTTACAGCGATAGTACTTTGCACAGCATCACTAAACAGATGTCACCTTAGGCAGAATTAATTCTTCCTTGGTGTTACTGTCACTGATACCTTAGCAGTACCCATCTGGAAAATTGCTTCTTTTGTCAATAAAAGGGCTTTACACTTACATGAAAGCATCAAAACTTCCACCTGCAGACCTGCCAACTTTCAATGACCCCAATGTGTACTCGTGCACGGTATTGCCAAATTATTACATGTTCAAACATATGTGGAGTACATGACAATTGCAGGATTAACCTTTCTTAAATTTACTGCAACACCACTTAGGTTCCCCAACATTGTATTGGCACAGCCAAATGAGACACAGTTACTCCATGGAATGCCTTTTCATTATCCAGAATTGTAAAAATACTATTTCCTGTACTGTTATCTGATTGGAGTATACTTAACAAAACAGACACTATTTCACCCTTAGCAGAGTCAAAATATCTGACATCTGGATGTAGCTTTACAAAATTCTGATCGGTGCTTCCATGAGTTGCCATTGAAAATAATGAATTACGGAGTGCAGAAACTACAGGACTGTGTAAAGCTAGCCACGGATTTCATTAGTGAGGTGGTTTTTGTTCCATGTACAGCTGTATTTCTTGGCAATGGTGGAATCTGGGAACATTTTCCTGAACAAATTCCCAGCATGATCAGCTGCAGAAATAGGTTGATTGAATGTTTAATTACCACAGTGAGCAACTCAATGGGCTATAAGCAGTTGCCTGTCCCTAATTTAGGGCCACTGGCTCCAGGGAAGCGAGACAGCCAGCACCATAAGACAAACACAACATCCATTCCTCACTGGGATTCTAACCTAGACCCATCTCGGACGAATGATCAGAAGCCATCGCTTAGACCACTCTGCCACCAGGGCAGCTGTTTATGTTCTGCCAGGAAAGAGGTGAACAAGATTTCAGCCTGTAATATTCGTAAATCCTCCGTTTTAGCAAAATATTTACCCAACGGCCCCACTTCTGTTTTTTCTTTTAATCTTCACTCCATGTGAAACCGAAGCTAACTATAGTTATACACTATATTGACAAAAGTCACTGGACACCCCTTCAAAAGCAAATGAACAGATCCGCTGCTTTGTTAAGATGCGCGGTACAGCTGCAAACGATACAAAAACAAGCCTGCAGCTGACAGCGATCATATCGCACTGTGATTTTGAGTGAAAATGTCGCAGCGAGAGAACTGACTTTGAGAAAGCAAAGATTGTTGGGTGTTATATTAGTGGGTTGTCCACAAGAGAAACCGAGAGGCATTTAAACATTAAACATGCCCTTGTCAACTGTTTTGGATGTACTGAATAAGTGGAAGACACATGGAGTGCCTGAAGCTGCAAAACGTACCGGCAGACCAAAGAAAATCAGTGACAGAGGACGTGGGAGCCTCAGGAGAGTTATTACAGCTAATCAACGGAGTACTGCACAGGTGAGAAAAAATGCTGGAACCTCTGTATGTACACGTACCATTCGCAAAGAACTTCATTCCATGTGTTACTGTGGTCATGCGGCTGCTCACAAATCTTTCATCTCCACTCAAAATAATACTACTTGTTGTTTAGCATGGTGTAAAAACATTTATCGTGGACCATAGTTCAATGGAAACTGGTCCTATGAACAGATTAATCTAGATACACGGCCCATCAGTCTGATGGCCGTCATGTGTGGGTATGGCGGCAGCCAGGGGAATGTTATTTACCACATTGTACTGTTCCTAAGGTCAAGATTTGGAGCTGGCAGTGTACTCGTTCGTGTGGGGGTGCTTTTCGTGGTAAGGTCCCGACCCATTGGTTATCGTGGACAAACCTGGTAACCAGCACGTATACCTGAATATTCTCGACAATTATGCCCTACCAACTCTGTGGCAATACTATGGAACCAAGCCTTGTTGGTACCAGCAAGATAATGCTCGGAACCATACAGCAAGGACTGTTACGGCATGGTTTGACAATAATTCCGTATCGTGTGTGGACTGGCCAGCACAGAGTTCTCATCTTAATTCCATAGAGCACCTATGGGATGAATTGGAGCGCCGCATAAGAAGTTTGGAACCAAGGCCTACTACTAAGTAGCAACAGTTAGCGGCAGCATTATGTACTGAATGGAAGCGCATACCTATCGCTGTGTTCCAAAACCTTGTTGAAAGCATGTCTCGAAGAGTTAGTGCATGCATTGAGGCCAAAGGTGGACAGACACCGTACAAATGTATGTCAATAAATGCTCTGTTGTGTTTCACTTCAAGGTGTCCGATGACTTTTGTCAATATAGTGTATACCTCTAACACTTTAGAAGCCTTCACACTGGAACTAGAAGGAGAATTGCCTTGAGATGATTTATTCCATTTTCTATCAGATAAAGAAATAAATATCCGGACTCTAGTGTGGGATATGGAGGACCAACCACACTTTAGAAGGACAGTCCACCACGGAAACAATTTGGATATGGTAAACAGAAAATGAGAAAGAGATCTCGGCTGGGTGAGTGTAAGATTGGTGTACAAAATACTAGAGGTATAAATGGCAAAATGAATGAGGTGACTGAAGAGATATATAAGTAAAAATTGCATGTGCTGTGTGTAAGTGAAACCAAAAAGAAGGAAATTGGGATAGAAGTGAATGGAACAGAGAGTGTGAGGTGTGGTGTGGTGTGGAGTATTGGATAATGTGAGAGGACAGGCTGGTGTACATGCGATTTTCAGTGAAAAGATGAATAACTTGATTCATTATAGCTGCACAAGTGAGGGAATTCTTTGGATTCATTTGAAAGTGAAACTTCAGAGAATAGTAATTGTTGTAGTGTATGCTCCTTGTGACTCGGAACACTCTGATACGAATGAAGATTTCTGGAAGGAACTAAAAGCTGTTTTGAGACAGTTTGGTGCTAAAGAGAAAGTTATAATAGTAAGGGATTTCAATGCCAAAGTAGGTGTGCAGAATGCAATTTCTGACAATGATAATGGTGAAAGATTAATTGAACTCTGTATTGAGAATGGTTTGGTTGTATCTAATATGTTTTTCAACCGCAAATATATCCACACATATACTTGGGAAAATTGTACTCTTGGTCAAAAGAGTGTGATAGATTTTGTTGTTTACAATCAGCGTGAAACACTTAGTTGTTGACACTCATGTGATGAGATGTTGGCTCTGATCATTACTTGGTAATGAATGTTGGTTGGAGGAAAAGGAACAGACCCAGGATGAAAAGAATAAAGGTTGAAAGGTTCCCTGAAGATCATCAGCATTATTCTAACTTACTCAGAAAACGACTGAAAGAGCTGAAGTCATGTGAGTGGGATGTAGAAAAGAAGTGAAAATGTTTTCAAGATCTGTGTTGTCACTATTGCTGAAGAGGTCTGCGACACCACAATAGTGAGTAATAATAGAGGTGATGCTTGGTGGAATAGTGACGTTGAAGAGGCAGTAAAGAGAAAGAAGGAAGCCTATTTGGGGATGTATGTTGCAAGGTAGAGTTTCTGTGGATGAATATCACTGTACCATATAAATTCACCAGGTGCTTGTAGTTGTGGGTTTTTGATTTTCCTCATTTTTTTATGTTACAGTACAACATAAAAGTACCCTGAAAACAAAGTTTGGGATTTATTTTCCCAACCCCTTTGGAGATATGGGCCCTCAAAATGAGCTAAACTAAGGGTTATCGTTAATTAACACAAATTGAGTAATTGTGGAGATAATGACACTTAATGGGTGCCTAAATAGATAATAACCTTTACATTCATATGTAATAACCTCATTTCCATAGCATAATAATTCATCAGGTTGTAGGGGGGTGTCAAAGTTCAAGGTCACAGTGCTGATTTTGCCACTTTTGGGCAGCACTTTTTATACCACAAGGGTACTTAAAACACAAAGTGAATATTTTTTCAGGCAATCCTCATATGTTGTTAAGAATGTGAAAGCATATTTTAACATATTATGTTACCCTTTTTTATTCAGAAAATATTTTATAACTGCAACATTGCCAAAATTTCCATTTTTGGGATACAATCAAAAGATGAACACCTTTTTTTTCTGAGGACAATGTTCTATTGCATATCAAAATATTCTCAAAGTTTTGTTTTGTGTTTCACAATAGTTTCCGAAATAATAATACAAATTGACCCATTTCAGTCTGTAAAAATGTATATGCCCACCATAGAAGTAGTTCACCTGTTTATACAACATAGTACAAAGTTAATATGAAAAACAAAATTATGGAACAGCAAATTTGAACATTCTTTCAGATGTGTTAATGGCCTACTAGCAATTGCGTCAAAGACAAGGCCAGTTTTGGTGTAATGTGTCTTCTTCCAGTAGCAGTGGTTAATTGCAGTGGTGCGAAGACTTTTAAAAGGCTGGCCTGTGTAACCCATGCTTTGCCATTAGTTGACAAAGAAAATGATGTTCTTAGCCTTGGTGGATGAAAAAACTGAATTTTGAAACCTCTGTGTTCTTCAGAACATTCTTTAATTAATGCCAAGCCACCATTTTGATTCATACAGACATACAATGTTATCACCAATTTTTTTGGATGCCTCTGCAAGTCCGTATTTGCAATAATTTTAGATATGTTAACAACTTCATATTTCTTGCCGCTTGACACAAGTTGAATTCTTAATCTATTGTTTTCCATTGAAATAAAGTAATGATAAATTCTAGTGTTTCCTATTTTTAAACACACAAGTACTTTTGGGAAACTCAACTTGTTCCCATCATCAGGTGTAAAAATGAGGTGGTTAAAAGCTCCATGATATTACTAAGTTAAAACCATACGACATGTAAGAGACAGATGACACGTCTACTTGAAAGACAACATAACATACACAGATGCCATAACAAACTTACAGTTAAGGATGAAAAGAGACAGGTACAGTTAACAAGCTAGAAGTCAGGTGATCTCATGAAGTTAAATGTTGTGATAATGACCCACCTGGTCTGATGTGAAATTTATTTTGGGTTATGGAAATGAATGGTTGTTGAGATGCAGGGAAACTCGTTATTCACAAATTGTTGAATTCTTGCTGCAACGATGATTACCCTGTTAACCTACCCAGACCTTGGTTATAGCTCATAAACTATTGAACATCGCCAACATTAATCTGACGTCATTATCACAGCATTTAACTTCATGAGATCACCTGACGTCTAGCTCGTTAACCATACCTGTCTCTTTTCATAAAGTGCTTGGGTGTTTCAATATGTTTTAATGAATAAATGTTTCAACGTGCCTCGACAGTAATTATCCTTACCTTGTGGCCTTTTTCGGTGTGCAGTTGAAATATACCAAGGTCATCCTTGGTTAGTCTTAAAGGGAGATCGGGGCTTTGTCAGGTCTTTTGTGGCCTTTCCCCTAGCTGGTTCAGTTATTTACACTATTGTTGTATTACATTGTATTTCGTCTTCATGTGGCAGCTAAATACATTGAATTGAATTGAATTGGTAGGAAAGAAAGGCAGAGGAAAGCCAAGGAAGTCATGGGAGGATCGGATTCAGGAGTGTCTGAATGAGAAAAAGATTAAGTATGAAGATGTCTTGTATGATTAGAAGTCTATTATGAGTATGAGGTTTTGTGTGTGTCATGTGATGGATGTCACTGAAGCCCGTGTTGTGTGTCAAGATCACTGTAAATGGAGAAGTTTGATATGGCAACAGTAAGTAAATAATCAATTAAAAATTTATCTGGCGGTTTGTATTTCTTTGTGGAGCTAATGTCAAAGAACACCTTAGGGATATGCATTATCAGTTAAATGTTTATTTGTCAGATGGTCTTTCTTTGAGGAGCTAACCTCTGAATATCAGAACAGCTTAATGATATACACGTATGATATGATACTGGGAATCTACTTAATAGTGTAAAAGCCATGTATGCTGGCATTAGAGCTTCTGTACAAGTGAATGGTGTTTTATAAAAATGGTTTTCTATTAGTGCAGGAGTCAGACAAGGTTGTGTATTGTTACCATGGCTGTTTAATACATTTATAGATGCACACATGCGTAATGCCAAAATAGATAATATGGTGATATCTGTGTGTGTAGATTGCTGTATGCTGATGACACTGTCCTGTTGGCAGAGAGCAAAAGTGAATTGCAGAGTATGTTGCCTTAGATGTACGAAGTTTGCACGAAATTCAAACTGAGTATAAATAAGGGAAAAACCAAAGTTATGGTTTTTGAGCAAGGAACTGGTAGTACTGAAAGTAATACACAGTCGAGTCACATTATTGTGGCCACCTCCTACTTTTGACAGCAACAGCGCGTAGCCAATGAAAGAAGGCACATGTCGTGAGCTGGCTTGGAGGATATATAAGGTGTGCTGTAGGCATTCTGAAAGCATATCACTCTTTGCTGTGATGGATAAAAGGAGCGACTTATCAGATTTGCAAAAAGGGATTATTATCGGCTTTTGGACCAAGGGCGACAGTATTTCTGAAACAGCTCGGTTTGTGAACTGTTCGTTTGCTACTGTGATTAAAGTGTATCATGATTGGAGAAATGGCACTATTGCGAATAAGCGATGTGGAAACAGTGGAGCACCACATGCTGATCCACACACTAAAGTGGAGAAACTCACTGGCTGAATGAACCAGGGAGCTACCGGAAGTGTGTCTAAAACCACAGTTTATCAAACTCTGCTGCGTATGGAACTCCGATGCAGACGGATGGTCACTGCACCTATGATAATGAAGGTGCATCAGCAGAAAAGGCTTGCACTTGCATGGCAGTATCGGAATTGGACTTCCGCTGATTGGCAAAGGATTGCCTTCTTCGATGAGTCAGATTTTCTGCTTCATCGAACAGACGAACGTTAGCGTATAAGGCGAGAAACATCGGAGAATAAACACTCTTCAACCATTGCTAGCAAAACATTAGCTGGTGGGGGCAGCGTTATGGTCTGGGGAATGTTTTTGTGGCATTCTCTGGGTTCACTCATGCCTGTGGAAGGCGCTATGGATCGAATTTGTTATGAATCCATGCTGATTGTCCTCCCTGCCATGGATGGGTTCTTCCAATGCAACGACATTTCTAGCTGAGTGACAAACCACTCTCTGACATTTTTAGCTGTGACAATGCAACGTGTCACACAGCTAGAAATGTCAAAGAGTGGTTGGAAGAGCACAATGAAGACTTCAGAGTACTTCCCTGGCCCTCTAATTCCCCAGACTTAATCCCAATTGAGCATCTGCGGAACCACCTCGATCGTGTTGTTCGCTCTCTGGAGCCACCACCACGCACTCTCCAGCAGCTGTCAGATGCGCTGCAGTCAGCATGGCTCCACATACCTGCGAACACCTTCCAGCACCTTATTGAGTCACTTCCCAGCCCGTCTAGCTGCTGTCATATTAGCTGGTCGTCACAATGTGGCTCGACCATGTACAAGTCTAAATGACACAGTGATTGACCAGGAGAATGAGTTTGTGTACTTCAGAAGCATGTTTGACAGAGAGAACAAATTTGATAGTGAAATTAGTAGGCAAGTGAATTCTTTATTGAAAGTCATAACGATTTTAGGAGGTTTTCACAGGAATGGTGGGTTCTCAAGAGAGTCCCATATGGCTGAGTATGAGAGTGTAATTGTCCCTTTTTGATGCATGGCAGTTAAACCTGGGTACTACAGACAAAACATAGGAGTCATTTGTGTGCTGGAGAAATGCATTATTTATGGGAGATATGTGGCAAGACACATTCTGATCCTGTAAGGAATGACGATGTGTTGCCGTTATGCAATGTGAAGCAAAATGTTGTTAGCAAGGTGGAGACTAATATTCTTAGGTGGTCTGGCCATGTTGAAAGAATGAGTGATGAGATGCTTACCAAGAATTTTTTTTTAGCCCAAGTGGCAGGAAGGAAAGGCAGAGGAAGGCCAAGGAAGTTATGGGAGGACCAGATTCAGGAGTGCCTGCATGAGAAAAAGATTATGAGTATGAAGTATAGAAGGTCTTGTGTATGTCGAGTGATGGATGTCAGTGAAACCCGAGTTGTGTGTCAAGATTGTTGTAAATGGAAAAGTTTGATACGGCAAAAGTAAGTAAATAATCAGTTAAAAATTTATCTGATAGCTTGAATTTCTTTGTGGTGCTAAACTTCAATCTCAGAGAACAGCTTAGTGATATGTATGTATCTATCACTTACACTTGGTTGTATAGTGTTCACTTCGATACTTGTATTCACTTTACTGGAAGAATTCACACTAGTTGAAAGTTAAACATTACTGACGTTTTCTGTCTATTCGCTGAAAACTTTCCTATGGTTAATAATCAATCACAGATGCAGACAAACAAAGCAACTGAGAATGGCACACATGTAGTTACAACTACAATTCGAGCCAACGGGCGCTGCACATATAACAACAATAGGCGGAGGTCTATCAGTCACAGTTGCCAAAGACAAAATAGCATCTCCTTTATGCTTCCATCTTATGACCAAAGCTCAAAAAATACAGAGGGGAGTGGGAGAAATAGAGGTTGACTATCGTGAAACAGAATTATGGTAGCATTGAATGAATCAGTTACATTACTGATTTGAGTAATAATGTTTTTTTATTCAGACGACGAAATTTCATTGCACATTTCCAAAACTTCGCGGCACACCGGTTGGGAATCCCTGGGTTAAAGGAATGGCATATTTATGTGGGACATCTGTGCTTTTTGGCATTTAAGTGCCTTCGTTAAGCATGTATAAGGTTAGTACTTAGCAAGAACAAAACGAATAAATGCTATATTTCACAATGGCCATATGGTTGAAGTCTGGTAAAGGACAAGGGCAGTTGTTCCATATGCATTTAAATTGTTTTTAACAAATGGTTTTGTGAGTTATGAAAATTTAGATAAAATTAGCAATTTTAAGAATGAGAAGCTCCTATCATAAATGTGGAAAACATGCATAACAGTTATGTGTTCCTACAAATTGAAATTATATATAGCACGTTGTATCAGGGTGAGTCATAAGTTCGTAGCATTTTAGGATACAATGTTCAGTCCGGTACCACATGTTGGCCACATATGGCTATTTGGCAAAACACAGCTCATCAGAGTCCATGCCTGCTAACATTGGCAAGAGCCTTGTCAGTAGTAGCTAGTATTATTGTGTGGCATGCATAGATGCTTTTTTTACAAAATGAGCTATCTCTGGAAGATGTTAATCCATTTGTTGGTGTAAATATGACATGGATGTTAAGTCGGATAATATCCGAAAACTTGAAAATTCCGTCATCCTGGAACGGGATACCAATAAATGAAATCACATCTTCCAAATTTGTACTCTACAATGGTGTAATCCCGTATTTCATTCATCAATCCATCTCTTTGTGAAAAAAAAAAAAAAAATGTGTGGCACTACAAAACTTTACAATAAACAAGGACACTAATGAAACAAACTTAACATACATGAAACACAAAGTTGATTCCCCTTGTGAGATTTTTCTATACGATAGGTAACATTGTGAGATTTAAATTCGAAACTTCCTCCAGTAAAATTCAGTCAGATGCGTTCAGAATTCCACAGCACTTGACAAGACGGGAAATCCAAAGCAAGTTAACATGCAGTGCATGAATCTTCATGTACCATATGATCATTCTGCCTCTAAAATTGCAAGTTATGACAAGATGAAACTAAAGAAGGGGGGAAAAAAGCTGAACGTTTTGACTGGATGAAAAATCAAAACACATAGCAAGAATGCAGACTATCATTTTGTCTTTTGTTGACTCTGCAGCTGCACAGCATCCATTGCTTAATTTTTCTTTCTCCTGATATTTCTTTCCCTATTTCTTCATTGTCACTTTTCTTTCCTCTCAGGCCGTCTCATAACAATTTCATTCATCATGCTGAAAGAACTTTCAGCCTGAAGACCATGAGCACATGATATCAAAGCTTTAATTAACTATTATAGATAAATGGTGTAACTTTGAGAATATTAATACTTCATACACACACTATGCATCAATTTTTACAAATTTTCATTTATCAAGCTTAAATGCAAAAACTTATGGGACAGGGAATATTTAACAAATGCAGGAGAGTGGGAGGTTAAGAGAATTTTTTTTTTTTTTTTTTTTTGCTACATCCAATTTCCGGTTTTGAAATATTTTTAAACTATTTTCAAGCTGAAATACAAATAATTATGCAGTACATTGATATTTAACAATAATATTGGACAGGCGACATTGCAAGAAAAAAAAATTACGATAAAATTTGAACTTTGTTGACCTTCGTTATCGAAAGTTTCATAATAATGGAATTCCGTCATCCGACGAACATCCCCGTCACAACTAACCCCCAAAAGATTTCTGTTTACTTGTGCATCAATCACATGAATGACAAAAATAATGAAAAAGGCAAAATTCCTCAAATGTCTGAAAATTACGGGCAAATTTTTGTGCAGTCTAATTTCCATTTTCGCAAATTGTTGCCTGCAGTTTCAAGCTGAAATACAAACATTTATACAATGAAAGGATATTTAACAAGAATACTGGACACAACGACAACATTGAGGGGGGGGGGGAGTAAGTTTACGGCAAAAATTTTTACTTTGTTTAACTACAGTTTTCGAAATTTTAGAAACATGAAACACCGCCCTCCAGTCATTTTTTACTCATTTCATCACACTAAATATTCTTTTGACGATGGATGTTGATATTGGAAGAATCAAAAATTATTTTGGCAAAATGCAAAAGCTTCAAATTCTTCTCAAAATTACAATTTTCCCCCCACAAATTCAAAAATGAAGTTTGTAGGGTGATATTTCTTCACATAATGTTTCACTTCATGCTGCTGCTCTTGAACATTTTCTATAATGAATTTATTACACTCTAGTGATTCAGCAAGTAGTTAACTTCATTAAAAACTATAATTATCTTCATCACTTCAATTAGCAGGATCGAAAATGCTAGAGCATTTAAAAACTTCATAGAGCATTTAAAAACTTCATTTTCTGTTAAATCTGCAAACCTTTCTTCAATACAGTCAATTAATTTCATAACATGTTTTGTTACAGCAGCTTTTCCTGTCTCCAGACAAGTACAGTTCCAAAGTAGCATTCCTATCCTACCTGTATCTTAACGTCCTTCTTAAATATAGTGTAATACTCCCCTTCATCCTTTTCAAGGGATATAAGGGAATTTTTAACTACTTCTAAAGCATCAGCAAGGGATGCCAGGTTTAAACTATCCTTCTGAAGAATAAGAGAAAAGTGGTTGACAACAATTAACACATCAGTGTAAAATGTCATTCAGGAAAAAAAAGCATATGCCCTTAATTTTTCTAAATAGCCTAGAATCTTGGCAGCAGCTTTGCTATTCTCATCTTTTGCAGAGTCAGTAGAATAGCTGATGAGTGGAGAATAATTTTTCCTTAGGGCAGAAAAAGCACACTTTTTTGTGGGAAATTAATTTTGTTCCACCAACTTGGCCTGGTTTTACTACATTTTCTTCCAGCACTTTTGCCATAGCTTCGAAATCTCTCCAACGTTTCAAGAATTTTTGGAAGTGGCTATGAACAAAAAAATAAAAAATTATAAAAACCACCATATTCTCTATTTCCTTCCAATGTGAACTGGTTTCCAAGGCATCCTTCACTGCCAATTCCAAGCAATGGGCTGCATAATGAATTGACACAAGCCAAGGGATATCATCCCTCATTAGTTTCATCAGTCCTGATCCGGAACCAAAATTTATCAAAGCACCGTCAGCACCTCAAGCCACAATGAAGGACTTCCATTCCACATATTGCAGTTCAGTTTCAAGCAGTCTTTAAGGCAATTCTTACCCTTTGTGCAGTACTGGATTGAAGATCAATTATACACTGCTGGACAATTGCTAAGGACGGATCATAAACGACTATATAGCGCATAAAAAAGTAAGTGTGGTTGGATGCCAAGTGAAATAAAATAATGTCAGAATGCCAGGACATTACAAGAAAGACAATTTATTGTGCTCTGAAATCCAGAAGGCTTTGGAACGTGTTCAAGGGACAAACAGGCCATTTTGTGCAGAATACATAAACGTGGGGATGTAAGGTCAGGTGATGCGTAACATCACAGCCTCTCCTTGACAAATGTCAACCCCGCCTTCTCGTGGTGCATCCTGTTCCCACTAAAGGGGCTCTGACGACCGCAAATAGCGGTATAACTATACCATCGGGATCAGAGGAAATGCTATCCCACACTCACCAACCCGCTTGGCCAGCGTGGTGAGTTATGGCCAAACACCTCCAAAATGACTCTACAACTTAAATCTTGGCCCTCAGTCTCCGGCAGCTGGAATGTACCTGGCCAAGGAAGTGGCCAGTGCGACATGAAGGCAGAGGGTGCTAAGAATCCCCGGAGGACCGGACTAGGCTGCCATTTGATGCTGACCTTGGCTACCTACAACGGACGCTCCCTATCTTCTGATTCAAGGCTTCTTGAATTAGAAGAGGAACTACAAAGGATCAAGTGGGACATCGTCGGGCTAAGTGAGGTAAGGAGAAAAGGAGAAGATCTCATTGAACTGAAAAGTGGACATCTCTTCTATTATCGTGGGACAGATACTGGCAGAACTAGTGGTGTTGGATTTATAATAAACAAGAAACTGAAAAATAAAGTGGTAGAAGTTGAAAGTTCCTCTGACAGAGCTGCACGACTCGTTATCCAACTATCGAGAAGATACCAGGCTCAGATTATTCAAACTTATGCACCCACCACAAGTCATCCTGAAGAAGAAATTGAAGAATTTTATGAGGAAATCCGTCATCTAAATAATAAAGGTAAGCAGCACTTGAAGATAATTATGGGAGATTTCAATGCAAAAATAGGGCACCGGCAACAGAATGAAACTTCAGTAGGTAAATTCGGTCACGGCAACAGAAACCAGCGTGGAAATACTCTCGTTGAGTTTGCAGAGGCAGAAGGATTTTTCATCTTGAATTCCTTTTTCAAGAAAAAGCCACACAGGAAATGGACATGGAGACATCCAATTGGGACGACAAGTGAAATTGATTTTATTATGTGTAACAAAAAATTCGTCATCAAAGACTGCAGTGTGCTGAACAAGTTCAACACAGGTAGTGACCATAGATTGGTGAGATGTAAGATGCACCTCAACACTAAACTGGAACGTGGCAAGCTCATAAGACAAACAGAATGTATTGACATAACCAACCTTAAAAAACACCATAATACTTTCAAGTTGGAACTGAAGAACAGATTCTCTGCTTTAGAAGGCCTAACATCGGAAGAAGTGGATATTTCGGAAGTTAACAGAAAAGTAACCAAAGCTCTTATGGAAACAGCAACAAAATTAGCTGGGTCTAAGAACAAGTTGCATGTAAACAAATTATCAGGAAAAACCAAAATGTTGATGCAAAAAGAAGAGAGATGAGGACAACTAAAGAAGATGTGACTTCCAAAGTGGAATATATAGAGCTATGCAAGACAGCACGAAAAAGTATCACTGAAGACGTAAGGAAATTCAACTGTGAGCTAGTGAGGAAAGCAATTGAAAACAACCAAAGCCTAAAGATAGCAAAGGGACATCTCAGTAAGGGAAGAAAACAGATTATGGCTCTGAGAAAAGAAGATGGTTCTATAACAAGAAATAGAGGCGAAATTTTGACAAGAGTGAAAGATTTCTACTCCAAATTATATGAAAGGGATGATACATGTACTCCAGACATCATGAAAGGTACCAGAGTTCTTCCAGTCCTCCCAGCAGAAGTTGCTCATGCAATCAAGAACATGAAGCGGGGGAAAGCTCCAGGAGAAGATGGAATTACTATAGACATCATACAAGAAGCAAGTGGAGAAATTGAAACAGTACTCGCCCAAATTTTCACTCGATGCCTTAATGAAGGGAAGATTCCTGAGGATTGGAACAATGCTACAATGATCCTGCTACATAAAAAAGGTGACATTGAGGATCTCAGGAACTACAGACCTATCAGCCTCCTATCAGTGGTTTATAAAATCTTCACTAAAGTTCTTTCACACCGCTTGAAGGTAACACTGGACATGGCTCAACCAAGAGAACAAGCTGGATTCAGGAGTGGCTACAGCACAATAGATCATATCCACGTACTGAGAGAACTAATTGAAAGAGCGAGGGAATATGAACTTCCATTGTGCATGGCTTTTATCGATTATGAAAAAGCCTTTGATTCGGTGAAACCATCAGCAGTTACCACGGCTCTGAAATCCTGCGGTATTGAAGATGCATACATTAATATTATTAAGAACATCTATGAAAATGCAAGTGCAAAGATTCGGCTGTTTGAAAATACAACACACATAAAAATTGGAAAGGGAGTGAGACAAGGTGACACCATATCTTCGAAGCTCTTTAATGCCACATTGGAAAATGTCTTTCAATCACTGAACTGGGAAAACAAAGGGATAAAGATTAATGGAGATTATCTAACCCACCTTCGTTTTGCTGATGACGTAGTCATTTTTGCAACTACCCCATCAGAGCTGCAGAGTATGATCCAGGAACTTGCTGACAAGAGTAAAGAAGTGGGATTAAAAATGAACTTTCAGAAGACAAAAGTGATGTTCAATGCTTTTACAAGAAATGAAGATTTATCGATTGATGGAGAACAACTGGAGATAACAGATACGTATGTTTATCTTGGACAGCAGATATCAAGTGAGGGTCACATTGATGAAGAAATTAATCGGCGTACAAAACTTGCCTGGAGAGCTTTTGGAAGAAACAGCATAATTTTCAAGAGCAATATGCCATTATGTCTTAAAAGAAAAGTGTTTGATCAATGCATCCTTCCAGTGCTTACGTATGGTGCAGAGACGTGGACCTTAACTAAAAGAGACATACAAAGGCTGCAGACAACTCAAAGCAGCATGGAGAGGTGCATGCTTGGTGTAACCAGGAGAGATAAGAAGAGGAACTCGTGGATCCGAAAAATGACAAGAGTGGAAGACATCATGATCAGAGTTAAATCCCTGAAATGGCAATGGGCTGGACATACTGCCAGAAGGACAGACCATAGATGGACAGCCGAAATTTTAGATTGGATTCCAAGGGACAGGAAAAGACCCAGAAAAAGACCACATGGGAGATGGGTGGATGAAATTCGTAAATATGCGGGAGTGACATGGAGGAGACTGGCACAAGACAGACCGTTGTGGAGGAAACTTGGGGAGACCTTCGTCCAGCAGTGGATTGATAATGGTTGACAATGATGATGATGATGACATAAACGTGAAAAAAATGCAATTACCGTCCACAGGCGTTCCGGCGTAAGATGTCAATACGGGATATGGCCACAATGGAGGGCGATGCAAGATTCCACACGTCGTGTCATGCTTTGCACAACATTATCAAGCAGCTGTTGGGGTAATTTATCCCATTCCTCTGTCGGTGCACGGATGAGGGTGTCCTTGTTTATTGGAGGGCACTGGCGACCAGCAAGACTCCTCCTCAAAGCGTCCCACACATTTTCAATGGGATTCAGATCTGGAGAACGTGCTGGCCATACGAGGCGTTGAATATCCTCGCTCTCAAGACACTCCTGGACAGCGACTGTTCGATGACATGCTGCGTTGTCGTCCATGAAAATGAATCTATCACCGACAGCACCACAGAACATGCGAACATGAGGTAGCAGAACATCATTAATGTATCGTTGGCCAGTCATAGTCCCAGTTGGAAGCACATACAGGGACATACGGCCATTGATCATGATGCCAGCCCATACCATGACACTACATGTCGGATATCGGTCCCTTTCCTGTATGTCTGCTGGACAATATGCAGTACCACTATCACGCCAGATCAGTTGTCGTCGACAATCAGACGATAGACTGTATCTACTCTCATCTGAGAAGACGACAGCAGACCAGTCGTTATCAGTCCAATTGCGATGTTGATGGCACCATTGCAAACGGGCGGTACGGTGACGTCTGGACAATAGGATGCACACAACAGGACGACGGGCGTATAGTCCTCCTTCATGCAAATGTCTGGCGACAGTTTTTCGCGAGATCCGCTTGCCAGTAGCAGCCATAAACTGATTTGCTACCTCACTAGCTGTGCTGCGCCGGTGTCTTTTTGTTGATAGCACTATGTACCGATCTTCTGCAGGTGTCGTACTGCGAACACGACCTCCCCCGTGACGTTTGCTATACTCTCCATTTGTTTGGAATGATTTCCAAAGCCTTGAAACAACACTGTGGCTGACGTCGAACTCCCTGGCAACATCTGTTATTTTTCGCCCTTCTTCAATCTTGCCAATAATACGGCCATACGTAAAATCATCTAGGTGATGTCGGGAAGACATACTGAAAATTGCAGGTTTGCCAATTGATTCTTTCCCTTTCAACTCTGCGTTTGAACAACAACGGTCAATACGCGTTAAATCCTTTATATCTCTTATCAGCGCTATGATGTCACGAACAAGTTCGGCAATCCAAAATTTGCATACGCACAACACGTCTTACTGTATCCCGCACTTATGCTAATTTCCACATTTTCCTGCCTTCCATTTTATGGTTGCTATCGTTGCTATTGTCATCCGTCCTTAGCAATTGTCCGGCAGTGTACTTGCAAATGCAGTCATGGGCTTTCCGTTTTCCAAATATTTCAAATAAATCATTTTTTTTTCTTTCTGAGATTGATCTGTGCTCCCATCAGTTAAAAAACTAACGTAGTGCATATTTTTTAGGATGGGTACAAGTTCATCCTTAAAGGGTTTCAGCAATATACACTGAAGTGCCAGAAAAACTGGTGCAGATGAGCTTATGAGAAATACATAGCATCCGCCAGTGAGCTTATGCAAAATACAGTTGTATCCGCCAGTACGAATATAAAGCGATAGACATCCGTGCCAGCTGTCAGAGCTGTTTTCGGCATGAGAATGACAAGTAATAACGATTTAAGCGATTTTCAACGTGGTGTCATAGTTGGTGCTCGTGAAATGGGCCATAGTATTTCGAAGGTAGAAACGAAGTTCGGATTTTCACGGACGACCATTGCAAGGGTGTACCGTGACTACAAGAATTCTGGCAAAACCTCCAACCCACGATACCAGTGTGGCCGCATAAAGACATAGGGTGAACATGACCATCGTCGGCTGTCAAGAATCGTTTCACGTGATAGGTGTGCAACTGTCTCGCAGGTATCATCGGAATTCAGTGCTGGAGCCTCAACAACCATCAGCCTCCGGACTGTGCAACGTACCCTGCACGATATGAGCTTTGGGAGCCGACTCGCAACTTGAGTCTCCTTGATGGGTGCACGACACAGAGCTATGCGCCTCGCTTGGGCACGGCAATACCGCCAGTGGACACTTGATGACTAGAAACAAGTAGCCTGGTCTGACAAGTCGCGTTTCCAACTGTATCGGGCAGTTGGAAGGATTCGTGTGTGGCGTAAATCCAATGAAGCCATGGATCTCGCCTGTCGACAGGGAACTGTACCGGCTTGGGGGGAGGGGGGATCCCGTAATGGTATGGGGTGTGTTCAGCTGGACTTCACTGGGACCCCTGGTACGTCTACAAATGTCTGTGACCGGCCAATGCTATGTGCGCATCCTTTCTGACGAGGTACACCCGTTCATGTCCTGCATTCATGCCGATGGGTTGGGCCTGTTCCAACAGGACAATGCACCTCCACATTATGGTTAGAGGAGCATTCATCTGAGTTTGGGGTGTTGCCATTCCCACCGAAGTCCCCAGATTTGAACGTGATAGAACACATTTGGGATGCCATGCAACGTGCTATCGAACACAGGAATCAGAGACCTCAGAATACACTCAAATTGTGGAATGCTCTGCAGAAAGTATGGTGTGAATTGCCTACAGCACATTTCCAGAAGCTAGTGGAGTCTTGCACTCCTGTGGGGGACCTACCAAGTATTAGACTGGTGTACCAGTTTTTCTGGCACTTCAGTGTACATAAGTGAATGTTGTGCAGGCTTTGCAATTCACGTAAGCTTCTCCTAACACATCATCATTCCTCTTTTCCAACTATATTTGAGCAGGGAAAAGGATAAATGGAAGCTGTTCTTTTGCAAGAAAGTAGCTTATATCAAAAAGATTTACATTGCCTTCCATTTCATTTTTATTCATCAATGAAACTACATCCACAATGGATTGGCCAATTGGCGTCGTTCCCATGTGCGCTGCATTATATTTTTCGACAGTTTTTACACGTCCCTTGTTTTTGGCATGGTTTTCAGAATTGCACTTTTTAATTACTGCTGTTCCTTCGACGTACATATTGCTGTTATTTTCTCTGGATTTGGCATATGCCTGTACCAGTTCAGGATAGGTGCATCAAAACTTGTATTTTAACTTTTTCACAAACATGCTGCAATCAGTTATCACAACATCCAAGTAATCTAGTTTCCATGCTAGCATAGTAAAAGTTTTCACTAACGTTGCTGCTGGTTCATCATCTAATTTTGTCACTTGTTTTCTTTTTTTGTTGCTTTTGGGTCAGTGTTCGGAGAACATTTCAAAAAATCTGCCATATTAGTTCATACACACCACACAGAGATTGTTAGAAGCTCAGATCGCAGACTAATAATAACTAATGCAACATGGCCGGTTTCCAGTTTGGTTAAGGAGTGAATGATGCGCGTCAAGTACGGACATACTCGCACACATCCACAGAAAAGTTCCTGCTCTGCAATCCAGTTGCATGATGGCTCAGGAGGTCAGTTTTCACACTTGTTAAAATGAAAAAGTCTCCCTGCATCCCCACTAAGAGTAAATTAAATGACCATGAAGTTTTAGCATAGCTTATTGCTCTTATTCGCCGAACTTTAACAGGGTAGTTAAGGCACTCAACAAGAATATCGACCTCCCCCTCCATAACACTTAACAAAAGATATTCTGCAATTTCTCTTGTTACAAAAGCTCATACTGACAGGCGAATTTTCGAAACCTGCGGTTTCAAAAGTGTTAATGAAATGTTCACTGCATAGCCTGCAGCTAGAACCACTGATTGTTGCAGAATTTTAAAGGTAGCACACAGTATTTGCCGAGTTATTTCAAGCTGTGGTAGGAGCCCACAAACAACAAGTTTCTGCTCCGACAGTCTCCTTTCGTATGAGTGGCACACACGTGTTGGACTTGGCGCACGCCTACCTGTCTGCGCAGAGGAGCAAGTCACCCAATCAGGCATGGGACACATTCCACCTTACTGCACATGTCCCATCTGTTCAGCAGAGCGTCTCCATCCGTACCGTGAAATGCTACGAACTCGTGGCTCACTATGGTATAAACCTAAGTAACTTAGGTGTCTTCTGAATTAATTGTTAATTTAGATTTTATATATTTCTAACAAATAAAAGTCTACCTGATTTTTATTTCATGAGCAGTGACACAACTCTAGAGCACACTGATGACCAAAGCCATAAGGCAGCAGTTTTGAGAAGTTGAAAAGTCACAACAGTGAAATAGCACAAAAACTGTTTTCATTGCCAACCATAGCTGTTTAATGGAATAGCAATTGGCTGGTTTATTTGTGAAAAATTAACACAAGGTAAGAATCAATGGATCTTTTTACATTATTTTTTTTTTATGTATAATATTGGCAACACATTTATGAATAAGATCTACCACAAGAACTTTTGCAATCAAGGCTGACATTCTGCTGAAAAACCTTACTGGAAAGCAATTGTTAAACAGAACTATATGTAATACCACACCTACCAACCTCTCAGAACCAAAAAACGTAACACTCAGATAGAAAAATCGTAACACGACACATGCTGATAATTTTTGAAGCCTATTTCAGCAATATAAATTCTTGATAATGAGAATGTAGAGATTTTTTCCCTACATCAAAATTTTATTGAGAAACTAATTAAATCTAATCAGCAAACCCTTTTATGTTGTTAATTATTAGAAAACAAATTATGATTACGGGAGAAATCCTCACTCCACCTAACTTCCGTTTTCGGAAATTTTGAGAGGCGGAAAACTTGCATCTTGCGAAGTCTGCAAGATGGTTTAATCGGGTTCTGGGGATGTTGTTTTTGTCTGCAGGACCAAAATAAATCTGCGATGTGCATCGGCCGTCGCTGCGATTCTTCTATGCGGGTGGGTAAAAAATTAATCCATGCTGTATGTCGGCCGTCGATGCTATTCTGCTACAGGAATGAGTACAAAATAAACCTAAGGTGTACGTCGCCCATCGCCGCAATTCTTCTACGGGGACGAGTACAAAATAATCTGCGATGTACGTCGTCCTTCGCAAGAAAAAAAAATAACGATTACAGAAGAAATCCTCACTACGCCTAACTTCCGTTTTCGGAAATTTTGAAAGGCGGAAAATTTGCATCTATGATAGAGAGTCTGCAAGATGGTTTAATAAGGTCCTGGGGATGTCGTTTTTGTCTGCAGAACCAAAATAAAACTGCGACTTACGTCGCCCATCACCGCGATTCTGCTACAATGCTTATGTCTGAAAAGAAAAAAAATGGGGGAAAACATTACTATTTAAAAAAAATCGTATTTTTGGCTACAAAATTTTATTAGCGTACTGCAGTATGATTTCTCATACTAAATACGATAAAATCGTAACAGTTGGCAAGTCTGTAATACATATTCAGCACGAAAAGATCTTTCATAATTTTCAGCTTGCAATTATTACACAAAACTGGCCTTAAATATTCAACAATACAATACAAAGGTCAAGTGTGGTCGCAGAGCAACATATGGTCACTTACACCATAACAGTTTGGAATTTTTAGTCTACACAACTATGAAGTACAAATAAACTGCACTGCATCTCTGAACCAACAGTGATACTTTTTACACTACTAATTTGTTAATAATTAATTTTTCTTAAAATAGCAAGCACTGCACCTCTACAGTTGAAAAATCAACAGACCAGACAAGAAATGATTATAAAAGAGGAGAGAGTAGAAACAATATCTCAGTTCTGGGCACCCAATTCCTTTTACTTTAAATTTTGTAATTTGCAGTAAATGCCACAATTTTGGTAGTATAATCCACAGAGTTACAAGATGGTGGTATTGGAAAAATATTGAAAATGCATTAAAAGCAACAGGGCCACAAAGAGGTATGTGTGGACTTTTTTTTTTTTTTTTTTGAACGAGCATTTAGACAGACTACAATGCAACAAAGGCAGAACTGTTATATACTGTGGGAAGCCCACTGAGCTGTTCCACAACACATAATAGCTGTCAGTAACCAAATCACTTTGCAAATCATGTTCATTAGTTTTGCTGCACTAGCTAAAGCTTTTGTCTGCTCATTCAGTTTTTTAGAAATGCTAAATATCTTGAATTGTTGTAGTTCCTATGGGTTTATATATTGTTTAACTAATGGGCAATAGTAATGCTGAAAAACCTAGAGATTTTTAAATTGATAAATTTATCTTGTGAATCGTGACTTCTCTCTCAAAAATTATGTTTCAGGATTACATGATAGTATTTTGTTTTTCTGAATTTCCTGATCTGCAGATTAAGTGCAATAATTTTTTTCTGAATTTCTCAGGCTACGGATTATATGAAGAATTTCACAATTCTTTGAGATGATATGTGCGAAATTTAATTTCAAGTCAAAAATCTACATTTTTTTTTTCTTATTTTTTTTGAGAGCAGTGATTGGAGTAACAGAAAAAAAAAAAAAAGGCAGCAAATGCATCACATTACTTTTATTTTTGTGTGTTATTATTTGAATTCATTTTACTGTGCTCCTGGATCTAAATGAAGTTTTTCTAGCCCTGTTTCCCAGTTATTCCTAGTTAGAAACAATCACAAAGAACAAATGCTTACCTTATATTGCTTGTTTTCATATTCTCTAAAGGGCTCTGGGTTGGACTTTCTATTCCAACTAAAATTAGAAACAGGTACCATAAGTCAAAAGCCCGAATCAACAGGCGATAAAGTCAACAGTTCATTTAAGTTTAAGCCATTTCATGTACACTGGCGGAAAGTGAAAAAAAAAACACCAAGAAGGAATTGGCGGACGATCATGAAATTTACATATGTTAATGGGGTAGAGTTTACATAGGTGTGATGTTAATTTCAGGACCAACCGGTGAGCACTTACGCCACAGCACGGCATAATACAAAAATTATAGTCGGTGGTATTTCAGGAGTACGGCGAAGTGAATGTAATCAGTCGTCGGCGTACGGGCACGTGCAAAGACCCTGAAGAAGCTGCAATGCCTGGACATGGAAGACATGTACGATTTCAACAGTTATCGGACTTTGAGCGAGGTCGTCTAGTCGCACTCCGCGAGGCCGAGTGGTCGTATCGTCGTATTGCGGAGCGAACTGGACGGGAAGTATCGGTGGTGGTACGATGGTGGCGTAGATGGTCCGAGGAACATGCCCACACGAGAAGATGTGGAACCGGGAGTCACAGACGGACTGATGAGCAGACCGATCGACGCATAAGAAGAGCGGCATTGTCAAGCAGAACATCCACTGTGACGCAAATCCAAGCTGCCGTTGCCCCTGAGGTGACTGTGCGAACAATCTGCAACTGTCTACTGGATGCAGGACTACCTGCAGGTGTGCCCCTGGCATGTGTACCTCTGACTCCAGCCCACCAACAGGAACGGCTACAGTGGTGTTGCCAAGGTCTGCACTGGAGAACGCAATGGCGATCTGTCGTGTTCAGCGATGAAAGCAGATTCTGCTTGGGAGCCTCCGATGGCCGTATGCGTGTTTGCAGACGCACAGGGGAGCGTCTCCACCCTTCTTGCATCCGTCAGCGACACACAGGGCCTACACCTGGTCTCCTGGTGTGGGGAGCTATCACTCCCGTACACAACTAGTGTTTGTACCGGGTACGTTAAACAGCACCTCCTACATCAACATAGTCATTCAGCCCGTTGTTGTGCCATTTGTAAGGTCGGTCCATTGTGGTGTTTTCTAGCAAGATAATGCATGCCCACACACGGCACGTGCAACGCAACATGCACTACAGGGTGTGTGACAACTTCCATGGCCTGCACGTTCACTGGATTTGTCCCCCATTGAGCACGTGGGATTTTATGGGACAACGACTTATCCGGTCTCTACGGCCAGCCACGACCATCCCCGATTTACGCGTCCAGGTTGAGGATGCTTGGAACTCAATACCCCAAACTTACATGCAACATCTGTACGACAGACTCCATGCCAGAATTACAGTGTGACGCAGTTCATGGCAGTTCAACCTCGTCCTAACCATGTTACATGTAAATGTTATTTTTCAGTTTACCAGCAAATACAGCTGTATTTTGCCATAATGTTTTGACCACGTTATCCTTTGTATTCCGTTATTATGCTGTATAAATTCCGTTGGTATCAGACATCTCCTTCTTGGTGTTCTTTTTTCACTTTCCGCCAATGTATTAGTGAAATTCACATTTTTGCAGCCTTCATTTTCCATATCATTAACACACCAGAGCAAAGGTTGCAAACACAATGAATGAACATTTGAAATAGGCTTAACTGAATGCAAGTTGTAATTATATAATCCAACAGTTTTTCTTGTAGTCAGTAACATTAAATTGAAAAAAAAAAACTGAGAATTTAACAGAACTGCAAATATTGGGCCATATTTAGAGCACTTTTCACTTTCTAATTTTGCATCACACATAAGGAGCAATTCCTAATGAACAACACAACAGAAGAATGTTTTGCAATATGCTTCACTAAATAAATTCAAAGCCCCATTTTCACAGCAGTCATAGCTGCTTTAGGAAGTTTGCACAAGAATGACAGATTCTCAAAAGAGTCCCAAATGGCTGTGTATGAAAGTAATTGTTCCTACTCTGATGTATGGCAGAGAAACCTTGGTACTACAGAAGAGACATCGGAGTCGTTTGCGTGCTGGAGAGATGCATTACTTACAGGGGGTTTGTGAAAAGACACGTTCTGGTCATGTAAGGAATGAAGATGTGTTGCAATTGTGTAATGTGAAGCAAAATGTTGTTAGCAAGGTGAAGACTAATATTCTTAGGTGGTTTGGCCATGTTGAAAGAATGAGTGATGAGATGCTTAATAAGAAAAATTTTCTGTCCCAAGTGGCAGGGAAGAAAGGCAGAAGGCCAAGGAAGTCATGGGAAGATCAGATTCAGGAGTGTCATGATTGCTGTAGATGGAGAAGTTTGATACAGCAAGAGTAAGTAAGTAATCAGTTAAAAATTTATCTGGTGGTTTGTATTTCTTTGTGGAGCTAATCTCAGAAAACACCTTAGGAATATGCATTATCAGTTAAATGTTTATTTGTCAGATGGTTTTTCTTTGAGGAGCTAACCTTTGAATATCAGAGAACAGCTTAATTATACGAGTATATATATATATGTATTTTTACAGCAGAGCTGCCAGCTCTGAATGGCTGAAAATCTGTAGAATTTTCATGCAGGAAAAACTTGCGACATTTTCAATAATCGTGAAATTCACACCATAATTTTTAAAAAGGCTGATTAAAATTTTACTTCAACATTTTTGATTTACAAGAAATTTTTCTTCAAATACAGTTTCCTACCACATTTTACTGTCTAAATTTTATTAAAAGTTTTTCCTAACTTTCATTAAACACTGAAGACTTGAAATCAGTCATTTTCCTCATAGCAAACTCAATTTTTTTATTTTTTTTTTACAAAAACTTATTTAAAACTCATTAGACTAAAAACTCATTCGCACTCTGCATTACTGTGGGGAATTGTGAGGATTGACAACATGAACTGTGAAAGTTTCTTAAATTTTGGCTGACCAACTTCATTTCTGATCTGTGCAACATTGACCCACTGCAAATCAATGTGATCTTCTTTCATTATGTTTTCAGGAACTTCATAAATCTGAAATTTGCTGAATTTTGTCTGTAATGCATTCACAGCATCATCTACTCTTTCATTCTTGATCTCAAAGACTAGTCTTGTGATGATTATATATATTAAGACAAATATTTATTTTTTAAAGTCTACCATGGTTTCATTGGGCATTGACCTAACTTCATCAGGATGAATGGCACATAAATATTCAAATTATATATATCTTAATGGTGTTAAATATTTAATTGTATATATTTTTTTACAATTTAATTTTTTTGTGTGTGTAAATATTCAATTGTATATATCGTATCATGGTGGCCACTCCCTTTAGCTTCAAAAATTTCATGAGTTTTCCAGGTGAATTTTTATATTTTTCCAGAACAAAAAAACATGTGATTAAATGTAAATGTAGCTTAGCGCATGCACACGCACGCACGCACGCACACACACACACACACACGATATATTGATAGATATAGCTGTTCAGTGACTTATTTCACACATGAATAATGAAATGCACCTTCTATCTTCTCTATTCCACAATTTTTTAATTGGTTATTTAGTAATCTGATTTTATGTCCCTCCACAACTATGCTGTTTCACTTTTTTGATATTATTTTCAAAGGCATCCGAGATTTAATAAAAAAAGTTTAGTCAATCTTTTCCCCCAATAAAAACAAATAAAATTCCTTTTTTAAAACAGTGAGGCAACATAATCTCATATTACTGAGGAAGTTGTGCTGAATGAAAACTTATTTATATCTGAATCCCTATTTCACACACATCTCAATTATCTGAGCACACTGTCAAAAGAAATAGCATGCAATGTTTATTTGTGCTCATAACCTATGATATGAAAGAATTATTCAGCTATGAATAAATAATCTAGGTACTTTTTAAAGTAAAAGTAAACTTGACTTTTTTTTTTTTTTGTAAAGTAAAAGCCAAGTATTATGTGCATTATATTTATTTATTAACAATATATTCATTAACAGTATTTCAGAAATTTTCAAACAAACCTGCATAATTACCATTTCCAGTGGATTAAACCATCTTGCAGACTTCCTATCCCCGGTCACAGAAACAGTGCGATGCGGCGATGGGTGTCTCAGATCGCTCAACAAATCTTGCAGATCAATTTACTTCCTTTTCTTTTTCTTCAAAAAAAGGTCCAAGGTCCTCTTTTTTCTGCAGATTTGCTCTTAACAAATCTGCAGACAAATAAATGGATCCAAGTACCGTTTCCATTTCCCCCACACCCGCCTTCCTCCTGTAGACGAAATGTCAGTGCCCTGTGGGTGGGTGGTCAAGGCACAGGGGGTGGGGGATTACGAGGGGACTCCGTTCTCAAGGGTGGAATGTTGCAGGGCTTAATATGTTGGCTCCCGAGGGGGCACGACACGTAGCTATCAGATTTCCCGGAAAGAGCGAAGTCACAATTTCTGAGGGAGCAGGAAAACTGTAGAAATTTCTAAAAGTAAACCACGTGGGACCGAGTGCCTTTGAGCAGTTGTCACTTGGATGTTAGTGTGAGTAAAGTATCAACTATTTAATCGGTTAATTGCGATTGATGGCTGCACAAACGGAAAAATCTAGGTGTTCAGACTAATGAAGTGCTTTTGTTAAAAAATCTAAAAGCACGCTATGCACATAATCAAATCGGAAAAAAATTACAGTATAAGTCTGTATCAGGCAAAAACGTCTTAGATTTATTCAGAAAGCAAGGTCCAGCAGCTGCTTCAAATCAGAGATTAAGCTACGGTAGCTATTTTTACAAAATGATACGACTTAATCCAAAGTAAGACAGAAAAATTAGTGTCCATAGCAAAATGGCACCAGCAGTTTAAATATCAACCCATCAGCAGATTCTGCTCCAACTTTTCTATTTCTGTGAAACCTAGTTTCCAAAATTCTGGCCGTGATTCACACTTTACTGATGTTATTTTCTTAATCTTACTTCACCTGTGAGCTCAATCACCCCCTCCCCCGTCCTCCATACACTTTTGTTCACTCCATAAAGGGTGGTGCAAGATTATAGAGGCTAGAGGGATTAGATCCCTTCCTCCATTCAAAGTTCAAGTTTAAACCTGAGTCAAATGTAATGTCTATAGCATTTCTAGTGTTCTCCCTAGATTTTTTTACAGCTGGGTGGCAAGAAATTTTAGCTAAATGGTACTTTTAACGACCCCCCCCCAGACGAAGATAAAAAAAAATTGTTTAATATTATACTTATTAAACATCTTTATAGCAGTGTGGTAGGCATTAAGGTAACTAACATGATAAATATTAGAAAATTGTACATAAATGATAAAAAAAAAATAGGTACTTACTAATAAATGAAATTTTGATGCAGATTTCAGCCAGTCTTCATCAGTATTTATGGTGTATGTGGGAATAAGTTTTCCACTCTTACAATTATGTGCACTTAATATGGAGCAAAGTACTCATAAAGGAAATCACAACTTATTCAATTTTTGAAATTTTACTGAATTAGCAATAAAACAATATTTTTTTTTTCTTGCCTGTAGTGTTAAAAATGGAAACTGTTATTTAAGGTGCCAGCCAGAGTTTACATTATTCTTAATTTCACGTGTGATGTACATGTATAACCAGGGTATTCAGATATGTATTTTTCTTTTTTCTTCCCTGCCCAGTTATCAGCAGCTCGATCATAATCGAAAGTTGAAGGATCAGGACCTTCTAATGCTATCATCAATAAATTGTTTAGAGTTTTCTGGCTCATTCTGTTTCGTAGGCAAGTTCTAATTATTTTCAAAGCAGAGAATCCCCTTTCACATTCTGCAGTTGACAGTGGTAAAGAGAGACAAATTGTTGCTAATTTGGATAAATTAGGGAACGATTCTCTAAGTTCATGATTTGTTGATAGTTTTTTGAGACAGTTTCTTGTTGACATATCTTTATATGAGTCACTTCTGATCGTCACTGAGGCCACACTCCATTCTGCTTTTGTGGTAGTATAATCAAGAGGCGGGGGATTTCCATTTTTTGAGTAGTGAATAAATAACTCTTCGCATAGCTCATTAACCCTCTCTGGTGATGTTTCTTTTACAGCAACAGGGTTAAATATGATAGAAAATGCTGACATTGGCATATCTGGGAATCTGTCTTCTAAATGAATTTGTATCACATCCAGATATTTATCATAAACATTTTTCTTGTACAGCTCTACACTTTCCTCATCTACTTTAACAGCCAGGTCCATCCACTCATTTTCCAATAGCAAGGGTAGATTTCTGAAATTTTCTCCTGGGTCAGATTTCAGAAAATTATTTTAGATTTGGTTGCCTCTAATATTGATTTAACAGTGGCTAAGTCTGTATCTTGCCGTAACCATGATCTAGATAGGTTGCTCAAAATTGGCAGTATATCACACATCATCATTAATGTAGCAAGAAATGAGTATGTTTTTATAAATTTACTTAAACCTTCTGCAGTGACATTTCGTTCAGTGGCTTCTCTCTCCAGTGCAGCCACAACACTCATTAGTGTTTTATGAAGTGACTGAACAGCAGCTTCATGAGAAAGCCATCTAGTATCACTGGCCATTTTCAGTTTCATCTGAGGTATGTTGAAAATGTCTTGTATTTGGTGCAATCCAGCCATTCGAACACCAGAATTTTGAAAGAAAAAAAAATAACTGCCACAGAATGTCATTGAATTTTACTAAATACTGAACTTCTTTTGCAGGCTTGGCACTAGCTAAAGCTAGACGGTGATTTACACAATGGCAATTAATTAAAAGATTTTGAGTTGCATCCTTCAGCAATTTTGCAACACCATTATTCTTGCCAATCATCACTGCAGCACCATCAGATCCCAAACCTACCAGTTTTTCAAGCTGTAAATTTAATTCACCTAATGTTTCAGTTAAATTCTTTGCAATTGTTGTAGCTTTTCCATCATTTATGCTTTTAGTGGTCAGGAAAGTAACTTTAACTTCTTTTGTTTTTGTGGACACAAATTTTGCATAAATTATTAACTGCTTTACAACTGAAATATGAGTTGTCTCATCACACAGCACACTAAAAAACTGACTTTTGGCTAACTCGCTTACTATATTAGAGCAAATTTCTGAAGCTAGCACCTCTAAGAGCTCTTGAACAATTCTCTCAGAAGTGTAATTAGCATTTTCTGCCACTTTCAAATTACTCAAGTGCATCCCATCAATTTGCAATGCTCTAATAATTTTTCATATAAAGTTGTATGAGGCAATTCGTTTTTGGCAAGCCAATATACACTTTTCAGTGCACCAAAAAGCATCACGTTGCAAATTATTTAAAGCTGAAACAGATCTTTCGATCTCTCCAACTCCAGTATTTTCCAGTAAAGCAGCAGATGAAGAACGTGAGCAGGCATCAGAGTGCATCTTACTTTTTTCATGATTTGAATGGCTTTCTTTCCTCAGTCGAGCACAAGGAGTATCCACCCATGTTAATTCTCGATTAGCAGTTTTTGTAGCATATTTCAGGCATACGGTGCATAATATTCCATCTTCAGGCACAGTTAACCATTTGTACTTCTGAAACCATTCTTTGTTAATGCCACTAGTACTCACCTGCTGACCTTGAGTTGGAAGTTGTTCTGTTTTTTCAGCACTTCCTGAAACAGAAGAATCATTCAACTGTTCACTGGCTGAGGGATGTTTTCTTTCAGTGGAACTTTTAGAGGACTTAGAAAAGTAGCTAAGTAGTGTTATTTCCATTTTTATATGCACTGGACAAATGTAACACAGAACTGATAACTTCCTTATTTGCTACTACGGTTTACAGCCTTGTGTAGCTCACCAGTCACAATGATCACTCAGGTGACTTCTCTGCATTCCTCTGTTAAAAAATGACTGAACTTGTCACCAACATCTCAGCCTTAGTCAGACAAACATGATTCATCAATAGAGATTAAGTCCCTACCTCCTGCTTACTTCTTTGAATTGATACCCCTCCTAATCTAGGAGTGCCTGAGCATTGTGAGAGCAAGAACAGATTAACATTCTTGCAGCTGGCTCAAAAAATGCTGTAGCAAAACTGCTAAAATGGGGAAAGAAGTTGTAGCAAAATGCTAAAGTTAGCCGCTTTTATCTCTCGGAAAATCATAACACCAACTGAATTATTCACACCAATAATGCTTTGGACGTCAGTTAAAAGGCCTTGGTGAAATGCCGCAGACGTCAATGCTGACTCTGGTTTAAGCTTTGAAGAGGGTGAAGGAGTCTATAATCCCTGTGGCCTCTATAATCTTACCCCACCCATCCTTTATGGGGGTGCTCTAGAGTTTGTGGAGGAGGGGAGGGAGGGAGTGATTAAGCAAACAGATACTGTAGGAACATACCTTAAGGATTAAAAAAATAACATTAGCGGAGCGCGAATCGCTGCCAGAATTTCAGAAATTTTTGTTTTCGCATAAATAGAAAAGCTGTAGCAGAATCTGCTGGAGCCTTGATATTTAAATGGCTGGCGCCATTTTGCTACAGACACTAATTTTTCTCTTGCATTTTGGATTAACTAGTCGCATTTCGTGAAAATAGCGACCATAACTTAACCTCTGCACACAGGGTTATGGGATTCAGAATATTTTCCTAAATTCAACATGGCCAATGGCACTGCAACAAGTTTGAGAAATTACACCGAGCTCCTCAATAATTCCGAAATAAAATTCAAGGAATTTTATAGACACGCAGGAAAAACAAAAGTGATTTTTGCCGCAAAAATTCCGAACATGGCTCACGGTAAGCGCATTTATAATACAGGCGCAGAATTCAGGAAGTGGCGATCGGTTCTGTGGGATTGCTCTAGGCGCAACATTTTGACACCCAACTCCTTAGCTTGTAGTACCTGCCTGAATCATTTTAACTTGGTTAGAGGGGGGGGGGGAAGGTGATATTCATAATATATTACTTACATGAAATGTTTGCACTTTTTTTCTGGGCATCAGTTTTTACCTGTTCGTAGTATGCCATTAATCATGGTATTTTTTCCTCTCCCCCATATGTAATTTTAAAAAGCATCACATAAAAAGCGCAAATTGAATAACACACAGTTCAGAGAAATGAACCAGATAAATGTCTATTTAGAACGTGCGATGATTATTTTATGCCATAATTTAGGTACATTTTATAACAATATATATTCATAAAAGGGCTTCACTAGTTTGTGCAATTGTTGCATTTTTGGCGTTCCAAAGTTCAGCGGCACAATGAAAATCTTACTCTACTACTTGTCCATATTTTTCAGTGACACGTAATTACGTCGAAGTTTTAAACAGCTTGGATATCTCTTTGGAGGAGAAAAAAAAAAACATCTTTTACTTATACAGTGGAGGCATTTTGTTACAAAGAAGGGGTCAGTCATGGCCTAGAAGTTCAAAAGCCAACGGGGGCGATCAGTTCTGTCTGTCAATCAATCACGCGACTTCCGTGGTTCAAGCAAGTGCTCGATCTTACCCCAGCAACAGGACTGGGATAAAATTTTCTAAAGTAAAATTTCTCTAATTTTTTAAATATCGGCATGCAATTTTCACGGAGACTGTGGAGTCATTTTGGAGGGATTTGGCCATAACTCACCACGCTGGCCAAGCGGGTTGGTAAGTGTAGGATAGCATTTCCTCTAATCCCAATGGTATAGTTATACCGCTATTGGCGGCGGCGGAGCCCTTTAGTGGGAACAGGATGCACCACGAGAAGGTGGGATTGACATTTGTCAAGAAGAGGCTGTGATGTTACGCATCACCTCACCTTACATCCCATATATATATATATTCTTAGGTCCATTTTTGGACCACTCGCAAAATTTGTGCATTAAAATCGTATCCTTTGCTTCGTAAAAATATGTGTGTTAGAAAAAAAAAAACATCCACAATTCCGAATTTGCAATCTAATACATCGTTTATGTCGGGAACATAATCAGTTTATGGACACATGAATTGGCTTCCTTATGAAGCCGCA
Source organism: Macrothele yani (assembly GCA_039090855.1). NCBI lineage: Eukaryota > Metazoa > Arthropoda > Arachnida > Araneae > Macrothelidae > Macrothele > Macrothele yani. The sequence goes on along the minus strand of CM076994.1, from coordinate 6,201,995 downwards.
TGCGCAATTCATTTTGCATATCGTGGACTGTTATGAATCAAGCACGAGATAATTCTTCGGATTCGCGAAATTCCGCTTTTTTCGCCACATTTCGATTATACTCTAGATCTAAGCAAAAAAAAAAAAAAAAACTGAAGATAATGTTTTATTTTTGGAGGATTAGTGTGTGTGGGGGGTCGTTTTCCATATTTCAGAACTTTCGAAAGCGAAAGTTAAATAGAGTAAAAAAATTATCCACAATCGTAATTTCTTTTCCTCACGAAGTTTCCTCTGTCTAGTATTGTTACTAAATATTAATTTATTGCATAAATGTTTGTATTTCATCTTGAAAGTGTAGACAACAACTTCCGATATCGGAAGTTTGACGGCGCAAAAATTTCCATGTAAACTTTAGGCACAAGTTTCTTCCGCAGATTCAAGTAACTCTGTTATCATCATTGGCATCATTCTCAAAACAAAAGATAATTACTTTCGAAAACGGAAGTTAGACGAACTGCAGATTTAATCTGCAATTGTAATTTTTTTCTGTCACGATATTTTCTCTGCTGAGTGTTATTGTAAAATAATTTTGTTCAATAACCAATTGTGTTTTAGCTTGAAAATGAAGGGAAATTTTCCGAAAACGGAAGGCGGACGAAGGAAAGATTTTTTCGTAATCATAATTTTTTTTTTTCGCGATCTTCGCACTGTCCCGGATCAAATGTCATTTTCCCTTTAAAAATAGTTGCAAAGGGAAAAACTGTACATTATCAGAAGACTGGTTGAGTCAACCAAGTCTTAATTATGTGAACTGTAAAGTAAACATCTCATACATAGAATTCAAGATTTTTTTTTTCAGGGCTGAAGGGAAACATGTTTAAAAATAATAAATTATTTGACCCTTGTAGTACTAAACTTGCACATCACAATGTCCAGTGAAGGTTTATTTTATCTTTTGTGATCGAGATAGATCGCAGATTTCCTTCCTCCACAATGAAACTCTTTTTGAAGTTTGAGTGTGTAGAGCTTGAATCTCGGAAGCAATACACAAACACACGCACGCACACAAAAGTTTTGGTGCAGTCTTTCAAAAGCTTGGCAGACCAGTTTTCTTTTTTCCTTTTTCTTTTTTTCGAAAATTAATGAAGATGCAGTTATGAAATATTCATTATTCAAACATAGCTGAAAAAAATCAAGAGTACATGTGCCAATGTCCAAAGTTTTCTAAGAGTTTTATAAGCACACATTTCCATTCGTGTCAAAAGGTTCTGCTTTAAATGTCTTATGCGGCGTTTAAAAAATGTACCATGTGAACGTGGCTTTAGCACACAAAACAGAATTCAATCAAAATTTAGAAATTCACTGAGCAGCAAAAATCTTAATGCATATTAATTCTAAAATTGGGGCAGATAAACCCTCAGAAATAAAACAACAGCTGATTAAAGCTTGCCAACTGTGGCAAGGAATGAAAGACAGACATATATACTTAAGGAACAATTTTATATCAATGCACTGCAACTCTAGTTTTGTAAAATGAATCACGGCACGCAAATTTTCAAGATGACAATCCATTTTTTGGTGTAAGCATGACAAGGATGTTAAGTCAGGTAACATCCCAAAACTTGACAATTTTGTCGTCCTGGAGCGGGAATGGAACCCACGTCTCACAGATAGCGCCCGGGTATGCTCCAGGACAACGGAATTTTCAAGTTATCTGGCTTACCATTTGTGTTGCATGGTGTAATCCCGTATTCCATTCATGAATCATGGTAATTTGCATTAAATTTAATGTAGTCAAATTTTTGATCTAATTCACCCATTTGTTTTAAAAACCAAGTACAGCTTATATTGTTTGAAAAATTACTACTGTTTTCCCAGTCTTAATATTATTAAGTCACATATTCAAAATTTTCCATCTGAAATTTTCAATCCCCTCTTATTTACAAACACAAATGGGGAGACTCCCTTCCATTTCAAATTTGAATTTTAAGCCCTGTGTATTGTGCTACATCTGACACTTTACCTATTATCTGCATCAGTGTTTGTTGTTGTCTTCATTCAAGTAATATTTTCCTTCCTCCCTTTGTTTTTAGGGCTTTCAGAACAACTGGGGAGTTCAGCTGTCACAACTTCAAGCAAGTTTCCCACATTATCACAACTTGTGAAGGAAGTCAATAACAGTGCTTTAACTATGAATAGTGGTACTTCCAGTGAGATTCTCACAGATGAAGAAAAAGCTGATCTATTGAGTAATGCTCATTCAATTGACAGGCTGATTAAATGGTCTGGCTGCTTTATATGATATGATGATGGCCTATTATGCAAATACTGTGGTACCAGTTTACTTTATGACTATAATAATGGCGACTCCTTCACTGATGACATCCTCCCAGGTCCTTTCAGACATTTAAAGTATAATTTAAAGTGGCACTTACGTCTGAGAAACATTTCATCAATTCAAAGATCAAAGAATTACAGTGTTGAACAAGAAAAATGTGTGCAACTTGAAAATTCAGCAAAGGAAAGTGCTCTAAACTGTGCACCTGACATATAAAATGGACATGTCATATGAATCCTATGAAAGTCTGATTTGCCTATTGCTTAACAGTGACTGTGGAGTTGGGGTAAAAAATCATTCAAAGGAATTCCCATGCCTTTTCCTACCTGTGGTGCATTCAGTACTTCATAAAGAAATTGCATCATTCATTATATTATCAGCAATGATCTTCCTGTAGGTGTTACGGCAGATAAAAAAAACTGTCAATCACAGAAGTAGGCACATTATTTGGGTTACGGGTTCCCCTTTTTGACATTAACTGTAAAAACTTGTATCATTCAGTGTACCTGGAGCACAACTTTGTAAATGATTTTAAAGGGGAAGGACTGGTTTCCAGTATTCTAGGAACTCTAGATAAATTTGGTTTTGATCAGGCCTTCCTTCATAAAAATCTAGTTGGTCTGGCTGTTGATGGTCAGCATATTAAATTAGGGGTGGCTAACCACATAAAAAATGAACTAGCAATAAACGATGTACCTGCATCTTGGGACACGATGCATCAAATTGAGTTGATGTAAAAACACTTTGAAATGCCCGTTGTTGTCAATAAGGCTCACAGCCTGATACATGAGTCAATGAAACAATTCATGTATGGCTCCAGATACGAAGCACTTTTGAAATGTTCAGAATTCAGTGATTTTTTTTTTTTTTTATATATAAGCCCAAAATTTTTAAGTCTATGAAGTTTGCAGCTTATTCAAAAGATGTATTCAAAACATTTCTTGGTGAATATAAATTTCTTGTATCAGCCTGTGAGCAAGATCCAGAATTGTTTTCACTTCGTGACAGACTACTGACAAAATCTTCCATGTTTAGTGGGTTACTTCTGGCGGATACATATGATCTACTGTCAAAATACTCAAAGCATGTACAGTCTTGTGAAAATTTGCCATGGGAATACTTGCAACATATGAAAAATCTGGGCTCTGACTTAGATATTTACTTGAATTGCATTACAACTCTGGAAAAAATTGACAAGGCAGAGGAATTGTGTAAAGTTATGGCAACTTTGCCAGCATCTTTCTTCTGCAATACTAAAACTGCCATAGAAATGTTTAAGTCTTGTACTTATCAAGGTATCACGCTCCCAGATCTGCCAGTTAGTTCTAAATATTTGCGTTCAGTTAACACTACTTTTCTAAACCAGGACAGTCAGCTTAGCAAAAATTACAGGAATGACATGACTTTGTTTGTGAAGTTTATTACATCTCTTAGAGAGCAGTTTAATGTATACCAGCAAAGTGAAAAGCCAACAGTAGATAACATGCTTAAGAAGGCAGGCTACCTTTTCAATTTTGATAATTTACAGTTCTCAAGGAACAATGTTTCTATTGAGCAGTCAGCAGAAGATAAAGGATTCACTTGTGAAACATTTAATGATTATATCAGAGCTTTTGCATTTTACAGCAACAATACCTTTGAGCATAATAAGCACACACTTTGGTTTGAGTTTAAGCAGTTGTGTGCCTGGTTTACCAAGACGATAGATGCAAATAGAAGTGAAGACACAGTTTGCAACTATAAAGCTCTTTTGAAGATTGTTGTGCATGAACTCAAGATTGAGTATCTAAGTATTATAAATAAAAAGAAAAAAATTGCACTGGCAATACCTGTATCAGAAACAGTTTGTGAGAGCTGGGGTTCTGTCGTCAACAATGTGATGAGAAAAAGGCTTATGTTTAGTGATGGCAATATTAATGACATTGGTATAACTGGCATGAGAGTGTTCATTATGCTTAATGGTCCACCAGCTGGTTACAAAAATATCAGGAAATTCCTAAAAATTGCCTTGATTGAGAAACATGGTATGTCATATTACAATCATTTTAAAAACATCTCAACATCAAATGTGTACCAAAAATCAGTTAATCCAAGGTAGTTTCAAGGCTTTTAGAAGATACATCTTATTGCTTACCATGTTTTTACTAACACTGGGATAAGCAAGAAAAAGAAATTGCATAGTTTTCCAGTTTATTTTTCATAGGTGATTTCGAGGTCAGTATTTTTAAAATTATTTATGCACTAAATATATATGACTGCCTTTCACATCGGATAACTTAATGCAATTACTATTGTAAGAAAAAATATAATTTCATCTTATTTGCATCTAACTGTTTTGTAAAACAACATTTAATGAGATATAAAATTACCACATTATTTATGTATCTTTATTAAATGTTTTCTACAGGAAGACAATTAGTACTGTCTGCTGCTTGGTAAAAATTATGCAATTAAAATGTTTAATATGTTTTTATTCTAGCTGTGGCCTGCGGGGTGGGTGGGGGGCGAGTGTCCGCAGACAAATTTCGGGTTTCCAATATCTGTGTTGCAGACAGCTTAGCAAAATTCTGCAACTGGGTCCCTATCATAGATGCAAGTTTTCCACCTTTCAAAATTTCCGAAAACGGAAGTTAGGTGTAGTGAAGATTTCTTCTGTAATCGTAAAAAAAAAAAATTCTCACGAAGGACGACGTATGTTGCAGAATTATTTTGCACTCGTCCCCGTAGCAGAATCGCATCAACGGTCAACGTACATCGCAGATTTATTTTTGTACTCATCCCCGTAGAAGAATGACGGTGACGAGAGACGTACACTGTAGGTTTATTTTGTACTCATCCCCGTAGCAGAACAGCGGCGACAGCAGACTTCCATCACAGATTTATTTTGTACTTATCCCCGTAGAAGAATCGCACCGACGTACATCATAGGTTTATTTAGTACTCATCTCCGTAGCAGAATTGCAGCGACGGCCAACGTACATCACAGATTCATTTTCTACTACTCCTCGTAGAAGAATCGTGGCGACGGCCGATGCACATCGCAGATTTATTTTGGTCCTGCAGACAAAAACGACACCCCCAGAACCTGATAAAACTATCTTGCAGACCTCGTAAGATGCAAGTTTTCCGCCTCTCAAAATTTCCGAAAATGAAAGTTAGGCAGAGGGAGGATTTCTCCCCTAATCGTTTTTTTTTTTTTTCCCTAATAATTAACAACATAAAAGTGTTTGCTGATTAGATTTAATTAGTTTGTCAATAAAATTTTGATGTAGGGAAAAAATCCCTACATTCTCATCAAGAATTTATATAGCTGAAATAAGCTTAAAAAATTATCGGCATGCGTCGTGTTACGATTTTTCTATCAAAGTGTTACGCTTTTTTTTGTTCTGAGAGGTTCACAGGTCTGATACCGTAATTTTCGTCATATTATTCGCACCATCGTATAATTCGCAGACCGACCGTGAAATTCACCAATTATTTTTTTCCTTCGTATACTATGATATTTGGGGGGAAAAATCACTGTATAATCAGCACATCACAGATGTTGATCCAAAAGCGGAATTTCTGACAGAAAAGTCAGTCACCCAGAAGTCCAATGAAGTCGGGGGAAAAAACGATCTTACTAAATAAAGAAACTCATTTTTAAATGTTCCTTTTTTTATATATTTTTATCTCCGGACAAATAAAGAAAGCTCAGCAGTGTTTAATCTGACAAATAAGACTATAGCTTTTTAGCTAAAATTGTTACATTAGAAATTAAAAGCACTCTCTCAGTTAAAAACACAATGTTAATTTAATTAAAGTTTTAACCTATAGTGCATAAGACGGTAAATTTATTTTCTTAGTACTCCGAGCACGAAATTTTCTTATTGGATCTGTACCTACCGCTCAGTGGTACCAACCTTAATTCTCATCATGAATCATCTTGCCAGTGTATACAGTGGATTCCGTCGTAAATTGTCTAGAGAAACTCAACATCTATTTTATTTACTTAACTGCAGAGACTTGGGACCCATGCCAAAGTTCCTACGCATTCGACAAAAGCCGTTGTCAAGAAAAGATGCAAAAATCCTCAGACAAGCTGAAGGTAAGCGCCTTATTAGTGTTATTTGAAAGAAAAGGGGCTACCTAGATTTTCTACATTGACAGTCGTATCAAGCCTATCAACGATACGGTAATGAAACACACCCTACAATTTCCGACCGAGTGTTAACTGTGACAGCGGCAATATGTTTGTCAGAAACTGAAACATTAATTGCAACACATATAAAAAAAACTTCGAAACTTAATTTCAGAAGAGGTATACAAAATAGGCCAATTATCACTAATTTTCAACATAAACGAGCCTTAACCCAAGAATTGGCTGTCATTAATATCAGTGATGCTCCATTGAATGATGCACAACAGGGCACTTTAAAAAAGGCATTACATTTTCTTACCCTAATGGAAAGGCGAATATTCCTACTGTTGTGCCACAAATTGAAGCCGTGATTGAGGCTCTTCCAGCTCAAATAAGAGACCAGACCCGCTACCAAATAGCAAACTAAATTACCAACCATAATAAACCAACAACCAGTGATCTTCAGTTTCGACATAACAATGAAGAAAAAGAACAATTAAAACAATTGCAGAGTAATAATACGCTGGCAATTGCCAATGCTGATATAACAAATCATCAAATGGTCATTTTGAATCATGGTGACTACATTGAGAAAATGGAACAGGCAATCAATGATATTCCACATGTCATCTGTGACAAAGACCCCACCCAAGTGACAATTAGAGCTTTACAGCGATTAAAATCTGTTCCTTCATTACCTATTGCTCTAGTGGACAACCTAAAACCCACCTTTAGGACCATGTATTCCCGAACTTTTTGGAAGGGTAAAACTTCATAAACCCGGTAACCCGGTTCGTCATTTGGTCTCAGCATATTGTAGTCCCACCGGCCCCTTGGAAAGCGCATTGGCGAGATTGCTATAGCCCATCCTTAATAATTCACCATATTTCCTTTCTAGCTCTCTAGAAGCATTAGCCAAAACAGGGTTCCCACTCAAAAGTAAAAAAAAAATTCCCTGACTTTTCCAGGTTCTCCAGGTGGTTTTTAAAAATTTTCCAGAGTGGCATGTTGCAAAGAATTGTTACATTCCATTCCATTCATTTTTTTCACCAAAGCACACACTTGTAAATTCTTTATGTAATTTGTCTTTATAAAATTACCTATTTTTCATTAATAACCACTAACTGTGCACATTATTTTCTGTACCAGAGTTCTGTGAACTTTTGTGAATACTACCCACACGGAATTTGTAAATACATTCCCATGAAGCAGGTCATATGTAAGAAAAAATCTGTCAGTTGAATAGTTTCAGTTTTTCTATAACACAATGCAGCTAAGCTTAATGATGGAATGGCTCTATTCAAAGAAACACATTTCAAGAGAACCAACAGACAAAGGACTTTGATGTATCATTTGGTTGGTTCTCTTGTGAAGTGTTTCTTTAAGCAGGAGCCATTGTGCCTAATTGTTCCATGTTAAACTGCCTGCAGAAATTGAACAAAAGCTTAATAACTGGCAATTTTAAAAATTTAATTTTGCATCTTTTTTTAGAGAATAAAGGAAATACTTAATATAACTGAAAGTAAGATCTACCAAATTCTAGGCAAGCAGTAATTGCAAGCAAAAGTTTGAAATCTTGAAAAATAAGTTTTTTTGGCAAAATAAAGTATCCATTGATTTTTACAAAAAAAAAAGGGATAATTTTTCCTGATTTTTCTCTGATTTTTACAAAAAAGCGTAATTTTCCCTGAGTTTTCCCTGATTTTTGGAACCATTTTCAAATTCCCTGAGAATTCCAGATTTTCCCTGTTTTCCAGGTTGAGTAGGAACCCTGCAAAATTAACTACTTGACTTCGATAAATTCTCCCGTCCTTATGGCCTCTCTTGATGTTGTGTCATTGTTTCCAAGTGTACCTGTAACAACTGTGCATACCATTATTGAAACAAAGTTGAACAACGAAAGTGAGTACTCAACTACTGAAATCCAAGCGATTATGTGTGCACTTCGGCTTGCCCAAAAGTGAACTTACTTTTGCTTTGAAGGGAAGATATGCCGCCAAACCGGTGAGGCACCGAGATAAAACTAAACTATTGGATAAAGCTGGAGTATATATACAGCATTCCTATAGACACCCCAGGAACAGATGAAAAATGTTTTGATGTATTATTTTTTATTTTATCCCAATTCATTTAAATTCATTCCAATTCGTCTATTTTTTTTTATTTTTTTTTTCCAATTCGTATCATTTCATTTTTGTAGGAACTATAGTATTTTTAAGGATTTTAGAGTAAAGTTTTTACATATTGAGATTTTAAAGTTATCAATGAATTTCCTCCTTTTGCCATACACAGAGACCTGGAGACAACATGCAGAAAGTTTTATCACAAATAGAGAACCTTTTTATAAAGAACTCAAGTTTTTCGTCAAAAATAACTGTTATCCCTTTATTTCTAATATCATCTAGAATTCCTGAAACTCTTCATCAGCAAAATCTAACTAAGGAACATAAAAACATGTTTCAAGCAAAATTAAATATAAAAAATTGGTACTGTATTGTTTATTTTACTCTGCCATGAAACTTATACAAGTCATTAAAATGGCTCAGGTTCCATCACAGACAGATTCAGTACTAATTTTGAAATTTAATTTCACTTTAAAAAAGCAAAAAGGAGCAAAAAATGCTTGCTCTTCTGGTTAGTCTTGAAGAAGAGACAGTTAGAAATACAAAAATATACATTTTATTAGAAAAAATTCTTAAAAAATGTGATGTTGCTTTTCTACTGTTACCAAAGATATTAAAAAATAAGAATATACAGAAAGACAAATGAAGGAAAAATCAGCTTTGATTAGAAATATTCAAAATTCTGAAATAACTGAACATTCTCATCCCTGCTAGAACAACCACCAGCAGATGGCATGAATATGTCCAAAAATATCGAATTACATTCAATAGAAATGAAAATGTTTAATAAATGTTAGAAACTTAGAAATAAACTTCACACAGATATTTTATTTCCACAATCAGTTTTCAACATTGAGAGAAATGGGCAGCAACCTGCAACTAAAATAAAAGCTGTGAAGAACATAGAAACTCATGCTTAAGTTACGTAAAAGGATAATGTCACGTGGGATCTTTTGAACTACGTTTTTAGTCTTTTTCAAACAAATTCTGGATGAAAAAAACTAAAGACCTAGTTTGAAAGCTCCCAACATGACATCCTTTATATGCAACTTATGTGGGAATTCCTATGTTCTTTATGATTTTAAATCAGTTTCCTGTACTCCATAGTGGACCAACGATTTCCATAATGACTATGCAGTGCTATGGAGTGTCTGGTCTTCTCTGGGGCACATGACAAAGTTAATCCAATAAACAGAAAAGTTACTAATCAGAATGACTTACAGAAAAAATGAATAACCTTCTCCAAGAATGCAATGGGATGCTTAGATTTCCAAGCAGGGCAATCAACCTGTCCTCCAGCATGGGGTGGGCATCTATACTTCAGGCCATACCATAATTTCAATTCATGATTAAACTACTTTAAATTTGATGATTAGTTCTACCACCCATTTAATTTCTGGAATGTTATGGTCTTGCCTTTTTATGCTAACCCATTTCATAGTTTTACAGGTGACAGGACACTTCATGCACCTTCATTCTTTGGCTATTTAGTTCTAATGGATTGTCACTACATCATAATATTGAGATGATCAGATCCTTTGTTGTTGGGTTGACAGCAAACCTAACTTAAGTCTCATAAAACCCTGGACCTTCACCGTAAAAAAAAAAAAAAAAAAAATTCCCACCTGCTTTAAACTGAGAATTATGAACATTTTTTCTCTAATGTAACACCACACGCTCAGCTTGCACTGCAAATTAGAAATTTAATGACTGCCTTTGACATACACATTTTCCCACTAAATTCAGCAAAAGTTAAAAAAAAAAAAAAAAAAAAAAAAAAACCAGCTGAGTACAGGGCTTAAAATTCAAATTTGAAATGGAAGGGAGTCTCCCCACTTGTGTTTGTAAATGGAGGGGATTGAAAATTTCAGGTGGGGAGTTTGAATATGTGATTTAATAATATTAAAAGACTCTGGGAAAGCAGTAGTAATTTTTCAAACAATATAAGCTATACTTGGTTTTTAAAACAAACACGTGAATTAGATCAAAAAATTTACTACATTCAATCAAATGCAAATTACCATGATTCATTTTACAAAACTAGAGTTGTTGGTTTTGCAGGACATTGATATCATAAAATTGCGCCTGAAGTATATATGTCTGCCTTTCATTCCTTGCCACAGTTAGCAAGCTTTGGTCAGCTGTTATTTTATTTCTAAAGGTTTATCTGGCCCAATTTCAGAAATATGCATTAAGATTTATGTTACTCAGTGAATCTCTAAAGTTTGACTGAATTCTGTTTTGTGTGCTAAAGCCACATTCACATGGTACATTTGTTAAAGGCTAAACAAGACTTACTTGCAGAAGAACCTTTTGACACTAATGGAAATGTTACCAATGGTTGCTTATAAAACTCTTAGAAAACTTAGGATATTGGCACATATACACTTCATTTTTCACAGGTATGTTTGAATAGTGAATATTCCATAACTGCATCTTCATTTATTTATTTTTTCGAAAATTAAACTGGTTTACCAGGCTTTTTGAAAGACTGTACCAAAACTTGTGTTTGTGCGTGTGTTGCTTCACAGATTCAGATTCTACACATTCAAACTTCAAAACGAGTTCCATTGTGGAGAAAGGAAATCTGCAGTCTATCTCAATTACAAAAGATAAAATAAACCTTCACTTGACATTGTGATGTGCAAGTTTAGTATTACAAGGGTCAACTAATTTATTATTTTTGAACATGTTTCCCTTCAGCTCCGAAAAAAAAAAGATTCTTCTTGAATACTATGTACGAGATGTTTACAGTTCACATAACTAAGACTTGGTCGATTCAGCCATTCTTCTGGTATGAGGAATGCCAAGTTTTTTACTTTGCAATTACTTGTACTTATGGAGGGAAAATAACATTTCAGGACAGTGGGAATATTGAAAAGAAAAAAAAATATGATTACGAAAAAATCTTTGCTCCGTCCGCCTTCCGTTTTCGGAAATTTTCCCTCCATTTTGAAGCTGAAACAGAATCAGTTATTGAACAAAATTATATTTTACATTAACACTGAGCAAAGGGAATATCGCGAAAAAAAAAAAAAAATACGATTGCAGTCTAACTTCCGTTTTCGAAAGTTTTGAAAGACGAAATTTGGTCCCAGCCAGAAAAAGCTCCCTTCCCCCTTTGCCATCCCCCAATCATCTTCAGTTTTGCATCATTCTAGAGCACAATGCAAATAATGAAAACAAAGTCAGAGTTCCTCGAATCCACAGAAGAGACTCAAGCCTGAAAGTTTACAAGGAAATTTTTGCTGCATTGAACTTCCGTAATCAGAAATTGCTGTCTACACTTTCAAGCTAAAATACAAACATTTATGCAACAAATTGTTATTTAGTAACAATACTGGACCAAGGAAATTTTGCGTGAAAAAGAAATTAAGATCGCAGAAAAAAATTTCACCTCATTTAACTCTCGTTTTCGGAAGTTTTGAAAAAACAGAATGCAGTTCCCCAGACCAAAAACGATCCCCTTCCTACATACACACACACTAATCCTCCAAAAATAAAACATTATCTTCAGGTTTTTTGCATCGATCTCAAGTACAACCAAAATGTGGCGAAAAGCGATATTCCGCGAATCCGAGAAAGGATATCATGCGGCTACATATGGAAACCGATTCACATTGTCCATAAACTGATTATTTTCCCGACATGAACGATGTATTAGAATGCAATTTTCGGAACTCTGAACAGTCCGTTTCTAATGCACGTTATTTTTTTTTTATGAAGGATACATTTTTAACACGCGAATTTTGTGAGTGGTCCAAACACGGACCCAAGATTTTACATTTATATATATTTTTTCTTAAAATTTTGTAAGGCGGGAGACTCCCGCCTAACAACTTTATTTCGGTGGGAATCCCGCCACCCTGCCCTGAAATTTAATCCTTGTGTAAGTAGTTAAGTGAATTCTCTTGTCATATAACAGCTCAGGCACTATTCTGCATCATTTGCCATACTCCATAGACAGTTTTACATAATACCAGTAAACTGTAAACAGCCATTTATAGAAATCCCTACATACTACAGAGATGACAACCTGTTTCAGATATTTTCAGTAGTTTGGGCCATTTTTCAGTAGTCATACCAAAAAGAATAATTTTAACCGAGGAAAACATGCTATTACTCATTTAATTTCATTAGTATTTTTTACTTACTTATTCATTTATATACATGAAAATCTATCAAAATATTCCAAATTTTTCACATGGAAAATTATACACACCATGACTGATACATTTTTTTTTTTTACACAACAGAAAATTGATTAAACAGCTTTCTTTAGTGATTTGGCTGTACATTGGTTTGCAGATTTGAGTTCCTCAGCAGAAAATATTTTTTCATAACACCCAGAGGAGAACATATTCATTTTTGCAATAAGAAGTGCTTCTACAGTTTCTAAACCTAAATTACGTTGGAAACGGGCTTGATTTTTTCGCACTAAACTAAAACCTCTCTCACTCGCAGCATTCGAGTGTGGAACTACAAGAATTGCAAACATTACTTTTGAGAGAATAGTTATACTCATCAGCTCCATTACAGCCTCTTAATTTTGAGATTTCTGACCAAGTGGCATCTATTCTATGTGTTTCTGCTATGGTCTCTAATTTGTCAGCTTGATAACAAGCAATTCTGCTTCCAGTATATCAAGTTCATTTTCAGTTATTATAAATGGAAAGTGCTTGACTATGTATAATACAGAAGTAAATGATGTTCTGGCTCTAAGTGAAGGATCTACTACTTCTGCATGTTTTAAAGATTCATCATAGATGGGTATCTTTTCTTGAATATAAGAAAATTCTTCAATGTAAAATTTTCCGACAGATGTATAGAACTTAGAAAGTTCATTTTCTTTTAAAATGATTTTGCTTAAATAAATTCTTGTTTTTACTCCGATTACCAGTTGTCTCCTTTCCGACTTTTCTTTTTTGAAAAACTGTTATTTGAAAAATTAAGCTCAACATCACCATCAGCCACAACAGTAGGCTTCACAAATCCCCTGGATGACAATTTTATCCATCATGCTGAAAGAACTTTCAGTTTGAGAACCATTAATGCGTGATAGCTTTCACTATTTTACATAAAAGATAGTGTAACTTGGAGAATATGAATGCTTTTATTTTAATATCATGCATCAATTCTTACAAATTTTTCAGCTTTGTCACTTTTGTTTTTGGACTCTCCTCCCTTTATCAAGCTGAAATGCATACCTTTTTTGGGGGAATATTTAAGAACACAGGATACACGTTAGGAACATCGCTTGGGAAAAAAATTACAGTTACGGGAGAAACCTTTGCTACGTCCGATTTCCGTTTCTGGACATTTCCTTCCATTTTCAAGGTGAAATACAAATATTTATGAAATAAAATGAAATTTAACAACAATACTAGGCAGACGAAACATCGCGTGAAAAATAAAAGGACGATTACGGGAGAAATCTTCACTGTTTCCGAAAGTTTTGAGAGACGAAATTTCTGTTTTCGAAAGTTTCAGGCAGAAAACATCTCTCACCACTACCAATTGCCCCAAAATTTCTGTTCAGTTATGCATCAATATCAAAGATAACCAAATTTTTAACGAAAAAGCAGAAATTCCTTGAAGCTGTGGCACTCTCTTGCCTGAAGATTACAGTGTAATTTTTGCGCCATCGAATTTCCGTTTTCAGAAATTTTCCCTCCATTTTCAAAGTGAAATACATAGATTTATGGAATAAAATGATGTATAACAATACTGGACAGAGGCAACATCGAGGAAAACAAAATTACGATTACCAAAAAAATCTTTATTTCGTTCACTTTCATTTTTGAAAGGCGAGATGCTGTCCCAATGGTGAGAGATGTTTTCTGCCTGAAACTTTCGAAAACAGAAATTTCGTCTCTCAAAACTTTCGGAAACAGTGAAGATTTCTCCCGTAATCGTCCTTTTATTTTTATATTAATATTGAAGTAAATGAGGATGCAGCAAAGGAAAAACTCATTTGGTGATAAGACAAAATAAATTCCAACGGAGAAAAAAAAAAAAAGAAGAAGCAGACCCGTGGCCAAATGAAAAAATCCCGTGCCGCATCCACGTAACGGAAATATGGATTGAAAGCCAAGCCCCACGTGCGGTAAGTGTTCATCGAACTTTACCAACTAAAAGTGAAGTTCAAAAATGCAAAAAAATATTTTTACACGTTGGTAAATTTCTTCAATGCGTAGCTTTATGCGTTTCTCGATGCGTGTTTTACGCGTTTCTCGACGCATACTTTACACACTTCTTCGACGTGTATTTCTATGCGGCGCAAAAATTCCTGCTGCATATTTTTATGCGTTGGTAAAATTTCAATTGGTAAGCACACTTTTCGATGCGTAATTATGTTTTTTGGTGAACTCTGCTCACAAGAATGAAATCCAAGCATACTTTTCTGCAACGAAAGAAAAAAACTTCAAAATATTAATTACTGACATGCACCAAACGATTTTCAAGAGCTTGTCGCTGAAGTGCGAAAGAGCTTCAGGCCGAACTCTGTCCACGTCCACTAAAGCGAGCTACACTCAACGTCCCCAGAATGTTGCATGCTGGGGAGGGAGGGTTTTCACTTAGAATGACTCAGCGCAAGGCCACACTCATTGTCAGTCGTTTGCGCTAAGATCCGAGTAGCTTTGAGAGGCAGAACTGAAGGTGTAAGCAGAATCGCAAGCAAGACGAATGACGGATCGTCAAATGGCCGCCGTTGCCTTGGGAAGAGGAACAAGCAAAATAAAAATCAATAACATCTTAATTTTCTGTAGAAAAATCACGGTTTTCCGTATTCTGTAGTACAAGAGCTATTTCCGTAGCAGTTGGCATCTCTGATACTACATACATATCATTAAGCTGTTCTTTAAGATTCAGAGGTTAGCTCCTCAAAGAAAGACCATACGCCAAGTACATATTTAACAGATAGAACTAGAATTTACTTACTGTTAGTGTATCAAATGTCTCCATTTACAATGATCTCTGCACACCACTCAAGCTTCAATAACATCCATCACACGCCACACGCAAGACCTTTTATACTTCATTACTAATAATCTTTTTTTCATGCAGACATTCCTGAATTTGGTCCTCCCATGATTTCCTTGGCCTTTCTCTACCTTTCTTTCCTGCCACTTGGGCTGAAAAAATTCTCTTAGTCAACACCTCATCACTAATTCTTTGAACTTGGCCAAACCCACCTAAGAATATTAGTCTCCACCTTACTAACAACATTTTGCCTCACATTACACATCTGCAACACATCTTCATTCCTCACATGATCAGCTCATGTCTTAACACAACCCCCTGATGAGTAATGCATCTCCCCAGCACACAAACGACTCCTATGTCTTTTCTGCAGTACCCAGGTTTCACTGCCATACATCAGAGTAGGAACAATTACACTTTCATACACAACCATTCAGAAATTCCTGGAGGACTCATCATTCCTGTGAAATCCGATTCCTGTGAATTCCTCCTACGATTTTCAATGAAGAATCTACTTGCCTACTAATTTTGCCATAATTGTTCTCTCAGTCAAGCATACTTCTTAAATGTACAAACTCATTCACCTGGACAATCTCTGTGCCATTAAGACTTATTTTGTATTCAGTATTAACAGTTCCTCACTCAAAAACAATAACTTCGTTTTTTTCCTTATTTATACTCAGTTTGAATTTCATACAAACTTCCTCCATCCGGGACAACATGCTCTGCAACTAACTTTTGCTCTCTGCCAACAGGACTGTGTCATCAGCATACAGCAATCTGCACACATGCATATTACCAAGACACAAACCAGTATTAATCATTTTGGCATTGTGCATGCATGCATCCATAAATTTATTAAACAGCCAGCACGACATTACACAACCTTGCCTGACTCCTGCACCAATAGAAAACCATTTCGGTTAAAACGCCATTCACTTGTACACAAGCTCTACTGCCAGCGTACATGGCTTTCACACTATTAAGTAGATTCCCAGTAATATCATATTTATTCAGTACCTTCCACAGAAGTCCTAATGGAAATCTCTACAAAACCATAAAAAAAAGCAGACTGATTTCAAACCACTAATATTTACTGGGATTTTGTCATAAGGAGTAGAACACATTCTGTAGTCATACCATGTTTGGTGTTTTTGCAAGAGTAAAGAAAGATGAAAATCAGAAAAAAAAAAAAAAAATATGCTTCACGCTAGTCTTTTCTAGAAGAGAATCAGTTATGTAATACCTGAAATATCCGACCTATCCTTCAAATAAACATAAGTCACTACCACCTTCCTTTAAGTAAGCACTTTCTGCAGCTTGCAACACCACAGAGGTATGAAAATTTGAATATGTTTGTTTCCAATTTAAATAAAAGACTTTACCCTAAGGCCACAGAAATCAGTGCCTTTCAATTTTCTTTTATAATCCACACCATGTGTAAAGAGACATTGGCTCTTTAAACGTGTGATAGAGCCAGGGTCGCACCTACTCTTTCACCACATGAAGGATTCAAAAGTGGTTGAGTTGGGCTGGGTTGCACAATCTTGGCACATCAGAAAAATAACAATTCTCTGTAACACACATATCTGCCAATGCATATTGGGACAAAGTCCTACAAAGTACTATCTTCCATGCATTATGTTGTTCAAATATATATAGAGAGAGATTGAACTTTAACTGAAATATTATCTGCCTATTCCTGTAATTTGATAAACAACACAGAAAATCAATCCACTAAACTACTGCATAAATAACTTTAAATTAACAACAGGTTCTCACCTGATATCAGGGCTCTTGAGGGCCACTCTCAAAGGATAAAGTACAGCAATCAGCATTCCTCCACCAAGAATGGTGAATAATGGTATCAGCTAAATGCCAGAATGAAATGAGTTTACAATGTAATTAATTTAAATTCAAATACCTAAATACAGAAGTATCAATACCCATCATTTTCTGGTACTTCAACTAAATCATCAAATACAGTTAAAACATAATTATTAACAAGACATGCAGTTTATGATCATTGGAATTGCTGATTCATCAAAAAAGGTATATGCAGGGTTCATACTGATTTTTGAAAGTTCGCTTAAGGATTAAGTTTTCTAGAAAAAGGACACACCAAAACTTTCTAAAATTTAATTTCTTGGAAAATGCATGGTTTCCCATTTCTTAGTCACTTCTTGCAATACCAGCAAAAATAGCAAGCATTTCCCCTATTTGTTTATGAAAAATTAAAGTTCAAAATTAGAGATCATCAATTCTCCATCCTAGTCTTTCATTCCCATTAGTCTTTCTCTGCACAGTGTTCACACAGTGGTGTTTTTTAACATTAATTTCGCTTTAAAGAAACCACACAAAAAAAAAAAAAAAAACCCCACTTGCCCTGGTTCTTGGTATAGCACAAAGTGACTGAAGAATGAAAAAAATGCAATTTTTGAGATAAATCAAATACCATAAATCATACTGCATTGCTTACTCTGCAGTGAAAACAATTTTACAGGTCATGCGAGGAAATGGCTCCAATTCCACCTCAGCCAGATAAAAATGACTCTGAATTTTAATTTTACTTTAATTTAAATAAGGTGAAGGAGGCAAAAATGTTTGCTCTGCTGATTGAAGAAGAGACTGTTTGAAATTGGAAAACATGCATTTAATTAGACATAATTTTTTAAAAATATGAATTTGCTCTTTTTCATTATTACCAAACACATTAAAAATGAGGATCATGATCAGAGAAATATAAAGCATCTTGTATAATCAAAAATTAAAAAAAAATGCAAAAAACACAGCACGACTAGAAAAAAAGAAATCAAAAACGACAGAACATTTCCACCCCTTCAGTTTCAAACATTTTCGACAAGCAGACATCCAAAAAATATTGAAAAAGAAATTAAAGAAATGTCATGGTAGTAAAACCATGTAATAAACAATCCCAAAATTGTTTGATAAATATTAGAAACTTGAAAACATGAAAATAAACTTTACACAGATGGTGAATAACATTATTTCATCGAAATTTTCAATTTTCTTAGTATATCTGGTTTGCTGTACTCCATAGCAAACCAGGTATACTAAGAAAACAACTATTTCTTAGTATATCTTCAACTATTTCTTAGTATATCTTCAACTATTTCTGTAGTGACTACAAAGAGTCCATGTCACTCGGAGCATCTGTCTTCTGTGTAGCAATGCCAAGGCACATTACAAATTTATCACTCGCATCTGTTGCGCATCCCGTCAGCAGGAGAAGACCAAAGTACATGTCAGCTAGAAAATGTGAAATCAAAATAGCTTCCAGCAGATGAAGGAAAATTGTGAATTCAAAAAAAAAAAGTTCACCTCAGGAGCCTGCTATACCGGATGACTCAAAAAAGATTCAAACAAGCTTTTATCAATGGTTGCTCACAGACACATACTTTCAATTAGAAAAATACTCAAAATGATGTAGACTTACGGCATGGCAGTTGCACCCCTGTGGGTAATATTTGCATAAAAATTAAAAAAAAATTGTACAGCCTTTGCAGAAAACAAATCAATAAAAAAAGTTAAGCAACGTCATAATTAATCGAAGAAAAAAAACTGTCATGCTACTGGCAAAACTCGTGGAGATGTTCACAATAAAAATTGTACAAAAGTGTATCATCTGAAGCCTGTTTATAAGCAAATGGTAGCTTGTCTTGCTACATATCTTTGTAGCACTCAAAGCAAGTAAGGGAAAAAACAGATCTCACGTATGCGTATCATCTGATGCCTGTTTGCAGGCGAATGGTAGCTTAATATATTGTGAAAACTGACAATAGATGGCACAGCTGACGCGCGTGACATGATGGGGAAACATGACACGGTGACATACGTAATCTTTTCACCGCAGTTAGTACGATCCAAGGCAATCTTCAGCCTACGATTTTTTAACGTCTGAGGATGCCAGTGGGTACCGGTGAAACGCGTAGCAACATGTACATGGCTCAAGCACTGCGGGGGAGGTTCGTCAACGTTCATGACCAGGGCTCGATAAATCCCGGCGCCAGGTCGCCCAGGCGCCTAAAATCGGGCCGTGGCGCCTACTTTTCGTCTTACTTGAAATTCGTAATTTGCAGTAAATACTGTAATTTCTGTTGTATAATCCACAGATTATCTATTAAAAAGATATAAATTTAGGTACGCGGACACCGCTAAAGGGGAAAAAAAAAACGATGCGGCGTTTAAAAAAGTCCGTGAGGTAATTGTCAGGAGAGGCTGTTATTGGGAAAGCACTGAAAATGCGGTATCAGAAAAAATGTAACGTAACAGCGAAATAAAAGACCGCGAGGAGATTGTAAGAATATATATATATGTTTATTTATTTATTTATTTGTACTCTTTTAGAAGCATGTTGACAGAGAATATGACGCAAGGAAGGCGTTGTTACTATTCGCGCGTGCGGAAGCCTGCGTGGTGTGAGAATCCGCTACTCTCGGGAATCCCGCAAAGCTATTCCGTATCATGTAACCTTTCTGCGAATCGCATTGCCTAAGTTTTGGTGCGCTAATTGTGTTAGTTAATTTTTTTTTACTTTCGGTATTCAGTTAAAACGTATCCACAAATAAGACGATGCGGACTGTCCGCAATTTCAACGGATTTTTTTAGTGTAACTAATGAACTACGGTAATGCTGCAACAGCTAGCGATTTTAGTTCTTTATTTACTTAAAAGTAGCACAGAAGTACTTCAAAATGACAGTTACTTTTTCAATATGACGATCATTTCTTTCTTACATCTTTGGATTTCTGAGGCGGTCCTGTGAATCGCAGTTTTCTGTCGGAAAACTGCATGCCAATTATTACGGAATGTCTAGTTTCTACGGATTTTGTTGTCTGACTACGGAACTCAAGCTCGAAACTACGGATTCTACGAATTTTCATTTTGTTTAAAAACAAAATTTTTTTTTTGGCGGGGGTCATTTTCCGTCTGGGGACGGTATTTGTTTCAAAGCTTTCGAAAACAATAGTTAAATGGAGTAAAAAGAATTTGCCCTAATCGTAATTTTTTTCTCCCGATTATGCGTTTGTGTCTAGTATTCTTGTTAAATATCATTTTATGGCATATATGTTCGGTATTTCAGCTTGAAACTGTAGCAAGAATTTGTGGAAACGGAAGTTAGACGCCGCGAAAATTGCCTCCTAATCTTCAGGCTTCTTCCGCGAATTCGAGAAATTCCGTCTTCTTCGTTATGTTGGCCGGCCACTCAGGAGATCGATGCACAAGTAAACAGAATTTGAAGGGGGGGGGTAAGAGGAGGACGGAATTCCGTCTTTCCGAAACTTTCGAAAACGGAAAGCCGACGGAGTTCGGATTTTTTCCGTAACCATAATTTCTTTTTTCTCGCGATGTTACTTCTGTTCAGTATTTTTAAGTATCATTTCACGGCATAATTTTTTGTATTTCAGGCTTGAAAATAGAAGAAAGATTTCCAAAACCAGAAGTCGGACGGATTTCCCGTAATCGACCCCCACCAGCGATGTTCCCACTCTCCAGCGCTGTTAAATCTTGTTAAAGAAAGAAGGAAATTCCCGAAAACGGAAGTGACGAAAATTTTTAAAATTGATGCGTGGTGTTCAAAAGTATTAATATTCCCAAAGTTACACCATTTATCTAAAATAGTTGAAGCTTTGATATCATGCACTCATGGTCCTCAGACTGATGGTTTTTATCAGAGGGCATAAAAAAACAAGAAAAGTGACAATGAAGAAGTAGAGAGAGAATGATATCAGCACAAAGAAAAATTAAGCAGTGGTGCTGTGAAGTTGCAGAGTCAATAAAAGACAAACTGACAGTAGTACGCATTCTTGCTGTCTGTTTTGATTTTTCACCAGTTAAAATATTCAGCTTTTTTTCCCCGTTCTTTGGTCTCATCATCTTCTCCTTAAACTGCTATTTTAGGGGCAGTATGATCATGTGGTATGGACTGTTAATATATTTTTTTTTTTAATATCATGTTCTGCGACATGCTGCTGCAGATTATGCGAAGGAAAAAAATTGCTTTTCTCAAAATTTCACGATCTACAGATCATATGCTGCAGCGGATTATGCGTGGTATTTTTTTTTTTTCACAGCCTTTGGATTTTACCCTTGTGGATCTCACAAACAAAAATTTTTTTCTGAATTTTATTGTTTACAGATTATACGAAGAAAAAAATAGCACTTTAAATTAATATGTAAAAAATATGACTTCCGCAAATAGTATTTTAATAAAATCTAAATCTGAAATTTTTTGAGATCGTCTACTGAAAGAACATAAAAAGAAAATTAAGAAGCAAATTGGAACTTTATCTTGCAATAAGTGGTTTGGGTAATAAGAAAAAAAAAATGACAACAAATATGGTTTACCACTTTTTGTTCCAGCGTCATAACCAAACATGTGTTAATGCGTTATTGACTTTGTTTCACCTGGCGCCTAAATTTTGGAGCTGGCTCCTAGATCTAGAACATATTTGTCGAGCCCTGTTCATGACCAAAGTCTGCTCATACGTTTTTTTCGTTTTTCGACTTAGCTTTTGCTTCGTTGTTTTTGTATTTCTTTTAGTTCATTCTTATAATCTTTCGTTTTTACCATTAAATAATCATTGTAAATAGGTCACCATTATAACGTGATTTTCTGACCAATATGCAAATTGGACAACCTTCAACTTAATTGTTGAATGACTACTGGACATCGTACTTATTACATACTGTATAACAACTACTGGATTACATATGGATTACATAGCTGTTACTCGTATTTTACCAATCAACAATTATTTTAAATAGAAGTCACCTTCATAGAAAGATTTTGAGACTTATCTCAAGGTCGACAACCTGCAATTCATATGCTTGATGACTACAAGATTACATGCAAGTTAACTCTAATTGAAATAAGATATGATATTTTTAAATTATAATTTGCACTATTTTATAGAAGCTTATGTCAAGATATTGGATAGGTCATGTAGTTGATGAGCTTTTAGTCATTGCAGTTGAGCTAAAGAAGTAGCGTTTATGTATAGTGGACGTGTTGTGCAGAATAATTTAATGGTAACCTTTTTAGGCATAAACCATAACATATGAGCTTAGTAACCATGTATAAAGTATAATACAATATATATATAGCACATATTGATTATTCATCTATGAATGGTAGCTTGTTTTGCTACTTATCTTTGTAGCCAGCCCTTGCAAAACTGCTGAAATTTCTACTAGCCAATGTGGCTAGTGGAATAAAAATTTTACTAGCCAAATGACAAAATCTACTGTCCATACGAAATTAAAAAAATAATTCAGTAACTTCTCTACTTACATTTCTATGAAATTAAATGAGTGCATGTTTTTTTTTTCTCTTTCTAATTAAAGACACTTCTCCCATTAACTTCATAAAAATAGATGCCGAGCAGTTACTGCATAGCATCATTAAATTGACTGCAAATATTGCATATGCTTTTGTTCCAAAATTATTGATTTTTTGATAATTTATTTTCAGTGCTGTAATATTACTTTTAACTATCTTAATTTACACATACATAATTAATTTTTGAGAGGCCATTGAATTTAGATGTTTGATTTATTTTAATAATATTTGAATCAAAGAGACAAAAGCTAGGATATATATACATAAAGTGGCACTAATAATGTTGATACAGTTTACCACTGATATGTACTATGTCTGATCTTCCCATCAAAGGTATCTGCCCACCACAATTGAATAGCATTTTGAGGATCAAAATCTTCAATCGAAGTGCCATTGCATCTAATTATCATTAAGTTGTTTAAAGTGTCACTATTCAGACATGCCCAATTACTGGTTTTTATGAGGTTCACTGCTGATGCTCCACGTCAATGGGCTCGTGCGTCGCTGCAACCGAACTGCTCACGCGCTGCTCCACAGCAATTTTCTTTAGCTCCCGATACTTTCTCATGCATTCTGCCGTGGACATTGATTGCGGTGTTTATCGAAAGCTGACGAGTTGCTTTCTGCGTAGACTATGTTCGATGTATTTCTGCTTAGCTTTTCGACAAGTATATGCCGACATTGTGATTTTTTTTAAATTTCAATTGTGATCTAAAGTTTCACAACCAACACTGTATTTGCTTTCACTTCTGTTTTAGATCGACGTTAGCTTTTGTTTGAGACCAATGTCGACGTCGTAGCGCTTTGCAGTGCCGAGTTATACTGCCCCCCCCAACTCCCTATCGCTGTGAGGAAACTCAAGGTCACTAACAAGTCTTTGTTCCCTTAGCTATCGAATGACACTAGGTTGGTTTGGTTCGCATTGATAATATAGAAATTATTAGACCGAACTCGATGCCAATTTTTTCGTAACGCTCAACTTTCCGTACTGGCCACTTAGTACTGGTCTGATTTTAGACTTATTCAAGTCAAAAAAAAAAAAAAAAAAACTGCCACATGCTTCCTGTTGTTCCTAAGCTGTGGTGAATTTCTGAGATCCAACAATCCACCAACACGTGGAACACGCTGCCTCTTAATAGCATCGTTGACGGAGGCCCGATAAGAAACCTGTTTAAACATTGTGATGGGACTACATGACTCCGTATGGGATCGCTCACGAAGCTATGATGTCCATGATTACTCGCCTGGCAGGCGAATTTCCGATTAACAATCCCCCAATGTAGCATCTGGAACGAGGCACAATGAGAAACTACATCAGAGACTCGTACCTGCATGAGGATCAACCGATATTCATGTGTCTCGGAACATCGATGTTAAATTCACACCGGTATTTCGTGATGTATCGATACATTGCAGAGTCCTAGTAGGGGGAAAAGTTGGACAAAATAGTTGCATACTTGGGGGGGGGGGGGATCTGCTCGCCATCATTGGCTACTATACAAAAAAATTTACTAGCCACTACGAAATATCTGGTCGCCATTTGGCGACTGACATTCACGAGGTCTGTTTGTAGCGCTCAAAGAAAGTAGGGGAAGAAAGAGCTCTCACGTGTGCATATCACCTGAAGCCTGTTCACAGGCAAACGGTGGCCTGTTTTGCTACATAGCTCTGTAGCACTCAAAGCAAGTAAGGAAAGAAAGAGCTCTCACATGTGCCAAAAATTATTGCTTAAGGCAATACATTTTTTACAATTTACATCATGAATGTCTCTGCAAGTTTTGCAAATAGAACAATGCTGTTTTTCTTTTTAATAAACTATGCAGGACATCGCACAACTTTTTTTTAATTAAATTTTTTCTGAGAAGGTTGTATAATTTTTTTTTTAATTTTTATGTAAATGCCACCCACAAGTGTGTGCAACTGCCATGTTCATCTTTACATAAGAGTATTTTTCTACTTGGAAATATGTATCTGATCAACCGCTGAAGAGATAAAAGCTTGTTTCAATCTTTTTGAGACACCTGGTAGAGCCAAGGAAGATATCTAAAAAGTTTAAAGTACAATAATTTCCAGGAGCCTGAAAAGAAATAACAGGGGAAAAAAAAAATCATTTAAGGAATTCTTAAATTCCAGGAGGTGTAAAAACCCTTCATATGTTCATACATTGCTGCAGCTATTGAACCTGATTATCAGCTTTTTCAAGTGCACACATACACAATAATTTATGTTCACTAATTACGACTGAACTTCTTTCATGTACACAAAATTCAAACAAGTAACTTTCTGACATGCCAACCTTCAAATCCTGAAAATTGGGAGATTTTTACAGCTCATAAAATCACAAGAGTGCTATTTTTTATTGACATTTTTCAGATGTAAGAACAATTTTTCACATGTAGTATTACTGGTCCACTAAAAGTTTTGGAGAAAAAAAAACCCTGCAAAATTTCAACTTCTTCCCTTACTGAAATTTGTTTTCAGGTACATCGATTCTGCAAGATAATTAAAACATAAAATGGCCTGCATTTTGTTTTTTGCGAATAAGATAGCAGCAAACTGTTTTTCGTTTAGCTTCTTTAGGTTGTGTGCAAAGACGACAAAAAGCATTGTACTAGCAGCCTTTAGTTACAAAGCAAGGCCTACTGTAACTACTCCCTTCTGTCGTTAAGTAAATTTGCCACAACTCAGCTGTTTATCATCACTTAGAGAAAAAAACGGGTGGGTTTTATTGGGTTTCAATAGGGTTTGGGGGGTTCTGTTTGGTTTTCATATCCTTTCATTAAAATTTAAAATGATTAAATATTATTAATGAAATATCCATGCAACTTATCTATTGGTTAACAAAAATCTCCTTTTTATGTAGTCTTGAAAGAATTTTTTTTAAATCTACACAAAGGTTAAGATACTTTACACATCATGCATTGCAATCTATAAACTAGTATTTGATCAAACTCTAAGCCCCCTCATCAAACATTTCTGAGATGTTTAATTAAATTTGGGTAAAACCACAAATTTCAATATTTTTTTATGAAAAATTTACTGTTTGTTTTTTAAATATTTGTGGATCTTGACAAGTTTCTGTGCTTTATCAACACTTAAGCAATTGCGAAGTTTTGATCAGACTAGTCTGCAAGTAGAAAATATCCTTTCTACAGCAGATGAACTGTCTGGGCAACCACAAACACTTGACATGTAAGAGCAGAAATCTTTCAGGGTTCCAGCTTTAGTCACACTTGCATGTTACTCCATCAGCTGCCACCATTTGGCAGCACTGAAGTTTTGCACATTATTTACAAACATAGACTTTGGATAGTACTTTGTGTCACATATTTTAAAACCCATTACAAAAATTATCCATTCAGGTTTCTTTTCTAACACCCAGTTATCAGCAATTTTTTTGTTGCTCAGGGCTCATTCTCTTTCCCTGGCCATTTTGGATTCATTAAGTTTGACAAGTAGTGGCAAGGCTGAAGTGCTTGATCAGTCTTTTTTCTTTTTTTCTTTTTTAATTACTGGTGTATATGGTTCAAGATCTGCATTTTCCATAAGATCTTGCCACAGTTACACTGCCTCAGAAATGTTTGTTTGTTCAGCCTGGAGAATGTCTAGTACTCTACTAATCTCTTTTAGCATATGTACTGCATCTTTGTAAATGATTACATTCTCTAGAATTTTATTTATGTTTGGGGGAATTTCCAGATCATTTGAGTGCTTAACAAATAGGTATAAATGCATCTATGTAATAAAAGCAAATTAGGCATAATAAAAAAAAACAATTTGAGCACCAAGCTTTCCCATTTTAAAATGTTGCTTTTGAAACTCAAGAAAATATCCCAAAATTGCAGTAAAACTCCAAAGTATACTCCAGTTTAAAAAAACAACCAATAAAACCCACTACAGAGTGAATTTCATTGGGTTTTTTAAAGTGAGTTTTTTTGGGGCAGGTAGGTGGGTAGACAACCTTGCTTAAGACTGCAGGCAATACAGTGATTTTTTTCTATCGGATCCGAAGCCATGTCGGAATCGCTGGAAATGAACGTGCGGACCAGCTAGTGAAGGAAGCAGCTGGGAAAAGGGACACAAATTTTCAGCTGCGGCTGCAGTTGCAAAGCATGCGGACGCAACTGAAAAAGGCCACATTGGTGGAGTGGCAACTCAGATGGGACGAAGGGGATACGGGTAGAAAAACACACCATATTCTTCCCCGAGTCTCGGTTAGGCACATTGAGAGTGATGGGTTCCTAAACCAGGTACTCACCGGCCATGGCTTTTAGCCAGAATACTTACGCCGTTTTGCGGTACGGGAACGAGTGTGTGGCTGCCGTGCCCAGACCGCAGATGTCGCACACATGATACTTAAATGTGATTCTCTTTCAGGTAAGAGAACTTTGGTGCCAGAACTGGCAAAAATGAGACCTCTTGATCCTTCTCGCGCTCCCAAGAGTGAGACAGGAGCTCATCGAGTTGGTCAAGCATTTTGTGGAACGACAATCGGTTTACCTAATCGAAGGGTAACCGCAGAAGACAGATGACAACAGAGGATACGAATGACTCCGGCCCAGAGTCATCATCACCGTAGCACAGGCCCTAGTCCTGCAGTAGTGTAAATAGTTTCTTTTTCATTTCTCTGTGAAAGGGCTCACTGAATAAAGGATTCATTTCCTGCTAAATGAGACCCTCGGTGTATAAATGTGCGTGTATCTATTTCTTTAATAAAGGGCTTATGCCCCAACAATTCGCGCTAGCAATCGGATGTCCCTAACAAAGGCAGAAGAATTTTCTAGCCCCTGGTCAATGGCGGAGAGGTGGGAGGCAGCTAGCTGTGGGTCGCTGGACTGATCCTGTCCTGGTGAAGGACTGTCGGATCCTGGGGGGATTGCTCGCACAACACAGTAACTTATTCTTTTGAGAGAGTTCAATCTATCCCTGTGGAGTCTGCATTTGGATGGCGCAGGCTATGGTCATCAGCTAGTTCTTACCTGCTAGTCTTCATTTATCAGCACATCAAGTAGTTTTGTTAAAGGGGTAACAAAACTAGAAGATAGTTTTTTTATGATTTAAACATTTCATTTAATTAAATCTTCCAAAGCAGCCTGCTTTCTTTTTTCTTTACAGAATTGCTACTCACTGTGTTCCAACAAAAATTCGCACAAATTATAAGGAGAAATTTTCATCACATCATTTAGTTCTGTTAACAAGCACTAAATTAAAAACTAGCAATAAAATTATTGCTCAACATTTCATTTCTGTAAAACAAATCTTATTTTCCTTTACAAAGTGCTATTTATTAGCCTTTGAATTAAAAAAAATTGCACTAGATATACAGAACTACTTGATGCACTAATAATTGGAAGGCTAGCCAATTTATCTTTTGAAACAATAAATCAGAAAACTTTTTTTTTTTTTTTTTTTACTTGAAGTTAAAAGACATTATTGACGTGTTTCAGATATACAGTATTCACACTAACTGCAAACAACATTTGGAGCAAAACAATATATTTCTTAAATATCTGGACCTATGGCATCACATAAAATATTTTCCTGACTTTGGCAAAAACATCCATGATTTGCAGTGAAATAAACAACAAGCAACAACTGTCTTCTAATGGTAGCAAATCCTCTACTCAAATCTTTCTTCCAAATTTAGTTGCCTGGCTGAGCAATTAAAGCATTTTTCACCTGCCCAGACCAATAATTTACGTGCCCCAGGTATCTCGGACATGGATGGCATTTTTCAAGCCCTGTTTTGTATTTAGCAATTTTATCGAATAAATGGAAAGTTTCGTGTGCCTATCTCACCAACATACCAGCATTTTCATACGACTGTGGCAGAACAGAATGGGGTGAACTTCCAAATTTTCAAGCAGATATGAATGTGCTTTGCTCACATAAGGACTGCACACACCCACTATCATGGGGTGAAGAAACTAGCTCTGTTGCTATATTTCATGCAGAGTTTTATTTATTTCAAGAATTTAGATTTAGATGCTGTATTAATTCTTATATGAATTCTTATATGAAAAAGAAAAAAGGCTTCTATACGAAAATAATGGAGAATAATAGAACAGCCTTTTTATTCAAGAAATTATTACCATTAGCTCAGAAGATTGTGTGGTTTTTAATGGGAAGTGATTGGCAGAATTAGATAATTTAGACATTTAATATGTCAAATAGATATCCACTGCAAAATTCTTTAAAATATATAATTTGCTAATTTTATAGCTACTTACATTTTCATTAAAGGAAGTACAAGCAAAAGGTGAGAATTCATACCTGTATAACAGAACATTTGGATCACGGGCTCTTCAAATTTTTGTTTTGAAGCAGCTGCCAAATGCAGTGTTCAGATCCCTTTCAAGAACTAAAGTAATTCAGTCTACAAAATGAAGGAAATGATTCAGAGATATACAATTCACTATCTGGGCAAGATATGTCTTCAGTTCATCTTTTGTTAAGTTGTGTTCCCATCTCATACTGATTTGTTCTACTATTTCACGTTTTAAATATACTTTCAGGAAAAAAGCTATTCCAAATCCTAAGATTAGTTTTATCCATTCCTTTTTTTATTGCCATCTTTCAGCGGTGGGGATGGTTTCTTTACCCTATGATGGTGGGTATGTGCAGGTTTAATGTGAATAAAGCACATAGATAGCTACATGCAACAACTTGAGGGCATTGATAACCACAAGTCCACTCATTAAAAAATGTTGAAGTACATAAAAAGGTGTTGCAGTGACAAAGAGAACAGTGAAAATGAATCACAATTATCAGAAGTAAACTAGAAAGTTATAGAGGATGATTCAAAAGATTATTGACAAACTTAAGGAGCATATACAGGGGTCGTAATATGCACAACTTTTGAATAGGAACCCATGTTCTCCAAAGTAACCCAGAGTCAGTACAAGCCTTTGAATATAAGAAAGTACATTCAGTGATGTAGTGCTAATTAAAAAAGTACAGGAACGTGTGGTGCTTTAAAGTCTTCAATACCTTTTCCTTCTATATAAAAAATATAAAACAGTAAAAAGGGGATCTCCCATTAGGCCTCTCCCCTGTTTACTGTTTTATATTTACAGTATAGGAAAGTAGTGATCAGTCAAAATCAGACTTCTGGTTTTACATTGTTTTGGCATTTAAGGAACAAGATTTCACCATTGTGAAGTGGAAAAATTAAAATTAGCCCCACAATATCCAGTAAGATGTTGTTGGAGCGGAAACTAATTTAGAGTGCAAAAGTGAAAGCCATTTATTACTAGGAGTTTTAGTTCTAAAGATATTTGGATGGGGACAATTTGGGTACAGCATGGACAATTCTATAGTCCACATGAAAACAAGCAGTAAAACAGCCTGGAGATTTATTGCTTCGACGGATTTTTCTGTAAAATGGGCCTAAAGCTCCACGAGAGAAATGATCTCCTGTTCTACCAGCTTAATTAAGGGGCACTCACAGCTGGAATAAATTCAACTGAGACTCACAACTAGACTCCTTAATAATGTCTATATTAGACACTTTTTCATCTCAATTCAGGCAGGGGGTGTCAGGTGACCACCTCCAATTTTTTTTTGAAAAAAATATGGTAGCTACTCCTAATAGAGATATGAAGTACTGCAAAAGGATTTTTCATAAAAAAAATTTTTGGTCGAGCTACAGCATTTTGAAAATAGGCAAAAAATACAATCGTGACGAAAAACGTGTGAAATGCCAAATTTTTAAGTGCACACTGCTCCTGAACATAACAGGTAGAGACTCAAATTTTTTTAATTTGAAGTTATTGAATTGGCCTTTCTTCAAATTCACAGAAATTGGTCAGACGAATGTTACCAGATGGCAAAAAAAAAAATTATATTTATTACAAAAAATTTTAATTTTCCACAAATTTAGGATTTTTTTTTTTTTAAAGAAAAAGAATCAGGTGGGTAAGTGTGCCAAACGCACCCCTACTAGGGTTGTCTTAGCAGTAATTTTATTTTTACCCAGTGATGCTTGTAACTCATAAAATTAATTTTTAAAATATACAAAATTTCAAAAAATCAACATTTTTGAATTGCAATATCTCAAAAACTCCATTTTTTTTTAATTCTGAAATTTTGTCTAAACAATGTCCTAATGGTAGGAAGTTAACTGGGGGAATCAGATTACTGGATTTTTGCCTTGAAATTTTCCTACAAATTTTTGAAAATGCACTTCTCTTCTGCTCGAACCTCACGGTTGGGTTATTATTAAAAAAAAAAAAAACTTAGAAAGATATTTCTGAAAAGTTTACTTGAGTACATATTCCAAATTGCAGTGTCAATCTATATTTTAAAGCCATTTTTATGATTTTCAATAATTGTCACCTATGTATGTGTTTATTTTTTTTAATTCATAGTCTTTACACATACATACAATACTTTATCTCAGTTGCAGTTAAGATTCAATTTCTATTTACATAAGAAGCAAACAAAGCCTCAAAAAAAAAAAAAAAAAAAAAGAATTATGAGCTTACCATCATAACTACAAATTATTCAAACTGAGAAAAGCTGCTGGATTTTATAGATTTCCTTCTCATCAAAGGTATGAAGTTGTGCAGAAATTCCAACAGGAGTTGGGGCATTCACCTTTTGAAGTACATTTTTAAGGGCACTTGACCATAAAAAAAAAACTCAGTGGCCAAACTTTGAAAAAAAATCAAATTTTATATTTCATGCTAAATTATTTTTATAAAATTGCTTAATACAATATCAGTATGTTTTATTTTGCATATTTCAGTTATAGTATTCTTAAAAGTTGAAACTGAAGTAATAAAACAATGCAGGAGAGTGGGAACATCGCACGGGGAGGGGAGTGCGCTTACAGGAGAAATCTTTGCACCGAACAACTTCCGGTTTTGGAAATTTTCCCGCTATTTTCAACCTGAAATACAAATATTTATGCAGTTAAATATTACTTAACAATAATACTGGGCAGATGCAACATCACGAGAAAAAAAGAATTACGATTGCGGAAATAATCTGAACTCCGTCGACCCTCCACTTTCGAAATTTTTGTAAAGATCGAATTCCGTCCTCCGACAAACATCCCCCGTCATCCCCCCATTGTGTTCACTGGTTCATTGATCTCGCGAGCAAAATAATAACGAAAAAGGCGGAATTTCTCGATTTTGCGCGGAAGAATCCGATGCCCGAGATTACGGGGAAATTCTTGCGGCTTCTAACCTCCGTTTTCGCACATTGTTGCCTACAGTTTCAAGCTGAAATACTTTTATGCAATAAAATCATATTTAACAATAAAACTTTACACTAAGGCAACATCAGGAGAAAAAATTACAATTATTGTAACCTTTTCATTCCATTCAACTACCGTTTTCGAAAGTTTTGAGACACGAAATACGGTCTCCAGACGAAATTCCCCCCCCATTCACCCACCCGCAAATTGCCTTCAATTTTATACTGATCCTGAGTATGATCTAAATGATGACAAAAAAAAACGCGGAATTCTGTGAGTCCACTTAAGAATCTCATGCATATCATAAAACAATAAAACTAAAAAAAATTAAAATTCGTAGAATCCGAAGTTTTGACAGCGAGGTCCGTAGTCAGCCAACTAAATCCATAGAAACTACGGACATTCCGTAGTAGTTTGCCGATATGGAAATATTACAGTACAACCTCGAAAATCCAGAGATCCGGACTACTATGCCGATTCTGGATTTTAGAATTTTCCTATAGAGTATGCAGGCTTTCAGCGAACATTCATTAAAAATAATAAAAAGAAAATGCCCAACTTCTAAAGTTTTCATCGGATTTTGACGAAATTTCACATGGGAGTTTATTTTGACGTGTCTTGGTTACTGTAAAATTTGCATTCAGCTATTTAAAAAATTGGAGAATTTTTTTTTAATAAAAATTTCTCCAAGTTGGACTTTTCCAACTCAGACAGTTGAGCTGTCCACCACTTCATCCCCACCGCAACCTTGCGAACCTCGTTCCCCTATGACCCAACAGCCTTGGCGCATTCTTTGTGATCAAAAAACGACGCCCTCGCCTTTTTTATAAACTTTTTTTTTCTTTTCTGCTGTTCAAGCAGAATAGCAGAATGAAAAAGGTGATGGCCGACTTCCGTACAACTCAAATTTTGTGCCATTCCGTATGCTTTCCGTACATTTGGGGTAACATTTTTCAAAAACGTGCGAGTTCCATACAAGTTTAAAAAAAAAAAATTCCATACGATACAAGTTAAATAAAATAAATGTTTTTCCCGTACAGGTCGCCAGAATTGGCGATTTAATCAAACATTTTTAGTCGCCACGACGACGAAGTTTATCGCCAGTGGCGACCTGGCAACCGTGAGTCTGGATCTCTAAACCACACATATACTGGGCATTGGATTGAAAGAAGAGGTCTGGTTGCATGGCCAGCATGCTCCCCTGACTTGATGCCTGTTAATTACTTCCTTTGGGAGCATATTCAAAAGCTTCATTTACAAGACACCAGTGGAGGTTAGAGATGAGATGGAGTGGGCCTGAGCTTAGATGGGCTACGAATAGCATCATCAGTTTCATCTTAAGCGAGCTACGAATAGCATCAGCAGTTCCATCTCGGGCGAGTTACGAATAGCATATTAATTACATCTCGGGCAGGCTTCTTTTTTATGTTAAAATACTGAGTCTTTCTTTTCCATTTTTTTCTTCCGAGTTTTGGGAAGAGGAATCAGTTTTTTTTTTTTTTTTTCTTTGGCAGTGTATTCCTGATTTTATGGGAAGGGAATTGATGTGTCATTGTGTGAGAGCTTAAGTGCTTTTTAAGATAGTAATTAGCCTAGGAAAGTAGGGGGTTGAGGTAAAGATCCAGACTTACAAATTTTGCTGGTAGACATTGGCCACCAAGACCAAAATTGTTAGAGACCATAAAAAAAAGTCAGTGGTAAAACTTTGAAAAAATCGAATTGTATATTTCATACTATTATTTTTATAAAATTGCTTACTATAATATCAATGTTTTATTTTGAATATTTCAATTATAGTATGCTTAAAAGTTGAAACTGAAGTAATAAAATACATAAATTAATCTTTGTAGTTTGGTCAACAAGATTTTACGCTATCCTCCCACCATAGTTTTATCCCATCTTCAGGGTCAAAATTACTCATTTTCATTCCCAATGTTTTGATCCTAATGCGACTTTCAAGTCGGTTCTTTTGAATTAGGCTTCTTTCACCTAATTGCGTTTTTAACTGCTGACCAAAGGCATTCTGCATGAGCATTTAACAGCAGTGCCGTTAAAAGCATAGTTACTAGATCTCTCATGATTTCAAAAGGCTTTAGATTATCTGAATTCTCCAATTTGTGTAACAAAGCATTTGAAATACATGAAATTCTGTTAGGATTCAAACTAACAAGAATCTTCTTGATTTGAAGCCACTATTCCAAAGCACGATCAGGGTTAAACTTTAAAACTTGGCATATTTCAGTTATTGCATTATCACCATGATTGTTTAGGCCTTCAGAAGATTTGGAAATAGCACCTTTTC
Source organism: Macrothele yani (assembly GCA_039090855.1). Taxonomy (NCBI): domain Eukaryota; kingdom Metazoa; phylum Arthropoda; class Arachnida; order Araneae; family Macrothelidae; genus Macrothele; species Macrothele yani. The sequence continues at coordinate 6,167,582 of CM076994.1, read as the reverse complement.
TAAAGAGTGGACATATATTTGCAGAAACAGAAGTTTGTACATTAAAAAAAAATTAAAGTTTTTGTGCAATTCTTTTTCAATAAATCAATGCTGTTTTCTGTAGAACTGACAACTGAGTCCTATATCTTCATTATCTGCAACACATCTTCGTTGATTACATGCTGTGCTGATTTGGTGACCTTGAAATGTTGATGGCATGTCATTTTGATTCCTTAAAAAAGGACCAATTCGTCCCTTCATCTGCAGATTTTAAAACAGCTAACTCTAGTTCAGTAACCTAGTGCAAAATACTACTGATGTCCACATCAGTTTTTTCCAACTTTCTGGAACACATGAGATTATGTCAAAAAATCCATTGATCCTCTGAATGGATATATATAACCAGAAGTTGATGTAAGAAAACTGAGATAGAAATTGGAATTCCAAAAGATGATTATGTAAGAAGTTTTATGGGTTTCATTCATGTTTTTTTTTTAGCTGTACTACTATATTATGTCGAAAAATCCATTGATCCTCTGAATAGATATATATAACCAGAAGTTGATTTAAGAAAACTGAGATAGAAATTGGAATTCCAAAAGATGATTATGTAAGAAGTTTTATGGGTTTCATTCATGTTTTTTTTTTAGCTACACTACTGCCTGTTCTGCAATTTAGGAGTTTTTAACCATGTCTAAGGAACTATCAGATTCAATTATTTTTATCACAAGTATCTATTTTGGTAAAAAAAAACCTATGTAGTTTAATGTGAATCTGTTTCACATTTTTCAAAAAGGAGTTTGAAAAACATGAAGACTGTTAAAAAACTGAATATTGGCATTATGTTCCGAAATAGAAACTTTATCTTTCATAGAAATTAGGAAGCGGGATGCAGTGGCGTAGCCAAAAATTTCTTGGGGGGGGGGGTCCACAGGTTTGGTTTATTGGTGAAAGCCACGTATATATATCGCTTTAAATTCAAACCCCGAACCCCCACCCCTCCCTCTGGCTACGCCCCTGGTGGGATGTTTTTCTTGAGGCACTATTAAAAGCACACTGATTACAGTAAAAAGTGCTTGTGAAGACATGTAATATGAAAAAAAGAAGTATTTGCATTTTGCTGATGGTGATAAATCATAGATATAAATCAGGAAAAATATTCAGATTATCAGTTACTTGGGGTTACACTGATTTTGCCAAATTAAATTATCTGAGTTTTCCCATCTGCAGACAACAGTATTTTTAAAAGCCACACAAACTGTATTTGAACTTGATGAACAGTATTATAGGAAAAAACACTAACGGACAAAACTTGAACTAAATCATCTGCTGACGGTAAGGTGAAAAAAAGCAACCAAACACGCAAAAAGAAAAATCGCCGATCTTGTAAAGATCAGAACTGGCGTAAAAAAAGAAAAGTACTTAAGCACCGGAATATCATACCTGCCAACATTGACAAGAGCCTTGTCAGTGGTAAGCAGTATCATTGTGCGGCATACATAAAAGTTTTTTGGGTTTTTTTTACGAAACTATGCATCTCTTTGTGAAAAAGAAATATGCGCCACAACAAATAAGGACACTAATGAAACTAACACAAAGTTGATTCCCCTGGCAAGGGCACGATAGGTAACATTGCGAGATTTAAGTTCAAAACTTCCACCAGTAAAAATCAGTCAGATGTGTTCTAAATCCCACAACGCTTGACAGACAAGAAATCCAAGCAAGTGAACCCACAGTGCATGAACCTCCACTTACCATATGATCATACTGCCTCTAAAATTGTAGTTTATGTCAAGATGAGACCAAAGAAGGAAAAAAACACTGAATGTTTTAACTGGGTGAAAAATCAAAACACACAACAAGAATGTGGACTACTGTCAATTTGTCTTTTGTTGACTCTGCAGCTGCATAGCATCCATTGCTTAATTTTTCTTTCTGCTGATATCTTTCTCTCCCTATTTCTTCATTGACTCTTTTCTTTCCTTTCTTTTTTATGCCCTCTGATAACAATAACTTCATCCATCATGCTGAAAGAACTTTCAGCCTGAAGACCATGAGTGTGTGATATCAAAGCTTTAACTATTTTAGATAAATGGTATAACTTTGAGATATCAGTACTTTTGAACATCATGCATCAATTTTTACAAATTTTCCAACTTTGTTACTTCCATTTTCACGAATTTCTCCCTCCCTTATCAAGCTTAAATGCATAAACTTATGGGACAGGGGGATGTTTAACAATGCGGGAGAGTGGGAACATCGCTGAGGGGGCATTACGGTAGAAATCATTGCACCGTCCAACTTCCGGGTTTGGAAATTTTCCTGCTAGACAATATATTCAAGCTGAAAGACAAAATTTATGCAGTAAAATGTTATTTCACAATAATACTGGGCAGAGATAACATCTCGATAAAAAAGGAATTACGACTGCGGAAAAAATCTGAAGTGGGAAAATCTATCGTGTATAAACTTTTTTTCCAAATTATTGATTGCACGACCAACACAAAATTGGATTATGTTCAGTGTGAAAAATGTGAATGCATTTTGAAATATAAAAAGTTCTTCAGGATCCAGCAGACTTTTGCATCATGCCAAAACATGCATGAAGGCCATCTCCTCTCCGTGCACGAAAAGATAGTTTCTTTTTCTTAGATAAGAAAAAAATATATGCTGCTGCAAAATTTTCTGTGCAACTGTAAAATATAAATTTTTTTTTCAAGGTTAAATCCTTCCTAATGATACACACAAATAATGAGCATCATATTCCATGCTTCTTCCTGCTTCATGTAAAAATCAAATGAAAGAAAGAAAAGGGTCAGCACTTGGAAAAGTTTGGCTCAGGCCCCACAGTACACAGATCTCATGGGGCTGAGGCGGACTCATTCGGGCTTCGAAAACCGAGCCCGAACTCATCTCTAGTGGAGGTGAACCAGAAACACTTTTAGCCAGAATACTTGTAGTATGTCATGTGGTCCGGGAGATGCCTGAAGTATTTGAGAGAGTGCCCCAAAGTTTCCTCCAACAGGCGCATTGTATGTGATAGTTGCCAATTTGAACACCCTTTGTAATACATTTAAGTTCATACTTTATGTTTACTTATTAAATTTTGTGCAAATTAATATCATTTCATTGGTATGTTCTCCACAATGTAGTTCCTTACATTCAAAGGTTTGTACTGCCTCAGGATTACTTCAGAGAACAGAGGTTCCTATTTGAAAGTTGCTATATTCCGACTCCTCTATATTCGAAAAATAGACAAAGTCATCGCTCTTTCCACGTTTTTCTTTAATTAACACACAGCAACTGAAAAATTGTATTTCGACACCGCTGGGATCGAACCCCAGATCTCTCTATAACCAGCCAAGTGCGTTCGCCTTATGCTATGGTGTCGTGTGCGTTTATCTTTTCCGACAGATAAGCACACATAGCACCGTGGATTGTTGCCCACCGTAGCGTAAGGCGAACGCACTCGGCTAGTTATCAAGGGATCTGGGGTTCGATTCAGTAGTGTCGAAATAAATACAATGTTTCGGTTGTTGTGTGTTAATTAAAGAAAAACGTGAAAAGAGCGATGACTTTGTCTATTTACATGGTCTCTACGTATTTGGAAGATTTTCACCATTCCTCTACATGCTCACAAACTTAAGTTTGTCAACAATCTTCCGAATCATCCTGCATATTTAACACACTGCCTTTACAATGACTGTTACTTTGGGCACATGTTTTACATGAAAACTGCCTTGTAGCAAAAAATTTATATATATATATATATATATATATATATATTCTATAAAGAAGATACCTAAGCAAAAAATACATATATAATTTTGACTCACACCTAATACAACATAGAAAAGGTTATGTATCTACCTGTGTGAGTAAAAGGAGAAAAGATAAAAAAATAAAATAAAACAACTGAATGTAGAAGGTGTCGAGAATACTGAGCCTTGGCTTTATCAAGGACCAGCAAAAACTCTGCATTTTCTCACTTCCACAAAGACCTAGTTGGAAATGGGTTTCTGCAAGGCCATAGATGCAAGTAACATTCCCACCTAAAATAGTTAAAAAATATATATATATATAAGTCATGTCCTCCGTAGAGTAGCATGACCTAGCACTAGTTAACAATTTCGCTTGCATCCATTAACCTTCATGGCCCGACCCATGCTCTTCATCTGTTACTATTAAACAGAGAGAAGAAGATTAAAGAGAACTCAAGCTGTGAGAGTGACATAATAAATGGAAATGATTTTCAGCTATAACGAAATTCCAAGTTCGTTTGAGAGAGAATTTAAACCTGAAAAATAATGCAAAGGAATCCAAATTTTACATTGCAATTAAAAAAAAGGAAATGTTAATTTATACCGAACAGATTTTTGAAAGAAAACTTGAGTCTAAAACCCCCTACTCTACAACTTATGACAGCACGAAAACGAGAATAAGTTAAAGATAAATATTAACTAAAGAAAACTTTGTGAAAGTTATATACCTTAAACAGTTAGTTGCAATATGTACAAAGTATTTCAGCAGTGCTTTAAGTGCATAATTAATTAGTTATTAAGAACTTAACTACTTTGAAAAAACAGCGCATAGACAGCGCATAGAAAAGGAACAGGCTTAGCCTTCTTCTGTTCCTAGGTACCTCAAAAGACGCTCAAAGTTACAAAGAAAAGTAAGAGTTAAAACCCGCAAAAATGTTAACAGACAAACCAATGCTTAAAAGCTGAAAAGCTAAAAAACGACAGAGAAAAGGTACATAAAGTACAAACATTGAACTTATAAAACCTAGAACCCAAAAACAAGGAAGAGAGCTTACCTCTTGTGTAACAAAAACTTTTCTCCACACAAGAGGAGAACATGGCTGACCCCTTCTGCCACTCCCTAGACGCTGGGGCAGTGAGGGTGGGGCTGATGGCCTCCTCATACAGCAGGAAAACAACGCGCGGAGATTTTAACCAGAGAAAAAAATATATAAACTTAAGACTGTGGATCTGTATGATCAGAATGAGCAGAATTAACTCTCCAGAATACATGAGAAATATTATGAAATACACGAGCAGTTTATTTAATAATCTTTGCATGTATTAAATCACCTTAGTGAGCTTCTATAGATTAATCAGAATCTTATTAATTTTAATGTTGGTTTTACTATTTTTAGTATAGCTATCCTAGTGATGAATAACTAGTTTTCTTTTTTATTTGTTTTTATTTTCTTTTATAAACAGATTTTTAAGCTTTTTTTGTGATTTTTTTTATATTATTTAATTTTTTGTTTTAATAGGACCGTCATATCCATAGCACTAAGGTTCCTTTAGGTAGTTAATAGGCATCCTCTAGCCAACTTCCTTACGGCTTTGATTGGTCAGAATCATATTATTAACTGTGTAGAAAATTAAAGCAGATCTGCCAACCTTACTCTATTATTCAGAATAATTTTTCTTAAAGTTCTTTTGATGAAAGAAGAAGGAATTTTGTTCTCTAGAAAACTTTCTAATAGTATATTAATGTGGTAATTGAAATCCAAATTGTTGCTGCAAATTCTTGAAATTCTTAGGACCTGAGAAATTAGTACATTCTCAATTACTTTGGTTGAAATGTTATTATTCCAGTGTAGATATTTAATTACTTTGAAAGGAAAATTAACTCTTTTATCAAAGAGGCTAATAGATGGGTTACTCTCTGTTGAGCTTAATGCTTAAGTCTAGGAACTCAAGTTCCTGATTACTGTGGTTTGTTTTACATAAGTTAAGAGAGCTAGGATAGATATTATCAAAATCACTCTCTATAACTTCTGAATTATTGATACACAGCAGATCATCAATGTATCTAAAAGTGTAAAGGTAGTTATCTGAGCAGGTGGGGTGATTTTTAATGAATTTATATTCCTTAAAGAACAGGAATAGATTAGCGATATTTGTGGACATTGATGTTCCCATTGGAATACCGTTCACTTGCTTATAGAGAGTATTATTATATAAGATATGGTTATTTTTTATGCAGCAATTGAGATAAGAGTTCCAAGTTCCTACATCAACAAATTGGTTAAGTTTAAATTCTGCATACAGCTCCTTAAATGTAGTGATTATATCTGATAGAGGCAGATTAGTATATAGGTTTTCAAAATCATAACTATTAATATCTAGGGGACAAACTTTGAGTATAGTAGAAATTACTTCTGCATTATTATTAATTATCCAAAAATCTCTGTACATCAAGTTAGAACAGTTTCTAATGTGTTTCAAAACCTTCTTTAAGACATCTTCAAAAGCAAGATCTATTTTCTTTTTATGACTCCTTACTCCACTAGCTATGAACCTGAACTTCACAGGATCCTTATGAAACTTAACCGTTGCAAAAAGAAATGGAAATTCAGGCTCATATCTTCTAGTTTGTGGAATTTTAAGTTTCTTGAAGAATGCCTTAAACCGATTTTCTAACTGCTTGGTAGAATAACTTACGGGCTCGTATATCCCGTGAAGTTCAGGTTCATAGCTAGTGGAGTAAGGAGTCATAAAAAGAAAATAGATCTTGCTTTTGAAGATGTCTTAAAGAAGGTTTTGAAACACATTAGAAACTGTTCTAACTTGATGTACAGAGATTTTTGGATAATTAATAATAATGCAGAAGTAATTTCTACTATACTCAAAGTTTGTCCCCTAGATATTAATAGTTATGATTTTGAAAACCTATATACTAATCTGCCTCTATCAGATATAATCACTACATTTAAGGAGCTGTATGCAGAATTTAAACTTAACCAATTTGTTGATGTAGGAACTTGGAACTCTTATCTCAATTGCTGCATAAAAAATAACCATATCTTATATAATAATACTCTCTATAAGCAAGTGAACGGTATTCCAATGGGAACATCAATGTCCACAAATATCGCTAATCTATTCCTGTTCTTTAAGGAATATAAATTCATTAAAAATCACCCCACCTGCTCAGATAACTACCTTTACACTTTTAGATACATTGATGATCTGCTGTGTATCAATAATTCAGAAGTTATAGAGAGTGATTTTGATAATATCTATCCTAGCTCTCTTAACTTATGTAAAACAAACCACAGTAATCAGGAACTTGAGTTCCTAGACTTAAGCATTAAGCTCAACAGAGGTAACCCATCTATTAGCCTCTTTGATAAAAGAGTTAATTTTCCTTTCAAAGTAATTAAATATCTACACTGGAATAATAACATTTCAACCAAAGTAATTGAGAATGTACTAATTTCTCAGGTCCTAAGAATTTCAAGAATTTGCAGCAACAATTTGGATTTCAATTACCACATTAATATACTATTAGAAAGTTTTCTAGAGAACAAAATTCCTTCTTCTTTCATCAAAAGAACTTTAAGAAAAATTATTCTGAATAATAGAGTAAGGTTGGCAGATCTGCTTTAATTTTCTACACAGTTAATAATATGATTCTGACCAATCAAAGCCGTAAGGAAGTTGGCTAGAGGATGCCTATTAACTACCTAAAGGAACCTTAGTGCTATGGATATGACGGTCCTATTAAAACAAAAAATTAAATAATATAAAAAAAATCACAAAAAAAGCTTAAAAATCTGTTTATAAAAGAAAATAAAAACAAATAAAAAAGAAAACTAGTTATTCATCACTAGGATAGCTATACTAAAAATAGTAAAACCAACATTAAAATTAATAAGATTCTGATTAATCTATAGAAGCTCACTAAGGTGATTTAATACATGCAAAAGATTATTAAATAAACTGCTCGTGTATTTCATAATATTTCTCATGTATTCTGGAGAGTTAATTCTGCTCATTCTGATCATACAGATCCACAGTCTTAAGTTTATATATTTTTTTCTCTGGTTAAAATCTCCGCGCGTTGTTTTCCTGCTGTATGAGGAGGCCATCAGCCCCACCCTCACTGCCCCCCAGCGTCTAGGGAGTGGCAGAAGGGGTCAGCCATGTTCTCCTCTTGTGTGGAGAAAAGTTTTTGTTACACAAGAGGTAAGCTCTCTTCCTTGTTTTTGGGTTCTAGGTTTTATAAGTTCAATGTTTGTACTTTATGTACCTTTTCTCTGTCGTTTTTTAGCTTTTCAGCTTTTAAGCATTGGTTTGTCTGTTAACATTTTTGCGGGTTTTAACTCTTACTTTTCTTTGTAACTTTGAGCGTCTTTTGAGGTACCTAGGAACAGAAGAAGGCTAAGCCTGTTCCTTTTCTATGCGCTGTCTATGCGCTGTTTTTTCAAAGTAGTTAAGTTCTTAATAACTAATTAATTATGCACTTAAAGCACTGCTGAAATACTTTGTACATATTGCAACTAACTGTTTAAGGTATATAACTTTCACAAAGTTTTCTTTAGTTAATATTTATCTTTAACTTATTCTCGTTTTCGTGCTGTCATAAGTTGTAGAGTAGGGGGTTTTAGACTCAAGTTTTCTTTCAAAAATCTGTTCGGTATAAATTAACATTTCCTTTTTTTTAATTGCAATGTAAAATTTGGATTCCTTTGCATTATTTTTCAGGTTTAAATTCTCTCTCAAACGAACTTGGAATTTCGTTATAGCTGAAAATCATTTCCATTTATTATGTCACTCTCACAGCTTGAGTTCTCTTTAATCTTCTTCTCTCTGTTTAATAGTAACAGATGAAGAGCATGGGTCGGGCCATGAAGGTTAATGGATGCAAGCGAAATTGTTAACTAGTGCTAGGTCATGCTACTCTACGGAGGACATGACTTATATATATATATATTTTTTAACTATTTTAGGTGGGAATGTTACTTGCATCTATGGCCTTGCAGAAACCCATTTCCAACTAGGTCTTTGTGGAAGTGAGAAAATGCAGAGTTTTTGCTGGTCCTTGATAAAGCCAAGGCTCAGTATTCTCGACACCTTCTACATTCAGTTGTTTTATTTTATTTTTTTATCTTTTCTCCTTTTACTCACACAGGTAGATACATAACCTTTTCTATGTTGTATTAGGTGTGAGTCAAAATTATATATGTATTTTTTGCTTAGGTATCTTCTTTATAGAATGTGTATTCTGAATTTTCAAAACTGCTGCGTTGCGCGTTTTGATTTTCAGGTTATTTTGCACCCTTCGTTTTAAATTCTAAAATTGTTTCCTTAGTCTTCAGTTTTGCTCTTAAGTAACTAATTTCAATTTATTATTTAGCAGCTCTTGCGCAAATTCTAGTTGAAATGTTTTATTATTATTTTTATTTATTTTTTTTTTTTTTTTTTATTACTATTTTTTTTCACTTGAGGTTTTTTTCATTTTCTAATTTTTCTTTTTAGTATGTTTTGGATGCAGCTTATTGGAGTGTAGTTTATACTCGAGTTTGGTCTTTTCTTGGACTGCTTATTTCTAAAAAGTTTTTCCTAGTTGGTTTGCTCAGAAATTGTATGTTTTGGCCCAAGTGGTGTTCTAAGGACGATGAAAGGATTGGAGGTCAGCTCAGATATTTTAAGTCCTCCCGCTCGGTTAGGCTAGCACCCTTTCCCATAGTGTATGAACTCGCTGGCAAAGGTAATCTAAAGTTATGAAATGACAAACGTTGTTTGACATGTAAATCTGCAGATCCTAACCTGTATTCTTCTGTTGAGGATAATTGCTCCAACAAGTTTTGCAAAGCCTACAATACCATCTATAAGCTCACCTGTACTGTCTGCAACCTTAGCTATATTGGCCAAAGTAAAAATCCTCTTCATCTTAGGATTAATGGTCACAGGTCTCTAGTAAACAAGTTCTCTAATTCAGGAGTGAACCCCTCCACAAACGCCAACCAGTACTCCACCTTTGAATTAGAGCATTTCCATACTCATGGTTTTGACAAAGTGAAAATAGAGGTACTACATATTATTCCTGACCTCTATGCTCGGCTAGAAACTGAATCCCTTGAAATTTTGCAGCATCAGTCTCTTTATCCCTATGGCCTTAATTCCACTCTATCTGACAATAAGCATAATCAGCATAAATTTTCAATTCGTGAACTCTTCTTTCTTGTTGATAATAAGAGCTGCTCTAGAGGTAATAGAGGACAGAGGTTATTTCGCACATCAAGCAAAGTTGATTTTGCTAACTTGCTAAAAACTCTGGAAAGCTTTAAAACTGGCACTAATTTTGTTAAAAATACTTACAAAATTCTCAAGTCCTTCAAGCACTCTGTCCTTAAATGTTTTTTCAAATTCTGGAATGAAACTGCTGACCATGTTGATAAGCATGTTTTTGCTTTGGTTCTGGACATTCTTAAACATATTCTTAAAGATAAAATTTCTCTTAAAGAATTTTCCAGTAATTTTGTTACCATCAGGTTCCTCAATAAAGCCTACGATAATCTCAATGTAAGGAAGCTGTTCTACAATAATGCAATTTTTTTTCCCATCCACAGGCACCAGTCTATTGTAAGTTTTAAATATGTTAAGACCTTAGGGTCAATAGTTAAAAACTACAAACTTAACTCTTCGGGCTACATTCCTGTAATTACTTCTTGTTCTTGTGATGAACATAAAGAAACAGTTCACTATGATAAGAATTACAACCATATTATCACCGGAAACTTGAGTTATGTTGAAAATGAAAAGCTTAGGAATTTATTAGAGTATGGCTCTAAATTCAGACCTTCCTTCACAATTTCCAAAGAAAGGATTCTTGAGAGCTTCACTCAAGATGTAAATAAGTACATCGTAAAAACCAGTTTGACGTACAATCAGCCTATTGAGGCCTTCGCAGAATGGAAATATAATATAATCAATAGCTTCACCGGTGAGTTGGCAGGTCTGGACTTTTGTTTCGACAGAAATCTCTTTTTCTCTGGAGAAGCTAAAAGGTCACTCTCCAAACTACAAGACCAATTTATTTTTACCACTACGGATAAAGCTAGCAATAATTTTGCAATTATCTGTAAGAAGTTCTATTTTGAATTGTTAACTATGGAACTCAATAATAGAGTAACATACGAGCCCGTAAGTTATTCTACCAAGCAGTTAGAAAATCGGTTTAAGGCATTCTTCAAGAAACTTAAAATTCCACAAACTAGAAGATATGGGCCTGAATTTCCATTTCTTTTTGCAACGGTTAAGTTTCATAAGGATCCTGTGAAGTTCAGGTTCATAGCTAGTGGAGTAAGGAGTCATAAAAAGAAAATAGATCTTGCTTTTGAAGATGTCTTAAAGAAGGTTTTGAAACACATTAGAAACTGTTCTAACTTGATGTACAGAGATTTTTGGATAATTAATAATAATGCAGAAGTAATTTCTACTATACTCAAAGTTTGTCCCCTAGATATTAATAGTTATGATTTTGAAAACCTATATACTAATCTGCCTCTATCAGATATAATCACTACATTTAAGGAGCTGTATGCAGAATTTAAACTTAACCAATTTGTTGATGTAGGAACTTGGAACTCTTATCTCAATTGCTGCATAAAAAATAACCATATCTTATATAATAATACTCTCTATAAGCAAGTGAACGGTATTCCAATGGGAACATCAATGTCCACAAATATCGCTAATCTATTCCTGTTCTTTAAGGAATATAAATTCATTAAAAATCACCCCACCTGCTCAGATAACTACCTTTACACTTTTAGATACATTGATGATCTGCTGTGTATCAATAATTCAGAAGTTATAGAGAGTGATTTTGATAATATCTATCCTAGCTCTCTTAACTTATGTAAAACAAACCACAGTAATCAGGAACTTGAGTTCCTAGACTTAAGCATTAAGCTCAACAGAGGTAACCCATCTATTAGCCTCTTTGATAAAAGAGTTAATTTTCCTTTCAAAGTAATTAAATATCTACACTGGAATAATAACATTTCAACCAAAGTAATTGAGAATGTACTAATTTCTCAGGTCCTAAGAATTTCAAGAATTTGCAGCAACAATTTGGATTTCAATTACCACATTAATATACTATTAGAAAGTTTTCTAGAGAACAAAATTCCTTCTTCTTTCATCAAAAGAACTTTAAGAAAAATTATTCTGAATAATAGAGTAAGGTTGGCAGATCTGCTTTAATTTTCTACACAGTTAATAATATGATTCTGACCAATCAAAGCCGTAAGGAAGTTGGCTAGAGGATGCCTATTAACTACCTAAAGGAACCTTAGTGCTATGGATATGACGGTCCTATTAAAACAAAAAATTAAATAATATAAAAAAAATCACAAAAAAGCTTAAAAATCTGTTTATAAAAGAAAATAAAAACAAATAAAAAAGAAAACTAGTTATTCATCACTAGGATAGCTATACTAAAAATAGTAAAACCAACATTAAAATTAATAAGATTCTGATTAATCTATAGAAGCTCACTAAGGTGATTTAATACATGCAAAGATTATTAAATAAACTGCTCGTGTATTTCATAATATTTCTCATGTATTCTGGAGAGTTAATTCTGCTCATTCTGATCATACAGATCCACAGTCTTAAGTTTATATATTTTTTTCTCTGGTTAAAATCTCCGCGCGTTGTTTTCCTGCTGTATGAGGAGGCCATCAGCCCCACCCTCACTGCCCCCAGCGTCTAGGGAGTGGCAGAAGGGGTCAGCCATGTTCTCCTCTTGTGTGGAGAAAAGTTTTTGTTACACAAGAGGTAAGCTCTCTTCCTTGTTTTTGGGTTCTAGGTTTTATAAGTTCAATGTTTGTACTTTATGTACCTTTTCTCTGTCGTTTTTTAGCTTTTCAGCTTTTAAGCATTGGTTTGTCTGTTAACATTTTTGCGGGTTTTAACTCTTACTTTTCTTTGTAACTTTGAGCGTCTTTTGAGGTACCTAGGAACAGAAGAAGGCTAAGCCTGTTCCTTTTCTATGCGCTGTCTATGCGCTGTTTTTTCAAAGTAGTTAAGTTCTTAATAACTAATTAATTATGCACTTAAAGCACTGCTGAAATACTTTGTACATATTGCAACTAACTGTTTAAGGTATATAACTTTCACAAAGTTTTCTTTAGTTAATATTTATCTTTAACTTATTCTCGTTTTCGTGCTGTCATAAGTTGTAGAGTAGGGGGTTTTAGACTCAAGTTTTCTTTCAAAAATCTGTTCGGTATAAATTAACATTTCCTTTTTTTAATTGCAATGTAAAATTTGGATTCCTTTGCATTATTTTTCAGGTTTAAATTCTCTCTCAAACGAACTTGGAATTTCGTTATAGCTGAAAATCATTTCCATTTATTATGTCACTCTCACAGCTTGAGTTCTCTTTAATCTTCTTCTCTCTGTTTAATAGTAACAGATGAAGAGCATGGGTCGGGCCATGAAGGTTAATGGATGCAAGCGAAATTGTTAACTAGTGCTAGGTCATGCTACTCTACGGAGGACATGACTTATATATATATATATTTTTTAACTATTTTAGGTGGGAATGTTACTTGCATCTATGGCCTTGCAGAAACCCATTTCCAACTAGGTCTTTGTGGAAGTGAGAAAATGCAGAGTTTTTGCTGGTCCTTGATAAAGCCAAGGCTCAGTATTCTCGACACCTTCTACATTCAGTTGTTTTATTTTATTTTTTTATCTTTTCTCCTTTTACTCACACAGGTAGATACATAACCTTTTCTATGTTGTATTAGGTGTGAGTCAAAATTATATATGTATTTTTTGCTTAGGTATCTTCTTTATAGAATGTGTATTCTGAATTTTCAAAACTGCTGCGTTGCGCGTTTTGATTTTCAGGTTATTTTGCACCCTTCGTTTTAAATTCTAAAATTGTTTCCTTAGTCTTCAGTTTTGCTCTTAAGTAACTAATTTCAATTTATTATTTAGCAGCTCTTGCGCAAATTCTAGTTGAAATGTTTTATTATTATTTTTATTTATTTTTTTTTTTTTTTTTTTTTTATTACTATTTTTTTTTTCACTTGAGGTTTTTTTCATTTTCTAATTTTTCTTTTTAGTATGTTTTGGATGCAGCTTATTGGAGTGTAGTTTATACTCGAGTTTGGTCTTTTTCTTGGACTGCTTATTTCTAAAAAGTTTTTCCTAGTTGGTTTGCTCAGAAATTGTATGTTTTGGCCCAAGTGGTGTTCTAAGGACGATGAAAGGATTGGAGGTCAGCTCAGATATTTTAAGTCCTCCCGCTCGGTTAGGCTAGCACCCTTTCCCATAGTGTATGAACTCGCTGGCAAAGGTAATCTAAAGTTATGAAATGACAAACGTTGTTTGACATGTAAATCTGCAGATCCTAACCTGTATTCTTCTGTTGAGGATAATTGCTCCAACAAGTTTTGCAAAGCCTACAATACCATCTATAAGCTCACCTGTACTGTCTGCAACCTTAGCTATATTGGCCAAAGTAAAAATCCTCTTCATCTTAGGATTAATGGTCACAGGTCTCTAGTAAACAAGTTCTCTAATTCAGGAGTGAACCCCTCCACAAACGCCAACCAGTACTCCACCTTTGAATTAGAGCATTTCCATACTCATGGTTTTGACAAAGTGAAAATAGAGGTACTACATATTATTCCTGACCTCTATGCTCGGCTAGAAACTGAATCCCTTGAAATTTTGCAGCATCAGTCTCTTTATCCCTATGGCCTTAATTCCACTCTATCTGACAATAAGCATAATCAGCATAAATTTTCAATTCGTGAACTCTTCTTTCTTGTTGATAATAAGAGCTGCTCTAGAGGTAATAGAGGACAGAGGTTATTTCGCACATCAAGCAAAGTTGATTTTGCTAACTTGCTAAAAACTCTGGAAAGCTTTAAAACTGGCACTAATTTTGTTAAAAATACTTACAAAATTCTCAAGTCCTTCAAGCACTCTGTCCTTAAATGTTTTTTCAAATTCTGGAATGAAACTGCTGACCATGTTGATAAGCATGTTTTTGCTTTGGTTCTGGACATTCTTAAACATATTCTTAAAGATAAAATTTCTCTTAAAGAATTTTCCAGTAATTTTGTTACCATCAGGTTCCTCAATAAAGCCTACGATAATCTCAATGTAAGGAAGCTGTTCTACAATAATGCAATTTTTTTCCCATCCACAGGCACCAGTCTATTGTAAGTTTTAAATATGTTAAGACCTTAGGGTCAATAGTTAAAAACTACAAACTTAACTCTTCGGGCTACATTCCTGTAATTACTTCTTGTTCTTGTGATGAACATAAAGAAACAGTTCACTATGATAAGAATTACAACCATATTATCACCGGAAACTTGAGTTATGTTGAAAATGAAAAGCTTAGGAATTTATTAGAGTATGGCTCTAAATTCAGACCTTCCTTCACAATTTCCAAAGAAAGGATTCTTGAGAGCTTCACTCAAGATGTAAATAAGTACATCGTAAAAACCAGTTTGACGTACAATCAGCCTATTGAGGCCTTCGCAGAATGGAAATATAATATAATCAATAGCTTCACCGGTGAGTTGGCAGGTCTGGACTTTTGTTTCGACAGAAATCTCTTTTTCTCTGGAGAAGCTAAAAGGTCACTCTCCAAACTACAAGACCAATTTATTTTTACCACTACGGATAAAGCTAGCAATAATTTTGCAATTATCTGTAAGAAGTTCTATTTTGAATTGTTAACTATGGAACTCAATAATAGAGTAACATACGAGCCCGTAAGTTATTCTACCAAGCAGTTAGAAAATCGGTTTAAGGCATTCTTCAAGAAACTTAAAATTCCACAAACTAGAAGATATGGGCCTGAATTTCCATTTCTTTTTGCAACGGTTAAGTTTCATAAGGATCCTGTGAAGTTCAGGTTCATAGCTAGTGGAGTAAGGAGTCATAAAAAGAAAATAGATCTTGCTTTTGAAGATGTCTTAAAGAAGGTTTTGAAACACATTAGAAACTGTTCTAACTTGATGTACAGAGATTTTTGGATAATTAATAATAATGCAGAAGTAATTTCTACTATACTCAAAGTTTGTCCCCTAGATATTAATAGTTATGATTTTGAAAACCTATATACTAATCTGCCTCTATCAGATATAATCACTACATTTAAGGAGCTGTATGCAGAATTTAAACTTAACCAATTTGTTGATGTAGGAACTTGGAACTCTTATCTCAATTGCTGCATAAAAAATAACCATATCTTATATAATAATACTCTCTATAAGCAAGTGAACGGTATTCCAATGGGAACATCAATGTCCACAAATATCGCTAATCTATTCCTGTTCTTTAAGGAATATAAATTCATTAAAAATCACCCCACCTGCTCAGATAACTACCTTTACACTTTTAGATACATTGATGATCTGCTGTGTATCAATAATTCAGAAGTTATAGAGAGTGATTTTGATAATATCTATCCTAGCTCTCTTAACTTATGTAAAACAAACCACAGTAATCAGGAACTTGAGTTCCTAGACTTAAGCATTAAGCTCAACAGAGGTAACCCATCTATTAGCCTCTTTGATAAAAGAGTTAATTTTCCTTTCAAAGTAATTAAATATCTACACTGGAATAATAACATTTCAACCAAAGTAATTGAGAATGTACTAATTTCTCAGGTCCTAAGAATTTCAAGAATTTGCAGCAACAATTTGGATTTCAATTACCACATTAATATACTATTAGAAAGTTTTCTAGAGAACAAAATTCCTTTTTCTTTCATCAAAAGAACTTTAAGAAAAATTATTCTGAATAATAGAGTAAGGTTGGCAGATCTGCTTTAATTTTCTACACAGTTAATAATATGATTCTGACCAATCAAAGCCGTAAGGAAGTTGGCTAGAGGATGCCTATTAACTACCTAAAGGAACCTTAGTGCTATGGATATGACGGTCCTATTAAAACAAAAAATTAAATAATATAAAAAAATCACAAAAAAAGCTTAAAAATCTGTTTATAAAAGAAAATAAAAACAAATAAAAAAGAAAACTAGTTATTCATCACTAGGATAGCTATACTAAAAATAGTAAAACCAACATTAAAATTAATAAGATTCTGATTAATCTATAGAAGCTCACTAAGGTGATTTAATACATGCAAAGATTATTAAATAAACTGCTCGTGTATTTCATAATATTTCTCATGTATTCTGGAGAGTTAATTCTGCTCATTCTGATCATACAGATCCACAGTCTTAAGTTTATATATTTTTTTCTCTGGTTAAAATCTCCGCGCGTTGTTTTCCTGCTGTATGAGGAGGCCATCAGCCCCACCCTCACTGCCCCCCAGCGTCTAGGGAGTGGCAGAAGGGGTCAGCCATGTTCTCCTCTTGTGTGGAGAAAAGTTTTTGTTACACAAGAGGTAAGCTCTCTTCCTTGTTTTTGGGTTCTAGGTTTTATAAGTTCAATGTTTGTACTTTATGTACCTTTTCTCTGTCGTTTTTAGCTTTTCAGCTTTTAAGCATTGGTTTGTCTGTTAACATTTTTGCGGGTTTTAACTCTTACTTTTCTTTGTAACTTTGAGCGTCTTTTGAGGTACCTAGGAACAGAAGAAGGCTAAGCCTGTTCCTTTTCTATGCGCTGTCTATGCGCTGTTTTTTCAAAGTAGTTAAGTTCTTAATAACTAATTAATTATGCACTTAAAGCACTGCTGAAATACTTTGTACATATTGCAACTAACTGTTTAAGGTATATAACTTTCACAAAGTTTTCTTTAGTTAATATTTATCTTTAACTTATTCTCGTTTTCGTGCTGTCATAAGTTGTAGAGTAGGGGGTTTTAGACTCAAGTTTTCTTTCAAAAATCTGTTCGGTATAAATTAACATTTCCTTTTTTTAATTGCAATGTAAAATTTGGATTCCTTTGCATTATTTTTCAGGTTTAAATTCTCTCTCAAACGAACTTGGAATTTCGTTATAGCTGAAAATCATTTCCATTTATTATGTCACTCTCACAGCTTGAGTTCTCTTTAATCTTCTTCTCTCTGTTTAATAGTAACAGATGAAGAGCATGGGTCGGGCCATGAAGGTTAATGGATGCAAGCGAAATTGTTAACTAGTGCTAGGTCATGCTACTCTACGGAGGACATGACTTATATATATATATATTTTTTAACTATTTTAGGTGGGAATGTTACTTGCATCTATGGCCTTGCAGAAACCCATTTCCAACTAGGTCTTTGTGGAAGTGAGAAAATGCAGAGTTTTTGCTGGTCCTTGATAAAGCCAAGGCTCAGTATTCTCGACACCTTCTACATTCAGTTGTTTTATTTTATTTTTTTATCTTTTTCTCCTTTTACTCACACAGGTAGATACATAACCTTTTCTATGTTGTATTAGGTGTGAGTCAAAATTATATATGTATTTTTTGCTTAGGTATCTTCTTTATAGAATGTGTATTCTGAATTTTCAAAACTGCTGCGTTGCGCGTTTTGATTTTCAGGTTATTTTGCACCCTTCGTTTTAAATTCTAAAATTGTTTCCTTAGTCTTCAGTTTTGCTCTTAAGTAACTAATTTCAATTTATTATTTAGCAGCTCTTGCGCAAATTCTAGTTGAAATGTTTTATTATTATTTTTATTTATTTTTTTTTTTTTTTTTATTACTATTTTTTTTTCACTTGAGGTTTTTTTCATTTTCTAATTTTTCTTTTTAGTATGTTTTGGATGCAGCTTATTGGAGTGTAGTTTATACTCGAGTTTGGTCTTTTCTTGGACTGCTTATTTCTAAAAGTTTTTCCTAGTTGGTTTGCTCAGAAATTGTATGTTTTGGCCCAAGTGGTGTTCTAAGGACGATGAAAGGATTGGAGGTCAGCTCAGATATTTTAAGTCCTCCCGCTCGGTTAGGCTAGCACCCTTTCCCATAGTGTATGAACTCGCTGGCAAAGGTAATCTAAAGTTATGAAATGACAAACGTTGTTTGACATGTAAATCTGCAGATCCTAACCTGTATTCTTCTGTTGAGGATAATTGCTCCAACAAGTTTTGCAAAGCCTACAATACCATCTATAAGCTCACCTGTACTGTCTGCAACCTTAGCTATATTGGCCAAAGTAAAAATCCTCTTCATCTTAGGATTAATGGTCACAGGTCTCTAGTAAACAAGTTCTCTAATTCAGGAGTGAACCCCTCCACAAACGCCAACCAGTACTCCACCTTTGAATTAGAGCATTTCCATACTCATGGTTTTGACAAAGTGAAAATAGAGGTACTACATATTATTCCTGACCTCTATGCTCGGCTAGAAACTGAATCCCTTGAAATTTTGCAGCATCAGTCTCTTTATCCCTATGGCCTTAATTCCACTCTATCTGACAATAAGCATAATCAGCATAAATTTTCAATTCGTGAACTCTTCTTTCTTGTTGATAATAAGAGCTGCTCTAGAGGTAATAGAGGACAGAGGTTATTTCGCACATCAAGCAAAGTTGATTTTGCTAACTTGCTAAAAACTCTGGAAAGCTTTAAAACTGGCACTAATTTTGTTAAAAATACTTACAAAATTCTCAAGTCCTTCAAGCACTCTGTCCTTAAATGTTTTTTCAAATTCTGGAATGAAACTGCTGACCATGTTGATAAGCATGTTTTTGCTTTGGTTCTGGACATTCTTAAACATATTCTTAAAGATAAAATTTCTCTTAAAGAATTTTCCAGTAATTTTGTTACCATCAGGTTCCTCAATAAAGCCTACGATAATCTCAATGTAAGGAAGCTGTTCTACAATAATGCAATTTTTTTCCCATCCACAGGCACCAGTCTATTGTAAGTTTTAAATATGTTAAGACCTTAGGGTCAATAGTTAAAAACTACAAACTTAACTCTTCGGGCTACATTCCTGTAATTACTTCTTGTTCTTGTGATGAACATAAAGAAACAGTTCACTATGATAAGAATTACAACCATATTATCACCGGAAACTTGAGTTATGTTGAAAATGAAAAGCTTAGGAATTTATTAGAGTATGGCTCTAAATTCAGACCTTCCTTCACAATTTCCAAAGAAAGGATTCTTGAGAGCTTCACTCAAGATGTAAATAAGTACATCGTAAAAACCAGTTTGACGTACAATCAGCCTATTGAGGCCTTCGCAGAATGGAAATATAATATAATCAATAGCTTCACCGGTGAGTTGGCAGGTCTGGACTTTTGTTTCGACAGAAATCTCTTTTTCTCTGGAGAAGCTAAAAGGTCACTCTCCAAACTACAAGACCAATTTATTTTTACCACTACGGATAAAGCTAGCAATAATTTTGCAATTATCTGTAAGAAGTTCTATTTTGAATTGTTAACTATGGAACTCAATAATAGAGTAACATACGAGCCCGTAAGTTATTCTACCAAGCAGTTAGAAAATCGGTTTAAGGCATTCTTCAAGAAACTTAAAATTCCACAAACTAGAAGATATGGGCCTGAATTTCCATTTCTTTTTGCAACGGTTAAGTTTCATAAGGATCCTGTGAAGTTCAGGTT
Source organism: Macrothele yani (assembly GCA_039090855.1). Lineage (NCBI taxonomy): Eukaryota > Metazoa > Arthropoda > Arachnida > Araneae > Macrothelidae > Macrothele > Macrothele yani. Next base: position 6,147,304 of record CM076994.1, on the reverse strand, counting down.
CATAGCTAGTGGAGTAAGGAGTCATAAAAAGAAAATAGATCTTGCTTTTGAAGATGTCTTAAAGAAGGTTTTGAAACACATTAGAAACTGTTCTAACTTGATGTACAGAGATTTTTGGATAATTAATAATAATGCAGAAGTAATTTCTACTATACTCAAAGTTTGTCCCCTAGATATTAATAGTTATGATTTTGAAAACCTATATACTAATCTGCCTCTATCAGATATAATCACTACATTTAAGGAGCTGTATGCAGAATTTAAACTTAACCAATTTGTTGATGTAGGAACTTGGAACTCTTATCTCAATTGCTGCATAAAAAATAACCATATCTTATATAATAATACTCTCTATAAGCAAGTGAACGGTATTCCAATGGGAACATCAATGTCCACAAATATCGCTAATCTATTCCTGTTCTTTAAGGAATATAAATTCATTAAAAATCACCCCACCTGCTCAGATAACTACCTTTACACTTTTAGATACATTGATGATCTGCTGTGTATCAATAATTCAGAAGTTATAGAGAGTGATTTTGATAATATCTATCCTAGCTCTCTTAACTTATGTAAAACAAACCACAGTAATCAGGAACTTGAGTTCCTAGACTTAAGCATTAAGCTCAACAGAGGTAACCCATCTATTAGCCTCTTTGATAAAAGAGTTAATTTTCCTTTCAAAGTAATTAAATATCTACACTGGAATAATAACATTTCAACCAAAGTAATTGAGAATGTACTAATTTCTCAGGTCCTAAGAATTTCAAGAATTTGCAGCAACAATTTGGATTTCAATTACCACATTAATATACTATTAGAAAGTTTTCTAGAGAACAAAATTCCTTCTTCTTTCATCAAAAGAACTTTAAGAAAAATTATTCTGAATAATAGAGTAAGGTTGGCAGATCTGCTTTAATTTTCTACACAGTTAATAATATGATTCTGACCAATCAAAGCCGTAAGGAAGTTGGCTAGAGGATGCCTATTAACTACCTAAAGGAACCTTAGTGCTATGGATATGACGGTCCTATTAAAACAAAAAATTAAATAATATAAAAAAAATCACAAAAAAAGCTTAAAAATCTGTTTATAAAAGAAAATAAAAACAAATAAAAAAGAAAACTAGTTATTCATCACTAGGATAGCTATACTAAAAATAGTAAAACCAACATTAAAATTAATAAGATTCTGATTAATCTATAGAAGCTCACTAAGGTGATTTAATACATGCAAAGATTATTAAATAAACTGCTCGTGTATTTCATAATATTTCTCATGTATTCTGGAGAGTTAATTCTGCTCATTCTGATCATACAGATCCACAGTCTTAAGTTTATATATTTTTTTCTCTGGTTAAAATCTCCGCGCGTTGTTTTCCTGCTGTATGAGGAGGCCATCAGCCCCACCCTCACTGCCCCCAGCGTCTAGGGAGTGGCAGAAGGGGTCAGCCATGTTCTCCTCTTGTGTGGAGAAAAGTTTTTGTTACACAAGAGGTAAGCTCTCTTCCTTGTTTTTGGGTTCTAGGTTTTATAAGTTCAATGTTTGTACTTTATGTACCTTTTCTCTGTCGTTTTTTAGCTTTTCAGCTTTTAAGCATTGGTTTGTCTGTTAACATTTTTGCGGGTTTTAACTCTTACTTTTCTTTGTAACTTTGAGCGTCTTTTGAGGTACCTAGGAACAGAAGAAGGCTAAGCCTGTTCCTTTTCTATGCGCTGTCTATGCGCTGTTTTTTCAAAGTAGTTAAGTTCTTAATAACTAATTAATTATGCACTTAAAGCACTGCTGAAATACTTTGTACATATTGCAACTAACTGTTTAAGGTATATAACTTTCACAAAGTTTTCTTTAGTTAATATTTATCTTTAACTTATTCTCGTTTTCGTGCTGTCATAAGTTGTAGAGTAGGGGGTTTTAGACTCAAGTTTTCTTTCAAAAATCTGTTCGGTATAAATTAACATTTCCTTTTTTTAATTGCAATGTAAAATTTGGATTCCTTTGCATTATTTTTCAGGTTTAAATTCTCTCTCAAACGAACTTGGAATTTCGTTATAGCTGAAAATCATTTCCATTTATTATGTCACTCTCACAGCTTGAGTTCTCTTTAATCTTCTTCTCTCTGTTTAATAGTAACAGATGAAGAGCATGGGTCGGGCCATGAAGGTTAATGGATGCAAGCGAAATTGTTAACTAGTGCTAGGTCATGCTACTCTACGGAGGACATGACTTATATATATATATATTTTTTAACTATTTTAGGTGGGAATGTTACTTGCATCTATGGCCTTGCAGAAACCCATTTCCAACTAGGTCTTTGTGGAAGTGAGAAAATGCAGAGTTTTTGCTGGTCCTTGATAAAGCCAAGGCTCAGTATTCTCGACACCTTCTACATTCAGTTGTTTTATTTTATTTTTTTATCTTTTCTCCTTTTACTCACACAGGTAGATACATAACCTTTTCTATGTTGTATTAGGTGTGAGTCAAAATTATATATGTATTTTTTGCTTAGGTATCTTCTTTATAGAATGTGTATTCTGAATTTTCAAAACTGCTGCGTTGCGCGTTTTGATTTTCAGGTTATTTTGCACCCTTCGTTTTAAATTCTAAAATTGTTTCCTTAGTCTTCAGTTTTGCTCTTAAGTAACTAATTTCAATTTATTATTTAGCAGCTCTTGCGCAAATTCTAGTTGAAATGTTTTATTATTATTTTTATTTATTTTTTTTTTTTTTTTTATTACTATTTTTTTTCACTTGAGGTTTTTTTCATTTTCTAATTTTTCTTTTTAGTATGTTTTGGATGCAGCTTATTGGAGTGTAGTTTATACTCGAGTTTGGTCTTTTCTTGGACTGCTTATTTCTAAAAAGTTTTTCCTAGTTGGTTTGCTCAGAAATTGTATGTTTTGGCCCAAGTGGTGTTCTAAGGACGATGAAAGGATTGGAGGTCAGCTCAGATATTTTAAGTCCTCCCGCTCGGTTAGGCTAGCACCCTTTCCCATAGTGTATGAACTCGCTGGCAAAGGTAATCTAAAGTTATGAAATGACAAACGTTGTTTGACATGTAAATCTGCAGATCCTAACCTGTATTCTTCTGTTGAGGATAATTGCTCCAACAAGTTTTGCAAAGCCTACAATACCATCTATAAGCTCACCTGTACTGTCTGCAACCTTAGCTATATTGGCCAAAGTAAAAATCCTCTTCATCTTAGGATTAATGGTCACAGGTCTCTAGTAAACAAGTTCTCTAATTCAGGAGTGAACCCCTCCACAAACGCCAACCAGTACTCCACCTTTGAATTAGAGCATTTCCATACTCATGGTTTTGACAAAGTGAAAATAGAGGTACTACATATTATTCCTGACCTCTATGCTCGGCTAGAAACTGAATCCCTTGAAATTTTGCAGCATCAGTCTCTTTATCCCTATGGCCTTAATTCCACTCTATCTGACAATAAGCATAATCAGCATAAATTTTCAATTCGTGAACTCTTCTTTCTTGTTGATAATAAGAGCTGCTCTAGAGGTAATAGAGGACAGAGGTTATTTCGCACATCAAGCAAAGTTGATTTTGCTAACTTGCTAAAAACTCTGGAAAGCTTTAAAACTGGCACTAATTTTGTTAAAAATACTTACAAAATTCTCAAGTCCTTCAAGCACTCTGTCCTTAAATGTTTTTTCAAATTCTGGAATGAAACTGCTGACCATGTTGATAAGCATGTTTTTGCTTTGGTTCTGGACATTCTTAAACATATTCTTAAAGATAAAATTTCTCTTAAAGAATTTTCCAGTAATTTTGTTACCATCAGGTTCCTCAATAAAGCCTACGATAATCTCAATGTAAGGAAGCTGTTCTACAATAATGCAATTTTTTTCCCATCCACAGGCACCAGTCTATTGTAAGTTTTAAATATGTTAAGACCTTAGGGTCAATAGTTAAAAACTACAAACTTAACTCTTCGGGCTACATTCCTGTAATTACTTCTTGTTCTTGTGATGAACATAAAGAAACAGTTCACTATGATAAGAATTACAACCATATTATCACCGGAAACTTGAGTTATGTTGAAAATGAAAAGCTTAGGAATTTATTAGAGTATGGCTCTAAATTCAGACCTTCCTTCACAATTTCCAAAGAAAGGATTCTTGAGAGCTTCACTCAAGATGTAAATAAGTACATCGTAAAAACCAGTTTGACGTACAATCAGCCTATTGAGGCCTTCGCAGAATGGAAATATAATATAATCAATAGCTTCACCGGTGAGTTGGCAGGTCTGGACTTTTGTTTCGACAGAAATCTCTTTTTCTCTGGAGAAGCTAAAAGGTCACTCTCCAAACTACAAGACCAATTTATTTTTACCACTACGGATAAAGCTAGCAATAATTTTGCAATTATCTGTAAGAAGTTCTATTTTGAATTGTTAACTATGGAACTCAATAATAGAGTAACATACGAGCCCGTAAGTTATTCTACCAAGCAGTTAGAAAATCGGTTTAAGGCATTCTTCAAGAAACTTAAAATTCCACAAACTAGAAGATATGGGCCTGAATTTCCATTTCTTTTTGCAACGGTTAAGTTTCATAAGGATCCTGTGAAGTTCAGGTTCATAGCTAGTGGAGTAAGGAGTCATAAAAAGAAAATAGATCTTGCTTTTGAAGATGTCTTAAAGAAGGTTTTGAAACACATTAGAAACTGTTCTAACTTGATGTACAGAGATTTTTGGATAATTAATAATAATGCAGAAGTAATTTCTACTATACTCAAAGTTTGTCCCCTAGATATTAATAGTTATGATTTTGAAAACCTATATACTAATCTGCCTCTATCAGATATAATCACTACATTTAAGGAGCTGTATGCAGAATTTAAACTTAACCAATTTGTTGATGTAGGAACTTGGAACTCTTATCTCAATTGCTGCATAAAAAATAACCATATCTTATATAATAATACTCTCTATAAGCAAGTGAACGGTATTCCAATGGGAACATCAATGTCCACAAATATCGCTAATCTATTCCTGTTCTTTAAGGAATATAAATTCATTAAAAATCACCCCACCTGCTCAGATAACTACCTTTACACTTTTAGATACATTGATGATCTGCTGTGTATCAATAATTCAGAAGTTATAGAGAGTGATTTTGATAATATCTATCCTAGCTCTCTTAACTTATGTAAAACAAACCACAGTAATCAGGAACTTGAGTTCCTAGACTTAAGCATTAAGCTCAACAGAGGTAACCCATCTATTAGCCTCTTTGATAAAAGAGTTAATTTTCCTTTCAAAGTAATTAAATATCTACACTGGAATAATAACATTTCAACCAAAGTAATTGAGAATGTACTAATTTCTCAGGTCCTAAGAATTTCAAGAATTTGCAGCAACAATTTGGATTTCAATTACCACATTAATATACTATTAGAAAGTTTTCTAGAGAACAAAATTCCTTCTTCTTTCATCAAAAGAACTTTAAGAAAAATTATTCTGAATAATAGAGTAAGGTTGGCAGATCTGCTTTAATTTTCTACACAGTTAATAATATGATTCTGACCAATCAAAGCCGTAAGGAAGTTGGCTAGAGGATGCCTATTAACTACCTAAAGGAACCTTAGTGCTATGGATATGACGGTCCTATTAAAACAAAAAATTAAATAATATAAAAAAAATCACAAAAAAAGCTTAAAAATCTGTTTATAAAAGAAAATAAAAACAAATAAAAAAGAAAACTAGTTATTCATCACTAGGATAGCTATACTAAAAATAGTAAAACCAACATTAAAATTAATAAGATTCTGATTAATCTATAGAAGCTCACTAAGGTGATTTAATACATGCAAAGATTATTAAATAAACTGCTCGTGTATTTCATAATATTTCTCATGTATTCTGGAGAGTTAATTCTGCTCATTCTGATCATACAGATCCACAGTCTTAAGTTTATATATTTTTTTCTCTGGTTAAAATCTCCGCGCGTTGTTTTCCTGCTGTATGAGGAGGCCATCAGCCCCACCCTCACTGCCCCCAGCGTCTAGGGAGTGGCAGAAGGGGTCAGCCATGTTCTCCTCTTGTGTGGAGAAAAGTTTTTGTTACACAAGAGGTAAGCTCTCTTCCTTGTTTTTGGGTTCTAGGTTTTATAAGTTCAATGTTTGTACTTTATGTACCTTTTCTCTGTCGTTTTTTAGCTTTTCAGCTTTTAAGCATTGGTTTGTCTGTTAACATTTTTGCGGGTTTAAACTCTTACTTTTCTTTGTAACTTTGAGCGTCTTTTGAGGTACCTAGGAACAGAAGAAGGCTAAGCCTGTTCCTTTTCTATGCGCTGTCTATGCGCTGTTTTTTCAAAGTAGTTAAGTTCTTAATAACTAATTAATTATGCACTTAAAGCACTGCTGAAATACTTTGTACATATTGCAACTAACTGTTTAAGGTATATAACTTTCACAAAGTTTTCTTTAGTTAATATTTATCTTTAACTTATTCTCGTTTTCGTGCTGTCATAAGTTGTAGAGTAGGGGTTTTAGACTCAAGTTTTCTTTCAAAAATCTGTTCGGTATAAATTAACATTTCCTTTTTTTTTAATTGCAATGTAAAATTTGGATTCCTTTGCATTATTTTTCAGGTTTAAATTCTCTCTCAAACGAACTTGGAATTTCGTTATAGCTGAAAATCATTTCCATTTATTATGTCACTCTCACAGCTTGAGTTCTCTTTAATCTTCTTCTCTCTGTTTAATAGTAACAGATGAAGAGCATGGGTCGGGCCATGAAGGTTAATGGATGCAAGCGAAATTGTTAACTAGTGCTAGGTCATGCTACTCTACGGAGGACATGACTTATATATATATATATTTTTTAACTATTTTAGGTGGGAATGTTACTTGCATCTATGGCCTTGCAGAAACCCATTTCCAACTAGGTCTTTGTGGAAGTGAGAAAATGCAGAGTTTTTGCTGGTCCTTGATAAAGCCAAGGCTCAGTATTCTCGACACCTTCTACATTCAGTTGTTTTATTTTATTTTTTTATCTTTTCTCCTTTTACTCACACAGGTAGATACATAACCTTTTCTATGTTGTATTAGGTGTGAGTCAAAATTATATATGTATTTTTTGCTTAGGTATCTTCTTTATAGAATGTGTATTCTGAATTTTCAAAACTGCTGCGTTGCGCGTTTTGATTTTCAGGTTATTTTGCACCCTTCGTTTTAAATTCTAAAATTGTTTCCTTAGTCTTCAGTTTTGCTCTTAAGTAACTAATTTCAATTTATTATTTAGCAGCTCTTGCGCAAATTCTAGTTGAAATGTTTTATTATTATTTTTATTTATTTTTTTTTTTTTTTATTACTATTTTTTTTCACTTGAGGTTTTTTTCATTTTCTAATTTTTCTTTTTAGTATGTTTTGGATGCAGCTTATTGGAGTGTAGTTTATACTCGAGTTTGGTCTTTTCTTGGACTGCTTATTTCTAAAAGTTTTTCCTAGTTGGTTTGCTCAGAAATTGTATGTTTTGGCCCAAGTGGTGTTCTAAGGACGATGAAAGGATTGGAGGTCAGCTCAGATATTTTAAGTCCTCCCGCTCGGTTAGGCTAGCACCCTTTCCCATAGTGTATGAACTCGCTGGCAAAGGTAATCTAAAGTTATGAAATGACAAACGTTGTTTGACATGTAAATCTGCAGATCCTAACCTGTATTCTTCTGTTGAGGATAATTGCTCCAACAAGTTTTGCAAAGCCTACAATACCATCTATAAGCTCACCTGTACTGTCTGCAACCTTAGCTATATTGGCCAAAGTAAAAATCCTCTTCATCTTAGGATTAATGGTCACAGGTCTCTAGTAAACAAGTTCTCTAATTCAGGAGTGAACCCCTCCACAAACGCCAACCAGTACTCCACCTTTGAATTAGAGCATTTCCATACTCATGGTTTTGACAAAGTGAAAATAGAGGTACTACATATTATTCCTGACCTCTATGCTCGGCTAGAAACTGAATCCCTTGAAATTTTGCAGCATCAGTCTCTTTATCCCTATGGCCTTAATTCCACTCTATCTGACAATAAACATAATCAGCATAAATTTTCAATTCGTGAACTCTTCTTTCTTGTTGATAATAAGAGCTGCTCTAGAGGTAATAGAGGACAGAGGTTATTTCGCACATCAAGCAAAGTTGATTTTGCTAACTTGCTAAAAACTCTGGAAAGCTTTAAAACTGGCACTAATTTTGTTAAAAATACTTACAAAATTCTCAAGTCCTTCAAGCACTCTGTCCTTAAATGTTTTTTCAAATTCTGGAATGAAACTGCTGACCATGTTGATAAGCATGTTTTTGCTTTGGTTCTGGACATTCTTAAACATATTCTTAAAGATAAAATTTCTCTTAAAGAATTTTCCAGTAATTTTGTTACCATCAGGTTCCTCAATAAAGCCTACGATAATCTCAATGTAAGGAAGCTGTTCTACAATAATGCAATTTTTTTCCCATCCACAGGCACCAGTCTATTGTAAGTTTTAAATATGTTAAGACCTTAGGGTCAATAGTTAAAAACTACAAACTTAACTCTTCGGGCTACATTCCTGTAATTACTTCTTGTTCTTGTGATGAACATAAAGAAACAGTTCACTATGATAAGAATTACAACCATATTATCACCGGAAACTTGAGTTATGTTGAAAATGAAAAGCTTAGGAATTTATTAGAGTATGGCTCTAAATTCAGACCTTCCTTCACAATTTCCAAAGAAAGGATTCTTGAGAGCTTCACTCAAGATGTAAATAAGTACATCGTAAAAACCAGTTTGACGTACAATCAGCCTATTGAGGCCTTCGCAGAATGGAAATATAATATAATCAATAGCTTCACCGGTGAGTTGGCAGGTCTGGACTTTTGTTTCGACAGAAATCTCTTTTTCTCTGGAGAAGCTAAAAGGTCACTCTCCAAACTACAAGACCAATTTATTTTTACCACTACGGATAAAGCTAGCAATAATTTTGCAATTATCTGTAAGAAGTTCTATTTTGAATTGTTAACTATGGAACTCAATAATAGAGTAACATACGAGCCCGTAAGTTATTCTACCAAGCAGTTAGAAAATCGGTTTAAGGCATTCTTCAAGAAACTTAAAATTCCACAAACTAGAAGATATGGGCCTGAATTTCCATTTCTTTTTGCAACGGTTAAGTTTCATAAGGATCCTGTGAAGTTCAGGTTCATAGCTAGTGGAGTAAGGAGTCATAAAAAGAAAATAGATCTTGCTTTTGAAGATGTCTTAAAGAAGGTTTTGAAACACATTAGAAACTGTTCTAACTTGATGTACAGAGATTTTTGGATAATTAATAATAATGCAGAAGTAATTTCTACTATACTCAAAGTTTGTCCCCTAGATATTAATAGTTATGATTTTGAAAACCTATATACTAATCTGCCTCTATCAGATATAATCACTACATTTAAGGAGCTGTATGCAGAATTTAAACTTAACCAATTTGTTGATGTAGGAACTTGGAACTCTTATCTCAATTGCTGCATAAAAAATAACCATATCTTATATAATAATACTCTCTATAAGCAAGTGAACGGTATTCCAATGGGAACATCAATGTCCACAAATATCGCTAATCTATTCCTGTTCTTTAAGGAATATAAATTCATTAAAAATCACCCCACCTGCTCAGATAACTACCTTTACACTTTTAGATACATTGATGATCTGCTGTGTATCAATAATTCAGAAGTTATAGAGAGTGATTTTGATAATATCTATCCTAGCTCTCTTAACTTATGTAAAACAAACCACAGTAATCAGGAACTTGAGTTCCTAGACTTAAGCATTAAGCTCAACAGAGGTAACCCATCTATTAGCCTCTTTGATAAAAGAGTTAATTTTCCTTTCAAAGTAATTAAATATCTACACTGGAATAATAACATTTCAACCAAAGTAATTGAGAATGTACTAATTTCTCAGGTCCTAAGAATTTCAAGAATTTGCAGCAACAATTTGGATTTCAATTACCACATTAATATACTATTAGAAAGTTTTCTAGAGAACAAAATTCCTTCTTCTTTCATCAAAAGAACTTTAAGAAAAATTATTCTGAATAATAGAGTAAGGTTGGCAGATCTGCTTTAATTTTCTACACAGTTAATAATATGATTCTGACCAATCAAAGCCGTAAGGAAGTTGGCTAGAGGATGCCTATTAACTACCTAAAGGAACCTTAGTGCTATGGATATGACGGTCCTATTAAAACAAAAAATTAAATAATATAAAAAAAATCACAAAAAAAGCTTAAAAATCTGTTTATAAAAGAAAATAAAAACAAATAAAAAAGAAAACTAGTTATTCATCACTAGGATAGCTATACTAAAAATAGTAAAACCAACATTAAAATTAATAAGATTCTGATTAATCTATAGAAGCTCACTAAGGTGATTTAATACATGCAAAGATTATTAAATAAACTGCTCGTGTATTTCATAATATTTCTCATGTATTCTGGAGAGTTAATTCTGCTCATTCTGATCATACAGATCCACAGTCTTAAGTTTATATATTTTTTTCTCTGGTTAAAATCTCCGCGCGTTGTTTTCCTGCTGTATGAGGAGGCCATCAGCCCCACCCTCACTGCCCCCCAGCGTCTAGGGAGTGGCAGAAGGGGTCAGCCATGTTCTCCTCTTGTGTGGAGAAAAGTTTTTGTTACACAAGAGGTAAGCTCTCTTCCTTGTTTTTGGGTTCTAGGTTTTATAAGTTCAATGTTTGTACTTTATGTACCTTTTCTCTGTCGTTTTTTAGCTTTTCAGCTTTTAAGCATTGGTTTGTCTGTTAACATTTTTGCGGGTTTTAACTCTTACTTTTCTTTGTAACTTTGAGCGTCTTTTGAGGTACCTAGGAACAGAAGAAGGCTAAGCCTGTTCCTTTTCTATGCGCTGTCTATGCGCTGTTTTTTCAAAGTAGTTAAGTTCTTAATAACTAATTAATTATGCACTTAAAGCACTGCTGAAATACTTTGTACATATTGCAACTAACTGTTTAAGGTATATAACTTTCACAAAGTTTTCTTTAGTTAATATTTATCTTTAACTTATTCTCGTTTTCGTGCTGTCATAAGTTGTAGAGTAGGGGGTTTTAGACTCAAGTTTTCTTTCAAAAATCTGTTCGGTATAAATTAACATTTCCTTTTTTTAATTGCAATGTAAAATTTGGATTCCTTTGCATTATTTTTCAGGTTTAAATTCTCTCTCAAACGAACTTGGAATTTCGTTATAGCTGAAAATCATTTCCATTTATTATGTCACTCTCACAGCTTGAGTTCTCTTTAATCTTCTTCTCTCTGTTTAATAGTAACAGATGAAGAGCATGGGTCGGGCCATGAAGGTTAATGGATGCAAGCGAAATTGTTAACTAGTGCTAGGTCATGCTACTCTACGGAGGACATGACTTATATATATATATATTTTTTAACTATTTTAGGTGGGAATGTTACTTGCATCTATGGCCTTGCAGAAACCCATTTCCAACTAGGTCTTTGTGGAAGTGAGAAAATGCAGAGTTTTTGCTGGTCCTTGATAAAGCCAAGGCTCAGTATTCTCGACACCTTCTACATTCAGTTGTTTTATTTTATTTTTTTATCTTTTCTCCTTTTACTCACACAGGTAGATACATAACCTTTTCTATGTTGTATTAGGTGTGAGTCAAAATTATATATGTATTTTTTGCTTAGGTATCTTCTTTATAGAATGTGTATTCTGAATTTTCAAAACTGCTGCGTTGCGCGTTTTGATTTTCAGGTTATTTTGCACCCTTCGTTTTAAATTCTAAAATTGTTTCCTTAGTCTTCAGTTTTGCTCTTAAGTATATATATATATATATATATATATATATATATATATATATATATATATATATATATATATTCTATTAAGAAGAGACCTAAGCAAAAAATATATATATTTTTTGCTTAGGTCTCTTCTTAATAGAATGTGAATTCTGATTTTTCATAACTGCTGCGTTGCGCGTTTTGATCTTCAGGTTATTTTGCAACTTTCGTTTTAAATTCTAAAGTTTTTCCTTAGTTTTCAGCTTTGCTCTTCAGTATATATCATCATCATCATCATCATTGTCAACCATTATCAATCCACTGCTGGACGAAGGTCTCCCCAAGTTTCCTCCACAACGGTCTGTCTTGTGCCAGTCTCCTCCATGTCGCTCCCGCATATTTACGAATTTCATCCACCCATCTCCCATGTGGTCTTTTTCTGGGTCTTTTCCTGTCCCTTGGAATCCAATCTAAAATTCCGGCTGTCCATCTATGGTCTGTCCTTCTGGCAGTATGTCCAGCCCATTGCCATTTCAGGGATTTAACTCTGATCATGATGTCTTCCACTCTCGTCATTTTTCGGATCCACGAGTTCCTCTTCTTATCTCTCCTGGTTATACCAAGCATGCACCTCTCCATGCTACTTTGAGTTGTCTGCAGCCTTTGTATGTCTCTTTTAGTTAAGGTCCACGTCTCTGCACCATACGTAAGCACTGGAAGGATGCATTGATCAAACACTTTTCTTTTAAGACATAATGACATATTGCTCTTGAAAATTATGCTGTTTCTTCCAAAAGCTCTCCAGGCAAGTTTTGTACGCCGATTAATTTCTTCATCAATGTGGCCCTCACTTGATATCTGCTGTCCAAGATAAACATACGTATCTGTTATCTCCAGTTTTTCTCCATCAATCGATAAATCTTCATTTCTTGTAAAAGCATTGAACATCACTTTTGTCTTCTGAAAGTTCATTTTTAATCCCACTTCTTTACTCTTGTCAGCAAGTTCCTGGATCATACTCTGCAGCTCTGATGGGGTAGTTGCAAAAATGACTACGTCATCAGCAAAACGAAGGTGGGTTAGATAATCTCCATTAATCTTTATCCCTTTGTTTTCCCAGTTCAGTGATTGAAAGACATTTTCCAATGTACCATTAAAGAGCTTCGGAGATATGGTGTCACCTTGTCTCACTCCCTTTCCAATTTTTATGTGTGTTGTATTTTCAAACAGCCGAATCTTTGCACTTGCATTTTCATAGATGTTATTAATAATATTAATGTATGCATCTTCAATACCGCAGGATTTCAGAGCCGTGGTAACTGCTGATGGTTTCACCGAATCAAAGGCTTTTTCATAATCGATAAAAGCCATGCACAATGGAAGTTCATATTCCCTCGCTCTTTCAATTAGTTCTCTCAGTACGTGGATATGATCTATTGTGCTGTAGCCACTCCTGAATCCAGCTTGTTCTCTCGGTTGAGCCATGTCCAGTGTTACCTTCAAGCAGTGTGAAAGAACTTTAGTGAAGATTTTATAAACCACTGATAGGAGGCTGATAGGTCTGTAGTTCCTGAGATCCTCAATGTCACCTTTTTTATGTAGCAGGATCATTGTAGCATTGTTCCAATCCTCAGGAATTTTCCCTTCATTAAGGCATCGAGTGAAAATTTGGGCGAGTACCGTTTCGATTTCTCCACTTGCTTCTTGTATGATGTCTACAGTAATTCCATCTTCTCCTGGAGCATTTCCCCTCTTCATGTTCTTGATTGCATATGCAACTTCTGCTGGAAGGACTGGAAGAACTCTGGTACTGGTACCTTTCATGGTGTCTGGAGTACATGTATCATCCCTTTCATATAATTTGGAGTAGAAATCTTTCACTCTTGTCAAAATTTCGCCTCTATTTCTTGTTATAGAACCATCTTCTTTTCTCAGAGCCATAATCTGTTTTCTTCCCTTACTGAGATGTCCCTTTGCTATCTTTAGGCTTTGGTTGTTTTCAATTGCTTTCCTCACTAGCTCACAGTTGAATTTCCTTACGTCTTCAGTGATACTTTTTCGTGCTGTCTTGCATAGCTCTATATATTCCACTTTGGAAGTCACATCTTCTTTAGTTGTCCTCATCTCTCTTCTTTTTTGCATCAACATTTTGGTTTTTTCTGATAATTTGTTCACATGCAACTTGTTCTTAGACCCAGCTAATTTTGTTGCTGTTTCCATAAGAGCTTTGGTTACTTTTCTGTTAACTTCCGAAATATCCACTTCTTCCGATGTTAGGCCTTCTAAAGCAGAGAATCTGTTCTTCAGTTCCAACTTGAAAGTATTATGGTGTTTTTTAAGGTTGGTTATGTCAATACATTTTGTTTGTCTTATGAGCTTGCCACGTTCCAGTTTAGTGTTGAGGTGCATCTTACATCTCACCAATCTATGGTCACTACCTGTGTTGAACTTGTTCAGCACACTGCAGTCTTCGATGACGAATTTTTTGTTACACATAATAAAATCAATTTCACTTGTCGTCCCAATTGGATGTCTCCATGTCCATTTCCTGTGTGGCTTTTTCTTGAAAAAGGAATTCAATATGAAAAATCCTTCTGCCTCTGCAAACTCAACGAGAGTATTTCCACGCTGGTTTCTGTTGCCGTGACCGAATTTACCTACTGAAGTTTCATTCTGTTGCCGTTGCCCTATTTTTGCATTGAAATCTCCCATAATTATCTTCAAGTGCTGCTTACCTTTATTATTTAGATGACGAATTTCCTCATAAAATTCTTCAATTTCTTCTACAGGATGACTTGTGGTGGGTGCATAAGTTTGAATAATCTGAGCCTGGTATCTTCTCGATAGTTGGATAACGAGTCGTGCAGCTCTGTCAGAGGAACTTTCAACTTCTACCACTTTATCCTTCAGTTTCTTGTTTATTATAAATCCAACACCACTAGTTCTACCAGTATCTGTCCCACGATAATAGAAGAGATGTCCACTTTTCAGTTCAATGAGATCTTCTCCTTTTCTCCTTACCTCACTTAGCCCGACGATGTCCCACTTGATCCTTTGTAGTTCCTCTTCCAATTCAAGAAGCCTGGAATCAGAAGATAGGGAGCGTCCGTTGTAGGTAGCCAAGGTCAGCATCAAATGGCAGCCTAGTCCGGTCCTCCGGGGATTCTTAGCACCCTCTGCCTTCATGTCGCACTGGCCGCTGCATTGGCCAGGTACATTCCAGCTGCCGGAGACTGAGGGCCAAGATTTAAGTTGTAGAGTCATTTTGGAGGTGTTTGGCCATAACTCACCACGCTGGCCAAGCGGGTTGGTGAGTGTGGGATAGCATTTCCTCTGATCCCGATGGTATAGTTATACCGCTATTGGCGGTTGTCAGAGCCCCTTTAGTGGGAACAGGATGCACCACGAGAAGGCGGGGTTGACATTTGTCAAGGAGAGGCTGTGATGTTACGCATCACCTGACCTTACATCCCCTTTTCAGTATATATATATATATATAACCCGCTTGGCCAGCGTGGTGAGTTATGGCCAAACCCCTCCAAAATGATTCCGCAACTTAAATCTTGGCCCTCAGTCTCCGGCAGCTGGAATGTACCTGGCCAAGGCAGCGGCCAGTGCGACATGAAGGCAGAGGGTGCTAAGAATCCCCGGAGGACCGGACTAGGCTGCCATCTGATGCTGACCTTGGCTACTTACAATGGATGCTCCCTATCTTCTGATTCAAGGCTTCTTGAATTGGAAGAGGAACTACAAAGGATCAAGTGGGACATCGTGGGGCTAAAGTGAGGTAAGGAGAAAAGGAGAAGATCTCGTCGAACTGAAAAGTGGACATCTCTTCTACTATCGTGGGACAGATACTGGCAGAACTAGTGGCGTTGGATTTATAATAAACAAGAAACTGAAGGATAAAGTGGTAGAAGTTGAAAGTTCCTCTGACAGAGCTGCACGACTTGTTATCCAACTCTTGAAAAGATACCAGGGTCAGATTATTCAAACTTATGCACCCACCACAAGTCATGTTGAAGAAGAAATTGAAGAATTTTATGAGGAAATTTGTCATCTAAATAATAAAGGTAAGCAGCACTTGAAAATAATTATGGGAGATTTCAATGCAAAAATAGGGCAACGGCAACAGAATGAAACTTCAGTAGGTAAATTCGGTCATGGCAACGGAAACCAGCGTGGAAATACTCTCATTGAGTTTGCAGAGGCAGAAGGGTTTTTCATCTTGAACTCCTTCTTCAAGAAAAAGCCACACAGGAAATGGACATGGAGACATCCAAATGGGACGACAAGTGAAATTGATTTTATTATGTGTAACAAAAAATTCGTCATAGAAGACTGCAGTGTGCTAAACAAGTTCAACACAGGTAGTGACCATAGATTGGTGAGATGTAAGATGCACCTCAACACTAAACTTGAACGTGGCAAGCTCATAGGACAAACAAAATGTATTGACATAACCAACCTTAAAAACACCATAATACCTTCAAGTTAGAACTGAAGAACAGGTTCTCTGCTTTAGAAGGCCTAACATCGGAAGAAGTGGACATCTCTGAAGTTAACAGAAAAGTAACCAAAGCTCTTATGGAAACAGCGACAAAATTAGCTGGGTCTAAGAACAAGTTGCATATGAACAAATTATCAGGAAAAACCAAAATGTTGATGCAAAGAAGAGAGATGAGGACAACTAAAGAAGATGTGACTTCCAAAGTGGAATATATAGAGCTATGCAAGACAGTAAGAAAAAGTATCACTGAAGACGTAAGGAAATTCAACTGTGAACTAGTGAGGAAAGCAATTGAAAACAACCAAAGCCTAAAGATAGCAAAGGGACATCTCAGTAAGGGAAGAAAACAGATTATGGCACTGAGAAAAGAAGATGGTTCTGTAACAAGAAATAGAGGCGAAATTTTGACAAGAGTGAAAGATTTCTACTCCAAATTATATGAAAGGGATGATATATGCACTCCAGACATCATGAAAGATACCAGTACCAGAGTTCCTCCAGTCCTTCCAGCAGAAGTTGCACATGCAATCAAGAACATGAAGCGAGGAAAAGCTCCAGGAGAAGATGGAATTACTGTAGACATCATACAAGAAGCAAGTGGAGAAATCGAAACAGTACTCGCCCAAATTTTCACTCGATGCCTTAATGAAGGAAAGATTCCTGAGGATTGGAACACCGCTACAATGATACTGCTACATAAGAAAGGTGACATTGAGGATCTCGGAAACTACAGACCTATCAGCCTCCTATCAGTAGTTTATAAAATCTTCACTAAAGTTCTTTCACACCGCTTGAAGGTAACACTGGACATGGCTCAACCAAGAGAACAAGCTGGATTCAGGAGTGGCTACAGCACAATAGATCATATCCACGTGCTGAGAGAACTAATTGAAAGAGCGAGGAATATGAACTTCCATTGTGCATGGCTTTTATCGATTATGAAAAAGCCTTTGATTCGGTGAAACCATCAGCAGTTACAATGGCTCTGAAAACCTGCGGTATTGAAGATGCATACATTAATATTATTAATAACATCTATGAAAATGCAAGTGCAAAGATTAGGCTGTTTGAAAATACAACACACGTAAAAATTGGAAAGGGAGTGAGACAAGGTGACACCATATCTCCGAAGCTCTTTAATGCCACATTGGAGGGTGTTTTTCAGTCGCTGAGCTGGGAAAACAAGGGGATAAAGATTAATGGAGATTATCTAACCCACCTTCGTTTGGCTGATGACGTAGTCATTTTTGCAACTACCCCATCAGAGCTGCAGAGTATGATCCAGGAACTTGCTGACAAGAGTAAAGAAGTGGGATTAAAAATGAACTTTCAGAAGACAAAAGTGATGTTCAATGCTTTTACAAGAAATGAAGATTTATCGATTGATGGAGAAAAGCTGGAGATAACAGACACGTACGTTTATCTTGGACAGCAGATATCAAGTGAGGGTCACATTGATGAAGAAATTAATCGGCGTACAAAACTTGCCTGGAGAGCTTTTGGAAGAAACAGCATAATTTTCAAAAGCAATATGCCATTATGTCTTAAAAGAAAAGTGCTTGATCAATGCATCCTTCCAGTGCTTACGTATGGTGCAGAGACGTGGACCTTAACTAAAAGAGACATACAAAGGCTGCAGACAACTCAAAGAAGCATGGAGAGGTGCATGCTTGGTGTAACCAGGAGAGATAAGAAGAGGAACTCGTGGATCCGAAAAATGACAAGAGTGGAAGACATCATGATCAGAGTTAAATCCCTGAAATGGCAATGGGCTGGACATACTGCCAGAAGGACAGATCGTCGATGGACAGCCGAAATTTTAGATTGGATTCCAAGGGACAGGAAAAGACCCAGAAGAAGACCACATGGGAGATAGGTGGATGAAATTCGAAAGTATGCAGGGGTGACATGGAGGAGACTGGCACAAGACAGACCGTTGTGGAGGAAACTTGGGAGACCTTCGTCCAGCAGTGGATTGATAATGGTTGTCATCATCATTGTCAACCATTATCAATCCACTGCTGGACGAAGGTCTCCCCAAGTTTCCTCCACAACGGTCTGTCTTGTGCCAGTCTCCTCCATGTCACTCCCGCATATTTACGAATTTCATCCACCCATCTCCCATGTGGTCTTTTTCTGGGTCTTTTCCTGTCCCTTGGAATCCAATCTAAAATTTTGGCTGTCCATCTATGGTCTGTCCTTCTGGCAGTATGTCCAGCCCATTGCCATTTCAGGGATTTAACTCTGATCATGATGTCTTCCACTCTCGTCATTTTTCGGATCCACGAGTTCCTCTTCTTATCTCTCCTGGTTATACCAAGCATGCACCTCTCCATGCTACTTTGAGTTGTCTGCAGCCTTTGTATGTCTCTTTTAGTTAAGGTCCACGTCTCTGCACCATACGTAAGCACTGGAAGGATGCATTGATCAAACACTTTTCTTTTAAGACATAATGGCATATTGCTCTTGAAAATTATGCTGTTTCTTCCAAAAGCTCTCCAGGCAAGTTTTGTACGCCGATTAATTTCTTCATCAATGTGACCCTCACTTGATATCTGCTGTCCAAGATAAACATACGTATCTGTTATCTCCAGTTTTTCTCCATCAATCGATAAATCTTCATTTCTTGTAAAAGCATTGAACATCACTTTTGTCTTCTGAAAGTTCATTTTTAATCCCACTTCTTTACTCTTGTCAGCAAGTTCCTGGATCATACTCTGCAGCTCTGATGGGGTAGTTGCAAAAATGACTACGTCATCAGCAAAACGAAGGTGGGTTAGATAATCTCCATTAATCTTTATCCCTTTGTTTTCCCAGTTCAGTGATTGAAAGACATTTTCCAATGTGGCATTAAAGAGCTTCGGAGATATGGTGTCACCTTGTCTCACTCCCTTTCCAATTTTTATGTGTGTTGTATTTTCAAACAGCCGAATCTTTGCACTTGCATTTTCATAGATGTTATTAATAATATTAATGTATGCATCTTCAATACCGCAGGATTTCAGAGCCGTGGTAATTGCTGATGGTTTCACCGAATCAAAGGCTTTTTCATAATCGATAAAAGCCATGCACAATGGAAGTTCATATTCCCTCGCTCTTTCAATTAGTTCTCTCAGTACGTGGATATGATCTATTGTGCTGTAGTCACTCCTGAATCCAGCTTGTTCTCTCGGTTGAGCCATGTCCAGTGTTACCTTCAAGCGGTGTGAAAGAACTTTAGTGAAGATTTTATAAACCACTGATAGGAGGCTGATAGGTCTGTAGTTCCTGAGATCCTCAATGTCACCTTTTTTATGTAGCAGGATCATTGTAGCGTTGTTCCAATCCTCAGGAATCTTCCCTTCATTAAGGCATCGAGTGAAAATTTGGGCGAGTACTGTTTCAATTTCTCCACTTGCTTCTTGTATGATGTCTATAGTAATTCCATCTTCTCCTGGAGCTTTCCCCGCTTCATGTTCTTGATTGCATGTGCAACTTCTGCTGGGAGGACTGGAAGAACTCTGGTACCTTTCATGATGTCTGGAGTACATGTATCATCCCTTTCATATAATTTGGAGTAGAAATCTTTCACTCTTGTCAAAATTTCGCCTCTATTTCTTGTTATAGAACCATCTTCTTTTCTCAGAGCCATAATCTGTTTTCTTCCCTTACTGAGATGTCCCTTTGCTATCTTTAGGCTTTGGTTGTTTTCAATTGCTTTCCTCACTAGCTCACAGTTGAATTTCCTTACGTCTTCAGTGATACTTTTTCGTGCTGTCTTGCATAGCTCTATATATTCCACTTTGGAAGTCACATCTTCTTTAGTTGTCCTCATCTCTCTTCTTTTGCATCAACATTTTGGTTTTTCCTGATAATTTGTTTACATGCAACTTGTTCTTAGACCCAGCTAATTTTGTTGCTGTTTCCATAAGAGCTTTGGTTACTTTTCTGTTAACTTCCGAAATATCCACTTCTTCCGATGTTAGGCCTTCTAAAGCAGAGAACCTGTTCTTCAGTTCTAACTTGAAGGTATTATGGTGTTTTTTAAGGTTGGTTATGTCAATACATTTTGTTTGTCTTATGAGCTTGCCACGTTCCAGTTTAGTGTTGAGGTGCATCTTACATCTCACCAATCTATGGTCACTACCTGTGTTGAACTTGTTTAGCACACTGCAGTCTTCGATGACGAATTTTTTGTTACACATAATAAAATCAATTTCACTTGTCGTCCCAATGGGATGTCTCCATGTCCATTTCCTGTGTGGCTTTTTCTTGAAAAAGGAATTCAAGATGAAAAATCCTTCTGCCTCTGCAAACTCAACGAGAGTATTTCCACGCTGGTTTCTGTTGCCGTGACCGAATTTACCTACTGAAGTTTCATTCTGTTGCCGGTGCCCTATTTTTGCATTGAAAACTCCCATAATTATCTTCAAGTGCTGCTTACCTTTATTATTTAGATGACGAATTTCCTCATAAAATTCTTCAATTTCTTCTTCAGGATGACTTGTGGTGGGTGCATAAGTTTGAATAATCTGAGCCTGGTATCTTCTAGATAGTTGGATAACGAGTCGTGCAGCTCTGTCAGAGGAACTTTCAACTTCTACCACTTTATCCTTCAGTTTCTTGTTTATTATAAATCCAACACCACTAGTTCTGCCAGTATCTGTCCCACGATAATAGAAGAGATGTCCACTTTTCAGTCCAATGAGATCTTCTCCTTTTCTCCTTACCTCACTCAGCCCTACGATGTCCCACTTGATCCTTTGTAGTTCCTCTTCCAATTCAAGAAGCCTTGAATCAGAAGATAGGGAGCGTCCGTTGTAGGTAGCCAAGGTCAGCATCAAATGGCAGCCTAGTCCGGTCCTCCGGGGATTCTTAGCACCCTCTGCCTTCATGTCGTACTGGCCGCTGCCTTGGCCAGGTACATTCCAGCTGCCGGAGACTGAGGGCCAAGATTTAAGTTGTAGTCATTTTGGAGGTGTTTGGCCATAACTCACCACGCTGGCCAAGCGGGTTGGTGAGTGTGGGATAGCATTTCCTCTGATCCCGATGGTATAGTTATACCGCTATTTGCGGTCGTCAGAGCCCCTTTAGTGGGAACAGGATGCACCACGAGAAGGCGGGGTTGACATTTGTCAAGGAGAGGCTGTGATGTTACGCATCACCTGACCTTACATCCCATGATGATGATATATATATATATATATATATATATATTTTCTAGAGAACGAAATTCCTTCTTCTTTCATCAAAAGAACTTTAAGAAAAATTATTCTGAATAATAGAGTAAGGTTGGCAGATCTGCTTTAATTTTCTACACAGTTAATAATATGATTCTGACCAATCAAAGCCGTAAGGAAGTTGGCTAGAGGATGCCTATTAACTACCTAAAGGAACCTTAGTGCTATGGATATGACGGTCCTATTAAAACAAAAAATTAAATAATATAAACAAAATCACAAAAAAAGCTTAAAAATCTGTTTATAAAAGAAAATAAAAACAAATAAAAAAGAAAACTAGTTATTCATTACTAGGATAGCTATACTAAAAATAGTAAAACCAACATTAAAATTAATAAGATTCTGATTAATCTATAGAAGCTCACTAAGGTGATTTAATACATGCAAAGATTATTAAATAAACTGCTCGTGTATTTTATAATATTTCTCATGTATTCTGGAGAGTTAATTCTGCTCATTCTGATCATACAGATCCACAGTCTTAATTTTATATATTTTTTCTCTGGTTAAAATCTCCGCGCGTTGGTTTCTTGCTGTATGAGGAGGCCATCAGCCCCACCCTCACTGCCCCCCAGCGTCTAGGGAGTGGCGGAAGGGGTCAGCCATGTTCTCCTCTTGTAAGGAGAAAAGTTTTTGTCACACAAGAGGTAAGCTCTCTTCCTTGTTTTGGGTTCTAGGTTTTATAAGTTCAATGTTTGTACTTTATGTACCTTTTCTCTGTCGTTTTTTAGCTTTTCAGCTTTTCAGCATTGGTTTGTCTGTTAACATTTATGCGGGTTTTAACTCTTACTTTTCTTTGTAACTTTGAGCGTCTTTTGGGGTACCTAGGAACAGAGGAAGGCTAAGCTTGTTCCTTTTCTATGCGCTGTCTATGCGCTGTTTTTTCAAAGTAGTTAAGTTCTTAATAACTAATTAATTATGCACTTAAAGCACTGCTGAAATACTTTGTACATATTGCAACTAACTGTTTAAGGTATATAACTTTCACAAAGTTTTCTTTAGTTAATTATTATCTTTAACTTATTCTCGTTTTCGTGCTGTCATAAGTTGTAGAGTAGGGGGTTTTAGACTCAAGTTTTCTTTCAAAAATCTGTTCGTTATAAATTAACATTTCCTTTTTAATTGCAATGTAAAATTTGGATTTCTTTTGCATTGTTTTTCAGGTTTAAATTCTCTCTCAAACGAACTTGGAATTTCGTTATAGCTGAAAATCATTTCTATTTATTATGTCACTCTCACAGCTTGAGTTCTCTTTAATCTTCTTCTCTCTGTTTAATAGTAACAGATGAAGAGCATGGGTCGGGCCATGAAGGTTAATGGATGCAAGCGAAATTGTTAACTAGTGCTAGGTCATGCTACTCTACGGAGGACATGACTTATATATATATTTTTTAAACTATTTTAGGTGGGAATGTTACTTGCATCTATGGCCTTGCAGAAACCCATTTCCAACTAGGTCTTTGTGGAAGTGAGAAAATGTAGAGTTTTTGCTGGTCCTTGATAAAGCCAAGGCTCAGTATTCTCGACACCTTCTACATTCAGTTGTTTTATTTTATTTTTTATCTTTTCTCCTTTTACTCACACAGGTAGATACATAACCTTTTCTATGTTGTATTAGGTGTGAGTCAAAATTATATATGTATTTTTTTGCTTAGGTATCTTCTTTATAGAATGTGAATTCTGAATTTTCAAAACTGCTGCGTTGCGCGTTTTGATTTTCAGGTTATTTTGCACCCTTCGTTTTAAATTCTAAAATTTTTTCCTTAGTCTTCAGTTTTGCTCTTAAGTAACTAATTTCAATTTATTATTTAGCAGCTCATGCGCAAATTCTAGTTGAAATGTTTTATTATTATTATTATTATTTTTTTTATTACTATTTTTTTCACTTGAGGTTTTTTTTCATTTTCTAATTTTTCTTTTTAGTATGTTTTGGATGCAGCTTTTTGGAGTGTAGTTTATACTCGAGTTTGGTCTTTTCTTGGACTGCTTATTTCTAAAAAGTTTTTCCTAGTTGGTTTGCTCAGAATTTGTATGTTTTGGCCCAAGTGGAGTTCTAAGGACGATGAATGGATTGGAGGTCAGCTCAGATATTTTAAGTCCTCCCGCTCGGTTAGGCTAGCACCCTTTCCCATAGTGTATGAACTCGCTGGCAAAGGTAATCTAAAGTTATGAAATGACAAACGTTGTTTGACATGTAAATCTGCAGATCCTAACCTGTATTCTTCTGTTGAGGATAATTGCTCCAACAAGTTTTGCAAAGCCTACAATACCATCTATAAGCTCACCTGTACTGTCTGCAACCTTAGCTATATTGGCCAAAGTAAAAATCCTCTTCATCTTAGGATTAATGGTCACAGGTCTCTAGTAAACAAGTTCTCTAATTCAGGAGTGAACCCCTCCACAAACGCCAACCAGTACTCTACCTTTGAATTAGAGCATTTCCATACTCATGGTTTTGACAAAGTGAAAATAGAGGTACTACATATTATTCCTGACCTCTATGCTCGGCTAGAAACTGAATCCCTTGAAATTTTGCAGCATCAGTCTCTTTATCCCTATGGCCTTAATTCCACTCTATCTGACAATTAGCATAATCAGCATAAATTTTCAATTCGTGAACTCTTCTTTTTTCTTGTTAATAATAAGAGCTGCTCTAGAGGTAATAGAGGACAGAGGTTATTTCGCACATCAAGCAAAGTTGATTTTGCTAACTTGCTAAAAACTCTGGAAAGCTTTAAAACAGGCACTAATTTTGTTAAAAATACTTACAAAATTCTCAAGTCCTTCAAGCACTCTGTCCTTAAATGTTTTTTCAAATTCTGGAATGAAACTGCTGACCATGTTGATAAGCATGTTTTTGCTTTGGTTCTGGACATTCTTAAACATATTCTTAAAGATAAAATTTCTCTTAAAGAATTTTCCAGTAATTTTGTTACCATCAGGTTCCTAAATAAAGCCTACGATAATCTCAATGTAAGGAAGCTGTTCTACAATAATGCAATTTTTTTCCCATCCACAGGCACCAGTCTATTGTAAGTTTTAAATATGTTAAGACCTTAGGGTCAATAGTTA
Organism: Macrothele yani; assembly: GCA_039090855.1. Lineage (NCBI taxonomy): Eukaryota > Metazoa > Arthropoda > Arachnida > Araneae > Macrothelidae > Macrothele > Macrothele yani. Next base: position 6,122,699 of record CM076994.1, on the reverse strand, counting down.
AAAACTACAAACTTAACTCTTCGAGCTACATTCCTGTAATTACTACTTGTTCTTGTGATGAACATAAAGAAACAGTTCACTATGATAAGAATTACAACCATATTATCACCGGAAACTTGAGTTATGTTGAAAATGAAAAGCTTAGGAATTTATTAGAGTATGGCTCTAATTTCAGACCTTCCTTCACAATTTCCAAAGAAAGGATTCTTGAGAGCTTCACTCAAGATGTAAATAAGTACATCGTAAAAACCAGTTTAACGTACAATCAGCCTATTGAGGCCTTCGCAGAATGGAAATATAATATAATCAATAGCTTCACCGGTGAGTTGGCAGGTCTGGACTTTTGTTTCGACAGAAATCTCTTTTTCTCTGGAGAAGCTAAAAGGTCACTCTCCAAACTACAAGACCAATTTATTTTTACCACTACGGATAAAGCTAGCAATAATTTTGCAATTATCTGTAAGAAGTTCTATTTTGAATTGTTAACTATGGAACTCAATAATAGAGTAACATACGAGCCCGTAAGTTATTCTACCAAGCAGTTAGAAAATCGGTTTAAGGCATTCTTCAAGAAACTTAAAATTCCACAAACTAGAAGATATGGGCCTGAATTTCCATTTCTTTTTGCAACGGTTAAGTTTCATAAGGATCCTGTAAAGTTCAGGTTCATAGCTAGTGGAGTAAGAAGTCATAAAAAGAAAATAGATCTTGCTTTTGAAGATGTCTTAAAGAAGGTTTTGAAACACATTAGAAACTGTTCTAACTTGATGTACAGAGATTTTTGGCTAATTAATAATAATGCAGAAGTAATTTCTACTATACTCAAAGTTTGTCCCCTAGATATTAATAGTTATGATTTTGAAAACCTATATACTAATCTGCCTCTATCAGATATAATCACTACCTTTAAAGAGCTGTATGCAGAATTTAAACTTAACCAATTTGTTGATGTAGGAACTTGGAACTCTTATCTCAATTGCTGCATAAAAAATAACCATATCTTATATAATAATACTCTCTATAAGCAAGTGAACGGTATTCCAATGGGAACATCAACGTCCACAAATATCGCTAATCTATTCCTGTTCTTTAAGGAATATAAATTCATTAAAAATCACCCCACCTGCTCAGATTACTACCTTTACACTTTTAGATATATTGATGATCTGCTGTGTATCAATAATTCAGAAGTTATAGAGAGTGATTTTGATAATATCTATCCTAGCTCTCTTAACTTATGTAAAACCAACCACAGTAATCAGGAACTTGAGTTCCTAGACTTAAGCATTAAGCTCAACAGAGGTAACCCATCTATTAGCCTCTTTGATAAAAGAGTTAATTTTCCTTTCAAAGTAATTAAATATCTACACTGGAATAATAACATTTCAACCAAAGTAATTGAGAATGTACTAATTTCTCAGGTCCTAAGAATTTCAAGAATTTGCAGCAACAATTTGGATTTCAATTACCACATTAATATACTATTAGAAAGTTTTCTAGAGAACGAAATTCCTTCTTCTTTCATCAAAAGAACTTTAAGAAAAATTATTCTGAATAATAGAGTAAGGTTGGCAGATCTGCTTTAATTTTCTACACAGTTAATAATATGATTCTGACCAATCAAAGCCGTAAGGAAGTTGGCTAGAGGATGCCTATTAACTACCTAAAGGAACCTTAGTGCTATGGATATGACGGTCCTATTAAAACAAAAAATTAAATAATATAAACAAAATCACAAAAAAAAAGCTTAAAAATCTGTTTATAAAAGAAAATAAAAACAAATAAAAAAGAAAACTAGTTATTCATTACTAGGATAGCTATACTAAAAATAGTAAAACCAACATTAAAATTAATAAGATTCTGATTAATCTATAGAAGCTCACTAAGGTGATTTAATACATGCAAAGATTATTAAATAAACTGCTCGTGTATTTTATAATATTTCTCATGTATTCTGGAGAGTTAATTCTGCTCATTCTGATCATACAGATCCACAGTCTTAATTTTATATATTTTTTCTCTGGTTAAAATCTCCGCGCGTTGGTTTCTTGCTGTATGAGGAGGCCATCAGCCCCACCCTCACTGCCCCCAGCGTCTAGGGAGTGGCGGAAGGGGTCAGCCATGTTCTCCTCTTGTAAGGAGAAAAGTTTTTGTCACACAAGAGGTAAGCTCTCTTCCTTGTTTTGGGTTCTAGGTTTTATAAGTTCAATGTTTGTACTTTATGTACCTTTTCTCTGTCGTTTTTTAGCTTTTCAGCTTTTAAGCATTGGTTTGTCTGTTAACATTTATGCGGGTTTTAACTCTTACTTTTCTTTGTAACTTTGAGCGTCTTTTGGGGTACCTAGGAACAGAGGAAGGCTAAGCTTGTTCCTTTTCTATGCGCTGTCTATGCGCTGTTTTTTCAAAGTAGTTAAGTTCTTAATAACTAATTAATTATGCACTTAAAGCACTGCTGAAATACTTTGTACATATTGCAACTAACTGTTTAAGGTATATAACTTTCACAAAGTTTTCTTTAGTTAATTATTATCTTTAACTTATTCTCGTTTTCGTGCTGTCATAAGTTGTAGAGTAGGGGGTTTTAGACTCAAGTTTTCTTTCAAAAATCTGTTCGTTATAAATTAACATTTCCTTTTTTAATTGCAATGTAAAATTTGGATTTCTTTTGCATTGTTTTTCAGGTTTAAATTCTCTCTCAAACGAACTTGGAATTTCGTTATAGCTGAAAATCATTTCTATTTATTATGTCACTCTCACAGCTTGAGTTCTCTTTAATCTTCTTCTCTCTGTTTAATAGTAACAGATGAAGAGCATGGGTCGGGCCATGAAGGTTAATGGATGCAAGCGAAATTGTTAACTAGTGCTAGGTCATGCTACTCTACGGAGGACATGACTTATATATATATTTTTTAAACTATTTTAGGTGGGAATGTTACTTGCATCTATGGCCTTGCAGAAACCCATTTCCAACTAGGTCTTTGTGGAAGTGAGAAAATGCAGAGTTTTTGCTGGTCCTTGATAAAGCCAAGGCTCAGTATTCTCGACACCTTCTACATTCAGTCGTTTTATTTTATTTTTTTATCTTTTCTCCTTTTACTCACACAGGTAGATACATAACCTTTTCTATGTTGTATTAGGTGTGAGTCAAAATTATATATGTATTTTTTTGCTTAGGTATCTTCTTTATAGAATATATATATATATATATATATATATATATATATATATATAACAGCGCTAGATGGTCGTAGCCAAGTTAAACTGTCATTTCATTACCAATCATAAGCACTGGTAAAAATAAAACTGTTGATTACTTTCAACAACAAACAATTCTCAAGCAGTTTTCCAGATAAAAGTAACTATCAGTGAAAAACTCAAGAAGCAAGCTGTTCAGTAATCAAGCTTGTTGCACAAAAATTGAAGACATACTGCTGCTGAAACCCTAATAGTGCATGCTTGTAAAACAGAAAAAATAATGATAGGCAAACAAAAGCTGAAAATGAAATTGGCTGGCAAGGTTCCTGTTTCTATTAATACTATTCAGCAGGTGCATGCAGGACATGTCACCAAAAGGGTGTTATCTGAAATACTATTTTCACTCTTCAAATCATTGAGTTAGCAGACACAAGTAAAGCTCACTTATTGGCATCCATACAATTTCAGAACAAAGGAGAAATACTGGAAACCTCTTGTGGTTAAAAAAAAACTGATTTAAAAAAAATAATTTCAAATTAATTTTTTTTAACATTGTTTACTTATTTAGAATTCTGTATTTTGTTATGGAGTCACTGCAACAAATCTTGAACTGATGGCGCTTCTCAATGTAAATCTTAAAAGAAAGCCCATATACCATATGAACCCACTGCATCCTTCTACAAGAAGTTGTTTCAAAAGCTACTGAGGATATAAAACAAGTTTTTGATATTGCTGTGAACATGGTCAATTTTATAAAACAGTGCCCTAAAATTACATGTTTGTACAGTTAGTAAAAATAAAAAAAACAAAGCTGAATTAAACTGGGTAAAAAAAACAAAATGTGCAACAAGAATGTGGACTACCTTCCTATTGTCTTTTGTTGACTGCAGCTGCACAGCATCCATTGCTTAATTTTTTTTTCTGCTGCTATTGTTCTTTCTCCCTTTCTTCACTGTCACTTTTCTTTCTATTTTTTATGTCCTCTGATGTCAGTAATTCCATTCATAATGCTGAAACATCTTTCAGCCTGAGATAAATGCTGTAACTTTGAGAATACAAATACTTTTGAACAACATGCACCAAATGCAAACCTTTAACTTTTGTGTGTAGGGAGGGGGGAGATAACATTTAACACAAGAATGGGAACATCACACTGAGGTGGGCGTTGTGGTCACGGAAGAAATCTTTACTCTGCCCGAATTCCATTTTTAAAACTTTTTTCCCTATTTCCAAGGTTAAATACAAATAGTTATCAAATAAAATGGTATTTAACAATACTGGGCAAAAGGAGGAACATCACAAGAAAAAAATTATGATCATGGAAAAAAAATCTTCACTCCGCCGACCTTCTGTTTTCGAAAGTTTCATAATGGAATTCCATCTTCCACCTCCTGTAACTACCAACTCCCAATTTCTGTTCAGCTGTGCGAAACAACCAAAATGATAGTGGAATTCCTCGAATTCATGAAAGAATCTCATGATGCCTGAAGATTACAGGGAAATTTTCGAATCGTCAAACTTCCACTTTCAGAAATTGTTACAGTTTCAAGCTGAAATACAAACATTTATTTATGCAATAAAGGGATACTTAAGGGTCATTTCATGTCAAATCATCCAGGCCATGTCATCCACCGACTCGGACAGAAATGGAGAAATTCCTCGAAGCTGTGGCACTCTTGTGCCTGAAGATCACAGGGGAAATTTAGTGCAGCAAATTTCCGTTTTCCGAAATTTGTCCTCCATTTTCAAGCTGAAATACAAATATTTATGGAATGATATCATATATAACAATACTGGACAGAGGCAACATCGCAGGAAAACAAAATTACGATTATGGAAGAAATCTTCAGTTCATTTACTTCCATTTTTGAAAGACGAAATATCGTCCCAATGGTTATTTTTACACGTTGGTAAAATTCTTCAAGGAGTAGTTTTATGCGTTGATATGTAATTTATGCGTTTTTCGATGCATATTTTTACGTGTCAGGAAAAATTTCCGACGTGTAAACACACTTTTTGATGTGTACTAGACGCATAATTATACATTTTGGCGAACTCTGATTAGACATCTCACACCTGCACAGTTCATCCATTTATTGTCTACAGCAGGCCGAGACACAGCTGCGTGAAATCACCAGTCACTGTTTCTTATCTGACAATCTTGACCATGATGTTTGTATGGTATACAGAATTCAATAAGGAATGACAATATATTAAGAATAAATATCCAGTTGTTAAAGTTCATTATTGTATAGATGGGTGGTGCTGCTCAATACAAAAATTGCAAGAGCTTTTATTATGTGAGCATAAAAATGATTTTGCTACATCTGCATAATGATCATTTTTTGCAACTAGTCATGGCAAAATATTAAATATTCTGTCGATTTTGCATGTATTATGAAGAATATTTCTTTCTTCATTGATTTAGCCATGGCAAATCACCTTTTGATGCCATCAGTAACATAACCAGAAATTTCTTGAGGTAGGGGAGTCCATGGATTTAGCCCATTGGTAAAAGTCTTATGTGTCCATATATATATCACTTTAGATTTGTATACAATCCACTCTCAAGGGGTGGGTCCAGACCACTCCCCCTCGGCTAAGCCTCTTTTTTTTTTTTTTATTGGAGGTTTAACCACCACCGGGAGCAACTCAATGGGCTGTAAGCAGTCGCCCGTCCTTAATTTAGGGTCACTGGTTCCAGGGAAGGGAGAGAGCCAGTACCGTAAGACAAACACAACATCCATGCCTCACCGGGATTTGAACCCGGACTCCGTTCGGACGAATGATCAGAGGCCATCGCTTAGACCACTGCGCCACCAGGGCGGCTTGTCCACTTTCATCAAACACAATAGCGATGAAAAGGATAATGAAAAAATGTTTGATATTTGACTTAAAAGAGGTGGGGCATAGATTCCAAAAATTTGCCACAGGTGTACACACAGTGTTATGTAGCATGCGCCTATGACAATAACTTTTTTTGGTATCGTTAACTTACCAGCACTGAAATGGAAGAAGGGAATGCAAAAATTTAATTTAAGCATCCACATGGTAATGTTACATCATTTTATTGGCCAACTCATGAAGATATTTGCTATGTGCTTCTTTAGCATGTACTGTGCACAGTGCAACAATCAGTGACAATGAGTATGGGAAGAATATATTACTTTTCTGAAGTAGATATGAAATTAGTTCAGTTCAAGTGGTCCTTACCACAAGGAAATTCACTATAGAAAAACTATTTTAGTCATAAAGCATTTCCCCCTAATATTATTGTTACTTTTATGTATATATAAATATTAATATTTAGTTCTGTTATTTTTTAATCATTTGTAAAATGATTGCTTTTAATGTTCAGAACAGAAAATGGCAACATATTCAATTTGTTTTGGAGGTTCAATGACCACTGTGAGGAACTCAATGGGCTATAAGCAGTTGTCTGTCCCTAATTTAGGGTCACTGGTTCCAGGGAAGGGAGAGAGCCAGTGCCGTAAGACAAACACAACATCCATGCCCCACTGGAATTCGAACCCGGACCCCTTTCAGACGAATGATCAGAGATCATCGCTTAGACCACTGCGCCACTCTGGGGCGGCCAAACAGTTTATTCAACTGAGGCTAAGTCTCTCACATATGAAAGCTTGAAATGGGTAGATTTGCAGATAAAACTGTTAGGCTTAATTTTTGAGTGCTACATCTTGGAGGTTAGGGGGAAGGGCAAAAAGCCAAGACTTTGGATTGTTAGGTAAACATACATACTAATTTTCTTGAACATCCAAGTGCACCAGTGGATCAGAATTAAATACATATTTAAAAAAAAATGGCTGAAGTGTCAGAGAAAACCCCCTCATGCATTTCAAATAATTCTACTTATCTGTGAAAGTACAGTGATACCCACCATTTTTTTTTTTTCCTGAATAAAGTTAAAGGAAGGTGTCAAGCATCAGTACAAAAGAAAAATCAGTTCCATCATGCTAGAGCAATACTCTACAGAGCTCAATACAAAATAGCTAAATTTTATGGATACTACTTCACCACTAGGTGGCGCTTATTTGTCTAGTGTTATTAGTAAAATTGAAGTAGTTTTGAGGTCTGTAAAACCTTTTCCATGAACTCAAGTTTCGTCCTCCTAAATTCACTAGAATAGCAGTTACAGCAAGTTTTGTAAAAAGTGGCACGGTTGCTGCACTGCTGAAGCGTGTGTTCAGCTAAATTTTGGAGCACTGTACATTAAAAACTATGGTGTGAAAAAAATACTAAAGCTTAGGGGGTTTTTTTCCATAACTTTATCAGGTATACCTACCAGCTGAGTTTCATTCAAATTCTAGTTGGTGGGTGACATTTTGCAAAAAAAAATTGGACGATTGGACCCTTAACAGCAATAAAACTTTCACTCTGTTTAACTTCCGTTTTTGAAAGTGGTGCAACGCAAGACCCCTCCAGCTTTGCATCAATCTCAATCATGACCCAAACAGTAACACAAAAAGCAGATTTCTGTGAATCCGCAGAAGAATCTGATGACGAGTTACGTAAAAATATCCAAAAGGACCACATCTCTCCTTCGACACAGTAAGGTTGGATGGTTTTAAAAACAAAGCTTTAAAAAGGATATTTAAGCAGACAGACAAATTATTGCGTTTCTTCAGAGATGTGAGAAAGGTTATGTTGATGCCACAAGAAAGCATTGGATAGCTTCGACTAGCCCAAATCTTAACGGCTGTTTCTACGCTACAGTTGCAAATGTGGCATCTTCCCTACATCTTTGCGCATAGTTCTTTTTTTTTTTTTTTTTTTGGATTGGAGGTTTAACGACCCCGTGAGCAACTCAATGGGCTATAAGCAGTCGCCCGTCCCTAATTTAGGGTCACTGGTTCCAGGGAAGGGAGAGAGTCAGTGCCGTAAGACAAACACAACATCCATGCCTCACCGGGATTCGAACCCGGACCCCGTTCGAACGAATGATCAGAGGCCATCGCTTAGACCACTGCGCCACCAGGGCGGCTGCGCATAGTTCCTGGCCAGTATACAAAAATTTTGCACTTGCTGCAGAACAGCCAAATTTAGAAACGAAAACACAGACCCTCAAGATTTCCAGCTTCATCGAAATACGTAGGTTTAAAACTACGAGCTCTTTCAAGGCGCCCACAAACATTCTGGTATGTTACCTTTATCTCTGACAAATGCGGTGAGTATGGTATATGTGTATGTACGTGTTGAAGAGTGTATAAATCTACGACCTAATATTCAGTGAAACCAATCGTATTTTACCCATATTTGAATACAGAAATCCATCAGAACAAAGCACAACAGCGAAATGACCTCTATCGGAAAACTCCTAACGAAAGAAAACACAAGCATGTGAAAAGTTTTCAAGAACCTAAAATATAGCTGAACGAATGAGATACACATCTTGCACTTCAACAATAGCTTAATAGTAAATTTACAGCAATCACCATACAGATTTGACCTTCACACACCCGACCTTTCTAAACGTTGTACACATTGAAAACGTACTGTAATACTTACCGCATAATGCTTTTTTATACCCGACCACGTCAGTCCTTTCATTAGTTTAACCATGTTTAATTTCTTTAATCTGCTCCGAAAGCGAAATAATACGAAACGACAAGACTACCTAATGCCTTTTTAATCGCTGCATATGAAGTAGCGACGGTTATAGCTAGGGCTACTAATACACACGACGAGGTACAAAAAAGTATGGCAAGGAGTCGGTTAACAACCTATTACGTGATCTCGATTATGATATTCAAAAATTTTTGAGAGAACAAGAAATAAAACACAAATACCAGCACTTGCAGACAGACATAATGAAGCTAAAAAAACGTACATTCTTGACTGTAGAAGGACGACAGCATTGGGGCTAAGGAGGTTAGAATAGATGGAGTGAGGCTGACGTCACAAATTTGAAGCGCCGCCCCGGTGGCGCAGTGGTCTAAGGATGGCCTCTGATCATTCGTCCGAACGGGGTCCGGGTTCGAATCCCGGTGAGGCATGGATGTTGTGTTTGTCTTACGGCACTGTTTCTCTCCCTTCCCTGGAACCAGTGATCCTAAATTAGGGACGGGCAACTGCTTATAGCCCATTGAGTTGCTCACGGAGGTCGTTAAACCTCCAATCAAAAAAAAAAAAAAAATTTTGAAGCACTTTGAGCCCAAGGTCTTTGCTTTGAGCAGACGACGCGGAGCTGATGGCCACGCCCATGAGACGTTATTCAGCACTGCGGAAATAAGGAATAGACCATTTTTAAACAAAAGAATTATACTTCTTTTAAAATGGGATTGCCTTTGGATGTGTCAATTCATCAACTAAAGCACCTGATGGTGTAGCTTTTCATAGGTGATTGTGTACAGAATATTAATTTTTCTCAAAATTATTATTATTTTTTTTTTTTGCAGGTCGTTGTAGTTTGATTAAGAAATTGCCGGTTCTGAAACTGACCAAATTTTAAGCAAATCAGAATTTAGATTAATCTTCCTCTCGACATTTTCTCCACAGTAAAAACTGTTGAATTTTCTCGGCAGAGCTTTCTGAGACATGCGTGCATATAGACCGTATCAGCCTCGAGACCGTATGCAATGACGTCACGAAACCGCGGTCGCTTCACTTTTTCGTCTGCTGCTTCCTCGCAGAGCAACTGGTACAAGTGAGATCAAAGATGCATTGCACGGGCTACGTAAGTCGGTTATTCTGGTGACCAAAAATAGCTTTATTCTGATAAATTAAAGTTATTGGGCAATTCTGGGGACCCATATGACATTCCATACTCAATTTTCCTGTACAATATTGTAGGAAGCGGAATGTTTTTGCTTGAAAGGAACTTGAAATTCTGCATTCCCGCACAGCCACCAACTTCTGTGCTAACAGCATATTCACACAATTAATTAACATAAAAAAGTCCTTTCATCTTTGGCTAATTATTTAATTTAAAAGTTTACCTTTCAATAATTTAGATATTCCCCAATCTGAAACTTAAGCTAAGGTAAAAATCCTCAGCTTTGCACAGGTAAGACTATAATAACAATTCTGGAGAGTAGCACTAAGTCTTTGCACCTTATATATAATAATGACAACAATAATAAATTGGTGAATGTTATCCTGATCATTTTCCCAAAATCGGCCTCGGAACCCAACATATGAAGGTTCCATAAGATATTCACTCCCCCTATAGCAGTGGATACATTCACGATAAAGAACAGTATAATCTTACTCATAAGGAAGGTTAATTCTAGTCTAAAGATCTTCATAGAGTTTTTCAGATAATGAATTAGTAAATTCATGAAGATACTGTTACAAAATGCAGTGGCGTAGCCTGTGTCTTGTACAAGGGGACGCTGAAATAATCTAGTTAAAAATCAAAATGTAACCTTTTATTTTGAAATTCTGTATTGCCCTAAAAAGAAGGGAGTACACAAAAAACATTTATACAAAATAGAATACCATATGATAATTATCATGAAATGTCATTTGGTCTTAATTTTGAGCATAGAGGTTCTTTTTAAGTTAATTTACAAAATTTGTGAAATGCAGAAGTTTTGATGGGTGTTTATATTGAATATACAGCCTTGAATTTCAAATTTCACCTACATATACTGTATTCATACAAAGGCTACTAGCATTATAATTTGCGATAATGAAAAAAAAATCAATATTCCTACCATTTTTGTGAGTACCAGAAAGCTCTGCCGGCCGCCCCGGTGGCGCAGTGGTCTAAGCGATGGCCTTTGATCATTCGTCCGAAAGGGGTCCGGGTTCGAATCCCGGTGACCCATGGATGTTGTGTTTGTCTTACGGCACTGACTCTCTCCCTTCCCTGGAACCAGTGACCCTAAATTAGGGACGGGCGACTGCTTATAGCCCATTGAGTTGCTCACGGTGGTCGTCAAACCCCCAATCAAAAAAAAAAAAGAAAAAAAAAAGCTCTACCGAGAAAATTCAACAGTTTTTACTGTGGAGAAAATGTCGAGAGGAAGATTAATCTAAATTCTGATTTGCTTAAAATTTGGTTTGTATATCAGCTCTATTCTTTGTTTTTTTCTTTTCAGCAAACACGTCAGTACACCTATCAAGAAACACGGGATCACTTGAAAGCTCTCGAAGTAAAGCCTTTTCAATAGCTAATGAGCTGAAGTGACTTAGACGGTCATTTGTCATAGAGTTTCTAAGGAAAGTTTTAACGCACTTTAAAGTACTCGTGTTTCTCTCACTACTTGCAGTTGTTGCTGGTAATGTGAGAATTAGACGAAGTAGTTTGGTTACCTCTTCGTAAATACCGTCAGAACCATTTGCTACTAAATACTTCAACAAATCTGTAGGTTGCAAAGCTTTCTTGTCATCTTCGTAGATATTGACTAGCTCATTTTGCAGTTTATCTTTCGTAAAAAAGTCGTAATTTTCAAACAAGTTATTCGGAGCCACAACAGGAAACATTTTTCGATATTCCGTGAACTTCTGTTCATTCACGAGTTCTGTGCAAGTTAACAAAATCTTTAAATCTCTCCTTCATTTGAACAATTTGAGAATCAATTTTTCAAGACACACTTTTCTGAGACACTTATGTCATTTAATGCCCTATGCCTCGGCTTAGGCCTTTTTAGAAATTTTTTATCGTGCGTACTCATGTTCGTATGGTTTACTTAAAAAGTCAGGCAGTAATTTTGCACAGTTACTTAGACCCAAAGTATTAATTTTATGGCCGAAATCCTAGAGTTGGGCTTCTTTAGCAAATTTTTATCATCCTCGCAAGTATACATAAAGTTTACATTGCGAGCAAGTTAAAATTTTTGAACGTTTGTTCTGCTACCGAACACTAGTTGTGAGCCTCTTGGCCTGGGCTTTATGAAATTTTACAGTTTAAGATTATCTAGATTCTCTGACCCCGGTTCAGAAATTATCATTATAAATATAGAGTTTTATGCCCATTCTCACGTAGAATTTCTTTGCTATCGCCATTTTGCCGGAGTCGTTAAGAAAGTATATCTGGGCCGTGTACTTGTGGATCGTGGCAGGGGATTACCTCGTTAAGATGTGTGACGGAGATACGGGCGCTTATTGACAGTTTACGTGTAACCAAAATAATTAGCGATGAACTCGAAACACAATTAGTAGGGCAGTACAAAATTGCTTTGGTCATGGGAGCACATGGTTGCTTGTTTGTTTTTAGGAAGACGGTTTTTGCTCTGAAGGGAGGGTAGACTTTGGAGGAAAAATATTCTTTCCTCCAAGGGGCAGACGTCTTTTGGCATCTAAGTCGAACGGCGCGTTTTGGGAAGGCCTCTAGTCTTTGTGTAGATGGTGCCGTAAGACGTATTACGAAAACTACGGTAGTAGACGAGCTAAAAGCACGTTAAAGAATCCAATACGGTAAAATGGACGAATACTGGAATATGCGAGTCAGATCATATGTAGAGGATTTTGGGAAGGAAGTGTCTGACTCCAGTTCTTAAACAACCCTTAAAAATAGGAAGCTAGGAGATTTGGGCTAGAGTGCCCCATAGGAAAGGGACACGGAAGCGAGGAAGAAAGGGGAGGAAGACGCCCTTATTTATTACCGGGAGGCCAGTACCTAGGGCCGACGGCTTAACGTGCCCATCAGACGCACGGCGGGTATTTAGTTTTTCGAGCGTTCGTACCTGCCAGGAATCGAACCCGAGGTCTTCTGCGTGGCAGTCACGAACGTTGACCACTAGGCTACCCGCGGCCCATATGCGAGTTTCCCATTCACTGCCTGCTTTATATCTCCCAACCAGGGCCGACTGGACTATGAAGCAGTTGTATTTGTGACCGTGGTTGAAATGGTAGTAAATGCGACCGACTTAACGCAGAGGGATGGGGAAAGAAAGAAGGGGGGTCAGATGGGGGAGTGAGTGAATTGCTGACGATGCGGTGTGACGAAACGGGTAGTATTTGCGACCATCACGTGAACTACGGAAATGCGTTTTCTCTGCACTGTAAAGCCCCCCCCCCCACATACTTTTACCTTCGCGCTGTTTACTGTTGACCACCTGTGATCCCTAGAGAGATCGTCCCCTTGACTAGGTTTGGCCACAGACAAACTTAAAAACCTCGCGCTCTACATTCAAAAGTTTCTCAGACAATCTTCGTTCCCAGCAGAACTCTACAAAATGTCGTTTTTCCTTTCCGCAGAAAAGACCAAAGCGTTTCAGTAATAATTTCGGCAAACGAAAGAAAAAAAAAAAGAAAGAAAGAAAAGTATATACTGTATAAACGAATTTTCAACTACATTTTGTCGAAGGCGAGAAGAGTGTTGAAAATGCATTTGGATTTTTGGCTTCGACGTTCAGGATTTTCCACACCGAGACAATTGTTTCTCTGAAAAAACTCAGACTACATTGTGCTTGGCGCATGCATACTGCACAACTTTGTACGACGAAACGCAAAAAGTGCATACACATGTGTATATGCATCCTAGCCTGATTGACCACGAAAGCGTAATGACTTGTGAACTGACGGAAGCAGAATGGAGAACGCAGTCACAGTACATCTGTGACTTGCAAAAACAAACTAAAAATTCTACCGACGCAGCTAAACAAAGCCGTAATATGTATTTGGATTATTTTAATAACAGGGAAAGTACCTTGGCAAGACCAAATGGTGGTAAATGCCTAATTTAGAAATGTTAAATATTGTTGGAGTGGTCAGGGAAGTTATCGTTGGTGATTCTTTCAATCCGAAATATGTTAGAATGGACATTTGGAAAATGATGTCTTAAAAAAATTAAGAGCAATATTTTGGATATCTATTATTTTATATATTTTTATAGTTCTTCTTCTTCTTTTTTATATTACAGAAATGTTTGAATGTGTTTACAAACGTAACAGAAATCTATACTGGGGAAACATTTTCACAGCAAATTACTGCTTCAAATTAAATCACGCTCTCATTTTTTTGAGCTACTTATTCTTTTATAAGATAATTTAACAAGGACCAATTTGTATTGGTTGTATCGAAGCTCAAAAATGGTGGTATGCATATACATATAAATTATAATAGTTAATACAATAATTAATACCATAAATTACGAGATTTACTTAATTTTATTAATTAATTTATTATTAGTTGAAATATTTAAAACCATAAATTTAAATATTTAAGAGCATATACATATTATTTGTTTTTACTTTGTGTTCATTTTTATTTCCATCATTTAACTTAAATTTTTCAAAAAAGGATTTTTTTTAAAGATAAGGAAGGTGTGCAACTAAAAATAGGCACAACATCTGAAAAACAAAAATCCTTTCCTAGCACCTATCTCCTGTCTGTACCGGGCATTAGCGCGGTACAGACAGGAGATAGGTGTTACGGGGGGCTTAGGGGTTTAAGTAGATGGGGGGGGGGGGGCTTTGGGGCTTAAGTGTCACTGGGTCTGCTGGTATTTTGAAAATTTTCCGAGAAAGGTCCATAAACCTAGAACTGACGAAACGGACGCTGACTGACTACAAAATAGGTAAGGCTTGTCAATGTTAACTTATTCTCTATTTATGAAGTCTACTCTCATATTTGTGTATTTCCGCTTACGAGAAATGTGGTGCTACTACATGTGTTTAAAGCCTGTGCTACAAAAATAAATACACAAGTAAACGGAAAGAAGTACTGAAAGTTTTATGAAATAAATAATATGAAGTGATATTGAGATTCGTTGTTTGACAAATCCTTTTTGTTTAATTTTGTTAAATGTCGGAAAAAATAACTGAAGCTTGTAATCAGTTATGTAGGTCTAATATAAAAATTACATGAGCGGTGAAGGGATTAGGTAAAACCCCCGAGGAAGAGTTCCTTTTCTACAGCGAGCTACTTACTGTAGGTTTGGGGTGGATTCTAAACCTGCGATTTCGTTCCCCCTACCTTTCTTACGAAGTAGGGGGATATAAAGTATATGACGTACTACTGAGGTGACGCAAAAGTGAGAGCGACAAGTTACAATAAAGATCAAAATTTCCAAGCTTTCGCACATCAACCAAATGGCGTTCTCAAGGTCGGTGTACTTCATTTGGGAGAATAACTGGCTTCGGATCATGGAGACTTGTGAATCTGAATTCCACCACTGGCAAAAAAGGCTTATTTTCACAACCTTCTGTATTTATCAGTAATGAACAACATTGTGTGATCCACGTCGATACTAACATATGCGCTGCAGATAAATTGTTTAACCTTTAATTTAATTTTACTATTTCACATAAATAACTAGAACAGTAGATGACATGATTTTGCTTTATCTAGCAGTGCCATGTGGATTTTTACTGTCAAAAATTTTTTAAGAGCTCCGTTGCTGTTTTCACTTTAATTTAATTGCTAGTTCTGTACTTAAATTTAAATTGCGAGTAATGAAATCTTTTACTCAAATTAATATATATTTATATACAAAATCCGAAAATTTCTCGGCGTAGAATAAAAATCAAAATTTCCAAGCTTTCGCACATCAACCAGATGGCTTTCTCAAGGAAGGTAGACAGCTAACTGCAAACTGGATAATAGAACATTTCAACACTTTAAACGCGGTGACTTGACTAGACAATAAATGATTAGGAGCAAACGTGATATTTCGAAGAAACGAAGTCATGTTGGTTGGGCACGCGGTAATATGGTAGAAAATTCCGAATTATTTGAAGAATTGATTTCAAATACGTGGCAACTCCAAAGAGACGCTATCGTTGCAAGCCTCGCAGCTGGTCAAGATTTCCAAGGTTTCGCGAATGGCGGTAGATTTGGGTGTGGAGTATGAAGCTAATTTCTTTACATCACTCCATAGAGGATCGGTGGACTTGAACTTGACTTCTCTTGATAGGGCAGTGATTATTTTCCCGTCTCTTGTATCCCTTTTATGTTCGCTGATTCTAATTCCAAACGAACGTTTGGTCATTCCGACGTAGTATCGCCTGGAGCCGTCCGGATATTTTAGTCATTCCGAAGTAGTATCGCCTGGAGCAGTCTGGATATTTTAGTCATTCCGATGTAGCATCGCCTGGAGCCGTCCGGATAATGGACGCAGAGGATTATAATAAGAAACTAGAAGAATTTATATCCGATTCTGGATCTATAATCTTACGAAGGAATCCACTAAATATATATTCACCAACATCACCCCAAGACCTACCACCTGGCTACGATATGCAGACGACGTATTTTTCATATGGCCTCACGGAAAGGAGACTCTCCCGTTTTTCCTCGATAAAAGGAATTATATACACCCTACAATCAATTTCACCATGGAGCTTAAACACAATGGTACCTTACCTAATCTCAGCGTCTCAGTGAGCAAATCGCATGACAACCGCCTTCATACGGAAGTCTATCATAAACCCACCTCCGTTCTCAACCTGATGCTCCGCAGTTCATTCTGCCCTGATGATTACAAGACCACCTTTTTTCCGTTCTCGAATTAGAAGAGCCTTCGCTGTCTCATCCGATGTCCGTTCGGGACAATCCGAACTAAGAAACATCGTCGAATTGGCCACTGAGGCAGGATATACTTCGAACCAGCTGCATAACTTTATCGAGAAAGCCAGAGCCAGCAGTGCTAATAATATTTCTATATCGCTACTTAGCTCTATTCCCTCCATACCAACTATTTCCTATCAAGTCAAAAACGCGCTCAGTAGGATGAACTTCGGTGTCAGCATAAGGTCTCCGGCATCTTTACGCGATGCTTAAAAGAAATATTGACAAACTTCCTCTTCTCAATGAGGCAGGTGTTTATGCCATCCCAATAAAATATCCGGACGGCTCCAGGCGATACTACATCGGAATGACGAAATGTTCGTTTGGAATTAGAATCAGCGAACATAAAAGGGACACAAGAGACGGGAAAATAATCACTGCCCTATCAAGAGAAGTCAAGTTTAAGTCCCCCGATCCTATATGGAGTGATGTAAAGAAATTAGCTTCATACTCCACACCCAAGTCTACCGCCATTCGCGAAACCTTGGAAATCTTGACCAGCTGCGAGGCTTGCAACGATAGCGTCTCTCTGGAGTTGCCACGTATTTGGAATCAATTCTTCAAATAATTCGGAGTTTTCTACCATAGTATCGCGTGCCCAACCAACGTACCTCGTTTCTTCGAAATATCACGTTTGCTCCTAATCATTTATTGTCTAGTCAAGTCACCGCGTTTAAAGTGTTGAAATGTTCTATTATCCAGTTTGCAGTTAGCTGTCTACCTTCCTTGAGAAAGCCATCTGGTTGATTGATGTGCGAAAGCTTGGAAATTTTGATTTTTATTCTACGCCAAGAAATTTTCGGATTTTTAGTATGTAGTTATACTAATTTGAGTATGATTTGGTGTACAGTTCCTACTTTTTGAAATCTTTTACCACTGAGGATTTTTTTTCTCGTGGCGAACTCTTCTCAAATAAACACAAAAATCGTTTAAACGGTGTAAACGAAATCAACATATGTATGATAGGCTACCAGATATCAAATTCTATCGAAACATTAAATTTACGGTACAATTTAATATTCTCAACTTATTACAATTTTAGAAGCTTTGAGTCTGTCCCTCAACTTTGTGCTAAACAAATTGTCAAACTGTTTTTCCCTAAAAATTCGAAGTTCCTGGGAAAAATGATATTTTTTTCTTATCTGAGTTAGGCTGCAATATGTATATTCCGTCAACACACACATATATGTACAGGTGTTTATCAAAATAATGGAAACGCTAACTGCGACTATACACGCAATGCGCTGTACTCAAATCACGGGGACCACGTCACCCGCGATGTGAGGTATAAAAAGGAACGCAGTTCGTTGTCGGCTAGCACGTAGCAGTGCCATAGTCGCAGATGAAACACTGTTGTAGAGTAATTGTCGACAACACCAGATCTCAGTGACCTCAGAAAAGGCATGTTTATTGGTGCGCTTCTTGCAGGGGCTTTACTAACTAGAACGGTAGAAACAGTAGTGTAACACGAGGAATTGTATCGAGGATTATGAATACATATCAAAAAGGATATGGGGTTGCCTCCAAACTATGGATGCCATACGAAGATGTCAGATAGGGATAGGCGAACCTAGGTACGGATTGTACAACAGAAGCACAAAACCAACTGCGAATAACAGCAGAGTTGAACACCAATCGGAATGATCCATTTTCGTCATAACACTTCATCGGGAATTCCATCGTGCCGATATTTATGGTCGTTCTGCAATCCACAAGCTGTGATTACCAACATCAATGAAAAAAAAACAACATGTAAGGTAGTGCAAAGCACATAAACACTGGGATGCTGAAAACTGGAAACGTGTCATCTGGTCTGGTGAATCGTTCTTCACATTGTTTCCCACCATTGGTAGAGTGTACGTCAGGCAAAAAACTGAAGAAGCGTACCAACCTGACTGTTTGGTTCTCACTGTGAAGCACGGAGGTAGATCCTTGATGCTGTTGTGTGCCATATGGCATTTTCTTAGAGCTATTGGTTGTTCTGCTGGGTCGTGTAACATTTGCAATGTACTAATCCATTCCTGCGAAGCACCTGCACCCAGTGTTGAAGGCATGGTTCCCTAACGGTCACTGCTGGTTTCAAGCAAATAATACACTCGTGCATTGTGCGTAACGTGTCAACTTGTGGTTTGCAGAGCATAAAGATGAGGTACAACAGTTATTCCAGACGTCAATATTATTATTGAACATTTGTGAGAATATCTAGAGAGAAAGGTCAGTCCATCCCACTTTCCGACTCCAACTTCACTGGCACAGTTGGGATATATTTTACATGAATAATGGTCCCAAATTTCATTGTCGTATGTGCATGACTTAATAAATCTTTTGCAAATCGAATTGCTTCTGTTCTGAAAGCCCGAGCTGGACCTATAACTTATAAATAAAAGGTTCTCTGCAAACAGTAAGTGTTTCCATTATTTTGATAAACCCCTGTACATATACACGAGCTCTTCCCAGTTTCATGTTATTAACTGCATGCGCAAGTTCTGCCAATAGACTCTCCAGTCCTGGTTCATGTTGCTCATGCCATTAAGAACACAGAACGAGGGAGAACTAAGAATTCCAGAACAGGATGGAATTTCTATGGGTATTATACATGAAGCCAATGGAGAAACAAACTGCACTCGCCCAAATATTTACTAAATGCCTCAAAGAAGGAAAGATTCCTGATGACTGGAAGAATGCTTCTTTGATCCTGACACATAAAAAATTGGACCTTGATGACCTCAGGAACGGCAGACCCATCAGCCTCCTATCAGTTGTTTACTTCATTTTCAGGAACGCACTGTCGCATCACTTGGAAAATTGGACTTGACTTAACTAAAAGAACAAGCTGGATTCAGGAGCAGCAGTTGCTCTTTTAATCATATATTGAGAGAACTAATTGAGAGGAAGAATAAATATGAAATCCTGGCTTTTACTGACTATGAAAAGGCTTTTGATTCTGTGAAATCATCAGTAGTTTTGATGTCTTTGAAATCTTGCGGTATTAAGGATGAATACATAACCATCATTAATAACATCTATGAAAATGCAAACACAAAGGTTCGACTGTCTGAGGACACGACACTTAAATTTTTTTTTAAAGGGAGTGAGACAAGTTGACAACACATCTCCCAAACTCTTCAATGCCACTTTTGCAGAATGTGTTTCAATCATTGAACTGGGAAGACAAGGGGGAGAGGGAGGGGGGGGTTAATGTAGATTATTTAACCCACGCTGGCTTTGTTGACGACATAGTCATTTTTTTGGAGTACCCCCTCAGAGCTAGAGTGTATGATACAGGAACTTGTTGACAAGGGCAAAGAAGGGGTTTACAAATGAACTTGCATTTGACGAATTCATGTACAGTTCTTTTACAAAAACTGAAAATTAGGAAGTTGATGGGGCAAATCTGGAAATGACCGATACCTACATTTAGCTTGAACAACAGATATCAAGCAAGGTCTACATAGAGAAGAAATACCAAAGTGAGTCAAAAGTGAGTCACGTTTGCAGCTAAAAAAAGCTTAATGATGCAGAATAGCGGTTCATGCTCACCTCATTCTGCAAAGTACAGGCCGTTGTCCTACACTTCTTTGCCAACATTCCAACAGAGCCACATTCCCAAGGCCGTACCACTCGGCAGGTTTCGGGGACAGAAACTATCTGATGTGAGATACCACATCCACCAACGAAGCAAAGTGCCTTCCTCGTAGGACATAGTCTACTAATCGAAACAGGTGACATTCGGATGGAGCCAAGTCAGAGCTGTATAAAAGATGGGGTAGTATCCCAGTCCCTTCCAATTCCTATAGTTTCAGGCGAACCATTCTGTAGGTGTGCCTTGGGGGTATTATCCACGGCCGCTTTCTATTGATGAGTGCTGGGTGGCAGCGCTTGTTCCCATCCGGAGCCTGAATATATCACATTTCACCAAATGTACAGCATGACTTTTCACTCGAGGTTGCTTCTTTGTGCCAATGGTTGTGTTTCCTGGTGTGTTTTCAGCCACTAGTGCCCAGTGGTAGGATAACGTAGGATTATACACTTTTCATTGCCTGTGGCGATAGGACGCCAAAACTTATCGTCCTGTGGATTTGGCAACAATCCTCGACAGAGAGCAACACCTTGATTCGCCTTCTGGGGTGTCAATGCATGGGAACCGTTCGATGGCACCGGCAGGAGAAACAAGCTTGTGCAGATGACGAGTGAAAATGGATTTGGAAGGCACCACCTCAGCTGCCATTTATCGTGTATTGGTACCGGGGTTCGCTGTCACCGCTTCCGCCGTGATGTCGGTGTTAGTGATCGATAGACTTCCTGTTCTTGATTTGTGTTCGAGACTGATGCCCGCAGCATTGAAACGCCGGAACCATTCTCGTGCAGTGTTGCTGTCCACTGTTTTCTCGTCTTCAAGTGCAGAAATTTGTCTCGCTGCTGCCGCGTTTAATACAATTTTTCAATAATGGCGTAGGTGAACTTAAACAGTACGTTTATCGACCTCCATCCTCTGCGCACCTGATAACGCAATGTGGCTCAGTGCCTAAAGCACGTCATTAGCCTTTTGTGTTCACGTCATCGCTGTACGCAGTCGGCGATGGAGCGCGTTTTGCACAGAAATGAAGGCCCAACATTATGTGGAGTTTAAAATGGAACGAACTTCTGAGTCTCCCAGGTAAATAAGCGTACAAAACTTAGTTGGAGAGCATTTGGAAGAAACAGAAAATTTTTCAAGAGCAGTTTACCATTAAGTCTTAAAGGAAAAGTGTTTATTCAATGCATCCTTCCATTTCTTACGTATGGAGCAGAGACATTAACCTTAACTGAAAAAGACATGCAGAGGATCAAGACAACTCAGAAAAACGTAAAAAGGTGCATGCTTGGTGCAATCAAGAAAGATAGGAAGAGGAACACATGGATTAAAGAAAGGAAAAATGTTGATGACGTCATGATCAAAGTGAAGACGCTCAAGTGACAATTGGCTGGGCATATTGCTAGAAAAATTCGACTGAAATATTAGATATAATACTAAGGGGCAGGAAAATACGCAGAACAAGACCACGTCAAAGATGGGTGTGAATGAAATACGAAAGCATGCTGGAGTGACTTGGAAGAGACAGTTCAAGACAGAAAGTTGTGGAAGGTACTTGTGGTGACCTTCATCCAGCAGTGGATTGACATTGGTTGTTTATGATGATGATGATGATGATACGTACAAGTACATACTAACCTACCCTACGTTGTTTTATTTCTCTTTCTCCTTACTTTTGTAAAATTGTTTTCGCTCTCGCAGCAGTTGGACCCCTCCCCCTGAAAATATTAGGTTCCGCCGCCCATGGCTGAGTGAGTTTGATAAGTTCATATGTTGTTAGATAAGGTTTTATACAGTTAGATAGGTATACTACACTCAATGGGCAAAACATTAGAGATACCTACCTAATAGCTTGTTGGTTCTCCTCTAGCACGAATACCAGCGCATGTACACGCTATGGTAATGACTCCACTCACTGTTAAAAATTTTGTGGAAGGTTGCACCAAAAAGTGGTGATACACCAGCTGCACCACTTTTTGAAAAAGATACACCATTGTGTGATGCACACAAACCCCAACAACATGGTGAAATCTTGCACATAATGTGGTGCAACCTTGAATCATTACGTGGTGCAAAGTTGCACGATGTTGTTGGGATTTGTTTGCACCACATAATGGTATATCTTTTCTGAGAAAGTGGTGCAGCTGGTGTAGCACCACTTTTTGGTGCAACCTACCCCAAAGATTTAAACAGTGTAGATGCTGGAGGGTTGCCGGAGGTAATGCCAGCCATGCATGTTGCAGCAGTGTCCATAACTCCGCCCGAGACCTCGGTCCAGGATCCATGGATCTTGCGTTCCACTCCACGGCACTCAGAGCTTCCACAGGGTTGTAATATGGGGACCTTGGGGGCCACTGAATGGTTCCAAACTCAGATGAGAGTTCCTCGATCCATATCTGGATAGTTGTGACCCAGTGGGGTGGCGTATTTTTCTGCTGAAGCATACCATCCGTCGCAGAATGCTCGAAGGCTATGAAAGCGTGTAGGGGATCAGCTAGCACATGCTAGTAGCGTACAGGGGTTAAGGAACTGTCCAGACACACTAAGAGACCAAATGTTTCCCATGAGAAGGCTCCCTAAACCAAAGTAGAGCCACCACCACTTTGAACAGAACCGACCTGGCACGATGGGGCCTTGGCTTCATTCTGTCGTCAAAACACTCGCACCCTCCCGTCAGCTCCGTACAACTGAAAATTGGATTTATCTGACCACACAACGCGGTGCCACTCTACAGAGGTCCAGTTCTGATGTTCGTGGCACAAGACGAGGCATCATTTTCGATGACGAGCAGTCAGATGGCAAGCGAGAAGGGTGTGGGCTCCCATAGACCAATGTACGCAGCGTGTGCTGTATTGTTCGCTCCCTGACGCTGCTAGGGCTTCCGACATTTAACATAGATGTGATTTACGCCGCCGTTGTCAAGCGGTATGTCTGTAAGAGGCGGAATAGTCTATGTCGACTCTGGTCATCAATAGCGTGTGGTCGACCAGCGCTCAGAGCCAGATTAAGGGGTTGGCTATATAGCCTTCGGACCCACCATGACGAAGGACAAAGGAGGCATGCCTGGGTAAATTAGAGAGAGAGGGAGAGTGTTACAGAGATTTTATACTGGGTTTTAGGATTTCATATAAAATCCAGTATTGCAACCTTTTTCCATCTCGTGCTCCCATTCCATTGTTTCTCCAAAGCGTGAGAGAAATTTCTCAGAGTCTGTTCCCCATTAGATACCGGATGCACGGTTATTTACTAAGACTACATTTTGTCTAAGCTTAGTATTTGCACTTTGTATGTTGAACTGATTTCTATTTCAAAGCTGCGGACCAATGGACTAGCCCTCACATTTTACTTTGAGGCTTGAGATTTACCGAAAGCGGTGTGGTTGTTTCTCACGTGCAACATTAGGATATGTTTAAGGGCATTTTTTTGGAGACAAGAGAGGGAGGCGGGAGGACTGTTGTCTCTAGGTTTAGGAAGCGAGCGGTCACGAGAAAGTACGACGAGGTGATTGCCCCAGGGTAGGCTGGGAGGTCTTAGGTGGACCGGGAGGTCAGGGGATTCCACGACAGCGCCAGAGATGAAGGAAATCAGGACTTAAGAAAAAAGGAATTGGAGTTTTAAGCGGGGGAGTTAGGAAATATAGCACAGCTAACAGACAACCTTTGCAGGCAATTAAATGAAGAAAAGAATAAAAGTTTCTTAGATATATTTACGAACCGCAAGAATTATTTGCATACAATTTTACCATTTGGTTATTACGTGTTAATTACTATCATCATCAACCACTACGGAGTTATTAGCAATTACAAGTTAACAACTAGAACAAAGATAGGAATGAACTTGTTAATAAGAGAGAGAGAGAGAGAGAGAGAGAGAGAGAGAGAGAGAGAGAAAGAGATTGCCTCGTACGATTTCCACCCCGTCAGAAACAGGGGCTAAAAGACGAACAGATTTCAAGACAGTGACTAACCAAAAATAAAAGTTTCATGTCGCTGTATGCGGAGTTGGCGAGACATTTCCCATTTCCAGTTTTTACGCTTTCCAACCGTAGGTTGAAGAAGCGTATATGCTCCAGTTTGGTCCGTCCGTCCGTCCGTCTGTCTGTCTGTCCGCACGATAACTCGCGTAAAAATGGTTCGATTTCGATGAAATTTTAGTATGTGATAGGGGACCACCTGGGAACGAACCCTATTGAAAATGGACGAAATGGAATCAAAGGTCAGGACATAGGCGATCCATTCCATCGCCCTTATCCCATACTATTATTAAAGGAGCAATTCTTGTATGTATGTAAATATTATTTTGAAAACGGCTCTGAGGATTTTGATGAAAGTCGTTAACCCACCGTTTTCTGGTACTAGAAATCGATTTAGCTTGATCTCGACTTTAGGAAAATTCGTTTAGTGGGTTAAATAACCACCCCGAATTACCACGTTTTTAGTGTCATGGCGTCGTCCCATTAGATGTTGGCGCGCGGTCACGCCATCTGTCTCATTACGTCATGCGTTGTGTGTGGATCATATTAAAGTTTTATGACGGCACACTCTTGCGAGCAGATGGTCCCGATTCCCATCTGCCTCATTACGTCATGCGTTGTGTGCGTATGCCCGTCCGCACTATAACTCGCATAAAATTCGTTCGATTTCTTTGACATTTTAGTATGTGGTAGGAGAACACTTGGGAAGGAACCCTATTGAAAGTGAACGAAGTGTGGTCAGAGGTCAGGACATAAGAGCGGGATCCATTCCACTGCTCTTATGAGTCATAACTAACGTAAAGGTTCGATTTCGATGAAATTTTAGTATGT
Source organism: Macrothele yani (assembly GCA_039090855.1). Lineage (NCBI taxonomy): Eukaryota > Metazoa > Arthropoda > Arachnida > Araneae > Macrothelidae > Macrothele > Macrothele yani. The sequence goes on along the minus strand of CM076994.1, from coordinate 6,097,650 downwards.
GGTAGGGGACCTCCTGGAGACAAACCCTATTGAAAATGGGCGAAATGGGGTCAAAGTTCAGGGCATAGGAGTGGAATCACTTCCATTTTTTTTTTTTTGATTGGAGGTTTAACGACCACCGTGAGCAACTCAATGGGCTATAAGCAGTCGCCCGTCCCTAATTTAGGGTCATTGGTTCCAGGGAAGGGAGAGAGCCAGTGCCGTAAGACAAACACAACATCCATGCCTCACCGGGATTCGAACCCGGACCCCTTACGGACGAATGATCAGAGGCCAGCGCCTTAGACCACTGCGCCACCGGGGCGGCAAATCACTTCCATCACCATTATGCGTCATAACTTACGTAAAAATGCTTCGATTTGGATGAAATGTTAGTATGTTGTAGGGGCCTGCCTGGGGACAAATCCTATTGAAAATGGGCGAAATGGGGTCAAAGGTTAGGACACGGGAGAGGGATCTATTCCATAGCCCTTATGCATCATAACTTACGTAAAAATGCTTGGATTGCGACAAAACTTTATCATGTTATTTCGGAGGTATACTGAACCGGTTCTGTTGAATATCATCGAAATGGGATCAAAGGTCAGGGCACAGGACCGATATTTATTCCACAGCCATTATCCTCATAACTTGAGTGATAACTTGAGTAATGATTTCTGGTATTTTGGAAAGCGTATCATAATCAATGCATTGCATAATTTTACTAACTTGTTTTCACTGCCATCCACCCACACCTCCCAGTTTGCACTTGGAACCGTTAATGGCCGAAGTGCCTTCACATTGCATAACAAAAAATATGCACTAAGAAAAGTATACGGAACTAAATCATTAGAAAACCCAGGACAAAATCTAGAAATCTTAAGTTTTTAACTCGTGTTCTTGTGAGAACAATGAAAAATACAGTGACTATTATGAAAACTCTGCAGATGATTTAGTAGTTACAAATTCCTGTTTTAACGGACTTCGTAATAATTCCCCGTCATAATTATGTTCTTTGTGGGCCCACTCAGATGTCTTAGCCTTGGGGCCCACTCAAACGCGTTAGCCTAGGGGCCCATTAAGGTCTTAATCCAGCCCTTCCACCGCTTGCTCTCTGAGCGCAGGTACGTCCATGGTATACACGCAGTATACCTTTGATGTAGTTGCCCTCGGAAACCCTAGGGTTCTTACCACTTGGGCGATGTTTCATCTTTTTTGGGCCCGCAATGCGTCCACAATCAAAGTAGCTCAGATCACCACGTCTACCCATGCTCGTCGATTGCGATTCACTGTTTGGAACCCCTACTGTCAGCTTATTTATCGCCAGCATTTGTTTTGGGTCTGTTCTAATTTTTTTGATTGGAGGTTTAACGACCACCGTGAGCAACTCAATGGGCTATAAGCAGTCGCCCGTCCCTAATTTAGGGTCACTGGTTCTAGGGAAGGGAGAGAGCCAGTGCCGCAAGACAAACACAACATCCATGCCTAACCGGGATTCGAACCCGGACCCCGTTCGGACGAATGATCAGAGGCCATCGCTTAGACCACTGCGCATCGGGGCGGCTGTTCTAATTTGCGCGGGGGATGTCTATGTTGGCTACCGATTACCTCCATCTAATATTTTGTCTACTGGTGCAATTTCATAATGAGTTAATATAGTTTAATTAGCTCATGTACTGTTAGTAGGTTTGATTCATTCGTACATAGTTACGTTGTTTTGGCAAATTTATGTGCAGTTTGGTTAAGAGTCTAATGTAGCTTAATTATTTCAAATGCCGACAAGACTCTATTTGTAATTTTAAGAACGAAATGAAGGCATACCTTATGGAGGAAGGCAATTCCCTATTTTTCTAAAGTTCTGAACCCTGTATGCACGTTATTTTCTACGAAAGTTTCTGGGCGACATTCTGATATTATTCTGTCGTATTTTAATATTAACTCATCAGAAGTTGGCAGCAGTACTCATTGTTTACATCCGCTATGAGTATGATAATTGTGTGACTTCCGAATGAGCGAGAAGTGAAATATGTATAGCTAACACGATAGCTGTATTTTTTATTAATTAAAACCTTATTAAATGAAGGTGAGTTTTTGGTATTTACTTCTCAAAAGACATAATCGAAAACTTTCAGTTGGTGGCTCTCCTAATTGCTGCTGTGGTGATCGTCATGCAACAACAGAACAACCAGATGCATCAAAGGTAAAACCGACATCGCAAATTAAAATGACATTTTTACTCTAGCATTTTAAGAACAAAATCACTTCCATTAAAATTTCTGCGACTGTTTTTTAAAAACAAATTTAGACAGATTCTGAAGATGTCTAAATGTCGTAGGTCGAAGTTTCTACACTCTTTGTGGTTAATACGTCACTTTGCAAATAAACGGGCTGCCAGGTATTGACCAATCAGACCATCGAACAGAGATGATGTAATAGCCTGGCTCCAGGACTTTGTAGATGACATCATATACATCTTTCCGTTCATATGCCACCATGATTTTAATGACGTCATGTCTCCCAGAACCTTGTATGCTAACTGACAGATTGCCTCTGCCAGCTCCTGCCGTTAACACCTACAAAAGAAATGAAACCCTCAATTTCATCGCATTGGTTTACATCATAATTTGTGATAAGGAAATTTGTTTGTGATTGCTAAATCAAAAGCACCCGAAGGCATACAATACATTGAAAAGAAATCATACATATAAATTTAAAAGGTTGTTCACCAATGCAGTTGTTTTTCCTTCTGTACACCAAAGATTTAATTTTAACTTTAAGTTCTTGTCAGCTTCCTGGAAGATCCGTCTTTAGTAACCCTTCTTCAGTTCCAGATCACTTGCAATTTAGAGGTTCCGTTGCTGTCATCTCCTTTGTACTGTTATAGTGTGAATTTCACTTAGGGTAAGCATTGGTAATTTCATGGCCTAGATAATTCGTGATAGAGTGTAAGCGGTTATTCGTAGAGTAACTACTGTCTTTATTGGTTTCAACTTTTTATCATAAATGGCAGCAGATGTCCAGTTTCTAAAATCGGACGATCTCCTATCGTGCGATACTCATGATCTCTTGCTCGTGAGTATCGTACGATAGGAGATACTCCCGATCTCCTGATCGGGAGTAAGTTGTTCTATAATCATAATAATGTGAGTATCTACGATCTCCTATTGTACGATACTCACGATCTCCTGATCGTGAGTAAGTTATTTTGTTCGTATCACAGAGAAAGTTATTCAACGTGTTGCGGGAATCGAATAGATGGTGTTTAGTATACATGATAGAAGAGCGGATTTCGAGAAGGAAAATAGAGGTAAGCAAACAATATTTAACCCAGTTAGCGATTTGATTCTTGTCTAATTAAAAAATGCACTTGCCAGTCATTTATCAGCATTGTACAGCTTGTAGAGGCTTAGCCACGGACGCATGATCCTTAGTTTTTGGGGAGTTAATTTTTTCAGGCATTCATGTTGATTTAAAAAATAACTTTTTCCCATAATTTAAAATACACTAGTGTTCAAAATTAAAGTACGGAACCAAAGGTACAAATTATGCCGCCGAATAAGAATGCAAATTTGCAGGGTCGAATACGTAAGCGTACATGTGCGTGTGGGTGGAGCTGTGACAGCGGAGGGCATGAAAAGCACACGTGGCTTTTTCCGCGATTATTTCACTCGTACTCCTCGGCGACATGCGTTGTGTTTCTTACAGGAATTGGTTCAATTTCATAAGCAATCAGGTAAAATGAGTTGCCACGAACGTATTCATGACGTAATGAGGTGGAGAATCGTTGGTAGATTGGAGGCAGGGGAATCGCTAGTGCACGTTGCTACAGAGCTCAATGTAACGCCCAGTGTCGTCTGCCATTTGTGGAAACAGTTTAAGGACACCAGATCTGTATCGAGAAGGCCTGGACAAGGTCGTCCAAGAGCCACGACGGCCAATGAAGATCGTTATTTGGCACTTTCAGCTAGGCGCCATAGGACTGCTACAGCTGCACAGCTATATCGTGAGATGCATGCCGCCACTGGAACCCGAGTTTCAAGGGTTACTGTTTACCGAAGTCAGGAGAGAGGGCTTTTTGCCAGAAGACCCGCTGTTTGCGTCCTGCTCACTTCAGCACACAGGAGAGCGCGTTTAGCATGGTGCAGACAACATCAGCCTTGGACCAGATTTCAGTGGGGTGACGTTCTCTTCACAGACGAGTCGCGATTCAGCCTGGACATTGATTCTTGACGTACCTTCACCTGGAAAGAACCTGGAACCCGATACCTTTCCTCCAACATCAGAGAAAGGGACTGCTATGGCAGCGGAGGTGTCATGGTCTGAGCAGGCATCATGTTGGACGGCCGCACACCTCTCCATGTGTTTGACAGAGGCTCCCTGACTGCTGAGAGGTATAGGGATGAGACCTTATAGTCCTATGTTCGACTTTTCAGGGGCGCTGTTGGCCCTCGGTTCCTTTTTATGGACGACAACGCTCGTCCAATGGTCAACGATTATCTTGAAAGTGAGGATATTCGCCGGATGGATTGGACAGCCAGATCGCCAGACCTAAACCATATCGAACATGTCTGGGACGCTCTTGGGAGGGCAATTGCAGATCGCCATCCCCCTCCGAGAACCATCCAGGAGCTGAAAACTGCGTTGCTGCAGGAGTGGGACCGACTGCCACAGGGACTCATCAACTGCCTCGTTTCCAGTATGACGTCGCGCTGTGAGGGCTGTATGACTGTGAGAGGGGACCATACCATATATTAGAGAGTCATTTTATGTTGGATCTTGCAACGTGGATTTTGGACATTCCTACGCTGATGAGCCTTACTGACGATCATGAGTGCGTATCATGACTGTTGTATGGTATAATGTTTTCTCTTATATAACTGTGTATCCATACCAAATTTCATTAAAATGTGTTCATTAGTTTTTCAGAAATTCGACAAAATGTGCAAATTCTCTTAATTTTGAATATCAGTGTACAATATCTAATTTCTGAATCGTAATCATGATAGCTGAGTTCAAATAGACACTTCAGTTCCGATTTTTAATTAATTTTAGCCTATCACGAAGTAACCAAGGCATTACGAATTTATCACCTACAGGCTATAACTACGTGATACGTAATAGTTGATGTAGTTGAAATGTAACGAAAAATAGCTCATATGTATAGTTTTTATCACCAGGCTCATGCAGAAAGGACGATAACTGGGATGGCGAATTTTGTAGACACAACTACAACGAGGATGTAAAAAAAAAAAAAAAAAAAAAAGAGATTGAGCTCTGTGGGTTCAATGCTGCTTTTGCATGATATGGTATCACATGAAGTGCCAAAACTCTTACGATGAAAATGAAGATGTGTTCATGTGCGACGCTTGTGAAAGCTGCTGATAATGTCTGAAATTAAAATGCGAAAATGGAACTTTATGGAAAAAGAGAACATTTTGTCGATAAAAATATGTATTTCTTCCATGTTTGACTAGAGTCAACGGTGCAATATATCATGTATCCTATTATTTCTATACTTCTTCCCATTCACGCAATATCATGCGTACAAATGGACAACTTGTTCACTATCACGAATAGCAAGGTATTATCACCAAGTTGCCAAGGTTAACGTAGAATAACCACTGGTAAACATTATGCGAAAAGACGTGCTGTTGAACATAAACATACAGTCTTACTGTTCTCCAAGTTACTGGCATTATGCACAAGCGTGTTGCGTATGGGGTACTGGGGTTTGATTAACATGGGCGATAAACTTTTGTGGTGAAAATGAAAATTTCTGAAATTATCACGAAATTGCCACTGTTTACCCTACTTTCATTTGCTTGATGCATTTTGTACCCTTTTGGGAAATTCTAAGAAGCACAATAGACCTTTGGGGATTTCTCTGCCGGAGTTCTGTATTTGTTCCATATTTTCGGTTTACTTTTCAGATTGTGGTACCATGTGTTGTTCTTTTTCTTTAGCAACCAATCGGAAGTATAAGCTAGCATCTCCTGTTTAATAATGTACTGCAATGAGTTAGAGATTTCTGATGGAGAATTCATGTTACAACTCTTGTTTAATGGATATTATTGATTTTGCAATGCGAACTTCATTGCTTCTTTGTGTCCTGAAATTAAATCTTATATCTTAATAAATGATAAGAGTCAGCAGAAGTTTTGGCACATGTAAAACCAAAATTTCTGCCTTTTGATAGTTCATGAACACATTCCACTTCCACTTCATACCAGAACAATGCGATAAAACAGGTTAAAGAACTAATATTGGAAAATGGGTTGTCTACATAAAGTACACAGCATGTTCGATTTTTTCGTAACAGTGAACTTAAGCTTGCCTAATGCAACTGTATTTGAAATTTCAATAACCATTAAGATGAAATATTGACATTTGTAACCTTTTCCTCAAAGTTTTCTTTCTTACAGGTACTTTTAAGGGTTTCTGAGATACCTTTAATACAACAAATTGAACCACAAAAGCTTTGGTTTTTATTTTCTCTATTTAATTTTATGGAATCGGGTTTTAACTCATGAATCAGTTTCTCAACGTTCGTAACCTGAAATCAAATTTCCATTGCTAATTTTTAATGTGTTTTATCCAGACGCGGACTAGGCCACCGGGACACCGGGCGAATTCCCGGTGAGCTACCATATTCCGGGCCGGAAGGCCTTATGCTAACTCAAGAATTTAAAAAATATGTATATATATATATATATATATATATATATATATATATATATATATATATATATATATACTTGCACTTGAATATCCTTGTAGAAAAAAGCAAGCATGCTAAAATGACAAAGTTCGTCTGCTACTTTGACGGCTTAAAAGAAAAAGAGAGAAACAAAACTTACGAAGTAAATGTCGTGGGATTACAGAACCCATTGAGCCAACCCCTGTTTTGGTACAACCCCTTCCCCTTTCTCGAATTCCTAATTTAAGCCTCGTTCCTTTGAGCTGATATCCTCTACCTCAGCTCGCTTTTTCCAGTTGAAGTTAGATAATCAATTCAATCTGAGTAAGTATACTATCAACAGTCTGGAATAGAAACTCGAAATTTGTTGTGCATACGTTAATGTATTGAGTTTCACTTATACGGTAAAATTTTTGTATTGCCGCTTTTTATATGTACATTCATTTTTTTTTAATTCTTTTTGTAAGAGATCTTCTCCTGATTTACTACATTTTGGGCCTTCCACTTACACGAATTCTTGTACAGCAGTTTTCCAGCCGCAGCAAAAAAGACTTTTTTCAGTTTTAAGTAATTAAACAAAAAATAATTTTTATATTCTTTAACTTCTCCCACTTTATAAATCTGTACTGGAATTTTTGAAATTCTGGACATTTTCAAGTTTCCCAAGAGATTGTTTTGTAATTATTTTATTAATGATATTTACGTCTTGAAAAAGAAATTAATTTTTGGCACATTTGGATTTCCATTCTCACAAAAACTGAAGAAACTATTACAAATTCTGAATTCAGTTACCGCAATAAAATTCATGAGAATGGATTTTATTGGCCTTCTGCAGTCTCTCTCCAAAAACGTCTGTTGCTTCTCAGGAAGGGAAGTATTTTTTTCACATTAAAGTTTAATAGAGAACTGCTGTGTGTTCAGGAAAATAAGTAACATGTTGCTAAATGTTATTGCCCTAATGCAAAAAAACCTCAATAATTCGTAGATTTGTGTTGAAAATATTTTAAAATAGTAAACGGGGATGCTGACATAATTTGGGGGTAGGGGAGAGGGAGGAAAGGGGAGTACCCTGATAATTTCCCCTAAAAATGGGCCTCGCAAAATTAACTTTGAGGGCCGTTTAGGCATCGCCAGTCCGCCAGTGATTTTATCTCATTGTATAATTTTATAATTTTTTTTCAACAAAGATTATCGATAAAACTGGAGACAGAATGGCACCTTGATTTATGCAGAAGAATTTCATTAGCGTAAAAACACCACACTGGACAGGAGAATCCAACAGCAACTCCCAATTTCCGACAAAGATGAGGGCAATAGATTGTGTCACAACGTAAAAGGTGAATTCAAAATTAAATGACAAATACAGAACGCACTTTAGTAAACTCCAAAAGGTTGCTAAGGTGGCCGAATGGCCAAAGATCGTGGTTTCTGGCCAAGCGTCCGAGCTGGACCAGGATACCTTGTCCACGACTTTATCCATCTTCCTTCGTGAAGCCAGTGGCACCAAATTGGAAAAGGACGATTGCTTATAACCAAAAGAGTTGCTCGTGGTGGTCGTTAATCCTCGAAACAAAACAACAAAGAACTATTATGCTATGTTTGGGGGAAATTCCCAAAAGAGAGCGAAATGCATCAAGCAAATTTAACCAAGCGCACTCGGAAAAGAAGCAAAAGGGCCTACAGTAAGGGAGCACCCAAATAGCAAATATACTTGCCCCACCTAGAAGGAATCAGCGTATCGGAATATAAATTAGTAGGTGTGTTCAGACAAGTGGGATACGCAAAGCATTCGAGTATGCAACCAATCACGTGAGATGTGCGAGAGATAAAAAGACAAACATGAGCCGCCGAAGACATGTCGTGTCCCGTTTTCCTGGTCGCGCAGAACAAAGCAACGGTGTGCTGAGGTCTCGTGGTCAATACGATGAACAGCTGGACGCCTTTGAGAAAGGAAGGATTGTAGCCCTCCGTGAAGTTTGCTGGTCGATGTGCCTCGGGATGCCAGAAGAGCTGCAGTTGTTGGCAACTGTGGTTGCAACAAGGCACAGTTAGTCATCGGAATGGGAACGGTGTAGTCAGGCGGACGTCACAACACATCGATCAGTAGGCAATTGCACAGCCACAAGCTACTGCAGAGGGCATTCGACAGACTGTAGTGGAGACTATGGACATCCACGTCACGACTCGGACGGCAAACCAAAGATTTTTGGAGGTAGGCCTGTACTCGGGGCAACCATTGCGTTGATTACCACTGAATGTAACGCATCTCCGAGTTCGGCTGGAGTGGGGTCGTAGTAGCGCTGCGTGGAGACAGGAATGGCAACGTGCGTTCAGCGATGAGTCTCGATTCTGCATCGCTGCCAACGATTGCAGAGTCCACGTCTGGCGACGACGTGGTCACTACGCGGACACAGATGTTGTCTACGAGCAGCACACTTCTCATCAACCGGGCACCCTTGAGTGACTTGATTACAAGAGCAAGTCATTTTTGATATGCACAACGGGCGCGATGACATCCCAGCGGTACGTGAATGACGTTTTACAGCCCGTGTCGTTTTGCCATTTCTGAGTGGTATCGCGGAAGCCGTTTTTAAGTAAGACAACACTCCCCCACTCACCACTAACATCTCCCGAGAATCACTGCAAGAGGGCCATATGTTCTCATACCAGCAAAATCTCCGGACCTATTACCCATCGAGCTCGTACAGTACCTCATTGGACAACGATTGCAAGCCTCTCCTCGGCCGTTCCGTAATGCCGCTGAATTATGAGACCAGGTAGACGTTGCGTGATGCCATATATCCTAGGACACCATTAGAGGCTTGTATCACTCCATGGGATGTAAAGTCAGGTGAAGCGTAACATCACAGCCTCTCCTTGACAAATGTCAACCCCGCCTTCTCGTGGTGCATCCTGTTCCCACTAAAAAGGCTCTGACGACCGCCAATAGCGGTGTAACTATACCATCGGGATTAGAGGAAATGCTATCCCACACTCACTAACCCGCTTGGGCAGCGTGGTGAGTTATGGCCAAACCCCTCCAAAATGATTCCACAACTTAAATCTTGGCCCTCAGTCTCCGGCAGCTGGAATGTACCCGGCCAAGGCAGCGGCCAGTGCGACATGAAGGCAGAGGGTGCTAAGAATCCCCGGAGGACCGGACTAGGCTGCCATCTGATGCTGACCTTGGCTACGTATAATGGACGCTCCCTATCTTCTGATTCAAGGCTTCTTGAATTAGAAGAGGAACTACAAAGGATCAAGTGGGACATCGTGGGACTAAGTGAGGTAAGGAGAAAAGGAGAAGATTTCATTGAACTGAAAAGTGGACATCTCTTCTAATATCGTGGGACAGATACTGGCAGAACTAGGTAATGGATTTATAATAAACAAGAAACTGAAGGATAAAGTTGTAGAAGTTGAAAGTTCCTCTGACAGAGCTGCACGACTCGTTATCCAACTCTCGAGAAGATACCAGGCTCAGATTATTCAAACTTATGCACCCACCACAAGTCATCCTGAAGAAGAAATTGAAGAATTTTATGAGGAAATTCGTGATCTAAATAATAAAGTTAAGCAGCACTTAAAGATAATTATAGGAGATTTCAATGCAAAAATAGGGCAACAGCAACAGAATGAAACTTCAGTAGGTAAATTCGGTCACGGCAACAGAAACCAGCGTGGAAATACTCTCGTTGAGTTTGCAGAGGCAGAAGGGTTTTTCATCTTGAACTCCTTTTTCAAGAAAGGTAGTGACCATAGATTGGTGAGATGTAAGATGCACCTCAACACTAAACTCGAACGTGGCAAGTTCATAAGACAAACAAAATGTATTGACATAACCAACCTTAAAAAACATCATAATACCTTCAGGTTGGAACTAAAGAACAGATTCTCTGCTTTAGAAGGCCTAACATCGGAAGAAGTGGATATTTCTGAAGTTAACAGAAAAGTAACCAAAACTCTTATGGAAACAGCAACAAAATTAGCTGGGTCTAAGAACAAGTTGCATGTGAACAAATTATCAGGAAAAACCAAAATGTTGATGCAAAAAAGAAGAGAGATGAGGACAACTAAAGAAGATGTGACTTCCAAAGTGGAATATATAGAGCTATGCAAGACAGTACGAAAAAGTATCACTGAAGACGTAAGGAAATTCAACTGTGAACTAGTGAGGAAAGCAATTGAAAACAACCAAAGCCTAAAGATAGCAGAGGGACATCTCAGTAAGGGAAGAAAACAGATTATGGCACTGAGAAAAGAAGATGGTTCTGTAACAAGAAATAGAGGCGAAATTTTGACAAGAGTGAAAGATTTCTACTTCAAATTATATGAAAGGGATGATACATGTACTCCAGACATCATGAAAGGTACCAGTACCAGAGTTCTTCCAGTTCTCCCAACAGAAGTTGCACATGCAATCAAGAACATGAAGCGGGGAAAAGCTCCAGGAGAAGATGGAATTACTGTAGATATCATACAAGAAGCAAGTGGAGAAATCGAAACAGTACTCGCCCAAATTTTCACTCGATGCCTTAATGAAGGGAAGATTACTGAGGATTGGAACAATGCTACAATGATCCTGCTGCATAAGAAAGGTGACATTGAGGATCTCAGGAACTACAGACCTATCAGCCTCCTATCAGTGGTTTATAAAATCTTCACTAAAGTTCTTTCACACCGCTTGAAGGTAACATTGGACATGGCTCAACAGAGAGAACAAACTGGATTCAGGAGTGGCTACAGCACAATAGATCATATCCACTATAATGAATAAAATTCTCCGGCTGGACGTGTAGTGCAGGAAAGCTTACGTTAAGTCACGTTAGGGTTATTGAAAGGTTACTTGACGTAGCTAAAGTGTGCTTAATCTTCAAAGTGCTAGAGTTTGTTTAGGTAAGACACGCACGTGCAATAAATTCCAAGAATATGGAATTTATTTTTACTCAGCGTTCCTCATTATCTTGAATATCAGTAATATAACTTCGGTTTTAGTACATTAGTACCTTGAAGGCTCCTTATTAGAGCGGTAAACACAATATACCCTGAGCTTAACGTAAACACTCAATGAAATAGACTTAACGGCCAGACAGAGGTCTGACAATAAAATGAACTAAGTAAACGTACTCACTTTTAACCTTTTATTGGGAGCTCCTGGTATTACTCAAATACACACTCCAAAATAACACAACTACTGATAGCCCGAACTTTCATACTATCGTAATATCGTAGAAACGTAGGTAAATCGCATATCAATAATCAGGAAGAACCTATCACATATAAAACGAAGCTCTGCGGTATACTTGAGCGCGCCTATATATATATACTGCATACCACCACGTCATGACTTACACTCGTTGCCACATATAATTCAGCGGGAGAAACAACATCTCGTTAAGTGAGAAGATAATTTGCATAGGAAAATAAGATAACAAGAAATAGTAAAATCAAAAAGAAACTGAAGCTAGAGTATACGTTACACCACATACTGAGAGAACTAATTGAAAGAGTGAGGGAATATGAACTTCCATTGTGCATGACTTTTATCGATTATGAAAAAGCCTTTGATTCGGTGAAATCAGCAGTTACAATGGCTCTGAAATCCTGCGGAATTGAAGATGCATACATTAATATTATTAATAACATCTATGAAAATGCAAGTGCAAAGATTCGGCTGTTTGAAAATACAACACACATAAAAATTAGAAAGGGAGTGAAACAAGGTGACACCCTATCTCCGAAGCTCTTTAATGCCACATTGGAAAATGTCTTTCAATCACTGAACTGGGAAAACAAAGGGATAAAGATTAATGGAGATTATCTAACCCACCTTCGTTTTGCTGATGACACAGTCATTTTTGCAACTACCCCATCAGAGCTGCAGAGTATGATCCAGGAACTTGCTGACAAGAGTAAAGAAGTGGGATTAAAAATGAATTTTCAGAAAACAAAAGTGATGTACAATGCTTTTACAAGAAATGAAGATTTATCGATTGATGGAGAAAAGCTGGAGATAACAGACACGTACGTTTATCTTGGACAGCAGATATCAAGTGAGGATCACATTGATGAAGAAATTAATCGGCGTACAAAACTTGCCTGGAGAGCTTTTGGAAGAAACAGCATAATTTTCAAGAGCAATATGCCATTATGTCTTAAAAGAAAAGTGTTTGATCAATGCATCCTTCCAGTGCTTACGTATGGCGCAGAGACGTGGACCTTAACTAAAAGAGACATACAAAGGCTGCAGACAACTCAAAAAAGCATGGAGAAGTGCATGCTTGGTGTAACCAGGAGAGATAAGAAGAGGAACATTTGGATCCGAAAAATGACAAGAGTGGAAGACATCATGGTCAGAGTTAAATCCCTGAAATGGCAATGGGCTGGACATACTGCCAGAAGGACAGACCATCGATGGACAGCTGAAATTTTAGATTGGATTCCAAGGGACAGGAAAAGACCCAGAAGAAGACCACATGGGCGATGGGTGGATGAAATTCGAAAGTATGCGGGAGTGACATGGATGAGACTGGCACAAGACAGACCGTTGTGGAGGAAACTTGGGGAGACCTTCGTCCAGCAGTGGATCGATAATGGTTGACAATGATAATGATGATGATCACTCCATGCTGCACTGTGGGTTTGATTGCATTGAACAGCATGATGGTCACAAAATGTATTGGCCGATATCACGTGACCGTGTCTTGTAGTCTTTGAAACTGATGTACTGCCTTTAAAATTAAATCATGCATTATCCACTTCATATTCTGTCTGATTTTCGTCTCAATCTTTCTCGGTGAGACAATTTCTGTGGCGGCCAGTGAGTGAATAACTTATATACACATTGTGTTAGCTTGATGGTAAGTGGGTAGATAATGGTTTGGCGATTAAGCTTTCCCCTTTCTTCGTGGTTACTGTTTTAAAATACTCATTCAGGAATTGTGTGTCTGGTCATCAGCAAGGTTGAGAAAATGTGGGGGTTGAGGAGTGACATCGTGATATAGCGCGGGAAGTTCCGGTGGTCTAAGAACTGACTTTTGACCATTCGTTCGAATTGGGTCCATGTTCGAATCCTGGTGCGGCATGGATGTTGTGTGTGCGTGTGTGTCTTACGGCACTGGTTCCCTCCCTTCCCTAGAACCAGTAACCCTAAATTATGAACGGGTGACAGCTTATGGCCCACTGAGTTGCTCATCGTGGTCGTTAGACCTGCAATAAAAAAACAACAGTCAAATACATATGCAATTCATTGCAATGAGCTGCGCACAGTCGTAGTCATGAATATCTTGGATAATGGAGATTACGATGCGGTTGTTTCCCCTTGTCTTCCTCATCAAGTGTCAAGGGGACAACCATCAGAAATGACTCAATACGTCTAGTGCGGATATTAGGGATCCATCCACGTATTTGCGTAACATTCGCAGAAACCTTGCAAAATTGCGAACTGGATGGTATGCAGTCAGATTAGCATTCGCAACAGTCGCCTACCACTCAAACACGAACCCGGCTATTAGCCACCTACTAATTTACTAGATGAGTTTATTAGGATAACAAATGTACAATTTCTATAGCCGTTAATGTTGTACTTATAACACTGCGGGTTCTGGATGTGTTTCATTTGGGTTAAATACATTTTTCACATTGCGATCGATGTATGTATAATTCGTTTTCACACAGGCTGAAAAAAAATCTGCTCTTGCCACCCGTGGAATAGCCTAGATCTCGAAGTCTTTCCAAATTCAGCAGAATACTACACTCCAAGCCAATTTAAGAGTGTACAATTGTGAAAGGTTGGAAACACAAGAATGGTATCAGTCCGCGTCATACCCACTCCTGTTGTATCCTTGCTGTCAGGCATGATTCTTACACTAGCAGCCTCGTCCCGAGTTTTTTTTTTTTTGATTGGAGGTTTAACGACCACCGTGAGCAACTCAATGGGCTATAAGCAGTCGCCCGTCCCTAATTTAGGGTCACTGGTTCCAGGGATGGGAGAGAGTTAGTGCCGTAAGACAAACACAACACCCCATGCCTCACCGGGATTCGAACCCGGACCCCGTTTGGACGAATGATCAGAGGCCATCGCTTAGACCACTGCGCCAGCGGGGCGGCCGTCCCGAGTTTATATCTGGACTTCGAAGAAACTTACGGCTGCTTAAGTACCTCCTCCTCTCATTTGTCCGATTGTCAATTTACTCTATGTTGCGAATGCTGAAAGAACTATTCCATGTCTTCCACCCCGTCGCCTCCCAGTGAACATTACGTTTCCACCTGGACAATCAGGGTCTGAAAGTACGAGGCTCTTGATTGAGTAACTTCTCATGTAAAACCTATTTCTAATACGCTCCGTCATTTAGAAAAATTTGCCTTAAATAGCAATTCTGCTTAAAAAAACTGCCGATCAAGTAAAAATTAGGATTCTGAGGAGTAATTCTGTAGCTTTTCGCTCTAAACGCAACAGCAGGACCATAGCAAGCTTTTCCTAACTGGGAGAGCGAGACTTGAAATTACGCCCCTTCGAGTTACACTCAAATAATACGTGGGTTTTACTTTTTCACACACAGCCATTATACGAGAGTATTATGATCATTCAAAAATCGCACTTCAGGTTTTTGACATAATTTCATTAAAAAAGTAAAAACTAGGTAAATACACAAGAACCACAGGTTGTAAATACCGAGTAAAGCGTAAACGTTATGCGAACGTCAACCCGACACTCCAGAGAAATGCAGAACGAATGAGTATCGGATAGTGAACTTAACAATAGGAAGAAGCTTTAGGGATAAAGCTCGGAAAAATCCCCTTCAAGGTAAATGCTCAGAGAACTTTCTGCCATAGGGCACAAATTATTAATTAGTTCTTCATCCCAACGACATGTTCGGAAAGATCATGGAGGTTAGGCATATCAGCATATCGTTTTTTATGCTTCTATTCACTGTTTTGGAAAATTCTCTTCAGGTATATGAGGTGTACACCTCGTAGTGTATGCGCCCTGGTTAACTGCATGAGGCTAATAAGTCTTTAAAAAGAAAATACTGAAGGGTGTAACTTTCTTTTTAATTACAATTTTTATTTTTTACATCCCCAGAGCATGAATTTACGCCCCTGGAATGACCAATCTGGGAGGGCAACCGCCCCCTACCTCCCACGTAGCTATGCCCCTGCGCAAGAGACTACTTTTCATAGCGGAAGTAGCTGTTCCGTATCTTCCATAGTAGTACACTTAAGTTTACTTCGAGTGTAAAGTAGTGGCAGGAGTTCCCTCAGTTTCAATTTCGAGTAACATGGAGATCGCTTCAGTTGCTTTTAATCCTTTTTAGCGGCAATGACGTAGAATTACGCAAAATTCATTACTTAATTCACTCGTTGCAAAACATTTCAAATATTACTAAGATACACTATCTGATCAAAAGCATCCGGTTAATTGCCTATCCACAAATTTCCTGCAATAGAAAAGGAATTATTATCGAGTTGGTCCCCACTTTGCTGCTATCACAACATCCACTCTTCTGGGAAGGCTTTTCACTAGATTTTGATTCGTTACTGCAGGAATTTCCCTTCATTCTGCAGCAAGCGCATTAATTAAGTCGGTCGCTAATGTCTGTCTCTCAGTCAGGGTCAAAATAAACCCAAAGGTATTGTGTAGGGTTAAGATCGGGAATCTATGCAGGCCAGTTCAGTTCTTGCACACCCATCTCATCAAACCATTCCTGTATGGACCTCGCTTTGAGGATGGGGGCATCGTACTGTTGGTAAAGGAAAGAGCCTTCACCGAACTGTTGCCATAATGCTCGGTGTACAGAATTGTGGAGAATGTCATTCTAGGCCGCAGTGTTAAGAATCACGGGCGCTGGACTTTGGGTGACAAAGCCAAACCATGTAAAACAGCCCCAGAGTATGATGCTTCCTCCCACTAGTCTTCATCGTTGTCCCAATATTATCGGATAGGCAGCGTTCCCCTGGTATCTTCTGCACCTAGACTCGTCCGTTAGACTGCTAGATGGTGAAGTGTGATTCATCGCTCCAGTGAACACGTTTCCATTGTTCCAGAGTCCACTCCAACCAGCACTTGGCGTTGATATCGTTGATGTTAGGCTAGTATGCGGCAGTTCGGCCATTGAAAACCATTCCCTTCAGCTCTCGACGAACCGGTATAGAGTCGTTGTTACTTCCTGAAGCATTCTGGACTCTGTGGTGAGTGCTGCAACCGAGGATAGGCGATTCTCTCACCATCCGCTTCAGAATTGTGGAGAATGTCATTCTCAGATCCATGGATCCTCGACGTTCCGCTTCGGTGACCAGGTCGCGATTTTGCTGTTTTTGTTACTAGGTATTTCCACTTCACATTTGATCGGGGTAACTGCAACAGGACAGAAATTTCCCGAACTGACTTGTTGCTAAGCTGGCATTCTATGACCGTACCACGTTGAAAGTCACAAGGCTGTGCCCTACGGCCCACTTTGCTGTTCATGCTAGCCTGTGATGTTTTCCTGGTCACGTACGTCTTTTTGTACAATGTACTTTTATGAGCTGTGGCTGTGAGGTGTATGGGCATTACTCAAAATGGGTGTCAGATACTTTTGATCATATAGTGAGCATGTGATAGGTATTGACGGGCACAATGGACTCTATACACTCAGTAGACAAAACATTCAAGATAGGGGTGATGGGCAGCTGACAGGGTCATCCCCTCCCCCGGGCGAAGTGGAACATATCCAAACCAAACTCAGCTGATAAATAGGCAGAAAGCAGGGCTTTCCAATAGTATGTCGCAATTGACGAACATGGGTAAACGTGGGGATCTGAGCGACTTTGGTAGTAGACGCATTGTTGACGCAAGACAGATGGGTCATTCTATCGCCCAAGTGGTAAGAGCCCTAGTGCATCCGTATCAAGAGAGTACCCCGCGAGTGTACCATCGACTGACGTACCAGCGCCCAGAGAGTAAGAAGTGGCCGACCACACGCCATTGATGACCAGGGTCGACGTAGAATATCCAGGCTCGTACAGACTGACAGTTTGACAGCGGCGGCACAAATCACATCCAGGTTAAATGTTGGAGGCACAAGCATCATCAGCGAGCAAATGGTATGGCGCACGATGCATTCCCCTGGGTTACGGGAGCCGACGCACTACTCGTGTGCTACTATTGACTGCTCGTCATCGGAAATTAAGCCTCGCTTGGCGCCAGGAACATCGAAACTGACATCTGAAGAGTGGCGTCGCGTCGTGCGGTCCGGTAAATCCCGATTCTAGCTGTACCGAGCTGATGCGAGGGTACAGGCGTGGCTTTGACAGCATGAAGCGATGGTCCTGTCGTGCCAGGTAGCTCTGTTAAAGGCTCTGCTATGGTTTGGGAGCCTTCTCATAGGACACATTAAGTCCTTTAGTGTGTGTCTGGAGAGGTCCTTAACCGCTGGGCGTCACTAGCACCAGTGTTGGCTGATCACCGACACGCTTTCATGACCTCCGCGCATCTTTCGGCCGATAGCCTCTGCTTCAGTAGAACAATATGCTCCTCTCCTACCGTACCGCAGCCGCCCAAGCATGGATCGAGGAACATTCCTCTGAGTTTGGAACCATCCACTGGCCCCCAGGGTTCCCGGATCTAAACCCTTTGGAAGCTTTCTAGGATGCCGTGGAAGGGAGCATCAGATCCATAGATCCTGGACGGAAGTCTCGGGCGGAAATGTGGACAATGCTGCAACAGACATTGCCTCCGGAAACAGTCCGGCATCCGGTGGAGTCGATGCCTCGGCGTGTACAGGATGTTATTTGCGCGAAGACCAACGCGCTGTTAGGCAGGTATCTCTAATGTTTTGTCCATTTAGTGTACTTTTCCTTGGTCTTACATGCTGATTCAACTAAGTGATGTGTCAACGCGCAAACTTTGAACGGTGAAAAACGCAGAGAATTATGAATCATTCTAGTGAAAGGAATCATTCCGGACAGAAGAACTGCTTTCGTTTAGGCAATGAAACTCGTGTTCAGGTAAGAGGAATAAGCGAATTAAATGGTTTAGAGCGGCGTTAATATTTGGTTGAACTTTTTTACCTTCTGAAATAGCTGAAAACAGAGAACAGATAAAATATGAATGAAGACAGTCGGTAATAATAGGTAAAGGTTTACGACTGGTGCTATAATAACCATATCATCTGCAAACCTGTATGCTTGTGAAAACATATTACCGAAGGGATGTTGAAAATTTATCTAAGGCAAAGAAGATTATTATTTTTTTTTATGAGCAGACATTTCCAGATTGAATACGTTTTTTTTTTTTTTTTTTTTTGATAAAAAATTTCTTTTCTGTGCAAAGAACATTTAAACTGTTGTTTACGGTTCCCAACCGTAGGTTGAAGAAGCGTTTGTGCTCCAGCTTTGTCCATCTGTCTGTCCGTCGGCACGATAACTCGCGTAAAAATGGTTCGATTTCGATGAAATTTTAGTATGTGCTAGGGGACCACGTGGGAACGAACCCTATTGAAAATGTGCGAAATGGGGGCAAAGGTCAGCACAGGAGCCGGATCCATTCCATTGCACTTATGCGTCATAGCTTATGTAAAAATTCTTCGATTGCGTCAAAACTTTAGTATAATGTTCCGGAGGTATACTGAACCAATTCTGTTTAATACACTGCTGGCCACCCAAAATGCAACACAAAGAAGGAAGCATCCGATCGGCCTGAAATTCGCAGCATGCGTCGCCCGCGAGAGGACATGCAAATGATTAGCATTGCAGGGCATATGCAGATCATGTGCGCCTGGCACGCCACCGAGAAGCACTATAAGAAGGGTGCACAGAAGGCGGGGTGTAAGTAGTGGAAGTTTGTTGTGCTGCCGGACTTGTGCGTGGGTAGCTTCCTGATGCCTCGTCGCAGAATAAGGCAGTCATTCCAGCACGTTTCGGAGTTCGACAGAGGACAAATAGTGGCTTATCGCGACAGCGATTTATCGTACCGAGACATCGGCGCCCGCGTGGGACGACATCCAGCCACAGTGAGGCTAGTATGGATTCGGTGGGTGCAAGAGGGACGGACGGACCGACGTGAGCGATTGCCGCAGCCGCGGCACACCACATTACGAGAGAACCGGCATGTTGTGCGGCGGGCATTGACGGCTCGCACCGCCACATCACGAACGTTAGCGCAGAAATTAGGGTGTGTTGCGCAACAACCTGTGTCAGCACGTACCGTTCGACGTCGTCTGCAGGAGTGGGGACTTGTCGCACGGCGCCCATTGCTCCGATTACCATTGGCGTTACACCACCGGCGAGTGCGGCGGCAATGGGCCGTTGAACGCCGCACCTGGACTACGGAATGGCACGACATTGTCTTTTCCGACGAATCCAGCTTCTGCCTGCAACACCAAGATGGCCGGATCCGCGTGTGGCGGCACCGCGGCGAGAGACTGTATGACGACTGCATTATGCATCGCCATACGGGTCCGTCGCCTGGCGTTTTGGTTTGGGGCGCAATTGGATATGACACCCACATCTCTCTGGTACGCATCGCCGGTACACGCAACAGCCACCGCTACATCTCCGACGTTTTGGAGCCTGTAGTCCTTCCTTACCTGCAGGACCTTCCAGCGGCCACGTTTCAACAGGACAATGCGCGCCCGCACGTGAGCCGCATCGTGCAACAATTCTTCACGGCCCACCAGGTGTCACTGCTGCCGTGGCCCGCCTGTTCGCCCGATATGTCGCCCATCGAACACGTCTGGTAGCTGATCGGCAACCGAATGGCCCGGAAAGCACCACCCGCGGCTACGCCTGATGAAATGTGGCAACGTGTGGAAGCAGCCTGGACCGACATACCCCAAGCCCACATCCAAAGCCTCTTTCGTTCGATCCCGTGGCGTGTAGCGGCCGTTATTGCCAGCCATGGGGGCCACACGAACTATTGATGTCTGCGTGTTCGGCGAGCCGCACGGGCCTGTAAGCTCAATCGTTCCATCTTTGTATCTGTTGTTATGTGTCCAGTAAATCTGGCTTTGCTATCTCGTGTCCTTCTTGGTGTTGCATTTTGGGTGGCCAGCAGTGTATTATCGAAATGGGGTCAAAGGTTAGGGCACAGGTGCGAGATTTTTTCCACAGCCATTATCCTCATAACTTGAATACAAATGCTTCTATTGCGACAAAACGTTAGTACGTTGTTGCGGAGTTATACTGAACCAATTTTGTTTAATATAATCGAAATGGGGTCAGAGGTCAGATAACAGGAGCGAGATTTATTCCACAGTCATTATCCTCATAACTTGAACAATGATTTCTGGTATGTTGGAAAGCGTATCATAATGAATGCATTGCATGATTTTACTAACTTGTTTACACTATGCGACAGATAAAGATAGCTTAGCATTCAATTTTCATTTGTTTGAAGAAAATTATACAGATAAACTATTGTACTAATAAACAAAGTAAAACAAAACAGCACTTGAGAACACGAGAACAGAGAATAAAGAAAAGTTTTTACCTGAAAATGGTTGTTCATGGACACTAAGCCGTAGTGAATGCCAACGCCCAGAGCACGGCATTCGTGTGGCCTTGACAACGAAGGGTCAAATATGTGCCGTGACTTGTCTTCAAGCTTCTGCAGGTATTGAGTAGCAGCTTCTTCCCTTAAAGGCGATCTTTCCGGGCCTAGAAGGCCAGTGAAGGAAATGTAATCGCCTAGGAACATCGCTGCATAGTCGGGAATTTCGTCGTCTATGTACTCATCGTTCGCGTCGTGAGACTCGCTATTTGCTGCCTCGGAAGTTTCGTCCGAGGTGCAATAGAGAGAACTCGGAATGATATTCAGATGTTCCTCCAGATTCGAAAGGGAGTCAGCCGATCCCGTTGAGCAGGTCCTGATGCAGGGGTCGCTCATACTGCGCAGGCGCCAAGGCACTGGCTCTCTTCTATGGTCGGACGTCTTCAAGCACACAAGAAGATCATCCGATATACCACTGTCGTCTGTTTGTTGTGACGTCATGGGACGAGATGACTCCCTGGGCGGCTCTTTCCAGGAAAGCATGTTATCAGAATCCGGAGCGGAATCAAAACCTGGAATTCGAAGTACGGTTAAAAAGAAAATGGCAGAATTACAACGTTTTGTTTGGCAAGTTCGTAATCTTTAGGTAAAAAGATGAAAATTGTTAGATCCATCTTGAATTGTGAGTGAATGTGTGCGTGCAGTGGACCAGAATGGGAGCGCAATAACTGTACAGAGTGATTATTCAGGTAAATGCAGCAAAAAATGTTTTCTGATAGCTTTTAGTGCTCATTTTTCGAGGTATGCGACTTCAAAGTCATGCACTTTTGACGCTGTTTGATGGTAAGCAATAACGTCGTGCAGAAACGAACTGGACAGTTCTCGCGACTGAAAGCTTGTTGAAAGTACATTCGCCGGCATTATTGTACAATAGTTTCTTAGAATGTGTGATTTGGTCATTATGTTTCATACGCGGGTATCGCGGTGGCTAAAAGACTCGTCAGACGAAATTTGAAAAAAGAGAGAGAGAATTTAACTTTTATTGCTAAAAGTCAGTGGCGCACACAGGATTTCCTTATGGAGGTGGCCCAAAATATTGAAGATGCAAATGAAAATACTCCGGAGGGAACATCTCCGAAAAAACTGGGAAATATTAAAAATATCTCCGCCATATTAAAATGCGTTTCGAATTATTCGTAAAATATATATATAAAAAGATATGCAAATATACAGTATTTTAAAATAGGCAGCTGACAACTAAGAAAGAAGGATCAAGCAATACTCACGGGGAGAGTCCAGCCCCCGGGCCACTCCCAGTGAGTGTGTCACTGATTAAAGCAAACCATACACTTTGTAAAATTACCAGTCGTCCGCGAATATGTCACATGGGTTAAATGAAAACTTGGCAATATTGTTACCAATGACCAAAAGATTTTGTAATAGATGACAGCACGATACAGACAAGCTTAGTGACGTCAAAGTAGCAGTGTAAAGATGGCCGCCCCACTTGAGACCTGCATCAAAGAGGAGCAACCTTCTGTCATCCGTTTTTTTGAGCAGTGAAGGCGTGGAACCTATTGAAATTCATCGTCGAATGAAGTTGCAATGTGATGATGATGCATGTATGACAATCCAGCGAGTGTAAGAACGGACTACCAAGTTCTGAAACACATCGTGGGTTCTGTGATAGATTATCTTCGACCGGGTCAGGCACACAGAGTAGTGACAAGAGTCCATTACAGCAGTTGAAAGCATTGTGATGGGAAATCGCGGAGTGACGGTGGATGAAATCGCCGCACTTTTGAACATCGGTTATGGTTTAGCGCGCCACATGATCCATGATGTTCTCCAGTTCAACAAAGTGTCTGCAAGATGGGTGCGAAGCCAGATGACTCCAGAATTGAAACAACGACGTGTTGATGCCCGTCAAGAAAATTTGCGGAGCTCTGAAGCAGAAGGGGATGGCTTCCTACAGAGAATTGTTACTGGAGATGAAATCTGGATTCACTATCATCAGTCAGAAACCAAGAGAGCAAGCAAGGAATGGCGCCATTCTTCCTCACCAAAACCGAAGAAGTTCCTCACTCCGCCAACTGCAGGGAAAGTTACGCTGACTCGTTTTTGGCATGAACAGGTCCTAATTTTGGAGCACTACATACCTGGGGGAGTACTGTAACCAGTGGCACATATGCAGATCTTATCAGGAATCATCTTCGACATGCCATCAAATTCAAACGACGTGGACTTCTGAGTACTGGTGTCTTGTTGCAACTTGACAATGCCCGGCCGCATACTGCCCTTGCAACGGTTGCAACGATACAAAACCTGCACTCTGAGTGTCTTCCACATCTGCCGTATTCACCAGACCTGGCCTCAAGTGATTACCACATCTTTGGACCACTCAAAGATGCGATGGGAGGAAAGACTTTCAGGTCCGATGAAGAGGTTCAGTAGGTGGTGCATGAGTGGGAGCACACGCGACCGAAAGAATGTTTCTCTACAGGAATCTACGCACTTTGTAAGCGTCACAGGACTTGTATTGTGCAAAATGAAGATTACATTTAAAATGATACAGGTGTGTACACTTTTGTTGAATAAATTGTGAGAAAAAATTATTTAAGGTTTTCATTTGACTCCCCCTTGTGCATTTATATTCGCCTAGCCCTTGTTGTCGATGGATGGATTCCCCCCCCCCTTTAAGCTTTAGAGTAATATCCTTGAAATCAGCGGTTCATCCAGGAATTTCATATGGGGGCTGAAAACTTGGTGCGGGGGGTAAGGTGTGTGAAAGGATATGCTTTGAAGGCTGAAATTTTTTATCGATATGTATCTAAACTTTAAACATAAGATTAAAAAGTACGAGAAATCTCAAAAAATGGAGAACTGCTGATTTTTTCATGGTTAAGAATGGTTAAGTTCACTGTAGATTTGTAAACTACGATATTTTTTTACAAATACAGTAAGTATTTTTTTCGCGCTCTCGTCTATTTTACTTTACTACAGCGTGATTTCTCGATAGAAAAACATTTTTTTACTGGTACAAAGCTTGTCTTAAATTTCAAATTACATAATGCAATTATGATTGCTAAATAAATTAGCCGTTTGGTGTGAAAACTAATGACAATGTGTTAAAATGCATGAAATTTAAAGTTACTTCTTTCATAGACGAAAGAAGTAATTTTGCTCTATTTTTGAGAAATAAATATATAGTAAGTTAATCTCTACTTTTTGTATTTCCCGAAATTATTTCCATCCTCAAAATTTTTGTTTCCGTCAGTTTTTACGGATTACTGTACATAATTTAGTAAATATTCAAGGTTTGAAGTCTAATAACTTATAATTTATTTTATCAATAAACAATTCAATTTATAAAAGCTTGAAAAATTATTAATAGAAAAATATTAAAAAATAATTTGCAAAAAGCTCCTACCGTATGCAAAAGTATATACACTGCTGGCCACCCAAAATGCAACACCAAGAAGGACACGAGATAGCAAAGCCAGATTTACTGGACACATAACAACAGATACAAAGATGAAACGATTGAGCTTACAGGCCCGTGGGACTTGTGGAACACGCAGACATCAATAGTTCGTGTGGCCTCCATGGCTGGCAATAACGGCCGCTACACGCCGCGGCACCGAACGAAACAGACTTTGGATGTGGGCTTGAGATATGTCGGTCCAAGCTGCTTCCACACGTTGCCACAGTTCATCAGGCGTAGCCGCGGGTGGTGCTTTCCGGGCCACTCGGTTGCCGATCAGCGACCAGACGTGTTCGATGGGCGACATATCGGGAGAACAGGCGGGCCACGGCAGCAGTGACACCTGGTGGGCCGTGAAGAATTGTTGCACGATGCGTGCCACGTGCGGGCGCGCATTGTCCTGTTGAAACGTGGCCTCTGGCAGGTCCTGCAGGTAAGGGGAGGACTACAGGCTCCAAAACGTCGAAGATGTAGCGGTGGCTGTTCAGTGTACCGGCGATACGTACCAGATGGGTACGGGTGTCATATCCAATTGCGCCCCAAACCACAACGCCAGGCGATGGACCGGTATGGCGATGCATAATGCAGGCGTCATATAGTCTCTCGCCGCGGTGCCGCCACACGCGGATCCGACCATCGTGGTATTGCAGGCAGTAGCGGGACGTCGGAAAAGACAATGTCGTGCCATTCAGTAGTCTAAGTGCGGCGTTCAACGGCCCATTGCCGCCGCACTCGCCGGTGGTGTAACGTCAATGGTAATCGGAGCAATGGGCGCCGTGCGACAAGTCCCCGCTCCTGCAGACGACGTCGAACGGTACGTGCTAACACAGGTTGTTGCGCAACACACCCTAATTGCTGCGCTAACGTTCGTGATGTGGTGGTGCGAGCCGTCAATACCCGCCGCACAACATGCCGATTCCCTTGTTCGGTGGTGTGCCGCGGCTGCGGCAATCTTTCACGTCGGTCCGTCCGTCCCTCCTACACCCACCGAATCCATACTCGCCTCACTGTGGCTGGATGTCGTCCCACACGGGCGCCGATGTCTCGGTACGATAAACCGCTGTCGCGATAAGCCACTATTCGTCCTCTGTCGAACTCCGAAACGTGCTGTAATGACTGCCGTATTCTGCGACGAGGCATCAGGAAGCTTCCCACGCACAGGTCTGGCAGCACAACACACTTCCACTACTTACACTCCGCCTTCTGTGCACCTTTCTTATAGTGCTTCTCGGTGGCGTTCGGGGAGCACATGATTTGCATATGCCCTGCAATGCTAATCGTTTGCATGTCCTCTCGCGGGCGACGCATGCTGCGAATTTCAGGCCGATCGGATGCTTCCTTCTTGGTGTTGCATTTTGGGTGGCCGGCAGTGTAAAAATAGCAAGAAGAATCTTTTTATTTGAAATTCTCTTGGCGTTTTTTATAGTAATAAAATATTTTTACTCGTATTAAGAGTTTTTTCCCTTTTTCGCTAACAGCATAACCACCTTTTCTCTCTTGAAAAGAGAACAAGCAAGAAAACAAATCCGAAAAAATATATAATTACGTATGGAATGTAACATTATTTTACATTCTTTGGATGACTGACACTTCATACGACAGTGGAGAATTAATTTGTTTCTGACTATTGGCCCTACAGACAAATCGGTGAGTCTGGAGAAATTCGAAGCCGCTGTGGTGCAGTGGTAGCATGTCTGGCGCGTAACTGGAAGATTTAGTTTCGATTCTGGGTGGCGGCCAATGAGAATTTTTCCGTGACTCACTTATAAACGCGGAGAGAGCGATGACTTCTGTTTGATGTTTCTAATTCACGCCAGTTGTCTGCATTAATTAGAAAAATCGGTATTGGATTAATCGTACCATTGGGCGAATCGGCATTGGATAAATCGTATCATTGGAGCAGTTGCCATTGGATGAATCGTAATATTGGATCTACAGTCCGCTTTGGACGAAATTGTATTGTACCAGTCATCGTTGGAAGAGTCTTTAAAATCGTTTATTGCTCTCTTGCCGTGTCTGTCCATTATCGTGGCACATAAACAGTGCATCAATGCAAAATTAATGATTCCGGTTATTTGTATTAATAGTGAATTTGTTTTTTATGTATTTCACTTTCGTTCAAATTCGTGCCAATCATTGAAAATTTAGCCCAACTTAATTATTTCGTTTAATTAGACGAAAAACGTCAAGATGCTTGCTGCAATTTTAGAAAGAAGCATTCCTAATTACGAGAAAGGGTTTTTTCTGTTCTTTAAGGAGAGGCCAGACCTACATGCGCATGGTACACTGAGTTAACTTTTCATTAGGAGCACCTACCTAATAATGCGTTCGTCCACCTTTCTGTGCAATCACGGCTCGCAGACGCCTAGGAACAGATTCTACAAGGTGATGAACAGACCCAACTATACACAGAGTAAGCTTTGCATTAGGGATACCTACGTAATAACGCGATGGGCCACCTTTCTGTGCAATCACGGCTCACAGACGCCTAGGAACAGATTCTACAAGGTGATGAACAGACCCAACTATACACAGAGTAAGCTTTGCATTAGGGATACCTACGTAATAACGCGATGGGTCCACCTTTCTGTGCAATCACGGCTCACAGACGCCTAGGAACAGATTCTACAAGGTGATGAACAGACCCAACTATACACAGAGTAAGCTTTGCATTAGGGATACCTACGTAATAACGCGATGGGCCACCTTTCTGTGCAATCACGGCTCACAGACGCCTAGGAACAGATTCTACAAGGTGATGAACAGACCCAACTATACACAGAGTAAGCTTTGCATTAGGGATACCTACGTAATAACGCGATGGGCCACCTTTCTGTGCAATCACGGCTCGCAGACGCCTAGGAACAGATTCTACAAGGTGATGAACAGACCCAACTATACACAGAGTAAGCTTTGCATTAGGGATACCTACGTAATAACGCGATGGGCCACCTTTCTGTGCAATCACGGCTCACAGACGCCTAGGAACAGATTCTACAAGGTGATGAACAGACCCAACTATACACAGAGTAAGCTTTGCATTAGGGATACCTACGTAATAACGCGATGGGCCACCTTTCTGTGCAATCACGGCTCGCAGACGCCTAGGAACAGATTCTACAAGGTGATGAACAGACCCAACTATACACAGAGTAAGCTTTGCATTAGGGATACCTACGTAATAACGCGATGGGCCACCTTTCTGTGCAATCACGGCTCGCAGACGCCTAGGAACAGATTCTACAAGGTGATGAACAGACCCAACTATACACAGAGTAAGCTTTGCATTAGGGATACCTACGTAATAACGCGATGGGCCACCTTTCTGTGCAATCACGGCTCACAGACGCCTAGGAACAGATTCTACAAGGTGATGAACAGACCCAACTATACACAGAGTAAGCTTTGCATTAGGGATACCTACGTAATAACGCGATGGTTCACCTTTCTGTGCAATCACGGCTCGCAGACGCCTAGGAACAGATTCTACAAGGTGATGAACAGACCCAACTATACACAGAGTAAGCTTTGCATTAGGGATACCTACGTAATAACGCGATGGGCCACCTTTCTGTGCAATCACGGCTCGCAGACGCCTAGGAACAGATTCTACAAGGTGATGAACAGACCCAACTATACACAGAGTAAGCTTTGCATTAGGGATACCTACGTAATAACGCGATGGGCCACCTTTCTGTGCAATCACGGCTCACAGACGCCTAGGAACAGATTCTACAAGGTGATGAACAGACCCAACTATACACAGAGTAAGCTTTGCATTAGGGATACCTACGTAATAACGCGATGGTTCACCTTTCTGTGCAATCACGGCTCGCAGACGCCTAGGAACAGATTCTACAAGGTGATGAACAGACCCAACTATACACAGAGTAAGCTTTGCATTAGGGATACCTACGTAATAACGCGATGGGCCACCTTTCTGTGCAATCACGGCTCACAGACGCCTAGGAACAGATTCTACAAGGTGATGAACAGACCCAACTATACACAGAGTAAGCTTTGCATTAGGGATACCTACGTAATAACGCGATGGGCCACCTTTCTGTGCAATCACGGCTCACAGACGCCTAGGAACAGATTCTACAAGGTGATGAACAGACCCAACTATACACAGAGTAAGCTTTGCATTAGGGATACCTACGTAATAACGCGATGGGCCACCTTTCTGTGCAATCACGGCTCACAGACGCCTAGGAACAGATTCTACAAGGTGATGAACAGACCCAACTATACACAGAGTAAGCTTTGCATTAGGGATACCTACGTAATAACGCGATGGGCCACCTTTCTGTGCAATCACGGCTCACAGACGCCTAGGAACAGATTCTACAAGGTGATGAACAGACCCAACTATACACAGAGTAAGCTTTGCATTAGGGATACCTACGTAATAACGCGATGGGCCACCTTTCTGTGCAATCACGGCTCACAGACGCCTAGGAACAGATTCTACAAGGTGATGAACAGACCCAACTATACACAGAGTAAGCTTTGCATTAGGGATACCTACGTAATAACGCGATGGTTCACCTTTCTGTGCAATCACGGCTCGCAGACGCCTAGGAACAGATTCTACAAGGTGATGAACAGACCCAACTATACACAGAGTAAGCTTTGCATTAGGGATACCTACGTAATAACGCGATGGGCCACCTTTCTGTGCAATCATGGCTCACAGACGCCTAGGAACAGATTCTACAAGGTGATGAACAGACCCAACTATACACAGAGTAAGCTTTGCATTAGGGATACCTACGTAATAACGCGATGGGCCACCTTTCTGTGCAATCACGGCTCACAGACGCCTAGGAACAGATTCTACAAGGTGATGAACAGACCCAACTATACACAGAGTAAGCTTTGCATTAGGGATACCTACGTAATAACGCGATGGTTCACCTTTCTGTGCAATCACGGCTCACAGACGCCTAGGAACAGATTCTACAAGGTGATGAACAGACCCAACTATACACAGAGTAAGCTTTGCATTAGGGATACCTACGTAATAACGCGATGGTTCACCTTTCTGTGCAATCACGGCTCGCAGACGCCTAGGAACAGATTCTACAAGGTGATGAACAGACCCAACTATACACAGAGTAAGCTTTGCATTAGGGATACCTACGTAATAACGCGATGGGCCACCTTTCTGTGCAATCACGGCTCACAGACGCCTAGGAACAGATTCTACAAGGTGATGAACAGACCCAACTATACACAGAGTAAGCTTTGCATTAGGGATACCTACGTAATAACGCGATGGGCCACCTTTCTGTGCAATCACGGCTCACAGACGCCTAGGAACAGATTCTACAAGGTGATGAACAGACCCAACTATACACAGAGTAAGCTTTGCATTAGGGATACCTACGTAATAACGCGATGGGCCACCTTTTCTGTGCAATCACGGCTCACAGACGCCTAGGAACAGATTCTACAAGGTGATGAACAGACCCAACTATACACAGAGTAAGCTTTGCATTAGGGATACCTACGTAATAACGCGATGGTCCACCTTTCTGTGCAATCACGGCTCACAGACGCCTAGGAACAGATTCTACAAGGTGATGAACAGACCCAACTATACACAGAGTAAGCTTTGCATTAGGGATACCTACGTAATAACGCGATGGGCCACCTTTCTGTGCAATCACGGCTCACAGACGCCTAGGAACAGATTCTACAAGGTGATGAACAGACCCAACTATACACAGAGTAAGCTTTGCATTAGGGATACCTACGTAATAACGCGATGGTTCACCTTTCTGTGCAATCACGGCTCGCAGACGCCTAGGAACAGATTCTACAAGGTGATGAACAGACCCAACTATACACAGAGTAAGCTTTGCATTAGGGATACCTACGTAATAACGCGATGGGCCACCTTTCTGTGCAATCACGGCTCACAGACGCCTAGGAACAGATTCTACAAGGTGATGAACAGACCCAACTATACACAGAGTAAGCTTTGCATTAGGGATACCTACGTAATAACGCGATGGGCCACCTTTCTGTGCAATCACGGCTCACAGACGCCTAGGAACAGATTCTACAAGGTGATGAACAGACCCAACTATACACAGAGTAAGCTTTGCATTAGGGATACCTACGTAATAACGCGATGGGCCACCTTTCTGTGCAATCACGGCTCACAGACGCCTAGGAACAGATTCTACAAGGTGATGAACAGACCCAACTATACACAGAGTAAGCTTTGCATTAGGGATACCTACGTAATAACGCGATGGTTCACCTTTCTGTGCAATCACGGCTCGCAGACGCCTAGGAACAGATTCTACAAGGTGATGAACAGACCCAACTATACACAGAGTAAGCTTTGCATTAGGGATACCTACGTAATAACGCGATGGTTCACCTTTCTGTGCAATCACGGCTCGCAGAAGCCTAGGAACAGATTCTACAAGGTGATGAACAGACCCAACTATACACAGAGTAAGCTTTGCATTAGGGATACCTACGTAATAACGCGATGGGCCACCTTTCTGTGCAATCACGGCTCACAGACGCCTAGGAACAGATTCTACAAGGTGATGAACAGACCCAACTATACACAGAGTAAGCTTTGCATTAGGGATACCTACGTAATAACGCGATGGGCCACCTTTCTGTGCAATCACGGCTCACAGACGCCTAGGAACAGATTCTACAAGGTGATGAACAGACCCAACTATACACAGAGTAAGCTTTGCATTAGGGATACCTACGTAATAACGCGATGGGCCACCTTTCTGTGCAATCACGGCTCACAGACGCCTAGGAACAGATTCTACAAGGTGATGAACAGACCCAACTATACACAGAGTAAGCTTTGCATTAGGGATACCTACGTAATAACGCGATGGTCCACCTTTCTGTGCAATCACGGCTCGCAGACGCCTAGGAACAGATTCTACAAGGTGATGAACAGACCCAACTATACACAGAGTAAGCTTTGCATTAGGGATACCTACGTAATAACGCGATGGGCCACCTTTCTGTGCAATCACGGCTCACAGACGCCTAGGAACAGATTCTACAAGGTGATGAACAGACCCAACTATACACAGAGTAAGCTTTGCATTAGGGATACCTACGTAATAACGCGATGGTTCACCTTTCTGTGCAATCACGGCTCGCAGACGCCTAGGAACAGATTCTACAAGGTGATGAACAGACCCAACTATACACAGAGTAAGCTTTGCATTAGGGATACCTACGTAATAACGCGTTGGTCCATCTTTCTGTGCTATCACGACTCGCAGACGCCTAGGAGAAGATTCTACAAGGTATTGAGCACCTCCCATACATAACTTGATCCATGTCCACTGCACAGCTCCGTCAGTTAATGCTCATTCCGCGGAGGAGGATCAGCAGTTCTCACACCCCGTTCTAGCATATCCCATAAATGTTCAATTGGGTTACAGTCAGGTGAATTTGCGTGCCAAGCCAATTTCTTGTGGTGTTCCTCCAACCACTCAGTAGTTATACGAGCCCGATGACACTGTGCGTTGTCCTGTTGAAAGATGGAACTATGGTCCGGGTAAACCTTCTGCATATATGGATGGAGATGGCCGGCTAACACGTCCCTGTAGTGTCCACCATTCAGTGTTCGTGGTGTGATAAACAATGGACCTATAGGGCTTACCAGAGAAAACTCCCCAGACTAGAACACCACCTTCATTGGCCTGTTGAACCCCAACTGTGCAACCAGGGGATAGGGCTTCCTTCTGTTTACGCCATATACGAACCCAGACATCAGCGTGGTGGACTCATCACTCCAGACAACCATCTTCCATCTGTTGAGGGTCCATTGCCAACGTTCCTTGGCCCATGCGAGGTGTTGTTTGCAATGACTGAGCATCATCATGGGTACCCTCACTTGTCTCCAGCTGAGGAACCCAAGGCAAAGCATGATGCATGTGGAAATACTGTAGTATGGGCGTTCAAATTTGACCTTTGTTTCTAATACATTAATTCGAAAAATTGTACGTATTATTATTGTGCGTTTGGCAATACTGGTATCTCACGATACCAGAACGCCACTTGCTTTGTTAATTTTCGTTGTCATGACAACTCCCGCATTGCAGAAAGAGAAATGGTGAGTGAAGGTGTTTCGACTTTGGTGCAGCAGAGAATAATTATCAAATTTCTTTGCAATGAAGGTGCGAGTGGCAGTGAAATTCACCAGAGACTTCAAACACAGTTTGGTGATTCGTGTCTGTCCCGGTCATCCGTCTTCGAATTGTGTAAAGCGTTCAAGGAAGGCAGACAAAGCATCGGTAACGGACCGCCCAAGGCACGACAGGCAGCTGCTGTTAACGACGCCATGACTGTGCGCGTAAATGAGCTCAAACGGAGCAACAGGAGGATTATTGTAAGTGATCTGAGCTCTGCACTGAACATCAGCGCCGGCAGCTTGCATACCATCATCCACGATAAGATGCATTTCAGTAAAGTGTGTGCTAGATGAGTACCGGAGCTGCTGTCCGACGAGCAGAAAGCCAGCAGGTTGCAAATTGTGAACATGTTGTTCCGAAGACAACAGAGAGAAGGAGACAGCTTCCTCAGACGTGTGATGCTAGTGGACAAGACATGGATTCACCACGATACGCCGGAAAGCAAACTTGAAAGCATGGATTGGAGACACAGTGACCCTCCCCCCCAATCAAGATCGGGGCATCAGCCACGTAGGTAATGGCTACGGTGTTTTGGACACTAACGGTATTATCCTTACGGATTTCCTGGATGATCGTCAATCAATAAATACCACCTATTACAGCGATCTCCTCAAGAACCCGCATAAGGCTGCACTGAGAAAGAAGAGACCAGGATTCCTCAACAGTGGAGTATGCCTTTTCCAAATCAACGCCAGGCCCCACACCGCTAAAGTGACTATAGAAACATTGGAGGAATTGCGATGGGATGTTGTACCGCACCCTCCGTACAGCGCGGATATGTCACCATGTGACTACCACCTGTTCTGCCCATTAAAGGAACTTTTGGGAGGGCAGAAGTTCAGATTAAATGAAGAGGTTAAAAGTGCCGCCCTTAGATGGTTTGAAAAACAGAGTAAAGAATTCTATAAAACTGGGATCCGGAAGTTTCCAGAACGCTGGAAAAAATGTGTGGACCACGATGGAGATTACCGCGAAAAGTAAGTGATGTAACATCACCTGTATGGTAAATAAATATCTGATAGTCCAGGTCAAATTTGAATACCCCTCGTATGCACTGCTGTTACAGTGGTGTGTGAACTGGTGACTATTGCACATCTTTGCTGAGATACCAGTGGTGACACCCGACGCTCACCTCTAGGATGAACTGGGTGTCGCTGACCAATGTGAGTCCTTCTGCTGGATGTCTGTGCATGGTTTATCCAGTCCTGGTGCACCCTTGATACAGTAGTACGAGAGCATCCAACAAGTGTGATTGACCAATGTGAGCCCTTCTTGTGGATGCATGGCTAACCCAGTTCTGGCACACCCTTGATACAGTAGTACGGGAGCAGCCAATAAGTGTGGCTGACCTATATCAGCCCTTCTGCTGCATGTCTGTGCATGGTTAATTAAATCCTGGTACACCCTTGATACAGTAGTACGGGAGCAGCCAACAAGTATGGCTGACCAATGTGAGCCCTTCTGCTGGTTGTCTGTGCATGGTTAATCCAGTCCTGGTACACCCTTGATACAGTAGTACGAGAGCATCCAACAAGTGTGGTTGACCAATGTGAGCCCTTCTTCTGGATGCATATTTAATCCAGTTCTGGTACACCCTTAATACAGTAGTACGGGATCAGCCAACAAGTGTGGCTTACCAATGTCAGCCCTTCTGCTTCATGTCTGTGCATGGTTAATCCAGTCCTAGTATACCCTTGATACAGTAGTACGAGAGCATCCAAGAAGTGTCGTTGACCAATGTGAGCCCTTCCTCTGGATGCATGGTTAATTAAATCCTGGTACACCCTTGATACAGTAGTACGGGAGCAGCCAACAAGTATGGCTGACCAATGTGAGCCCTTCTGCTGGATGTCTGTGCATAGTTAATCCAGTGTCTCTCGTACTACTGTATATCAAGGGTGCTGGATAGTTAATCCAGCACCCTTGACACAGTAGTACGAGAGCAACCGACAAGTGTGGCTGTTTCCAAAATACTGTCACCTGCCTTGTGGGTCCCCAACTATTTAGCTGCATTCAAATTGACTTAAGTCTCCACGTTTCCCCATTACTGGCAAACGTTTACTGATTACGTATAGAGGATAGGTGAGCACAATTTATAACAGCAGCACGTGACGTTGATATCACGTGATACTACGTTATCGCTCCGAATATGTAAAACGGTGGGTGATCTTAACGCAAAGCTAACTTAGTGCAAAGCACTGGATCTATGTCTTCGTTTCAGCAAATGGACCTTGCATTGTTTTTAATTGCAATATTAGTTATATTGCAGTAACGCGCTCTTTTAGTTTTGACTTTTTGGCTATTTTTCTTGTTCTTCGACATCATTTTTAATTGCAATATTAGTTATAACTGCAGTAACGCGATCTTTTAGTTTTGACTTTAACTATTTTTCTTGTTCCTCCTATAGCTATAAGTATATACATTATCTTCGTTGGCAATAATTGCCCTGATATCAATTTGGAAATGACGACATGGCATAAAAATAACTAAATCTTTGCATTACAGCAGCACCTTACGAGTACTACAAGAAATCTGTTATCTACTTCGAACGAACGCCTTTCTCTGTTGCGTAGGCAACTTTTGACTTGGCAGTGCTCTGCACTCAGAGCAAAATTTAGAATAATTCTTAAAACATTGTCATTTATTTATTTTTCATTGTACAGAGAAGCGTTCAATAATCTTTTTATCCCTCTCCCTAATGACACGAAGTTTCATCATTTTGTAGTTTCCATCGGGTTTCAGTAACTCGTTGCTTTAGTTAATTCACTCGTATTGAACTCATTGATGTTTAAGTGCATATATAATGTCAAGTTTTTTTTTATAGAAATCAAAAATTAGAAACGAAAACGGAATCAAAACAAGACGAAAGAATGAAGTGCACGCGACATTTATAATTAAAAAGAGAGAAAAAAAGGAGGATAAAGTTAAAACTGAACACACAGTTTTACAAACATAAGCATACAAGACAGCAATGTGTGACATACTACAGAGGTGATGCACATGTCAAGACGGCAAGTAGCGCTGATAAGTCCTAACCGGCGTAGCTTAATTGGAAAAGCAGTCGGCTCCGGAGCAGAAGCATGTGGCTTCGAGTTACGCCAGCGGCAAATTTAGGTTTCACAAATGGGCAGACTATTTTATAGACAGAAATTGACTATGAAGCAAGAGAAAAGGAATTTCATGAGCATTCCAGTTTTCAGCACTGTGCTTGGTCTACAACAGTCATTGTCGGCGACAAATGGAGAAATGACATTACTACTCGACTAGGTATGTCCCTTTTTCATAGATTATGGCAAGACCAGAGCAATATTTCAGACGCCACGTGATCACAAAAGACGTTTGATGAATGTAGCAGCATATTTTGCATACTTTTTTTAAATTCACGTTGTAGAATTTAAAAACGAAACTCTAAGGTATTTAAACTTCCTGTTACCAGTAGAATGTTCCTCAACCAATTCCGAGGGGAGGCACGTGCTTTCACTGAATGTCTTTGAAGACAGCCACTTATGAAATCGAACGGGCAATGCGTCAAGCAGATATCCCACATGGCTTTCCAGAGAACCATTAGACAAAGGCACCAAGTTCCATTCCACAGCCCTACAGCTTATGAACATATCAGGTTAAAGCAAGAATAGATCATATGTCTTTGAAATCGATGTTCATATTATGTACTATTTTTTCCTACTTTCCGTTAAATCACCAGGAGACGCAATGATGGATTCCTATGACTTTGGCATTCTCGAAGAGTATTTCGCAAAATGTGAACCCGATTTATAAATGTATTATGGAATACCAGCAGGCAACACTGGGGCATGAACCACAGGTTAAATCTTCCCCGTGACAATAAGTATACGCGCAGACCATGCGTGGTTGTTGTAAACTGCGAGAAAAGCGGGCTCGTTGACGCTTGTAAGGAAACCTGTTTAATAAACAAAATACTCTACTTGAGCTATGGTTTACAACAAAAAATCGGTACAAACACTGTAACAGGCATCTCTATACATTGTATATGTCTGGAAGCATTACTCCTTCCGAAACTCGGAGGTCATAAATTTACGTGCACCCAGCTCTCGTGTAAAATCAACACGTCGTGGGTCTTTTGCATTGTACACGTCGGCCACTCGCCGTGGTATCGATTTGACGTAGGCACGGCAAAGGTCTTGTGGAATGTTGGACCACGCTTCTTGAAGAACGGTCTTCAGCTGATCTTTTGCTCGGGGCTTGCATTTTCGCACCTCTTTCTTGAGAACACTCTACAGGTCTTCCATTGGGTTCAGATGGGGTGACTTTCGGACCCCATCCAGGACTTGGACCCCATTTTGGTGAAGCCAAGCGGAGGTGGAGCGTGCAGTATGCGGCTTGGCGAGATTGTATCTTCCTACTGACGAAGACGGGCCGGGTCACAGAAGACAGGAAGAGCTGTTGCAAAATTGCCTGTTAGCGTTGTGCATTGGCAACGCTAACAGTCAAATCAGGAACCAAATCACCAATGCTAGAATATCCAACCCCTTCCTCCCTCTCCCACTTCCACAGTGCCTGGGAAATTTGACTTCTTGCTTCACACAGTTTTGGGCGAGTCTTTCATTCGGCCGACGGATGACTTTTCGTCCGATGTTTCCATATAGGACTGGCAAAGGCGACTCGTCAGACTAAATAACCCTCCGCCATTGAGCCTTCATGCAGGATACTTGGTCACTGGCCCATGCAAACCGCTTCTTCTGCTGAACTGGCGTCAACATGGGCTTTCGCTTACTCTTGTACGAGCCGTAGCCCGTGTCGTGTAGGCTGTTGCTAGCAGTTCATCGAGATACAGGTTAGCCTATGCGTTCGCTCCACAGTCTGCAGCTTCCATGAACTTGCCAGGTCGGTATTTCATGACAAGACGACGCAAAATTCGATCTTCCCTGGCAGCGGTCGTTGATGGCAAGGGCACCCATAAGGACAGGAGGGGGTGGGTGGACCCCCAGTCTTTGGTACAGCCAAATTTTTGATAAATTTAAAACACAAAAACACAAGAAACCTTCTTTTAAAGCATTTTTAAAAATAATAAGATATTAATGATTGATTGTATCAATTATTTTTGCTGTATTTTAGTATCTTGTATATTTACTAAAATGTTTGACAGCCTTGAAGGAGGTAAGGATTTTCCCTAGCCCCCCCTAAAAGTACTCATATGGGCGCCACTGGTTGGTGGTCTACCGTTGCTGCATCCAGGCGGGATGGAATCGGTTTCCTCTTAGTGTTTGAGAAATGTTCTGACAGTAGACGCATTTAAACACAATTCCCGAGCAATCTGCCGCACATGTATATAGCTGATCCATTTCGTCGTTTCTGGAGGATCTCTTTATGTACCTGCGGTCCTAACCTCTGTCTTGCCATTTTCTCGAGTTTTGAACAACGTAGAGACTGCACCAGATTTTATAATCCTTCGTTTGCATATTGTCGACTGCGCAAGACACACACAGCAGCAAAAATTAGCTTGTACAGCAAAGCAACGTCTGGCGAGTTCTTGGTGCGCGCATATTGATTGCCTCAGGGTTTTGGTAGGAGTTATACTTCCAGGCATACATCAAGATGCCTATAATAGTGTTTCTCCCGACTTTTGTCGTAAACATAACTCAAGTGGAGTACTTTGATTATTAAACAGGTTTCCTTGCAAACGCAAACGAGTCCGATTTTCTTGCAGTTTACAGCAACCACGCATGAGGTGCGCGTACACTTATTGCCACTAGAAGGTAATTTCAAATATGTAGCTTCAGCGTTAAAGACTACGATACGGAAATATTGTCTTTGTACAAAGGAAACAAATAAAGCACCACTGATTTTTCCGTCGGGTAGACACATTATACTCCAAGATGGGACTTTTTTTTTGTAATATAGTTTTGTTTTAAAATCTAATAAGCAACCCAGCATATTATTTATTGTACGGCCTGCTTTTAGTACCGTAAGTAAGAAACTGACTTTCAAGATAAATCTTGATACCTTATGATTATAGCTTGCGCGTATTTTTGAAAAAGCCTAGTCTTCTATAAGCATTGTCTTGTCTGTCTACTCTTAATATTTTGCATAAGTCCAAAGAGAGAGAAATTTAAGAGCTTTTCGAAGTCTCATGAGTTCTCTCAACAAATTTTACAACATCCCTCCGCGATGGGAGATGATTCTCAGGTATTTATTTTCTGCTGACCTGCTTTGAAGAATTTTCTCTTGGTTCCAACTTCATCAGAAAATTCATTTTACCCTGAGGTAACACCAGGGCCGTAGCTACCGGGAGGACAGAGAGGGCGTTTGACCTCCCAGAATGTTCATTCCAGGGGCGTAAATTCATGCTCCGGGGGATGTAAAAAAATATAAATTTTAACTTAAAAAGGAAGTCGCACCTTTCAGTATTTTCTTTTTAAAGACTTTGGTTAGTCTCATACAGTATTTCATGCAATTAATCAGGGTAGAGAGTAACACACACTGTGAGGTGTGAACATTTTCCATGATGGGAATTTTCCAAAACAGTGAATGGAGGCATAGAAAACAAAATGCTGATATACCTAACCTCCATGACCTTTCCGAACATGTTGTTGGGATGAAGAGCTAATTAATCATCTGCACTCTGTCGTAGAAAGTTCTCTTAGTGTTTGACCTTGAAAGGAATTTTTCCAAGCCCTACCCCTAAAGCTTCTTCTTATTGTTTCGTTCACTATCCGATACTCATTCGTTCTGCGCTGGTTTGTTTTTCGTTCTGCATTTCTGTAGAGTGTTGTTGTAGTCTTGGTATTTACAACCTGTGGTTCTCTTGGGTATTTACCTAGTTTTTACATGTTTAATAAAATTATGTCAAAAACCTGAAATACGATTTTTTGAACGATCATAATACTTTTCTATAACGGCGGTGTGTGAGAAAGTAAAAACAAAGTATTATTTGAGTGGAACTCGAAGGGGCGTAATTTCAAGTTTCGCCCTCCCAGATAGAAAAAGCTTGCTACGGTCTTGGGTAGGTAGCACCATATTTCAAAAGATTCCAGGGATTTTCCCTCTAGGCTGTTCATAATCCTAGCTGCCGCCCTTGTGGTGCATTGGGGGCCGTGGATGGCCTAGTGGTCAACGTTCGTGACTGACACGGAGAAACCTCAGGTTCGATTCCAAGCAGGTACGAACACTCGAACCACTAAATATCCGCCGTGTGTCGTATGGGCACGTTAAGCAGTCGGACCCCGGGTACTGCCCTCCCGGTAAAAAATAAAGGCGTCTTCCTCCCTCTTTCTACTTCGCTTCCGTGTCACTATCCTATCGGGCAATCTAGCCCAAATCTCCTAGCTTTCTATTTCTATGGGTTGTTTAAGACCTAGGGTCACAGGTCAGATCATACGTGGAGGATTCTACTTTCCTAAAATCCTCCACATATGACCTGATCTGTGGCGCAGTGGTCTAAGCGCTGGCTTATTGACCATTCACCCGAGGAGGGTCCGGGTTCGAATCCCAGTGAGGCATGGATGTTGTATTTGTCTTATGGCACTGGTTCTCTCCCTTCCCAGGAACCATGGGCCCCAACTTAGGGATAGGCGACTGCTTATAGCCCATTGAGTTGCTCGCGGTTTTTGTTAAACCTTCAATAAAAAAAAAAATCAAAAAAAAATCCTAGCTACATTAAATTATGCCGCCCCAGTGGCGCAGTGGTCTGAGCGATGACTTCTGATCATTCGTCCGCGATGGTTCCGGGTTCGAATACCGGTGAGGCATGGAAGGTGTGTTTGTCCTACGGCCTTGGCTCCATACCTTCCCTCGAATAGGTGGCCCTAAATTAGGGACGAGCGACTGCTTATAGCCCACTGAGTTGCTCACGGTGGTCGTTAAACCTCCAATAAAAACAAAATCATTAAATTATGAGAAACAGGGTGTTTAAATTATTGTACAGATGACTTTACGATGTCTATGCATAAGTTTGTTGAGTCTAAAGACAAAAGCTACTATAGCTACCAAGAGTAAATTTTATATCTAGGAGTTTTATGAAATAATACTATAAAACAGTACATTTCACCTTTTCTTAAAGATAACTAAAAGTCGTTGTCAGTTTAAAAAGGTCTCAAGTTCCAAAGCATTCTATTGCTCCGAAAAATCACGCTAAAAAAATACTTAATTTTTGATAAGTCCTCCTACAGAAAAAATAAAAATAAAAGTATTACAAACCTATTAAAAAAATGAGATCCAACAGAAAATAAAAGTTACTAATTCACTTGCATTATTGACGAAAAAATATTTCATCATCGCGCAGTTAAAGTTCTACTGTGATTCCTGAGTATTTGTGGCTCAGTGGTTAAGACGCGCGGTTTCTGTTGAGCCAACCCAAACGAACTCGGTTCGAATCCCACCAGAGAAAAGGGTAAAGTATTAATTACCTGGTGTAACTGCTGAAAAAATCAGCGTTTTCGATTTTGCAAAATTTCTGTATAAATACGGAAAAAACCCGAAACGGGCTTTTCTGAAATCAACGGAATTACTGAATCTGTAAAAATACCGGAAGTTAAAAAACAGAGATTTTTTTAAAAACGGAAATTTCGGTAAAAGATGGCCACCTACTGGCAACTTTGCTGCACGTTATTTTCAGAAATTTTCCGTTAATTCACACCACTTGTTTTTTTACAGTGTACTGTCAAAAACTTCAGAAAGGACTCTTTGAGGAGTTAATGTTAACACGTCTTTTCTGTGCTTGCTGATTTCAGTGAAGGCACCACCGGCCATGTAACGCATATTGTATTTTAACTTTCCTCTTGAGTTTCTTCTTCTATGTAAATTTGAGTTCGTTCTCTTCGAACCTTAACGTTATGTCTTTTTTTCCTCAAACGAGAATGATGTTGGCAACACACTGAGGTCGGAACAAGAGTGACATATGTATGTGATAAGAAAGTTAGACAAAAAGACGATGCAGAGGTTGCTTTGTGTGTGGGCCGCAGGTGGCCTGGTGGTCAACGTTCGTGACTGTCACGGAGAAGACCTCGGGTTCGATTCCCAGCAGGTACGAAAGCTCGAGCCACTAAATATCCGCCGTGAGTCGAATGGGCACGTTAAGCCGTCGGAACCCGGGTACTGGCCCCGGTAATAAATAAGGGCGTCTTCCTCCCCCTTTGTACCTCGTATCCGTGTCAATTTCCTATCGGGCACTCAAGCCCAAATCTCCTAGCTTCCTATTTCTAAGCGTTGTTTAAGACCTGGGGTTAGACACTTCTTTCCTAAAATCCTCTACATATGATCTGATCTGATCTGCTTAATGCGTGGAGATGTTAGATCGTTACTACTGCAAACTTCTTGACTAAGATACACTATATTGACAAAAGTCACCGGACACCCCCTTCAAAAGCAAATGAACGGATCCGCTACGTTGTTAAGATGCGCGGTACAGCTGCAAACGGTATAAAAACAAGCCTGCACCGCGATCATATCGCACTGTGAGGTTGAGTGAAAATGTCGCGGCGGGAGAGAACTGACTTTGAGAAAGCAAAGATTGTTGGGTGTTATATTAGTGGGTTGTCCATAAGAGAAACCGAGAGGCGTTGAAACATACCCAAGTCAACTATTTTGGATGTACTGAATAAGTGGAAGACACATAGCGTGCCTGAAGCAACAAAACGTTCCGTCAGACCAAAGAAAATCAGTGATAGAGGACGTCGAAATCTCAGGAGAGTCGTTACAGCTAATCGACGGAGTACTGCACAAAACCTCAGTTACAGGTGAGTAAAAGTGCTGGAACATCGATATGTACACGTACCATTCGCAGAGAACTTCATTCCATGGGTTACCGTATTCGTTTCATCTCCACTTGGAATGCTACTCGTAGTTTAGCATGCTGTAAAGAACATTTATCGTGGACCGTAGATCAATGGAAACGGGTCCTATGGACTGATGAATCCAGATACACGATCCATCAGTCTGATGGTAGTGTGTGGGTATGGCGGTAACCAGGGGAACGCTATTTACCACAGTGTACTGTTCCTATGGTCAAGTTTGGAGCTGGCAGTGTACTCGTGTGGGGTGTTTTTCGTGGTACGGTCCCGGCCCATTGGTTATCGTGAACAAACCTGTTAATCAGCACGTCTATCTCGATATTCTGGACAATTATGCCCTACCAACTCTGTGGCAATACTATGGAACCGAGCCTTGTTGGTACCAGCAGGATAATGTACCGAGCCATAAATCAAGGACTGTTACAGCGTGGTTTGACAATAATTCTGTATCGTGTGTGGACTGGCCAGCACAGAGGCCTGATCTTAATTCCATAGAGCACCTATGGGATGAATTGGAGCACCGCTTAAGAAGTTTGGAACCAAGGCCTACTACTAAGCATCAGTTAGCGGCAGCATTATGTATTGAATGAAAGCGCATACCTATCGCTGTGTTCCAAAACCTTGTCGAACGCATGTCTCGAAAGGTCAGTGCATGCATTAAGGCCAAAGGTGGACCGACACCGTACTAATGTATGTCAATAAATGCTATGTTGTGTTTCTCCTCTAGGTGTCTAGTGACTTTTGTCAGTGTAGTGTATGTGAAGTGGTGTGTTTTGGATTTCGTCTAAATGTTGCTGGACCACTAAAAAGTTGACGTAAGTTAGACTTCTGTATATATTTGGTATGGCCTTTGTAAAAGCCTTACTCTAACGCGAGCTATCTGGCACAATTAATTGCATCGCATTTACCATTAGTTTAACATCTATACAGCCGGAAATCTTACATAACGTAAAAAGGGTTACGTTATAGTTGGCTGTCTTAAAATTTGGGAAACGTCTGCAGGGGCGCAAATCCGCTAGTAAATAAATAAATAAATAAAACATGAAACTGACCTAAACAATGAAA
This sequence comes from Macrothele yani, assembly GCA_039090855.1. Taxonomy (NCBI): domain Eukaryota; kingdom Metazoa; phylum Arthropoda; class Arachnida; order Araneae; family Macrothelidae; genus Macrothele; species Macrothele yani. The sequence continues at coordinate 6,053,990 of CM076994.1, read as the reverse complement.
ATTCATTTGACAAAATTGAAAGTATCTACAAGTTTATTAGCAACAGTGATAACAGTTGTGCTACCTGAATTCGTGTTAATATTTTGGTAAATAATACAGCTTTCTGAGGGTCCGGGAAAGGCTTACAAAGGCACTGACGAAGAGACAGAGGTCATACAGCATACATCACATAAGACAAGAGGCTACAAGTCACATCACATACACATAGCACATTAAAACGTTCCAAGCTGCGACACATCATCAGCGTGAAAAACGACCATGGAAAAATGAGATTCAGTACCTGAATAGTCTTGTGGCTGCACATCCATAGAAAAGTCCTCAAGTGTACGAAAGATATTCATATCTGTGTGACTAGCAGCATGGGAAGACGATGTTCCTTTCTCAGTTATTTCTACTCCAGCGCCGCCACTCTCCGTGGCCCGATAGGCATTCTCCCAAAACGCCACTTTTGATTGTACACTAACATACAGTGAAAGATTATCCCTCAACGATGACTCAGCAGTGAAGCCTTCTGGCTCGGGAGAAACAGAGGTACACTTCTCCCACTTAGAAATGTGATTCCTGACTGTTTTCCTGTCTTCATTCGCAGCCAGGGGTGGAAAAAGGACCTCCGCAGGTAAATGTCACTTGCTCTGTCCGCACTCGCGGATGGATACTTTACAGCTTTCTCGTGAAAGTCTTTGACTATTGCTTTCACTGAATTTTGCGGTACGAGTTCTTCATGTGCTGAACGGTGCTTGTCTTTGTAGCTTCTGAGCGAAAACTTGAGAGACTCTTCCATAGGGTTAGATGTTTTGTTGTTTTTCTCGTCGTTTATTTCAGAGCAGTGTTCATCGCTTGATGAAAACCGTTCACACTTCAAATCACAGTTGTTATTGACTCCCAGAAATTTCGTGGGCCAAGTGGAATCCGATGCACGCTTCTGAGATTCGGTGTCATCGCCAACACTCCTTCCCATACAACAGTTTTCAAACTGTCGCATTTCTGAGAAAGAAAATAATTCACTGTCACCTGCTGCATCAGCATTCTGATCTCCGATATCAAACTTACCAGAATTGAAAGACACCTCTTTGAAATCACAGTTTTTCGTTCTGTGGCGAATAGTTCTTAAGTAGGGATGAGAAAGTATGCGTTTAGTTTTGCTCTGCTTTAAACTGGTTTCAGCTTGAGTAGCTGCAGATTCTTGGAAAATTTGGTGAGTTTCTTCTCCTTGTTCAGTTTCATCTTCGCTACTGTGACCCGTGGTCTCATTTTCATTAGAGAATATTTTGCCGTGGCTGGGCAGAAGTGCCCTTGGGTTATTCGGTTGTGTTTTTCTCGGTATATCGTCGTCAGTGAGAAATAAAAAATTATCACACGCTTGTTCTTCGCAAGGATGCAGGTTTTCTAATTCATTCAAGACTACTCCACCGTCGCGGAGTTCTTGAAGATTATTAGATTGAACTTTAGCGAGGAAGTTCCGATTCTTACAGTGACCAAAATATTTGCGCGAAATATTTGTGTCATGTTCTTCCTGTGGCTTAACTGGAGTAATGTCGCCGCGTATGTTGCAATGTGTTGCAGAGATATTTCGATCACACACACTCTCTTTTGTGCTATTGCATTCATAATTACGCGCGGGACAGTGGTCAGAATCATCCTGAAATTTTTCCAACCCTTCTGAAATTTCCACTGTTCTACCAAGTGCTAGTTTCTTTGTGTTTTCATGCTGCAATGGAGGAATGCCTCGAGTTAAAACATTCTGATGCTGTATCGACGATGTGCTGTATTCACCACTATAGTTCTCCGTATTTTCTTTTGGACTAGTGCAATACTTGTCATTGGAGAGGTCTTCCTTGTCCGTTCTTATTTGTTCTTCACATGTAGTCGTGAGAGCCTGCATCGTAGAATAAAAATAACTTAATGGCTTTACAGGGAAGAAACCAGTTGTTTCTGTTTTATCGAGCAAAGTGGCAGGGAGAGCACTAAAATTTTTGACGATTTCGATCTGGGCATTTGCGAAACCACCAACGGTACTCACTAATGATGTATCATTTCCGGGGTCGAATGTTAGAATTTTGTCTTCCGAAAGGAATTCGGTCGTATGGTTTTCTACACTTGGAATCTGAATATCAATCAAATCAGAGTTTAAAAAGGCGGCTTGAGATATGCTGTCCCGGCACGATTCTCGTTTCTTTCCAAGAGGTGTGTCATCAAATTCAGAATCTGTTTTGCGCTCACTTTCAGTCGCATCAGAATGTATTTCAAGATGGAGACTTCTGCAAGCAGTTCGTCCATTTTGAAAAGCATTACTTTGCGTTTCTACAGCGTCGTTCGTTATAGGTCGCGGACCCGTTGCGTTCTTCTTTTGGTTAGAATTTAAACTGTTCGCTTCATCCAGAATCTCTGTCGTGTCTTTTGCACGGACATTTGCAGCTGTCACTGAACTCATCACAGCAGCGCTTTCTGTAGTAGATGCAGTTTTATCTCTGTAAAACACTTCGTCTTCTGATGAACTCACTTTGTCATCGTTTTCAGTACTCATACTCGAAGAAAAGGACTCAAACTGAGCTTCACCTTCGCGAACTGTTTCGAGTTTCGGAAATTTCGTGAAAGCGAGATATTTTTCTGACCTGGAATCTCCATTCTGTTGGCAGGAAATGCTGACCGAGGAGTCTTCTCCATCGTTGGAAGCGGATGTCTTCTGATCATTGGAACTAGCGGGTGGATAAGCACAAAAATCTGCACCTGACTCATTTGAAATGTTTTGGTCTGCATGGGCAGCGGAAGGCACGCTAATGGACGATGAACGTTTCTGCAGTCGTTCTTGAACATCCTCATCTTCATCAACACAGAGCTGCCTAAATAAACTGAGTCTATTCTGAGAATTAACATCTCCTACAAAACCCCAGCTGTTTCTTCTTGGACCCAGAACAGTACCACCTTCTGCAAAGTCTAACTTTCGAAGCGCAGGAGCTATCATCTCTGGGCTTTCGGCCTCGATGACGACATCTTTCTTGTCAATCTTAATTATGTACCGCAAAACTCGACGGCTCCTGACTTTACCCAGTCTTATTTCGCTTGAATCTGGCTCTTTGAATCTTACGGATGGTTTTCTGGATCCCTGTGTTGTTTGGGAAGTCTCTTTTCGCAGTATCGGAGGTCTAACGGCAGTGTTCCAGCTATTGTGGGGATCAAACGAATCCTCAATCTCTGCCTGAAAAGGGCTTCCTGTAACGTGCCGTCTCTGCCAAAGCACAGCAATCGTATGTGGCCCTTTCTTCAGTGGAATATATCCAACAGATACCAAGTCGTCTCTGATCTCGTATTCCAATGGAATCATTTTGGGATCCTTCTTCGCAGTCTCGTCCACAGTCCACTCTTCACCTTGAGATTGTGATCTTCTACGGTGTGACACTGTTGGTCTGGCGGAAGCCATACCAGGTAAAGCACTCTTGCGTTTGGGAGAACGCTTTGTGATACGCTCGCAACAATGAGTGTCGGAAGGTCCTTTAATTTCTATTACGACGTCAGGATCTGAAGGCGAGCTGTTGCTGAACACTATGAAGCTTGCTTTGTGACCGAGAAATCCGATTACGAGTCCTGTTCCTTGGGCAAAGCTATCATTTTCTATCAGATCTGGTGGTTCGTCATCTTCCGAAATTGTTTCTTTTGAGCTTCCATCATCTTCATCTTCACGGGACTCCACTTTTTCTTTGAGTTTTAGCAACAGATGAAGCAATTTCGTTTCAGCTTCCGGTGCACATGTAACTATGTCTTCAGGTGTCACATCCTGTGTAAGAATCAACATTAATTATTATCATAGTTTTTATTCTTATTATTATTTATTACAGTTATTATGTTATCATTCTCAAATCTAACAAGGAAGCCTTTCAAGTGTAACTCTCCAAAATTGAAGGAACATGGCCAGGAGATAGTACTAAGGGCAAAAACCAATAGGTGTATTTCCGTTTTGGCCCAAATGAACTGACAAAGGTGAACGAGTGGTCTGAAAATGGCCTTAGAGCACAAGTGGAAAAAATCATCGAACGTATCAATGAACAATAAATGTCAGTCAGAAAAATTCAACAACATGTTGTTATATCCGTGGATAAAATTTGGGTACTGTGAAAGTGATGATGCTTCTTTCGATAATGTTCAACGTATTTGTTTTTCAGATATCAATGACAATTTTCAGCAGTGTGATAACTTTGGGATCTTGCGTTGTTCTCATTGTTCCAAATTACTTTGCTTCGGTCATGTGTTCAATGCCACAAATGTTGATTTACAGCTGTAATAAAGAATTCTGTTGCTTTTTGTACGACATGAGCTTATTTTGAATCATGGGGACATAGCTGATATTTGGGGTTACATATCATGCACCACAACACATGTTAGATAATTTTTCGCACTTGTGCTCTCAGGCCATTTTCAGACCACTCGTTCACCTTTGTCAGTTTATTTGTGCCAAAAAGGAAATACACCCATTGGTTTTTGCCCTTAGTACTATCTCCTGGCCAAGTTTCTTCAATTTTGGCGAGTGACAGTTGAAAGGCTTCCCTTGTAAGTAGAGATAACTTATTACGCTACTCCACAAAAATCAAACAAAATTCTTACACTAGGTATATGAAAGGAAAATCAGCAATTTGTAACGAAAGCTTTTAGGCTTCACCTTTTTGTTCAAAAGCACTGAATTTATATTAACAAAATAACATTTCTTAACATTGAATACATTTCTATGAACTACAAGACAGTTTATCCGAATTGGGAATTTAGGCAATTTGCAGATTGCTTTACTGTTTTCAATTGTATTGTGTTTGAGAAAATATTTTCCTCACAGAATCCTCCAGATGTTCAAAGAAACGGTTATTAGAGGGCAATATATCAAGTTAATGACAGACAACTTCACAGAGGACGTGGTGCCCACCATGTGAGTGACATTTCACCTGTTGGGCTGCCAATCCACCGCTGTGGAAGATTTTCATTGAGGTAGTTTCTAACTTCCCGATGCCAGCGGGGCAGTGCTCCATCGTGTTGAAAAATAAAGTTGCCACTGTCTTCGTGCAGTTGAAGCATCAACCAAATAATTAACACATCGAGATAAGAACTTACGATTACAGTGTTTTCTTGGGAAAAGAAGGGGCCATACACTTTTTTAATCGGGATATAGCGAAAAACACATTAGCCTTTGAGGAATCCCGCACATGCTCCACTGTTGCTTTAGGATTTTCAGTGCCCCATATGCGCATGTTATGTTTGCTAACATTCCCTCGAATGTCGATTGGTCGCTTAAAATTAGACAATCACTAAAACTGTCTTCTTCAAAACGTTCCTGCATTTCTGTACGGAAATCGTAACGTGCGATTCTGTCATTGTCACTTAGACTTTGCAATAACTACAGTTTGTAGGGAGTCATTTTCAGCCGCTTCCTCAAAATTTTCCAAACAGTTGGTAGTGGATTATTTAACTCCCGATCCCCGCCATCACTGTGGATTTCCTTGGGCTGTGTTGGTAAATGGCATGAACATTCTCCACTTGTTCATCAGATATACTGTATGATACTGTATGCAATGACATATTATTAACTAAGTTAGAGAGGATAGGGATTAGAGGTGTTGCACTTAACATGTTTCAGAATTATTTACTGGGCAGGAAGCAGTTTGTTCAGATCCATGATCACTGTTCTAGAGTCTGTTTCATTTGGAGTACCTCAGGGTTCAGTGTTGGGTCTTATTTTGTTTTTGATCTATATAACCGATATTTTTCGGGTTTCTTCTGGTACTCACTTGGTATTGTTTGCTGATGATGTAAGCCAATTTTTCAGGGGGAATAACCTGAGGTGAGTTCATTCCTCGAGTAAATCTCGAAATTAGGAGTACTTTCGTTGGTTTGCATGTAATTTTTTAACGTTAAATGTTACTAAGACGGGGTGCGTGTTGTTTTCCAACATCAGGCCTCTTCCTTGTGATTTGAGTTATGTTTACTTAAATGATACGGCATTACAGTTCCAGACCACAGTGAAATTTTCGGGTGTAGTTCTGCATGAATCTCTCAGATGGGATTCTCAGGTGGATCAGCTTGCGGTATGTTTAAGATCTCGCATTGGTATGATTTCGGAGATTTCTGTTTTTTTTTTTTTTTTTTTTTTTTTTTTTGTTGTCAGTAAGAATTCTGTTAATTTTATACTATTCTTTTATTTTTCCTGTATTGTCGTACTGCATTTTAATATGGGGGCGACTACAAGGCGTAACATAGTTCGTTTATTTGTGTTGCAGAGGAAGTTTGTCCGATTGTTAAATTATTCGGTTGGATGGGAGGTTCTTTTTCGTCATTTTGAGTTACTAACTGTTCAGCAACTACATAAATGCAGATTGCTACTGATGGTCCATAAACGTATCTTTACAGGAAGACACTCCAACTTGATTGCATTACGGCGTACAACTCACTCCTATGATACCCGTGGTGGGTCGGGTTTTTCTGTTCCGTGGGCTCATACAGGTTTAATGTTTAATAATATCAATGTCTTGGGATTGCGTGAGTGGAATGGATTACCGTTGATTATTAGATCAGAGGCACCTTATCCGGTATTTAAGCGAGTGCTAAGGAGTTTTTTGACGGGAAATTGAATATTGTAATTTATTTGTTTATGATTTGTAAGAAAAAAAAATTATTGTAAAATTACTTTCGTTGTTTTGACTGGACTGGAATATTTTGTTTTTATTTAGAGGGGATCAGGAGCTTGTCAGGCAGTACTTCAGCCTTTTTTCCTGGCCACTTGCTGTACATCTAATTATTACTATCATATAATATTTGATTCATATTGACAATTGATATTAATTTTCAATAGAATGAGTTTTGTTGTTGTTATGCAGAATTTGTATTTATTGTGAAAGTTTTGGTGATTTGTCGTGTTTTGTGAGTTTCATTGGTGAATTTGTTTACTTTATTTGCGCAATTAGTTTACGATTGTGCAACATATTGTATTGTGACTGAGTATTATATTACTTTTCTATAATATTGTACAGCAGAAATTTTACAAAATAAATAAAAAAAAATAATAATAAGATACACCTGGTCTCTCTGGGCTTTTACCTTTACACAAACATCCTGTTGTTTCAAATTTCTTGTGCAAGTTATAGATGGATTGTCTATTCGACGGTAATTTCTTGAAACGCGTTCTAAAACGTCGTTGCACAACAATTACAGAATTCGTTTTGCTTAATTGAAGCATCCAGAACGCCTTCTCCACAGCATTTGCGACCATATTGCCTGACTGGTCACGTGACGGTGAAAGTGCACAATCCTTTAGTGACGCCACCTATACGATAAAATCGTTAGTATTGGTGATAGAACGGTGCATCGTGAGTGTTAATATCTTACATAGTTTTGGTTTTATAAAATATTGAAACTGTCTTTTGCGTAATAACCCTGTATATATGTGCGTTGAGATCGTCTTGACACGAATTTGCTGTTGTGATACCCATGAATCTTGTGAAATATATAGATATCGTCTTATAAACAACTAGGAGGCTATTAAAAGGTTGTAAGTTCCATTTCTTGCTTATCGATCTCGGAACCGTTAATAATAATACAAATGATATGTTCACATTTAAAGATATTTCAACACACAACAATCTAAAACGTCTCGAATTATATCAAAACATCCCAAATCCGACAGGAGTGAAATTGAAGTCTTATTTATCTGGGCAGTATGAACTGCGTCTGGACAACGTTTAGTGAACAGCGTCGATTTTTAGCACGTGTTTTTGCAAAACGAGATCGTGCTCATGTTATCAACTTATCCGTACGTCTGCCTGTGGACACCATATCTTTGCAACTATTAGTCCGATTTGAAAAATTCTGTTTGCGTTGGGAAGCTTGAAATGTGAGAATGATGATCCTTACGTTCCGTTTTTTAACTTCGCCAACAGAAGGCTTTAGAAGATGGTATCGAATTCAAAATACATTTTATTCCATATATTAGCTTCTAAATATCCGATTGAAGAAATTATTTTTCCTTTCGATGGTATTTACATGGAAGACTATTGTAAGAATTATCTTTTTTTCAATTAATACATAGGTTTTCCGCTGGGGAGCGTAAAGATAAATTGCGTCTTCCCGATATCGCTGCTTCTGAAACTCCGATTTAAAAAATTCTACCTGCATCGGAGACAGCTCCTGGTGGGAAATGTTTTGCATATAATTCATAATTTTTGGTAAAGAATGGTTTGGCCACCAGAGGGCGTAAGCGTTTATTTCTGCTTCTGATGTATTTGCAACAAAATCTGAGCTTCTGAAAACTCGATTGAAAAAATTCTGTCCAGGACCAACACTGCACATCTAAGAAAACCTATTCAGAATAATTTCTACTGAAAATAATTCATAGTTTTTCCGCCAGGAAGCGTAGACCTATATCCTATTTTTGTCGATGTCTCTGCTTCTAAGAATCCGATTTGTAAAATGCTTTCTTTGTTGGAAAGCATTTCCGGTGCGAAATGTTTCTCATATAATTTTAAATTTTTCTTAACGAACAAGTGCGCCACTAGAGGACATGAGCTCACCTTTCCGTTTACAGCAATATCCGCGAGAGTAAAATCTCGATTAAAACTCTGCATATATTTTGTTCCCAAAATAGTGCAAAATTTCGCCGCTACGTGCGCCGATGTTTAATCTGTTTTTCTCATTACCTCTGTCCCTAAGGGTGCGATTCAAAAATTCTTTTAACACCGGATGCCATCTACCTTGTGGAGCTTTGTAGTTCATAGTTTTGTGGCTAGGTGGTGCTTGTATACTTCTGTTTGCAGCTGTATCTCCGCTTCTAAAAACCCCATTGAGAAATTTCTTTTTACTGTATACTATTCGCTACAATAAAGATGTGGAACACTAACCTCTTTAAATAACGCGCAACTTTCCCACTAGGGGCGTAAAGGTTAAACCCCTTATTTCGCTATCTCTGCTTTAGGGAGACGTATTTGTAAAGTTATTTTTGCTTTGCATAGCTTTTTTCACAAAGAATATTTTTCGTCTATTTTCAACTTTTGCATTATGCAAATTTCTTCCGCTGGAAGGCGTAGATTTATAATCATGTTTTCTATGTTTCTTCTTTTAACTGTTCGATTTGAAAATCTCTTTGTCTTTGATACCTTCCTTCTGCTATGAGAAACTTTTTGTGCGGCATTTGTTAATTTTCGTTAATTTTTAGCTGCTGATGAAAGTAGCTGCTTCTATTTCTGGATGTTTTAGTAAATGTGGAAATCTGGTTGAATTTTTTCTAATCAGTTCCACTGACTTTGAATAACTTTGATAAATTTTATTTGCGTAGAAATGGATTCGAAAGACGTGCTCATTAGAACAGGAAATTCGGGGTAATCTTTTTTGTTTCTTTTTTGTTCTTTATTTTTTTTTCAGGATTAATGACCTCGGTGGGCATCCAGGTCTGTTAAGAGAGGCCCACCTCTGGTTTAGGGTCACTGGTTCTAGAAAAGGAAGGGAACCAGTGGCGTAGAACTAACACGATTTTCCCGGGTGCACAGTTTAATTTTTGTTATCTGTAGTTTAGGTAGCTAGCTAATGCTCTTAATGATCGTAGATATCTTCGTGGCACACAAATCACACTTTGGAAATAAATAACCAAATGGCCAGGTAGAAAGAATCAGGTATTAACTTACGTAATTCCAATAATTTATTCTCCGAGAACTTGCACTTCAGAACATGAATATAATCCACTGCCATATTATAATTTCGCTGGTACCAACACAGATATTAATCGTATAAAAATGGCATTTATTTGTCGATCATATATACACTATATGATTAAAATTATCGAGAACCCGTTTTGAGAAGTGGATTTGCCCATGTACGCCACAGCCATGGCTGATACAAGTGCAGAAACACGCATGTATCCTGGCAAACATCATAGACAAGCATGAAGAGTAGAATGGGAAGTACCGGCAGAGCTCAGTGACTTTCAACATGACGCGGTCATGCGGTACCATCCTAGCAACAAGTCAGTTCAGGAAATTTCTGCCCCGCTGTAGCTGCCCCGATCAACTGGTAAGCGATGTTATAGCAAAGTGCGCAACAACAACGACCAACAGTCACGACCTTTTAGGTCATGAAAAATGTCACAGCTGGACCGCCGAGTGCTGAAGAGCATGATGCCACAAAATCACCTGTCTTCGGTTGCAGTACTCATCACAGAGCTCGAAATGCCTCAGGAAGTAACGCCAGGACCATAAAGATTCGTCAAGACCTGAAGAGAATGGGTTTCTTTCCATGGACGAGCACAATCGAACATCAGCAAGATCAACGCCAAGCGTCGATTGGAGTGGAGTAAAGCTCGGCACCAGTGGACTCTGCAGCAGTGTAAACGCGTTCTCTGGAGTCACGAGTGGCGCTTCACCATCTGGAAGTTCGGCGGACGAGTCTGGGTGTGGTGGACGTTAAGTCAGACTGTGAAATTTAGTGGAGAAGGCAACATGCTCTCGGACTGTTCTCCGTGTTTTGAGCTCGGCCTAGGGCTGTAGCTACTGGGAGGGCAGTCATGCTAGGGGCGTAAAAAATAGATATGCTCAATGTGTGAATAAATTTACTGGAAATTTTAACTAAAAAAGAAAAGTTATATGCTTTACTATTTCATTTTTTAAAGACTTTATTTAGCCGCATAGAGTATTATGAGCAGCTAATCAAGATCTAGAGCACGGGTGGCCAACTTTTTTTGAAATTGGGCCACTTAGTTCTTGGAAATCATTTGAAGGGCCACCGTAACCAACTTAAACATTGACAACAATTATCAGCTGAAAATGGAGTTATTTTATGTATTCGTAAAGTATTGAAACCTATATACATTTTTAAACAGTCATTTTATTAAATCATTCACATAATATTAAAATTAATATTATGCAAAAAAAAACTGAATAGTTATAATAAAACGTTCTTCTTTACTAAAAATTAAAAAGACAAAATTAATTAAAAAAATAAAGTTCTGACACACCTGCAACACTAATGTGATTTTTTAACCTGCTTTTCACGTAACAATTTTTAATGTTGAGTGTAATTCTCGATGTATTTAAAAGAAGCATATCACCAAGGTGTGCATCTGTGATAGATGAACGGAATTTACTTTTTACAACATTCATGAATGAAAATGTTTGTTCACCAATGCATGTGGATCCGAATCTGCAAATGAACCTCAGAGCAAGGTCATGAAGCTCGTGAAACTGTTCTTTAAGGACGTATTTCTAAAACTTAATGAAATTAGGAGCAGCGGGTGATTCACATTGTTCTTTAAACTTAACACCAAATCCTGAGTGGCTTTGGATTTCTAATATTTCGATTTCCGTTCATGGGGAATATTTATGTACATCAGACTCTGAAATACAAAATTGATTTATGAATAAGTCTATGTTACTCCTTTCAGATTCAAAAGCAGAAAATCCAGTTAAGAATGACTCGTACAAAGATATAACACCTGATTTGTATTTTAACTGATCCACGGTAAAATTGCTGTACTTACTTAAGATTTGCTAGACGGTTGGGAAATGATTGAAATCGCGACCAATTCCACATCGGCATAATTTATAAAATTCGAATAAATACTTTCAAGAATAAAATAAAATGAATCCAGAATAAAATAAAATAATAATAAATAATAATAAAAATAATTATTATTGTCAGTAAGAATTAAGTTAGAAAAACAATGTTAGTGCTTGGGCTACTGGGGGTCATTCAAAATGTCCTGTCGAGCCTAGAGTTGGCCATCCCTGGTCTAGAGTAACCTACTCTATTAGGTGTGGACCTCACATATGCACGAAAGGAACTCTCCAAACAAGCGGAGCGAAACATGACAAAACTGACCGCGGAGGAGGTCCACAAACATGCGAAACTGACCGCGGAGGAGGTCCACCAGACGTTCGGGAAACTTTCGAAATTATTTTAGGAGATAATTTTTATGTTTTCAAATTGAAGTTATAATACACTGGTGTGCAAAAATTAAGGACGAAGAGAAGAAATTAGCATAACAGCGGAACGAGCAGGCAGAACGGACCGAAAGACCACGCAGTAGATAGACTAGGGTCCGGTACGGTAGGGCATGCGCATATATGCAGCATGACGGGGGGGGGTCGGAAGGGTATAAAGCACACGGGCGGTATGCGCTAAGCAATTCGGTGAAACCTATTGCACGGTGTACATCGGTTTGACCGACGTCGAGTTGCTGTCACTGTGTGATATCCAGTAGACGACATCTGGATGACTTTACCCGAGGTCGCGTCATTGGGAAGTTGGAAGAAGGTCGAAGTGTGACTAGCGTGGTCGAGGAGTTTGTTATCGCTCACAGCATCGTTTCACGAGCTTGGAGAGCATTTCAAACGACAAGAACAGCTGTCCGAGAGTTTAGCAGTGGTCGTCCACGAGCAACCGGTATATTGTCCTACAGGCGAGAAGAGACAAACGGCAGACAGCGGGAGAAATCGCAAAGCACATGCAGCAGATAACTGGACGTCCGTTATCGTGTTTCACCGTGGCCAGGAGGCACAAAGGGGGTCTATTTGCACGACGACCAGTACGGTATGTGCCATTAACGCCTGCTCATCGGAGACGGCGGTTTCTGTGGTGCCAGGAACACAAGAACTGGACACATCAGCAATGGGGTCGAGTTCTATTTACGGATGAGAGCCGATTTAGTCTGACGAGCAATTCTGGACGTATCTGGAGAGAGCAGGGAACACGCAATTACACCTCCAACATCATCGAAAAGGACCGGTTTGGAGGGGGCGGAGTTCTAGTTTGGAGAGGTATCATGTTTGGTAACCGTACTGACCTCCACATCTTCCAAGGAGGTTCAGTGACTGGTGTCCGCTTATGTAGCGAGGTTATCCTGCCTCACGTGCGTCTGTTTAGAGGTGCTGTGGGTCCTGAGTTCCTCTCCATGGACGACAACGCTGCACCACATCGTACAGTGGCTGTCGCAGAGCTGTTGGAGAGGGAAGATATTCAACACATGGATTAGTCCGCAAGTTCCCCGGACCTAAATCCAATCGAACACGTGTGGGACCTTCTCGGGAGACGCTTGGCAGCACGTCACCAGTCGCCAGCAACGATTCCGCAGCTGCGATTGGCATCTACAAGAGGAATGGGCCGCGATGCCTCAACAACTCCTTGACAACCTCGTCCTCAGTATGGACAGACGTTGTAAATCCTGCAACGCAGTCAGGGGTGATCATATCCCCTACTAAAGACTGGATTTTTCTTGGCAGCCGCCTGTCACATGAACGTTTCTGTCTTCTGTCCAGTTGTTCTCGAAGCTACCTTTTCAATAAAGTGCCTTCGTATCCTTTGGATTCCTTGTTTGGACGGTTTGCTCACTTGTCCCATATTCTTACATCTTGGGGATCTTATGGTATGATTTGAGTCAATGTGAAGCACTTCTGCACGACGCTACATTCGAAAAACCGTCGCGTCCTTAATTTTTGCACGTCAGTGTAGATATTTCAGTTAAAATAAATGGAAATTTTAGACAGAGCCGAGTTTCAATTTTTTTTTTTCATTTTGTCGCCCAAGACAATTGGATATCTCTGCCTCAAATACGAGCTAATGTTTTCTCCATTGTTTATTAACAGTAGACACTTTTAATTGCACAGGTATTCAAATGCTCTTTTCAATGTGAAACGCATTCCTGAATAAAGAAAGAAGCTCTGACTTCAGCTAAATGTGAGTATTTCATTTTAAAGTTTAATAACGAAATTTCCTTATATGGTTTTACATCTACTGCGAATGGGTTTGTGCATCTTAAATTTTTACGGCGTTCACTTGAACGCTGGGTTCCGGCAGTGAATGATTCTCATTTCCACCACTTTAAGATGATATACTGATATGACTAACCTCCACATACTTCCCGATTAGACTTAAGGGATGAAGAGCTAATTAGTCATCTGTGCTCAGTTGTAGAAAGCCTACCTGAGCACCTAGCCTTCACCGGAATTTTTCCATACCCTTCTCCAAAACTGTCTCCTTATTACACAAATTTTGAAAATGTGAATTAGTTTTTTTGGTCCAGAAATCTTGATGCTGCGCCCTATAATGACATTTTTGACAATCATGTGTCTCCAGCATCATGACAACAGTTCGGTAAACCCCTTCCACAAAACTAGGTCCGTGCACGAATGATTTGATGAGATGGGTATGCAAAAACTTAACTGGCATTCCCAGAGCCCCCGATCTCAGCTCCATGAAATACCTTTAGGATAAATTGGAACGCCGACTGCGAACTAGGCCTAAATGGCTGACATAGTTGACCGACCTGACTAATGCTCTTTTAGTAGAACAGAAGGCTGTTACCCCAGCAACGTACCAAAATCTAGATTAATTGAAACGCAGACTGCAAACTAGGCCAAATCGACTGACATCGGTGACTGACGTGACTAATACCCTTTTAGTAGAATAGAATTACCCCACCAAAGTAGCACAATATAGATGAATTGGAACGCCGACTGTAAACTAGGCCAAATCGCCTGACATTGGTGACCGATCTGACTAATGCCCTTGTGGCAGAAAGGGAGGCAATTCTCGCAACAACGTACCAAAATCTAGTGAACAGCCTTTCCACAAGAATGGAAGCTGTGATAGTAGGAAAGGGTGTGCTAACTCGATATTAATTCCTTTCTAATAACAGAAAGTTTTTAGATAGGCAAGTGTTCGGATACTTTTGATCAGATACAGTACATCAAATGGGTTTTATGTCTTTCGCAATATCAACTTTTAACAATGTACTCGCAATCTCTCGACATTTCTACAGCTCTAATACTCCACATTCAATTTTGTCATTTTATTTTGTTCTGACACACTATTACTTTTGCAAAAATGTGTAAGCTGTTCAGGGTGCTAATGCGCCGTTCAGTTAGAAAATATTTAACGAGAAGTAACGAAATTTACATGAGAAAACAAACTCAAAGGCACAGTTAAATAGAAGTATACGTCACACAGGATTCGAATTCGAATGGCCGCATTATATCTATCTGGTGGTATGCTCATATCAGTTTTCAAAAGGAAATGTTGGATTGTGTAATTAATCTGTCGCAAAACAAACAGTTCCACTTACTTTCTTAAGAAGGCCCGACTTAAGCATATATTTCAGTGATTTACTGTGGTCGCCCTCAAATACAGAACAGTCGTAGAGAATCTAATTTTTTATTACATGACACAATGAGAAACAGAACTGCGTTGTTCAGAATTTCAATAAGTCCGTTCTTCATGAGCTGAGAAAAAACAATACAGCAGTCCCCCCTTATCAGCGGGGGATACACTCCAAGACTCCCAGTGGATGCCTGAAACCGCGAATAGTACCGAACCCTATACACCGATGAGCTATTACATTATGACCACCTACCTAATAAGCTGCAGGACCCTCTTTAGCCCGTAAAACAGCGACCACTCGGCGAGGCATCGATTCGATTAGGTGGCGATAGGTATCCTGGGGTATCTGGTACCACAATGTTAACATCAGGTTCTCCAGTTCCCGTAGATTTCGGGGTGGTGGTGATTTAGCGCGAACCCGCTTTTCCAAGTCAAACCACAAATGTTCGATTGGGTTCACGTTAGGTGGATTTAGAGGCCAGGGCATCAACAGAAAGTCACCAGAATGTTCCTCAAAACACTCCTTGACTATTCTGGCAGTGTGGCGTGGCGCATTATTCTTTTCGTAATGGCCATCACCAGCAGGGAACGCAGTTACCATGAATGGGTGAACTTGATCCGCAACGATGTTTAGATACCTGACAGCTGTCAGGGATAGGGCTGTTGGGATAATGAGGACTGGAGTGTCCCCAAAAAACATCGCCCACAGCATAGCACCGCCGCCGGCCTGTTTCCGCCCAACAGTGCGTCCAAGTGCTATAGCCTCAGTTGGTAATCGGCGTATCCACACTCAACTGTCTACGTGATGTACCTGGAATCTTGATTCGTCAGACCAGGCAACTTTCTACCAATCATGCGCTGTCCAATCTCGATGATTTTAGGCCCATTTCGTGGGCTGTTGGTGATGACGTGCAGTGAGCACGGAGACCCGGCTGAGTCTTCGGCTACGCAGGCCCATACGCAGAAGGCTGCGATGAACTGTGTGCTATGACACATTGTCCTGATTACTACGGTTGTACCTGCGGGTGATTTGTCGCACTGTTTCCCTGCGGTCGCTGTAAACCATGCGCGACAGTCTCCGCTTCCCTCTGGCATAAATGAGCTGCGGACGACGCACGGCTGGACGACGGTTCGTCGTTTGGCCATATGTGCACCACTTTTCATACGTACTCACTACAGCGGCACACGAACAATCCAAAACACACTCCGTTTCCGAGATCGTAGTTTCCAAGGCGCCGGGCCATCACAATTTGTCCTTTATGAAACTCCGATAAATCGGCAGCTTTTCCCATTTTGACTCCGAACACTCTACTAACCGAAAACCGTGTCCTCGATTTTTACACGGTCGAGTCACATTATTGTGACCACCAATATCCAGAGTAACCGCCGTGTGCAGCGCGGACAGACGGGCTGGGAGTGACTCGGTAAAGTGTTGGAAGGTGTTCACAGGTATGTGAAGCCATGCTGACTGCAGTGCATCTGACAGCTGTTGGAGGGAGCGTAATGGAGGATCCATAGAGAGAACAACACGACCGAGGTGGTCCCACAGATGCTCAATTGGGTTAATCTGGGGAATTAGGGGGGCCAGGGAAGTACTTTGAAGACTTCATCGTCCTCTTCCAATTACTCTCGGACATTTCTAGCTGTGTCACACGTCGCATTTTCGTGCTGAAAGATCCCATCCGTCTCAGGAAAGACAATTATAGTGTATAGGTGTACGTGGTCTGCAAGGATGGATTCATAACGAATTCGGTGCATAGTGCCTTCCACAGGTAGGAGTGGACCCAGAGAATGCCATGAACACATTCCCCAGACCATAATGTTGCTCCCACCAGCTTGTGTTCTTCCAGCAATCGTTGAAGAGTGTTTGTTCTCCGATATTTCTCGCTTTATACGCCAATGTCCATCCGTTCGATGAAGCAGAAAACGTGACTCGTTGGAGAAGGCAATACTTTGTCAATCAATTTGTCAACAAATTTGTTACTGCCGTGCAAATGTAAGCCTTTTCTGCAGACGCACTTTTGTTAGCATAGGTGCAGTGGCCATCCGTCTGAATCGGAGCTTCATACGCAGTAGGGTTTGCTGAACTGTCGTTTTAGACACACTTCCGGTAGTACAAAGGTTCATTCTGCCAGTGAGCTGCTCCACTGTAGCGTGTCGATCGGCCCTTACTCACCTTCGCAGCCGACGTTCACCTCTCACACCAATGGTATGTGGTGCTCCGCAGTTTCCACTACGCTTATTCGCAATGGTGCCATTTCTCCAATCACGATACACTTTAACCACAGCAGCACGCTAACAGTTCACAAACTGCGCTGTTTTAGAAATACTGCCACCCTCGGCACAAAAGCCGATAATCATCCCTTTTTGCAAATCTGATAAATCGCTCCTTTTATCTATGACAGCAACGAGTGATATGTTTTCAGAATGCCTACAGCACACCTTATATACCCTCCAAGCCATCTCACGATACGTGCTTTCATTCATTGGTTACGCGCTGTTGATGTCAAAAGTAGGAGGTGGTCACAATAATGTGACTCGACTGTGTGTATATACTACTCTGTGAACTTCACCTACGCCACCGTTCTGTCTCCAGGCGCACTCATTTCTCTACTCTGAGGGTGGTCATAATGTAATGGTACATACATACCCATGATAAAGTTTAACTTGTAAATTAGGCACAATAACAGATAAACAAAAATAACTAGTAATAAAATAAAACAATATATTGTAATAAAAGTTATGTGAATGGGAATTAGCGCAAATTTCTTTTTTCTTCTTCACAATTTCACGGATAGAAGATTCGTTCTTACCGTAGATCTTAGCAACCTCAGCATACGATTTTCCACCCCTTATTAAGTCAAGAACTTTCACCTTTTCACTTAAAGGAAACACTTTAGGATTTCTCTTTGGCATATCCTAATTGCCAGTATCACGACTATTGAGCTTTGGGGCCATTATTAAGTAAAATAAGGGTTACTTGAACACAAGCACTTCGACACTGCGACAGTCAATCTTATAAACGAGGCGGCTACTGAGTTACTAATGGGTGGGTACGCTTGATAAAGGGATGATTCACGTCCCGGGCGGAACAGACGGTGAGACGGTGCAAGATTTCATCAAGCTATTCAGATCCAGAGTTGGAAATGGGTCAAAATATTGGACCCGGACGTCAGACAATTGGACCCGACCCAGACAAATTTGCTTTGTACTATAATATATATATATATATGGGATGTAAGGTCAGGTGATGCGTAACATCACAGCCTCTCCTTGACAAATGTCAACCCCGCCTTCTCGTGGTACGTCCTGTTCCCACTAAAGGGGCTCTGACGACCGCCAATAGCGGTTTAACTATACCATCGGGATTAGAGGAAATGCTATCCCACACTCACCAACCCGCTTGGCCAGCGTGGTGAGTTATGGCCAAACACCTCCAAAATGACTCCACAACTTAAATCTTGGCCCTCAGTCTCCGGCAGCTGGAATGTACCTGGCCAAGGCAGTGGCCAGTGCGACGTGAAGGCAGAGGGTGCTAAGAATCCCCGGAGGACCGGACTAGGCTGCCATCTGATGCTGACCTTGGCTACGTATAATGGACGCTTCCTATCTTCTAATTCAAGGCTTCTTGAATTGGAAGAGGAACTACAAAGGATCAAGTGGGACATCGTCGGGCTAAGTGAGGTAAGGAGAAAAGGAGAAGATCTCATTGAACTGAAAAGTGGACATCTCTTCTACTCTCGTGGGACAGATACTGGCAGAACTAGTGGTGTTGGATTTATAATAAACAAGAAACTGAAGGATAAAGTTGTAGAAGTTGAAAGTTCCTCTGACAGAGCTGCACGACTCGTTATCCAACTCTTGAGAAGATACCAGGCTCAGATTATTCAAACTTACGCACCCACCACAAGTCATCCTGAAGAAGAAATTGAAGAATTTTATGAGGAAATTCGTCATCTAAATAATAAAGGTAAGCAGCACTTAAAGATAATTATGGGAGATTTCAATGCAAAAATAGGGCAACGGCAACAGAATGAAACTTCAGTAGGTAAATTCGGTCACGGCAACAGAAACCAGCGTGGAAATACTCTCGTAGAGTTTGCAGAGGCAGAAGGGTTTTTCATCTTAAACTCCTTTTTCAAGAAAAAGCCACACAGGAAATAGACATGGAGACATCCAAATGGGACAAGAAGTGAAATTGATTTTATTATGTGTAACAAAAAATTCGTCATAGAAGACTGCAGTGTGCTAAACAAGTTCAACACAGGTAGTGACCATAGATTGGTGAGATGTAAGATGCACCTCAACACTAAACTCGAACGTGGCAAGCTCATAAGACAAACAAAATGTATTGACATAACCAACCTTTAAAAACACCATAACACCTTCAAGTTGGAACTGAAGAACAGATTCTCTGCTTTAGAAGGCCTAACATCGGAAGAAGTGGATATTTCTGAAGTTAACAGAAAAGTAACCAAAACTCTTATGGAAACAGCAACAAAATTAGCTGAGTCTAAGAGCAAGTTGCATGTAAACAAATTATCAGGAAAAACCAAAATGTTGATGCAAAAAAGAAGAGAGATAAGGACAACTAAAGAAGATGTGACTTCCAAAGTGGAATATTTAGAGCTATGCAAGACAGTACGAAAAAGTATCACTGAAGACGTAAGAAAATTCAACTGTAAACTAGTGAGGAAAGCAATTGAAAACAACCACAGCCTAAAGATAGCAAAGAGACATCTCAGTAAGGGAAGAAAACAGATTATGGCACTGAGAAAAGAAAATGGTTCTGTAACAAGAAATAGAGGCGAAATTTTGACAAGAGTGAAAGATTTCTACTCCAAATTATATGAAAGGGATGATACGTGTACTCCAGACATCATGAAAGGTACCAGTACCAGAGTTCTTCCAGTCCTCCCAGCAGAAGTTGCACATGCAATCAATAACATGAAGCGGGGAAAAGCTCCAGGAGAAGATGGAATTACTGTAGACATCATACAAGAAGCAAGTGGAGAAATCGAAACAGTACTCGCCCAAATTTTCACTCGATGCCTTAATGAAGGGAAAATTCCTGAGGATTGGAACAATGCTACAATGATCCTGCTACATAAAAAAGGTGACATTGAGGATCTCAGGAACTACAGACCTATCAGCCTCCTATCAGTGGTTTATAAAATCTTCACTAAAGTTCTTTCACACCGCTTGAAGGTGACACTGGACATGGCTCAACCGAGAGAACAAGCTGGATTCAGGAGTGGCTACAGCACAATAGATCATATCCACGTACTGAGAGAACTAATTGAAAGAGCGAGGGAATATGAACTTCCATTGTGCGTGGCTTTTATCGATTATGAAAAAGCCTTTGATTCGGTGAAACCATCAGCAGTTACAATGGCTCTGAAATCCTGCGGTATTGAAGATGCGTACATTAATATTATTAATAATATCTATGAAAATGCAAATGCAAAGATTCGGCTGTTTCAAAATACAACACACATAAAAATTGGAAAGGGAGTGAGACAAGGTGACACCATATCTCCGAAGCTCTTTAATGCCACATTGGAAAATGTCTTTCAATCACTGAACTGGGAAAACAAAGGGATAAAGATTAATGGAGATTATCTAACTCACATTCGTTTTGCTGATGACGTAATCATTTTTGCAACTACCCCATCAGAGCTGCAGAGTATGATTCAGGAACTTGCTCGCAAGAGTAAAGAAGTGGGATTGAAAATTAACTTTCAGAAGACAAAAGTGATGTACAATGCTTTTACAAGAAATGAAGATTTATCGATTGATGGAGAAAAACTGGAGATAACAGACACATACGTTTATCTCGGACAGCAGATATCAAGTGAGGGTCACATTGATGAAGAAATTAATCGGCGTACAAAACTTGCCTGGAGAGCTTTTGGAAGAAACAGCATAATTTTCAAGAGCAATATGCCATTATGTCTTAAAAGAAAAGTGTTTGATCAATGCATCCTTCCAGTGCTTACGTATGGTGCAGAGACGTGGACCTTAACTAAAAGAGACATACAAAGGCTGCAGACAACTCAAAGCAGCATGGAGAGGTGCATGCTTGGTGTAACCAGGACAGATGAGAAGAGGAACTCGTGGATCCGAAAAATGACAAGAGTGGAAGACATCATGATCAGAGTTAAATCCCTGAAATGTCAATGGGCTGGACATACTGCCAGAAGGACAGACCATCGATGGACAGCCGAAATTTTAGATTGGATTCCAAGGGACAGGAAAAGACCCAGAAGAAGACCACATGGGAGATGGGTGGATGAAATTCGAAAGTATGCGGGAGTGACATGGAGGAGACTGGCACAAGACAGACCGTTGTGGAGGACACTTCGGGAGACCTTCGTCCAGCAGTGGATTGATAATGGTTGACAATGATGATGATGATGATGATGATATATATATAGGGCGTTCAAAAAGTCTCACCGCAGTGGGTATCTCAGTGTGAAAACACAGGTTTGTCCACGTCGGACTCCGGAGTAAGTCGCTCTCCCATCTGAGCTACGCGGACATGTGCTCTCATTGCTATCTGCCTTTATCTCATGTTCGTCCTGCGGTGCAGGTACGTCACATCTCCCCCCCCCGATGGAGGCATGGGGGCATGGCCCACGGGTTAGCCGGGACCATGTGTCGCTGTAGGCAGTCATCCGATGAAGAACGTGCATTTGAGAACTCCCAGACAATTTGGTGTGTGGAACGTAACATTACACCCATTTATTTTTTCGAAGCACTGAAGGAGGAATTCTCATTTTTCCTGTCTCGCCGCGTGGAAAAAACATCACACCGTTGCGAGAAACTTAACGGCCAGGTCATCCTTGAAGTTCGGGCGCCAATGTGAAAACATAGGTCTGTCCACGCCTGGCATCAAATCCGGGTCCACTCACTCCGGAGTAAGTCGCTCTCCCAACTGAGCTACGCGGACGTATACTCTCGCTGCTATCTGCCTTTATTTCATGTTCATCCTGCGGCGCAGGCACGTCACATAAGGTTTTATGGAAATCAAATAAATGTATTATAGGAACGTAGAATTTACTCACTTACTTAAAGGAAGTATTGAAACTGTCGTGCTTCATTTGCAAGACATAATCTAACTGTTTTACACATGTTTTCAAGCACATCTGCGAGAGTCAAAAGTTCCTCCGCAGTAATGTTAAGGCTGTTCCGCCTAATTTTGATAGCGCTACAGTCAAAACGTTTGAATTAAGCAACTTGTTGTATGTTTAATTTTAGTTTTTGCTGTTTTCTTGTTAACATAGCAAGCTTCAGAATATGTTTCACGGTAACACCAATTTTCACAAGTTTATGATGAGTTGAAAGTTTCCAAAATATGGATTTTCATCATTGCCCCCTCATTAGGAAGGGACACTTTTCCTTCTGAGGACACTCTTCCTTCACATTGCGTAACAAATCATTTTTCAGTCCGCGGGCACCAGTATCGAACACACAATTCCACTGTGCGCATTTTTCTTTTAATTTTTTTTTCTTTTGTTTTCAAAAATAAAACGGAAATAAAACTGGGTCGAAATCGAGTCAAGAACACTTGACCAACCCGTTTGACCCGCTAGAAATTGTCGACCCGTTAACCCGTGACCATCTCTGCTCAGAACGGCATGCAATTAAAAGCTTATGAATTGTTAATTTCTAGAATTTTCCATTTATTATTTTCGGACAACGGTTGACGGCTGATAACTGAAACCGCTGAGGGGGGGGGGGGTGCTGTATTTAGTTTTACATACTTCTATTTAGTTCAAGAAGAACTGACTTACCGAGAATTTCCTCCTCACCATCGGCGACTGAAATACGCAAAACGTTTTTTCTTTTAATGTCTTTCCCATGCTACTTCAAAGTTTTCGCACCATTTGCTGTGGATTTGCAACAGCTGAAGATGAACAGCTGGTGTATTGTGGCCAACGATTAATGGATGTCAGCGAGTGTTTTTATCTTCAAAGCTTATACGTTCCCGTCAAAATGCCCGGAACCAATGGCAGACCCTGCACGTTCATTCCTAGTGTTCTCGTCCATAACTGATTAATATTTCGAGATGCTTTCATCGTATTTTAACCGAGTTCTAGCTGATACAATCAGTTACATCATATCAGTCACTACTAGAACAAGTGACTGATATGATGTCATTCGTTCTGAGAAAAATTAATTCTTATCCGTGTACCATTCTGAAAGCCCAGTCAAGGCTATAAAAAATAAAAAAAGACTGCAATAAACGAAACTGCGACTGCGCTATAAAAAGGCATATGCTGAGGCTATTTCTGGAATGTTTACGACTCAGAGATATGAAAATAAACCGCAAAGAATATTCAGGAAAAAACAAGTTTAAAGTACTACGTATGTGCATAGCCAGATGCTATCAAATTTTTAAAATCATTAACACAAGAAACTGAACTGAGTATTAGGATGAATACCGTATTAACACGATTTTAATTATCTTAAAATATGAAATATACATACAATTAAAATACTCTAAAACACACTAGCACTTTCAGGGCCACAGTAACCCCATCATCAGGTGTGATCGGATTTCCCAAACCGTTCAGCCTAAATATCAGTAGTGCACCATAACAGCAATCGACGTAACAGAATCTTGCGATATACGCGTCATCTATCCCGGCAGTAAATCACGATCAGAGCGATATTACATAACAAATCGAAAACATGATTATAATTGCAATTTTAAGCATTAAAGTCTAAGAAAGGAATGTAGTTCTGAGGATTGTCCAAAACGTGTAGTCCAAATATCAGGTGGATCCCAAGGGCAATTATCATTACAGCAACTTCCTTTGAACGCAGAAATGAACAAACTCTCAGTCACCAGTAGCATGTGTGTAGAGGCAGGGGTTATCAAAATTTTGGCATTGTCCCATTCTGGGATTAAATCTTCTGAATCAATGCACTTGGTAAGGGCTGTACAGATATGGCATGATGTTCCTGCAGCCTGAGACACAGTTTCCAGCGAGTGGAGCCTATGTAATAGTTAATACACTCATGCGATTCATTGTCCAATAGTGGGATGCAATAAACACCCCACGTCTGTAAATAATCAGTTCTTGGGCTGTCTTTCCTCAAAACGGGTGATAGGTTGTTAACTCACCCACGCCAAAATGTAGCCGGTATTTAGAGCAAATGTTAGACATTAAGGTGGTAAATCCAGGTAGGAAATCCATTTTTCCACCAAACTTTTTAACAACATGTGGATCACCGACCAAAGTTGAAAGAGCTCGACGGGAGGCATAAACTCGACGAAATATTTTACGAACAACCTGTCGGGGATAGCCGAACGAGTGGGCTAAATCACAGATGTAATTGATTTCCTGATTAAAGAAACACCTAGTGGAAGAATGTGTAAATGCTCTATGAAACAAAGAGTAAAGCGCAGCAACTTTATGTTGCATAGGATGAAAGGAGGCAAATGGGATTAAGAAACCAGGGGCCAGGGCCGGATGGAGCTCTTGCGAGGCCCTGGGCGAAATTTCATTGTGGGCACTAAAAAATAAATCTCATATTTTAATAAAGTCGTTTCTGAAAATTATCGTCCGTGAGGAAGACCCACGAACACTACCGTAAAGACAAAACGATTATCTTAAAGAAGTATTTACTTTAAGCTTAAGTAAAAGACCATAATACGGACTGAAAGTTCGGAGAGAGAGAGAGAGAGAGAGAGAAGAGAAAGAGGAAGGGAGAGAGAAAGAGATAGCTAAAGAGATAGATAAAGAGAGAGAGGAAGGGAGAGAGAAAGAGATAGATAAAGAGATAGATAAAGAGAGAAAGAGAGAGAGAGAGAGAGAGAAAGAGATAGCTAAAGAGAGAAAAGAGATAGGGAAAGAGATAGATAAAGAGAGAAAAGAGATAGGGAAAGAGATAGAGAAAGACAGAAAAGAGATAGGGAAAGAGATAGAGAAAGACAGAAAAGAGATAGGAAAAGAGATAGAAAAAGACAGAAAGAAAGAGAGATAGGGAAAGAGATAGAGAAAGACAGAAAAGAGATAGGAAAAGAGATAGAAAAAGACAGAAAGAAAGAGAGATAGGGAAAGAGATAGATAAAGAGAGAAAAGAGATAGGGAAAGAGATAGAGAAAGACAGAAAAGAGATAGGAAAAGAGATAGAAAAAGACAGAAAGAAAGAGAGAGAGAGAGAGAGAGAGAGAGAGAGAAAATGAGAGGGAGAGAGAGAGAGAGAGAGAGAGAGAGAGAGAGAGAGTAAAAAATTTTAAAATCTATGATTTTCTTACCCGGAAGAAAAGGTTTAGGTTGCATTGTGACTCTTATAACAGCTTATTCACAAAATGATAAAAAGATACCCGCTTAGCGAATATTTTTGTATAGGAAATATAATAAAGATCGCTGTAAAATAATTTGGTATAAACAGTTTAAACCCCTGATACATGTTTAGTGATTGATTTTTAATGCACAGTGGAGTAAGTGACAAATTAGTGACATTCTAAACTTTTATACGCGTTCATATATGAAAGTTGCCTTTTTTTTTCTTTTTTTTTCAATTTCTTGTAATGTTGGAAAAGTGGCCTCCATATGTAGTCCGAAAGTAACTTGGATATTGTTCTTTTTATTTCCTTAAAATTAAGTATCAGGTTTTCACAAAAATTGTTGGATATATAAAAGTAGGGGACCACAAAATGATGAAATTTAATTTGCTATTTCATGAATGCGGAAAAGATTAAGGTGGATACAAAAATCATTTCGAATCTGCAAATCTCAGTGTCCGTACGACGAACAGGGGTTGATAACGTTTTCAAAAATGGGGAGATTAAAAACAAACAAAAAAAACTTCTAAAATATAATTTTAAGGGCTTTGCGCCCCAAAAGTTACAAAAAAAATGTAGTTAAATTTTTTTTACCGAAAATTATTTTATTTTCTAAACTGCGGGGCCCCCTTAAAAGCGCGGGTCCCGGGGCGACCGCCCCGGTTGCCCCTATGGTCCAGCCGGCCCTGCCAGGGGCAGAAGACTTGCGACAGACCGAAAAAGATAAGTGATTCGAAATTGGGTGCCTGTGAATACAAAAATCTAGAAAAGGGATTTCACAATTAAACTCAAGTTGTAGCGTGAGCTTCATAGTAGGATACTTTGAAGAAAGTACGTCGGCGAAACAAAATAAATCATCTTGGGAGTGAGGAAACACTACCAAGATATCGTCAACGTACCTTGAAAATAGAAGCGGGGAAGGGGAAATTCACTAATAACTTTGTTCTCGAAATCCTGCAACAGGATCTCAGCGAGAACTGCTGAAAGAGGGGAACCTTCAAGCTGCTGATAAATCAGCTTTGGAACTTAAAAAACGAATGTTGCTTAACAAATGGCAAAACATTCAAAATAGATGAAATTTCAGGGGGGCGTGATTATCAGCAAGTTTAGCCTCGATAATATGATATGTAGTCTTTATGGGTACATTAGGGTACAATGCTACAACATCTAATGAC
Organism: Macrothele yani; assembly: GCA_039090855.1. Classification (NCBI taxonomy): domain Eukaryota; kingdom Metazoa; phylum Arthropoda; class Arachnida; order Araneae; family Macrothelidae; genus Macrothele; species Macrothele yani. Next base: position 6,027,404 of record CM076994.1, on the reverse strand, counting down.
GCCAAAATGAGAGGCCCTAGGTGTGGCTGAGGTACTTAAAGCCCTCAGGATTTTTTTTTTAAGTTCCAAAGCTGCATTTATCAGCAGCTTGAAGGTTCCTCTCTTTCAGCAGTTCTCGCTGAGATCCAGATCCAGGATCTCGAGAACAAAGTTATTAGTGAATTTCCCCTTCACCCGCTTCTATTTTCAAGGTACGTTGACGATATCTTGGTAGCGTGGCCTCACTAAGCCTTCTGCTCCTGCTTCCTTCATCCCATTTGCCTCCTTTCATCCTGCTGCTCTTTGTTTCATAGAGCATTTACACACATTCTTCCACTAGGTGTTTCTTTAATCAGGAAATCAATTACATCTGTGATTTAGCCCACTCGTTCGGCTATCCCCGACAGGTTGTTCGTAAAATATTTCGTCGAGTTTATGCCTCCCGTCGAGCTCTTTCAACTTTGGTCGGTGATCCACATGTTGTTAAAAAGTTTGTTAGAAAAATGGATTTCCTACCTGGTTTTACCACCTTAATGTCTAACATTTGCTCTAAATACCGGCTACATTTTGGCGTGGAAGTTAACAACCTATCACCCGTTTTGAGGAAAGACAGCCCAAGAACTGATTATTTACAGACGTGGGGTGTTTATTGCATCCCACTATTGGACAATGAATCGCATGAGTGTATTAACTATTACATAGGCTCCACTCGTCGGAAACTGTGTCTCAGGCTGCAGGAACATCATGCCATATCTGTACAGCCCTTACCAAGTGCATTGATTCAGAAGATTTAATCCCAGAATGGGACAATGCCAAAATTTTGATAACCCCTGCCTCTACACACATGCTACTGGTGACTGAGAGTTTGTTCATTTCTGCGTCCAAAGGCAGTTGCTGTAATGATAATTGCCCTTGGGATCCACCTGATATTTGGACTACACGTTTTGGACAATCCTCAGAACTACATTCCTTTCTTGGACTTTAATGCTTAAAATTGCAATTATAATCATGTTTTCGATTTGTGACGTGGTATCGCTCTGATCGTGGTTTACTGCTGGGATAAATGGCGCGTATATCGCAAGATTCTGTTACGTCGATTGCTGTTATGGTGCACTACTGATATTTATACTGAAGGGTTTGGGAAATCCGATCACAGGGACGCGGGTGGCCTAGTGGGCAACGTTCGTTATTGCCACGGAAAGGACCTCAGGTTGGATCCCAGCAGGTACGAACGCTCGATCCACTAAATATCCGCCGTGCGTCGAATGTGCACGTTAAGCCGTCGGACCCCGGATGCTGGCCCCCGGTAATAAATAAGGGCATCTTCCTCCCCCTTTCTACTTCGCTTCCGCGTGACTTTCCTATCGGGCACTCTATCCCAAATCTCCTAGCTTCCTATTTCTAAGGGTTGTTTAAGACCTGGGGTCAGACACTCCCTTCCTAAAATCCTCTACATATGATCACCCTGATCAAATCCGATCACACCTGATGATCGAGCGACTGTCGCCCTGAAAATCTAGTGTGTTTCTGAGTATTTTAATGCATATATATTTCATATTTTAAGATCATTAAAATCGTGTTAAGACGATATTCATCATAATGGTTCATGTGCACGAATGTTTTTTCTGTATTTAGTGACCTGAGCATATTTTTTCAAAATTTATGAATTCTGCATATTTATTTTGTCGTAAAATCAACGGAAAGATAAACTGGTCACAAAAAAGTTAGGAATATTGCATGAAACGAAGGATGTACATATCTGACTAAAGTAACACACACTGAAATAATATCAGCGAGGATACGTAACCAAAAGGATAAAGAGCGCCTTGACATAAACAATTTATTGTGCAATTTCTGCACACAACAAAGTATAGTACTGCAATATAGACAAAAAGGTGAATTCTGAGAATGTCCATACCTCTGGATTTCAGTACCCGGTAATACCACTTCTGTGTCGAAAAACGTCTTGACACCTACGAGGCATTCTTGCAATAACATTATTGATGAATGTCTGGGACAGCTCGTCCCATATTACAGGCAACACGTTACGGATGTATCCCAGTGTAGCGGGATAAGGAAAATGGTTATCTAGAGGTCGCTGTACAGCGTCACAAATGTTCTTAACAGGATAAAGGTCTCGGAGGAAACTGCAATTATTCAATCCCATGATTTTTCAGCTCCTAAGGCACGCTTCAGGCACGGTGACTGCTTGTATCGTCATCTAGAAAACGGAATGTGTAGCAGCGTAAAACTGTGTCACAACGAACACCGTGATTTCGTTTCGCTGCACTGAGGCATTCCCGTTGCCTTGACAAACATACTAGTACAAAAAAGTACGGCCATTAAAACGCACTCTTGCCCAGACCAGAACTGACTGCCGCTGGTAAGGGCAGACAGACTGCACATAGTGTGGTTCCATTCGTGTGCTGGATCTCCTCCACACATGTCCTCGTCAAGTATTAAGATAAAAAGTGAAACGGGATTCGTCTGTGCAAAGTACATGATGCCACACTGTATTCCATGACATGTACTGTAGACTTTGATGACTGTGAGCTGATGTCAATGCTATACATCACAGTGGAATCCTTGCCCTGAGTTCGTACTTGTGGAGACGGTTTGGCACCGTTTGCGTACATACTGTGGTACCATAAGCAGCTCGAAGTGATTCCCGGAGTTGGCTACAAGTTATAGTAGACATTCTCTGAGCATTTACTCTCATGTAGAGATCTTGCCTCTTGGTAGTTATCCTCGGGCGACCACTCCTGCGTCGAACTGCAACATTTCCATGCAGTACAAATCTTGTGCGTAACCGACTTACTAACACTTGCTGAAACTCTTAAAACAGTAGCCACATCTGCCTGCAACATGCCAAAGCTCTATTTCTATTGTCAATGTAAAACGTCGTCTGGACATGATTTCAGGTAAATCCGACACTGAGGGCAATACAGCAAACTTCTAGACCAAGCGGTGGAACAACCCGTTTTCCACTTCTCGCAGGGTACTTTTATCAGAGATCACACACCACGTCTGTGCTGTTATGATGCTAATTTACATATAACATAGCTACCCACGCTGATAACCAATCTCCAATAGTAGTTAAATTTGCATATCACCACGTTTTCTCTTTGAAACAACAATATCCCTAACTTTTTTGGGACCAGTGTATTTCTGATAGAGTTGCATAGCATGCGAGCACATGTGATGTACACTATATTGACAAAAATCACCGGATACCCCTTCAAAAACAAATGAACGGATCTGCTGCGTTGTTAAGATGCGCGGTACAGCTGCAAACGACATAAAAACAAGTCTGCAGCTGACCGCGATCATATCGCACTGTGATTTTGAGTGAAAATGTCGCAGCGGGAGAGAACAGACTTTGAGAAAAGAAAGATTGTTGGGTGTTATATTAGTGGGTTGTCCACAAGAGAAACCGAGAGGCGTTTAAACATATCCAAGTCAACTGTTTTGTATGTACTGAAAAAGTGGAAGACACATGGTGTGCCTGAAGCAGCAAAACGTATCGGCAGACCAAAGAAAATCAGTGATACAGGACGTCGAAACCTCAGGAGAGCCGTTACAGCTAACCGACGGAGTACTGCACAAGACCTCAGTGTATAGGTGAGTAAAAATGCTGAAACCTCGGTATGTACACGTACCATTCGCAGAGAACTTCATTCCATGGGTTACCGTGGTCGTGCGGCTGCTCAAAAACCTTTCATCTCCACTCGGAATGCTACTCTTCGTTTAGCATGGTGTAAAAAACATTTATCGTGGACCGTAGATCAATGGAAACGGTTCCTATGTACTGATGAATCCAGATACACGATACATCAGTCTGATGGCTGTGTGTGTGGGTATGGCGGCAGCAGAGGGAATGCTATTTACCAGTGAACTGTTCCTACGGTCAAGTTTGGAGCTGGCAGTGTACTCGTGTGGGGGTGTCTTTCGTGGTAAGGTCCCGGCCCATTGGTTACCGTGGACAAACCTGTTAATCAGCACGTCTACCTCGATATTCTGGACAATTATGTCCTACCAACTCTGTGGTAGTACTATGGAACCGAGCCTTGTTGGTACCAGCAGGATCATGCACCGAGCCATAAAGCAAGGACTGTTACGGCGGGATTTGATGATAATTCCGAATCGTGTGTGGACTGGTCATCTCAGAGCCCTGATCTTAATCCCATAGAGCACCTATGGGATGAATTAGAGCGCCACATTAGATGTTTGGAACCAAGGCCTACTACTAAGCAACAGTTAGCGGCAGCATTATGTACTGAATGGCAGCGCATACCTATCGCTGTGTTCCAAAACCTTGTCGAAAGCATGTCTCGAAGGGTCAGTGCATGCATTAAGGCCAAAGGTGGACCGACACAGTACTAATGTATGTTAATAAATGCCATGTTGTGTTTCTCTTCTAGATGTTTCGTGACTTTTGTCAATATAGTGTATATACAATGAACTCCATGGTCAGCAGCAAAGAGACAGCAGGAAAAATGGACCTTCACTTTTTCCACGGAACAGTTTAGCATTGTAACTAAGTATATAAAAAAGTAAGATTACATGACTTGCATTTTGTATCAATATACTGTATTTGATATTTTGAACAGCGCGAAAAAATGAAATGTCCAATCGTACATTATTTTTCAACATAATCACCAAAAATATTTAGGCTCTTGTCGCTACGTGTGATGAGCTCGTTTATTACTTCTACATAAAATTCATGTCCGCAAAAAATTTTTATTTTAGGTTTTTACAGGGCGTGACCGGCAAATACCTGTGATGTCACAACTACAGAATTCACGAGTAGCCCTACGGTCTCGAAGGAGAACGATAAGGTAACCACTCAGTTAACGGATGTCGCAATAAACGTATCTATCTACTTTGTTCTTTGTGTACATACACTGACGGGAAAAAAATCCCAACACCACGAAAAAGTAGTTGTAGAGGAATGAAATGGCGGCAATACATTTGTATAGGTAACATATTTAATCGATTAAGGTTTCAAGATCACAGCTTATTGTAAGCGCGAGAAGAACCATTTTAAATGTGAAATGCTGGTACATTAATAACCGGTGTAACCGCCAGAATGTTGAATGCAAGCACGCAAACGTCCATGCATTGTGTCGTACAGGTGCTGGATGTCAGTTTGGGGGATGAAGTTCCATGCCTGTTGCACTTGGTCGGTCAATACAGGGACGGTTAATGCTGGTTGGGGGTGACGCTGGAGTTGTCGTCCAATGATGTCTCATACGTGCTCGATTGGTGAAAGATCTGGTGATCTAGCAGGCCACGGCAACATGTCGACACTCTGTAGAGCATGTTGGGTTACAACAGCAGTATGCGGGCGAGCGTTATCCTGTTGGAAAACACTCCCTGGAATGCTGTTCATGAATGGCATCACAACAGGTTGAATCACCAGACCGGCGTACAACTGTGCAGTCAGGGTGCGTAGGATACCCACGAGAGTGCTCCTGCTGTCATAGGAAATTGCTCCCCAGACCATAACTCCAGGTGTAGGTCGAGTGAGTCTCGGCCGCAGACAGGTTGGTTGCAGGCGCTCACCTGGCCTCCTTCTAACCAACACACGGCCATCACTGGCACCCAGGCAGAACCGGCTTTCATCAGAAAACACAACAGATCTCCACTCCGTCCTCCAATGAGCTCTAGCTTGACACCACTGACGTCGCAAACGGCAGTGGTTTGGAGTAAGTGGAATGCACGCTACAGGGCGTCTGGCTCGGAGCTGTCCTTCAAGTAACCGATTTGTAACAGTTCGTTGTGTCACTGTGGTGGCAACTGCAGCTCGAATTGCTGCCGCAGACGCGGTATGATGCGCCACGGCCATACGCCGTACACGGCGGTCTTCCCTCTCAGTAGTGCGACGTGGCCGGCCGGAATCCGGTCTTCTTGAGGCAGTACCTTCCCTTGACCACCGCTGCCAACAATCATGCACAGTGGCTACATTCCTGCCAAGTCGTTCTGCAATATTGCGGAAAGAAAATCCACCTTCTCGTAGCCCTATTACACGACCTCGTTCAAACTCCGTGAGCTGTTGATAATGGCTTCTTCGTCTTCTTAAAGGCATTCTTGACTAACATCAACACACTACGTCGAATCTCAACGATAACTAACGCTCACGAACGTTACAGCGCGTATTTACAGCAAACCTGCTTTGCATGTTCCCAGGGACGCTACTAGAGCCACACGTATGCGCCGAGCGCGAAATTTGCATAGACGTCATCTTACAGATGTACTCTCACCGCCTACCAACTGTCGTTTATTTAGCACAACCCCTTTTTGGTGTTGGTATTTTTTTCCCGTCAGTGTACTTTACTGCCCTGATTTTTTACTTGCCTGCTAAATGCTGCGCTTCTGGGTGTTTAATAACACTCAGAAGCGCAGCATTTGATGTATAATGCTTTACAAAAACTAAAGATTTAGAGTCTAATGAGAAAAATTCAGAAGCAAGTGATGCTACGTTTGTCTTGGACAACAGGGATCAAGCGAGAGACACATCTAAGAAGAAATTAATAGGTGTATAAAACTTGGTTGGAGTGCATCTGGAAGAAACGGCAATTTATCATTATGAAGAGCAATTTACCATTACGTCTTTAAAGAAAAGTATTTAATTTACAGATAGGAGAGAGTTCATTCTTCCAATTCTTACTTATGGAACAAAAACACAGACCTAAAAAAAAAAAAAAAAGATGCATGCTTGACTAACCAAAAAACGTAAGAAAAGGAACTCCTCATGGACCAGAAAAATGACAAGAGTTGATGACATCATGATCAAGGTCAAGACCTTCAAGTGGCAATGGGCTGGACATATTGCTAGAAAACTGATTACTACCGGATTATTGAAATACTAGACTAGCATGAGCGCCCATAAAGAGGGGTAAGAAGGGGCACTTGCCCTCCCCTGGAAATTTGACTGTCATTTCACTTCTTGGAAGGCACTACAAAGATTTCCGCCATAGCATTAATTCTGATTGATATTTTTTATGTTAAACTTCTGGAAGATGTGTGTGCATTTAGTAAAAACATTGGAATTCGCAGTAGAAAATAATAATATCGAAATTTACCACTACGTGGTGGATCACAGCATACCTCAGTACCCGGGATGGTACTGAGGTATGCTGCTTCTAAGGGGAAAAGTGCCTTAGCGGTGAACGGGCAAGGTGAAACAAACCTAGACTAGAAGGACCATAAATTTTTCAAAAGCAATTTAGAATTTGTTTTGTTGCTTTCATCAGTAAGAATTTTTTATTACAGTTTTATTAGCCATTATTTTCATCAACTTACATTGAAATTACTTAATTGGAACAATTTTAAATAAAAGATGAAAGTTACGTAGGAATCAGATTCTAAGAATGTTAAGTTTCCTTTTAGATACTGTTCTGTTATACTGTTCCAAATATTCAGTGTGAATAATATGTGTCACTCACATTGAATACATGTTACTTATATGCCGCTCTTGTTAAGATTATGAGGTGGGAGTGGCGGATATCTTTTGTGTTTCTTTTTGTTTCTTTTCGGGTATATGACCCTCCGATCATCTTCGGCCATAATCGCCTAACACTGATTTGTAGCCATTGATTCCGGCAATGGCCAGCGCCGTAGAGCGGCAGCACCGCCCATATCTCGCCTGGAGCGTGAGCTTAAGGATTGGCCAGAAGCCAGTGCCTCTGACCACTCGGACTCCAGGAGCGTCCTTCTGCGTTGTTCATAAGGAATTACAGAATAGGCTCCGGGATTACTTTTGTTGGAGCCAGTGACGAATTTAGCTGAAATACCCTTCTCAGGCATAAAAGAATTGTCATCTTTCGGGGAGGAGGGGGGGGGTTAACGGCCAATATAAGGAACTGTAAGGGATATAAGCAGACGTTTGTCCATAATTTAAGGTCACTAGCTCGAGGGAAGGGGAAAAAGCAGTGCTGTAAGATAAGCATACTACTTATGTCTCGACTGGGACTCAAATTCAGGCCCACCCAAAAGAACAATGTCTTCTAGCTTATGCCATCGTAGCGGCAGCTTGTCGCTCTGTCTACATGGATGATTACGTCACACCTTACTTCGTGGTCCGACAGTTTAGTATCGTCTTGCAATATGGATGTTCTCTAAAGATACGAGTTTGATTTCATATAAATCAGTGTTCTTTGTACATGATCATCTAAAAAATTTATTTGTCCTGATTTTCCTCCCAAATAATCACGAAAAGTGTCTTAGCGTCGCTAAGCCTACAGAAAAAGTGTCTTAGCGTCGCTAAGCCTACAGAAAAAGTGCCTTAGCATCGCTAAGCCCACAGAAAGAGTGCCTTAGCGCCGCTAAGCCTACAGAAAAAGTGCCTTACGTCGCTAAGTCTACAGAAAAAGTGCCTTAGTGCCACTAAGCCTACAGAAAAAGTCCCTTAAACGTATACTCTAGATTCAGTTTCCTTTTGATTTTACTATCTCTTGTTATTTTATTTTCCTATGCAAATTATCTTCTCACTTAACGAGATGTTGTTTCTCCCGCTGAATTATATGTGGCAACGAGTGTAAGTCATGACGTGGTGGTATGCAGTATATATAGGCGCGCTCAACTATACCAAGCAGCTTCGTTTTACTTGTGATAGGTTCTTCCATTATTGTTATCTACGATAGTACGAAAGTTCTGAATATTAGTAGTCGTGTTTCTTTTTTTTTTTTTTTTTTTTTTTTGATTGGAGTTTTAACGACCACCGTGAGCAACTCAATGGGCTATAAGCAGTCGCCCGTCCCTAATTTAGGGTCACTGGTTCCAGGGAAGGGAGAGAGCCAGTGCGGTAAGACAAACACAACATCCATGCCTCACCGGGATTCGAACCCGGACCCCCTACGGACGAATGATCATAGGCCAGCGCCTTAGACCACTGCGCCACCGGGGCGGCCGTGTTTTGTTGGAGTGTGTTTGAGTAATACCAGGAGTTCCCCAATAAAAGGTTAAAAGTGAGTACGTTTTCTTAGTTCATTTTATTGTCAGACCTCTGTCTGGTCGTTAAGTCTATTTCATGGAGTGTCTACGTTAAGTCCAGGGTATATTGTGTTTACCGCTCTAATAAGGAGCCTTCAAGGTACTAATGTACTAAAACCGAAGTTATAGTACTGATATTCAAGATAATGAGGAACGCTGAGTAAAAAGAAGTTCCATATTCAATGAACTTATTGCACGTGCGTGTCTAACCTAAACAAACTCTAGCACTTTGAAGATTAAGCACACTTTAGCTACGTCAAGTAACCTGTCAATAACCCTAACGTGACTTAACGTAAGCTTTCCTGCACTACACGTCCAGCGAAGGATTTCATTCATTATAACGTCGCTAAGCCTACAGAAAAAAGTGCCTTAGCGTCGCTAAGCCGCGCTACGGCTCTTCTACATCACTGCTCTGTACAGTGCAGAACAGTGTGAAAGACAAAGAAATGAGAAACTTATCCACTACAACGGCCATTTTCTGCTGAATAGAGTTTGGCAAGTGTTTTCCAGAACTTTGTCTTGAGGGTGTGTTTTACTTCTTGATGACCAATTAAATTACCATTGGAGGTCTGTGGTGCATGGGACACAAGTCGCAAGTCTCAGAAGAACAAAGAATTTTTTTTTTTCCAACATGCCGTCGAACTTTTTCTATTAAGCTTTTTTATGCAGTTTTCGGGTCGTCTGGTTTTCAATTAAATTTATCTAGGCGTGTGTGTGTGTGGTAAAAATGGTTAGAGGATACAGACGCCACGGTGAAGTTTACATGTGTTTTTTTACGCTATTTGTTTTTACAGTTTCTATTTTTGCCCCTCCTGAAAACTAAGCTATGGGAGCCCATGTAGACTAGATACCAAGGGACAGGAAATGACCTAGAAAAAGAACACAGCACAATTTTAGAACGACTTTACTTTACGGGTAAATGAAATTCAAAAGCATGCCAGAGTGACCCGGAAAAGAGTGGTTCAAGACAAAGTGGTGGAAGAGACTTAAGGAGGCCTCCATCCAGTAGTGTATTGAAAATGGTTGATTATGTTTTTAAAGGTCAGGAAGTAATTGGCAAATTTTGCAGTTTTTCACAATTTCAGAGCACCTTTACTTTTCAGAAGATGTGCGCCCCAAGCAAGAAAAGTAGTGCCAAACTGTAAAAAAAAAATAATTAAAAACATAGTTAATTGTGTCGCATTCTTTAGGAACATCGGGAAATCCTACTTATAATCTCGATGCGTGCAAATAGGGGAATCAACAAATAATACGCAAGTTGTTCACACATGAAACTTTCTGATTTAAAGAATACTAAAATTTTGAGCTTTTCAGATTGCCAAAAGGCACGAATACTGTAAGTAAAATGGCGTCTTTAAGCACGAAATTCTTAATACAATTTGGTACCGCAATATTTTGTAAAACGTGTCAGTGAAATTGATTTTCATAATCAGATCGCCACGAAGTTACTGTTCAAAGAAATGTTGGAAAGGAATTAAAAATTGAAGATGTACCTTTTTGTTGTGTTGTAATAAAGTTCACAATATTAAGAAAACTTCGCGCCTAGAATATCTTCCTTGGGTTGTTTACCTTAAAAACATAATAAATAATGCGTTTGTAAGGTAAAAAAATACTTTAGAGCGTTTGACTGAAATTGCAGTTAAATTGAAAGTAGGGGGGAAAAAGTAACTGGGTTTTCGTTTTCTTAAAAATTCCAGCCGAACTGCGTGTTCTTTTTTTTTTTTTTTTTTTTTTGTTGTTGTCAGAGAAGTGGGGAAGGACTAAAAGACGACCGCAAGCAGCTGTGAGGAGTCGCTGGGCCCCTAATTTGGTGTAACTCGTTCCGATACAGAACCGGCGCCGTAAGACAAAAACGCTCACGCCGCATGCCGGACTCAATCAGGCTCAGTCACAATTAGGACGATCAGGACCCAGGCTCAATCAGAAGGATTGGTCAGAATGACAAACTTCTGATCATTTGAACACAAAGGCGGCTCCAAATTGCAAATGTAGAAAAGCTTATCGACGTTGTGACGTGTACTGTAATTTAACTTTCCTTTTTAGTTTGTTTCTCTATGTAAATTTGAGTTCATTCTTCTTACCATTTTTTCAAACTTAACGTGGCCGCCCCGGTGGCGCAGTGGTCTAAGGCGTTGGCCTCTGATCATTCGTCTGAAGGGGTCCGGGTTCGAATCCCGGTGAGGCATGGATGTTGTGTTTGTCTTACGGCACTGGCTCTCTCCCTTCCCTGGAACCAGTGACCCTAAATTAGGGACGGGCGACTGCTTATAGCCCATTGAGTTGCTCACGGTGGTCGTTAAACCTCCAACCAAAAAAAAAAAAAAAAAAAAAAAACTTAACGTGATATCTTCTTTCTCGCAAGAGTGTGGTAGGCAACCCCACTGAGGTCGGAACGAATGACGTGTGGATGTTTGAGATGAGAACTGAACGATATAAATAATGTTTTGAGAAGCAGCAGTAGTGTGTGTTGTGGAGATGGTGAAAGTCATTATACTAATTAAGAAACATGTGTTAAACTGAAACTTGAGTTATCTGACGACTGTGTGTTTTACTTTAGTGTTAGTATTGTGTTTTTTCTTAACAAACAGTTACATTCGTTGGATTATTTCACTAACGTTGGAAAAGGAGTTGTAGTTCCGTCTTGTTGAAGTGCCAAAGGATTAAATAGTTGAATAAAGACGCATAGATGAGCATCTGTTGCTCGGAAGGGAATCAACAGCTCATTTACTCTGACGTCACAGTGCCGCGCGGACCTCTTGACTCCAGAGGCTATTGACTCAGTTCATCATCAACAAGAACACCAAAACTATAATAATAATAAGCAAGTTAGTAAAATCATGCAATGCATTGATTATAATACCTTTCCAACATACCAGAAATCATTACTCAAGTTCTGAGGATAATGGCTGTGGAATAAATCTCGGTCCTGTGCCCTGACCTTTGATCCCATTTCGATGATATTCAACAGAACCGGTTTAGAATACCTCCGAAATAACATGATAAAGTTCTGTCACAATCGTAGCATTTTTACGTAAGTTATGATGCACAAGGGCTATGGAATAGATCCCGCTCCTGTGTCCTAACCTTTGACCCCATTTCGCCCATTTTCAATAGGATTTGTCCCCAGGCAGTCCCCAACAACATACTAACATTTCATCCAAATCGAAGAATGTTTACGTAAGTTACGACGCATAATGGCGATGGAAGTGATTCCGCTCCTATGTCCTGACCTTTGACCCCATTTCGCCCATTTTCAATGGGGTTTGTTCCCAGGTGGTCCCCTACCACATACTAAAATTTCACCGAAATCGAACCGTTTTTATGTTAGTTATGACGCATAAAAGCAGTGAAATGGATCCCGCTCCTATGTCCTGACCTTTGACGCCATTTCGTTCTCTTTCATTAAGGTTCCTTCCCAGGTGTTCCCCTACCATATACTAAAATTTCATCGAAATCGAACGATTTTTACGCGAGTTATCGTGCGGACGGACATACGCACACTAGTATGACGTAATGAGGCAGATGGGAATCGCGACCATCTGCTCGCAAGAGTGTGACGTCATAACACTTTAATAGGATCCACACACAACGTGTGACGTAATGAGACAGATGGCGTGACCGCGCGCCAACATTCTCAAACGCGGGATTATGACGTCATAAGATTTCTAAGCATGGGTAACATTAACGGAACGACGCCATGACACTAAAAACGTTATAATTCGGGGTGGTTATTTAACCCACTAAACGAATTTTCCTAAAGTCGAGATCAAGCTAAATCGATTTCTAGTACCAGAAAAAGGTAGGTAACGACTTTCATCAAAATCCTTAGAGCCGTTTTCAAAATAAAATTTACATACATACAAGAAGTGCTCCTTTAATAGTATGGGATAAGGGCGATAGAATGGATCCCGATCCTATGTACTGACCTTTGACCCCATTTCGTCCATTTTCAATAGGGTTTGTCCCCATGTGGTCCCCTACGACATACTGCAATTTCATCGAAATCGAACCATATTTACGCAAGTTATGACGCATAAGAGCAATGGGATGCATCCCGCTCCTATGTCCTGACCTTTAATCCCACTTCACCCATTTTGAGTAGGGTTCCTTCCCAGGTGGTCCCCTACCACATATAAAAATTTCATTGACATCGAACCATATTTACGCAAGTTATGACACATAAGGGCAATGGAATGGATCCCGCTCCTTTGTAGTGACTTTTGACCCGATTTCGTCCATATTGAATAAGGTTTGACCCCAAGTGGTCCCCTACCACATACTAAAATTTCATCGAAATCGAACTATTTTTACGCGAGTTATCGTGCCGACAGACAGACGGACAGACGGACGGACAAAGCTGGAGCATATACGCTACTTTAACCTACGGTTGGAAAGCGTAAATAAAAAGAAAGAAGAAAACACTTATATCCCATTGATATCGCTCATTCCGAAAGAGCAGCCCTTCAGGAGCAAATTTTACTAACTTTGAGCGAAAGTTTTCATAACCGTTTTAAAAGTTCCTCACACTTGAAGATAAAGTCTTGGAGTTGTAACTGTCAGGGCTGAATAAAAATAATTATGTTTCTTCGTTAAGACGGAAGACACTGCTGTAACATCGTCAGCTGTACAGATGCGTACGAAATCACGTAACTGCTGTTTCGTCACCGTACCTGAAAAAATACTGTCATCGTTACGACCAGTGACAAAAAGTAACAGTTACAAAATCACTGATAAGAATGTCACCGCTAGCCGTGTCCGAGCAATGTTTGGTGTCCAAGGTTAATATGCCGTTTCTGTTGAAACATCACAGAGGTATAGTGCGTCGCATAAATATAGAGACAGAACAAATTCTCGAATAAAAAAGAAATAACAACGAGCTGAAATGTACACCTCATATATATAGCAAAAATAGCACATGACACGCAGCTGCATAACAGCTTGACGGAAACATAACAATTCCAACGCCAAGTACAAGAAAAAACAGAAATACACTGTCTCAAAAATATAAAGACTTACTAGTTATGAGCACCTCCGGTACAAATAGTGGATCCGTTGTTCCGAATAACACTGAAAACCCGATTGGGCATGGTCCACCAAGTGATGTAAGTGTTCTGGACGGAGTGCGTAGCAGCTTTGTTCAATCTGCTCTTTCAATGCCACCACACTTGAGAACTGCCGTCCATTCGCATACACATCACGAGCTAGGATACCCCAGAGGTTCTCGATACGGCTCAGATCTGGACTGAGTGCTGGCCAATCCATTACGGTCACATGATGAGTGTTAAACCAGCTTTTCGTTGATGCAGACCGATGGACAGAGGCATTGTTTTGCTGGAACAGATAATCAACACCAGCTAGAGTTTCGGCAAACGGTAGAAGGTGGCTGCTGAGTATGTCCTGATACGTTTCGGAATTTTGCCTGCTTTCAGAAAGAAAAGCGATATCCGTTGTCCCATTGAACGCAAAAGCTCCCCAGGCCATCACAGATCCCCATCCTTTCCGTCTGCTGCAGAAAGTGCGTGGCTCGCGTCGTAAATCACGCCAATAGCAGTTCCAAACGTCAGGGCCGTGCAGGTTGAATTTTTTCTCATCGGAGAAAATAGTTGTGATCCACTCGTCCGTCCAATGCATGTGGCTGCTTGCCCATAACAATCTAGCTTTCTTGTGGCGCCGCGTGAGGTGTGGCAGACGGCGCATTTTACGGAGCACAATGTTGCGACTTTTTCTTGATTCTTCGATGAACTGTGTCCTTTGAGACGGTTACACCAACAGTCCGAGAAACTTGACGTAGTGATAACCTTTGGGATGAAACTAAACGCATGATGGCACGATCATCTCGTTTGGTTGTTATTCGAGGCCTTCCAGGCCGTTTTCTGGCAGTTAACGCACCGCGTTTCGATAAAGTCTTATAAATGACTGCCCTACTCCTCCCCATGGCTTTACAAATTTTCGCTACAGGCAATCCATTTGCTCTCAGTTTCCAAATCTTGTGCACCTCCTCACCAGAAAGTTGACTGTTGCGTGGCATTTCGGCAAATGAATGTCTGACGGCAGGTCCGCTGTCTTTTGTAGGTTGGACCGAATTACGGCCCATGCGCGTGCATACAACATGCTAAATATTTATGAGACACCTAAAATTACACTATTTCACTTTGTGATGTTCTTTTCACACAATCCGGTCATCTCGACGGATCGAAACGTTTGTTGTAGGGTTATGTCTAATTAGGTACCACTTCAGCTTCCTACCTATATTCGCATTGCGTTCACGGCGCTAAGTCGACTGTCTCTATATTTATGCGACGCACCTTAGCTAGTGACAGATGCATTTCACCAGCACCCGCCCCCCACCAAGGAATTTTTTAATTTTTCAGGCACCATTCGTTTGTACAACGTATGAACCGGAATTAACTCCATTTTTTTTTGAACCACAATAGTTCTTGGGATATTTAAAGAAGATTGAGAAAATTGGGGGCCGACCATTTCACCAGCGCTCTACCTTGTTTTTTAAATATCTCAAAACCTATTGTGGTTCAAATGAAAAAATGAGTTCATTCCGGTTAATACATGGTACAAACGAATAGCGCCTGAAAAATTTAAAAAATCTGTTGGGGTGGGGGGGGGGGTGACATTTATCTGCTAGTGACGCCAGGTTTCTTCAGAAGAAACCGGTTTTTCGTGTTCGTCTCTTCGGGAGGAGAGTAGTAGAAAATGACCGATTCTGGCTTAAACCGGAGCCATAGACTTAACATTAGGTGTCGGCCGGAGCAGCCGGAGCCAGCCGGAGCAAGCTGCAGCCGAGCGAACGGAGGGGGCGTGGTCAGTAGCGGCCTCCAATTCCCGCTGCAATTTTTCCCCTCCGACCGAAGGGTGTGCTTATCTCCGAAGATAGTAGTATTTATTGGACTTTGTCGAATGTTGGGGAAATCAATGAAGGCTTATTCCTTTTTTTTAATTTAATGAAGGTTGTTTCATTATTTATTTTCCCCTCTCTCGACCCCATCCCCTTAGATTATTGTTATGTAAAACGTTTTTTCCCTCGTAATTTGTTGATTTTTCAATTAATTTTCATGAATTCCTCATGTGTCTTCCCTAATGAAAATTATGTAGGGTAAGTATTAATTAATCATTTCTCTTTATTTTTCTCGAATAACACGGTCATGTCCTCATCTCAAGAAATGTTATTATGATATCTTATTTTTGTTCATAAATGTTTGATTTTGGCAGGGATGGCAACGCCCGAGTGGGAAAGGGGTTGGATATAGGGATAGCAACTCGATGTGTTGCCCCCTAGCGGTGCTTCTTGGAACTTTCGATTGATCTTTGATTTTGAGGGATGGCAACGCCCGAGTGGGAAAGGGGTTGGATATAGGGGGATGGCAACTCGATGTGTTGCCCCCTAGCGGTGCTTCTTGGAACTTTCGATTGATCTTTGATTTTGAGGGATGGCAACGCCCGAGTGGGAAAGGGGGTTGGATATAGGGGGATGGCAACTCGATGTGTTGCCCCCTAGCGGTGCTTCTTGGAACTTTCGATTGATCTTTGATTTTGAGGGATGGCAACGCCCGAGTGGGAAAGGGGTTGGATATAGGGGGATGTCAACTCGATGTGCTGCCCCTAGCGGTGCTTCTTGGAACTTTCGATTGATCTTTGATTTTGAGGGATGGCAACGGCCGAGTGGGAAGGTGTTGGATATAGGGGATGCCAACTCGATGTACTACCCCTAGCGATGCTTCTTGGAACTTTCGATGGATCTTTGATTTTGGGGGATGGCAACGACCGAGTGGGAAAAGGGCACTGCGTAGGTGTTAGATATGATGATGCTTCTTGGAACTTTATTATTTCGATGGATCTTTGATTTTGAGGGATGGCAACGACTGAGTGGGGTCCGTTGGGAATTTCTGCATTTATTCCTGTGTTTTGCAAGCAAGATTTCCCCCTCTTCAATACTATTTTTCCCCCGGAGAAATGTTTGCGTAACGATGCTGGGGAATTTTCTTTCCAAGGGGAATAAAAATGCTCCTAAGGTCTTAGCGAGGTTCTAACTCACGATGATTTGGTTTCCAAAAATAGTCAGGGGTCAAATGGTTTTCGTGTACTACGTATTCCCTATATATATATTTTTAAATTACTTTTACGTTATTTCTTCATGTGTTTTTATATATTTTTTGTATGTTTTGAGGGAGTTTTTTCGTGTAGATGTAATGAATTTTCTGGGGAACTTTTCTTTTTCCTCCATTCAATTTTATTTCAGACCATGAGACGAGGAAATGCTTCTTTAGAAATTATTTCGTTCTTGTTCGCAGTAATTACTGGACATAGACTTCATGTTAATTCTGAGTCTTTCACTTCTGCAATAATATTTTCTCGTAATTTTTTCGTATGTTCAAGAACTCTACAGATCTTTCCCAGTTAAAATTCTGCTCAAACAATATTTTCGGTCTTTACTTCCTTATAGCTTCCCAATTTCCGATATTTTTCTTCCTCTATCTTTGAAATTTCATTAAACTTCTCAATAGGTCAGGATTCTTTTTTCTTGGACAAACTTATGAGGCCTTTTATTCAGACTATCTTTTTTTTTTCCATTTCATTTCAGCAAACGATTATTTTAGATGCAACAAATCGTCAGATTTTGGTTTCCTTATATAGCATATTTTCCAACTAGCTTAAAAATATTCCTCAAAGCTTGCATGTATGTCAAATATACATTTTTTTTTATTCTTTCGTAGTTAGCCATACTTTTCGTGGACTGCCTCGACAGGAAAGCATTCAATGTCAAGACATACAATCTAAAACCTTTTTCTTTCGATAAAATTTGTATTCTTTGGGCTGAATATTTTTTCTGTCTCGTCCGAAAAAACATTCATTCTAGAGGCAAAGCGACTAATTCCGTTCTTCCCATAAACATTATTTTTTTTTATTATATTTGATATTCAGAGTTGTATACATTTACTATCCAAAAAAGAGATATATTTAATGTAAAGGTATATTCTTCCAAGCTGGGAAATATATGTATATCTTAGTTCATTTCCAGTTAAAGGAAATGCATCTTTATATTTCAATATGAAAAAAGAAGCCCTATAAGTGAAAGCTCAACCTAAAGACGGATAGATTGTTCACACTCTCTCTACTCTATGACATTTCTTTACTGAATATACCATGGCCTTTTTTTCATGAACTGCTTTAAAATCTTCGTTCTCACTTTACTATTGTCAGATTCCATGTTCCCTCCAGTTCTTTACTGAGAAACAGAAGCATTTATTCAATTTTAATTTATTAAGAGAGTAGAACTCTTTTAGGCTTTCGAAGTACTTTCAAGTCTTTCATTACGAAAATTTTCATTGTCATGAAAGAAGCCATAATCGAGATGATTTACTATCGTTTCAATGAAAGTGTTTACGCATTCATTGCTATGATGTCAGATTTCATTTTCTTATACTTCGAACAGAAATGAGTTTGAATCATTCGTCGAGAGAACATTTCTTTCATATATATATATATATATATTTTTTTTTTTTTTCCGAATCAAACGAACTCAAAAAAATAAGAGACGCACTTTAATATTTTTTTCCTCTTATGAGAGGAATACGGGAATATGATACCAAAATTAAAGAATAAAGAATATCGACTTTCCTCTCAACACCGTACATCTACGTTTTTTTTTATTTTTTATTTTCAATAAGCTATTTCTATATTTTTACAACTGAATAGAATTATTTATTGAAAAAGTTCTAAGTAAGACGAAAAATGGTTTTGTTGATTGCCTAAGAGGATGATTTTGGAAATTTTCGTTTTCTGGTAATTGTAAAATCTCATAGAATAACATGGGAAAACTAGCATGCATAAAAGACTGTTTTGGATCGAGTAAATTAAAAAGAATTTTACAAAGTTCATTTCAGAAAAGTACATTCCTTCTAGTGTCAAAAACGAATCACTTCGTTTTTTCTAAGATACACTTTGGAATCTTATAAAAGTGCATAGGGTCAAAAACGATTTTGATGATTTTACTAAGATGACAGATTTCGGATTTCTTGTGATAGAAAATACAGTGAATTTCCCATTGAATAACATGGAAACTGCGAAATTTAAGAAGCACGTTTTCGTTCAAGTAAAATATTTTAAAAGTCTTTTTCGAATCAGTTGAAAACAGACAGGGTGTGTTTTCTGAACAGTTCATTATTTCCCAAGATCAAAACGAATCACTTCGTTTTCTTTTTCTTTTTTTCCTAATGTGCGTTTCTGAAAGAAGTAAAAATAGTTTAGCTAGAAAATTGGAAAGATATTTTTATGAATCCTAGACTGGTTATTTTCGTATAGCTAGAAGGGTCTTCAGTGAGAGCACTTATTCTCTTTACAAACTAAGAGAATGAAGTGTAGTCAGTTTGAAAAAAAAATTCAAACTCCCCTAAATTTAGCCTTTTGTCCTGGTTTCGACTCAATACTGCAAGCATTGCTCTCAGACCAGTTGAATTCCTGGCCCTTAATGAAATACATTAAGCCTTTCCCTTAAAAATAAGCAATCTCTTCTTCAATACCAGATCCCCAATAAATTTCTTTAAGAGTTATTCATTCCCACTTTTACTTTTTAAAACTTAAAATTCATTATTATTTAACTCATTACAAAAAATGAAACTCATTCATACAGAAAAAATATAAATGAATAAAAATAAATAAAGTAGTCCTAAAAGGACTGTTTTTCTGGGTCCCCTTCATACAAGCTGCTCCATGATCGGTATAAGGAATTTTTTTTTTTACCTGCTGATATCTCAGCACATTGACTTCACAGTCTCTAGCAAGTTCTTTACAATTATACTTTCCAAGAACGCTTTGGACGGGACATGGTCTCCAGTGACTGCAACAAAAGATTCTGCTAGAATCTTGGGGTTAAGCAATGCAACGGCATCATCGAAATACTTTTGCCACTTGGATTCGGGGGTGGCATATGCACGCTGTAGGCCGTGATGTTTGCGAATATGCGATTTGGGGGTTGGTGGCACTCCATACAATAATATAAGTTATTGACATGTTCCTGAAGGCGATCCCTTACCATGTCAGCAAGCATGATGAAAAACTCTTCATCTGAGATGGAAGCAACAGGGAAGAAATCCTTGGATGGAACAAAACAGCCTTTCTAAAGACAGGTCCAAATAGTAGTTGAGTAATACTGTCCCATATTTTTCCACATTGATCAATAAGAGTTCCAAATTGTTGACAAGTCAGCTTTATCGGAACAGGATTCAATCGACGAAAACCATGAATTCTGGGGGAAAGCACTTCTAACGTGTAACTGCCAGAAGCATCTAAGAGGGAAGGACAGCAGGAAACGATAAGTTCACGATTAATCAAGATGTCACAATTCATGCCTTGAATCCAGTGTGATTTTCCCATGAATTTTCGGAACGTTGAAGCTGACATTGTTATTCCATTCTTAGAAGGGTAGAAAGATTCCCCATCTTTCCTATAACTTCGAATATGAACTCTGATTGTATTATGGAAATCAGACACTTTAACGAATGCGTTACCCCTAAATGGAAATGATGAGGGGGATATCATTCAAAGAAATTCCCAATTCAACACATGACTTGGAAGCTTCAGAACATACCTTCTTTGCTACAGCATCGGAAACTTTAGTAGAGGAAGATGATCGCTTCATGTTAAAAGCTGGAGGAAAGAGAATCGAAGGAAATTGCTGGAAGCGTTGAGGTCAGGAGCGAAGGCTGCTGACGGTTCGAAGACAGAGAACAGAATGAGTTAGCTTTGAATTGTTCAGGCAAAACTGATAAGAGGTTGGAGTTCGTCACTTGTTTACTGCTTGAGAGGTAAAGAGCAGAGTCATGGGGAAAAGAACACTCGGTTATCATCTTTCTAAAGGTCAAATTCAATCTAATGTTTGGAGCATTCTTTTGTCGAGGCAGACCATGACTCCAATACGAATTAGTTGGTGGCAGGATCTGTAGTAAAGTTCCAGATCTCAAAGATAAGGAAACTGGTTTAAACCCGTTTCGCTTGAAAACAAAGTCTCTTTCTTGTCCGAGAGATACTGATGCAATACAAGACAAAGGATCTAATTCAGCTTCGTCATCACGATGATAATTGATTCTTTCATCTCCATTTCGATATTTATTAATTAAAACAAAGTTGAAGGATTCACCACATTCTTTCTCAACATAAAGCTTGATTTCCTGAAGTAACGGCGTCCAAGGGTTAGGTTCTAAGCACAAACCGCTAAAAGTGTATTTCAGATTGGGGTCCCCGAAGGCAGCATGTTGTCTGGGAATGGAATATGATTTTCCATAAATTTTGATCTTGGAGAATTCTCCACTTAAATATTCCACTTCTTCTTCCAAGCAGGAAAAGTAATGAATAGCTTGAGTTGAGGAGAACAGCTGAGAGTAATGGAAATGAAGTCTTTCCTTGTTATGTCGAAGAGGCAGCATTTTTCTCAGGAAGGGAAACAACTGAAGTCCGTCCACTAAATTAACTGAATTGAGAATGAAGAAGGAGAGCTTGAGATAGGCTGACGAGTGACCTCATGACTCTCAAGGTGAAATTCATTATAGTTCTGATAAGAACTTTTTTTTCCCCATGAGCTAAGAAGATCCGTCAGAAGAATATTCTCTTTGGGAAAACTAAGAAATCCCCCCCCCATAACTAACATGAAAAACAAAACAAAAAAAAACAAGGTTTTATCTAGAAATTCGTACATGAAGAAATTTAGAAAGCTTATGTTCCTAATAGTCAATCTATAAAGTTAGAAGACAAAACATTTACTTGGTAGAATTAAATAATTCCCCACAGAAATGGAGTTGGCAACACTTGACTTTAAAAAAATCTCGCTGAATGCATCTCCGACAAGGTCCTCGAAAAGTACTTTAAAAAAAAACAGAGGAAATATTGAGGGCAAATGTAGATTTTCATAGCAACGTGATCACCTGAATTCACTAGAAATTCAGACAGCTCAAGACGTAGGTAGCATCTAATTCAACTCTGAATCTAAAACAATGGACTGGCTCCACACATTTTTAAGATGAGGTATATTTGAGAGAGGATTTTCATGTAAAAAAATCTTTTCCTGCATTAAATGATTTCAGGAGTGCAATAACTTGGGAAGCAACTTGAAAATCTTGATGAGAGTAAAATCTTGAACATACGTATTCACGAATTCCAAGTGAATAAAAAATCACAACTTGTTCATGAGAGTAAAATCTTGAACATGCGTATTCACGAATTCCAACAGGAAAAGATTTCATGAATAAAAATCTTGGAAAGCATCCTGAAATTCTTCATGAGAGAAAATTAAAAATTTTGAGACGGTGCATTCTTCACGTGAGCAAAACAATAATTTTGATTAAATTTTCTTCGAAAAGTTTTTCTAGAAATCCAAGCGAGCAGCAACAAAATGACGGAGACATAGCATAGAGCAGAGAATTTTTTTTTCTTGAGTGAAATCTTCTCGAACAATGAGTTAAAGACTTGAAACATTCTGTAATTCTTCCTGAACAATCTATGCCGTGTGGACCCCTTCATGCCAAGCAGTTTATTAGCATGGAGTGGTTCGAATACAGGCAGCTATTTTGTTTTTATTTTTTTTTCTTGGAGGTTCTCCAGAATTTAATGAAAAATGACCTGTAGGGGAGGGTATGTATATTGTCCGAGGATACGACTCGCTTGTTGTCATATGGGGAAAGAGATGTTTTGTTTATGACAACAGTAAAAACAGAATGTTTCAAGCTTCGAATGCTATAACTCATGTTCTTTTTTTCTTGCTTGTGAAAGAGTGAAGACTTGAAGTCGTTGAGGCGAAGTTGCTGTGAAACGACGGTTTTGCTCACGCCTTTGGCTTTCTTAACTTCTTCTTCATCTGTAGCATACGCATACATTTTGGTCTAAGACCAACAAATTCTTTATGGCAGTTCCATGGGTCTCATCTTTAAATTTCCCAATCACTTTTTTTGTTTTTAAGACAAAATAGAGGTGTGCGATGGGGGTAGGAACTGGTGTCTATGCATTTTAATGTCACCCACCTCACCTTCAACAAACCCATTTATTTGGGAGTCGCCATTCTAGACATCTCTAAAACTAGGATGTACGACTTCCATTATGAGGTGATGAAACCTTTATTTCAAGAAAACATTTCCATTCTTTATATGGATACTGATAGTTTCTTCTATCACATAAAAACAGAAGATCTATATAAAGATATGGAAATGTTTTCATTAAAATGCATAGACACCAGTTCCTACCCCCCATCGCACCCTCTATTTTGTCTTAAAAACAAAAAAGTGATTGGGAAATTTAAAGATGAGACCCATGGAACTGCCATAAAAGAATTTGTTGGTCTTAGACCAAAAATGTATGCGTATGCTACAGATGAAGAAGAAGTTAAGAAAGCCAAAGGCGTGAGCAAAACCGTCGTTTCACAGCAACTTCGCCTCAACGACTTCAAGTCTTCACTCTTTCACAAGCAAGAAAAAAGAACATGAGTTATAGCATTCGAAGCTTGAAACATTCTGTTTTTACTGTTGTCATAAACAAAACATCTCTTTCCCCATATGACAACAAGCGAGTCGTATCCTCGGACAATATACATACCCTCCCCTACGGTCATTTTTCATTAAATTCTGGAGAACCTCCAAGAAAAAAATAAAAACAAAATAGTTGCCTGTATTCGAACCACTCCATGCTAATAAACTGCTTGGCATGAAGGGGTCCACACGGCATAGATTGTTCAGGAAGAATTACAGAATGTTTCAAGTCTTTAACTCATTGTTCGAGAAGATTTCACTCAAGAAAAAAAAATTCTCTGCTCTATGCTATGTCTCCGTCATTTTGTTGCTGCTCGCTTGGATTTCTAGAAAACTTTTCGAAGAAAATTTAATCAAAATTATTGTTTTGCTCACGTGAAGAATGCACCGTCTCAAAATTTTTAATTTTCTCTCATGAAGAATTTCAGGATGCTTTCCAAGATTTTTATTCATGAAATCTTTTCCTGTTGGAATTCGTGAATACGCATGTTCAAGATTTTACTTCATGAACAAGTTGTGATTTTTTATTCACTTGGAATTCGTGAATACGTATGTTCAAGATTTTACTCTCATCAAGATTTTCAAGTTGCTTCCCAAGTTATTGCACTCCTGAAATCATTTAATGCAGGAAAAAGATTTTTTACATGAAAATCCTCCTCTCAAATATACCTCATCTTAAAAAATGTGTGGAGCCAGTCCATTGTTTTAGATTCAGAGTTGAATTAGATGCTACCTACGTCTTGAGCTGTCTGAATTTCTAGTGAATTCAGGTGATCACGTTGCTATGAAAATCTACATTTGCCCTCAATATTTCCTCTGTTTTTTTTAAAGTACTTTTCGAGGACCTGTCGGAGATGCATTCAGCGAGATTTTTTTAAAGTCAAGTGTTGCCAACTCCATTTCTGTGGGGAATTATTTAATTCTACCAAGTAAATGTTTTGTCTTCTAACTTTATAGATTGACTATTAGGAACATAAGCTTTCTAAATTTCTTCATGTACGAATTTCTAGATAAAACCTTGTTTTTTTTTGTTTTGTTTTTCATGTTAGTTATGGGGGAGGGGGGATTTCTTAGTTTTCCCAAAGAGAATATTCTTCTGACGGATCTCTTAGCTCATGGGGAAAAAAAAAGTTCTTATCAGAACTATAATGAATTTCACCTTGAGAGTCATGAGGTCACTCGTCAGCCTATCTCAAGCTCTCCTTCTTCATTCTCAATTCAGTTAATTTAGTGGACGGACTTCAGTTGTTTCCCTTCCTGAGAAAAAATGCTGCCTCTTCGACATAACAAGGAAAGACTTCATTTCCATTACTCTCAGCTGTTCTCCTCAACTCAAGCTATTCATTACTTTTCCCGCTTGGAAGAAGAAGTGGAATATTTAAGTGGAGAATTCTCAAGATCAAAATTTATGGAAAATCATATTCCATTCCCAGACAACATGCTGCCTTCGGGGACCCCAATCTGAAATACACTTTTAGCGGTTTGTGCTTAGAACCTAACCCTTGGACGCCGTTACTTCAGGAAATCAAGCTTTATGTTGAGAAAGAATGTGGTGAATCCTTCAACTTTGTTTTAATTAATAAATATCGAAATGGAGATGAAAGAATCAATTATCATCGTGATGACGAAGCTGAATTAGATCCTTTGTCTTGTATTGCATCAGTATCTCTCGGACAAGAAAGAGACTTTGTTTTCAAGCGAAACGGGTTTAAACCAGTTTCCTTATCTTTGAGATCTGGAACTTACTACAGATCCTGCCACCAACTAATTCGTATTGGAGTCATGGTCTGCCTCGACAAAAGAATGCTCCAAACATTAGATTGAATTTGACCTTTAGAAAGATGATAACCGAGTGTTCTTTTCCCCATGACTCTGCTCTTTACCTCTCAAGCAGTAAACAAGTGACGAACTCCAACCTCTTATCAGTTTTGCCTGAACAATTCAAAGCTAACTCATTCTGTTCTCTGTCTTCGAACCGTCAGCAGCCTTCGCTCCCGACCTCAACGCTTCCAGCAATTTCCTTCGATTCTCTTCCTCCAGCTTTTAACATGAAGCGATCATCTTCCTCTACTAAAGTTTCCGATGCTGTAGCAAAGAAGGTATTCTGAAAGCTTCCAAGTCATGTGTTGAATTGGGAATTTCTTTTTGAATGATATCCCCCCTCATCATTTCCATTTAGGGGTAACGCATTCGTTAAATGTCTGATTTCCATAATACAATCAGAGTTCATATTCGAAGTTATAGGAAAGATGGGGAATCTTTCTACCCTTCTAAGAATGGAATAACAATGTCAGCTTCAACGTTCCGAAAATTCATGGGAAAATCACACTGGATTCAAGGCATGAATTGTGACATCTTGATTAATCGTGAACTTATCGTTTCCTGCTGTCCTTCCCTCTTAGATGCTTCTGGCAGTTACACGTTAGAAGTGCTTTCCCCCAGAATTCATGGTTTTCGTCGATTGAATCCTGTTCCGATAAAGCTGACTTGTCAACAATTTGGAACTCTTATTGATCAATGTGGAAAAATATGGGACAGTATTACTCAACTACTATTTGGACCTGTCTTTAGAAAGGCTGTTTTGTTCCATCCAAGGATTTCTTCCTGTTGCTTCCATCTCAGATGAAGAGTTTTTCATCATGCTTGCTGACATGGTAAGGGATCGCCTTCAGGAACATGTCAATAACTTATATTATTGTATGGAGTGCCACCAACCCCCAAATCGCATATTCGCAAACATCACGGCCCACAGCTGTGCATATGCCACCCCCGAATCCAAGTGGCAAAAGTATTTCGATGATGCCGTTGCATTGCTTAACCCCAAGATTCTAGCAGAATCTTTTGTTGCAGTCACTGGAGACCATGTCCCGTCCAAAGCGTTCTTGGAAAGTATAATTGTAAAGAACTTGCTAGAAAACAATCAATGTGCTGAGATATCAGCAGGTAAAAAAAAAAATTCCTTATACCGATCATGGAGCAGCTGTATGAAGGGGACCCAGAAAAACAGTCCTTTTTAGGACTACTTTATTTATTTTTATTCATTTATATTTTTTTCTGTATGAATGAGTTTCATTTTTTGTAATGAGACAAATAATAATGAATTTTAAGTTTTAAAAGTAAAAGTGGGAATGAATAACTCTTAAAGAAATTTATTGGGGATCTGTATTGAAGAAGAGATTGCTTATTTTTAAGGAAAGGCTTAATGTATTTCATTAAGGGCCAGGAATTCAACTGGTCTGAGAGCAATGCTACAGTATTGAGTCGAAACCAGGACAAAAGGCTAAATTTAGGGGAGTTTGAATTTTTTTTCAAACTGACTACACTTCATTCTCTTAGTTTGTAAAGAGAATAAGTGCTCTCACTGAAGACCCTTCTAGCTATACGAAAATAACCAGTCTAGGATTCATAAAAATATCTTTCCAATTTTCTAGCTAAACTATTTTTACTTCTTTCAGAAACGCACATTAGAAAAAAGAAAAGAAAACGAAGTGATTCGTTTTGATCTTGGGAAATAATGAACTGTTCAGAAACACACCCTGTCTGTTTTCAACTGATTCGAAAAAGACTTTTAAAATATTTTACTTGAACGAAAACGTGTTTAAATTTCGCAGTTTCCCATGTTATTCAATGGGAAATTCACTGTATTTTCTATCACAAGAAATCCGAAATCTGTCATCTTAGTAAAATCATCAAAATCGTTTTTGACCCTATGCACTTTTATAAGATTCCAAAGTGTATCTTAGAAAAACGAAGTGATTCGTTTTTGACACTAGGGAAGGAATGTACTTTTCTGAAATGAACTTTGTAAAATTCTTTTAATTTACTCGATCCAAAACAGTCTTTTATGCATGCTAGTTTTCCCATGTTATTCTATGAGATTTTTACAATTACCAGAAAACGAAAATTTCAAAATCATCCTCTTAGGCAATCAACAAAACCATTTTTCGTCTTACTTAGACTTTTTCAATAAATAATTCTATTCAGTTGTAAAAATATAGAAATAGCTTATTGAAAATAAAAAAAATAAAAAAAAACGTAGATGTACGGTGTTGAGAGGAAAGTCGATATTCTTTATTCTTTAATTTTTGGTATCATATTCCCGTATTCCTCTCATAAGAGGAAAAAAATATTAAAGTGCGTCTCTTATTTTTTGAGTTCGTTTGATTCGGAGGCAAAAAAAAAATATATATATATATATATATGAAAGAAATGTTCTCTCGACGAATGATTCAAACTCATTTCTGTTCGAAGTATAAGAAAATGAAATCTGACATCATAGCAATGAATGCGTAAACACTTTTATTGAAACGATAGTAAATCATCTCGATTATGGCTTCTTTCATGACAATGAAAATTTTCGTAATGAAAGACTGAAAGTACTTCGAAAGCCTAAAAGAGTTCTACTCTCTTAATAAATTAAAATTGAATAAATGCTTCTGTTTCTCAGTAAAGAACTGGAGGGACATGGAATCTGACAATAGTAAAGTGAGAACGAAGATTTTAAAGCAGTTCATGAAAAAAAGGCCATGGTATATTCAGTAAAGAAATGTCATAGAGTAGAGAGAGTGTGAACAATCTATCCGTCTTTAGGTTGAGCTTTCACTTATAGGGCTTCTTTTTTCATATTGAAAATATAAAGATGCATTTCCTTTAACTGAAATGAACTAAGATATACATATATTTCCCCAGCTTGGAAGAATATACCTTTACATTAAATATATCTCTTTTTTGGATAGTAAATATACAACTCTGAATATCAAATATAATAAAAAAATAATGTTTATGGGAAGAACGGAATTAGTCGCTTTGCCTCTAGAATGAATGTTTTTCAGACGAGACAGAAAAAATATTCAGCCCAAAGAATACAAATTTTATCGAAAGAAAAAGGTTTTAGATTGTATGTCTTGACATTGAATGCTTTCCTCGTCGAGGCAGTCCACGAAAAGTATGGCTAACTACGAAAGAATAAAAAAATGTATATTTGACATACATGCAAGCTTTGAGGAATATTTTTAAGCTAGTTGGAAAATATGCTATATAGAGGAAACCAAAATCTGACGATTTGTTGCATCTAAAATAATCGTTTGCTGAAATGAAATGGAAAAAAAGATAGTCTGAATAAAAGGCCTCATAAGTTTGTCCAAGAAAAAAGAATCCTGACCTATTGAGAAGTTTAATGAAATTTCAAAGATAGAGGAAGAAAAATATCGGAAATTGGGAAGCTATAAGGAAATAAAGACCGAAAATATTGTTTGAGCAGAATTTTAACTGGGAAAGATCTGTAGAGTTCTTGAACATACGAAAAAATTACGAGAAAATATTATTGCGAAATTGAAAGACTCAGAATTAACATGAAAGTCTATGTCCAGTAATTACTGCGAACAAGAACGAAATAATTTCTAAAGAAGCATTTCCTCGTCTCATGGTCTGAAATAAAATTGAATGGAGGAAAAAGAAAAGTTCCCAGAAAATTCATTACATCTACACGAAAAAACTCCTCAAAACATACAAAAAATATATAAAAACACATGAAGAAATAACGTAAAAGTAATTTAAAAATATATATATAGGGAATACGTAGTACACGAAAACCATTTGACCCCTGACTATTTTTGGAAACCAAATCATCGTGAGTTAGAACTCTCGCTAAGACCTTAGGAGCATTTTTTATTCCTTGGAAAGAAAATTCCCCAGCATCGTTACGCAAACATTTCCTCCGGGAAAAATAGTATTGAAGAGGGGGAAATCTTGCTTGCAAAACACAGGAATAAATGCAGAAATTCCCAACGGACCCCACTCGTCGTTGCCATCCCTCAAAATCAAAGATCCATCGAAATAATAAAGTTCCAAGAAGCATCATCATATCTAACACCTACGCAGTGCCCTTTCCCCACTCGGTCGTTGCCATCCCCCAAAATCAAAGATCCATCGAAAGTTCCAAGAAGCATCGCTAGGGGGTAGTACATCGAGTTGGCATCCCCTATATCCAACACCTTTCCCACTCGGCCGTTGCCATCCCTCAAAATCAAAGATCAATCGAAAGTTCCAAGAAGCACCGCTAGGGGGCAGCACATCGAGTTGACATCCCCCTATATCAACCCCTTTCCCACTCGGGCGTTGCCATCCCTCAAAATCAAAGATCAATCGAAAGTTCCAAGAAGCACCGCTAGGGGGCAACACATCGAGTTGCCATCCCCATATCCAACCCCTTTCCCACCGGGCGTTGCCATCCCTCAAAATCAAAGATCAATCGAAAGTTCCAAGAAGCACGCTAGGGGGCAACACATCGAGTTGCCATCCCCTATATCCAACCCCTTTCCCACTCGGGCGTTGCCATCCCTCAAAATCAAAGATCAATCGAAAAGTTCCAAGAAGCACCGCTAGGGGGCAACACATCGAGTTGCCATCCCCCTATATCCAACCCCTTTCCCACTCGGGCGTTGCCATCCCTCAAAATCAAACATTTATGAACAAAAATAAGATATCATAATAACATTTCTTGAGATGAGGACATGACCGTGTTATTCGAGAAAAATAAAAGAGAAATGATTAATTAATACTTACCCTACATAATTTTCATTAGGGAAGACACATGAGGAATTCATGAAAATTAATTGAAAAATCAACAAATTACGGGGAAAAACGTTTTACATAACAATAATCTAAGGGGATGGGGTCGAGAGAGGGGAAAATAAATAATGAAACAACCTTCATTAAATTAAAAAAAGGAATAAGCCTTCATTGATTTCCCCAACATTCGACAAAGTCCAATAAATACTACTATCTTCGGAGATAAGCACACCCTTCGGTCGGAGGGGAAAATTGCAGCGGGAATTGGAGGCTGCTACTGACCACGCCCCCTCCGTTCGCTCGGCTGCAGCTTGCTCCGGCTGGCTCCGGCTGCTCCGGCCGACACCTAATGTTAAGTCTATGGCTCCGGTTTAAGCCAGAATCGGTCATTTTCTACTACTGAGGAGCCTTTAGGAAAGGACGTGAACGATGATATGATGTTCAGCACTCACAATAATAGAATGTTTGACGCCAGGCGTGGAAAAACCAGTGAGATGTGGAATTATTTCACCGTCGTTGATGAAAATTTAGCTTGTGATATTTACAAGCAAAAGCTTTCTTACAAAAGTTCGACTCGCCGTTCCGTAACGGCCCCGTCACTCCTGTCGTAAACAGTGATTTTACCTCTGATACTTAGTAGGACGGTAGCTTGCCATCCCGTTACAGTTCCGTCATCACTGTCGTAGACGATGATTTTGTCACTATTTAAACTCACCGTTACTTCCATGGAACTGTCACCGTTGTGACAGGAAAATAGCTGTTAAGCCCACCTCTAATCAGCTGCATTTGAATTTACAGGGAGGTTAACCACGGTGCTTACCTTAAAAGAAAGAAGTCTCTCAGAAAGCGGTAGGAAAGACGCGTGCTGTGATTGCTATGGCGAAGCCGACTAGATGCAAAACCTAAAGCGCCGGAGACGACAGAGCAAAAATCACCCTTCGTTTCGCAAAATAATATTTTTATAACAGTTTGGCGATGCAGCTGTTTAATGTATTACGAATCATGAAATGATTTTTTAGATCTGAATCTCTGCGCGGGCTTAGCTAAAATAAGAACTCACACACTATTCTCTGCTGTGCAGTCATTCATGAATTTAATCATGCAACAAGAGTTCTAGTACTTCAGTTTCAGCTTTACTGAAAAAAAAAAAAAAAAACTTTGTGTATTTTAGAATTCACAGTAACTGAACAAAGGAAGAAACAAAATTTACCAGGTTTATTTCAAAGCTCCCCTTCATTATTTCTAAGGCTAAAGATACATTGCGGACGCAGTTCTTTGGGTCCAGAATGCCTAGACCTTGGAATAAATCCGGGAAGAATTTGTCCGCCAACTCGCACAGAAGAATTCCATTCCTCCAGCTGTCCGAGAGGTCGCTGGGAGGTTGCGTCACGAAGTTTGCAACCCAATCAAGAATCTCTTGCTTCTCATCTGGACCGAATCTAAGGCCTGAAATAGAACTCTAGATTAGATTACTTGCAGCCATCGATGCTTTACATAACTTTACATGTAATATTAGAAATACATAATTTTTTTAATCTAATTTTTTATAATTTTTTTCTGTTATTTTTTATTTTTATTTTGTGGTTTAACTCTACGGGCTATAAGCAGTCGCTCATCCCGGTCAGCGTTAGTGACTGCCATGGATGTAACCTCAGGTTCGATCCCGGGCAGGTACGAACGCTCGAACCACTAAATACCCGCCGTGCGTCTGATGGGCGCGTTAAGCCGTCGGACCCCAGGTACTGGCCCCCCGGTAACAAATAAGGGCGTCTTCCTCCCCCTTTCTACCTCGCTTCCGTGTGACTTTCCTATTGGGCACTCTAGCCCAAATCTCCTAACTTCCTATTTCTAAGGGTTGTTTAAGACCTGGGGTCAGACACTCCCTTTCTAAAATCCTCTACATATGATCTGATCTGAGTCGCTCATCCCAGGACCTCTGCTTCCAAAGAAAGGGGAGGGGGAGCCAGGGTCTTGGGACAAGCTTTCTACCCTGCCTTATCTCGGATTCGAACCAGGGCAGACGACTAGCCAGAACCCAAAGCATCTGACCACACGGCCACTACAGCAGCATTCATTTCCATTCGTAACGTAGAATAAAAATGAGGTTCACACACTTTGAGGGATACGAACACCATGTACAGTTGTAGCAAATTTAATTCAAGTGCAGGATTTCTAACTATGAAAACTGCATCATTTTGGAGAAGGAATTAAGCTCAAATGAATGACCGCAGCAAGCTTTACTTATCCGGGAAGGCAAAACTTGAAATAACGCCCCTGCGAGTTCAAAATTACGTCCCTTCGCGTTCTACTCAAATAATACATGGGTTTTTACTTTCTCAGATATCACCGTTTATAGGAAAGTATTGTGATCATTCAAAAATCACGCTTCAGGTTTTTGATATAATTTTATTAAAACTGTACAAACTAGGTAAATACCCAAGAACCACATGTGGTAAAATACCAAGCAAAGCATAAACGTTATGTGAACGCTGACAATACTACACTCCACAGAAATGCGTATCGAAAAACAAACCAGCGCAGAACGAATGAGTATCGAATAGTGAACGCAACAATAGGAAAAAGCTTTAGGGGTAGGGCTTGGAAAAATTTCGTTCAAGGTTAAACGTTTAGAGAACTTTCTGCGACAGAACACAAATGATTAATTAGCTCTTATCTCAACGCCATATTCGGAAAGCTCATGGAGGTTAGGCATATCAGCCTATTGCTTTCTATGACTCCATTCACTGTTTTGGAAAATTCCCTTCATGTACCGGGTGTTTCAGTGGGTAATGACAACTTTCCTGTGGAATAAATCGTTAAAGAATAACGAGATGGCGCTGTAAATCCGAGACGTCAATCCAGCAGGCAACAGGCATTAGTGAGAAAGTAGTGGGATTGTGGGCACACGATTTCGGACATGCAGCGATATACCAGGGAAGAAAGAGTTTTCTTGGTGAAAAATTGGTGGGCGCAAACCCCACAAAGGTGTTACGAAAGTGGCGTACAGTGTCTAAGAATCGTTGTAAGCCATCCCATGCGCACCTGGCGAAATTAGTAGCGAAATTCGAACGAACCGGCAGTGTTACAGATGACGTGGCAAGCATGGCGACGAAGAGAAGAACAGCGCGGACGGCGGAAAACATCGAAGCCTCACGAGAACTCCTGCACGAAGAAGCCGGTACGTCAACACGAAGACTTATGGCGCAACTAGACGTTAGCCCAGCGTCCGCATGACGCATTGTGATGTCGGATTTGGACATGTTTCCTTACAAAATCCAGGTGCACCAGCCTTTGAGCACAACAGCCGTCCAGCAGCGTTATGAGTTTGCGAATGACATGTGTTCACTGATCGATGAGCAAAACTTTGATGTGAAGAGCATTGTCTTCAGCAATGAGGCACATTTCTGGTTGGATGGCTACATTAACCGGCAAAATTACCGCATCTGGGGAAGCGAGAAGCCGGCGGTCTGTGTTGTGAAGCCTCTTCATCCGCCGAAACTAACCGTTTGGTGTGCAATGAATGATGATGGCCTCATTGGGCCATTTTTTCTGGAGTCCACAGTTACCGCTGCTGCCTACAGTGACCTTTTGAAAAATTGTTTTTTCCCCAGCTGCAGTCCAGAAAAACTGGATTCACAACCGTACGTTTCAACAGGACGGAGCACCGCCACACTCCACAAATGCTGTTCTTGATTTGCTTCACCAGAAGTATGGCACACGAGTCATCGCCAGACGATTTCCCCATTTTTCAGCCGGTCTCTCTTGGCGTCCGTACAGCCCCGATTTAACGCAGCTCGATTTCTTCTTGTGGGGCTGTTTGAAAGTTCAGGTGTACCAGGACAACCCGCGAACACTGCCTGGCATCCGACGTGCCATCCAACAGGAAATTGCATGGATTCCGTCGAACATCTTCTTGTCGGTATTGCAGAACTTCGAAGCACGTATTCGCCACATCGCGTCGTGACAGCGGATGGTCACCACGTGGAACATGTCATCCATTGATTAACTTTTGCCTACTCTGACTCCTGGAAATGTCCTTTTTCTCTTCCAATAAAGTAAGTTAACTTAATTATCTCTTTCTTTTGTCACTACTCAGTGAAACACCGGGTGTGTGAGATGTCCACACTTCATAATGTATGTAACTGTGTACCCTAGTTAGCTGTATGAGACTAACTAAAGTCTTTAAAAAGAAACTACCGAGGAGTGTAGCTTTCTTTTTTAGTTACAATTTCTATTTTTCACATCCCCCAGATCATGAATTTACGCCCGTGGAATGACCATTCTGGGAGAGCAACCGCCCCCCTGCCCTCCGGGTAGCTACGGCCCTGCTCAAACGATCAGATTCTGTTTAAGGAAGCATGTTGTTTAATGTTCAAACCGTCAAAGTAAACAAATGCAAATTCGTTCACGTTCTAGCTCTTAAACGACCTAAAATTGGTCGTATTACAATCATACCGGTTTCAAGTTTTGTGAAGAATTGCTGATGTCATGCACACTGTTTAATTCCTAATTTCACGTTCTCTCTTCATTTATTTCGGAGTTTAAAGATCATCGTGAGCATGTAAGGCAAAAAGGAGTCGCCTGTCCTTAATTTGGGGCCATTGGCTCCAGATAAGGGAGAAAGCCATCGCTCAGTAAGACAAGCGCATATGTCATATTTGGGTTTCGAATCCCAACCCAACTAGGATGATTGGCCAGAAACCGGCGCCTCTGACACAGTGGCGACGCTAGCAGCTCAGAACTGGGGATTAGATGGTTTTGAAGTATTTGGCAGGAATTTGGACAAAAAAAAATTTAGTTCATGTATATATTTTAACTGACGCTGATGATTTATCCCCGGTAATATAAAACTAATTCTTCAGTGTGCATAGTACTGCGAACTGTGAATGCGAACCTTCATGGGCTTTAACAATTTACTATTTTTTCGTCATTTTAGCTCACTTACGTCACTTTTTTTACGTCTTTATTTTTAATATTTGCTGTCATAAGGTAGTGTTTGAGTTTCGGTTTATAACCTGAATAGGAATGTTTCTCTCTCATCTTTTTTAAACTGTAATTACGGGGAATTCTCTCCGTTGTATACTCTCTTAGACATCGCTCAGAGGATTCACTCCATTTCACAGAATAGTACGACACAAAATTCAATTAAAAAAAGTTCATTTTATATAATGAAAATTCCCATACATTTATCCAAGTTCCCTAAAATTTTAAATGGTTGCACTCGCAATGTGTTCTGTCTAAATATTTGGAGGAAGGGCTATAGGGTGGGCTCAAATAAAAGTTGAATGAGTTGAAGTCCATCTTAACCTGCCCGTAGCGTAGCGCTTGCTCTGACACCCAGTACCATTCAATCTTTCTAAAGGAAAATCTGTGTCATGTGCATGCCGTGTTTTCAAGTTTTCTGATACATTTGCTGAAGACATTGTTATGTCATGTACTGCACGTTACCTCACGAAAAGCATTCCGACACACCAGTGAGATAATTTAATACGCCCGTATAGGAGGACACGAGGGGGCATTTGCGTTTCCCTGGAAATCGCACCATGCCCTTTCTGTCCTTTATGCCCATGCCCTTTCTGTCCTTAGAAGGTATGCTTCAGAAATTTTTGTCATAATACTACTACTGATTGCTAATGATTCTTCAGAACTTCTGTATGTGCGTTTATGCTTGAAAAGTAGGGAATTTCTCATAAAAGAAGGCAGATATTTACAGTAGAAAGTAATAGTAAAAATTCCCATTGCATGCTGGAAGACAGCGTACATACGTACCGTGTGAGAAAGTATGAAAGGCGAAGAAATCAAAATTATATTGTATCATCATCTGCAGCGACAACGATCTCTTGAAATTTTTTTCCAGAAATTGTTTTGAGGTTATTTTTTCAAACTTGATGACCAACTGAGTGACCTCTGACATTCCGTGGCTAAAAGGCCAAAAGAACGACAAAGAAATTTCCTCATTGTCCTAACATGCTGTCGGATTTCATTTATCCGTCTTTTTTATGTAGTTTCTGGCTCTTCTGTTTTCCAATTAAATTTATGAGTTGAGAGTACGGTAAAAACGATTAGATAAGAAAATAGCACAGCGAAATTTGCATATTATGGTGTTTGTATATGTTTGCCCCACTCCTGAAAACTTAGCTATATGCGCCTATGGTCACATCCAAACAGATTCTTATAAAAAGGATGTCAAAATGAGAGTATGTCTCGTGAAAAAGAAATATCCGATTTTCACAGTTTGATTATTTATCAGATGCTATCTGAGCAACTTATGTAGTTAATTCTCCCACAATTCCTTTGAATTTTCCAAGCTCGGCAGTACCTGATGCACTTAAAATATGACAGAATGGAGGTGTTACCGCTTAAAAAGGCATCAAGAAGGGGGAGGGGGAAGTTAGGAAGTCATGAGATCGTTTAAACGTGAAAAAAATTGCATTCGCAACATATAAGCAATCCACTGAAAGTGTCACCTCAGAAAGGGACGGACTCTTTTTATTTTTGCATAGATGTGCAAGGCGGTTGCCTAGGGCAGCCATTTTAGATGCCGTTACTCCGGAGCCGCTGTTCTCCTATTTGAACTACACCAGGCAGGCTTATCACTGCTTTACTGTTCAACTGACTCATACTTCACAAGTCATAGAAACCAACGGGAAATACGGGTTTGATTCCCGTTCCAAGGCGATGTGATTTTCAAGATTTCTGAAGGACGGCTACATGAAAAAAATAATAGGAAATACGGCGTCTATCTGCGGGCAATGATTTTTGTATATGCCTTTCATGTAATTGAAAAAGATTAATCCTTCCTGGAATTCGCTTCTAACTGGTTTTTATATTAAAATGGAATGAAATACAGTCACCTTGAAATTAACCTCGGTGAGGTATTAGTCAGTTCACAGCGCTTCGAAGTTTACCAATCTCGTAATCATGCGCTCTTGAGGAAATTCTATTGCTGTTCCTCAATGATTTACCACTTCAAGTTCTTGAGATTCCGTCGTGTTAGATTCATCAAATATACAAGTAATGCACTCAAAGTATGGCAGAGAATCTTCCACCTAGACTGACAGTTAGTTCTTAACGCTAATCTTACAGGTTAAATCTCATTAAAAAAATCAACTTCAAGAGCAGTGAAAAAAATTATGTTGAAATTCTTCAAATGTTTAAGTAAGCTTAAAGCTCCATTTTTTAATTGTTTTGTTTTTTCTTCGAGTAGAATTTTTGGCCTAGAGAGTTTTTTTCTCCTACCGTTGATATTTTTATACCTGCGCTGCAAGCAATCAGATGAAACACATGTTGAAGATTAAGCAGCCATCTCATGATGCCCGAGTGGTCAGAGGTGCGGACGTCGTGCTGCTTGTTCCATCCATACCTGGATGAGATATGTGGGGGGGGGGGGAGTATTTCTCCCTTTTCTGGAATCCGTAGCCCTGAATTAGGAACGGAAGGTTTTTTTAATGTCATTTTCATGGGGAATTCTAACATCCCCTCCAAAAAAAAAAAAAAATCTTTAGACATCAATTTCAAAAAACAGATTACACTTCACAACTAAGTCATAAGCAGTACTTATTCTGCCCAACAATTTCACAGGAGCTCTAATAATTAAATTTACTTGAGACTTTCTCAGTGGACCGTTCAGGCAGTCGCTCTGGAGTTCAGAGAGAAGTGCTCGCCATGTTATAACTGCACCTTTATGATTCTACTTCACGATTTCAAAAGGGTCAGTCTTTCAACTTTTAATGTAGATTACCAGTTCTGCTGCACTAGGAGAGGTAAAGCTAAGAAACGCCTCTTTTTTCTTTATTGAAGGTTTAACGACCACCGTGAACAACTCAATGAGCTATAAGCAATCTCCCGTCCCTAATTTAGGGCCACTGGTTCCAGGAAAGGGAGAGAGCCAGCGCTGTAAGACAAACACAACATCCATGCCTCAACGGGATTCGAACTCCGACCCCTCCCAGACGAATGGTCATAGAACATCGCTTAAACCACTGAGCCACCGGGACAGCTATTGCCTCTTAACAAGTGCAATTAGAACAACATTTTCTGGCTCAATTAAGTTTTAATGAACTGTCTTCGTCAGTTTCTTTGAGCTATGGTTCAGCTTTATCAGGATAAGTGGTGAGATTTGTATGTTGTCCGTCAAGATCGTACTAGTGATGTTTTTTTGTTTTTTTAAATTGGAGGTTAAACGACCACACCAACGTGAGCAACTCGATGGGCTATAAGCAGTCACCCGTCCCTAATTTAGGGCCAGTGGTTTCCAGTGAATGGAGAGAGTCTGTGCCGTAAGACAAACACAGCATCCATGCCTCACGGGATTCGAATCCAGACTCATCACGGACGAATGGTCATAAGCCAGCGCTTAAATCACTGCGCAACCGGGGTGGCACTAGTAATGCTAGCAGTCATGGTCTGGAATGGAGTAGAGGTTGAATCGTTCACGAGTTGCTTTGAAAAAGATAGAAAACTTCCAAGGTATCCAGATTTAAGAAGGAGTTAGGCTTGTCAATCACTTTTGTTTCTTTCAACGGAAATATGTTATTGTTTTCACGGCGGTGTTGAGCTATAGGCGATTATTTTTGTTCACAATTCGTTATACTAATATATGCTTGATGCTCCTTCTATCAAAAACGCAAAGCTCTACGAGTCTGACCTAAATAAAACAAACCGTACCCGTAGAAGATTTGGTAAATTCCCTAAGAAATAAAATCTTCAACTGGATGTTTTTGACTCCAGAGGAATTCATTTGATTGATAAGTCTGAAAATTTCATTGAAGTTGAAAGTTTTAAAAACTTCGCAATTTTTTAAATTCTTCTACTTCCGATTTGTAGGAATGTTATATGAGGCTCTTTCTTAGAGATTCCATAACTTCTTGCAGAGGCACATTTGAAAACATGGATGTGATATCTAGAGAAAGTGACCTTCATAAAGATGAAGTTTAAGGCGATTGGCAAAGTGGATAGAAAAATGTTCAAACACTATACGCTTTATACATCATTAAATTCGCGACTTTGATACTACGTTGTGTATTAAACATCGTAAATGTTGGCCAAGGAAAGGGCAATTCCCAGATAAAACGATACACACACACACGCACCAAAAAATCCTCTTCTGTTCCCAGTCTAACAAATAGCTTTGGGTGTGAAACACTGCCAAGGCATCTTTACTTATTTCAAGGAATGAGAAAGGATTTTAGGAAATATTCTTGTAGATAATTACGCCTTCCTAAGAAAGCGAAGTAAGCGTAAACAACCACTTCCATTAATTTTTAACGATGCACAACAGAAACAGGAATATTTCAACATGACTTCCTAAACCGGTTTTTCAGATAATTTTTGTTTAGAATTTGCTTCTTAATTCATCTCTAAAATTTTTTCATCTTATCGAACTTGAAATTCCCATGGAAGTACAAATGACTCTCTTGTATGGCCGTGATCACACAACAACGACCAAAAACCGCACGGAGAGTTCCACCAAAGTCAAACCATCAAGCAGTTACTTGAGAGACTCAAGGAATGAGAAAG
Organism: Macrothele yani; assembly: GCA_039090855.1. Classification (NCBI taxonomy): domain Eukaryota; kingdom Metazoa; phylum Arthropoda; class Arachnida; order Araneae; family Macrothelidae; genus Macrothele; species Macrothele yani. The sequence goes on along the minus strand of CM076994.1, from coordinate 5,987,820 downwards.
AATTCTAGGAGATATTCTACAAGAATATCTCCTAGAATGCGTTTGGTAATTAGGAAATGTAGTCGACAAGGTGTACGGGCCGCCCCGGTGGCGCAGTGGTCTAAGCGATGGCCTCTGATCATTCGTCCGAACGGGGTCCGGGTTCGAATCCCGGTGAGGCATGGATGTTGTGTTTGTCTTACGGCACTGGCTTTCTCCCTTCCCTGGAGCCAGTGACCCTAAATTAGGGACGGGCGACTGCTTATAGCCCATTGAGTTGCTCACGGTGGTCGTTAAACCTCCAATCAAAAAAAAAAAAAAAAAGGTGTAGGGGGGTCTCTCAACAACGATCAAAAAATTATAAAAATAATACAGTAAAAAAAACCTAATAGAAACACAGTGAAACATGAGACGGTCATACTGATTTTTTATAGCAAGTGCGAAATAAACTTGCAAAACGACAAAAGCAAACTCACCCGACCAAAATGATGACAGTAAGCAAGATGACACTTGATAGAATTTCAAGATCCATTTCTTCAAGATATGGACGATCGCCATCGCTGCGAATGAACGCGACACCTACATTTTTCCTTTCAACGAAGAATAGCTGGAAAGAAATGACAATGTTATCTTAGAAACAATCACAGAGTAACGTAAAGCATATGATATTAAATAACAATGTCAACATCTACAATGTCTTACGGGCATTATGCCTAATGGAACCCCGATTTTACTTTTCTCAATTATACGTTTTTTACTTTTTTAGGTATTCAGCGTTAGTCCTAACACACTGAAATTTCTGTCGCTTTCCTTAAACTATGTTATACGTAATTCATTTTTACACAGACGCCTAGGAACAGATTTTACGAGGTGACGAACATCCTGTATGTGTAACTTTAGTCATGTCCCCTGCAGAAGCTCCGTCAGTTCGCGCTCATTCCGCGGAGGAGGATCAGCAGTTCTCACACCCCGCCTAGCATATCCCACAAGTGCTCAATTGGGTTATAATCAGGGGACTTTGGGAGCCACGGAAACGTGGCGAATTTGTTTTCGTGTTCCTCCAACTACTCAGTAGTTATACGAGTCCAATGACATGGTGCATTGTTCTGTTGAAAGATGGCACTGTGTTCGGGTAAACCTTCTGCAGATATGGATGGAGATGGTCGGCTAACAGGTCGTGTAGCATCCACCATTCAGTGTTTGTGTGATGATAACCAACAGACCTAGGGCTTGCCAGGAAAAATCTCTGCAGACCAGGACACCAGTCTGTTGAACCTCAACTGTGCAACCAAGGGATAGGGCTTCATGCTGTTTACGCCATATGCGAACTCAGCCATCAGCACGATGCAGCACGAAACGGAATTCATCACTCCAGACGACCTTCTTCCATCTGTCGATTATCTATTGCCGGTGTTTCTTCGCCCATGCGACGTTTTGTTTTTGATGGCTGGACGTTATCATGTGTACCCTAGTCGGACTCCTCATGTGGAACCCCAGGCGAGCAAGGTACGGCGTATGGTGCATGTAAAAATTGGTCGAACTGCACCGCTGTTGTACTGGTGGGTGAGCTGGGTCACTGTTGAACGTCGCTGCTGAGATACTAGCCGTGACCACCCGAAGCTCACCTCTAAGTTCAACCGAGCGTGGCTGACCAACGTGAGCCCTTCTGCTGAATGTTTGTGCATGGTTGATCCAGCCTTGGTACACCCTTGGTATGGTAATACGGGAGCAGTCAACAAGTGCGGTTGTTTCCGAAATACTGGCTCCTATCCTCCGGGCTTCAACTATGTGGCCACGGTCAAATTATTAGGTGCTTTAATTAATTCCCGCTGTTGCTCAATAGAGCGCAGCAGTGGTGTGCTGTGACCTCCCATGCGCACGCACGTACCGTCCGTGGTCTGGGCAAAGCAGTGTGTGACACGCGATTGGAGGGCACAGAACACGAGTTTGAATCGCATTCACGATGTCGAGTTTCGTAGCAAAAAAAGAGCATTTGCGGGAAGCATTACTCTCCTGCTTTCATCTCAAGAAATCTGCAGCGGAAAGTCATCATTTGTTAGTGCAGGCCTATACGGAACATGACCTATCGGAAACAATATGCAGAGAGTGGTTCCGACGCGTCAAAGTCAACGAATATGACGTGAAGGACAAAGAACGCCCTGGGCAGCCGAAAAAGTTCAAAGATGGCGCATTAGAGGCATTATTGGACAAAGATTCATGTCAGACGCTAAACGAGTTGTCTGAAACACTACGGGTCGATGAGTCAACGGTTAGCAAACGTTTAAAGGCAACGGGAATGATCCAGAAGCTCGGAAACTGGATCCCACATGACAGGTTATTCTTCTCCACGACAACGCTAGACCTCATGTCGCCAAATCCGTGAAGGAACTTTTGGGGGCACTTGGCTGGGACTTCTTACCCCACACGCCTTATTCCCCAGACATTGATCCCTCGGACTTCCATTTGTTCCGGTGGCTACAACATGGCCTGTCAGAGCAGCACTTCCTTTCTGTCGCGGATATCCAAAAATGGCTCGATGAATGGTTCGCCTCGAAAGAACCTGCATTTTTCTACCGCGGAATCCATTTGTTACCCCAACGGTGGGAAACGGTCGAAGCTGCCAACGGACACTACTTTGAATAGACTATCCAGTACCGTTCTGTGGCAACACACAGGTGTTTGTGTGGCAAAAAAACCAGCGGGAATTAATTCAAGCACCTAATACCTTACATCGCAACGTTTTCCCATTACTGGCAAACATTTACTGATTACGTACAGATGATAGATGTGCACAAGTAGCCGCACGTAACGTTGATATCACGTGGTACTTCGTTACCGCTCCAAATATGTAAAACGGGAGGCGTTCCTAATGCGAAGCTAACTCAGTGTATAATCGGTAGGACGGGCAAAAAACAAACGCAGGTAGGGTAGTCCCCGACCTGCCCCCCCCTCCTGACCGTGAGACTGGGATGGGGCTCTGCTCGCGGTCTATGAAGGGACTTTCTTCATCTGGTTCGAATGGAATTGTTTCTTCCAATTGAATTTTTCTTGGAAGATATGTCTTTCACTTTGCGTATTTGACATCTCTTTTATGTTTGTTACACCGAGATCGGAAAGATCTTTAGACGCTTCAGTGGCGCAGTGGTCTTCAGACCATTCGTCCGAGATGGGTTTGGTTCGAATCCCGGTGAAGCAAGGATGTTGTGCGTGTTTTACGGTACTGGATCTCTCCCTTCCTTGGAATCAGGGGCCCAAAATTAAGAAGGGGTGACTGCTTATAGTCCACTGAGTTGCTGACGGTGATCTTCCGTTAAATCCTCACAAATAAATGAAAAGGATCTTTTAGTTATGCCATTGTATTCCTTCTTACTACTTTTTTGGCATTTTAGAGACACAGAGTGTATGTGAAAACTTTCCACGATTCTAGCAGCTGTACTTTGTAAGTATAAAATTTTCCCCTCAGATTTTATGTGTGAGCCTACTCCTTTGTTTTCTAATATGTTCTTTAGGACTAAACAAATTCTGACTTGGGATGCCTGAAACTACAAATACTAGCTCAGCAGTAATTTTGTTTATTTTCATGTCATCGATTTTTTTTTCTTTTGAGATTATTTAAAATTTACATGGCGGGATCGAAATATTAATACATATAAAGGACACCGAGTAAAACGAAATAAAATAAATTTCTTCCTCTCCATGACTTTTGATTTCGGTATTCTTTTAACTTTTTTAAGGAACCTGGCCAAATGCAATACTGAAACATATAATCCTGAATTTATACCGATTGAATCTGCTGCGACTCTAGGTTTGCCAAAATGTATGAAACAGCTGTTAATGTTATTGAAATAAACAACAACATCCCATTATTGCTGTTGATGTTCCCTCTCCAACACAATAGTTATTAGCTTTATCAGCGGAAGATAGCTCATTTCCCTTATCACCAATCAAATATGATCGTATGCTGTGTAGTTGAAGAAAAAGAATGCGGAATCTGCTTCTGAGATATTATCAGTGCTACCGTTGAACCCTTATCACGACAAGAAAAATTCCAGGAGCCATTTTTATGAATGTTTCAAATTGACCTCTTTTACCAGGGAAGCGTTTATCGGCGAAGCGAGGAAATAACAAACTGATTAGACCTTGCGTTGGGATAAAAAAATCTTTCTTTTGGAATTGTGATACCCGAAGATACATCGCTCGACTGATCTGCTTACCGCCTTTGACTAATTCATTATTTGTGAAGATTGTATACATGTATCTTCTTTTGCAACACGAGCGCGGATTAGCTTGAGTACGCACGCTCAGTCATTAACGATGACTACTGTTGCCAACAGCAGTGATTCACTACTAATGTGTTCACCCTAGCTGTGAAACGACAATAGCAACCAGTACGAGAACACGAAGAATTATTTTGATGGTGGATATATCTCATAGTTTCAAGAGACCACCCAAAGTAGTTTTGCTTTGCTGTAAAGTAGAACAACTTTCTCGCTGTTATCAAAGGATGTTGATAACAGACTCACAAAGGAATTCTTTTTTTTTTTTTACGTACATACACATCATTAAGCTGTTCTCTGAGATTCAGAGGTTAGCTCCTCAAAGAAAGACCATCTGCCAAATAAACATTTAACTGATACATACATACATATATACAGTGGCGTAACCATGTTTCTATATATATATATATATATATATTCTATTAATAAGAGACCGCAGCAAAAAAAAAATTTTTGACTCATACCAAATACAACATAGAAAAAGTTATGTATTTACCGGTGTGAGTAAAAAGAAAAAAATAAAACAACTGAATGTAGAAAGTGTCGAGAATACTGAGCCTTGGCTTTATCAAGGACCAGCAAAAACTCTGCATTTTCTCACTTCCACAAAGACCTAGTTGGAAATGGGTTTCTGCAAAGTCATAGATGCAAGTAATAAGCCCACCAAAATTTTTTTAAAAATATATATTTAAAAAAAATATATATATATGTCATGATCTCCGCAGAGTTGTATGACTTAGCTTTAGTTAACAATTTAGCTTGCATCCATAACTTTCCTGGCCCGACCCCATGCTCTTCATCTGTTACTATTAAACAGAAAGAAGAAGAATATAGAAAAATCAAGTTGTGAGAGTGACATAATAATTAGAAATAATGTTCAGCAATAACAAATTGCCAAGTTCGCCTGAGAGAAAATTTAAACCTGAATAGCAATACAAAAGTATTCAAAATTTTTAACATTGCAATTAAAAAGGAAATATTAATTTTTTAAAAGCCCAGATTCCTGAAAGAAAACTGGATTATAATACCCCCACTCCACAACTTCTGACAACACAAAAACGAGAACAAAACAAAGACAATAATTAACTAAAGAAATGCTTTGTGAAGGTTATATGACATAAACATTTCTTTAGTTAATTATTGTCTTTGTTTTGTTCTCGTTTTTGTGTTGTCAGAAGTTGTGGAGTGGGGGTATTATAATCCAGTTTTCTTTCAGGAATCTGGGCTTTTAAAAAATTAATATTTCCTTTTTTAATTGCAATGTTAAAAATTTTGAATACTTTTGTATTGCTATTCAGGTTTAAATTCTCTCTCAGGCGAACTTGGCAATTTGTTATTGCTGAACATTATTTCTAATTATTATGTTACTCTCACAACTTGATTTTTCTATATTCTTCTTCTTTCTGTTTAATAGTAACAGATGAAGAGCATGGGGTTGGGCCAGGAAAGTTATGGATGCAAGCTAAATTGTTAACTAAAGCTAAGTCATACAACTCTGCGGAGATCATGACATATATATATATTTTTTTAAATATATATTTTTAAAAAAATTTTGGTGGGCTTATTACTTGCATCTATGACTTTGCAGAAACCCATTTCCAACTAGGTCTTTGTGGAAGTGAGAAAATGCAGAGTTTTTGCTGGTCCTTGATAAAGCCAAGGCTCAGTATTCTCGACACTTTCTACATTCAGTTGTTTTATTTTTTTCTCTTTTTTACTCACACCGGTAAATACATAACTTTTTCTATGTTGTACTTGGTATGAGTCAAAAAAAAAATTTTTTTTGCTGCGGTCTCTTCTTAATAGAATGTGAATTCTGAATTTTCATAACTGCTGCGTAGCGCGTTTTGATCTTCAGGTTATTTTGCAACTTTCATTTTAAATTCAAAAGTTTTTCTTTTGTTTTCGGCTTTGCTCTTCAGTATATATATGCCAACGATGTTGGTAGCCATGCTCAATCGATATCGCTGTTTTATAAAGTACACATTATACACGTGTTTGCATCTACGAAAAATTACAATCTTATATTATTAAATTTAATTGGCTCACATCATAAAAAGTGTGCATTATATCATTATATTCACGAAAAATTTGAGGGGGTCCTTTACATTGGGGATCCCAGACTCTGAAAATATGGGTGGGGGTGCTTCACCCCACCACCCCCCTCAGTGGTTACGCCTATGCATACATATCCCTAAGCTGTTCTTTGTTTTATCAAAATGGTTTTCCATTGGTGCAGGAGTCAGGCAAGGTTGTGTAATATCACCATGGCTGTTTAATATATTTATGGATGCATGCATGCGTGATGCCAAGATGGACAATTCTGGTTTCTGTCTTGGTGATATCCGTGTGTGCAGATTGCTGTATGCTGATGACGTTGTTCTGTTGGCAGAGACCGAAAGTGAGTTGTAGAATATGTTGTACCGGATGTACGAAGTACGTATGAAATTCAAACTGAGTATAAATAAGGGAAAAACCAAAATTATGGTATTTGAGAGAGGACCTGTTAGCACTGAATGTAATATAAGTTTAAATGGCACAGTGATTGACCAAGTGAATGAGTTTGTGTATTTAGGAAGCATGTTCGACAGAGAGAACAGATGAGATGGCGAAATTAGTAGGCGAGTGAATTCTTCATTGAAAGTTGTAGCTGCTTTGGGAGGTTTTCACAGGAATGATGGGTTCTCAAGAGAGTAGTACCACATGGCTGTGTATGAAAGTGTAATTGTTCCTACTTTGATGTATGGCAGAGAAACCTGGGCACTACAGAAGAGACACAGGAGTGGTTTGTGTGCTGGAGAAATGCGTTACTTACGGGTGTGTGTGTGGGGGGGGGGGAATACACGTTCTGATCGTGTGAGGAATTAAGATGTGTTGCAGTTGTGTAATGTGAAGCAAAATGTTGTTAGCAAGGTGGAGACTAATATGCTTCGGCAGTTTGGCCATGTTGAAAGAATGAGTGATGAGATGCTTACTAAAATAATTTATTCCGCCCAAGTGGCAGGAAAGAAAGTCAGAGGAAGGCCAAGGAAGTCATGGTAGGATCACATTCAGGAGTGTCTGCATGAGGAAAAGATTACGAGTATGAAGTATGGAAAGTCTTGTGTACGTCGTGGGATGGATGTCATTGAAGCCCGTGAATAGCTTAAGAAATATGAGAGAAAAGCTTACTGATAATTTTTTTCGGTTGCGATTTTTAATGAGGGCCAAATAGCAAGCCTCTCTCCTTTTTGAATATAGTGCATTTTGCGCCAAAGTAAAGATAGGTGAACAAATGAATAAACCACCTACACGTTCAACAGCAGTGTAGCATTCAGAGGGAGTTGCCCAGCGGCACGGGCCTTCTCTGTGAGGTAACAATGGGTCCTTCATTCTTTCTTATTACCTGCTTATTTTAAAATATATTTGCATATGTTTTTAAACATATATTTTACGAATAATTCAAACGCACGTTACTATGACGAAGATATTTTTATCGCTCCCCAATATTTTGTAAGATGTGTTTTATTATTTGTGTCTTCAATATTTTGGGGCCACCCTATAAAGATATACTGGGTGTGCTACTGTTCAAAAGTTCTTAAAATTTAGAGTACTGAAGAAGAGGAATGTATAAGTATGCCACGAAAAGACGGGGCTCGTTGAAGATGAAGATAACTGGCACCCATTGACAATCTTCCCCGTGTATAAGACGACCTTCGGCTCTGATGCAGGCTTTATATTCTTCAGACATGCCTTAAACAACCTTATTTCAGAAAAATGTGGTAAGAAATAATAAATTCGTTGGACATTTGCATACTAATATTCACAGACTCATATCAAGTGAAACTGCATGCTCACTTTTTTTTTGTTTGGAGGTTTAACGACTACCGTGAGTGATTCAATGGGCTATAAGCAGTTGTCCGTCCCTAATTTAGGGCCACTGGTTCCAGGAAACGGAGAGAGCCAGTGTAGTAAGACGAACATAACATCTTGCATGTGATTCTAGACCGACGTCTCGCAAATCACATCCCGGTTAAATGTCGGAAGCCTAAGCAGCGTCAGCGAGCGAATGGCACAGAGCGCGTTTCATACCCTGGGCTGTGTCTGGATTGGTCCTGAACCGCTGCGCTCTACCATCATGTGCTGGCTGATCACTTACATATTTTCATAGCCTTTGCGTATCTTGCGGCAGATGGTCTCTTCCAGCAGGGCAACGCGTCGCCCCGCCGTGCAGCAACCACAACACTCATATGAGTTTGGAACCATCCAGTTGCCCCCAAGGTTCCCGGATTTAAACCCTGTGGAAGATCTCTGGGATACCATGAAGTGGAACATCAGATCCATGGATTCTGGACTGACGTCTCGATTGGAGTTGTAGACAATGCTGCAACAGGTATAGCTGGTATTACCTCCGGAAACTTTCCGGCATCTGGAGGAGTCGTCGATGCCTCGACGCGTAGAAGCTGTTATTCACACTAGAAGAGGACCAACACGCTATTACAGTAGGTAGGTATTTCTAATGTTTTGTCCATCGTGTGTATATATACATATATATCGGGGTTTAATAACCGCTATGAGGGAGCAACTCGGCAGCAACGTGTCACTAATTTAAGGCCACTGATTCCAGGGAAGGGAGAGATCCAGTGCCTTAAAAGAAACACACCATGCATGCCTCACGGGATTTGAACCAGGACCCATCTCGGACGAATGGACAGAAGCCCATGCTAAGACCACTGCGTCGCAGAGGCGGCTAAGAACACATTTACATTCTGTTGCATTCGGCCCAGCTGGCGATCGATTGGCTGTGACTGCTCTTCTTACCGATCAAAAATCACTGCGCTTGGTTTGCCAACCGAGATAAGTAGACATAGTTGGATTCACCGCATAGTCTTCAGTTTTCCGCATCTCTAACGGACAGCCCCAGTGGCGCAGTGGACTAAGCGCTGCTTTCATACCAATCGTCCGAGATGGGTACGGGTTTGAATCCCAGTGAGGCATGAATATTGTGTTTGTCTTCCGGCAGTGTCTCTTTCCCTTCCCTGGAACCAGTGGCCCTAAATCAGGAACGGGCGACTGCATATAGCCTACCGAGTTGTTCATGTAGAAAGATTACTTACTGAAAAGTCTCATAAATCCAAAATTATTGTAGTAATAAATAATACTTAAATACGTCCAGCTTTCGCCTGTCAACAGGAGACTTTGTCAAGACACGTTGCGTTAGAAGAACATGTAACCAAGGAAGTTATATTACTGGAGACAATACTGGCTCTGCCGCCATAGGTCACAGCTAGCCGCCCCGGTGGCGCAGTGGTCTAAGCGATGGCATCAGATCATTCGTCCGAACGGGGTCCGGATTCGAATCCCGGTGAGGCATGGATGGTGTGTTTGTCTTACGGCACTGGTTCTCTCCCTTCCCTGGAACCAGTGACCCTAAAATTAGGGACGGGCGACTGCTTATAGCCCATTGAGTTGCTCACGGTGGTCGTTAAACCTCAAAAAAAAAAAAAAAAAAAAAAAAGGTCACAGCTAATCTGTGGTGTGACATTACAAGCAGGCAAAAATGAACAAAATTATACCGTTGATGAAACAGTAAGCTTCTGTATCATTGATAAAGATTATTGAATTACTCATTTTATCTGTTTATACGCTTAGAAGCTTTTGTTCCATTGGTTTCCAAGCAGCTTCTCTTCTGCCGCTGCGTCGTGCCTGCTCATGACGTCATTTGCAGCACAGACGGTGACTTATGACGGCCAATGCTGCGTGGATAGGAGTGGTGTCTCCAGTAATATAACCTCTTTGCATATAACGGCTGCCCGGTGGCGCAGTGGTCTAAGCGGACTTCTCATGTAACCAATGGTACCGTATCACGTGACAGACGTTATCGTAGTTTCATGTTCGACCACTGGGGCGCTGTCTTAAACACGAGAGTTGGATCTCTGTCTCCCCTCCTCTGTGAAAATTAAAATCAGGACAACGGAACGAGGTTTGAAATCATATAAATGTAACAAAACAAACACGTGAATCTACGATGGGCATTACGTGGGTCCAATGTTCACGTTAAAGACATTAGAGAAGCATTAGAGAATAGAGAAGAATGCTAGCAGTTCCGAAGCGACTGGGATCAACTGAACGTGCAGCGCCATCTATCAATGGGGGAAATAGTAGTGAACAGATGTCTATTGGAAAGCAAAAATGTTTGATTTAATTCAGAATGTACTGCAGAGTGCAGAAATTGCGCACAAAGAATGTTTGCGTACGATTTAATTCAGAATGTACTGCAGAGTACGACCCTAGAATTTTCTAGATCAAAATACAGTTAGCAAGTTCTGACATCCGAGAGAAAAATAAAACAGAACTAGTAAGCAGGAAAATACCAGACCATATCGGGGCCGGCTGCCTATACAGAGCAGAGAAATGAAAGAAAGAACGAAAACTACTAAATAGGAAAATTTCCCGTCACATGCACTAAAAGCTTAAAGATATATCAAAATCTTAAAAGATTTAGAACTCAAATATCTGCACAAACCCGTCAACACACTAGTTACTCCCTACAATGGCGAGTTTCAATGTGTGCCGGAAGTAGCATGCTTTTTGCCAGTCTAATTTGTTCTGTCTTTGGTTCACATAGTATAATAGGCAAAGATATCAATTAATAGCCTGTGTCTCGAATTCAGTGTTCTGGATAACTTATGTTGAAGTGTATGACGTCACAAACACTGTCAAAACAAGGTCAGTTTAACTGAGAACATGCTGGCTGGAATCACGAGATCGTTGATTACAAAAAAAAAAAAAAAAAAATCGGTACTATCCTCTATGATATTGTACAAATAGAGTATTTTAATTTCGACATTAATACCTTGGGTGTCAAAGAACATGAATCTGGCATATGTAAATTCACTTTTGACAGTTATTTGACTTTTTCTTCTCTGACGATGCCTCTATGGTCACGTTCTGTGGAAGAGCTAATTTCATGTGCCAGTGTTCAGAGCCCAAATTCAAGTCCCAGGCAAGACATCGATGGTGTATTTTTTTTGTGATACTGGTTTCCTCCATTTATGACAGTAAAAAAATGTGCCACGGGGTTCGAATCCAAATGGTAGCGAGTTCGAATCCCGGTGAGGCATGGATGTTGTGTTTGCCTTACGGCACTGGCTTTCTCCCTTCCCTGAAACCAGTGACCCTAAATTAGGGACGGCTGACTGCTTGAGTTGCTCACGGTAGTCGTTAAACCTCCAATCAAAAAAGAAAGAAAGAAAAAACCTACGTTGTTGGTTCGCTCAGATTTGCATGCGTACTTTGGGTTTCCTTCGAGCCTCAGTGTATTTGGAGGCAGAAATTTGCCCTTCTCATATTTCCAACCGGACATACCCAAAAGTAGCCCTATTCGAAGGGATCGCACTTTCCCGCGTTGTGCAACACAATCGGAACTCCTGGGATTTGTTTCCCATTGTACATAAATAAAAAAAGTTCATTTTCCCAGCGTGCAAAGGAAATTTATATCCTTCGGGTAAGTTTCGATGTTTTGAACATTAGGGCAAACAACCACACTAGTTACAAGAAAACAAAGTGAACTGAGATTACCAACGTATACAGCAATGGTTCACAAATTAACTTTCATTCTCATACATGCATACATACATATATACAAATCATCAAGCTGTTCTCCGAGATTCAAAGATTAGCTCCTCAAAGAAAGGTCATCTGCCAAGGACACATTTAACTGAAAGAACTGGAATTTAGTCTACTTACTGTTGGTGTATCAAATGTCTCCATTTTACAACGATCTCGGCAGACAGCTTGATCTTGATTAACATCCATCACACGCCGCACACAAGACCTTTTGTACTTCATACTCATAATTTCTTTTTAACAAGCAGACATTCGTGAATCTGGTCCTCCCATGATTTCCTTGGCCTTCCTCTACCTTTCTTTCCTGCCACTTCGGCTGAAAAACTTTTCTTAGTCAGCATCTCATCACTCATTCTTTCAACAAGGTCAAACCACCTAAGAATATTAGTCTCCGCCTTACTAACAATATTTTGCCTCACATTACACATCTGCAACACATCTTCATTCCTCACATGATCAGAGCGTATCTTACCACAAACCTCCCGTAAGTAACGCATCTCTGCAGCACACAAACGACTCCTATGTCTTTTCTGCAGTACCCAGGTTTCCCTGCCGTACATCAGAGTAGGAACAATAACACTTACTTTCATACACAGCCATTCGGGACTTTCTTGAGAACCCATCATTCTTGTAAAGTCCTGCTAAGGCAGCTATGGCTTTCAATGAAGAATTCTCTCGCCTACTAATTTCGCCATCTAATTTGTTCTCTCTGTCAAACATACTTCCTAAATATACAAAGTCATTCACCTGGCCAATCTCTGTGTCATTAAGGCTTATCTTGCATTCAGTATGAACAGTTCCTCGTTCAAAAACCGTAACTGGTTTTTCCCTCATTTTGTACTCAGTTTGAATTCCATACAAACTTCGTACATCCAGGACAAAAATACTCTGCAACTCACTTTTGCTCTCTGCCAACAGGACTGTATCATCAGCATAGAGCAATCTGCACACACGGATATTACCAAAACATAAACCAGTATTACCCATTTTGGCATCATGCATGCATGCATAAATAAATATATTAAACAACCAGGGTGACATTACTCAATCTTGAATTCATTCTCCACCCAAAACGTCTTCCACATCTACAGTGACCATTACCACTACATATTTTATTTTTATTTTCGGCCGGGAGATTCACAGAGGGCTCGGTACAAAGGAGATAGCGGAGGAATGGTCAGAACGACCAGGAACCAATCCATTGATAACGAGGTTAGAAAATGAAACACAGAACCAGTGATTTACTCCAGCTTTATTTTTATTTTTTTGATTGGAGGTTTAACGACCACCGTCAGCAACTCAGTGGGCTATACCCAGTCGCCCTTCCCTAATTTAGGGCCACTGGTTCCAGGGCAGGGAGAGAGCCAGTGCCGTAAGACAAACACAACATCCATGTCTCACGGGATTCGAACCCGGACCCATCTCGGACGAATTATCATAGCCATGGCTTAGACCACTGCGCCACCGGGGCGGCGCTCCAGCTTAAGTTCAAGCCTTAGGTTACAGAAATTAATAAACTTTATCCTTCGGCTACAGGAAAAACGTAATTCACCTATCGTTTTCGAACATACTATGTGAACCATACAATGAACTCAGGAGAACTGTAGTACCAGGAAAGTAAAATAGCCTGAAAAAACATGCAGCGTAATAAATATGTACATATGTTAATCTACTTGTTTGTTCGATCAAAGGATAAATTGCCAAAGTACTTATTTTAAAGAGAACTTTTACCTATTTCTGAGAAAATCATCGACCAGCATTTTTCTTCAGGTTCTAAATCCAGGAATCTTTTCTCCAACGCCATGAAAAATCCTGGTAACAATTAGAATCAAGAACACATTGTCTGAGCAACAGCAATCAGACACTTACTCCGCTTGACTTTCTGTGCACAAGGTTACAGTCATAGCTAACTCGAAAGAGGTTGGTTATGGTTACAGCGAAGTGACGTCACCATTAACCCATCCACCACCTCGAACGTCATGTTCTCAGCCGTCTCAGCAGACTTCAGAAAATTCTCAGAAGCACTGTTCACAGACGTCATCCGTGTAGTCTATCATCGATACTGTTGCTACCGAGAATAATACTTACATAGTCCAAAGCTTGCATTATTCTGATCGTATTTAAACTTTTCACACTTCTCATTTTATAACCTTTTCAATCTTTTTTGAAAAACTGCAGCTGATCGTGCGCAGCGCCATTCCGCAAAGGTTGCTCACGTTACCTCGTTTAACTAGTTTTACTAGCGTATAGTCTGTCAGGGACGGCGGAAAGTGAAGTTCGTTGACCGGGCCCGAAATTTCGAATCGTGGTGCACCCCCTCCCTTCCCGCTTTCCGGAACAAACAGAAGAAAAACAATGCCTAATGAGATTTGTTAAGGATTAGGTCCACCTGACCACTTACCTAGAGCAACTTTCTAAGGCACATCACAACAAAAAATCGCACATATGCCAAATAAAAATTTTGGCTAAAATTATTGACCGGGTCCGGGGCCCTGGCGGCCCGGGCGGTTCCGCCGCCACTGTAGCCTGTCCTATGACGGAGTGAAATTTTTAATTGAAGCAGATTGAAAGTAAATCAAATAGACGCCGGATTTCTGTAAGGAAACATAGTAAACACTTACATATATAGTAAGAACTCGTTCATGTTAGAACTGAAAATTATATGCTATTTATTTCCGTTTTTTAAAAAAACATCGCGATTAATAAACATTATGTGCGAAATATTTGTTGTTCAACAATTTTCCTTGCAGTCCAGTTTTTTCGTGTAAAATGTGCTTAATAACTTTTGCTTTGATTTTTCGTGTTAAATTACTTTTCTCCGGCACACATGTTATTCCGCTCACGGCTTGTTTTGGACTGTCCTATTCGGAGATTAGTTTGAAACTTGATACCAAAGACTTTTCACAAAATAATGCGACATCTGGCATTACAAATTGAAACTATCTAAATTATCGACAATGTGTTGTTGGGGCGACATCAGTTTTTAGCTGCAATTTTGCTCACTTCGACATCGCAAGATTTCAGTTTTTATTGTAGGTTAGAGTGTTTAGATAGATCAATATTTTTCAAAATGTTTAATATAAATCAACACTAAACTCGGAACGTTAGTTGAATTAAAATAGTAAAAAAATAATTAAAGTGTAGAAATTAATATTTGAATTGTGCTAAATTAAATTAATATACAAACGCAACTTGTCGTGATATTAAGAATTCAATTCGAATTTTGTAGATCGGAAAAATAGAACTCGAGTCATTAATGATCCAATGTTTTTAAATTAGCACGCGATCACCTTGACATCGGAAGTGATCTCGTGTTATTATATAGCAGGAAATCATTTTTGACATCGCAAGAGCACACACAAATTGATCGATAAGTGATGACGCAACAATGTAGACGTTGGTGTGACGTCAAGCGTTCCAGAGAGACGGGTCTGGGTGTTTATATTATTAATAACGCTGATCCCTTTTTATGAAATTACTCTGCGATGCAAAGAAAATGAAATAAAACACGACGTAACACCTATGCAACAGAACAAACGTCGCAGACAGTTGTTCGAGCACGTGCGTGTTGCCACAGATGAAGTCGTTTGTCTTACTATTTTATTTTCTGGTATTTCTCCCTCCTTGATTTTACGTATCGTACGATAGCGGTGAGCTTAGTTCTGATTTCGGCCACCGGATAAAAGCAGATGGCGCTGCAAGTAGTAATGACGTCAGATAGTTAGGGACAGACGTAGCCTATTTTACAGGTCTTATTCAACAAAGTTTGGTCAGGCAAACTCGGATTAACATTTGTTTCCTATAGACAGTTATCTTCTCCAGTTTATCATAAACGCCATCAGCTTGTTTTATAAGAGATGATACATTTTAACACCCTAAGCAACAACGAATTATAACTGAATTTCGAGGAGGAAGAATGAAAACAAGAAGGAATTCTCTCTATCTCTGACGGCGAAAAGGACAACCAGAATAATAAAAGTTTAATGAGTACAGCCCGCCACTCAAAAAACGATGGCGTTTGTGCTCTCCAGTAAGAATTTATTTTGTGAGTGTGTGTGTGGCGGGGGTGGGATTGTGAATGATCAACATAGTGAGGTATAAACGGTAGCCCGTCCCTAATTTAGGGACAATGGTTCCAGGAATGGGAAGAGAGTCAGCGCCGTAAGACAAGCACCATCTATTCCTCGTCCGAAACTCCGACCTGGGACCTTAAACCACTCAGGTACCGGAACAACAATAAGAGCTTATGTTTTAAACTGTATGTGTGTATTAAACATACAGAATCCAGAGTAACGATTACGTCAAAATCCTCAAACCGCGAAGAACTTCAAGGCACATTTAAACAGCATGCGGTCAGGAATGTCCCAGAAATAAAATTGAAATTCACGCCACCTAGCGGAGAAATATTTCATCCAAAAACTGGGAAATGTATGGAGAATTTGTACTGTTAATTACAGCAAGAGCATAAGAAAAAAACACTTTAAAAATACCCCTTTCGACTTTTATAACTGTTTTTCATGCCTTTAGTGAAAAAATAATGCACGCAGAAAAACAGAAGGCATTTAAATAACGTTGATAGAAGGTTTGGAACTTGCTGGATTTTTTTTTTTTTTTTTTTATTATTATAACCCAATCCGAACTACTACAGATTCCGATGCATTGTAGAAGGACAAATTAAAACTTATGCTGCGGCTTTTCCCAAAATGTGGGGTTACAAGCCGATTTTTGGCTTTTGAAATGAGTAAATTTTGTAATTATTTGAAAACAGAAAATCATGAAAAAATGGGAAAGTGATAGAACGAAAAGAAAAAAAAAATGGAGAGTGAGAAAAAAGTAAGGCGCATATATACAATTACGGGAATTAGGTTTCATGTTTGTGCCGATGGCGCCTACCGAAACTACAGCCATTTCTTAATTATTACCCTTTCAGTCTTTTCTGAAAAATGGAGCCGATTTGTCATCTAACGACAACGGCGCAAACCTGGATAATAAGAAACCAGCCGCAGCTCAAAAACTGCCATCTAAGACCGCAGCGAACATTTAACTCGCGAACCCACTGGACGGTTCCACTGCCAGAAGTTTCTAGAACTTTCCATCATCACATTTAAACAGGACTAGCTTTTTCTCCAGTCCAGTCCGGATACAACTGCACGTGTGTTTACTTCGAAGCGATCTAAACCAAAGTGCACCCTCTTTGTGGAGAAGTAGGTCACGTGGATAAGTGGTTGACAAAGAAGCCGACGACGCAGAATGCTGAAATTAAAGAGAAAAAAAAGAAGAAAAAAAAAAAAGAGAGAGAACAAAGAACAGCAGTGGTCGAAACGGTCAATCAAAGAAAAACTAAGTCGGTGAAAAAAAACCCTCAGCAACGACTTCCAAGTAATTAAATCTAAGAAAAG
Source organism: Macrothele yani (assembly GCA_039090855.1). Classification (NCBI taxonomy): domain Eukaryota; kingdom Metazoa; phylum Arthropoda; class Arachnida; order Araneae; family Macrothelidae; genus Macrothele; species Macrothele yani. Next base: position 5,970,557 of record CM076994.1, on the reverse strand, counting down.
CATTAAGAAAATATGATTCCGACTACTTCAAAATCGGATTTTCGCGGAATGGAGACGAAAATGCAGGGCCGCAGTACGCTGCGAAGGACTTGCAAACGAGAGTATAGGACCAGAAAACTCACGTGGGCATTGAGACGAATCAACCGTGGCGGGGATATTGTTTCTGGTTGACCCATACTGTATTGGGCTGCGAGACTGAGCTGTAAATTTGTCGGAATCGAATCTCCTCGCTCCGTAGTGAGTTGTTCTAACCGACTAAACTATACCGACGGAATGTACTGCTGCAGATTTGTAGTCTTGATACGTGCTTCACCTCTGTAGTACGTCACAGCTGTGTTAATAGTTCTGTACAAGCCAACGCACTCGTCGTTCACCTCTGGAATCCATATTTTGCTGCCCTTCACAGTTGTGTCTCCGGTTAGTTGCTCCGCCACTTTGGCACCGCTCCTGCTACACTTTATCCAGGAAGGCCCTCGAACAACCCGCAAGTGTCGCCGTTTCCGAAATGGACTCGCCAATCCCACAATTTGGCCTTTCGTAAACTCCGAAAAATCCTTGGTTTCCCATAACATCCGTAAATTCCTTCTCAACCGAACCGCCAATCTTTTATATACACTGCTTTGGATTACAGGAAACACATCTCACCTCGTTACGTCATCATCAGGTGCGACTTACTTTGCATAGGGGTGATCGTAACTCAGGGTGCTCTCAGTGTATTGTGCATACATTTCAGCCCATTAATGAGAAACTATCATTACACATGTTCAATGTAATTAACATCATTTATACCTTGACCGAATTAAAACAAATAATAAAAATAAGCCATGATTTTAAACAACAGCAGCGACATGTACCGATGTATAATTAACTTGAAGCTCATTTTCTCTTTAAACAAAGTTTTAAAACTTTAAAAGAGTTAACCACTTGAAGACAGTAATATTATTTTTTATCTTCTTGACTAGAAACGCAAGAACAATTTCTTTTTTAATCAGTCCATGAAGTTCTGAATCATCCTGATGATTTTGATGCAGTGTTCAGTGAAAAGTTTACGCTGGTAAGAGCCTGATATTTACTTTTCCAGAATTACTTTCCCCCACGACATTTTGTTTTTTTGTGGTTTAACGACCACCGTGAACAACTCAATGAGCTATAAGCGGTCGCCTTAGCCTAATCTGGAGTACTAGTTCCAAGGAAGGGAGGGAGCTAGAGTCGTACGATCTATGCCTCATCCGCGATTCGAACCCAGACTCATCTCGGACAAATAGTAAGAAGCTAACGTTAAGACTACTGTGCCACCGGGGCGAACAAGATGTTTTTTTTTTTAATTTTACTCTGTAACTTGAGACAAATAACATTTTAACTATTTCTGATGTGAGTCATTTATGAAACTGCACACACACTGGCAAAAAAAAAAAAAAAAAAAAAAAAAAGCCTTCATGCAGATACAGCAAAACCTGTGTAAGTTGGACAATCGCGGTTCCCCCTAAATGTGTCCAACTTAGGGAGGTGTCTAACATATACAGTACGATACCATGAAATTTTTCTCCAGTGAAGCATATAAAAAAACTCTCTGTATAGCATGTGCGAAACAGAGGGTTTGAATTAAATACTGTAATTACTATTACAAAATCACAGAGCAATGTAGCATAAAGAAGCACTGCCCATACAATATAATTCCTGCTATATGTATACATCGATGAACCATTCCATTATTCAAAGTGGTCATTTAGGGAGATTATTGACACTTATCCTATTTGACTGCTTACGTGCCAAAAGTTGTATAACACTGTCAACAAACCTAAGAAAGGAAAGAGAAGACATTTCAGTCACTTATTTCTACCCAGTGGCACGATATCCATGTCAGAGAGACTATCCCTTCCCCATCGTGCCTAAGGTAATGCAGCAAAGTATAAAAGACTACACCGACGACCGATTCCGTTATGACCACCCCCAGCCTAGAGAAATGAGCATGCCTAGAGGCCGAAAGGTGGCGCACTTGAAGTTCACAGAGCAGTATATATACAACCCGAGGACCGGCTTTCGGTTAGTAGAGTGTTCGGAGTCACAATGGGAAAAGCTTCCGATTTATCGTACATTTGCTGCCGATTTATCGATTCATTATCAAAGACAAATTGTGATGGCAAGGCGCCTCGGAACTACGATCTCGGAAACGGCGCGGCTTGTACACATGCCGCTGCAGTGAGTACGCATCAAAAAGTGGTACACAAATGGCCAAACGACGAACCGTCGTCCAGCCGTGCGTCGTCCGCAGCTCATTGATGCCAGAGGGGAGCGGAGACTGTCGCGTATTGTTCACAGCGACCGCAGGGCCACAGTGCGACAAATCACCCGCAGCTTCAACAGTGGTGATCAGGGCAATGTGTCACAACACACAGTTCATCGCAACCTTTTGTGCATGGGCTTGCGTTGCCGAAGACCCAGCCGGCATGCTTACTGCACGTGATGGCCAACAACGCATAAAATGGGCCAAAGATAATCGAGTTTGGTCCGTGGGTGACTGGAATAAAGTGGCCTGGTCTGACGAATCATGATTCCTGGTGCATCACGTAGACGGCCGAGCGCGGATACGCCGGTTACCAACGGAGGCTATGGCACCTGGATGCACTGTTGGGTGGAAACAGGTCGGCAGCGGCGGTGTTATGCTGTGGGCGATGTTTTCTTGGGACCCATTATCCCAATAGCACAATTCCTGACAGCTGTCAGGTATCTGAACATCGTTGCGGACCAAGTTCACATATTCATGGCAACTGTGTTCCCTTCTGGTGATGACCATTTCCAACAGGATAATGCGTCATGCTACACTGCCATAATCGTGAAGGAGTGGTTCGAGGTACACGCTGGTGAATTTTCTGTAAATGCCGTGGCCTCGAAATTCACCTGACATGAACCCAATCGAACATTTGTGGTTTGACTTGGAAAAGCCAGTTCGCGCTAAATCCCCACCACCCCGAAATGTACAGGAACTGGAGGACCTGCTGTTGACATTATGGTACCAGATACCCCAGAATACTTATCGCCACATCATCGAATCGGTGCCTCGCCGAGTGGCACCGATACTTACATACTTAAAGCGGAAATCAAGAAAACCGCATACATACACTTACTTCTAAAACAATGGCTACGCATATTTTAGGATGAATTGATACAGTGAAGTTAATGCAGAAAACATTTCTACTGTTTGGAAAAGTACACTGTCAGAAGAGTTTGCTCAACAGTCAAGAATGAATGTGGGCGAAGTGGACATGTTTCCAAGAGTATCTTTTCCACAGCTGGGGGTAGATTAAGAGGTTCCTGGAAGTAACAACAACTGAGGGATTATCCCTGGGGATAGATAATGAAGATCAAAAGGGATCAGACATACACTAATGGCCTTCCAATTGCCTCTGCATACACTTAATTGCCTGTGCACACAATAACTGAGCAGGGGACTTCTTTCATGCTTAACACACAAAAGCCTGTTTCAAGGAACTTGTCCAACTTGGACTGTAAACAGCGTCCAACTTTCAAGATAGGGAGGTTTCCAAGTTAGAGAGTATTGCATACATGTTTAAACATAGGAGTTTGTAAGGTTCCACCGAACTGTGTCCAACTTAGGGAGGTGTCCAACATGACAGGTTTTACTGTACATGTAAACGTCACTCACGCAGCGTTTATAGCAAAATACGTAGTCACGTGCGCCACCACCTGATCTAGGCAACTATTTAAGGCTGTTTTTGAATGAGTGTAACAGAAATTCTGTCCTATACCTGTAATGCAAATTCTTTTGTACACATTTTCTCGAAAACTATTAATTTGTAGTGTTTGAAATCTTAAGCACAAATAAAAACGACCCATAGCTAGTACGTGTCGCAGTTATTCTTCCGAAAAATTTGTTAGAATTGTTTTTTAAATTCAATTTATCTGACTCGAAAGTATTTCAATTTGGCACTAGATGGCGCCAGAAGTTAGCTTGGCATGTGGAAGAAACGAAATCTGTCATTTCTATCTGATTTTTTTAATTATCAAGGCCAAATAGAAATCAAAGAATGGGCACTGAAGTGAGGATTGGGATCTTGTCTTCTATAGCTCATCTTAAATTCTACTGTACGTTCATTTTTGAAGAGAAAATGTGTACATAACCAGAAAACACTTGAATTTGAGGCAGAAGCTACGCCTACCTACTAAGCTCCACCACCAAACAATGCCATTGGTTAAAACGTAACAGCGCGTATTTTGTCTTTTCATTGTGGAGCCAACGAGAGACCGCTTCCATTCTGAATATGGTAAGGTCTTCAGTCATTCGCTGACGCCAACTTCTGGGACAATCCCTCAAGACGTAAAAGCCACGCCCAAGGAGTGATATTTTGCGCCATCTATCGCAGAAGATGAAGCCTAACACTCATTAAAAGACAGCCTTAAGGCTGCTGCTCTTCAGCAGTGTTGCTGAGAAAAAAAGGATCTTTCGGAGTTCGATAAAGGGCTTATTGTGGGTGCCCGTCTGGCTGGAGCGACGATTTTGAAAACTGACCGGTTTCTTAATATGGGAGATATCCCAGGTCTTTAATCAGAGGAAAAATAACCCACATTGCTTGTCTATGGACGGAGAAACAGGACTACCTGTGTGCAGCAGTTGACTGAAGAATTCAACGATGGCTGTCCCGGACCCGTATCTCAGCGAACTATGGCACAGGGAATTGAAGACGATCAATATTGGCAGTCGCATATATGTACGGAAACCAGAGATTTCTGCGAAGAACCTGAAAGTTCGTCTACAGTGGTGTCAGGAACAGAGTGACTGGACAGTGGAAGGCTGGAAAAAAAGTCAAGGAATCCAACGAGTCACGGTACATCTTGTTCTTTACCGACGGCAGGCAGGGAGTTTGGCGCAAGCCCCCATGAAGCAATGTACCCAGCTTACCTTGGAAACACCACTCAGGGTTTTGGAGGTGGTGTCATGGTGTGGGGCACGTTCTGTTGGTACGGAACAAGTTCCCCTGATATTACTGGAAGGTCGGCTGTCCTTCAAGGATTATCTTAACATTGTCCCCGATCAAGTCCATCCAGCAGGTGACGGCTATTTCATGGACGCCTATACTACACTATATTGACAAAAGTCACCGGACAAACCTTCAAAAGCAAAAGAACGAATCCGCTGCGTTGTTAAGATGCGCGGTACAGCTGCAAACGGTATAAAAACAAACCCGCAGCTAACCGCGATCATATCGCACTGTGAGGTTGAGTTAAAATGTCGCGGCGGGAGAGAACTGACTTTGAGAAAGGAAAGATTGTTGGGTGTTATATTAGTGGGTTGTCCATAAGAGAAACCGAGAGGCGTTTAAACGCACCCAAGTCCACTGTTTTGGATGTACTGAATAAGTGGAAGACACATGGCGTGCTTGAAGTAGCAAAACGTACCGGCAGACCAAAGAAAATCAGTGATAGAAAGCGTCTAAGCCTCAGCAGAGTCGTTACAGCTAATCTGGTCAATTATGCCCTACCAACTGTGTGGCAATACTATGGAACCGAGCCTTGGTACCAGCAGGAAAATGCACCGAGCCATAAAGCAAAGACTGTTACGGCGTGGTTTGACGATAATTCCGTATCGTGTGTGCACTGGCCAGCACAGAGCCCTGATCTTAATCCCATAGAGCACTTATGGGATGAATTAGAGCGCCGCATAAGAATTTTGGAACCAAGCCCTACTACTAAGCAACAGTTATCGGCAGCATTATGTACTGAAGCGCATAGCTATCGCTCTGCCGCCCCGGTGGCGCAGTGGTCTGAGGCGTTGGCCTCTGATAATTCGTCCGAAGCGGGTCCGGGTTCGAATCCCGGTGATGTATGGATGTTGTGTTTGTCTTACGGCACTGGCTCTCTCCCTTCCCTGGAACCAGTGACCCTCAATTAGGGACGGGCGACTGCTTATAGCCCATTGAGTTGCTCACGGTGGTCGTTAAACCTCCAATCAAACAAAACAAAATAGCTATCGCTGTGTTCGAAAACCATGTCTAAAACATGTCTCGAAGGGTCAGTGCATGCATTAAGGCCAAAGATGGACCGATACCGTACTAATGTATGTCAATAAATGCTGTGTTGTGTTTTTCTTCTAGGTGGCCGGAAACTTTTGTCAATAGAGTGTATATTCCATTTCTTTTAAATCGGCGGCTCAAGGTCACCAGCTCCTTCCCAACCTTCGCTGATAACCATGATAGCATCTGCCGGGATCGAGAGTCTGAACTAGTTTTTCTTCACTTCACTTTACGTTAGAGATTTATGTGTGAAGGCATGTTGCGTTTCTTCCTTGTTTACCAGAGATTTTTTCTTCGATTATTGTCATCATGACCAGTTCTGATATGAGAAAACAATCGAAGAAGATCGTTTACAGTGTATACAGCAATTTTAATGAGCTAGTAACATCCAGACTGGATGCAGACTGGATGCAACAATTTAAAAAGAATTGTTTATCTAAATTTAAAGGGCAACCGTCGAAGCGTGTGGTGTGTCCCACCGGACAGTACAACGGATTTGTGCTGAAGCAGATAGAACTGCTGCTGCCATCCTTGTATAAACCGGGCCATCATTTGCCTCACCAAAGAAAAATGTACCAGGAGCGAAAAGTGTGACGGAGCTTGATGATTTTAATAAAAACATCATGCGTCGGACTGTTGAGGAATTCTACGACCGAGGAGAATAGCAAAAGTGTCCTAAAATCAGAGAAATTTTGCTTCAGAAAATGGAATTTTCTGAGAGTACAAAATCAGTGTGGATCATTTTAAAAGAACTTGGATTTCAGTATAGAAAGTGTAACGATGGACGCAGATTTCTCATGGAAGGAGCTGATATTGTGGCTGCACGTATAGGTTTCCTGAGAAAAGTGCACAATATAAGAAAAGAACCTTCTATTCGGCCAATTATATACCTTGATGAGACTTGGGTGAGCCGCCCCGGTGGCGCAGCTGTCTAAGCGATGGCCTCTGATCATTCGTCCGAAAGGGGTCCGGGTTCGAACCCCGGTGAGGCATGGATGTTGTGTTTGTCTTACGGCACTGGTTCTCTCCCTTCACTGGAACCAGTGACCCTAAATTATGGACGGGCGACTGCTTATAGCCCATTAAGTTGCTCACGGTGGTCGTTAAACTCTCAATCAAAAAAAAAAAAAAAAGACTTAGGTGAATCAAAATTTGAAGTGCCAGAAACATTAATAATAATAAGCACTGCACACAAACAAATACATTGATGTTTAAACCGTGGGTAAAAATGAGAAAGTAAGAAGAAACACTAAACAGCACCCAACTCCGAGCAGTTGTATAATATTGAAATGCAACAATTCGAGATTATTAAACAAATTCGAGCGTGTCTGCGTACCTTGCTTTAATTTTTTCCATTTTTTAAATATTTTACATGTGTTATAAGTTTCACTTCGGCAGCACAAACAAAAAACCTATCATGCATTGCCTCATATTGCCAGTTATTCGTCCGTGGTGGGTCTGGGTTCGAATCTCAGTTAGGCATGGATGTTGTGTTTGTCTCACAACCCCGGTTTTCTCCTTTCCCTGGAACCAGCGGCCCCAAATTAGGGACAGCAGACTGCTTGGATCAAAAAGTAACGCCGACAATGATACACACCTTTTTGCCTGATGGATAATAGGGAGGATCGAAAAGTAACGCTGACAATGATACACACCTTTTTGCCTGATGGATAATAGGGAGGATCGAAAAGTAACGCCGACAATGATACACACCTTTTTGCCTGATGGATAATAGGGAGGATCGAAAAGTAACGCCGACAATGATACACACCTTTTTGCCTGATGGATAATAGGGAGGATCGAAAAGTAACGCCGACAATGATACACCTTTTTGCCTGATGGATAATAGGGAGGATCGAAAAGTAACGCCGACAATGATACACACCTTTTTGCCTGATGGATAATAGGGAGGATCGAAAAGTAACGCCGACAATGATACACACCTTTTTGCCTGATGGATAATAGGGAGGATCGAAAAGTAACGCCGACAATGATACACACCCTTTTGCCTGATGAATGGATCGAAAAGTAACGCCGACAATGATACACACCCTTTTGCCTGATGAATACTAGGGAGGAGATAAAAGTAACGCACAGCAAATTTTTTCTCTTTGCAGGTTGCAGTTTCGCAGACAACGAGTTTGAATATCATGCTACAGACCAGTTTGGCTCGAGCAGATGTCGCCGTGGTGGAAGAGTGTGAACGACGGCACAAGGATGCCGCGTTTTTTAGCGTCGTCTACGAATGAACAGCAACGCGGTGAAGTCCGATTGTTGTGGGCTTAACGGAAAACTCCGACGGAAATTCACAAAGAAATAGTCGAAGTGTATGGTGGTGATTGCCTGGACCGCAGCAACATCTCCAGATGGTGCAGTTTCTTTGCCGAGGACCTTGGCAACCTTACCGATTCGCCACATTCCGGTCGACCTGTAACTGCGTCATCACCTGCCACTGTGAGAGGCATTGAACAGGCAGTTCTGAGTGACCGCCGGATCCATCTGCACACATTGACAGAGTTCAACATTTCGTATGGTATTGTGCATGACAAATAGAAATTTCGCAAGGTCAGTACACGATGGGTGTCCAAGAACTTTACAGACGGCCAAAAGGGACACAGAAAATTGCGCAATTCGGCTGGGAGGTGCTCCAGCACACACCATATAGTCCGGACCTGGCTCCTCCAGACTTTCATCTGTTTGGTCCCTTGAAAAGATTCCTGGGAGGCCAACGCTTCGATTCGGCTGACGAAGTCAAATCGGTTGTCCGCAGGTGGCTATACGCCCAGAAAACGGACTTTTATGAACAAGGTATACTAAAACTGGTACCACGCTGGGATAAATGTATCGAGCGTCTCGGTTCTTATGTTGAAAAATAGCTAAGACATGTCTATACGCCCAGAAAACGGACTTTTAAGAACAAGGTATACTAAAACTGGTACCACGCTGGGATAAATGTCTCGAGCGTCTCGGTTCTTATGTTGAAAAATAGCTAAGACATGTCTATACGCCCAGAAAACGGACTTTTAAGAACAAGGTATACTAAAACTGGTACCACGCTGGGATAAATGTCTCGAGCGTCTCGGTTCTTATGTTGAAAAATAGCAAAAAAATGTAGTTTCACTGTGTAGATGTTTTGTTTTGCCTACCTATTAAACTGTTACCCCCCCCCCCCCCAAAAGAAATAGTGTACGTTACTTTTCGATTCACCCTCGTATATATGTATTTACTATTAATGTGTATATGTATTTACTATTATTATTTACTATTTACAGAGATCATATAACAGAAGTGGTGAAACGATACCCAGAAACACATTTGTGAAGAAATGTGGAAATCAATTTTTCCTCTCCTTAAATGAGGAGCAAATTTTTCTTCAGCCTACAAACTGTGGAATAAAGTACTAGTGTGTATTGATGCCATATTTATCGCTTGCAGGGAGAGAAAGAAATTATTGTAATATAAAAAAGCCCGTTTCCATTTTGTTCAGAAATATGTACCGAATACATACTGCAATTTGAGCTGAAACATCCTTTTAAAAGTTCATCGAGCAAATGTAGCGCTTTTGTTTGTTGACAAGAATTGAATTTGGGATGGGGGTAAGGGGTGCAACGGCCAACATGAATAACTCTCTAAGGGCTATGCAATCGTCTCTCCCTAAATTGGGTATACGGATCCTAGGGAAGGAAAGAGCCAGTGACATCAGACAAACACACCACCCATGCCTCATCTAGAACTCGAGCCAGGTGTTATCTCGGGCGACTGAACCGAAGATCGCGCCTCAGACCACTCGTCCACCGGGGTGGCGATGTAGACAAGAATGCATGTGAATGTACAGAAAAACGGAAGGAACCAGATGACGGCTAACTTAACAGCTAATGTTCAAAAAGATAGGCCTTACTATCAATATTTTACATGTTCTAATCCTCAGAAATCTTCCGTTTTGCGATTAATATATTAAAATATGCTACAAATAATGATCAAAGCTAAGAGGTAATTGCAAAGATAAATTCTTTTTGTAGTTTGGTTTGGTATTTAGCTCTTAATGACATATATGTAAGTCTATAAAGATAATTCTTAGAAAATCTGTGCTTTTGACTTAAATACAAACGCATAAAAGTAACTATTTTACGGAAAGTAGTGTAGGTAGCCGCTTCATCAAGAATGTAGTTGTAGCAGTAACTAGCTACTTTTGAAAAGTTGCTTTCCAATCACTGGTTACAGGTATATTGAGAAGATTATAAAACAAAGATCTATAAATATAATTACATGCATATATATATATACATGTCACTGACCTTTTCATTAATTTCTCTCGTGCTGACACTCAGTATAAAATAAATAATTTCTTTAATCGTGCTGCTATTAAAACTGGTTCGCAGTAGTTGAACATTAAAACAGTGTTAAATAACAGCATCCCAATCACTTGTATGTGCATCAGGTGATGTAGACATCTGCGCAAATAACCTCGTGCGACCTTCGAAACCTAAGTTCCTTATTATGTTTTTATGCCTACGAACGGTAAGCAGACATAATTCCGATTTTCCTATAAGATCTTGCGTTTTCAGAAGCCAGGGACTCCGAGTTCTGGTGGACGCACTTAATCGCTCTTCCTACATGACGCATTGGAACAGATGAACAAATCGTCAATTCATCGCCTCGTTGTCTCCGATTTTATCGCTTTGAGAGGGCGTACTACTGTCACAGAACGGTAGCCGACCACTGTCGGCAGATTGCGTGATCTACAATTCATTATCTTTCGACCTCTTGCCGCTGAGCAATGATGACGTACCACAGGTACTACGAATAACTCACGTCTGCGCGCATTGACACCCGCGTGCTGATCCAAGTGTCTGGAATGCCAGGACTTCGAAGCAAATCAAGCTATGCCGTATGCAATAGCGCACGGCCAACCAAACCCTGGGCTTTTTTGGTGACTGTCCTCTACAGCTCTCACAAACAACCCGTCTCATCACCTAAATAGGGAAAAAAGAAACAGCTTGTTTTTAAATGTTGATATTTCTAAGGTTTCATAATTTCAATTTAATGGACAAACAGTGGTCAAATGAAGCATCGAAAGCGGGTTTATTTTACCTGCCTGTGTGGCTGCAGTTGCGAATATATGTATTATGAAGAAATAATCTTCATAACACAACGGGAAATCGATGGAATAATCAAAGCAAACGGAATATAAATTCTGAATTTGCTTGCAACACTTACTGGTCATCCATGTAACCCAAAGTTGAAAATTTCATCGCCATGGTGCGGGAATCGAACCTGCATCTCCCGATTTTCGTTTGAGTATGCTAACCGTTACACCACTCAGAACAGTGAAATTCTAAGCAACTGAGACTAGCTTAGGAATCTGAACGTCCTCAGATTTTCGCTAGTCGAAGTATCGTTGCTTCCTCATAGCGTTTTGACCCAACTCCCATACGGAATAAACAAAGACATCGCTCTTTCCATGTTTGGCAACGCACAGCTGAGCCCATCTTGCGGATTTATAATGTCAGATGCTGACAGAAAAACGCACCACATAGCGCCGTGGATTGTTGGCCACCGTGGTGTAAGGCTAACGCGCTCGGCTAGATATCGAGAGATTCGGGATTCGATTCCCCGGCGGTGGCCCAATAACAATTTTTCGGTTGCTGTGCGTTGCTACACATGGAAAGACCGATGTCTTTGTTTATTCACTGACACCACATATTTGGAGGATTTTCCCACACGGAAAAGGATGTAGGTCGGAAAACACCAGTACCACAGATAAGTCAATTACAATAAAGGAAGAATTTTCCTTCCTCCAAATATTCCATGGAGGAAGAATTTGAAGGAAGAAATATTCTTTCTGAAAATTCTTCCTTCATGGAATATTTGAAGGAAGGAAAATTCTTCCTTCATTGTAATTGAAGGAAGAAATATTTTTCCTTCATTGAATTATCTGTGATAATCAATGAAGGAAGAATATTTTTTCCTTCAATTACAATGACCCAACTCTACATCCGTTTCCGGAAGGGAGTTGTTTCGAAATGACGGTATGAGGAAGCAACGGTGCTTGGATAGCGAAACTCTGAGGATATTTGGATTCCTAAGCTAAGTTTGCTTAGTTTCAGTAGGTTCGAACTTCACTATCCTGGGTGGTGTAACGGTTAGCATACTCGAATGAGAATTGGGAGATGCGGGTTCGATTCCCGCTCCAGGGTGATGAAATCTTCAAGTTTTCCGGGATGTGTTATATGGATGACCAGTAAGTGTTACAAGCAAATTCAGAATTTATATTGCGTTTGCTTTGAATATTGTTTTTTTTTTTTTGATTGGAGGTTTAACGACCACCGTGAGCAACTCAATGGGCTATATAAGCAGTCGCCCGTCCCGAATTTAGGGTCACTGGTTCCAGGGAAGGGAGAGAGCCAGTGCCGTAAGACAAACACAACATCCATGCCTCACCGGGATTTGAACCCTGACCCTTTTCGGACGAATGATCAGAGGCCATCGCGTAGACCACTGCGCTACCGGGCGGCCTTTGAATATTCGAACGGATAATTATCTGGGTACTACTGAATGAAAATTGTTAACTGCATGTTGATCTTTATTTGCCTGAAAAATAAAAAAAGTTTCCTTCTATCTATATGTTGGGCCAGGGGCATATTTCTAGGAAGGACAAGGGCTTTGCTTCCCCCCCCCCCCAAAGTATTTCATTTTTTTTATGTTTTTGGTTAAAATCTTACTTACATTAGAAAAAATGCATTGATTTAATTAAAATGCATCAATTTACATTAGAAAGAAATGGTTTCATTTTTTCTTCTATTTTTCATTAACTTTTTATTTTGTTCTGGTGAATTTAAAAAAATTCCATTTTCGCCCCCCCCAATCGAATATACACGCCTGTGTTGGGCGTGTGCGCAAAAACAACACAGCAAAATTCTCTGTACTTATGTGAGAAAAGTACTGCCGGACATAACACGCTGTTATACATTAATTTAGCTAAGGCTAACCTTTGGCTTTGGGACTTGGAGCTATTGTCATTGGTAGGCCCTGCCGTCCATTTGTATTTTTGAAGGAGACATTAGTACCTATTTTGAGGGCCCATCATCCCCAAACCCCTTACCCACAGACTGACACAGAGCACACAGTCATTCTCCCGCAGAGATAAGTATTGGTTTATGAGTCAAAATAATGCGTCGACTAAAAAAACTCGTCTCTATAAGGAGGAGATACCAACATCATTGAGCAGCAGGAGATTAGTGGTCAAATCAATATAAAAATTATCTGCGTAGGAAAATTGTTGTGTTATATCTACACTTTTCAACTTTCAGGATGATCTTCGTGGTGATTTAATGGGAAATGGGGTCTTCAAAACACTCGTGATTTTGTTTTCTTTTATCCAAACCAAATGTTTCGAAGGAAAATAACTGTTACAACACCACGGGCTGACCTTAGTTTGATGATACAGCCAATCATGAGCGAATTTTTGAAATTCTTTTACCGTTTAAATTTACTCACGATTGAGTTTGTTTCACAATGCATGTCGCAACCGTTCTCCTTCATCCCAGATTTAGCAGAATTTTTATCAGGAGGGAATTTATGAAGTGTTCCCCTGTTCGTGCCAGAGATGGAAACGGGTCACGGGTCAGCGGGTCGACAATTTCTTGCGGGTCAAACGGGCCGGGTCAAGATGTTCCTCACCTGATTTCAACCCAGTTTTATTTCCGTTTTATTTTTGAAAAGAAAAAAATATTTCAAAGAACTCTTCACAGGTCTTTGAAATAATACTTCAGAGGATTAAAAAGCTGCATGGGATTAAAAATGAACTTTCAGAAGACAAAACTGAAGCACTGGTGGGGGGAAAACTGGAGATAACCAATACCTGCTTCTTTTTTTTTTCTTTAAGGTTTAACGACCACAGTGAACAACTCAGTGGGCTATAAGCAGTCGCCCGACTGCTTATAGCCCACTGAGTTCCAAGGAAGGGAGAGAGTAGGGCCACTGGTTCCAAGGAAGGGAGAGAGTCAGTGCCGTAAGACATACACAACATCCATGCCTCACCGGGACTCGAACCCAGACCCCTTCGGGACGAATGATCAGAAGCCATCGCTTATACCACTGCCCCACCAGGGGTGGGGGCTTCCTACATTTACCTTGGGCAGCAGATATCAAGCAAAGGTCATATTGATGAAGAAATTAATTGGCGAAAAAACTTGGTTGGATAGCTTTTAAAAGAAACAATATAATTATTTTGAGCAATATGTCATTATGTCTTAAGACAAAAGTGTTTAATCAATGCATTGGTGGCCCCGTGGTCTAACCGATGGCTTCTGACCATTCGTTGGGGAGGGGTCCGGGTTCGAATCCCGGTGAGACATGGATGTTGCGTTTGTCTTACGGCACTGGCTTTCTCCCTTCCCTGGAACCAGTGATCCTAAATTAGGGACGGGTGACTGCTTATAGCCGATTGAGTTGCTCACGGTGGTCGTTAAACCTCCAATAGAAAAAAAAAAAAAAAGAAAAAAAATCAATGCATCCTTTCCGCGCTTACGTACGGAGCAGACACGTGGACCTTAACTAAAAAAGACATACAAAAACTGCAGACAGCTAAAAGATGCATAGAGAGATGCATGCTTGGTGTAACCAAGAACGATAAAAAGAGGAACTCGTGGATTAGGAAAATAACAAGAGTGGAAGACATCATGATCAGAGTAAAAACCCTGAAATGGTAATGGGCTGGACATATTGCCAGGAGAATGGAACACCGATGAACAACCGAAATTTTAGACTTGATTCCAAGGAACAGGAAAAGACCCAGAAAAACGGCCACGTGGGAGATGGGTGGATGGAAGAGACTGGCCCAAGACAGTCCGTTGTTGAAGAAACTTGGGGAGACCTTCATCCAACAGTGGATTGACAGTGATGCTGTTGCTGCTGATGATGATATGTTCGAATTTATAGTTCAAAGCCAATTTGTCCGGGTCGGGTCCAAAATTTTTTACCCGTTTCCAACTCTGGTTCGTGCGTGTGTTTTTACAGTACGCTGCAAGACTAAAATTCCTTAACAGGCTTGAAAGTCCCAATCCGCCCTTGCGTGTTTGTCAGGCGGTGATCCAGCAGGATAACAACTTGCACCGAATACGACGAATGCAACGGCACAGTGATGTAACAAGCCTGAGGCAAAGGAGTCATCGCTCCCAGGAAACTCAGGGGCCTCCTCGTTTTTGGACGAAGTCCTACTTATGTATTAGCTTTTAACATTTCTATTTTTAACCCCCATTTGACGATTCCTAATAGTAGGTAAAGGGCAACGTGCGTGCTTTCAGGGCACCATTGCTAAACTGTATCATAAGGAAGCAATTTCTCCCTGACTTCATTTAAGTATTCATAAATTTATAGAAAATTATCGGAAATAGAACCAGTTGCGGTGAAGCACGAGAGTATACGTTTTATTCTCTGGGTGATGTTCTCCTTTAAGATCAGTTTTACGAGGGTTGTACCGAAAGTAATGCAAAAGTGGACACAACTTTTTTATTAACTGACAGAGGTCGTTCAAATTGCAAATGTTCGTAGAGTAACTCTTCCTCTATGGTAACCCTTCTTCTTCATTGCAGGTAACTAATGGATTCCAAGCAGAAGCAACGTGCCGTCATGGAGTTCTTGACGAAGGAAGAGTGCAGGCTGTCCAACATTCACAGAAGGCTACAGAATGTTTACGGAGTTGACACCATTGACAAGAGCAATGTGCACAGTTGGATGAAGAAATTTAAAGAAATGGAAACCAGCATTTAAGACAAACCACGCAGTGGGAGACCATCATCTGAAACCACTGACACGAATCGTCAGCGAGTGTATGAATTGATTCGCGAGGAAAGACGAGCAATCCGTGAGCTTGTTGCACAACAGGACTGTGGTTACAATGTCCTACAGAAGATGATGGAAGACTCGGGGTATCGTAAAGTGTGTGTTCAGCAGTTGACACCCGATTTGAAGGAGAGAAGGATGGAAATCTGCTCTGATCTGTCGGAAGCGTTTGAAGCCAATGACACGTTTTTTTTCCCTGGTGGCAGGGGTGAAACTTGGGCGTATTTTTACGATCCGGAAACGAAGAATCAATAAATGGAATGACGTCACACCTCTTCACCAAGGCCTAAGAAGTTCAAGAGCCAGCGATCAGCACAGAAAGTCATGGTGACTGTTTTTTAGGATGGCAGAGGTGTCATTTTCCTTGATTTTCTGAAACACGGCCGTACCGTGACCAGCGAGCGGTACATTGAGACACTCAAGAAGCTTAGAAAAGTCATAAGGAGGAAGAGACCGAACAAAAATCTGAAAAGGATCCACATTCACCATGACAATGGAAAACCACACACATCTTTGGCAACAAATCAGGCAATCAGCAAATTAGGCTGGTTGATGGTCCCTCATCCAACGTTCAGCCCAGATCTGACGCCCTTCGACTTCCACCTGTTCGGTCCAATGAAGGGCAGTCTCTGGGGACAAGGATTTGATGACACAGACAAGGTGAAAGTGTACATTATGTACATTATGAAGTAAAGAACAGGTGAAAGTGGCTATGAAGAAGTGGTTACAACAGTCCACACCTGAATTTTTTCTAAGAGGATTCTAGAGTTGGATTCAACGATGGCGGAAATGCATCGCTTGTGATGGAGACTATGTTGAGTAGTACCTTTGTATAGAGAAAGAGTTACTCTACCAACATGCGCAATTTGAATGACCTCTGTCAGTTAATAAAAAAGTAATGCCCACTTTTGCATTACTTTCGGTACAACCCTCGTAATGTTTTTTCAAACGAACTGAGAATTATTAAAACAATTCCTGAAGGGTTTTTTTAGGTACACTTATGGTAAAGCAATTATAAAGCTGCACACGATATATTTCTTATGAAATGTAAAGCCCTTTCACATTGACCACTGGACTTCCAGTAATAATGATCAAGACATGCAGGTTTTTATGATCTGGGAGAATGTTGACCTCCTACATTGCGTGGAACAGATTTGTTTACCTATGGTCACAAGAAGAAGACCAGACGATAGACAAAACGCTTCTCATTCTGAAATCGTCTGACTTATCGTGAGAAAATGACAGGAAGTGATTTAACCGTTAACATAAAAATCAGAGAACCACTTAAATTTCATGGCTCAGCCGCAAAGGAAAATATGGTTATTGGCGGTTTCCGAAAACATGAAAAATAAATAAATAAATGGATTGGTGTTTACTGGGAGTGACTGTTTCAAGACACTCCTTCACTCTCATTGTTGTCATGTTGATGATACTGTAGAAAATTGCTAGCTTCCATTCCCTGCTGATGTTGTAGAAGAAACCCGCAAATTTAAGGGGGAACATCGTGCTCGCCACACCCTTTCCCGCGCCATTGTCATATGTTGACGTCATCTTTTTGAGCTTTTTGCAGAAAGGCAGTAAGAAAATGTCTGCATATCTTACCCGACAATTACTGACCGATGATACCTTCCCACGAACTATTATAGTAATCCAAAACACTCAACTTTAAAACGATAAAAAAAATCTGAAATCTATCATGGATACATAGCATATATTGAAAACATCTCCAAAACTCTCAAGAATATCTGTTCTGAACGTTATCGGAAATTTGGTGAAAAAGATAACTAACACAGAATATACACTGACGGAAAAAAAATCCCAACACCAAGAAGGGGTTGTGTTAGATAAACGACAGTTGGTAGGCGGTGAGAGTACATCTGTAAGATGACGTCTATGCAAATTTCGCGCTCGGCGCATACATGTGGCGCTAGTAGCGCCCCTCGGAACATGCAAACCAGGTTTTCTGTAAATACGCGCTGTAACGTTCGTGAGCGTTAGTTATCGTTGAGATTCGACGTAGTGTGTTGATGTTAGTCAAGAATGCCTTTAAGAAGACGAAGAAGCCATTATCAACAGCTCACGGAGTTTGAACGAGGTCGTGTAATAGGGCTACGAGAAGGTGGATTTTCTTTCCGCAATATTGCAGAACGACTTGGCAGGAATATAGCCACTGTGCATGATTGTTGCCAGCGGTGGTCAAGGGAAGGTACTGCCTCAAGAAGACCGGGTTCCGGCTGCCCACGTGGCACTACTGAGAGGGAAGACCGCCGTGTACGGCGTATGGCCGTGGCGAATCGTACCGCGTCTGCGGCAGCAATTCGAGCTGCAGTTGCCACCACAGTGACACAACGAACTGTTACAAATCGGTTACTTGAAGGACAGCTCCGAGCCAGACGCCCTGTAGCGTGCATCCCACTTACTCCAAACCACGGCCGTTTGTGACGTCAGTGGTGTCAAGCTAGAGCTCGTTGGAGGACGGAGTGGAGATCTGTTGTGTTTTCTGATGAAAGCCGGTTCTGCCTGGGTGCCAGTGATGGCTGTGTGTTGGTTAGAAGGAGGCCAGGTGAGCGCCTGCAACCAACCTGTCTGCGGCCGAGACACACTGGACCTATACCTGGAGTTATGGTCTGGGGAGCAATTTCCTATGACAGCAGGAGCACTCTCGTGGTTATCCCACCCACCCTGACGGCACAGTTGTACGTCGGTCTGGTGATTCAACCTGTTGTGCTGCCATTCATGAACAGCATTCCAGGGGGTGTTTTCCAACAGGATAACGCTCGCCCGCATACCGCTGTTGTAACCCAACATGCTCTACAGAGTGTCGACATGTTGCCGTGGTCTGCTAGATCACCAGATCTTTCACCAATCGAGCACGTATGGGACATCATTGGACAACAACTCCAGCGTCACCCCCAACTAGCATTAACCGTCCCTGTATTGACCGACCAAGTGCAACAGGCATGGAATTCCATCCCACAAACTGACATCCAGCACCTGCACGACACAATGCATGAACGTTTGCGTGCTTGCATTCAACATTCTGGCGGTTACACCGGTTATTAATGTACCAGCATTTCACATTTAAAATGGCTCTTCTCGCGCTTACAATAAGCTGTGATCTTGAAACCTTAATCGATTAAATATGTTACCTATACAAATGTATTGCCGCCATTTCATTCCTCTACAACTATTTTTTCGAGGTGTTGGGATTTTTTTTTCCGTCAGTGTATGATAACCAACTCTCATTAAAATAAGAAAGATGACATCGAATTTTCGGGTGAAATAAGCACGTCTTTTGAATCCGTACTGACGCAAATTAAATTTATCAAAGCTATTCAAAGTCAATGGAGCCGGTATGGAAAACAATAGTATCTGACCGAAGGAAGAAGTTTTTCAATCAGGTTTTTAATCTCTCAGCCATTGCTGTAAACGGAATCGTGAGCTTACGCCCTCTGGTAGCAGACTTGTGTGTTAAGAAAAATATGAATTTATATGAGAAACATTTCGCACAGGAAATGCTCTCCAACACAGAAAGAATTTTTCAAATCGGACTCATAGAAACAGAGATATCGACAAAAATAAGATGTGACTTTACGTCTCCTATTGGGAAAACCATGCATTATTTTAGTAAGAAAGTATTCTCAAAAGGTTTTTCAATATGAGCGGTATTGGTCCAAGGAAAAAAAAAATCTAGTCGAATTTTCAGGAACCCAGATTTTGCTACAAATACATCAGAAGCAGATATTTAATACTTATGCCTCCTGGTGACCAAACCATTCTTTACCAAACATTAGAAATTATATGAAAAATATTTTCCATCAGGTGTTATATGCGATACAGGAAGAATTTTTCAAATCGGAGTTTTAGAAGCAGAAATAACGCAGAAATCGCAATTTACCATCGTACCCTAGCGGAAAGTATACGATTTGCTTGAAATTGTTGAATATATATGTAAAACATTTCGCATCGGAAACACTATCCAACAAAGAAGGGATTTTTCAAATCGGACTCCCAGAAGTAGAGATATTGACAAAAATAAGATACACATCTACGCCCTGGCGTAAAAACCATGCATTATTTTAAGAAGAAAATGTTCCTTAAAGGTTTGCCGACTTGAGTAGTATCAGTCTACAAACGACGTTTTTCCAATCGAGAATTTAGAAGCTCATATTTTGCTGCAAATACATCTGGAGCGGAAATTAAAACTTACACCCCTGGTGGCCAAACAGTTTTTTTACAAAATTTAGAAATTATGTGCAAACGATTTCCCATCAGGTGCTCTATCCGGTGCAGAAAGAATTTTTCAAATCAGAGATTTAGGAGCAGAGATATAGGGGGAAACACAATTTACCTTTACAACCCCTAGAGGAAAGTCTATGAATAACTTGAAATTTTTGAAATTATATTAAAAACATGTCACACTGAAAACACTAACCAACAAAGAAGGAATTTTTCAAATCGGACTCCTAGAAGTAGAGATATTGACAAAAATAAGATATACATCTACGTCCCCTGGCAAAGAAACCATGGAATATTTTAAGAAGAAAATATTCCGAAAACGTTCCTCGACGTGAGTAGCATCGGTCCACGAAATAATTTTTTCAATCGAAATTTTAGAAGCTCAGATTTTATGGCAAATACATCAGAAGCAAAAATTAACACTTACGCCCCTTGGTGGCCAAAGTATTCTTTACCAAAAATCAGAAATTATACGCAAAAGATTTTCCATCAGGAGCTGTATCCGCTGAAGAAAATATTTTTCAAATCGGAGTTTTAGAAGAAGAGTTATCAGGGAAAACGTAATTTACTTTTACGCCCCCTAGTGGAAAATATATGCGTAATTTGAAAAAGTAACTGCATCTAAAATACTTTTCGACATAAATGGAATCGTAAGATAAAATATTTTTTTCAATCGGATGTTTAGAAGCAAATATACGGAATAAAACGTATTTTTGAATTCGACATCATCTGCATTTACGCCCTCTAGCGGCAAAATTGCACATCGTAAAAAAAAAGAAAGAAATGATCATATTCGAATATTTCAAGCTTCCCAATGCAAAAAGAATTTTTTAAATCGGATTAATAGTTGCAGAGATATTGTGTCTACAGACGGACGGACGGACAAACCGATAACATAAGCACGATCTTTTTTTACAAAAGACTTGCTAAAAATCAGCAGGTCTGTCAGAATCTGTTTCATACAGACCATTAGGAAAAAGTAACAAAATTGTTTCATTCTACATAGGCAATACAAAACGTAACTTAAGCACCAGACTTCAAGAACATGATAAAAACTGAAATTAGAAATAAAATGAAGCGGCTTTAGTGGATTACTGTAGAAAAATTGAGTCAGACCATGACTGGACAAAATTTAACATACAGTGGGACATAATAAACTTAATGATAAATGATGCGCGCAGGCCTTAACTACAAAAAAAAAAAAAAAAAAAACATTTTACAAAAACTGTAATAACAATATACCTCTACAAATCTCCTGCGCCTGGAAACATGTTTTAAATTATGAATCTGAAATATGCAAGAAAATAAATTTAAGAAATAATTACAGTGCAAAGCTACAAATTTAAATTCTTATTCGAAAGAGGGAACCTTAGAACATCTGAACGAAAGGGGAAACCTTAGACATCTGAACGAAAGAGCAAACCTTAGAACATCTGAACGAAAGAAGAACCCTTAGAACATCTGAACGAAAGAAGAAACCGTAGAACATATCGAATTGTGAGATTGAAATACAGTATTTACGTAACTTTATACTCTTATTTAAAGGGAGTCTCATGTTTGCTGTCCTGTGCGGAAGGAAAGTTAAGTCAGTTAAGTACGAGGAGACAGATCTTCGATATCCGACGCTAAAGTGCTCCCTGAAACGATACAGCAGGAAGGAAGAGGGAAAAGTAACATCATCTTCGAACAAAATTCAGTACGAGATGTAAACATTCCCATTATGAATTTTGTAAGACTGTATTGAACAAGGAGTTAAATAGAAGGTATTTATGGATTTTATTTTTAGGTTTTTTCTGAGTGCATTTTGATAGGGACTCTATCAAAACGCACTCAGAAAAAAACTAAAAATAAAATTAATACACGCAAAGAACAGAAAGCTGATATTTTTGTATATCGTTTGTAAGATTCGCTAACCCCCAGGTTATAAAAAATAATTGTAAATATGAAAGCATATGCTTGTTCCCAAGTGGAATTTCTTTGTCCGCGCCATTTTTGGGCAGAGCGGAAGAAATCAGCATGTTTTGAGACTATTGTGTCCGTTATATACCATTCACCACATTACAGTCGGTTTAGAACATAAGTATTGTGACGTACCTGCCAGCAGGACGCACACGACATAAAGGCAGATAGGAATCAGAATAAATGTCTGCGTAGCTCAGTTGGTAGAGCGACTTGTTCCGGAATAAGCGGCCTCGGGTTCGAATCCCGGCATAGACCAAAAATGACGGAGAAATTTACTTCGTTATAGTATGTCTAAGTATTCAAAATGTATTGTACCTGTCTTTGTGTGCCAACGGGATTATTTCAAGGATGAGTTACTGAGCTAAACACAAGCTTAAGGGTGTTTGAAGGTAGTCCACGTAAGTGAGGATTAAGGGGAGTGGAGATTTTCTAAACTTTTTAAGAGAGAAGGGACACTTTGGAAGTGGGCCGCGAGTGGCCCAGTGAGCAACGTTCGTGACTGCCACGGAAAGGACCTCAGGTTCGATCCCAGGCAAGTACGAACGCTCGATCCAATAAATACCCTCCGTGCGTCGGTTGGGCACGTTAAGCCGTCGGACCCCGGGCACTGGCCCCCCATTAATAAATAAGGGCGTCTTCCTCCCCCATTCTACTTTGCTTCCGTGTCACTTTCCTATCGGGCACTCTAGCCCAAATCTCCTAGCTTCCTATTTCTAAGGGTTGTTTAAGACCTGAGGTCAGACACTCCCTTCCTAAAATCCTCTTTATATGATCATTTGGAAGTGGAAGAGAGAGAGAGAGAGAGAGAGAGAGACGGGATCTTGGTTTAGAGAGAGAGGTCGGGTCGTGAGTTTGGCGTCAGTGTACGAAAAGCACGAAGTTCGGGGTTTAGGGTCTATATAGCACGGGCGGAGACCAAGCCAATTGAGCATTCCATTAATCTGCCCTTCGATAAGTCCCAAGCCACGTAGTTTCGCGAAATAAACTATTTGTTTTTTTTATTGTTACAAAGGCTCCGGGTTCTTTTGTTTTTATTTATTTACAAGTAGTTATTCTACGGAACGAACCAACAAAGTTATGTGATGGCTCTCGCGGGATCGTGACTATGTTGAGTAAGATATTGAAAGAAGTGAGGGTCGTTACATCGTTATTGCATTATACTTGACGTGTAAAGGCCTAAGTTTAAAAACAGAGATAATATCATCAGATCTGATTTTCTCTTCTGTTTTGTGTGTGCGGTTTTTTTTTTTTTTTTTTTGTGGAATTTCGTGAACAGCTCCTAGGGTGATCAGATCAGATCATATGTAGAGGATTTTAGGAGGGGAGTGTCTGAACCCAGTCTTAAGCAACCCTTATAAATAGGAAGCTAGGAGATTCGGGCTGGAGTGCCCGATAGAAAAGTGACACGGAAGCGAGGTAGAAAGGGGGAAGAAGACACCCTTATTTATTACCGGGAGGCCAGCACCCGGATTCCGACGGCTTAACGTGCCCATCCGACGCACGGCGGATATTTAGTGGTTCGAGCGTTTGTACCTGCCTGGGATCGAACCCGAGGTCTTCGCCGTGGCAGTCACGAACGTTGACCACTAGGCCACCCGCGGCCCAGCTAGGTTATAGGATGTTGGCCGTCCCTAATCTGGGGGCTGCTGGATCTGGGGGGGGGTTGCCACACTACCCATGTCTTACCCGGACTCGAACGCGGGCCTACTAGGTAGAATGGTCAGAAGCCAGTGCCTAAGACAACTTGAACACCGGGGCAGCATTTTGAGCCACTAGACTGAAGATGTCATATTTTGCTTCCATCTTAAGGGCCCGGTCACGTGACGAAATCCGCAACGTGCTTCTGCTCAAATTGCTTTGATATTACATTTCCGTATGTGCTCCCGACTTAAAATGAAATATTCCTCTGCAGAGCTGAAAAATGCCGTGGAACAGTTTAACACAACTAGAAATTCACGGGGAACTCTTGATTCACCATTGACAGTGGCACAGTTCGCCTTCTACACTGAATGAGTGTCTTGTGTTCACACTTGATTATGCATACCGGCGTTCTGTTCAGAGGAAGAGTTGCCTCAAAATTTATGTTATAAATGTTTGTACATAATTCTTGTCCCAATTTCATCGTTATGTAATCACTAATCAGGTGCGGACTGGGCCGCCGTGATACTGCGAGAATTCCCGGTGGGCAGCTATATCCTGGGACGGTAGACCTTATACTAACTCAAGTAAAAATGCATATTTATACTTTTAGTTCAACATTCTTGTAGAAGAAAACCAATTAATACTAAACGGCAAAGCTTGATTACCACTTTGACGGTTTCAGAAAGAAAAACAACAACTACGCAGCAAATGTTCTATTGGGCCAAATACTGCTTTTAATACATCCTTTCTCCCTTTTTGACTGGCAAATTTAAGCCCTATCCCATGTGGCTGATATCCTCTACCTCAGTCGGCTTTTGCCAATTGCAGTTGCAGGTAAGTAATGAATACAATCTAATGAAATGAGCTATCAATACTATGGGATAGAAACTAGAAATTCATTGTGTACGTTAATGTGGACGTCAAGCAATTTTGCTTCCTATACTTCCAATGGAAAATTTCTATTCACATTTTCTTTACAATTAATGCGTTCCCAAAGATGAAAATTGGAACATTGATTAAAATAGCTTCATTTTATAACTTGGAATACTTCATATTTTTCAAAACATAACCATAATTATGCAATCCAACATTTGTTTGTCTACTGACGTCATCAAAGTACAGGTCGCGCCATCTTTTTTCTGGTTTCAACACCACCGAAGAAAAAGTTATTGATTTTTAATATAATTATGGTTATGTTTTAGAAAATATTAAGTATTCCAAGTGATAATACAGTATGAAGTTATTTTAATCGATGTTCAAATTTTCATCCTTGGGAACACACTAATTGTGAAGGAAATGTGTACAAAAGTTTTTCCATTGGAAGTATAGGAAGCAAAATTACTTGACGTCCCCCTTAACGCATTGAGGTTTACGTTCGTAAAATTTTTGGGTTGCTGCCATATGTTTTTTTTTTGTTTTTGTTTTTTACGAGATCTGCATCTGATTCACTACTTTCTGGGCCTTACGATTATACGAATTCTTGAACTGCAGTTCTGGAAAGTCTGTTTCAGTTGGAGCGTAAGTACTTTTTCCATTTGAAAGTTATTACATAAAACTTAATTTTCGCATTCTTTAATATCCCTCACTTTATAAATCTGTAGTGAAATTCTTGCAATTCTGGACATTTTCGGTTTCTTCAAGAGATTTTTTCGTAATTATTTTATTAACGATAAGTAAGTCTTGAAAAGGAAATTAATTTTTGGCACATTTGGATTTCCGTTCTCACTAAAACCGAAGAAACTATCGCAAAAAACTTTATAAAAAGGGAATAGTCTTCAGCAGTCTCTCTCGGAGAACATACTTTGTATGTGGTTTCTCAGCAAGGGAACAATTTTTGTTCTTACATTTTTTTAAATAAAGGATCTGCTGTCCAGGTAAATGGACAAACTGTTAATTATAGCCTCGGTACAACAACAACAACAACAAAAATGATTCGTAGACTTGTAGTGAAAGGATGGTTAAACAGTAAAGGGTAATGCTGACATACCGTATTTTTAGGATTGGGATTCCTCGACAATTTGTTTTAATAGTAGGCTGCACAAAATGTTCAAGGGCAGTTTATGGATCACAAGTCCGACAATGCTTTTATTTATATAAATCAAGATTACACACTTATGATGTTGATTAAGAATAAATTATCAACGTTTATTCACAATCAAAGGCTTTATTAGGATCGACTGTAGTTTCGCAGAGCTTCTGGCTCGGCTTCATCAGGACGAATGGAGCGTAAACATTCAAATCATTGACGGGTTCTGACGGTCACGGTTTTTGGTGACTTGTTTCCACGCACTTAAAAGAAATGGAGTCGACGTCATGTCGTTGACAAGCAGTGAAGAGTTCCGGTATATGTGAAAAGCTTCTAATACATTAAGCTTGATCGTTGAATCAGGTTTATCAATGAGCTTAGCGTTTCCAAACAGAAATTTATGGTTCTTTTGGTGACAATGCTGGGCTATAGACGACTTCTCCAGTTCACAATTCCGTACGTGACCGTCAGAACTCTGATGATGTCACAATGATTTGAATTTAACGCTCCTATCATCCTAATGAAGCCGAGCCACAAGCTCTGCGAAACTATAGTCGATGCTAATAAAGCTTTTAATTGTGAATAAACGTTGATAACTTATTCTTAATGCTTTTAATTAAAGTACGTGGCTTATTCAGGAAGTAAGTACCGTTAGGATATTAAAATCAAATTTGAATATATTTGTAAAAAGTGTTATTTTTATCAGATTCGCTGCCTGAAATTACTATTTCACGTAGTTTCTGCCATTACTGAGGCATTCATCGTAAGAATGGGACAACGGTTTTTGTATCATTGCATGCTGGATACAGTTTATGATATTCTTATTATGCTAGTTCCCATGATTAACCTGTTTTATACTATACATTTTTTTGATTGGAGGTTTAACGACCACCGTGAGCAACTCAATGGGCTATAAGCAGTCACCCGTCCCTAATTTAGGGTCACTGGTTCCAGGGAAGGGAGAGAGCCAGTGCCGTAAGACAAACACAACATCCATGCCTGACCGGGATTCGAACCCGGACCCCTTACGGACGAATGATCAGAGGCCAGCGCCTTAGACCACTGCGCCACCGGGAAGGCACACACATTTTCTGTGTCGTGCTCTCTGGCTTGTCACTTATCAAATTGGGGATCAGCGGCTTATCAGGCTTTTTAATAAAGCCTTTCTCCCTGGCTCCATGCCATTCTCCATGCCTGGCTCCATGCCATTCACCGTGTTACAAACGTAGGTAGGGTCAGCGTCATTTTCTTGTAGGACTTCCGTCCACAGGTAGTAGAGTTTAGGTCCCAGCCACCTACAGCGAGATCGCCTTTTGGGCAGGACACAGAAACGGAAGGAATGAGAGCAAGTCTAGCGACTTTTGACAGAACAGTTTGTAGTGAGATTAGAGTACAGTAGATGGCGCCACCGTACAAGTACGATATTGCACATAGATGGGTGAGAGAATTTCAGGGAGGACATAGGAAAGGATACCCATTTAACCAGTGGGTCCAGCCTGGGGGCCGTCACTTTACGTGCTCGTCCGATGCACGGCGGATATTCAGCGATTGTTAGTAAATCACACCATCTCTGAAAGATCAGCCCAGGCTTGAACCTGGGGACCCAGCATCGATAGCCTGAAACACTAACCACTAAGCCATCCGCGGCGCCATTCACCGTGGTGATTCATGGGGCCTTAAATAATTGTGTTTATAATACTAACTCTGTATGTTTCGTGTGTCGAACAGTTTATGAAATATTTAAAATGGTACTCATGTATATTGAATATTTTTGACTAATTACTTAATATTTCATATAGTTTTATTGTGGTGAGAGTATTGCATAACTACTGTTATGTATTAAATAGAATACTTTATTTATTTCAATAAATGAAATAAATAAAGTATTCCTTCGTCGTCGAACGAGGCCGCCTGTAAAGGCAGCCATTCGTGTGTGCACTGCTTTCACTTCAGCAGTGTCGAAGAAATGCCGACCAGCAAGGAACGCCTTCAGTTTTTTTTTTTTTTTTTATTGGAGTTTTAACGACCACCGTGAGCAACTCAATGGGCTATAAGCAGTCGCCCGTCCCTAATTTAGGGTCACTGGTTCCAGGGAAGGGAGAGAGCCAGTGCCGTAAGACAAACACAACATCCATGCCAGACCGGGATTCGAACCCGGACCCCTTACGGACGAATGATCAGAGGCCAGCGCCTTAGACCACTGCGCCACCGGGGCGGCCCTTCAGTTGTAGAGAACAGTACTTGAAATTTTCAGAAAATGAAAAGAAAGCACAGAAATTGTGAGATATCTGTCATCACGAACTTTTGCGTCGACAGCACGCACCAAATCATCGTTGACCACAGATGGCCAGCCGCTCCGCTCCTCGTCGTGCACGTTCTCACACCCTTCGTTGAATTGTCTGACCCATTTCCTCACCATCCCATCACTCATGGCAGTTTGACCCTTGACCTCACAAATTTGTTGATGAATATCAGCCGGCTTCACATTTCTTGCATTCAAAAATCGAATTGCAGACCTTCGCTCACAGTCGGCGGGCCGCTAGATCTTCTTAAACATGTAAAATGCACAGAACAACATGCAAATATGATCTGATGTTCTCGTAATGACATTTGTGACTTGCCCACAAATGAGAGAAGTCAGCGCGCATGCGCTATATCACGACCGCAGTGCTACGGCAAAAATATTTGCAACTTTCCGAATAGGCCTATGCCTCGTATTTCCTAAAAAGAAATGCGTCCTCCGTATAGTTCTTAAATTTGAGGTTTCTCTTCATTTGCTTATCTGGGGGTTAATGAGCATCGTGAGCATCTCAATGGGCTACAGGTAGTATCACGTCCCTAATTTGGACTCACTGGCTTCAGTGAAGGGAAGAGGCCAGTGCCGCAAAGGAAACACACCCTGTCTGACACGGGATTCGGATCCAAGCTCATCTCGGACGAACGGTTAAAGCTAGAAAGTCGTGCCCTCGGCCGTAAGGAGCAAGTTTCTCTTCATTACTGATTGCATTCTACTACTAGTGTGTGTATCATCCACCGCTGTATGGCTTATGATCCTCTGTGATGTATTTAACCGTGTACTATGAACTCGGCAGTTAGCCTCTACGATCCGTAATGGCCAAACCGTTTTGGTTAACAAGCGGCATGATGGTTCCGGTTGTAATTTGGGAGAGTGGAGACCTATTACTCTTCTCAACTACGATTACAAGATTTTTGTTGTTGTTGGAGGTTTAACGACCACCGTGAGCAACTCAATGGGCTATAAGCAGTCGCCCGTCCCTAATTTAGGGTCACTGGTTCTAGGGAAGGGAGAGAGCCAGTGCCGTAAGACAAACACAACATCCATACCTCACCGGGATTCGAACCCGGACCCCTTTTGGACGAATGATCAGAGGCCATCGCTTAGACCACTGCGCCACCTGGGCGGCTTACAAGATTTTGGCTAAAGTTCTTGCTAATAGACAGATTAGGGTGATTTCTGGCCTTGTAGGCGCATGCCAGGGAGGAAGATTTTTCAAAATTTAGTCCTCGTGCTGGATGGTATTCATCAGGGCCATCGCTAAGGGGGTGGAAGGGTGGGCTGTAGCCCATGCTGAAAATTGTCTTGCCCACCGAGTTCAAGATGTACCATATTTTTATTTTTTAAATTTAAAAAATATTTTTTTTTATTGGAGGTTTAACGACCACCGTGAACAACTCAATGGGCTATAAGCAGTCGCCCGTCCCTAATTTAGGGTCACTGGTTCCAGGGAAGGGAGAGAGCCAGTGCCGTAAGACAAACACAACATCCATGCCTGACCGGGATTCGAACCCGGACCCCTTACGGACGAATGATCAGAGGCCAACGCCTTAGACCACTGCGCCACCGGGGCGGCGGACGAATGATAAGAGGCCATCGCTTAGACCACTGCGCCACCGGGGCGGCAAAGCCTGCTTTAAGGTAATGAGGGTCGTAGCTGACGACTGCTTTGGAAGAGATGAGTGTAAGGCAAGGTTGCTGGATTGAAGTTAAAGAGGGGAAAGGTAGTGTCTGCGTGTTGGAATCATACTAACTTGAACGGTTGAGGGGAAATGTTGATGTTAATCATACTAACTTGAACATTTCCCCTCAATCCTAATCCACGAAAACATTTGCTTTAAGACCTTTCGCCCATAGGCATGAAATTTTCTTTTAATCAGGGAGTGTTACAGGTGGCAGTGTGTCATGTTTATTATACGGATATGTAATTCCTTAGGATTTATTAATTTGATTAAAAATGGATGAATGGAACATTAGCAAAAAATGACTCCAAACTGTAGATTCTTTTGTATTCCAAAAAGTTCAAAATCTTCAAGACAGTTCCAAAATTAATGAGTATGCATCCAGGGAGGGGGTGGGGGATGGATATTGCAAATACCTTTGCAGCCTGTAGAAAAAGCAAAACAAATTCTTTCTTTCAGTGTTTTGTAAATAAAGTTGCTATCAAACTTGCCCCAGCAAAAGCAATAATCGCCCACACGTCGCCCATCCTGATGTCGAACTCTAGCGACGTCCCTGGTATTCATTATCTTGACCGCAAGAGGTTGGAGTGCTGTAGTCTTTCTTCGATCAGAGTAAAGACATGGTTTCCCACAAATACCTTGGGACACTGTTAGAGACTTGCAACTTTAGTCCGGATTTTGTTCACATGGCGAAGGTTTTGTATACTAATATCTTTAGTTTTATCCGAGTCAACGGACAGCTTACCCGTCCTGAGGGGGTCCGACAGGGCTACCCGTTGTCTGCTGCACTGTTCGTACTGAGTATCGAACTCCTACTCTTGAGAGTTCAGTCTTCATCGAATATCACTGGCATCACCGTTTCGGGTGCGAGCTCCAGAGCCGAGAAACTCAAATATGTTGCCTACGCAGATGACGTGGTCCTCCTCCTGCGAGATGAACTTTCCTTAAGAACTTTCTTCAGTGTATATGCCATTTATACGAACAGTCCAGGAGCTGCGTTGAATATGGATAGGAGTAAAGCTTTGTGTTTTGGGGATTCATCGCCAGACGTTTTGCAGTTTGTAGGCTCCACCGAGGATCTTTTATTGATAAAAAAGGGGTTCATAACGAGACGTGCCGTACTGTTCCAACATAAACTCACGTCGGAATGTGGTGCATGGGAGGTTTGCCAAATTTCTTCGTTTAATAGGGCTAAATTGGCTAAGATTTCTTGGTTTCAAAAACTGCTTTTCGCGGCACCCTGCAGCCTCCGAAGTACAGGGTCCTTTTGGCTCTAAAATCCATTGTCTTTCGATTTGTTTGAGGAACTATGGATGCCCTGCATAGAGATTGCCTGGTTCAGCCAGTCCATCGAGCGGGACTAGGAGTTCGGCATATTCTTGCGGGATATCGCGCGTTTGGGAGTTTCTAAAATGGCTTACATCCTGAAGAACGATTCTCAACCTAGCTTCAATTTTGTGTAATTTTATTTCTTATAATCTCAGGTTATTTCCCATTGCTTGTAGATACTTGGTGCCTAGAGCCCCTAGGCCCGGACCACATGGCACAACAATTTGTGAGGTTAGGTTGTTGGCTAGCCCTAATATAAGGTGTTCTTCTTGGCATCGATCAGATGACATGCGGTGGCTCCGAAAATTGAGTATACACCACTAACTCTTTTCCATAAAGGTCTAAAAATAATAATTAAATCGTTATTGATAATTAATATTTATAGGAACGATAAAAATACACATTAAGAAATGTATTAGGCTAGAAAACAAATATGAATCCTCTGATATTTTAATGACAAAATTTTTAAGTCGAAGTTACAAAATTTGAAGTCACAAAATGGAGTATTCACCTAGTATAATTTGTTAACAAACAACAACAACAACAACATGAACTAATATTTTGTTTGTTGCTTAACCTTTTTGCATGTGGAATGGCTTCCAAATGGCGTGGCATTGAGTTAACAAGAGTTTGTGTTGTTTTGCTGAATATTTTTGCCTGTTGTTCTCACAAAATTGTTTTTAGCTGTTCTTTGCTCCTAATATCATGTTTATTAAACGGACATTTCCAACTGAGACCACAAATTTTCAACAACGTTCAGATCAATTGCATTTTATAATTATACAATTACAGCTTAACTATTTTAGCGGTGTACTTTGGTGGCCCACAACTTGTAGTCCAATGGGTTGAGGTCTGGGCTGCTTGAAGGCCAATCAGCTGGAGAAATGAAGTCTGGCATATTTGCCTTAAGCCACTCCTGGGTTGACTTGGCCTTGTGGGCAGGTGCATTATCCTTCTGAAAGCTCTGCTGTTGGTTTTGGAAGAGGGCGTGACTCTCATTTTTGCCCACTGACCCCAAAACCCTGTCCGTGTAGAGTTAAGCAAATGTTTTCACTTCTTTCTCACAAAAATGGAGCTCCGTGGTACTCTCATAAGAGACTCCACACCAAACCATGACAGAAGCAGGATGTTGGCTCCTCAGGATCCTTTGAGCTTTCTCGTGAGGTTGACGCACACACCCTGACATTTTGGCGGTTGAAAGCTTCTTCAATAGTGAACATTTTTGCATCGGAGAAAAGGATCTGTCTGTAGTGATTGTCTGCGTAACTCTGCAGCAAACGTTTCGCTTTTAGCACCCTCTGCTGATTCAGTTGTGGGGTGAGGGAGTGCCCTGTATGCCGCTGGTAAGCTCTCACATTTAGGTCACTCCGCAGCCCGTGTGACATCAGCATTCTTGAAATGTTCATCTCATGAACCATCACTGATTGCTTTCTGACAGGATTTCTTTGTTTTTTTTTTTTTTTTTTTGATTGGAGGTTTAACGACCACCGTGAGCAACTCAATGGGCTATAAGCAGTCGCCCGTCCCTAATTTAGGGTCACTGGTTCCAGGGAAGGGAGAGAGCCAGTGCCGTAAGACAAACACAACATCCATGCCTGACCGGGATTCGAACCTGGACCCCTTACGGACGAATGATCAGAGGCCAGCGCCTTAGACCACTGCGCCACCGGGGCGGCTGACAGGATTTCGTCGAATACGGGCTGCCACTGCTTTCACCAGGTAAGCAGTCCTCACAGTACGTGGCCGACCCCTTCTGGGGCGGTCAACAATGGTCCCAGTCTCAAGAAACCTTTTTATGGTCCGGTAGATAAAAATTCGGCTGATTTTCAACTTCTTCAGCATGTTGAAAATATCGGAAGCTGATTTTCCAACTTTGTGCAGTGCTATTCCAGCAACACAATTCTCATAATCGCCCCACTCCATGGCAAGTACTTCACGAAACACGTTCTCTCCTCTGCGACCGAACGCACGATTCACTAGCTACTTCATGCCTCCAGGCTGGTCGGTGACGTTGCACACCGGTTACGTGCCATCTGTCAAATGATTGTAACAGTATTTATGCTAAGACTGGGTACTATTTGTCTTGACTAACTGATATTTCCCCTTTCTCCCCATTCAGAAAAATAAATCCAAGTGCCAGTCATCCATTGTTGCATTCTATTTGTTGAAATATTTATTTATTTGCTTCCCTGCTCCAATGACAGGAACCTGCAAACAGCGATTCTTCTGATAAGTTGGCGTCCACTTCAATACTTAACAATGATCACGCCAACAGCAGTCCTGCCATCGTACGTCTGAAGGTCTTTGCATGTAGTGCTGATAAACACGCGAGACGTCACGTGCAAATCCCATATATTCTGCAGTTGTGGAGAGGAAACACATGTTTTTCACACCAACTTTCTGCCCACAGCCCACAATCAAAGACACCGAGGATGATATGCCTACCCGTAGCTACAGGTACACTATATAGGTATCTGATCTCTTTGTAACTAACATGGGGGTTTCAACTAGTAGCATTAACTGAAACTAAACGTTTGGTTTAACCAGATGTGCAAATCCAGCATTGATAATGTGACCTGATGGTCATCAAGGGAAATGAAACATCAGCAGATAATTTCAACAGCACAAAAGGTATGGAATAATTATGGTGCATTATTTGAATTACTTGTAGTTAGGGTTACCATAATCTGCATCATAAAGGAAAGAGAGAGAGAGCCAAATTTTTAACAAATTAAATGAACAATTGGAAAATTTTGCAATAAAAATTGTATATTACTGATAAACAAAAAAATGCCCACTGAATTTCCATCTATTAGGTTATTTAGCCATCCCATTACAAAGAGTTTAACATATTAATCAGTAGGTCCATCTTGATTTCTGCACATTTTTATTTTTCTGCAGATAGTGTGATCTTCAACAAATCTAGGTTTCTTTTCAAATAGGCATAGAATTTGCAGCATGATATTTCTTTAAAGTCGTACTGCAGAAACAGAAGGCCTTTAATGGAATGTACTGTTAACTTGTTTCTTTCCTTCATCCATTGACTTTGCATAAGTGAAAGAAGTCTCAGCATTTGCATTGTGAGGAGGAACTGCAAAAAAAAAAAAAAGGTTGTGATCTTTGAGAATTCTGAATAACAATAAACATTTTTTGACTGTTAAAAAATTTGGTCCACTTCTCATAAGCTAGCAGCTGATTGAATCCTTCACCATTAATCTCATATTCTACAAATCTTTTCACATTATTTTGTTGATCAAAGCAATTATGTTATCATGACCTGACTGCATTGAGCGAGTACATATCATTCACTGCATCCCCACTCACTCCATTGAAGTTGCCCGTGATGTCATAGATACCTCAAATGGTGGTTATCCAACCAACACCAACTCAAATACACCCTGTTTTCAAAATTATATTTACTTTATTTTAAAACTGCAAAAAAGAGGGAGTTCAACCCAACAAAACTTCAGTCACTGCTAATTATCAGCACTACATGAAACCTAGTAACTAATAGCTGTGCGAACCAAACCGGAAGCTCTTGTGGACTGTTTAAGTTTGTTACTAAAAAGTCGGACATTTTGAAATTTACAAAAAATCCACCCAGACACAGTACGAGTATTAAGGTAAAAAAAAAGGAGGACATTTCCAGCTAAAAGAAATTTAATACAGACATTTGACGTGGACAAGGAACATCAAGCACAGGTCATCGCTCTTTCCACGTTTATAAGTGAGTCACAGAAAAATTCTCATTGGCCGCCACCGGGAATCAAAGCCAGGGTCTTCCAGTTACGTGCTGGATATGCTTCCACTGCACCACAGCGGCCTTGAATTCCTCCAGACTCACACAAACAACTTCCAAGTCAATTTGGCAGGTTGCTTCTTGGAGCCCCGCACAATGCTGGGAATTCACCAAAGATGGAATGCAGCAACTGAGCAAATAATTAGAAGGCAAATGAATAATTAATATAGAAGAAGGAATAATTAATGCATGTGCGAATCTGGAGGAATTCGAGGCCGCTGTGGTGCAGTGGAAGTATATCCGGCGCGTAACTGGAAGACCCTAGGTTCGATTCGCGGTGGCGGCCAATGAGAATTTTTCCGTGACTCACTTATAAATGTGGAAAGAGCGATGACCTCCATTTGATGTTCCTGGTCCACATCAAATGTCTGTATTAATTATTCATTCGCCTTCTAATTATTTGCTCAGTTGCTGCTTACCGTCTTTGGTGAATCCCCAGCATTGTGCGGGGCTCCAAGAAGCAACCTGCCAAATTGGCTTGGCAGTGAGTGCGAGTCTGGAGGAATTCGAAGCCGCTGTGGTGCAGTGGAAGCATATCCGGCACGTAACTGGAAGACCTGGGTTCAATTCCCAGTGGCGGCCAATGAGAATTTTTCTGTGTCTCACTTATAAACGTGGAAAGAGCGATGACCTTTGTTTGATGTTAAAAGAAATTTATATAACCTGCCTTCCATAATACTACTACTACAAGTAGGTAACCCTACTTATAGCAGCATTGTTGTGGAAAGGCAGGTTTGTAGATGGGTGCAGTATGATGCTGAAGCACCCGCATCTCTTTTGTACAGCAAGTTGTGCTTTCAGTGTATATATTTTTCTTAAAGGTGTCCTGATTCTACAAGAACCTCGTTCAAATATATTTCAACTATTTCATGGATACTTCGTGAAAAAGTATATCTTTTTAATCAAACTTCAATATACACTATATTGACAAAAGTCACCGGACACCTAGAAGAGAAACACAACATAGCATTTACTGACATACATTAGGACGGTGTTGGTCCATCTTTGGCCTTAATGCATGCACTGACCCTTCGAGACATGCTTTCGACAAGGTTTTGGAACACAGTAATAGGTATGTGCTTCCATTCGGTACATAATGCTGCCGCTAACTGTTGCT
This sequence comes from Macrothele yani, assembly GCA_039090855.1. Taxonomy (NCBI): domain Eukaryota; kingdom Metazoa; phylum Arthropoda; class Arachnida; order Araneae; family Macrothelidae; genus Macrothele; species Macrothele yani. The sequence goes on along the minus strand of CM076994.1, from coordinate 5,934,594 downwards.
TAGTAGTAGGCCTTGTTTCCAGACTTCTTATGAGGCACTCTAATTCATTCCATAAGTGCTCTATGGGATTAAGATCAGGGCTCTGTGCTGGCCAGTCCACACACGATACAGAATTATCGTCAAATCACGCCGTAACAGTCCTTTCTTTATGGCTCGATGCATTATCCTACTGGTACCAACAAGGTGTGCTTCCATAGTATTGCCACACAGTTGGTAGAACATAATTGTCCAGAATATCGAGGTAGACATGCTGGTTAACAGTTTTGTCCATGATAACCAATGTGCCACCCCTACACAAGTACACTGCCAGCTCCAAACTTGACTGTAGGAACAGTACACTGTGGTAAATAGCGTTCCCTGGCTGCCGCCATACCCACACACGGCGGTCAGACTGATGGATTGTGTATCTGGATTCATCAGTCCATAGGACCCATTTCCATTGATCTACGGTCCACGATAAATGTTCTTTACACCATGCTAAATGACAAGTAGCATTCCGAGTGGGAAAGGCTTATGAGCAGCCGCATGACCACAGTAACCCATGGAATGAAGTTCTCTGCAAATGGCATGTATACATACAGAGGTTCCAGCATTTTTACTCACCTGTACACTGAGGTCTTGTGCAATACTCCGTCGATTAGCTGCAACGACTCTCCCGAGGCTTCGATGTCCTCTTTCACTGATTTTCTTTGGTCTCCTGGTACATTTTGCTGCTTCAGGCACGCCATGTGTCTTCTACTTATTCAGTACATCCAAAACAGATGACTTGGGTATGTTTAACACTTTCACTGCCGCGCGACACCAAATGGCGTGATACGATACTTAGCACAGGTGCCGCTGTAATTACGCCTTCATATTTTGCTTCCTAAAACCTTTGGCACTTGAAGAGAGTTATCTGTTTTGTTACTGGCACTGAAATTTTTTTTTTTTTTGAAGGTTTGATTGGCCACCGCGAGCAACTCAATGGGCTATAAGCAGTCGCCCGTCCCTAATTTAGGATCACTGGTTCCAGGGAAGGGAGAGAGCCAGAGCCGTAAGACAAACACAACATCCATGCCTCACCGGGATTTGAACCTGGACCCCTTACGGACGAATGATCAGAGGCCATCGCTTAGACCACTGCTCCAACTGTCTAAAAGTGATCGCGGTTTTGGGATAGCAGATTTTTCCCACAAGGTTTAGGGAAGGGAAAGTAAGTTGACTTTCCATAGACTTAACACAGCGCGCTTTTCACTGCAATTTTTATTTTCCTTAGAACGTCACTGGTTTTGCGGTGAAGGCAGATATCAATAAATAAATGCTTGAGTGGCAATGAAAAGCATTTGCTACTTATAGTTTATACGTCACAGGGAGGCTTATTGAGGCAGCGAAAGGGATTTCAAAGAAACCCATATTCACTTCAATACTTAGTTGCAGAAACAATGGATATATTCGGACGCGCCATCGCCGGTCCCTCTCAACCAAAAGTTCCTGGGCAGGCACATTCTTCCATGAAAATAGGAGATGATGCCGATAATGTGTCATTAAGTACAGAAATGTATTCTTTTTCTAGCTGTAGTACAACCAGCAGTGAAAGTGAGAATGAAAAGAATGCCGCGTTCTTTCTCATACTCCGCCTCAACGGATTTTGGCTACATATTGGTGTGATGATCCCGATATCATGAGAAGAATTCCGTTCACTGGTGTACCAGGACTGAAAATTAATATAGTAGGAACTGAGCCAATCGATTTTTTTAATATTTTAGCAAATGAGGAATTTTACGATCTATTAGTTAGGGAAAGTAATGCATATATGCTGTAGAAGTGTTTATCTCGGGAGTTACTGAAGGTTCACGAATAAATGAATGGAAGGATGTGTCGATAGATGAGATGAAAGTTTTTCTGGGCCTTATGTTTCATATGGGCATTGTACAAATGCCCCAGCTCCAAGATTACTGGAAAACAGATCCATTATTCAAAATGGACTGCTTTTCTTCAAATATGAGCAGGAATCGTTTCCTTCTGATCATGCAGTGCCTTCATTTTTCAAGAAATCCTCAACCTGGCGAAGCAATTACAACCAACCGCCTTGCAAAAATAATGCCTTTACTGGATTTATTTAATGATACCATAGAGAGCTTATACTACCCTGGAAAAGAACTTACGATTGATGAATCAATGGTTTTATGGAGAGGTCGTTTGATTTTCAAACAGTACATGAAAGGAAAACAATATAAATATGGGGTGAAACTTTATATGCTAAAGGAACCAAATGGTACGTTTCTAAAAGCTTTGGTTTACACAGGGCAACTGGACACCTTGGGGGAGGGGGGGGTCATGCTGCTAATGTAGTTTTAAAATTGATGGAAGGGAAGCTAAATGTTGGTCATGCTATTTATATGGATAATTTTTATAATAGTTACAATCTTGCATTGCAGTTGTTGAACAATGACACTTATTGCACTGGAACTCTCCGTGCAGACCGACAAGATCTTCCTAAGGATGTCACGAAAGCTAAACTTTTGAAGGGGGAATGGAAATGCCAACATTCCAATGCTATTGCAGTGTGCAAATGGAAAGATAAAAGGAATGTTCTCTTCATTATCATGGAGTTCGAGGACGATTTAGTTCAAACTGTAAATAAAAGGGGACAGATAAAAGAAAAACCAAAGGCTATTATCAACTATAATAAATTTATGTCAGGGGTAGATCGTCAAGATCAAATGCTAGTGTACTATCCTTGTGAAAGGAAAACCATAAGATGGTACAAGAAGCTAGAAATACATATATTTCATATGATGATAATCACTTCCCACAACTTGTATAATAAATTCTCAGGGAAGAAGATAAGCCTCTACGATTTTCGGCTATCCATTGTACGTCAACTTCTGAATCAAGAGCCTTCAACTTCCTGAGCGAAGACATCTAAATCATTAAAAAAAGTATGTGGCCATCTTCCAGTAAAAAAAAGAAAAAAAAAGAAAAAGAATGAAACAAAAAGGAACGTTTTTTGAGGAGACGATGCAATATGTGCTCTGCCAAAGGGATTCACAGGGACACTCTCTATTACTGTGCCCAATGCCCAGAAAATCCTGCACTGTGCTTTCAGCCATGCTTCGAATTGTATCCTCGTAGATAAGGAAATATTTTGTCTTCCTATTTCGCTAAAAAAGTATGTTCCAAGTTGAACTGCATGCTTGTGTGTGTGGGATTTTTTACCCTACCCAAATCAAAATGTAGGGATTTTGTATTTATCCAGTTATGCATCATGGCACTATTTATGGAATTCTTTGGCATTTGTAAGTATTATTTCTCTTGTTTTACAAGCACCAATGTTCGAAATATGTATCCAGTAAATGTCTACTTCAGTATCGGAATAATATTTTATTGCTGGCAGAATTATAATTACGAATACCAATTATAGATAAATTTTCTCATATTTTAGAATTGCTAAGTCATGCACAGCTATGAGATGCGAACACACGGCTGGTTGGTCCAAACGCATAAAAGCTCAATCGTTGTGCTGCGCGACGCCTTGTGACGTCGTGGGAGATTTGCACGAGTTTCATAGCACCGCATGCTTGCCGCTGATATAGTAAGGCAGCAGCGAATGTGTTAAACGCTTCTCCATTTCTCTTATGGTCAACCCACTAATATAACATCCAACAATCTTTCCTTTCTGAAAGTTGGTTCTCTCCCCCAGCGACATTTTCACTCAACCTCACAGTGCGATATGATCACGGTCAGCTGCAGGCTGGTTTTTACACCGTTTGCAGCTGTACCGTGCGTCTTAACAACGCAGCGGATCCATTCATTTGCTTTAGGAGTGTCTGGTGACTTTTGTCAATATAGAGTACACTGAGCGATCACTGAATTATGACCACTCCATCAAAAGTGGATGCGGCCTGTTGGCGACAAAATTTTTGCGAGGGCATGATTAATCGATCGACATAGCGTATAAAAAATGTGAGTGGAGCAGTAGGTAGTAAAATTTGGGGTGTGATGGGTAAATGGAAAAATTCACCAAACTTTGATAAGGACAGATTACGGGAGCTTGGAGAGCAGGTGCACCAATTTCTCAAATGCCTGAACTGGTGGGTTGCTCACGAGCAGCCATAGTTTTAAAGAGTATCAGGCCTGGCGTGAAAATGGTCAAAAATGATCCGGAGGCAAAACTGCACAGGGCAGCGAAAGGCTGATGTGAGAGCCAGGTTCGATGACTCGTATAGGCCAACAGATGAAATACTGTTCAACAGTCCAATACAACAGAAGTCAACCCGGAGCAGGATCTGTCACGACCATGCGCGGCATGCTCGCACATTTGAACTGTAACAGCAGGTGACCCCGACGGCATCCTCTCCTAAACACAGTTCATCAGTGTAAAATATTTGTCCGGTGCAAAGTTCATGCAAGTTGGACATCGGATGATTGGAGAAAAGTGTGCTGCTGGTCTGACAAGTTGTGTTATTTACTCTACTCCATGGATGGCCGTGAACGTATTTGGTGCACACAACATGAGGCACTCAATCCATCATGCGTGGTCTCCGGAGCAAGTTAGTGAAGGCAGTTGTGTGGTGTGGGGTATGTTTACCTGACAGGAACCTGGACCCCCTGTTGCATGTGGAACAACGTATGACTGGTGCCCACTATCGTGAATTGCCTATTGACCCCGTACACCCAGCAATTTTGCACTTTTTCCCGAATGACAATGGTGTCTTCCAAGATGACAATGCACAAAGCTACATGTCCAATGTTGTGCAGGAATGGTTGGAGAAACACAATTCATACTTCCAGCATATCGATTGCCCACCAAACTCCCCCGAGATCAATGCCATAGAGCACTTGTGGGACACTATGGAACGGCATATCAGGTGTCTGGGTACACCAATCACCTCCATACCTGCATTAAAGGTTATATTGCACACAGCTTGGTTAGTCATACCTCCCAACTGCTTCCCGCATTTTTATTGAATCGATGCCATGTCAGATAGCTGCTGTACTGAGGGCGGAAGGAGGAGGACCTATGAAGTGTTAGGTAGGTGTTTGTAATTCACGGATCATACATACATACATACATACATACATACACACATACATACACACATGTATGTATATATATATATATACACTGCCGGACAATTGCTAAGGACGGATCATAAACGGCTATATAGCGCATAAAAAAGTAAGTGTGGTTGGATGCCAAGTGAAATAAAATAATGTCAGAATGCCAGGACATTACAAGAAAGACAATTTATTGTGCTCTGAAATCCAGAAGGCTTTGGAACGTGTTCAAGGGACAAACAGGCCATTTTGTGCAGAATACGTAAACGTGAAAAAATGCAATTACCGTCCGCAGGCGTTCCGGCGTAAGATGTCAATACGGGATATGGCCACCATGGAGGGCGATGCAAGATTCCACACGTCGTGTCATGCTTTGCACAACATTATCAAGCAGCTGTTGGGGTAATTTATCCCATTCCTCTGTCAGTGCACGGATGAGGGTGTCCTTGTTTATTGGAGGGCATTGGCGACCAGCAAGACTCCTCCCCAAAGCATCCCACACATTTCCAATGGGATTCAGATCTGGAGAACGTGCTGGCCATACGAGGCGTTCAATATCCTCGCTCTCAAGACACTCCTGGACAGCGACTGTTCGATGACATGTTGCGTTGTCGTCCATGAAAATGAATCTATCACCGACAGCACCACGGAACATGCGAACATGAGGTAGCAGAACATCATTAATGTATCGTTGGCCAGTCATAGTCCCAGTTCGAAGCACATAGAGGGACGTACGGCCATTGATCATGATGCCAGCCCATACCATGACACTACATGTCGGATATCGGTCCCTTTCCGGTATGTTTGCTGGACAATATGCAGTACCACTATCACGCCAGATCAGTTGTCGTCGACAATCAGACGATAGACTGTATCTACTCTCATCTGAGAAGAGGACAGCACACCAGTCGTTATCAGTCCAATTGCGATGTTGATGGCACCATTGCAAACGGGCGGTACGGTGACGTCTGGACAATGGGATGCACACAACAGGACGGCGGGCGTATAGTCCTCCTTCATGCAAACGTCTGGCGACAGTTTTTCGGGAGATCCGCTTGCCAGTAGCAGCCATAAACTGATTTGCTACCTCACTAGCTGTGCTGCGCCGGTGTCTTTTTGTTGATAGCACTATGTACCGATCTTCTGCAGGTGTCGTACTGCGAACACGACCTCCCCGTGACGTTTGCTACACTCTCCATTTGTTTGAAATGATTTCCAAAGCCTTGAAACAACACTGTGGCTGACGTCGAACTCCCTGGCAACATCTGTTATTTTTCGCCCTTCTTCAATCTTGCCAATAATACGGCCACGCGTAAAATCATCTAGGTGATGTCGGGAAGACATACTGAAAATTGCAAGTTCGTCAATTGATTCTTTCCCTTTCAACTTTGCGTTTGAACAACAACGGTCAATACGCGTCAAATCCTTTATATCTCTTATCAGCGCTATGACGTCACGAACAAGTTCGGCAATCCAAAATTTGCATACGCACAACACGTCTTACTGTATCCGGCACTTATGCTAATTTCCACATTTTCCTGCCTTCCATTTTATGGTTGCTATCGTTGCTATTGTCATCCGTCCTTAGCAATTGTCCGGCAGTGTATTATATATATGGAAGTCTATAAAAATTATTTTGAGTTGGCATGAGAGTAATTTTTTTAGACTTCAATGGGTTCTCAGAGCAAAATGGCACAACAGCAGTACAACTCTGGCATCACTGTAATAACAACTGATTCTAAAAGTATCTAGCAAAAAGATGATCACTACTTATCTTAGAACCTCTGAATTTGAAAACTGTGGTACATAATAATACACTTCTTTAGAGATACTTGCATTATGATATAATCAATTACACATATCACATACCCAGTCTATTCTCACCAAGTAAACCTGTGGATATTTTTCTGCCTAGTGTGAGTAAATAATATTGTTTCACTATAAAATCTTTGTAAAATTCTCATCTAGGAGTTTCTTGAGAATCACTGCTGATGACAAAGGGATCATTTGGATTCTGAGTCAAGTAAATGCTAAATTAAGATATCTGATATTGTATTATCTAAGAAAGCTTGGATGATAAAATAAAAATAGCAACAGTAAAATAGATAAAACTGGGAAACATACACAGTATGAACTTTATTCATAACATTGCACAATTTTTCTTAGTAAATTAACATCTGTGCGTAATTTTTCCACACAATTTCTTACAATACAACTTGTGATTTTTTTCAAATTTTATGTAGTTTTAATGCAAAAGAACCAAAGAATTTAACATACTCATCAATTGTTTGAAAATAACAGTAACAAAAAAATATATGTACAACAAAAGATTTACAACACAGTTTTATGCTCAACCATAAACATATAAATCAGCACACTACTACGGCATGGATGTGTACATAAAATCTTATAAAATAATTTTCAGCTTATTTAAGCAAACCTGAATTAACTCGGTGATTCCACAGTGAACACATTCCTACAAAGGATTACAAAAATAAAACAATTTTGAATGAAACAATAATGTTCATTTTGAATATAAATATGCTTATGCTCATGAAATTTTACAAATGCACACTATTTTATTAATAAGAAGGACTACCCCATCTCTACATGTTTACATTCCTTCTTGAAAATTATAAATAATGCCAACAAAATCTAACTTCTGCTTTCACATATTATTTCAATATATATACAACTCTTCATTTGGAATGAATTAGCAATACCTCTGAATGTAGTGTCTTGTACTTCAAGTATCTAGGACATGATAGTCATTTCTGCAACACTGCATACAGAATCTGAGAAGAATGTCACTTCCAAATAAATATAAACAAATTACAGTTGCGAGACACACAACAATGGAATCTGTGGCAAAAAAAGCTTCTGTAACTGGGAAAAATAAAAGAATTTGGTACAGGTGCCAAAATAATCTTATGAAAACAAAGGAAATTCAAAATCTGAAAACCAAAACACAAACACAAATAAATGGTACGAGTGAACACAGAAGTTATGAGCATTTTAACAATAAATTAAAAATACACTGGGATTACTTACTATATATATATAAGAGCTGGTCTGAATGGAAAGTTTAGAAAGCACCCACAGGAAAAAGGGGAAAAGTATGCTCTTTTTCTCTTTTTTCAGAAATCAATTATTTTTGCATCAATTCATTACTTGAAAGGAATCACAGGAAGGCTCACACATACAAAACTAAAATACACTATACAAATCTCTTAACATAAAATACTTATATGTTCCTTATAAGATTGGTGAATTCCATATAAGATTTTCTTCAGATTTACATCCCTTACAGAAATTTAATTTAAGGCAAAATATTATTCACCTGAAGAATTCACTTGATTCTAAACTTAAAAAAAAAATAAAAAAAAAAAAAAAAAAAAATAAAAAAATCAAGGAGATGAATTAAGTGAACTCTTTAACAAATAATACTTTGCTGAGACTTAATCTAAGTAAAGCCAATGACTAAGTGCTACCTAATATTAAAGGAATTTATCCCAGGACTCAATATCTTACATGTGGAAGTGATTCGCCAAAAGATAAAAAAATAAATAAGTAAATAAAATGATCTGATGCCTTCAGTATATTAAAGATATGCAAAGCAAACTAAAAACATTGTAAAAGGGATCTTTACAAATCTTCAGTCTTTTACTTTTTGTCATTTAAAAAATTTAGATGTAGAACAGGGAATGTAAACAGCATGAGCTACAAGTAATGGCCATAAAGAATAGTTTTTCTTCACTAAACCCTGTATATTTTTTATTTATTATTTTAAATCAAAGAATTTATTTCAACCTACCTATATATACGTGTGTATGCATTTTTTAAATGTAATGACTAGCCTAATTCACAGTTTAAGGACTCGGGTGACAATTTGTTCAGTAACATTCTCAAGTTATAAGGTTTACGAACTAACAGTAATGCTCAATGCTACTCACAGCAACAAAATTTCATGCAGTAATTGAATTTAATGAATGAAATACAGCAGTACCAGATTTCATATCACATCTTAATGAAGAGAACATAATATTAAAGTCTGATTAAAATTTGGGAAAGGGAGAGTTACACCAATTTAGTGCCCTCCTGAGGGTTTCATTATGATACATCTATAAACCAAATACACTAAATGGTATAAAGCACATGATGATACATTTATATAGCTTATTTATTAATGTCATATGTCTGTTTACACATTTATCAGAAGAAATTAGCTGCACCTACCAAAACAGTAGGACAGTCATGTATTAAATTAAATTTTTCTACATGCCATAGTCAATTCTCTTATTCATCAAACATTTCAAATCTTATCAATTTCCAGGCACAGATTTTAAGCATTTCTCAATTAAAAGATAAGTTGTGAAACTACTTAAGCATTTTATAATTAAATAAAAGTACTGGTGCACTGAGCTTCATACATAACAATGCATGCTCCTGTTCCAAGAGAACAGAAATAGTTTTAGTAAGAATAATAACATATAGCGCCAGCATTTTTATTGTGACAATCCTGTATGAAGCCTACGTGATTCACTTAAAACTTCTGACTGAAAGAATAACAGACACCTAATACCAAATATTTCCACTTCAGATTTTGATGCTCATGGGACTGATTACAGAATCTGAAATTCTAATGCTGTACAGCCTCAATAACCTTAGGAGTGAGTGTTGCAACTACAGGGAAACTCAACATTAGGAAGAGGACATGGCACACTAAGGATGCCCTGCACCAAAAAATATTTTCTTGTGTTGGTTTTAGATATGATCTATGGAGGTGCCATGCAAGGAAAACCAAATTGATCTCTGGGTTTTTGAGTAAAATCTTTGAAGAATTTTTATAACTAATTCCTGCTGCATTAACAAAAAGGCTGGTATCAAAACAAAAAATGAGAGGTACAACCTAACACACACACAAACACAATTTCACACTGAGTATGTTTTGTTATGTGTGTGTAACACCTTATACATGCGCTCTTAAGAATTCAGACTTATGACATTTTTTAGGGCATGCCTGTCGAAATTCAGAGGTCCAACAAACTGATTTCACACTTAAAATGGTACACAATGAATAGCATTACATAAAAAAATATGAATTAAGTTCTTTGCATTGGATTTGTGGAATCTGGCTGCATATGATAACAAAAAAAAAAATTGCAACATGTTATAAAAATTACAGACTACGATGACAGGGTTAAGCTATATTACAAGACTTTCAGTTTTAGTGTCCCCTACTAGAAAATGAAGAAAAGAATTATTTCACATGTATTATGAGTGCATCACCAAAATAGCAGTGACTATCCTGTTCACTGTTACATGAATGGTATACAGCTTAATGTGTACCACATTCAAATAAAACTAACTATTTTGAGGACGTGAACATTCACTGAAATCCAATTAGAAATTAAAACTCAGGTTCAACCTCTTGACTTCTACAGTAACAAATCTGGACATGAATCAATCCCTGTGGCCTCTCTATTATATTAGTAATTTAAGTTTTGTTATTTAAGCATTTCAACACTTCATTACTTTGACACTGCAAACAATTATTTGTGGACTGGTGTAAAAGAAAAATGTAGCTAAAATAATCATTCAAAAGAAGAAAAAAAAAAAGATAGGGAGGAAGCAGTATTACACTGTAAAAGATCAAATAAAATTTATATGTATAAAATGCTTACAGGTTGACTGTCCCACACTCTTACACAGAAGTAGTAACATTTCATTCATGTATAATGTCATGGAATGTAACTTGATGGTTCTCCTCAAAATGAACAGCATCACAGTTACATTTCAGAATTTTAATCCCAATACGTGATTTTTGAAATGCTGCTTTACAACCATCATACATTTTACAGCAAAATCGCACTGTAAGATCAAATATGCCAGGAATAAGGAAACATATGCAAGAAGTCTACAAACATGTGACAGGTAATCCAACAGGTGAATGTACATTTTGTAAAACAAAACATTGGAACACTGAATTAAACACATCAGATAAATATATGCAAAATGCTGCCATGGTGGGGAAGTCTGTGTGTAACATCTAACAGAGGCACATGACGTATTAAAAGCTCCTGACTGAAATTACAGAAGAAGTACAAAATAACAAAGATCACATCAGAGAAAGTGATTATATTGTATTTTTTTGCATCACTGGGAGATTAGATGAAGACTCCTACAGATGGATTTTGCTGTTCTGAATATATAGGCACAGCTATAGGGTGTTGCCAATATATACACAAACTAGAATACAGGCAAAAGAATCAGATCATTTGATTCAGAGTTGCTAGATCAGGATATGTTACATAAGGATACCCAGCACATGCATATTTAGAAATGCAGTCAGAAATTGCCATCTGTGTGAGAACACCTGACAAAACTAGGAAGCTGTACTGTTCTGCAGAAGGAATCTAATGTCCTGATTTCTCAGTATTGTAAAAACTAAGTATATCATTCACACACACACACACACACACACACACACACACACACACACACACACACACACAAAAATCACCTCCCAGCAACTGTAGTATTTGAAGCTGAATCATTAACCAGCAGCACTAGTAATGAGTTTAATTTCTGTATAGCAGCTACCACAGAATTTAAATTTCCAGGTACACTGGAAATTTAATACTGATTTCCACAATGTTTCTTGGTGCACATTTGCAAAGAAACACCACTAAACATCTTGATTTAAAAAGGAAGTTCCACCAGATTTTTGGCTTCACAATTAAACTGGGTTTGATTATAGAGCATCAGAGGGAGAGAGAGAGAGAGAGAGAGGGGGGAGGGGCAGGAAGGGACAGAGAGAGAGAGGGAGGAAGAGAGAGGGAGGAAGAGAGAGGGAGAGCCTTAGCATGAAACAATAAATACTACTTATGCCTGCTGTCTTGTGATCGTGATAACAAACTTGATGGATCTCACAATAATTATATGAACTAAATAATTTGTAGACTGTCCTCAATGTTACCAGACAAGAAAATGAATTCATGTGGTAGGGAAAAACAACAAACACACATGAAGGACTGGGAGATTGAGTAAATTACTTTTACAATAATTCTACGAAAGAAATAATGTCTAATGGTTCATCAAAGACTAAAAATAACCAAACAAATACTAATACAGCCTACTTATACTGTACTAATGATAAAGAGAAATATGACATGACTAAAGTCATATCATATCACATGACATGTTTCACGAGTAATGAAATACCAAAGTTTACAATTTTTTTCACATTTTTTTTATTAATTCACCATGTAATCATCCTTACAGGAAATCTCATTCTTACTTGGCAAAGTATATTTCATTTTTTTCATTTCAATTTACAATGGATGAAACACTATTATCGGACATTACAATTTTCTTTTTTATTGGGGTTTTAACGACCACTGTGGGCAACTCAACGGGCTATAATAAGCAGTCGCCCATTCCTAGTTTAGGGCCACTGGTTCCAGGGAAGGAAGAGAGCACCAGTGCCGTAAGACAAGTGCGACATCCATGCCTCACCGGGATTCTAACCAGGACCCACTTGGATGAATGGTCATAAGCCGGCGCTGAGACCACTGCACCATCAGGGCTAGACATTACAACTGTACCATTAAAATTGGTAATTTAACAGAATGTGCTGCACCTTATTATTTGAACAATTGCCCTTTGTTGGTTTATCTGCAATCAAACATCAAGTAAACAAATCTCATAAACTTTTTTTATTTGGGGGGGGGGGGGATTCAGTTTCAAAAAATATTAATCCCCTGCCAGAGCATCAACTTGTCTAAATATATTATGGTGCTTAGCTCAGAAATTTAGAGCTTCTTTAATTTTATTCAAATACATAGCAGATAATTCAGATCCTGTAATCAAATGGATTTATGATGATATAATTTGGGAAAAATTTCACATGCTATATGCAATAATTGATTCAAAGTTTTAGAAATAAATTTTTTGGGTCTGTTGTTAAATTACACTGTTTGCAGACAAATTAACTATGCTCATTATCATCACAAAAATAATTCTGCATCAAGACCATACTTGTGTTGAAGTGTGGTCTCGTAAGTAGAAAAAGTTTTGCTGGTTCCAGTAAAAGAAAACAAAACTTAAGAAGAAACACAACAGCAAAACCTTATGTGTGGCTCAAACCTAAGCCATTAGTGTGCAAAAGGCCCTCTTGATGTCTTAGCAACTGGGTGATTTTTCAGCAAAGAAAAATATACCAACACATTTGACAGAATAAACAGTTAAGAATTTGAACATGTAAGATATTACATTAATTATTAGATGTTGTATTCATTCACTACACTTAATTAACCAGAAATAAAAATAAATTAATAAAAACCCATCCTCATCATAAGAGTAATTTCTATATTTAAAAGCCCACAAAATGTGATAAGCTAGTATTGTTCCTCATTTGGGATCACAATTTGAAAACCATCACTTTGATGGAATCTTATCATTTTCCAGTATTCAAAGCCTGACAATTGACAATATGCATTATCAAAAACTGGAGGACAGTACACAAAATCAGTAAGTAAAAATATATGTGCTTGTTTAAAATTTAGGCAATATGTTTCAGATATTTCCATTCAACATGTGCAACATTGACACAGTGCACTGCATGAATGGATAAAAAGAACCAGAATATTTCCTGCAACAAGAAGTTACACATAACAGCAATTTTTGCAAAGGAAAGGTACACAGAAATATCATAAAATTTAAACAAAAAGGAGGTATCATAACATCATCATCCAGTTTTGATTTATCAATAAAATCCTTACCTTATTTTTTTTTGTCAATCAACACAATGAGACATTTACAAATGTAATATTGTGCAACATCATATCCACTAAGAAATAATTGCAATTTAGATCTTTATATAACAGAAAGATTTTTCTTTTTTTTTTCCATTATTACTTTTATTTCTATTCTTAGCACATGTACTAACACTAGAGATGCTATCTTTTCCTCCCCAAAAAATATGATACATTTAAATCACCGGTTTTTATGGGCAACTACATCTGAGTGCAATTTCAATTATCCTATGAGGCACATCACTCAGGCTTTACATTATGATATTTGTATTTCACAGACAAATTCATTAAAACATGTTAGTGGTGAAATTTAAAAATTAACTACTTAACTTCAAAACACTGTTGAGAAAACACATTTTGAATTAAAAAAATATAAGTGATTTGTGAAAACTTGGTCAAGCAGTTTACAAAACAGAAAAAAAAAAAGGTTTAAAAAAAAACAAAAACAAAACAAAAACTGGGCAGGTGGATGGGGAGGTATATAAAGAGTTGTTTTTGTCCTGTAGTGTGGAGTATATCATACTCATCTGGCCCACTGAATAAATGTCCTTTTTCCCACAAGGGAACCTCAAAAAAGAGGCTTTAAAACTTGCATTAGACACACACACATACATACACACACACACCAAATACAGCCTCTATATTTCACCTATCACAATGACTCATATGTCACACAATGAATGAACAGTCTGCATCTGATCGCGACTTACTGGCAGTTTGAAGCCATTCACTTTACGTACTTGCTGCAGTTTATTCAGTGACACCTGCACTGAAGGCTGAGATGAACAGAGTGTGTTCATACCAATCGGCACTGAAGCAGAAAATTTTGTGGGCCCCTCTTGCACAGGCAGAGAGCCCTCTTTATCCTGATTTGTAGGAAGTTCTTGTGATGACATGATTCTGTCATCGTACAGGGAGAACCTGCCTTTGATTTCAAAGGGTGTTTTTACTCTTTTGACTCCTTTCCTCTTCCCACTGCTCCCTTTCCGCCTCATAGTAACCACTGGATTGTTGTTGCTAACTATTTTCACTGCAGTTTCTCTTGTGATCTCATCTTCTGAATCTTCTGCTGCTTCGCCGTCTTCAAAGAAGCCATTTTTAAAGCCCTGCACTGGAAGAGAAGTAGGGCGCTTAGTCTTTTCTCTTTCTATAGGATCTTCTTTTTCCAGAGCCAATTCAGAGCACTGTTGAACAGTTTTAAGATCCTCTTTATCACTATTTTTCACAGTAAAAGTTTTGTTGGATACAGTCTTTTCCGCCGGTAAGGCAGTCTCCTCCTCACTGTTCTGAATATTATTATTTACTGGTCTAACCATAGTTGACATACAATTTGGCTTTGAAATGCACACCTCGGTATCAACCAGCTGATCATTTTCTCTGGTGTCTTCAGGCGACCAACAGTAGTTTACGGGATTAGTCTGGCCAAGTTTGCCATCAAATGTACCTGGTGTGGTAGGAGAGCAACAACTACCTGAAGAGTATCCTCTCAAAGGCTGCTGCTCTTCTGACAGGTCTCTGCCAACTGAACTAGACTTTCTGTCTAGAAAGCTACGAAGGCCAGCTCGGAAGCCTTCCTTTGCCCCTCTCCGTCGATCAAAGAAAGCAAGTGGTCCCCAACGTTTGTCTTCTTTTAATTTGTATGCATTTTGTAATCCTAGACTATGCCCATTTCCAGGTACATTGGGCTGCTTGGGAATGGTTGATGCTGAATGCACAGCATTTTGTACATAAGGTATAGGGTTACACACTCTCATGGAATGATTGACTGGGTCACCGGAAAAAGTGAGTTACTGTCTACATTATCTCCAAAGTTTGGGGAGTTCAACAGTTCAGCATCACCATCAGATAGGGAGCGAAAGCCTTCTTGAATGTAATGTCTTGAAGTCTTTTCCAGAATATTATTGCCACTGAATGACATATCATCCAGTGGCTCAACCATCAGATTTCGCTCCAAGCATGGGTTTCTTCCCTGATGAGGCTGCAGAGGAACTACTGCTGAGGAAACTGAGACACAGTTATTGGCAACAACATTCTTGTCATTCAGAAGAGCATTTTTGGAGCTGCTTTGAGGCAGAGATTCAGATGGCGACAAAAGAGTATCAGTGGTAGTTTCAGAAGCACTGCTCATTCTGTCTCTCCCTAGGGAAGCTTCAACATTATTATTTATGCTATCTGCTGCCAAGGAAGTATCACCGCAGTTGTTCAGATGACTGGGGATGCTTGCACCTTGCTTCTGCATATTAGAAGTTGCATTCACAGAGGGGCTAACTCCAGGAACACTAAGTCCAGCTGTAAGAAGGGAAAAGGCAGAAAGAATTAATCACAAGAAGGGTTATTTGTATTTGAATAATGGGATTAGTTTGGCTAATAATTTTATAAATATGATTAAATAAACAAATGCCAGTCAATGCATGTTGATTTACAAGAATGAAAAGATACATGCACTTCCAATGTAGTCATAAATATGCATAGGTATTTTCCATTGGGCCACAGAAATATCACAAAATAAATTCTAAACTAATTTATGTTTATAGCAGCATCAATAAATTATTCATACTTTCTGCACCACACCAACCAGAAATGGGTTCAAAAGCACCATTTCCGACTTTAATTCTTGCATGGGGCTCAATTACATAATATTCGCCAGTGGAGGATTCCTGATATTAATGGCGCGTTGAACAGCATCCCAAATGTGTTCGATGGCATTTTGAATATGGTGAACAAGGGGGCCAAGTCAGGATGCCAAATTTCATGGAATGTTTCTCCAGCCATATTCAGACAACTGTGGATGTGTGCAGTAGTGCATTTGTTGGATGCACACCAGCTAAAATCACCCCACCCCATAACAGGCCAATGCCCACCTGCACTGCCCATTGTAGGCATGCTGAATCTATTGCCTCATGGGATTGTTGCCACACCCAGAATCGGCTATCTGCCCAAAATAGTTGGTACCACGATTCGTCAGATCTGGCTACAAATCTGTACCATGATTCATCAGACCTGGCTACAAAACTGTACCGTGATTCGTCAGATTGGCTAGAAAACATGTAGCCTGGTCTGACGAATTGCAATCCAGTCGGTACCGTGATTCACCATACCAGGCTACACCTTTCCAGTCATCTTGCGTCCAATGGCGGTGCTCTGGAGCCCAGGTGACGCACACAGCCTTGTGTCATGGGGTCAGCAATGGCACCCTGGTAGGACATTGGATCTGGAATCTCATAGAACACAGAGCATGTAGCACCTTCCAAATGCTGATGTTACTACTGGCCCCAGCATTGAATTACGCTGTGATTTTCACAAATGTTGCAGGCCAGGCAGATGCTACGACGTGTGCTGGGACTCCCGGGACTCACTCGTCCTCTCTTTATGGGCTTTGGCCATGGTTTTTGTGACATCATGCTAAGCGACAGACTTGTGCACTGAGGTTTCAGCACTACTTTTCTGGGCATTTAGTTGTATTTAATGCTTGAAGGAAGAGCTGAAATAAAGTCCATATCTTAGTTTTCTGCAAATTATTTTATGATATATTACTTTATTACAGCAGTTAAACCGAAATAAAAAAAAAAAAAGAAAAGAAAAAGAAAATTGCATCTGTTTTACCTTTCTCAGGAATAACGCGTTTTCACTATTTCTGTTATGTACAAATACGAATGGTTATACCAAAAAGCTCTGTTAATGTAGTTTTAAACAGATGCAGAAAATAACTGAAACACAATCTATTAGTATGTTAGCATACTGTTTGCATTGTAATTTGCATCTGAAAAAGAAAAAATGGCAAAAAATTAATAAAACAGCCTCCGAAATTGCATTTTTAGACCCTAACTTTTTCTGGTCACATAACATTGCTTTCATCCAAAAAATAATAAAATTGAAGAGGCAAACTGTTCCAAAATGAATATAATGAGAATGTGCTTGAAAGGGTAATTCACAAAAAAGAAAATAATAATAATGCTGCATCAGATTAATGTTGCAGTACACACACAGAAATAAATAAAAAAGAATGGGGGAGGCTAACCCTATACTAAATTAATACTGAGAACATCTTTGGAAAAGGAAGTGACACAAAAATGCTGATAATGCTACTACAGTCTATATCTTATGTGTGGTTTTAAAAACTTGGCTTTCCTTCTCCCCTTGTCTATTTTGAAACTAAAGGAATTAGAGATAATATTTTCTAACTATTTATCTGCATAATGTTGCAGAACATACAGATATAAATAAAAAAGTTTTGAGGCTGCCAACTAGACTAAATTAATACTGAAAATGTGTAACTCCCTCAGCACCATGTGCACACAGAAATAAATAAGTGAAAAATAAACTTACCTTGCACTCATTTCTTCCCCATGGCTATAAACATACAAGTGTTAGAACATGCAAGCTTGATAATTTTTTCCCCACACATGAAATGAAGATTGAAAATATACAAAAATGAAGATAAATATATTTATTTGTATGGGGGTTTAGGGTAGTTAGACTGGGGCTAGGATTTAGTGCCCCTGCAATGATGATTATCACATGTCTTTCCCAAAATTTGGAGATATTCCCATTGTTAGTGGGGCACACAGGGTGACCAGATTCATTAAGTAGCTGCTGCAAACATAGCATATTTTCTTTTCCCTGACCAATTATTTAAGCACTCAGTTTTCACACGTCCCAACCGTAGGTTGAAGAAGTGTATATGCTCCAGCTTTGTCCATCTGTCTGTCTGCACAATAACTCGCATAAAAATGGTTCGATTTTGATGAAATTTTAGTATGTGGTAGGGGACAAACCCTATTGAAAATGGGCAAAATGAGGTCAAAGGTCAGGACATAGGAGTGGGATGGGTCAAATGGGTCAAAGGTCAGGACATTCCATCGCCCTTATGCGTCATAACTTAGGTAAAAATGCTTCGATTGAGACAAAACTTTATGGTGTTGTTCCAGAGGTATACTGAACTGGTTCTGTTGAATATAATCGAAATGGGGTCAAAAGTCAGGGCACAGGAGCAAAATTTATTCCACAGTCATTATCCTCATAATTTGACTAAAAATGCTTCTGTTGAGACAAAACTTTAGTATCTTGTTCCAGAGGTATACTGAACCAATTCTGTTTAGTATCATCGAAATGGGGTCAAAGGTCAGAACACAGGAGCCAGATTTATTCCACAGCTATTATCTTCATAGCTTGAGTAAAAATGCTTCTATTGCAACAAAACTTTAGTATGTTGTTCTGGAGGTATACTGAACGAATCAATAGTCAGGGTAGGGAGGAGGGTTTGTCTGCGAGCGATTTCTGGTATGTTGGAAAGCATATCATAATCAATGCATTGCATGATTTTACTAACTTGTTAAACTTAGAGTAGTTATTTAAAAACACAGAGAGAGAAGCACACTTTAGTCCCAGTTCAAGTTCAGTTTGATTACATTTTGAGCATTTTCCGTTTACCACATTAAACTCTTGAACCTTCTTTGCCACAAATTTTTTTAACACAAATTTTACGCTTTGTACCAGAGCTGAGTTCGGGCCCAATTTTAAGAGCCCGAGCCCATGTGAGCCCAAAGTATGTCAACCCGAGCCCGAATTTCATATCGCAAGATAGAGCCCGGGCCCGAACGAGCCCAAAAAACTATGATTAACCTGTTAGGCATTAAACAAAATATCCTCTTCTAGACTTCCCCTCCTTCCTCCATGGGCAATTAACCGATATCTCTCTCAACTGTGGAGTGGAGAAGGGATGTCTATCTGTTTCTATAGTTTCTTTGACCATTCATTTCTTCCTGAAATGTTTCGAGGGGCTGGGCATCAGGAGGCACAAGAATCTACGTTGTACGCTGCTCAATAGAATTAGCAGGGAGCTGCCCCATTGGGGTAGGGAGCAAAATTTCGTCAGCTTGCTATCTACTATCTATAGTCCTTAAAGAAACTTTTCATTCGCAGGAATTCAATAGTTCATGGCCTATGGTATTTGTTACTCATGCCTGGAATGAATAGCTCTGCCCAGTTTCCACTCCCCATCCAGACCCAGTTGCTGAAGAATTCTATTTAACAACTATAAAGAGAAAAAAAATCTTGTGTGCTAAATCATATAAAATCACATTAAAAAAAGAAAAAGGAAGAAAATTCAGAGCCTGAGCCCCATTAAGAATTATGCAGCCCGAGCCCAGTTCTGGCCTGGGCTAGACTTCGAGCTTGGGCTGGGCCTGTCTCAGCACTGTTTTGTACATGGAGTAATTGATTACAATCATCAGTCAAAACGAATTTTAATAACTTGAAGCAAATAATGAATATTTTCATTGTGTCTTCAGCTACCTGTGGACAAGCCCGTCGATTAGCGTGACATCACAAGCAAGTTCTAAATCCGGTGGCCAGGCACGTAAACATAGAGGAGGAGTCCTGGTGGCCCCAACCAGAGACTGTTGTCCACGATCGTCTTGTACTTTTTTACAACAACACCGGCCTCACACTCTGGATGTTGTCCCTGAGTTTGTGTAGTCCAGGTACACCCTTGAAAATTTTGACTGTGTAAATCCAAATTTCAAGGTAATTTCTAAGATAGAGTGAATCTACCTTGGACTGGATACAACTAATCGGCCCGCATATCCAATCCAGATCGGCACGCGCACGCACACACACACACATTATTAATTATGCTAATATAGACACTAAATATATTATTAATTTAAATATATTATCATATATTATTATGTTAATATAGGACAAAAATAAGCATCGAGAAAAGTAAATAAATTCAAATTTAGAACGTCGGACACATATGAATATAAATATCAAATATCAAATGACCAACTCTAAATCTGCCGTTATATCATCTACGTGATGAACTCTAAATCTGCCGTTCCTTTATTGATTACCTGCACTTTCCACGTATAAACTCTATCACCGTTGCATACCACAATTTCAAGCAACACACTCCCGCCGATACCTCCTTAAAAAAAGGCTGGTTAATCAGAATTTTCTTGCATCCATTAGTCACCATTTCTTTAACGAATGCATTTATGTCTTTAGCTTCCAAATATGATAAGCACACTGTGCAGTAAAAAGACTTATACTCATGGACAATGAAATTTGCGCACCTAGAAGAAAACATGCTACAACTGCAAAACTTTGCAAATAGCTAGAGTGCGTGCTGATAAGCAAATGATCCACGTTTGGTGCAATAGCGCATGACCGCATACCCTGTGGTGGCACTGCAAGCACGAACTGGCAGCCTTATAAACCGGCGTGTAGTCGGTGCCCCATGAAAGCGAAAAGCACGGGCCGATGCAAGCAAGAGTACAGAATGACAAGAATGCCGGGTAGATGCCAGATATTTCAATTTACGCAACTTACGGACTTTGAAAGAGACTTGATCATTGGGCTGAAAACCGCGGGGTGGTCAGCGCGCCATATAGCCCGCCATGTGATGGCACTGCCACATGACGGAGCGGCTCCAGAAGGACCAGGAAGACCACCGGTAGAGAGGATCAACGGATCGTGCACCAGGCAGGAACAGATCCCACGTGGACCTGGTCCACTATGCAGGCAGATGTAGCGGCTCCTGTGTGCGCATGAACGATTCCCCAACGCCTCGTGGAAGTGAATCTGCGATCCTAGTGCACCCTTTGTGTGCTGCCATTAACATCGGATCATTGCCGGCTCCGTGTGCAGTGGTGCCAGGACAGAGCGACGTGTGGTGTTTAGCGGTGAGTGCTGCTTCGTTTTGGGGACACATGATCATCGTGCCCGGGTGTGGAGGTCCCAGGGTCAATGGCACAATCCCAACCTCGCTAACGAGTGCCACACCCCCCCCCCCCCCACTGCAGGCATTATAGTCTGGGGAGCCGTAGCCTACGATAGGCGATCAGCTCTAGTAGTGGTACGTGAATCATTGACGGGCCAGCGATACGTGGATGAGATCTTACGGCCCCATGTGCTCCTATTCCTGGCCAGGATTCCAGGTGCGCTATACCAGCAGGACAATGCCCGCCCGCGGCTTGGGTTGGGTTGCTTAGGACTGTCTACGTCATGTCCAGACACTTCCATGGCCTGCCCGCTCCCCGACATGTCCCCTATCGAGCATGCGTGGGACCAGTTGAAACACCGGCTGCCGCAGTGCTGCACTATCCGGAATTTGGAGCACACTGTCCAAAACATGTGGGTCAGTCTCCCATAGGACAACATCAGGCGTTTGTTTGTCTCCATGCCTAACTGTATTGCCACAAGAGGCAGTGCGACGCACTATTAAAGATGACCGGATTGCGTGCCACAGATCCCTCTGTAATTGTCCTGCAGCTATGTTTGTGCCATCATGTGTATCATTTATCTGTATCATTACGTCCATAAAATTTCAGTTCAATCCGATGCTTCCTTGGTGAGCAAATTTCCTTGTCAATGAGTGTATTTTGCATATTATAAGTCAGCCACTGTCTCTTTGTACCATTTTTTTAAAATGAAATGTTAGCCTTGCTCTCAAAAAAAAAAAAAAAAAAAAAAAAAGATCCCATAAGGGGTTGAATCAGATATTAAAAATGCTGATCAACTCATTCGAGCACGTCCTCGAGAATAAGTTGTCCGTGTCGAGGGTTTTTCCGCTAATACTTTGCGCACAAATAATTTCAGATTCGGTTAAAGACCTTAGATCTCTCGGAAACTAAGTACTTGGCAAAAATATAATTTAATTCACCATGCTTCAAATAATTTTGGTTTGCTCTACGAAATTAGTTTGCGCCAAATTCAACTGAGTAAGATTTGCCACCTCTTTGGCTTTCCTTTTAATTTATGCGCAGGAAGATTCAGCATGCTCTAGGGCTTCGGGTGCTGTTTCTGTTTGCCCAACTGAAACAGTTAAGCTTCCCGTGCTCGACTCAGTCCGTAGAGATGAAATCAATTCCTTTGGTTTTGTGTTAGTTTACAGGAAGTCACTTTTTTGTCAGCCTTCCTTGAAAAAGCCATCTGGTTAGCGTGGAAGCTTGGAAAACTGATTTTTATTCTACGCCAATAAATTCAGTTTACTAGTATAATTATACTACATATTTTCTAGCATGAGTTTCTTTTTCTTCTGTTTCTCTGTGCCACCTTCCTTCATTTGCAGTTTCCCATTTTTTAAAATAAGCACAAGGAGATATTTCAACTGATGAAATCACTTTTGATTTTGCATTCTTTGTAAAAAATAACAAATTTCTAAATGAAAAACAATTAAATGAAAAGCTATCTTAAATTTAGGGATCGTAGAAATTTCCTGCCATGTAAAACAAGCAGCTGAATGCAATGAGATGACTGTGTAAGTTCCATATGCTATTGCCACAAGCCCACGCCTGACGCCTCTGAGTTTGCGGATTGAAAACTGAATCCTCTGCATGTGGCACTTTGAGCTTTAACCTACCTATGAGTCACGAAATAGTGCGAACCAGGTCTTCACATATAGTTTTTTGCCTGTCAGGCGGCGCCGGTAGCAGACACCGCACCATTAGATAGGTATTGCTGGTTTATAGAAAAGGAGGAATTTGAGATAGTTGGTTAGTCATAACAGTATTTCACTACAGACGTTACGGAGTGTATAAGAATGAAAGAGTCAGAGTCCATATTGAGCATCAGCAACCCAGCGATGGAACGTGGGGGGTGGAAGAATAGCTCACATTCACAGTAGCATAAATCCTTAGTTGGCATATTATTATTTCAAGAGATGTCAGCCTGAAAAAACTTTCCCCAACGGTCTGAAACCACACACACACAAGAAATTATGAGAAAAGGTATTGCTTACCAAATTCAAATAACGCGATTAAAAAAAAAAAAAGCTCCAATAGGGGCCCACAGCGCGATCGTGCACGCATGCTACTGGCCAATCCGACCCTGCTCCCAGGTGCTGGCCATCATACCATGTTCAAAATCAGTTAAATCCTGATAAGCTGCCATCTGAACTATGAATGCTACTACTTCAGTTTCTGGAGATATTTGCCTCTATATACATATGTCAAGAGCAATATGCCATTATGTCTTCAAGAGCAATATGCCATTATGTCTTAAAAGAAAAGTGTTTGATCAATGCATCCTTCCAGTGCTTACGTATGGTGCAGAGACGTGGACCTTAACTAAAAGAGACATACAAAGGCTGCAGACAACTCAAAAAAGCATGGAGAGGTGCATACTTGGTGTAACCAGGAGAGATAAGAAGAGGAACTCGTGGATCCGAAAAATGACAAGAGTGGAAGACATCATGATCAGAGTTAAATCCCTGAAATGGCAATGGGCTGGACATACTGCCAGAAGGACAGATCATCGATGGACAGCCGAAATTTTAGATTGGATACCAAGGGACAGGAAAAGACCCAGAAGAAGACCACATGGGAGATGGGTGGATGAAATTCGAAAGTATGCAGGGGTGACATGGAGGAGACTGGCACAAGACAGACCGTTGTGGAGGAAACTTGGGGAGACCTTCGTCCAGCAGTGGATTGATAATGGTTGACAATGATGATGATGATGATGATATACATATGTGTCATTTGTGGACGGTGCCATTTACCGCGTGGGTGTGGTGGCATGTAATAGAAATGGTAGTGCCCTTTCCGGTTCTTTTTTTTTTTTTTGGCACCTCAGTGTACATGACTTCCACTTAGTGTTCCATAAGAACTGAGAAATTTACAGCTTTACTGGGCCAAAATCCCTGAAATTTAGGTGACATATTCACCACAGTACATCTTCTGTAACGTACAAAAATGAAAACATAATTCAACTTAATTTATCACCCCCCCCCCCAAAAAAAAAAATTGTTTCCATATGTTTTGTCATTGTGGAGTAGTAAAAACAAATTAGTAACAGTCAGTGTATGATGACATCATTATACTATAAGTTAATTTAAATGGAAACATTTTTTTCTCACTGTTTGTACTTATCTGATTTTTTGACCCTACCATTTAATCTGAGGGTTATTTGGAGCTTTCCATCTCCAAATTGGGACTTCTAGCTTTAAGGAAAAATAACAAATATGCTATGCGCAGCAATATGTTCTGCAACTATAATTTTACATTGAAGTTCTCTCTGAAAACACAATCAGAGCACAAATTCTGATCTCTACTGGGAAATTAAGTAACGGCTGGTTTTTGTCATACTTCATACTATCTACTGCAAATATTCCCTAAACCTCTGCAGTGTGTGATGCCCCCTACCAACAGACAGGTAGGCACCTCAAGATCCATGAAAATATTTTCCTTAACATTAATTGCAATTTCAAAGAAATGTCTTTTCTCACTGTAGAACACTTACAGCTACATTCTGGAGAAGAATTAGATTTATCTAGAGCAGTCTTCATAAGAAATTTTCTTTTTATATTTTCACTGCACAGGAGGACAAACTGAACAGGATTTACTTTATAAATTTTAAATAAATATGGGGTTTCATAAGAATATACGATTTTTCTCCTATTTGTCATATCAATTAAAACCACTGATGTATATTCTAAATTAACTTTCCTTTTTAGTTTCTTTCCCTATGTAAATTTTGAGTTTGTTCTCAGTTATACTTCAGACTTAACGTGACATCTTCTCTCTCACGGGAATACTGTTGGCAACACATTTGAGGTCAGAGTGAACGTGAAGTGTAACTGTACGAGATAAGAACGATAGATAAAAACTACGAAACAACAGTTGCTCATGTGGGGTGTTGAATTGTGTTAGATATGTGGTATGTGATTTCTATACTATCCTGCAGTGCTATTATCTGTGCTGGAGAAATAAAGCATCATTTACAGTAAGTTGACGTCTGTTTAAATGTTTCGTCTGGCCGTTAAGGTTTAATTTAGGAACTCTTTCATCGTACGGTTATGTTTTAAAAATAACGTAAGAACAACAACAAAAGACTCAACACGAAAAGAAATTACGTTATAACACATATCCCCTTCAAAGCATGACACCACACTCACTATTGATAAATCAATGCGGTTTAAAAGACATTTACTAAAAAGATTAAAGTTAGATCTTTCGGTCTCACTTTGCAACCAACATCAGACAGATTAACACAAGATGTTCGCTCTTAAATATCTCAATAATGAGCTATCAGTGACGGTTTAATTGCATGACAAGTCCTTGTTGGTAGCGCCCTCAGCAAAAAATAAGGAACATATTATTGTTGACGTAATACATACTTAAGCGGGTGGTTGAGTGACATTTTCCCTCTTACTTCCTCGTTTTTTGAATAATGTTCTACAGGCTAGCGGAATTTCACACAGTAGATGATCATTACAACACTATGGCCCCCTATCCAAAATACACAAGCTTTTGGTAAAGAGCAGGGAAGCTAGGTTTGTAGGAGTTATAATAATTTTAGATTCCTCCCAAATCAGAAAGTGTGTACCACTAACAGTGGTACGAGCTAACAGTATCGAACTCGTACAGTAAACAATGTCTAATGTCTCCTTATCACATGCAAATGCTACACCATCTGTGATTTCTGTTACGAACAACTTACTCAGACAAACCTAGTGCCTCTATATGCTCTACTGCTCCATGCTTTATTGGCCGAAAATTCGGCATCACAGTGTCATCTGTGACGTAACTACTCTGATCGCAATTTGCATCTATTTCAAAAACGGGTAGAACTTTTGTACACATCCAATATTTAATCTGCTTAAATATACATAATATCTAAGGTATTATTACCTGATATTGGGAAAGTATTTTGCATGTTGTTGCTCTGTGAGGCACCTGCTCCCAGCCCGAGAGAGGTCTATTGTTATGGGTTTTTTCGGTTAGTTAAAAAATTTTAATAAATGAAACAATTAGGTTATGTTATTATCAGTTCACATTCATTTGTTCACACAATCAAACGTTTTAGATTTACTATTAATTAAAAGATTGCATTAGAAAAAGTTATACTCATCGGGTCAGGAGACGTCTCTCAAGAGGCTCTTCGTCACGTTGTTATGGCGAGCGCTTTCGGCACAGCCGGTGTGCCATCGTTAGGCCTTCTACACCTACATGAGGGTTTCCTCGCATGTGTATAGCCGCTGCAGTTGCATGTCGGGAAACGAAGGGAAAGTTTTGCGGGTTGTATGTGTTAGGTGATTGCTTATCATGTGTTGCCATCTATTGGATGAGTTGGTAGGTATATCAGTTGCAAGTACATTTTTTTCTTTTTTGTGTGTAACAATGGCACACACAACAGCAACTAGGCCTCTGTGAATCTTGGAGAGGTGCAAGCTAGTTCTGTGTGACATTGGCAAAAAGACCCCAACTCACTGGGTTTTGTTCCAGAATCCTTAGGTTGAATGACCAACTGGAACCCTCAGCTGTGGGCTAATCTCTCACACTGATGTACTTACCTGATTAAAAAGACAAAAATAAATATTAAGAATGACTCAAGTGTGGGATATGGTGGACCTACCACACTTGAGAAGGACGGTCCACCACGGAATCGACCTGGACTTTCTAAACGGCGTATGAGAAAGAGATCTCGGCTGAGTGAATGTAAGATTGGTGTATGGAATACTAGAGGTATAAATGGCAAGATGAGTGAGGTGATTGAGGAGATGAATAAGTATAGATTGGATGTGCTGTGTATAAGTGAAACCAAAAAGAAGGAAATTGGGGTAGAAGAAGTGAATGGCACGGTGTGTGTGTTGTCTGGAGTATTGGATAATATGAGAGGACAGGCTGCTGTAGGTGTGATTTTAAGTGAGAAGATGAAGAACAACTTGATTCATTATAGTTGCATAAGTGAGAAAATTCTCTGGATTCGTTTGAAAGTGAAACTTCAGAGAATTGTAATTGTTGTAGTGTATGCTCCTTGTGACTCGGAACCTTCTGATAAGAAAGAAGATTTCTGGAGTGAGCTAAAAGCTGTTTTGAGCCAGTTTGGTGCTAAAGAAAAAGTTATAATAGCAGGGAATTTCAATGCTAGAGTAGGTGTGCAGAATGCAATTTCTGACAATGTTCTGGGTAAGTTTAATGATCCTTGTGTGAATGATAATGGTGAAAGATTAATTGAACTCTGCATTGAGAATGGTTTGTGTGTATCTAATACATTTTTCAACCACAAGTATATACACACATATACTTGGGAAAATCGTACTCTTGGTCAAAAGAGTGTGATAGATTTTGTTGTTTACGGTCAGCGTTTGAAACACTTAGTTGTTGACACCCGTGTGATGAGAGGTGCGGATGTTGGTTCTGATCATTACTTGGTAGTGTCACGAGTGAAACTTAATGTTGGTTGGAGGAAAAGGAATAGGAAGGAGATCCAGGATAGAAAGAATAAAGGTTGATAGGCTCCTTGAAGATCATCAGCGGTACTCTGACTTACTCAGAGAACGACTGAAGGATCTGAAATCTTGTGAGAGGGATGTAGAAAAGAAGTGGGAATGTTTTAAGAACTGTGTTGTCACTGCTGCTAAAGAGGTCTGTGGCACCACAATAGTGGGTAACAATAGAGGTGATACTTGGTGGAATAGTGAGATTGATGAGGCAGGAAAGAAAAAGAAGGAAGCCTATTTGGGAATGTTGCAAGGTAGAGTCTCTGTGGATGAATATCGCTGTAAGACGCGTGAAGCTGCTAAGCTGGTTCGCCACAGTAAGGCAAAAGATAGGAAGGAGAAAGTGGAAAGGCATGAACTGGCTTTTTGGAAAGATAGAAAGTCCTCCTGGAAGTACACGAGACTCAGGAAAAATAGGGGAAACAAAGTTGTAAGTTGTGTGAAGAATGAGGTCGGGGAAATGATATGGGAGCCCAATGAGTTAAGTGAAAGATGGGGTGAATACTTCTGTGAGTTATTAGATCAGGAGAGCAAAAATTATTCTGAGACAG
Source organism: Macrothele yani (assembly GCA_039090855.1). Taxonomy (NCBI): domain Eukaryota; kingdom Metazoa; phylum Arthropoda; class Arachnida; order Araneae; family Macrothelidae; genus Macrothele; species Macrothele yani. The sequence continues at coordinate 5,905,960 of CM076994.1, read as the reverse complement.
ATGCAGATGATGTCACAATGAGGGATGAAAGCACAGGAGGGATCTCAAGAGAAGAAGTGTGCAAAGCTCTAAAATCTCTTCAGAATGGCAAGGCTCCAGGAGTTGATAGCATAACTGCAGAGATGTTGAAGTATGGTGGTGACTCTATAATTGACTGGTTAACTGAAATTTGCCAGTTGTGCTGGGAGTTAGGAATGGTCCCTCGGGATTGAAAGGATGCTATTATTGTTCCTTTGTATAAGGGAAAAGGTGATCAGACTGAATGCAAGAACTATCGTGGTATTAGCCTTCTGAGTGTGCCAGGGAAAGTGTTTGGTAAGGTTGTTATTGGAAAAGTACGGGGTCTTACATCATTGAAAGTGTGGGGTGTTCAGAGTGGTTTTATGCCTGGTAAAGGCTGCACTAACCAGATTTTTGCATTACGCATGACGATTGAAAAGTATCTGGCTGTTGGGAAGAAAGTTTTTACTGCCTTCATAGATTTAGAGAAAGCTTACGACCGAGTCAATAGGAAACTTTTGTGGAAGGTATTGAATGAATATGGTGTTACTGGGAATCTACTTAATAGTGTAAAAGCCATGTATGCTGGTAGTAGAGCTTGTGTACGAGTGAATGGTGTTTTATCAAAATGGTTTTCCATTGGTGCAGGAGTTAGACAAGGTTGTGTAATGTCACCATGGCTGTTTAATATATTTATGGATGCATGCATGCGTGAGGCCAAAATAGATAATAGTGGTTTATGTCTTGGTGATATCTGTGTGTGCAGATTGCTGTATGGTGATGACACTGTCCTGTTGGTAGAGAGCAAAAGTGAGTTGCAGAGTATGTTGACTCGGATGCACGAAGTTTGCTTAAAATTCAAACTGAGTATAAATAAGGGAAAAACCAAAGTTATGGTGTTTGAGAGAGGAATGGGTAGCACTGAATGTAATGTAAGTATAAATGGCACTGTGATTGACCAGGTGAGTGAGTTTGTGTATTTAGGAAGCATGTTTGACAGAGAGAACAAGTTGGATGGTGAAATCAGTTGGCGAGTGAATTCTTCTTTGAAAGTCATAGCTGCTCTGGGAGGTTTTCACAGGAATGATGGGTTCTCTAGAGAGTCCCGCATGGCTGTGTATGAAACAGTAATTGTTCCTACTCTAATGTATGGCAGTGAAACCTGGGTACTGCAGAAGAAGCATAGGAGTCGTTTGTGTGCTGGAGAAATGCGTTACTTATGTGGGGTTTGTGGCAAGACACGATCTGATTGTGTGAGGAATGAAAATGTATTGCAGTTGTGTGATGTAAAGCAAAATGTTGTTAGCAAGGTGGAGACCAATATGCTTCGGTGGTTTGGCCATGTTGAAAGAATGAGTGATGAAATGCTTACTAAGAAAATATTTTCAACCCAAGTGGCAGGAAGGAAAGGCAGAGGAAGGCCAAGGAAGACATGGGTGGATCAAATTCAGGAGTGTCTGCATGAGAAAAAGATTATGAGTATGAAGTATAAAAGATCTTGTGTAAGGCGTGTAATGGATATCAGTGAAGCACGAGTTGTATGTCAAGATCGCTGTAAATGGGGAAGTTTGATACAACAACAATAAGTAAAAATATCTGGAAGTTTGCATTTCTTTTTGGAGCTAACCTCTGAATCTCAGAGAACAGCTTAGTGATATGTATGATGTATTTTTGAGCTATTGTTACTTATTTGTAGAAACAGGTGTATTATTTTTAGTCCTTTATTAAATAGTGTGACTTTTTTTAATGTTCTTTTTTTTTTTTTTTTTTTTTTTTTTTTTTATGGGTTCTTTTGCTTTTTATAAGTGACTTCCAGGCTGTATCCAGGTTGGTAGGGTCTTGTAAGTTGCACATTTTATCTTTTTTTGTTCAATTATAATGCTTTCAGAAATCCTTAATTCTTTTTTGTTTGTGTGGGTGGCTAGTAATTTAATATTTTCAAAATCAGGATATTGTTTATGATTAATGCAGTGTTGAATGAGTGCAGTTTTTTCTTCTTTTTGTTCCAGTTTTTTATATGTTGATGTAATCTTTTTATTAATCTATTTTTTATGCTACCAATGTAAGAGATGTGGTCTCCAGAACTCTGTAAAGCAATAGGAATTTCATACACGCTTGCTGATATATATATTATTGTTATTTTTTTCTTTATAACTAAGTCACCAATATTCTGAACAGAATGACCAAAAATAATGTTGTGTTTCTTCATTGGTCTTAAAAATTTTCCACTTCATCCTCTAATAAAAGGAAAAGAACCTGAAAATTTATATTTATTTTTTTGGAATGTTTTTACTAGACTCCTCTAAATTCTTTTTGTATTCAAAAATCAACCTTTTAACAGTTTTTGTGTCATACCCATATTGTTTGGTTGTATTTGCATCAACGAATGAATGTGAACTGATAATAATATAACCTAATTGTTTCATTTATTAAAATTTTTTAACTAACCGATAAAACCCATAACAATAGACCTCTCTCGGGCTGGGAGCACGTGGTCAAGGAGCAACAACATGTGAAATACTTTGCCAATATCAGGTAATAATACCTTAGATATTATGCATATTTAGTCTAAAGCACATTTATAACATAAGACAAATGAATTACATATTTCGTAATTTAATCAGCTTGGTGTTTTTATTGGGACTACACAGAAATTTCCTATACAACCTTTCAGCACACACAATTATTTTACACATGCTCTTTCATATCATTACTTAAAAAAACATAAAAAATTTTTTCAAGTACTATTTCCAGTGTCTTAAACTTTTTCAAGTATTTGCAAGCACTTGAAAATAACTTTTTTTCAGACTTTTAAAGGTTTTCAAGGAGCGTATGAACCATGTAAAGCAGCTTTCACGGTGACTTTGCTGAAAACATTTGCTAGTATTATCCTGAAATTAATTAAGCCACCTCGTAAGATTAACTAAAAAAATTAACATATAAATGTCAGTTAGTACTTTTCATCAAACTTCAGTTAGTTATGTGGTTCAAATGAAGTGTTTGCGAGACTTGGCAAACAGAAACTTGTAAATTATGCTCGACGAGTTCATTTCTCTCCATAACTCATGCTTAATACTCATCAAAGAGTGGTAGTTCAGTCTTGTTTGGCCTATACTAGCTCTTACTTCATTCTTGATTTGTTTCAATTTTGAAAGAGAGAGTTTGCCACTGCAGTTAGTAACCATCAGAGTGAGGTAAATTTTCAACACAATCTCAATAATATACCTATAGAAGAACAATTTCTAACAACCAGTGTGCACAATAGCTTGGAGCATGTAGCATGTGTTGCTAGGATAAACTGACCCTGTGTGCTGATCTCACATATCAAGCAGATGTATTTTGGCCTAAAAGTACTTGGCAATCTTCTGTGCTGTTGGTAGCAGTCATTGAAGGAAAACAATGATAGAAATCGATTATTGACATTCCACAATATGGCACTCAAATCAACAACTATGACACACAAAGGAGCAAAACTGCCATCAGCTTGACAACATGACAGAAAGAGTTAGCCCTCATTAAAGTTTTTATCTCTGAAGTGCATGTCACATAGGTGCCGAATATTGGGGGCCCCACCCCAATATTTTTTGTCCTGTGTAATTAAATAAATTTTAGTTTTTGTGTGTGTATATGTAATTTTCGAAATACACGAGTTGAAATATTTCTCCACAGAAAACATGTTTTCCCATGCTTTTCAGGCTATCGTGTGCTGTGCTAATTGCAAAAAATACATTTCTTTCCTTTATAGAAATGTATTATTCTTCATAAGATGGAACAAGCTCCTCCCTACAGGCCAAAGCAATTTATTTACAAAAAATTAATAAAAAAAAATAAAAATAAGAAAGAGCTTTTTTCCCCACATTTGGCATTTCTCATTTGATAAGAAACTTAATTGTTAGTCCAGTATTGTGTTCAACATGTTCTTGTGACATGTGGTAAATGTTTAAAACAATTATCAAAAATAAAATAAACAAATAAAAATACAGAAATGTATATAATCTCTAGCGCCTTTATTTATATATTTAGTTTTTGCTTGAGTAACCACACTAAATTCTTATATTTTGTATAAACGTTTGGAAATAAAATATCTCTAGATATATTTTATAGGCTGAATTTTATTTTTAAAAATGCCAATCTTCAGCAAAAGAATGTTTCTGTTTCCTTGTTCATTTGCTGATGAGTAATTACAATTGAGTTTTAAAATATACACTGATGGAAAAAAATCCCAACACCAAGAAGGGGTTGTGTTAGATAAACGACAGTTGGTAGGCGGTGAGAGTAAGTACATCTGTAAGATGACGTCTATGCAAATTTCGCACTCGGCGCATACGTGTGGCGCTAGTAGTGCCCTCGGAACATGCAAAGCAGGTTTGCTGTAAATACGCGCTGTAACGTTCGTGAGCGTTAGTTATCGTTGAGATTCGACGTAGTGTGTTGATGTTAGTCAAGAATGCCTTTAAGAAGACGAAGAAGCCATTATCAACAGTTCGCGGAGTTTGAACGAGGTCGTGTAATAGGGCTACAAGAAGGTGGATTTTCTTTCCGCAATATTGCAGAACGACTTGGCAGGAATGTAGCCATCATTCACGATTGTTGGCAGCGGTGATCAAGGGAAGGTACTGCCTCAAGAAGACCGGGTTCCGGCCGGCCACGTGGCACTACTGAGAGGGAAGACCGCCGTGTACAGCGTACGGCCATGGTGCATCGTACTGCGTCTGCGGCAGCAATTCGAGCTGCAGTTGCCACCACAGTGACACAATGAACTGTTACAAATCAGTTACTTGAAGGACAGCTCCGAGCCAGACGCCCTGTAGCGTGCATTCCACCTACTCCAAACCACTGCTGTTTGCGACGTCAGTGGTGTCAAGCTAGAGCTCATTGGAGGACGGAGTGGAGATCTGTTGTGTTTTCTGATGAAAGCCGGTTCTGCCTGGGTGCCAGTGATGGCCGTGTGTTGGTTAGAAGGAGGCCAGGTGAGCGCCTGCAACCAACCTGTCTGTGGCTGAGACACACTGGACATACACCTGGAGTTATGGTCTGGGGAGCAATTTCCTATGACAGCAGGAGCACTCTCGTGGTTATCCCACGCACCCTGACGGCACAGTTGTACGTCGGTCTGGTGATTCAACCTGTTGTGCTGCCATTCATGAACAGCATTCCAGGGGTGTTTTCCAACAGGATAACGCTCGCCCGCATACCGCTGTTGTAACCCAACATGCTCTACAGAGTGTCGACATGTTGCCGTGGCCTGCTAGATCACCAGATCTTTCACCAATCGAGCATGTATGGGACATCATTGGACGACAACTCCAGCGTCACCCCTAACCAGCATTAATCGTCTCTGTATTGACCGACCAAGTGCCACAGGCATGGAACTCCATCCCACAAACTGACATCCAGCATCTGTAGGACACAATGCATGAACGTTTGCGTGCTTGCATTCAACATTCTGGCGGTTACACCGGTTATTAATGTACCAGCATTTCACATTTAAAATGGCTCTTCTCGCGCTTACATTAAGCTGTGATCTTGAAACCTTAATCGATTAAATATGTTACCTATACAAATGTATTGCCGCCATTTCATTCCTCTACAACTATATTTTCGTGGTGTTGGGATTTTTTTCCGTCAGTGTATGTCGAAGTTTATCTTCTTGCCCCTTTTTTTTATTTTTCTCCTGACAATGGAAGAGATGTGCCTTTCCCACATATGATCTCTTCACACCTACACCCCCCCCAATAATTTGGTGAAGTCGGCAACTCCTCATATGTTGGTTTCCAGCCTTAGGCCTGCTGTCAGCATAGCAAATAGCATAATCTGGATGTTTGTTCAGGTTCAAGCAGTTTTGTAGTTTCGAAATGCATAGTGTACCAGCACAGTACAACATGCTCAATCATTTCATCACCCAAGATTGTACAACTCCAGTTCTAGAGCTGTAAAAGTTTCTCCATGAGTACATGATGTAGATGATAAGTAAATATGATATTTCTTTCCAAGCCTTCCATATTTTACTTTTTTTTTTTTTTTTGTCTGAGCCCCATCAGCATAGCATTTAGGCTAAAACAAGTCACTTATCCCTGATCACTATTTGCTGGTTTCAGGGAGTAAAACTGGACAGAACCAGAATTGCACAACAAACACAATGCTCATCTATCAACTGAAACCATTCCCTGGTGTAAGAGATAAAATGGTGAATCTATCTGGGCATCATGAAAACAAATGCCATAAATCTATGTAACACAACAATTGACAAATACATAATTGGCATCTTGCAGAACATATGTCTCATGTTAAGAGAGGTAGCCTGTCGACTTCTCTTTTGTTATTACTATCAGCAATATTTCTGCTGTTCCTGATTGGAAAAACACAAACACATTGCTCCATTCATTAATAAAAAATCTCTAAGGTTTCACGAAAGCATAGAAATTTAGCTCTAATAACTGTAATATGGGCTCACCTCATCGAATGCCTATTATTTGGAAATCCATTTCAAAATCTAGCAACATATGATTTACTATGTTAACACCTCATGTTATTTTATTGATTTTGAAAAAAGGTTGAAGTAGCTACTGAAATATCTCAGTTTTAGTAGTTTCTTTTCATGTAACATTACCATCAATTTATTTAGCAATACTTGAATATATTTATTAAATGAATCTATCTGGCTCTGTCTGATCAATAGAATCTATCAGACTCTGAGAATTCAACAATGTTCAAGAGTACCCACAACTAATGGAACTCTTGCTTTGCATTAAAATATAAAGTATTTCTGAAAGTACCAGTTCTTTCTCAAAAGGGCAAGTGGCAACATTATCAATTGCTAATGTACTAAACAGCATAATGAATGGATAACAACACAAGCATCTATTCTAATTTTACATTACATGAAAATTTAGATACCATAAAGTCCTTGAAAATCCTAATTTCACTCAACTTTTTATGCCTCTTGTTGAGCAAAGGACTTAGGACAAAAATGTTAAGATTTTTATGGATGCTAATGCTCACTTTCATTTTCATATTTGTCAAGGAGTGTTGACAACGTAAAAAAATTTCATACCTTTGTGCCTCTCCCACATTACAGGAAGCTCAGAAATACGCTCTTTTACGCACAGAGTAGTCAAACGTGCTTCAGCATCTTGATCCCAGCATTCTTCAATAGTCTCCTTCAAAGTTCTCACAGCCTGGAAGACAAATAATAATAAGAAGAAGGAGGAGGAGGAGTAATCATAAGTATATATGTAGGTTTTTTTTTTTTTTTTTTTTTTTTTTTTTTCCCACCAAGTATGCTCAGAGATACTCTTTAAAGTGCAAATTATTCTTTGTGGTACATATCCTTTTGGTCAATATAAACTCATATTTAGTTGCAAGTACCACAGCAGAAACATATTTAAGAAAAAATGTGTACTTTTTGTATAAAATTGACATAAAAATAACTGAGATTTAATAAGAAATTGCCATGCAAGAATTGATACTAATAGTTGCTGTGTTTTATGAGTTTGCCAGAATATATTAAAAAAAACAGCACACTGCATATTTATACACTGAGTGGCCAACTTTATTATGATCACCCCCTCAGTACTTCGGTGGGCCACCTTTTGTCTTTAATACTGCGTCGATTCTTCGTGGCATGGACTCCATGAGATGTTGATAGGTGGTTTGTGGAATCTGAAACCATGCTTGATGAATAGCACTTTCCAGGAGTGTAAGATTGCAGGGTTGTGGATCCAGCTGTCTGATGGCTCCTTCAACTTCATCCCACAAATTCTCAATGGAGTTGAGATCTGGAGATTGTGGGGGCCACTTAAGCAAAGTAAACTCACCTGCATGTTCCTGAAACCAATCCTGTACTATACGAGCACTATGGCAGGGCGAATTATCTTGTTGAAAGTAACCATCACCATTGGGATAAACCATCCACATGACAAGATGCACTTGGTCCGCAACGATGTTTAGATATGATGTGCCAGTCAGACGTTGATCAACAGGAATTAAAGGGCCTAAAGCATGCCAGGAAAACATTCCCTAAACCATAACGTTGCCTCCACCAGCTTGAAGGGTTGTAGCAATGCATTTGGTGTCCATGCTTTCGTGCTGTTTCCGCCAAATTCTCACTCGGCCATCGGCATGGTGCAACTGAAAAAGTGATTCCTCGGACCACATAATTTGTTTCCAATTATTGACTGTCCAATCCTTGTGCTCCTGTGCGAACTGGAGACATTTTCTCTTCTTAACTGCAGACAGCAAAGGTATTCAAACAGGCCTTCGGCTGCCATATCCCATCTGATGCAGTGTACGGTGAACAGTGCGTGCAGAAATCATTTGAGGGGATCCTTGATTAAGATGGTCTGTAATTTGCTGCACTGCTGCCCTTCTGTTGTCTGTTACCAGTCTGGACACTCTCCGTTCTGCCCGAGCAGTCACTAGTCGATGACGACCACATGTTGCATGTAGAGACCCAGTTTTTTGGCTGACAGTCCAGTCTTTAAACACTTTAACAACAGCTGTTCTGGAACATTTCATGAATGCGGCGATTTCGGCGATACCCACTCCATGGCTTTAAGCTCCTACAATCATCCCACGTTGAAAGTCCGTCAAATCACATTTTTTACCCATCTCATCACCCAAAAATCACTTCTACTACTGTCGCAAGCACTAAGATTTCCCTTTTTATACTAGCCTCGCCCTCTGGTGGCAACAGCGTGCAGCCATAGCTCATTCGCTTAAAACTGTCAGGTGGTCATAATAAAGTGGCCACTCAGTGTATATACCCAGTCTTAGCATAAATACTGTTACAAACATTCAACAGATGGCGCACAACTGGCGTGCAATGTCACCGACCAGTCCGGAGGTATTAAAAAGCTAGTGAATCATTGTGTGTTCAGTCACAGAGGAGATAACATGTTTTGAGAAGTCCCTGTCATGAAGTGGGGTGATTATGAGAATCGTGTTGCTGTAATAGCGCTGCACAAAGTTGGAAAATCAGCTTTCGGGATTTTCAAGATGCTCAAGAAGCTGATAATCAGCCGAATTTTTATCAACCAGACCATAAAAAGGTTCCTTGAGACTAGGACCACCGCTGACCGCCCCAGAAAGAGTTGGTTACATACTGTGAGGACTGCTTGCCTGGTGAAAGCAGTGGCAGCCCGTATTCGACGAAATCCTGTCAGAAAGCAACCAGTGATGGCTCGTGAGCTGAACATTACAAGAATGTCAATGTCATGCATTTTGCGAAGTGACCTAAGGATGAGAGCTTACCGGCGGAGTACAGGGCACTTCCTCACCCCACAACTGAAGCAGCAGAGGGTGCTAAAAGCGAAATATTTACTGCAACGTTACGCAGACGATTGCCACAGACTGATCCTTTTTTCTGATGAAAAAATTTTCAGTATTGAAGAGGCTTTCAACCACCAAAATGACAGGGTGTATGCGTGAAGCTCACGAGAAAGCTCCAAGGATCATGAGGGGCCAACACTCTGCTTCTGTCATGGTTTGGTTGGGAGTCTCGTATGAGGGTACCATGCAACTCCATTTCTGTGAGAAAGGGTTGAAAACATCCAATAAAGTCTACCAGGACAGGGTTTTGGAGTCAGTGGTAAAAAATGTGAGTCACACCCTCTTTCAAAACCAACAGTGGAGCTTTCAAAGGATTCTGCATCTGCCACAAGGCCAAGTCAACCCAGGAGTGGCTTCAGGCAAATCTGCTAGACTTCATTTCTCCAGTTGATTGGCCTTCAAGCAGCCCAGACCTCAACCCACTGGACTACAAGTTGTGGGCCACAGTAGAGGACATGGCCTGCAGAAAGAGACACCCCAGTATTGACCGTCTCAAACGCTCTTTGGTGTGGGCAGTAGCAGCTTTCCTTGAGGAGACCCGGCATACAGCTATTGATGAGTGGCCACAGAGACTGAAGGACTGTGTGAAGGCAAAAGGATGCCATTTTGAAAAGTGACTGGTGCCATGTATTCACACGTGTACTACTTATGCCATTTCACAGGTGTATTAAAATATCTTTAAATTTATTTTGTTATTTCATTGAATACTTTGTAACAATATTTATGGTAAGACTAGGTGCAATATAGGCCACTTCTCATGAGTTTGAATAATGCTACCAGAATTACTATGTTTTGACCAAATACATAAAACATATAAGAAAAACATTGCTCACATTGTAATCAATCCTTTTGATTACTCTTATCATTTGATTGACTTTGTCACTTAACTAGACCTATGTGTAAAGAAGCCAGAATTAAAAGTTTTAATCCCTACTATCTCTCTCTCTCTGAATACTCAGAAGGTGTCAAATGAAGAAAGGGCTCATCAACTTTCTTTACAGCTCTTTCTGAAAAATTCATATCAGTAGAGAAACAGTTAACTGAATGCATAATAAATAATTAGATGATGTAGCTTTTTTGTGGTGTCTTCATGACTATTTCTTAGTTATCAATGTTTTGGCTTAATTATCCCTTTAGTGATAACTTGAAGAACAAAAACAACGATCATAATCTAAACTGGTTTAGATAACTTTAATTCTTTCTTCCTATTTTATGAGAAGTATTCATTGTTTTTGACAGCATTAAAATATTTCATAAACAAACTTATTCTGAGTTCATTTAATGCTTTTTCTGACAAATGCACTCAAAAACACATACTGTGTAACAGGAAAACCCTACAGTGGAGTTTTCTTAAACCTTTGTGGAAAAGCAGTTTATGTTACCACAATGTGAAACCTGAGTTTTGCTGGGCTGTTTTTACTTCACTTGAAGTGTGTGATATATTGCTGAGACAAACCGATAAAGCTGTTAAATTTCCAACATACACTGAATTACGAGAAGCACATCAGAGTCAGCAACTTGGGAGTGTAGTTCCAATCAGGTAAGTTTGATAGACAGCAAGATAAAAAATAATTGATGGTCATTCAGAAAGGAATTCATTTGTGCTTCATTTTAATTGTTATCTCTTTTTGTAACTGTTCTGAAATCCTAGCAAGAATTAAAAAAAAAAAAAAATTCAGACTGCCAGGCAATATGTTTGCAGTTCAATGCAAATAAACATTACTGTGATTGCTAAATCTCTATCATAGTGAGAATAATTGGCAGTGAAACATGTGACACACAAAACATTAGAGTAATTCTTGATGTCGACATATCCCGCATAAGTTATGTAAAAATTACAAGTGGTGGGACGTTTCGAAATCGCAACAACTGATCATAATACCATGTGTTTCATTCCATGGCTGATGAAAGTAGAAGTCGCTACCGAAAAGTCTCACCACTTGAAATTTTTACGTAACTCATGCGTGTATCAAGAATTATTCTAATGCTGAATCTCCATTTCATTGGTCAGCGTTATCATGCAGGACACAATATCAAAAGACCTTCACTTAGAACTGATAAAAAAAAAAAAAAAATGTATGTACATCTACTGTAGATGCATATTTGAGTTTGTGAGTATGTGCACATTGAGAAAGATGAGTATAAACAGTAGTGTGTCATTCTATAGTGCAGGTGAAGTGACTGCACCAGAGCCCATAAGGAAAACAATTTCATTATCTTTTACCACAGCTTTATTTTGCCACAGTTTTGTATTTTTATCGATTGGTGCAAATGGATAAACAAAATAGTACAATAATAAATAGTAAACTAAATTAGTGCAACACAATATATATCACAGTACAAAGTGCACTAGAACATGAACTATCTGAAAGATACAATGAAGCAACTTAAGCCAGTTGAGAGACAAACAACTAACTGCCTCAGTGTATCATGCCTTCTTGACAAAACAAATGAGGGCAAAAGAACACTTTTTAGGATGTTTGTATGTTTGCCATCCTTCAGGTTGATGAAGGGGCCAGTGAAGTCAACACCTACATGGGTAAAGGGGTGAGGGGGGGTTTAAGTCTTTGGATGGGATGGGCTTTCTGAAATTGGCTAAAGACACACACACTAGTGACATTAAAAGAATTATTATTAGTAAACCACCAAGCTAACCTGTTCATAAATTTCTTAAAGATCTTAAGCAGAAAACAGGTGCTTTCCAGAAGCATACTATTATTCATAAAATATAGCAGGAGAGTAAAATTAAAAACTATGTTTATGCTACTCTATGGTGTTGGATGTAGCAATACTGTCTATTTCCAATAAACAGAGATGCTCCATGGGTTACTGGTATTCAAGACCGCTTTCATATTACAAGAAATATTTAAATACATAAATAAGCTATGCTTCACATTAATCACCATATGATATACAACAGTGGAAATTCCATCAAGCTCTATCTGAAGAAGCACAGCATGCTATGATAACAAAGAAAATTATCAGGCAAAAGTTTTGGATAGAGTGGATAACATAACTTTAACCCTGGATTTATGTGATCTGCCATTCAGGAGCATCATGAAAGTGCACATGATTAAAACCAAGGTGGGTGTGTTTCAATTATTACTTTGCTTTCAAAGTACAACCCTATGTTGAAAAAATTACTGGAAATAAATAAAGAGATAGATACAGTAAGATGTTTGAGCACTTTAGCTCAAAATGAAATTATTAAATTATTACCAAACAAAGTAAAGAAGGATGCTTGTAATGATGTTAGAAAAGCACCATTTCTTCCTTTTATTTCCAATACCACAAAAGGCATTAACAGAAAAAGATAAACTAAGTTTAGTTCAAATTTCGAAGATGACAATCCGATTTTTGGTGTAAACGTGACAAGGATGGTAAGTCAGATAATACACTGACGGGAAAAAAATCCCAACACCACGAAAAAATAGTTGTAGAGGAATGAAATGGCGGCAATACATTTGTATAGGTAACATATTTAATCGATTAATGTTTCAAGATCACAGCTTAATGTAAGTGCGAGAAGAGCCATTTTAAATGTGAAATGCTGGTACATTAATAACCTGGTGTAACCGCCAGAATGTTGAATGCAAGCACGCAAACGTTCATGCATTGTGTCGTACAGGTGCTGGATGTCAGTTTGTGGGATGGAGTTCCATGCCTGTGGCACTTGGTCGGTCAATACAGAGACGATTAATGCTGGTTAGGGGTGACGCTGGAGTTGTCGTCCAATGATGTCCCATACATGCTCGATTGGAGAAAGATCTGGTAATCTAGCAGGCCACGGCAACATGTCGACACTCTGTAGAGCATGTTGGGTTACAACAGCGGTATGCGGGCGAGCGTTATCCTGTTGGAAAACACCCCCTGGAATGCTGTTCATGAATGGCAGCACAACAGGTTGAATCACCAGACCGACGTACAACTGTGCCGTCAGGGTGCGTGGGATAACCACGAGAGTGCTCCTGCTGTCATAGGAAATTGCTCCCCAGACCATAACTCCAGGTGTAGGTCCAGTGTGTCTCGGCCGCAGACAGGTTGGTTGCAGGCGCTCACCCGGCCTCCTTCTAACCAACACATGGCCATCACTGGCACCCAGGCAGAACCGGCTTTCATCAGAAAACACAACAGATCTCCACTCCATCCTCCAATGAGCTCTAGCTTGACACCACTGACGTCGCAAACGGCAGTGGTTTGGAGTAAGTGGAATGCACGCTACAGGGCGTTTGGCTCGGAGCTGTCCTTCAAGTAACTGATTTGTAACAGTTCGTTGTGTCACTGTGGTGGCAACTGCAGCTCGAATTGCTGCCGCAGACGCGGTACGATGCGCCACGGCCATACGCTGTACACGGCGGTTTTCCCTCTCAGTAGTGCCACGTGGGCCGCCGGAACCCCATCTTCTTGAGGCAGTACCTTCCCTTGATCACCGCTGCCAACAATCATGCACAGTGGCTACATTGCTGCCAAGTCGTTCTGCAATATTGCGGAAAGAAAATCCACCTTCTCGTAGCCCTATTACACGACCTCGTTCAAACTCCGTGAGCTGTTGATAATGGCTTCTTCGTCTTCTTAAAGGCATTCTTGACTAACATCAACACACTACGTAGAATCTCAACGATAACTAACACTCACGAACGTTACAGCGCATATTTACAGCAAACCTGCTTTGCATGTTCCGAGGGACGCTACTAGCGCCACACGTATGCGCCGAGCGCGAAATTTGCATAGACGTCATCTTACAGATGTACTCTCACTGTCTACCAACTGTCGTTTATCTAACACAACCCCTTCTTGGTGTTGGGATTTTTTTCCGTCAGTGTATCTTTCATGATTCTTTCACAAGTTTAGTTATTAGACATATTTTCATTGCAAGTGGCAAGAACAGGTTCACAACAAACTAAGCATGAATACAGAAATTTGCATAAACAAGTACTACAAGAGAAGGCTATGGTAACATACAGGTGCTGACTCAGACAGGATTTATGACAATGAAAAACAACAGATACAGTTAAGCTCTTTATTTTCACAAAATAAAATCAAACAAGAAAGAAACAGTGAAGCAAAAACTGAGAAGGCACAACACCAGCATATGTGAATCAATTATGATCTATCTACATGTGGAACAATCAATTTTGTTGCCAGACAGCAAGAAATAAATTCAAGCCAGCTATGAGCTGCCAGTCAACAGTTGGCAGTTCTACAATCTTATGAAGTGAGTTTTACTTGTGATGTAATAATGCATTTGTTGTTCAACTATCTATGCATAAGAAACAGGGAAAATGCTAATGCTCCTTCCAAATAAATGAAACAGAAATAAAATTCACAAGAACAGAATAATAATAAATACTGTAATTTCCCAGATATTATCAGGGAGCAAGGGGCAATAAAGTGCCTTGCCAGACTAAGTGATTAGTTGAAAGAACAAATAAGTGATCATCCTGTTATTTGCAGTGGCATATGCACTATTCAACACTGAAATTGCCTCACCCAAAAGGAATGAGTCAAATCAGCTAAAAATCACCACAGACACTGAATATCAGGTCAATAACAAATAATTTAAGTTGCAACTCAGTAAATTAGTTTTAAAGGGTAAAATATAGGGAAAAGTGACACTTGTCAAAATCTGGTGTAACCACCATGGTTTGCAATACATTCAGAGATATGGTGCACCATGAAGTCATATAGCTGCCCTACAGTGTTCTGAGGTACCTTGGACCACGCTGCGTTCACTTGGTCCCAAAACTCAGCTACGTTTCTGGCTGAGGAGAGATTTGCAAACATCCAATAAAGTCTCATACATATATGCTTGACAGGCAAAAGGTGCAGAAATCTTGCTGGCAGCTCTGGAGATGATGGCAGTGTATAGACAAGTGCTATTGTGCTAGAAACTGGCCTATGAGATACCTCTCAGAAATGACAATATCACTGGCTGTAGAACTTTGCTGACATATTGCCAGGTTGTCACAGTTTCTATTACGCACACTAGATGTGACCTGCATCATAACTGATGGCACCTCATGAAGGGATAGCTTGTAGGAAAGCAGTGTGGTGCTTGTAGACGAATGCTGGCCTTTTACTCACATCATCTCCAAATGCGGACCTGATAATAGTCAAGACCAAGGCAGAATCTGAAATTACTGCTGAACACAATAAAGTGCCATTCATGTCACCATAAACACCAGTCCAGCTAAGACCAGCAGTAACTTTACGTCAATGGCAGTTGACACAGTGGTTACCAGGAGTGCAGGCCTGTCTCTGTGAATCTTCTGGATATCATCTAGGTTGTGACAGAGATATTTATGGTAGCAGTTACACCTTGATGAATACTCACTACAGTTGCTAGTAGCTCTGCAACCATCTGGCAATGAACATATCAATCTACCCATGCCAACATACACATGATAATGCCTATTCATCCATGATGACTGTTAGTATGGTGTTTGCTGATGACTGCTGGCCCTTTAACTTATGCCCATTGCTTCCAACACAGCCTCACTGTTCTCGCATGATGATTCGCATGGGATGCAATGCAGCATGTCAACCACACAGATTCAAAAACCCTGCCTCGCTGAACTGCATTCAGCTTCTGATAGGGCAGATGCCAAGGTCAGCGAGGAAACAATGGAAATGGAACTAGGTACATTGTCGTTTTGCTTTTTAACCAAATGTGAACACTGCTGCTGTCCATATTTCAACAAACTTACCCAACTTATTTCCTAACTTGTAACTTCAATATTTCTTCATAACTAGGATTAAAGCTGACAGTATAACACACATGTTCTTTGTTTTCCTGATATTCTGTCTAGTGGTGGCAGTATTAGAAATGCAGTGAAATAAAAACTATTGGAAATACAGATCAAATAAAAAACATAGCTATAAATAGCATAAGCAAAATTAGTGATTTTTCAGTGTAGATGAAAAATGCCACATTTCCTACTCTCTTTAAAGGGATTTTTATAGGCCTACAAATATTACTATTTTATTTTTATAGAATACGAACATACATAATATTTTACAGAATATATAAGTATATGGGATGGTACACAAAGTCCTCATCTGGTACAATTACTCAAAAACAAAGTACAGTGTAAAATAGTGCCGCATTTTACACGGGGGTTACGTTGCAACGAGACCGTGTAAAGCCGAAACCGCATGTCTTAAAAACCAATAATAAAACTACATACAATAAATCACTTCACACACTTTTTTTCGTTATATATGTACAGTATTATTCACTTACATATATCTATTACAGTATAATGTGTATTTTACAAAGAACAATGTATACGTACTTCTGTAACAGGTACAGTTAAAATATGAGATAGTATGATGCAAATCCTTATGCATACCTACATAATCGTTGCCTTCACTACATAACACCACTGCGGGGTTGTCAAAGCTGAGGCCCAAAGCTGATGCATTAGGTGCAGTAGTTGGAGACTCTGGGCAGAGCAAGGGGAATCAGTACAAAGAGTTTTCTTTTTCTGGAAAAACATTGTTATTGGCTACTGTTGCCGCTGCATCTTTAGCTGCTGAAAAATCTCATAATACAGCATTAAAGAGTCCGCAATACTTCAGTTTATTTTAAGGCTATGTTCCATAAAGGGATCATAGTTAGAAATTAAATCTTTCAAGTTCTTTGCTGCTTGGAAAATTTTGGCAAACTTGTGCAGATTAGCGCAGGCAGTTCCACCTTGTTTGTCAGCGGAGTCATCATTCTCTTCGTCCAAGGAAGTTTTCACACGTTCTTCTAACTCTTCATTAGTCAACGGTTCTTGATGTCCAAAAAATCTGTTATTTCTTCCTCCAGAATATCGACGAAGCCTTCAACCCTCAATCTACTTGGCCATCTGAGTAGTATGTTTTGTTTCCTCGTTGATGGTAGGAAAACCTTTAAAATCATTGACACAGTCACACCACAGGGGCTGCCAGCACGCATTGATTGATTTTTTCGTAGCTCCATTTCCCGTGTGATATGAATCTAGCAGTGGGGATGACCGTGTGTAATTGAATCCGCATAAAATAAATCCACGTAAAATGCAGCACCACTGTAATCCAACTGCTGTGAGTGTAAGGCAATTATATTAGGAAAGGTATACAGTGCCTTATTCCCATTGCTGCAGTGCCCATGGAGATGAGATGTGCAACTTACAAAAAGGAAATTGTGAAATATTGCAAAAGCTGAGAAGTTCAAATTACAAAGTTGCAGTGCAGAACATACATACAGCATATTAAAAACTGGTGTTACAACTTCCCAAAACAGAAAAGGAATGGAAAAGCAAAGCAATGAGAAGTGATTGTATGACAGAACTTTGCTAGTGCATTCACAGTTGGAAGAAAGTTTTGTGAGGTTGTTAAACCCATCAACACAAACCCCTGTGTATGCAAAGTAGCAATAAGCAAAGCATTTCTGGGAGGGTTAAAAGTGATAAACCGTGAAACCATGTGTAGGTGGCACAATGCTATATAAATGACTATCTCAGAAGCAGACAAATATCATGCCTGGTTACACAGATGCAGAATGGTTCTTCTGTATGGTGAATGCAAGCAGAATGTCTGCTGCTGCAAGGCTTAATATATGCCCATAGTTTTCCCTAGAGGTGGTCAATGCATATGGCCATTCTCAACACTATAGCTTCAGTTTGAGTTAAGGGAAACACGTCTGAGATAAAATAGCCCATGTTATGAAGATGCAAATATCATTGGCTATGTGCTTGGAACAATGGAAGTAGTCATCATACATAGGCTGACACATGTGCAAGTCCTCCACATCTTTCATTGGCGTCATGTTCAGCTATATATACCAGGTCTTTCAGCAGTATGTCTGACAGGATGATAATACAAATGGAGACTGAACTGGTGCAATTACTTCCTGAATGCTGTGGATGAATCGCCCAATTTCTATTACATCTTGTGCATAGATGAGGAGAAATTCAATGGTGATGGCACAAAGTATTCATATGCTCATATGACTACTACTACTACTGGGCCTTGGAGAATCCATGATGGAATCAAAATGCTTGCCCCTATGTCCATTGGTTGACAAATGTATGGTGCCACATTTGGCAGAATACCATTTACCTGTAATATTATTTGGGAGACTGGATGGAAAACATGCCATTCAGCCATTTGTGAGACATGGATGCAACTGATGGAGCATCACATCCCGGCACAGCATCTGTATGTACCTGGTTGACATCTATATTTGGAAGTCAATGGATGGGTCTAGGAAATCCCATACCTTTGACCAGCATATTTGCTTGACCAGATACCACTGGACTTTCTCCTATGGGGATATGTAAAATTGAAGATATATGCAACAAACCCAGTTCCCATGCAAGGCTTAAAAGCACCACACATATGTGGCACCATCGGTGGAGTCATACTGGATGCTGTTCAATGTAACATTATTACATGTGCTCAGAAATGTATTGTAGTGAACAGTGGACACCCTAAGCATGAATTAAATTAAAATACTTGGTCATATGGTAAGTCTTCATCTCTTGCCTTGCCATGTCTTGTCATTTGTCTCTTAAATGCAGATTTCCACTGCTCGTCATCTGAATTTAGATGCTGCAACACCATTTTTGCATGTATTGATTACCACTTTACAACTTTGTAAATGGAACTTTTTTGTGATCTGTAACATTTCACGATTAATATTTTTTGTAAGTTCTGCATTTTGCTGCCAGAGCATTGCAAGAGTGCTTACTAGGAAGTGCATAGCCACTTTCTTAGTTCCACATTGGATGGATTATGTGTTTTTTCCCGGGTAAGCACTTTGCACAGTACTCTGTGACAGTTAAGGTATACTGTTAACTACACTAATTTTGACCAATTATTAATACTATTTCAAAGTGAAATAAATTTAATGCATGCATAGATATTTGTCTACTAAGTACCAAGCAATTTCTACATATTGTCCAGTTTGAAATGATGGAAGACAATATGCTGCAATCTATAGAACACTCATTCTCACATCTACAATGCTACTTTATTAAATCAGGAGAAAAAAAAAACCCTCTATAAGTTAATGTATAAATAACAATAATTTTTATCTTCATACAAAATAAAATGCAATATTCCTACTACAGCATTAAGTTGTTAATTTGAATTATTTTTTTCAGGAAATAATCTCCACTTGATAATATTTGCCTAATAAAATATAACCAAATCAATTATGTGGCTAAATATATGATTGAACAATAGGTCAACTGTTATTTGTACTACTGTTTTCACACATTGTTCTGCGTTTTGCATGTTGTATGTGCCATGTGTATAAAAAAATATATGTAACACCTGTTTTCATCTTTGCCAGTGCATAGAAACCAAATGCATTATGCATAGAACTTATCATTTGTCTGGTTTTTATCATTAATATGATGATTAAAGAAATGACTTTACTATTCATAAATACTGTAAGAGCTTCAGCAAAGATTGATCATCTTCTTCCTTGCTGGAACTAACAGTTCTCTTCTTGCATTCTGATAATTTCTTTAAATTTTACATAGTATGAAACACACTTTTCATTCTTAATGTCTTTTATACCAGGTTTCAGCACCTGCTTATACGTGAACATATGGCCATGTCAAAGCACCAAATATTGGTTAAAGAAATCAGAAAGACAAAATGAAACACATAAAAATTATTAAAGCAGTTGAACCACAACAGAAACAACAATGAAAGGAAACACAGGCAGAAAAATATGAGCAAATAGAAATATGCATTGAGTTCACCTTCTGGGAACTACAAAATACACTGCTTGATAGAAATTGCCCCACCCAGAAGGAGGTGTGCTACAAACACATAAATCACAGGATATGTGTACCCATTCGAGATATACAAATTCTATTAAACCAGAACCGATGACGTCACACACTCGTGAGATAAAGGTACCGGCAGCAACAGGGAAGGTAATGTGTGGTCACTGGTGGAAGTGTAGCAGATGTTTCAGATTTGTTGTTTGTGCTGGAAAACTGTTCAACGAAGGCCGAAAATTGCCTGGCACATGCCGTCGGCAGGTTTATTCCCATTTGAATGCATTTCAGAGAAGAAGAATTGTAGGCCTGTGTGAAGTGGGCTGGTCTACATGTTGTATCACTGCACATGTGCAATGGGATGCACCAACTGTTGGATGCTGTTGGCACCAGTGGCTACAGGAATGTTTGTATGTGCGTAGGAGTGGCAGCAGTGCACAGTCTGACAGATGTCAGCACATCTGGACCAGTGGTGTATTGTTCGACACGTTCGTTCTTCACCATAAAGCACTGCAGCTTATTCGACATGCTATGTCATCGGCCATGGACATTGCCATAATGACTCGAACTGTACACCGAAGGCTACATGTGGCAAACCTGCGCAGCAGGCAACTGTTACGTTGACTGCCACTGATGGCCAGCCATCACAGCGCTTGTCTGGCTTGGTGCCAAAGTCACGTGAACTGGAGCCACGAATAGATCACTGTTGTCTTCAGTGATGAATCCCGTCTCTGTCTGGGTGCTGACGATTGATGGATCTGTGTCTGGCGACACCCTGGTGAGCGAACAGATCCCGGTTTTGTTCCACGACCGCCATGCCGCCCATCATCAGGTAGGCATCATGATATGGGGGCTACTGCACATGACAGCAGGTTATCTCTTGTTCGCATCATGAGCGCACTTACAGCTGCATGATACGCGAGTGAGATTCTACAGCCCATTCTGATACATTCCCTGAATGGCCTACAGCACCCTATTTTCCAGCATGATAATGCCCATGTACACACTGCTTGGGTCTCCAGACAATGTTTGCAACATGTTCAAACACTGCCATGGGCAGCAAAATTGCCCAATTTATCCCCAATTTAAAACCTGTGGGACCACATTGGATGTTATCTGCAATTGAATCGGCCTGCGCACGCTTTCGATGAATTATGGAAACAAGTCAACCATGCTTGGTGTTCCATTCCTTGGGATGATATCCATTGAGTGTATGACTCTATTCCAAACCGTATTGCTACCTGTATTGCCGTTCGCAGTGGTGCAACCACTTACTGAAGATTACCCATTGTGCTGCATTGTCTCATCAGATAAACATTGAACGTGGCTGAAAATAACATCAAGGTAAACCCTTATGCACTCCTATTTGCATGCTCAATTTCACCCCTCTATCCGCACTCCTTCTAGGTGGGGCAATTTCAGTGTCGAGCAGTGTATAATTAGTACACAGATAAAACAAAGGGAATTAATATAATTAAAGCAAAATATAAAAGTAAGAACTTAAAATATGAATCAAATGTGGGTGATAGCAGCTACAAACACATTTTAAAAATAAATAAAAAGATCTTCAACACAGTTGAAGATATTATATTTTCTGGCTATTTCCACTCGCTACTTTACCCAAGTTTTTATTAATAACATTGTGAATAATTACAGTAATTGAATGATATTTGGTAAGAACATACCTTCATCCCTAGAAAACATAACCATATCATAAAAGATGTTGAAAGTGTGTGCCCTATGCATCGAGACAAGCTTGAACATGAGAGACTCCATATTTCGGAAAGTTTGAGCCAGTAGCGCTGCCACTGTCTCGCAGATATTCTTCAATGCTTGTTGGTGCACTGGCTATGGCCTTGGATGTTGCACATGCTAGGTTCGCGATTCCCCGGGGTTAGTTCAGTTACTTATTCATCACGAGGCTGATTGTATCCGTTAATGACGTCCTTCTGATTAACCATAGCCGAGCATGTGTTTCTTGTCTGTATGTATTGGGAAAATAAGTCTATAAAGAAGCATCAGTGTGAATTTCGTAGGAGATTCGGATATCGGACAGCACCAAGTAAAATGCGTATTCTGCAACTGGTTAAAAAGCTGGAACTGAGTCAGCTTTTTAACCAGTCATATATTACATGTGAGTATGGCTGAAATTGAGTTATCTTTGAAGATCATGTGATTTCTAAAGGAATGTGGCCACCTTAATCTCCTGACCTAGCACCCCCTGATTTCTTTCTCTGGAGGTATTTCAAATCAATGGTCTTTCAAAACAAGCCAACAACCCTTAAGGCATTGAAGAACAACATCTGCTAGGCAGTGGCAGTGATTATGCTGGAGCAACTGGTGCAAACTTTCCGAAATATGGAGTCTCGTGTTCAAGCTTGTACTCGATGCAGAGGGCGGACACTTTCAACATCCCTCATGATATGGTTCTATTTTCTATCGATGAAGGTATGTTCTTACCAAATATCATTCAATTACTGTAATTATTTACAATGTTATTAATAAAAACTTGGGTAAAGTAGCACGTAGGACACCCTGTACCATTTAACAAAAACCTGGAGTGCTTGAACTGTTTAAAAACAACATTTGCGTTCAACCACAATGGATTTCTGGTAACCAGTCAAACTTGATCTGAAAGTGAATTAAATATGCATTAAAAATGATTGACAATTTAACAGCAAATAAAATATTATATAAAAACCTTTTATAACTACTGCATGCTTGAATGTACTGGCCTGAGATGATAATGATCATAACTGTTCTGAGATAAAATTACTAGGTGTAAGAAATTACACCTGTCAGTTTACAAGTAGAGAACACACGTGGCTTCTGTGTAGCACTTCAATAAATAATTCTTTTTAGTAATTGAAAAATAAAAATGAAGGAATTCATATTTTTACCGGATTTGTGTCCTTCCATATAACTGGGAAAAGAGGTCTAGCTTTATTCTTGGTGACCAATACTTGCATCTGCTCCATCGTGGGGTGAGTACCAACCTCTGCTTCGAATGGAACTTTGTACTCTGGAACTTCTGTCCCTGAAGAAAAAATTATGATAAATAACACAGCAATCAGACACAGCTGAATTGACTGTAATTACTGTTTCACACGTGAATACAACCGCTTCAGAAAACTTGAATGTCTGATTTCTGTGTTGATTAATTGATTATCATGACGTATTTGCCACGTATTATGAGAAGAACATTTCTTCCACTCTTTAGTAAAAAAGTTATGATGACTTTAATATAAAGCACATACCTTAATTAGATTAAAATTGGTATTATACTATATATTTTTAAAATGAATTTAATATATGTACTTATATATTTCTTAAATAATTATATATATATATATATATATATATATATATATATATATATATATATATTTCTTAAATAATTTTTCATCACAACTAAGAACATGAGTTTCATAGGGTGTTATTCAAGCACAACTTGGATGAAATATTTTCAGTGAAAATTTACTTGCAGTTTCACTGAAATTATTAAAATTTCATTTTATTAAAATTTAGTCTTTTACCCTTACAGGCACTTCATCAAAATTCATATGAGTCCTCTCTTATGAAAATTTTAATGTCCACATATTGAACCACATCCTTATGCATTTTTTCATTCTACTTGACTTCCAATTCACTTTTAGCCAATTTGTATACTTAAACAAGGCAGTATTAGAACTTGGTAATAATTGATGACATAGCTATTCCCAGACTTAATGCATTATAAATACCTCCAAATTATGTGGTTTTCTAAGAATAAAAGGAATCAATATGCCAAATTTTAGCACCCCTACCCTTCCTCAGGACTATAACCACAGTAGGTGTTGCCATTTGGAGATAAATTCCGACCTTTCAAATCATTTAATGTTATTCCCCGTTTTCTTCTCTCTATTTCCAGTTCTTCTGACAATTCTCTTGAAAAAGTGTTGTTGATGTGTCAGAACTTCTATAATGTCCCACATTACTTTATGTCCTGCATTTTGAGCATGTCTGTCCAAACCTGTTTTTTTCCATGTTTTTGATTTGTGCGCTCTCTCTCTCTCTCTCTCTCTCTCTCTCTCTCTCTCTCTCTCTCTCTCCCCCCCTCCCTCCCTCCCTCTCTCTACCAATCTGGTTTTAAGCTGTTTGCCTGTTTCTCCCACATATCTGAGACCACATTCACATAAAAGGATGTTTTCTTCATTTTGCTTTAATTTTGGAAGGTAGTTGCTAATTTTACTTTGTAATCCTGGAGCCAGTCTGAATAAAAACTTCTAACCAATCCTCTGAAGTTTTTCAAACAGTCCTTTATGGTAAGTAATTTTTCAAGTTAACTGAAACTCAGTTTTTGAATTCTGATTCTTTTTTACTAAGAATTTTGTTGACTAGTAGAGAAGGGTAATTATTACCTTCCAAAACTTTTTTCAGTTCCTCCTTTTGAGCATTTTTTAACAATTCTGAAGAACTTTAAAAGTTAATTTTTTTTATATAAAAATTGAGTGGCCATGTTTGTTTTTATGTAATTCAGATTAATTTACTGATAGTCTAACATTTTATTATTGTTTGTAGGTTTCTTGTATAACACTGTTTCAATTTTTCCTTCTTTTACTACTAATGATATATTTAAAAAATTGAACTGATTATTTTTTTGCAGTTCAAGGGTGAATTGCAAATTTTCATCCAGGGAGTTGAACCAGTCTAGTATGTCATATGGAAGAGAGACATTTTAGTTGTCCATAATGAAAATAATATCATTCATATATTTTGCATAAAGACTGAAGATTGAAGGCGTAATAAGAACCTTTTCTTCTAGGTTTCCTACGTAGTAATTTGCAAGAAAAGATACTACCAGTGAACCACATTTACTGTGTTCATCAGCTATATTACACGAGTCACAGAAGTTAACATACTTAGTCTGTACGTCAGAAATTACAAATAAGCAATAAATATCAAAGGTTGTTTATGCAAGTTTTTCAGACACCTTTCTATGCACATGTGTTGCAAACCAAAGATTCATTAACCTTCCTATGACATTTGGGGTCTTATAAGACCTCAGCAGATCTTTGAGCTTTGGTAACTGTTTACTGTTGTGTACTTTTTAATGCCATTTTGTGACTTTTATTTATCTAATACAAAGCACAAAACCTTCAGTGATTATAAGTTTTGAGTAATTGGTGAGTGTTACATATTTTACCTTGGGGCCTATATGACACCAAAGTTTGGTACTGAGTATACATAAGATTTGAGGGACTTAGAAAGGAATGTTTCACTAATATCCACCAAAATATCTGAAAATATTTGTAATTGTAAGCAAGCATTAAATTTTGCAACTGTAAGACCAAACATTTAGAAGATGCTTACCTGGAAACTTGAACTAATCTAGATCTTCAATTTCTTCTAAATTTGTGCAGTCTCAAATTTGAGCCCATCCTCAAAATACTTGCAGCAGAACGAAAAATTACAGTTACATTTTGCGCCTTGCACCCACTAATTTCTCACCTTGCTTATACAGCATTTCATTAGACTGGTCTGTTTTACCAATTTTCTACAAGTTGACTTAATCTGTTTTTGATTTAGGTTTTAGTGCTTCCTACGTATATTGAATTTCTCTTTCCTGTATGATCAATTGTAGAAGCATTATATGTTCCATTTTCATTTAATTGATTACAGTGCTGTCTTTCATTCTTTGGCATCTGAGAGTTAATTTATAATCCAATGTCAAGTCATTTCGTATTACGTATTTTCTTACATAGTTGTACTGAGAGATTTATTTTGCCAGGGTCAGTCAAAAGTTTGTCCCTTTTAGAGCTACACATAATGTTGGCCTCCATTCCTACGCAAAATGTGCCCCAATGTCAACTGCGTACTGTGATGATGAGGAAAACACATGGCTGATGATGTGTATTTGGCACTGGACCACATTGCTTTATCAGGTGAGCAGTGAACAGAGGTTGATAACCATGCTATTCTGGTGCTCCTATGCCATTATTGGAAAAAGGGATTAAACATGGCAGCAGCAGTCACAGAAGTACACGCAGTTGAAGGTGAGGTAACACAGTGGAGAGCAGCACTACGTGAAAACTGTTCCAGTGTTCCAATGCTGAAAACAGCAGTCTCAAAGACAAGCCAAGGTAAGGATATCCCAAAACCACCAACACTGACACTATCGTCAAAGCTGTGAGAGAGAACCCCAATACCAGTTCACGACAACTGGTAACTGAAGTAGGGTCTTCCCAATCCACCATCACTCATCACCTGCACCAACTTGGTTTCTCCTCCAGGTAAACGTCAAACGGATTGCCACGAATTGAGCAGGAGGAACAATGTGTCACTCTCTGTCACAGAATTCTGTCAAATCCACAGTATGATAGGTTTTGGTGTTGTATTGTCACACATGATGAAAAGTGGATATTCCTACATTATCCTACTACTGGGAACCCAATGCCTGAGGCCATGCCAGGAAGAACAGCCAGTGGAGCAAGGAGGGTGGTTTGAGAGGAAAGCTATGCTGTACATTTGGTGGACTTAAACTAACACAAGGGGTATGCTGCACAGACCTGAAACTTTATTAGCTTCAGGAATATTTTATGTACCACACAATGATGGAACATAAACAGATCACTAATGCAGAAACTTTGGGAAGCCTGCAAAGAGGGCAATTTACCTGTAATGTTCAACATACAGTTCTCATTGGGAAAAGGAATCAACAAGATTATTTTTTCCCTATGGTACCAAAACCACCTGGATAAAAAATGGGCTAAAACAAGGAATGTAAATACAAAAATCTCAGCCAACAGCCTTGGCAAAACGCCAAAATGAATGATCACAGTTTGACCATTTCCATACTTTTTTTTTTTCTATAGAAGTACGATTTTGTTCAATAAATTGCATACCTGAATTTACTACAGGCTTCAACAAATCTTGATTTTATTTTACTGATAGAATAAATATCCCATTGTAAAAGGCTCTGTTTCTCAGTCTGGGAGTTCAGATGTGTTACAAATGTAGGAGAAGGCATTGAACTTCTCTATTCCAGCAAGTAACATATGACTAATTTCTTGGGAACAGAAGGATGGATAAGTGGAAGGAAAAACAAACTTCAGACAATGTAAAGTTTGCAGTAAAATTTCTGAGGACCTCCAACTGGGCATATCTGTACCTCAAACTAGACAGTGGTCAATGGAATGTTATTCAGGCACCATATGTAGCAAAGAAGCCTTGACAAAGGAATAATCAAATGAACCCAAATGGGAAGCAACAAAAAGTTTATCAGAGATTTGTTAGGGGGAAAGAGACCAGAATATATGGATTATATGTGCTTACACTAGGAATCTTAGTTAGAGTGTTAACTAATGGAGCTGAATTATGCAAGGCTTTTAAGCTTATTTGCTTTCTGGGTCAATATGATTGGAATGCAGAATGAGACCACATTATGAACATTGAATTGGCCAAATAAAATTACTTCCAATGATGAAACGTGAGTTCCGATAATATCAATCATTTTCAAAGAAATATTTTTAAATCAAAGGCTATGAATAAGTTAAATGAGTTATGAATAATAAAACAGAAAAGACGCATAGTGCACTGTCTGAAGAATATGAAATTTTCATGTACCAAAACTGTTAAAAACTAAATAACAAAATATTTTACTGAATAAAAGAAATGTATGTTATTGTGTTTACACAGATCTTAAATAGTTCTTAAAACCTACAGAAAGAAAGACATCAGAATGCAAACAAATGATAAACTGTTCCAAGATTATGACAGACAAATCAATAAAATGATATGGAAGAAGAATTAGAAAGTTCTGAAGTTCAGAACTGATAAAGACTCATAGATATAACAACACAGTTATTCTTGGTATATAAGGCTTTTATTTTATTGTACAGATAATTTACTTTTATGAATTCAATTTTATACTGAATAATTTTTAGTGTGGTCATAAACAGTTTGCCATCAAATTCGGACTTTTCAGAAATTATGGTCAACTTTCAAAAAGCTACACTGCAAACAAATTTTCATGTCATCAGTGAAAACCTTGAAAACAGCATTGACAGTCTTTTCAATATTATAAATAGTTAACGGGAATTATTGAGGATTCCTCAATAATTCCCGTTAACTATTTATAATACTGAAAGTAATAAGAGGAAGCCATGAAGTCATTAATTATTAATCTTTTCAAGGACTGGAACATATACAAACAGTAAAATAATTCATAAAACATGAAGCATATGTTAATATAAATGTATTTGCTCAAGGATAATGCTACATGAAAGAAATGTCAGCACTTGGGGCAAAATAAAATTATTGGTCTTTTATGAGTGTATTGTTAAATAATCAATACAAATTCTTAATTATAGGAACAAAAAAATTACAAACTGCATAACAACATCATGCTGTGCAAATGGAGAGGAAACATATCTGAAAATACAATACCTTGGAATAGATCAGAGCATCGAGTGGCAATTTCCCATAAAATTAAACCCAGAGCATAGACATCTATTTGTTTCAAGGAAGCCTCACAATCCCGCAGATTAACAGCACCTTCTAATATTTCAGGAGCCATATACCTCAAGGTTCCAACCTATTGGACAGACGAAATTCAGTTATTATAAGTAGAAAATATGTACTTACAATGAACTTAAACAATGTATCATTCAGAGCATATTCAATCAATAAATCAGTGAAAATACAAATTTATCCTTCTAATTTTTCATGGATAAAACTACAATCATGAAATTTTTGACCAGAATTTTATTCATTTACATTTTCTGTTAATAACTCAAAAAAATGTGAATGTATGATGAGCATTATCACAACAGGGCTGAATGCAAAATGCATTCAAAAGGACTAAACACAAAATGCATTAAACAGCAACCAATCACAACTAGCTGTAGGTATAAAATTTTACCAGTGGCTTTGATGACAACTTTCACAGAAACATAAATTATGTTTAAATGCCATAAAAAAAAAGCCCTGTGTACAAAACACATATATAGTTTTGAAAATACAATTTCCTATATTTTTGGTATGAGTTTTTAACTGAAAGTTACACAAATACAAGAAATTGTTTCATAAAATAAACCTAGTACTAGCCATGAGCTGATTTATAACTTTTTAAGTTTTCTTTAGTTGAAGAACTCACTTATTTCTCTCCCCTCCCTCCCCCTCCCCCAGAGTATTTTATTTTCTTAAAGATGTTTCTAATCTTTAAGTGACTATCAAGCTTGTTCTCAATGCTTCACTTCACTCCACTCACATTAGTTGTTGACATTGAATGCAATTTAATGATTGATGCTATGATTAACGTATAATCAGATGAATGTTATGGCATCTTTTAAACAATATGTATCCAACATTCTTTTTTAATCTTATTTGTTTTCATTAACCTAAACATTGAATATTGGCATTTTTGAACTTCACTTTTAGTTGGTAAAGTTCGATGAACACTTACCGCATGTGGGGCTTGGCTTTCAATTCATATTTCTGTTATGTGGATGCGGCATGGGGGTTTTTCATTTGCCCACGGGTCCACTTCTTTTTTTTTTTCCGTTGGAATTTATTTTGCCTCATCACCAAATGAGTTTTTTTCCTTTGCTGCATCCTCATTTACTTCAATACTTATTCATAACCCTAGTACTTTCGGTAATACTCCATTGCCGTCTTTGAGGGGACGTTTTGCTCCGACTAGCACGGACCGTGTCAGCTGGGCATTTCGGTGGTTCTCGCGGGCTGCTTCTGTCATCGACTATCGCTTCTTCTTGGGCGTTGTGGCGCCCAGCTGACATGGTCCGAGCTAGTTGGAGCAAAACGTCCCCTCGAAGACGGTAATGGAGTATTACCGAAAGTACTAGGGTTATGAATAAGTATTGAAGTAAATGAGGATGCAGCAAAGGAAAAAAACTCATTTGGTGATGAGGCAAAATAAATTCCAACGGAAAAAAAAAAGTGGACCCGTGGCCAAATGAAAACCCCCATGCCGCATCCACATAACGGAAATATGAATTGAAAGTCAAGCCCCACGTGTGGTAAGTGTTCATCGAACTTTACCAACTAAAAGTGAAGTTCAAAAATGCAAATGCATTAATGCACGTTAAAAATATAACCTCCAATATCGGAAGTAAATTGAAACATTGAATATTGGGTTTATGTTTTTGGCGGGTTCACTGATTAAACCTTTGTTTCTGTTACAGCAGGTTTCTTTTGTAAGCCTTCTGTTGATTTTAAGTTCATAATCCAAAATTTTAATTCGATCCCAGTAGTCTGCATTTGCATATTTCTATCTGTTTTACAACTGCACTGTTCTGGTCTCAATTCTCAATAGCTGCTCCATGTTCCCATGTTCTTTTATCCTATGTTGTTTGTCCAATATTTTTTTTTATTGCAACCCATTATTTGGTAAATGACATTCCTCTTTTCCTGTTTTGTCTCTATTTGCCATATTTATGCCATTCTTTTTGGGCTGTGGTTGCTATCTTTATTTCCAACTTTAAGAATTTGCTTATATTATTGTTCAATGCTTCATAATTACCTATTGGTCACATTTGATTGGCTTATTCTTTATTACAGTACCACATTTTTGTTGATTTGATTTTCCTTCCCTTTTGCTTATGTAATACATGTGTATATTAATTATAATTCTTATGGAATTGCTATTGTCAATCAATTTTTTTTTCCATTTATGTCATTGCATTTTAATGATTTCATTCCATGTATAGCACATTAAGCTCTTTTTATCAAATCTGTTGCTGTATTAATCTTGACCAAATTTGTGTGACAATGTTCATATTGGCAACAGTACATTGAATTTTACCTTTTTTGAAATTACATAAGTGCATAATTCACATTATCTTCCTTTTTTGTGATTTTAGCACTTAGCTGCATCATGGAACTAATCTGATATATACACATCATCATCATTGTCCACCATTATCAATCCACTGCTGGACGAAGGTCTCCCCAAGTTTCCTCCACAACGGTCTGTCTTGTGCGAGTCTCCTCCATGTCACCCCTGCATACTTTCGAATTTCATCCACCCATCTTCCATGTGGTCTTCTTCTGGGTCTTTTCCTGTCCCTTGGAATCCAATCCAAAATTTCGGCTGTCCATCGATGATCTGTCCTTCTGGCAGTATGTCCAGCCCATTGCCATTTCAGGGATTTAACTCTGATCATGATGTCTTCCACTCTTGTCATTTTTCGGATCCACGAGTTACTCTTCTTATCTCCCCTAGTTACACCAAGCATGCACCTCTCCATGCTGCTTTGAGTTGTCTGCAGCCTTTGTATGTCTCTTTTAGTTAAAGTCCACGTCTGTGCACCATACGTAAGCACTGGAAGGATGCATTGATCAAACACTTTTCTTTTAAGACATAATGGCATATTGCTCTTGAAACTTATGCCGTTTCTTACAAAAGCTCTCCAGGCAAGTTTTGTATGCCGATTAATTTCTTCATCAATGTGACCCTCACTTGATATCTGCTGTCCAAGATAAACGTACGTGCCTGTTATCTCCAGCTTTTCTCCATCAATCGATAAATCTTCATTTCTTGTAAAAGCATTGAACATCACTTTTGTCTTCTGAAAGTTCATTTTTAATCCCACTTCTTTACTCTTGTCAGCAAGTTCCTGGATCATACTCTGCAGCTCTGATGGGGTAGTTGCAAAAATGACTACGCCATCAGCAAAACGAAGGTGGGTTAGATAATCTCCATTAATCTTTATCCCCTTGTTTTCCCAGCTCAGCGACTGAAAGACACTATCCAATGTGGCATTAAAGAGCTTTGGAGATATGGTGTCACCTTGTCTCACTCCCTTTCCAATTTTTATGTGTGCTGTATTTTCGAACAGCCAAATCTTTGCACTTGCATTTTCATAGATGTTATTAATAATATTAATGTATGCATCTTCAATACCGCAGGATTTCAGAGCCATTGTAACTGCTGATGGTTTCACCGAATCAAAGGCTTTTCATAATCGATAAAAGCCATGCACAATGGAAGTTCATATTCCCTCGCTCTTTCAATTAGTTCTCTCAGTACGTGGATATGATCTATTGTGCTGTAGCCACTCTTGAATCCAGCTTGTTCTCTCGGTTGAACCATGTCTAGTGTTATCTTCAAGCGGTGTGAAAGAACTTTAGTACAGATTTTATAAACCACTGATAGGAGGCTGATAGGTCTGTAGTTCCCGAGATCCTCAATGTCCCCTTTTTTATGTAGCAAGATCATTGTAGCGGTGTTCCAATCCTCAGGAATCTTCCCTTCATTAAGGCATCGAGTGAAAATTTGGGTGAGTACTGTTTTGATTTCTCCACTTGTTCTTGTATGATGTCTACAGTAATTCCATCTTCTCCTGGAGCTTTCCCCTGCTTCATGTTCTTGATTGCATGTGCAACTTCTGCTGGAAGGACTGGAGGAACTCTGGTACTGGTACCTTTCATGATGTCTGGAGTGTATCCCTTTCATATAATTTGGAGTAGAAATCTTTCACTCTTGTCAAAATTTCTGCCTCTATTTCTTGTTACAGAACCATCTTCTTTTCTCGGTGCCATAATCTGTTTTCTTCCCTTACTGAGATGTCCCTTTGCTATCTTTAGGCTTTGGTTGTTTTCAACTGCTTTCCTCACTAGTTCACAGTTGAATTTTCTTACGTCTTCAGTGATACTTTTTCTTACTGTCTTGCATAGCTCTATATATTCCACTTTGGAAGTCACATCTTATTTAGTTATCCTCATCTCTCTTCTTTTTTGCATCAACATTTTGGTTTTTCCTGATAATTTGTTCATACGCAACTTGTTCTTAGACCCAGCTAATTTAGTTGCTGTTTCCATAAGAGCTTTGGTTACTTTTCTGTTAACTTCAGAAATATCAACTTCTTCCGATGTTAGGCCTTCTAAAGCAGAGAATCTGTTCTTCAGTTCCAACTTGAAGGTATTATGGTGTTTTTTAAGGTTGGTTATGTCAATACATTTTGTTTGTCTTATGAGCTTGCCACATTCAAGTTTAATGTTGAGGTGCATCTTACATCTCACCAATCTATGGTCACTACCTGTGTTGAACTTGTTTAGCACACTGCAGTCTTCAATGACAAATTTTTTGTTACACATAATAAAATCAATTTCACTTGTCGTCCCATTTGGATGTCTCCATGTCCATTTCTGTCTGGCTTTTTTTGAAGAAGGAGTTCAAGATGAAAAACCCTTCTGCCTCTACAAACTCAACGAGAATATTTCCACGCTGGTTTCTGTTTCCGTGACCAAATTTACCTACAGATGTTTCATTCTGTTGCCGTTACGCTATTTTTGCATTGAAATCTCCCATAATTATCTTCAAGTGCTGCTTACCTTTATTATTTAGATGACGAATTTCCTCATAAAATTCTTCAATTTCTTCTTCAGGATGACTTGTGGTGGGTGCATAAGTTTGAATAATTTGAGCCTGATATCTTTTCGAGAGTTGGATAATGAGTCGTGCAGCTCTGTCAGAGGAACTTTCAACTTCTACAACTTTATCCTTCAGTTTCTTGTTTATTATAAATCCAACACCACTAGTTCTGCCAGTATCTGTCCCACGATAGTAGAAGAGATGTCCACTTTTCAGTTCAATGAGATCTTCTCCTTTTCTCCTTACCTCACTTAGCCCGACGATGTCCCACTTGATCCTTTGTAGTTCCTCTTCCAATTCAAGAAGCCTTGAATCAGAAGATAGGGAGCGTCCATTATACGTAGCCAAGGTCAGCATCAGATGGCAGCCTAGTCCGGTCCTCCGGGGATTCTTAGCACCCTCTGCCTTCATGTCGCACTGGCCGCTGCCTTGGCCAGGTACATTCCAGCTGCCGGAGACTGAGGGCCAACCAAGATTTAAGTTTTGGAATCATTTTGGAGGGGTTTGGCCATAACTCACCACGCTGGCCAAGCAGGTTGGTGAGTGTGGGATATCATTTCCTCTGATCCCGATGGTATAGTTATACCGCTATTGGCGGTCATCAGAGCCCCTTTAGTGGGAACAGGATGCACCACGAGAAGGCGGGGTTGACATTTGTCAAGGAGAGGCTGTGATGTTACGCATCACCTGACCTTACATTGGAGTGCTTTGGGTATATACATATAATATATTATATATAAGATTTGTTCTATAAATTGGAAGAAGAGAAGGGTATATGTATAAAATAATATCTGGAAGAAACTTTTTTTGACAATGACTATCCCACTGAGATAGATATTGCAACAAACAATGAGGAGAGAAAAAAATTGTTCTCATTGGATCTTAAGTTTTCAGTAATTTCACAGATCACCAACTACCAAGGCAAACTATTCAATATTGTAACACACCTGTTTGGCATCAATAAAACTCAAACAGCATTTCACCCTTTGGCCTACAGCATAATTGGAAAATGGAAAACAACATGAACTTCTAAAAGGCCAGTACTTAGAAAAAAAAAGTATACTGACTGCTAGACTGAAATCCTCTCATCACTGTTGGGACTTTACACATTCTACAAGAGTAGATATGTTCCAAAACATTCCATGGAATAACTATCAGACACCCACCCAGAAAACATTTTTTCATGTCCCTCAGATCTCCTGATTTCAATACTTCCAGGTTTACCTGACAGCTTAGAACTATCACAGATGATGTCTAATACACACCTTTACAAGATTCAGAGGATTGTAAATAATTTTCTTCTGTAAATACCTAAGCTCTTGAGCACCCAAAGCTTTGTAGGGCATCAAAAACGTCCTTTCAAATAATTTTTCAGACACCCAAAGCACTCCAAGCCTGTTGTTGAACACAAGAATCAGAGTATCCATCAACCACTAGAAGCCTGCATGCCACCCTTAACTTCTGCCATAATTTTAATTTTTCCATGTGTGGCTATATCTATCAGGAAAGGAACAACATCAGAATTTTGGGATTTACACCAGACAGCTCTGAACAATGAATACATGAATGATTGCAGTATGATTATTGTATGCAGGACCATTTTGTCTTAGCAAGTAAAACTACTACACTTATTCTGATACACATTAACCTTAAGATTTCAAAAAATTCTTTTGTATGAGAATATATTTAATACCATTTAATATTATATAATAATGGGTGAATTTCTTCTCTGAATTTAGCAGTTACTGAAAAAAACCAAGACTAAATTTAAAGTTGCATGCACATGGAAGAAGTTACAAATAATACAGAAAATACATACAACTTACATCAGCTAATGAAGTTGTTTCTGCTACTTGTTCTTCCCCATTCTGCAAATATTTGCCCCCACATATTCGAATGGCAAAACCAAAGTCACATAGCATGCATGTTCCATCTGACTTAAGAAGAATATTACGGGATGTCAGGTCTCTGTGAGCGATGCACATCTTCATTTTATCTGAAAAAGATTAAAAGAAAAAAACTTTCTTACCATGATGGCATGCTGAAGTAACTTATTCATTCATATAACACCATGTAAATATGATATTTTTCACAAAGAAGTTGCTGTGCAGTAATATATTGCACCACACATTAATTTTGCAATTTTATTACAGTACGGAGGATGTACATTCCTGACACTAAGTCACAAAACAGCATTAAATCCAGTTTAGCGTAATATAATTAAAATGTGGTAACTCCAAAGTTTCACTCAATAATGTTTGGTATTCCACAAGGTGAGATTCTATCTGACCACAAATTTTTCAAATGCATCCCATATTCATCATCAACTGGTTAAGTTTAATACATAATTAATGATCAGTTAAAATCATTATGACAATCATGTATTAGGTTCTATTAGATCTTTGAAATGATGATTTTTGTTCTTAGGCCATGCATGTTACAGTACAGTTAGCAAGAAAGGTTGTTTTCACAAGCAGTAAAGTCTGGGATGATAAAAAGTTCTGGCGAAAATTTTGGCAATTACCTTTTTTAATGATGTCAGAGCAAAAACAATCTTTAAAAAGATTGTTTTTGCTCAGACGCCATGTCAAATTTTGCTTTGGCAATGGCAAAGCTATTTTAAAAATTAATATAGAACCTTTTAGATGCGATCGTATTTGTGGACTTCCTAAGTTTTGATGCAAACCATCAACCAATATTGCATGACTTATATGAAAATAATTATTAGATGAAAGTTTTATAAGTAATAAAGGGCAATATTTCAACATTTGTAGTTTTTTTACACTGGCCCTTTTAGAACCAAGCTACAGAATAAAAGTAATACCCAATTTTTCAATTTATTTGAAATTTATCCTGCCAATTCTTTGTTTAGAAATGTTGCAGGTAGTAATAATTCAAAATTGAAAATAAGTGTCCATACTTCTTTATTTTAGGATTTGTGATCTATAACATAATATTTTGCTGCTTAAACCTATTGTTTTTGTACTATCATAACACTTTATGTTTTTATGGTTTTTATATTTCCAATGGTGAGTGAAACAAAAATTGGAGACTTCAGATAGCATTTGGCAGAAAAAAAAAACTGAATTTGGCGAACGGGTTGACAAAAACTTTAAAAAAGCTAGAGCAACCGCTGATTATTGATTAATTGTCATCAAGTTTTAGGAAAATATCCTTCAAGCTTTGATGCCCAATTAATTCTTCCCCATTTTAGTTTGTTGAATGAATGCAAGTAAGAGAGCAGCACCACATGTATCATTATTTTTATCATGGGCAAATGCAGATTTAGTGAAGAACTGACAGAGTTTTTTCAACTTGAAAATGTGAAGTTACCAGCATCTCCAATTCTTGCAATTACAGTACAGAAAGAAATACTAACATTTTCCAATGCCCTTTTTTACTAAAAAAATCTGCAATACTCATAAAACTTTTGTTTTTTCCACAAATTTTCTGTTGGTTAATGGGTCTTCCTTCCTCAAGGTTCCCACTCTTCTTCTTGTACAAAAAAATAAGTACTTTTAAAGGATTTTTAAGCACCCTACAAACATATTTTAAGGACTTCAACTGTATATGCAACAATGACATGTGCACAAATATACTTTTACACACCACTTAACAATGAAAATTGAAGTATGTCGATGAAGTTTGCAATACTTTCCCATATAATTTAAGTTTGTGGATGTAATAAATTAGAATTTATGCAATTTAAAAGGCAGTTTTACTGGTCAAATCAGTTTTTCTATCTGATGGAATTATCACATATGCAATAAAGTGTATGTAAATGGAAAAACAACAGTTTGCAAAACAATAGTTAAAAAATACAACTGTCACTTTGGTCATTTTGTCTCAACCATCAAAGACATGCTTGTGAATATTAAATATCAACCTTAACTTTTAGAAAAAGCAGGCACTTATGAAATACCCATAAAATTATCTAACCCTTCAATCTCATACATAAGCAGCACCAAAAACAGATTGAGGCAGAGATTGAATCAACACATAAAAAATTGATAAAAAATTGGAACCAAAAAGAGGGGGAAATAGCCATGATTCAATATTGTATTAAAAATAAAAAAATCCAAAATTTGATAAAATAAACTGATTTTAACTAATAAATCTGAAAAAGAATTAAGATTGTCTAAATCTGTATCTATCGAAAAACTAAAATATAAAGTTTGCAATATTCAAGATCCCATAACCCTTACCAAAGTTTAGAAAAAGATAATTAAAAGTGAGAAAAACTTTTTAAAACAAAAAACAAAATTCTTTACCAAAAATGAATAAAAAATTATATAAAAATGTAAATAAAAAAAATAAAAATACAATAAAATAAATATATATTAAAAAATAAAAAAATAATAAAAATCATGGGAGAAAAATGAAATAATAATCATAACATTGAAAAAATAAAATATGAAGTTATAATTGTGAAATTGAAGTTAATAATACAAATAATTGAGAAACTCATAATCATCCATTAAATTTAAAATTAAATTTATTTCTGATCATTATCAGTTATTAATAATCCTTTAAAATTAAAGTTAAATCAATTTCCGACCAGTATCAAGCAATAATAATCCATTAAATTTAAAATTAAATCAATTTTCCGATCGTTATTGAACCCAATAGAAGAAGACGCTTGATGTGAGAATCTCTCTTTTAGATAAACTAACAACAGCACATGTGCACCCTTGCATCGACATTGCCACTAAAAATTGAGATCAGAACAAATGCTCACTATTTGCAATTCTTTGATATGTGGGTGTGAGCACGTCAGAACAATGATGATAATGCTACGAGATACATTAAAAACCTGGGTTACGAGATATTAAGCCATATTCATGACAGAACTTACTATGTACCTCATGTACCCATATTTCAGATTAAAATTTAAGTAAACAGCAACTTAAAAAATAAAAAAAAAAGTTTATGTGTCAAAAACTTCTTTTAGCATCAATAATGCAACTAACCACATGGTTTTAAGCTAAGTTAAATTTAAATTTATTAATAGTAACAAAAACAATATTTTCCTTAAACCAAATATTATTTTGATTAGAGTATAACAAATTATTAATATTTGATCCTTTTAAATACAAATATTTTTAATATCAAACAAAAGCGAGTTACACGCGGTTCGTATCACGAATCGGCAAAAAAAAAAAAAAAAAAGTGTTAGTCCTACAATGAACATAGGGTGAGTATATGTGCATTTCACACATAAATTTACTTGCAAAGTTAAATTCCTGTAAGCACGTTAAATTAGCTTAAAAACTGCTTTTAGGCGTCTTTGACTTCATATCACCGAGTCAAAGACAACAATATGTCTTTGACTTCATATCATTAAAGCTATAAGTTCAAGATCTGAATTTTGCACATAATCATCTCATGGTTTAAACTGTGAAACTAGTCAAACTCTCAAGTTTGAGGTTTCAATTTTGCACTTAATTTTCTCATGGTACAACTGAATAATTGATATTTATTTACATACACAAAAAGGGGAATACAAAAGGGAAATATCAGTACGAAGAGATGGTGATGGGGCTTGCTGGGTAGAATCTAATGGATATGTTTAATTCAGCCCATGGTTTTTCATTTTTTTTGCCAAATTACTCATCTCATGCTGCCTCATGCTTTACGTTGGGCTTTCAGCAGATGTCATGTGATATCACCATCAACATAGTCAACCAGAAGCTCTAGGTGCCACATCGTAACTTTTGGATTTCATGCAGCCAGTTAAAATATAAGTACTTTTTAAGCACTTTTTGCCATTTTCAGCAAAAAATAAGGACTTTTAAGCAGCCCAACAATTAAAAAAAAAAAGCACTTTTAAAGATTTATAAGGACCATGGGTAGCCTGTTCCTGCACTTTAAACTTTTAATGTTAAAAAACCAGGTCACATGTAAGTACATTTTCATTAGCTTGTTTTAGATACATTCTGCTGTCCTAAAAGATCCCTTTTGAACTACTCAGCCTTTTTTATTCT
Organism: Macrothele yani; assembly: GCA_039090855.1. Lineage (NCBI taxonomy): Eukaryota > Metazoa > Arthropoda > Arachnida > Araneae > Macrothelidae > Macrothele > Macrothele yani. The sequence goes on along the minus strand of CM076994.1, from coordinate 5,866,511 downwards.
ATTGTTAATCAGAGGACCATTTAATGCTACATTCTTAGAAAACTGGTGCATTGCCCTTAGAAATAAGACGCATAGCCCTATCCTTGTTCTGTACTAAAAATAATAATAACTTACGTTATGCATGAAATTGGTGATGTAAAAATTTTATGTGATTTTAGAATTTGAACACAAAAAATTATGTCATAATACATCTGTTATTGTGATTGAAAAAAAAATACATTAATAGAAGTGGCAATTCCATGGAATGGCAGAGTTGAAGGAAAAGAATTAGGAAAGATTAGAAAATACCGAAATTTGTGAATTGAAATTCAACACCTCTGCGAGAAAACAGCAACAGTTCATACCTTTGGAACAATTAAAAAACAAAAAACTGAAGAAACATCTTTGAAGGATTGGAACTGATGAAAGTTAACATCACAGTTGAAAAAAAGCACCAATATACTTGAAACTTTCCCTATCATTCAAAGATTCCTCACGGATTCTTAGATTCCTGGATAGAATCTGAATCACTGATGGACAAAACCCAGTCAAATCTGGAGAATTGTGAATATGACAAGTAACAATTTTTGGTGTCTGTTATTCATTGAAGATACAACACTCATAAACCATTTCTCTTTGTCGTTTTTGAAAGTGAAATGACAGTGCCTGACTACACAGAAAATGGTACTGGTTCTCAATACAAATGCTACACATGGCAATGCTCATAAAACTCCAAACATGTAAAACTACATGATGCACATTAGGGTGGAGCGAAAAACAATTTTTTTTAAAATTTGAAACGTCACCATGTGCAATAGTTGCAATTTTATTACTGAAATGACCCTCCCCCCCCCAAAAAAATATGGATGATATTATTTGATATCATATAGGCTTCCCCAAGAACCTTAAGTTTGAAAGTTATAGGAAAACATGTTTTAAAGACACCCGCTTTCTCCATTTTGTAAATATAAAAAAATACTGTGTCACCATGTTATTTAATATCACATTTGAGTGTATATACATGGGTAAAAATTCAGCAGACGTGAGTTAATTTCTTAGGCTTCCTCAAAGAGCTCACACTTTGTCATATTTCTACGAAAATGGCATAAGTTATGTAAATATGATAGGCACCAGCCTTACCTAGTAGCATAACTTGAGGAGTGAGTTTATTTCACTTGGAAATCAGACTTTTTTCCAAAACTTGGCATCAGCTTCCTATCCAAAATTTTTGCTCTGATGAATCCATATCTTGCAAAAATGCCGCACACATGAGCAGAAGAATCTGTTACAATCTTAACTATCCTCTCTACTGCCTGAGAATGGCAGGGTATTTTTGTAAATTCGTGGCAAGAACTTGGATATTTATCCGACTGTAGTAATTCCAAAAGCTCATCGTCTTTCAATTTCCGTGTGATGGGAGGCTCAGTCACAATACATTCTTGCCAGTCGATTAGGTCGATGTAATCATTGCTCTGGAAATTCAGGTTAGGAATCCGAAACGTCCTAATGGTAGTTGTTTGTTCGGAAGATTTCCTGGCCTTCATGATGCGTCGAACAGCAAGCTCACGGACATACCTTCTGTCGTCAAACAACATTGCAGCGAGCAAGTTTTCTGCATGGGCAAAATATGCGTTGTCTTGGACGACTCTTTTTACAAGATCCTTTAAATTATCTGGAAGATACTGAAATTGAGATATAAAAAGCTGCAAATTTCTTGGACCATCTGTACAGGTACCATTACATTTTATCGTGAACCACGCTGGTGCATATACTTTCATTATGAAGGTGGCTAATGAGACAAGTTTTGGTGTTGGATCACTAGTTCCAACATACAAATGCAGAATGCGATTTGGGAGGGTCAGCCAATGGTAATGTGCAAGTGCTCCAGGGTTCCGATTTGCCAGATCTTGTGGGCAATCACCTGCAGAGATTGCCTTACAAATTTCCCACAAATAAAGTTGATCCGAGCTAAGATCTCCATAGTTAATGTCGGATTGCATAGTTAATGTCGGATTGAAGCGAAAATTCAATTTTCTGCAAATTAACGATTGGAAGGTTTGTGCACGTCTTCAGACGCTTTCCAATCAATCCACTAAATCCTCTTGGACCTGATGTTTTCCTGCCGAGTGCTTCAGTGAGGTGGCGTAAAGGCAGTTCATTAAAATGTTGACATATAATCCAGTGTACGGGAGAATTGAGCTTCTCTTAAAGGCGCCTAATTATGCCTGCATTTGTGCCGGTATTAGTCACTTCGAATAAAGATTAACTCCAACAAGTCAAAGGCCTTCTGGTCCAATAAGCTGAAGATACTGTTGGAAATGTCCTTTGCACTCTTGCTCTTCGGGGCAAAATGCTCCAAATAGACCGAACCCGGTTCTTCAACAAGTGTAATATGCTCCTCCCATTCTTTTCGCTTGTACCACTTGCCATCATCTGTCTGTGTATTCGTAAGAGTTTCATCCCTTCTTCCGTCTGTAAATAGAGCTACAATCTTGCGATCAGTCAAGTTTATCTCATCTTGAATTGTTTGACGGGTCTTTTTCCTGTTTCGTCGTACTTTATGCCGGTCAATAACAGATACATTACATTCTTTTGACTGAACCGGTTCTCTTACATCATGAAGCAACGCCAACACAAGATCAGCTACCGCTCGATCGCTGATGACTCACCTATCGCACTTTCTAGAAAATGCAGACAGTGTCATTTGACACCTAGGTTTTGAAGAGCGACGTGGAGTGGAATCGTAATCCTTCTCCGAGGCCAACAAATGACTAGGACATAGCTCGTCTGGTTTTCCTGCAGAATTAGTATTTGTATCCTCTTCTGAAGGATCACCCTCGACTCGCAGGGCCGATTTCAGCGATGCAGTTTTCTGTAATTTCCTACGGACATGCTCTTCCCTATCACTCTTTCGAGCTAATCTTTTCTTCAGTACACTGGTGGTTTTTGCATCAAGCCCACCTACTATCTATCATTCTTCTGTTTGTTCTCTGGTCCATTAGAAAGTCTCGCTCTTTCACGGGTACCTTTTTGCAGGCTGTATTTTCAGATTCTAAAACATTTGCACTTGCATGAGCATATGTCAAAGATACCTTGCGAATCTGCACGAAAGTGTTCAACCTTCTTTCAGTAGGTTTCATCCAGTCTTACAGCGTTTTTTTTTCAGCTTTTGGATTTCAGTGTTGTATGCGGTAATACGCCTTACAACTGATTTGTGGAACGATGTCGGAAGAGATGCTTTCTTCCATATACTTAGCACTTTGCCCGCGACAATACTTACTATTTCTACTGCAGCAGACTCATAATTTGCACCTTCCTGCCTAAAAGTATTCCTCACAAGGTAGTAATGGCACATTACATCTTCGTACGTAGACAACACATTTTCATGCATCTCCTTATAACTCCCAAGAATAGGGCAATCAGCTTTATTTCTTGTTTCAGCCATCTTAAGTAGTAAAACAATAAAACGAAAATGCTGGTACGCTCCAATCAACGTCACTAGGAGTGAAACAAACTGTTGCATCATTATGACGCAAATCTGCCAACACTCTCTCCCAAAAGGATCTGTGCGACTGTGATGAGACGACTCAGCGAGTTCGCAAAGAGAGCTCCGCTGTGAGGGAGGGGGTGGGGTGAGGTGAAGAAGGTAACAAAAACAAAGGAGAGCGCAAAACAGCAAGCTATGCTTCTGAAAATCAACACGAGGTTTCCAGAAAGTATTAGAGGGGGTTAATTTTAAGCCTAAATTGGTAACAATAAGGCTGCTGTCGAACTTAATGCTTACGCAACTTATCATGCCATTTTTAGAGCAAATTACATATTTTAAGGGATCTGGGGAAGCCTAAGAAATTAACTCATGTCTGATGAATTTTTACCCGTGTTTGTACACTCAAAGGTGATATTAAATAACATGGTGACACAGTATTTTTTTTTATATTTCAAAATGGTGAAAGCGGGTATTTTTAAACCATTTTTGCCTATAACTTTCAAACTTCGAGGTTCTTGGGGAAGCCTAAGATATCGAATAATGTCATATCGCAACTATTGCACATGGTGACTTTTGAAATTTAAAAAAAAAGTGTTTTTCGCTCCACCCAATGCACATACTCTGAATACAGTTTTATGCAAGAGCAATGTTATTCTTCACATGCACAAATTCACCTGCTGTTTAGCATCTATCCAACAAATTTGTGTTGCTCATGATGTTGAAATAGGAAATGGTAGTAGAGTGAACATGGCTGAGTCCATAACAGAAGAAAAGAGATGAGGGTGTTTGGTGAAAACCATTATAATAGAAAGGTGTTAAGTTCTCTTCATGACACAATCAAAGAACAAGTTATCAAGCAACACTGCAACTAAAGACGAGTGTGAAAAAGTGCAAATTGTTGCGATGTGTTACAAACTTTAAGAATGCCTAGAATTTTTCAATTATTTCACATTACACAGAGGTAACATGGCAGAAAATTTATTGTGATAAAATTGCAGGTCATCATAAGGAAGAAATTATTGAAAAATCTTACAATTTTCGAGGTGAGAAGGATGAAACTACATACAGTGAGGTTTACCGGATGCTGCTAGCTCTTGCATTAAATCCATTAAAAACCTTACAATCAAACTAATACAAAATAAATTAACATTTTTCTCACAATACCTACTTTTCCTATTATCTTATGAAACAGGTATTTTTCAACTCTTGACCTGCCATTTTTTTTTCTTTTTTTAAGGTACCACTAACGTCTGTGTGTATGTACTTACACAGTTCTGTCAGTGTATTAACAAAGCAGAAAATTAATATGAGACTGAAAGCAGAAAATTAATATAGATACTAATGCCTGCAAATGTAGTTGAACAATGTGGAAAACATTTTGGAATTATCTATCAACTGGGGAATGCATTCCTGTAACACATAAACACCTCTTACTTGCATTTTACACATACAAAAGGGTTGAACACATTTACTATTACAATTTTGTGCAACACATTGCTAATCATTACTGAATCTCAAATCTGCTAAAACATGATTACTACAGACTAATTATAATCAAAGCAACCCAGGTTCTCACATTGAATGCCTCGTAATTTATTTCAAAATCTGACAGAAATTTTCTGCCATGTTACCTCCACATAATGCCAAATGGCTGAAAGCTTATAGGCAATCTTAAAATTTGTAACTTACCGTAAATTAATTTTACGTTGGAATATATTATATTTTATTAAATCTATGCCTTAACTATTACTTTTAATTAGAACACTGCAACCAATTCATCCTTCTCAAAAAAAAAAAGTATTTCACCAGAATGATAATATGATGCACATGCCAATAAAGTAAAGACAGTAACAAAGATATCCCATTTTCAGTTCTCACCTCCTTTTCTTGTTTCTGAGTGCAAATGTGAGAGTCCTTGGGTTATGGATAAAGCCATTTTGCATAATCTTGCCCAGTCAAAAGTATTACTGCACAAAAAATCATGCACACAGCCTAGAGGAGCGTACGATAGTACCAGCAAGTATTCTGGTCTTCCATCAGCTCCTGGTCGTTCCTCAGAGCCTAAGAGAGAGAAATAAGCTTTTGAAGAAAACATGAAAATAATGAAAAACAAAACATTTAATCTGAGGTTAAAATACATACATTCAGTGGTGTAGTTGTGCCAGGGTGCAGCCCAGGTACTTGCACCTTTTGCAATTTTTTAAGATCACAAAAGGTATCACAAGATGAGCACGAGGAAGAGAGGGAAGTGTGAAAGCTCTTCTGACAGGGCGAGTGTTGTTTTCATATGAGTGATTCAATGATTTTTTCTTAAATTTCATCTTCCTGGATACTTATAAGCAGCTGAGGTATTTATTAGTCATTATTATATGTTAACTGTGTGTAACTAGTTATATAATAACTAGATGAAAGCCAATGCATAATGACGGGGGAAAATAAAATTTATTGTGGAATTAACTTTTTTACGGGTCTTATAGAGGTTATTATTCAAAAAAGTTGGTGGTCAAATTTTTGAACTAAACCCTAGTTCGTCATCAGGACTACGTCACTGGAGTAGTTGCTGCCACTCAGTTGGAAGAGTCCAACCGCAATTATCGTTAATTGTTGTACTTCTTCTTCTTGCTATTTCGATCCCTTCTTCTAGTTTCCTCTTTACTAAGTTTGACTGGTGGTCGATTATTCTTACTGAGTCCCAATTTATGGAGAGTCCACTTGCTTGTATATGTCTGTCTAGCCCTGTTTTGTTACTAATGTTCCTAATAGCTGCTTGGTGTTCTTTCATTCAGACTTTAATACTTCTCCCTGTTTCTCCTATATAGCTCAGTCCGCAGTTGCAGTCGATGCAATATATTACTCCTTTTTGCAATTGGATGTCCACTTCTTTCTGCTTTAAAGCTGGCAGTAATTTCTTTAATTTGTTATTTAGATCTGGAGCAAGCCTGATATTATATTTTGCTCCGATCTTCTTCAGTTCTTCAAAAAGTCCCTTATAATACGTAATTTTGCTGGTGAATTTGAAGTTGTTTATTTCCTGCTTCTTTTTTGGCACTTATCTAAATATTTTCTTAACATATGGGGAGGGGTAATTGTTTTCTGCCAATATTTCTTTTAATTCTTCTTTGTGAAGATCTTTTTGAGTAAATGAATCTCGCTGCATTCGATTTAATATAATCAGGGTGGAATGAGCAGAAGTCTAACATCTTCCCTGTGTTGGTGGGTTTTCTAAAAGCTGAGTGAATATTCTACCCTCTCTTGAGATCAAGGTTAAATCAAGGAAATTTATGCTATGGTCTTTTTGCAGCTCCAGGGTGTACTGCAAGGTATTTTCTAGTAAGTTAAATTCTGCCAGAATCTGAGAGGGTAGAGATTGGTCCACAGTATCTACTATAATTAGGACATCATCCATGCATCTTACATAGAGAGCAAATATTGAGGGTTGTATAAGGATTATGATACAGAAATTATTGACATTTATTTATTGAGTTTTTGAGTTCTACATCAATAGATGGTGATGTTGGCTCACAGCTTTCTGAAGATTTCCCAAGCAGTTGGTTATGGAATTTGATACAATGGTCTATCTGTTTGTTATGTGTTTTGTAAAACCTTTAATCCCCATTTCGTCAACACTTCCTTGTACACAACATTTTTTGTATACACTGACTGTGAACCCTGTATCAATTTTCCATGTTCTTTTCCGTGAACTATTTTCATCTTGACGTCGTCAGATCATTGTACTCTTGACATTGCCACATACAGATGGCTAAACACCGGTTCAGGTAGTGAACCAACATTCTTGATGTAAAGTTTTTCGTAGCCGCCCCGGTGGTGCAGTGGTCTAAGCGATGGCCTCTTATCATTCGTCCAAAAGAGGTCCCGGTTCGAATTCCCATGAGGCATGGATGTTGTGTTTGTCTTACGGCACTGGTTCTCTCCCTTTCCTGAAACCAGTGACTCTAAATTAGGTGCGGGCGACTGTTTATAGCCCACTGAGTTGCTCACGGTGGTCGTTAAACCTCCAACTAAAAAGTTTTTGTATCCTTAGAGTTGACTGTGTGACGGTAACACATCTCTGACGTCATGTGAGAATGATGTGGATTAGATGACATCACACCAGAAGCTGTGTTCTTTGTTGCTATGACAACAAAACAAAATGGTATACGCGTGGACTGTGTGTGTGTGTAGGTGATGACGTCACCTACATGAAAAGCTAAGCGTGACGTCACAAACATTTGTTTTTTGGTTGTTGCTATGACGACTTAAAAAGTGGCATGGAGGAGGAGGGCTCTAGCAAATTATATATTAGGATAACAACTACAACAACAACAACAACAATAATAATAATAATAATAATGTTAACAATTATGACACCATATTGTGTAGCTTAATGTTTACTACTAGTACTTTACGTCATTGTGATGCAGTTAATAAAGTGCCCCAGTACTACAGTATTTATTTTATGACTGCATACATTGCATACTGAAATGGTGTTCAAAATGCAATACAAGATTATTTTTATCAGTTACAAAAACTGATTAATGTGAATTATGGAGGATAAATTTTTGGTATATTACCTCACAAATTTTTGATCTATATGCTAGATCATCGTCAGAAGTTCCTTATGTCTTACTTCTTCTATGGGTCTGGTAACCATGACTGGTGGATTTGTCATCCAGCATGGTCGTTGTTATTGAGACTTTGTGCCCAGGAAATTTCCAGTGATTCTAATTTTTGGATAATGGAGTACGGATTCTAATTTTCAGAAAATTATGTAGCACATGCAACAAACTGGCCACAAGATGGACTGGAACTCCTTAAAAGTTAACAAGCATCAAACCCACTCAATTAACCAAAAGCTGAGTTGAACACATCTGTGAAAGAAGTAAGATGTAGGAACTCTTGATGACGATCTAGTGCATAGATCAAAAATTTGAGAAGTAATGTGACTGAAAATTTATCCTCTATAATTCCTGTTAATAGGTTTTTTGTTACTGACAGTAATTACAGGAAGCCATGAAGTAATTAATTACCAGATTTTTTTATGTTTATGAGTACAGAAAAAAATATTAAAACGAAACAAGCAAACAAAAAATAAAAACTGACATGCAACATTTTGCCATGCATTTTTTTTTAAGTCTCCATTGTTTTTGTTTCAAAATGGATTTATGAAAAACTGACACTAAGGAGGAGAAATTTACTTCACTGAGGAAAAAAAAATATTTTTACTGAGACAGCAGCACAGTTTTCACTACATTTTTTTTTATTTTACCTACATACACAAAAAGAAACATGTGAACAAAATTTTAAAAGCCCATTAATTTAACATCCAATGAAACAGCTTAGTAGAGGTAGCGACACATGAATATAAAAGGAATACAGTCGAGCCTATATATACTGAAGTTGAAGAGACAGTTAAAAACATTCAATATATGTGAACTTCATTATAATCAAACAGATAAAAAAGGGCTTCTTGGCATATTATGTATACATATGCGTGCATGTGTGTGAGGTGAAAAATATAAAATAGCCAATCAAAAACTGCTTATCAATTAATTGAAGGTAAATCATGCTTGTTGATTAAAAACTATAGTTAGATATAAAAATGTGAATGAGATCTGCAACAAGAAAAAGTTAATGCAAAAATGCAAGTAATTAAAAAAAACCCTGAGATTTCACCTGTTACATTTGTTTTGCTGTTGACACATTACATCAAAAATAAAATATGAGTTAATCATTGGTTGTTCTGTGTGCTTGTTGTGATAGCATCTGTCAAATTCTTTTCAACTTCCTCTAATGAAGTGGTTGAAATGTTCGTACATGCAAAATAAACTAAGAATTTCTAAACTTTCAATAGAAAGCATGTTTCAAAATGTTTTCTTTTCTATGGTGATTTCTACTACACCACAGAAAATGAAACATCAGTTGACTGACCATCGTGACACTTGCCCTGAATGCTCTTCACAGTGTCCACATGAGTGATTAGTGGCTCTACTAGGAGCACCTCATCAGTATTTGCATAATCTTGAAAAGAAACATCAGAAGCAATGACTCCTTTTTATTTCAGATGACTCCAAGTTTCATTATTTTTATCACCTTCATTTCCTGTACTTTCAATCTCATTTGGAGATTCCCCTTCATTGTTCACATGAAAGAGAAAGACTTCCAAAACTGGCGCCCTTCCAGCAGTTTTGAAACTGCTTTCCAAGCACAGCTTAACTTATCATGTGCCATTCCACTGTCAATAACTGTTGACTGGAAGATTGAAGAGAATTAATAATGTATGTTCCCTGACCTTGTATAACCTTCAGCAGTTTTTTTCCGGAGCTTCCATCAAAATCTGCTTCCCTGGTTTGAAATATTCAGGTACTTCTCATACCACAAAAGATGGCTTTCTCCCACTGACAGTGAAAACCATGATATGATATCATATGAATAAGAGAGAGAGGGAGATTGCTAACTAAATCTTTGAAATTGTACCAAAAATTTTTTTAGTTCCATTTTAAAAGGAAAAGAACATTATAAAGAATGTAACTTCTAACAAAGTATCTAACCCTTTCACTACCACTGCATAATGTATAATTTCTTAGCAATTTCTGCCCTGTATAACGTAATTGGTTGTACAAAAAGGATTGAGATACATACATAAATCTTGAGCTTAATCTTTCTGTGAAAAAGGGGGAAAATGAAAAAAGAAAAACAGCAAAGAAAAAAATTGAAGCAATGGATTTTCCTCTTGGCCTCAAAAACTCTTAAAGAATAATCATAATATCAAATATCAGAATGAGGAAGAAAATTTGTAATTACCTATTACTAGATATGTGATAAGTTACTGAATGTATCTAATTTGATTTATTGCTTCTTAGCACAGAGTAAAGGACCTGTGCATCACTTCATGGCAAAACATTCAGCCATTTCTATTTATATTTTTGAACTTTTCCTATCACAAGAGCTCTAGCTCTTTGCCTGAATATTAATGGTTTTTAAACATTCCAAGTGATTTGCCAACACTTTCACAAACAATCACATTTCTGTTTGGCAAAAACTTGTAAGATATAAGAGCTCAGATAACTTCCCTTTCAAAGAATCACAACATTCACCTCGATGGAATCTATACCATAAAAATGAAGGTTAGAAAACAACAACATAGGTTCTGAACTTATAAAAGTGAGAAGCACATTAACAGTAACAGCAAGATGATGAAAGAAATGTGAATCACAAAGACATAAAAAGTAAGTAAGCAAAAAGCAAATGCCAACAGAATTGCTATTGGAAATACAGAGTAAGTCAATGAATGACAGCAAAGCAATACAATTAAAAGGAGAGTAACAAGTATGCTGCTGAGAGATGGGGTTAGAAGCAACGAGGAATGGAACTTCAATAATTATTGGACAGATGCCCACAAAAATTAAGAAGCTAATGAAAGAAATGGATGCTTCCAGCCATTAAAGGACTGCAACAATGAGAAATGAATAACAAAAAAAAAAAAAAATGAGATGCTTAGCTTTTGATCAAGTTTGACATCAGATATTACGTGACAGAATGGCTTTATTGGTTGTTGTTATACATTTTTTTAATGAAAATTATTTTTCTGAATTGGTTCTGGTTCAATGACAATGAGATGCAGTTTTTTACATTCAGTGATCTTTGTGGCTAAAGATCAGCAGATGTGCGATTTATAAATTATTCTGTCTTAATGAGTAAGTAATGTTTCAAGGAAGAGGAATTGCAGAATGCTCAGACAGGCAATGAAGTTGATTAAGGAAAATGTTCGGTTTTGCAATAGTGTTTTGACCCATGTGTTGACGGGAGCCCAAACTGCAAACTCACCCAATTATGGCCTGTACTGTTTTTGTGTTTGAGATTATATTTGTCAATGCACTGTTCATCTTCAGGCAAATATGAGGACCAATATATTTTGCTGGAATGAATGTGCTTGATTTTGTAGAAGCACATAAAATATGATTTAGAAATCAAACAGATTAAACATTTTTCACAGGCAGCCAAATCAATTTTTTGGGATAAATCTTTATTGCCTCTTCAATAATTTCAGCATCCAAACCAAGATGATACATTTTCCGGTTTTCTGTCAGGAGGGTTGATTGGCATTTCTAACTAACATTATAACTCCAAAAACAGAGATTCAATGGAATGACTATAAATGGAACCAGGCTGATTATCAGAGGAGTGTACTGGACTTTCTCAGTGGAAATGACCCCCTTTCCCCCACACACATGTAACAATAATGATGGTATGTAAACATACCCTTTCAAAAACAATAGAAGAAATATACTGAACATAGCACACAGAAACCAAGGGTTAACAAAAAAAAATCTTTTAAAAGGGTTACTATTTTGAAACAAATTTCAATTACAATTTTTTTGTATTACATTCACATTAGCAAATTTCAGATATCTAAGAGATTTTAATTTCATTTTTTTTTTTTTGAAATTTTGAATTCTGTCATATGACAAGCTATTATGCCAGCAGGTGAAAACAACTATCTGACACTTGCTCAGTATTTACTTATCCTTCTCTTTTATAAAATCATTCATAAACATGAAGTTAATTTTTGATGCTATATTCTTCAGTAATGCATAAGATACTGCTACTGTTATATTAAAAAAACACCTGGGCTATGTAGTACTCAAATACCTTGGTGCAAAGCAAAGCTGATTAAAAAAAAGAAAGAAAGAAAGAAAAAGAAGTATCATCATATTACAGCTTCATGTCAGAATTTTACTGGGTACATGATCCCTTACAATTTGTCCACTACTGCTGCAGTCAATGCGACATATGTCATGGCTAAGACAGAAAAATGAAATCACATACTGTCCACAACTGCACTGACTTTGTAGAATGTGTAGATGAACAATATATGTTTCTACCTCATACTTGGATGAGACAAAAAATGCTGAAACACTGGAAACTGCATTTTGTGTATTTCTGTAAATAGTGCTGAATAGTTCTTTTATTTACACAGAAAAATTCAAGAAAAATTATTCTTCAGCTTTCTAAGCTCACAGAAGACTAAGTAAAGTAACTGACTGCAGAGATGATCATTATTCGCGATACGAAAAACAAGAGTACACTGCTTGCAGAAGGATAGATAGAAGTTAAGTTGATGGTAGTTGAGAGCACACTTAAGTTACGTATAATAGTTTTTAAGGCAAATATATTTGATGGAGGGGGTCAGAGCCTCGAACATCTCTCTCAATGGCATCCCAGATGTGCTCGATGGGATTGAGGTCAGGTGACCTAGCTGGCCAAGGAAGCGAGGTCACGTCAGTGGAGTGTTCATCCAACCATTCGGATACAACTCGGGAGCAATGGCACGGTGCACTGTCTTGTTGCAGGATGAGGTCTCCAGTGGGATGTTGAAGATGCACAAACGGGAGCAAATGGTCGTCCAGGATATCCCGGTAACGTTGACCTATGAGGGACGATGTCACACGTACCAGGGGTCCCATTTCAGTCCACGTAAACAGTCCCCAGATGAGAATGCCACCCCCACCAGCTTGAAGAGTACCCTGCTGGCAAGAAGGATCCATCGCTTCATGTGGTTGGTGCCGTACTTGTATCCTGCCATCCGCATGTACCAACGTGAATCTCAACTGATCAGTCCAGGCAACATTTTTCTCATGTCTAGGGTCCAGTGGCGATGTTCCTGCGCCCATGCTAATCTTTGCACCCTGTGATGTGCAGTCAGCAGCGGTACCCTCGTGGGACGATGGCTTCTGTACCCCCATAGCGAGGAGATGGTCCTGGATGGTGTGGCTGCTTACACCTTTTTGTGCACCAGCGTTAAATTGCAGAGTGATTTCTTGCACTGTGGCCCGTCTATCCACTGTTACAATGCGAGCTAGCTGACGATGACCCCACTCATCCACACGCTGTTGTCCACGGCAGTTGGCCCTTGCAGGGATGGTTTAACCAGATTCGATGTACTCATGGTGCACCCGTGACACAGTGGCTCGTGAAAATCCCAGTGCCTGCACAACTTCCGAGATGGAGTGACCCATTCGTCAGGCCCCGACAATTTGCCCACTATCAAATGCACGTAGATCCTTCGTCTTACCCATACTGCATCCCGACTCTTACTGATACCAGTCGCATCACTCCTTATATTATCGGATCGCTGCATACGTCATGTTGTTTCCGTTTACAGGGCCTCCCACAGCGCCACATTTGCATAACGCCAGCTGTCTGCAATTCAATTGCTCTTCAGTGTATTTGACATGGAATATAAACTCGGTAGACAAAACATTAGATACAGGTGACGAGCAGTTGACATGGGGATCGACCCATGCAGAGAGCAACAGACCCAAACTGAATGCAGGTGATAAATAGGTAAACAGCCGGGCTTCCAACGGTGCATCACAATTGACGAACATGGGTAAACATGGTGATCTGAGCGACTCTGATCATGGACACATTGTTTGCGCAAGACAAACAGACCATTATGTGGCCCATGTGAAAAGAACCCTAGGGTTCCAGAGGCCAAGGGTATTAAGGAACAACTGTATTGTTCCCGAGGGTAACCAGGTGTACCACACATATAGCATTGATGGAAGTACCAACACCCAGAAAGCAAGCAGTGGCGGACCACATGCCATTGATGATCGGTGTCCACATAGACTATACAGGCTCGTACACTGACTGCTTGGCAATGGTGGCACATATCACATCCAGGTTAAATGTCAGAGGCCCAAACAGTGTCAGTGAGCGACCAGTAAGGTGTACGCTGCATACCCTTATCTATGGGAGCCAACACCCTACTTGAGTGCCGCTGTCGACTGCTCATCATCGAACACCTTGCTTGGTGCATCAAAACTGGACCTCTGGAGAGTGGCATCGCATTATGTGGTCAGATGAATCCCATTTTCAGCTGGACTGAGCTGACAGGATGCGAGTGTGACATTGAAAGCATGAGATTGTGGCTTGTAATGCGAGGTCAGCTCTGTTCAAGGTTGTGGTCGCTCTGTGATGTCTTGGGAAGCCTTGTCATGTGACACATTAGATTCCTTAGTGTGTCTGGAGAGTTTCTTAATCACTGCACACTACCAGCATGTGCTGGCTGATCACCTACGTGCTTTGATGGCCTTCACGAATCCAATGGCCGATAGTCTGTTCCAGCAGGAAAATGCACCACCCCACCGGGCTGCAACCACCTAGGTATGACTCGAGGAACACTCGGAGTTTGGAACCATCCAGTGGCCGGCCAAGGTCCTCGGATTTAAACCCTGTGGAAGTACTTTATACCCAGGGCAAGGCTACCCTGACTATGCAGTTAAAGTTACGAAGTGTGTACTTCCTCTGCATAATATAGTTCCAAAAGTTCATGTTTGAACTTGAACTGAGAGCAAAAAAACCACATGGATATATAGATGTTCTGAACGTTGAATGTACGTACCTTCATTTTTTTAAATGTAAATCCCAGTTTTGGTCATGTCTCTAAAAATACAAATATTTCCATTCTGGCAACATCATTGTCACTTCTGATTTGCTTCAGAGATGCTATAAAGTATACATGGAGGATATTTGCTGCAAACGAGAAGGGGAAATTATGTTAGCCTGAGGGTAAGTGGAGAAATAATGGCTTGGCGGTCTCTAAGCTTGCTCCTTTCTTTGTGGTTACTGTTTTAAAATACTCATTCAGAAACCATTTGTCTGGTGGTCAGCAAGGTTGAGAAGGTGTAGGGGTTGAGAGGGGACGTCGTCATGGAACGCAGGGTTTCCTTTTGTCTTGCCTTAAGCCACCGTTAGGGAGAAGGGTCTGCGACACGTGGTACTCCATTAACAAGCAGAGAAATACTGATACGCAAGAGATATCTTGTCGGTAAATCGGTTTCACAACGTTAACAGTGTAACCGGGTTGGCTTTGCCCCGAGTATAGGATGCAGTGGAATGGAACATCAGATCCACGGATTCTGGACTAATGTCTCAGGCAAAGTTGTGGACAATGCTGCAACAAGCATGGCTAGCACTACCTCCAGCATCTGGTGGAGTTGATGCCTCTGTGTGTCTAGGCTATTATTTGTTCTAGAGGAGGATCAACACGCTATTAGGTAGGTTATGTTTCGTCTATTGGGTGTATATAAGTAGTTGCTGTCAACTGATAATATACTAGTTTTGCCGACAGAAAAGTAAATGCTATTACTATTTAAATAAGCATACACAGGGGGAGGCAGGTGCTGTACAAAGCATTTAACATCGAATGGGATCAAGAAATGCTGTTTCAGTAATTATACTACTCACCAATGTACTTGGGCAGACATGGATGCTCCATAAGAGGAAGACAGTAGATGTCTCTTTCATTATAGAAGTACTGTCGATTTTGGTAAGAAAAGACTTTGACTGCTACTGTGTGATCTTGAAGAAGGCCACGACACACAGATCCATAACGACCATGGCCAACATTTTCCAATAATTTCAGGCTGTTGAGGTCAAACGATGGTGATGGTGGTGGTCCAGTTTCCATGAGATGCAAGGAATCTGAGCTAAGTTTATGGCTGTTACAGAAGAAACGGTAGATGAGAAATACAGCAAGCGCCATGCAAGCGAACACCATCACAGATGCAAGGATAATGGTAGTGTGGGCAGATGTAGGCTTCAGTTCTTGAAAACGAGGATCTTTTTGGTCAAATCCAAATTCAAATTTATTAAAACATTCAAATGTAAAAAGATACAAAAAATTAATATAACAGAAAAAATATACAACTTAAGCATGAAATAATAAACAGATATGCATCAATTCAAACATGCACAACACCAGAATATTCAAAAGTTGCATTACACCCTAATGGTATGTTACATTTATTACATAAATTTTATACTACATATGTAGTATATGTAACATAATTTTATATTACATATATTATGGTCTTGTGAAAGGGTCATCTCATTTAATATTCAATAATGAGTGTCCACTGCTCTGTCTAAGTAAAACTCATTGCTCACTTATTAATCACTGCTACTATGCGTGTGTTGTGGTACTTCATTTAGTGAGGTGATATCATGATGAAATTCAGATGGTACTAATTGTATGTCCTGCTATTGAACATTTATATATGCTTATGTTACGAGTAATATGATTTTTGAATCACATTGTATTCACCTAATCAACAGGTCACAAAAGTATAACATACAAATGAAATTATTTTAAATGCACACAAAAATTTAATGAAGTAAATTAATATGAGAGAGAAGTGAGTTTCTAAACAACCAATAATTTATAAGATCCACTCAAGAAAATTACATATAAATAATATTCATAATAATAAAAGGTGATGTAAACAGCCTAAATCAATGGTAGGAAGGCCATTTCGCGTAATATGGAAAAACCAATAATGCACAAAATTTCACGCATGTTTTATTACAATTACAAGGTTGCTTACCTTTTTCACATTTCACGGCACGCTTTATTCTTTTTGTTGTCATGCTTGGTTTTAGCCTCCGGTGCGGTGTTCTATTTTTTGTCTTCAGGTTCTTTCAAATGTTCTACGAACACTCAAGTCCATGAAGTGCCTTGTTGTCCAGGTTGCAAAATTGTATCCTCCCCCTTCCCCACCCTTCCCACCAGCGTGTAAAACCTAACTTTCGTTTGTAAAAACCCCAATTCTTGAACTCAAAATCTTTTGATATTATCAACGAACATAAACTGCCTATTTACATACATACAAAATGCCGAACGAAAATGTTTAAAACGTATATACAACTATTTACATACGACTCATCTTATTCTTTCAACTCTCCTTCTCAACACCCCATGAACAACCAGAACATTCATTCACCACACCCTAAGCCATTCCAATGCAGACTGCCTCAAGTACTTTCTACCCTCTGCCGGTTTTCTTCAGGAGGTGTTCTAGATGTTTTCTCTTCTGCCACTGCAGCAAGAGTGAGCGATACGCTCGGCTTCCTCGCCCCGCCCCAACGTCATCTACGAAAAACTTCCACCATGGCTCCATCTGTTATTGACTTGAGTGAACTCTTCATTTTCTTCTTCTGTGTTTTCGGTTTTTTTGGTCAATTTTTATTAGTTCTTTCCATTTTTCATTAAGGATATTTGGATCGTTATTATTACAATTTCGATCTCTATTTTTTTCTATTAATACAGACTCTGCAATGCGTAGGTGTGTCTCATTGTGACATGCTTTTATTGTTTTAATATCTTCAAAATTCGGGTATGTCTGGTTATCCAGACACTATTGTATCAGTGCTGTTTTTGCTTCTTTTTTTTTGCCAATTTTTAATACGTTGTTGTAGGCGATGTTTTAA
This sequence comes from Macrothele yani, assembly GCA_039090855.1. Classification (NCBI taxonomy): domain Eukaryota; kingdom Metazoa; phylum Arthropoda; class Arachnida; order Araneae; family Macrothelidae; genus Macrothele; species Macrothele yani. The sequence continues at coordinate 5,848,771 of CM076994.1, read as the reverse complement.
CTGATTTTTAGTACTTCCAATATAGGATATTGGTGGGATTCCACTTATAGGTATTTCATACACACCAGCTTTTTCCAAGATACTACATTTTTCAGTGTTATTAATTATCATATCTCCAATAGTCATTACTTTGTTTCCCATCTGAATTCCATATTTATGGCATAATTTATTGATTTCTGTAGAGATTCCTGGTAGGTAGGGTGTTGCTCCGACATATTGTAATTGTTTTTCCTTTTAGGTGAATATGTATCCTGCATCTTTACTTGTACTTCATAAATCCATTTATTTATCTTTTGTGGAGGGTATCCATAGCTGTATGTGATTTCTTTAATATAATTTAATTTATTTCTTCATTATGAAATTCTTCTTTAGAGGAATGTGTGATAGCTCTTTTAATTAATGTTTTTATGCTACTACATTTCTGTGTGTAAGGGTGTGTTGAGTTATATGGTATCAGAACTGGGACATATATTTGTTTTCTATGCACCTTGTACTGCAGTTGGTTATTTTGCTTGATGATCTTAACATCCAAGTAAGGTAAGATATTTTCTTCTTCATGTTCTACTGTCAATTTAATTGTGGGATAGACATTACTAAGTAAGTTGTTGATTCCAGCTCATCAATTTTCATTCTGGTCATGATGAAGATATCATCTACGTATCTGCAGTAAACCAATGGTGGTTCATCCAATGTACTGATAATTTGTTCATCTACGCTGTTCATAATTACTTCAGCAAACAGGTTTGACAGAGGAGAGCCCATTGGGCCTCCAAAATTTTGTTTGTATATTTTCTCATCATATTTGAGGATATTATTTTCATAGATGTATAATAAAATTGCTTTTAACTCTTGTAGTTGTGTGTTATTAAGAGATTCATCCTGTTGTAATTTTTTATTAGACGAGCGTATCGCTCACTCTTGCTGCAGTGGCAGAAGAGAAAACATCTAGCACACCTCCTGAAGATAACCGGCAGAGGGTAGAAAGTACATGAGGCAGTCTGTGTTGGAATGGCTTAGGGTGTGGTGAATGAATGTTCTGGTTGTTCATGGAGTGTTGAGAAGGAGAGTAGAAAGAATAAGATGAGTCGTATGTAAATAGTTGTACAAACGTTTTAAACATTTTCGTTCGGCATTTTGTATGTATGTAAATAGGCAGTTTATGTTCGTTGATAATATCAAAAGATTTTGAGTTCAAGAATTGGGGTTTTTACAAACGAAAGTTAGGTTTTACACTCTGGTGGGAAGGGTGGGGAAGGGGAGGATACAATTTTGCAACCTGGACAACAAGGCACTTCATGGACTTGAGTGTTCGTAGAACATTTGAAAGAACCTGAAGACAAAAAAATAGAACACCGCACCGGAGGCTAAAACCAAGCATGACAACAAAAAGAATAAAACGTGCAGTGAAATGTGAAAAAGGTAAGCAACCTTGTAATTATTATAATTGCATGCACGTAAATTTAAAAACAACTGTGGCTTCTGCTATAGATGTTTTAACCTAAATTTATGTTTTATTACATATTAAACTTTAGGAATAGTCAGATTTTTAAGATCTTTCAGCTGCATCATCAGCCTTGTTCACACTAAAAAGCAGCTTTTCAAAACTCTTGCAATTCGGATGCACCCTTCAGTATTCCGATAATTTGGAAATCTCTACTGGCAACAGCTAAAGAAACGATGTCAACCATGTGAGTGCTTGCTTTTTAGTGTGAACAAGATTGATGCTGCAGCCAAAAATCTTACAAATCTGAATATTCCTAAAGTTAATACGTAATAAAACATGAGTGAAATTTTCTGCATTATTGGCCTAAATCAAAGTGAAATTTACCAGCAAATGAAAAATACCTATTTAGGGATCTTAATTACGTGTAAAAAAATAATATCATGTGCTTTAACTATCAATTAGAAACATCTAATTACATTTATCACGTCTACAATATGCTTCACTCTTATGGCACAGACATACAGAAAGTGTATGAATTATGGACACACCAGTGCTTTGGACTTAGGAAGCACTAAAACATAAAAAAGATCTTTGAATAAAGCTCAAGTTGAGAAATTGCTTCCCAGTTTCTTAATTCAATTACTAATCAAAAACAATTATTATGGGAATTTTACTAGGAATTTTTTTATTTAAATTGCAAATTTTCGGAGAAAACTCTTCTCCTTCTCTGGGCTGTATTTTTGTTGTCACTTATCACGGTCACTATCGCGGTTACGGTTAACCTTGAAGGTTACAGTTATTTTTAATCAAATCCTGCCAGATGTTAGGCAGGGAAAACCCTTTGTAGTTATTGATGATGGAATTTTTATTTTTCTCAATCTCTGTTCCTTCTTTCAACTTTCTTTTTGAAAATTGCTTTGGAAACTGATGACTTTAAGGGAATTAGTCACAGCATGGATTGGAATTCCCTTAAAGTCATCAGTTTCCAAAGCAATTTTCAAAAAAGAAAGCTGAAAGAAGGAATAGAGATTGAGAAAAATCAAAATTCCATCGTCAATGACTACAAAGGGTTTTCCCTGCCTAACATCTGGCAGGATTTGATGAAAAATAACTGTAACCTTCAAGGTTAACCGTAACCGCGATAGTGACGGGAATAAGTGACAACAGAAAGACAGCCCGAAGACGGAGAAGAGTTTTCTTCAAAAATTTGCAATTTAAATAAAAAATTTCCTAGTAAAATTCCCATAATAGTTGTTTTTGATTAGTAAATAAAAAAGATCTTCAAGTAAAAATGTTAATTTTATTTATTTGATGCTGCTTCAAAGTTTTTTAAAATCACCCAGTGATACTAATCTGCCAGAAGTAAACCACTGTTGAACTTCAGCAGCCCTAGGCAAAGACTAAGTAGGTGACTCCTAATGGCACCTTTGACTGAAAAATGTGCATGGTTCTAAATGACTAAAATACTAAATTTCAATCAGATTTGACTAACATTTCCCCCTTAATGACAGGAAACTAAAATTAAAAAAGATGCATATAGGTAATTGAACACAGGAACTGCTACTGCCTGTGGTTATTTGTAAATGTCATTGTATGTTGCTTTCATGATTAGAACTGAATAAAGTTTATGTAGTTCTCTGATAAAGAACAATTTTAGAATTACTAAGTCAAATGATCTGCTGTAGCCTGTAATCAAACATTGGGAACTGTGTCTTTTGTAATCATGTGAAATTAGCAAATCTGAGAAGCTCTACTTTTCAATTAACCCACGAAACTTTTGTACACAATCCTCCTTTGATATTTGATATTACCATTTTATTAATCAACCCTGGGAAATGCGGATGCGCGATGAAAACACACACACACACACAACTTAACTGCAAGGCAAAAAGAGGGGGGGGGGGGGATTGTTTCCATACAGTTTCACTTAATGTAACAGCATCCTTAGATAAATAGTGGTAGGAGAAAAAGTGAAAAGGAGTACGGTACTTTCACTGTAATTTTTCAGTGATTTTCCTTCCTTCCTTTTTTTTTTGAAATACAGATAAAAAAAGTTGAATGATAATAAAAAATCAAAATATGATTAAAATCTGTGGCCCTTAGAAATGGGAGCAATAGGCAATCACCTTGCTTACCTATGCCAAAGGCAACTTAAATGCGAATCAATTCTTCAAAGTATTTTCTGATCAACCCTTATACATCCACTATAGTGGGTCAGGCATTCAGAAAAGTATCCCAACATTCTGAACTTCATATCTTCAACAGCCTCTGCACCTACATAAAAATGATCAGTCATCATGGGCACACATGTTTGCCAATGTCTCAGAGAAACCAAAGATTACACTACTGTAAGATATGGAATATAGATCTCTGTTCACCTCAAGTGCACTGATTGACTGCCATTGAAATGTTCACAAACTTCCTTTCCATAGTTTTAGTCTTAAAATCTTAAATCTCCTTGGGGAAGGGAGGGGGATAACACAGGAAATTGACACATTCTCCAGCACACTTTGCAGAACATGCTGTGATTTTAATGTTCCTGCTGGGCAAACTTTATCCATACCTTCATTCAGAACTTCATATCTTCAACAGCCTCTGCACCTACATAAAAATGATCAGTCATCATGGGCACACATGTTTGCCAATGTCTCAGAGAAACCAAAGATTACACTACTGTAAGATATGGAATATAGATCTCTGTTCACCTCAAGTGCACTGATTGACTGCCATTGAAATGTTCACAAACTTGCTTTCCATAGTTTTAGTCTTAAAATCTTAAATCTCCTTGGGGAAGGGAGGGGGATAACACAGGAAATTGACACATTCTCCAGCACACTTTGCAGAACATGCTGTGATTTTATGTTCCTGCTGGGCAAACTTTATCCATACCTTCATTCAGGGCTCAAAAAATACCACGCTCAAGGTATGTAAATCTAGTCTGGTCTGGGCAACTAAATTTTAAAATAAAAAAATTTGGAAAAAGAAATAATCAGTTTCCAAAGCAATTTTCAAAAAAGAAAGCTGAAAGAAGGAATAGATATTGAGAAAAATCAAAATTCCATCATCAATGACTGCAAAGGATTTTCCCTGCCTAACATCTGGCAGGATTTGATGAAAAATAACCGTAAAAAAAAAAAAAGACAGTCATCATACGTCATGTTTCATTCTACTGCTAATCATCGGGAGTTGTATTATTGTTATGGAGTGCCGAAGACAGAAGAATATATTATTTTAAATTTTACCATGCTCTAAGGCCCAGAAATTGGAACCACATGTAGTTTTGCTGCAAATGTTGTTTATAATCAGTGACGGATTGTGGCAGGCATCCTGATGGAACTAGCCATCAGTGTTTAGTGACAAAGGGTTAAAACTTTAACGAAAGGAACATGGCGGAATCACTAAACTTCTCAAATACCAGTTTCATCATCATAACATTTCATACCAATTTCAGCATCATCATCTTAAAACTTGAGATACATGCTTTCTGTGCATTGAACATTTTGAATACAGACCCTTAAAATGGAAATGCAAAACATGTAAAAAACAAAGTTCATATTTTTTAACTTAAAAAAAAATGGGGGTTCTGATTTGTTATCATAAAAGATAAATTGTCCTGGGCATCCCACTTTTACTACCTGGGCAGGTAAATAATTTCTGTACATGTCCAGCTGGGTATGTAACTTTTCAGATATTTTTCAAGCTCTGCTTTATTACTCTGGTGTAACCCACTACCAGTCTTCAATCCACCATCCTTCCTAACCTGTACCAGCTTGGTTTCTCCTCCTGGTCCCTTCAAATTGTTTCCCCTTAACCGACACTTTACGCTGATGGAACAACATGTAGCACTTTGCCACAGATCCACAGGATGATAGGTTTTGGCATCATATCATCACAGGTGATGAAAAGTGGATAATCCTTCATTATCCTACCACAGGAAAACAATGGCTGAAGCCATGCCAGGAACCATAACCAGTAGGGCAAAGAGGGTAGTTCAAGAAGAGAGCCATGGTGTGCATCTGGTGGAATTGTGAGGGTCCTGTGCACTGGGAACTCATGCCAGGCGGTCAGGCTGTGGACAGGAACCTCTGTGGCGAACAACTACAGCGGGTCCATGACTCATCAATAGGAAGGAAGTGTTGACCTGCAGAATGGTCTGCCAAAAACTACAGGAATTAAAGGAGCTCAGATCCTACCCCATCCTCCATACTGTCCGGACCTTGCCCCATCTGACTACCACGTATTTTGCCCCATGGCCCATTTCCAAAAAGGACAGAACTTCGCTTCAGAGGTGGACATGGAATCTGGCATCAGATAATTTCTGCCCTCGAAACCTGCCTAACGATACCACCATGGGACTGTGGCTGCTGCTCTGGTGAAACATTGGCAAAGGACTGAAGAAAACAATAGCCTGTATATGCAGAATGACGTGAGCATGTATACTTTCTTGCAACATTAAACTTTTTAGCTGCAAATGGGACGAATTTTTAACTCATCCTGCTATCTCCTTAGGCCATACATGCACATTAAGTAAAGAGTTATCAACTTTTGCAAACAGCTGCAAAACAATTGATCTTCAGAGCAGCATCATATGGAAAGTACTTCACTATTTCAGGTCATCACACACTAAAAGTAAAGTAGTACTTCCATCCATTACTCCAATACAAGCTAAGAGCTCTCAACACTATCTCACTAGCCAATGTGTTTGTCTGACACACATAAATAGGCCTCAGCTGCGTAAGTAGAACCCTTACTCCACATTTGCATAAATTAATGCCAATACACATTGGTACACAATGGCAGCCACAACAATTTTCCTCATAAAAAGCATTCTTCTTTTTTAAACTAAGAACTGATTATATCAAAGGTAAGAGTTACAATGTATAGCACCATTCCAATTTTTAAAATGTGATGCTTTCTTGAAATTTAATTTCTTTGCTCTGGTTTTTATGATATCTTAAAATTTTTTGAGCCATTTACCAATGAACACACACACACACACACACACACACACACACACACACACACACACACACACACACACACACACACACCAATAGCCAGGATTTGGGGCACTTATGGCCACAGGTAAAGAATGTGCATTAATGAAAGAAAAAAATTAAAATTCTGTTAATATAAATAATGACAAAAGTTTGAAAAGTAACTCATATAAAAAATTATAATTACAGTTTACTCCAGAACAATATAGTTTTTGTAATGAAAATACCTTATTGCTATTTATAGTGTACATCACAAAAACAAATAACTGTCTAGCATATCTACAAATTAAATGAACCTAAATTTTCACGCCTTCAATTGAACAGATTGATCAGTAACATCATCAAAATTGGTTCCCATACACAAATAATATTGGGGATCATCCCCAAATCCTGGTTTTATCTCTGTCACACACATAACTCACACCCCGTTAACTAATTGTTTAGGTTCACTTCCCACCGGACAACCTCCCTTGTCATTTGAATTCACTCATTCATAATATTATCATATTGAGTACATCAAATTACGAGTTAAATATATTCTACTCAATAGCCTTCTTCACTGTTGAACCAAGCTGATTTAGCTTGGTTCAACAGTGAAGAAAAGGATTAGTATTGTTTTCCATGGCCTTCTAACCATAAGATTTACGATCCACTTCTGGAGAAACAACGATAGTTCATATTGTTGTTAAAATGCAAAATTCAAAAAATATATAAAAATAATGAAAATATTCAAATACAGAAAAAGTTTGTGCTTTCTCACTGCCATTTTGAACTATATAATTACTAATTACTATTTGTTTAACTATCTTGAATGTCATACATCTTTCAATTAGCACTTATGGCAAGAGCCAACTGGCCCTACCATAGTTATTGCTCTGAACACACACTGGCATGGAGGTTGTAACACTTCTACAGTACTGTCACTTTTGCAATAAGCAGCTTCCAATGATTACACTTGCATTCGAAACCAATTCAACAGCTGAAAGAATTTACTGAACTGATAAATTTTCTGACAGGTGTTCGAGCCCGGTCCTGCCAGCCATCTAGTTTGCGGTTTTTCTGGGGTTTTCCGCACACACCCTGGCAGGGCCAGACTTTGGTCAGTCGAGGCCCTGTGCACATCCCATGTTCGAGGTCCCCTCGATCAAAAAGTTTCGGACAACAATTGAAAAGAATATTTCTGGTCAATATTTTGTTGCAAGCAGTTTTTCTACGAGTAATAGCAAATGCATTAAAACACATCCCACATGCTAATAAACTTTATAGCCAATGTGTCTTGTAATACACGAGCATTCACACCAATTGTACTTCCCCGCACCCGCAGAGCTAACAGCTGTAACATTAACTGCTCTGGAATTTTTTTTAGTTTTATAGTATCATTTATGGAAGCAAATAACTATCCTCCCAGAGTTATAATTTAAAACCTCTAGTTTACTATAAATTTAATGGAAATGATGAACTGATAGTAGTTTAAGCTGTAAGACGTAATCCCTCACAAAGTGTTACAGCTGACCACACACACTGTGGGATAAATTATTGCAACAGTCCATGTAAATTATTACAACAGCAGCATTCGAATTACCTGGTCCACTGGCGAGTAAAAACTTTATTGGGACAGCTAATTATTTATGCTACTGGCCCGGATGGCCATTATTTTTTTGTCCGATTTGTTTTGAAATTTACAGGTTTATAAAGAACTGAACCAAATTTCAAAATATTGAGGTTTGTTCATGGCAGTTTTCGAATTTTTGGAAATTCAGATATTTACTACTCAAAATCTGAATATCGGAATTGCAGATCATATTTCAGTTTTATGAAAATTTTGGACTGTAGGAAACCGAGGTCCAAATCAAAATATCTGGATTAAGACAGCACCACTTTTTGCCCAAGTAGCGACCCCAGAGTACGGGTCTTTTATTATGCTTTCCAACTAGAGGATGAAGACCCATTTACGCTCTGGCTTTGCCCATCTGTCTGAATTCTGACCACATGGGAGAACCTCCTGCCTCTCACACAGAAGCAAAGTATTCTATGAAGGTGGCTTTTGGTATGTTGCAAAGTGCTTCATAATTAGTCACTGCACTGTACTCACTGTACTGTATATGTATATATATTCAATTTGATGACTTAAAAAGAAACCTTTTGATTTTTTTTATCAACTTTTTCAAAGTAATTTGGAGGCCCCCGAAATTCTGAGGCCCTGTGCACGTGCAGAAATCAGGCTCTGCACCCCGGGTGTGGGGACGTAAATGCATGGGCGATTCCCTCTTAAGTTAGCCTTGGAATGCACTTAGTCCCTGGTTCCCCTTCCTTGACAGGGTTTACCAGATGAGTGTCGATGCGGTGGTAGTAAAAATACAAGATGCTTGTACTGCTGTCATCTGGTGGCCGGCTCCCACCAGCATTTATTTGTCCCATGATTAAGGATGATGATAATTTTTCATGACAGATTAAATTATAAGTTTCAATCATGCTAACACTGGACACAATTATTCTGCTCCCCTTACCCTGCACATTTTTTTCTGCACTCTTTACAAAATCACTTCTAATATCCTAATTAAACTCATACTTCTTTGACTTTCAATTTACACTACCGTAAAATAGGCCAGGTCTACTGACACTGCTGTTTTGTAAAAGGCATGCTTTATTCTCTGCAATGAGTGCAATCTCCTTCCTAAAAATAGGCATGACAACATACTTTCCTGGCTTTGCTAGTTTTATTGTCTATTGTAAATCCCTATGAGCATCATTTATCACTGTCTCCAAGTAAATAAAATTAGACACATTCTGTAGCACCCCTCACTGATGTATACACACTTGAAAGTGCTTTGCCATTAAAGAGTGAACAATTTCTTTTTTCTAATCCATTCATTGTTTACCTTCATGCAACAACACCCTTTACAGGTCACACATAATTAACTGACAAAGAATGAATGCACTATTAACTCTGTTTTAAGAAGAATTGACTGTTTCAGTCCAAGGACTTGTTAAATGATATACAAATTAAAGGTTTCACTAAAGCCAATGTCCCAGGCTCAGCTGCAAACCTCCACATTCAGTAGATAGTTATTATCTGATAAGAAACTGTCTCATTAAGAGTTTCCTATTCATTCTCATCACTACAATTCTTTCAAACAACAATTTCGCCACCAGCCATATCAAAAGTCACATGTTCATCACTACTACTACGGCTTGTATAATTTTCAATATAATTCGTGGATTATCTTTTAAAAAGTTATAAATTTAAGCTCTGCTGATAACACACTACTGTTTGTGAAAATTGCAACACCAAGAAAGAATCATGTTACTCAAATGAAATTTATATCACAGATTCCTCATGTTACAGGAGATAACTGACCACATTGGTAGAGCTATACAATATTTTTTTTGCTTCAAGACTCAGTAACATGTGAAGCCAGCTTGAGCAACAATAACAGCCTCTATAGGGTGTGGCATTGAATGGAAGAGGTTTTCGATCTCGTCCTGGTTAATGGCCTGCCAGGCTGCAAGACCAGAGTTCATTTGTGGTGACTGGTGGAGGCACTTGATGGGCCAGTTGCTTAGCTACCGTGTTCCAGACATGTTTGATTGGGGACATATCTGGTGAACACGCAGGCCAGAGAAGAAGCGGTATCTGCCACGCATGGAAGAGGCAGTCCAGGCCACATGTTGCTGAGCATTATCCTGCTGGAATATATTGTCAGGACAACTCTGAAGGAAGGGTATCCCATCTGCCTCTAAAACATCCCTGATGTATTTGAAGTAGAGCATTCTCTCAAAAACACCCCTGATGTATTTCAGAGTTGAGCGTTCCCTCAATTTGTAACAGGTGAGATCAAGAATTGAACCCAATGGTGCCCCAAACCATGACACTTGGCATTGGGCTGGTATGACCTTGCAAGGTGCCGTTCACCATGATATCTTCAAACACATATGCGACCATCATGGTGCATCAGGTTGAATCATGACTCATCAGAAAACATGACCTGTTACCAATCAGCGCTCCAATATGTCTGTGTTTGAGACCCCACTGCAGCCTGAAGAGCCTGTGGTTAAGGGTCAAAGAAAAGCACAGCAACGGCCTGCTAGCAACCAGTCTTCTGTTAAGCAGATGATGTCGAACTGTGCTTGAGGACAAAGCCTGACCCATGACAGTGCTCCACTGCTGTGCTAACATCGTAAATGTCACCGTGCAATTGGTCACTGCCATGCGGTAGAGGTGTCTTATCATCCTGTGCAGTGGTGAGATTTTGTGGTCCATTTCCTGGATTTCTGTGCATCCGAGCCTCATCTGTCCACTGACACCATGTTTGCATCACCGCACCAGTGTTTCGTCCCACATGAGTGGCAATTTCGTCATAGGAAAATCCAGCTTTTCTCATCCCCACAATCCTTCCTCGCTTAAAAGTCCGTCAGGTGTTCATAATGCGATCTTCTTTGGCGACGGGGCATAGTCAGTCATAAGGAACACTGTTCCGACCCAATGACGGCTCTTCACTGATTGCAACTTCTCGTTTGAGCCAGTTCTTTATACCCAAGGCCAGACAGTTCAGAGAATGCTGCTCAGAAACCGTATCTGCATTTTCACTGACATTTTAATCATTTGCATGTTACAAGTTGTTGTACACATCCTGTAAGATTCAAGTTAACACCAGCAGTCTTTCGTGGTGCTGCAATGTTCACAAACAGTAGTGTACATCGCTTTAATGAAAAGTTTCTGCACACTTTGATTTTCCAAAAATCTGAGTCATAATTACTGGAAGAGGATGTAGTTTTGGAAAATTACCAAAAATGCAATAACAACAGGAAAATGTAGTGCAATACAAAAACAGAGTTCGACAAACAGTTGGAATTTTTTTTTCTTTTCACTTATGAGCATTTCGACAGAAAATACGATGCAATGAAAGCGGTATTATTTGCTCTCACAGACAATTATGCTGTAGAAAGGTCAGGGTCACATATGTTCATGGGTGCAGCAGGTCTAACTATGGAATGATGATAATGCCAAAAAAACAAAAAACAAAAAAAACTTGTGATTTTACTTTGAACTGCTGGATCATCCCATGAATCATGACTTCCCTGTAAGATATTCACACTCAGGATAACAATGCAGGTGCAGATTATACGGTGCCCCCCTACCCCCCCCAAAAAATGTTGGTCTGCATATTATGCAAAGGGGGAAAAACTGTCATCCCTCAGTTTCAATCTACAGATTATATGAAACACACACACACACACACACACACACACACACACACACACACAGCATTGAAAAAACTATTATTAGAACTACAATTCAAAATCATAACTAGAATTATTACAGAAAAACTCATTGCAAACATCATTAAGTCTTTAGTGATGTTTGCTACTGCAATCATTAAGGTTTAAATCAGTAATGGTTATAGTTAACAATCTGTGATGTTTGCTCATGTGCAGTTACAGTTTTCAAAGGATTAGGATCCATTGTTTTGGAAGTGGCCAACCCATGTGAACAAAGACATTTTTTTTTTTTTTTTTTTTTTTTTTTATAAATTTCAAGTCCTTCTTCCAACTTTCTTTTTTATGATTTGTGGTTCATGAATATTTTTTTAAGATTCCCAATTAATTAAATGAATTAAATTTAATATTAAAGTGTTTTGTGATACTCTGATAAGGAAGAAACAGTGCATGCCACAGGTTTGGAAAAAGCTTTTGCTAAGGAATAAAGTTCGGACTTTTGCAAGGATAGCCAGCAAAGCGTCACCAAAGCACAGTACTATCATTTAATATGTTACATATTGTTAATTTATGGCACTGCTTTAATTGACATCTATCTAACATGTGGTGTGGAATCTGTAGTTGCATATCATCAGATTCCACCCCACTTACAGTTCCCATAAAGAGCCCAAACATGGATAAAATCAATTAGCATGTGTTATAAAACCACCATTTCCAATGTCAGTTTCCTCATATGGTAACAATCTTGTGGTTGACTCAAACTAGACTCACTGAGGAAAAAGAAATTTTGAGGGAAAGATCATGTTAAATACTGAATTAAAGGGTCATTTCATGAATTCCTTAAATTCTAAGCACATTGGCCAGGGACACACCAATCTCTGAGCTCAGTTGTAGGGTGTAGTACTAAGCAGAGTTGTAAAAAAAAATGTATCTGCGTACACAACCACTGAAACAGAAAACTTGCTGCAAACCTGCAGAGTGTGAACTATGGTAACAATAGAATAAGATAATAGCTCAGAGTTGCAATTTTTGGAAAATAAAATTTCCAAACTTTCTCAAAACCTCAGAGCATACCGATTTTGGAAGGGAGCCAACGTTTTAGTATTGGACCAAATTGGAATAGCAGAAGTGCCAGCCATGGTAAGAAGAGACAAGGAAGACGAAGGTTTTTCAAATTCCACGCAACGAAAATCAATCGTAGTCGCACTGATGAAGGCCATAGTAATGGCTGAAATATATTTGCCTTAAACTTTTTGTACGTAACTTAGCGTGTTCTGCACTACCTTCTTCTTAATTTGTTTGTTAGTTATGTGCATTGCCTACCACTCATTTATGAATGTGCAACAATGTGTGTGAAATGGCTAGACTCATATTTTACCTTCTACCTCAAATGAGGTGGTTAAAATTCACATTGTTCAACTTCTACTATATTTTCATTATTGAGTTTGGGCACTGTATTTTCATATAGTTTTACAAATTTATTTAATCTATAATATCTTGAAGTGGCGGTGGGAATAGGTAAATGGAAAATTTAAAGCAAAATGGAAAGTTTATCTAAAAATCTTCATGGGTTTTGTTCTGCAAATCTGCACCTGATGAAGATTTATACGATCTTCATCAATAAGTAAAAGCTAAAGTGTGAGTGGAATTCCAGTGTTGAAGAACTTATAAATATGATTATATTGAAGTACTTACAGGTGCTGAAATCATTAGAAACATTAAATTGATAGATCTGATTTTCAATGTGATTACTAGAACAGGAAGAGTATTGTAAGGGTTATTATACACACCTGGGTTTGGATCACTCAAAACAATATTTGTTGGAGGTACATATCCATCTGAAATGTTGAGGTTACACATGTTTCCAGAGCAGCAACAAAACTTAGAATTGTTCATAGCCTTGTTAGGTCCTTTATTTGCAATGCATTCTGCTCTTCCACAGCTAATATCTCCTGAACTGGTCCAACAACCTGAAATGGAGAGGGGGGAGAACAAATAGAAACTAAATTATTTGATTTTCAATACTGAGTTTATATGCATTATTAGATCAAAAGTATTCAGACATGTGCCTGTCCACAAATTTCCTGTAATACAAAAATTAATATCGAGTTGGTTCACCCTTTGCTGCAATCATAGCCTACATTCTACTGGAAAGGCTTCCTACCAGATTCTGGTGTGCTGCTGCAAGAATTGCCTCCCATTCTGCCACAACAGCATTAGTCATGTCATTCACCAATGTTGGGTGATTCGGCCAGGCTCACAGTCAACGTTCGAATTCATCCCAAAGATATTCCATGGGGCTGAGATTGGGGCTTTGTGCAGGACAGTCACATTCTTCCAAACCCATCTCATCAAACCATTCTTGCACACACCTTGCTTTTTGGACGGAGGAATTGTCCTGTTGGTAAAGGAAAGGGACTTAGCCGAACTGTTGCCATAACATTAGAGCACAGAATTGTTGAGAATGTCAATGTAGGCTTCAGCATAAAAATTTCCCAGTACTGGAAGTAAGAGGCCCAGCCTAAACCATAACCCAGAGCAGCAGCATAACTACCACCCCTGCAGCTATAGGAAGGGGGATGCAGCCTGTTCAATGGGCATACTGCAGCTGTCAGCTACAATTTTATGAAAAAATCTGAACATGCACAAAAACAAACAATTACCCCAAAGATTCACATTTCCTTTAACATATATTTAGCTTCGCCTAAAAAAAAATGTCCAATTTCAATTTTACTGGATATCCTACAGATTGATTGAAGCTGTTCTGGCCTTTGGCTCTGGGTTGTAATATGATTGCTTTGTAATGCATTGTAATATGATTGCTCTGCAATGGGTTGTAATATGATCACTGTGCAATGGGTTGTAAATAATACAATTGCTCTCCAATTGCCCTCCTTCTGCACTGCTGAGGAAAAGTGTGAGACCACATGGGGATTCCCCATGGAGGATGAGAAAAACAGTCAAACACCTAGGATTACGTACATGACAGGTGCCAACATTTATTCACAGCAGCCACAGATCTGAAATGTATAAGAGTGTGATTTCTTCAAGTGATTTATTTTAGTTTTGGATACAATAATTACATGTTGCTACTGACTTATAGTAAGTATGTCTATCTTATTCACAGTGTGAAAACTTTACTATACAACTGAATGACATCCATTTGCAAAATGTCATAAAAACGTCCAAGTGGAGCACAGTATTGGTAAAAGAAAAAAGACAAAGGAGAGCATGTGAAGAAAGTTTCAAAACTCAACCAGTTCATTTTGCTGCAGAATCAATTAAGCTCAAGTGCCATTTCTGATGAAAAGAATGACGATTTGTTTAGCACGTGAACTGTTCAAAGTTTCAAAGCACACATTTTACAAAAACCAAGCACTTCAGAAACAAGTGAAAGTAAAATGGGTGATTATGAAATCTTGTAGTTATTAACTTTAACATTTAAATATATTTTACCGAATTTTTTTCTGGCGATAAAATGCATATTCATGTTCGTGTGCCGGTCTGCACACCATGTTAATCCTGATTGGCTGATTGATAACCTAGTATTATGTACTTCTCTTCCAAAAATTACTTAAAAAGTTAAACCTACAGAGCTCTAGGTGCCCCGCTTACTTTTCTAGACACTCTCCCTGACTTCCACCGCAGAAAATACATTTCCACTACTTCAGAGTCCACTGGTGCAGAGCTTTACATCACTCCTACTGATGCTTGGTATTAATATTGCTGATGTAAGAATTGTATGCAGCTGCTTAGCCATGGAAACCCATTGCCTTTAGCTCTTGGTGAACTGTTATGGTGCTGGTGTTGTTTTCAGAGGCATTTTGGAACTTGGTGCTGAGTCTTGTAACCGAGGACAGGCAATTTTGTTGCATCACCCACTTCAGCACTTGGCAGTCCCAATCTGTCATTTTACATGGCCTACCAGGTAGCAATTGCACTGTGGTTACTCCTTGGCATTTTCACTTCACAATAACTTCACTTATAGTTAATGGGGTAACTGCAGCAGGGCAGGGCAGGGGCAGCTAGTCAGAGGAGGCAAGGCCTCCCCAATGATTCTCTCAGTAAAGTATTTGTACAAAGCAGAAGAATAAATTACATTTAAGCAGAAAAACAAAAACTGAAATGCTATAAAATACAGCATTATTCAGTTTTGTAGAGCACCTGTTCACGTAAGCACTTTCTTGGGCTTTCATAGCTAACTACACGTGATAAAGCCGTCAGAGAGAGGCCAGTTTTCCTTGGGCTGTCGGCATTACCATGGTCACAGCGCAGGAGCCAATCATTGTATGGCATCCAGCAGAAGCTTGCTGCTTCTATCAATAGAGCATAGGAGGCCCATCACAAATTAGCCTCAGCACGTCCTAAAGTTGTCTGTTAAGTTTTCTGAGAGTACTGCATCAGACAGCGTGAGTACTTATTTGTTACTTTTATTGTCACAACAATACATTTTGCATGTAAACTTTTGGATTTAGCTGTACAAAATCAATATAATGTATGAGGAAAGTAGTAGTTGCAGTGTATCAATGTGCAATACTGACATTATTACTTCTTTGACAGAAGTTCCTTTCTCCAGAAGAAATGACATTGAAAGACATGCAATTATAAAACAAGGAAGACCTCTTCCCAAGTTTTCTCTTATGCAAAAAGACAAAGGCAGAAACAGAACATTCCAATCTTTATGGTACAATCATCATAAATGGTTATGTGGTAGCATAATGAAGGCAAAGTTATTGTGCTGGCCTTGTTTGTTATTAAGCTCTAATAAAAGTGTGTGGTCTTCTGAAGGATACGACGACTTAAAAAGCTTATCTAGGTCAGGGGTTAGACACACATCTAGTAAAGATCATTTGAATTCATATGTGTCATTTAAGGGCCTATCCAAGCAAGTATACAATATCTCAGAATTATTAGGCAGACAAAATAAATTGCTAAAAATTAAATACAATGAAGAGGGGAAAAAGAATAGAGAGAGATTGAAAATTTTAATTGATGTTACATATGTCTCATACAAGCAAGAGCTTGCTTTCAGAGGCTACGACGAATCAGAGAAGTCACTAAATCCTGGTTATTTCAAAGCTATATTCCAGCTCATATTAAGCAGAAATGAAGAATTAAAAGAACATTGGGGGAAAATGGGATACTTTAGAGGTTTATCCAAAACTATTCAAAATTAACGCTTGGAAATCATTCAAGAAGATATTCAGAAGTTCATTTGCAAATAGCATAAATGAAACCACTTTTTATGCTTGAATTGTTGATGAAACCACCGATGTGACTGAAAAATCTCAGTGTTCGATAATTGTGAGACTAGTGGACTCTGCTGGTGAAATTCAAGAATACTTCCTTGGATTTTACGATGTTAGTGAAAACAGAAGTGCTGAAAACCTTTGCAGTCAGTATTTTGTGCAGGGTATTTGAAAAGTACAGTGTACAGAATAAACTGGTTGCTCAAACATATGATGGCGCTAGTGTTATGGCAGGAGAACTGAATGGCTTAAAAGCAAAAGTTCATGAATTTGCCCCTCAAGCTCTTTTTTACTCATTGTGTTGCACACCATTTGAATTTAGTTTTGCAACATTGTTCCAGAATAAAGTCCATCATAATTTTTTCCCCACTCTTTAGGGCATGCCAAAACATACTTCTGTTCTTGACAGAATTGTGGAGCAACGCATGACTACAAACAGTGAGGTCAGGTGAAATTTTAACGGCAAGATAATTGAAAAGGGAATCCTCAGCAAACTTCAGAAACGATGTACGTGGCATGATGAAGTTACAGAACGATTTGCAAGGAAGAAAGATTGTCGAGTTAATTTACTGTATAAGTAATATCCATTAGAATCAAAACAATATGTTGCACCGATTTTGGTTGCAGCGAACAAAAACTTTCTTTTTTAAAACAATATTTAAAAGGCATTCAGTGGATCTGCATAACATTCCATATTTTGTTTTGGAGTTTTATGAAACAGAAATGCATCGAACAAACCTTGAGTGAAACAGTGAACAGAATATATTCGTATATATATGAATGAACAAATGATCGTGCGTATGTATGAAAAAGATGTGTGAAGGACACTCCCCCCCTGCCCTTTTGTGCCTATCGACAAATTGTCGTTCTGGCCTCCCCAGAGTTTGAAGCCACCATCTGCCACTGCAGCAGGGTAGAAATTTCTTGAACTGACTTGTTGCTAAAATGGCATCCTATGTCTGTGAAACGTTGAAAGTCACTGAGCCCATTCTACTGTTCATGCTTGTCTGTGATGCTCTCCAGGCCATGTATATCTTTTTACATGTGAATGACCCAGGGTTGTGATGTATATGGTCATATCCAATACTCAAGAAGGAAGTCTAAATACTTTTGATCTTGATCATAAAGTGTGTTTACAGAGTTCATTTCAATCTCAAGTGCACTCTAAATGTAAATGCTGATAATTAAAAAAAAAAAAAAAAACCCCAAAAAACGTGGCTTTAAACATTATAACTTAAGATTAATAGTTGTTATGAAAACTTCTGTGATTACAAAATAATTACAGACAAGTAAAATCGATGTTCAAGGGTTCAAATTAAGGTATAACTATTCACACTTCACTCTCAACAAGTAGAACTGATATGCCATACTTGTTGAGAGCAAAGTTAGAGAAACAATGCCCTTATTTTTAGTTTTTTATTAACTGATCATGAAAGGCAAAACCTACCCTTTTAAATTTGTTGGGAACTAAAAAACCTATTCAATTCAACCAAATGAAGGCCTTAACAAGCAATATAAGCCCTAATTTATTATCCAATGAAGCATTTCAGAAAGTGTTGGAATTCAATTAATGGGCGAAGCGGAAAACTACCCCTTCAATATTTTTTTTCCTTTTGTAAATTAATTAAATTTTAATTACTGCCAATAGCACATTTTTCAAAAACTTTACTTGAGCCTGACCTTTGCCAAGTTAAAACTGTAACGAAAATTCATCACTGTACAAAATAAAATTTGAGCAAATACTAGGGGGGACAGTGTGTTCTGTGTTAACTGCTTGTAATGTGACATTTCTTAACCTGTTCAGGTATTCCCAAAAGTCATGAAATTTAGTCTTGTCAAAGTTACAAACAAAACTGTTTTATCTATCATTAAACACCATATTTAAGCTCTTTAACACATACACACGGGCAGCTACATAGGGGAAAAGAGGGGCATTTGGAAATCAGACCCTGCCCCTTTCTATTTTTGGAAGGTACCACAGCGATTTTTACCATAACACTAATTATGATTGCTAATTTTTCTGTTTAACTTCTGGATATGTGTGTATGCAGTAAAAATAGAAAAAACGTTGGTAATTGGCAGTAGAAAATATGGAAATTTACCAGAAGAAAATAATAATGAAATTTATCCAGTATGAAAGGCAAAGAAATGAAAAATACATAATACACGACCAATTGCTGGAGTTTTGTGGAACATGTGACACGAACAGCCAAAAGGATCAAATGAACGACAAAGAAATTTCCTAATTGTCCTGATATGCTTGTGAATTCATTTTTCTATCGTTTTTGTATAGATTTTGGGTCTTCTGGTTTCTAAGTAATTTTATGCATTGAGTAGTGAAAACGGTTAGATCACAAGAATTGCACAGTGGAAATAGGCATATGATGTATATACACATAGGTGTTATTCGTAGTTGCCCCCTCCTGAAAATTAAGCTATGGGTGCCTATGCACATACAATCTCTTGCTACAACAAAGTTGTCTATGGCATTGTTATATTTTCATACTCAAGTTCCAAGGGAAACAAGCAAACAATTTAATATGCTGTACACCCAATTCCTTGAATTATCAAGGGTGCAAACACAGAGTGTATTTTCTTCACAGCAGAAGGCAGCTGGATTTAAGCACTCTTTTCAAAGAGTGATGAATTATAAATTAGTCATAAGGCAACTAAAATCTCAGAATGTTGCAGGTTTTGTCTTTTTATTTAGTTTTGCTTAAGGCATTAATGAGATTAAATTATTTTGGTTAAGACAAAAGAGGCAGGAAAAGGGTAGACAGGGCTCAGGACTGAAATCCTAAACATGGTGCAGAAATTTTAGAAACATGGAGCATTGTGTAACTAGGTTACAATGAGTGAATGTTATACTCATGGTGGCTGAATAGGTGGGTATTTCTGTTGTGCAAATGCATGACTAGGAAAGACAGTATGCCAATGCTAAGTAAGTTTATCAGTTTAACAGACATAAAGCGAAGACAAAACAATCAAGAAAAAGCATTACAGTAAATATGCTATAAAACTGCTTTAAATTATATGTGTATTAAAAGCATCTGATATCTTGGCATTTAGGATCAAAATTTTGGAGACTTTGTTTTTTTGTTCAGGTTCTATTTAGACATTGGTGAGATCAAACTGCTTTATTGTTTTTACAGTAGCAGCAAGGAAGGCAGAAAAAGAGCTCGACATTGGCTCTTTGAATGCACAGATAAACTAATGAATAAAAAAATAACCATACTGTAGGAAGGTAAACAAAATAAATTGCTTTTGTTATAATGCAATAGTGTGTTTCCTGAAGGACACTACTTTGAGGCTAAGGTGAAGTTTCTCTAATGTGCTGTTTTTTTAGGAATACTTGTATAACTGCTGCCTTGTAGCGGTCACAACATTATTGCTTAACTGATTCATGTCTTATGGTCACCATAATCCCATGTATGATGCATTACTATGGAAAGATATCAGTTTAGTTACTAAGTGATCACAAAATTTAAAATGCCATAAAGATTTATACAGCAAAAATAAACATGCTCTCCTATATGATATGCAATTTAAAAAAAAAGCAACTCTTACCTTTGATTAAGATAATGATGCTTTTGTTGATGGGATCTTCTGCCCACAAAGCACTGCAGGAATCAGCTTCTTTAGCACACTCCTTCCCACTGTCTTCTTTTGCTGGTGAATCTGATATTACATTTTCATGTTTGTAGTAGGCACACACCAAAGGCGATGTCATCTCATTTGAATCTGCAATTTAAGGATACATCTTAAAATTCGGTTATTCTAGATGTCTATTTCTCAAACGGTTAATAACTGTTTATAGGCAGGAGTACAATACTTGAAATTTTGCCAGGTGAGAGCATCAGAGCACATAAAAAAATATTGATAATAAATACACAAACTTAGTGATAATTTAAAATGCCTCCCCCTCTATGAATTTGCTATTTACAAGACCACTTAACGGTGCATCATTCTGGTTAATTTCGTTAAGGCTGTCTTTGAATGAGTGTTAGGGTTCATCTTCTACCTGGTATCTGCAATGTAAATTCTGTTGTACACATTTTCTTGAAGACTATTATTTTGTAGTGTTTAAAATTTTGAGCACAAAAAAAATTGACCCATAGCTAATATATACCCCAGTTATTATTCAGAAAATTTTTTTAGAATTTTTTTTTAATTCAATTTATCTGACTCAAACGCATTTCAATTTGGTGCTAGATGGCGCGATAAGTTAGCATAGCAATGTTTCTGTCTGGAAGCAATGAAATCTCTTATTTCTGCCTGATTTTTCTAATTATCTGAGCCAAATAGAAATCAATCAAACGGTTGGTAGCCAGCGCCTTGTACCACCTGACCACCGGAACTTCTTGTTTTTCCTTTATAGTTTTCTTAATAACTGTCTCATTTCTCAGTAGATAAGAAAAATGTTTTTTCTGCTGAATTCAGCATAAAATTATAACTGATACATTACAGAATTTCTTCATACTCGTACACTAAAATATTATATTCAAGAAACACTATTTCAAAAGTGTGGCTTGAATATATCAGTTATTTTTTAGTGCTCTATGGCTGTTGTTAACTGATAGAAACATCTTATTCCAGAAGTTCTCATTAAAATAAGTCAAATTGTTACCAGAAAAAAATTTTGGTTACCTCTGCAGAAATCAGAGCAAAAAATTCTGGTTGCCCCTGCAGGAATCAGAGCAAAAAATTCTGGTTGCCCCTGCAGGAATCAGAGCATACAATTCTGGTTGCCCCTGCAGGAATCAGAGCAAACAATTCTGGTTGCCCCTGCAGGAATCAGAGCAAAAATTCTGGTTGCCCCTGCAGGAATCAGAGCAAAAAATTCTGGTTGCCCCTGCAGGAATCAGAGCATACTAAGCATACCCTGATTTCTGCGGGGCATACTTAAGCAACCGAGCATGCCCGTCAGCTTTTGAATTACCCAGTGGTCCACTGGCCATTGGCCAGTAAAATTTCTGTAGGGCCACTGGTTTTACTGGCTCGGATGGCCAGTAAGATTTTTTTTTCTAATCTGTCACAAGTTAAAAAATGAATTTCTGTTTCTTTTACCTTGCTGTATGATTTTCTTTTTAGGCTGCAAACTAACGATAGGTTTAAAAACAAATATTGGTGATAATTCCATTGAAATGATGCATCATTTTCTACATATATTGTAAATGTCCTTATATTTTTTTTATTTTTTTTTACGGACCGGTGGGCATTTTGGTGGACCAGTGGTTTCCAAATTCTAGTTGTCCGCTGGGCCAGTAGAATATTTATTTCTAATTCTAACACTGCCCGTAATCGGTGCTTGTGAATCACGACACATGAAACTGCTTCACTATTTCACCAACAGTACTGGAACAAATGAACCCATACACACATGCACTATTTATATCACTTTTACTTGGAGAGTGTAAAGAGATATTTCAAAAGTATAATTTCCTGTCTTACATGAGCAGCTTTTGCAACATTCAGAGCACCTATCTCCAGAGAGATCTAAATAGCTGATTTTGAAGAATAACAACTTTACTTACCAGTAATGTAATTCCGAATAATAACTAAAAAAAAAAAAGACATGTAATGTAGGCTCAATTCTGATTGAGTAATGAGTTCGGAACGTGGGACTACGACGTGCAGATCGGAGAGTTGAAATCCTCATCACTTGCTTTTGCCTCTCCTTTTGATTTTATCCACTTCTGCTTGCGTTCATTCTACGAATTCCACGGCATTGTCGAAAATGTTAACCCGTTCACACGAAAACATTTTTTTTTTTTATTATTTTAGTTTAAACCACTGTGATATGTTTCTTATATATTTAAATAGATCTCGTCGACAGCTTTAAAACGATACCACGCACAGTTGTGTTGGGCTCACGATTGCCGAGATAGACTGAGTTAAACGCGGCGGCACACCCAGAAATATTGCATCATCTCCCACGCGCACAGGGAGCGAGCGGAGCGTAGCGCGCCCGATGTCTTGCGCAGTACGCGAATTAGACTCCAGGCTGCTTCCGAATATGCTAACACGATTAGTGTGCGGTACTTATTTTTAACGCTATAATGATTTGAATTGGGACCTATTTTTGTCAAAGGCGGTCGGCCGTAAGTCGCCCCATACTATCCACGGAGTTACGTCTAAAGGTGTCTTAGCGGTGAACGGGTGAAACAAAATAAATAAATATATAAATAAATAAATAAATTAATAAATAAAAACCTGAAAGGAGATGCTCAAAAAGAAAATAGAAATCTTGTTTCTTGTTTTAGTATTTTTGTTAAATTTTTAATGCTAATTATTTTCATCATTTTTTATTAAACATCAATTTGAGCATTCCAAAGATTTAGTGTGAATAATATGTATTAGATCAGATCAGATCATATGTAGAAGATTTTAGGAAGGGAGTGCCTGAACCCAAGTCTTAAACAACCCTTAGAAATAGGAAACTAAAAGATTTGGGCTAGAGTGCCCGATAGGAAAGTGACACGGAAGCGATTTAGAAAGGGGGAGGAAAACACCCTTATTTATTACCAGAGGGCCAGTACCCGGGAGCTGACGGCTTAAAATGCCCATCCGACGCACGGCATATATTTAATAGTTCGAGCTTTCGTACCTGCTGGGATCGAACCCGAGGTCTTCTCCGTGGCAGTCACGAACGTTGACCACTAGGCCGTCCCCGGCCTAATATGTATTAATCACATTTAACCGATATACACGGGCGGAAAGTGAAAAAAGAACACCAAGAAAGAATTGGCGGACGACCATGAAATTTACATATGTTAATGGGTCAAGTTTACGTAGGTGTGATGTTAATTTCGAGACC
This sequence comes from Macrothele yani, assembly GCA_039090855.1. Lineage (NCBI taxonomy): Eukaryota > Metazoa > Arthropoda > Arachnida > Araneae > Macrothelidae > Macrothele > Macrothele yani. The sequence goes on along the minus strand of CM076994.1, from coordinate 5,825,047 downwards.
AACCGGTGAGCGCTTACGCCACAGCACGGCATAATATGCAAATTATCGTCGGTGGTATTTAAGGAGTACGGCGAAGTGAATGTAATCAGTCGTCGGCGTACGGACACGTGCGAAGACCCTGAAGAAGCTGCAATGCCTGGACATGGAAGACGTGTACGATTTCAGCAGTTATCGGACTTTGAGCGAGGTCGTCTAGTCGGACTCCGCGAGGCCGCGTGGTCGTATCGTCGTATTGCGGAGCGAATTGGACGGGAAGTATCGGTGGTGGTACGATGGTGGCGTAGATGGTCCGAGGAACATTCCCACACGAGAAGACGTGGAACCGGGAGTCACAGATGGACTGGTGAGCGGACCGATCGACGCATAAGAAGAGCGGCGTTGTCAAGCAGAACATCCACTGCGACGCAAATCCGAGCTGCCGTTGCACCTGAGGTGACTGTGCGAACAATCCGCAACCGTCTACTGGATGCAGGACTACGTGCACGTGTGCCTCTGGCATGTGTACCTCTGACTCCAGCCCACCGTCAGGAACGGCTGTAGTGGTGTCGCCAACGTCTGCACCGGAGAACGCAATGGCGATGTGTCGTGTTCAGCGATGAAAGCAGATTCTGCTTGGGAGCCTCCGATGGCCGTATGAGTGTTCGCAGACGCACAGGGGAGCGTCTCCACCCTTCTTGCTTCCGCCAGCGACACACGGGGCCTACACCTGGTCTCCTGGTGTGGGGAGCGATCAGCTATCACTCCCGTACACAACTAGTGTTTGTACCGGGTACGTTAAACAGCACCTCCTACATCATTCCGCCCGTTGTTGTGCCATTTGTAAGGTCGGTCCATCGTGGTGTTTTCCAGCAAGATAACGGTCGCCCACACACGGCACGTGCAACGCAACATGCACTTCAGGGTGTGAGACAACTTCCATGGCCTGCACGTTCACCGGATTTGTCCCCATTGAGCACGTGTGGGATTTTATGGGACAACGACTTATCCGGTCTCCACGGCCAGCCACGACCATCCCCGATTTACGCGTCTAGGTTGAGGATGCTGGGAACTCAATACCCCAAAGTTACATCCAATATCTGTACGACAGACTCTATGCCAGAATTGCACAGTGTGACGCAGTTCATGGCGGTTCAACCTCGTACTAACCATGTTACATGAAAATGTTATTTTTCAGTTTACCAGCAAATACAGCTGTATTTTGCCATAATGTTTTGATCACGTTGTCCTCTGTATTCCGTTATTATGCTGTATAAATTTCGTTGGTATCAGACGTCTCCTTCTTGGTGTTCTTTTTTCACTTTCCGCCAGTGTAAATAACAAAGTGACGTCTACTTAGTGCGACTAACACATCTTTTTTTTAAGGTTTTTAGGTTGGTGTAGGAGATTTCTTTTGTGCTCATTCGGAGAAACAGGGGATTACATTCATTGGAGTTGGGCAGTTTTGGAAGTACTAAAAATATGAGTATTCTTACATTCAAAAGCAGAGTAGTATGTCTAAACATAATTATCTCTTAAAGGAATTCATTTACTCAGCTTCTCAAACAATCTAACCTCCCCCCAAAAAGTGCCTTAGCGCCGCTAAGCAGAAAAAAATAGCTCACCAACGCTCTCTACAGCACAGTTTCTCGGTATAAGTAGGCACGACTCATTCGCAAACAAAAATGAACTCACGGAGAGGGGATCGTAACATTCTAACCGACGAGCTACAGTACAGAATACAGACGGTATGGAAGAACACTAACAATAATTGGAACCGACTTTACAAACTGTTATTTTTCGGGGGGGGGGGGGTGTTAAGAAGCAAGATTCCTATTGTTAGCGCTTCTGTCCACAGTATTACTGTGATCAGTAACACAATTTTACGAGTTTCAAAATTCGTGAAATCTTCGAATAGTAAAACCATGCAACTATTGGGTTGTCGGTAAAGTCATGACGTATTTTGGCACCCGATGGCAGTTGGGCAGTTTTGGAAGTACTAGAGGCACGCGCAGCTCTGTTATCGCTATGGCATTCGACAGGTGCCAGTTCTAGCTGCAGTCTAAAAGGCATAGTGAGCGATTTGGTTGATGTGCGGAGATTTGACATCAAGTTGAAGATGGAAGACCAAACTGTGCATTTTCGCCATATTTTACTGTTTTACTTCCGTAAAGGGAAGAAAGCGCGTCAAGCTTGTGAAAAGTTGCGTAAAGTGTACGGTGATAATGCTCTACAAGAACGTCAGTGCCAGCGGTGGTTCGCAAAATTCCGTGCTGATGATTTCGACCTCAACGACGCTCCTCGGTCCGGGAGGCACACCGAGGTTGATGACGACCAAATCAAAGCATTGGTTGAGTAAATCCAAAGTTACACGACACGAGAGATGGCAGACACATTGCACATCCATCATTCAAACGTTCACGACCACCTGAAGAAGCTGGGATACGAAAGCAAGCTCGATGTGTGGGTTCCTCATGAACTCAAAGAAGCTCAATTGACGGCGCGTATAAGCATCTGCGATATGCTCATTAAACGTGAGGAAAACGGTCCTTTTTTGAAGCGACTGATAACTGGTGACAAAAAGTTAATTGTGCGCAACAATCTGCTGTGCAAACGGTCTTGGTCCCGACGTGCTGCTTCGCCTCAAACGACATCCAAAGCAGACATTCATCAGCGGAAGGTTCTGGTCTCAGTGTGGTGGGATTTTAAAGGTGTCGTGTTTTTCGAGCTCCTACCACGGAACCAAACAATCAATTCGAATGTGTACTGTCGGCAATTGGACAGTTTGAACGAATCCCTCATCCAGAAACACTCAGAGCTCGTTCATCGTAAAGGTGTTGTGTTCCATCACGACAACGCGAGACCACACACAAGTTTGATCACCCGCCAAAAATTATTGAAGCTTGGGTGGGATGTGTTGTCACACCCAGCATACTCGACTGACCTTGCACCATCAGACTTCCACTTGTTTCGCTCTCTTCAACAGTCCTTGCGTGGTACAACGTTCAATTCAGATGAGGCTGTAAATCAGCACCGTGTACAGTTTTTCGCCACGAAAGACAGGTCTTTCTATGAACGAGACATTCTGCAGCTAACTGAAAGATGGCAAAAGGTTATCGAACAAAACGGGCATTATATCATTGATTGATCTTTGTTCTTTCTATCAATAAATGACCTTTGAAAAACATGGCTAAAATACGTCATGACATTTCCGACAACCCAATATATACTGAGTGGCCACTTTATTATGACCACCCCTCAGTACTTCGTTGGACCACCTTTTTTCTTTAATACTGCGTCGATTCTTCGTGGTATTGACTCCACGAGATGTTGATAGGTGGTTTGTGGAATCTGAGACCATGCTTGATGAATAGCACTTTCCAGGAGTGTGAGATTGCAGGGTTGTGGATCCAGCTGTCTGATGGCTCGTTCAACTCCATCCCACAAATTCTCAATGGGGTTGAGATCTGGAGATTGTGGGGGCCACCTAAGCAAAGTAAACTCACCGGCATGTTGCTGAAACCAATCCTGTACAATACGAGCACTATGGAAGGACGCATTATCTTGTTGACATTAGCCATGGCCATTGTTATAAACCATCCACATGACAGGATGCACTTGGTCCGCAACGGTGTTTAGATATGATGTGCCAGTCAGACGTTGATCAATACGAATTAAAGGGCCCAAAGCATGCCAGGAAAACATTCCCCAAACCATAACGTTGCCTCCACCAGCTTGAAGGGTTGTAGCAATGCATTTGGGGTCCATACTTTCGTGCTGTTTCTGCCAAATTCTCACTCGGCCATCGGCATGATGTAACTGAAAACATGATTCATCGGACCACATAATTTGTTTCCAATTATCGACTGTCCAATCCTTGTGCTCCTGTGCGAACTGGAGACGTTTTCTCTTGTTAACTGCAAACAGCAAAGATGTTCGAACAGGCCTTCGGCTGCCATATCCCAGCCGATGCAGTGTACGGTGAACAGTACGTGCAGAGATCATTTGAGGGGATCCTTGATTAAGAAGGTATGTAATTTGCTGCACTGCTGCCCTTCTGTTGTCTGTTACCAGCCTGGACACTCTCCGTTCCGCCCGAGCAGTCACTAGTCGATGAAGACCATACGTTGCACGTAGAGACCCAGTTTTTGGCTGACAGTCCAGTCTTTAAACACTTTAACAACAGCTTCTCTGGAACATTTCACAAATGCGGCGGTTTCGGTGATACTCGCTCCATGGCTCCGAGCTCCTACAATCATCCCACGTTGAAAGTCCGTCAAATCGCATTTTTTACCCATCTCGTCACCCAAAAATCCCTTCTACTACTGTCGCAAGAACTAAGCTTTCCCTTTTTATACTAGCCTCGCCCTCTGGTGGCAACAGCGTGCAGCCATAGCTCATTAGCTTAAAACTGTCAGGTGGTCATAATAAAGTGGCCACTCAGTGTATATGTGGTAAAAACTGACTGTTAGCGCAGTTGGTAGAAGATATCTGTTAATTGTTTATGTACCACCAAAAACTTAACATAGAATGTAAACAGTCTTCTTATTGAAACGGTCCGTGAAGTTTAAGTCGTGCTCCGGGTAGTTTAACTAAAAAATATATAACTAAATCGGCACTGAATAGAAATTACGGCCAGGCGAAAGTCAAACTCTACTTACGAGGTCAAACAATATTTAGCCGCCCCGGTGGCGCAGTGGTCTAAGGCATTGGGCGTATGACCATTCGCCCTAGTTGGGTCCGGGTTCGAATCCCGGTGAAGCATGGATGTTTGTGTTTGTCTTTCGGCACTGGCTCTCTGTGTACATTGGTCATTTAGCATACTGTCAAATCCATGCTTGATGTGTACTTGTTCATAATGTGTTACTTGATCAACACTGGACTCTGTGTAAATTGGCATACTGTAAAATGTATGATATTGATGCGAAAATTGGGTCTAAATTAATTACTATTAAAAATTGGGGACGGATTATGTCGATAATTAAATTAAATATTTGACCTAATGCAAATTAATTGGAAAACTAACTTATTTTAATTAGGGAAGTCTGGTAATTCTCTGTCTGAGTGAGAACAAAGGAATTAGTGGATCATCTCTGGGGGTCTGTGAGCAGCAAGGGACCACCCCAGACGGTAATTGAGAAGCACTCCGAATCTCATAAACACGGTTTCAAGTGTGCCATTAGTGTCGAAAATCGGTAGGAAACACTGGAAATTACGATTACGAGGAGCGAGGGTCAAAATCGGCACCATTCTCGCAAGGGTGAAGGCGCTCCATGCGAAAGGCATGAGAGAAATCTCAAGTGTCTGGTGAAGAGAAGCATATGAGGCCCACGGACCGAGAATAGCTGAAAAGTAGCGAAAGAAGTCAGTATTCTATCTCCGTACGCAGAAGTAAGCCGCACGTGAGACCCGTCCACAAAAAAAAGGAAGAAAACAGTTAGTTATCTCCGAACACTGATGTAGGACGGACAGAGGAGAACGACGCTATGCGGCTTTACGCAACGGTCAGCCGTAATGAGCCCGCTAGGTACGAAACCTGAAGTCCGACTCATACCGAAGATAGCACTGTACTTTTAAGCGCAGTGTAAGCCGCAAAAGTACGATGGTAAAGAGAGGGCTAAGTGAATACTTGGTGGCTGGAGGTATGCCCGCCAGGTATGGTAAAATTTGGGAACCTAAGAGGACGACGGTTCAACTACCGCAGAAAAGAGCTGCTTTATTTCGCTCCCAAGGACCATGCGCTGATGACGGAACGTTAGGAACGTCGGGAGTTTCTCTTGATAGAGATACAATTCCAGCAGATCTCCGCCCGACCAGGAAACAAGCATTGGTAAAACACGACTGAAAAACCAGCCTTACTAAAAATCGCCGTCCCTAGCTCTCAACGAAAACGCCGCTTCATCGTCGTCGACAGAATTTCTTCACTGAGTGCGAAAGAGCAGCCCATCTTCCTTGGCGGAGTGCGAAAGAAATACCCCTGTTCAACTGACAGCCCCCCTGCCTGCTGGGCGAAGAGGAGTCAGCTGTGCTTTCCCCCATTCCACGAGCGGACGGGGAAGAGCGGAGAAATTATCAGCGACTTCGGAAGATAAAGGGGAAAACCAACACGAATCGGTGAAGGCCCTCTGTTGACACACAGGTGAAAATCCATCCCCCACTATTATTACAGAGGCGCGTGTGTGTATGTGAGAGTGCTTCTGAAAGAATGTTCCACATACAAGGATTTATAAAATCAACAGTCAAACATACGTGAGTACTCTTTTATTTGTCTATTGTTATCCTGTTACTGAGAGGAGGAGCTGTGAACTTTCATTAATACCTGACTCTAGATTAGAACAGTTATACGCCCTTTTGAGGCGGAAAAATCTGATCTCGGAATCCCGAGGAGAAATATATTTGCTCATAATAGAGAGCGTTACCTGTATTTGTATAACCGTGGGCAATGCCCCGGGATAGAGTTTCCTCCTACGAATAAATAAGTTTAATTGTTATTCTTGCTCTATTCATTCCATATGCTCTGGTGTGGTGGATAATTTTTGCTATAAAATCTCTGTGTTTTCAGCAAACCTCACGTTCTCGCTAATTTATACCAGCTCCCGAATTAAAAGAATCTACGGACTCGTTCTTATCAAATGGTGCCTGCGGTGATATCCATAAGTGAAGCATGTCTAAATTATACCGCTCGGCACGTTCGCATCAATATGAACAATCTGTGTCCTGTCTATGTTTGCCTGTTTGTCATGTCTCTGTACCACCAGGTCCAATAAATCATTTTCATTTACGCCACTAATAAAAAAATAGTCTTTGGTTGGTAGCAGAGCCCGGGGCTGGGCAGTATTTTGGAGCCCCACTATTAGTGGCACATCTAGGATTTTACTAATGGTGGGCGAATAAAAATACCCACGAGAAAACATTCCCAAAATATGATGAAGACATAAAAATAACCCAGCCGTATATATTAAGATAATACAACCAAACTTGATAAACCACCAAACGAATACAACCACTACACTTGATATTTGGAAGCTTTCCATATATACATATATCAGAATTCTTCGCAACTTGTTAATGACATGGCATTCACCCCATTTCTATCAAGCGCGTGGAAGCAACTAACCAAAACCCGTGACTGTAAAGACCATTTATGATATCATATACAATTTGAATATTTACGTGCCATTCGTCCAGATGAAGCTAGGTCAATATCATGGTCGACTTGAAAATAAATAAATAAGAAAATATTTGTGACATATATAATCGTCACAAGATTGTAGTCTCTGAATTCAAAAAAGTATCCCCGCCGTAACACTTCACACTGATTCGTCCCATGATTCATGGACGAATTAGTGTTAGCAAGAAAATGTAAAAATAAAATGAGTCGTTGAAAAAAGGTCACTAGTTCAGTTCTGCTTCACCCCCCCTCCCTCCCCCGATTCAGCTTGTAGGAATTATATCAAAGTAATAAACAAAATAATATGATCCAAATATCATGTGAGATTAAAACGAATTATTAATGTATGAAAATGTTAAACGATTACATATGTGTACAGAACATCTGTAATGCTTTTGAAAGATTTGAGGATGGACTGGGGAGACTATACTTTTTGCGTACTCCTAAAAAAGGGGAAAGAAATAGAATTTTCTTTTCACAAGGCAGTTTCTTATAGTTTTCGCTGTGCTATCTACAAAAAAAAAAAAAAAGAAAAATGTAGAACTCTGTCAAGTCTTCACGCATCCTGCATAATTCTAGGGCCCCTTGAAAACGTGGGGCCCGGGACTGCAGCCGCCCTAGCCCCCGCCTTAAATGGGCTCTGTTATAGGTCCTCAAATCAGCACAACATCACAGAACAAAATTTACTTCGTACTGAATCATCTAGTATTTCGACATCGAAATACAGCAAATTATCGTAATATAGGATACTCTTCAAGTTCTACTAACTCAACAATTCGCGATTTCAATATTAACGAAGCATAACATAAAAGCAAGTGAATGAATCAAGCCCCAAACAATATCATCTCGCGTAACAAATATTTCGTAACCAACCTTTCTATAACAATTCTCTTCCAGCTTTCACCTCGATACAAATAATCTCTGACCCCCCCCGTCTCTGTCTTTGATTCAATCGTAAACAACACTCTTTCTTATCAGTGTCGATCTGATCACATACGTCATTCACTTTTGATCTAGAGCAGTGGTCTCAAACTCGCTGCCCGTTGCTAAATGTTTTGCGGCCCGCGTGAATGATTACAAAATAAAAATATATCACCCTTTTTTCAAGTATATTATAATATACTAAATATAATATAAACATAGTAATGCTCAGCAAAGCCATCCTCTTTATAAGTAACAGGTTTCTGGGATTTGAGAGATGAAATAAAGATGTTCCTTGAAAGTAAAGATCCAGACGTCTCGCTTTTTGATGATCCAAAATTGTTACACGATCGAATTCAGCACAAATATAACTGGTTACTTAAACGATTTGAATATCAAACTACAATACAAGACCAAAATAAGCTAGTCACTGATATTACTGATAATGTTAACGTGTTTCAGAGGAAACTTCAGCTTTCGGAAGCTCAGCTCAGTGCAGGAAATCTTGCTCACTTTTCCACTTTAAAAGCTTCAGCTGAAGAAGTCAAATTTGGTGAATTTTCTGCGAAGACAGCTATGCTAAAAGAGGATTTCAACAGGCGGTTTGAATGTCTCAAAGACATGGAAAATATTTTCAATACATTTAGGTCTCCATTTTTCTATAATGCTGACAACGCACCTCAAGAACTTCAATTTGAATTAATAGACTCTCAGTGTGATTCTTTCCTAAAAGAAAAATTCAACAGCTGCATTCTAACAGAGTTTTACTACTTAGTTTTAAAGGACAAGTACGGAAACACTCATAACCTAGCTGCACGGGTTCTGTCTATTTTCGGAACAACATACTCATGTGAACAGAGGTTTTCAAGAATGAACCAAGTAAAATGTCTTGAAAGGAATAGGTTAAGTGACGGTCACTTATGTTCACTTTTAAAAGTACGACGTTTAAAGGACATTATTCCAAATATCGAAAAGTTAGTGACAGAAAAGCGAGCCCAAGTTTCTGGTCAGATCATGTAATATTTTCTGTACCGTGTACCGCGTGGTCAGTTGGTAAAATATGATTATTTCAAGATTTAAGTGAAAATAATTGTTACGCAAAAGTGATTGTTTTCAGTGATTGAAGAAGCATTTGTTTTTACTCTTTACCAATAATTAGATATAATATTCCACTCTAGTATCAAGCCATTGGTGTAGTTTTGTGAAAAGGATATTTATTCATAAGAAATTTATTATTATTCATGCGGCCGCCTAAATTCCTTCAAAACTGGAGTGGCTCTTCGAAAGGTCTGAGTTTGAGACCTAGAGTTAGGCTGCCAAACCAACATTCAGAGAGAGAGAGAGAGAGAGAGAGAGAGAGAAAATGTAGCGTTAATATTGGAAACTGCTTAAGGACAATGAACCAAAATTTACATCAGCTAACAGGAACCAAAAAGGAAAGCGAAACTAGATTGAACGTTACAGTGCCTGGGTTCGAGACATGGATAAGGCAAGCTGGCTGGCTGGCTCTCTTCCCTGGAATAGAGGCATCAAATTAGGGACGACGACTCCTTAAGAGTTGCTCGAAGTCGTCGACAAAAGAAGAAAAAAAAAAACCTATCCAGTTTAACCTTTTTCTTTTAAATAACGTTACACACTGCATTTCATGAAACGAATTAAAATAAAGCTGCTAGTCAAAATGAAAACATTAAATATTTCCGACCAAACTCTTCGGGAATGGGTAGTAACACTTTTTTGAAACAGGGCTTCTAAGACAAAACAGAACCACACTTACATGATTTTCTAATTCTTCTGAGGCTCGGATAAAGAGAAAGTACACACTCACAACGATTACGCGACCGACGAATTGCACACTTCTCTGTTTTGCATAACGCAACAAAGCTGTCAAAGTAAGCGAATACCCTTATACAAGGAAGCGATGACACGATGCAAATGAATATAACAAACAAACAAGAATGAAAAAAAAAAAAAGGAGCTATTTCTCTTCATGAATGAAAAATCATCAAAAGAAAAAACGGAAAGACGTCACGAATGAAACCACTTCGCCTACTACTGTTACTACTATCTCAGTAAAGCATGCGCATGGCAGACCACCGACCGCAGGATCCTGACACAGAAAAAGTAAAAAAAGCACTTCCTTTAAAATAATCATTTCATTAGAGTGTCAATGGCAATGTGACAGGAAGTTGATATCGTATGAACAATACACTGAGGATTAGGAGACGGGAAGGGACAAAGCAACATTGCGCACCATCGCATTCACAGTAATAAAACCCTAGGGTGCTTGGAACTTTGTTAGATGCAGCGTTAAATTTATTACTGACGTCATATCCGACGCACTGGTTAGACCACGGCTAACCAGTGTGTTTAACTACCTTAAACAGCAAAGTTTCATCATTCTCCAACCTTTCTCTGATTCACATGGACGCGGTCCGGAAAATTCCCATCTTGTAGGAAATCACATCCCTTTTATAGAAATGTGGAACATACTATCAACAAATAACTATGCCTTAACCTCAAATGATATGCAAACATAAATATTCGAAAAAAAAATAATTATTAAATGTTAAGAAAATAATTCACTTAGCTATTTGCAACATTTGGCCCTGGCTACTGATTACTTCCCAAAGGAAGATTCAGAAGCTTGCCTGGGGTGGGGAGCAGGCGTCGCCCACCCGTTAGCCACCCCCCCCCGAAAAAATATTTAAGCTTTAAGCAGTTAGAACATTAACGGGGGCAGCTATCTAAGAATTTTGGGAACTTGGATAAATGTCTGGGAGTTTCCCGAATTTCTGAATTTTGTTATATAAAATTTATTTTTTGTTAAATTTAGTGTTTGTTTATCTGGGAATTGGAGGGAGTCCTGCTGAACGAATTTCTGAAAGAGCAGTAGAAACACACCATTTTTGTAATTATAGTTTAAAAAGTTAGTTAGTGAATTAGTTAGATAGGTAAGTAGGTAGGTAGGATAGGTGAGAAAAGAGAGAGAAAGAGAGAGAGAGAGATCAGGTTAAACCAAAATTCGTAAACACCCTTAGGAGAAAAAAAAAAAGAAAAAAAGCGACGTAGGCAAGCCAAAATTGCAAAGAAATAGTAACGTGCCATAGAGATTCGCATCCATGGTCTTCATACAACATTCATCGAATAAATACTACGTACAGTATGCACTTGAAAACTTTTTTTCACTAGGGATAACATTATCAGCGTTGGTTAAAATGTACATGAACGAAATTTTTTGCCAAAATTTCAGCAAAGCACATCAAAATTTGCGCCTCTTCCCCATCTTGCTTAGCCCCCTTAATAGCCCACCCAGTTCTGAGCAGCTGGCGTCCTCTCTGGTGGGGCGAGGCTCTGATGTAGAAAAAAAACAACAACAACAGATGGATAGAGAGAGCTTCCTCTCCCTGGCATTGCACGGATTTTTAAAAAAATTCCATGGAAAAAAAATTACAGAAATTTTTAAAGTGGGAAAAACAATTGAAAAATCAGCACTACGCTCCTGACATTTAATTGCCTACTTGGAAAGGAAACGAACATCACGCTTTTTAAACATCAAGTCAGGATAGAATCTTTCGAAATAAATTTACGCCCTTGTATTCGGGCGGCTAAATTTAATAAAATGATTTTCAGCTAGAGCCATCGAATCGTTTCACAGCATTATGACTGGTAATTACCTCTTTAAAATATTCGTTTATTCTTCCGCAAAGCATGATCCCAACCTCTCCTGAAAGGAACTTCCATTTACCTCACTTCATCAAGTAATTCCTGCGCCATTCATTGCTTTACCGGCGATTTTCTCTGGGATGTTTGTGGAAATATTACATTAAACAAAGCACATACATTGCTTTTCATAATCAGCCAAAATCTTTTTTTTTTTTTTTCTTCTTCTTCTTTTTGCTCTCGCTCTCTGAAGCCAGAATAGAACATTAAATCTCCAAACTCACACCAGATTTTAATCCTTATAGAAACTTTTACCAAAATCTGCATTTATCACTATAATTTTACAAAAACAAATACATTAATTATTTACGAACTTGGTCATTTAAGAAGGAAAAGTCTGGTTTGAAAGAGGGGTTGGAGCGACCCCCCCCACACACACACTGGATCCCCTAGTGCTACTTCCTTCAAAGCATTTTTTTTGTTAAGGAATGCAACTACATTTTCAATACACACTTTGATCAAAGAGCCACTGCTTACCTTGCTGAACAGAAAGCACATTCAGAGCAACACCACACGGTCTCAACATGTTTAATCCAGACGTGAGATGGCGACAGTAATAAAGAATGGATTGACGTCCCAATGCCCGAGCAAACCTGGCTCATAGTATCTGCAGGTATGGCACGGCACTCTTGAACTAAACGCAGCTCGAGCGCCATAGATTTTAAAAATCAAACATACGATTAAATAATGAATCGCCGCATTTTTAATAGGTTCATTAATATAAACGTAAAAAATTCCATGCAGTTTTTTTGTGTGTGTGTGTGGGGGGGGATGGCAAAATACCGACAGCACCTCAAATGGGTTATAAAAGCAATTGCCCACCCCTAATTTAAGGCCAATGGTTCTATTTTATAAATCAGAAAGTACCTACTTAGCATTTGGAGAAAATACCACTTGTACTTTGCTGCGTTAATGATCGAAGAGATCGTAAAATGCATATATAGCTTTAAGGTGGTTCCACCTAAAATCTCTGCCTTATGTTTCCAATGGTAAAAGTTCTTTACATATTTTCTTTGCAATTAATGTATTCCCAAGGATGAAAATGTGCACATCGCTAAAACTAACTTTAAGTTACAGCATGGGGTACTTAATACTTGCTGAAATATAACCATAATTATATTAAAAATCAATCATTTTTCTTAGAGTAATGTTCAGACCTCTTAATAGACGGCGCGACCTGTACATTGATGACGTCAGTAGATAAACAAATGTTGGATTGCTTAATTATGGTTGTTTTAGCAAGTATTAAGTATCCCATGCCATAACTTAAAGTTAGTTTTATCGCTGTGCAAATTTTCGTCCTTGGGAGTACATTAATTGCGAAGAAAATAAGTAAAGAAGTTTTACCATTGGAAACATAAGGCAGAGATTTTAGGTGGAACCACCTTAAGTGGGGAGCCCGCATAATTTTCCACGGAAATCGCAACTGAAACCACTTACGTGTTTTTCACAGACTTCCTCATTCTAAGTAGCAGGCAGATCATTAACGGTTTTCGAGAAGAAAACACGTTAAAAACAATTTTTCTTTATCAGTGAGTCTTAGCACAATTGGCCCGAACAGAAAAACTGGGAATGCTGATTTTTTACCCATAATGTGTTCGTGAGTCTTCCTCAGAAGAGTCGCGGCCTTTAAAGAATGTGGTATGACAGCACCACCAAACTGTTGTGCGTTGGGAACAACACAATTAATACTCAGTTCTCAAATCATACAATATATAAATATATGCTCAGCAACAATGATTCCAAGATATTTCGCTTTTCTTTAACCTAGACACCGCTAAACCTAACTGAATTGCGAACGATGTTTCTCAAATTAGTTTCGAACTAAATCCTGCATTTGATTAATTGGAATTAATTTTCCATTTAATGCATTCTTCAAGCACATTAAATGGTAATCTAGGGATTCTCGAAAATACTTGTTTAAATGACTAATACACTTGGCTAAAATAGCAGTGCCATTAGCAAACAGCGAACTCAATAATCTTCCCACACAGGAATGAATGTTAGAAAGATGTAGCAGCAGGGCTGCTTCTTGGAAAATATTTGTCCTTCCTAATAAAGCTCGCTCTTGATGATTTTCGTGACGATTCTATTATGTACAAAGGATTTAATTATAGATTAATTCCGATTCATTTATAGATTAATCCCAATTCCAGATGTCACATCTTGTCAGGTGATTTTCCAATATCTAAAATCACTATGTTACATTTCTTAATTTATTAACGAAAAATTTCGTAAGGAAATTGGAAAACGGCAAATTGGTACCCTTCTGTTGCTGCGACGTTACGGGGCATGTACAAATTGCATAAATGACAACTCGGGTCTACTAGAACTGGCCACAAAAATTTTAAGGAGCAGTATAAAAATTGCGGTTTTGACGGCTTCGTGGCCATGCTTCCAGAGGTTGGCTGTCTGAGTCACATAAAGTTTCGGTAATTTCATATTTTCTTAATTGCGATATACAATGTAATTCTTTGTAAAAAATGCTTATAATCTACAATTCTACAGAAGAATTTCACGGTTTACAAACTACAGCTCGACAAATTCTCTGTGGGCATGAGCGAACCCAGGAAACCTGTCGGGGAACGGGGGAGGGGGGTTAATACCAAACGTATAAAATATAAAGGATTTCTGGTCCGATCGGGAGTAGATTTCTAGCGTTTGCGAATGACAACTCAACAAATTCTCTAAGGGCACGAGCAAACGCAGGACACCCGTCAGGGGAGGGTGGCTTAGTACCGAAAATATATAACAAAGAATTTGTAGCCCAATCTGGAGATTTTCAGCGTTTACAAACTACCAAAGTACAGCTCAACAAATTACCTGAAGGCACGTGCACAAGCAGGACACCTGTCGGGGGAGGGGGTGGGTAATGCCGAAAATATAAAATACAAAGAATTTTCAATCCGATCGGGAGCTTTTCAGCCTTTACAAACTACAACTCACGAAATTATCTGAGGGCATGTGCAGAGGCAAGCAGGAAACCTGTTAGGGGCTAAGCCCCCCGTCAATTTTCCAGCGTTAGCACACGCTGCAAATCTCTCGATTGGGCTACAAATTTTTACGGAAACTTTATGTGACTCAGATAACCAACCTTTGAGGACGTGGCCACGAAGCGGTCAAAACCGCCATTTTTGTATGGTCCCTTTAAATTTTTGTGGCCAGTTTTCCTTTTTATTAGCTTTTATTATATGTTATACACACAAAATAGGTATTAAAATCAGAATTCAAAATTTAATAAGTTGAAGAACTTCTTATAACCCTTTATGTTACTAGGATCTTATATAATGTTTTGTGTCAGTAGGAAATCTCATATTATCGTTTTATGCCACTAGAAAAACTCCGAAACTCCGACACTTTGACAATATCTCGTACGAAATGAAATTTGTGTACATTCCCTTATATGAGAAGGTGTAGGAGTTTTCCGCGGTGTGTTTTTGTAGCGGTGGATGAAAGTATAGAAGTTTTCTCCAAAAGAACACCTATCTGCAACGACAGCAGGACGACAATCACCAAAGAGGAATAATCTTCCGTTTATGCAATTTGTATATGCCTCCGTAACATCGCAACAACAGAAGGGTGCGAATTTGCCGGGTACCAATTTCCCGGGTACGAGTTTTCTAAAATTCAATTATAGGAAAACGTCGAGATTGCTTCAATTTATGAAATAATTTACGAAATTGAAGAAAAGAATTGTATCGGTATACTTTGAATGCGGGTGAAGATGCTGCTAAAGCCTGAAATTCAGACATTAAAATTGAACAGGAAGAGATGAAACTGCATGGGTACCAATTTGCCGGGTACCAATCTCCCAGGATCCAAGGAAATTCTCTGTCATGAGCAATGCCTTGAAATGAAACCAAAGTGTACCAAAGGAGTATAACACTGTTCATTTTGAGAAAGGGATATCTAGAGAGGAGGCAAGTCCTTCAACAGTTTACTTGGCACTATATGATTGATTTACAGTTTTGCGGAAGACTATATTATATACTCTTGGTTTTGAGAAACCACCTGTGATGTATATCTGCAATTTAACCTTCCTTTTGAGTTTCTATTCTTATGCATATTTCGTTACTTCTCAGTTAAATTTTTTCCTTCTGAACGGCCCATCACTTCCCCAAATTTTTTTGTACGTTTTGGCAACACTAACAGTGGGTCAGAGTGTAAATAAAAACTACGCTCAGGTTAAAAAAAAAAAAAAGACAAAAAGAGCGTAATGAGCCTGACGAGAATCGTGGTATGATCATAAGAGAATCTACTGACATAGATTGTCATATAATTTGAAACAAGGAGTTAAATTCAACAAGTGTAACTTCGACAAGTGGATGAAAATGAAGATTACTCGAATTTTCTGTAAGCTGCTTATTCATGTGAACCCTGGCTGTTCCTTATTTTTTTAAGGGACTGAGTAATTTCTTCAACGAGCAAAATTTGCTAAAAACACAAACCACAAAGCATTGAAACGCCATACACCATATCTACAATTTTCCTTTGGTCGGAAAAATACAGGGTATCCACAAAAGTTTTCCCTATTATTGGTAAAGACTAGTTACACCACTTACAGACATAAGATTTGTTGCATTTGGAAGACAAACATACACTGGCGGAAAGTGAAAAAGAACATCAAGAAGGAGACGTCTGATACCAACGAAATTTATACAGCATAATAACGGAATACAGAGGATAACGTGATCAAAACATTATGGCAAAATACAGCTGTATTTGCTGGTAAACTGAAAAATAACATTTCCATGTAACATGGTTAGTACGAGGTTGAACCGCAATGAACTGCGTCACACTGTGCAATTCTGGCATGGAGTCTGTCGTACAGATGTTGTATGTAAGTTTGGGGTATTGAGTTCCAAGCATCCTCAACCTGGACGCGTAAATCAGGGATGGTCGTGGCTGGCCGTGGAGACCGGATAAGTCGTTGTCCCATAAAATCCCACACGTGCTCAATGGGGGACAAATCCGGTGAACGTGTAGGACATGGAAGTTTTCTCACACCCTGAAGTGCATGTTGCGTTGCACGTGCCGTGTGTGGGCGTGCGTTATCTTGCTGGAAAACACCACGATGGGCCGACCTTACAAATGGCACAACAACGGGCTGAATGATGTTGTTGATGTAGGAGGTGCTGTTTAACGTACCCGGTACAAACACTAGTTGTGTACGGGAGTGATAGCTGATCGCTCCCCACACCAGGAGACCAGGTGTAGGCCCTGTGTGTCGCTGGCGGATGCAAGAAGGGTGGAGACGCTCCCCTGTGCGTCTGCGAACACGCATACGGCCATCGGAGGCTCCCAAGCAGAGTCTGCTTTCATCGCTGAATACGACAGATCGCCATTGCGTTATCCAGTGCAGACGTTGGCGACACCACTGCAGCCGTTCCTGACGGTGGGCTGGAGTAAGAGGTACACATGCCAGAGGCACACCTGCAGGTAGTCCTGCATCCAGTAGACGGTTGCGGTTTGTTCACACAGTCACCTCAGGTACAACGGCAGCTCGGATTTGCGTCGCAGTGGATGTTCTGCTTGACAACGCCGCTCTTCTTATGCGTCGATCGGTCCGCTCATCAGTCCGTCTGTGACTCCCGGTTCCACGTCTTCTCGCGGGGGAATGTTCCTCGGACCATCTACGCCCCCATCGTACCACCACCTATACTTCTCGTCCAATTCGCTCCGCAATACGACGATACGACCACCCGGCCTCGCGGAGTCCGACTAGACGACCTCGCTCAAAGTCCGATAACTGCTGAAATCGTACACGTCTTCCATGTCCAGGCATTGCAGCTTCTTCAGGGTCTTCGCACGTGTCCGTACGCCGACGACTGATTACATTCACTTCGCCGTACTCCTTAAATACCACCGACGATTATTTGCATTTTATGCCGTGCTGTGGCGTAAGCGCTCACCGGTTGGTCCCGAAATTAACATCACACCTACGTAAACTCGACCCCATTAACATATGTAAATTTCATGATCGTCCGCCAATTCCTTCTTGGTGTTCTTTTTTCACTTTCCGCCAGTGTATAAAGCTTTTTTATAATACAAACGAATACGCTTGTATGTGCCCACTTAATTGCACGGAGGATGGCCAACCTCTACTAAATTTTTCGCCACGTTCGTTGTAATTAATCCACATCAGCAAGAGCAATGGCATTCATGATCCGTTCATTTGCGTTTTTTAAATCACTCAGATTTGTTCTGTAGACTCTGTCTAAGACCAATTCTCATAAAAGGAAATCCAACGGGGTTATATCAGGTGAATGGGTTTACCATGGAATGGGGACATCTCGGCAGATCCAGCGTCGTGGGAACACAGTATCCAATAAGTCGCGAACACTTATTCTTCCCTAGTGGGGAGAAGCTCTGTCTTGCTGAAAGATGACATCTGGCTCAAGGTCTTCTGCTTGTGGCACAGCATAACTTGGCAGCATATCCAGCCAGAAGCGGACGTCTCAGTGTTTGACGTACTCGTTCCATGTCATAAAAAAGAATCGAGCATTGGAAAGATGAATTTCTAGAAACTGTCCAGTGCGTTGGACAAGCCAAGAAGTGGACTTCCCAGTGTTTCGGAAGATGTCACGAAACGAATACGTCATCTTTCGAAACACTGGAAAGTCCACTTCTTGATTTGTCCCAACACCAAAGATGGAAACGGGTCGGCGTGTCGACAATTTCTTGCGGATCAAACGGGTAGGGTCAAGGTGTTCCTGACCCGATTTCGACCTGGTTTTACTCCTGCTTTATTTTTGAAAAGAAAAAATATTTCAAAGAAACACGTTCAGAGGTCCTTGAAATAATACTTCCGAACTGCAGAGTATGATCCAGGAACTTGCTGACAAGAGTAAAGAAGTGGGATTAAAAATGAACTTTCAGAAGACAAAACTGAAGTACAATGCTTTTACAAGAAATGAAAATTTATCAATTGATGGGGAAAAGCTGGAGACAGCCAATTAATTCTACATTTACCTTGGGCAGCAAATATCAAACGAGAGTCACATTGATGAAGAAATTAATTGGCGTAAAACACTTGGTTGGAAAGCTTTAGAAAGAAACAGTACAATTTTTTAGAGCAATATGCCATTATGTCTTAAAAGAAAAGTATTTAATCAATGCATCCTTCCAGTACTTGCGTACGGAACAGAGACATGGAATTTAACTAAAAAAGACATACAAAGGCTGCAGGCAACTGAAAGAGGCACTGAGAGATGCATGCTTCGTGTAACCAAGAAATATAAAAAGAGAAACTCATGAATAAGGAAAATGACACGAGTGGAAGACATCACGATCAGAGTAAAATCCCTGAAATGGCAATGGGCTGGACATATTCCCAGGAGAACGGACCAACGATGAACAACCGAAATTTCAGACTGGATTCGAAGGAACAGGAAAAGACTTAGAAAAAAGAACACGTGGAAGATGGGGTGAATTAAAGATACTGGCCCAAGACAGACCGTTGTTGAAGAAACTTGGGGAGAACTTAATCCAGTAGTGATTGATAATGATTGATGACGATGATGATATATATTCGAATTTATAGCACAAAGCAGATTAGTCCGGGTCAGGTCCGTGTCGGGTCCAAAATTTTTGACCCGTTTCCAACCAACTCTGTCCAACACACTTCCAGTTTATAGAAATTCATCTTTCCAACGCTTGATTATTTTTGCATTCGGAGGATTCCTGCACGAGCATTTCTTTGCACACGAATTAGTGATTTCGTTTAAAAAAGATCACACCAAACAAATCCTTTTTTCCTGCACATTCGCCATTGTAGCTTGTGAACAACTAGCGCCATCTACATGCAATGATAGACAACATAACTTCAGATGCTTACTTTTGGAGCGTTGCAAATCTTATTTCTGTAATAGATTTGCAACGCTCCAAAGGTAAGTGTTATTTTTTATTAATTTTATAAAAATAGGGCAAGACTTTTGGACCACCCTATATTTCTACTTCAAAGCACCACTGCAGATGTCGACTGTCGACCGATGTAGTTATCAAGTTATAGGAAGCATTTTCAGCAAAAGTTTATGCAAGCCTGATGGAGACGTTTCGTTCTTCAACGGCAGTCTAAAGAAAATTCGCGAACAGTTTAAACAAATGAACCACGTTTTGAAAGGATGATTTCACTTTTGTTGTCCAGATCTGTTCATTCCTTCCGAAATTTAAGCTGTGTAAGATTACACATGGCTGCTTTAAGAAACAGCTGCAGTTTTGATGAAATATGAGCGAGAACTGCTAATACATGAATCTCGCTGCTCTGCATCTCGTTCTTGTTGACTTCGAGAGATGTGTGAACCATGAACTGCATCGTCATGCCATTGTCCCGACGATGCGTTTCTTCCACTATTGGCAAATGTTGAGGCACTGGAAGACAGATGGCAAATTGCGATATTTTTCACTTGATGCGAATATTAGGAATTTTCAGCCTTTTTGGCTTACTAAGATCAAACGTACCAACAGAAACACTTTAAGAGATTCCTCAGCAAGTCCAGCACCATACAAGACATTACTGAGTGAGTGTATTCTGGGACTCATTTATTTCACCGAAAGTTAACATTAATAACCATCTTTGATATCATCTTATAAGTTTAACTCATTTCTCCTTTTCGTCAGTTCTTTGGGAGCTATTGAGTTGGTCTCCTATTACTAGTTTTCTGGCAGCCGTATTGATGAGGGAAGGGAGAGACACTCACTTTACGCTTATGATGTTCAGAAAGGACACTATTGCTAGCAGTCCGATACAGGCTGAAGGTTCATGAGGTTCAGTTTATATTATTTCATTGCTCTTTGGGTGAGTGGTATAGCAGTTTTATCGTTTTATAGTGTCAAAGTTCTTGTAGGTAGAGTTTTAAACTCATGGCTTTCTCTTACAACTTTAGGTTTTAATGAGGTATTTCTCACGATCGGTAAGAGTCACATTAATGAGAATTCAGCAACTGGCCAAATGGTCCGAAAGAGTGGGATACGTGAAGTGGATTAGGGGACAAAACAACCACTTTTCTGAGAGAAGGGGGGGAGAAGCTTCATCTAGCTCTTGCGAAGAGAGTTTTGAGGAAGTTCGGGATTTCATCGACTCGGAGTTTTCTTAAGGCAAGGGAAAATAAAGGATTTTTAGAATTGCTAAGATGGGAGATCGAAAAAGGAACTCAGTTTGAAAAAGAAGCTTTCGCAGCAAGGTAACGGAGGAAGACGACTGATAGAAAAAGCAGGAACAGATCAATGTGTGAAATGATATAAAGAACAATAAGGAAATTAGCATAAAGCTTATACGTGACCTTTCCCATATATAGCATTGAGTAAAGAGTATCACTGTAAAAGAGAGTTTTCATTTTACAGCTAAAAATACGGAACTGTTCGATTTCCTTACAAGCGAAGGACTGACATTCACATGCGACAGGACACTGAAAATAACCCAATTATCAGTCCCATAACAGTATAATCGATGGCGCAGTAGAAAACTTAAACTAACATGGGCAGTGTTGAAAAACTGTAGGTTTTCTTTTTTCATTTGCTAGGGAAACTTCACAATACACAAACCGTGTACGACCGACCACCCCAAAGGACTGTTGATGATAAAGCCATCTATCATCAGTGAAAACAACTTCCCCCTCTTCAGGTGATAAAAACAATAGATTTCTTCCTTTTGATTTCAGAACAGAGAGAAGTAACCTATCTCAGCAACCCCCATCCAGGCAGCCGAGTGGTTAGAGGCGTAGGTATTTAACTCGTAGTTCGAGTTTGTACCGGATAAGGCATGAGTGTTGTGTTTGTATTCACTGTGCTAGCATCTTCCCTTCTCTCTAACCAGTGGCCCTAAATCAGGGAAGGGTGACCGCTTACAGCCCTTTGAGTTGCTCGTGGTGGTCGTTAACCCCCTCCCCCAATGCAAATATGCTTTAGTGCAGGACAGGAGGGATAGCTTAGACCACCGCAGCCACAAAACCTCTCTTTTTTTCTAAAGAAAAAAGAGTCTTTTCCAATTATTTTCCCTTACCGTACATTAGCCTGTATTTCGTTTTTCAGTTGTTTAGAAACTCTTGGTCTACGCTTTATATTCACTTAGTTCTGTAGTCAAGATTTCTGTTTGTTTTGACTTCCGAGTGGTTATAAAACGTGTCGGACTACTCTTAATGTCCCTTTGAGAACATAAGTTGATAGAGAAAGTACTTTAAAAAGAAATTTGTTTTCCGGTAAGTGCATTAAATTCGGTGCGCAGTTTATTTTGTTTTTAGAGTTTGTTTGCCTGGGGAGCTGTGGATATACAGGGTGGGCGCTTGTATTTCCTCTCACGTAACGAGGAGACGCGTAAAAACCAAGAAGACGGGTGGCAACAGTGTTGTCGCATTCTTGGCGGGGTCTCGATTTCGCATTCCCGAAAATGAAATTCCTCGAAAGAGCGCCGAGACGAAAATTGAAATGGCAATCCGTAGCGTTAAGGCATCTACCTCTATCTGTCCATCCACTCCCGCTTTAGATGAGACACAGTGACTATGAATTGTTTAGCAATAATCCATTAAAGAAACTTGGCTTCGGAAGGAGAATGTTCTGCAGTATCGACGCTGCTGTTATTGTTCCTCTCTGCGGCTTTGGTTATGTTTCAAAACAGCAGTGAAGCCAATAAACAATCCGAAATCTGCTTTCCGCGGAAACGGAGCATCCAAACCGCGTTGTCTGCTGCGGAAATGTGGCGGATTACTCCTGTAACTCTCCTCATGCGATTACAGGATGTGGGGGAAAACAGACGCAGGAGTATATACGGATAATGGCCTGTCAGCGGAAATTCATGATCTATCGTCCAATAATTTTCTTTTTCATCTTTCGAACCAGCACAAATAAACTGCTGTGCTTTGTGTACTTTTTATTTAACTTGTTCCTAGTCCATACGCGTTTAGGTTATTGGAATAACTGTTCAGGGGTTTCGGCTACGAAGAGCGAGCGAGCGTTTGTTTGATTCGTGGTTTAACGACGGCACTGAGTACCTACGAATAGAAATGTTCGTCCGTTCCCAACTGCTAAAAGATGTGTAGCAGGTTGCACCAAAAGGTACTACATCAGCTGCACCATTTTTGGGGCTAAGGTATAAGTAACCCTTGTGTGGTGCATGAAACATGCAAAAACAGGATGCAATGGGATGCAATTACACAATCAGGTCAGATACCATAACTTGGTGCATAATTGCACCATGTGTTGTGTGTCTCACGCACCACAAATTGGTTTACCTTGGCCCCAAAAGTGGTGCATCTGGTGTAGCACCACACCCTTTTTGGTTCAACCAACTCCAAAAAATTTAACAGGGTAATTTCAGGCTACTGGTTCCGGGGAAAGAACAGAACCAGAGTCGTAGGCCAAGGACACTTCCCATGCCGGGTCCAATTCAGACGATAAGATGGAAGCCCGCGCCTTTAATCACAAAGCCATCGGGAAAGCACTGCGAGCGTTCGGTCACGGTCAGTGCAATGTCCTTGCCAAAGGCAACTCACTTTGTGCAAATAAAATCTAGAAATTATGCGTTTTAAGTCCAAAAATTATCAAATTACAATTTCTAGATTTTATTTGCACAAAGTGGGTTGCCTTACGGAAATTATTATTAAGAGCTTCCCTTTTGTTTTAATTGCTGTTATGGGGTATATAACTTAAGAGAGACATTTGATGGAAGGCTAACGCGCTCGGCTAGATATCGAGAGATCCGGGATTCAATTCCCCGGTGGTGACTGAATAACAATTTTTCGGCTGCTGTGTGTTGCTAAAACGTAGAAAAAACGATGTCTTTGTTTATTCACTGACGCCACGTATTTGGAGGATTTTTACTTTGGATCTCGCCCTTTGTATTTACTGCTATAATTAATATATAGCCAGTGCAGTTAATGCCCACCAGATGGAGACGTCTCAGTAACTGAGCCCATCTTACGGATTTATGATGTCAGAAGCTGACAGAAAAACACACATAGCGCGTGGATTGTTGGCCACCGTGGTGTAAGGCTAACTCGCTCGGCTAGATATCGAGAGATCCGGGATTCAATTCCCCGGTGGTGACAGAATAAAAAATTCGGTTGCTGCATGTGTGTTGCTAAAACGTGGAAAAAGCGATGTCTTTGTTTATAACTTAAAATATGCCTGTTTACGCCACTATTATAAATTCGCGTCACGAAATCAAGGAAATGTTTTTCGGCATATAAGCATACCAGCTGTGCTTATAAATTTTAAAGTGCGGCAAGAGAGAGAGAGAGAGAGAGAGAGAGAGAGAGAGAGAGAGAGAGAGAGAGAGAGAGAGAGAGAGAGAGAAATAAAAAGAATAGATACACTTCTTTCCCCCTAAAAACGCTCCAGGCAAGAAATGATGTGTGTAAAGAAGTTCGTTTGTAAAAATCACGACGTCACCGTTTTAGTTACCATGTTTTTTCCCACTGTGGAAGTAAGGACTGCAAACATTTAAGAAAAGAAAAAACAAAACTCATGCATGTGACAGGAATCTTCACATGAGAGGCGGGAGTGACAACATGAGAAAAGAAAATTTTCGGTACTTAGCTTGAACCTATAAATACATGCCTGACATACATTCTGTAATCTTTTAAGAAAACTCTTTCGACCAAATTAACTATATGTTAAGCATGCAGAAGCAGTTTTGACTTGGTAAAACTGGGAGTAAAAAATTTGCCGTACGACTTCAACCTCTACCGATTGTTGCAAGCAACCTTGTTGACTTGTAAAAGCCACTATTAAGCAGACGTAGCATGGCGTTGGTAACCCGATCATTAGATGTTTTCCGTTACGTACCTTTCACAGCTTTCCCCTCCTGAAAACATGTAGCCTCCCCAAGTGTCCAAACTGCGTGGGTCACTGAAAGCAAGGCAAAATCAGTACACCTTCTGCTTTTAAACTAGCAACAGCGTGAGCAGAAAAGGAAATGTCAGCACTAGAAAAAAAATTGACGTTATTCGAGAATTCAGACCTACTGAAGAAATGTCGAATTCTGCATTTCGGTTGCCACTTAATGGCAAGATAAGCCATTTATTTTCACTACAAAACAATCTCATTACAGACAAAAAAAAAAAAAAAATTAAGTTAGGTGGGACTGACGAAGCGCCACCAGAATGGGTCAAGGTGCAGAAACTTGCATACGGTTCAGCTGCCATCAAATCCTATTCTAAAGCGGGAAATTTTAAATTTTGTAAGACATGTACAGGAAAATTACACATCTAATGAAAGGATGGTTCGATAGTTCAGAAAAATGGGGTAAACATCGTCTAGGTAGAAGTTAGTGGACATACGGATAGACCCAGTCGACACAGCAAGTGAATAGGTGGTGCAAGGGGTTCAAGTGAATTATTACAAGCAAGGCTGTACAGTAGCTAAAAACAATAATACAGATGAAACTAAAATGTTTTGTCGCGTAATTCTATATGTAACTCTTAAATTCAAAAGAAAAGAAGCGTGTTGGTGGCAAAAGAAGTAAAGATAGTTTAACGGTTGTATGTGCACTTGTGTGAAAACGACTGGACCCGGAAGAGAGAGGGGTGGGGGAAAAGATGACAAAAAGTAAATCAAATAGGACTTTTAGAAACTGATACACCCTACAGAATGCAAGCGTACATTTAAGCCACCTAGAGAGATAAAAGATATAGAGCGCACGCATACCCGCCTCCCCCCCCACACACACAAGATTTGCTCATAATTTAAGCTATTTAATGCATAAATAATTTTTTCAATCCGAGTATTGCCTGCACAGACATCGTGCAAAACGAAAAAATTCATCACCGACCGCGAAAACTGCGCAACACAAAAATTCAAGTGATTGAGTCATCGCCTAAATTGTGTTTAGAGATACTCGATGCAAAAAATATGTCCTTTTACGGTGAGGGATTGGGACACTCCCTGTGTTGGGTCTGGGTTCGAATCCGCAGGAAAGACATCGGTTTTGCGATTGTCCTTCCGGAGCTAGTCTCACCTGGAGATTAATTAAGGATGGCTTTTAATTAAGGATGGACGACTCTTTATTGCCTCAGATGCTCAAGAGCATCATTATATCTTGAAAGAAAAATTGCTGCAGAAATCCAACTTATATATTCAGAGGTAAAAAGGAAATACTATTTATTTATTTTCAAAAGTTGTGTCAACAGACAGCACTGTGACTGCCTTGCCCGCTATAAATTGAAATTTGCTACTGATGATATCGCTAAAAGACTACGACAATATAGTGGGTATAGTGAGTACAGCGATTATCACACTCGACTTCTTTTCAAAAATCTTTGCCATGGTTACTGTAGATCCCACCACGATTCACCCTGTTGGTCAACTGAGGACATCCTATGGTCACCAGAGAAAACCCAAAAGCATAGTCAACTTCTACTGTCCTTCAGAAAAAAGCTTGACTCCTCCTACGAAAAAACAAAAAAAAAAAAAAAACCCTCCACTTCCGAGAGGTGAAAAAACTATATCAGAATTCTGAAAGGATCAACACTTATCATGAGAAATTAAGAATTCAAAGTTGCTTTACTCTCACCAGGAGTTTTGACAACTCCATGGAGCCCTCTACCATAAGCTCTTCTGCGGAAGTACACTACGGATGAAAAATTCTCCAGTACGCTGTTCTGCGGAAGTACACCATGGATGGAAAATTCTGCAATTAAGCTCTACAGCGGAAGTACACCATGGATGGAAAATTTTACAGTAATCTTTTCTACAGAAGTACACCATGGATGGAAAATTCTACAATAAACTCTTCCATGGAAGTAACCCATGGATTAAAAGTTCTACAGTTAAGTTCTTCAGCGGAAGTACACCATGGATGGAAAATTCTATAGTAAGCTCTTCTGCGGAAGTACATCATGGATGAAAAATTCTAGATAGAGTAAGCTCTTCTGCGGAAGTACACCAGGATAGAAAATTCTACAGTTAAGCTCTTCAGCGGAAGTACACCATGGATGGAAAAATTCTACTGTGAGCTCTTCTGCGGAAGTACACCATGGATAGAAAACTCTACAATTAAGCTCTTCAGCAGAACACAATGGAAAATGGAAAATTCTACAGTTAAGCTCTTCAGCGGAAAATTCTACAGTTAAGCTCTTCAGCGGAAAATTCTACAGTTAAACTCTTCAGCGGAAGTACACCATGGATGGAAAATTCTACAGTAAGCTCTTCTGCACAGCATGGATGGTAAATTCTACTGCAAACTCTTCTGCAGAAGTACACCATGGATGGAAAGTTCTCCCACTATTCCTAACTCACGTTAACACAGCCTTTCTCACTAAAACAGCCAAGCCGACTCGAAGAACGAGATGTTCCATCTCATTAGAGGCTTCACGAAAAGCGAAGTCACATCCGTGAAGTAACAGGTAGCTCATTGTAACGAAAGATGCTCCTTTTTAAGTGAACGTAATTCATTTACGCAAGAAACGCGCATTTTATATCAGTTCTGTCATTTTTCGGGAATGGTACATGAGCCAGACTACCTGTTGTTTACTCGAGAATTGTGATGACGTCACATGCAGTTGGAGACAAAGTCGCAACCTACCCTACTACTCTTTCCATACCTCTTTTTATTCACTAACTGCAGCACCACAGAATCTATTTAAATTGAAGTTGCGCTTCCATTCAGAAACAAAGACTCACGTGTTTCGAAACCTTGCAGTGACATTCGAAATCAGCTCGTTTCAAAGACACAAATTGGTTTTCGGCTGTGCTTGACGAGTCGTCACTGCAGAAGGGCAGCTGCGTGCCTGACAAACGACGGATTCGCCATTAACTTGAATATATTTTGACAGTAGTTTGGCAGACATTCCCTCTCGTCCCACGCACACGTTCTGTCGTGAAAAAAAGAGCGTCAAATAAAACAAGAACGAAATTATCGCGAACTTGAAATGAGCCCACGGCATTTGAAACACTCGTCACCTAGTTTCCTTACGTTTACGTCAATCATGTACAATGTGAAGAAACATTGCGAATGCATTCAAAGCAAAATATCAACAGAAATTTTTTTACACACACTGGATGTTTCATAGTTATGCAATCTCAGTTAAAAAGAACTCTCCACTCCATCGCTGGATAAAAGTCTCCCACAGTTCTCTCTCCTGAACATGTGTTAGCCATCGAGCTGCTCAGAAACATGAATAACTAGTCTTTATTTAATACGCTGTAGAAATTCTTTAGCGTTATTAGTTGGTTTGTGCGCGTCGCCTCCCTCCCCCCCCCCCCCTTTATCTTCTTTCTTTCTTTAACAATACAAATATTAATTCTCTAGACACCACTACAAAATTAGCACTGCATAGTGGTGGTGTTTCAAACTTTTCGGGAATTACGGACTTTTCTCAGAACAAATTTCTTCAATCAGAATACGAGGGTCATAACAAAGTTCTGCACACATTAATCTAAAACGGAAGCGGACGATGAGATCGGGAAAATGATTGCGTCATGTCAAGGTCAGACTCTCAGCAACGCAGGTGTCAGAACGACGCGCTATCATTTTCTGTGTGGACGTGATATCTATCTATCTACCTATCTAATTATTAGGGGCATGTAAAGTTTCCGCCGCCCCCACTAGCGGGTGCTGTAGGAGTCTAACCGGCCGGCGACCCGTGCTGTCAGTTCGTACATGAAGTCACGCATGGCGGTAGATAAAGTTCATTTGCGGCACTGTTTGTTATTCATGTTTAATTTAGGGAAAGTGCGAGTGAAGCATACGGTTCAATATGTCAGGCGTATGGCGAAACTTTTATGGGTGAGCGGACGTGTCGAGAATGGTTTGCCAGGTTTAAGAAAGGTGATCTAAGCTTGGAAGACAAGCCACGTGCAGGTAGACCGCAGGAACTCGCAGACGAGGAGCTGGAATCGCTGTTGAAAGAGGGTGATGCCACACATTCGACCACACAACTGGCGAAACGTTAGAAAGTGGCCAAATCGACGGTAGTAGGGAGTCTACAGGCCTTGGGGAAGATCTAGAAGATTGGTAAGTGGGTTCCGCATACTTAAACGGAAGCGTGATATTGCTCAACGATTGGGTATCTGCATGTCGTTGCTGAAGAGGTATCAAGGGAAGAATTTCTTGTGGAAGGTTTGTCACCGGGGATAAAAAAATGGGTCTATTGCGACAACCTCGTAAGCAAGCGATCCTAGGTCGACCCAGGGCAGCCGTCAACATCCACTGCAAAACAGGATATCCACGGGGCAAAAGGTGCTGTTGTGTGTGTTGTGAGATATGCATAGAGTGCTGTACTTTGAACTGTTGAAACCGGGCGAAACAATCACTGCACAACGATACAGCGATCAGTTGATGAAACTGTGAGCGCCGCAATCGAGCAAAAACGCCCATGGACAGGTAAAGGACACCGCGCCCAGTCATCCTGTTACACGATAATGCCAGTCCACATGTCGGTGCCACCACGAAATCAACCCTTGAACAGTTACACTGGGAGGTTTTACTGCACCCGGCTTACTCCCAGCACGTTGCACCCTCAAACTTTCTTCTGTTTTGCTCTATGCAACATGCCCTGGCCCAAAAGCGTTTCACCACAGTTCCAGAGGTGGAAAATTTAGTCACTGCGTTCTTCAGCTCAAAACCTGAGTCCTTCTATCACAGGGGCATTCATTTGTTGCCTGAAAAATGGCAAAAGGTTATTGATGCTAACGGCCAATATTTCGTTGAATAAATGTGTACTGGTTTCCTGATTGTTCCTGTCTCCTTTCTCCTTAAAACGGCGGAAACTATTGCATACCTTTAATATTATCAACCATTATCTATTCACTGCTGGATGAAGGTCCCATCAAATTTTTACCGAGAGCCAGTCTTCTCCATATCACTCCGTCATTATTTCGAATTTCATCCATCAATAGCTCACATAGCATTCTTTTGGGTCATTTTCTGATACCTGGAATCCAGTTGTCCAATGATGGTCAGTTCTAGCGATATGGCCAGCCCATTGCCATTCCAGGGATCTTACCTTGATCATGATGTCACCAACTCCAGTCATTTTCCTCATTCATGAGTTCATCATCTTATCCTTCTTGGTCATGCAAAGCATGCATCTCTCCATGCTGCTTTCAGTCGTCTGCAGCCTTCGGATGCCCTTTTCAGTTAAATTCCATGTCGCTGATCCATAACGGAAAACTCGAAGGATGTACTGATATATACACCTTCCTTTTAAAACATAATGGCGCTTGAAAATTGCATTGTTTCTTTCAAAAGCACTCCAACCAAGTTTTATTCGCCGATTAATTTCTTCATCAATGTGAACCTCACTTGACATCTGTTGCCCAAGGTAAATGTAGGTGTTAGTTACTAATAGATATGCTCCATCACTAAATTTTCAGTTCTTATAAAAGCATTGTAAGTCAATTTTATTTTTTCTAAGTTCATCTTTAAGCCCACTTCTTTACTCTTGTCAGCAAGTTCCCAAAATATACTCTGCAATTTTGAGGGAGTACTTGCGAAAATGACTAGGTCGTCACTAAAACGCAGATGGGTGAAATAATCTCCACTAATTTTCATCCCTTTGTCTTCCCAGTTCAATGATTAAAAGACATTTTGCAATGTGGCATTGAAGAGTTTGGGAGAAATGATGTCACCTTGTCTCACTCCCTTTCCAACTTCGATAAGTGCTGTGTCCCTAAACAGTAGAGCCTTTGTAGCTGCATTTTCATAGATCAGATCATATGTAGAGGATTTTAGGAAGGGAGTGTCTTACCCCAGATCTTAAACAACCCTTAGAAATAGGAAGCTAGGAGATTTGGGCTAGAGTGCCCGATAGGAAAGGGACACGGAAGCGAGGTAGAAAGGGGGAGGAAGACGCCCTTATTTATTACGGGGGGGGGCACGTTAAGCCGGGGTCCGACGGCTTAACGTGCCCATCCGTCGCACGGCGGATATTTAGCGGTTTGAGCGTTCGTACCTGCTGGGAACGAACCTGGGGTTATCTCCGTGGCAGCCACGAACGTTGACAACTAGGCCACCTGCGGCCCCATTTTCATAGATGCTATTAATAATATAAATAAATACAGCAGGATTTCAAAGACATTATAACTGCTGATGGTTTCACGGAATCAAAGGCCTTTTCAAAATCAATAAAAGTCATACATAATGGGAGTTCGTATTCCTTCGTTTTTTCAATTAGTTCTCTCACTACATGGGTGCTGTAGCTATTCCTGAATCTAAGTTGTCTTCTTGGTTGAGCTATGTCCACTGTTCCCTTCAAGCGATGCGATAGTATTTAGTGAAAAGTCTCAAAATAGTATAACTATACTATAGTTATCCAAACTTCTTGGCATAGAATAGAAATCAAAGTTTCCAAGCTTTTACACATCAACCAGATGGCTTTTTAAAGAAAGGTACACAGCAAACTGCATTTCCTTGAAAAAAGCCATCTGGTTGATGTGCGAAAGCTTGAAAACTTTTATTTCTATTCTACGCCAAGAAATTCGGACTACTAGTACAGTTATACTATTTTGAGTATAGTTGGTTTACAGTTACTGATTTTTAATTACTTAGTGAAGATTTTATAAACGACTGATAATACGCTGATGGGTATGTAGCTCCCGAGACCCTTAATATGCCCACTTTTTCATGTAGCAGGGTCACTGTAGCATTGTTCCAATCATCAGGAATCTTCCCAAATTTTGAAGATGTGAATCCGTTTTTTGGTGTAAATATCACAAGGATGGTAAGTCAGATAATATCCGAAAACTTAAAAATTTCGTCGTCCTGGAGCGGGAATCGAAACCGCGTCTCCTGGATAGCGCTCGAATATGCTAACCACTACACCACCCAGAACGACCAAGTCTCAAGTTTCTGATAAATTTGAATATAACCATCACAGGATTCGCTAGTCGAAGAAACCGGCATTCATGTTTAGCGAATCTGGATGTTAAGAATTGTATTCCGTGATTGCCCGGAGGAGCAGATAAATCATGAATGGAATACGGGATTACACCATACAATACAATATTTACCACCACCCCCCCACCCCCAAAAAAAAACGATTCACATCTTCAATGGCTTACAATGTCATATTTACACCGAAAAACGGATTCATATCTTCAAAATTTGTATTATATGGTGTAATCCCGTATTCCATTCATGAGGAATCTTCCCTTTGTTGAGACATTTAGTGAAAACTTGGGCGAGTATACCTTCTATTTCTCTCCTGGCTTTTTGTATAATGTCCGTGGTAATTTAATGGACACAAATGCAGCCGCTATCGAATTCAAAATTTATTTATCCCATATCATTGCTTCGAAAAATCAGAATGAAACAATTTCTTTTTCTTTTGATACCATTTAAAATGAAAACGATTTTGGGCACGATTTTTCCTTCAAGCAACGCATAGTTTTCCCCTAGTTGGCGAAATTGTATAATATATTTTTTCTCAATAATTCTGCTTCTAAAATCCCAACTTGAAAAATTCTGCGTCGGATAGAATTGGTTAATAATGTCTGCAAATAACAATCTAATTTATCGTAACGAACATTTTTGCCGCTAGGAGGCATAAGTGCATATTTCTGTTTCTGATATATTCGCAGCAGTATCTGCGCTCCTTATACGATCGAAAAGCTCCTTTTACCAATTAAATACCACTCGCGAAGAAAACCTTTTGCGCATATTTCCTGCCCATAGAAATAAAAGTTTTTTTCCGCGAGGGGGGCGTAAATGTATATTCTGTATTTCCCGATTGCTTTTGCTTTTGACAGTCCGATCAGAAAAAATCTTTTTTAGTCGGACAGCGTTTCTGGACAGAAATATTTTGTATAATGTTTCTTTTGTTTCTTCCTTAACGTTTAAGTTTGCCACTAGAAGGTGCAAGAATACATATTTCTGTTTGCAACATATTTGCTGCCTTATACCCCAATTTGAAAAATTCCTATACCATCATATACTGCTCACCACGAAAACATTTCCTGCCCACAATAATACAACATTTAGCCGCTCGGCGACGCAATCGTAAAACATATATTTCTCGATATCTCTGCTTCTAAACATCCAATTTCAAAAATGTACATTAAAATCGGATTCCATTCTCTTTGAGGACTAACTTATATACACTTTTGATTTGTAATGGTGCACAGTCCTGTCGCTAGTTAGCATTGAAGCGTGTTCATGTTTGCAACTGTATCACTGCTTCTAAAAGTCCTATTCCAAAAATAAGTTTTCTATTGTATGCCGTTTAATTACCGAAACGATGCCGAACATTATGCTTTCTAAAATAGTGCACAGTTTTCCCGCTGGGGTGTACATGTAAAAACTTGTTTCCTTGCTATCTCTGTATCTTGAAGTTCTACTTTAAAACTTTTTTTCTCCAGCGTAAAGCATTTACGACAAAGAATATTATGCGCTCATTTTCTGCTTTTTTATAATTCGCGATTCTGCTGGCAGTGGCATCAGGCTGTACTTCTATTTGAAAGCGCATCTTGGATTCTAAATATGAGAGATATCCCGTCCTGGTAGGGTACTCTTTACTATGAAGAATATTTTGCTCCCATTTTCATCTTCAAATAAAGCACAGCTTTACCGCTAGGGGTGTAAAGGTATATCCCGTTTTCCTCCATATTTCGTCTTCTAAATGTTCGATTTAAAATATTTTTTTCAGCCTCAAGTATATTCCAATATGAGAAACATTATTTGTATAATTTGTAATTTTTTTCAACACATTTCTGCCGTCGTTGGGTGTAAATACCAATCTTTGCTTGTGGATGTTTTACCGATTGCAGAACTCCGGCAGACTTTTTATCTTTTTTTTTTTTTTCTTTGGAGCTGATTCCATTCATTATGAAGAACATTGCTCACATATTGCGTATTTTAAACAGCACGCAGTTCTTCCATTAACGGGGAGTACATCCAGTCTCTGTTTCGTTGATTTTATTTCTTTTTTTCAAAAACCTAATGGGAAAAATTATTTTTCTGACGGAAAGGAATCAAAAGATGTCATTACACACGAGAATATGCGACGTACAGACTTATGGCACCGAAACTACGAACATTTTGAATATTCCAATAACACGTACAAGTTTTTTTAGGAAACCGAGTATTCTAAAATTAAGAAACTTGTTTAGCACATTGTAACGATTTCGTAATCTCAGCACGGAATCCGTCACCGACGGCGCCTTATTTTCTTCCCTGTCATGCTTATGGCTCCTGATGTGATTCCCGTTAATTTTTCCGTCACCGACGGCGCCTTATTTTCTTCCATGTCATACTTATGGCTCCTGATGTGATTCCCGTTAATTTTTCCGTCACCGACGGCGCCTTATTTTCTTCCCTGTCATGTTTATGGCTCCTGGTGTGATTCCCGTTAATTTTTCCGTCACCGACGGCGCCTTATTTTCTTCCCTGTCATGCTTATGGCTCCTGATGTGATTCCCGTTAATTTTTCCGTGTGCAGCCCCATAGCAGAAAGTTTCTGGTCAGTCTGCAACAGATATCATGGTATCACAAAATAATCTGTGGGTGGTCACTAAGCAAAATAACTAGTAGATGCGAAAAACAATAAAAATGTGCACAGGTAGAAATGGAAAAAAATAAATAAATAATAATAATAAAGAGAGTGAGAACTGGCCTAATATTTCTTCTACCTATACAAATATCGAACCTAGGTAATATAGAAATTGCAATGATAACTAGGATCAAGAACACTCGGGCCATATATACCTAGAATGTTGCCACTATTTTGAAGCTGAAACATAAAGATTTGTTTAATAAAATGTTGTTCAACAAAAATAAAGGACAGTCATCCTTAGAAAAAAAAAAAAAATACGATTACAGGAGAAATCTTAGCTTCTTCTTACTCCCGTTTCCGGATTTTTTTTTTTTTTTTCTCGAATTTCAATCGAAAATGCAAACATTTATGAAATTAAATTATGATTAAATGATTAGACAGTAATACAGTGCAAGGAAAATACAGCGGGATGGGGGGGGGGGGGGGCGAGGATTACGGGAAAAATCTTCGCTGCCTTTAGATTCTGTTGTCGAAAAGTTTTTACCTCCATTTTTACGATTACGGTAGAAATTTTCGCTCAATCCAACTTTCGTTCTCGGAAAATTTTTCTCCATCTTCAATCTTAAATACAAGCATTTATTTAATAAAATTATATTTAATGACCATACAGGGCAGGGGGAAACACCGCGAGAAAAATAATTTACGATTACTGGGCTCCGTCTAACTTCCCTTTTCAGAAATTGTTGCCACCATTTTCAAAATGAAACACAAACATTTATGCAATAAAATGACATTTAACAACAATACCTAACAACCCTCTCTTAGAACATCGCCCGAAAAAAAAAAAAAAAAAAAAAGTAAGATTACGGGAGAAATCTTCACTCCGTTTAATTTCCGTTTCCGAAAGTTTTGAAAGACCAAAAACTTGCATCTACGAATAGGAGTCATCAACAGGATTTATTGGAATTCTGAGAGTATCGTTTTTGTCTGCAAGACCAAAATAAATCTGCGACGCACGTCAGCGTGATTCTGCTATGGGGGTGTGGTTCTACTTTTTCAGAAATTTTGGAAACATTTCTGTACAGACCATACTCACAGGCTCTGTTCGTGTAGTAAATAAATGAACTGCTTTTAAACACCGCAACACAGACTCAGAGTGAACTGCTCTCACGAACAATGTAATCTGTATAAAAAAAACTACAAGAGATCTTATAAACAAGTGTTTCATTTTCTGAAGGACATCTGATAAATGATACATTTAATAAGCAAACACAAGGAAATAACGGAAAACGTAAAACGCTACGCAAATATGCGCTGGGAGGGGAGAGGGTCAGGGGTTCATGTTCCGCTTTTTGTTGAAGACGACCTCGTCTTCTACTAACACGTGGAACAGACTTGGCAAAGGAGACTTATCAACAAGCACTCTACATTTCTGGATCAAGTTAGCAAAACAGGCGTTTTACAAGGTCAAACTTAAACGATCATTAATATTCAGTCTCAACCTTACTGAGAAATTTGAAGGCACACTACTGGTGTTCATGTATAGCATGGGACGGTGGGGGATGGTGGGGAAGAGAAATTTCGATTCCGTCGACGTCCGTTCGTCTGGGTCTGGGGATACAACTTCGCAACCAACTTCGTCCTTGAGTATTAACTAATTAAAATATATTTAATCAGTATTAATAATTAAATATATTTAACCTCATCACATTTCTGTATTCAACTAGGGTTGCAGGAATCAATAAAAAGAGAGAAAAAAAGAACGTTTGCCATGGCAGAAAAAGTGTTCGTTTACGGAAATTCTGAAAGAACTGTTGTTTTTTTTTTTGTTTTTTTTTTTTTTTTTGGGGGGGGGGGGGGGGTTTAACAACCATCGTATGTACCTCAATGGCCTATAAGCAGTCACCCGTCCCCCTTGATTTAGTACCACTGGTTCCAGGGAAGGGAGACAGCCAGTGCCGTAAGACAAACACAACATCTTTTATTTCTATTCTATATTTGGATTCGAATCTGGGACCATCTACGACTAATAGTGAGAAGACAGTGAAAGGACTTCATAACAAAATTAAAAATCAATGTTACTTATTTAAAATAGTATAAATATGCTAGTAATCGGAATTTATTGGCGCAGAATAGAAATAAAAATTTCCAGGCTTTCGCACATTAACCACATGGCTTTTATAAGGAAGGCAAACAGCAAACTGGTTAGTAGAATGCTTCAACAATTTTAACGCTGTGACTTGACAATAAACGTACAAATGAAAATTTTGAAGATGACAATCCTTTTTGTGGTGTAAATATGACAAGGACGGTAAGTATCATAACATCCGAGAACTTGAAAATGTCGTCGTCCTGGAGCGGGAATCGAACCCGCGTCTCCCAGATAGCACCCGGGTATGCTAACCACTACACCACCCAGAACGACCAAGTCTCAAGTTTCCTACATACCCGGGCGCTATCTGGGAGACGCGAGTTCGATTCCAGCTCTAGGACGACAAAATTTTCAAGTTTTCGGATATTATCATACTTACCATCCTTGTCATATTTACACCAAAAAAAACAGATTGTCATCTTCAAAATTTGTATTATATGGTGTAATCCCGGATTTCATTCATGAAGTGCAAATATAATTATTCATTCAAAGACACATATTGAAACGTTCTAACGTTGTTTTAAATACACCAGATTGTGAATACTTAAGAAACGCATATAGTGTATTAAATCAGTTTATTTTTGTCATGTAATAAGCACAAAGATTCGCCAAGCCTTCTCACTCCGCTGGGAGGCTTTTTTAAGGAAATGGTTGGCATAAAATGCAGGGAATTAGAACACGTAAGAAATTAAGATGATGGACACACATCGCGGCACACGGTACAATTGCGCGATAAAAAATCATGTAATATGCTCCCGGTGTAACAAACGTTATTTAAAAAAAAAATCTTCCTAACATGTTCCAATACGCTGCATTTTTATGACTGCCATTGCTTTGAAAAGGCATTCCAGTGGAGTGCGAAAGCTTGGCGAATCTTTATGCTTATTACACCACAAAAATAAACGAATTTAATACGCTATATGCTTTATTGAGTATTGAAACGTTCTATTATCCAGATGCCGTCTACCTTCCTTGAAAAGGCCATGTGGTTCATGTGCGAAAGCTTGGAAACATTGATTTCTATTCTACGCCCCAATAAATTCGGATTACTAGTACAGCTATATTATTTTAAGTACGTGTAAAGTTCCTTGTGTTATTATTGAATGTTACTGATGTTGCGCTTGTGAATACTTCTGAAGTGCATTAGCTGCGTCGTCGTTAAAGTTAGGAGAAGCCGATGATAAACGAAAGCTTTTTAACGAACTAAATATTTGCAGAATTTTACATCTGCATTGAAACTGTGCCAACACAACAAACAATTAAGTGCGAACTACCGCTCCGATTGAAAATATGTCACCTGGGGGAAAAAGATCACAAAAACACATGATCTAGAACAGAAGTATCAGCACTGCCATCATCAGGATACTGCATCTCAAAATTTCAGGAGGTTACGTATGTTGACCATACCGCAAAAATTTAGGGTTACACTGTAAAAGAATTCAGAAATTCATGAGCTACTTCCCGTGATTTCTTTCGTGAATTAACGAAGCGTATTTCTGATACAACTTTGTCCGTGAAATGACGGGGGAAAAAACTTTGATTTTCACGGAGTTTTCGTACGACAGAAAAATTCTGAATTTTCAGAAACCTTTCCGCAATTATTTTCTTCCGTTAACGGAAAAATTCCGTTCTCACTTTTTCCGTATCCGTATGGCAAATTTTCCGGTAATAGGAAAGATTAACGGGAATTCTTGGGAGTTTGATTAACTGTTAAATTTCAATAGCCTGCTAAAGTATTTGCTTTTGAAGTTCTGTAGCGAGATCGGATATTGTGGATAGCATATCGCATGAATTTTGGTTATTGTGGCACAGGATATTTCTTCTCTTCACCTCTTCCCCATTTTGTGCACCAGCTATTATATATTGTGTTACCGTAAGAAACCGGGTGATTAATTTTTTGTACAGGTGATTGTATCAGTTTGTGGAGCCTTAAGGCAAAAGCTATATAGCTATCAAGAGTAAATTTTATATTTAGAAGTTTTGTAAAATAATATTATAAAACGGTATATTTCACCTTCTCTTAAATATAATTGAAAGTTATTGTAAGCTGAAAAAAAGATCTCGAACTCCAAATCATTCTGTTGCTTCGGAAAATCGTGATGAAAAAAATACTTAGTTTATGATCAAGTCTTCCTGAAATTATTATAGACGTATTAAAATAATAATAAGCTCCAACAGAAAATAAAATGACTAAATCACTCGCATTAATGAAAATATATATATATATATACTTAAGAGCAAAATTGTTAACTAGTGCTAGGTCATGCAACTCTACGGAGGACATGACTTATATATATATTTTTTAAACTATTTTAGGTGGGAATGCTACTTGCATCTATGGCCTTGCAGAAACCCATTTCCAACTAGGTCTTTGTGGAAGTGAGAAAATGCAGAGTTTTTGCTGGTCCTTGATAAAGCCAAGACACCTTCTACATTCAGTTGTTTTATTTTATTTTTTTGTCTTTTCTCCTTTTACTCACACAGGTAGATACATAACCTTTTCTATGTTGTACTAGGTGTGAGTCAAAATTATATTTGCATTTTTTTGCTTAGGTATCTTCTTTATAGAATATATATATATATATATATATATATATATATATATACATCATCGCCCAATTAGTTTTACCTTGCACGTTAGTCTGATTGCTGTGACTTTCTGGCTCAGTGGTTAAGACGCGCGTCTTCAGCCCAGTCGACCGGGGCTTGATCCCCACTAGGGGCGCAAAAGGATTTTCTCGCGTAAGAGCTTAAATACTCAGCGTGTTGGATTTTGCGAAATTTCTGTATAAATACGAAAAAGACGTGAAACGGACTTTTCGGAAATAAACGGAATTACTGATTACGGAAAATCTGTGAAGATACGAAAGTTAAAAAAAAAAAAAAAAAAACGGGAACTTTTAAAAACGGAAATTCCGTTAAAAGACGGGCACGTACCGGTACCCAAATTAACAATTAAACTGCTCATTGGATCTTACATCTCAGGTGCAAAAAATGTAACACAAGAAGCTTATGCAGAAATATATCCTTAGATACAAGTACCTTATAAGCACGCAGTTTTGGTCTTCAATATTGTGGAAATAATAAAACTATCTACGAACATAACACTAGGGTAATTTCGAACTGCATTCCATGCAAGTGCAACTGTAAATACTGCACCTTTAACAGAAAACAGCACACAAACTCCTCAGTTTCCTTGCTGCTAAGTTGGGTCTCTGCGTCAACTTAGTGGTTATAACTTGGGTGACTCAGTCACCCAAGTTATAAACTACTTCAGTGTACCGGAAACCTTCATCAAACCCCACTATGATACCTATGACGTCGGCACATCCCCTTCATTATAAACTAGCTTCCATACCTTCATGGTTCGAAGAGCATTTACACATTCGTCCACGTTTAACTTGCACCATAAGGAGATTAAAGTGATTTACGACTTTGCTAAAACTTTTGGCTTCTATACCTCCATAGTTCAAAGAGTGCTGAGGCACGAAGAAAGGTTGACACTCTCAACTTTGCAACGAGAGAGCCGGATAACCAAATATGTAGGATCAATGGAATTTGTACCAGAACTCATCAATACCTTAAAAATGCATGTCATAAAAATAAATTGGACTTTGGGGTGCGAACTTTTAATATATTGCCTCTGGTTAAGAGTGATCGTGACCAAGTAGAAGCTGAAACTAAATGTGGGGTATACGCGAGCCCCTTAAAATCGGTGGACGCATTCAGCAGCGATTTAGTATACATTGGCTCTACTACACGTACATTGAGTGAGTACGCGATTAGAGGAACACCGCTATAATGTGAAACTTCATTCATAAACTACTGCGTTATCACGTCTCTCCAACCTGGGATCTTACCACCCTAGCTGGAATGATTCCTACATATTAGCTTCCCCCGTACTAAATTTGAGATACTATTTATGGAAAGTTTATCTACAGCTTTGCGAACTCCTGCTTGTAATGATGAAGTACCGGTTAATATTCCAGTCTTGGAAACAAGTACTAAAAAGAACTGAACCTGTTGAACATGAATAACCACTCAAGTACTGTTTATAATGAGGTATTTAAATGAGATATTATTGTTGTGTCCCTCAGTTGTTTATACAAAAAGGTTATTTTTTGACGTTATATTTTGAAATGAAATCATGTGCTATACCTTTGGTACCTGTAATTTATGTAACAACTTGAGCTCATGCAGCTTACTGTTATGACGTCATTTACTGTGGCTACATATACGATAATGTAATCCAGAGCTGCTTCTATTGTAATCGCGTCTGAGGATCAGCCCAGTTCGGCTCGAAAGATCACGTGTTTTAGTGTAAACTATGTTTTTAATTATGCCAAGTCTGTAATTAAAGGTTTTAATTGATCTTAACTTTTAGTGATTTTATGATTTTAATATCGTGCATCGACAGACGTTTTTAATCTTCTTCAATATTGAAAAAGAAAGTTTACGGCGACGAATGTCTCAGCCGTGCACTGCTGTCCCGCTGGTTTTCAACGTTTAAAGATGGGAGAGAGTCCCTCAACTATCAACTACGCACAACAGGAAGTCCAGTTTCTGGAAGGACAAATGAGAATGTGGTGAAGGTTGGCGAAACTGTTCCCCATGACAGGCAAATAACCACTAGGCCATCCACTGAACACCTTGGTGTCGGTACGAAAACGGCCAGGGTGATCTTAGAAAAAGATCTGCACAAGAGGAAGATTTGTTCGAGGTTTGTGTCGGACACGGTGACATACGAACAGAGAGAGCACCGGGTTGCATGTTGTCCAAATTTCATCCATGCAGTTAATCAAGATCGTGATTTGTTGCAAAGAACTGTCACCAGTGAGGAAAGTTGGTGTTTTCAGTTTGATCATGAAACAAAACCCAAGAGCATGGAACGTCTTTTCCACGGCATAAGAAAGTCCAGTTACAAAAACCACGTGTCAAGACAATGGTCACAGTTTTGTTTCCAACTCTGCAGGAATTATCCACCGCGAATTTGTTCTTGAGGACACCACAGTGAACAGTCAGTAACATTTAGGAGTAATGCAACGTCTGTATGCCCGCGGCGACAGGAAGGAACTCTTCCACAAAAACAATTGGTTTCTGTTGCACGACAACGCGCCTGCACACTGTGTGCTGCCTGTGAAACAGTTTCTGGCTTCCAGGTCAATCTGTTTAATCTAACATCCACCCTACCCGCCAGATTTGGCTCCCGCAGAATTTTTTCCTCTTCCCAAAGGCGAAGTGTGCCTTGAAAGGGCAGCGCTTCAGTGACACTGAGGACATCCAACGAAGAAGGAAGTTCCTTCCTTGTTGGATGTCCTCAATGTACCAACAGACTGAAGGAAGTTCCGGTTAAGGCCTTCTAACACCCGTAAGAAATATCTCATCGTTGTTTGGAGTTGGAGGGAGGTTATTTTGAATATGTGACAATTCAAAATATAGTTTGTTGTTTTGATAAAATAATTTTTGTCTCATTACTTAACAGGAACACTGTGTATAACTTAACTTTGGCCTTCACCAAGGTTGTGTTCTATTTTAAAAGAAATTATATTATGCTACCCATTTAATTCTGCATGATGCAATTTCAGAGTACTGAGTAAATTTTTCTGTCGCCTATTATGTGGCACAAGAGCTTTTTGCGAATTCCTGGTAAAAGGATACATGTGAAATCACAACAGAAAGTCCCTAAACTTTGAACTTGGGTTTCTAAATTGCTGGGGACGCAGCCTCGCTGTTTATCCATACACGAAGCTATCTGTATTACTTAAAAGAGTTTTCTATATCGCTTTCAAACATAAAAGAGTTTGCTCTTTGACAATTTTGTGTATACTAATTTTCGTAAGCTCTTTTGCCCTTAAAAGCCCAATGAAAAAATCTAATACAGACTTCTTAAAATCTGGGTCCCCTGCTCTTAGCTGACACTGACAGGTCTAAAAATAAGAATGTCGAAGTGAAACCTTCTGGCGCTCGAACTCAATATAGATCAAGAAAAAAAGACAAAACAACCACACAAAGAACAGAATCTTCCACGTCCCTCTCTTTCTTTGGAAGGAGTGGGCGCGAACGACATATATAGCCTTCTCTTTCTCGCAGTGTTTCAGCAAATCATTTTCAGGAGATGGAGTTGCTGCAACCTAGGAGCTCATCGGAACCTATTTATTGATCGCGTAACGTTTCAGCCAGCGCAACTTGCAGGAGGCAAACTCACGATACTGAGTTCCGTTTGCCCTCAATTCAAGCGAAAGGGTGTAAAATATTAAATAAAAAAGCGAGGCACATCGCGAATGCGCCATACCTCGCAGGAAACATAACAGCTACTCATTCAATCAATGGGCAGTGTTGGATTTCTTAAGTAATTGTTCTCCGTACTACGCAATGACACCCAGAACGTGTTGGTGAGGTCATACGTGACTTTGTGATCTGGAAAGTATTGTGCATATGGCACCGGCAATGTGTGAAAAACAGGCATTCTACAGAATGCCAAGGAAATCTATAGAATGCGTGACTTTTGTCACGCATTCTATAGATTTACGCAAATCATGAAATATTTATGTTCTTTTAATATTGTATATACTTTTTCTAGGCATTATATAAAACGACAAGGACTATTTAGGCAAAGTATCATGAAAAGGTATTTATGGGAAAGACGTATATGAAAATCAAGGAAGAAATACAAAGTAAAGTATACGACTTTCTTACTGAAAGAACAAGAGAAAAAGACTAGGAAGAAATACAAAATACAGTATACGACTTTCTTACTGAAAGAACAAGAGAAAAAGACTAGCACTGACCTACTTGTTGCAACAAGGAAGGATACAATGGCTCTTTGAATTACATTTATTTGTCTTTTTCACACAAGAGCACTTCACAGTTTGGCACTTCGTCTTGCACGAACATGTGTACACCTCATGAATCCTTGACCACTTCCTGTGGACTGGGCGATAGCAGCTGACCTAAGAGGAATTTCGTGGTCGGGAACGTCAACTCTGAGTAAGTCCTTTGGACATAAAGTGAATTGTGACCTGGTATAAAGTTCGTTCAAAATTCCTCGAGTAGTTTCAAGTCGGTAAAAACCGTCTTCTGTCACACTCATACTAATTGCCAACAGATTGCGCGAGAACAATCTGATGGCAATATAATACAACACAATATGGGCTAACGTAGACTGCGCAAACTGGAATGCGGGTGTTTCGTCACAGCCAAAAAAAAGACAAATGTAAATGGCGATAATACTAAACACTGACCACTTGAACCGAGCGTTGAACAACACGTGCCTCGCCACGTGAAAAAAAAAAAGTCACTGACGGGAGTATTTTATACTTTGCGGATTTGCCCTTTGGCATTGCATAGAATATACGAAATTAAGATATTTGATTGGTTCCTTAATACGTCACCTTGATATACAATGAAACACAGTACACAGGT
The DNA here is from genome assembly GCA_039090855.1 of Macrothele yani. Taxonomy (NCBI): domain Eukaryota; kingdom Metazoa; phylum Arthropoda; class Arachnida; order Araneae; family Macrothelidae; genus Macrothele; species Macrothele yani. The sequence goes on along the minus strand of CM076994.1, from coordinate 5,781,261 downwards.
ACTATACAGCGTTCGAATTACCCAGTGGTCCGCTGGCCAACGGCCAGTAATATTTCCGCTGGACCACTGAACTATTGATTTACTGGCCTTGGATGGCCAGTTATTATCTTTTTTTTTTTTTTTTTCTAATTTGCCACACGTTAAAAAATTAATTTCTATTTCTTTTACCTTGCTTTATGGTCTTCTCTTTAGGCTGCAACCCAGTGATAGTTTCATGAAATACTATTGGATAACATTGTTTTTTATCCTCATGATTTGTAAAGAGTGGAATAATTCTCAGTCCTCGACTTGTAACGGCAGCAGCCGTTTTTTGTTACTTCCGCCCACATCATTCGTAATGAGCAGAAGTAAGCAAAATAAGTGTCTTCATATTCCTTGGATTCGCCTACCCTAGTTAATGCAGCAGATACTGACACCAGATATAGCCCGACTTTTGTTACTGCCCCAAGAATACTCATGCGGAGGAGATAATTTTTGCAGAGGAGCAATTCACATTAAATAATGTTCAATGGGGGACTAAAACTAACTTCATGAGAACGTAGGAATCCTGGTGAAGCATGGATGTTGTGTATGTCTTACGGCACTGGCTGTCTCCCTTCCGTGGAGTCAGTGACCATAAATTAGGAACGGGCGACTGCTTTATAGCCCATTGAGTTGCTCGCGGTAGTCGCTGAACTTCCAATGGGCATTTTGGCGGACCAGCGGTTTGCAAATCCTAGTGGTCCGCTGAGCTAGTAAAAAATTTATTTGTAATTCTAACACTGCTATATACACTGAAGAACAATTGAATTAGAGACAGCTGGCTGGCGTTATGCAAATGTGGCGCTGTGGGCGGCCCTGTAAACGGAAATGACATGACGTATGCAGCGATCCGACAATGCGACGGGAATCAACAAGAGTCGGACACAGTATGGGTAAAACGAAGGATCTAAGCGCATTTGATCATGGGCAAATTGTCGGGGCCCAACGAATGGGTCACTCCATCTCGGAAGTCGTGCTGGCACTGGAATTTTCACGAGCCACTATGTCACGGGTGCACCGTGAGTACATCGAATCCGGTAAAACCATCCCTGCAAGGTCCAACTGCCGTGGACAACAGCGTGTGGATGAGCTGGGTCATCGTCAGCTAGCTCGCATTGTAACAGTGGATAGACGGGCCACAGTGCAAGAAATCACTCGGCAATTTAACGCTGGTGCACAAAAACGTGTAAGCAGCAACACCATCCAGAACCATCTCCTCGCTATGGGGTACAGAAGCCATCGTCCCACGAGGGTACTGTTGCTGACCGCACATCACATGGCGCAAAGATTAGCATGGGCGCGGAAACATCGCTACTGGACCCTAGTAATGTGGGAAAATGTTGCCTGGACTGATGAGTCGAGATTCACGTTGGTACATGCGGATGGCAGGATACGAGTACGGCGCAAACCACATGAAGCGATGGATCCTTCTTGCCATCAGGGTACTCTTCAAGCTGGTGTGGGTGGCATTCTCGTCTGGGGACTGTTTACGTGGACTGAAATGGGACCCCTGGTACGTGTGACATCGTCCCTCACAGGTAAACGTTACCGGGATATCGTGGACGACCATTTGCTCCCGTTTGTGCGTCTTCAACATCCCACTGGGGACCTCATCCTGCACAAGACAATGCACCGTGCCATCGCTCCCGAATTGTATCCGAATGATTGGATGAACACTCCACCGACGTGACCTCGGCTTCCTTGGCCAGCTAGGTCACCTGACCTCAATCCCATCGAGCACATCTGGGATGCCATCGAGTGAGATGTTCGAGGCTCTGACCCCCCCCCCTCCATCAAATCTTCGTGAACTGTGGGAGCTTGTTCAGGGGTCGTGGATCCGTATGGCTTTCCAACGCTTCCGGTGTCTTGTCGAATCCATGCCGAGACGAATCGCCGCCGTCATCAGGACGAAAGGTGGTGCTACACATTACTAGACAGGTGTCTCTAATTCAATTGCTCTTCAGTGTATATATATCCGTTTATGGACATAATAACGCAATATACAAAGGCAAGCTTTCGCCCACTACGGAATCGTAGTGAGCGTGAGCGAAAGCTTGCCTTTGTACATATATTGCGTTATTACGTCCATAAACGGATATTTATAATATTTATAGTACCTGTGCACTGTGTTTCATTGTATATTGCATAGAATGCCTAGGAAATGTGTGAAATGTTAAGCGTTTCATACTTTAATGTCCCATTTTCGGCATTCTACAGATTTTCTAGGCATTCTGTACAAAGCAGAATTTCAGACATTGCAGGTAACATATACAACAGATAAATAGGTTTTCACTTTGCTTTTTCATTCTTCTGAATAACGCATACAAATAATTAAGTATTCGCCAATGGCTAAATTCCAATGAAGTGTTCGACGACATTTCTTCGTCTCATTATCCACTCTGTCATCCGAACATCAGAGAGATCGAATTCCATACAGAAAAGTGAGTCATTCTTTAAATTCATTTTGTTTTAATTTAAAAACTGTCTTGAAGAGTTATTAACAGCAGGAGATAATCTTACTGAGCGCAAATGTTTAGGAACAATTTATAGGATAGTATTGCAACTGTCTCTGACACATGCCGTTTTCATAGCACGCAAAGCCTTGTATTTCATGTAAAGCAAAAAACAGGGAGTCACTTTAAATTCTCCTAGTCTCTTTTTTTTACTTCTGTTGTTTCGAAACTACAGAGGAACAAGGCGGCGTTCATACACTGAAACAAACAAACGAAACTCTTGCTACATCAGCTAGAAAGATATTGCTTCACTAATTTTTGCGCATTAACCAATATTCTTAGCTGCCATTACAAGCAGGATTTTTTCCCTTATTTTTACAGCCAAATACGAAGGTTGTACCAAAAGTAATGCAAAAGTGGGTAAAACTTTATTATTAACTGACAGATGTCGTTTAAATTGTACATGTTGGTAGAGTAACTCTTCCTCTATAGTAACCCTTCCTCTTCATTGCAGGTAAATAATGAATTCCAAGCAGAAGCAACGTGCCGTCATTGAGTTCTTGGCGAAGGAAGGGTGCAAGCTGTCCGACATTTAAGAAGGCTACAGAATGTTCACGGAGATGACACAATTGACAAGAGCAATGTGCACAGATGGATGAAGTTTAAAGATGGGGAAACCAGCATTGCAGACAAACCACGTAGTGGGAGACCATCATCTGCGACCACTGACACGAATCGTTAGAGAGTTGATGAATTGATTCGCGCGGAAAGACGAGTCACAATCCGTGAGCTTGTTGCACAACTGGAGGACTGTGGTCTTCAGTGACGTAGCCAGAGGGAGGGGGTGGGAGACTGAGCACGAATTTAAAGCGACATATACGTGTATATGAGGCTTTCACCAATGAACCAAACCCATGGACCCCACCCTTAAGAAATTTCTGGCTACGCCACTGGTGGTCACAATGCCATACAGAAGATGATGGAAAACTTAGGGTATCGGAAAGTGTGTGCAAAGTAGTTACCACGGCAGTTGACACCGGGTTTTTTTCCCTATCTGGTGACAGGGGACGAAACGTGGGCGTATCTTTACGATCCGGAAACGAAGAATCAATTCATGGAATGGCATCATACCTCTTCACCTATGCCTAAGAAGCTCAACAGGCAGCAATCAGCACAGAAAGCCATATTGACTGTTTTTTGGAATGACAGGGGTGTCATTCTTCTTGATTTTCTGGAACGTAGCCGTACCGTGACAAAAAAGCGGTACATTGAGACAATCATGAAGCTCAGAGAAGCCATAAAGAGGAAGAGACCGAACAAGAATCTGAAGAGGATCCACACTCACTTTGACAATGCGAAACCACACACATCATAGACAACAAATAAGGCGATCAGCAAATTAGGTTGGTCGGTGATACCCATCCGCCGTACAGCCCAGACATGCTACCCTCAGACTTCCACCTGTTCGGCCCAATGAAGAACAGACTCCGGGGACAACGATTTGATGACACAGACGAGGTAAAACTGGCTGTAAAGAAGTGGATACAACAGTCCACACCTGAATTTTTTCAAAGAGGATTCGAGAGTTTGGTTCAACGATGGCGCAAATGAATCGCTTGTGATGGGGACTATGTTGAGTAGTACATTTGTATAGAGAAAGAATTACTCTACCAACATGTGCAACTTGAACGACCTTTGTCAGTTAATTAAAAAGTTATGCCCACTTTTGCATTACTTCCGGTACAACGCTTCTATATTCAGGTGCATGAACAATTTTTTCCTAGCTATTCGGAATTTTGCTGTTGCAGTAAAAATTTGTAAGTTGTACAGTGCGCTTTGTTGAACCAATCAAATACACTTGTTATGAATACCATGTTTATTGCCATTAAGAATTTTGCAACTGCAGCAAAAACCTGTTGCTCAACATTTACTTATCAGTATTCAGTTGGGTTCAACAGACTTGGTGGCACCGGAAACTCACACCAAGTAAATGCGTTTTGCTACATATATTATCTATGACAGTACGCTTTTGTCTTTCCTACACGCGCTGCCATCCCATTTCTCACGTGCAACACCAGGTCATTGCGGCAATAGAACCAAAGTTGCAGGTTGCGATGAAGATTGTTCTGTACGTTCGTATCGTTATTAGCAGTTATGGAGTTTTCAAATACAACAGCTATGTCAAATATAACAGCCACAGACAGCTGGGAACTTCAAAGTGAGATTATGTAGAGACTTAAAAGTAGGTTGGTTGGTCCAAATTCATTTAGTGACAATTTTTCGCAGCATTTCTAATATCTGTGGCAATATCGGGTTTAGTGTTATTGCAAATGATTAAGTTTATGTCTGCATACATTTCATGTTTCACCGAAATACGGCTTTTGAACAAATTTGAATATTTGTTGCAATATCGTATTGAGAGTTGCTGGAGCCTATGACTGTACTTGTTTCACTGAAATGAGGTACTTCATGTGATAACTTTCAGCTAAAAACTAATCGCTTTCATAACAATCGCTAGAACAGGAAAGATATTCATTCAACCTTACTACACGGCATTAGAGTTGACCTAAATGAATTTTTTGTTCGTTTTTTTACCAGTGTATTTGAAACGAGAAAATAATATTTGCTGAAGCAGCAATGTTTGTATGTTGGAAAATTGTCCGTAGCAGTAAATTTGAGCCAGACCCAGTGAAACGGTTGCTATGGCTGCAAGAACTGCTTGCCACATAAACCAGAAGTTCTGCTAGACCCAGAAAAACTTGCTAGGGAAGGGAGAACTGCTTGCCACAGAAACCAGAAGTTTTGCTAGACCCAAAAAACTTGCTAGGGAAGTGACAGCTGCTTGCCACAGAAACCAGAAGTTTTGCTAGACCCAGAAAAACTTGCTAGCGAAGTGAGAACTGCTTGCCACGGACACTTTGCTGCTGTTGCAAGATGAAATTCAGCTAATTCAGGCAGCATGTATGCACAGAATAGCTATTTGCTGTGCCTATACTTTCACTAGCGAAATTTGCTAAAGCTGCATTTTTTTTTTTTTTTTTTTTGCTTTTATAGCAATCTTTATTTTCCACTGTACAGCAACATACCAGAAGAACATGGACACACACATGCATCTTACCTGCAAATATGTTGAAACCACTATGCCTTACGTATGCTTTTTGTTCTTTTTACGGAACTTCCCTTGTGTCCTCCGTCACTTCACTTGTAGCTTAACTAATGTGCAGCGACAGTAGCTCTCTGCGTGTGTTGAGGTATGGATCCGAACAGCGCACGTTGGCGGTTTGTCAAACTAAAGTTTCTTACTTATTTTGTTTCATTTATAGCACACGAAAGACATTCTGCATATTCTGGCCAATGTCTTGACTGCGTCATTTTCCAACAGACACAAAATTTTGTAATGGAAGTTAATAAAAAAGTTAGTGTACCTTACGGAAATGGCGGTGTTGGCTCGCTTTGCTTTCTTCTTGCTTTTGACGGCATCACTCTGTGGTAAAACCTTGGCCATGCTTTGCTTTTATACAATATTTTTTCTTCCGTGGCTGAAATTTAAATTTAACTTCCTTCAAATGCCGTTATTCAAGTCTTACGAAACTAAACCCCAAAATAGTAACGTTTGTAACAAATTGAATAGCTTTTGGTTGGATAGTAACATCTCTGTCTCCGTTCCCACTTCGGGCAGGAGGCATTTCGATGCAGGCAGCGAAGAGATACAGCTGGCTCTGTTTGTCTTTTTTCCAGCTGACATGCTTGCTTGTAAAAAGCAAAACGATTTACGAGGGAAGTAGAACAGAACGAAGGCAAAGAGAAAAACTTAATATAAAAAAAATTATGTAAAGAACATTTTGAAACCTATTAGGAAATTGAGTCATCATCTACGTCATGCATGGAGGCGAAGAGTTTCGTGGTGGCCAAGTACCATGATCCTGGACTGGGTTCAAGACTTCGAGACGTAGTGGCAACAACTCGTGACGAGGAGAGCTAAAGTAAGATGTCTCTGCGTTCCTCTTGCTCTATATACGTGAGTGAGGGGCTCCGAGATTTCAGTGGATGAATAATGATCAGCGGCGATGGAAACCCCGGCGTGCTTACCTGAACTTTTCATCTCTCCCTACAGCTCAAAATATTCGACCTGTTGATACGCACACACTTCTGCCACCGCTAGGGCATTAATTCAGGCACTTCTCCCCGCTGACGCTGTTGCCCGGACTGACGTCCTCTTTCAGCAAAGCTCGTTTTTAACCATCAACCCCTTCCTTCAAGCTCACCCTCCTTTAAAATGAAACAGTTGCAATCCGCTAATTATGCGGAGACGAATGACAAAGCTTCTGACTGACTACCATGACGAACCGCAAGCTATTTTATTTTAATACATCTACCACGACATACAAAATTCGTTGCCAACAATGGACAGTTTGTGACGTCCACCTCTAATTTAACCCGCATTTTGAGTTTCTGTGTTCTTATGCAATTTAGGCTTCTCCTCGTTAAACGCTTTTCTAACTTAACGGTACATTATTCCTCCCGACGACCTTTCAAAGTTGGGAACATGACAGTGAGTCAAAGTTCAAGAAAAGGTAAATATAACATGAGTGCTCGATGTGCTATGAGCAGAGCACAACACGTTATGTGTTAGATGAGAGTGACAAGATACTGTAAAAGCGATACGTATTGTGCGAAGAGACATACACTGAGCAGCCAAATTATTACGACCACCAGACCATTATATGCAAAGTAGCTATCCCGCAGATGTTGCTAACGCAAGATGGCTGAATCGGTACATGCGTGGAACGCTGAAGGCACGCAGAGACTAATGAAGGGCATTGCGCAAGAAATAATGGGTAAAAAAACGCGATCTGAGGGACTTTGAACGTGGAATGATCGTGGGTGCTCGAAGCATTGGTGCGAGCATCAGCAGAACGGCTGCACTTGTGAAATGTTCGAGGGCAGCAGTTGCAGAAGTTTACAGAGGTCTGAGGGACTTTGAACGTGAAATGATCGTGGGTGCTCGAAGCATTGGTGCGAGCATCAGCAGAACGGCTGCACTTGTGAAATGTTCGAGGTCAGCAGTTGCAGAAGTTTACAGAGGTCTGAGGGACTTTGAACGTGAAATGATCGTGGGTGCTCGAAGCATTGGTGCGAGCATCAGCAGAACGGCTGCACTTGTGAAATGTTCGAGGACAGCAGTTGTCGAAGTTTACAGAGGTCTGAGGGACTTTGAACGTGGAATGATCGTGGGTGCTCGAAGCATTGGTGCGAGCATCAACAGAACAGCTGCACTTGTGAAATGTTCGAGGGCAGCAGTTGCAGAAGTTTACAGAGGTCTGAGGGACTTTGAACGTGAAATGATCGTGGGTGCTCGAAGCATTGGTGCGAGCATCAGCAGAACGGCTGCACTTGTGAAATGTTCGAGGGCAGCAGTTGCAGAAGTTTACAGAGGTCTGAGGGACTTTGAACGTGAAATGATCATGGGTGCTCGAAGCATTGGTGCGAGCATCAGCAGAACGGCTGCACTTGTGAAATGTTCAAGGGCAGCAGTTGTTGAAGTTTACAGAGGTCTGAGGGACTTTGAACGTGGAATGATCGTGGGTGCTCGAAGCATTGGTGCGAGCATCAACAGAACAGCTGCACTTGTGAAATGTTCGAGGGCAGCAGTTGCAGAAGTTTACAGAGGTCTGAGGGACTTTGAACGTGGAATGATCGTGGGTGCTCGAAGCATTGGTGCGAGCATCAACAGAACAGCTGCACTTGTGAAATGTTCGAGGGCAGCAGTTGCAGAAGTTTACAGAGGTCTGAGGGACTTTGAACGTGGAAATGATCGTGGGTGCTCGAAGCATTGGTGCGAGCATCAACAGAACAGCTGCACTTGTGAAATGTTCGAGGGCAGCAGTTGCAGAAGTTTACAGAGGTCTGAGGGACTTTGAACGTAAAATGATCGTGGGTGCTCGAAGCATTGGTGCGAGCATCAGCAGAACGGCTGCACTTGTGAAATGTTCAAGGGCAGCAGTTGTTGAAGTTTACAGAGGTCTGAGGGACTTTGAACGTGGAATGATCGTGGGTGCTCGAAGCATTGGTGCGAGCATCAACAGAACAGCTGCACTTGTGAAATGTTCGAGGGCAGCAGTTGCAGAAGTTTACAGAGGTCTGAGGGACTTTGAACGTGAAATGATCGTGGGTGCTCGAAGCATTGGTGCGAGCATCAACAGAACAGCTGCACTTGTGAAATGTTCGAGGGCAGCAGTTGCAGAAGTTTACAGAGGTCTGAGGGACTTTGAACGTGAAATGATCGTGGGTGCTCGAAGCATTGGTGCGAGCATCAGCAGAACGGCTGCACTTGTGAAATGTTCAAGGGCAGCAGTTGTTGAAGTTTACAGAGGTCTGAGGGACTTTGAACGTGGAATGATCGTGGGTGCTCGAAGCATTGGTGCGAGCATCAACAGAACAGCTGCACTTGTGAAATGTTCGAGGGCAGCAGTTGCAGAAGTTTACAGAGGTCTGAGGGACTTTGAACGTGAAATGATCGTGGGTGCTCGAAGCATTGGTGCGAGCATCAGCAGAACGGCTGCACTTGTGAAATGTTCAAGGGCAGCAGTTGTTGAAGTTTACAGAGGTCTGAGGGACTTTGAACGTGGAATGATCGTGGGTGCTCGAAGCATTGGTGCGAGCATCAACAGAACAGCTGCACTTGTGAAATGTTCGAGGGCAGCAGTTGCAGAAGTTTACAGAGGTCTGAGGGACTTTGAACGTGAAATGATCGTGGGTGCTCGAAGCATTGGTGCGAGCATCAGCAGAACGGCTGCACTTGTGAAATGTTCAAGGGCAGCAGTTGTTGAAGTTTACAGAGGTCTAAGCTGAAGGCGTGTGGTCGTCAACGGCTACTGGATGCTCGAGCTGAGCAGAGAGTACGCAGACTTGTTCAGTCCAACAGACGAGCAACACTGCATCACATTTCAGATAACCTTAATCAGGGACCAAGTCCGATGGCCTTTCAACGTACAGTTCGCCGCACATTATATCGTATAGGCTACAGAAGCAGACAGCCTGTACGCAAGCCATTATAATCTGCAACGAACAAGAAATTTCTCTAGTTCGTTCAGGACAACATGAATTGGACAGCAAATGAGTGGAGAAGGGTGATGTGGTGCGACGAATTACATTTTCAGCTACACCATACAAACGAAAGAGTGAGGATATAGAGACAGCTGCACAAAAGCATGGACCCAATTTTACATCGTCAAAATTCTTTAAGCTGGCGGAGGCAACGTTACAGTTTGGGGCATACTTTCGTGGGAGTATTTGGGTCTTTTGATTCGCGAGGAACAACGTCTGACCGCCCAATGGTATTTAAATATCGCTGCCGACCAAGTCCACCCAGTTATTAGTTGATAGTTTATCTGCATAAACACATGGACCCATATGGAGATGGATACTTCCACAGCAGGACAATGCTCCATGTCATAGTGCTCACATTGTACACGAATAGCCTCTGCCAGCCTACAGGGTCGTAATAATGCACGCACAAGATGGATCCTCGTTTCGTTCTATTGGTGTTGTCTCTAAATTTCCATACTGTGAGTGTGTGTGTGTGTGCGCGCGCACACACACACACAAAACAACTCTTGTGTAATCACATTTCAATGTTAATGGTAACTGCGCACATTAGCAAGCAAAGCTCTACACTCAGCGCGCTTTGCATAACTTTGTTCTTTCCGCGAATTTACCCAATTTTGATTTAAATCTAGCTCTTAAGATTTTACTCTTTATTTACTTGTTTGTTTTAAGACAATCGTCAAACAGAGCATTGCGATATCTCCTACACGTTTCACAATCAAATAATCAAAAGTGGGCGACCTCGCAAAGATATTGATTAATAAACAAGGGAAGATGTGAATCCGTTTATTGGTGTAAATATGACATGGATATTAAGTCAGATAATATGCGAAAACTTGAAAATTTCGTCGTCTTGGATTGGAAATCGAACCCGCGTCTCCCGGATAGCGCTGGGGTATGCTAACCACTACACCACCCAGAACGACGAGGTTACAAGTTTTCGGATATTATCTGACTTAACATCCACGTCATATTTACAGCAATAAATGGATTCACATCTTCAAAATTTGTATTGTACAATGGCGTAATGTCGTATTTCACTCATTAATAAACAGGGGTTTCTTTTTTTGTTACTGGGGAAGCATAAACCTTTGCACTCCGCCCGTTAATATACAACTGGTTAGTTACAGAATCTTCTGTCTGATGGGAGCCAACGTCGTTAACAGTGTTCCTTTTATTCCTTCTACAACTTCCTTTTTGTTTGTTTGTTTTTGACACGAAGGAGCAATGCTGACAAAAGATACTGTCGGTGACCCAGTATCTTTTCAATAAAAACATACCTCATGTAACTAGGATTATTTTAAGTATGGAAAACACGCATGTGTTAAGTAACAAGAACATATTAATTGGATTTATGATTCAACAAATATGTTTCACTTTGTGTGTGTGTGTGTGTGAGTGAGTGAGTGAGTGAGTGAGTGAGAGAGAGAGAGAGAGAGAGAGAGAGAGAGAGAGAGAGAGAGAGAGAGAGAGAGAGAGAGAGAGAGAGAGAGAGAGAGAGAGAGAGAGAGAGAGAGAGACCCTTATTTATAACTTTAACGAACCATACGAGTATCTAACTCCAAGTGAAGTAGTCCCCTAGAATTCAGGATTACTAGCTCGGAGGAAGTGAAAAAGCGAAAAATGAAAACATATCCTACGTCACTTCCGCGCCTGAACTTAAATCCTCGCAGAAAAAGGTAATCTCTAAACAGCTTGAGCCGGGGGCGTTGCCCTCCCAGAATGGTCTCATCAGAGGCGTAAATTCAAGCTCCGATGGCCTCAAAAAAAAAAAAAAAAAAAAAAAAAAAAACCAGAAATGCACAACCTGTGAATAAATTTACCAAAAAATTGTAACTCAAAAAGAAAGTTTATATACTTCAGTATTTTCTTTTTTGAAAACTTGTTTGCCGCATGCACAGTATTCCGCAGTGCTAATCACAGTACAAAGAAGCCTACAACCTGTCGTATGCGTTAAGGGTTAAAGGTGAACCTTTCATGTGCGTTAAACTATGTACTGCTTGAGTGGAAGTGGGGACATTTTAATCTTGAAGGGGCGAAATTTAAAGTTTCGCCTTCCGAGATGAAAGAAGTTTGCTCTGGCCTTGGCTTGACCACTAGTAGCTTTTCGAATCAATAACTCACGTGGCTGAACAGCTTGCAGTGTTTTTTATTGTTGTTTGTTTGTTTGTTTTTTCCTTCTTTTAAAAATAGGTAAGCGCACTATACACAGGGCAAACCTAACTTGACTATGGAGTGGAAGTTGGGCAAAGCCTTTTCCCCGAAAACATACCTCCAGGTTTTTCAGTATTTCTCCGCATTAACGGGGAATAATACGTCGGGGAGCGACCGTCCAAAAAAACCCTGAGAGTGTGTGCCACCGTGACGGGAGGCAGGAGAAACGGAAACTTCCAGCTGATCAATTCTTTCGGCGATTTCCCTCTCAGTAAGAAAGGAGCAAAGCTTAGCGCACCCAAAACTATTCCACTGTCCGCTTACCTTCCCACACGCAGAAAATATCCTCTGGTATGGCTCTCTATCGCACATGTCTATCCGATAGTGACAATGCCATCGCCTAAACGCGAGTATCTGCATTTTACTTTAATTTACGTGCACACAACGTTTAGAACTACGTACCTTTGTCATACTAGTTCAAGCTCAAATACTGTACTAGTTTTTGAACTGAAATATTACGCAGGAAAATTGCACACTTAGTAATTCAGTTTAGCTTTGCCCCGAGTATAGTTTTGGAGAACGACAGCAAGAAATCAGAGTATAGTTTTGGAGAACGACAGCAAGAAATGCAGCTTCAAATCACCGTTACATATGTCGCTTATGTCATTTACATTGTGTGACGTACCTGTCCCGCAGGACGCACACGACATAAAGGCAGATAGCAGCGAGAACGAACGTCTGCGTAGCTCAGTTGGTAGAGCGACTTGTTCCGGAATAAGAGGACTCGGGTTCGATCCCCGGTGTGGACCAACATGAAGGAGAAATTTACTTCGTTATAATTGCTAATTACTTGGCTGATTATTCCCATTAGTTTATCGCGCCAAAAACATTCTGCGGCAATTAAAGCGAGTCTACATATCATAAACAAATCGGATATCTTCGCGCGCGGAAGAATTTTCGCATTTAAATTAACATTTTATACAATCCGGCAATCACTACTGATAAATGTAATTCCCTCGAAAAGGCAAAAATCCTTGGTCTGATGGCAATAATATAACCGAGGCTGTCTTAAATTCCTTTCCGTCAACAGACATGAGTCGCAAATGGAGTGAAAGCTATGACGCTTTTGGTAAATTATTGTTGCATTATAACCGCTAAGTGCGAACTACTCTTCTGAATGCAATTAATAAAATAACATAAATGAAAACTGAACTGTACTACGTAACGCATGAAGCTTCTTCATTGGCAAGACTTCAAATGAGACCCAAGATTTGAAAGCAACTAAAATGATAGCTTCAGTCCGGTTCATACCATTCACATTATTTTAACCACGCACTCCGTCAGCCGAAGAATGTATCACCTTACATGGATCTGGTTTTCAGCTCCATTAAAAAACAACAACACGCAAATTAAGTTTTTAGAACTTTATTTAAATTACTTCCTTGATTGCAAAAGTTCAACCACGTGTTGCACGAGCTACCGAAAACTGAAATAGAGATACTTTCAGGTAAACGTTACACACATAGTTTTAAAATGCGCGAGACCCTATGTGAGAAGTGACCAACCTTTTTGAAAGTGCGTGCCCAATAGAATTTTGAGTGGCAGATTATCATTTATTCGCTGTTCACTCAAAAATAACAGAAAAAAAAATACAAGCAAAGAGAACTATTTACTTCTATTAGCCAAATACTGATGAGTACACTGGGTCTGCGAGGACTTCAAAATCTGTTGTTTTACGCCAAAAGTTCTCGTAAGTCGTAACTACCCTACTGGCGTCAGAAATCAACTTCTCTCATCGGCGGTCGTAAAGAACGAGAGTAAAACAGCAGGTTTTCCCTTCCTCGTGGTCCGAAGGGAGACGCAATCGGTTGTGCTACTGTGGTCGTTGAACCCTCCGCTAGGCAACTTATATCTCTTCGAGTTACGGCCAAATAGAAACCTTTCGCGCTCCTTTGTAGACGACTCCAACAAACTGTCATCTCCTCGTTGTCTGGATGGGGGCCCTATTTCAGGCACTACTATCTGAAGACACATTAAGTTGAAACAAATACCCTTCCTCAGCTTTTATTGAAATGCAAAACTTCAAAATATCTCTTAGTAACAGCTGCTTCATTTTTCAGTAATGATAATCATTATTTATTAGGGCTGTGGTTAAGTGGTTAAAAGAATCAAGGGGCGGCACTTCACGCTGGGTGTCAACATTTTTTATTTTTTTTGTGTGCCCCCTTTTATAAAAGTTTACACACACAAATCAAGGTTCAAAAAACAGCCAATATTTTATTAATCACTAGAGTTAGAAATAAATAGGAAACTGAAACAGTCTTACGAAATGTGCAAGCAAAAAACCAATATCATCCTGACATTCCGTTAAAAAAAAAAAAAAAAAAAAACACTTTTTAGTTCGTAAGCGGATTTCGAAACAGCCTGCGGTCCGAAACGAACGTCTTTATAGTTGACCAACAACTATCAAGACGTTCTGTGGACTTTCACTCTATATGTCGCATTTCACGCAATCCTGGAACTAAAATTCTTCCTCAAAAGTAATTTCCTACTGGTCAACTATTGAGCACATCCGGCCACATGACCAGAGATGCTCAATAGTTGACTAGTAACATGTTATGTGGAAATATTTAAAGTATAATTAAATAGTGACTTTAGTTATTCTGTGTGCGGACAGCAGCTAGAAATTCGCATTCAGTTATAAAGGCGCTTAACGGATTCCTCGGGAAAAGTCACTCCTTCGTTGACCGGGACCACCTACGAATAAAAGGACCCCACCTCTCCTTTATCCCCCGTCGTTGGAAGACACACTTTCTAGGAGAAAGCCCGCCAGTAACAATTCCTTGGTACGCAACTAAGGGCAACCAGCTTCTTACGTCAGGAGCATCTTCCTTCGAGCGGCGGGGAGTGAACGGAAGAAGTGGTCATAAACAGGGAGTCTTGTTTAGGATTTCAGACAGTTAGGAAGGATTTTGTTCAGGAACTAGGTTGGGAGGAACGTCTTCGCACAAACATGAATGAGAACAGATTTGGCGGGAAATACATACAGAAAACAACCAGAAATATCCATCTCCTGCTAGAAGTATATACTATTATATTTATTTTGACTAAACAATATCCTCCCCCCTCATTCAGAAAAATAAAGATCATCTGTTGCTACCTTTTATTTGTTGAGGTGCTTATTTATTTGCTTCTCTGCTCCAATGACAGGAACCTGGAAACAGCGATTCTTCTGATAAGTTGGAGTCCTTTTTTTTTTCACAATTAAATGTTTTATTAACATCGACTACAGTTTCGCAGAGCGTTTGGCTCGGCATCATCAGGACATATGGAGCGCAAACATTCAAATCATTGTGACATCATCAGAGTTCTGACGGTCACGGTTTCTGGTGAGTTGTTTCCACGCGCTTGAAAGAAATGGCGTAGACGTCATGTCATTGACAAGTCGTGAAGAATTCCGGTATATGTGGAAAGCTTCTAATACATTAAGCTTGTTAGGCGAACCAGGTATATCAATAAGAATAGCGTTTCCAAACAAAAATTTATGGTTATTTTCGTGACAATGTTGGGCTATTGATGATGACTTCAGTTCATAGTTCCGTACGTAAGTCTTGTGTTCCTTCACACGGAAACTTAAAAGCCCTGCGGGTCTATCCTATATATGAAAGTCCACATTCACAAGGTATCTGATAAATTCCCCAGGAATTTATGTCTTGGACGTAGTCTTTTGATCCGTAAAAGTTCATCTTGCTTATGGGTTTGAAAATCACTTTGAAATTAAAACTTTTGAGAATTTTTAAAATTCTGAAGCAAATTTGAGGAGCAAATGGGATAACCGCCCAATTCGTTCGTACTGGGAGGTCTACTGGCGTGAGCGCGCAGACGGGCTTCGGTTTCCTAAATTTTTTGACCGCTTTTTCTATCACGGAAGGGCTATATCCTCTGTGTACTGCAGTTCGTTTAAGAAAATCAAGCTCTTTCTGTAAGGAAACCGAAGCCCGTCTGCTCGCTCACGCCAGTAGACCTCCCAGTACGAATGAATTGGGCGGTTATCCCATTTGCTCCTCAAATTTGCTTCAGAATTTCAAAAATTCTCAAAAGTTTTAATTTCAAAGTGATTTTCAAACCCATAAACAAGATGAATTTTTACGGATCAAAAGACTACGTCCAAGACATAAATTCCTGGGGAATTTATCAGATACCTTGTGAATGTGGACTTTCATATATAGGACAGACCCGCAGGGCTTTTAAGTTTCCGTGTGAAGGAACACAAGACTTACGTACGGAACTATGAACTGAAGAAGTCATCAATAGCCCAACATTGTCACGAAAATAACCATACATTTTTGTTTGGAAACGCTATTCTTATTGATAAACCTGGTTCGCCTAACAAGCTTAATGTATTAGAAGCTTTCCACATATACCGGAATTCTTCACGACTTGTCAATGACATGATGACGTCTACGCCATTTCTTTCAAGCGCATGGAAACAACTCACCAAAAACCGTGACCGTCAGAACCCTGATGATGTCACAATGATTTGAATGTTTACGCTCCATTCGTCCTGATGATGCCGAGCCAAACGCTCTGCGAAACTATAGTCGATGTTAATAAAACATTTAATTGTGAAAAAACGTTGATAATTTATTCTAAATGAACATCACAAGTGTGTAGTCTTGAATTATATATAAGTTGGCGTCCATTTCACACTTAACAATAACCACGCCAACAAACAACTACGCAATAAGCCTAGGTTGGCCACGCTTAAAACTGCCACTGTTAACACCCATGCTATTTCTAATAGTTTCCAGGTTTAAAAGCGCCTTCAAGCATCTCGCGCCTACAAGAACTAGTCAGTCCATAATTAAGAGCCATCGACTCTAAGCCACGGTGAGAGACTCTGGGCCACGACTCTATGCCACGGTGAGAAAGCTGTAGGGACACGACATCTACATACAGGGGTTGGACAAAATAATGTTAACACCTGTTAAATAGGCGATGTATTGTGACGTGCCTGCCCCGCAGGACGCACCCGACATAAAGGCAGATAGCAGCGAGAACGAACGTCTGCGTAGCTCAGTTGGTAGAGCGACTTGTTTCGGAATAAGTGGACTAGGGTTCGATCCCCGGCGTGGACCAAAAATGACGGAGAAATTTACTTCGTTATAATGGCGCCCGAACTTCCCGGATGACCCGGCCGTTAAAGATCTCGCAATGGTGTGATGTTCTTTCCACAGCGCGAGATAGGAAAAATAAGAGAATCCCTTCTTCAGCACTTCGAAAAATAAAAGTGTGTGATGTTGCGTTCCACACACTACATTGACTGGGAGTTCTCAAGTGCACGTTCTTCAGTGGATGACTGCCTACGACGATTCATGGTCACGGCTGACCCGTGGGTCATGTCCCCGGCCCTCTTTCGGGGGGTGGGAGAGATGTGACGCGCCTGCCCCGCAGGACGCACGCGACATAAAGGCAGGCAGATAGCAGCGAGAACGAACGTCTGCGGAGCTCAGTTGGTACAGCGACTTGCTCCGGAATAAGTGGACTTGGGTTCGATCCCCGGCGTGGTCCAAAAATGACGGAGAAATTTACTTCATTATAGTGTCTTTATTAATAATGTGTTGGACGGCATCTGCATTTAACAAATCTTCCAAACTCCTTTGAATATGTTCATACAGCTTTTGAATAGTTTTCAGAAGGATGTTGTACCATTCGTCGACATCAGCTTCAGAGATGTTGGAGGAGGGAATCTGCTTCTTAAACTGCTCACCAAAACTGCACACAATGGTTCGATGATATTCAAGTCAGGTGATTAAGCTGGCCAGTGCCGATGTTAAAGTTCATCTTGGTGCTCCTCAAACCAAGACTGAACTGTGCTGCCTGTGTGTATGGGCGTATTATCATCTTGAAAAATGGCATCATTGTTGGGAAACAACATTTGGACCATAAAATAGGATGCACCTGATCACCCAGAGTGTCCAAATATTCTCTGGCAGTAACTCGACCATGTAGAGTAATGATGGGGCCAGCCGAAAACCAAAATACAACCTCCATATTTGACAGCTATAAACAGACATTCCGAATGGTACGCTTCCTTGGAAGTTTTCCATACATCAACCCGACCTACTTTTGGGAATGTGAATGAGGACTCAGACCATATCACACGTTACAAGTCATCACGCTTCCTTAGGGGTTCTCCATACATAAACCCGACCTACTGTTGCGAATAATGTAAATGCCGATTCATTGGACCATGTCACAAGTTTCCAGTCTTCACGTTTCCTTAAGGGTTCTATATACATAAACCCGACCTATTGTTGAATAATGTAAATGAGGACTCGTCGGCCTATGTCAGACTCTTCCAGTCATCACGCTTCCTTAAGTGTTCTGCATACGTAAAACCGACCTACCGTTGGGAATAATGTAAATGAGGACTCGTCGGACCATGTCAGACTTTTCCAGTCATCACGCTTTCTTAGGGATTCTCCATACATAAACCCGAACTGCTGTTGGGAATAATGTAAATGAGGATTCCCACACGTTTCCAGTCATTACGCTTCCTTAGGTGTTCTCCATACATAAAGTCGACCTATTGTTGAATAATGTAAATGAGGGCTCATCGGACCATGTCACAAGTTTCCAATCATCAGCTGTGCAGGTTTTATGCTCATGACACCATCTTATTCGCATTATAGCGGTGGTTTCTGTGATTAAAGGTTTAACCATTGCAGCTGTTCCATGGATGCTGGCTTTGTGAAGTTCTCTAGAGGCTGACTGTTTTTGTGGAAACGGTGACCTTCCGGTGTGGGGGGAGGGGGATTTAGATTTGTTGTCACTTTTGCTCTCCAGTAGTTCTGTGGTGTTTGGACATAAGCCTTGTTCGTGTTAGACGGTCCCTCTAATCCACTCTCGGTTTTTGCCAGCTATTCTTCTTCGCCTTTTTAAGTCTTGCAATGCTTTGTGTGCGCAGTCATAACGTGGAGACTGTTGCTCGCTAAACACCAAACAATTTGGCTATTGTGGTTGAAAACGTTCCTGTAGAACGGGATCCCACGATTCTTTGAAAGTCTAACAGGTCACCCATTTCACAGACCGCTCCTACCAACTGATGTTCAACACAACTTGTAGTACACTGGTATACAAGCTAGAGAATATATACAAAAAATGGTGCACGAAAGATAATCACCACGTTTTTTTAATGTAGCCACACGAATAACATTAACCCCTATAATCATGGTGTTCATATTATTTTGTCCAACACCTGTACTTCTGAATGTCTAATCTGGCGTTCGAAAAAAGCACGGCAAGAGCTGCGGGAAACACGCTCGACTTAGCCAACTCACAGAAGTCACATGACCCATCGCTTTTTCTCGTTCCTTTTCCTCCAACAAACGGGGGCGATACAAAGCTTGTTTTACCGTTGGCGACTGCTATTGGTGGAAAGCAAAATCCCATGTGTCCGTTACATAACGTCTAACAGATACGGAAAATAGAGTGTAAATTGTTCGCGACTACAGATGAAGTTCAGGGGAAAGCAAAAATAAACGGACATGGAAATCGTGACAATCGGAAGGTATAAACAAAGATAAAATCAATGCCACTACCCCGTTACGTGAAGTTGTTTACATAACACATGACATAGTACAGCATGATCGACACTTCGCAGTGCCATCCCACTCAGGATATACAGGGTGATTCAGCTAAGCGTGTACAAACTTCTAGGAGGGGTAGGTTGGCACAAAGACAAATCGGAATCACATAACAATGCAGGGTCTGAAACGCCATCTTCATGCGGTAGATGACGTTGTTCGGCCGCGAGACTGCTCATACGTTCTTTCAGGATACCGTTATTTGTAAAGCGCCCGCAGAGGTAGTAGGATGGCTGAGTTCACGAACGCTGAAATGGCTTATATGCATCTCGCATACGGAGCAGCGGACTGCAACGGACGAGCCGCCGTGCGACGGTACCACGAAGTGCCAAATCAACAAGTATTTGCACGGCTGCATCAGAGCTACTGAACGAACTACAGGTCCCTTAGTAGCTGCGCCGTGCAATGTGGTTCCAGCACGATGGGGACCCCGCCCATTTCAGAAATGACGTTCGTCATCACTTAAACATGACATCTGGACATCAGTGGATTGGGCGTGGTGGTCCCGTTCACTGGCCTGCAAGATGGCCGGACTTAATATGTCTTGATTACTTCTTCTGGAGTTACATCAAAGGACTGGTGCACGACAACCCCGTTGAAAGTGATGAGGGCCTTACAGCACGTATCTTTGTAGCTGCTTCGGAAGTCCGAGACACGCCAGGAATTTTCCAAAATGCACGTGATTCCACGCGCCGACGATGTCAAGCGTGTGTTACAGCTCATGGTCCCAATTTTGAACACCTTCTGTAAACTCCATGCATATTTCAAATGTCTTGTGAGTAATAAAACGCATTTTGTTCTCTTACGTGCTGCTCTTTCATTTCTCATCTCTGTACACTAGCACATTAAGATGGCGTTTCCGACCCTGCATTGCTATGTGATTCCGATTTGTCTCTGTGCAACTTACCCCTCCCAGAAGTTTGTACACGCTTAGCTGAATCACTCTGTATAATTTTATTGTTTCTTACATAAGAGCAGAAATTGTTGACAATTCACTTACTCTAATACGAAACTAAAAATAGCAAATCACGGACAAGAAAGAAAGCACCTGTGCAGCGTACGATTAAAAACATACGCAACAAAAATGAGATGACGAAGTAAAGTAGAATTACACTGGTGTATCTCAACATCTTTGCGCGAACCTCTTACAGATAGTTAGTTAGTAATGGAAGCTTGTGTTTTTGTCTTGTTTCAGTATTAAACGCTTCCCCTCCCCTCCCTCGAACATTCAACGATTATATGGAATTGCTCGTTCCTAACGGAGGGCCACTGGCTCTAGAGAAGGTGCACAATAGAGCTGAGTTCGGGCTCAATTTTCGGAGCCCGAGCCTACCCGAGCCCGAATTTTATATTGCAAGATAGAGCCCGGGACCGAACGAGCCCGAAAACTGGCTAACCTGTTCAACCAATGCATTTAGTGGTTGGAAGGGACCTGTATCTATTTTTACAGTGTAACAGTACGATTTTCTCTGACCGTTCGTTTCCATCTGAAGTGCTTCGGCCGGCCGGGTAACCAAAATGATCGGGCGGTGTTGCAATTGTATGTTTCTCAAATAACGCTAATATATTCGTGCCATAGTGTGCTGCTATATGTACGTTGCTAAATAGAATTAGAAGGGAGCTACTGCGGGGAGATAGGGGGTAAATTATCGTTGGTAAGGTATCAACTATCCAATATCTAAAGTTCTTGAAAAAAAAACTTTCTTCTCTGCAGAAACACACTTATGCGCGGCCTATGGCATTTTCTACTCAAGCCAAGAATAAAAAGCTGTCTCGATTTCCCGCTCCCCAACCAGAGCCAGTTGCCGAAGAATTCCCTTTACCAACTATAACGTGTCTCATTTGCTAAATCATATAAAATCACATTTATGTATAAAAAATATATCTCACTGTCCCTCTTTCTAAAAGCCCGAACCCGAACCGTAGTAAATATTCTACAGCCCGTCTCAGCTTTGCTACACAACATGAGCTGAAAGGACAACCACAACATCCCTGACTTACTTGAGGTTTGAATCCAGTTCCGGCAACAGGAGAGCTCAAAAGCCCAGACGACTACACCACCGGACTTGTGTGGGGCCACTGATAACTTATACATTCAGTGGGAACTCTTTGCCTCACTATGTTTTCAAAGGATATATAGCGCCTTTTTTTTTTTTTTTTTTTTGTACGAGAAGAGTCCCTCGAGTTTGAAAAGTACTGAAAAGCCGCAGTGAAGAGCCTGGTTTTTACATCGTCAGTGTATTTCGACGATATTCCAGAGAAAACCCGACGAACAGCTTCCAGCAAAGTTTCGCCCAATCAATAATGAATACAAACTGTCAGTAAACACAGGCTGGCACACTTCCTGTCTGCCACACAGTCAACAATCAAAACACGGAAATAAACGTAATGAAATGTTGAGAGTCACGTGGCAGTAGTACAAGTAGCAAGTGCAGAGGAATTCTTTTACCTTACATAATACCCATCTACAACAGTTTTATAATTTGAGATTCGTTGCTTGTTTCCTTATTAATTTCGAAATGCGGATTTTTGGTATGATGCTCAAATTTATCCATCGCGTACAGTCAGAGCCCATTTAAGAGGAGAGTTGGAGAGGCTGCAGCCAAGGGCCCCGAATTTTCAAGGGGCCCCAGAATTATGCAGGATGCATGAAGAAATGAAAGAGTTCTACAATATATCATCATCATCATCATCATCATTGTCAACCATTATCAATCCACTGCTGGACGAAGGTCTCCCCAAGTTTCCTCCACAACGGTCTGTCTTGTGCCAGTCTCCTCCATGTCACCCCTGCATACTTTCGAATTTCATCCACCCATCTCCCATGTGGTCTTCTTCTGGGTCTTTTCCTGTCCCTTGGAATCCAATCTAAAATTTCAGCTGTCCATCGATGATCTGTCCTTCTGGCAGTATGTCCAGCCCATTGCCATTTCAGGGATTTAACTCTGATCATGATGTCTTCCACTCTTGTCATTTTTCGGATCCACGAGTTCCTCTTCTTATCTCTCCTGGTTACACCAAGCATGCACCTCTCCATGCTTCTTTGAGTTGTCTGCAGCCTTTGTATGTCTCTTTTAGTTAAGGTCCACGTCTCCGCACCATACGTAAGCACTGGAAGGATGCATTGATCAAACACTTTTCTTTTAAGACATAATGGCATATTGCTCTTGAAAATTATGCTGTTTCTTCCAAAAGCTCTCCAGGCAAGTTTTGTACGCCGATTAATTTCTTCATCAATGTGACCCTCACTTGATATCTGCTGTCCAAGATAAACGTACGTGTCTGTTATCTCCAGCTTTTCTCCATCAATCGATAAATCTTCATTTCTTGTAAAAGCATTGAACATCACTTTTGTCTTCTGAAAGTTCATTTTTAATCCCACTTCTTTACTCTTGTCAGCAAGTTCCTGGATCATACTCTGCAGCTCTGATGGGGTAGTTGCAAAAATGACTACGTCATCAGCAAAACGAAGGTGGGTTAGATAATCTCCATTAATCTTTATCCCCTTGTTTTCCCAGCTCAGTGACTGAAAAACACCCTCCAATGTGGCATTAAAGAGCTTCGGAGATATGGTGTCACCTTGTCTCACTCCCTTTCCAATTTTTATGTGTGTTGTATTTTCAAACAGCCTAATCTTTGCACTTGCATTTTCATAGATGTTATTAATAATATTAATGTATGCATCTTCAATACCGCAGGTTTTCAGAGCCATTGTAACTGCTGATGGTTTCACCGAATCAAAGGCTTTTTCATAATCGATAAAAGCCATGCACAATGGAAGTTCATATTCCCTCGCTCTTTCAATTAGTTCTCTCAGCACGTGGATATGATCTATTGTGCTGTAGCCACTCCTGAATCCAGCTTGTTCTCTCGGTTGAGCCATGTCCAGTGTTACCTTCAAGCGGTGTGAAAGAACTTTAGTGAAGATTTTATAAACTACTGATAGGAGGCTGATAGGTCTGTAGTTTCCGAGATCCTCAATGTCACCTTTCTTATGTAGCAGGATCATTGTAGCGGTGTTCCAATCCTCAGGAATCTTTCCTTCATTAAGGCATCGAGTGAAAATTTGGGCGAGTACTGTTTCGATTTCTCCACTTGCTTCTTGTATGATGTCTACAGTAATTCCATCTTCTCCTGGAGCTTTTCCTCGCTTCATGTTCTTGATTGCATGTGCAACTTCTGCTGGAAGGACTGGAGGAACTCTGGTACTGGTATCTTTCATGATGTCTGGAGTGCATATATCATCCCTTTCATATAATTTGGAGTAGAAATCTTTCACTCTTGTCAAAATTTCGCCTCTATTTCTTGTTACAGAACCATCTTCTTTTCTCAGTGCCATAATCTGTTTTCTTCCCTTACTGAGATGTCCCTTTGCTATCTTTAGGCTTTGGTTGTTTTCAATTGCTTTCCTCACTAGTTCACAGTTGAATTTCCTTACGTCTTCAGTGATACTTTTTCTTACTGTCTTGCATAGCTCTATATATTCCACTTTGGAAGTCACATCTTCTTTAGTTGTCCTCATCTCTCTTCTTTTTTGCATCAACATTTTCGTTTTTCCTGATAATTTGTTCACATGCAACTTGTTCTTAGACCCAGCTAATTTTGTTGCTGTTTCCATAAGAGCTTTTGTTACTTTTCTGTTAACTTCAGAGATGTCCACTTCTTCCGATGTTAGGCCTTCTAAAGCAGAGAACCTGTTCTTCAGTTCTAACTTGAAGGTATTATATATATATATATATATATATATATATATATATATATACTTAAGAGCAAAACTGAAGACTAAGGAAAAACTTTAGAATTTAAAACGAAAGTTGCAAAATAACCTGAAGATCAAAACGCGCAACGCAGCAGTTTTGAAAATTCAGAATTCACATTCTATTAAGAAGATACCTAAGCAAAAAAATACATATATAATTTTGACTCACACCAAGTACAACATAGAAAAGGTTATGTATCTACCTGTGTGTGTGAGTCAAAATTATATATGTATTTTTTTGCTTAGGTATCTTCTTAATAGAATATATATATATATATATATATATATATATATATCATCATCATCATCATTGTCAACCATTATCAATCCACTGCTGGACGAAGGTCTCCCCAAGTTTCCTCCACAACGGTCTGTCTTGTGCCAGTCTCCTCCATGTCACCCCTGCATACTTTCGAATTTCATCCACCCATCTCCCATGTGGTCTTCTTCTGGGTCTTTTCCTGTCCCTTGGAATCCAATCTAAAATTTCAGCTGTCCATCGATGATCTGTTCTTCTGGCAGTATGTCCAGCCCATTGCCATTTCAGGGATTTAACTCTGATCATGATGTCTTCCACTCTTGTCATTTTTCGGATCCACGAGTTCCTCTTCTTATCTCTCCTGGTTACACCAAGCATGCACCTCTCCATGCTTCTTTGAGTTGTCTGCAGCCTTTGTATGTCTCTTTTAGTTAAGGTCCACGTCTCCGCACCATACGTAAGCACTGGAAGGATGCATTGATCAAACACTTTTCTTTTAAGACATAATGGCATATTGCTCTTGAAAATTATGCTGTTTCTTCCAAAAGCTCTCCAGGCAAGTTTTGTACGCCGATTAATTTCTTCATCAATGTGACCCTCACTTGATATCTGCTGTCCAAGATAAACGTACGTGTCTGTTATCTCCAGCTTTTCTCCATCAATCGATAAATCTTCATTTCTTGTAAAAGCATTGAGCATCACTTTTGTCTTCTGAAAGTTCATTTTTAATCCCACTTCTTTACTCTTGTCAGCAAGTTCCTGGATCATACTCTGCAGCTCTGATGGGGTAGTTGCAAAAATGACTACGTCATCAGCAAAACGAAGGTGGGTTAGATAATCTCCATTAATCTTTATCCCCTTGTTTTCCCAGCTCAGTGACTGAAAAACACCCTCCAATGTGGCATTAAAGAGCTTCGGAGATATGGTGTCACCTTGTCTCACTCCCTTTCCAATTTTTACGTATGTTGTATTTTCAAACAGCCTAATCTTTGCACTTGCATTTTCATAGATGTTATTAATAATATTAATGTATGCATCTTCAATACCGCAGGTTTTCAGAGCCATTGTAACTGCTGATGGTTTCACCGAATCAAAGGCTTTTTCATAATCGATAAAAGCCATGCACAATGGAAGTTCATATTCCCTCGCTCTTTCAATTAGTTCTCTCAGCACGTGGATATGATCTATTGTGCTGTAGCCACTCCTGAATCCAGCTTGTTCTCTCGGTTGAGCCATGTCCAGTGTTACCTTCAAGCGGTGTGAAAGAACTTTAGTGAAGATTTTATAAACTACTGATAGGAGGCTGATAGGTCTGTAGTTTCCGAGATCCTCAATGTCACCTTTCTTATGTAGCAGGATCATTGTAGCGGTGTTCCAATCCTCAGGAATCTTTCCTTCATTAAGGCATCGAGTGAAAATTTGGGCGAGTACTGTTTCGATTTCTCCACTTGCTTCTTGTATGATGTCTACAGTAATTCCATCTTCTCCTGGAGCTTTTCCTCGCTTCATGTTCTTGATTGCATGTGCAACTTCTGCTGGAAGGACTGGAGGAACTCTGGTACTGGTATCTTTCATGATGTCTGGAGTGCATATATCATCCCTTTCATATAATTTGGAGTAGAAATCTTTCACTCTTGTCAAAATTTCGCCTCTATTTCTTGTTACAGAACCATCTTCTTTTCTCAGTGCCATAATCTGTTTTCTTCCCTTACTGAGATGTCCCTTTGCTATCTTTAGGCTTTGGTTGTTTTCAATTGCTTTCCTCACTAGTTCACAGTTGAATTTCCTTACGTCTTCAGTGATACTTTTTCTTACTGTCTTGCATAGCTCTATATATTCCACTTTGGAAGTCCCATCTTCTTTAGTTGTCCTCATCTCTCTTCTTTTTTGCATCAACATTTTGGTTTTTCCTGATAATTTGTTCACATGCAACTTGTTCTTAGACCCAGCTAATTTTGTTGCTGTTTCCATAAGAGCTTTGGTTACTTTTCTGTTAACTTCAGAGATGTCCACTTCTTCCGATGTTAGGCCTTCTAAAGCAGAGAACCTGTTCTTCAGTTCTAACTTGAAGGTATTATGGTGTTTTTTAAGGTTGGTTATGTCAATAGATTTTGTTTGTCCTATGAGCTTGCCACGTTCAAGTTTAGTGTTGAGGTGCATCTTACATCTCACCAATCTATGGTCACTACCTGTGTTGAACTTGTTTAGCACACTGCAGTCTTCTATGACGAATTTTTTGTTACACATAATAAAATCAATTTCACTTGTCGTCCCATTTGGATGTCTCCATGTCCATTTCCTGTGTGGCTTTTTCTTGAAGAAGGAGTTCAAGATGAAAAACCCTTCTGCCTCTGCAAACTCAACGAGAGTATTTCCACGCTGGTTTCTGTTGCCGTGACCGAATTTACCTACTGAAGTTTCATTCTGTTGCCGTTGCCCTATTTTTGCATTGAAATCTCCCATAATTATTTTCAAGTGCTGCTTACCTTTATTATTTAGATGACAAATTTCCTCATAAAATTCTTCAATTTCTTCTTCAGGATGACTTGTGGTGGGTGCATAAGTTTGAATAATCTGAGCCTGGTATCTTTTCGAGAGTTGGATAACAAGTCGTGCAGCTCTGTCAGAGGAACTTTCAACTTCTACAACTTTATCCTTCAGTTTCTTGTTTATTATAAATCCAACACCACTAGTTCTGCCAGTATCTGTCCCACGATAGTAGAAGA
Source organism: Macrothele yani (assembly GCA_039090855.1). NCBI lineage: Eukaryota > Metazoa > Arthropoda > Arachnida > Araneae > Macrothelidae > Macrothele > Macrothele yani. Next base: position 5,754,133 of record CM076994.1, on the reverse strand, counting down.
GATGTCCACTTTTCAGTTCGATGAGATCTTCTCCTTTTCTCCTTACCTCACTTAGCCCGACGATGTCCCACTTGATCCTTTGTAGTTCCTCTTCCAATTCAAGAAGCCTTGAATCAGAAGATAGGGAGCGTCCATTGTAAGTAGCCAAGGTCAGCATCAGATGGCAGCCTAGTCCGGTCCTCCGGGGATTCTTAGCACCCTCTGCCTTCATGTCGCACTGGCCGCTGCCTTGGCCAGGTACATTCCAGCTGCCGGAGACTGAGGGCCAAGATTTAAGTTGTGGAATCATTTTGGAGGGGTTTGGCCATAACTCACCACGCTGGCCAAGCGGGTTGGTGAGTGTGGGATAGCATTTCCTCTGATCCCGATGGTATAGTTATACCGCTATGGGCGGTCGTCAGAGCCCCTTTAGTGGGAACAGGATGCACCACGAGAAGGCGGGGTTGACATTTGTCAAGGAGAGGCTGTGATGTTACGCATCACCTGACCTTACATCCCTATATATATATATATATATATATATATATATATATATATATTCAGATACCATAGCAAACACTATAAGAAACTGTCTTGTGAAAAATTTTTCTTTCCGTTTATTTAGGACTCAGGCAAAAAGTATAGTCGCCCACAGTCCATCCTCAAATGTTACGAAAACATTACGGATGTTGTTGTTTTTTTGTTTTCTTTTTTTCACATCTGCAATTGGCAGAAATTTTCATACATCAAAAGTTCATTTGAATTTGGATCATATTATTTTGTCCACTACTTCGATATTATTTCAACACGCTGAAACCCGGGGGGGGGGGCACTAAAGCAGAACTGAACTGGTATCTATTTTTCAACCATGCATTTTCACATTTTCTTGCTACCACTGATTCGTCCATGAAAAATGCGATACACACTTCAATATGGTGGGGATATTTTCATGGCTTCCTCGTCATATTTTGTGAATATTTTCTCCTGGGTATTTTTATTCATCCACCCATAGTGAAATCCTAGATGTGCCACTAACACTGGGCCCCCAAAATACTTTCCAGCCCCGGGTCCCCCTGTCTCTTTAAATGTGCTCTGTGTACATTTTCCCCACAGAACGAAATGTTTAAATCATCGGGTTAAGCCAAAAATATAAACCTCCAGGCACCAACCAGTCCATGGGAACGCCAAAAAACGTTGGATGATGTTGCTGCTAAAGTTGCAAATGCGCCACAGCAAGTAATTTTATAACATCGAGACATATGTTTTCACGTGTAGACTATTTCTTTGAAATTGAATGTTCACTATTTTTTTCCCCTATTATTTTTGGAGTTTAACTACCTTTATGATCAATTCTAAGGGTTATTTTGGCAGCTGCAAGTCTCTGATTTAGGGCAACTTGTGTCAGGGAAGGGAAAGAGCCGGTGCCATTAGACAAATACACCACCCATGCCTGACCGGGCACATCTCGGGCGAATGGTCAGATGACAGCGCCTCAGACCGCTCAGCCACCGGAGTGGCGACAAATTTTCTATTTTCGTTTTCAATTTGCCCTATTGTTAAATCCATGATGCGTTGTTTTGGTGCTCCTTGATTCTGTCCGGGATGGATTCATACATACCCTTCCTTTACTGTCTAACCCAGGTTAATGTTTTGATATTATTACGATATGAAATTCAATTCACTTTCTATAAACTCTCAGAGTGTATCAGTACAGAAATAAAACAAACTTTTCTCTGGTAGGTGCTTACCGATACTTAAGTCACTTCCCGAAACCACTTTCTCAATCATCTGTGCTGCCGTTTTCCTGGCGTAATTTCTCGCTCCGGAGTCACGTTCGACTGGCCAAAAAGTAAATTTCTCGTCCCAGGAGTCAGTCACGTTCGCTACGCCACTGGCCAAAAAGTAAATTTCTCGCCCCAGGAACCAGTCACGTTCGCTACGCCACTGGTCAAAAGGTAAATTTCTCGCCTCAGGAGCCAGTCACGTTCGCTACGCCACTGGCCAAAAAGCAAATTTCTCGCCCCAGGAACCAGTCACGTTCGCTACGCCACTGGTCAAAAGGTAAATTTCTCGCCTCAGGAGCCAGTCACGTTCGCTACGCCACTGGCCAAAAAGTAAATTTCTCGTCCCAGGAGCCAGTCACGTTCGCTACGCCACTGGCCAAAAAGTAAATTCCTCGTCCCAGGAGCCAGTCACGTTCGCTACGCCACTGTCTGAAAATAAATTTCTCGTCCCAGGAGCCAGTCACGTTCGCTACGCCACTGGCCAAAAAACAAATTTCTAGCCCCAGGAGCCAGTCACGTTCGCTACGCCACTGGCCAAAAAGTAAATTTCTCGTCCCAGGAGCCAGTCACGTTTGCTACGCCATGGGCCAAAAATAAATTTCTCGCCCCAGAAGCCAGTGACGTTCGCTACGCCACTGGCCAAAATAAAGAAAGGTTTTTATAAATTATTGATTCTGTCCGATCGTCTGCAAAATAATGCTACCACTCAAACTTCTTGTGTAAGAGGTTTTAACATTGTGACGTGTCGTTTGCAGTAGAGAAATTTTTGCGCGCTTGCGAAAAAAAAAATTAGCTTTCCAGATCTCATTCACTGCTTTTCGTCCAGTAGGTGTGGTTTTACAACGCTTGTGTCGGAGAAAAGTTTTTTTTTTTTTTTTTTTGCTTTTTTCTTTGCGGGAATCTGGTGGTCTTGGTTTTTGAGAGGGACTAGGGGTTTGGCTACACTGTAAAAAATAAGTGGTGTGAATTCACGGAAAATTTCTGAAAATAACGTGCAACAAAGTTCCCGGTAGGTGTCCTCCTTTTAACGAAATTTACGTTTTTAAACGTGCCCGTTTGTTTTAACTTGCGTATTTTCACAGATTTTCCGTAGTCAGAAATTTAGTTTATTTCAGAAAAGCCCGTTTCAGGTTTTTCCGTATTTAAACTAAAACTTCGCAAAAATCGAAGAACCTGTACTTTTCAGCCCTTACACCAGGTAATCATTTCACAGCAGTCAGGATCGAACCCCCGTCGTTTGGGTTGGCTCAACAGATAACGCGCGCCTTTAAACACTAAGCCAGAACCCTCCGGGATTTAACTCACGTTCACCGTAAAACAAATTGTGCTACGATGAAAAAAAACATTTTTTTGTTATTAATGCGAGTGATTTAGTCATTTTATTTTCTGTTGGAGCTTATTATTTTCCTGAACAGGTTTGTAATATTTTTTTTTTTTTTTTTCTGTAGGAGGACTTTTCATAAATTAAGCATTTTTCATCGTGATTTTTCGAAGCGACAAAATACTTTGCAACTTGATCATTTTATACTGTCAATGAGTTTCAAGTTGGAACAAAAATAGCAACGTTTCTCACAATAAATGTTTAATATACACGACAACGTTTCTCACAATAAATGTTTAATATACAAGACAACGTTTCTCACAATAAATGTTTGTGTACATCGACTACAGTTCCGCAGAGCGTTTGGCTCGGCATCCTCAGGACAAATCCTCCTCCGAGCCAAACGCTCTGTAAAACTATAGTCGATGTATAATAAACATTTTATTGCGAGACACGTTGGTATTTTTATTCTATCTTAACACCACAAGCTTAATAGTCATAAATTATATATAAATGAGTTTCAATTATCTAAAAAACAAAAGGCGAAATGTACTTTTTTGTAGTATTATTTCACAAAACTCCTAAATATAAAATTTACTCTTGAATGCTATAAACAGCTTTTGTTTTAAGGTGCCCACAGACTGATACATAGACATCGTATAATCGCCTGTAAAATAAGTTAAGTACCCGGTTTCTTACAGTAACAATATATAATAAACAGCTGGTGCACAAAATGAGGGAGAAGATAAGAAATATTCTGTGCCAATATTCCTTTTCCTCAAAAATACAATAAACAAAATTCATGCGATATGCTGTCCATAATATCCGATCTCGCCACAGAACTTTAAAATCAAATACTTCGGCAGAGTATTGAAATTTAACAGTTAATTAAACTTCCAAGTATTCCCGTGAATCCCTCCTATTACCAGAAATTTTTCGTCACATGAAAACGGAAAAAGTGAGAACGGAGTTTTTCCGTTAATATAAGAAAGGAATTGCGGAAAGGTTTCTGAAAATTCGGAATTTTCCGTTAACACATCTTGAAAACGGTAATTTACCGTCAATATAAGAAAAGTATTGCGGGAAGGTTTCTGAAAATTCTGAATTTTCCCATGGTATGAAAAATCCGTGAAATTCAGGTTCCTTTCCGTCATTACACGGAAAAGGTTGTATCAGAAATATGCTTCGTTGAATTTACGAAAGGAATGACGGAAAGTGGCTCGTGGATTTTAGAATTTTTTAAAAATGTGTTGACGACAGTAAGAATTAGCTACTACGCAGCACCAGTGAAGAAGACACGATTAAAAAAGGAGAAAGGTGGAACCCAAGAAGAGAAGTAGAAAGAGTTGAGATATGACATCAATAAATCCTCGATGTTATGGCGTAAGTCCACGGAAAAGAGACCAGAACAGTAATGAAAAGAAAGAAAGAAAAAAACTTTTCACAACGAAGTTAGGAGTTACTTTGCCGAGAGAGAGAGAGAGAAGAAACGTGTAACTAAACCATCATCAAGCAAATTCAAAGAATGTGATTTACTTTTTATACTTCTATAGAGTTCCATTATTTTCGTTCTCCTCCCCTTTTTATTTTATCTACTGTAATTGTTTTTACTTTTCGGCATAAAGAAATTATACGCTAGTGCAGTAAATTAACAGAAGGAGACTAAAAACAATGCAAAATTCGTATCTGTATTCGTTGAAAAATGCAGTTTGCAGCTGAACAGAGCCACCGACCCTTCAGCCACCTCCTCTGGTTTTGGGACCTAACGACGACCCTGCTTTTAATATGCAACATTCTCTTGGACTGTGATAATGAACAGCGCGTAATAACTTCCAATTCCTTAAAGACAACGATAGAAATGGAATTCCGACCACATTTGTAATACGCGGGTAAGACAGACGCGCGGAATCTTGTTTACACAGCGTGCGTAATAGCACATGCGCACCAACAGGTGTTACTCAGGTTAATTTTTTAAAGACCGGAGGATTAACAATTACTCCGAACTATACTTGTATCCAGATAATGCTTTTTGCTGTCGGGTTTGAAACCAGCTATTCACGACATGATTTATTGTAGTACTAACACACGTTAGTTAGTTGGCATTTTAAATCCCACAGTTTGTTTTATCGTCTCACCATTCAACAGCATCAGCACAGAAATACCATTAGTCACACAGCAAACAAAACAGTAAATATTTTTACTCATAGGAAAAAAAAAATTTGCTAAACTAACTTTCGCGTGACTACACATTAACAGAAATCTGCTGGTTCCCTTTCTCTTTTTCTAAATTTAGTTAATTGCTTCTTGGTAATATTTTGCTCAGGAAATTGCCCTCACTACTAACCACCACCGTGCAGAACGCGAAAAACACTATGTAAACAACGTCTAGGGGGAAATCATTCGTTTCTGTGCGAAACAACACGCAACAACGCATTTCCTTTTAGGTGAGAAAAATCGATCTTTCGGTGCGGCTGAGGTGCTTCTAAAAGATTCTTGAATTCCTTCGCTTGAATTTCTCGCCCAGTCTTTTATATTACGGAAATGTTTTGTAAACTGTCGGAGAAGCAGTATGTATCACATCAGAAAACTATTTATAACTTTTTATTTGCAAATTAAACTCCTCAAAATAAAGAACTCATGAAGTTATTAAATAAAATAATAACTTCATGAGTTCTCATTTTGAGAGTATAAGCTTGAAATCTCTTGTGACAACAAAATTCTCAAAATAATTCCTTCGAATAAAAGGCAGCAACTGGTGCAGCACTAAAAGCGCTGACATTTAAGATCATTTCTCTGTTAAAAAGACAAAAGAAAAAAATCCCCCCCCCCCGCCAAAAACCATTATTAAGCATAGAAACAAGACACACAGAGGAGGAGAGACTACACACACACACACACACACACACACACACACACACACACACACACACACACACAGAGGAGGAGAGACTACACACACACACACACACACACACACACACACACACACACACACACACACACACAGAGAGAGAGATGCCAAATGTAACCTGAAATGAGCATATTTTTGATACATCCAAACCACCAAAGCTGTTAATGCAACCAACATATTCTTTTTTTTTTTTTTTTCTTATGAAGATTCGCAAATATTGTTAAATTTCTCACGACAGATTTATAAACAAATATGCAGAAATACGACCATACAGATAGACAGATCTGTTTAACGCCCAAGTTTTGTAAAAGAAAAGACCAATGCTCCAAGGAATGTTAAAAGGTTACTACACAAAATATTCAAAAAACATTTTCACATTATGCAAGGTTAGATATTAGTATATTGATGTGAAAAAAAATTCTCCCACTCTAAGAACGTGTTTATGTCACATATATACACTGCTGGCCACCCAAAATGCAACACCAAGAAGGAAGCATCCGATTGGCCTGAAATTCGCAGGTCGCCCGCGAGAGGACATGCAAACGATTAGCATTGCAGGGCATACGCAAATCATGTGCGCCCGGCACGCCACCGCGAAGCAGTATAAGAAGGGTGCACAGAAGGCCGAGTGTAAGTAGTGGAAGTGTGTTGTGCTGCCGGGCCTGTGCGTGGGAAGCTTCCTGATGCCTCGTCGCAGAATACGGCAGTCATTCCGGCACGTTTCGGAGTTCGACAGAGGAAGAGTAGTGGCTTATCGCGACAGCGGTTTATCGTACCGAGACATCGGCGCCCGTGTGGGACGACATCCAGCCACAGTGAGGCGAGTATGGATTCGGTGGGTGCAGGAGGGATGGACGGACCGACCGACGTGAGCGATTGCCGCAGCCGCGGCACACCAACGAACACGAGGACCGGCATGTCGTGCGGCGGGCATTGACGGCTCGCACCGCCACATCACGAACGTTAGCGCAGGAATTAGGGTGTGTTGCGCAACAACCTTCGACGTCGTCTGCAGAAGCGGGGACTTCTCGCACGGTGGCCATTGCTCCGATTACCATTGACGTTACACCACCGGCGAGTGCGGCGGCAGTGGGCCGTTGAACACCGCACCTGGACTACGGAATGGCACGACATTGTCTTCTCCGACGAATCCCGCTTCTGCCTGCAACACCACGATGGTCGTATCCGCGTGTGGCGACACTGCGGCGAGAGACTGTTTAACACCTGCATTATGCATCACCATACCGGTCCGTCGCCTGACGTTATGGTTTGGGGCGCAATTGGATATGACACTCGCACCCCTCTGGTACGCATCGCCGGTACACTAAACAGCCACCGCACCATCTCCGACGTTTTGGAGCCTGTAGTACTCCCTTACCTGCAGGACCTGCCAGCGGCCACGTTTCAACAGGACAATGTGCGCCCGCACGTGGCACGCATTGTGCAACAATTCTTCACGGCCCACCAGGTGTCACTGCTGCCGTGGCCCACCTGTTCTCCCGATATTGTCACCCATCGAACACGTCTGGTCGCTGATCGGCAACCGAATGGCCCGGCAAATACCACCCGCGGCTACGCCTGATGAACTGTGGCAACGTGTGGAAGCGGCCTGGACCGACATACCCCAAGCCCACATCCAAAGCCTCTTTCGTTCGATGCCGCGGCGTGTAGCGGCCGTTATTGCCAGCCATGTGCTCCACACGAACTTCTGATGCCTGCGTGTTCCGCAAGTCGCACGGGCCTGTAAGCTCAATCGTTTCATCTTTGTATCTGTTATGTGTCCAGTAAATCTGGCTTTGCTATCTCGTGTCCTTCTTGGTGTTGCATTTTGGGTGGCCAGCAGTGTAATATAAAGGAACACCAAGAGCATAGAAACAATATAAAAATAAATTACGTGCAGGAGAAGTTATCTGCGACAATTTCATAGGTGTCTGGTGAATACATTATTTTTGAAAGAAATATTCGAACTTCATACTTCTGAAAATATTAGGTCGTGAAATATATTATTATACGTTCATCAAATCTCAAGAAATGTGCTTTTGGGACAGGAAAATACTTGTTTGCCGCCTCGATAGCGCAGTGGTTTATGCGCAGGCTTATGACCATTCGTCTGAGAAGGGACTGGGTTCGAATCCCGGTGAGGCACGGATGTTGCGTTTGTCTTATGTCACTGGCTCTCTTCCTTCGCTGGAACCAGTTGCCCTAAATTTGGGACGGGCGACTGCTTATAGCCCATTGAGTTGCTCGGTGGTCGTTAAACCAATAATAATAATAATAATAATAATAATAATAATTACTTCGTTAATTTAACACCAGAATTAGGGCTGGCCTATGTATCGATACATCGCGAAAAATCAATGCGAAGTTCAATTCGATGCTCAGTTTTTCGATTAACGAAAGTACGATCGATACGCAATGTACCATGCTGCTACCACCGGTCGCGACTCGCTTCTATTGACAATGGGTGCGTAGAGATCGGAGAACATCGTATGATCTCGCGATGTGTCGTTCAAGAGGAGATTTCTACGGAGCACAGGGATCTCGTGGTTTGTCGTTCATGGGGTGACATCAAAAAGATTTCCGTCTTCATGGTTACGAAGCGCTCGTGAATCGCTGACGTCAGCAATGGAGAGCAAGTTTGGCGATTCGCGCGCATTGTCGTGGAAGTGAACGGAAAGCTCCCGAATTGTGTTATCCTTTACTAAATTTACAAAATAACGCTTTTTTGTTGTTTTTTAATGGAATTCAAGAAATTCGAAAGAACTAAAGATTAGTGAATATTTTGCACCGCATAATGCTAAATCAATTAGTAGAAAAACTGCTTTGAAAAGAGCGATGCTTATAAGTAAAGGATGTGTAATAGGATTATTGAATATAAAACAAAATTATGTTTGAATTTACTACAAAGTACAAAAGCCGTTGCATAAAAACTGAGAGGTTTTTTTGTTTGTTTTCTTTAAGTTGGCGACAGTGCGAAGGGGAAAAATAACCACGCAGACGATTAACTGAATTAAGGAAGTATCTATGGCAACAGTTATTGGCCGTGGCAAACGATTCTAGTTTCGCTATTGCGCAGTTATTTAAGGTACGTCTGCATTTTGCCATAGAGATATGGAGATGAGTGATTCAGAGTTAAGAAGTGCGATAAAATTTAGCTATCGTTTCGGTGAAAGAGTGAAACGGCTCCAGAAACAGCTGACTTATGAAAAAGCTTACAAAGATAAACGTTTGGGTGAGCCAACGATTTTTAGATGGCACGATGATATAAAAAAGGGCTTTCTTGTTCGGCAGAACTCGTTCCTAGGCCTGATCGACCTGAAAGTGTTTTTTTTTTTTTGATTGGAGATTTAACGACCACCGTGAGCAACTCAATGGGCTATAAGCAGTCACCCGTCCCTAATTTAGGGTCACTGGTTCCAGGGAAGGGAGAGAGCCAGTGCCGTAAGACAAACACAACATCCATGCCTGACCGGGATTCGAACCCGGACCCCTTACGGACGAATGATCAGAGGCCAACGCCTTAGACTACTGCGCCACCGGGGCGACCAAAAAAGTATTGTTACGGAACGTATTGTTAACTTTGTTTGCTCAATCCTGCAAGAAGATCGATGAATGACGTGTGAAGACATAGTGGAGCCAATTAATATTTCAAAAACGTCGGCATTCCGCATTCTACGCGACAAATAAATGCTGCTTTGTCTGTGTTCCAGATCGGTACCTCATCACTTGATGAGAGAACAATTGCTAGCCAGAGTTCAAGTACGTCATGAGTGGAAACAAATTATTGCAAAGGATCCAAACTTTCTAAATACAGTAATAACTGCCGATGAAACATGGGTCCACTATTTTGTTTCTCGCCTTACACGCTACCGTAAACCCGTTCAATGAAGCAGAAAACGTTACTTATCGGAGAAGGCAATCCTTTGCCAACCAGCGGAGGTCCAATTCCGATGTCGTGTAAGCCTTTTCTGTCGATACACCTTCCTTAGCATTCGTGGAGTGTCCATCTGTCTGCATCAGAGCTATATACGCAGCAGGGTTCGCTGAACTGTCGTTTTAGACACACTTCCGGTAATCACCTGGTTAGCCGCCCCGGTGGCGCAGTGGTCTAAGCGATGGCCTCTGATCATTCGTCCGAACGGGGTCCGGGTTCGAATCCCGGTGAGGCATGGATGTTGTGTTTGTCTTACGGCACTGGCTCTCTCCCTTCCCTGGAACCAGTGACCCCAAATTAGGGACGGGCGACTGCTTATAGCCCATTGCGTTGCTCACGGTGGTCGTTAAACCTCCAATCAAAAAAAAAAAAAAAATCCCCTGGTTCATTCGGTCAGTGAGTTGATCCACTGTAGCGTGTCGATCGGCCCTCACGCACCTTCGAAGCCGACGTTCACCTCTCACATCACTGGCACGTGAAGCTCTGCAGTTTCCACATCGCTTATTCGCAATGGTGCTATTTCTCAAATCACGATACACTTTAACCACAGCAGCACGCGAACAATTCACAAACTGCGCTGTTTCAGAAATACTGCCACCCTTGGCCCGAAAGCCGATTATCATCACTTTTTGCAAATCTGATAAATAGCTCATTTTATCAATGACAGCAACGAGTGATATGTTTTCAGATCAGATCATATCATATGTAGAGGATTTTAGAAAGGTAGTGTCTGACCCCAGGTCTTAAAGAACCTGAAGAAATAGGAACCTAGGAGATTTGGGCTAGGGTGCCCGATAAGAAAGTGACACGGAAGCGAGGGAGAAAGGGGGAGGAAGACGCCCTTATTTATTACCGGGAGCCCAGTACCCGGGGTCCGACGGTTTAACGTGCCCATCCAGCGCACGGCGGATATTTAGTGGTTCCAGCGTTCGTACCCGCCTGGATATGTTTTCAGATCAGATCATAGATCATACGTAGAAGATTTTAGGAAGGGAGTGTGTGACCCCAGGTCTTAAAGAACCTGTAGAAATAGGAAGCTAGGAGATTTGGGCCAGAGTGCCCGACAGGAATGTGACACGGAAGCGAAGTAGAAAGAGAGAGGAAGACGCCCTTATTTATTACCGGGGTGGTGGGGGGTGGGACAGTACTCGGGGCCAGACAGCTTAACGTGTCCATCCGACGCACGGCGGACGTTTAGTGGTTCGAGCGTTCGTACCTGCCAGGGATCGAACCTGAGATTTCACCGTGGAAGTCATGAACGCTGACCACTGGGTCATCCGCGGCTCAATATGTTTTTAGTTATGTTTTCGGAATGCCTACAGCACACCTTATATACCCTCCAAGCCAGCTCATCACACCCCAGCAAAAACACAAGTGCTGGGAAACCGCTGGCAACCAGCTGGCAGTGATGGGTCACTGCTGGCTGAAATCTGCCGCTCACGGCCCGGTAGTGGTCCGTTGGTGGCAGCGCTATCAGTTGGCGAGCCATTGATGGCCCTGCAGCATCGCCGTGAATTGTGGGCCTCCAAGCAAGTGCCACTAGTGGCCAGTCGCTGGCAACCAATGCAACCCCCCAACAGCAGGTGGAAGCAACGGGACTGCGCATGCGCAGAAGCAACACTTGATGTGTCTCTCATGGTACCAGTTAGTTGAAGACTACGCTATCGCCATCGTGTTATTTTAGTGGATGTTAAGAAAAAATCCATATGTGGAGAGGCGAATTAATTTCCTAATATAATTTTACGTCGACGAAGATATCAGATTAAGCCGTGAAATACTAGATTACAGCCATGAAATACACCCACTCCATTCCCATGAATAACAAGAAAAAATTTGAAACCGCTTGAAACAAATATCCTCGAAAACCATTAAAACAACGTTTGTTAGGAAAAAATAAATTATACGCGTACAAAATTTATTAATTATTTGAGAGAAAAAACAAAAAAGCAACGCTATGTGGGGTACTCATCCATGGGTTGAATAGACAACACTGGGAGGAATTCGCTTCTAAAAATAACGAGAAGTAAAATAAAATATCTTTTACTCTTTCAAACAAATGTAGCTTCGGACAACGGAAAGGAAAGACACAACATTAAAAATGTAACAGAATGTGACATGAACCCGGGTAAATATATATTTATTCATTTATTCAACAATCTCTTTTCAAGACGGCAAGGACAGTACAAAACTTTGGAAAGCGACTCTAAGTATGTACACGCCTTGAAAATGAGTGAAGTTCCCTTTAGGTAAAAAAAAAAAAAACTGTCGTTACGTTGAAAAAATTAATTTATCAATTATATGAAACTGACTTTTATGAAAAATACCTCGCAATATTGTAAAATGAAAGAGGGAAGCATTCGATTACACATTGCATACCAAACAGAGAGCTTTAAGCATACGTTCGACGTGGCGAATTAGTCCGGTCGGTAGAGAGCGCAGCTTTCACGCAAACGGCCCAGTTTCAAATCTACTCAGATACAAACTGGTGTTTTTCCGATATGTTGAGAAAATTTTCCCAGCGCAGTTCGTTAATTCACAAGCTTCGTAAGGGTAGAAAAAAAAATTTGTAACTGCGGATATCTTTTTATTATTATTATGGCTACTACTGGGAAATTGGCGGACAAGATTCGGCAAGCCACCAGTTACGTCTGCTACTAACGGCACACTAGCGGACCACATTAGGCTAGCCATCATTTCTGGCACAAGATTCGACAAGCCACCAGTTACGTCTGCCACTAACGGCACACTAGCGGACCACATTAGGCTAGCCATCATTTCTGGCACGTGCTTGGAGGGCCACTGAAGGGCCACTTGTGGCAGCTACTGCCTGTGATGGCCCTGTTGTGGCATATGACAACTGTTGGCCTGAACTGCTGGCCCTTCTGTTGGCCGCCCGGACATTTTATTGACGGTTCGGCAGCGGCAACATTGTGCTGGGCCAGCAAGACTGTTTTTGCTGGGACGTGCCTTCTTTCATTGGCTACGCGCTGTTGATGTCAAAAGTAGGAGGTGGTCACAATAATGTGACTCGACTGTGTATGTTCAATAACTATATGCATTTTAAAAATTTAATTCCCTTAAAATATGTAACTCAAACCTGCTCGAAAATTGATACTGTATAACGATTAAGAACAATGCATGTTTTTCAGGTACTATTTATTACCCCAGTGCGGGCCGAAGTAATAATAAGGCCACGCAAGTCTGCGGTTACAGCCATTAGCAGCGGAAATGTGTTAGGAAAAATCAGAAATTGTACATAAAATATTTAATAGCGGTAGATATATCCAAGTGAGAAGGAATTTTCAAATCGAACAATTAGAAGAACTGAGAGCGAAGATAACGCCTGCTAAAACTTTTCGCCTCAGTGTCCGAAAATGCGTACGTTTGATGAAAACGGGTGGAAAATGTTCTTTATAATGAAGAGTATCGTACCGAGGAAGGATTTTTACAAGGGATTTTTAAGAAATACACGCTCATGGCCCTTCCCTCGTGGCAGAATTGTGAAACCATACAGAAGCAGAAAATTTGCGCAAAATATTCCTTACACCTAAAGATATGCACTGGAAAAAGTGATTTTAAAGTACGACTTCTCGAAGCAGAAGTAGAATTTTTTTCATACACGCGTCCCCTACAGCACAAGAAAACTGCAGTATTTATACAGGATAGCAATTAATTACTGTAGCAAATATTACACAGTGCAATTCTTTTTTTACAATAGGATGTTTAGAAGCGCAGGTAGCAGTTGCAAACTTAAATACACACTAACACCATTTAGCGTCAGAATTGCGCACCATAAAAATCCAAGAGTATATACAAAATTTTTCACAATGAATGGCATCCGGCGTAAGAAGAATTTTTCAAATCGGAATTTTAAAAGCAGAGGTATCGTGAAAAGCAGATTGTAAATCTGAGCCGGGTCAATTTTGTATTTTTTTGGGATCATCATCATCATCATCAATCATATCAATCCACTGCTGGATGAAGGTCTCCCCAAATCTTCTTTGCCTGTCTTGGGCCTGTCTCCTGCATGTCACTCCAGCATACTTTCGAATTTCATCTTTCCATCTCCCGTGGGGTCTTCTTCTGTCCATTGGAATCCAGTCTAAAATTTCGGTTGTCCATCGGTGGTTTGTTCTTCTGGTAACATGTCCAGCCCATTGCCATTTCAGTGATTTCACTCTGGTCATGATGTCGTCCACTCCTGTAATTTTCCTTATCCACAAGTTCCTCTTCTTATCTTTCCTGGTTACACGAAGCATGCATCTCTCTATGCTTCTTTAAGTTGTCTGCAGTCTTTGCATGTCTTTTTTAGTTAAGGTCCATGTCTCTGCTCCATATGTAAGCTCTGGCATGACGCATTGATTAAACACTTTTCTTTTGAGATATAATGGCATACTGCTCTTAAAAATTGTACTGTTTCTTCCAAAAGCTTTCCATCCAAGTTTTATACGCCGATTAATTTCTTCATCAATGCGACCCTTACTCGATATCTGCTGTCCAAGATAAATGTAGGAATCGGTTGTCTCAAGGTTTTCTCCATCAATGTAAAAGCACTGTACATCACTTGGCGTAGAAAGTAGACACATTAGCGTTTCCAAGCTTTCGCGCATCAACCTGATGGCTTTTTCAAGGAAGTTAGACAGAAACATCTACGCCAATATATCGGACCACTAGTACAGTGTTACTATTTACTACTTAATTGGTCTACTGTTCCTTGTTATCAGATTGTACATCACTTTTGTCATCTGAAAGTCCATTTTGAATCCCACTTCTTTACTCTTGTTACCAAGTTCTTGGATCATACTCCGCAGCTCTGAAGAGGTAGTTGCAAAGATGACTACGTCATCAGCAAAACGAAGGTGAGTTAAGTAATCTCCATTAATCTTTATCCCTTTGTTTTCCCAGTTCAATGATTGAAAGATATTTTGCAATGTGGCGTTAAAGAGCTTCAAAGGTCAGGACATAGGATCGGGATCCATTGTATTGCCCTTATGCGTCATAACTTAGGTAAAAATACTTCTATTGCGACAAAACTTTAGTATGTTGTTCCGGAGGTATACTGAACCGGTTCTGTTGAATATCATTGAAATAGGACCAAAGGTCTGGAAACAGGTGCGAGATTTATTCCACGGCCATTATCCTCATAACTTGAGTAATGATTTCTAGTGTGTTGGAAAGCGTATCATAATCAATGCATTGCATGATTTTACTAATTTGTTTAGTTAAGGTCCATATGTCTCTGAACCGTACATACGACCTGGAAAGATGGATTAATAACACACTTTTCTTTTATGACAAAAAGATCAACTGTCCTTCAAAATTGCAGCCCAAACAAGTTCACTTAACATCTGTTACCCACAAGGTGACCAGATGTCCGGCTTTTGGAGGACATCTCCTTTTCTTACCATGACCTCCGGGCATTAAAGGAAATAGCCCAAATGTCCGGCTTTTTAAATAAGGAATAATTCAAATGCATTTTGATCAAATTCTTCTACTGTAGTCACATACCTCATACAGCCACCGCTAAAATGTATTAATTCATATCTGGGTTCTCGCTCACGCACTCCCTCCTCTCCTGGTCAGTTTATTCCTGCAACTGTCTACTGCAGTGCGTCACTTGTAAGTCAACAGCGCAGAGAAAACGCATCAGTGCGCGTTTGTCTGTCTGTCGTTTCATCGCATGTGGACAGTTCCGTGCGGTGTAGTCGTCTAAACAGTCAGCTTATGCTGCTTGTTTTGCGTGTGATGAGTCGTTGCTGTGAGTTTTTTCTATTTATAATGCAAGTTTCTTAATCAATCAGTGAGGGATATACTGCTAGTTAAATACAATTTGAAAGACATGTAATGCTCTGACTTTCACAAGTATTTGTGAAAGATACACGAACTACTAAAGAAAATCTCTTCCTGTGAAAAATGTAAGTAAAAATGTCCAGCAGATTAAAATCTTTCTTTCTTTTTTAAAGTTTTACACGTATAAACTATAAAATTGAAAAATTTTAACACAGAGTATATGCATTCATATTTATTTTTGTACACATTTTTGTCCTCCTTTCTCTCGAAATATCCTCCCATTCCAAAACGTCATCTGGTCTCATCTGGTCACCAATATTCCATCTAAGCGGCCAAGGGCAAAGCGCGCCTAACCCACTGAGCTGGGCAAGCATTTCTCTAAGCGGCCAAGGGCAAAGCGCGCCTGAGCTGGGCAGGCATCCCTCTAAGCGGCCAAAAGCAATGCGCGCCTGAGCTGGGCAGGCATCCCTCTAAGCGGCAAAGGGAAATGCGCGCCTGAGCTGGGCAGGTATCCCTCTAAGCGGCCAAGGGCAATGCGCGCCTGAGCTGGGCAGGCATCCCTCTAAGCGGACAATGGCAATGCGCGCCTGAGCTGGGCAGGCAGACCTCTTAGCGGACAAGGGCAATGCGCGCCTAACCCACTGAGCTGAGCAGGCATCACTCTAAGCGGCCAAGGGCAATGCGCGCCTGAGCTGGGCAGGCATCCCTCTAAGCGGACAAGGGCAATGCGCGCCTAACCCACTGAGCTGAGCAGGCATCACTCTAAGCGGCCAAGGGCAATGCGAGCCTGAGCTGGGCAGGCATCCCTCTAAGCGGACAAGGGCAATGCGCGCCTAACCCACTGAGCTGAGCAGGCATCACTCTAAGCGGCCAAGGGCAATGCGCGCCAGAGCTGGGCAGGCATCCCTCTAAGCGGCCAAGGGCAATGCGCGCCTGAGCTGGGCAGCCATCCCTCTAAGCGGCCAAGGGCAATGCGCGCCTAACCCACTACACTCTAAGCGGCCAAGGGCAATGCGCGCCTGAGCTGGGCAAGCATCCCTCTAAGCGGCCAAGGGCAATGCGCGCCTAACCCACTAAGCTGAGCAGGCATCACTCTAAGCGGCCAAGGGCAATGCGCGCCTAACCCACTGAGCTGAGCAGGCATCCCTCTAAGCGGCCAAGGGCAATGCGCGCCTGAGCTGGGCAGGCATCCCTCTAAGCGGCCAAGGGCAATGCGCGCCTGAGCTGGGTAGTCATCCCTCTAAGCGGCCAAGGGCAATGCGCGCCTGAGCGGGATAGGCATCCCTCTAAGCGGCCAAGGGCAATGCGTGCCTAACCCACTGAGCTGGGTAAGCATCAAAACCACTTGGGCAAAAAAAAAAAATTATTTTCTCAGCTTCTCTTACTAATGCAGTAGTAGTTGAGACTTCGATTGGAACCCTTATTTTTTATAATTCCCTCATTTTTATCATCGTTCTTTCCGCAAATGATTTTAAATAAAACAAAAATATTAAAAACATTTCATTAATTAAAATTTTTATTTTATGTAACGTGAGAAACTCAAACTTACCTCTGGAATAAAAACACTGGAAATTAGGAAAAGCATGTTAGCGCATAACACACAGTTTCTTCGCATATCAAAATACCAAGGAGAATAAAAAATAAAATGACAACTAAATGCAAAATATATTTTTTTTAATTGGAGGTTTAACGACCACAACTCAATGGGCTATAAGCAGTCGCCGTCCCTAATTTACGGCCACTGGTTCCAGGGAAGAGAGAGTGCCAGGGCCGTAAGACAAACACAACATCATTGCCTCACCGGGATTCGAACCCGGACCCCTTTCGGACGAATGATCAGAAGCCATCGCTTAGACCACTGCGCCACCGGGGCGGCAAAATAATTAGTTCAAATAAAACAACTACAAAATCGTTCTGATCTGACAGCCCTTTCAAGTAATAAATCGCCTCTCAATTTTTTGGTTTGTGAAAATTAATTAGGGATTTGGGGAATTTTAATCTAAAATGCTTACTGCGCGGAAGATATTTCAGCTTTGCGGAGGAAGTTAAGTCGCTGCGCAGCTTAGAGGGAACATTGCTGGTCATCCTGGTTGCCCAAGGTAGTATCAGTTACTTCTAGATTTTCCCCATCAGTCGCTAAATCTAATAGGCGTAGAGATATGGTGCCCACAGAGACAGTCAGACGGACAAAACGGTAACATAAATAATGCCACACACCACCCCCACCCCCAACAAAATAGCATTACAGTTTGCGAGGTTTCTAATGAAACCGATGACAGTTGATGACGACATTCCAATATTGAAAAAATAAAAACAATGTATCAAATTCAGTGATAGCTGAAACCGGTGAACTTAGCTGTTTTCAATGACTACACGGAAGCGGAAGCTCACTCTTTGGGGTTCCGGCAGGCAGACTCTGCAGTCACATGACAACCGGGGATGTATCACAAGCATCAAAGGAAGTTTCTAATACACCACACACTGAAGACTGTGACGTGACGTTGCCTTGTTACATACATTTAGCCCTTGCTGAACCACTCCGAATCGGTCACAAAAGTTTATGTAACAAAGCTTACTTTATTCCAGCTTCGTCACACATGAGCTTAAATTATAAAGGCTGCCGGGAACCCGAACAGAAAAAAAAAAGGCAAGTACACATTTTATCATTTATTTGAACAGGAACAGAATAATACATACATATCAAGTTTTAATCTATGTACAGTCGAGTCACATTATTGTGACCACCACCTATTTTTGATGTCAACAGCGCGTAGCCAATGAAAGAAAGCACATGTCGTGAGCTGGCTTTGAGGGTATATAAGGTGTCTGAAAACGCATTACTCGTTGCTGTCATGGATAAAAGGAGCGATTTATCAGATTTGTAAAAAGGGATGATTATCGGCTTTCGGGCCAAGGGTGGCAGTATTTCTGAAACTGCGCAGTTTGAGAACTGTTCGCGTGCTGCTGTGGTTTAAATGTATCGTGATTGGAAAAATGGCACCATTGTGAATAAGCGACGTGGGAACTGCGCAGCACCACGTGCCATTGATATGAGAGGTGAACGTCCGCTTCGAAGGTGCGTGAGGGCCGATCGACAAGCTACAGTGGAGCAACTCACTGGCAGAATGAACCAGGGGGCTACCGGAAGTGTGTCTAAACCGACAGTTCAAATCCTGCTGCGTATGGGGCTCCGATGCAGACGGATGGTCACTGCACCTTCGTTAGCATTTGCACGGCAGTATCGGAATTGGACCTCCGCTGATTGGCAAAGGACTGCCTTTTTCCGATGAGTCACGCTTTCTGCTTCATCGAACGGATGGACTTTGGCGTATAAGGCGAGAAACATTGGATAACAAACACCCTTCAACCATTGTTGGAAGAACACTAGCTGGCGGGGGCAGCGTTGTGGTCTTGGGAATGTTTCCGTGGAATTCCCTGGGTCCACTCATACTTGTGGAAGGCACTATGGACCGAATTCGTTATGAATCCATCCTTACAGAACACGTACACTCATATACTGTCTTCCCTAGAGCGGATGGGATCTTACAGCACGACAATGCGACGTGTCACGCAGCCAGAAATGTCCGAGAGTGGTTGGAAGAGAACGATGAAGACTTCAAAGTACTTCCCTCGTTCCCTAATTCCCCAGACTGAAGCCCAATTCAGGATCTGTGGGACCACCGATCCTGAAATCGTGTTGTTAGCTCTACGGATCCTCCACCACGCACCCTCCAGCAGCTGTCAGATGCACTGCAGTCAGCATGGCTCCACACACCTGTGAACACCTTCCAGCACCTTATTGAATCACTCCCAGCCCGTCTAGCTGATGTCTGCGCTGCCCACGGCGGTTACTCTGGATATCAGTTGGTGGTCACAATAATGTGACTGGACCGTGTATATACATATCAAGTTTTAATCGATATATTAACTAACTTAAAGAAAAAAAACAATGATACTAAAAATCAAAAAGTTTTGTTTGTGTGTATTTAACGGATCACATGACTGTTAGTGTGTGTGTATTTAATGAAACACAATAGCCAAAAGATAAATTAAAATCTATTTTAAAAAGAAATGTGTATAAAAGAAATCGTCCCTGACACGGTTCTATTGCTTTAATCCTTTAAGCGGCTGATGTACCTGAACCAAATGGTGCCCCAAATTTTCTGCATTCCCAAAATGGAGATGTTCACAAAACGGTCTGGTTTTACGAAAGCTACGTAAAAAATACCTTTCCCTGACCATAAATCTGACACTAATGAAAAGCGCTCTCTTCTTGTCTTTTATACTCTACTAAGGTATGATGGGGAAAGGATAGTCCCCCTGACATGGATATCGTGCCACTGGATAGAAATGAGTGACTCAAATGTCCTCTCTCTCTTTTCTTAGGTTCGTCGACAGTGTTATACAACTTTTGGCACGTAATCAGTTAAATAGAATTAGTGTCAACAATCTCCCTAAATGACCACTTTCAATAAAAAAAGCTAAGGAAAAGGAGGCGTTTCTGAAGCACAAGTCCACTTGTTCCAGTCACTTTCCATCCAAAAAATATATTAAAAATAATAGTAAAATATAATTACTATTCAATTCTTAAATAGCAAATACACGGTCGAGTTTTGCAAATTTACTAAAATGTTTGACAGCCTTGAAGGAGGTAAGGAATTTTTCTCCCCCCTAAAGTACTCATACGAGCGCCACTGCCCCCAGCCAGAGCAACCGCCGTGTGCAGCGCGGACAGCGGCTAGACGGGCTGGGAGTGCCTCAATAAAGTGCTGGAAGATGTTCACAGGTATGTGGAGCCATGCTGACTGCAATACATCTGACAGCTGCTGGAGGGTGCGTGGTGGAGGATCCATAAAGCGAACAGTACGATCGAGGTGGTCCCACAGATGCTCAATTGGGTTTAAGTTTGGAGAATTAGGGGGCCAGGGAAGTACTTTGAATTCTTCGTCGTGCTCTTCCAATCATTCTCGGACATTTCTAGCTGTGTGACACGTCGCGTTGTCGTTCTGGAAGATCCCATCCGACACAGGGAAGACAATCAGCATGTATGGGTGTACGTGGTCTGCAAGGATGGATTCATAACGAATTCGGTCCATACTGCCTTCCACAAGTATGAGTGGACCCAGAGAATGACACGAAAACATTCTCCCAGATCATAACGCTGCCCCCACCAGCTTGTGTTCTTCCAGCAATGGTTGAAGAGTGTTTTTTCTCCGATGTTTCTGGCCTTATACGCCAACGTCCATTCGTTCGACGAAGCAGAAAACGTGACTCATTGGAGAAGGCAATCCTTTGCCAATCAGCGAAGGTCCAGTTCCGATACTGCCGTGCAAATGTAAGCCTTTTCTGCCGATGCACATTCGTTAGCATAGGTGCAGTGACCATCCGTCTGCATCGGAACCCCATACGCAGCAGGGTTCGTTGAACTGTCGTTTTAAACACACTTCCGGTTGCCTCCTGGTTCATTTGGCCAGTGAGTTGCTCCACTGTGGCGAGTCGATCGGTCCTCATGCACCTTCGAAGCCGACGTTCACCTCTCACATCAATGGCACGTGGTGCTCCGCAGTTCCCACGTCGCTTATTCACAATGGTGCCATATCTCCAAACACGATACACTTTAACCACAGCAGCACGCCAACTGTTCACAAAGTCCGTTGTTTCAGAAATATTGCCACCTTGCCCCGAAAGCCGATAATCATCCCTTTTTGCAAATCTGATAAATCGACCCTTTTATCTATGACAGCAACGAATGATGTTTTTAGATCATATCATAGATCATATGTAGAGGATTTTTAGGAAGGGAGTGTCTGATCCCAGGTCTGAAACAACGCTTAGAAATAGGAAGCTAGGAGATTTGGGCTAGGGTGCCCGATAGGAAAGTGACACGGAAGCGAAGTAGAAAGGGGGAGGAATACGCCCTTATTCATTACCGGGGCGCCAGTACCCGGGGTCCGACGGCTTAACGTTCCCATCCGACGCACGGCGGATATTTAGTGGATAGAGCACTCGTAACTGCCTGGGATCGAACCTGAGGTCCTTTCCGTGGCAGTCACGAACGTTACCCATTAGGCCACACACGGGCCATCGCAGCTTATATACCCTCCAAGCAAGCTCACGACACGTGCCTTCTTTCACTGGCTACGCGCTGTTGACGTCAAAAGTAGGAGGTGGTCAAAATAATGTGACTCGACTGTGCATATCCGTTCGGCCTGATTTCCTTCCATTTTGCTAACACTGAGTTAATTTGTTCCGGGTATGTAACGATTGGTCGACAAACGGTTGTTCGACATAACGACTGGTCGGCATAACGATTGGTCGACAGAAATTATTAGCCGACATAACGATTGGTCGACAGTAATGATTAGTCGACAGTAACGATTGGTCGACAGTAATGATTAGTCGACAGTAATGATTAGTCGACAGTAACGATTGGTCAACAGCACGTTTGATCGACATAACGATTGGTCGATATAACGATTGGTCAACATAAAATGGTCAACGGAAATTGGGGAAAAAAAAAAAAATTGAGTAAGTGTAAACAGTTTGGCGGTAAATTGCTCCACCGGAAGATTGCCACACATCTTTCAGCAACCCGTAAAATTGCCACACACAGAAAAATTGTCCCACCGGAAAATTGCCACATGGTTTTCATTAAGGTGACGAGCACAAATCGCCGTTCGTCCGAGAAACGCTTTGAATGTGTGGAAATTTTCCGAGTTTCCGAATTATGTGTGGCAGTTTCCCCAAGGTGCCTATAACTAAATTGCCCCGGGCCCCTTTCGGAAATAACATCGTTCAGAAGGCCCTCTATATAGATTTCACTTAGAGTACAAAAGATGACACGGGGGCCTATTTGGAAATAATATGTTATAATGCTGTACGTTCTGAGGACTACATTATAAAAGATATTATTTCCAAAAAGGAACGTTACGTTTTGAGAGGTCAGTGCGTTCTGAGAGGTACCGCTGCGAATGTAAACCATAATCCTCTGAAACAATGGTTGTGTCGACCAATCGTGCTGTCGACCAGTCGTTACTGTCGACTAGTCGTTACGGTCGACCAATCGTGCGACACCGTTCGTTCCAGCCCGTTAAAGGGTTAAATCCATCGGTAACTGCGCATGTTTAGATCGATGCTGCAAGATTCTGTTCTGCATACAGCAACACCAAGTTTCAGAGACGGGTCTTGCGTCTTAGTTGAGTGTAGTTCGGATTTGACATGCGTATTAATTTCAAGAAAAATTGGTGCATAAAAAATGAACCGTACGACACACATGACCGTAAGGTAAACAAAGAAATTTATTTATTTAGTGAAATATTACGATGTGCCTTCAGTAGTTTCGCCTATGCTTGACCACAATTTGTTGAGCGCATTCAACTGAAACTGCATTTTTAGAACTAGCACGCAACGAAGAGTTTCAAAACATTTGAAACATTTCGTAACATTTTTACGAAACATTTGCTCTCAATACATCCTTTGAACTTCTTCCCAGAGGAGAATACGACAATAGATACTGTAATGCAACTGGCGTTACGTGCTTAGGTCTCCACGGTACATAATAATAATAATAATAATAATAATAATAATAATTACTGCGGAAATGCCAGGAACAGAAAATTCCGGTCGACTGTGAGGACTTCGGTCAATGGAGTTTTATGTATTCTAGCATTGGCCGACGGAAGAGCTTTTGTTTTTGAAACATTGTTCACGATATGGGAACAGGTAATAATGAATTTGAAGATATATGCAATCGGAATCACGGACAATCCAAAGCTGCACCAGTTGGGTGTATGCTAGAGATGAGCACGGGCCCAGGCTATGATAAAAAGCCCGGAAAAGGATGCGTGCGTGGGCACGTTCTTACATCAAATCTAATGCTTATTGACATATTTTCACTGTATTCCATGTAACCACTACCTTCAGAAAACTTGAAAATTTCCATTGTCCTGGAGCGGGGAATCGAACACGCACCTCCCGATTTCCAGTCGAGCATGCTAGTCATTGCACTACCCAAGACAAGTAAATTCCAAGCAACTTTCCTTGTCCTGGGTAGTGTAACGACTAGCATGCTCGACTGGAAATCGGGAGGTGCGAGTTCGGTTCCTGCTCCAGGACAATTAAAATTTTCAAGTTTTCTGAAGGCAGTGGTTACATGGAATACAGTGAAAATAAGCCAATAATAACATTGCAATGCCTACCATGTATTTACGAAGAATTATTTCTTCGGGGAAATTCTTTTCTCAATTGTAAAAGTCATATCACATCTTTGACTAAAACTCAGGCCCTACAAGCCAAGGCTCAAGTTAATTTTACCTTTCACTTCTGAAATTAGTTTTATTTAACACTGCTAATCGAATTAACTAGTGCGATGGGAAACGTACAACTGAATGGTTTGGCTATGGTCTCTTTTGTTCTTTGATAAAAATTCTTAATTGTTGTTTTTTGCGTTCATTTCGTAACTGGAAAACGTCAGTGAGTGTTTTAATTAACAACTAACTAACTAAATACATATACAGGGGTCGAAAAACCCAAAGAAATTGTCTGGGCCACCACGGAAAACATCACTGAATAACATGTACCGTAATTTTCGGTACAATGTTTTTGTGCAGTTGAAGGTTGAAGGATCTAGAATTCTTTTACGGGGTGGAGTGCATTAAACCGGTTTATCTGCAGGCGAGGACACAGACGGGCGTCCCGCGGCCACCTCCCGGTCATCTTTATACATGTTTCTATTTTGTGCCAAAACAATTATTCTAAATAAAGACAAAGAAAAAATATCCCCCGCCCCCCAACAGCAAATTAAAAAAAAAGTTGAATGCCTCCCCCTCCCCCTCTCTATCTGATATACACTGTACGTAATATTTATTCAGTTACAAAGTTTGGTCTATTCTGAGCCCTATAGTCGACTATCTGAGAGGTTGTACAAATATGTACACATACAGTAAACAACAAACACTAAATTGCACAATGTTGAAAAAAATATATAAGTGTTTTGTACGCAATCTTAGGCTGCTGTTCCGATGTTTAGTAATATTTTCTTTTATGTACTACGTAATAGAATACGAACAAGAAAGAACAATGAGGTTTACCAAGATCAAAATAAGTTCTCATTCCTTTTTAATCGAATTATTATTATAATACGAATAAAAGTATGTACGTCTGACTCAAGTTTCATGAAGATACCCTGCCCCCCCCCCCGTTTTTATTTCTGTGATTGATGTCTGCATGATTTTTTTCTTTCACTGTTATGAAATTGCTATCGTACGTACAGCAAAAATGCATTCCGGCAGGAACAGCAGAAGAAGAGAAGCTGATCTTGCTTAAATTGTAAATCTACGACGACGAAAACCTCAAATGGTTTAGGGCCCTTTTAGCTGCAACTCGCTGAGTCTCTTTGAAAGGCGGAAAATAGAAGAAATAGGTGCGGGAACAGGTTGCACTGATAGGAAAGATTCTAAAGAATAAAAGTGAGGAAGAAATTAGTTTTAGGAGAATACGATTTCCCGTTAAGATGGTGAAGTTGTAAACATGCCCTACATACTAGCCTGTGTGCAAGCCAAAGCACAGCGGCACAGTGACAAAGAAAGCGAAGATTGCTTAGATTTTAAAAACTGTACGGACCTCGAAGGACCAGGTCAAATGTCACTCACCTGGTAGCCATGTAATACTACGTCTCTTCATGGAACATCACAAAAACGAATGGCCCGACTGTTACAAAACTAAGTGGGAAATAGTTATGTCTATGAAAGTTAAGACACCACACTTTTTCACGCCGATGCCACAGTCTCGTGTCAAAGCAAGGAAAGAGGGAAATGTTGTCCTAACTTGTTCTGGATTCCTTCCGTGCTCCCGGGAGCCGAAACCCCGAAAAATTATGATTTAATGATACATATAAGAGGAAAACGCTCCCATCATGCATGGCTTTTATTGACTATGAAAAGCCCTTTGATTCCGTGAAACCATCGGCAGTTACAATGGCTTTGAAATTTTGCGGTATTGAAGATGCATACATTAGCATTATTTATTAATAACATTTATGAAAATGCAAGCGCAAAGGTTCGACTATTTGAAGATACAGCAACAATAAAAATTGGAAAGGGAGTGAGACAAGGTGACACCATATCTCCCAAACTCTTTAATGTCACATTGCAAAATGTCTTTCAATCATTGACTAGGAAAACAAAGGGATAAAGATTAATGGAGATTATTTAACTCACCTTCGTTTTGCTGATGACGTAGTCATTTTTCCAAATACCCCTTCAGAACTGCAGAGCATGATCCAGGAACTTGCTGACAAAAGTAAAGAATTGGGGTTAAAAATGAACTTCCAGAAGACAAAATTGATGTGCAATGCTTTTACAAGAAACGCAGATTTATCGATTGATGTGGGAAAAGCTGGAGATAACCGATACCTACATTTATCTTAGGCAGCAGATATCGAGTGAGGGTCACATTGATGAAGAAATTAACCGGCGTATAAAACTTGGATGAAGAGCTTTTGGAAGAAAGTACAATTTTTAAAAACAATATGCCATTATGTCTTAAGAGAAAAGAGTTTTAGTTTAATCAACTAAAGTACTTACGTACGGAGCAGAGACGTGGACCTTAACTAAAAAAGACATACAAAGACTACAAACAACCCAAAAAAGCATGGAGAGATGCATGCTTGGTGTAACCAGGAGAGATAAAAAGAGGAACTCGTGGATAAGGAAAACGAAAAAAAAGTAGAAGACATCATGAACAGAGTAAAATCCCTGAAATGGCAAAGGGCTGGACATATTGCCAGAAGGACGGACCGCCGATGGAAAACCGAAATTTTAGACTGGATACTAAGGACAGGAAAAGACCCAGAAGAAGACCACATGGGAGATGGATGAATGAAATTGGAAAGCATGCGGGGGGTGACATGGATGAGACTGACTAAAGGCAGACCGTTGCGGAACAAACTTGGGGAGACTTTCATCCAGCAGTGGATTGATATATACTGTGAATTTAACTCGTGCCGATAACTACATACATGAAAAACTACCGAAATGACACGATAACTATTTTAACTCCAATGTTAAAATATTTAACATATACATTTAAAAGATGATATAATAAAATATGTACACACATGAGATCTTTCACGGATATCCAGATGAAACCATACATAGGATAGTAGCCAAGATTAAAAGGAACAAGACTACAACATTAACATCTGTATACGAAGAAAAAGATAGAAAATACATTGGTTCTCTTCCCTTTGTACCGAAATTGTGCTATTCCATGAAAACGAAATGTCATAAATACGATTTTGATATTGGAATAAACACAACTAACATTAAGTCCTTACTTTTGAAAGACAGGGATCCAGTGCCATTTGATGTGAAACATGGTGTATATGTTATCCCTCTTAACAGTATAAAAGGAAATTAACAACAAAAAGTGTACATAAGCTCCACCTTTCGTTCGATATCAGCTAGATTAAAAGAACATAAATATGATGTTAAAAATAGAGATACAACCACAGCTTTAGCACGACTTGTAAACCAAGGTAATTATCATCCTGACTGGAACGAGATTAAAATTCTCAACACACCAAAATCTAGATCAACTTTAAGATTTGTTGAGAGTTTGTATATTATGAAATATGGGAATACAGCATGTAATGATAATTTACCAGAATTTATACCTATACCGTGGAAAACATACTTGGGTTTGTAGGGTTAGGCAATAATAAATCAATAAATTATACCTATTAATTTTATGTTTGACCAGCAACAAATGTTGTCCCATACTCTCATTGGTTAAGCCCATTTTATACTAGTTACGTCATTACGACTGCAGTCTTATATAAATAACACACTGTCACGTACGTTTGGTGAATTTTAACAACATCTGAAGATGGTACCCACTTTGGGCACCGAAAGATCTCATGTGTGTACCTATTTTATTATATCATCTTTTAAATGTATATATTAAATATTTCAACATTGGAGTTAAAATAGTTATCGTGAGGGAAAGCGATTGGTTTAGGGATCATGTCCGCCACTGTCCTTCTCCTATCGTAGGCCTATCAGCAGACACCGAAGATTTTGCTACTACACGCACACACACAGAGAGAGAGAGAGAGAGAGAGAGAGAGCTGCCATTACGTTCATAATCAAATTTCATTAATCGTATCTAAGTTTAAGTCTGCTCGGAATTTGAGAGATTCAAATGCTGGCGCATCAGGCGTCTGCCCAGTCTGTCTTAATAATGCACTCTTCTACCTTCCATGCCGCCCTAGCAAACCGCAACATCATTCTTACACTTGCCCGCGGGCGCACACACTCACCTGCTTCATTCGATTTCCCTAGAACGAAAAGCGCACGTGGCCGCAGAAATGACCGGACGTGGGGTTGTTTCAGCGGCGACCAATAACACACACTCGCAGTATTTTATCAGGATACGGTGTTTGAAAAATGAGCACTCAAAACCACGAAATGCTCACTCAATATTTATGGACGGTTTTCTTCCACCAAATGTCTCCATTAAGCGTGGATTTAATGACTAACGTTACCAAAACCAAGTTAAGTGCTTTCCTCCTCCGTCATATTAACTGTGTTTTCGTGTTCCATATGCAATTTAAAACCCCAGCGCCCCAGACAAAATTTAAAGATATTAGATGACGGATGTAACCCCCCCCTCCCCCCTCCTATCTCGTCGGAAGCAAAGGCGTCACGCGAATTTACCATCGACTAAGCGCCACATTCCCACTCCCTTCCCCTTCACATCCTCCCCTTTTGCTTCCATACTTCTCTCATCGTAATAGCCCGATTGGACCGTCTGCATTTATAATGTATACACATGCTAATGAGCTCCCCACTGCATTCACAGTTACCCGTTCAGCACAGGCACTGCCGCCACCCTTCCGTTTTTCCTGCTGTTCTTGCAAGGTCGAGGGGTGGAGATAGGCAGACGATATTTTAAGCGTGAATGTCACATGTTGGGCTTTGCCCCCCTAAGAGAATCTCTCTCTCTCTCTCTCTCTCTCTCTCTCTCTCTGAGAGGCATTCAGCATCTAGTGTTGACCTTCACGTCTGGTTCGTCGGCTTTAAACAACGCCCCTTAAAGTCCCTACTCCCCCCCCTTTCAATCCCATAGCAGACCGTGGCGCACTTGGTTACACTTCTGTCTGACTTTTTAACATTTTTCAACCAAGTTGTTTTTGTTGGGAATTCACTCCCTCCCCCTGCCTTTCGTTCCAGCCGTGATTATTACCTGGATTCTGTTGAGTCAGCAAAGCATAATTCCTTTCCCTTTTACTCTTTGTGGATCCTGCCGCGAAATACTTTTCTTTTTTGAATGCTGGTTTCGAAGGAAGTACACTCTTCTGCCAGAAAGATGAGTATGAGAAGGACGTTCATGCTTCGTCGAAACTCGCGAGATTTTGGACAGCTATGCCGATCCTAATTTAGGACTACTAGTTTCGCAAGGCAAGTTTATTTACGCAGATAAGACACTAAATTGTTTGGCACAGTTAGCACATGAATGGCTGGAAGTCAGTAAAGTGACATAACATGCATGAAGCCACTGAGTTTATAAAATCGCAGGATGTATCGAATCACGTAAAACAGGACACTGAAAATAAAGCTGTGTTTGCCTGTTGTGGGATTCGATCCCACGTCTCCTCGCTTCGGAGCCAGTTATTCTCCCGACGAACTGCACCGACCTTGGCTTATCGCTGCAACTTGAGGTTTTGACCTTTGCGACAGCTCAGTGGTATGTCACATATAGCCCCCCCTCTCTCTCCCAGAAAGGCGGGGCACGAAATCACAGGGCTGCACAAAGCGAAAACCATAGGCTCATGTACTGCCCAGTGGCCAAAAATGGTCAGTGGCCTTGGTTTCTGGTTAGTCGGCCGTGCACGACTCGGGTTCGAGTTCGGGATGAAGCCTGGGTCGTATGTCTCTTTTGCGGCAGTTTCTCTTCCTTCCTTGGAATCACTGGCTCTAAATTAGGAATGAGAAAGTAGACTTTTTCACGATGGTCGTTGAACCCTAAACAGAGCGCCTACCAAATTTGGGAAATGCAATTTCATGTCCAATTAGTATTTTTCATGATCATTTTTTAAAAGACCTCCGTAAACGAATATATGTCCCGTCCAAAGCAGTGGTGCATATTAATATACACATATACACTACATTATCAAAAGTATTCGGACACCACAATGCTTTGGGACAAACGGCTTTATTATTGCAATTATAGTACTTAGAACAGTCCACCTTTTGGTTGTATGGCAGTGGCAACACGTCGATCGATTTCCGGTAGGTCTCGATAGGAATGGCGCACGCCATTCGTCCTGCAAAGCTGCTGCCAGAGTGGAGGGCGAAGACGGTCGTTGTGGTCGCTTTCGTATCCGTCGCTCCAATTCATTCCAAAGGTGTTTTATATGGATTAGGATCAGTATTAGGACCAATTCCGCCTCATTTATCAGGATCAGGGCCAGTCTAAAAATTCCACCTCATTTATCAGGATTAGGACCAGTCTAACAATTCCACCTCATTTATCAGGATTACGACCAGTCTAACAATTCCACCTCACTTATCAGGATTACGACCAGTCTAACAATTCCACCTCACTTATCAGGATTACGACCAGTCTAACAATTCCACCTCATTTATCAGGATTAGGACCAGTCTAACAATGCCACCTCATTTATCAGGATTACGACCAGTCTAACAATGCCACCTCATTTATCAGGATTACGACCAGTCTAACAATTCAACCTCATTTATCAGGATTACGACCCGTCTAACAATTCCACCTCATTTATCAGGATTACTACGGCCAGTCTAACAATTCTACCTCATTTACAAGATTAAAACCAGTCTAACAATTCCACCTAATTTATCAGGATTTGGACCAGTCTAACAATTCCACCTCATTTACAGGATACAGTCTAACAATTCCACCTCATTTATCAGGATTACGACCAGTCTAACAATTCCACCTCATTTATCAGGATTACGACCAGTCTAACAATTCCACCTCACTTATCAGGATTACGACCAGTCTAACAATTCCACCTCATTTATCAGGATTAGGACCAGTCTAATAATCCCACCTCATTTATCAGGATTAGGACTAGTCTAACAATTCCACCTCGTTTATCAGGATTAGGACCAGTCTAACAATTCCACCTGATTTACAGGATTAAAACCAGTCTAACAGTTCCACCTCATTTATCAGGATTAGGACCAGCTTAACAATTCCACCTTATTTATCAGGCTTAGGACTAGTCTAACAATTCCACCTCATTTTCAAGAAAGCAGTCCTGCACACGCCGTGCAAGTGCGGCAAGGAGCTCGATCTTGTTGGAAGAGGTAACGGCCATTTCCATAATACTGCCACATTGTTGGCAGGGCAGATTATCAAGAACGTCGAGGTACACTTCAAAGTTCATGGTTTGTGGTAAAATAAACAACGGTTCAAGTCCCATCCGCGAAAAACAACTCCATACAATGGTGGAGCGTCTGCCGAACTTAACAGTTGGAAGCACACAGTCCGACGAAAATCGTTCGCCGGGCTGTCGCTAAATCCAAACACGCTTATCAAATTGGAAGAGTGAAAGGCGTTACTCGTCACTCCAAATAACAGCTTTCTGGTCGCCCACAGTCCATCAACGACGGGAAACATTCCACTCCAAATGGCGCTTTGCATTCACGGTAGCGATGTGTGGCTTGTGTGGCGCTATTCTACCATAATAACCCACACAGTGTAACTCTCTGCGGATAGTTTTGGTACCAACCAAGCCATTACAAGCATCTCCTATGTACTTATTTGTAACATGCCAACAAATACAATGTGTTTCTGTAGAAATGTCGATTTTCAACTTATTACACTTTGAGAGCATTGTTGCCTAGGGTTCATTCATTTCAGCTAAAGTTTTAACATTACCCCGAAAAATACGTCATGAGCATTTGGTACGTAAAGAGCGTCGTGCGGTCTGGAGGACCGCTGTATGTACTGCACCACAAACGAAGACATACTGCAGAAAGAACGACATTAACTATTGCTTTCAGTTTAAATTAACACACTGACGCCCAAATGTGACGAAAATTTTAATATTTTAAAATTTTGTTACTGAAAATCACGAACATTTTGCTGCGGGCACTGAAGTTTTAATCTTGAATGATGCATAATGCTTTTAATTCTTTTTAAAAATAAAATAGGTACACTTCTAAGACTGTATATATCATCATTATTGTTGTCAACCATTATAAATCCACTGCTGGATAAAGGTCTCCCCAAGTTTTTTTCCGCAACAGTCAGTCTTGAGCCAGTCTCCTCCATGTCACTCCCACATGCTTTCGAATTTCATCCACCAATCTCCGATGTGGTCTTCTGGGTGTTTTCCTGTCCTTAGTATCCAGTCTAAAATTTTAGCTTTCCATCGGCGGTCCGTCCTTCTGGCAATATGTCCAGCCCATTGCCATTTCAGGGATTTTACTCTGATCATGATGGCTTCCACTATTGTCATTTTCCATATCCACGAGTTTCTTTTCTTACCGATTTCCTGGTTACACCAATCATCTCTCCATGCTTCTTTCAGTTGTATGCAGTTTTTGTGTCCTTTTCAGTTAAAGTCCATGTCTCCACTCCATATGTTAGCACTGGAAGGATGCACAGATTAAATACTTTTTTTTTTTTTAAAGACATAATGGCATATTGCTCTTAAAATTCGTACTATTTCTTCCAAAAGTTCTCCAACCAAGTTTTATACGTCGATAAATTTCTTTATCAATGTGACCGTCGCTTGTTATCTGTTGCCCAAAGTAAATGTAGGTATCGGTTATCTCCAGCTAAATCTTCATTTCTTGTAAAATCATTGTACATCAATTTTGTCTTCTGAAAATTCATTTTTAATCCCACTTCTTTGCTCTTGTCAGCAAGTTCTTGGATCATACTCTACAGTTCTGAAGGGGTATTTGCAAAAATGACTATGTCATCAGCAAAACGAATGTGAGTTAAATAATCTCCATTAATCTTTATCCCTTTGTTTTCCCAGTTCAATAACTGAAAGACATTTTCAGTGTGTCATTAAAGAGTTCGGGAACATATATACTGTAGGTAAAAAATTTTTTCACAAATACTAGGTATGAGGACCCTTCACTTCCAGAAAACTGCAGGTATTCAACTGACATCAGGTTCTGCTTTCGGAATTTCAATCTGCATACTCGAAGCACATTTTTTTTTTTTTTGCAACTCTCAAGACATATGTTGGTATGTTGTAGGAAGAACAGAAATAAGCAGTTTTTGTGCTTCTTTGTCGATGGACACAGAAAGCATGTTTTCTTTCTGTTGCTAACACATCACCTTTTTTGGCCTTTCCTATTCTGCTCCTCAGCAAGGAGAACGATTATGATGGCACAGAAAAACAACAATCGAAATCATGAAAGAAATACCGAATTACACCATATAATGAAAATTTTGAAGATGACAATCCGATTTTTTGGTGTAAATGTGACAAGGATGGTAAGTCAGATAATATCCGAAAACTTAAAAATTTCATCGTCCTGGAGCGGAACACGAACCCGCGTCTCCCAGATAGCGCCCATCGAAAGCTCACAGATTAATGCAACAAGTGATTTGAAAAATTATCCAAAACCAATGCCACAGAAATTTTCATGAAAGCCAAGTTTCCCTTCATGCATGAGCGACGTATACGCTTCACTGGACTGCACGACACAACAACCTTGAACGCAGCATTTTGCGGTGCGTAAGTAGCGTCATGCGGTCCGTGGGACCGATGCATCAATAAAAAATATACTACCAATGGTTATTTAAGCAAAGCACGTTGGGCCGTGGGTGGCCTAGTGGGCAACGTTCGTGACTGCCAAGGAAAGGACCTCAGGTTCGATACCAAGCAGGTACGAACGCTCGAACCACTAAATATCCGCCGTGCGTCGGATGGGCACGTTCAGCCGTCGGACTCCGGGCACTGCCCCCCCCCCCCGTAATAAATAAGGGCGTCTTCCTCCCCCTTTCTACTTCGCTTCTGAATCACTTTCCTATCGGGCACTCTAGCCCAAATCTCCTAGCTTCCTATTTCTAAGGGTTGTTTAAGACCTGGGGTCAGACACTCCCTTTCCGAAATCCTCTACATATGATCTGATCTGATCTGAAGCAAAGCACGCATACAGACTGCTTAATTAATAATATTTGGAAAGTACAAGTCATCAGGTCTATTCATATGAAAATAAAATATGTTTTTATAACTGATGCTGACGATGCGAGCGCACAAAGTCACTTAAAGAGTTAATAACGTTCTTTAATATCATCTCATAAGTTAAAATCATTTCTCTTTTTTGTTCGTATTTTGGGGAAAGTATACAGATGAACCCTTTACTAGTTTTCGGCCACCCGTTAATGAGGAAGGGGAGATGACCACTCCCTGCGTTGCTTCCAACGTTCCGAAAAAATACTATTACTCACGGTTTCCTTCATACGCTGTTGGGTTTCGAAATGAATTTATTGATCTCTGAATGGTTTGATGGCATCAGCGTCCGCGAAGGAAGAGATCCGAACACACAGCTTTCCTTTGGAGTTTCCGGCTTTAATAAGTGGATTTCCAGGGATGTGCTAGTGATGGCTCACACGTAAGGCGTAAATGAGATAAGAAGGAAGGCGTGAGGGGGGACGGCTCCGCATGTTACCGGAGGACCTGGGAATAGTCTGTAGCCCGCGCTCATGGAGAGGGGAAGAAATCGGGAAGTATAGCTCTGGCGACAGAGGAGGATGGGAAAAGGAATTTGGATTATCCCGCATCAAGGGAATGAGGGGTCATTTCTCTCGGGACGGGAAGGAAAAAAGGAATTTTTGTGATATATTCGAAATGGGATATCGATGTAGAAATTAAGTTGCAAAACTGATACATAGGAACTTGGCAGCGAAGTAAGAGTGAAAAACATGTGACAGATGTTTTTCACTCTTACTTCGCTGCCAAGTTTCCTTGCAGATCAATGTGTAAACTATAAAAAGAATGATATAGAAATCGCGACAACTAAATCTGTGACCTTGAAAACAAGACATCACTGCAGAAGAGTGATTTCTGATTTAGCTAGTGATTCATTTGTTCATTTTACCGTCCGGGGAAATGAACAAACTCCAGAACTGCTTGATTCCCTTACCGGCGAAGGCTTGAGGAACCCACACAATAGAGCAGTGAAAGAAATTGAGTGAACAGCTCTGCAACAACATACATACATAGCAAACCGTTTCCAACTTTGAAATGATATTAACTCGGGATCCGTGCCTAACAGAAAAAATCTTATGCACAGATTCAGAGTAAAAGGTTCAACAAGGATTCCTAATTATTTCAGAGAGAAAAATAAAAAAGAATTGTAGGATATGGTTGTTCAAAAGGTATCAGAACAAAACATATGAATAAAACTCCAAATGCCGGTGAATCTTACGGATCCGAATCTGGTGACGCCAAAGGTTCACGTTTTGGTGGAAAAATCGACGCAGGTCTGGAAGATAAAGACGCGTCTACCAGACTTTTTCCATCCTCGCTTATTCGTCAGCTGCAGCTGAGAACTGTCTTCTGCAGCCGAGGGCTAAGACTTTTTTTTTTTTTTTTTCCCCATAGGCCTTTCCGATGAAAACTTGAACTACACTCCTTAGATACTGAATTTAAACATTCATCAGAACGTCCTGCGAGTGAAATGGTCAAAGCACTGACCTCTGATCATTTGTTGGAGTAAGCCCAAGGCGGGTTTGAATCCCGGGTTATGCATGGATGGTGTGCTCATGGTTAAAAGGGCCTCTAGCCTGAACAAAAGATTTTACAAATTTTTTTGCGGAAACTTCGTATGAAACTGGTTAAAGAAATAGCCAAGAATTAAGGCAGCTTGGAATGAAGTATTAA
This sequence comes from Macrothele yani, assembly GCA_039090855.1. NCBI lineage: Eukaryota > Metazoa > Arthropoda > Arachnida > Araneae > Macrothelidae > Macrothele > Macrothele yani. The sequence continues at coordinate 5,718,517 of CM076994.1, read as the reverse complement.
GAAGAAAAGCATTTTTTCTCAGTAAATACGTAAAATTTTTAGAAATAATTTTTGTTGCTTTAATTTATAAAAACTGGATGACGGAAAAGCAACTATTCAAAAGAACTTGTGGCCCCTAGTAATAGCCCTTGCTGTTACAAGGGGCCTCAAGTTCACAGCCCTTGCAATAGTTTCTATGCAGGTATGTTAGCAAGAGAATGTGAAAAAAATGTCAGTTCAATGAGCGGAATTTTTATACCAATGAGGATAAGGTGTTTTATGTATTACAGTTGTTTGCACATAACTATACATCCTCCCGAATGTAATGAGGTGTTCTTCGCAGGAGCGAAAAATTAGAGATCTGTGTCATTTTATTTTATAAAAGTATAAAAAAATGTTTTTGCTGTGTGCAAAAACATTACGGCATTATGTTAAGTGTTTGTTTTTTTATTTTATTCCAGAGTAAATAACTGAAGTAGTTTTACGTTTTTCGTGCTACAGTTCTTAATCGTTACTTAGTTATTTGCTTACTTATGTTGTGGCATTTCGTATAAATCAGAAAAGTCATTAGACACTATCACACGGCAGGTGCATGTTTTTGTGTGTGCAATCGTAAAGCATTTCAAAAAGCAGGCCTTAGTTCTGTAAAATAAAAATTTTTGTTAACTTTGACGCAAGTATTTTGTGTAGTAATTTGTATCAGTAAATAGGTCAATCATTTTAATATAACGTTCACATTTGTGTTTCACGCAATAAAGTAAAAAAAAATATTATACAAAAAATACTCGTAGGTTCCAAACAATTTGATTTATTAAAACATTAGTAAAGCGTAGTTAATAATATGGAAGTTAAAATTTTGAGTAACTGAAAGCTAATGGATTTTCGCAAAAGGGCCTTGAAAACTTTTTTTTTTTTTTTTGCGAGGAGGGGAGGGGGGGGGCTCGATTTTTTTCGGTACCCCACTGACTGGCTCCCTCTTTTTTCTGGAACTATATAGCAGAAGCGATTATCTGTTAACATTTCTCATCATCGGTGTCTTTCTAATAGCGACAAGGCAATCAAAAGATGACATTCGTACCAATGGGCAAAAATGTCGCTTTTTTATTTCCAAGTGCTCACAACTCGAGTCCGCCACGAGGAAGTTTGAGGTTCATTGCCAAGATTAGGAGAACAGGCCTCTCTAGTAAGTGCCGAGGAGGAAGAGAAAGGAACACTTGATTCAATCTCGGTGACCTCATTCTACAATCGTGGCGAGTGGAAACAGTGAGGGGGGGGGGGGTTACTCGTGCAGATATCTCGACATATACCACAAGCAATAGTACTCCGCTGTAATGCAGCGAAAAGATGTCAAACACTTACAGGAGTTCCTGTTTCCCTTGAATTTGTTAATAATAACGAAGCTATACCAAGTCTAACTAATAAAAAACCCTGCTAATCTGCTTTCACAGTTTAACAAATGCACTGAATGAACGAACCATAATTAATTTATGATTGCAATAGGAGAACTAAAAGAGGTTGTCATTAATCAGCAGCTGATTCATCTGATGTTTTGCAACATAAATCTCCATGAAAGAGACCGGTTCGTGAACATGGGCACGTTCTGTTCGAAACAAAAGGTGCCCATTGATATTGAAATGCCAGCGTGGTTGTTGTCAACGCTGCAAACACAGCGATAAAGAACTGCATAAGGAAATACAGAAGGGCTCGTAAAATGACGTAAGCCCGAACAAGTCTCTCTCTTCGAACTAGCTGATTGCGGACATGATAGTATCGAGAAGAACATTTCTCCTTACTCGCGACCGACCAGCGGTGACGGAATTCTGGAAACTGTCTAACATCGTCGTTGCTTTCCATATAACTCCCAGTGCTTACTTGAAGATAATTATGGGAGATTTCAATGCAAAAATAGGGCAACGGCAACAGACTGAAACTTCAGTAGGTAAATTCGGTCACGGCAACAGAAACCAGCGTGGAAATACTCTCGTTGAGTTTGCAGAGGCAGAAGGACTTTTCATTTTGAACTTCTTTTTCAAGAAAAAGCCACACAGGAAATGGACATGGAGACATCCAAATGGGACGACAAGTGAAATTGATTTTATTATGTGTAACAAAAAATTCGTCATAGAAGACTGCAGTGTGCTAAACAAGTTCAACACAGGTAGTGACCATAGATTGGTGAGATGTAAGATGCACCTCAACACTGAACTTGAACGTGACAAGCTCATAAGACAAACAAAATGTATTGACATAACCAACCTTAAAAAACACCATAATACCTTCAAGTTGGAACTGAATAACAGATTCTCTGCTTTAGAAGGCCTAACATCGGAAGAAGTGGATATTTCTGAAGTTAACAGAAAAGTAACCAAAGCTCTTATGGAAATAGCAACAAAATTAGCTGGGTCTAAGAACAAGTTGCATGTGAACAAATTATCAGGAAAAACCAAAATGTTGATGCAAAAAAGAAGAGAGATGAGGACAACTAAAGAAGATGTGACTTCCAAAGTGGAATATATAGAGCTATGCAAGACAGTACCGAAGACGTAAGGAAATTCAACTGTGAACTAGTGAGGAAAGCAATTGAAAATAACCGAAGCCTAAAGATAGCAAAGGGACATCTCAGTAAGGGAAGAAAACAGATTATGGCACTGAGAAAAGAAGATGGTTCTGTAACAAGAAATAGAGGCGAAATTTTGACACGAGTGAAAGATTTCTACTTCAAATTATATGAAAGGGGTGATGCATGTACTCCAGACATCATGAAAGGTACCAGTACCAGAGTTCTTCCAGTCCTCCCAGCATAAGTTGCACATGCAACCAAGAACATGAAGCGGGGAAAAGCTCCAGGAGAAGATGGATTTACTGTAGACATCATACAAGAAGCAAGTGGAGAAATCAAAACAGTACTCGCCCAAATTTCACTCGATGCCTTAATGAAGGGAAGATTCCTGAGGATTGGAACAACGCTACAATGATCCTGCTACATAAAAAAGGTGACATTCAGGATCTCAGGAACTACAGACCTATCAGCCTCCTATCAGTGGTTTAAAAATTCTTCACTGAAGTTCTTTCACACCGCTTGAAGGTAACACTAGACATGGCTCAACCGAGAGAACAAGCTGGATTCAGGAGTGGCTACAGCACAATAGATCATATCCACGTACTGAGAGAACTAATTGAAAGAGCGAGGGAATATAAACTTCCATTGTGCATGGCTTTTATCGATAATGAAAAAGCCTTTGATTCGGTGAAACCATCAGCAGTTAGAATGGCTCTGAAATCCTGCGGTATTGAAGATGCATACATTAATATTATTAATAACATCTATGAAAATGCAAGTGCAAAGATTCGGCTGTTTGAAAATACAACACACATAAAAATTGGAAATGGAGTGAGACAAGGTGACAGCATATCTCCGAAGCTCTTTAATGCCAATTGGAAAGTGTCTTTCAATCACTGAACTGGGAAAACAAAGGGATAAAGATTAATGTAGATTATCTAACCCACCTTCGTTTTGCTGATGACGTAGTCATTTTTGCAACTACCCCATCAGAGCTGCAGAGTATGATTCAAGAACTTGCTGACAAGAGTAAAGAAGTGGGATTAAAAATGAACTTTCAGAAGACAAAAGTGATGTTCAATGCTTTTACAAGAAATGAAGATTTATCGATTGATGGAGAAAAGCTGGAGATAACAGACACGTACGTTTATCTTGGACAGCAGATGTCAAGTGAGGGTCACATTGATGAAGAAATTAATCGGCGTACAAAACTTGCCTGGAGAGCTTTTGGAAGAAACAACATAATTTTCAAGAGCAATATACCATTATGTCTTAAAAGAAAAGTGTTTGATCAATGCATCCTTCCAGTGCTTACGTATGGTGCAGAGACGTGGACCTTAACTAAAAGAGACATACAAGGTGGCTGGGACCTAAAATCTACTCACTGTGGACGGAAGTCCTACAAGAAAATGACTCATACTACTAGAGCATTGTAGTGACAGAGTGCTTCTTGTTTGTTATTACGATATACACTGCCGGACAATTGCTAAGGACGGATGACCATAGCAACGATAGCAACCATAAAATGGAAGGCCGGAAAATGTGGAAATTAGCATTAGTGCGGGATACAGTAAGACGTGTTGTGCGTATGCAAATTTTGGATTGCCGAACTTGTTCGTGACGTCATAGCGCTGATAAGAGATATAAAGAATTTGACGCGTATTGACCGTTGTTGTTCAAACGCAAAGTTGAAAGGGAAAGAATCAATTGACGAACTTGCAATTTTCAGTAAGTCTTCCCGACATCACCTAGATGATTTTACGTGTGGCCGTATTATTGGCAAGATTGAAGAAGGGCGAAAAATAACAGATGTTGCCAGGGAGTTCGACGTCAGCCACAGTGTTGTTTCAAGGCTTTGGAAATCATTTCAAACAAATGGAGAGTGTAGCAAACGTCACGGGGAGGTCGTGTTCGCAGTACGACACCTGCAGAAGATCGGTACATAGTGCTAAAAATAAAATGACACCGGCGCAGCACAGCTAGTGAGGTAGCAAATCAGTTTATGGCTGCTACTGGCAAGCAGATCTCCCGAAAAACTGTCGCCAGACGTTTGCATGAAGGAGGACTATACGCCCGCCGTCCTGTTGTGTGCATCCCATTGTCCAGACGTCACCGTACCGCCCGTTTGCAATGGTGCTATCAACATCGCAATTGGACTGATAACGACTGGTCTGCTGTCCTCTTCTCAGATGAGAGTAGATACAGTCTATCGTCTGATTGTCGACGACAACTGAATTGCCGTGATAGTGGTACTGCATATTGTCCAGCAAATATACAGGAAAGGGACCGATATCCGACATGTAGTGTCATGGTATGAGCTGGCATCATGATCAATGTCCGTACGTCCCTCTATGTGCTCCCAACTGGGACTATGACTGGCCAACGATACATTAATGATGTTCTGCTACCTCATGTTCGCATGTTCCGTGGTGCTGTCGGTGATAGATTCATTTTCATGGACGACAACGCAACATGTCATCGAACAGCCGCTGTCCAGGAGTGTCTTGAGAGCGAGGATATTCAACGCCTCGTATGGCCAGCACGTTCTCCAGATCTGAATCCCATTGAAAATGTGTGGGATGCTTTGGGGAGGAGTCTTGCTGGTCGCCAATGCCCTCCAATAAACAAGGACACCCTCATCCGTGCAATGACAGAGGAATGGGATAAATTACCCCAACAGCTGCTTGATAATGTTGTGCAAAGCATGACACGACGTGTGGAATTTTGCATCGCCCTCCATGGTGGCCATATCCCGTATTGACTTACGCCGAAACGCCTGCGGACGGTAATTGCATTTTTTTCACGTTTACGTATTCTGCACAAAATGGCCTGTTTGTCCCTTGAACACGTTCCAAAGCCTTCTGGATTTCAGAGCACAATAAATTGTCTTTCTTGTAATGTCCTGGCATTCTGACATTATTTTATTTCACTTGGCATCCAACCACACTTACTTTTTTATGCGCTATATAGACGTTTATGATCCGTCCTTAGCAATTGTCCAGCAGTGTAATTTGTGTAAGTACATTCTCAATAATGGTTAAAACTGCAGAATTGTCCATAGTTGCTCTGAATGAAGAGGGATATTCTTCAAGGCAAATAGCTGAAAGAGTGGGCTGGAATCAATCTACAGTTATTACGCACTGAAGAAAGTAAAAGACACTGCTGATATTAAAAATTTGCGTTGCAGTGGAAGGCCTAAATCCACTACACCCAGGCAACACGGAGTGCTGAGAAAGCTAAGCTTGGCAGACAGGATGTTCAGTTCACCTGAATTGCCTCAAAGACGGTCTGAAGTGACTGATGTTACTGGCAGTACATCTACTGTTGGGAGGACGCTGCTTCACTATGACTTACGTGGCTGCAAAGGTAGGCGTAAACCACTGTTAACTGCAAATCAGACAGCGTAGACTTCAGTGGACAAAAAAGCATGTCTCATGGACAACCAAGCAATGGTAAAATCTTCTTTTCAGTGATGAATCATAATTTTGCTCTAATGGGAATTAGAGTTGTGCCTATGTAAGGAGATTCAAGCATGAAGAATTCCTTCCAAGTTGCTTGGTGACTACTGTTAAGCATCCGGTGAAGGTCATGGTTTGGAACTGCATGTGTGCACGTGGTGTTGGGAGCCTCTATATTGTGCATGATAAGGTAAATGCCCAGAAATGCACCTGGATATCAGAAAACAAGATGGTACAATCATTTAGAAGACTTTTCATAACGGGGCAATTTTATTTTTCAAGATGACAATGTTCCTTTTCATTGTGCTACAGTAGTGAAAAAGTGGTTTCAGGAAAAAAATGTTCAGCATCTTGATTGGCCACCACAATCACCGGACTTAAACCCGATTGAAAATTTGTGGTTCAAAGTGTCGTATGAACTATCAAAAAAAGAAGCCAACAACCAAAATTCTACTCATTGAAGATGCAATTAAAATTTAGAATCGTATTGTTCAACCCAATCTTTTACAAAACCTTATTCATAGTACGATGCCAGCAAGACGCAAAGTGAATAATGCTAAAGGCTAGGAAACAAAATATTAGGTACATTTCATAATTTTGCTTCATTATATTTTTGTATTTAAATGTTATTTCATTTCTTATGAATTACAAAAACTACTTATTGCTGTAAATCTAAAAGTATTGGATAAATGATCCTTTTCATAATAATTTCGACTTGGTCATGCATATTTTTATAATGTTTCTCAAGAACACAAGTAGCTACAGGAAAAACTAAGACATTTTTGAAATCTCCATTGAATTTCGCATCTACTGACATAAAAATGATGAAATAACTATGAAAATTTGTTAGTTAAACAAAGAGTTAAACTTACAAAATTCACGGTTTTTGCAGAGGATGCAATACTTTTGCACACCACTGTATGTGAAGCTCTTTAAACCACCATCCTCGCTTACCCCCACTTCAGCACGACGAAAAAAATATGGCGGTTTAACGAGATTTGACTGTATGTACATTACAACTATTATGAATCCACTGCTGGATGAAGGTCTCCCCAAGTCTTTCCACGACCTTCCATTTTAAACAAATCTCTCTAATGTTACTCAAACATGCTTTTGAATGTCATCCAACCATCTTCTACATGGCGTTTCTTCTAGATCTTGCCACTTGGGAATCTCTACTTTGACTATGGTTTCTGGTTTCACCAAGATTGAACCTTTATATTTTTACTGTCATTAAATCCTTCAGTCCGGGTCAGCATATTTTGTTTGCAGAGTTCTAAGTTCAGAAACTGATATATACGCATTTTGATTCCCCAAATAATAATAACAATAATAATAATAAACAGGAATACATACAGAAAACAGGAGAATAATTCTTCCACGATTAAGTCTTCAAAACTCACCTAAAAAAGAAAAAGAAAAGAAAGAAACACATGTATTAATAGTTTCGAAAGAAGTGATTAACAGAGACAACAACTTTAATCATCGAAGGAGAAAATCATACAATTAAAAAAAAATCAGCATACCAGGGTAGTACAAAAACTTATCTTAACTAAAACATTTTAAAATCGCCGTTGAAATAACCCTTCTTTAGAGTTGTTCCTGGGGACTGAATCATCTATGCCTCAACTGGGACTGGAAACCACGCTCAACTAGAACGATTGGTAAGAATCTAGCTAGCACCTCAGACCACTTTGTCTCCATCCTTCAGCGAAGGCGGGACTTGCGACGTAGTAAGCTGGCGGAATGAAACGAACATAGGTACAACATCTACGAATACGTTACTCAAATACTCGATTGAACACTTCCTAAGAAAATACACAGTAGATTCCGGTTAACTGGGATACGTCAGCGCTCGAACACTGTTCCAATTAAGCGGCTGCCTCAACTATGCGAAGCTTTATCTCAATGAATTGTCCCAAATAAACGACTGCCTCGATTAACCGATGGCCCAATGAACCGGAATCTACTGTACTAAGAACCAGAATTGGGTAGGAATGCATTACAAAGTAATGGAAATACAGATTACAATTAACGTGTAATGAACAATGAAGAGGATATAATTCAGTTATTTAATAATGCCATTCCAACGCAATGGAATTAATTGGTAATGAAATTACACACTTCGCAAATTATAATTACATACTAATAGTTTATAGAAATGTACGTGTGCCAAAAGCTATGTCTAGAAAAGTCGACCATGTAACATAACAGACAGAGAATAGCAGTGAATTGTTCTTTGTTGAAGACTATAGGATGACATGCAACGGCATTGATTTTTCTTTCAATTTTATATTATTCTCTAACCGAAATAAACATCCCATTCGTACTTACTTCATATGTATTATTTCGTTCAAATCACTTTACTTCCGGTGAAGACGGGGCAACTACACATGCCATACACGTACAATTTCAAACACCTACATACACGCATTTAAGGTCCGAGGGGTGGAACAATTGTCAAATAACCTACACAACGTGTAATGGTGTACTGGTTTATTCACGTTGTATTGTTACCCATAAGTTATTGGTTAATTACCAACATATAGTTAACCATTAAGATTATAATGGATAACTGCTACATGTCATTACAATTACCATGTAATGGTAACGTAAGTTCTTGTTCCCATTACCATTACGCTGTACTGCATTACTGATTAATTCAATTACGATTTTGCCCAACTCTGCTAAGAACACAAACATTTACTGGCGTATGACAGCTGTACTTCGATTCAAATTACCATCAGCCATTATGACAAAAATTGCACAAGAAATTCGATCCCAACCCGTCTAGGAAACGTAAACGGTTCAATGCTACATTCAAGTGTGAACCCAAATTAAGAAAGAAATTTGAAAAAAAAGTCATATTTGCAGCATGATTTGGGAAAGGGAATGGTAAACGATCTCCGTGAGCATTGAAAAAGGCTCTAAAGAGTTCGGTCGTCAATAAGTTAGGACCACGATCCCACGGAAAGGACAGAACCAGACCTTCAAGTTGAACAATGATTAACATGCGCTTCAGATAACTCGGCTGCCGTACGCAAGGTAGCACGATGAAGTGATCACAAATCAATACAATATGTCAGGAAAAGCTTTAGGGGAGGGGAATATATTATACTAACCAATATTAACGTTGTAGGCTATTAAAAGGGCAGTCCACCTCTAATATTTGGCTGCTAACAACAGGGTAAAGCGAGCAACCGAATCTGAGCTTGTGTACCCTGAGAAGTTTTAGAATGCAGGTCTATGATGTGAGAATATACTCATTTGGTCCATCAACTGTTTTGAGACAACACACACACACACACACACACACACACACCCAGAGCATGTGCACTGAACAAAAGAAGTGCGAAGGCCAATCGTGCGAACTGTGTCTCCTAACTCCCGCCACAAAGCACCAGGTCTTCGAAAGAACTAAATGGTACAGAAAAGAAAAATAAATAATGGCTACTTTCTTCCTGACAAAGAACACATTTTATTTTCATGCGAAGGTCATGTCTGTTTCTCGAAACTCTTTTACTTTTTTCACGCCTAAGTCTTCTTCTTCGTGTTCGGTTCCCATAACGAGCCACTAAGGAACAAATAAAAAAGACTACAAAGCCCTCTCTCGTTCTGGGAATGAAATATGACTCCACTGTTTACGCAGCCGGAGATTTACGCCAAACGATAACAACGGATATTGAAAAATATGGCTGCAACTAAATCATAAGTTAAAATATTATATATTCCTCCTTTTTGTTTTTTCGCCAAAAGATAATTCATGAAGAACACAAAGCAGTAACCGGAGAGAAAAGAGGAAAAAAAAAAAAAGAAGTAGAAGAGAAAAAAAAGAAAAGAAAAAGAGAGAGACCGAGACTTTCTAAGGATTAAAAAAGAAAAACCTGTCGCTCATCATTATGAGTTTTGAATCGCAAATTAGGGAGTATCCATGAAGCATGGACCTTTGCCCTTCACGCTCGTGTTGAAGCATTACTTGATACCTCAGACGCTTTCTGTCTGTCTGCAACCCCTGAGATTTGTTAGGAAACAGGACAATGAACTAACTGGTGGTGCCCACCAGGTAAGGAGGGCTCAAATCAGACAGACACTGTGGACCTGCTGAGCGAACACGCGGATTGACCGCCTGAACGATCGCAGCAGCCTTCAGGGCTGACGACAAATAAATAAAAAACAACTACAAAGGACGGACATCGGAATGGAAGACCGAAAGTCACACAGCCAGATTTCTTTTCTTTTTTTTTCTTTAGTAAAGCTTTTTAAAAAAGAAATGCGTAGAGCGAGGAATAAAGTTGCTGTTCCAAGTTTTGGGGAACATGATTCCGTATCTCTTCTACAAGTACTAATTTACAAGCCTAAATATAGGGAGAGCCGGCTCCATGCTGCACTGGTCCACTCATCTGAGATGGGTTCGGGTTCGAATCCCGAGTGAGACATGGATGGTGTGCTTGTTTTACGGCACAGGCTCTCTCCCTTCCCTTGAACCAATGGCCCCAAATTAGGGAAGGGCGATCGCTTTGGCGGTTGTTAAACCACCAAATAAGAAGTAAAATAAACGCAAGGTGACTAAAAATCGTTTTGAGAGTAATATTACTTAATATTTAACAACTAAGCTCAGAGACCGGGGTGTCATTTCTAGCCAATTTACTCAGAATATAATTGACACTAGCTCATAGCCTGCCATGCACGGGTGAAAAATCTGTGACTGAAATTTTTATTATAACACTGATCCCTTTTTATGAAATTACTCTCCAATTTTATCCGCAATTTTATTCCTTTTCATGAAATTACTCGGCAAGGCGAATAAAATGAAATAAAACACGACATAACACCTACGTAACAGAAGAAACGTCGCAGACAGTTGTTCCTTTTTCTTTTCTTTTTGATTAGAGGTTTAACGACTACCAACTCAATGGGCTGCTATAAGCAGTCGCCCGTTCCTAATTTAAGGCCACTGGTTCCAGGAAAGGGGGAGAGCCGGTGCCGTAAAACAAACACAACATCCATGCCTCACCGGGACTCGAACCCGAACTCATCTCAGACGAATAATCATCGCTTAGACCACTACGCCACCGGGACGGCAGACAGTTGTTCGACCACGTGCGTGCTGCCACAGATGAAGTTGTTTGACCACGTGCGTGCTGCCACAGATGAAGTTGTTTGACTTACTAACTTTATTTCATTTTCCGGTATTTTTTCTTGATTTTACGTATCGTGCGATAGCGGTGAACTTAGTTCCGATTTCGGCCATCGGATAAAAGCAGATAGCGCTGCAAATACTGAATGACGTCAGAGCGTTAGGGACAGACGCAACCTATTACACTGGCGTGCAAAAATTAAGGACGAGACGGTTTTTCGAATGTCACGTCGTGCAGAAATGCTCCACATCGACTCGAATCATATCATAAGATCCCCAAGATGTAAGAATATGGAACAAATGAGCAAAACATCCAAACAAGGAATCCAAAGGATACAAAGGCACTTTATTGAAAAGGTAGCTTCGAGCACAACTGGACAGAAGACAGAAACGTCCATGTGACAGGCGGCTGCCAAGAAAAATACAGTCTTCAGTAGAGGATATGATCACCCCTGACTGTGTTGCAGGATTTACAACGTCTGTCCATGCTGAGGACGAGGTTCTCAAGGAGCTGTTGAGGCATCGCGGCCCATTCCTCTTGTAGCGTCAATCGCAGCTGCGGTATCGTTGCTGGCAGCTGGTGACGTGCTGCCAAACGTGTCCCGAGAAGGCTCCATACGTGTTCGATTGGATTTAGGTCCGAGGACCTTGCGGGCCAATCCATGCGTTGAATATCTTCACTCTCCAACAGTTCTGCGACAGCCACTGTACGATGAGTTGTCGTCCATGAAGAGGAACTCAGGACACACAGCACCTCTAAACAGACGCACGTGAGGCAGGAGAACCTCGGTACAACAGCGGACACCAGTGACTGAGCCTCCTTGGAAGATGTGGAGGTCAGTACGGCTACCAAGCATGATACCGCCCCAAACGAGAACTCCGTCACCTCCAAACCGGTCCCTTTCGATGATGTTGGAGGTGTGATTGCGTGTTCCCTGCTCTCTCCAGATGTGTATACGTCCTGAATCGCTCGTCAGACTAAATCGGCTCTCACCGTAAAGAGAACTCGACCCCATTGCTGATGTGTCCAATTCTTGTGTTCCTGGCACCACAGAAACCACCGTCTTCGATGAGCAGGCGTTAATGGCACACACCGTACTGGTCGTCGTGCAAATAGACCACCTTTGTGCAGCCTCCAAGCTACGGTAAAACGCGATAACGGACGTCCAGTTGTCTGTTGCATGTGCCTAGCGATTTTTCCCGCTGTCTGCCGTCTGTCTGTTCTCGCCTGTAGGACAATATACCGGTCGTCAGCCGCCGTGGTTGCTCGTGGACGACCACTGCTAAACTCTCGGACAGCTGTTCCTGTCGTTTGAAACGCTCTCCAAGCTCGTGAAACGATGCTATGAGCGATCCCGAACTCCTCGGCCACACTAGTCACACTTCGACCTCCTTCCAACTTCCCAATGACGCGACCTCGGGTAAAGTCATCCAGATGTAGTCTACTGGATTGCCTGTTGGCCATATCACACGGTGGCAGCAACTCGACGTCGTTCAAACCGATGTACACCGTGCAATAGCTTTCACCGAATTGCTCAGCGTACACCGCCCGTATGCTTTATAACCTTCCAACACCCCCCCCCCCATCATGATGCATATATGCGCATGCCCTACCGTACCGGACCCTAGTCCATCTCCTGCGTGGTCTTTCGGTCCGTTCTGCCTGCTCGTTCCGCTGTTGTGCTTCATTTCTCCTCTTCGTCCTTAATTTTTGCACACCAGTGTATATAGGTTTTATTTTGTTCTTTAATTTGATATTTAATCGAAACTAGGACATCAGACCTTTGGAAAAGCCTTATTCACGACTGGAGCGTCTAATCAATCTAAAATTCTTCTAACAACACCCTAACGTTAACTATTCGCCAATATCTTTCTTAAAACACAGATATTAAATTTCCTAATATTTCCTTTAAAATCGGGGTGTGTCCCATCAAAAATAACTCCGTCTAAAACGGAATATCATAACAACTTAAAATGTCTGTGCGGAGAAAGGTAATTTAAACAGTCTGTTATATTTTTACAGCTGAGAGTTCTAGTGATAATGTGGTATCACTGATGTATGAAATGATATACAACGGCCGTTACATAAAAACTAAGAGTAAAATCATACAAAATAAAAAAATATAGGTATAGCAAAATATATGTTATTCTTTCTCAAAGTATCTTCCCTCGGATGATATATGCAACGGTCACATCGTTCAGTCCACTTTTCAAAACATGTGGCGAAGGGATTTTGTGGAAGCTGCTTTAGCGACCTCCTGTACCCTTGAATAACGTCAGCAACTGTGTTGAATGTTGCGGCACGGAACTTCTCCTTCATTGTTGGAAACAACCAGAAATCGCAAGGGGCGAGGTCAAGACTGTAGGCTAGCTATGGCATGATTTCAATACTGCATTCCGTAAGAAACTGTTCAACACAAGCAGCCACGTGTGGGCAGGTGGTATCATGGTGTAGTGTCCACTTGCCCACCAGTTCCGGTAGCTTAATCGATATGTGTCGTCGCAGACGCTTCAAAACTAAAAAGTAATACCCAGCATTGATAGTAAATTTGTGCAGGAACGGTATGCTGGTAGACTACACCTTTATGAGCAAAGAAAATTATCATCATCACCTTCCCAGCTGATTTGGTTTGGCGGAGGCGAGCCTGTGTGTTTCCAGACACTCGTTGCGCGCTTCGTGAGGGAGTCGAAATGGTGGATCCGTGTTTCATAGGCAGTTATTACTGTGTTTCGAAAGTTTGGATCCTTTGCAATCATTTGTTTCCACTCATGACACACCTGAACTCTGGCTAACAATTTTTCTCTCGTCAGGTGATGAGGTACGCATCTGGAACACACACAATGCAGCAGTAATTCGTCGCGTAGAATGCGGAATGCCGACGTTTTTGAAATATTAGTTGACGCCGCTATGTCTTCACACGTCATTCGTCGATCTTGTTGGATTGTTCAAACAGTGTTAACAATACGCTCCGTAACAACACTTTCAGGTCGACCAGGCCTAGGAGCGAGTTTTGCCGACAAAATCAGTTTTTTTAAATCATGGCGCAATCTAAAAATCGTTGACTCACCCAAACATTTATCTTGTAAGCTTTTTCATTAAATCAACTGTTTCTGATGCCGTTTTACCCAAACAATAGCAAAATTTCATCGTACAACGCATTTCACTTCTTAACTCTGAATCACCCTCCTCCATAGCTGTATGGCGAAATGCAGACGTATCTTAAACAACTGCGCAATAACAAAACCAGAATCCTCTGCCATGACTAATAACTGTTGTCATAGATACTTCCTTAATTCAGTTTGTCGTATGCGTGGTCATTTTTCCTCTTCGCACTGTTGCCAACTAAAAAAATTACTCTGATTTTATGGAACGGCCTTTGTAGGTTATGTGGTTAGTGCGTTTCTCTTACCTATATGGGTTTTTTCCCTTGATATTACTTCACTGAGCCCGAGAAGATAAGATGTGCTGTTTTTTTGTTTGTTTTTTGTACACATTGGTTGGATAATATTGACTTCTTTGTGACATGTCTTTAACGGCAGTGTCCCTCTGATTAATCCTGTTTTTATTAATTGACTGTTACATGTAATATGTTTCAAGTGGATGCATGGTTAATCTCACCATGTTAACACGCTGTTGTTGTTTTTTTGCGTTGATTTCTGTAATGTAATTTGTTTCAATTTTCTTTGTTTTGTCTGGTTTTAAAAGTTTTTAGAAGTTGTATTTTCTTTGTTTTTTATAATTACATTTATTGTTATTTTTTTGCCCACATTGCTTAACATTACTAAACCGGGTGTCTGTTGTCATAATTGCAATTTTATCACCTAATTTTGCAATTGCGGTATGGTTTTCGATCACATTTTATTTTCAATTGTAACTTACACCTCTTTTGCTCTATTAAGGTTTTTTGGTAATTTGTTACATTAGTCAATGTTGTATATGATGCCATAAATGGTGATTTTATGCCATTATGTCTTAAAAGAAAAGTGTGTTATCAATGCATCCTTCCAGTGTACCGACCAGAGACATGGACCATAACTAAAAAAGACACAAAAACTGCAGACAACTCAAAGAAGCATCGAGAGATGCATGCTTGGTGTAACCCGCAAAGATAAGAAGAGGAACGTGGATATGGAAAATGACAAGAGTGGAAGACATCATGATCAGAGTAAAATCCCTGAGATGACAATGGGCTCTGGACATGTTGCCAGAAGAACGGACCACCGAAATTCTAGACTGGATTCCAAGGGACAGAAAGAGACCCAGAGGAAGGCCACGTGGGGCATGGGTGGATGAAATTCAAAAGCATGCTGCAGTGACATGGAAGAGACCGACTCCAGATAGACCATTGTGGAAGAAACTTGGGGAGACCTTCATCCAGCAGTGGACTGATAATGGATGATGATGATACGAAGCAACAGATACATAAATAAAATCAAGAACGCAGACACAAGGGTATACATGCATGCATGTGTGTGAACGCGAGTGTTAGCCTGGGAGGCGGGGAGTTATGAGTTGTGACTTCCGGCAGAAGGCTAAAGGGAAGTCACAGCACAACAGGCGTTCTACTCTGCTGATGGCACACAGCGGATGCTAACGAGGAGTGCAGTACGAGTTACACTGCCTATTTATTTCTGGTACAACAGAAACATAACCAAGCAGACATCATCACACAAAAGCGCCTAACGTCTGGTAAAGAGGATATCTTAAAGCGTTTTTATCTTATTTGCTAAGGACGAGAGTTGATCTTGTTTATGTAGATCCCTAACAAAACTCGGGCATCTTTACCGCTGTCAGCCCAGCAACACTGTATCTAAGCAAGAGAAATAAATAACTCCCACCCTCATCCCCACGACTCAAACCCAAACACGTTCTAAGATTTAAGAATAGAAAGAGAAGTTAAATGACCTGGATGCGTGCGTGCATTTCTAGAATTTTCTCCTTTTTATTTTTTTCTAACCCTCCCAAGTAACGTTGTGGTTGATATATCGATGGATCTCTCTCTCTCTCCCTTACTTATCCTATTTTTAGACTCTCAGCCATTCCATTCACTTCTAATCGCTTCAGTGGATAGATTTCACGTCAGCAAGATGTCGAAATAATACCACAGTGCACCCCACCCCCTCCAGCTGCGAGTCAATGCCAGAAAGCCAAATATCGGTACTACCAAAATAGAAATGGACAGCATTAAAAATGAGATCAGAAATGAAGTAGAAACTTTCAACTTATTTCGGTCGGCATCGACAAAAAGATTAACTTCTTCAGTGGCACGTCTTGGAAGACTGCCCGAGTTTAAACGAAAAGAACATTACCGCAAGCACAATTTTTCAGCCCGGAGTCCAGCTTAAAACAAGAGTTTCTCCTGCTCTGGTTTAAATTGGTCGCACAAAATGTTCACTAAATACGGTGAAATTTGAAATTCATGATACTGATTTCTTCGGTCCCGACTTTGTTTAACGTAGTGTGAAAATTTTATGATCTAACGCTCGTAATGTCGATTTCAAACATTTCTCGTTTAGTATGCGATATCATCGGTCCAATTTCTACGCCCTTGTTCAGTTTAATGTTACTACGTCTTAATTCCATTCGCATCGAAATGCATTTCTCATATCTTCGGCTGACTGCGAACATTTCAAAAACAATGCCGCAAAATAAATAAAGGTTCTCGCGTTGGCGTGGTTATTCGTTCAATTCGTTGTAGAAGACGTCAAAATGATATCAGAAGAATTGCTGTTTGCAGATTCCTTTGCCATTGGAGCAGGGAAGCAAATAAACAAATTGAAAACAATTCAATTTACTTGCACGTAATTAAATATCTGTATTCTTCTGATTAGAGGGGAGGGGGGGGGATATTATTGGTCAAAACATATTTTAACTTCCAGCGGGGAGATGGGTATTTTGCCATATGAAATCGTAACAGGCGGTCGAAGTTTGCGAAAAGGAAGCTCGATGTGTGAAGTGAGTGTTCTGCGGATGATCCTGGTCAACGAAGAAATCTGTGTTACAGGAATTATGAAACTTTTTCCTGAAGACATATTTTTCTGCTTTTCTCATAGTATAACCCAAGACATAAACTTTTTTTTTTTTTCCGTCTGACAATCGTGCTCTTTTGAAATCAATCAACTAGGAAAAAGTATAGACTTCATTTGTAATCTTCAAGAAAGAAAAACTCATGTCAGAAGCGGGGGGAATCAGCAAGGTGTTCTACGCAAAATTATTAATATAAATTTGCACAACATACATGGAAATTTTGCTTAGGAGACAAAGAAAAAATTATTTGTTAGAAAAACGTGGTTATGTTCCAAGAGTCGGTTTTTGTTATGTTCAGTTGTTTTTCAGTGATATTCGAGCAAACGAGATATAGCGAATAGCCTATTTAGGAGATGCAGTTCATTTCCGGCCTTATCCTAGACACATAGATCCCACTCTTTTTCCACCAAAAAAAAAAAAAAAATCAAGGGCTTTTTCAGGACTCATAAAAATTTCAAGACCATATTCATGCCCAATAAAAACTCTCATGAAACACTAAAATAAGTTGTAACAAACAGTCAAAAAGTTTAATTAAAATTATAGTTATATCTAAACATAGGGACATACTTTCCTGAGGTATTATTGTTCCACAATATCTTTTGCACAGAGCTACAGATATACAGGGTGATTCCTAAAGTCCTAAGTCACCTCAATAACTTGGGAACAAAGACAGCTAGAGCTATGGAAGTAAGGTACGGTGTAATAAAACAACCATGCGCTATTGGATGAGAGCGACTGCAGCGCCCCTTGTGGCAAAATGTGGAAGTTAGCACTCCTATCTCTGAAACCATGAGAGATATGGGAAAGATATCAATTAGAAACTTGTAGAGCATCGACGAATTAGTAGGAAATGACATATGGTAGAAACGGCTAGGGTAGGTAGAAGGCTGGAAACGTGAGGGAAACACAAGGTTTATTATACTCAGGCATGAATACAAATGGAGTACATTGGTCGTATTTAATGCAACAGCAATACTTACATAACGTTGCGTTTAAAATAAATAGGGTTCAATATGGCTCCCATCTGCCACAATACATATTTGAATGTGACAGAACTTCCCGTTGTACGTTCGCCAGCATAACAGGTGTCACGCTCTCACGCGCAGCGACGATACGCAGTCGGAGATCGTGGAGACTCGTCGGTTCCACCCTGTACACGTGATCCTTTAAGTAAACCCAGAGGAAGAAATTCATGGGAGTTAGATCCGGGGATCGTGTAGGCCACGCTACGCGACCACCATAACCGATGCTCTGTTGCCCGAAAGTGTCGGACAGGAAGTGCTGTACCGCTGTTGGTTGATCTGCCGGGGTCGGAGATCGTGGAGACTCGTCGGTACGCAGTCGGAGATCGCGGAGACTCGTCGGTACGCAGTCGGAGATCGTGGAGACTCGTCGGTTCCACCCTGTACACGTGATCCTTTAGGTAACCCCAGAAAAAGAAATCCATGGGAGTTAGATCCGGGGATCGTGTAGGCCACGCTACGGGACCACCATAACCGATCATATGTTGCCCGAAAGTGTCGGACAGGAAGTGCTGTACCGCTGTTGGTTGATGTGCCGGAGCGCCGTCATGCTGAATCCATAATGAGCGTTTATCTTGCACAGGCAGATCATCTAACCACTCAGGAAATGTACTTTGTAACAGCTGCAGGTATCTTCGTCCATGTAATGCGCCCTCATAGAACACAGGCCCAACACGTCGGTCCTTCCAGATGCCACACCAGACATTGTTCGACTAGCGCACCTGATGCCTCATTTCCCGTGTAAAAAATGGGTTCTGAACTGCCCAGTAATGGGTGTTTTGTTTGTTCAGCAACCCGGCACGTGTGAACTGCGTCACGTCAGTCCAAAGGATGTTTGATAGAAATTCCGCATTTTCTTCTACGGTGTTCATTACAAAATTGTACCAATCTAGACGTCGTTGGTTATCCCCTGGCATCAGTACGTGCAGCGGTACTGTACGGTACGGGTGGGTGTCATGCTGATGCAAACTGTTCCACACACGGGACTGTGATAAGCCACATGCAATACTGACTTCCCTCGTACTGGTGTGTGGGTTGGCCAAAACGTATGCCAGAACATCGACTGGTTGCACATCCCTACCCATTCCGGTGGGTCGGCCCGAACGGGGACGCGCTGCAATACTGCCTGTCTCGCGTAGCCGTCGAACCGCGCGACTGATGGTCCACGCTGTCGGCGATGGACGAGTCGGAAATCGTAAGCCATACTGACGAGACGCTTCCCTCGCGTTGCGTCCGAATTCTCCATATAGTAGTACCATCTCACAATACTGTTCATTCGAATAGCCAGCCATGCTCGTTCTTTACCCGATACTCACGTTACGAATGACATAGCTCCTTACTGACTATCCTTTATACATTGCCACGCCGCGCCCAATACGGCAGGTGAGGCGTTATGTCACACCAGAATTTGCATAGGGCACTCACAGGCGAGCGGTCGCATTCGTCATACATTTCTCTCTGCTACACTGTTACCGCGATAACGACACGAACCGGCTTCGCACAAGTTCGCGTTTCCAGCCTTCTACGTACCCCAGCCGTTTCTACCATATGTCGTTTCCTACTAATTCGTTGATGCTCTACAAGTTTCTGATTGATCTCTTTCCCGTATCTCTCATGGTTTCCGAGATACAGGTGCTAACTTCCACATTTTGTCACTAGGGGCGCTGCAGTTACTTTCATCCGATAGCGCATGGTTGTTTTACTATACCATACCTTACTTCCATAGCTCTAGCTGTCTTTGTTCCCAAGTTATTGAGGTGACTTAGGACTTTAGGAATGTATATATAAATACTGTATATATGGAAGATAGCATGATCAGAATAAAATCCCTAAAATGGCAATGGGCTGGACGTATTGCCAGAAGAACAGATCACCGATGGACAACCGAAATTTTACAATGGATTACTGGGCTACAAGCATTTAGCAAATCGCAAACCCGGTTTGAGATGCCAGTACCTTACACTTACACCCCCTCACATTTGCTTATCGTAGTTCAGAAGAATTCCCCTCGCATTCGCTTATCATAGTTCAGAATCACAACTGAGTGAAAACCGGAAAAGTGACAGCTGTGTTCTCCTGATTCCAAGAGAACGTTCCACAACACAACGCAGTAACCTGTGACATTTTGGCGATAGCTTCCCTTTAACAAAGTGCGGCTATTCTTAAATTTGGTGAACAGGGAAAAAAATGAAGTACTTTTCAAGGACTTTCAAGGGCCCTTGAAAAGGAAAATTAAATTCTAAGAGTTTTCAAGGAGTGTGGGAACCCTGTAGACGTCCAAACGCCCAGCCCTCTGCGAAAACTGTCTTAATCCCTTTGTATACACTCATGTTGTGAAAGGATTACCTCCTTTTGACGGCGTACAGTAGTCCTTTGACGGCCGTATAGCAAAAACTTGTCGACTCGAGGCGCCTATGTCCAAGTATAGACTATTGATTTCAACCGCGGGTCACTTTGACTGAGGGTGATATCCAATCATAGGAGAAGGACCGGAGCCGCGAGTCAATTCCGTAGGCTACTGAAATTTTAGTGCTCTACATTGCAAGTTCAGGAGGTCGGAGAAAAAGTTGAACTTGGATCAGATGTCAAAAAGTCCTGGGAGAATGTAAAGAGAAAAGTTAGAGATTTAGAAAGAGCGAGTTTAAGCTGAGAGAGCAAAGCAATGAAACAAGTTAGTAAAATCATGCAATGCATTCATTATGATACGCTTTCCAACATACCAGAAATCAAAGAACACTCCTTGGTTTCGACTTTTTTAATGTTGCTCCTCTTCAACGTCACACATTTGCCTTTTGCCCATGTGTTGGGCCTACGTGGTTCGGAAAGAATTTTTTTACAGCCTCATCAGGTGAAAATTTGTCCATAGATGGTCCTTCAACAAATACGCGCATTAAATTTTCCAATGAAGATTCACTGAGACTGCTGCGATAATCACTCTTTATGTGACTCACGTAGGAAAAACATCTCTACAATGGCATAAGACACTGGAAAAACGAAGTATTTCAAAAAGAAGAGAAATATCACAGTACATATTTCTTTTGGATTTTAAAATGAAGAACCAGAAGTCTTCTCTTGTTAAAGTTGCCATATTCTGGAGGCAGAATTCCTTAAGCTCCCTCTACTCTTGGCTTGAAGCAAAAAGACAAAATGTTGAATCATGTACCTAATTTCATCTTGACCAAATCTTTTAACGGAATCATGGTCTTTTGGCCATAATGCCACGTCCAAAATCTTCAGACACTTCACTGTATCACTTGTCATGTCTGGAAATCTATGACTGATTCTCTCCTTAGGGTCATTAACAGCAATTAACCTTGAAAAACTTCTGTACGCTGAAGCACTTTAAAAAGAAGAGGAAATCATCTTTGTGGGAAAAAAGTATCGATCCAGGAACAAATTTTTCAATCGAGATTTTAGAAGCTCAGATTTTGTGGCAATGCATCAGAAGCAGAAATCAACATTTACGTCCCCGGGTGGCCAAACCATTCTTTACCAAAAATTAAAAAATATATGCAAAAGATTTCCCATCAGGAGCTGTACCCGCTGAAGAAAAAAAATTTCAAATCGGAGTTTTAGAAGTAGAGATATCGGGGGAAACGCAATTTACTTTTATGCCCCCTAGCTGAAAATCTATTCGTAACTTGAAAAAGTGACTCATACCTAAAATAATCTTCGACATAAATGGAATCGAAAAGGTAAACTATTTTGTTTTTCAATCGGATGTCTAAAAGCAATATAATATATGGAATAAAATGTATTTTGAATTCGATATCATCTGCATTTAGCGGCGAAATTGTGCAACCCCCCCCCCCCCCAACGAAATGAAGGATCATCATTTGCACATTTCAAGCTTCCAAATGCAAGAAGAGTTTTTCAAATTTTCAAATAGGACAAATAGTTACAGAGATATGGTTCCCACAGAAGAACGGACGGACAAACCGATAACTAAGCACTATCTTTTTTTTTTTTTTTACAAAAGACGTGCTAAAAAATGACAAAAAAAAGAGTAAAATCCGGTTAATGGGCGTTGCGACTACTCTCTTTTCCCCTTGAATTTCCGTGATGCACGCGCAAGACCACTGGACAAGAATAGCGCCCCCCCCTTCCTTCCAAATTATTATACTTGGGGCAAGGCTAACCTATGGCTATGGAGTTTAAGTTAAGGAGTGTTTATTTTTTATACTTCCACTGCATAATATAGTTCCAGTTTAAAAGCCGTGTTCGAGGTTCAACTGAGACCTAAGAAAGCACATGGATATATATAGATGTTCTATGTCGGACGTACGCACATTAAAAAAAAAAGATGAAAATCCCAGTTTCGGTCGCGTTTTTAAAAAATGCAAATAATAGCATTTTGGCGGCGTCATTGGCACTTCTGTTTTACTTTAGAGAGGCTATACGTAAACAAGAGGATATTTACTGCGACTGGGAGGGTAGAATTGTTAGCCGGAGGCGGAAATAATGGCTTGGTGGTCATTTGTAATGAACCTACTCCTTCCTTCGTGGTTGCTGTTTTAAAATACTCATTCAGAAATCGTTTGTCTGGTGGTGGTCGGCAAGGTTGAGAAGGTGTGGAGGTGGAGGGGGACATCGTGATCGAACGCGGGAAGTTTTCTTTTGTCTCGCCTTCAGTCACCCTTGGGGGGAAGGGTCCCCGACACACAGCACCCCATCAGTGCGCGGAGAAATACTGATAAACAAGAGATTTCATGTCGGTGAATCGGTTTCACAACCTTAACAATGTGATCAGGTTAGCTTTGCCCCGAGTATAGGAGGAAGTTCAGTACATGTTCTTGCCTCTGGATCGCTACGTGTGTCAGAGTATTTTTACCAGCACAATGCGCACTAGGAATAGCCGCACGAAAATAAACATTCCAGCAAAACTCTTTAAGAACAAATATTTTCTGTAGTTTCGTTTGACTTTCTATTTAAGAAACATTCCAGAACAAATGAATCTTTCAAAAGTTGGACGCTGTTCATTACTCGAGCCCAATTTTTCAAGGCAGATTTTCCCCACCACAATTTTCTGTTTTAGAGCAATCTCAATCAGTGCCGGACTGATAATCCATAAACGACCCTGGAAGCTATTTTGTGGCCCACTTTTGGGGAAAATTATCCCAAGAGTGGGCAGCACATATATTATGGGTATCGCAACCCTAAAAAAACGGTATCACCGTTCACTGTTTAAACATCTTTTCAACACAATTTATCAATCACTGCAGTTTTTTGTATTGAGGCAATAATTAATAAAATTAAACCCATTTTTCTGGACCACAGATCCTCAGTAGAATTTAATGCAAGAACAAAATGCCTTCTCTTGCTGAGAAGCAACAGACAAGGTACGTTCACTGAGAGAAACTGTCGAAGACTTTATGCCATTCAATCTTATGAGTTTTATTGCGATACCTGAATTCACAGAATTTGTAATAGTTTCTTCGGTTTTAGTGAGAACGGAAATTAGCTGAAAATTATTTATTTTAAGACTCACCCATCATTAATAAAGTAATTACGAAAAAATATCTTGAAGAAACTGAAAATGTCCGGAATTGCAAGAATTTCACTGCAGATTTGAATAGTGAGAGAAATTTAAAAAATGCAAAAATTGATTTTGATTTATTTACTTTCAAACTGAGAAAGATAAAAATAGCAACCCGAAAATTTTGCCGTACGTGAACCTCAATGCATTAATAATGTACACAATGAATTTCGAGTTCCTATTCTTTTTTTTTTTTTTTTGATTGGAGGTTTAACGACCACCGTGAGCAACTCAATGGGCTATAAGCAGTCGCCCGTCCCTAATTTAGGGTCACTGGTTCCAGGGAAGGGAGAGAGCCAGTGCCGTAAGACAAACACAACATCCATGCCTGACCGGGATTCGAACCCGGACCCCTTACAGACGAATGATCAGAGGCCAGCGCCTTAGACCACTGCGCCACCGGGGCGGCCGAGTTCCTATTCCAGACTATTGAGAGCATATTTGATTAGGTTGCATTGACTATTTAATTGCAAATGCAATTGGCAAAAACGGCCTGAGGCAGATAATATCAGCTCTAATGGACGGGGCTCAAATTTAAAAGTCGAGCAAGGGGAAGTGGGGGGGGGGCTGCATCACAAAAACAGTGGTTGACTCAATAGAACACATGCTACGTCAGCTTTTTCTTTAAGCCGTCAAAGTGGTAAAGAACTTTTGCCGTATTATTACAACTCGGTTTTCTTCTAAAATGGTATTGAAGTGCAAACATATAAATACTTATTTTTCTTGAGTTAGCATAACTAAGTTTTGCAGGGACAAAATATGGCGGCCCAGTCCGCGCCTGATCTCAATCACGAGCGAAGTTTAATTTGAGAGACATAAATCAGCCATTCACCAGTAAGTTACAACGATGCGCCGAAACAACTTTCCAATCGTGTCTCCCTGTATTCCAAAGCAAGCAGAGTCGGCAAAGCGGGCTGAGCATGGGTCGAATTTAGAAGGAGGGCAAGATGAAGGTCACCGGGCATTTGCAACCTTTGCTCGGAGCCCCAGCGCACCCTCGCGGTGTAAATTCGTTATTTACCATAGGGTAATTGTTCGTTCAAGCCGTGGCTAAATGAGGAAGACTCAACACGTCCGTTATGTCACACACATACCACGCGCACTGAACTATCAAATATCCTGGCAGCAACAATAAATATTATTTGCGCAAAGCATATTTTTAGACATGAATTAATACACACACACTACTCATGAAATGCAGGTCAGAAAAGTTTATACTACGGAAGCTTTAAACGTCTGCAGCAAGTGAGCGTGTGTGCAAACGATATGCGTTTCGTAGGGTGAAATGAAACACCCGCCAAATACGGATTGAAAGGTCAAAACAAAGCATTTGCCAGCAGGAACTCTGAAAGTATTAAATGCACGAAGGCATATTTACATGATGCTGTCTGTTAAGCGATGGATATTAACACTTCATCATCAACACTAACAGAAACATTTTAGTTGCTTTAACCAGTGATAGGTTTCAACAACCACCGATGCAGACCAGGTTTATTACTTTGCAACTTATTCACGATAATAGGAAAGAACTTCAGTGATACACAGACCTATAAAAAAATAAAAAAAATTTAGTGTTTAAGGAAAATTACTGCATATCGACACAGAAAAACGACGTAATTAAAACCGACA
Source organism: Macrothele yani (assembly GCA_039090855.1). NCBI lineage: Eukaryota > Metazoa > Arthropoda > Arachnida > Araneae > Macrothelidae > Macrothele > Macrothele yani. The sequence continues at coordinate 5,693,168 of CM076994.1, read as the reverse complement.
GTTTAAAATCGTAGAATCTTCAGTTACGTGTTTGGCAACACCAAGTGGGTATCAGCAGGTGCAGAACAGGGGAAACTGCACATTAATCGCTTGGATTGTTGCAGCCACCAGATTGATCTGTATGTTGTACCGTCTACAGTTACGAGCTGCCCCGACGTATCTCAATATATTGCCGAAATACATTCATCGTAGGAGCAAAATTATTATTATTTTTTTTTTATTACTATTTTGTAAGAGTGTATGTTTGTCGCGAAGTCTCATAGGTAGGATTGTCGCTCAATTATCTTTGCCTTTTTTCAAAGCAACGATAATCTGTTTCACTAAGATAATCGGTTTGCATGATTCACAATAGCTAAGCACCTCATATTTTATATTTTGGGTGTTTTTATGTATACATATATATTTCTTTAATTGCTTAAGATGGGGAAACCGAAAAATGAGGAATCCATGGTAACTAAGACTCACGTGCTCAGGGTTGAATGTCGTAGTGTTGATGAAGCCATTTTAGAAGTAAGAGCTATAAATAAGAAACTTAAAATAACTGGTGGAATAGTATTCATCGAGATGCTTAGTGATTCAAACCAACCTATTAAAAGAAAAAGCAACTACTTAAAGCTAATGCACTCAGACGAACTTTTACTAGATAGTGAGAGGCGGTAATTTTAAACAGCAATGTTATGGCTTCAATTATGCTTCGGCATATACACTATATTGACAAAAGTCACCGGACTCCCTTCAAAAGCAAATGAACGGATCCGCTGCGTTGTTAAGATGCGCGGTACAGCTGCAAATGGTATAAAAACAAGCCTGCAGCTGACCACAATCGTATCGCACTGTGAGACTGAGTGAAAATGTCGCGGCAGGAGAAAACTGACTTTGAGAAAGGAAAGATTGTTGTGTGTTATATTAATGGGTTGTCCATAAGAGAAACCAAGAGGCGTTTAAACATACCCAAGCCAACTGTTTTTGATGTACTGAATGAGTGGAAGATACATGGCGTGGCGTGCCTGAAGCAGCAAAACGTACTGACAGACCAAGGAAAATCAGTGATAGAGGACGTCGAAGTTTTAGGAGGGTCGTTACAGTTAATCGACGGAGTACAGCACAGGTGAGAAAAAATGCTGGAACCTCGGTATGTACACGTACCATTCGCAGAGAACTTCATTCCATGGGTTACGGTGATCGTGCTGCTGCTCATGGGCCTTTTATCTCCACTCGGAATGCTACTCGTCGTTTAGCATGGTGTAAAGAACATTTATCGTGGACCGTAGATCAATGGAAACGGGTCCTATGGACTGCTGAATCCAGATACACCATATATCAGTCTGATGGCCGTGTGTGGGTATGGCGGCAGCCCGGCAAACGCTATTTACCACAGTGCACTGTTCCTACGGTCAAGTTTGGAGCTGGCAGTGTACTCGTGTGGGGATGTTTTTCGTGGTATGGTCCCAGCCCATTTGTTATCGTGAACAAACCTGTTAACCAGCACGTCTACATCGATATTCTTGATAATTATGCTCTACCAACTCTGTGGCAATAACTATGGAACCGAGCCTTGTTGCTACCAGAAGGATAATGCACCGAGCCATAAAGCAAGGACTGTTACGGCATGGTTTAACGATCATTCCGTATCGTGTGTGGACTGGCCAGCACAGAGCCATGATCTTAATCTCATATAGAGCGCCTATGGGATGAATTAGGGCGCCCCATAAGAAGTTTGGAACCAAGGGCTACTACTAAGCAACAGTTATCGGCAGCATTATGTACTGAACGGAAGCGCATACCTATAGCTGTGTTCCAAAATCTTGTCGAAAGCCTGTCTCGAAGGGTCAGTGCGTGCAATAAGGCCAAAGGTGGGCCGACACCGTACTAATGTATGTCAATAAATGCTATGTTGTGTTTCTCTTCTAGGTGTCCGGTGACTTTTGTCAATATAGTGTACTTCTAAGTGTAGGGGAGGAATCGATAAAAAAATTAAGGCCTATGAGTTAGATAATGAAATACGGTATGAAAGGTATATCGATAAATTTTGTCCTGAACTTACGGGCATTTAAAATGGTGACAGAAACAGTGAATTATCAAATTAAAAAACATTCCTTCGTTTTTAAAGCTAGGCTTTTTTCTTGGGGAGAGGGAGGGAGAACCTTACGGAGGATAGTTTCGAAGTTGAAGAAAGTGCGGGAAAGACATATTGATATGGTGTGCAAAACTTACGACGTGGAGAAAGTACTGTAAAATAACGCCGTAAATAGCAGCAGCACCCAAACACAAATTAACTCAGGACCGTGTTTAGAACAAGAGCAACAGCACATGCGTAATAATGGAGCATGAGGTGTGGTTTGCGTGACGTGTGAGAACAAAATGCGCTCACGCAGTCCAAAAGCATCAGTTGAACGGAAGTCACTGGATGGTGTACACAGCTGTTACAGACGTTCAACTGTGTTTGTTGTCTGCTATAATAATTGGGAGGCTCGAGGAGGAAGAACCGTGATAAGTGTTCCCTAAGAGTTTGGTATCACCTGCATGGTAGGCCTTCAGGATTACAGGTACACTTGTGCGAATGACCGGTGGAGGTCGTCCACCAAAACCTGTTTGTTGACGTGCCGAAACGCCTCTCCCCCAAGAGTCCAACACTTGTTCTACGGAATTTAGGTCGGTGGTACGTGCTGGCCACTACATCCGCTGAATGTCTTCATTTTCCAACAGCTCATTAATAGCTACCGTACGATGGGGTGTAACGTCATCATTCATTAGGGCTGTGGGCCAATGGCACCTTGAAACACACGAACATGGGGAAGGATTACATCATTATAGTAGGGCGCACCGGTTACAGTACCTCCTTCCAGTTTCTGGTGTTCCTTACGTCCACCGATCAGAATGCCTCCCCATACGAGAACACCGCGGCTGCCAGGTTTATCCCTTTCACTGATGTTTTCGGGGAGATACCGAGTGCCTACCTCACGCCAGATAAGTTGACGTCCAAAATGTTTATCCCTTTCACTGATGTTTTCGGGGCGATAGCGCGTGCCTACCTCACGCCAGATAAGCTAACGTTCAAAATGTCTATCCCTTTCACTGATGTTTTCGGGGCGATACCGAGTGCCTACCTCACGCCAGATAAGTTGACGTCCAAAATGTTTATCCCTTTCACTGATGTTTTCGGGGCGATACCGAGTGCCTACCTCACGCCAGATAAGTTGACGTCCAAAATGTTTATCCCTTTCACTGATGTTTTCGGGGCGATAGCGCGTGCCTACCTCACGCCAGATAAGCTAACGTTCAAAATGTCTATCCCTTTCACTGATGTTTTCGGGGCGATACCGAGTGCTTACCTCACGCCAGATAAGCTGACGTCCAAAATGTTTATCCCTTTCACTGATGTTTTCGGGGCGATACCGAGTGCTTACCTCACGCCAGATAAGCTGACGTCCAAAATGTTTATCCCTTTCACTGATGTTTTCGGGGCGATACCGAGTGCCTACCTCACGCCAGATAAGCTGACGTCCAAAATGTTTATCCCTTTCACTGATGTTTTCGGGGCGATACCGAGTGCCTACCTCACGCCAGATAAGTTGACGTCCAAAATGTTTATCCCTTTCACTGATGTTTTCGGGGCGATACCGAGTGCCTACCTCACGCCAGATAAGTTGACGTCCAAAATGTTTATCCCTTTCACTGATGTTTTCGGGGCGATAGCGCGTGCCTACCTCACGCCAGATAAGCTAACGTTCAAAATGTCTATCCCTTTCACTGATGTTTTCGGGGCGATACCGAGTGCTTACCTCACGCCAGATAAGCTGACGTCCAAAATGTTTATCCCTTTCACTGATGTTTTCGGGGCGATACCGAGTGCCTACCTCACGCCAGATAAGTTGACGTCCAAAATGTTTATCCCTTTCACTGATGTTTTCGGGGCGATAGCGCGTGCCTACCTCACGCCAGATAAGCTAACGTTCAAAATGTCTATTCCTTTCACTGATGTTTTCGGGGCGATACCGAGTGCTTACCTCACGCCAGATAAGCTGACGTCCAAAATGTTTATCCCTTTCACTGATGTTTTCGGGGCGATACCGAGTGCTTACCTCACGCCAGATAAGCTGACGTCCAAAATGTTTATCCCTTTCACTGATGTTTTCGGGGCGATACCGAGTGCCTACCTCACGCCAGATAAGCTGACGTCCAAAATGTTTATCCCTTTCACTGATGTTTTCGGGGCGATACCGAGTGCCTACCTCACGCCAGATAAGCGGACGTCCAAAATGTTTATCCCTTTCACTGATGTTTTCGGGGAGATACCGAAAGCCTACCTCACGCCAGATAAGCTAACGTTCAAAATGTCTATAACTTTCACTGATGTTTTCGGGGCGATACCGAGTGCTTACCTCACGCCAGATAAGCTGACGTCCAAAATGTTTATCCCTTTCACTGATGTTTTCGGGGCGATACCGAGTGCCTACCTCACGCCAGATAAGCTGACGTCCAAAATGTTTATCCCTTTCACTGATGTTTTCGGGGAGATACCGAGTGCTTACCTCACGCCAGATAAGCTGACGTCCAAAATGTTTATCCCTTTCACTGATGTTTTCGGGGCGATACCGAGTGCCTACCTCACGCCAGATAAGCTGACGTCCAAAATGTTTATCACTTTCACTGATGTTTTCGGGGCGATACCGAGTGCCTACCTCACGCCAGATAAGCTGACGTCCAAAATGTTTATCCGTTTCACTGATGTTTTCGGGGAGATACCGAGTGCCTACCTCACGCCAGATATGCCGACGTCCAAAAATGTTTATCCCTTTCACTGATGTTTTCGGGGCGATACCAAGTGCCTACCTCACGCCAGATAAGCTGACGTCCTAAATGTTTATCCCTTTCACTGATGTTTTCGGGGCGATACCGAGTGCCTACCTCACGCCAGATAAGCTGACGTCCAAAATGTTTATCCCTTTCACTGATGTTTTCGGGGAGATACCGAGTGCCTACCTCACGCCAGATAAGCCGACGTCCAAAATGTTTATCCCTTTCACTGATGTTTTCGGGGAGATACCGAGTGCCTACCTCACGCCAGATAAGCTGACGTCCAAAATGTTTATCCCTTTCACTGATGTTTTCGGGGCGATACCGAGGGTGACGGATCACTTTGTCCGTGTTCATTTCGTCCACGCTCACTTCGTCCGGTTCATTTCGTCCAACGTTCACTTTGTCCGCTGTTCACTTCGTCCGCTGTTCACTTAGTCCAATGTTCACTTCGTCCACTGTTCATTTCGTCCACCGTTCACTTTGTCCACATTCATTTCGTCCTCAGAATGAATGGAATACCGTGGACATTTCCTTTTTCGATGGAATTTTCGTTATAGGCAAAAGAAAACTTCAGCGGACATTGCTTGCATGAGATTTTTTTTCCTGTCTAAGTTTGTTCGATTAAAATGTATCGATTCTAAATGTTATTTAAAGCTAAACGAGAACTGAACTTTGAAGAGCTTTTTAACTCTTTTTGTGTGTACGATGTCAATCACTACAGCATGACTCACGCTATGTTCGGAAAAGGACTATGAGGTGGGATTTTTTTAATAACGCTGCATTTTTACTTAGGCACTAAATATTTACATACGATGTCGAGTTATTAATATTCCATTTTACTTACTTACACACTAAATATTAATTACTATGCCTCATGCGTAGGCAGTTTTGATAGTTTTTTTTGTTTGTTTTTTTGCCGATGTCATATTCATAATGCTTACCTATCAAAGTAATGTAATAGAAATAGTATTGTGCTTTTACTGAGGAACGAAATATTAATTCACAGTCCCTAGGATTAGGCCTTTTTCACAGTTTGTACTCTACGGATGACATATCCATAACGTTTACATATCAGCTCAACTTAATAATACTGCGCTTTGCCTTAGGCACTAAATATTATTTCATAGGGCCTAGGCGTTTTTTACAGTTTTTATTGTACGCATGTCATATTTTATGACGTTTACGTACCAAGAAAAGGTAATAACATTGCGCTTTTGCTCAAGCACTAAATATTATTTCATAGGCCCTAAGCCTAAACCTAGGCTTTTTTACCATTTTTATTCTACGGATGGCATATTCATAATGATTGCGTATCAACCCAAACTAAAAATATTGCGTTTTTAATCAGGCCCTAATGTTATTTCATAGGCCCTAGGCATCGGTCTTTCTTGAAGTTTTCATTGTACGGATGTCATATTCATAATGTTTACGTATGAAGGCAAGGTAATAATAATGCGCTTTTACTTAGGCACTAAAGATTATTTCATAGGACCTAAGCCTTTTTCACAGTTTTTATTCTACGCATGTCATATTTATAACGTTTACGTATCAAGATAAGGCAATAATAATGCGCTTTTACTCTAGCACTAAATATTTCATAGGCCCTATGGCTAGGGCTTTTTTTACCGTATTTAGTTTGCAAATGTCATATTCATAATGTTTACGTATGTATAAATTCAAGCTACTAATATTGCGCTTTTAATCAGGCACTAAATATTGTTTCATAGTCCCTAGGCCTAGGCCTTTTTTGCAGTTTTTATTCTACCGATGGCATATTCATAACGTTTACGTATCAAGTCAAGGTAATAAATAGTATTGCGCTTTTCTACATGCACTAAATAATATTTCATAGGACCTACGCCTAGGCCTTTTTTACCGTATTGCTCAAGCACTAAATATTATTTCATAGGCCCTAGGCCTAAGCCTCAGGCTTTTTTTACAGTTTTTATTCTACGGATGGCATATTCATAATGTTTGCGTACAAAGTCAGGCTAATAATATTGCGCTTTTCCTTAGGCACCAAATATTATTTCATAGGGCCTAGACCTAGGCCTTTTTTACAGTTTTTATTTACGCATATCATATTTATAACGTTTACGTATCAAGACAAGGTAATAATATTGCGCTGTTGCTCAAGCACTAAATATTATTTCATAGGTCCTAGGCCTAAGCCTAGGCTTTTTTTTACAGCTTTTGTTCGACGGATGGCATATTCATAATGTTTGCGTATCAACTCAAGCTAATAGTATTGCGCTTTTAATCAGGCATTAATGTTATTTCATAGGCCCTAAGCATCGGTCTTTCTAAAAGTTTTCATTGTACGGATGTCATATTCATAACGTTTACGTATCAAAACAGTCTAATGGTATTGCGCTGGTGCTCAGGCACTAAATAATAATTATGTAAGCGACGATGTCTTTCCCATAGCTTTGGAAAAAAAAGTAGGTAAATGAAAAACTTGTAGAGTAATGGATTTCGCTCTTTTTTTTCTTTTTTTTTTTTTTTTTGCACTTTTTTTAGCACAATTTAAGAAAAAATAGATCGTGCTTATGGTATCTGTCCAATTTACCTTGTGGAACACCACACGTTTGTGTTTGAGAAATTCTGTGGGTCTCAGCTTTATCGCTACGAAGTGTTTATGTACGTTCTCTTCAAAAGTCCAATTGACAATGTTTTTTTCTTTTTTGTTTACGCTGTGCCATTCACTACAATAGAGATGTGGAGCTTCACCCTCTCTAAGTAATGCACAGATTTCCCGCTTGAGGGCGTGAAGATCAAACACTTTACTTCAGTATCTCTGTTCCTGGAGACCTATTTGAAAAGTTTTTTTTCCTTAGCATAGCTTTTTTCATGGAGAATACTTTTCACCTATTTTCAACTTTTCCATTATGCAAGATTCTTCCGCTTGAAAGCGCAGAGTTATGTCATGTTTCCTTCTATATTTCTTCTTTAATTGTTCAATTTGAAAATCGGTTCGTCTCCGATACTTCCTTCTGCTATAAGAAATTTTTTGTGCGCCATTTGTTAATCTTCGTAATGCACTTTTTAGTCTCTAGCGGAAGAAAGTAGATGTTTCTATGTGTGGATGTTTTACGGTTTGTAAAAACCCGATTGTGATGTTTTTCTAACTGGTTGCATTGACTGTGAATAACTTTGATTGATTTAATTCGCGTCGGAATAGATTCAAAAGATGAGCTTATTGCAACCGAAAATTTGGTGTCATCTTTCTGGTTCTCCGTAATAATGCTCGCCTTATTGTTGCATATGAACAATGTATAGAAACATCGTTCCGAATCACTCTTGTTGCAGTTCGGGTTACGACGTTCCGCGTGATATTAGGCGCCTTCAGCTCTTCAGCCACAGTGTACTGACTTAATATTTTTGTTTTTTGATTAATGTAAGTAAATCTAAAGGACGCACAGTGTTTTTATGAGCATTATTTCTTCATTTTTCATGTTACTAAGAAAGCTGCATTTACTTAATTTTTGGGGGGGGCGGGAGCGGGGAATCCAGACAAAATGAATCCTTCTAAGTTCAGCATTGGTACAGGTATAGGAATATGTAAAATTGTATAACTTTAATTTAATCCAAGATTTGAAATTTTGATTTCGTAATATTTTCATTGAACATTTTGAAAAACGTACAGCTTTTGTGTCTACGTGATTTTTTATAGTTTTTGTCTGGTTTTTATTTTATTTTTATTTTCTCTTTTTTAACATTTTTTCACAGTAAAGTCGTCCACAGAAACTCTTCCACATCGGAAATCTTTTCACGGAACAGTGTCCTTATCTTTCCGAGTGATTGGCGGGGCATAATTTGCTGCTTACACGAAATATTTAACAGGGGAGGGGAGAACTGACGGAGTCACCATTTGCATTTTTAATGCTATTTATAATGAGGAGCAGTTTATACATGTAGAAGAAGGGCGTGGAGGAGGTTTCCGAGATTACCATTATAAATTTCACCCTAATTTTTTGATATCCAGGACGCGAAACGAAAGATTGGTACCCGGCAAACTCGTACAAGATTTTAAGCTACAACCTAAATATATGGTACGTGTAAACATTAAATAAAAGCAAATTAAAGGGGCCTAACACATCAGCCCTTAGATGTCTACAACGCACCGTGGCGGCGAGCCTTTTTTGGAAGATTTTAAGTTACAACCTAAATATTTTGTATGTAAATGTGTAATAAAAGCTAATACTATGGACTTGACAGGTCATTCTCCAGGTGTTTACCAAGCACTTAGGCCGCGCCTTTAAATAATTCCTTAAGACACAAATACCATTTGATGACAGTAATTCTTGAATGGTATGCCAAATGATTTCCACATAGTTTCAATATTAATTTGAGTGTGATGTAACTTAAATCTTCCATAGGCTGTAACTTTAAATCATCCAAAAGTTTGAAAAATTTCAGTGTAATTATCTCGACTGGAGGTGGAGCCGGCAGACCCCAAATTAAACGTACACTGCATCCAACTCAAAAATGCTACACCAGATCTCTACTATACTCTCAGAATTTACTCAGCGTGACAAAATCTGGTTCTAAAAGACGATCCGCTCCCACCCCTCTGGAAGGGGGTTATCCCCCAAAATATCGCTTGTTGACTAATTCATGGATGACATGCCAGATGATTTCCACGTAATATTACATAGAAAAGTTGGACGTGCACGGACAGCCATCCATATGTCTGTTCGTGCACGTCCCACTGTTTTAGTACTATTCACTTATATGACTAGACCATATTAAACAAAGTTTATGCGGGAGTAAAAGCTCAAAATTAATAATTTGACTTGTTATGTAAACGACTAAACGTTATGAATATGAGCACAGCCCTTTCCGAGACACATATTTTTAATGCTTGGGTAGAAATGCAACATTAGGACAACCTACCATGATACAAATAATTTATTTTCCCATTTCACCACCTCACCACAAACTACGGAGAACTGGAAAAAGTGAAATCAAACGTGCAATTTTTATATAACCCCCAACAGTTTTGTGGTTAGCCTACATGGAAGTGAACACGAAGAAATCAAAAATGCAGTTCTTATACGGCCCTCTAATGCTTTTGCGATCACTTGTTCGCCTAGTCTTTTAGCCAGGAAATCACAAAATTTCTTAATTTCTAAGATAATGGAAATGAGATATGAAAAAAAAAAAAAAAAATGTGAATAACAATTTCAGACGCAGGAGAAAAGATAGCAACGCTATGTTTTATGCAGAGAAACTTTATGGCTCTGGAATTGCATCTGTCCAGTTTTACATGAGGCCAGGCTGTCCGCACACATTTTCAAACGACTTCCTTTCAAAACCACTGCATGAAGATATTCAATGCTAATTTTTCTTAGAGAAAAACAGAAAAAAGCCGCTATATTTATTGATTTAAAAATAGAACATCATTCTAAAAGATATATACTACGTCAGGGTTACGAAGAAGCACGATCAACACCAGGTTTCAGTTGCACCGATGTCAACAGGTATGTCGAAGGGACAAATCAGTCCTTTGGTGTTTTGTACAACTGCCACCTCCCAGATTTGGTTTAGAACAGAGTGTTGAATGTATCACCAGTATAAATAATAATAATAAAAAAAAACACCGGCATGTCTGTAAAGACTGTAGGCATAAGCGACAAAGCTCAGTAACCTGACCTTTAGACTGTATGCACTATAATCCCAGTTAACTTAAGAGTGTACTATTATCGAAGGTACGAGGAGCTACTGCCTCCGCTATGATAACTAGTGAATAGCGTTTCGAATAAAAAAGCAACAGAATTATTGCTCAGAATAATCATTTTTCTTTGTCCAGCAGTTATCAGACAAAATTGTTATTAAAGACAATTTTTCAAAATGGGCTACCGAGTTTAGAAATAGATTTCACATGAGAAGTTAATCAATGAAGAGCCTTGCTCTATCGGCCGCTGAACTGTCCAGGTTTGAAATCTAACTTTGTGGTTCAAGAAGGGGTGGTATGGGTGGAAGACTTTTCGCAACACAGAAACAATAAAGTGAGAAATAGCAAAATGCGATAGGTGTGTACTGGCCGTCCATCGGAATTTGGTAGTTGGGGGATTGAAATATCTCACAATTAGGGGTGATAGCATGCATTAACAGGTCTTCAGTCTCGTGCAACTACCTTGAGTCCAGGGCTCTGAGTCACAAGGCGATGCAAGGTGTTAAATTGCCTAAGGGTACTACTCTCTTCGGATTACGCTTGGGATTACTGAAGTCGGTACTAGATGAGGGGAGGGGGAAAGTGTAGGACAAAAAGAATCTCCCTGAGTGTCAGGAAAGGAAGTTTGACTTGAGAAAACAATAATATATATTGTCTTCATAAAATATATTTTTGACAATATAAGATATATTGTTGACAATATAAAATATTCTCGTATTTAAGAACATTTAAAATATCTTCAATTTGACCTAATTTTTTTTTGCTTAACATAAGATAATTTTCAAATTATCACGGTGTCCTAATCTTAAGTGTCCAACCTAAATATACTCGTAAATTACCATTTTTAGACAACACGGGAACGCAAGAATGCATGATATTGTCGGAATGAATTTGTTTGATGGTTAAGTATACATGGTTCCTGATGGCTTGAGTGGTAAAAAAATTCCGATGGCTAATTCGTCAACTGAAGAAAATAGTTCCTCCAAATGATGACACATCCACATTATTAGAGCCTAATATATAAAATATATATATATATTTAAACGGCAATTTTTTGTTCTGCTGAGGTTTCAGTCATTTTTCGCGCAAAACTATATTTCGGAACTTGTGTGTTGCGTGCCTCCATTTGACCAACACGACTAAGTGTTTTCTCATAAATTGGGCAGAGTACCACGCATACATATTCTTGCCTTACCTATCTCAGAATATAAGTTATGTTATTGACTATAACTTTTGGGACAGTAAGCCAGATCCGGGCCCCTTTTCTTCGCCTTTTCCACAAGAGAAAAACAATCCACCATAAAATAATTTTTCGATCGTACTTGAAATCAGAAATAAATCCATATAAGCTATCCGATGGCCGAGTCGTTCGAGGTCAGGGATTCGAGGACTAATCATTCGCCAAAGATAGGTTCCGGTTCGAATCTCGGTGAGGCATGAATGGCGTATTTGTCTTACGGCACAGTTTCTCTCCGTTTCCTGAAACCAGTGACACAAAATTAGAAATGGGCGACTGCTAATAGTCCATTGAGTTGCTCACGATATACATGAGATTCTTAATGCTGCCGAGACACGATTAATAATGCAAGTAATTGCAACTTTTAAAGACGATACTTTGATTTGCAATTAAGACCAGCTAAAATCAGTAGCAAGATCTTTCAAACCCACTATGGGTTCGTCATCAGCCACAGTGAGGGTGAAGCAACGTAGTTATATAGCCGAAAACAATCACCCACAGTGCAACAGCATGGTAAGGTGCTGCTTCAACCCTTCACACACACGCATTCGAGATGTATACAAATAATGCAAATAAACTACAAAACACGGTTATGAGTTCTGATAGTGTGTACAATGATTTGATATAAAATGTTTCCATGAGGTCGGTAGAATCCATGACACGTTATCGGTACAACAGTGGTCAGCAAATATATTTATGTACAGACTTTCTGTAAACAATAAGTCAGAAAAGTCAGTAAACAAACTTTCTGTAAACAATTGCTCACGATGGTCGTTAAAGCTAAGAAAAAAAAAAAAAAAGAGAACAAGAGGCGGAGATACAGCTGCAAACAGAAGGGCACAAATTCCACCTACCGACAGAACTGTGATGTTAAAACTCCTCAAATACTAACCTAAAGTGTTAAAAAGGGATAATGACGTCCCGTGTTGAAAGAATTTTTAAATCGTATATGTACAAGTACAATACAAGCAGAGATATTGAAAAAAAAACAGATAGGCGCCCCACTAGCGGCGAAATTAAGAATTATTTTCAGAAGAAAATACGCACAACGAGTTCTCATAGTTTGTAGTATCTGAGAGAAAAATAATTTTTTATATTGGGGTTTAGTAATGCAGGTACTGCTGTAAACGGAAACGTGAAGTTACGTACTTGAAATCCGAAATCTAGAAGCAAACGTATGCTCAACAAATATCAACAAATATTGATGCGTTAAGAAAAACCATAATAACGTATGCGTTAAGAAAAACTGGAAATTATATGAGAAACCTTTCGCACCGGACACGCTCTCCAACAAAAAATAATTTTTCAAATCGGACTCTTACAAGTACAGGTATCGACAAAAATAAGATATACATCTACGCCCTCTGGCGGGGAAACCATACGCTATTTTAAACAGAAGGTATTCTCAAAAGATTTTCCGAGGTCAGCGGTATAGGTCCACGAAAGAATTCTTTCAGAAGCTTAGATTTTTCTGCAAATACATCAGAAGCAGAAATAAACACTTGCGGACCCTGGTGGCCAAACCATTCCTTACCGAAAATTAGAAATCATGTGCAAAACATTTACCACGAGAAGCTGTTTCCAATGCAGGAAGAATTTTTCAAATCGGACTTTAGAAGCAGAGATATTGAGGAAAACAAAATTTATCTTTACGCCCCCTAGCGGGAAATATATCCATTACTTGAAAAAGAAACTGTGCCTAAAGTTGTAAACAGCTTCGAAAGGAAGAAATAATTTCTTCAATCGGATATTTAGAAGCAAATATATGGATTAAGGGTGTGCAAGGTCAGGTGATGAGAAATATACCATAGCGTCTCTTGACAAATCTCAACCCCCGCCTTCTCGCGGTGCATCGTGTTCCTACAAAAGGGTTTCTGACGACCGAAAAATAGCGGTATAACTACCACCGGGATTAGAGGGAATGCTATCCCACACTCACCAACCCGCTTGGCGTGCGTGACGAGTTATGGCCAACCTCCTGCCCTCACCAAACCAAAAAGACGAGGACATTGATGAAGAAATTAATCTGCGTATAAAACTTGGTTGGAGAACTTTTGGGAGAAACAGTACAAGTTTTAAGAGCAATATATATCATTATGTCTCAAAAGAGAAGTGTTTAGTCAATGCAGAGTCGTGGACCTTAACTAAAGACATACAAAGACTACAGACAACTGAAAGAAGCCTGGAGAACTCCATTCGTGATGTAACCAGGAAAGATAAGATGAAGAACTCGTGGATAAAGAAAACGACATCATGATCAGAGTAAATTCCCTGAAATGGTAATGGGCTGGACATATTGCCAGAAGGATGGACCACCAATGGATATCCGAAAATTTAGACTGAATTCCAAAAGACACGAAGAGACCATGAAGATGACCAGATGGGAGATGGGTGGATCAAATTCGAAAGCATGCGGGAGTGACGTGGATGAGACTGGCTCAAGATAGACCGTTGTGGAAGAAACTTGGGGAGACCTTCAGCCAGAATTGGAATGATAATGGTTGACAATGATGATGATATGAAATAAAATGTATTTTAAATTCGATGTCACCTGTATTTACGCCCTTTAGCGGCGAACTTATGCATCGGGAAAAAACCGGAATGCAAGGATCACCATTCTCATGTTTTCAGGCTTCCCAATGCAAAAAGAATTTTTCAAATCGGATTAATAGTTGCAGAGATATGTTGTCCACAGACAGACGGACGGACGGACAAGCACGATCTTTTTTTACAAAGCACGCCCTAAAAAGATCAATATTATCTCCTCAAGATTACGGTCCTCAATGTGCACGGATAATTTTTTTTATTTTTTTTTATTTTTTGGTGTGCTATTTTCTGTCCTTGGTCGCTAATGTCTTTCGAAACTGTCATCACTGCTCTCATCTGAGCAAGAATGTTTGCCGTATATCTTAAACACATTTCTTTCCTTTTTTTTTTTTTTTTTGTTTTGTTCATAGTTGTGTGGGAGCGGAGATATCTCTCCTTTCGGTACTAAGAGAGCCACCTGAGTGCAACAAAAATAAATGTCAACATAACATTGTTCAGTATAAACGAGCTCTCTTTTTTATTTTTATTGTTCTTTTTTTTTTTTTCAGTATTCTTTTTTTTTTTTTTGCGAGAATCTGCGTTGGGTCGTCGGCAGGATCACCATATGGCGGGAGTCTACCTTCTCAAAGAAGGCACCCTATGCAGTTCTCTTTGTGTATTTCGACTCCTTATCCTGGATACATTTCTATTACTTTTTTCTTACAATGAGTACACATATATTACGCTACAACGTATTACATTTTTATACACATTACATAAATTTATAAGAAATCATATACTACTGTACATTATGGTGAATTGCATATTTCCACATATTTGAAAAAAGTTTTTGGAGTCAGACATTGGCTTGTTTTTGTGTGACATATTTTTGCCATACTTTTACAATGATCAGAATTGTAAATTGTGCCCAATTGACTTTAAATATGACATTATTGGAACATTGCCATAACTTCTTACAACTCTGGCAATCCTTTCGGTCAAATCTCTATATTTCTTCTTTTGCTGCGGAAGAATTTGCCCAGCTTGTAGTCGCTCTTTTAAAGCACAAACCGAAGACTCTTCAAGCTGAAGACGTTTCACTAAAGTTCTGATACTTGGGTGTGCTATTCCAACTGTTTTCTTGAAAGCACTGTGCAAGCTTTCCAAAGAGTTAGTTCTTCTTGGGAGACCAGCTATCACTGATTCATATTGAGACCACAAGGACGCTTCATACATTGGTCGTCGTCGGCGGCCTCCTCGAGACAATGTGCCAATATATGTTGCCTCGAAGTAATCCACAACACTGTCTAATTCCTGTGGAAAATTCTCTGACGTAGTCAAACTTTCGAATGCTTCCTCGAACGCAGTTATTGGGACAAAAGCAAGCGCCGGCAGGCAGCGCGTCAGAAGAGAAAAATTAGCATCTTCTAAATATCTGGTTTGCAAACCAGCAGTTTGCACACGCCGCCAGATTGATTGGCTCAGATGGAAAAAGCAGCCATGCACAGAAACTAGAGAGAACCTTGTCTTGAATGCTGAAATAGCTGCTGCTTCGAAATCAATTATTACTGATTCTGGCGACAAAACGCCTGCTACATCAATCGTATGCAAAAGTTCAAGATATGTGGCAGTGTTTTTGCTTTTGAGCAACGCGAAGACACATGGCACACTTACAGAATTTTCCAAAAGGGCATGAATTGTGTAAAGTTGTAAGAAGCCATGAGGCGCGACATAAAAAGTCCCATCTGCTAACCAATTTTTATATTCACATAAAATTTCCAGGCACCTCCTTGAACAGAACAAAAGATGGTCTCCACACGGAATATAAAATGGTTCCCCAGAAGTTGTCACCCGTAAATCACGAGGTATAACTACATCTGCATCCTCGACTGGCATGTTCCGACGACGCTTTCTTCGAATTTGTTGTGCTATGGCTGCCTTTGACTGTACTTCTGCTACAATTGCGGTTAGAACAGAAAAAATGTTGACAGCACAATGTTTCTTGTGTTACTGCTGCTGTCACAATCAGTTGTTTGAATAGTATCTACTATTTTAGCCTTGGCAACATCTGCTACGGATGGAGCATGGAATTTGTGCTCTCTGGGTTCTCGTATAACATCAGTCCGACAGGCTTTCATCCGTACTCCGCAAGTTCGGTTTTGACAGCGCCAAACTGTATTTCCATCCTTTTCTGTGTCTCTGGTGAAAATAAAACCTTTATAAATGGCTTTTGGCCTACCCTTGGATGATACTACAAATTCCATTGTTCAACTTGCAGCAAGAACTCCGACTACGTTAACCTTTTCCTTAAGAGCGATAGCTAGAACTGATTGCTGCCTTTGCTAACCATCAGGCACCGGTGAGAACCTTGTAACTAAAATGAGCTGTGTCGGTCGCCTCATCTTCTCTAGGATCGGAAAGAGAAGGGGTGATCTAGTGAGTCAACAAATACTGTAGCCTGGAGCAGTGGTTCGTAAACTGGCTGCCGTGGATGTTTTCAAAGGCTTGTTCGGAATGCCATTAAACAATTAGCTTGGGAGCCTGGGGGACAGCCCTGCTGGGGAAGGATTATATTCGGTCTGTCCCTTCTCTGGTGAATTCTCAGAAATTAGGAAAACATGTCGTTTGAACCGAAACTACACTTGGATAAATATTTCGGTTCCAGGTAAACTCCCATAGCGGTAAACTCCTACACGTTCTCATATAATGGGATGTACACAAATTGCGTTTCGTTCTGAGATCTCGTCAAAGTGTAAGAGTTTTCTTAGTGGAACTAAACGAAATGCACTAGTTTTCGTAGTGATATAAATGCATATGTAAGATCATAATGACACAAGGTCTATACAGAAGCTTTCTGACTCACTAAATTTTGAGTTATGATTTTAATATTTGGCATGTGATAACATGTAATAAAAGCTAATCAAAAGAGACTCAACAAATCGGTCTTCAGATGCTGACAACACACCTACGCCGCGGGAATTTTTGGAAGTATTGAAATTACAACCTAAATATTTTATATTTGTAAACATTTTATTAAAGCTAATGAAAGGCACTCCAATGGATCATTTCTCAGCTGTTTACAAGCACCTAGGCCACTGGCCCTTTTGAAAGATTTGTAGTTACACCCTAGGTATTTGTAATCATTTTATAAAAGCTAATAAAATGCACTCATCATTCATCGGATTGGTAAAACAGGTACTAGCTGAAGGACAAAGAAACAACTCGCCGAATAAAAATTATGTGACTGAATGATAAATTATTCACATTGTCAGTGCAGACGACATTGTTAAATTGAGAGGAACTCGTCACTACTGAAAAATGAGTTGCAACGTAATGTTTGCAGCATACAAAACGTTTCAGCCTATCTCCCAAAAAATGGACATTTTATATACGGGCCCTTAGCGTTTGTGTGATCAGTTTTTCTGTGCTTAAGCACTAGTCGGTGTCATTAGAAAATTTTCGTACCTGTGAGATATAAAAAATATTGTTATGAACCCTGAACACCTATTCTAGAGTGGACAGAAAAACCTTACTTTCAGTATTTTTTTAATTAAGCCCTCCCCCCCCCCCCCCCAATGGTACAGATAGGCCCCGCAGACCTCTATGGGGCCGCCCCGGTGGCGCAGTGGTCTAAGCGATGGCCTCTGATCATTCGTCCGACAGGGGTCCGGGTTCGAATCCCGGTGAGGCATGGATGTTGTGTTTGTCTTACGGCACTGGCTCTCTCCCTTCCCTGGAACCAGTGACCCTAAATTAGGGACGGGCGACTGCTTATAGCCCATTGAGTTGCTTACGGTGGTCGTTAAACCTCCAATGAAAAAAGAAAAAAGACCTCTTTGGGAAGGGGAGCTAAAGACTACAAGATGTTATCTTACGTTGGCGATTTCATGAAACAAAGGTTTCGCAATCCTTGCTCTGAGTCCTAGGAGAATCTTCACTAATAATTATAAATGCAACTGATTTGCGAATTGCAGGGAACCTCTGACAGATTGTCTACGCTTCTCACCCTTTCCTTCCCGGACAAGGTTCTGCCATTAGCCGATGCCCTCATACAATTAATTCATTTTTGAATTTGTCAGGGGTTCCCTGCAATTCGAAACGTCTTCAGCTTGAAGAGTCTTCGGTTTGTGCTTTAAAAGAGCGACTACAAGCTGGGCAAATTCTTCCGCAGCAAAAGAAGAAATATAGAGATTTGACCGAAAGGATTGCCAGAGTTGTAAGAAGTTATGGCAATGTTCCAATAATGTCATATTTAAAGTCAATTGGGCACAATTTACAATTCTGATCATTGTAAAAGTATGGCAAAAATATGTCACACAAAAACAAGCCAATGTCTGACTCCAAAAACTTTTTTCAAATATGTGGAAATATGCAATTCACCATAATGTACAGTAGTATATGATTTCTTATAAATTTATGTAATGTGTATAAAAATGTAATACGTTGTAGCGTAATATATGTGTACTCATTGTAAGAAAAAGTAATAGAAATGTATCCAGGATAAGGAGTCGAAATACACAAAGAGAACTGCATAGGGTGCCTTCTTTGAGAAGGTAGACTCCCGCCATATGGTGATCCTGCCGACGACCCAACGCAGATTCTCGCAAAAAAAAAAAAGAATAGGGGGAAAAAAAAAAGAATAATAAAAATAAAAAAGAGGGCTCGTTTATACTGAACAATGTTATGTTGATATTTATTTTTGTTGCACTCAGGTGGCTCTCTTAGTACCGAAAGGAGAGATATCTCCGCTCCCACACAACTATGAACAAAACAAAAAAAAAAACAAAAAAAGGAAAGAAATGTGTTTAAGATATACGGCAAACATTCTTGTTCAGATGAGAGCAGTGATGACAGTTTCGAAAGACATTGGCGACCAAGGACAGAAAATAGCACACCAAAAAATAAAAAAATTATCCGTGCACATTGAGGACCGTAATCTTGAGGAGATAATATTGATCTTTTTAGGGCGTGCTTTGTAAAAAAAGATCGTGCTTGTCCGTCCGTCCGTCTGTCTGTGGACAACATATCTCTGCAACTATTAATCCGATTTGAAAAATTCTTTTTGCATTGGGAAGCCTGAAAACATGAGAATGGTGATCCTTGCATTCCGGTTTTTCCCCGATGCATAAGTTCGCCGCTAAAGGGCGTAAATACAGGTGACATCGAATTTAAAATACATTTTATTTCATATCATCATCATTGTTAACCATTATCATTCCAATTCTGGTTGAAGGTCTCCCCAAGTTTCTTCCACAACGGTCTATCTTGAGCCAGTCTCATCCACGTCACTCCCGCATGCTTTCGAATTTGATCCACCCATCTCCCATCTGGTCATCTTCATGGTCTCTTCGTGTCTTTTGGAATTCAGTCTAAATTTTCGGATATCCATTGGTGGTCCATCCTTCTGGCAATATGTCCAGCCCATTACCATTTCAGGGAATTTACTCTGATCATGATGTCGTTTTCTTTATCCACGAGTTCTTCATCTTATCTTTCCTGGTTACATCACGAATGGAGTTCTCCAGGCTTCTTTCAGTTGTCTGTAGTCTTTGTATGTCTTTAGTTAAGGTCCACGACTCTGCATTGACTAAACACTTCTCTTTTGAGACATAATGATATATATTGCTCTTAAAATTTGTACAGTTTCTCCCAAAAGTTCTCCAACCAAGTTTTATACGCAGATTAATTTCTTCATCAATGTCATCGTTTTTTTGGTTTGGTGAGGGCAGGAGGTTGGCCATAACTCGTCACGCACGCCAAGCGGGTTGGTGAGTGTGGGATAGCATTCCCTCTAATCCCGGCGGTAGTTATACCGCTATTTTTCGGTCGTCAGAAACCCTTTTGTAGGAACACGATGCACCGCGAGAAGGCGGGGGTTGAGATTTGTCAAGAGACGCTATGGTATATTTCTCATCACCTGACCTTGCACACCCTTAATCCATATATTTGCTTCTAAATATCCGATTGAAGAAATTATTTCTTCCTTTCGAAGCTGTTTACAACTTTAGGCACAGTCTCTTTTTCAAGTAATGGATATATTTCCCGCTAGGGGGCGTAAAGATAAATTTTGTTTTCCTCAATATCTCTGCTTCTAAAGTCCGATTTGAAAAATTCTTCCTGCATTGGAAACAGCTTCTCGTGGTAAATGTTTTGCACATAATTTCTAATTTTTGGTAAGGAATGGTTTGGTCACCAGGGTCCGCAAGTGTTTATTTCTGCTTCTGATGTATTTGCAGAAAAATCTAAGCTTCTGAAAGAATTCTTTCGTGGACCTATACCGCTGACCTCGGAAAATCTTTTGAGAATACCTTCTGTTTAAAATAGCGTATGGTTTCCCGCCAGAGGGCGTAGATGTATATCTTATTTTTGTCGATACCTGTACTTGTAAGAGTCCGATTTGAAAAATTATTTTTTTGTTGGAGAGCGTGTCCGGTGCGAAAGGTTTCTCATATAATTTCCAGTTTTTCTTAACGCATACGTTATTATGGTTTTTCTTAACGCCTCAATATTTGTTGATATTTGTTGAGCATACGTTTGCTTCTAGATTTCGGATTTTAAGTACGTAACTTCACGTTTCCGTTTACAGCAGTACCTGCATTACTAAAAGCCAATATAAAAAATTCTTTTTCTGTCAGATGCTACAAACTATGAGAACTCGTTGTGCGTATTTTCTTCTGAAAATAATTCTTAATTTCGCCGCTAGTGGGGCGCCTATCTGTTTTTTTCAATATCTCTGCTTGTATTGTACTTGTACATATACGATTCAAAAAATTCTTTCAACACGGGACGTCATTATCCCTTTTTAACACTTTAGGTTAGTATTTGAGGAGTTTTAACATCACAGTTCTGTCGGTAGGTGGAATTTGTGCCCTTCTGTTTGCAGCTGTATATCCGCCTCTTGTTCTCTCTTTTTTTTTTCTTAGCTTTAACGACCATCGTGAGCAATTGTTTACAGAAAGTTTGTTTACTGACTTTTCTGACTTATTGTTTACAGAAAGTTTGTACATAAATATCTTTGCTGACCACTGTTGTACCGATGACGTGCCATGGATTCTACCGACCTCATGGAAACATTTTATATCAAATCATTGTACACACTATCAGAACTCATAACCGTGTTTTGTAGTTTATTTGCATTATTTGTATACATGTCGAATGCGTGTGTGTGAAGGGTTGAAGCAACACCTTACAATGCTGTTGCATTGTGGGTGATTGCTTTCGGCTATATAACTACGTTGCTTCACCCTCACTGTGGCTGATGACGAACCCATAGTGGGTTTGAAAGATCTTCCTACTGATTTTAGCTGGTCTTAATTGCAAATCAAAGTATCGTCTTTAAAAGTTGCAATTACTTGCATTATTAATCGTGTCTCGGCAGCATTCAGAATCTCATGTATATCGTGAGCAACTCAATGGACTATTAGCAGTCGCCCATTTCTAATTTTGTGTCACTGGTTTCAGGAAACGGAGAGAAACTGTGCCGTAAGACAAATACGCCATTCATGCCTCACCGAGATTCGAACCGGAACCTATCTTTGGCGAATGATTAGTCCTCGAATCCCTGACCTCGGACCATTCGGCCATCGGGTAGCTAATATGGATTTATTTCTGATTTCATGTACGATCGAAAAATTATTTTATGGTGGATTGTTTTTCTCTCGTGGAAAAGGCGAAGAAAAGGGGCCCGGATCTGGCTTACTCTCCCAAAAGTTATAGTCAATAACATAACTTATATTCTGAGATAGGTAAGGCAAGAATATGTATGAGTGGTACTCTGCCCAATTTATGAGAAAACACTTAGTCGTGTTGGTCAAATGGAGGCGCGCAACACACAAGTTCCGAAATATAGTTTTGCGCGAAAAATGACTGAAACCTCAGCAGAACAAAAATTGCCGTTTAAATATATATATATATATTTTATATATTAGGCTCTAATAATGTGGATGTGTCATCATTTGGAGGAATTATTTTCTTCAGTTGACGAATTAGCCATCGGAATTTTTTTACCACTCAAGCCATCAGGAACCATGTATACTTAACCATCAAACAAATTCATTCCGACAATATCATGCATTCTTGCGTTCCCGTGTTGTCAAAAAATGGTAATTTACGAGTATATTTAGGTTGGACACTTAAGATTAGGACACCGTGATAATTTGAAAATTATCTTACGTTAAGCAAAAAAAATTAGGTCAAATTGAAGATATTTTAAATGTTCTTAAATACGAGGATATTTTATATTGTCAAAAATATGTTTTATGAAGACAATATATATTATTGTTTTCTCAAGTCAAACTTCCTTTCCTGACACTCAGGGAGATTCTTTTTGTCCCTCACTTCGCCCCTCCCCTCATTAAGTACGGACTTCAGTAATCCCAAGCGTAATCCGAAGAGAGTAGTACCCTTAGGCAATTTAACACCTTCAATCGCCTTGTGACTCAGAGCCCTGGACTCAAGGTAGTTGCACGAGACGGAAGACCTGTTAATGCATGCTATCACCCCTAATTGTGAGATATTTCAATCCCCCAACTACCAAATTCCGATGGACGGCCAGTACACACCTATCGCATTTTGCTATTTCTCACTTTATTGTTTCTGTGTTGCGAAAAGTCTTCCACCCATACCATCCCTTCTTGAACCACAAAGTTAGATTTCAAACCTGGACAGTTCAGCGGCCGATAGAGCAAGGCTCTTCATTGATTAACTTCTCATGTGAAATCTATTTCTAAACCGTTTGGCCATTTTGAAAAATTGTCTTTAATGACAATTTTGTCTGATAACTGCTGGACAAAGAAAAATGATGATTCTGAGCAATAATTCTGTTGCTTTTTTATTGCAAACGCTATTCACTAGTTATCATAGCGGAGGCAGTAGCTCCTCGTACCTTCGATAATAGTACACTCTTAAGTTAACTATGATTATAGTGCATACAGTCTAAAGGTCAGGTTACTGAGCTTTGTCGCTTATGCCTACAGTCTTTACAGACATGCCGGTGGTTTTTATTATTATTATTATTAGTTATACTGGTGATACATTCAACACTCTGTTCTAAACCAAATCTGGGAGGTGGCAGTTGTTCAAAACACCAAAGGACTGATTTGTCACTTCCACATACCTGTTGACATCGGTGCAACTGAAACCAGGTGTTGATCGTGCTTCTTCGTAACCCTGACGTAGTATGTATCTTTTAGAATGATGTTCTATTTTTAAGCCAATAAATATAGCGGCTTTTTTCTGTTTTTCTCTAAGAAAAATTACCATTGAATATCTTCATGCAGTGGTTTTGAAAGGAAGTCGTTTGAAAATGTGTGCGGACAGCCTGGCCTCATGTAAAACTGGACAGATGCAATTTCAGAGCCATAAAGTTTCTCTGCATAAAACATAGCGTTGCTATCTTTTCTCCTGCGTCTGAAATTGTTATTCACAATTTTTTTTTCATATCTCATTTTCATTATCTTAGAAATTAAGAAATTTTGTGATTTCCTGGCTAAAAGACCAGGCGAACAAGTGATCGCAAAAGCACTAGGGGGCCGTATAAGAACTGTATTTTTGATTTCTTCGTGTTCACTTCCATGTAGGCTAACCACAAAACTGTTGGGGGTTGTATAAAAATCGCACGTTTGATTTCACTTTTTCCAGTTCTCCGTAGTTTGTGGTGAGTTGGTGAAATGGGAAAATAAATTATTTGTATCATGGTAGGTTGTCCTAATGTTGCATTTCTACCCAAGCATTAAAAATATGTGTCTCGGAAAGGGCTGTGCTCATATTCATAACGTTTAGTCGTTTACATAACAAGTCAAATTAATAATTTTGAGCTTTTACTCCCGCATAAACATTGTTTAATATGGTCTAGTCATATAAGTTAATAGTACTAAAACAGTGGGACGTGCACGAACAGACATATGGATGGCTGTCCGTGCACCTCCAACTTTTCTATGTAACATTACGTGGAAATCATCTGGCATGTCATCCATGAATTAGTCAACAAGCGATATTTTGGGGATAACCCCCTTCCAGAGGGGTGGGAGCGGATCGTCTTTTAGAACCAGATTTGGTCACGCTGAGTAAATTCTGAGAGTATAGTAGAGATCTGGTGAAACATTTTTGAGTTGGATGCAGTAAACGTTTAATTTGGGTTCTGCCGGCTCCACCTCCAGTTCAGATAATTACACTGAAATTTTTCAAACTTTTGGATGATTTAAAGTTACAGCCTATGGAAGATTTAGGTTACATCACACTCAAATTAATATTGAAACTTTGTGGAAATCATTTGGCATACCATTCAGGAATTACTGTCATCAAATGGTATTTGTGTCTTAAGGAATTATTTAAAGGCGCGGCTTAAGTGCCTGGTAAACACCTGGAGAATGACCTGTCAAGTCCATAGTATTAGCTTTTATTACATATTTACATACAAAATATTTAGGTTGTAACTTAAAATCTTCCAAAAAAGTCTCGCCGCCACGGTGCGTTGTAGACATCTAAAGGCTGATGTGTTAGGCCCCTTTAATTTGCTTTTATTTAATGTTTACACGTACCATATATTTAGGTTGTAGCTTAAAATCTTGTACGAGTTTGCCGGGTACCAATCTTTCGTTTCGCGTCCTGGATATCAAAAAATTAGGGTGAAATTTATAATGGTAATCTCGGAAACCTCCCCCACGCCCTTCTTCTACATGTATAAACTGCTCCTCATTATAAATAGCATTAAAAATGCAAATGGTGACTCCGTCAGTTCTCCCCCCCCCCCCCCTGTTAAATATTTCGTGTAAGCAGCAAATTATGACCCGTCAATCACTCGGAAAGATAAGGACACTGTTCCGTGAAAAGATTTCCGATGTGGAAGAGTTTCTGTGGACGACTTTAGTGTGAAAAAATGTTAAAAAAGAGAAAATAAAAATAAAATAAAAATCAGACAAAAACTATAAAAAATCACGTAGGCACAAAAGCTGTACGTATTTCAAAATGTTCAACCCAGCAAAAACACAAGTGCTGGGAAACTGCTGGCCACCAGCTGGCAGTGATGGGTCACTGCTGGCTGAAATCTGCCGCTCACGGCCCGGTAGTGGTCCGTTGGTGGCAGCGATATCAGTTGGCGAGCCATTGATGGCCCGGCAGCATCGCCGTGAATTGTGGGCCTCCAAGCAAGTGCCACTAGTGGCCCGTTGCTGGCAACCAATGCAACCCCCAACAGCAGGTGGAAGCATCGGGACTGCGCATGCGCAGAAGCAACCCTTGCTGTGTCTCTCATGGTACCAGTTAGTTGAAGACGACGCTATCGCTATCGTGTTATTTTAGTGGATGTTAAGAAAAAAATCCATATGTGGAGAGGCGAATTAATTTCCTAATGAAATTTTACGTCGACGAAGATATCAGATTAAGCCGTGAAATGCTAGATTACAGCCATGAAATACACCCACTCCATTCCCATGAATAACAATTCATGGAATGGAGTGGATGAATAACAAGAAAAAATTTGAAACCGCTTGAAACACATATCCTGGAAAACCATTAAAATAGCGTTTGTTGGAAGAAAAAAAGAATTATACGTGTACAAAATTTATTAATTATTTGAAAGAAAAAAAAAGCAACGCTATGTGGTGTACTCATCCATGGGTTGAATACACAAGACTGGGAGGAATTCGCTTTTAAAAATAACGAGAAGTAAAATAAAATATCTTTTACTCTTTAAAACAAATGTAGCTTCGTACAACGGAAAGGAAAGACATAACGTTAAAAATGTAACAGAATGTGACATGAACCCGGGTAAATATATATTTATTCAACAATCTCTTTTCAAGACGGCAAGACAGTACAAAACTTTGGAAAGCGACTCTAAGTATGTACACGCCTTGGAAATGAGTGAAGTTCCCTTAAGGTAAAAAAAAAAACTATCGTTACGTTGAAAGAATTAATTTATCAATTATATGAAACTGACTTTTATGAAAAATACCTCGCAATATAATAAAATGAAAGAGGGAAGCATTCGATTACAAATTGCATACCAAACAGATAGCTTCCAGCACGTACGTCAGTGTCGTGAATTAGTCCGGTAAGTAGCGAGCGCGGCTTCCACGTAAACGGCCAGGATCGAATCTAGTCAGATGCAAACGGCGGTTTTCCGGTCTGTCGAGAAAATTTCCCCAGCGCAGTGCGTTAATTCACAAGCTTCGTAAGGGTAGAAAAAAAAAATTGTAGCTTTAGGAAACTGCGGTTATCCTTGCTTTTTTTATTATTGCTACTATTGGGAAATTGGCGGACAAGATTCGGCAAGCCACCAGTTACGTCACATGGTTTCTGGCTGCCACTAACGGCCCACTAGCGGACCACATCAGGCTAGCCATCATTTCTGGCAAGTACTTGCAGGGCCACTGAAGGGTCACTGAAGGGCCACTTGTGGCAGCTACTGCCTGTGATGGACCACTGATGGCCCTGTTGTGGCATATGACAACTGATGGGGTGCCAACTGTTGGCCAGCCAGCTGTTGGCCTGAACTGCTGGCCCTTCTGTTGGCCGCCCGGACATTTTATTGACGGTTCGGCAGCGGCAACATAGTGCTGGGCCATTGCTGGCAGTGCTGGCTGCCAGCAATGGACCACTGCTGGCCCAGCAATATTGTTTTTGCTGGGAATGAAAATATTACGAAATCAAAATTTCAAATCTCGGATTAAATTAAAGTTATACAATTTTACATATTCATATACCTGTACCAATGTTGAACTTGGAAGGATTCATTTTGTCTGGATTCCCCCTCCCCCCCAAAAATTAAGTAAATGCATGCTTTCTTAGTAACATGAAAAATGAAGAAGTAATGCTCATAAAAAAACTGGGCGTCCTTTAGATTTACTTACATTAATCAAAAAAAAAATATTAAGGCAGTACACTGTGGCTGAAGAGCTGAAGGCGCCTAATATCACGCGGAACGTCGTAACCCGAACTGCAACAAGAGTGATTCGGAACGATGTTTCTATACATTGTTCATATGCAACAATAAGGCGAGCATTATTACGGAGAACGAGAAAGATGACACCGAATTTTCGGTTGCAATAAGCTCATCTTTTGAATCTATTCCGACGCGAATTAAATCAATCAAAGTTATTCACAGTCAATGCAACCAGTTAGAAAAACATCGCAATCGGGTTTTTACAAACCGTACAACATCCACACATAGAAACATCTACTTTCTTCCGCCAGAGACTAAAAAGTGCATTACGAAGATTAACAAATGGCGCACAAAAAATTTCTTATAGCAGAAGGAAGTGTCGGAGACGAACCGATTTTCAAATTGAACAATTAAAAGAAGAAATATAGAAGGAAGCATGACATAACTCTGCGCTATCAAGCGGAAGTATCTTACATAATGGAAAAGTTGAAAATAGGTGAAAAGTATTCTCCATGAAAAAAGCTATGCTAAGGAAAAAAATATTTTCAAATAGGTCTCCAGGAACAGAGATACTGAAGTAAAGTGTTTGACCTTCACGCCCTGAAGCGGGAAATCTGTGCATTACTTAGAGAGGGTGAAGCTCCAAATTTCTATTGTAGAGAATGGCACAGCGTAAAAAAAAAAAAAAAAAAAAAATGTCAATTGGACTTTTGAAGAGAACATACATAAACACTTCGTAGCGATAAAGCTGTGACCCACAGAATTTCTGGAATACAAACGTATGGTGTTCCACAAGGTAAATGGGACAGATACCATAAGCACGATCTATTTAAAAAAAAAAAACGTGCTAAAAACAGTGCAAAAAAAAAAAAAAAAAAAAAAAAAAAAAAAGGAGCGAAATCCATTACTCTACAAGTTTTTCATTTACCTACTTTTTTTTCCAAAGGTATGGGAAAGACATCGTCGCTTATATAATTATTATTTAGTGCCTGAGCAACAGCGTAATACCATTAGACTGTTTTGATACGTAAACGTTATGAATATGACATCCGTACAAAAACCGCTGCAAAAAAGGCTAAAGCGTAGGGCTTATGAAACAATATTTAGTGCCTTAACAAAAGCGCAATACTATTAGCTTGAGTTGATACGCAAACATTATGAATATGCCATCCGTAGAACAAAAACTGTAAAAAAACCTAGGCTTAGGCCTAGGTCCTATGAAATAATATTTAGTGCTTGAGCAACAGCGCAATATTGTTACCTTGTTTTGATACGTAAACGTTATAAATATGACATGCGTACAATAAAAACTGTAAAAAAGGCCTAGGTCTAGGTCCCATGAAATAACATTTCGTGTCTAAGGAAAAGCGCATTATTATTAGCCTGACTTTGTACGCAAACATTATGAATATGCCATCCGTACAACAAAAACTGTAAAAAAAGCCTAAGCTTAGGCCTACGGCCTATGAAATAATATTTAGTGCTTGAGCAACAGCGCAATATTATTATCTTGTCTTGATACGTAAACGTTATAAATATGACACGCGGACAATAAAAACTGTAAAAAGGCCTAGGCCTAGGTCCTATGATATAATATTTCGTGCCTAAGGAAAAGCGCAATATTATTAGCCTGACTTTGAACGTAAACATTATGAATATGACATCTGTAGACTAAATACGGTAAAAAGGCCTAGGCGTAGGTCCTATGAAATATTATTTCGTGCATGTAGAAAAGCGCAATACTATTTATTACCTTGACTTGATACGTAAACGTTATGAATATGCCATCGGTAAAATAAAAACTGCAAAAAAGGCCTAGGCCTAGGGACTATGAAACAATATTTAGTGCCTGATTAAAAGCGCAATATTAGTAGCTTGAATTTATACATACGTAAACATTATGAATATGATATCTGCAAGCTAAATACGGTAAAAAAAAAAGCCCTAGCCATAGGGCCTATGAAATATTTAGTGCTTGAGCAAAAGCGCATTATTATTGCCTTATCTTCATACGTAAACGTTATATATATGACATGCGTAGAATAAAAACTGTGAAAAAGGCTTAGGTCCTATGAAATAATCTTTCAAGAAAGACCGATGCCTAGGGCCTATGAAATAACATTAGTGCCTGATTAAAAGCGCAATATTTTTAGTTCGGGTTGATACGCAAACATTATGAATATGCCATCCGTAGAATAAAAATGGTAAAAAAAGCCTAGGTTTAGGCCTCAGGGCCTATGAAATAATATTTAGCATGCTTGAGCAAAAGCGCAATGCTATTACCTTTTCTTGGTACGTAAACGTCATAAAATATGACATGCGTACTATTGTACGAATGTTTTTTATTAAAACTGTAAAAAAAGGCCTAGGCCCTATGAAATAATATTAAGTGCCTAAGGAAAAGCGCAGTATTATTAAGTTGAGCTGATATGTAAACGTTATGGATATGTCATCCGTAGAGTAAAAACTCTGAAAAACGCCTAATCCTAGGGACTGTGAATTAATATTTCGTGCCTCAGTAAAAGCACAATACTATTTCTATTATATTACCTTGATAGGTAAGCATTATGAATATGACATCAGCAAAAAAAAAAAAAAAAAAAAAACTATCAAAACTGCCTACGCATGAGGCATAGTAATTAATATTTAGTGTTTAAGTAAGTAAAATGGAATATTAATAACTCGACATCGTATGTAAATATTTAGTGCCTAAGTAACTGAATATTAATATTAATACTATGCCGACATCGTATGTAAATATTTAGTGCCTAAGTAAAAATGCAGCGTTATTAAAAAATCCCACCTCATAGTCCTTTTCCGAACATAGCGTGAGTCATGCTGTAGTGATTGACATCGTACACACAAAAAGAGTTAAAAAGCTCTTCAAAGTTCAGTTCTCGTTTAGCTTTAAATAACATTTAAAATCGATACATTTTAATCGAACAAACTTAGACAGGAAAAAATCTCATGCAAGCAATGTCTGCTGAAGTTTTCTTTTGCCTATAACGAAAATTCCATCGAAAAAGAAAATGTCCACGGTATTCCATTCATTCTGGAGGACGAAATGAATGTGGACAAAGTGAACGGTGGACGAAATGAACAGTGGACGAAGTGAACATTGGACTAAGTGAACAGCGGACGAAGTGAACAGCGGACAAAGTGAACGTTAGACGAAATGAACCGGACGAAGTGAGCGTGGACGAAATGAACACGGACAAAGTGATAGGGAACCGATACCGAGTGCCTACCTCACGTCAGATAAGCTGACGTCCAAAATGTTTATCCCTTTCACTGAAGTTTTCGGGGCGATAGCGCGTGCCTACCTCACGCCAGATAAGTTGACGTCCAAAATGTTTATCCCTTTCACTGATGTTTTCGGGGAGATACCGAGTGCCTACCTCACGCCAGATAAGCTAACGTTCAAAATGTCTATCCCTTTCACTGAAGTTTTCGGGGCGATACCGAGTGCCTACCTCACGCCAGATAAGCTGACGTCCAAAATGCTCATCCCTTTCACTGATGTTTTCGGGGCGATACCGAGTGCCTACCTCACGACAGATAAACCGACGTCCAAAATGCTCATCCCTTTCACTGATGTTTTCGGGGCGATACCGAGTGCCTACCTCACGCCAGATAAGCTGACGTCCAAAATGCTCATCCCTTTCACTGATGTTTTCGGGGCGATACCGAGTGCCTACCTCACGCCAGATAAACCGACGTCCAAAATGCTCATCCCTTTCACTGATGTTTTCGGGGCGATACCGAGTGCCTACCTCACGCCAGATAAACCGACGTTCAAAGTGTTTATCCCTTTCACTGATGTTTTCGGGGAGATACAGAGTGCCTACCTCACGCCAGATAAGCTGACGTCCAAAATGTTTATCCCTTTCACTGATGTTTTCGGGGCGATAGCGCGTGCCTACCTCACGCCAGATAAGCTGACGTCCAAAATGTTTATCCCTTTCACTGATGTTTTCAGGGAGATACCGAGTGCCTACCTCACGCCAGATAAGCCGACGTCCAAAATGCTCATCCCTTTCACTGATGTTTTCGGGGCGATACCGAGTGCCTACCTCACGCCAGATAAACCGACGTTCAAAATGTTTATCACTTTCACTGATGTTTTCGGGGCGATACCGAGTGCCTACCTCACGCCAGATAAGCTGACGTCCAAAATAGCTAGAGAGACTAAATCGCCACCCTGGTTGCGTAGTGGTCTCAGCGCTGAATTACGACCATTCGTCGGAGATGGGTTCGGGTTCGAATCCCGGTGAGGCGTGGATGTCATTTGTCATAAGGAACTGGCTTTCTCTCCATTCCCTGGAACCAGTGGCACTAAATTTGGGATGGGCGACTGCTTATAGCCCATTGAGTTGCTCACAGTGGTCTTTAAACCTCCAATAACAAGAACGAAAAAAACGAGAAAGAGAGAGACTAAATCTACTGTCATCAGTAAAGAATACCGTACCCCACTGTTCTGCTGTTCAGTCCTGATGTTTTCTGGACCAGGGCCGGATTAAGGCCTTAGTGGGGGCCCTATGTAAAGACATTTGAGTGGGCCCCTACGCAAAGACATTTGAGTGGGCCCCAAGGCTGACATCTGGGTGGACCTCCAAAGAACTTATGATGGGGAATTATTCTGAAATCCATTAAAACACGAAATTGTAACTACTAGATTATCTGCACAGTTTTCATAATAAGTCATTGCATTTTTCATTGTTCTCACTAGAACATGAGTTAAAAGCTTAAGATTCCTGGATTTTGTCTTGGATTTTCTAACAGTTTAGCGTTGTATACTTTTCTTAATGAATCTTTTTGTTATGCAATGTGAAGCCACAGGGGACTAACGGTCCCAATGTAAATTGGGAGGTGTGGGTAGATGGTAGTGAAAAAGCTGAAACTGTCTAGCAAACCCAGCTGTATACAGCGACATGAAACCTTTACCTTTGGTGAGTCACTGCTTTGAAATCTGTTCGTCTTCCAGCCTCTGTTTCTGACCAAGTAGAGTTCATACGAGACAAAAGTAAAATTATTTTATAAACTACTCTCTCTCTCTCTACCTATCTATCTATCAATCTATTACTTGCCCAGGCATGCCTCCTAGGCCGTTGGTCATGGTAGGCCCTAAGGCTATAAGCCCCTATAGACCCCACCTTAATCCGGCCCTGCTCTGGACTACTGTAAACGGTGTCTCCGGGGAGCAGTTGTTAATGTAACACAGCGTACTGATCGTCTGACAAACAACCCGCCTTTGTGGAGTCGCCTGGCCACTTGCTGGCGATCCCTGTTGGCTTGTAGGAGCAGATAGGTGTCCTCACTATGTTTCCGTTTGATATTGTATATATTTATGGGAATTCCTCAAAGATAGGATGTGTATCACGACAACCAGTGACTCTGGTGGAGATCAAATCACACGCGAAACTTTTTTTTTTTTTTTTTTAATTGGAGGTTTAAAGACCACAGTGAGCAACTAAATGGGTTATAAGCAGTCGCCCGTCCCTAATTTAGGATTACTGACTCCAGGGAATGGAGTGAGCCACTGCCATAAGACAAGCACAACATCTATGCCTCACCGGGGTTCAAACCCGGACCCCATCTCGGACGAATGGTCGGAAGCCATCGCTTAGGCCACTGGGCTACCGGGGCGGCCACGAAACATTAAATTTTCCATTATTCCAATTGATGTGCTCCTAAGTGTGGTGTTCAACTTTAGGGTGGGTTAAAATTGAAAAATATTATCAAACTTGAGGGTAAACTTTTTTTTTTTTTTTTTTGATTGGAGGTTTAACGACCACCGTGAGCAACTCAATGGGCTATAAGCAGTCGCCCATCCCTAATTTAGGGTCGCTGGTTCCAGGGAAGGGAGAGAACCAGTGCCGTAAGACACACACAACATCCATGCCTCACCGGGATTCGAACCCGGACCCCGTTCGGACGAATGATCAGAGGCCATCGCTTAGACCACTGCGCCACCGGGGCGGCGAGGGTAAACTTACTCAATACATTGTAAAACACAGGACCCGCTTATTACTTCGGCTGCTCTAAGCAAATATTGACTTGGCGGCTCCTAATTTTTTTTTTTTTTTTTTTTGACTGAAAAACGTACATAGCTCTTAATAGTTAAAATATCAATTTTCAATCAGAACAGTTTTTTCTTAATGATAAGAAATTTAAAGTTATTAAATAAAATGAACTTATAACCTAAACTGCGAATACTCCATATAGATGCTTATTTGTAAATGTCATCGGACATTGTTTTCGCGATTAAGATTAAATAAAGTTTATGCAATCCTCTGATAAGGAACAATTTTAGATTTTTTAGATTTATATTAGTAAAACGATCTCCTGCAGTCTGTATTCAAGTGTGGGAACTGTAATTTTGTTAATTTAGTTAATCACAGACGTTCTGCTTTTCACTCAACAGATGAAATTTTATGAATGAAATACGGGATTACACCATATAATAAAAATTTTGAAGATGACAATCAGTTTTTGTTTTTTGGAGTGTAAATATGACAAGCATGGTAAATCAGATAACATCCGAAAACTTGAAAATTTCGTCCTCCTGGAGCGGAAATCGAACCCGCGTCTCCCAGATACTGACTTCTTACCATCTTGACTTACTTATACCGACTTACCATCTATCTTATACTTGCGCCATACTGACTTACCATCCTTGCCATACACCAAAAAATGGATTGTCATCTTCAAAAGATGAAATTTTAATCTGCCGTTTATTGCTAAAGAATATTCGGATACACATTTCCCCTTTCTTATTACAGTTTTATTGGTGGTAAAGCCGGTGGCAAAGATAACTACTGTACTGCAAAGCAGAAAAATGGGTAAAAGCTGTTTCATATAACTTCAGTTAACGGCATCTTAAAAAATGGAAAATAAAAGGAAAAGACGTATTTCGACTGCACATTTTTTTTTGTAATTATATTTATTTTTTCAAAGATAATACAGATAAACAATTGGATAACGAAAAAAAAAAAAAAAAAAAAAAAAAAAAACATGTTAAAATCCGTGGTACCAGGCAGCCATTATGTTAATGACCGGCCCTGATAACACAGCATACAGCTTGTAACATTGACTTGAATGATACATTGCACAGATTTTTATGCTTCATCTTTCAAAAGAAACAAAGCAAACTTGGTAGGAGCAAAATGTCGAGCAAACCTCGTATACACTCCAAGATATATAAGTTTACTGGGGAGCCTGCAGACATTAGCCTGCAGACCGCCAACCCAAAACAGAAGTACAGGATATCACACGAGAATGAATAGATGGAATGTCTACATAAAATTTCAATGGATTGATTTCATGCTGACATAATACTGTTGCATCATTTCAACAACAAACGTTAAAGCAGCATCCTTCATGCAGAAGTCAATAAATATAAGCAGCAGTTTTTTGTATCCAGTTGCTTCAACATGGCTCCCTGTTTCATCAACCAGCCTTAAGTGGCTCATTTCTTGGGTCTTGTACCGGCCCTGGTATTCACTGAAGTATTTCTCTTTTAAAACATCTATTCTTCTACAAACCATTTCACAGTCATCTCAGACTTTTTCTCTCTGGTATCTCGAACTCTTTACGCCCTTCCAAGATCCCTTCCGATGCATCTCTTCCACACACTCTTCCGACCCTTTCCATCTCAATTCAGGCAGGGGTGTCAGTTGACCACCTCCAATTTTTTTCGAAAACATTATGGTAGCTACTCCTAATAGAGATATAAAGTACTGCAAAAGGATTTTTCATAAAAAAATTTTATGAAAAATTCTTTTGTAAGAAAGCTTCAAGGCAAAAAATTCAGTAACCTGACTCCCCCAGTAAACTACCTTCCATTAGGACATTGTTTGGACAAAATTTCAGAATTTTAAGAAATGGGGTTTTTCAGATATTGCAATTCAAAAATGTTGATTTTTTGAAATTTTGTATATTTGAAAAATTAATTTTATGAGTTACGAGCATCACAGGATAAAAATAAAATTACTTCTAAGACAACCCTAGTAGGGGTGCAGGTTGGCACACCTACTCACCTGATAAGTCTTTTCCTTAAAAAAAAAACAAAAAAAAAAAACCAACCTAAATTTGTGGAAAATTAAAATTGTTTGTAATAAATATATATATTTTTTTGCCATCTGGTAACATTCGTTTGACCAATTTCTGTGAATTTGAAGAAAGGCCAATTCAATAGCATCAAAATAAAAAAAAATCGAGTCTGTACCTGTTATAGTTCAGGAGCAGTGTGCACTTAAAAATTTGGCGTTTCACATGATTTTCGTCACAAGTGTATTTTTTGCCTATTTTCAAAATGATGTAGCTCGACCAAAAATATTTTTTATGAAAAATCCTTTTGCAGTACTTTATGTCTCTATTAGGAGTAGCTAACGTAATTTTTTCAAAAAAATTTGAAGTGGTCAACTGACACATGCTGGTCATGCCTGCCTGAATTGAGATGGAAATGGTCTTCCCAGTTATCAGCACTAAACGGTCGTATCCGAATAATAGGACCACCCCCGGAATCACAGTGTACCCGCCCAAGAGCGTCACAGAGTGCATATGACAAGGTCGACCACACGGAGATATAAGCGGCCGGTCAGGACAGATGAGCCATAGTGTGTGACGTGAGCATAATGGGCAGAGGTAGTGATTTGACGGACGTTCAAAAAGGAATGATCATCGGCTACCGCGCCAAGAGTGGAAACACCACAGAAACAGCAGACTTCGTGGACTGTTTTTCGAGGGTGTACCAAGAATAAACCGCTGACACACCGAGTGCCTCCCGACGTCATAACTGTGGAGCCCCACGGGCCATCGACCCCAGAGGAGAACGTCGCCCCCGTCGACTGGTAAAGGGCAATCGATGCGCGACAGTGCTGCAATTGACCACGCAAGTGAACGCTGGGACCCCCAGGTACGTGTTCCGGATGGCAGTAGAGCAAACCCTGTTATGCATGAGTCTCGGGAGCCGACGCTGCGTCAAGGTTCCCATCGGCAATGACGCCTGCAGTTCGCATGGGACTACCGTCATTGGACAGTGGAAGAATGGGAAAAGGTTAGCCTTTTCCGACGAATCGAGGTTTTTACTCCACAGAAGTGACGGTCGGTGGCGGATACGGCATCAGACACACGAGAACCAACCCCCGGACACGCTTGTCGGTCAAGTACAGGCCCCCAGTGACAGTGCGCATGCTTGGGGAATGCTTTTTCTGGTATGACCTGGGACCGCTGGTGCCTCTGGATGGGTCATTGAACGCCAATGGCTACCTATCCATCCTCGCTGACCACATGCATCTGTTCATGTTGGGCATTTACCCTGGTGGTGATGGTGTCTATACCAACAGCATAATGCGCCCTGCCACGTTGCTAAAGGGGTGCGTGACTGATTCCAGAAACACGGCAGCGATGTCTTCGTTCTCCCTTGGCCGGCGAAATCGCCCGACCTCAATCCCATAGAGCACTTGTGGGACTATTTGGATCGATAGGTTTGACATGCCGACCCACAACCATGTCACCTCCGGGACCTGCTGCTATCCGAATGGGCACGCGTGCCTCTGGCAACTTTCCAGGGCCTCATCGCGCCCATGCCACGTTGTCTCGCCGCTGTCATCCGGGCCAAGGATGGTTATTCCCATTATTAGGTACGTGGTTATATGATTCTGATACGACTGTGTACATATCTCCCGTTCTCAGCAAGTTCAGAGTTGAATAAAAACATATGTGGTTTTAAAAACAGAATGGAAAATTGATTGCTCAAAGCTGTATACAGGACAGATGTGACGAATAACTCAAAGTGGCCGGTAGCCAATCCTGAACGTTCGAACTAAAGAAAAAAACGTAGTGCGTTATGCCAGCAGTGCCCGGAGCTTGTAGGATGACTACAGCAGGTTTTATTTGCTGAAAAAAACAAAGCAGTTCGGAAAATATGAGCTCCTGAATGTCTGCGAATAATTACTATCTGGAATCCCCATGTTTTACAAAACTCGATTACGTTCCTTTTGCACTGGCACATCCGAAGAAACCTTAGCTCGTAGGCCATTTTAATTTACGCCGAGGTTCGCAAATGAGAGTGTCTTCGCTCAAATTCACGTTCTTCCGAAACACAATCTTGTGGTGGTCGCGATTTTTCAGAAACAGGTACGAGTGAACTGGAAAGCTGAAAATGACCACTAAAGAAGTGATGATGGATGACCTTGGATCCACTTATCTGTCTTTTCATCCAAACTGTACTAAACAAGTCAGAACCAGCAGTGTGGTTCATCAAGCTAGGTAGAAAGACAATTTAGCACTCCAGAAATCGTGAAGTCATCTCTAAGAAAGTCTATAAGGTAGAGCTGGAGATACCATCGATAGCTTTATCCAGATCTGAAAATCGGTAATACATCGATGTTTTTTTTCGAGCTATCGAGAGTTTCTCGGTTTTCAATTCTGTAAGCGTAAACCATCATTCAGCTTACATCTCTGGCTCTAGCGGTAGGAACGCCCATTTTCAGCTCATTTATTGATGTCAAAAAATTGAACACACCCATATTGCGATTCATTCGTTATTAATTTTTCTTTCAACATAAAAAAATTAAGCTATTTCGCGCATATCCATTACTAGTATCACTGCAGTTTTACTTCGCAAATGTTTTTCCTAATTTATCAGCACAGAAAGCAACATTTCTGCGCATTTGTTACCAATACGCTATCGATAGCACTATCGGTAGTTATCGATTGTTTTTTTTTTTTTTTTTTTTTTGAACTAACGGAAACTATCAATAGTTCTCCAGCTGTATTATAAGGCCGATAAGAAATTGGCCGGCATCACTAATCATTTACCCTCTCTAGACAGCAGCGAATGTACTTTTTCGGCACTGTCATGCAACTTACGAAAAGGAGCGTTGCTTACGCATTTGGGGGAGGGGGGAATGACACACACACACAACCCATACTTCACCCGGGAAGATCTCGGGCGAATGTTTAGTCCCCCACACTACTTGGTCATTCCTACATGGCTTCTCATTTGGCAATCTCTTGTACAAACCCGTGCTTCTTTGATTCCTTTGACCACTCACAAACTAAACGAGTGTTTTGATTCGCCACAAACATTTTCATATCTTAACTTCTCGAAAACTGAATGTGATACTTGAACAGCTACAAAATCCTTTCAATTACTTATATCTTGCACAAGAAGGACGCCACCGAATTCTCGGAGAAATGACGTCTTTCGACAAAAAAAAAAAAAAAGAGGATACACTTTTCGCTCGCGTCTAGCCACTATCACGTCTGAAAAATTGTGCATAAGGGAAATCGTAACATACGTGGATTACCTTATCTATGGATAAAGTTAAACCACGGAATAAAAAAATTCCATTCCCACCAACTGAAGTAGAAAGATGGAAGGTGCAGCTGCATTCGTCGCAAAACGATTTTCTCTAATGCCACACGTACAGGAGGAGACATCATAACAAACTGCATCGCCACTTAGAAGAAAAACTGCAAACTTAGAAATCGAAAGCATATGGTTAATATTGATCACGAACACAAACCGTAGGTTTCCCAGGTGAAGTCTACTTTTGCGATGCAACTTATGATGCAGTACGAAAAGTAACTCGCGTTTGCGGAAGCCAGCGTAATAAAGTCTGCGTAACAGAAATCCCGAAGATGCGCGGAAAACCGAGGAAATGCTTTCGGCTATTCGATAAAAGCAATTTCATTTTCCAATTCGGCTTCTAAAAGCACAGGTATCAAAGTTCATACAAATACTAAATGAAAGCCAGTCCGGAGACAAATGTTTTTTAAAAAAAGAAAGAGTGCAAAGGCATTTTAAAATGAGTGACAGGATTATATTAAAATGACTGCAAAAACCGTTTGCTTAGAAGAATGTCAGCTAAAAATGGAATTCAAAACTATATAGAAAGCAAACTGCTTTCAGCTTATATTATGGTTTGTACGAATCTTGAAAATATTCATAATCAAAGATTGTACAATTAGTGAGGTGGTGCAATAATATGAATATTTTGAAAATAGTATAGTATTTTCACGAGGACAATCTCTTCTTCACATAATGTTTAGGCATTAAAAGCTTGACGACTCCACATTAGAGTGTTGGCGATAATATTTTTTATAATAACAACAGTCCTTTACAAAAATTTAGAATACATTTTTCTCACCACCGTTTATCCTCAGGGTCGGCTGTCTAATAACTCCCTCGTAAATTTCAAAGTACATCAGACCGTATATATTCCTGGTGTAAATAAATACCCATAAAGCATACCTGCCAACATTGGCAACTTGTCAATAATAACTAGTATTATTGCGCGGCATACATAGACTCAGGAGAGTGAGAACATCGGGGGAGGGTCGATTGAGTTCCGGTTTTGGAATTTTTTCCG
The DNA here is from genome assembly GCA_039090855.1 of Macrothele yani. NCBI lineage: Eukaryota > Metazoa > Arthropoda > Arachnida > Araneae > Macrothelidae > Macrothele > Macrothele yani. Next base: position 5,653,665 of record CM076994.1, on the reverse strand, counting down.
ATTTTCAAGCTGAAATGCAAATACTTATGCAGGAAAATGTTATTTAACAATAATACTGGGCAGAGGTAACATCTCGAGAAAAAAGAAATAATGATTACGGAAAAAATCTGAACTCCGTCCACCTTCCATTTCCGAAAGTTTCGTAAAGATGGAATTTTGTCCTCCGAACACCCCCCACCCCCCATTTATGTTCACTTGGGCGTCAATCGCCTGAATCACCAACATAATAATGGAAAAGGAGGAATTCCTTGAATTTGTGGAAGAATCTTATGCCTGAAGATTACGGGGACATTTTCGCGGCGTCTAACTTCCGTTTTCGCAAATTGCTGCCTACAGTTTCAAGCTGAAATATAAACATTTATTCAAAAAAAGGTAGTTAACAAGAATACTAGACACAAAGGCAACATCGGGAGAGATAAAAAATACGATTACGACAAAAATTTTTACTCCGTTTAAATACTGTTTTTGAAAGTTTTCAAACACGAAATACCGTACCGAGACGGAAAACGACCCCCCCTTCAATTCTCTTCAGTTTTGCATCGATCTTGAGAATGGTCTAAATGACGACAAAAAAAAATCGGAATCTCATGGGCAAGTATATCATAAAATAATAGCAAAGTGAAAAAAAAAAATTAAAATTCGTAGAATCCATAGTTTCGAGAGTGAGTTCTGTAGTTCCGTAGTCAGACAACTAAATCCGTAGAAACTACGAAAATTCCGTAGTAGTTGGCAGGCATGCATAAAGTTTCGCCAAGCTTTCGCACTCCGCTGGGAGGCTTTTTTTAAGGCAATGGTAGACATAAAATGCAGGGAATTGGAATACATAAGAAACAAAGATTATTATTTTTTAAATAACGCGGGCAGCATCACGAGTAGTAGTATTACGTTAATATTTATCACGCAATTATACGGCGTGCAGCCATGTGTGTCCATCTTTCAATAACGCATGCCAAACCATTGGTAGTTCGATAGAGACCATATCATAGCATGCTAGTTTGCCGGAGGGGATTTCGACTGTTTACCTGATGGCAGTCTCTTTGAAGCTCGTGTAAGGGGCAATTCTAATGCTATCCCATAAAAGAACGGCCGAACAATGCATGACTTCTCTGGCGAGGGCTGTATTCTGCATGTCCTAGTTGACACTTCGCATGTGTTCTTGACATCTAGTATCTAAGAATCACTTTGTCATTCCGATATATATCTTTTCTGTGTTGTTAGAATACACTAACGGTAAAGCGTACCCACCCGCTTTTTCTTTCTCACACTGTCTTTCTTTGCAGCTTGATATTATATGTGATAACGAAGTCGGTGACTTCCTTGCTATTGAGATGTTTTACCTATGTAATAATTTTGTTAACCAATATGTAAAGCCTGATATATATGTGATGGATCCTGTGTATCTCATTGTCTTACTTGCTGATTTCATTATCCTAGACATTATACACTTTCTTAACGTTCTATGCATTCTGTAAGAAATCGCATTTCACAACACATAGAACTGTAAGAAATAGATAATGTCAACATAACGAAATCCACTAGTAAGACAATGAGATACGCAGGATCCATCACATATGACCCAGGCTTTACATATTGGTCAAAGAATGTATTACGTAAATACAACATATTAATACCAATGAAGTCCCCGACCCCGTCATCACATATAATATCAAGCTGCAAAGAAAGACAGTGTGAGAATGGAAAGGCGGTTGTCTACGCTATACCGTTGGTATATTCGTGACAACACGGAAAAGATATACACAGTGGAGTCAACAGCGCGTAGCCAATGAAAGAAGGTACGTGTCGTAAGCTGGCTTGTATGGTATACAAGGTGTGCTGTAGGCATCAGATTCCAAAATGGGATGATTATCGGCTATCGGGCCAAGGGTGGTAGTATTTCTGAAACAGCGTCGTTTGAGAACTGTTCGTGTGCTCCTGTGGTTTAATTGTATCGTCATTGTAGAAATGGCACCATTGCGAATAAGCGACGTGCAAACAGCGGAGCACCACGTGCCATTGATGTGAGAGATGAACGTCGGCTTCGAAGGTGCGTGCGGGCCGACCGACACGCTACAGTGGAGCAACTCACTGGCCGAATGAACCATGGGGCTACCGGAAGTGTGTCTAAAACGACAGTTCAGCTAACCCAGCTCCGTATGGGGTTCCGATGCAGACGGATGGTCACTGCCCCTGTGCAACGAAGGTGCATCGGCAGAAAACCGCTTACATTTGCACGGCAGTATCGGAATTGGACCTCCGCTGATTGGCAAAGGATTGCCTTCTCCGATGAGTAACGTTTTCTGCTTCATCGAACGGATGGACGTTGGCGTAAATGGCGAGAAACACCGGGGAACAAATACTCTTAAACTATTTCTGGAAGAACACAAGCTGGTGGAGGGGGCAGCGTTATGGTCTGAGAAACGTTTTCGTGGCATTCTCTGGATCCACTCATACCTGTGGAAGGCACTATGGACTGAATTCGTTATGAATCCATCCTTGCAGACCACGTAGACCCATACATGATGATTGTCTTCCCTGGTGCGGATGGGATCTTCCAGTACGACAATGCGACGTGTCACACAGCTAGAAATGTCCGAGAGTGGTTGAAAGAGCACGATGAAGACTTAAACCCAATTGAGCATCTGTGGGGCCACCTCGATCGTGTTGTTCGCTCTATGGATCCGCCACCATGCACCTTCCAGCAGCTGTCAGATGCACTGCAGTCAGCATGGCTCCACATACCGGTGTACACCGTCCAGCACCTCATTGAGTCACTTCCAGCCCGTGTAGCTGCTGGCCGCGCTGCACACGGTAGTTACTCTGGATATTAGCTGGCAGTCACGATAATGCGACTCGAACGTGTATATCGGAATGACAAAGCGATCCTCAGACACTAGATGTAAAGAACACGTGCGAAGTGTCCACCAAGACATGCAGAATACAGCCCTCGCCACAGAAGTCATGCATTGCGCGGCCGTCCCTATATAGAATAACATTAGAAGAATTGCCCGTTACACGAACTTCAAAGAGGTTGCCATCAGGAAAACACTCGAAATCCTCTCCGGCAAACTAGCAAGGAATGATATGATCTCTACTAAACTAACAATGGTTTGGCGTGCGTCATTGAAAGATGGGCACACATCACGGCACACCGTATAATTGCGTGATAAAAATTCACGTAATACTACTCGTGATGTCGCCCGCGTTATTTTCAAAAAATTATGTTTGTTTTTTACGTATCGCAATCACCTGCATTCTTATGTCTACAAATTGCTTCGAAAAGATTCTAGGTGGAGTGCGAAAGCCTTGGGAACCTTTATACGTATTTACACCAGTGAATAAACGGATTTACTACGCTATAAGCGTTTCGTGAGGGTGCAATGATTTCCTCTTTTGTCGCTACATATCCAACAATGCAAGGTGGGTCACAAAGAGACCTATAACTAAAACACGCTTGGGCACTTTCATCGGAATATTTCGTCCTTCCCCCATCGCATCCGAGCAATATTTCAAGTTTAACGTTTTTAGAACGATATATGACGTCTTTATGAAAATACATTACTACTGTCCATGTTTTCAGAACGTAACAGATTGTCTTGCTGAAAATGCATTATTATATTCAAGATAATTAGGCTTTCGACATTTTTGTGCAAAAACAATGATGAAAGAAACTAATTGTTATTGCGGGTACGTATATTTGTAAGAAACATTTCTCCTTCTCTCTGTACTGAATGAAAGAAGTTAGGCCTCAAGCTAAAAACTCAAGTGCAAAAATGCGCGAGCGCGCGTATTTCTGTTTACATTATTGAGAAACTGCAAATATGGACCTGAGAACATAGGCAAACTGAGAGCATTTTTTCAGTTTGAAAAGACGCGTCACTGTTTACAGCGAGAGATGGAGCCACGGAGCCATATCCGCAATGAGGTTGGCTACCACTTTCGTTGGTTTGGATGTGGCCATTAAATTTGTGTCACCTTCTTTTCACCTACTTCACTAAGGTGTTGTTCTCTCAAATTTAATTACATCGAAATGAGCAAAATTATATTAGCATGCAACCACACACGGAAATTCGCGGGCTCGCCCACTTTGCGGTTTCGTAACCCCCATGTCTGATGATTCAGTCCAATCAATCAAAAAAAAAAAAAATTCTCCAAATCACTGACAGTGAGACCCGGTGGCGCAATAGTCTAAGCGCTGGCTGTTGGCCTTTCGTCCGAGATGGGTCCGGAATCGAATACGGGTGAGGCATGGATGTTGTGAACACTCAAGAGACGCATATAACTTATTAAATCCGTTTATTTTTGTGGCGTAGAAAGTACAAAGATTCGCCAAGCTTTCGTACTCCACTGGGAGGCTTTTTCAAGGCAATGATAGACATAAAAATGCAGGGAATTGGAACACGTAAGGAACAATGATGATTTTTGAAAATAACGCGGGTGACATCACGAGCATATTACACGAATTTTTTATCACGCAATTATACGGTATGTCGCGATGTGTTCCCATCTTTTAATAACGCATGCCAAGCTCTTGGTAGTTCAGTAGAAACTATATCATTGCACGCTAGTTTGCTGGATAGGATTTCGACTGTTTCCCTGATGGCAGTCTCTTTAAAGTTCGTGTATGGGGGCAAGTCTCCTAATACACTGGCGTGCAAAAATTAAGGACGAGACGGTTTTTCGAATGTAACGTCGTGCAGAAGTGCTCCACATCGACTCAAATCATACCATAAGATCCTCAAGATGTAAGAATATGGGACAAGTAAGCAAAACCGTTCAAACAATGAATCCAAAAGATACAAAGGCACTTTATTGAAAAGGTAGCTTCGAGCACAACTGGACAGAAGACAGAAACGTCCATGTGACAGGCGGCTGCCAAGAAAAATCCAGTCTTTAGTAGGGGATATGATCACCCCTGACTGCGTTGCAGGATTTACAACGTCTGTCCATGCTGAGGACGAGGTTGTCGAGAAGCTGTTGAGGCATCGCGGCCCATTCCTCTTGTAGCGCCAATCGCAGCTGCCGAATCGTTGCTGGCGGCTGGTGACGTGCTGCCAAGCGTTCCCCGAGAAGGTCCCACACGTGTTCGATTGGATTTAGGTCCGGGAACCTTGCGGGTGAATACATGCGCTGAATATCTCCACTCTCCAACAGCTCTGCGACAGCCACTGTACGATGAGTTGTCGTCCATGAAGAGGAACTCAGGAACCGCAGCACCTCTAAGCAGACCCACGTGAGGCAGGAAAACCTCGGTACAATAGCGGACACTGAACCTCCTTGGAAGATGTGGAGGTCAGTGCGGCTACCAAGCATGATACCTTCCCAAACGAGAACTCCGCCACCTCCAAACCGGTCCCTTTCTATGATGTTGGAGGTGTGATTGCGTGTTCTCTGCTCTCTCCAGATGTGTATACGTCCATAATCGCTCGTCAGACTAAATCGGTTCTCATCCGTAAAAAGAACTCGACCTCATTGCTGATGTGTCCAGTTCTTGTGTTCCTGACAACACAGAAACCACCGTCTTCGATGAGCAGGCGTTAATGGCACACACCGTACTGGTCGTCGTGCAAATAGACTACCTTTGTGCAGCCTCCTGGCCACGGTAAAACGCGATTACAGACGTCCAGTTGTCTGTTGCATGTGGCTTGCGATTTCTCCCGCTGTCTGCCGTCTGTCTGTTCTCGCCTGTTGGACAATATACCGGTCGTCAGCCGCCGTGGTTGCTCGTGGACGACCACTGCTAAACTCTCGGACAGCTGTTCCTGTCGTTTGAAATGCTCTCCAAGCTCGTGAAACGATGCTGTGAGCGATCCCGAACTCCTCGGCCACACTAGTCACACTTCGACCTTCTTCCAACTTCCCAATGACACGGCCTCGGGTAAAGTCATCCAGATGTCGTCTACTGGATTGCCTGTTGGCCATACCACACGGTGTCAGCAACTCGACGTCGTTCAAACCGATGTACACGTGCAATAGCTTTCACCGAATTGCTGAGCATACACCGCCCGTGTGCTTTATACCCTTCCGACACTCCCCCTCCCACGTCATGCTGCATATATGCGCATGCCCTACGGTACCGGACCCTAGTCTCCTGAGTGGTCTTTCGGTCCGTTCTGCCTGCTCGTTCCGCTGTTATGCTAATTTCTCCTCTTCGTCCTTAATTTTTGCACACCAGTGTACTATTCCATAGAGGAGCGGCTGGTGAATGCACGACTTCTTTGGCAAGGACTGTATTCCGCATGTCCTGGCTGACACTTCGCAAGTACTCTTTACATCTAGTGTCCAAGGATCGCTTTGTCATTCCGATATATATCTTTTCCGTGTTGTCAGGATATACAAACGGTATAGCGTACACACTTGCCTTTTCTTTCTTACACTGACTCTCCTTACAACTTGATATTATATGTGATAACGGGGTCGGGGACTTCATTGCTATCAATATGTTGTATTTACGTCATAAATTCCTTAACCAATATGTAAAGCCTGAAACATATGTGATATATCCTGCGTATCTCATCGTAGCTCCTCTTCTAATAATTCTTCTAATACTTTCCATAGCTCCTCTATGGAGTAGTATTAGAAGAATTGCCCCATACACGAACTTTAAAGAGACTGCCATCAGGGAAACAGTTGAAATCCTGTCCAGCAAACTAGCGTGCAATGATATAGTTTCTACTGAACTGCCACGGGTTTGGCATGCGTTATTAAAAGATGGAAACACATTGCGACGCACAGTATAATTGCGTAATAAAAATTCGTGTAATATGGTCCTGATATCACCCGCGTTATTTTCAAAAATCATCTTTGTCTCTTACCTGTTCCAATTCCCTGCATTTTTATGTCTACCATTGCCTTGAAAAAGCCTCCCAGTGGAGTGCGAAAGCTTAACGAATCTTTGTACTTACTATGCCGCAAAAATAAACGGATTTAATACGCTATATGCGTCTCTTGAGTATTCACAGTGTGGTGTATTTATAATTACGTTATGGATGTTGTGTTTGTCAATTTTGGCACTGGCTCTGGCTCGCGCTCTCTCTCTCTCTCTCTCTCTCTCTCTCTCTCTCTTTCTTTCTCTCTCTTCCCTGGATTCTATCCAGCGGTCATCGACACATTCCTCTTCTAGCACGCCCATTGAGGCAGGAAATCAGAGGAGTAGCTAGCTGCTGCTTTTCTATCCTCTCATGCTAAAAAGTGAAGCCGGGTTGCAAGCTTTTGCGTGAGTACCATCAAGATGATGCAAAAGCAGACGATTTCCGTAGGAAAGTGGAACCATGTTCGTATTTTAAGATTTCAGATTATTTCAAGTTATAAACGAAATTGAAAAGCAGTGGTATTGGGTGAGAGAAGTCTTGGTTCAATGTGAAAGGATTTTAAGGAGAAAAAAACAAACAAACTTAGATTTGATGGAGGTAAAGTGATCTAAAAATGAACTTCTGATGGAAGTAAAGCGATCTTAAAATCAACTTTGATGGAAGTAAAGAGGTAAAGCGATCTAAAAAAATCACCTTTGATGGAGATAAAACGATCTCAAATCAATTTTGATGGAGTAAAGCGATCTAAAAATCAACGTTGATCCAAGCAGCGGCGCCGACTTTAGGAAACTATTAGGTAGTCAAGCTTAACGGGATCGGGCTCGAAAGGTAGGTATCACGTGTTTCCATCCGTCAGGATGAAAATGGGATAAAGCTAAATAAAATTACAAGATTCCATCTATGTTTTACTTAAAACGCAATTACGATCATTTATGCGCAAATACATCAGAAAAACGAATATTCTCGTTGAGCATAATAAATATTTACATAAGCAAAAGTATTGAAATATCCAGATTTTATTTCCAAGTCTTAGAAAATATGGGTAATCAGCAAGCTTGCTGAAAGAAAGTATAAGAAAAAAATAAGGCGCAAAAGATGACAATTCTGTACATTTATTCATTTATTTTACATTTGATAATTTCTACTAATAATCCAAATACGATAATCTTTATGATATAGTTATATTGAACATTCTCTTAAACAAGCGTCAGTTATGAATATGCATCCGATTACATAACGTACACTGTCTCCAAAAAATTCACTACAACTTTCGTAAACTGCTCCGTACAACCTACGTAAACACTCCGAATTTGTAACACTGCTACAAATTAAAAAAACTACGTATTAAGTTAAAATGAAGTAAATCACAGCAAAAAATGCAGATTTTATCCACAATAAATTATAATGAACGATCAATACTCCAATAACTTGAGAAATTAAACTTTGTAAATATAAAATAAAAGTATACTAACTGGTGGAACGCGATACCTGGTATTTTATTTTAAATTTATTTGCACATCTGAATGCCACCTGCAACTCACGGAAACTTAATGCTCACACGTTTACGTACGTTGTCAAACATAGAAAGAAAAAAAAAATCTACGTTGGACAACTAGTTTAAGAAGAAATATCGGCTTCTGAAAATTACAAATTTCCATCGTTTTTCAATGGGCAGACACAACCAAAAGGATAGCCAACAGATCTGGCGGAAGGATATTACAACAGATCAGCTTCAGAAATCCGCGCTTAGGGCGTCTCCCTTATTTCTCTACTTCCATGAGTACGCAAGGGGTGAGTGAGCGTAGTCGATCGCTGTTGTTGTCTCTCTTCTGAGTGCAATTGACTAATCAGATAAGGAAAGGTGATTCGGGCAGTAAGTGCAACTGATACCTGCCCTTTCTAAAAATGCGAGATTGGAGAGTTTCGACGTTCGGTTACAAGTACCAACAACAATATACTTATGGTGTACAAATAAGTTTTAAAGCGCTTTAAGACAACACAACGTGTAATTTGAGAGAAAACAACAATACCTTTACGAATCAAAATATGCGCTGTCATTATCTACCACCTTCCGCCATCGGTCGGGCAGCTGACGGATTCCAACCTTGAAGAATACTTCGTCGTGTGACGCGATGAAGTCGTCAACCCATTTTTGCACTTCGTCACAGGTCCCGAACCGTACAGCACACAAACCATGTTGCATCGATCGGAACAAATGATAGACTGAAGGGGCTATGTCGGGACTATACGCTGGGTGCTCCAAAACTTCCCAGCCAAGCGTCAGCAACGTTTCCTTGACCGATTTTGCGACATACGGCCTAGTGTTGTCATGCAGTAATTTCACTGGATGCAATTCTTTGCCTGTAAATGGACGTTTCAGACAGATTTCCTGGTTCAATCGCAGCAACTGTTGCTTGTAGCGATCAGCAGTAACAGTTTGACCCTGTTCCAATAGTTAATAGAGCACATCCTTCATATCTCACCAGATGCACAGCAGAACTTTCTTGGAGTGAACATTCCGTTTCAGTGTAGAAGTCGTTGCTTCACCGGGGTCTACTCAGTATTTATTTTCCGTTTGGAATTGTCGTATCATATCGAATTTTCATCACCCGTATCGATTTTCCACAGGAAAGACTTTCTGTGTCGTTTATTCGACAGACACAAACACTTCAAGACATGCTAATCCTTGTTCCTATGACTCAGGTCATGTGGCATGCCATTTTCCTTCCCTCTAAATTTTTCCTACTGCGCGTAAATGATTGGAAATGGTTTGTTGAGTTACCCCCAGTTGTTCAGCTAGTTCTTTTTGCGTTTGACACGAATCTTCATCCAGCAATGCTTGCAGTTTCTCATGTGCAACCTTCTGCAGGGTGCCGCTACGTTCTTGATCGCTAATATCAAAATCACCTGCTTTAAACCGTCTAAACCAAAACTCGCATGTGCTTTTCGATACAATATTCAGCCCCAGAACAGAACAGATCAATGCACATGCTTTTGCAGCACTTTTTTCTTGATGAAATTCATAACGAATGCAGTATCGCTTGCCATCTTTCACCAACCGATGTGCAAGTGCGTTTCACTGTTGGGCAAACTTCTGGGTCACATTTTATACTCTGGACCAGTTGCGGTCACATGGCAACAACGCGGGGGAATGTCGGATATGTAAATTAGCTGTATATGTCACACAAAAAAAAAAACACTTTAAAACTTAATACAAGACGGAAAGAGAATCAAAGGTTATAAGCGGTGATCAGCACCGCTTATAATAACTACTCCTGATCACAATACTTAGAAGAAAGAGCCATAGGTATCGTATTTCCCGGCGTCAAGGACGCAACCCAATTTTAAAATGCAAAATTTTGAGAAAAAATTATTAAACATAAAAATAAGGTCTCAGCACTTTCATAAATATTAAAAGCAATAAAATTTTTACCTAGCTACATATAAGGAAAAACATTTCAGCCACCCATATCCTCAAATCCGGAAAATTCATTGGTGTTATCCATATCACTTTTATCATTGTCATAATCAGGGTCGTAAATACTATCCGAAGTGTCACTATCTTCAAACAGAATGTTATCTTCTAGTATAGACCACGTGGTTTATCGTAAATGCAACCCAGCAAAAGCGAGACGCGAAGAAAAACAAAACAAAAACATTAGTCTTCTCATGAAGTTTCACGACAAAGGAAGTCTTGTTATTAATAAAGGTTTACCAGTAAACATTTTAACATAGATAACTTTCTTCTGGGGTTAGCATAGGCCTACGAAAAACGTAACCTTCGGTCTCCAGGACGCACGGTAAATTTTCGAGACTTATCCACGAAAAAAATTGCGTCCACGACGCCGGAAAATACGGTTATTATTTATGGTTTAGTAATAATAAGCCCGCGACTCACTCGAACGAAGTTTGCGAACTGCACGTACCAACGACGCTTGGCTGACAAATAAAGAAAAGTATGCCCTGTAAAAGAGGGTCAAAGTGACAGTGGAGGCGACCGGGGGTTGCAATAGGGGTCAAGTGGTTTAGGATGCAATGAGAGAGTAGCCCGTGCTTTTTCTAGGGAAGGAACAAAAACACAGGGAGTCTTGATCTAGCTTCTTGAGGAGGGGCGCTTCGAAGATTTCCCCGTCCAGGGGCGAAGAGGGATAGAGGAAGAGAGAAGACAAGAGAAGTGGAAGATTCATCTAGGACTCGAAGGTGGTAAGAAGTAGGTTTGGGAGCAGATTTTTCCATTCTCCGTAGGATGAGATGGCATAAGGAGAAAAGAGTCTGGTAACAGGAACAGATTAATGTTCGTATAAATAACTAAGAGTGAATATGAAGTAATATAAAATCAGTTCCCATATAAATCATTGAATAAGAGGAATTCTTCAATTTAGCTTGCAATTTATTTATTTCATCATCGGAGGAAAATATGCCCGATGAAACAAATAATGTGTAAGCTACAGACTTAGATTTCCTTACAAGTGAAGATCTGCCGAACCCACGTGACAGGGTGCTGAAAAATTTCTCAGTTAGCAGTTCCCATTCATATATCGGCATTACAAAGATGAGTCCTTAATCACGATTGAGTTTCTATACCCGGTTGCACATGTTTACTTACAGGAATAAGTACGTTGCTCTACAGCATCTATCCTCTTTGTTGTCAAAGTGTTTTTAACAAATACTAGCGCCACTTTTGGAAATGACGCTCGGGAAATATTTAGGCTGCTTACAGGAAAATGAAAGCACACCTTGTTTCTGTTTAATGGCACACGCGACCAAAAAACGTTCGCGTACGCATCGCGTTTGGACAGAAGCCAAGCAGGATCGGACAGGATTTTCTGTAACTGCCTCCCCGGACTGGATGGATGCCATTCGTTTGTATAACAATGACTACGACACGGGACTGAAAGATATTTTCGCCGAAAGAACGATACTTCCCTACGCAAAATGACACTACCTCCACCCCCTTGCGTCTCTCATAGTCATTTATCTTCTCTTTAAAGCATTCGTATGATTCATTGAGAAACTCCCTCATTTATTCCACAACTCGGGATCACAAATGCTTCTCGTGTTGGCAAGACTGCATGACCTATGCCAACAAGCCGCTGACTAGCTAGAATATATGTATTTCTGGTAAAAACATTTTTATACCGGCACAAACTTCTGGAGCGAAATATATGTATACATAGGAATTATTAACTACAGTAAAACTTCCATTAAGGGACACTTTTTACTAGCGGACATCTCTCTATAACGGTCAATTTTTTATTCCCCTGCAGAAATGCATGGCTTCTTATGGGGCATTCACTTCTTAATAGCGGACATTCTAAATAACGGACGCGAACACACTTAAAGTACAATACAACTGACAATTTACTTTCGATTCTAGTGGAGCCGACAGGGGCTCCACTAGAAGAAAACTACTTTACTTTCGATTCTAGTGGAGCCGACCAGGGCTCCACTAGAAACGGGGATCAGCGCCCAAGGCCGGCTAATTCGGGAACCTTGACCTTACCAAACAACCTTTTGTTGTTTGGTAAGGTCAAAATCAGTGCACAGGGATCAATTTCAAGTCCAGATTACTAGAAATCATATTTCTTTGCAATAATCATGCAGGCTTTTCTCATCAAGAGAACTGTGAAGCAAAGATTTCTCAAACATCGATTTTAAAATGTCGCGCAAACGTAAGCGCTTGATTCTTATAAGGTGGTTCCACCTAAAATCTCTGCCTTGTGTTTCTAATGGTAAAACTTCTTTACATATTTTCTTCGCAATTAATGTACTCCCAAGGATGAAAATTTGCACATCGATAAAACTAACGTAAAGTTATAGCATGGGATACTTACTTAATATTTGCTAAAACATAACCATAATTAAGCAATCCAACATTTTTTGGTCTACTGACGTTATCAATGTACAGGTCGCGCCATCTATTACCAGGTCTGAACATTACTCAAAGAAAAATTATTGTTTTTTAATGTAATTATGGTTATGTTTCAGCAAGTATTAAATATCCCATGCTATAACTTAAAGTTAGTTTTATCGATGTGCAAATTTTCATCCTTGGGATTACATTAATTGCGAAGAAAATATGTAAAGAAGTTTTACCACTGGAAACATAAGTCAAAGATTTTAGGTGGAACCACCTTAAAGAAAAAGTTGAAATAGTGAAGTTAAGTGAAAGGGAAATGATCAAATTATCATATGTAGAGGATTTTAGGAAGGGAGTGTCTGACCCCAGGTCTTAAACAACCCGTAGAAGTAGGAAGCTAGGAGATTTGAGCTAGAGTTCCCGATAGGAAAGTGACACGGAAGCGAAGTAGAAAGGGGAAGGAGGACGCTCTTATTTATTACCGAGGGGCCAGTACCCGAGGTACGACGGCTTAACGTGCCCATCCGGCGCACGGCGGATATTTAGTGGATCGAGCGTTCGTACCTGCCTGGGATCGAACCTGAGGTCCTTTCCGCGGCAGTCACGAACGTTGTGAAAGTGAAAGATTAAGTGTACGCGTTTTAGAAGATAAACTAGGCATTGGAAAAACGCAAGTGAGTGAAATTTTGAAGTCTCGGCAAGATTGTGATGGCAACCAGAAAATTAAGAGGGCTTTTCCTAAAACTCATGGCCGCCCCGGTGGCGCAGTGGTCTAAGCGATGGCCTCTGATCATTCGTCCGAATGGGGTCCGGGTTCGAATCCCGGTGAGGCATGGATGTTGTGTTTGTCTTACGGCACTGGCTCTCTCCCTTTCCTGGAACCAGTGACCCTAAATTAGGGACGGGCGACTGCTTATAGCCCATTGAGTTGCTCACGGTGGTCGTTAAACCTCCAATCAAAAAAAAAAAAAAAAAAAAACTCATGGTTTAGCTGTGGACACTCTTACCTATGAATGGTTTTGCCGCGCTAGAGCCAACAACATTCTTTTCTCAGGGATTTTAATTCATCAAAAGGCTTCTGAAATTCCAAATGAATTAGGATTCACAGAATTCAAGGCTTCAGGCGGCTGGCTAAAAATTAATTTAGAAAACAAAATTTCACAAGAATGTAATAGACAAACAACAATGCTTGATTATTTTGCTTCTTATGTTTTGATGGATATTTTTTAATAAAGGTTAGTACAAGTTTGCTCTATGTATAGCATTTACATGCTTATATTTACTTACCTTTTAAATTGCTTTTACGTTATACAACATAGTACATGTACAAATTTTGAAGATGACAATCCGATTTTTGGCGTAAATGTGACAAGGATGGTAAGTCAGATAATATCCGAAAACTTAAAAATTTCATCGTCCTGGAGCGGGACTCGAACCCGCGTCTCCCAGAAAACGCCCGGGTATGCTAAAAACTACACCACCCAGAACGACCAAGTTTCAAATTTCCGATCAATTTGAATATAACAATCACAAGATTCGCTAGTCGAAGCAACCGGCATTCATGTTTAGCGAATCTGGAGGTTAAGAATCTTATCCCGTGTTTGCCCGGAGAAGCAGATAAATCATGAAAGAAATACGGGATTACGCCATATAATACAAATTTTGAAGATGACAATCCGATTTTTGGCGTAAATGTGACAAGGATGGTAAGTCAGATAATATCCGAAAACTTGAAAATTTTCATGAAAACTTGAAAGTTTTCGGATATTATCTGACTTACCATCCTTGTCACATTTACACCAAAAATCGGATTGTCATCTTCAAAATTTGTATTATATGGCGTAATCCCGTATTTCTTTCATGATAGTACATGTATACTGTCATAAAGCATGATTTTCCCAATAACGGACACTTTTTCTTTCCCTTTCGATGTCCGCTATTCGGAAGTTCTACTGTAAAAGGATTGCGTGAGCGAAGCGTTACTTAGGAACATATGTCACAGCAAGCAGTACGTACGGCTCCTTAATGAAACTTTTCCTCGCAGGGATGTGACACCACTCCGCTTGGCGTCTTTTTCTCAAAATCATCAGTAATGAAAGTACGACAAAGAAAAATAAAGAATGGGACTTTATCGTAATGCAGTAAGAGGCAAACGGGAAATCTGCTGGGAACATTAAACATCGGAAAGACGACAATGCATTAGTGAAGAAACCATTTCAAGGAACACCATCGAAAGACATCAAAAGACCCTTTCAGTGATAACGACAAAGCAACAGGCTGCAGCTCTTCTCACAAAAAGGTTCTAGATTATCTATCCTTTTTGTTGATCGCAAAAAGCGAAACTGCACGAACGACCTAGGAATTATCGAATCATACACAAGTCCTCTTGTTTGAGCATCACATTCGCTTGACTTGTCGGTGAAGTACTGTTTTTGCAGCTTCTCGTGAAGGATGCGTAAGAAACGGGAATACAAAGGTGCAATAGTAATTAATACACGCTCAGTTCGTAAGTAAACCATGTACATGTTATAACGTTTCGCGATAAACAAGTCTTCAAGTTACTCTTCAGCTGGGTCAGCTGTTTGCTTGGAACGAAGGATTGTCTTTCGGAGCCAGTAAAGAAAGCGCGGATTCAAGGTTCATTCTGCTCCGAAAACAAGTGCATTAAATGTATTTCTGCGCAGCAGATCACTGATTACGACGGCCCCCAAAAAAAATAGAATTTGTTCATTTATGCTCTGAACCTTCGAAATAAGAGTACGGCATTCTCAGGAGAGCTATCGGGAGACAGAATTTTCTCCTCAATCGCTATCATAGAAAATCCCTTGTGACATGTCACTCATTCATAAAATGCTATAATATTAAAACAGACACACACACACAGGGACAGATTGTAGTAAAACTCGAATAGTTCCACGTATTGGTTGCTGTAAGAAACCTCGATGCCACATGAATGTGGCGCGTTTTCGGAGGTTAACGACCGCTAACAGCAACTCTGTGGGCCATAAGAAGCCGCCTGTTTTCAATCTGGAGCCAATGGCTCCAGGGAACAGCGACAGCCGTGCGGTAAAACAAGCACACCTCTCATGTCTTATTCGGGAATCAAACCCGGGCCCGACTTGACACAAAAAAACCTACGTCTCTTACCACTCGAACCCTGCGGCAGCGATCAGCTGTTGCTAACAAAGAATTGCGCGAATATAGAATTAAAAACTACTCAGGCACGCTTCGTTGCATTCGACGATTGATAAATCGGTAATTGTTAAGCCCGGAACATGTTTTTCGGAAGTGGGTAGGTTTAATGACTCGCATGAACACCTAAGGCTGGGAAGAGTCACCGGACTAATTTTGGGCCACTGATGCTAGGGATAAAGTCGCACTGCACTGGCTTGAGAAGGGTGAAACACAACCACCATGTCTTATTCTGTAATCAAACAGTGGTTCAACAATGCGAAAGGCCGTAAGCCTACGTCGTAGACCGATGAACCACCGAGACCATAAGCTGTGCGAAACGTAAAGCCCGCGTCATAGACCAATCACCAACCTGTGGCACCATAGCCTTATCTTGTGGTCCATGGGCTCCGTAGTGTTTCCGTGAAAAAACTATTACGCTTTTCAGCTTTGAAAAATTTAACAAGAAAACAGATTTCGGATTTTATCATGCAATTACCTATGGGCGTATTGATATCCCGGGGGGGGGGGGGGCTCAAGGTTAAGAGTGTCTCTAACCTCAGCAAAAGGATTTTACAATATTTTTTGCGGGAACTTCATATGAAATTGTTTAAAGAAATTGCCAAGAATTTTTGACGGTAGCTTTGAATGAAATAATAAAAGAAAAGCATTTTTTTTCAGTAAGTAAGTAAAATTTTCAAGAAATCATTTTCGCTTTGTTCATAAAAACAGGATGACAGCTGGTCCAGAAGACTTGAGGTTCCTTTTTACAGCCATAGCAATACTTCCTTTTCATGTATATTAACAAGAGAATGTGAAACAAATATTAATTGAATGAATGATATTTTTATATCAATGAGGATAAAGAGTTATGTATCACAGTTGTTTGCCCAACACTACAACACATCCTTCAGAACATAATGTGCTAGAAGGTGTTCTTCACGGGAACAAAAAGAAGCTGTGCCGTTTATATTTTAACAGCCAAAAAAAAAAAAAAAAATTACTATGTGCAAAACATTTTGGCATTATGTTAAGAGTGTTTTTTATATTCAAGAGTAAATAATTTTACTTTTTTGGGTGAAAATTCTTAAATGTTACTTATTTATTTGGTGACTTATGTTCTGCATTTCCGCATAAATCGGAAAAGATCATTAGGCACTGTCACAGAGCAGTTAGGTGTTTTGTGTGTGTGTGTGTGTGACCGTGAGGTATTTCAAAGAGGCTGGCTGGCCTTAGTTCTCTAAAAGAATAAAATTTACATGTTATGATTAATTTTGGCGCAAGTGTTTTGTAGTCCTTTGAAATGGTACCAAACAAGGGCAATCATTTTAATTACAACGTGCGCACTTATGTTATACGCAATGAAGTGTAACAATTTTGGTTCTACGAAAAATGTAGGTTCAAAAGAATTTGAACTATTAAAACGCCCGAAAGACCTTGTTAATAATAGGAATCTAAACATTTCAGTAATTGAAGGCTAATAGAGTTTCGCAAAATAGGCCTCGAAGATATTCTTTTGCGGGGACCCAGACTTTTCCCGGTACAACACTGCAATTACCATTCGGAAATTGTGAGCAAAGGAAGTTATACCAAGTTAAAATCATCCAATGCATTGATTATGATAAGCTTCCCAACATACCATAAATCATTACTCAGGTTATGAGGATAATGGCTGTAGAATAAATCTCGCTCCTATAGCCTGACCTCATTTTGCCCATTTTCAACTGGGTTCATCCCCAGGTAGTCCCCTACCACATACTAAAATTTCATCGAAATCGAACCATTCTTACGCAAGTTATGACGCATAAGGGCAATGGAATGGATCCAGCTCCTATGTCCTGACCTTTGACCCCATTTCGCCCATTTTCAATTGGGTTCGTCCCCTAATACATACTAAAATTTCGGTTCCCCTCCGTTTCCCCGAATATCGTTTCCCCTAATGCATAATCTTGCCCCAAGGTTTTTCAGCCTTCCCTCCGCCGGCTTACTCGTTTTCCATCAATCCTTTCTTTGAGGGTGGGGTGAGAAAAGGTCATTTGTAGACAACATCGTACTACAACCAAAGAGCGTTAGATATTCTTTGCTACAACTTCGGACAGTTTCAAACAAGAAACGCTGTACAATACCATTCCGGGCAAGGATTTCATACGGCAGTTAGCGTTTTAGCGTTGGTTTATTAGTTTCAAACAAGAAACGCCGTACAATACCATTCCGGGCAAGGATTTCATACGGCAGTTAGCGTTTTAGCGTTGGTTTATTAGAGTTTCAAACAAGAAACGCCGTACAATACCATTCCGGGCAAGGATTTCATACGACAGTTAGCGTTTTAGCGTTGGTTTATTAGAGTTTCAAACAAGAAACGCCGTACAATACCATTCCGGGCAAGGATTTCATACGACAGTTAGCGTTTTAGCGTTGGTTTATTAGAGTTTCAAACAAGAAACGCCGTACAATACCATTCCGGGCAAAGATTTCATACGGCAGTTAGCGTTGGCTTATTAGAGTTTCAAACAAGAAACGCCGTACAATACCATTCCGGGCAAGGATTTCATACGGCAGTTAGAGTTTTAGCGTTGGTTTATGAGTTTCAAACAAGAAACGCCGTACAATACCATTCCGGGCAAAGATTTCATACGGCAGTTAGCGTTGGCTTATTAGAGTTTCAAACCAGAAACGCCGTGCAATACCATTCCGGGCAAGGATTTCATACGGCAGTTAGCGTTTTAGCGTTGGTTTATTAGAGTTTCAAACAAGAAACGCCGTACAATACCATTCCGGGCAAGGATTTCACACGGCAGTTAGCGTTTTAGCGTTGGTTTATTAGAATTTAAGTTTTCTTGGTTAGTAGTAAAAAAAATAATGGATTTCACTGTTGAAATTATTCAATCAAAAAAAGGTTTTTAGAAGAGACAGCTGTCTTTAAAGGAACATCGAAAACATGTATGCTATAAATGGATATTTGTACGAATTCATCAACCAATTAAAAACCCAGCATGCCAATTTTAGAAATCAGGTGGCTTTGCTTGACGTTGGAAACCGGCCTCCACACCTCAAATTGAAATACAAGAAAATCAATGAAAAAATAATGAAGTTGACAAAGGAATATATTAACGAAGAATGTAGTTTAATTCTTTTTATGTCATCTGTTGGATTTAATTTAACAGATAAGAGGTAACTGAGCAAATGCTGTTGCTGAATGCCATTCAATGCTTAATAAATACTGATTTAATTAGTTATTCAACAAATTATTACAATGTATCTTATTTTCAATGCCATGAGTGTTTTTAAGTTTTTTGTTCTATGCCAAACTGTATATAAATGTTATTGTAGCTATGCTTCTGCCTACCAGTTAGGGCAAAATATATGTA
Organism: Macrothele yani; assembly: GCA_039090855.1. Taxonomy (NCBI): domain Eukaryota; kingdom Metazoa; phylum Arthropoda; class Arachnida; order Araneae; family Macrothelidae; genus Macrothele; species Macrothele yani. The sequence continues at coordinate 5,634,457 of CM076994.1, read as the reverse complement.
TGTAATCTGTATGTATAAAAGAAAGACATGACGCTCTTCCTTTGCAAATTCAAATAGGAATACCAATATAAATAAGAACTGAACGTGACACTGGAATTAATCGTAACTTTGACCGAACTATTTGGGGAAACGGGAATCGTTACTTCTAACCCAACTATGTTAAGGGAAACGGGAATTGCAGTAACAATTCCCGTTTCCCTTAACATAGTTGGGACCGGGAGCATATATACGTAGGGAGAATGGGCCTCAACGAACCACCTGATTAGGGGAAACGATATTCGGGGAAATGAGAAGACACCAAAATTTCATCGAAATCGAACTATTTTTACGCGAGTTATCGTGCGGACAGACGGACAAAGCTGGAGCATATACGCTTCTTCAACCTACCGTTGGAAAGCGTAAAAAAGCGATTAAAAAGGGGGAAGGGATTTTTGGTGGTTAGTAACAAAAGGATTTCCTGTTTCCGCAGGAAAAAAAACCCGCGTTCCCAGCTATCCGTTTATGTGAAGCATGTCTTCAACTTTGCGAAATGTCAAAATTCACAAGCCTGCAAAATACAGGCGATGACATTGTTGCTCTGTCAGGTAAAAAATAAAGGGAGTAGGGGGCTACACATCGGTTTGATGCACTGAAAAGATGCGTCAATCAACTCAGTAAAAATATTAATATGAACTCTTATCACCATAATGCATTAATAAATACCTAAATCCTTGCGAGTGCCCACAAAACGGTTGTTAAGGGGTCTCTTGAGACGATAAAGAAGAATTACTCTGACGGAGAAAAGAAAAAAATGTAATGCGTTTCAGTTTTTAGATACTTTATATCCAATAGTTGACACTAAATTAGGTGTTTTCCACAGACTGTCAAATTCAAATTGCACCGAGTACAGTTTTCGTATGCAAATGTTATTTCAAAAGTTGTAATATGAGGAGACAAAAACTTAACAAAAAAAAGAAGGAAGTTATTCCCATTAGAAACGAAACAACGGGCGACCTGATCAGTGAAACGGCAAAAATTCCAGACAACTATCTGTCTTTACCACAATAAAGACCTTTAAATGGTTGGTGGCATACACACACACACTTTTGGAAAAAGAATCACCAACACGGGACACAAGGTATTTTACTACTGCCGAGAACCAGTAAGAAACCCCCCAGGGAGCGGGTGTCACGAGATTAATAATGGAGAAAAAACTGCTCATGTGAGAATAAAGGTGCGAGATTTTCTACGAACGAATCGAAAGGGAATGGTTTACATTAATTACATACATTTTAGTTTTCCTCATAATTCTCATGGAAAGATGTGATGGATCTATCGCGTTTACTGCTGGTACATATGAACATTGCACCTATTCTGTCATTTTGCGACAGTTTATTTGCATATACTTTTTTCCCCCGCCAACTTTGAGATATTCTACGATTTTTTTTTTTTTTATTGGAGGTTTAACGACCACTGTGAGCAACTCAATGGGCTATAAGCAGTCGCCCGTCCCTAATTTATGGTCACTGTTTCCAGGGAAGGGAGAGAGCCAGTGCCGCAAGACAAACACAACATCCATGCCTCACCGGGATTCGAACCCGGACCCCGTTCGGACGAATGATCAGAGGCCATCGCTTAGACCACTGCGCCACCGGGGCGGCTATTCTACGATTTCAATGCATGCTGTTTCGCAAACGGAACGAACACTTTACGATGATTAAAAATGCGCAAATTTTCTCTTGAATTTTTTTCGAATTTTCCTCCAACAGGTTTTAACTCAACAGGGAATCACGATTTCAAAACATATTTTAAATAAAATTTCTCAGTTCTAATATTCAAATGTGTACAGAATCGGTTCCCTCGTACAACCGACATCAAAAATAATCAAGTGACAGTGAAAGATTGGCGGAGAAGCTTACTGAGAAAAAAACTTAGTAGATACTAAAACTCTTATCGGTCTGCTGATAAGAGTGTTATTATCATATAAGACTGCAAACAGTCACTTAAAAAGTCAAAATTTTACTTAATACATATGTATAAAATCACGTTCATGTGCAAATCTATTCATCGAAAATGTGAATTCAACTTCAATATTTTTGATTAGTACTTTTGCTTTTCACCAAAAGCACAAACACGCGCGATTGTTAGATCGAAACATAGATTACACCAGTCGTTAAGAACATCCAGGTATTCGCGGAAGTCTTTTTGATGCTACGCGTCTTTCCCGGAAGTAGTAACGCAAATCCCACATAAAAAAATTTCGAAGTAACGAAAATGGGTAACGGCGTCATTGTCAAAATCTTATTTTTGAATGCTATCCCATGAAGTGACGCAACAACAGTTATTTTCACTGTTACTCAACAATATTTTTATTAAACTATCGCCGAACATCAATTTCATCACGTTTTACACAAACCTAACAATATCTCATTGCAATCTGCGTAAATCACGAGAACTTGATGTTAAATGTGACAAAAGCCATTACAAAAATGCATTTTGATGCTGTAGTAGGTGAGTCACCAAAGTTGATTTTCTCAAATATCTCGGAAACGGTGCGTCATAACGAAAATTGGCTTCCACTGGACCCCCCCCTCCCCCTCCCGAGTTTACCTGCTATTGACGAGAGCTTTAAAATGATGTATAGAACGTATCGTAGATCAAAAAAGTTACATATCCCACTCACTAAAACACTTGCGATTCAGCTTTTTCTATCTTAGGTCGGATTTTAGCTTGCGCATGCGCAGATGGGCTTCCGTGGCTACATCACATTTCATCGGTGTCAGGGTCGTTTCATACGCTCGTCTAAATCTGAGTACTACTAATAATAGTAATAATACATATTGTTTTTGAAAAACTAATACTTACTGTTACTGACCCCACAGTTTAGCAAATATTTACTTTTGGGACTAACATATCTTCTTTCACTGGTTTTATTTACGACAATAACATCCATTAATCCACCTAACTAAGAAGCCCTCAAGGTAAGGAATTAGTAAATGTATTGTTTGCTTGGTATGATTTAATTTCACTTAGTATGTACAGGACTGTGGTTCGGTGTTGTCGTGAGTGCCGCGAATAAATGCAATGTATTTACGTAAATAAATGCATACTCTCAAAAATCTTGGCAAGCGAAAAATGCATAGCATAAATTATCTACAAAGAGTATATCAGCGTACCCTCTCAATTTTTTTTTTTTTTTGACAGACTATGGAATTAGTTTGCACTGGCTTTGTGGGCCGGTTGGTTGGCTACCTGTCCTTAAGAAGACGTGTTTCCTCAAAGGCTTGGGAACTTAGGTCACCCACCCACCCATCGCTTGCCGTTTCTTTCGCTTTATTTTCCTCTCCCTATTTATTTCTGTTTTTCACCTGAGTAGTAGACTGCATTCAGAACATTGTCACGAACCTTCGTCCCCTTCTTTTGACATACTAATGCTGTGCGTATCTTGTCCTTGATCTCTTTCCGGTGCTACAGCCAGAACTGCCGCAGGACGATGTCATTCGTTAAAACTACTGGCGGCATGTTTTCCCTATTTCTTTGTGAGTTTTTTTTTTTTTTTTTTCTTCTTCTTTTCTAGGGTGGAAACTTTCTCGTGCCTTCTTTTTCAATTTCTAACATGATTTGCGTTCCGAACAGCAGCTCACAAAGTGTGTGAAACCTTGGGTTTCAAAGCTGAAAGGGTTTTCTAAAGACGCCTGTAACTTTCAGTAATTTATTCATGACACCAACGTAGAAATAATGTCACTTTTCCTTTTTTTTTTTTTTTTTTTACCAGAGTGGGCACACCCCTCCTTTTCTTCCATTATTCAAGTAGAGAGGGGAATACAGCTGCAATAAGTTCCGTCACAAGCTGTGTTAAGTTATTCACAGATCTTCTCCGGTTTAAGGAACAAGTCACCTACGATAATTTAAGGACAATTCCAAGAAATAGGTCGAACTAAAAAATGATATGATAACATGTGTTAACCGTATTCACGTTAACACCGCAGAGAAACCGGCAGACAGTGATTGCCAACACATTAGGCTTTCCACAACGAAAAACACGCGCGCACACGCCAACTGCGCACATCAGTGAACGAAAAATTTGGTTCCTAAACAAATGACTTATTTCAAAGGAGCCCACTGTTCAATACACAGAAACAACAAAATTTGAAGAACTACTGGAATCAACACTTTGGGCGTCAATAATTAATTTATTAAGATTTATTTTCTTAGGAGATCGGATTTTCCTCATTGATCCCCTTCTGGCCAATGATGTTCATATACTAAAAGCACTATAACTCAAATTCATTTTTTGGGCTGTACTTCCGAATCAGAAGGCTTTCAAGTAGTTCCTGATTTCCCGTACCGTTCCGCTTTGTTTACATACAACCTGATCACAACCAACGTGAAAGACAGTAGTTCACGATAATATACGGAACTTTTTTTGTTGTTTTCATAAAAATGAATTTTATTGTAATGGAAATAATTATAGGCATTTAGTTTACAATGGAAAATAATAATACATTTATTTCCATATCACAGATTTATGCATCATAATTCCGATAAGTAAAATGCAACGCCCTTTTCACGAAATTAAAGTGTCTAACATTCATTTTTTTCCACTCAGCAGAACGAAGTACTTTAATGAACTGTTCAGTACAAATGGATCTAAATTTTGTTTTTTGCAAAATCGTCGGAACAAATAATTCATTAGGCTATCAGAACAAAAAGTTGGAAATAGCTTCGCTTAAAAAATACGCTAGCTCAGGATGAAAAAAAAAACCCGTAGTACTGTTGTTCGATAAATTTCCTTCATAAAATGTATTTACAAATAAAAATAGTCATTAAGGCGTCTGTTATAACGAAATTCTAAAGAAGAAACGCGTAAATTTTATCGAGAACTACTTTCTTTCACGTTGGGTGTGATCAGGTTACACGTAAACAAAGCAGAACGATACACGGAAGATCGGGAATTACTTGAACGCGTTCCGATTCGGAAGTGCAGGGGTCGCGGATGGCCTAGTGGTCAACGTTCGTGACTGCCACGAAGAAAACTCAGGTTCGATCCCAGGCAGGTACGAACGCTCGAACCACTAAAAATCCGCCGTGCGTCGGAAGAGCACGTTCAGCCGTCGGACCCCGGGTCCTGGCCAGCCGGTAATAAATACGGGCGTCTTCCTCCCCCTACTTACCTCGCTTCCGTGTCACTTTCCTATCGGGTACTCTAGCCCAAATCTTCTAGCTTCCTATTTCTAAGGATTGTTTAAGACTTAGGGTCAGATACTGCCTTCCTAAAATCCTCTACATATGATCTGATCTGATTAGGAAGTACAGTCATTTTTGTTGCCAGGGGGGCGCAGTGGTCTAAGCTCTGGCTTCTGATCATTTGTCCGAGATGGGTACGGATTCGAATCCCGGTGGGCACAGATGTTTTTGTCTTACGGCATTGTTTCTCTCCCTTGCCTGAAACCAATGGCCCTAATAGCTAATCGAGTTGCTCAGTGTAGTCATTAAACCTCCAAACACACAAAAGTTCATCTTGATCATTCGTTATTCTCTCAGTTTCCTGTTATTACATTAACAGCATGGAAACGGAGCATGAACCCACAAGACAAAAATAAAAGCTGAACAGAGCAGTCTTGTATTCACACTTCCCAGAAACGTGACTGTGTTGTGGAGCCATATTTAAGAACGTGGGCACAGCTGCTAGTGACGACGGGCCGCGGGTGGTCTAGTGGGCAACATTCATGACTGCCACGGAAAGGACCTCAGGTTCGATCCCAGGCAGGTACGAACGCTCGATCCACTAAATATAGGCCGTGCTTCGGATGGGCACGTTAAGCCGTCGGACCCCAAGTACTGGCCCCCCGGTAATAAATAAGGGCGTCTTCCTCCCCCTTTCTACTTCGCTTCCGTGTCACTTTCCTATCGGGCGCTCTAGCCCAAATCTCCTAGTTTCCTATTTCTAAGGGTTGTTTAAGACCTGGGGTCAGACACTCCCTTCCTAAAATCCTCTACATATGATCATTTGCTAGTGACGACACGTGGCTTTTTCGATTGTGTTACCAGAATTCTGTAATAGTTAGTATTAATGCATGATAATAAACTGCTATCAAAATGATGCCATATTATTATGTTAAGAATTATTTTAATGACTAAAGCTGAGAGTTTCTTTCGTCTGCATGATTCTTTCTTTACGTACCTTCTCTCGCAAGGCTTTTTTCCTTGGCATTTTAAAGCACAAATCACATTATTATTTTCATAAACTTTGTCTCTAGAAAGGTATAAAAATAAACACAACCACACAACAACATTCACTCACGACATTAATATTCGAAGCGTTTGACGCAGGTGAAGCACTACCATTCCTTCTTGTTGTTGCAAACACAGCTTGAAGACAGAAATAAATAAAACAACATCCCTTTAAATAATAATACAACAGCTATTCACATACAATAGGTAGCTTGTAAAACGAACGCGATACCAGCACTGAAATCAAAAGGAAAAAATATATTCACAACCTAAAAGACGCCGTGTAGCCAAATCCTGAAATGGTGACAGCTAGTCTTCTGGGTGGGTAAGACGATCTGAGCTCGTGTATTATCTTCGGCTTTGCGCGCAAGCGCAGTCGAAAGAACTCGCTAAGATTCGTAACCACTATCACAAGTGGCTCCACCATCTGCTCATTCATAAGTCAGACCACCGTCGCGATATCTTCCGAAAGTCAATAGGAACTTGGAACTCTTATCTCAATTGCTGCATAAAAAATAACCATATCTTATATAATAATACTCTCTATAAGCAAGTGAACGGTATTCCAATGGGAACTTCAACGTCCACGAATATCGCTAATCTATTCCTGTTCTTTAAGGAATATAAATTCATTAAAAATCACCCCACCTGCTCAGATAACTACCTTTACACTTTTAGATATATTGATGATCTGCTGTGTATCAATAATTCAGAAGTTATAGAGAGTGATTTTGATAATATCTATCCTAGCTCTCTTAACTTATGTAAAACCAACCACAGTAATCAGGAACTTGAGTTCCTAGACTTAAGCATTAAGCTCAACAGAGGTAACCCATCTATTAGCCTCTTTGATAAAAGAGTTAATTTTCCTTTCAAAGTAATTAAATATCTACACTGGAATAATAACATTTCAACCAAAGTAATTGAGAATGTACTAATTTCTCAGGTCCTAAGAATTTCAAGAATTTGCAGCAACAATTTGGACTTCAATTACCACATTAATATACTATTAGAAAGTTTTCTAGAGAACGAAATTCCTTCTTCTTTCATCAAAAGAACTTTAAGAAAAATTATTCTGAATAATAGAGTAAGGTTGGCAGATCTGCTTTAATTTTCTACACAGTTAATAATATGATTCTGACCAATCAAAGCCGTAAGGAAGTTGGCTAGAGGATGCCTATTAACTACCTAAAGGAACCTTAGTGCTATGGATATGACGGTCCTATTAAAACAAAAAATTAAATAACATAAACAAAATCACAAAAAAAACTTAAAAATCTGTTTATAAAAGAAAATAAAAACAAATAAAAAATAAAACTAGTTATTCATCACTAGGATAGCTATACTAAAAATAGTAAAACCAACATTAAAATTAATAAGATTCTGATTAATCTATAGAAGCTCACTAAGGTGATTTAATACATGCAAAGATTATTAAATAAACTGCTCGTGTATTTTATAATATTTCTCATGTATTCTGGAGAGTTAATTCTGCTCTTTCTGATCATTCAGATCCACAGTCTTAAGTTTATATATTTTTTCACTGGTTAAAATCTCCGCGCGTTGGTTTCTTGCTGTATGAGGAGGCCATCAGCCCCACCCTCACTGCCCCCTAGCGTCTAGGGAGTGGCGGAAGAGGTCAGCCATGTTCTTCTCTTGTGAGGAGAAAAGTTTTTGTCACACAAGAGGTAAGCTCTCTTCCTTGTTTTTGGGTTCTAGGTTTTATAAGTTCAATGTTTGTACTTCATGTACCCTTTCCTCTGTCGTTTTTTAGCTTTTCAGCTTTTAAGCATTGGTTTGTCTGTTAACATTTTTGCGGGTTTTAACTCTTACTTTTCTTTGTAACTTTGAGCGTCTTTTGGGGTACCTAGGAACAGAAGATGGCTAAGCTTGTTCCTTTTCTATGCGCTGTCTATGCGCTGTTTTTTCAAAGTAGTTAAGTTCTTAATAACTAATTAATTATGCACTTAAAGCACTGCTGAAATACTTTGTACATATTGCAACTAACTGTTTAAGGTATATAACTTTCACAAAGTTTTCTTTAGTTAATTATTATCTTTAACTTATTCTCGTTTTCGTGCTGTCATAAGTTGTAGAGTAGGGGGTTTTTTAGACTCAAGTTTTCTTTCAAAAATCTGTTCGTTATAAATTAACATTTCCTTTTTTAATTGCAATGTAAAATTTGGATTTCTTTTGCATTGTTTTTCAGGTTTAAATTCTCTCTCAAACGAACTTGGAATTTCGTTATAGCTGAAAATCATTTCTAATTATTATGTCACTCTCACAGCTTGAGTTCTCTTTAATCTTCTTCTCTCTGTTTAATAGTAACAGATGAAGAGCATGGGTCGGGCCATGAAGGTTAATGGATGCAAGCGAAATTGTTAACTAGTGCTAGGTCATGCTACTCTACGGAGGACATGACTTATATATATATTTTTTAAACTATTTTAGGTGGGAATGTTACTTGCATCTATGGCCTTGCAGAAACCCATTTCCAACTAGGTCTTTGTGGAAGTGAGAAAATGCAGAGTTTTTGCTGGTCCTTGATAAAGCCAAGGCTCAGTATTCTCGACACCTTCTACATTCAGTTGTTTTATTTTATTTTTTATCTTTTCTCCTTTTACTCGCACAGGTAGATACATAACCTTTTCTATGTTGTACTAGGTGTGAGTCAAAATTATATATGTATTTTTTTGCTTAGGTATCTTCTTTATAGAATGTGAATTCTGAATTTTCAAAACTGCTGCGTTGCGCGTTTTGATTTTCAGGTTATTTTGCACCCTTCGTTTTAAATTCTAAAATTTTTTCCTTAGTCTTCAGTTTTGCTCTTAAGTATATATATATATATATATATATATATATATATTTAAGTTGTAGAGTCATTTTGGAGGGAGTGAGACAAGGTGACACCATATCTCCGAAGCTCTTTAATGCCACATTGGAAAATGTCTTTCAATCACTGAACTGGGAAAACAAAGGGATAAAGATTAATGGAGATTATCTAACCCACCTTCGTTTTGCTGATGACGTAGTCATTTTTGCAACTACCCCATCAGAGCTGCAGAGTATGATCCAGGAACTTGCTGACAAGAGTAAAGAAGTGGGATTAAAAATGAACTTTCAGAAGACAAAAGTGATGTTCAATGCTTTTACAAGAAATGAAGATTTATCGATTGATGGAGAAAAACTGGAGATAACAGATACGTATGTTTATCTTGGACAGCAGATATCAAGTGAGGGTCACATTGATGAAGAAATTAATCGGCGTACAAAACTTGCCTGGAGAGCTTTTGGAAGAAACAGCATAATTTTCAAGAGCAATATGCCATTATGTCTTAAAAGAAAAGTGTTTGATCAATGCATCCTTCCAGTGCTTACGTATGGTGCAGAGACGTGGACCTTAACTAAAAGAGACATACAAAGGCTGCAGACAACTCAAAGAAGCATGGAGAGGTGCATGCTTGGTATAACCAGGAGAGATAAGAAGAGGAACTCGTGGATCCGAAAAATGACGAGAGTGGAAGACATCATGATCAGGGTTAAATCCCTGAAATGGCAATGGGCTGGACATACTGCCAGAAGGACAGACCATAGATGGACAGCCGAAATTTTAGATTGGATTCCAAGGGACAGGAAAAGACCCAGAAAAAGACCACATGGGAGATGGGTGGATGAAATTCGTAAATATGCGGGAGTGACATGGAGGAGACTGGCACAAGACAGACCGTTGTGGAGGAAACTTGGGGAGACCTTCGTCCAGCAGTGGATTGATAATGGTTGACAATGATGATGATGATGATATATATATATATTTAACACTGTTCTAATGGCAACAGTGTATTTTATATATATATATGTATTTTATATATATATATTTAACACTAGCACGCTTCACCTCTCACAACTGCAAAATGCCTGTGCACGTGGATTCAAAGAAAACTAATACCAGCAGCAATAACACGGCCTGTACATTAATATTTTGCAACATCTAAGTGCACACAAGCTACTGCAGGCATGATTTAACCAATCAAAATCTTTAACACCGCTGGGAAAGCATTTTATTTTCACAAAACTGGTGAGGATCACAGAATTTTCGTCTCATGCGAGAGGGAACGGAAATTACGACTGCTAAAACCAGCAAATTTGGCCTTTTTATTCGTTACACTATTCTGACTTTGACAGGTCTTTAAAATTTGAAAATATTCTACACATCCCTTGGGGCTCTCATAAAACATGAACTCCTTACTTTAACGGTTCTTCGCCCGAGATCAAACTAAAATGGTTAAGCATTTGTTCCAAAATACGCAATTCTTCTGCACACGTTAAAAAGGCCAATCAAAGTACAGACACGTGGCGCATTACATTGATGTTGCACGAACAGCACAAGATCCATCGCAGTGACAATTTGTGATATGAAATCAACGATATTCAGCTGCACTGAAGGCCGGTATGCTGCTGTAATACGCTCATGAAGGTGTCTACACATTTATGAATAACCCTTACAAAAGATTTGTGCCAGCTTAAAACACGCAGCTATACCCAAATCTACAGTTATTTTTATTCCCTGCAGTGTATGTGAGATTTGAAATCAGCTTATAATGCAATTAATGTCCCACAGTTTCCCGGGCCGATTCTTTTGCTATTGGATTGAGAGCTAGCTATTCATTTACTCCGCACTTCTGCACAATATGTGCGGAGTACATGAATAGTGTCGCCCGATTTCTAATGTCGTCCTGCACTTTATTTCCTCTAAAAGATTAGTGCACGTACAATTCGTCCACGTTTGATATTCTGGTGTTATTTCCCTGAAAAAGGTTGAGCAACCAGTAAGGATGAAGTTTGGCAAAAAAAAAAAAAAAAAAAAAAAACTAGTGGCTCTTGTGCCTACTGTACTACATTACCTACGAAAGTTTCGCTGATCCCGTAATGCAGAACTGAACAAAAAATATACCCATGTGAGTGGCTGCTGTAACACTTTATTTCGGAAAATAATTTCCAAAGTTGCATTAACAACTGCCAGCAATGCTGATGTATCGATGAATTAATGCCAAGGAGACTGCTTGCTGGAAAGGGGAGGTGCAATTAATCTGTGAGAACCGTGACAGAAATGCCAAGAAAGACTACTTGCTGGAAAGGGAAGGTCAAACTAATCTGTGATAATCGTGTGACAGAACTGACAACCTGATTCAAACTGATCAAATACTAGAAAAAGTTCAGTATGAGCAATTGCCCACATTTCAAATCGTGGCTGCCATATTAACTCCTAGAACTAAAGTCCACGACGGCAGATCAATAAACAAAAGCCTGAAGTCGAGAAGCGGACCTCAAAAACCAACAACATACAGTGTGGACCTATCACCTCCGGATTTTTACTTATTTGTTATATCAAACGCACCGACTCGCCATTTTTGTGAAAGGGACTCCACTAAGACAACTACAAAGGAAGGATTCAGATGCTCATAGCATCTGCGCTTTAATTATCTTTCCGTTATCATTTACCAAGCAGGAAGGACTTCTTTTTTTTTTTTTTTTTTTTTTTGATTGGAGGTTTAACGACCACCGTGAGCAACTCAATGGGCTATAAGCAGTCGCCCGTCCCTAATTTAGAGTCACTGGTTCCAGGGAAGGGAGAGAGCCAGTGCCGTAAGACAAACACAACATCCATGCCTGACCGGGATTCGAACCCGGACCCCTTACGGACGAATGATCAGAGGCCAACGCCTTAGACCACTGCGCCACCGGGGCGGCAGGAAGGACTTCAGCTCTCACCAATCCAGCAAGTAAACCGGTAAAGATCATAACGAGATGAAGAACTGAGAATAGCAATTTAGATCCAATTTGGTCTCTGTTCAAAACAAGAAAGATATAACATTATAGAGCACCTTATATAAAGAGAAAAATTCGAACTACTTTTGGGGGAGAAGGGAGAACCTCTGGTGTATATTACATATCAATGAAAATTTTTTAGCATTCTCAGAAGAAAAAATCAAAAAATTATAAAGCGCTCTATAAGCACAGGCACTACGGTAGGAAAAACACCCCGAACGCACGAAAATCTGAAAAAAGAGGGCCCTGACATACACATTCGCACAGAAGAAATCAATGATTTCCAATCTTTATATCAAACGATTTCCCCACCAAAGTTCCTTTGCTGTCGTTATTTTTTTTTTCTCTCACATATTTTGAAGCAGTGAGGCATTTCAATGTAACGTGCGAAAATAAAGAAATTATCCTGAAACATCCCTAACTAACGATCAACTGAAAACTCTCCATCCAAATCGAAGCTTTTGAAAAGGCTTACACGGCGTGTCTAGAAGGCTAATTACAATGCAGCGAAAACGTTGCAAAATGGCGACCACCGACCGCCACATTCTGAGATTTGGCGTGTTGCCAAGACAACCTGCAGAAGAAAAAGAAAAGTAAGAGGAAACTCGTCTGCCGAAAGTGCGCCGAAAACATCCATCCTTCCAGAGAAGCAGTGGTTGTAGCTCCGGTGATGGAAGTTTCTCTTTGGCCAGCTGATCCCGCGTTAATACAAAGCAGTATGACCGAATCCTTTTATGCGCTCTTTTTGTTCTCGTTCTGTAATAAACATGCTTTCAGACATGCTTCCAAATGTGTTAAATGCAGACGTTCCTAGCTTTTGTGTTTGCCTCCTAACCCATCAGCGCTCGTTGAAGTGGCACGCTCTGATCATTAAAGCTCGGATGCGCGAATGTGTGCCAATCGCGTTATGTAGTCGAACAGCAACACCGATACCTCTGTTTCCTTGCGGAACTACCATGAGGATCACCAGCCTGAGGTAGCTGGAAATGCCAAATCACTGTAGGTAACTTTTATTTTTTTTATTTATTAATATTAACTAACAGGCGGGAAGATTACGACGTCCACATTGTTCCCTAATCAAGGTTTATTACAAGCTTCTCTTCACATTAAATTATATAGAACACATCAACACATGATGCAAGAAAGTGTATCCTAATTGGTTTTAAGGCGTCAATGTAGCCTTTTCCAAAACAAAAAGTATGCACCACGGCTTGATAGGCAACCCGACAATCTCCTACCCTAACCGGGGCTTTATGCGACCCCCTTTTAACTTTCTCTCCTGCTTTTCAGAAACCGGAAGAAATTTGATCGACCACTACTGTTATTAGTTGTTATGATACTCTCCACGCGCAATGTTTTTTAGGAACATCTAGAAATTTGCTGAAACTAAGTTTTAAACCTCCTCCTACTTTTGCACCTGAAGATTGCTTTTCTTTTAAAAATAATAAATATATATGCATATAATGGTCTTCGCTAAACAATACATAGTGTTCTTCTTTCTCACAACTACAAGCAGAGGCCGCGCTGCTGATCGCATACTTCGCAATTTGAGAAAAAAAAAATCGTTTTGGAGATGGAAAAAAGTTTTGGCGAAAATATTGGCGGTTACCTTTTTTAATTACGTCCAAGTAAAAACAATCTTTTTCAAAGATCATTTTTGCTCGGACGTCATGTCAAATTTTGCTTCGGCAATGCTAAGGATATTTTAAAAATTAATGTAGAATCTTTTAAATGCCGATATATTTGTGGATTTCTTATCTTTTGATGTGAACCATCAACCAATATTGCACGACTTATATGAACACAGTTATTAGCTGAAAAGTTTATGAGGAATGAAGTACAAGTTTTCGACAACATCTGTATTTTTTTAATTTACACTGGCCCTTTTAGAACCAAGCCACAGAATAAATGTAATACCCAATTTTAGCAATTATTTTAAAATTTATCCTGTCAATAATTATTTGTTCAGAATTTTTTTATAGGTAGTGATAAATTCGAAATTGAAAATAAGGGTCTATATAAGGGTGTACGAGAATTATTGGACACATTACAAAATTATATAAAACAAAACATTAAACAGATAGAAAGAAACTGACTGTACAAACTTACAATGTAACTACACAAGTTAATAAACTTGGTTGCTCGTAGTACGTCCAAGCGATACTCGATTTCATGCCATGTATTGGCAAGCATCTGAGGAGTTATGGAATTAATAGCAGCTGTGATACGTTGCTTCAGTTCCTGCAAATCAGTAAAAGGCGTCTGATAGACACGATCCTTCACATAACCCCACATGAAATGATCCAATGGAGTTAGATCTGGAGAGCGAGGAGGCCACGGAATGGGACCACCACGCCCAATCCATCTGTTGGAGAAATTCTCATTTAGGCACTTACGTACACATGTTGATCAATGCGGAGGCTCGCCGTCTTGTTTTAAAAAGACGTTGTCATATCTTTTGATCAGGGGTATAGCGAAATTTTCTAGCATATTCAAGTAAATGTCACCATTTATGGTTTTTTCGCAGAAGAAGAAAGCGCCGATCACTTCTCTTTTTGATAGGGCGCACCACACATTAACTTTTGGAGAAACATGTTCCAGTTCAATAGCAGCATGAGGCGGTTCACTGCCCCATATCCTACAGTTGTGACGATTCACAATACCTGATACATGAATGTGGATTCATCACTAAAAATTACAGTACTGAGAAAGTTTTCGTCGTTTTCCACTCGATTCAGCATATCCACAGCGAAATCGTATCGCAGAGTGTGATCATTTACATGCATCTTTTGCACTGTTTGAATTTTATAAGCATGAAACTCTAATTTCTTGTGCAAGATATGGTGAACTGTCGATTTCGGAATACACAGTTCTCTGCTTGCTTTACGAACGGATTTCCTGGGGTTTCGTCGGAAACTTTTATTAACTTGGTCAACCGTTTCACCGCTGACTGTAGGCGTACGGCTCCTCCACGATGTTCCACATTGCCAGTTTCTTTAAACTGTTTCATCCACTGTTTAATTAAATTCGTTGACAGAGGGTTACAACCATACTCTAAACGGTACCGTCTTTTAACTTTAATGACAGACTTTAATTCCGCAAGCCATAACACACACATCGCCTTCCGCTGAACGGATGACATGACTACTGATTGCGCATTTCTCATAATTTCCTCATCAGGCCACACCTAGCGCCATCTATCGGATTCTGGGAATAACAATTCTGCAAAACAAAAATAAAGAAACCGTGTTAGTAATACGTGACATAGAAAAACAGACAATGCTCATAGTTGTTTTGGTACATAATTTTGTAGTGTGTCCAATAATTCTCGGACACCCTGTATATCTTTCTGCTACGATTCTGGGTCTATAACACAATGTTTTGCTGCTTAATTGTAAAGAATCTATAATCTATTGTTTTTGTACTATTATAAAACTTTTTTTTATAGTTTTTATATTTCCAATGGAAAGCGGGGAAAAAAAATTGGCGACTTCAGATTACGTTTTGCCAAAAAAATTGGATTTGGCGAAAACTTTAAAAAAGCCAAAGCAACCGCTGATTATAACTGATTATCAAGGGTATTTTTTAAATTTAAATTCTAACATGCACAACCTGAATTTTTCTTTTATCAGCTAAAGTCATACACTGTAAAAAAAGTCCTGAAATTCACGAGCCATATATTCGCGATTCAAACTTTTGCGTAAAATGACGGGGGAGGTGGGGGGGGGGTGAATTTTACGGATTTTTCGTACGCCCGAAAAATTCTAAATTTTAAGAAACATTTCCGCAATTTTTTTCATATATTAACTGAAAAATTCTCACTTTTACTGTATCCATACGAAGAAAAATTTCTAGTAATAGGAGCGATTGGTGGAAATACTGACATAGAAACTATTAAATTTCAATCATCTGTCGGAGAACCTGATCTTACAGATATGTAGCGAAATCGGATATTGTGGATAGCATATCGCATGATATTTAGGATATTGCGACAACGGATATTCTTTCTCCTCTTCCCCCATTTGGTACAAGAGCTATTATATACACTGGCGTGCAAAAATTAAGGACGAGACGGTTTTTCGAATGTAACGTCGTGCAGAAGTGCTCCACATCGACTCAAATCATACCATAAGATCCCCAAGATGTAAGAATATGGGACAAGTGAACAAAACCGTCCAAACAAGGAATCCGAAGGATAAAAAACCACTTTATTGAAAAGGTAGCTTCGAGCACAACTGGACAGAAGACAGAAACGCCCATGTGACAGGCGGCTGCCAAGAAAAATCCAGTCTTTAGCAGAGGATATGATCCCCCCTGACTGCGTTGGAGTATTTACAACGCCTGTCCATGCTGAGGACGAGGTTGTCAAGGAATGTTGAGGCATCGCGGCCCATTCCTCTTGTAGCGCCAATCGCAGCTGCGGAATCGTTGCTGGTGGCGTGCTGCCAAGCGTCTTCCGAGAAGGTCCCACACGTGTTCGATTGGATTTAGGTCCGGGGACCTTGCGGGCCGATCCATGCGTTGAATATCTTCACTCTCCAACAGCTCTGCAACAGCCACTGTACGATGAGGTGTAACGTTGTCGTCCATGAAGGGGAACTCAGGACCCACAGCACCTCTAAACAGACGCAGGTGAGGCAGGAGAACCTCGGTACAATAGCGGACACCAGTGACTGAACCTCCTTGGAAGATGTGGAGGTCAGTATGGCTACCACGCATGATACCGCCCCAAATGAGAACTCCGCCACCTCCAAACCGGTCTCTTTCGATGATGTTGGAGGTGTGATTGCGTGTACCCTGCTCTCTCCAGATGTGTATACGTCCAGAATCACACGTCAGACTAAATCGGCTATCATCCGTAAAGAGAACTCGACCCCATTGCTGATGTGTCTAGTTCTTGTGTTCCTGGCACCACAGAAACCGTCGTCTCCGATGAGCAGGCGTTAATGACACACACCGTACTGGTCGTCGTGCAAATAGACCACCTTTGTGCAGCCTCCTGGCTACGGCAAAACGCGATAACGGACGTCCAGTTGTCTGTTACATGTGCCTTTCGATTTCTCCCGCTGTCTGCCGTCTGTCTCTTCTCGTCTGTAGGACAATATAGCGGTCGTCCGCCGCTGTGGTTGCTCGTGGACGACAACTGCTAAACTCTCGGACAGCTGTTCCTGTCGTTTGAAATGCTCTCCAAGCTCATGAAACGATGCTGTGGGCGATCCCGAACTCCTCGGCCACACTACTCACACTTCGACCTTCTTCCAACTTCCCAATGACGCGACCTCGGGTAAAGTCATCCAGATGTCGTCTACTGGATTGCCTGTTGGTCATACCACACGGTGGCAGCAACTCGACGTCGATCAAACCGATGTACACCGTGCAATAGCTTTCACCGAATTGCTGGGCATACACCGCCCGTGTGCTTTACACCCCCCTTACGTCATGCTGCATATATGCGCATGTCCTACGGTACCGGACCCTTATCTCCTGAGTGGTCTTTCGGTCCGTTCTGCCAGCTCGTTCCGCTGTTATGCTAATTTCTCCTCTTCGTCCTTAACTTTTGCACACCAGTGTATATTGTGTTACCGTAAGAAACTGAGTACTTATATTATTGCACTGGTGATTGTATGATTTCTATGTATCGGTTTGTGGACCCCGACAAAAGCTATCAAGAATAAATTTTATATCTAGGAGTTTCAAGAAATCATACTATGAAGGTACACTTTACCTTTTCTTAAACATAATTGAGTCACTGTTAGTTCAAAAAGATCTCGAGCTCCAAAAGATTCTGTTACTTCGAAAAATCACGAAGAATGAAAATATATATATATATATATATATATATATATATATATATATATATATATATATATATATATATATATATATATACTTAAGAGCAAAACTGAAGACTAAGGAAAAAATTTTAGAATTTAAAACGAAGGGTGCAAAATAACCTGAAAATCAAAACGCGCAACGCAGCAGTTTTGAAAATTCAGAATTCACATTCTATAAAGAAGATACCTAAGCAAAAAAATACATATATAATTTTGACTCACACCTAGTACAACATAGAAAAGGTTATGTATCTACCTGTGTGAGTAAAAGGAGAAAAGATAAAAAATAAAATAAAACAACTGAATGTAGAAGGTGTCGAGAATACTGAGCCTTGGCTTTATCAAGGACCAGCAAAAACTCTGCATTTTCTCACTTCCACAAAGACCTAGTTGGAAATGGGTTTCTGCAAGGCCATAGATGCAAGTAACATTCCCACCTAAAATAGTTTAAAAAATATATATATAAGTCATGTCCTCCGTAGAGTAGCATGACCTAGCACTAGTTAACAATTTCGCTTGCATCCATTAACCTTCACGGCCCGACCCATGCTCTTCATCTGTTACTATTAAACAGAGAGAAGAAGATTAAAGAGAACTCAAGCTGTGAGAGTGACATAATAATTAGAAATGATTTTCAGCTATAACGAAATTCCAAGTTCGTTTGAGAGAGAATTTAAACCTGAAAAACAATGCAAAAGAAATCCAAATTTTACATTGCAATTAAAAAAGGAAATGTTAATTTATAACGAACAGATTTTTGAAAGAAAACTTGAGTCTAAAACCCCCTACTCTACAACTTATGACAGCACGAAAACGAGAATAAGTTAAAGATAATAATTAACTAAAGAAAACTTTGTGAAAGTTATATACCTTAAACAGTTAGTTGCAATATGTACAAAGTATTTCAGCAGTGCTTTAAGTGCATAATTAATTAGTTATTAAGAACTTAACTACTTTGAAAAAACAGCGCATAGACAGCGCATAGAAAAGGAACGAGCTTAGCCATCTTCTGTTCCTAGGTACCCCAAAAGGCGCTCAAAGTTACAAAGAAAAGTAAGAGTTAAAACCCGCAAAAATGTTAACAGACAAACCAATGCTTAAAAGCTGAAAAGCTAAAAAACGACAGAGGAAAGGGTACATGAAGTACAAACATTGAACTTATAAAACCTAGAACCCAAAAACAAGGAAGAGAGCTTACCTCTTGTGTGACAAAAACTTTTCTCCTCACAAGAGAAGAACATGGCTGACCTCTTCCGCCACTCCTAGACGCTGGGGGGCAGTGAGGGTGGGGCTGATGGCCTCCTCATACAGCAAGAAACCAACGCGCGGAGATTTTAACCAGAGAAAAAAATATATATAAACTTAAGACTGTGGATCTGAATGATCAGAAAGAGCAGAATTAACTCTCCAGAATACATGAGAAATATTATAAAATACACGAGCAGTTTATTTAATAATCTTTGCATGTATTAAATCACCTTAGTGAGCTTCTATAGATTAATCAGAATCTTATTAATTTTAATGTTGGTTTTACTATTTTTAGTATAGCTATCCTAGTGATGAATAACTAGTTTTCTTTTTTTATTTGTTTTTATTTTCTTTTATAAACAGATTTTTAAGCTTTTTTGTGATTTTGTTTATATTATTTAATTTTTTGTTTTAATAGGACCGTCATATCCATAGCACTAAGGTTCCTTTAGGTAGTTAATAGGCATCCTCTAGCCAACTTCCTTACGGCTTTGATTGGTCAGAATCATATTATTAACTGTGTAGAAAATTAAAGCAGATCTGCCAACCTTACTCTATTATTCAGAATAATTTTTCTTAAAGTTCTTTTGATGAAAGAAGAAGGAATTTCGTTCTCTAGAAAACTTTCTAATAGTATATTAATGTGGTAATTGAAGTCCAAATTGTTGCTGCAAATTCTTGAAATTCTTAGGACCTGAGAAATTAGTACATTCTCAATTACTTTGGTTGAAATGTTATTATTCCAGTGTAGATATTTAATTACTTTGAAAGGAAAATTAACTCTTTTATCAAAGAGGCTAATAGATGGGTTACCTCTGTTGAGCTTAATGCTTAAGTCTAGGAACTCAAGTTCCTGATTACTGTGGTTGGTTTTACATAAGTTAAGAGAGATTCATTAAAAATCACCCCACCTGCTCAGATAACTACCTTTACACTTTTAGATATATTGATGATCTGCTGTGTATCAATAATTCAGAAGTTATAGAGAGTGATTTTGATAATATCTATCCTAGCTCTCTTAACTTATGTAAAACCAACCACAGTAATGAGGAACTTGAGTTCCTAGACTTAAGCATTAAGCTCAACAGAGGTAACCCATCTATTAGCCTCTTTGATAAAAGAGTTAATTTTCCTTTCAAAGTAATTAAATATCTACACTGGAATAATAACATTTCAACCAAAGTAATTGAGAATGTACTAATTTCTCAGGTCCTAAGAATTTCAAGAATTTGCAGCAACAATTTGGACTTCAATTACCACATTAATATACTATTAGAAAGTTTTCTAGAGAACGAAATTCCTTCTTCTTTCATCAAAAGAACTTTAAGAAAAATTATTCTGAATAATAGAGTAAGGTTGGCAGATCTGCTTTAATTTTCTACACAGTTAATAATATGATTCTGACCAATCAAAGCCGTAAGGAAGTTGGCTAGAGGATGCCTATTAACTACCTAAAGGAACCTTAGTGCTATGGATATGATGGTCCTATTAAAACAAAAAATTAAATAATATAAACAAAATCACAAAAAAAGCTTAAAAATCTGTTTATAAAATAAAATAAAAACAAATAAAAAAAGAAAACTAGTTATTCATCACTAGGATAGCTATACTAAAAATAGTAAAACCAACATTAAAATTAATAAGATTCTGATTAATCTATAGAAGCTCACTAAGGTGATTTAATACATGCAAAGATTATTAAATAAACTGCTCGTGTATTTTATAATATTTCTCATGTATTCTGGAGAGTTAATTCTGCTCTTTCTGATCATTCAGATCCACAGTCTTAAGTTTATATATATTTTTTTCTCTGGTTAAAATCTCCGCGCGTTGGTTTCTTGCTGCATGAGGAGGCCATCAGCCCCACCCTCACTGCCCCCAGCGTCTAGGGAGTGGCGGAAGAGGTCAGCCATGTTCTTCTCTTGTGAGGAGAAAAGTTTTTGTCACACAAGAGGTAAGCTCTCTTCCTTGTTTTTGGGTTCTAGGTTTTATAAGTTCAATGTTTGTACTTCATGTACCCTTTCCTCTGTCGTTTTTTAGCTTTTCAGCTTTTAAGCATTGGTTTGTCTGTTAACATTTTTGCGGGTTTTAACTCTTACTTTTCTTTGTAACTTTGAGCGCCTTTTGGGGTACCTAGGAACAGAAGATGGCTAAGCTCGTTCCTTTTCTATGCGCTGTCTATGCGCTGTTTTTTCAAAGTAGTTAAGTTCTTAATAACTAATTAATTATGCACTTAAAGCACTGCTGAAATACTTTGTACATATTGCAACTAACTGTTTAAGGTATATAACTTTCACAAAGTTTTCTTTAGTTAATTATTATCTTTAACTTATTCTCGTTTTCGTGCTGTCATAAGTTGTAGAGTAGGGGTTTTAGACTCAAGTTTTCTTTCAAAAATCTGTTCGTTATAAATTAACATTTCCTTTTTTAATTGCAATGTAAAATTTGGATTTCTTTGCATTGTTTTTCAGGTTTAAATTCTCTCTCAAACGAACTTGGAATTTCGTTATAGCTGAAAATCATTTCTAATTATTATGTCACTCTCACAGCTTGAGTTCTCTTTAATCTTCTTCTCTCTGTTTAATAGTAACAGATGAAGAGCATGGGTCGGGCCATGAAGGTTAATGGATGCAAGCGAAATTGTTAACTAGTGCTAGGTCATGCTACTCTACGGAGGACATGACTTATATATATATTTTTTAAACTATTTTAGGTGGGAATGTTACTTGCATCTATGGCCTTGCAGAAACCCATTTCCAACTAGGTCTTTGTGGAAGTGAGAAAATGCAGAGTTTTTGCTGGTCCTTGATAAAGCCAAGGCTCAGTATTCTCGACACCTTCTACATTCAGTTGTTTTATTTTATTTTTATCTTTTCTCCTTTTACTCACACAGGTAGATACATAACCTTTTCTATGTTGAACTAGGTGTGAGTCAAAATTATATATGTATTTTTTGCTTAGGTATCTTCTTTATAGAATAATATATATATATATATATATATATATATATATATATATATATATATATATATATATATTCTAGAAAGATACCTAAGCAAAAAAAAACACATATATAATTTTGACTCACACCTAGTACAACATAGAAAAGGTTATGTATCTACCTGTGTGAGTAAAAGGAGAAAAGAAAAAAAAAAAAAAAAAAAAAAAAAAACAACTGAATGTAGAAGGTGTCGAGAATACTGAGCCTTGGCTTTATCAAGGACCAGCAAAAACTCTGCATTTTCTCACTTCCACAAAGACCTAGTTGGAAATGGGTTTCTGCAAGGCCATAGATGCAAGTAAAATTCCCACCTAAAATAGTTTAAAAATTATATATATAAGTCATGTCCTCCGTAGAGTAGCATGACCTAGCACTAGTTAACAATTTCGCTTGCATCCATTAACCTTCATGGCCCGACCCATACTCTTCATCTGTTACTATTAAACAGAGAGAAGAAGATTAAAGAGAACTCAAGCTGTGAGAGTGACATAATAATTAGAAATGATTTTCAGCCATAACGAAACTCCAAGTTCGTTTGAGAGAGAATTTAAACCTGAAAAACAAATTTTACATTGCAATTAAAAAAGGAAATGTTAATTTATAACGAACAGATTTTTGAAAGAAAACTTGAGTCTAAAACCCCCTACTCTACAACTTATGACAGCACGAAAACGAGAATAAATTAAAGATAATAATTAACTAAAGAAAACTTTGTGAAAGTTATATACCTTAAACAGTTAGTTGCAATATGTACAAAGTATTTCAGCAGTGCTTTAAGTGCATAATTAATTAGTTATTAAGAACTTAACTACTTTGAAAAAAACAGCGCATAGACAGCGCAAAGAAAAGGAACAAGCTTAGCCATCTTCTGTTCCTAGGTACCACAAAAGACGCTCAAAGTTACAAAGAAAAGTAAGAGTTAAAACCCGCATAAATGTTAACAGACAAACCAATGCTTAAAAGCTGAAAAGCTAAAAAACGACAGAGAAAAGGTACATGAAGTACAAACATTGAACTTATAAAACCTAGAACCCAAAAACAAGGAAGAGAGCTTACCTCTTGAGTTACAAAAACTTTTCTCCTCACAAGAGGAGAACAGGTTGACCTCTTCCGCCACTCCCTAGATGCTGGGGGGCAGTGAGGGTGGGGCTGATGGCCTCCTCATACAGCAAGAAACCAATGCGCGGAGATTTTAACCAGAGAAAAAATATATAAACTTAAGACTGTGGATCTGTATGATCAGAATGAGCAGAATTAACTCTCCAGAATACATGAGAAATATTATAAAATACACGAGCAGTTTATTTAATAATCTTTGCATGTATTAAATCACCTTAGTGAGCTTCTATAGATTAATCAGAATCTTATTAATTTTAATGTTGGTTTTACTATTTTTAGTATAGCTATCCTAGTGATGAATAACTAGTTTTCTTTTTTATTTGTTTTTATTTTCTTTTATAAACAGATTTTTAAGCTTTTTTTGTGATTTTGTTTATATTATTTAATTTTTTTGTTTTAATAGGACCGTCATATCCATAGCACTAAGGTTCCTTTAGGTAGTTAATAGGCATCCTCTAGCCAACTTCCTTACGGCTTTGATTGGTCAGAATCATATTATTAACTGTGTAGAAAATTAAAGCAGATCTGCCAACCTTACTCTATTATTCAGAATAATTTTTCTTAAAGTTCTTTTGATGAAAGAAGAAGGAATATCGTTCTCTAGAAAACTTTCTAATAGTATATTAATGTGGTAATTGAAGTCCAAATTGTTGCTGCAAATTCTTGAAATTCTTAGACCTGAGAAATTAGTACATTCTCAATTACTTTGGTTGAAATGTTATTATTCCAGTGTAGATATTTAATTACTTTGAAAGGAAAATTAACTCTTTTATCAAAGAGGCTAATAGATGGGTTACCTCTGTTGAGCTTAATGCTTAAGTCTAGGAACTCAAGTTCCTGATTACTGTGGTTGGTTTTACATAAGTTAAGAGAGCTAGGATAGATATTATCAAAATCACTCTCTATAACTTCGGAATTATTGATACACAGCAGATCATCAATATATCTAAAAGTGTAAAGGTAGTTATCTGAGCAGGTGGGGTGATTTTTAATGAATTTATATTCCTTAAAGAACAGGAATAGATTAGCGATATTCGTGGACGTTGATGTTCCCATTGGAATACCGTTCACTTGCTTATAGAGAGTATTATTATATAAGATATGGTTATTTTTTATGCAGCAATTGAGATAAGAGTTCCAAGTTCCTACATCAACAAATTGGTTAAGTTTAAATTCTGCATACAGCTCTTTAAAGGTAGTGATTATATCTGATAGAGGCAGATTAGTATATAGGTTTTCAAAATCATAACTATTAATATCTAGGGGACACACTTTGAGTATAGTAGAAATTACTTCTGCATTATTATTAATTATCCAAAAATCTCTGTACATCAAGTTAGAACAGTTTCTAATGTGTTTCAAAACCTTCTTTAAGACATCTTCAAAAGCAAGATCTATTTTCTTTTTTATGACTCCTTACTCCACTAGCTATGAACCTGAACTTCACAGGATCCTTATGAAACTTAACCGTTGCAAAAAGAAATGGAAATTCAGGCCCATATCTTCTAGTTTGCGGAATTTTAAGTTTCTTGAAGAATGCCTTAAACCGATTTTCTAACTGCTTGGTAGAATAACTTACGGGCTCGTATGTTACTCTATTATTGAGTTCCATAGTTAACAATTCAAAATAGAACTTCTTACAGATAATTGCAAAATTATTGCTAGCTTTATCCGTAGTGGTAAAAAATAAATTGGTCTTGTAGTTTGGAGAGTGACCTTTTAGCTTCTCCAGAGAAAAAGAGATTTCTGTCGAAACAAGAGTCCAGACCTGCCAACTCACCCGGTGAAGCTATTGATTATATTATATTTCCGTTCTGCGAAGGCCTCAATAGGCTGATTGTACGTTAAACTGGTTTTTACGATGTACTTATTTACATCTTGAGTGAAGCTCTCAAGAATCCTTTCTTTGGAAATTGTGAAGGAAGGTAACCTTTTCTATGTTGTACTAGGTGTGAGTCAAAATTATATATGTGTTTTTTTTTTTGCTTAGGTATCTTTATAGTATATATATATATATATATATATATATATATATATATATATATTATATATATATATATATATATATATATATATATATATATATATATATATATATATATTTGTAAAGCTAATTAACCCGCACTGACAGCGGAAAACATTTCATTATCGCGCGATTCGGGAGCTATTCATTTTTAATTTACTTATGGTCAGGTGTTATGTGCCTTTGTATGTCAGTCGGTACGTAGCGCGCTTAGCTGGCGTTGAAGACGTATGTATATATGTTCCATCACCATCGGGGGAAAGAATTCGTTTTCTTCGTACGCCAGCAAAGAGCCTCTGTTGAAAGGACTGAAAAAGTCAAAATAGAAGTTTTGTGAAATTTATGTATAGAAACGGGGAAACCCGAAAACTGTCTTTTCTTAAATAAACGGAATTACTGACAACGGAAAATCTGTCAAAATACCGAAGTAAGAAACGAAAGCGGAAATTTCGTTAAAACACGGAAAGACCTACAAAGGCAACTTTGCGGTACGTTATTTTCAGGAATTTCTCGTGAATTCACACTACTTATTTTTAGCACGTCTTTTGTAAAAAGATCACGATTATGTTACCGGTTTGTCCGTCCGTCTGTGGATACCATATCTCTACATCTATTAGTCCGATTTGAAAAATTCCTTTTGCATTGGGAAGCTTGAAAAGTAAAAATGATGATCCTTGTATTCCGTGCCCTTCACGATGCACAATTCCGCCGCAAGAGGGCGTAAAAAGGCAGATATCGAATTCAAAATACATTTCATTCCATATATTTGTTTCTAAATATCCATGACTGAAAAAATTCTTTCACCTTTCGATTCCATTTATATTGAAGTCTATCTTAGGTACAGTGGCTTTTTGAAGTTACGCATAGATTTTCCGCTAGAGTGCGTATAGTTTCCCCCGAGATCTCTGCTTCTTAAACTCAGATTTGAAAAATTCTTCCAGCACCGGATACAGTTCCTGATGGGACAAGTTTTGCTCATAATTTCTAATTTTTGGTAAAGAATAGTTTAGCCACCAGGGGCCGTAAGTACTTATTTCTGCTTCTGGTGTATTAACAGCAAAATCTGAGCTTCTGAAAACTCGATTGAAAAAATCCTTTCGTGGACCGATACCGCTTACCTTGGAAAACATTTTGAGAATACTTTCTTCTTAAAAGAATGCACATTTTCCCCGCCAGGGGGCGTAGAGGTATATCTTATTTTTGTTGATATTTCTGCTTCTAAGAGTCTGATTTGAAAAATTCTTTCTTTCTTGGAGAGCATTTCCGGTGCAAAATGTTTCACACAAAATTTTAAATTCTTTTAACCAAGTCTACCACCATAGGGCGTAAGCTCAAATTTCTGTTTTCAGCAATCACTGGGACAAAAAACCCGACTGAAAATCTTCTTTTTCGGGCAGATACTATTAACTCTGCAAACTCTGTAAACTCTGTGCGCGTATTTTCTTCCCAAAATAATGCACCGTTTCGCCGCTAAGTGGCGCAAACGCTTAATCTGTTTTTGTCAATACCTCTGCTTTTACATGTGCAATGTAAAAAATTATTTCAACCCCGGATACCATTTACTTTGTAGAACATTTTAGAGGTTGGTATGTGAGAGAAGTTTTATAGTTCACAGTTCTGCCACTAGGTGGTGCTTATGTACTTCCGTTTTCAGCTGTATTTCCGCTTCTAAAAACCCTATTGAGAATTTATTCTTTACTGTATGCCATTTGCTACAATAGAGATGTGAAGCATTACCCACATTAAATAACGCAAAGATTTCCCGCTACGGGGCGTTAAAGTCGAAATCTTTTTCTCTCTGTCCCTGCTTCTGGGAGAAGTATTTGAAAATTTCTTTTTAAGTAGCATAGCTTTTCCATGAAGAATATCTTTCGCCTATTTCAAACTTTTCCATTACGCAAAATTCTTCCACTAGACGGCGTAGATATATATCATGTTTCCTTTTACATGTATATTTCTTCTTTTAACTGTTCGATTTGAAAATCTCTGTCTCTGATACTTCCTTGTGCTACGAGGGGCAAGGCTAACCTGACTATGGAATTAAAGTTACGGAGTGTGTACTTCCACTGCATAATATAGCTCCAGTTGAAAAGCCCATGTTCCAGTTTGAACTGAGACCTGAACATGACATGGATATATATGTAGATGTTCTAAATGTTGTACGTACGTACATTATAAAAATAAAGATCCCAGTTTCGGTCGCGTTTCTAAAAAATACAAATATTCGCATTTTGGTGACATCATTGTCACTTGTGTTTTGCTTCAGAGAGCCTATACCGTATACACGGAGGATATTTACTGCGAACGGGAGGGAGGGAAGGGGGGAGTAATGGTTTGGCAATTAAGCTGGCTCCTTTCTTCGTGGTTAATGTTTGAAAATACTCATTCAGAAATCGTTTGTCTGGTGGTCAGCCTGGTTGCGAAGGTATGGTTAACATCGTGATGGAACATGGGAAGTTTCCTTTTGTCTTGCCATAAGTCACCCTTAGGGAAAAGGGTCCGTGCAACATGGCACCCCATTAGTGCGCGGAGAAATACTGATACACAAGAGATATCTTGTAGGTGAATCGGGTTCACAGCATTAACAGTGTAATCAGGTTAGCTTTGTCCCAAGTATAGGTGGCGTACATTTACATTTGTAATGCGCACCATATTTCTGCAGCTCAGACTGCAAAAATTGTTTTCACGTCGGACCACAACAATTTTTAACCACATTATGCGCATTATTTTCATATTTCATATCTTTTATACGTGCTGGTTTTTGGTACTTCCGATATTCGATCCTTATAAAAGTAGCGTAGCAAATATTTTCGACCTTTTGTGGTCTATTGCAAAAAAAGGTATGGTGTATGAACTATCATTTAAGGAGCTTGTAGTTTATTATTTATATCAGTTACTACATTTAAGAATAATACATTAGTTTGTTTGTGGTTCATAAAAATAATATTAAAAAAAAGTAGTTTATGTTCACAGCATTTATTTGAAGATAAATAATCGTGTATTTTAAGTGCATAGTTTCATGCATAATTTGCAGCTTTTATTTAGTGCATATAATCCAGTCTCGACTAATTTGCATTCAGAACCACCAGAGGCGTGAAAATTAAAGGCGTATGGAACGGTACGAATCGGAAAACCCTTCGAAGTTTTCATAGTCATTATTCAAATAGAAATACAGAAGCCCCCCCACCCCCACCCACCCCCGAAGCATCCGGGCGCAAGGCTCCGACATTCTTACTGAAAGGGAGTAAATTTTCAAACCCCCTCCGGCTCAGGTGCTCCTGGCTGCCACATAAAACGGGAAAAGGGGGAAGGGGCAAGGTTCCCTCTAAGCTGCGCGACCTAACTTCCTCCGCGCATTAAGCATTTTAAATTAAAATTCTCAAATCCCTGATTAATGTTCATAAATCGAAAATCAATTACCTGCAAAAACAATAAATAAATAAAATTCGGGCTCTCAAAAGCCAAAACAACGCTTTTCTGTCGTTCGCCTCCTTCTAAGTTCGTCCCATTGTCCTCTTCATTCTCAAAGGCTACTTGCAAAGTAGCCTCGTACGAGCAGATAGTGAACGCGAGAATGTTGGTTAGTGATTTTCCCACGCCGAGGAAGAGGCACATATTAAGTCTTTTCTCAAACAACACATTGCGCCAGTCAGTCACAGCAAACCGTAACCAAATTCATTGTAGTAATACACCCATTCTAGTTGGCGTGGGAGAGACACTCCGGTCAGTTAAATTGTAAGCATTCCAGAAGTAAGTTTGAGCTCCTCACTTTTTATAAAATAAAAATTTTAATTAATGAAATGTTACAAATTTTGAAGATGACAATCCGTTTTTTGGTGTAAATATGACAAGGATGGTAAGTCAGATAATATCCGAAAACTTGAAAATTTCGTCGTCCTGGAGCCGGAATCGAACTCGCGTCTCCCTGATAGCGCCCGGGTATGTTAACCACTACACCACTCAAAACGACCAAGTCTCAAGTTTCCGATTAATTTGAATATAATCATCACATACCCGGGCGCTATGTGGGAGACGCACGCGGCTTGGATTCCCGCTCCAGGACGACGAAATTTTCAAGTTTTCGGATATTATCTGACTTACCATCCTTGTCCTATTTACACCAAACAACGAATTGTCATCTTCAAAATTTTTATTATATGGAGTAATCCTGTATTTCATTCATAATGAAAAGTTTTTAATATTTTTTTTATTTAAAATCAATTGCGGAAAGAACGGTGAAAAAAATGGGGAGGGGGGAGGGGATTAGGAAAAATAAGGGTTCCAATCCAAGTTCCAACTCCTACTGCATTAGTAAGAGAAGCTGAGAAAATCATTTTCTTTTTGTCCAAGTGGTTTTGATGCCGGCCCTGCTCATTGGGTTAGGAGGGCATTGCCCATGGCCGCTTAGAGATAATATTGGGCAGGGGTATCGGGCAAAACACTTCGGTAATTTTTTTCCCCCTTTTGTTGTGATCTGGCAGTTTTAAGACACAGAGGCAACCCCACATGAGTGAATAATCAGAAACTGCATCAGGGAAGGAGCACTCGTTTCATTATCCAACAGTAAGACACTTCAAAGCCTAGTGTCATCGGAATGGGAGTTCTACTAGGTCAAGTGGATACGATCTCCAAAAAAAAAGTAAACATGAGATCATGTAGGCAGTCTGTGATGGGGGGAGGACGGAATGGGAAGGGAGACTGTGATAGCAGCATCTCATGCAAATAGTTTGTTTACAACATATGCCACAACTGACATTACCCACACCGCTCCTTACCCGACTCAACGTTTATTTTGCAGTCAACATCCCCGCCTCGGGATCCTCGATGACATGTGCAATGATTCAAGTAAAGCGGAAAGATCACTCACTCACTTGTGGGAGGCGCCTTGCAACTTATTCTCAACGCGTGGCGCCCATAAAACAAGTCGAAACCACCGACAGAAAAAAGAACTGACAATGTGTGGTTTCTGTGGGCGTTAAAAATTCCTCACATAACTGTTAGTAGAAAAACATTCTAGTCCAAGTTGGTTATCAGCCCTGGTTGGTTACACTAATGCTGTTAAAATTTATACTACAAAGTAAACGATTGAAACTTTAGGAGGTTGCGGAATGTAAAAAGAAATAATATACTTCTTGCTATTCCCGTGAGAATATTACATTCTTATAATAACATTCTAAATACTTATCTCTCTTGAAATACGAGTAACAAACAGCCCAAAAAAAAAAAAAAAAAAATGATGGGAGAATAAATAAATGCATCCAGAAAATCAAGGAATGTCTTACATTGACCATGGGTAAAACAAACCGATGTTAAACGAATCTGCACTCCGATTTCAAAAATTCTTTCCGTATTGAGAAGCCTGAAATGTGAGAACGATGATACTTATTATTTTGGTATTTTTCCACCGCATAGCTTCGCTGCTAGGAAGAATAATGAAGATGCTAATGAATTCAAAATATATTTAATTCCACCGCACCGCTACAAAACACCCAATTGAAACAATTTAATTTTTTTCCTTCGATACCTTTTGTAACGAAGGCCATTTTGCGCACAAGTTCTTTTTCAAATGATGCGCAGTTTTTTCGAAATCTCTGCATCTGAAAGAACGATTTCAAAAACTCTTTTTGTGTCGGACATAGTTCGTGGTGATTAATATTTCGCACATAATTTCTAATTCTGCGTACGAACCAGGGAGCAAAGAGTATTGTTCTGTTTCCGATGTATTTACAGCAGTACCTGCACTCCTAAAATTCTGAAAGCATTCTTTTTTTATCATATTTCCTGCTCATAACACTGCACTGGTTATACGTATTCGCCAGGAAACGAGCATGTACGTGCTATTTTCCTCAATATCTCAACTTCAAACGTCCGCTTTGAAAAACTGTTTTAGTGGGACAGCGTTCGTCATGGAGAATATTATGAATATAATTTCTAATTTTTCTTAATGCACAATTTCATCACCAGAGGGCGTATACGCATATTTCTGTTCGCAATGTTTGAAGCCGTATCTGCGCATCATCTCAAATCCCGACTGAGAAAAAATCCTTTTCGCTCAAATGCAGCTCACTCTACGATGTTATGCGCATTTCCTGAGGATAATAAGAAGCAATTCACTTCTTAGGGGGACGCAAACGTAAAATTTATTTTTCTCGTTACCTCTGCTCTATACTCAAACAGTTTCCTTTGAGTTTTCTATTAACATTTCAAAAGATGTGCATTCACTTCGTGGAATATTTTGCATGCACTCTAGGATTTTTCATAGTTTACTGTTCTGATGCTTGGTGGCCTCTGTGTGTGTTTCAGTTAGCAAGCGCATTCCAACTTCTAAAAATCCAATTGAAAAAATTATTTTCCTACTGTACGCCATTCGCTACGGTAAAGATTGCAAACAGTATCCTCTTTAAATAACGCACCCTGTTTCCACTACGGGGTGTGTACGTAAAAAAAAAAAAAAATTCTCGCTGCCTCTGCTTCGTTTTAAAAGTCACATTTGAAAAATCATCCATCGCATAGCTTTCGCAATAAAAATCATTCCGCGCAGTTTCTACTTTTCATAATTCACAATTCCGCTGCAGAGGGCGCCAGCGTAAATTTCTACTTATATAAAAGAGTACCTCAGATTCTAAAAATCGCTTGGAAAAATCCCTTTACTGTGAATAATATTTTGTGCCCGGTTTCTTCATATAACGCACACCTTTTCCACTAGGGGGCGTAAACTCGTGTTTTCCTTCATATCTCTTCTTCTTTCGATTAGAAAACCTCCTTGTGCCTCGGATGTCTTCCGCTATACGGAATATTTTTTGTACAATTTCTGATTTTTCGTACCACACATTTCTGCCGCTAGTGAGCGTAAATATTTCTATTTGTGGATGTTTTACTGACTGTAGAAATCCAGCTGATTTTGTTGTTGTAACCGCTTCCACTCATTATGAAGAACACTGCTCACATCGCGTATTTTGTAACCAGGGGATCGTAGATGTAAAAAGAATAAACTATAACAACCATTTTGAATATGGTGAGTATAAAATCATCTCCCCTTTCTTAGCGTTATTTTGGAGACGGTTCCTTTTCCCCCAATTCCGTACAGCTGCGTACATAGGTAGGACACTGTTTTGCTTCTTAATTGTCCCATACGAAGAAATAGTCAAGTTCGCTTTTATGACTTAACACTTCGCTGCGAGGGGATGTTTGACGATGATCTTTGTAGGAGGCATCAAGAAATTCTCATATCTATCTAGCAGGGGGAGTTTTCACAGTAAGTCGAAGATTTGCTGATAGGTCGGGGGTGGGGGATGGGGGTCAGAAGCAGAGAGAATGCAATTAAAAGCGAACTCGTACACCTTCTGCGAATAGCTGGACCGGGGTGTAAAAAGGCTGGGGACACGGACTGGCCGAAGTGAAGATGAACAAAAGCAAGCGGAATCAAGTGAAGATGAACAAAAACAAGGGAATTCAAGTGAAGATGAACAAAAGCAAGCGGAATCAAGTGAAGATGAACAAAAGCAAGGGGATTCAAGTGAAATTGAACAAAGCGAACGGAAATCTCTAAAATATGTCAACCGTAAAATAGTCGTAGAACATGCAGAATATCCGTAAATATGTATACTTCATCTAAAAATTCGACATTTGCGCTGTATACCATGAGTATTCTGCAACAGAAAAGGCTAGAATGTGCACAAACTTTTCAGATCATGATTATAATTTCGGATGTAAAAATAATTTTTCAAATCGGACTTTTCGAAACGCTGACATAAACCCAGAATGCGACTATACAATTCATCCCCTCGTGCACAGTACACACTGGCGTAACCAAATGGTGAATCTGTACACAGTACATAACAAAAAATGCTCGAAGAAGTTTTCTAGTAATATCAGGTTCAGCTATTGAACGTGAAAGAAATTTCTCTACAATCCGACTTCCAAAAAGTATCCACAGCTATCGCTCTAAATGTGACTACGTCACCTAACGGGAAAACTGTGCATTACAGAAATTCGAAGGAGCATGAAACGTGATCTTCATGATTGGTACTATCCGATGTAAGAAGTATTTTTCGAAATCGAATTATAGTTGAATCGTTTCTGCTATTCATTTCGTTTTTACAGGCGCAAGGACATTGATTCTATTAATGCCTTACAACGTGCCGAAAATAATACACATAAGAGTTGAGTTCGGGCTCAATTTTCGGAGCCCGAATTTAATATTGCAAGACAGAGCCCGGGCCCGAACGAGCCCGAAAACTGGCTAACCTGTTCAACCATTAATAAAAACATCTCCTTTTCCACACTTCCACTCTCTCCACCTCCTGGAATTAACCAATGTATTTCTCAAATGGGGAGTGGAGAAGGGACCTCTATCTATTTTTACAGTGAAATTACGATTTTCTTTGACCACTCATTTCCACTTGAGTGCATCGGGCGGCTCGGCATCCACGATGATCGGGCGGGGCTGCAATTGTATGTTGCTCAAATAATGCAAATATTATCGCGCCATAATGTGCGACAATGTGTACGTTGTTAAATACACTGCTGGCCACTCAAAATGCAATACCAAGGACACGAGATAGCAAAGCCAGATTTACTGGACACATAACAACAGATACAAAGATGAAACGATTGAGCTTACAGGCCCGTGCGACTTGCGGAACACGCAGATATCAATAGTTCGTGTGGCCCCCATGGCTGGCAATAACGGCCGCTACAGCGCGGCATCGAACGAAAGAGGCTTTGGATGTGGGCTTGAGGTATGTCGGTCCAGGCTGCTTCCACACGTTGCCACAGTTCATCAGGTGTAGCCGCGGGTGGTGCTTGCCGGTCCACTCGGTTGCCGATCAGCGACCAGACGTGTTCGATGGGCGACATATCGGGAGAACAGGCGGCCACGGCAGCAGTGACACCTGGTGGGCCGTTAAGAATTGTTGCACGATGCGTGCCACGTGCGGGTGCGCATTGTCCTGTTGAAACGTGGCCGCTTGCAGGTACTGCAGGTAAGGGAGGACTACAGGCTCCAAAACGTCGGAGATGTAGCGGTGGCTGTTCAGTGTACCGGCGATGCGTACCAGAGGGGTGCGGGTGTCACATCCAATTGCGCCCCAAACCATAACACCAGGCGACGGATCGGTATGGCGATGCATAATGCAGGCGTCATACAGTCTCTCGCCGCGGTTCCGCCACACGCGGATCCGACCATCGTGGTGTTGCAGGCAGAAGCGGGGTTCGTCGGAGAAGACAATGTCGTGTCATTCCGCAGTTCATGTGCGGCTTTGAACGGCCCACTGCCGCCGCACTCGCCGGTGGTGTAACGTCAATGGTAATCGGAGCAATGGGCGCCGTGTGACAAGTCCCCGCTCCTGCAGACGACGTCGAACGGTACGTGCTGACACAGGTTGTTGCGCAACACACCCTAATTCCTGCGCTAACGTTCGTGATGTGGCGGTGCGAGTCGTCAATGCCCACCTCACAACATGCCGGCCTTGTTCGGGGGTGTGCCGCGGCTGCGGCAATCGCTCATGTCGGTCCGTCCGTCCCTCCTGCACCCACCGAATCCATACTCTCCTCACGTGGCTAGATGTCGTCCCACACGGGCGCCGATGTCTCGGTACGATAAACCGCTGTCGCGATAAGCCACTATTCGTCCTCTGTCGAACTCCGACACGTGCTGGAATGACTGACGTATTCTGCGACGAGGCATCAGGAAGCTTTCCACGCACAGCTCCGGCAGCACAACACACTTCCACTACTTACACCCCGCCTTCTGTGCACACTTTTTATAGTGCTTCTCGGTGGCGTGCCGGGAGCACATGATTTGCATACGCCCTGCAATGCTAATCGTTTGCATGTCCTGTCGTGGGCGACGCATGCTGCGAATTTCAGGCCAATCGGTTGCTTCCTTCTTGGTGTTGCATTTTGGGTGGCCAGCAGTGTATACACACCCACACCGATGAGCCATTACATTTTGACCACCTCCAGCCTAAAGAAATGAGCGCGCCTGGAGACCAAACGGTGGCGCAAGTATATATATATATATATACATACAAACCGAGGACCGGCTTTCGGTTAGTCGAGTGTTTGGAGTCAGAATGGAAAAAAGCTGCCGATTTATCGGAGTTCGATCAAGGACAAATTGTGATGGCACGGAGCCTCGGAACTACCATCTCGGATACGGCGCAGCTTGTATGGTGTTGTTCACATGCCGCTGTAGTGAGTACGTATCAAAAGTGGTGCACAGATGGGCAAACGACGAACTGTCGTCTAGCCGTGTGTCGTCCGCAGCTCATTGATGCCACGTGGGAGCGGAGACTGTCGCGCACTGTTCACAGCAACCGCAGGGCCACAGTGTGACAAATCATTCGCAGCTACAACAGTCATGATCAGGGCAATGTGTCACAGCACACAGTTCATCGCAGTCTTCTGCGCATGATCCTACGTAGCCGAAGACCCAACCGTGTCCCCATGCTCAGTGCACGTCATCGCCAACAACACATGAAATGAGCTCAAAATCATCGAGATTGGACCGTGGATGATTGGAAGAAAGTGGCCTGGTCTGGGGAATCAAGATTCCTGGTGTGTCCCGTAGACGGCCGAGCGCGGATACACCGATTACCAATGGAGGCTATGGCACCTGGATGCACTGTTTGGGCGGAAACAGGCCGCCGGCGGCGGTGTTATGCTGTGGGAAATGTTTCCTTGAGACACTTTAGACCCCATTATCCCAATAGCACAATCCCTGACAGCTGTCAGGTATCTGAACATCGTTGCGGACCAAGTTCTTCTATTCATGGAACTGTGTTCCCTGCTGGTGACGGCCATTACCAGGAGGAGAATGCGCCATGCCACACTGCCAGAATCGTCACGGAGTGGCTCGAAGAACATGCTGGTGACTTTCTGTTAATGTCCTGGCCTTCAAATTCACCAGACATGAACACAATTTAACATTTGTAGTTCGACTTGGAAAAACGGGTTCGCGCTAAAACACCGCCACCCCGAAATGTACGGGAACTGGAAGACCTGCTGTTGACATTATGGTACCAGATACCCCAGGATACCTATCGCCACCTCATCGACTCGATGCCTCGCTGAGTGGCCGGTGTTTAGCGGGATAAAGAGGGTCCTACAGCTTATTAGATAGGTGGTCATAATGCAATGGTTCATCGGTGTATATTTCTTTGGTGACAGTTGCTACTTGTATGTTATTCCATTGGTTCAATAATCCGATCGCTGCGCCTCTGAAGTTCTAGTCTATGAGGGCGTTTCAGGTTGGGATCACATAGCTGCTAAGTTCGAAAATGCGCGAGGCAAGCCATTTTATACTATAGAAACATACACTTTACACATGTACGAAATTTCTTTGCAGTTGAATGTTCACGCCTTTTCTGTTATTTTGTTTCGGGATTCAACGACTACAACGACGAGCTCTAAGGACAACAGGCACCATCCCTAATTTAGAGCCGTTGGTTCCAGTAACGGATCAGCTCCTTCAGAGAAAAAGTATCACCCATGCTTTAACTGGGGATCGAACTTGGGCCCATGTCGTACGAATGGTCAGCAGCTAGCGTCTCACACTGCTCCGCCACCGGGTAGAGATAAATTTTCTAATTTTGTTTTAATTTGCCATTTTGTTTTAATTTGCCATATTCAACATACAAATAGAACAAAATTTTCTCAGGTGGGTGCTTCCCGAAACCACTTTCTCAATCGTTTGTGTTGTTTTCCAATGGTCATAAATTATACACTCATTGTCATAAAACTTCGCGCACCAAGAAAAAAAAAAAAAAACCGTGCGATTAACGCAAAACTCGGCGAATAGCTACGGGCAGGGCAGACATGCAAATGATTAAAGTTTCGTGCGATTCCGCATGCCCGCGCGTCCGAGACGGGCGCTGCAATCGCAATCCTTGGGGCTTATAAGGCACCGCGCAGGGTACTCCACATTGGTGCCGAAGTGCACGGTAAGAGTCAGGTGAGATCCCTGAGAGATAGACATGCCGAGAAACCGCCGTAGATGTGCGTACGGGCAACTAATGAAGTTTGAATGAGGCCGTATCGTCGGTATGAGAGAGACAGGGTGGCCTGCTCGCCGAATCGGCCGCCATTTGGGCCGGTCTGACAGTACGGTGCGATCGTGTTGGAAGCAATGGACATGGGAAGGCACCCAGACACGGCGGACTGGTTCTGGACGACCCAGACACACCACCAGCAGAGAGGGCCGTGGGATCGTGAGAGCGGCACGCACAAATGCAACGACCTCCTTGTCCAACATCCAGAGACGTGCGGCGGATGTACAAAGGACTCCTGTGTCCGCCAGAACCATTTCCAAACGCCTGGAAAAGGCGAATCTGCACTCTCGACGGCCCTTACATTTTCTGCCATTAACACCGTCGGCGTCGATTGCAGTGGTGTCAGCAGCGAGCAACGTGAAATGCCACAGACTGGAGACGTATAGTGTTCATCGACGAATCCCGCTTCTGTGTGGAAACGAACGACCACCGTGTCAGAGTGTGGAGGACCACAGGTGAGCGCGACAATCCCAACCTCACTGTACAGCGGTTCACGTCCCGAACTGCAGGCGTGATGGTTTGGGGATCCATCGTGTACGACAGCCCAGCGCTAAGTACAGATCCTGCGGCTCCATGTGCTGCCTTTTCTGGCGGGGAGGCCCAGAGCCATTTTCCAACAAGATAACATCCGTCCGCACACAGCTCGGGTTTCCCCAGGACTGTTTACGTCCGGCTTCGACGCTTCCGTGGCCTGCCAGGTCGCCTGATCTCTCGTCCATCGAGCACGTGTGGGACCAGATGAGACGCCAGCTTCCTCCGTGTCCTAGTGTTCGTGATTTAGAGAGTCAGTTGCAAGACGTGTGGGCCAATCTGTCCTAGGATAACATACGGCGTCTCTTTTAACTCCATGCCGGATCGTGTCACCGCATGTATTCGAACACAAGGCGGCCCGACGCGGTACTAACGCTGACCGGAATGTTTCCCGTATGTCCGCAGGAAATCGTCCTGGCCGCCCCGGTGGCGCAGTGGTCTAAGGCGTTGGCCTCTGATCATTCGTCCGTCTGGGGTCCGGGTTCGAATCCTGGTGAGGCATGGGTGTTGTGTTTGTCTTCCGGCACTGGCTCTCTCCCTTCCCTGGAACCAGTGACCCTAAATTAGGGACGGGCGACTGCTTATAGCCCATTGAGTTGCTCACGGTGGTCGTTAAACCTCCAATCAAAAAAAAAAAAAAAAAAAAAGAAATCGTCCTGCTGCTGTGATATTGTAATCACTTCTGTCCTTGGTATGTACCATCTCACTACTAAAATCTCATTTCAATCCGAAGCCTCCATCTTGGTGCGCGGATTTTTATGACAATGAGTGTATATTATGCCTCTGGAGGCCAGTCACAGTCGCCTTCGCTATATCACTTCTGGGGTGCTCTTCCTACTCTAGAAGCAGCAGTAATTTTTACATCTAACTACCACACCTACGCATCTTTTTAACAGGCTTGCAGGCGCTCAATCGACACTCATCTCGCGTATATTTAAATAAGAAATTCAAGTTCATTAAATAATAACACAAAGAACTTTACACCAACAATACATAAGATAGTACGTATAACTATACTAGTGATCCGAATTTATTGGCGTAGATAAAAATCAAAGTTTCCAAGCTTTCGCACATCAACCATATGGTTTTTTCAAGGAAGGTAGACAACAAACTGCTGTCTACCTTCCTTGTCAAACAGCAACTGCTGTTTTTTTTTTTTTTTTCAAGGAAGATAGACAGTAAACTGCTGTCTATCTTCCGTGAAAACGCCATCTGGTTGATGTGCGAAAGCTTGGAAACTTTGATTTTTATCTACGCCAGTAAATCCGGATCACTAGTAGAGTTATACTATATTATATTCAAGTTCATTATCGTCAGCACAGAACCCAGATAAAACGATTAGCAACGTGTTAGCTTTCGAGTGATTCCAACGATTTAGAGAAACGAAAGATGAAGGTGGCTAGCGGCCAGATTTCATTCTTCAGCAAAAAGAATAAATCGGGAGAAGTTCAAATACCTAATAAATATGAAATGAAAATTATTCGGGTGGGTGGTGCTGCAAACAGTTTTTACCGCGTTATGATTCAACATTTTTTGCCATCTTCATTACCCTATATTGATAATGGAAAAGAAGGAAATAAAACAGCTTTTTTTTTCTGCGTTTCGACTGCGACGAACCGATAAAAAAACTTTAAAAATGCAGAAAGTAAATAGATGGTTCCCCACGACTTCCTCCTTTTGCTTAGGCCAGAAAATTTGCGTAAAATTTTTTGAACTGTCAACAAAATGAAATAAAGTTTAGTTGGCAATCTAAAACTGAACTGGAAGCACAAGATGAAACGGAGGAATAAGTGGTTAGTAAAACGAATTAACCTCTGATCCCTTTGAGAGAAAAACGTTTTAGTCGATTTCACATATTCAATGTCCAACTAATTTTCATCAACACTCGTACACAAGGTTGTGTGTGTGAGAGAGAGAGAGAGAGAGAGAGAGAGAGAGAGAGAGAGAGAGAGAGAGAGAGAGGTGGCAGAAAGAAGCCGTTCATTTAAATGTATCACACAATCCTTTCATGTAAAACACTGCGCTGCACAACATCCTGTGGTTGTTGCTACTTTGCACTGGTTCTATTAGTCAGCAAGCAACGTTGGAGGTGCCTGGATACAATGGCCTCTTGTGTTGTCGCATATCCGTATGGGTCATGCCCATTTTAACTCCAATGAAATGCAATTCCTCGAATGACCACACACGAACATACAACACAAGATTAAGCATCACTTCTTTCCTCCATCGCGGGGAACCGAAGCCGCTTATCATTCAGCCTTGATCTTATTCCTCCACCTCCGCCTTGGCTCTTCAAGAGCAAGAAAGGACACCACGCATTTCTTT
Source organism: Macrothele yani (assembly GCA_039090855.1). NCBI lineage: Eukaryota > Metazoa > Arthropoda > Arachnida > Araneae > Macrothelidae > Macrothele > Macrothele yani. The sequence goes on along the minus strand of CM076994.1, from coordinate 5,594,284 downwards.
GTACATCTAACCATGTCTGCTGCTGACCGCTATTTCTTCTTCTTCTTTTTTTCTTTTTGGAAGGCAATCCAATCATACCGCAAACTTCCGTTCATCCATTAGCACCGACTATCGATATCGGTTATCTCTCAAGTCTGATAAAACTGGCTCCTTCTGACGACCATGGCGAATTCCCTTATCAAAGCTGCGGCATAAAAAATAAAAAAGGCCTGCTCCAAAATAAGTATCAACTGCGAATCCGCTTTTCCACGAAATCTTGGATTAAGAACTTAACCAACCAAAGAGGTCAAGTGCCGAACAAGTCTTTTAAACAACGGCAACACAAAGGAACCACAGAATTTCTACCTTTTTATCTCAATAACATTTAATTTCATTTATTTAACAGTAGGGAAAAGAGGCTAAGACCCCGTGCTCCATTCCCCTTCTTATTTACATAGGGCTCTGTACGATTTACGAATGATATTTCGCAATTTGGGGTCAGAAGTAACTCATAAGCATCGATATAGCTGTTTTACACCGCAATCACCAAAATCGCAACTTTCCTCTCAACTGTGGTACGAAACGATTCCAAAATTTGACTTCGAATTCACGTTCGTGAATGGCTGTCTCAAAAAATGTGTAGTTGACTGCTCCTGAGGAAAAACAGAACTTATGCATATGAGGAATAAATCAAACCAACTTAACAACTCGCTAAACACATGTACTTAAACTTTACCACGGCTTGAAGCACTTATGCCTTTCTTTTGGATCTTTTTATAAGCGTAGGTTGCTATCTCAGCTTCGTTTTTTTTACATGACATCCTGATGATATTATCTAGGTGAGAATATTCTTCCGGATGAAGTGCCTGACATCTCTCTTCAGATTTGTTGCTGTTGTTTGCTATGTTTAATTTCTGGGTTTAACGATTACCGTGAGCAACTCTAATGGCTATAAAGCAGTGGCCGTTCCTAATTTAGTGCCACTGGTTCTAGGGAATGGGGGGGGGAGAAAGTCCCGTAAGGCAGACAGACCACCCATGCCTCATCAAGGACTCGAACCCGGGCTCACTTGGACAAACGGTTAGACGCCAAGTTCTCCCTTATGTTTTCCCTCCTTGCCTCCGTTCGCAGTGTAACGCATATTATGTTTCACTTTCGTTTTCTGCAATCTCATCTGCCTACTACTCGCCGGCATAATCCTGTGGATAAATGCATCACACCAGTATCTCCCAACCATCGCTGCACCAGTATTCGGCTGCACGCGGTTTTTTGTGTGCTCGCTCACACACTGCCCTATTACAAACTGAATATGACTATGCTCTTTCTCACCAAACAACTGCTGACTTTCACCGCAAGTGATCGCCCCGTACTACTTGGTATTATCAGGTTTGTGGTAATCATGTCACTTTGTTGAACTGACGCTGTAAGCCTATGATGCCACGCTGATGTGTTCCTCACCGTACATTTGACTCCTGTATTGTCTTTTTCTTGTGGCTTGGGACTACCGCTACTGACCACATGCAGCAGGACTCTGCACACTCACATACTGACTTTACTTTTGAATTTCAGCGTGAAGATGTTTTTTTGTTGTGATTGCCCCCTCGCGCATTTGTTCTGCGTACACCATTTTCTTTTATTTTTGTCAGTTTTGTTTGACTACAAATGTTTCGTATTTATGCTGCGGTGTCCATTGTTTTATTTGTTCCCCTTGTACATACGGTATATAGAAATTTTAACCTGTACCTCTTTTAATGTCTAATAAAGTACCTTCTGAACAGCTTAGACCACTGCACCGCGGAGACGGCCTTCCAATTTCCAGCAACTTGAAAAAAACACGAAGACCCCCCCCCCCCTCCAAGTAAAAAGTGGTACATCAGCGATGTTACTAGGTCAAAAGGGAGAAAAGTACAGTCGATTTTACGTCAAAATATTAATGAACTTCATGGGCACGCGATTTTATTAAAAATGCTTAAGTTTTCTGTACTGTACTTGCACTGCGCTCTACAAAAACAACATTTTCTCTTCTGCCGTGAATTTTGCACACTAGCACTTCACGTGTCCTATTTCACTAAAATTGGAGGATTGTGAGGTCGGCATAAGATTTCTTTATCTGTTTACTTCATAAAGAGTCCACACCTGCAATCTATCGGAAATAATTTAGAAATTTTATGGAACTGGAATCTGTAGGGTTTTAGGATTCTTCTTTTGGAAAAAATAAAAAGTTAGTTAAAATGTGCGCGCGTGTGTGCGTGTGAGTGAGTGGGATAGCGTTGACAACTACCCAGCTGGTATGAGGACATGAAAAATGTTCCAACTCTAACAGATTCCTTTTATCTTTTTCTACGAAGATTTCACTTGTCGGAGATGTTTATTTATAAACCGCGTTACGTACTAGAAGTCTTAGTTGTTGTTGCTCTTGTTTTATATTTCTTTCTACGATTTACAAAGTACAGAGGAATTGGAATTTGTGCATGCAGTATTTGTGAAATTCACAATCGCGATTATGTATTTTCTTTCGCATTTTGTGCTGAACTGTAGCACATTCATTTGAGGTTTTCACTCGGTGTCACACGTGTTAATACATCGGTATTGTTCTTTTAAAAACACCAGATCGTGAATACCCAAGGAACGCTTATAGCGTAGTAAATTCGTTTCTTGTCGAGGCGGCTCAAAATGAAGTTACAGAAGGTTGCTTCTCTTTAGGATCGGACTGCACTGCTGGGAGGGAAATTAACACAGAAGAATTAAACAGGCATGTAGGTTGCGCAACGAGTGTTTTAAGGTTCCGATGGAGGTTTCTAATTACGCCACCGGCCCCAACGAAGTAGACCTCCGTCCAGGGCCGTATGATATTTTTGCGAGGCCCCCGGAGAAAACATGCAATGCGCGAGCCCTAGAAAATAAATCTCATATTTTAACAAAGCTGTTATAAAAACTGACGACCGTAAAGAACACGCACGATTATTACAAGCTTACGAAGATGACAATAATATGGATTTCAAAATCCAGAGCGAGCGAGCAAGCGAAAGAGAGAAAGCCGCCTGCATAGGAGAGAGAGAGAGAGAGAGAGAGAGAGAGAGAGAGAGAGAGAGAGAGAGAGAGAGACGTCCGAACAAAAGAGACAGAGCCGTCTGGACAAAAAGAGAGAGAGAGAGAGAGCAGTCTGGACCACAGAGAGTGAGAGAGAGCCGTCCGGACAAGAGAAAGTGAGAGAGAGTTGTCTGAACAAGAGAGAGTGAGCGACAGAGCCGTCTGGACAAGAGAATGTGTGTGTGTGTGAGAGAGAGAGAGAGAGAGAGAGAGAGAGAGAGAGAGAGAGAGAGAGAGAGCCGTCTGGACAAGAGGAAGAGAGAGAGCCGTCTGGACAAGAGGAAGAGAGAGAGCCGTCTGGACAAGAGGAAGAGAGCGAGCCGTCTGGACAATAGGGAGAGAGCGAGCCGTCTGGACAAGAGGGAGAGAGCGAGCCTTCTGGACAAGAGAGAGTGATAGAGACAGCCGTCTGGACAAGAAAGAGAGAGGGTCTGTACAAGAGAGAGAGAGGGTCTGTACAAGAGAGAGAGAGGGTCTGTACAAGAGAGAGAGAGGGTCTGTACAAGAGAGAGAGAGAGAGAGGGTGATAGAGACAGCCGTCTGGACAAGAGAGAGAGGGAGGGAGGTCTGGACAAGAAAGTGTGAGAGAGAGAGAGAGAGAGAGAGAGAGAGAGAGAGAGAGAGAGAGAGAGAGAGAGAGAGAGAGAGAGAGAGAGAGAGAGAGAGAGAGAGAAGGTGCAAAAATCCACGATTTTTTTCCCAGGGACATATGGGTTGAGGTTGTGTTGTGATTCTTATAAAAATGTCATCAAAAAATTATAAAAAAAAATAACTTCAACTAATCTGCATAGCGAATAATTAAGATGCCTGTAAAATAATTTCGTATAAATGGCAATTTTCCCCTGATACATATGTTAGGGACTGATTTTTGATGCAAGGTGGATTAACTTACAAATGAATGACTTTTTAAAATTTTGTACGCGCTCATTTTTTTTTTTCGTTCGAGTACTGTTTTTAAAGCCACTGAACAACTGGCCTCATAAGTAAACCCAAAACAACTTCGATATTGTTCGTTTTATTTATTTTTTAATTTAAGTATGTGGCTTACACACAAATTGTTGAATATATGAAAGTAGGGTGCCACAAAACGATGAAATTTGATTTGTTATTTGATGAATGTAAAAGATTCAGGTAGTTACAATAATTAATCGAAATCTGCAAATCCCAGTATCTGTACGACGAAGGGCAATAACTTATTTGAAAGTGAGGTGATTGAAAAAAAACCTACAAAAGAATATCTTTTTAAGGGCTTCGTGCACCAAATCTTAAAATATATATATATATAAAACATTCTTATAAAACTAAAAACTATGTACAAGAAGAAACCTTCACACACGGAACTCACTCGAAGAAACTCCGTAGTGATTTTTAAGAACTTTAATAAAAGTCATAGATCTTTCGGGACACCTTGTTCCCATCTTCAGACAGATCGTCTCAGTCCGGTGCGCCCCCTATATATACACACTGAAGTTACAGCAATGACGCATGTCACAAATAAGCATGCGCACACAACTTGTTCCAGTACGCAACACCAATATTAACTTTTGATTTTTTTGTACGTTTTAACTTTATAGTTTGAATTGTTTGAATTTGTAGTATGTGGATTCTGTAGCAAGTTGTTTGATTGGTGTTTACGTGTGTCTGTGTTGCAAAATGATGGCATTCAATTGAGTGGGTGATGTACGTGTGTTTACAATTATTATAATTTTGTAATGTTTTAGGTCTCTACCTAATCTGAGAACATTGGGAGGGGAGTAAAACTGTGTGCGCATGCTTATTTGTGACATACGTCATTGCTGTAACTTCAGTGTGTATATATAGGGGGCGCACCGGACTGAGACAATCTGTCTGAAGATGGGAACAAGATGTCCCGAAAGATCTCACGGATTGTGAAGTCGTATGACTTTTATTAAAAGTTCTTAAAAATCACTACGGAGTTTCTTCGAGTGAGTTACGTGTGTGAAGGTTTCTTGTACATAGTTTTTAAAACATTCTACTGAAAAGAATTTTGTTTTTATTTCCAAAACTGCAAAGCCCCATGAAAGCGCGGGGCCGCCCGGTTGCCTCGATGGCCCAGCCGGCTCTGCCTCTGTCCTCGTTCGTTGATTCCTCACTGGTATCACAAAAGGACGACCGAATGGTCAGAGGCGCTGACTTCTAGCAAATCGCTCGAGCCACGGATGAAGCATGGGCTGCTCGCCGCCCCCCCCCCCCCCTCGAATCAGTGGCTTCAGATCAAGGATAGGGAACCAACTGCCTATGGCTGTTTTAAGCCTCGAAACGAACAAAATAAATTAGCATATAGAAGACTTCTCCTACACCATAATCTTAGAAAAAGTGGCGTAGAAGTCATGTGACTGTTTAAAATTCACACTCAGTATCTCGAATCGTAACGGCAGAGCAGTATTTAAAGAAAAGCTTATTATTCTTAGCACCTGACTCACACGTAACATTCTTTCTTTTATTTAAAATTACCCAAATTAGGCAACTCTGAAGATAATTGATAAAGTATTTCCTAATAAAAGTAATAAAAAGTGCCAAATGCTAAAAACAACAAATCAAATCTTATATTGCTTTTCTGGGTCTTCTTTCAGGGTTGCTTTTACCTAATCCGTTTACCGCTAAAGCATTCTTTTCTTAGAACTACACCACTGGTTGGAGGTAATTGTCGCTTACCTCAATCAATGATATAAGAGATCAACTCCCATCATGATTTATACCTCATCTCCATCAGACGATCCAAGTACTATAATTCGATTGCTACTGCACACGGCAGCCACACCTGGCATCCTTCTTGAGGGAACACACTGACCACCGCCCTTGAGCTGGGCAGTCTAGAAGAGCAACTGACTGACATTTCCGACATGAAACCGGTTTCTTAAGTCTCGTATTAAGAGTCCACCTTGGTGCTCTAGTGATTTTTCTAGGGGCTCTGTTCTGTATACTCTTCATCTTCTTCAGACACCTATCCAGCGCTACTCCACATCCCCACCTTGTTGCAAGTTGGCTGAGGCACACATGGCCTGAGCTTTTTTTCATGAGATAGGAGTTGGCTACCTACAGAAGTCGACGATCTATTTGCAGCCCCAGGTACTTGGTAGTAGTAACCAAAGTCTGCTGGAACATTTGTTCGTTCTCCTACTACCAGCAGGGAGCCAAGGAACTGTATGGCACTGCCCTTGGATGGATTGATCTTAATCGCTGATTGGTGTAATAAGCCTCCAACTAAGAGAGATAATCTTGGAAGTGTTCAGGAACCTGGTGGCAATCGATGTGTCTTACCTGCATACATCAAAACCTGGCCCTGGATTGGTTTGGGTAAGTCACTCAAATAAATTAGGAACTAATATTTCATATACATATCTTTTGACTAGGCATCTATATTTCATATTACACACCATATACACGTTTAAATTATATATTGTCATTCATTAATGGTCCATTTCAATACGTTATTACGTATCTGAATAAACATCTGACATTTTCACATTTTTGGTGTGATATTATTTTCTTTATTATCTGGCATTTTCAACTTGAATTCAGCAAAGAAACATATCTTCCTCTTGCAAAAACTTTAATAAATATAATTCTATTATATTACACAATCATTATGCTTCTACTTTTATACCTTCTTAACAAAAATTTTGCAGTTCAAAACTTCTATTTATATTACTGGAAGTAATAGTTATTATATGAAAATTGGAAGTGATAACCATTACTTCCATAAATATAAAAAGTTTTGAACTGTAATTTTTTTTATGAAAGTATAAAAGTATAAGCATAATGATTGTGTAATATAATAGAATTATATTTATTAAAGCTTTTGCAAGACGAAAACATGTTTCTCTGCTAAATTCAAGGTGAAAATGCCGAATAATAAATAAAAAAATGTCACACCAAAAATGTGAAAATGTCAGATGGTTATTCAGATACGTAATAACGTATTGAAATGGGGCCATTAATGAATGACAATACATATTTTCAAATCAGGAATGCGTCGATCCTAGAACTCGGTTCATTTCCAGGAGCCGTGATTATTATTCACGTATCTTATGATATTCCAGATGTGCATTTCCCCCGCTAGAAGAAGTCAGAGTGCCTCTGCATTTTGTACTATAGCTAAGCTCCAAGATACCACACTTGAATTCGTTTAACTGCACTGGTGTCCAAAAGTTAAGCATTATTGGTAAACTATGCAAAGTAAAGGGTTAAAACCAATAGAACAGCGGACATTGGTATGTAGATTAGTCACACACCTAAACTAATCGTAGTGCTCGGTCAAATAACGTTCGCTGACATTCGATATGCAAATATCTCACATTTCCATAAAAACAGTTTACCCTACCCTAAGTGTTTTATTCCATTTTCTTACAATCCCCGTCAGAAGAGTTCTTGCCATTGGTGACCAGGAACGTATAAGAAGGAACAAAGGTACCAGGTTACCCATTTTTTGCAGGGTAGAATAACTGGAAGGCTCGAATCAGGACAGTCATATATGTGCTGCAAAGTGTCATCTCCAAGCTATGGAGAAGCTTCCAAGACATAAGAGAGGTTAGACGCCAAAGAGTATAAGGTCGTCCAAGAGTCACAAGCCCTCAGCATTAACTGCACGACGTCATAGGACGATGTCTGCCACGCAACTCCCTTCAGAGCTTGCGGCCGCCTCAGGACCAAGGGTTTCAAGACAAACTGTTAACAGAAGGCTCAGTGCAATTGGTCTCTATGCCAGATGTCCAGTACCAGTAGTTTGTGTCCCGCTCACTCCTGCGAACAGGAGGGCCCGTTTAAACTGGAGTTGGAAACATCGAAACTGGACACTAAATCAGTTGAGCAATATGCTCTTCACGGATGAGTCCAGATTCAATTTACAAACTGATTCTCGTCGAACCATTCTCTGGAGCGAACGAGGAACCTGTTACAATCCCAATACATCACGGAAAGAGACAATTTGGTGGAGGTGGAGTCATGGCATGGGCAGGCATGTTGAATGGGCGCCAGAGCCTCGTATCTTCGATAGAGGTACCATTACTGCTCTGAGGTACAGAGACAAGATTCTGGAACCTCGTGTGAGACTTTTCAGGAGGTACCATAGTTTCAGAGCTGGTATTCATGGACGATAACGCACGGCCCCTCAGAGCTCAGCTGGTGGATGACTTTCTTTAAAGTGACGATACCCAGCACATGGAGTGGCCAGCAAGCTCTCCGGATACGAATCCGATTGAGAATGCGTGAGATGCAGTAGGGAGGCGAATTGCATCTCGTCAGCTTCCATCAAGGACCATTCCGGAGCTCCGAATTGCTCTTCGTCAGGAGTTAGACTTGTTGCCCACAGAGCCTTCGACAATATGATAAGCAGGATGAGAAGTCGATGCGAGGCTTGCTTGGCTGCAAGGGGTCACCACATCCCTTATTAATTATGGTGCACCAGCCTTTTCTCAATGTTATGCACTCAACACGAAAAACATTGTGTTGTTGATTTTTGTAAATTTGCATAAGCAACGCAATGAATTTTGTTTCGTAACTTGTTTTGTCTCCTGTTGTACTTCCAATATGTTATTACACAAGCATACCCAGTTTCGTGCCTTTCCAACGATTGGTTCTTGTAATATTCACATGTATACTGATTATGCTTAACTTTTGGACATGAATGTACATTTAGCATCCAAAATTATATCTACAAAACTATTTTATATTCCCTTCACGTAAAAATTTCTCGCTAAAATGCATACTTGAATTTAGTACAATGCGTCGTTTTGTATAAGTTTGATTATGAAAACGCTTTTCTCCATGCAGCTCTTAACTGTCGGCAATATTTTCTTATAATATTAAGCTTTTTCAGTTTGCTTAACAGACATCGTATTCAATTTTTTCACCCTGTCGCGTAAAAATACATGTGTTCTAAGAACTATATCTTCTTTAAAGACTGAGTAAAAATTCTTCCCGGGGAGGAACGATAAGATTAAACATGTTTCCTACTTATCCTCAATGAGTGGCCTCGCTAGGTTGCGTAAATGTTTATTTATTTGAATTCTATTGTAGTGCAGTATATAATACTTGTAGTACAGAGGGATTTTAGGCAAAATCCCTCAGCACCACAAGTCAGACTGCAAAACGTTTTGCACCGAAAATCATCGAATATGACTAAGTTTATCCAAGTTGTCTAGGAAATTTTCAGTTTTCAAAACGCTACTAACCGCACACTTGAAATAACTTTAGCGTATTCGATTTATATTTAGGCTAAATGATCTGTTTATCACATTGGATAGTTCAGTGGCTTTTTAAACTCCAGAGATTGTGTTTTTACTTTAAATTACCCATGTCATGTCTGCGTAAAGGCAGTTTTTCCAAAAAATTCTCAAAAAAAAAACAAAAAAAAAACCAGAAAATCACGATTTCAAAAAAGAAAACTTAATTAATACACACAATTGACGTGGATTAGGAACATCAAACAGAAGTCATCGATCGCTTTTTCTACGTTTATAAGTGAATCACGGGAAAATTTTCATTGGCCGCCACTCGGAATCGAACTCAGTCTTCCAGATACGCGCCGGATATGCTACCACTGCACCACAACGGCATCGAATTCTTCAGACTCACAAACGAAAATTGAATTCGAGGCCGCTGTGGTGCAGTGATAGCATGTCCAGCGCATAACTGGAAGACCCTGGGTTCGATTCCCGGTGGCGGCCGATGAGAATTTTTCCGTGACTCACTTCTAAACGTGGAAAGAGCGATGATTTCTGTTTGATGTTCCTAATCCACGTCAATTGCGTGTATTAATTATTCATTCGCCCCCTAGCTATTTGTTCAGTTGCTGCTTACCATCTTTGGTGAATCCCCAGCATCGTGCGGGGCTCCAAGAAGCAACCTGCCATGTGGTTTGGCAGTTTGTGAGTCTGGAGAATATGAGGCCGCTGTGGTGCAGTGGTAGCATGTCCGGCGCGTAATTGGAAGACCTGGGTTCGATTACCGGTGGCGGTCGATGATAATTTTTAAATGACTCACAAACGTGGAAAGAGTGGTGACTTCTGTTTGATGAAAACTTAACTGCCGACTCTCCTGCAAAACAAGAAGTCAGTAAGTACATCACACGGTCTTTTAAGAAGTTAGTAAAAGCGTAGTTTCCAGTATGTATAATTTTTCTTTAGGGAGAGGGAGATCTATTACCATTATTTGAAAACATGCCATTAAAAGATCTCCGTGAACCCCCAAATTCTAAGAGTACGAAACTTTCATTTATTCATACCACCATCCCAATTCCCAACAACTTTGCGGAACAGTTACTCTCGCGAATGATGAGATGACTATGATGTAAATATAAGCGTTTTGTGCGCCAAATCTGAAAACATTTGTTTAACGAACTCCAAATTCAAAAGAAACGTGCTTTTGTACGACATTTAATTCGAATTTTAAATTTTCCGTTTCCTTTTTCGTTTTGTCGTGCTTCTGTTTGTAAGCTCACTTACCGTCCTTGAAAAGTTTTCTCCTGATCTGCATACGACACGCTTGGTCGAGTGGTTGGCTCACTACGTCTTAAGATCGATGTAGGTCACCGAGAGAAATGTCAGAACTCTTTTGTATTTTGTAGAATTTGGGCTGTGGTGGGGAGGGGGAGTTGTTCCCGCACTTTCACACGCAAAAGTGACATGATCTATTCCTGGTCTAATTCGACTTCGCCACAAAATGCTGAAAAACCCTGAATTTTCCTTTGTTACGACTTCTCAGTTTTTCTTTTTTATCGTCCGCTTAAACCTTTTTCTCATTCATTTAAAAGAATACGCACCAAAAACAAAATCATTTTCCCGATTTATTTTTTCAGGTATTCTTAAAATATAAAATACTTTACGAAGCAGGAAATTTACTGAATTAAACCAGTTGAAACTGCAAGCAAACGGGTAAATTCTGCAATAAGAATTGCTTCGCTACATTTTAAATGATCCGCACAAACCTAATTTTTAAGTTCTCAATGATTTGCTACAAGAATTGCGCACGCGCGCACACACACACATTCCTTATTACTGAAATAAATTTCAAACAATTTCCATATTGAGACCCCTTTGGCGCCGCAGGCATGAAAGTTGTCATGGCAAAAAAAAAAAAAAAAAAAAAAAGGCTGAACTTTTCCCACATAGGAACATGCAAAAATAATTAACCTTTCAGCATTTATTAACTACCCTAAGCCCTATATATGCATATATAAAAGCCGTGAATGAAGATGTGTTGCAGTTGTGAAATGTGAAGCAAAATGTTGTTAGCAAGGGGGAGACTAATAGCTTCAGAGGTTTGGCCATGTTGAAAGAATGAGTGATGAGATGCTTACTAAGAAAATCAGTGGCAGGAAGGAAAGGCAGAGGAAGTCCAAGGAAGTCATGGGAGGATCAGATTCAGGACTGTCTGCATAAGAAAAATATTATGAGCATGAATTATATATCTTGTGTACGGCGTGTGATGGATGTCAGTTAAGACCGAGTTGTATGTCAAGATCGCTGTAAATGGAGAAGTTCGATACGGCAACAGTAATAAAAATTATCTGGTAGTTTATATTTCTTTGTGGAGCTAACCTCTGAATCTCAGAGAACAGCTTAGTGATATGTAGATGTAGAATACAATTGTCTTAACATTTCTTTAAGAATGAATAAGAATTTTATTTTAGTCAATGTGCTTACATCAAACCAATAATGCCAATCCCATATTTATACTGATCTAATTTTAGTTATTGTATTTTTTGCATCGATCTCAGAAACTTCCCAGATGACTTCCAAAAAGGCGGAATTTTCACCTTACGCAACCAGGCACACACAAAAGTAAGGTTTGACACTGCATCAGGGAATTAATTATCTTGAGTTGTCTCCCATACGAAAAGAAATCAAGGCGAGTTCTATACAGGCTACAGTCTACAACAGGGGTATTTAACCTATGGGTCGCCGTAGCTTCTCAGGTAAAAAAAATATTAAAGAGTTATCCTTTTTTTTTTTTTTTTTTTTTAAATTTTAAACCTCCTTCGTGTTTACGCGTGCAAAGGCCCCGGAATTTCTGGAGATGACATCACGAGGACCACCAGCGTTGCTTATTCCGGTCACTGGGATCGTGGGTATCTTTATGACGTCACAGCATTGCAAAATTTTCCCCTTAAATTTAACGGGAAAACCCCCAACTTGGCAACACTGGCCTGCCCCCAGAATCATATGACAAAGGATTAGAAAATGCGACACGGAAGGGAGACTGCAGAAAGAAAGTATGGACTATGGAGGCTTTCAGCGAACATTCATTAATAATAATAATAAAAAGGAAATGCCTAACTTCGAATGTTTTCCTCGGATTTTGACGACATTTCAAATGGGAGTTTATTTTGACGGTCTTGGTTACTGTGAAAATTGCGTTCGGTTATTTAAAAAATTGGAGAAATTGAAATTTGTTTCATAAAGGGTTTTAATTTCCAATTATTCATATTATTTGTCTCACAATATGTTATTATTCATACCTTCCCACTCTATAGGTAACCCTACCCCTCCTACCCCCTACCCCCACCCCCGCCACCACACACACACACACTTCGTTGCGCCACTGGTTTGACTAATTTCAAAAACAAAAATTGTGTTACCCTGTGGGTAATAATGAATAATTACTACACTTATTTACACTGAAGAGCAATTGAATTAGAGACAGCTGGCGTTATACAAATGTGGCGCTGTGGGCGGCCCTGTAAACGGAAACGACATGAGGTATGCAGCGATCCGACAATATAAGGAGTGATGCGACGGGAATCAGTAAGAGTCGGACGCAGTATGGGTAAGACGAAGGATCTAAGCGCATTTGATCGCGGGCAAATTGTCGGGGCCCGACGAATGGGTCACTCCATTTCGGAAGCCGTGCAGGAACTGGGATTTTCACGAGCCACTGTGTCACGGGTGCACCGTGAGTACATCGAATCCGGTAAAACCATTTCTGCAAGGGCCAACTGCCGTGGACAACAGCATGTGGATGAGCGGGGTCATCGTCTGCTAGCTTGCATTGTAACAGCGGATAGACGGGCCACAGTGCAAGAAATCATTCGGCAATTTAACGCTGGTGCACAAAAACGTGTACGCAACCACACCATCCAGAACCATCTCCTCGCTATGGGGTACAGAAGCCATCGTCCCACGAGGATATCGCTGCTGACCGCACATCACAGGGTGCGAAGATTAGCATGGGCGCGGGAACATCGCCACTGGACCTTAGACATGTGGGGAAATGTTGCCTGGACTGATGAGTCGAGATTTACGTTGGTACATGCGGATGGCAGGATACGAGTACGGCGCAAACCACATGAAGTGATGGATCCTTCTGGCCAGCAGGGTACTCTCTTCAAGCTGGTGGGGGTGGCATTCTCGTCTGGGGACTGTTTACGTGGACTGAAATGGGACCCCTGGTACGTGTGACATCGTCCCTCACAGGTCAACGTTACATCCCACTGGGGACCTCATCCTGCAAAAAGACAATGCACCTTGCCATCGCTCCCGAATTGTATCCGAATGGTTGGATGAACACTCCATCGACGTGACCTCGCTTCCTTGGCAAGCTACGTCACCTGACCTCAATCCCATCGAGCACATCTGGGATGCCATCGAGAGAGATGTTCGAGGCTCTGACCCCCCCCCCCCCCTTCATCAAATCTTCGTGAACTGTGGGAGCTTGTTCAGGGGTCGTGGATCCGTATGGCTTCCCAACGCTTCCGGTGTCTTGTCGAGTCCATGCCGAGACGAATCACCGCCGTCATCAGGGCGAAAGGTGGTGCTACACATTACTAGACAGGTATCTCTAATTCAATTGCTCTTCAGTATATATTATTGCATTAGCATTTTTAATTTCAAAGTAGACCCATGGGTCGCGAAATTGATCGTCTTGTTGATTTTGGGTCGTAACCAGAAAAGGATAAGAACCCCTGATTTAAACCCAATGATCACCTACTGGCACGGCTCAAACGCACAACGGTACGCGCAGTGCGCGCCTTTGTGTGTGTGTGTGTATGTGTTAAAAGTCACGACGCATTTCTCTGTCAATAATTCATAATTACTTGCACCGAAGTGACAACGAGAACCACACGCTAAATGAAACACTCATGTCTTATCTGGAACTCCGCAGTTTACGAACTCAGAAACAACCGAATAGTCTTCATTTCCCATATGAATATCATATCATGTTGAGCATTATGTTATTCTTGGCACTGCGGAACATCAAGATCCTTCAGAGAAGAAAACGTAGTGCACCTGTCATAATATAAGTCAGCAGGCCCCAATGTAGCTCGTTAAGAAAACAGAATGGTCATAAAGAGTATTGGTTTCCGCACACCTTCCCTTCGAGTACATGAAGCATGCGCAACTCTGAAAAAAGTACGGAGTTCAGATTGAATGAACAGTAGCCGTGTTCAGAAGTGGTTATTCGAGACCGTAATTTCAACAAAAACCCTGTGTATCTATTTAGCTCTTAAAAATGATAGATGCCATCCCGATCACTTAGTATGTAGCGCTGGCTTCTGACCAGCGGTCAGTGGTCCGAGATGAGCCTCAATTCGAGTCCTGATAAGGCATGGGTGGTGTGCTTGTCTGATGGCGCTGGCTGTCTCACTTCTTAGGAATAAGTGGCCCAAATTATTCGCAGCATGTTTTGGAACACAGTTCGAAGTTGTTGAGGTGTAATCTTAGCACTTTCAGCGGAGATGTTGGTTTGAAGCTCTTCAAGAGTTCTCGGGTTATCGGAATACACCTGACCCTTTAGTGCACCCCACAAGTAAAAGTCACGCACAGACAGATCAGGGGATCGAGCAGGCCAAAGGTCGCGACTCACAGCACGGTCTTCCTCAAACACCTCAAAAATCGCATTCATTGAATGGTGGACAGTATGAGCTATAGCTCCATCTTGTTGAACGTAACAACATGTCTTCTCCTCGTTGGTAAGCTGATTGACAAATGGGTTGAAAATGTTTGCAATATATCGAGCTGAGTTTATGGTTTCGTGGACAAAAATGGTAATAATCCTACGTGCTGCCACAACACACAAAGTTTCTGCGCATGTAGAGGGGTCTCCACAAATTAATGTGGATCGTCTGTGCAATATCGACGGTTCTGGGAATTTACATATCCACTTAGGTGGAACCATGTCTCATCATTCGTGAAGTAGAGATTCATGTCCAGCATCCCAGATGCAATTTCTTCCAGTAACCACCGGCAGTATCGCACACGTACGGGTTTATCTTGAGGTTGC
Source organism: Macrothele yani (assembly GCA_039090855.1). Classification (NCBI taxonomy): domain Eukaryota; kingdom Metazoa; phylum Arthropoda; class Arachnida; order Araneae; family Macrothelidae; genus Macrothele; species Macrothele yani. The sequence continues at coordinate 5,578,972 of CM076994.1, read as the reverse complement.
AACTGATGCAATGCAGAAATTTTGAAAGGTTTAGCATCCATATCGAGTTTCAATATTCGCTCGCACGAACCAAAGAAGTGATCATTAAATTGGGCTACCATGGGTATAGGTTTGTTTGGGCCACTATGGGTATAGTTTTGTTTGGGCCACCCTGTATAAGACATATTCAAGCTGTTCGGTGGGACTTTGCCTAAAGCATATTGTTTTCTTAACGCAGTTCAGTGAATGTTAAGTGCATAACTAAATTATTGTTATATTCCAAACGCGCACAAACGAACGCGTGCTCCGTTGGTATGCTTATCCTCCTAGCGGAACAGAAATGTCGCTGATACGACAGCATGGAAAAATGTAATCCTGCGATTCGTTCTTGAGACAGCGCGATGAACTTATGATGATTTGGTTCTGTTCGTTATGGCCCACGATATGTGTACAATTCACAGATCCATATATCAGCGCTTATTCCTCTTCCACGCACACATTATGTCGGCATCTACGAACGAATCGACTTGTAAATACCGACCTTTCCGGTGCCATCCTGTGTGTGTGTAACTTCTCGGAGTTGATTCGGGATAGTGGGCCACGACCTACGTAACAGTATCAGACATTTTTTTTATTCAAATTACCGAAGATATCGCCACCTGATGTTTCTCAGCACCCATTTCTGTTGACCTTGTATATCTAAGAGAATTACTTTTTATCCTTTCTTGTTCGTACGTAGAAAGACATCCGCAAAAAAACAATTAGTGATGCAACTGTGGTGGTCACAGTTGAAAGATGCCTTTTTCGTGAAGAACTGGGGATTTAACCAAACGATTTGCGTAAGTAAAAGCGCAAAAATAAATGACTCGCGTCTTGAAAGGAGCCACGTGCCCTTTGCAACAAGACTACCATTAATTGAATAGCACATCACACCATTATCTGCAATGCCGAGGTATCGACTAATGAGGGAAAGAAGATGGAAATGATGAATAATTGAAGAAGAATGTGATGTGTGCCAAGGCCACGCGGTCCTCGTTCCTCAAAAAAAAAAAAAAAAAAAAAAAAAAAAAGAAAGCCAAAAACGTTAATCTCGGAAAAAGCTAAAGAATACATCTTGCTTTTCACAACAATCTCTGCTTTAAAGATTTTTTTTTTAATGGTGGCCATACAATAGCGCCTTACTTGTAAAAACTATCTTTCGTCGGAGCTGACGACTTGACGTCGCCAGAGGAAGACAGAAAGAAAAAAAGTCTTAGCAATTCATTGCGGTCGTAAACGTTGAACAGATACTTACCGTAATACAGCAAACAACAAGATACCACACATGAGGAGAGAAAAAAGTAAAAACCTTGGAACGGAATCACATCAGATTCACTACTAAGAGCTCTTCACACAATGTCCTACAGAGCGGATTGTACAGAAAAGCACCGCGTGTCCTGCTTGTGGGCGGTAACGATGCTGTTGGGAGCGTTAGTTACTCTGTGGACAACACAAATACGACACGACTTCCCAGTTCGAGCTCACTTCTGATTTTCTCAGTTTTTATAGCATTTTTCCCCTTTAATTTATACCCCCCGTCCCCCTTTTTTTTTCTTTTCTTTAACCTTTATGACGGCACAACGCTATCATATTTTGTTTACGAACTCGTAGTAAAGTACTTTTCCGGACAAACACTGATCAGAAGTACACAGTCGTATCAGAATAATATGACCTCCTACCTAATAGTGGGAATAACCACCCTTGCTCTGGATGGCAGCTACGAGCCGGTGTGGCATGCACGCAATGAGGCCCTGAAAGGTTGTCCGAAGCACACGTGGGCATCCGGGCTGCAGCAGAGCACGGAGGTCCCGGAGATTATGTGGCTGTGGGTCGGCACGTCGAACCTATCGATCCAAATAGTCCACAAGTGCTCTATGGTATTTGAGGTCGGGCAGTTTTGCCGACCAAGAGGGAACGGAGACATCACTGTCGTGTTCCTAGAACTAGTCACGCACCCCCTTAACGACGTGGAACGGCGTATTGTCCTGTTGGTAGACGACATCATCACCAGGGTAAACGTCCAACATGAAGGGATGCATGTGCTCAGCGAGGATGGACATCATCCAGCGGTGCCAGGTCATACCAAGAAAACATCCCCAGACATGCACACTGCCACCGCCGGCCTGTACTTGACCGACAGGCGTGTCCGGGTGTTGATTCTCGTGTGTCTGACGTCGTAACCGCCACTGCCCGTCACCTCTGTGGAGTAGAAACCTCGATTCGTCGGAGAAGGCAACCTTTTCCCACTCTTCCATTGTCCAATGACGGCAGTCCCATTCGAACTGCAGGCGTCGTTGCCGATGCACCTGGGTTAAAAATGGGGCGCCTTGACGCAGCATCGACCCCGGAGACCCATGCGTAACAGGGTTCGCTCTACTGTTATCTAGGACACGTACCTGGGTGCCCCAGCGTTCATTTGCGTGGTCAATCGCCGTACTGTTGCGCGTCAGTTACCCTTTACCAGTCGCAGGAGTTCTCCTCTGGGGTAGATGGCCTTTGGGGCTTCATAATTATGAAGTCGGGAGGTAGTCGGTGTGCCGGCAGTCCATTCTTGGTACACCTTTACTACAGCACTTCGTCAACAGCCCACGAAGTCTGCTGTTTCTGAGATGCTTCCACTCTTGGCGCGGTAGCCGATGATCATTCCGTCAAGTTACTACCTCTGTCCATTGTGCTCACGTAATGCGCACTATGGCTCATCTGTCCTGGCGGGCCGCTTACATCTCCGTGTGGTCGACCTTGTCACGTGCACTTTGTGACGCGAAAACAGAAAACAGCGTTCAACATGAACGACTGGTGACTGTTCGGTGCAATCTGAAATAACTACGGGAAAAATATGACAGATAATGTTGCGAGGACTTGTAATACGTCACACCAAGGTACTTGTGAAATTTAGGATACACTTATTTGAGATGAATCACCCACAAAATAGAACGAAACCAAGTTTATGTAACATCGAGTGACTGTTAACTATGTACAATATAATATGTACGTATTGGAAGGATTAACAGAGATTTAAAAAATAATGCTTATAAAATCAGTACTGGTAATTTTAATTGTTCATGTATAAGCTTGAAATAATCATGAGCTCAATTAGACAATGCACTCAATATCCGATTAAGAAATAATTATTATCTGGTGCATTCGGCAATCAATGTTAGCGAACCAGTTTCAAAAAAAAAAAAAAAAACACTTATGAGAAAATGAGGGGAGAAAAAAATGAAAATGCGCCACTGGAAGTAAAAGGCTCGCCCGAAAACTAAACTCCCTTATCTCCAAATAAAAGGATGGGTTTTCCGAAGAAACCTGGAAATCCCCCAATTAACTTCGCTTCGCTTTTCCCACGAGAAAAAGAAAAAAAAAAAAAGATACGTCAGCAGGAAAAGAATTTATGTACAAAGAAATATTTGCCTATAACAAACACACACACACACACACACACACACACACACACACACACACACACACACACACACACACATGGTTTGTCGGATAATGTCAACATCATTTATAGCGTAAAGCTATCCAACCCGCATCCTTCTACTCCAGAGCCGAATGAATGCTTTCCCAATTAGGCGTCACCGACGAAGTTTATCGCTGCAATTTTACAGTTTGCTTTGTGTGTCACCTCTGATTTATAGGTACGTCCCGTATATCCCCATTAAGAAAGGGCTGGGACGGGATCGTAGTGTTACACGGCACTAGCAGTGTTCCTGCCGAGTCTGCCGGTAACGGTGCTTGAGACCTGAAGTACAATTTAGTTGGCCACGGCACCAGGTGAGAATCTCAGGTGCACTGCTGCACTCAAAGATTCACACCAGAACATAAAAAATGAAAAGTTGAAGAATGACCCGAAGCATAAGGCTTGGGTGAATCCACACCTTGTGAACAAAATAACAACAACAAATAAAAAATAAAATAATCTAAAAAAAAAAATGATACTTTGGGGATCAGAGTTGTGATGAGGTTCACCCGCAATCACCAATTCGTGACTGAGTGTAGTGGTCCGGATCTTACTCCGGTACATTCAATCCCCAACCAGTCAGTACAACACTCACTTTCGCAAATAACACATGATTCTCAAATACACAACACAACATTTAATAACGTTCTGCGAGATTTAAACAGATCCGGCGCTCTCTAGGCGCATAGACAATTGCCCCTCATATGTGGGCAGCATACGGTGTCACACTTTACTGTCGGATAACGCAGCCGACTGAGTCTCCACCGGACTATCTGAACAAGAGATACTACTCGTTTACACACTAAATAGAGCTGCAGGTGATATTCATATACAATTGCTTAGAGAATGAAAAAAAAATTATATGCAAACGATCACATTAAAAATACTCGCGACACAAAATACACAAGCACGTTAATTTGCGGTATAAGATTATAGGTGCGAAATACTGCCAAAGTTAATTAACTAAATCTAATAAGCATGCACATGCAGAACCCTGCCCCGCTGACGTTGGTCCTGAACCAAAGTTAAAAGAAACTGTCCCGCCCAGCGGAATTTGTGGCCACACCTTCTCCCTTATTCATGTAAAAAAAGTAATCAGGAAATGGGCCCTGTAAGAAATTGAAATCTGTATGTGCAGGTATTTCCTCTGAGGTTCAGTCACTCAGCATTACTGCATCTATGTCCATGCAGCTTTGGGTGTCGGGATGGCACAAGTTCGCAGATGTGCGAAGAAAGAAAAAGGAAATATTCATCTACTTACAGTTTCGTGACTTTGCTGTGCAAATCCGTTGTGCATCACATAATATCACTCGACAAAAAAAAACACGCACACAGACACTTGCACCATGTGGCAGCACCGATGATTTCAACACTTCACTTTGACGCTTGATGTAAATGAAGCACACAATTAAAAATGGTAATATCACGCCGCACTTTGTTGCAATGATTAGAGTGCACACTGATCTATTCTCGTGACGATTTGAAGGTGGCCGTTAAGCAAAATAGGCCCTCTCACATCTGATGTTGCGGTTTCCAAGATTAATTTTCTCGGCCGAGCGAAATCAGACGTGCTTTTACCTTAAGCGTATATCGGCAACTCAACATTTCACCTGTATATTTGTTAGGTATCGAAGCCACCGCTCTTACGCTCATATTTTTCTTTCGACATGTTTTTATCCCGTCGCACTTACACGTAGTGGCTTCGCTGCTTACGCGACCACACACACGCACACATGGGGCCTCGCTTCGCCCCGTAAGACAAGCGCATCTCTTCACTTCCTCCACAGTAGGGGATGAATGGGGGTGACGATTCCACACTGCAGTGGTTGGCATCCGAACCCGACTTTTTGCTTGGCTTCGCTTCTCATTGGAATGACCACTGTCCACTCGCAGACTTCTTAATTCCCCTGTAACTTGGCTTTCATTAGGCCAAACAGTCGCTGAGTTCCATTACGCTCCAGCCTAGAAATTTCTGCTTTATCCTGCGGATTTAGGCATTCTGCTGTCTTTATGGCAAACTGGCATCTCCAGCTGCCTCGAGTTGTCTCCATTTCTTACCAAATGCGGGGAGGTTTGCTGCTTCATTTTTCCCAATTCATTTTTTTGCAGATCCAAGGCATCCAGCCTTTCACATCGGAGAGCGCACAGACAACTGAACTTTCTTCCTTATTGTCATGCCAAGTGCGAACTCTTATTTTTCTGCACGGACCACACAGAGAGCAATTGTTCTCGAAAATGCCCCAAACAATCGACGAATTTACGATTATTCGCTAAACCTTTCGTCCCCTATCTTCATTCATTCCTACTCAAGTGGCTCATTCGATACGTATTCCTCTTTCCCTTTCCGTGTTGCATAGGCTGCCCGTCAGCTGCGCCCTGATATTTATGACCTAACAGAGCTATTCTGAGACCACCCAGCCAGAGAGAGAATTCTTCGCCTCTTTTCTTTCCAAACCCCCAGATAAAACTTTATCTGCTGTTTACACTTTTAAACTCCAATCAAGCCTCGAACAATTAATACTTAATTAATTTCACACATCAACCACGCCCATTAATTACTAAATTAATGGCGGGGGTGGGTCGTAACATCGGCCCCTAATCAAGAAATCCAGAAGCCCTCTTCTGGGCCTATCGCTTTGCTCTTATCAATTTCCAGAGCAACCATTGAGTGCTACATTTTCCCACAGGTAGAAACAATTTAAAATGGCAAAAATATTGCGTTTCATGCCTTCAAGAGCATTGGAGCGACTTCCCAATTATCCCGCAATTTTGTTAATTAATTTAGAGAACATCCGAAAGAAAAACAACGTAAATGAGAAATAAATAAAAAAACTGAACTGTAAAAGAACATGTGAGCCTGCCGAACTGTGATTCCTAGCTACCTCATACCATACGCGACATGGCGGACAAATTTTAGAGTTTTCTTCAGGTTTTAGGATGGGGGGGGGGGTGTCCACTGTAACAGTAGGTTTCCGGGCTGGCAGGCAAACCACGCTTGAAGGAGAGCTCACTGTAGAAGAAGAAATTCTGATCAATTCCAGACGATGTGTGGAAAGGACATAGCACATGTCACGTATATCCCCCTTTGAGGAAGGGCTGGGACGGAATCGTAGGTTTCCGGGTCAGCTGACAAACCACGCTTGAAGGAGAGCTCACTGTAGGAGAAGGAAATCTGTCTAATTCCAGACGATGTGTGGAAAGGACATAGCACATGTCACGTATATCCCCCTTTGAGGAAGGGCTGGGACGGAATCGTAGGTTTCCGGGTCAGCTGACAAACCACGCTTGAAGGAGAGCTCACTGTAGGAGAAGGAAATCTGACTAATTCCAGATGATGTGTGGAACGAACATCACTCATTTTTCGAAGAACCCAACGGCCAGGAGAACCATTTAACGTTCGGGCGCTAATATAGCGTAATAGCCGGTTGCGGAAATCGAAATCCCATCCTTCTGCTCCGAAGCCGATTGCTTTCCCTATTAAGCTACACCGACGTATTAGTTTGCTGTCTGCCATGTGCGTCACCTCTGAGGCAGGTACGTCGCACACTCCACCACCGTATTACGCCTTATAAGATTTTTACTTAGGAACTACTACATAGTCAAAATCTTGAACTGCAGAAGATATCCATATCGCATCCCCTTATTTTGAGATCTTAAAAAATAACGATTTTTAGTCGTGAGTCAGACTTCAGTGTTGCGTCTACGTTTGCTGGCTAATTTGTTCCTGTTTGGAAAAATTCTACCTAGAAATGGAGGAAGCAAGTGAGTGAGGTCAAATCTCGCGTAGCGACCTCGTATGTGTGTGTTCTTTATTATATTATGTCG